>JBBPUQ010000003.1:3192500-6185569 GCA_038501195.1 Nemania diffusa
TTATATTAATTTAAATAATATATTTAATATATTAATAAAATTTAACTATTATTAATTAAAATTAAATTAATTTAAATTATATTTTTATATATAAATATATATTATTATTTAAATTTTTGAAATTATTATAATAAATTTAATTAAAAATATTAATATATTTATTAAAAATAATATAAAATATAATAATTTTAATAATTTTTATTTAATTAATTATTATTATATAAAATTTTAATTTTTTTATATTAATAAATATATATAAATTTATAAAGTTTATAATATTATAAAATTAAATTAATTTTTTAAATTAAATTTATTATTAAATAATTATTTCTTAATTTAATATAATATTAATAATAAATTATTAAAGTAAATATAAGTTTATATTTAATATTATATATTTATAATTATATTTATTTTATTATTATTTTATTAAAAAAATATAATTATTAATAAATTATAATATTTAGTTTTAATTAAATAATAAAAAAACTATTAAATAAAAAATAATTAAAAGTTTTTTTAATATATATATATTTATATATAAAATAAAATAAAATTTTATTTAATATATAAAATTTAAAATTTAAAATAATATATTTTAAATATAATAATAAAAAATAAAGTTATAAAAAATAAATAATTAAAATATAAAAATAAAAAATAAAAAAAAAATATTATTTTATATATTTAATTATATATAATAACAATTATTATAAATTATTTTATTATAAATATATAATATAATTATTTTTTTTTAAATAAATAAAATATTAATTATAAATTAATTAATAAAATAATTAAATTATATAATATATTTTATATAATTAAAATATTTTAAAATAGTTTTAAATATAAATAAAATATTATTATAATAAATAATTAAAAGTTTATTAGTTATTTTTAATATTAAAAAAAATAAATTATATATATATAAATTAATAAATAAAAATTTTATTAAATATTATTAACTTTTATTAAAAAATAAATATTTTAATATAAATTATTTTATATATTATAATTTTTAAAAATAAATAATTATATAATTTCTTTTAAAAAATATAAAATTAAATTAAATTAAATTAAATTATATTAAAATAAATTATTTAATATTTAAATTTAAATTAAAAGTTTTAATTTTAATTATATATTTAATTATTATATTAAAATAATTATTAAATCTTTTATAAACTTTATTTTATATATATATTAAATTAATATAATTTAAATAAAATTATATTATTTAATTTTTAAATATAAAAAAACAATATTATATAATATTAATTTTATAATATATTATTATAATTTGAAAAGATTTATAATATTTAAATAAATATAATAATTTAAATTATTTTAAAAAAATATTATAAAAAGTTTAAATATATAAATCTTTTTAAAATTTTATTTATATATATATTTTAAATATAATAATATTTATTAATATTATAAATTTTAATTTAATTAATTATAATAATAATTATTTTATTTATATAATTATAAATTTAAATATATTAATTATTATAAATATTAAAATTATTTATATAAATTTATTATTATTTGATTTTTTAATAAAATTTATAAATTTATTTTTAAATATTTTTTAATATTTAATAATAATAATTATATTTATTTAAATATAAAATTAATAATAGTTATTATTAAATTTTATTATAAATATTTATATAAATTATTAATTATTACATTTTTAATTTTATTTATATATAATTTTATATATATTATATAAAATATATTAAAAATAATAATAATATTTTATTATTTTAAATTAATTATTTTTATTTTAAATTTTTAATTATATTTTAATATATAAATTTATAATTTTAAATTTATTTTATTTATATTTTTATATTTATTATAATAATTTTAAACTATTTTTATTTAATTAATTAATTTAAATAATTATTTTTTTTATATAAATAATTAAAAAATAAAACATAAAAGTTATTTTTAAATATAATCTTTTTATATTTTTTTTTTAATTTATTTATTTATAATTATATATTATAATTATTAATTAATTTTAAAATAACTTTATATATTTATATATAAATTTAATTTAAATATATATATATATTAATATTATTAATATTAATATAATTTTAAATTATATTAAATATTATATTTATATAATAATTTATTTTATTATAGTTATTAATTTAAAAATATTATTATATTTAATTATAAAATAGTTTATTATTAATTTTTTATTATATATATAAAATATATAAATAATAATATTTTATTAATTTTAATAGCTTTTATATAAAAATATTTTTATAAAACTTATTTTAATATAATTAAAATATATTATTTAAAATATTATTATATATTAAATTTAAAAATATAATAAAAAAATATTAATTAAGTAAATTTAAAATAATAATTTAAAAACTTTATATAATAAATATAATTTTATATATAAAAATATAATTAAAAATAAAAATATTTAATAAATTAATTATATAAATAAAAATATATAAAAATTAATTAAATAATATAAAAATAATAAAAAAATAATAAATATTAAAATTAAAATTATTATATAAAATTAAAACGTTTAATAAATATTAAAATTAAAATTATTATATAAAAATAAAACGTTTAATAAAAATTTATAAAGTTTATAAATTATTTTAAATTTATATATATATAATTTTATTAATAAATAAAATATTAAAATTATGTAATTTTATTTTATTATTAATAAAATTTATTTAAAAAAAGTTTAAAAAAATTAAAGTTTTATAAAAATATTTATTTAATATTTTAATAATTAAAAATTTAATATAAAATAATTAAATATTAATAAAATAATAAAATTATTATAATATTAAAATTATTATTAATTTTATTTAAATTTAAAAATTTAATTTATATAAAAAATATAATAATATAAATTTTAAATTAAAATAGTTTTATATAAAAAATAAAAATATAAATTAATAAAACTTATATATAAATATATTTATATAATTAATATTAACTATATAGTTAGTTTTATTAATTTATTAATATTTTATTAAATGTTATATTATTATAAAAAAATTATTTCAAACTATTTAATAGCTAATATTAATTTAATATATTATTTATTAATAAAATTTATAAATTATAATATTGTTTTTAAATTTATATAATAAAATAACTTATTAATAAAAAATAAAAAAAATAAAAAAGTTTTTATTATATATTATAATAAATAATAATATAATCTTTTATTTAATATAATTAATATAATAAATAAAAATTAAATTATATATATAAATAAAAGTTTTATTAAATAATTAAATAAATAAAAAATATAGAAATTATTAAATTTTATAACGTTTATAAACTATATATATATATATAAATTATTAATATATAATTTTTTTAATTAAATTTTGTTTTAATATATATATTTATAAATTATTTTAAATTTATATATATATATAATTATAAAATAGCTTTTATATTAAACTTTTTATTTTTTATATAAAAAATAAATTATATTTTATAGTTATTAAACAAAAATAAAAATTATTAATTAAATAAAAAAAATTTAATTATTATTAAATTAAAAACTTTTTATATTTTTATATTTTTATATTTTTATATTTTTATATTTTTATATTTTTATATTTTTATATTTTTATATTTTTATATTTTTATATTTTTATATTTTTATATTTTTATATTTTTATATTTTTATATTTTTATATTTTATATAATATTATAAAAAATATATATAATTAAAAGTTAAAAATAAATAATTTATTTAAATATATTTTTAATATAATAGTTATAAATAATAAAAAATTTAAAATATATAAAGCTATATAATATAATAATAATAATAATAATAATAATATATTTATATAAATAATTTTAATATTAATATTAATAAATATATTAAAACTTTTAATTATATAAATAAATTATTTAATATTATATTATTATATTTATATTAAATAATTTATAATAATTTAATTAAAATAAATTAATTTATTATATTTATAAAAGTTATAATAATAAATTATATAATATAATATATATTAAAATTAAAATATTTATTTTATTTTATTATTAATTTAAAACTATTAAAAAATAATATTATATAATATTTTTAATATTTAAAAAAATAAACAATATTATTTAAATTTTATTAATTTAATATATAAATAAAACAAATTTTATATAATTTTTTATAATTATTTTTATATAATAATTAATTATAATAAATATTAAATTCATTAAATTATAATTTTTCATTTATAAATAAAACAAAATAATTTAAAAAAAAATAATATTTAAAATAATAAAAATTATAATTATTAAATTATAATTTATATAATATATATTAAAATTTAATTATTATAAATAATATTATTTTATATAATAATTATATTAATATATTTTAATATATTTAAATTTAAATTTGTTTTAATTAATTAAAACTTTATATATATAGTTTTATTGTTTAATTTATAAATAGATTATTATTATATAATAAATATTTATTTTATTATTAAATAATATAATATTAAATATTTAAAATAATTATATAATTATAATTTTAAATAAACTTTTTTTTTAAAATTATAATAATTATATAATAAAATTAATAAAAGAAATAATAATAAATATAAAATAAATTATTATATATAATATTTTAAAATAAAAAACTTTATTATATAAAAATTATAATAAATTTATATTAAATTATAAAAATAATATAAATTTTTTATATAATAATATATTTTATAATAATTTAAATTTTAAAATTAAAAATAAAACAATTTAATTTTTAATAAATTTTATATATTTTTATTAAATATTAATATATATATATATATATTTAAAATTAAATATTAGCAATAAATAATTTTTATTTAAATAATTAATATAATTAAAATATTATTTATTAAAAAAAAAGTTTTATATAAATAAATTAACTTTAATATTTCAAATATAATATTTTTATTAATATTATTATTATTAAATATAATTATATAATAAATTAATATAATAATATTTATTTTTTAATATTAATTAATTAAAAGTTATATTTAATATTAAATAAATATATATATTATTTTATTATATATTTAAAATTTTATAAATAAAAAATATTATTATAAATAATTATAAAAATTTTAAAAAAATATAACTAAATTAATTAATTAATTAATTATTTTTTTTATTTTTAAAGCTTATTTTAAAATTAAAAAATTAAAATTATATAAAATAATATAAAAATTAATATTAATTAAATTATATAAATAAAAAAAAAGTTTATATTATTATATAAAATATTTATTTTATTTTTTTAAAATAAAATTATAATATTATAATTAATATAATAAATAAAATAATTAAATTTTATTATATATAAATTAAATTATATTATTAATAAAAAATTATATTTAATTTATTATATAAAATATAAAATTTTATATATAATATAATTAAATAAAATAATTATTATAATAATTTATATAAGCTATTAATTTTTATATTTAGTTTATTAATTATAAATTAAAATTTATATATTTTATTATAATATAACTTTATAATTTTTATTAATATATAAAAACTATAATTTTTAAAAAAACTTATTTTAAAAGATTTATTTTATAAAATTTCTTTTAAAAATTTTTTAATTAAATTTTATAATTTTAATTATAACTTTATTTATAGTTTTATATATTTATATATTTTATATAATATATATATATAATTAAACTTTTTTTTTATTTTTTTTTATTTTAAATCTTTTAATTAATAAAATTATTTAATTAGTTTTTATTTTTTTTATAATTATAATATAATTTTAAAATTAAACTTTATATTTATTAATAAATATTTAATTTAAATATATAACTTTGATTTATTTTATATAATTTATATATTATAAATAAATTATTTTAATTATATATTTAAAATAAAACTATTAATTTAATATATTATTTATATTTTTTTAAAAAAATGTTATTATTTAAAATTTTCAAATTAAATTTAAAAATTAATTAAATTTAATTAATTAATTAATTATAACTTTAATTATAATTTTATTTGTTATTTTATTATTTATAAAATTTATTAATAATAAAAATAAATTTAATAAATTAATTTTATATTAATAATTAAAAATAACAAATTAAAACAATAATAATAATTTTAATTAAAAAAAAAGTTTATTATTAATTAAAATATTATTATTATATATAAAATTTAAATTAACTTTTATTATTAATAAATAATTATATTATAAAAACAATTTAATTTTATTATATTTTTTAAATATAAATATAAAAGCAATATTTTTTAAAAAAAATTATAAATATTATTTTTTAGTTTTATAATATAATTATATAATTTATATTTAAAAAACAATTAATTAAATTTAATAATTAATATATAATTTATTAAAATAAAACTAAAATAAAAGTTATATATTTTAAAAAATTTATTAATAATTAAAATAAATTTATTAATAAATTTAAAAAAAAATAAAACTATTTTTTATAATAAAAAAAGTTAAATATATTATTTGTTTTTTTAATTTAAAAAACTTATTTTATAATTAATAAAAGTTTATTATTAATTTATTATTTAATTATTTAATAATATTTAATAATATAACTAAAATAATTTAAATATTAATTATTATTTATTATAATTTAAATTAAATTATAATAATTTAATTATTGTTGATTAAATATTATTGTAAACTTTTTAAATAATTAAATATTTATTAATTTATTTTATATTTTAATAGTTTTATTTAAAACATTTAAATATTAATTTCAAAAATAAAAATTTTAAAACTAATATTAATTTATATTTTATATATAAAAAATGTTATAATATAATTATTAATAATTATTAAAAAAAAAAATTAAAAAAATTAAACTTTAAATATAAATAATTTTAAAAAAAGTTTTTATTTTAATAATAAATTTAATAAAATTAAAAAAAACATTAAATTTTTTTAAAATAATAAATATAAAAAATTAACTAATAATTAAAAAAAAATATATTAAAATATAAATTAATTTAAAAACTTAAATATTAATTTAAAATTAAAATTATTAAATTAAAAAAACTAATATTATTAATTAATTTTTATAATAAAATAATTAATAAAATAAATTAAATATTAATAATTATTTTAAAAATTTAAAGTTATTAATATTAATTATTAAAATAAAACATTTTAATAAATTATTAATATAAATAAATTATTTAATTTAATAATATTTTTATTTTTATATAATTGTTTTTTATAATTATTATTTTATTAAAAACTAAAATTAAAAAAAACAATTAATTTAAAAATTTAATAAATTATAAATTAATATAATAAAATAAAATAAACTTAAATATAAAATTTAAATTAAAAAAAAAAAACTTTAAATAATATTAAAAAATGTTATAATATAATATATTAATTAATAATTTAATTTAAAATTTTAAAATTTATATTAATAATATAAAAGTTATAATTTAATTAAAATAAAATTATATAAATAATTTAATTTAAATTTATTAAAAAAAAGTTAATATATTTAATAAATTAATTTTAATTTAATATATTATAAAAATATTTAATATTAATTAAATTATTAATATTAATATTTTTTATAAAAAATAATAAAAAACTTTTAATAATAAATTAATATTATTTTTATTTAATAAAAATTTAAAATATATTAAATTTATAAAATAGTTAATATTTAAAAAATTAATTTATTTAAATTTTCTTTTTTTAAATTTAATTAATTAAAATATTATTGTTTTAATTTAGTTATAATATAGTTTTAAAATTTAATAATAAATTTAAAAATAATAGCTTTTTATAATATTATATATTAATTTAATATATTTTTTTAAAATAAAAAATAAAAAAACTATTAAAATTAAAATTTATTAAATTAAATATAAACTTAAATATAATATTTATTTTATTAATATTTAAATTTTATATTAATTTTTAATAATAAAATTAATAGTTAAAAAATTAAATTATTTAACTTTTTAATTTAAAAAATATATTTAAAATTTAATATTATTAATAATTAAATTTTATTTTTAAATTATAATTTAAATTAAACTTAAAATTTTTAATTAAATAATATTATTGTTTAATTTAAAAATAAAACTTATATAACAATAAAATTTTATTAATATATATTTTAATAATATTTTAATTTATTTTAAAATTATTATTATAAATTATTTAAATATAATTTTAAAAATTAACTAAAATATTAAAATAAATTTAAAAAAATTAAAACAATTAAAAATTAAAGATTTTAAAATTATAAAATTTTAAAAAAATATTTTTTTATTATATTAATAATATTTTTAAATTATTTATATAATTATTTAAAAAAAATTATAAATAAATATTAAATTTAAATTAATATAAAATTTTTAAAATAATAAAAAAACTAATTATATTAATTTTAATATATATTAAAATAAATATTTTATATAATATAATTAAAAAAAATTATTTAATAAAATTAAAAAAAAAAAAACAAGTTATTAATTATTTTTTAAAAATTATAACTTTATATAAATAAATTTATTTTATATAAAACTAAAAAATATTAATATTAATATAATCTTTTAAATATTGTTATTTTAAATTATTAAATATATAGTTTTAAATAATTATTAATTATTAATTATTAATTATTAATTATTAATTATTAATTTATTAATTAATTAAAAAAGCTTTTTTAATAAATTAAATTAAATAAATAAACTTTTTAAATAATTTTAACATTATTTTTTAATATTAATAAAAAAAAACAATTTTATAAATAATATATTTTTTTAAAAAAAAATTAATTTATTAATAATTAAAACTTAAAAATAAAATAAAAAAACTTTTATATTTATTAAATTAAATATAATTAAAAATTTTATAATTATTTTTTAATTTATTAAAATAAAAATATTAATTATAAAAAATAATAATTTAATTAATTTAATTTTAAAAAAAAAATATAATTTTAAATTTAAAAAGTTATAATAAATAAAATTATTTTTTTTAAATTGTTTTATTATAAAAAATATATAAATTAATATTAATAATTTATTAAAATTAAACTAAATTAATATAAATATTTAAATAAATTTATTATTAGTTTTTTTTAAAAAAAAAATTATATTAATATATTAACAATTGTTATAAATATAAATATAATAAAAAAATAAAAAAAAAATAAAAAATTATTATATTTAATATTTATATTATAAAATATTTAAAAATATATTATAATAAATAATAAAAATATATTTTTAAACTAATATAAATATAATTATATATAATTAATTATTAATAAATTTAATAAAATTATTGTTATTTTATTTAATTAAAAAATAAATAATATAAAAAAACTAATATTTAAATATTATTATATATTATATTATATTTTTAATAATATAAAACTATTTATTTTATAAATATTAAATATAAATAAAATAATATTTATTATTTTTAAATATAAAATATTATAAAAAAATAAATTATAATTTAAATTAAAAATTATATTTTTATATAAATAAATATTAAAAAAATTAAAATAAATATTTGTTAATTTTAAATTTTATATATAATTTTTTATAATGTTTAAAATTAAATTTTAAAATTATTTAATTTTTATATTTAAAAAAAAAATTTATTAATAAATAAATTAAATAAATATAAAAACTAATTATTTAAATATAATAAATTTAAAAAATTATATATAAAGTTATTAAAATTATATAAAAAAATTAAAAAATTTAAATTAATAAAAAATAAAAGTTTATTAATTTTTTTAAATATAATAAAATATAGTTATAAATTAAATATATTAAATTTATATAAAAATAAAAACTTATTTTATATAAATAAATTAAAACAAATAAATAATAATTAAATATTATAATAATTATAAAATTTAATATTAATTAAAAAAATTAATAATAAATTAAAATTTAAAATAAATTAAATATTAAAATTAAAATAAAATAAAAATTTAATAATATTTAATATTTTATAAAAAACTTTAAAAATATATTTATTATATTAAATTAATATTATTTAAATTAATTTATTAAATTAAAATTATTAATTAAATTATAAAACTAAATAAAATTAAAAATTATAAATAAATTTATAAAAAAGTATAAAAATAATAATTAAATATTTAATTTAAATATTATATTTATTTAATTTTTAAAATAAATAATATAATACTTTATATAAATTATTAATTATAAATTAAAACTTATATATTTAATTATAATAAAATTTTATAATTTTTATTAATTTATAAAAATTATTATTTTTAAAAAAACTTATTTTATAAAATTTATAATAAAAAAACTTTAATTAAATTTTATAATTTTAATTATAATTTTATTTATAATTTTATATATTTATATAATTTATATAATATATATATATAATTTAAGTTTTTTTTTTTTTTTTTTAAAGTTTTTAATTAATAAAATTATTTAATTAATTTTTATATTTATTATAATTATAACAGTTATTTTAATAAAAGTAAACTTTATATTATAATAAATTTTATTAATAATAAAATAAAAATAAATAATAAAAATAAATTAAAATTTAAATTAAATAAATTTTTTTTATTAATTTTAAACTAGTTTTTTATTTTATATTATATTTTTAAATTTAATATATAATTTTATTTTAAATAATATATTTTAATATAGTTTTTTTTAAATTATTAAATAATTATAATTTTAATATAAAAATAAATTAAAAAAGTTTTATTATATTTATTAATAATTAATATTTAAATTATATAATAAAAATAAAATAATATAATTAAACAAAAGTTTTTTAAATTATATTAAACTATAAAAATAATAATAAAATTTAAATTTATATATAAACTTTAATAATTTATTATAACTTTAAAACTATTATTAATATAAAATTATAAAATATTATTTAATTATATATATAATTATATAAAAAATTAAATTAAAAATATTTATATTTATTTATTAAAAATAAATATTTTATAAATATTATATAATTATTATTAAAAATTAAATATAAAAATTTTAATATATAATTTATATTTAATATATAGTTAAAAAAATAACTTTATAAATGTATAATTAAAACTTTTAAAAAATAATATTTTTAATATTATATTTAAATTGTTTTTATATAAAATTAAAACTAAAATTAATATTTAAATAATTTATTAAATTTATAAAAATAAAATTTATATAAATAAATAAATTTTTTTTATTTATAAAAATAATTATTAATAATATATTATTTTTATATATTAATTATTATATAAATTTAAAAATTATTAAAAATAATATTAAAAAATTAAACTTATAAATATAATAATAAATTAATAATATATAAAAAAATTATAATTAATATTTTTAAATTTTAATTAAATAAAAATGTAAATTTTTAATTTAAATTTATAATTATATTAAATTATAAAAACTATATAAAAAATAATAATATTTATTAAATTTTAATTAAAAATAAATATATTTTTTTAATATATTTATAAATAAAATAATTAATAAATTTAATTAAATAATTATATTATTAATTAAATATAAAAAAATAATTTAATATAAATAAATTAATTATTTAAATAAAAATATATATAAATTAATTAATATTAAAATTAAAATTAAAGTTTATATATAAAAAAAATTATTAAAAAATTAAATAAATAAAAAATAAAAAAAAATATTATATTTAAATTATATAATTATTATATAAATAAATTAATTTAAAATATATTATCATTTTAATTATAAAATATTAAATATAAATATATTTATATATAATTTAAATTTATTATATATTAAAAAAAACATTAATAAATTTATTATTATAAATTTTAAATTAATAATATTATATTAAAAAAGTTTTTATATAAATTTAATAATAAATAAATAATATATTAATAATAAAAAAAATTTAATATATATTTATATTATAAAAGCTTTTTATTTTAATAAAATAAAATAATTAAAAAATTTAATAAATATTAAAATTAAAAATATTATTTAAAATTTTTTATTAAATTAATAATTTAATTTAATTTATATTTTTAAATATATAATTAAAAGTTTAATTATATTATTAAATAAATATTAAATAATTTTTATTTTATAATTTATAAATTTTATAAATTTTATATAAATAAATATTAATTTAAAATTTAAAGTTAATATATATAAATAAAGTTTTATTAATATTAAAAAGTTTATTTTAAAAAATATTTATTATATTTATAAATATTTAATAAATAAATTAATATAATAAAACTTTTATTATAATTTATTATTAATTAAATTATTAACAAAACATTTTATATATATATATATATAAAGATTTAAAATAATTTATAAAGTTTAAAATTTATTTTTTAAGTTTTAAAGTTTTATATTAATTTATATATACATTTTATAAAAAAAAATATAATTAAAAAAGTTATATATAAATTATTTATATATATATATATATAAAATTTATAAATTTTATAAATTTTAATAAATTTTTATATTTTTTATTTATTTAATTATTTAATAAAAATTTTAGTTTAAATTTTAATTATATATATTTAATATATATATATAAATTTTATTAAATGATTAATTTAATATTAAAGCTTTTTTTTTTTTTTATATAATAATTTTAATTTTAATATTAATTAATTTTTTGTTATTTTTTTTTATTATTTAATTGATTTATATATATTTTTATTTATATAATTTATTTATTTATATTAATTAGTTTTTTTAATATTTAATTAAATATTTTTTTTATATTAATATTTATTAAGTTATTTTTTTTATTAATTTAATATATTTTTATAATTTTATAATTTTTATATATTTTTTAAATTAATATAATATTAATTATAAGTTATTTTTTTTATATAATTTTTAATTTAATTAAATATTTATATAAAAATTTAAAATCGATATATATAACTAATAATATAATTAATAGTTTTATTATATAAATAATTTTTTAAAAAATTATATTAAATATAATAATATAATTAAATTTATTAATTATATTATATAATTATTTATTAATATATTATATATAATTTATTTATATTTAATTAAATTTTAATAAATAATTTTATTTTTAATTATAAAAATATTTTCTATAAAACTTTTATTAATTAATATAATTATAAATTTAATTTAAAAATTTAAATTTTTATTATTTATAAATATTTTATTAATAAAAATAAAAATCTTTATATAATTAAAATTTAAAAATATATAATATAATTTTTATTATATATTATTAATTTATTATTATATTTATATATTTAATATTTTAATGTTATTTTTTAATAGTTTTTAAATTTATATATTAATTAATAAATTATATAATATTTTTAATTAATATATTAATATAATATATATATTTTAAATTTATTAAATAATATATTATTAAAAATAGTTTTTTATATAAAAATTAATAATATATAATTATTTGATTTATTTTTATTAAATTAAAAAAAAAATCATATTTATTTATTTAGATTTTATTTTTATTAAATTTAATAAAATATTTAAATATTAATTTTAGTTTTAGTTTTATATAAAATAATAACTTAGTTTTTTTTTTATATAAAGATTTTTTAAATATAATATTAAAAATATTATTTATTTAAAGTTTTATAATTATAAATTTATTAAATTATTTTTTAATATATAATAAATATAAATTATATTTAAATATTTTTATATTTAATTTTTAATAATAATATTTATAATAAATTTTATATTAATATAATTTTAATTTAATTAATTTATATAATAATTATATAATTTAAAATATAATATTTATTAAATTTTAGTTTTTTAGTTTTTTTAATAAATAGATATAAATTTTATAGTTTAATTTATTATATAATTATATATATATTTTAAAAATATTTTATAATTTTATATATATATATTATAGTTTTAAATTAATAATAATTTTAAAACTATAATAAATTATTAATTTATATATTAAATTATTAATATTTATATAAAAATTTAAACTTTGTTATTATTTTTATAACTTTATATAATTTAATTATTTTATTTTTAACTTTTTATATAAATTTAATTTAAAAAATTTTTATTTAATTATATTAATTTAAATTATATTATATAAATTAAAATATATTTTAAATTATTAATATATTTATTTTAGTTATATTTAATTATTTAAAAAATATATTAAATATAATAATTATATTATTTTATTTTAATTATATAATTAAAATATAATTATTAATTTTTTTTAATATAAAATATTAATTATTAATAAATATAAATAATTTTTTTAGTTTATTTTTATATTAAAGTTATAACTATTTAATAATTTAAAAAAAATTATATAAAAAGTTATTTTTTTTATATAATAAATTAAATATAATTTTTTATTAATAATATAATTTAATTTATTTATTATATTAATTATAATATTATAATTTTTAATTATAAAAATTTTATATAATTTTATTTAGTTTTTATATTTTTTTTATATTATAATTTTATTTTAAAAAAATAAAAAAAATATTTTATATAATAATATTAATTTATTTTTAATTTATATAATTTAGTTAATATTAATTTTTATATAAATATTTTTTAATATTTTTATATTTTTTTATATACTTTTTACTTTTTAAATAATTTTTAATAAAAAAAATAAATCGCTATTAATTTTAAAATAAACTTTAAAAATTAATAAAATAAATATAAAATTATTTAATTTAATTATATTATTTAAAACTTTTATAATTATTTATAATATTATTTTTTTATTTATATAATAATTGATTTTTTTATATAAAATATTAAATATATAATAAAATAATATATTTATTTATTTAATTTTTTTAATAATTTAATATATTTTAATAAATATTTTTTTATATAAAGTTTTAATTAGTTATATATTATTATAAAATTTTTTAAATAAAAAATTTATATTAAAATTATATATAATATAATTAAATAACTTTTAATATATTAAAATTTAATATTAATATAATATATTTTAAATATTATATATATTTAAAAACTTTAAAAATTTAGCTATTTAAAATAAAATATTTATATTAATTATATATAAAATTAATTATTTATTAATTTATATAATATTAATAATAATTTTATAATTTAAATTATATTTATTTTTTAATAAAAATTTAAATTTTTTTAAAATTTAATTATATAATTAATAATAATAATAAAATTTTTTAATTTTTTAAAATATTAAAATATTAATATTATTATATTTAATTTTTTATAATAATTTTATAAATTTTTTTATATAAAAATATTTAAATTAACAATATAATTTTTAAAATTTTTATTTTATAAAGTAATTTATAGTTTTTAATTAATTAATATTAAAAAATAAATATTTTTATTTTTATATAATTAATATTATTATATTATTTTATTATATAATTATATTTTATACATTATTAAAATAAATATATAATTAATTTATATTTTATAATAATAATAAAAATAAAATTAATATATTTAAAATATAAAATTTAATTAATTTAATTAATATTAAAATTATTATAATATTTATAATTTTAAAACTTTTAATATTATTAAATTAAATTATTATATTATTTAAAATTTAGTTTATTTATATAAAAAAGTTTTTTTATATAAAAGTTTTAATTTAAACTTTTTTAATAATTAAAATTTTAGTTATATTAATATTTTATAAAATATTTTAATATTTTATATTATATTAATTATTTAAATAAAAATTATTTAATATTAATATTTAATTTTAAATATATATATATTTTTTTTATTATATAATAAAAATATATTAAATTTATTAAAAATTAAACTGTTTTATTTTTAGTTTTAAAATTTAAATTGTTATTAAATTTATTATTATATAAAAAGTTTTTATTACTTTTATAATTTAATATAAATATATTATATTTTTTATATAATAAAGTTTTTTATTTTAAAATATTATATATAATAAAATATTACTTTTTTATTTTTAATTTTTTTTATTAATTATAATTAATAAATTAATAATTAAGCTTTTTATAAATAAAACATTTTTTGTTATTTTTATTATTTTTATTATATAATTATTATAGTTTTTAATAAAATTTTTTTTTAAAGCTATAATTATATAATTATTTTAAATATTTAATATTATATTATTTATTAATAAAATAAATATTTATTATATAATAATAGTTTATTTTTTAATTAAAAAAAATCTATAATATTATTTATAAATTAAAAAATAAAGCTTTATATATAAATTTTTAATTAATTAAAATAAATTTAAGCTTAAATATATTAAAATATATTTATATAACTATTATATAAAATTATATTTTTTTTATAATAGCTAAATTTTAAAATATATTATATAAATTAAAATTTATTAATTATAGTTTTTAATATTTTAAATATTATTTTTATTAAATTATTTTATTTTATTTATATAAAAATAATAATAATTTAGTTAATTTAATATTAATTATAATTAATTATTATATTAAAATAATTATTAAATATTATATAAATTTTAATTTATTTATATATTAAATTAATATAATTAAAATAATATTATTTAGCTTTTTTTTTAATATAAAGAAAAATATTATATAATATTATTTTTTAATAATTTTAAATTAATAATATATTAAAATAAAAATTCGAGTTTTATTATATAATATATTATATAATTTATTATTATAATTTTAATTAAACTATTATATTTTAATAAATATAATAAATTAAGCTATTTTAATTAAATTATTATAAATAATTTAAATAAAAAAAATTTTATATAATCGATTTTTATATATAAATAAAAATATAAAATATATAATAAAAATTTTAAAAGTAAATATAAATTTTTAAATTTTTATTTATATAAAAAAAAAAAATATTTAATTATTTATATTAAATATTAAAATATATATTAATATTATTAATTTTAATATAATCGGTTATAATATTAACAAATTTATTTATATAATAAAAAGTTCTAATATATTGATTAATATAAATATTAAAATTAATATTATATATATAAATATATTATTGTTTAATTTATTATTATTTTTATTTTTATATTTTTAAAAAATATAAATAAATTTATTATTATATATTATATTATATAATTAAATATTTAAATTATTTTTAATTATAATATTAAATTTTTGTTTAAATATATAATTAATATTTATAAATATAAATTTTATTTATTTATTAAAATTTATTGTAAATATTTATATAAACTATTTTTTTTTAATTTTTAATTATATATAGTTATATAAATATTATATAAAATATATTATTAATTTTATAAATTTTAAAAAAATATTAAAATTAATAGTTATATTTTAATATTTTAAATCTGTTTTTTTTTTTTATTTTTTATTTAAATATTACTATTTTTAGCTATATTTTTATATATAAAGTTATTTTTATTATATAAAACTATTAAATTGTTATTTTAAATTTATTTAATTATTATAGCTATTATTATTATTACTGCTTTTATTGTTAATATTAATATAATTATAAAAAATAAAAAAATAAAAAAATAAAAATTATGAAATAAATAAAATAGTTAAAAAAATAAATATATAAAATAATTTATAGTTTTATTAATTTTTATATAAAAATTAATTAAATTACTATAAAAAAAACTTTAATTTTTTAATAGTTAAGTTTTATTTATTTAATAATTAATTTAATATATTTTTAATTAATTAATAAAAATAGTAATTTATTTTTTATATAAAAAAAAAAAAAAAATATAATATAAAAATTATTTTTAATAATAATTAATTTCTGCTTTTTTATTTTATTAATTTATAATTATATTTTATAATTATTAATTAATATTAATAAAACTTTATATATATATATATATAAAAAGATTTAAAATAATTTATAAAATTTAAATTTTATTTTTAAATTTTAAAGTTTTATATTAATTTATATATATATTTTATAAAAAAAAATATAACTAAAAAAGTTATATATAAATTATTTATATATATATATATATATAATTTATAAGTTTTATAAATTTTAATAAATTTTTATATTTTTTATTTATTTAATTATTTAATAAAAATTATAATTTAAGTTTTAATTATATATATTTAATATATATATATAAGTTTTATTAAATTATTAATTTAATATAAATTATATTAATAATTATAATTATATAATATTTGTTTTATTAATAAATTAATTAAATAATTTATAAATAAATATTATAATTAATATTAAATTAATTATAATATAAATATAATAATTAATTAATATAATAATTATATAAATATATTTATATATATTTAAATTTAAAATTATTTTAATTATTTAAAAAGTTTATATATAAAATATTATTATTTTTATTTTTATATAATATTATAATTTTGATTTAATTAAAAATTTATTTATTATTATATATTAAATATATATAATAATTTAAAATTTTTATATAAAAACTTTAAATATAAAAAATTCTTTTAATTAAATTAATATAATTTAAAGTTTTTATTTTTATATTTATTAAATATTTTAAATTAAATATATATTATATAATTATATAAATATTTTATTTTAAATAATAAAAAATCTAAAATATATTATATTAATATTAAATTTTTTTTATTATAATATATATTTAATTAAAATATTATATTTAAAAATAATTATTAAAATATAATATATTATTTATAAAATTTTATAAATTTATATATAATTTTATTATATATTAAAAACTTTGTATAAAAATATTAAATAGTTATTTATTTAATTAAAAATTATATTTATTTTAAAATATTAAAAATTAATTTCTTTTATATATTTTTAAAAAATTTAAATTATTATAATTATTTTAGAATTTTTTTTATAAATTATAACTTTATTTAAAATTATAAAATATAATTTTAAAATTTTAAATTTATAAAAATAAAATCTTTTAATTAAATTATATAAAATATTATAAAAATAATAATAAAATAAAATAATTTATATTTATTACATTTTAATAAAATTTTAATAAATTTAATATTTTAATTTTTTTTATTATATTAGCTGTTTTAAATAAAAAATTATATTATTTATATTAATATATAATAAAAAAAACTTTTTTTTTGTTAATAATAAATATTTTATTATATAAATTTAAAAATACTTTTATAATTTTTTAATTTTATTAAAAAATTATATATTAAATTAATATTAATTATTATATAATTATTAATAAATTAATTATAATAATATTATATTTTAATAAAATATTAATAAATTAATAAAAATAATTATATAATTATAACTATTTAATTTTAAAAAATAAATATATAATAATATAAATAAATTATTTTTAAAGAAATATTTTAATAAACTTTTTATTATTTATTTAATTTTTTGCTATTAAAATTAAATTTAATTATTTCGTTATAATTTTATTATTGATTTAAATAATAAATTTTAATAAATTTATAATTAAAATTTTAAAATAATAATATTTTAAATATTATATTTAAATAATATTTATAAATAATAATTAAATTATTATTTTATATAAAAATAAATTAAATATTTATATTATATTATTATATTAAATATAAATATTATATAATTTATTAATTATTATATAAATTAAAAAATTATAAAAAATTATAAAAACTTTTATATTTATTTATTAAATATATAATAATAATATTAATATTAAAATTTAAATTAAATTTATATTTATATTAATTAATAACAACTATATAAATAATATAATTATAAATAAAATTAATAAATAATAAAATTAAATTTAATTTTTTATAAATAATATAATTATTAAATTATATTTATATAAATAATATTTATTAATTATAAATAAAATTAATTATTTAAATTTTATTAAAATATTTTTTATAATTTTTATATATAATTATTAAAATATATATTTATAAAATAAAATAAATTATTAATTTAATATTAAAATTTTTTAATATAATTATTTAAATTATAATATAAAATAATATTTTATAAATTTATATATATTAATAATATTATATAAATTATTATATAATTAATATTTATATTATAATTAATTTTTTAAATATTTAATATAAATTTATTTTTATTGTTAATATTTTATAATTTTATATTTTTTAAAATAATATAATATTAATTTTAAATAATTTTTTTAATATTGTTTTTAATTTAATTTAATATTTATATATAAATTAAAATTTTATATATATTATTAATAATATAATTAATAGTTTTAATATATAAATAGTTTTTTATAAAATTATATTATTAATTTATTAATATATTTATATATTTAATATTTTAATATTTTATTTAAAATTTATTAAATATTAATAATAATTATTAAATTATATAGTATTTTTAATTATAATTTAAAAATAATATATTATAAAAAAAAAGTTTTATATAATAATTAATTTTTTATAAAAAAAAAAACTTTTATTTATTTATTAAAATATTTAAATATTAATATTATTTAATATATTTAAAAATAAAAATTAAATTATTATTAATTTATAATTTTATAATTATAAATTTATTAAAATTATTTTTAATATATATTAAATATTAAATATATATAAATATTGTTATATTTTAATTTATTATAATAATATTTATAATATATATTAAATTAATATATTTTTAATTTTATTAATATATATAATAATTATATTATTTTAAATAAATTATTTATTTAATATCAAAATTTAATATAATAATAATAATAATATTAAATTAAATTATTAATATTTATATTAAATTTAAAATTTTATTATTATTTTTATAATTTTATATAATTAAAATTTAATTATTACTTTTTAATAAATATAAATAGTTTTTTTTAATTTAGTTTTATATTAAAGTTATAATTATTTAATATTTTAAAATTTTTTATATAAATTTATTTTTTTATATAATAAATTAATTATAATATTATATTTTTTAATTATAAAAACTTTATTTATTTTAAATTTATTTAATTTAATTAATATTAAGTTTTATATAAATATTATTAAATATTTTTAAATAAAAAAATT
Organism: Nemania diffusa; assembly: GCA_038501195.1. NCBI lineage: Eukaryota > Fungi > Ascomycota > Sordariomycetes > Xylariales > Xylariaceae > Nemania > Nemania diffusa. Next base: position 3,213,650 of record JBBPUQ010000003.1, read on the forward strand.
TATTATAATTAATTATAAAAATTATTTTAAAAATTAATAAATTAAATATAATATTATTTAATTTAATATTATTATTTAAAAATTTTATAAATGTTTATATTATTTTTTTTTATATATAATAATATATTATTATAAAATTTATATTAAAGTTATATATAATATAATTAAATAGTTTTTGAAATATTAAATTTTAATAATAATATAATATATTTTAAATAATATTTATAAAAAAAAACTTTATAAAATCAATTATTAAATATAAAATATTAATTTTAAATATTTAATTATTTATAATAATTTTATAATTTTTTATTTTATAAAATAACTTTTAATTTTTAATTAATTAATATTAAAATAATTAAATAATAAATTTATATTTTATAATAATTATTTAAATAAAATTTAATTAATTTAATTATAATTAAAATAATTATTATTTAAATATATTTTATTTATATTAAAATAAATATATATAAAATTTTAATTTTAATTATATGTTATAATATATTAATTATTTTTTAAAAATATTATAAAATATTAATATTTAATTTTATATATATATATATTATTTATAATAAAAATATAATTAATATATTAAAATATTATTTTTTTTTATTTTTTATTTTATTATTTAATTTATTATTAAATTTATTATTTTATAATAAATTTATTTTATTTTTAATTTTAAAAATTTTTTTATTAAATATTTATATTATAATTTATAAATTAAAAAATAATATATTAATTATAAATTTTTAATTAATTAAAAAAACTTTAAATTAAAATATATTAAAATAAAATTATATAATAATTATACTATTTAATATATATTATATAAATTATAATTTATTAATTAAAAATTTAAAAATTTTAAATATTATTTTTATTAAATTGTTTTTTTATTTAAATAAAAATAAAAATAATTTAATTTATATAATATTAATTATAATTAATTATTTAAATTAAATATTTATTAAATATTATATAAACTTTATTTTATTTAATTTATAATTTAAAAAAATATTATATTATAATATTTTTAATATTTTTTTAATTAATAATATATTAAAATAAAAGTTTATAATTTTTATTAATATAATATATTTTTATAAATTTAATATATTTAAATATTTAAATATTATTAATTATAATATTATTATTTTTTTATATATAATTATTTATTTTTATATATATATTATTTAATAATATATATAAATTTATTTTTATTATATAAAGTTATTAATTTATTAATTTATATTTATTATTATTATTTTAAATATAAATAATAATAAATATAAAAATAATTAAAATAATTAAAATAATAACTTAATAATATATTATAAAAATTATTTTTAATTATAATTAATTTTTAATATAAATATAATTATTAATTTATATTTATATTTTATAATTATTAATTAATATTAATAAAATATTATATATATATATATATATAATTTATAAATTTTATAAATATTAATAAATTATATTATATTTTTTTTATTAAAATTATTATATTTTATATATTATATATTATATATATTTTAAAAAATTCAAAAATTATATAATTAATAATTATTATAATATTATTTTTAAAAAATATAAATATTATAAAATAATTAAAATTAATAAATAATTAAATTAATATTATTATATTATTATTTTTTAATTTAATTTATATAAATATATTTAAATATATATAATTAAAGTTTTATTAATATATATAAATAAAATTTATATATTTATATATTAATATAAAAAATAAAAAATTAAATATATATTTAAATTTTATAAATTATTTTAATTATTTATATATATAATTTTAATAATAATTATATATATTAAAAAGTTTAAAATATAAACTTAATAATAATATTATATAATTAAATAATATAAAAATATTTATTAATTAATAAAAAATTATAAATAAATTTATAAAATTATTATAAAAACAATATAAAAAAATATAAATATTTTAATATTTTAAAAAATTAAATTGTTTTATTATTAATATTAATTATAAAATTAATATAAATATTTTATTAATATATAAAACTTAAAATTAAATTTAATTTTAAATTTATATTTTATATTAAAAAAAATTAATTATAAAAATAAATTAATTAATTTATTATATTAAATAATTTTATATATTTTTTAAAATTAATAATATTGTATTTATAAATTAATTAATATATATAAAATAATAACAATATTATTATTTATTAATAAATTAAAAATTTAAAATAAATATTTTAAATTTATTTATTATTAATAAATAATAATATTATAATAATAAAACTTTATTTAAATTTAAAATATTATAAAAAGAAAATATTAATAATATAATTTAATTTTTATATAATAAAATTAATATATTTATTATATTTAAAATTATTTATTTATATATATTATTTAAAATATTATTAAAATAATAATTATATTTTTATTTATATTAAATATAAATATATATTATAATATTATTATATTAATTATAATTTATTAATTAATTTATTTATATTATATTTTAATATTTTTAATTTTTATTATATAAATAATTTTTTATAATATTATATTAATTATAATTTTTTATAATATTTAATATAAAATATAATTTAAACTTTAATATTATAAATAATAAATTATAAAATTTAATTATTTAATTTAAAATATTTATAATTATTTATTAAATTATATTTATTAAAATTAAATTAAATTAAACTTTAAAAATTAAATGATTTAAAATAAAATATTTATATATAAAAATAATTATTTAATAATTTATTTATTATTAATTATAATTTATAAATTAAATTATATTTAATTTTTATATTAAATTTAAAACATTTAAATAATTAAATTAATAATTAAAATTTTTAAACTTTTTTTATAATATATAATTATATTTTATTATAATAATAAAAATAAAATAAATATATTTAATATATAAATTTTAATTAATTTAATTATAATATAAATTATTTTAATTATAAAATTAATATTTTATAAATATTATTATTATATTAAAACTTTTAATTATTTTTTTAATTTAAAATAAATATATTATATTTTTTATAAAATATATTTATTTATTTTATAATATATAATTAAATATTAATTTTATATTTATATTTTGTTTTTTATATAAATATTTGTTTATTTTTTTTAAATAATTAATATAGTTTTAAATAAAAGCTTTTTTTTAAAAAAATTTATATTTATTTAATAATAAACTAAATATTAATTTATAATAATTATTTATTTATAATATAAAATATTAAAATATAAATATATTAAAATATATTTATATAATATTTATATAAAATAATATTTTTTAATAAATAATTACTTTTAAAATATATTATTAAAAATAAAATTTATTTATTATATTTTATAATATTTTTAAAATTAGTTTTTTAAAAAAATATATTTATAATATTTTTATTTTAAATAAATATAATTTAATAATTTTATTAATTTATATTTATTTTTTAAATTTATTAATTAATATTTATATATTTATAATTATAATATTAAATAAATAATATATATTTAAATTTTTAATTAATTATTTATATTTATATATATTATTAATTTATATTAAAAATATTTTAAAACTATTATATTTTTATAATAATTATAATAATATATTTGTTATATTTAATTTTTAATTAAAATTATTTAAATTTTTTTAAATTTAAATATTATTAATTTATTTTTATAAAATTTATTATATATAACAAAATTTATAAAAAAACTTATTAATATTAAATATATTTATTATTTATTATTTATTATTTATTATTTATTATTTATTATTTATTATTTATTATTTATTATTTATTATTTATTATTTATTATTTATTATTTATTATTTATTATTTATTATTTATTATTTATTATTTATTATTTATTATTTATTATTTATTATTTATTATTTATTATTTATTATTTATTATTTATTATTTATTATTTATTATTTATTATTTATTATTTATTATTTATTATTTATTATTTATTATTTATTATTTATTATTTATTATTTATTATTTATTATTATTATTATTTATTATTATTATTATTTATTTATTATATTTATTTATTATTATTATTATTATTATTATTTATTTATTATATTTATTTATTATTATTTATTTATTATTATTATTTTTATTATTATTATATTTATTATTATTTATTATTATTATTATTTATTTATTATTATTATTTATTTATTATATTTATTTATTATTATTATTATTATTATTATTTATTTATTATATTTATTTATTATTATTATTATTATTATTATTTATTTATTATATTTATTTATTATTATTTATTTATTATTATTATTTTTATTATTATTATATTTATTATTATTTATTATTTATTATTATTATTATTTATTATTATTATTATTATTATTATTTATTTATTATATTTATTTATTATTATTTATTTATTATTATTATTTTTATTATTATTTATTATTATTATTTTTATTATTATTATATTTATTATTATTTATTATTTATTATTATTTATTTATTATATTTATTTATTATTATTATTTATTTTATTTTTTATTATTTTTTATTATTTTTTATTATTTATTTATTATATTTATTTATTATTATTATATTTATTATTATTTATTAATTATTATTATTTATTTATTATTATTATATTTATTATTATTTATTAATTATTATTATTTATTTATTATTATTATATTTATTATTATTTATTTATTATATTTATTTATTATTTATTAATATTTAATATTATTTTAAAATTTTTTAATAAAATTTCAGTAAATTTATTTTTAAAAAAACAATAAAAATGTTTTATTAAAATTATTACTAAAGTAATTAATATATAATAATATATATTTAATATTTACAAGTTTAATTTTACAAAATTTATAAATTAAACATAAAATATAGTTAAAATAATTTAAAAATAAAAAAATATATTATAATTCTAAAACTTTATATTAAAAAGTCTTAATTATTAAACAAATATGTTGCTACAAACTTTATATTTTAACTTTTGTTTTTATTAATAGAACATTTACTTATTTCGCAGTTTTTTTTACTGCTTGTTTTTTGTTTGAAGTATTATTAAAGCGCTTACGATTAAAGTTGCGTGTACTAGTTGCAAATACATCTAATATACTTAAAGCTTTTTACAATAATAGCAGTTTATTTAAACTATTAAATCTTTAATTAAATAAACTACAAGCTTTTTTATTTATTATTTTTTTTTAATAGTTTGATTTAATTAAGCTTGATTTATTGTAATTACTTATAACAAACGAAGCTGCAGCTGTTTCAAAATAGCTTGTATAAGTTTTAATAAAATCAAGTTTGCTAATGTTTGCTTTATTATATATTAGTTTAAACGCTAGTATTAAAAGCAAATTATATATTAACTTTATAATAATTCTATATTAACAATTACACTTATATTTATAAGTTTAACTAATTATACTTTTTTTAATTTGTAGTTTGTTTGTGTATTTTTGTTTAATTTAAGTTTTATTATTTATAACTGCTTTAATTACAATTAAAACTGTTATACTTGTTTTTTTGTTTTTTAACTTGCAACTAGTTAGTTTTAGAACATTTAAAACTAGTTAAGTTTTTTAAGTTTTTTTTAAATCTTTATTTTTTTTGTTGCAAATATAAAACGTTGTATTAATGTTAATTATTAAACTATTGTTAGTTTTAACTTTGTAATATTTAATAATATCGTTTAAAGTAAAAAATGTATAAGTATTAACAAATAAAACATTTGTTAATGTATTATTTCTTAAAGTGATTTGTTTAAAAAAGCTTATGCTTGCTTTTATATAATTTTTGTACATTTAGTTTACAATAGCAAAAAAAACAAGAACTTAATTAATAAAGCTTGTATAATTATTATATAAATTATATATATATACATTAATTAAATTAAAACTACAAATATATTTAATTTTATTAATATAATTGATGTAGCTAATACTACTGCAAATATATACTGCTATAATTAACTAAAATATAAACAAAACTTTTTTAATTATAAAATTTCAATTTAAAGTAGTTTTATATATGCTTTAATTTTTTGCAGTTTATACATTTTGCAAAACTAACAAAAAAAACAATAATAAACTAAAACGTTAAAATAATACAAACAGAACAAAAAAAAAAACAAATAACAATGTATTAAATAATAGTAAAAAATTGATTAATAAAAATAAAACAAGTAAAAATTGAACTAAAAATATAACAGTAAACAATAAAGCTTGCTAAAGTTGTTACAACAAAAAAAGTAAAAACGTAATAATTTTTATTAAAAGCAAATGTTAATTGTATACACAGACTTCTCAGCATAAATTTTGCTTGTACATTATTAAATACAAACAGTTTGTTATAAAGTAGCGCTTATTACACATTGTATAAAACAACAAATACAAACAATAAACAAAAAAAAACAGTAAATAATAGTAGCAAATAAATATAAAGTGTAATAGTTAAAAAAGCGCAGAAACAATATAGCTAAAACAAACTTGATTAAATTAAAACAATGTTATATTTTATAGTTTAAGTTTAATTGTATAAAAAATTAAATATACTTTGTAATATTTATATATATAAAGTTTTATATTTTTTTAATTCATTTAATTTTATATTATTAAACTTTTTAGTTATTAAATATAATAACTTAATTATAAACAGTTTAAAACTTTAATATATTATTTATTTTTTTATTGCTTATTTATTTTTTTTTTTATTATTAGTATATTTATGTCGCTTTTTTATAACATATATAGTTTTAGCTTATATTTTGATTTTTTTTTTAATTTAACTAAGCTAAACTTTTAATTTCTGCAAACTTGCTATTTTTACTATTTCTGTTATAAACTTAGCAAAAATTTCTAAAAACTTTAACTTTTTTTTTTTTTTTATATTTTTTAATTTTATACTAATTAACAAATATTTACTTATATTTAGTTTACTAAAGTTAAAATTTACTAATATAAAACAAACATTTTTTATTTTGTTTAAAGTAATAGCAGTTTGTACAAACGTTTTTAAAACTTATGCTATTTATAACAACATACTGCTTTATTAAGCTATTATAATTTTTTTATTAATATATATAACATGCTACTTCTACTTTAGTCCCGTTAAATATATATAGTGCAATAACAGTTGTATATTTAATCTAATTAATTTTTCATTTTATATTTTTTAGTTTTTTGTTTTTATAAATTGTAATAAAGTTAATTAAGCACTAAATAACTTATAACAAATTATATTAGTTTAATATAATATAATATATACTAAAAAATTATATTTTAAATTTGTTTAAAATGCAGTAAACTTTGTTATAAAAAAACTAAAAAAACGTTTTAGTAATTTAAATAATTTTAATTATAAAAATGTTATAGTTTTTAAAGTAATTAAAAACAACTAGTAAACGTTGCTAGTTATATTAAATAATGTTAATTAAAAAAAAAAGCATAATAATAACTAAAGCGAAAAATTAACAATGTATAAATAATAAAGAAAAAATAAACAAAATAAAACATAACAAAAACGTACAAAAAGAAATTTTTACAAAATACAAAAAAGTTAAAAAGCGCAGAAAGTAAAAGCAGATAGCTTAAATATTAACAAGTTAATAAGCAAAAAACTATACTAATTAGCTAATGTTTAAATTAATTGTATATTTTAATGTTATTTTATATATTTTTGTACTTTTGTAAGCTTTAATAATATTATACTATTAATTACATACTTAATTAAGTTTAATTTTAATAAACTGCTTATATATTTTATATAATATAATTAAAATTACTATAATTTTATATAGCAAAAAAAAAACAATATATTAAAAATTAAAAAATAAAACATACTGTTTAATAATATTATTTTTATTTTAATTAACTATGTTTTAATTTTTTAAATGTTTTATTATATAATATATTAGCAAAACAATCGAAATATTATATAATAATACTGCTGCAATTACAATATAAATAATATACTTATATAAATTTATATTTTTATTAATAATATAGATTTATTTTTAAAAATTTTAATTAAAAAATGTATTAACTAAATTTTTCAGCTTTAATAAAAATATATATACTATTTAATCAAATTATACTTATACTATTTAAAACATTTTTAAATTTTTAAAACTATTAACAATTAAAAATAATATTTTTAAAAATATTAAAACAATATTTATTAATATAACATATTATAACTATTATAAAATATATTTACTAGCAAGTTAAAATAAACTTATATAATACAAAAAAACTTTAAGTTTTTTAAAAAGTTAATTGTTAAAATTAATACTGCTGAAAATATAAAAACAATACTTGTTAATATAAAATATTGTTACTGTTATTTAATATATTTATTAATAAGTTAAAATATATTTATATAATATAAAGTTAGCTAAAATAGCTAAAAACATTTACAGTTAAAGTTAATATTGCTAAAAATATAAAAATAATGCTTATTAACGTAAAATATAGTTGCAGCTAATAAATATATTTACTAACAAATTAAAAACTGCTTATATAATTTAAAGCAAACTAAAATATTTAAAAATATTTATAGTTGTTTTTAATACTATTAAAAATATAAAAATAAGATTTATTTGTATAAAATTACATAGCAATTACAGCAATTGTAGCAAATAAAATAAAATTAATAAAAAAATAAAGTATATAAACTACGTAAAACTAGCACGTTTATAAATTATACATAACAAATTTAATTTAAAAAAACTGCGCTTAATTTATATAGCTATTTTAAAATATAATTGAATTAACTATATATATATTAATTTATATAAAAGTTTAAATAAATTATTGCTAAATTGAAAAAATGATTGTAGAAAGTTAAGTTGCAAGTTTAATTTAAGAAAGAGGGTGGAAAAAGAAAGTGGGCCCAGTGGTGTCGGCGTAGTTACCTAAATTGAATTATGAGACAGTAAGCCCTGTGGGCGACTGTAGGTGCCTACCTGCATTGACGAATAAATGTGTTGCACCACCTATGTAACCTGTGCTCTGTACGCTCAGTGCTGTATTCCATACACATGTAGGTAGCAAATACGGACGGTACTGTACGCAGTACCCGCGCTGTACCTAATCTTAGGTACATCTAGGGCTAGCTCAGAAAAGCGGAGAAGGTGCTATCAATTGGGCAAGTGGGGCCGGTGATTACATAACATCTCCTGTGGCTTTCCCAACACCATCGCACGTCTGCGACTACATCACGTCCTGGCAAGACCGCGTTCTCGTTGCTATTTTCACAACTCACCCCCCAGCCGCAGTACGAATGACCGGCAAAGGCCGCACCAACCTCGCATCTGCTAACAGACGTACCCCCCAACCCCAATATTACTCTGTCAAATGCCTTTTTGCCGCCAGCCGCCTCATCTTGAGCCCCTCGCCTCGTTCCTTGCGACGCGCTGATTACGCCTTGCCTCGAACTCTATTTCACTCTTTTTTTGCTTGTCTGCGACGGACTGACCATCACGACTATGGCCCCTAGCCCTAGGACCCCGAGGACAACCTCCTCTACCCGCCAGCGGGCTCGGCAGTCAGACACCGCGAGCACGGCGCGACGCGCTCGCCCGACCAGCATTGTGGCTGCTACCGAGCCTCCTCTAAAGCGGCGGCGATATGTGCCCGGCGGTCCCGGTGGCGGCGGGCGGTTTCTAGCTAAGAACGAGGAAGACTCGATGGATGCCGTTGCGACAACTGGTCCCCGCCCCCGGACCCGCCCCAGCATTTCCAATACTGCAGCCTCCCCCTCTCTCTACCCCCCACGACGTGAACGAAGTACCCGTATCCGAACCTCGACGCGCAACGAGCAAGATGACGAGATGCAGATAAGCTCTGCAGCTGCCGTTGCAGCCGCCGTCGTGCAGAGCGAGGGCTACAAGCCCCGTGAAGAACGAGGCTGGGAAGAATTCCATCCCAATCTAGACATCGAAGGCACTTTTATGCTCTTCCATGCCGAAGATGTGGATGGTACCGCCAAGCCCATGCTTGATACCCCTTCCGGGAAACCCGGACTTAGAGATTCCAATGATCTTGGCAGTCCTTCCAAAGACCCAACCCGTGCTTCCCCTAATGCTCAAGCAAACGGCGTCATATTCAGCTCTCAAAGCCTTGTAACAACCACACCGACGAGGCGACGGGGCGTACGGCAGTCACTATATGCTACACGTGGTGAGACAGCACTAGCACCAAGCACTCCCACTCCACTACCCATCCACGGCCAGAACAACAAAGAGAAGCTCGATCTCAAACAACCCCTCTATCGCAAGACAGATCGTATCTTACTCTTTGAGAGTAAGACGTTTGGTCAAGCACGGTATGTCGATAAGGCGATGATGAATATAGGCTACCAGGAGAGCGACAATTACATTCGGCCAGACCGTCGACTAATTAAAGCCACCGATGGGAGTGTTGAAGATGACCAGGATATGTCAGCTGTTTCCAAAGTGGACGGCGAACTATCACACCAGCCCACTAATATTCTAGGCCGTGTGGAGTATGACATGGACGAGCAGGATGACATGTGGCTAGAGGCGTACAATGCGCATCGCAAGAGTCAGGGTTGGAACCCAGTCACACGCGAGGTCTTTGAGATAACAATTACGAAGATCGAGAAGGAATGGCACGCCCTGGAAAAGAGAATACCGAAGCCAAATCCGAAGCCACCACAGACTCATAGACCTCGATCAAGCTCGGCAGCCGCCGTAAGCGGCGACCCTCAGCCGGGTGAAGAACAAGACAGTAAATGCGCAATCTGCGATGATGGTGATTGCGAGAATACCAATGCTATTGTATTCTGCGATGGGTGTGATTTGGCTGTTCACCAAGAATGCTATGGCGTTCCATTTATTCCAGAAGGCCAATGGTTATGCCGAAAATGCCAATTGATTGGGCGTGGCGTGCCTGTAAGCCACACATACCCTCTAGTCTGCGCAGTCCATGCTAACCGTCTCTAGACTTGCATATTCTGCCCTAACTCCGATGGTGCTTTTAAACAGACAAATTCGTCAAAATGGGCTCACCTTCTCTGTGCTATGTGGATACCTGAGGTCACCCTTGGCAATCATACCTTTATGGAACCTGTAATGGACGTAGAAAAGGTTCCGAAGAGTCGATGGAAGCTGACATGCTACATTTGCAATCAGCATATGGGAGCATGCATTCAATGTGGCAACAAAGCTTGTTATCAGGCTTTTCATGTCACCTGCGCCCGTCGTGCTCGTCTATTTTTACGGATGAAGAACAGTTCAGGGGCTTTAGATGTGCTTGACGGCAGTACTAATTTAAAGGCCTTGTGCGACAAGCATTGCCCATCCGAGTATGCTAAGGAAAATGACGTAGTCCAAGCGACTAAAGGGGCAAAGAAGTTCTACAAAAAGACGATGCGAGGTCGCCTCTGGGCGAACAACCAGGAATCCGCAATGGCATTGGCAGCTTCGCACCGGCATTTAATCACAGACCATCCACCGGACGAATCACAGATCACAGGGGCCAAGCTCTCAGCTGTTCTCGGCGATAAGAAAGGTCAGCAGGGAAAGTCAATATGGAAGCTCCCCTCCGGAGCTCCTGTCATTCCACAAGCAGTCTTCGATATTGTCGAGGCGTCGCTCCAGCGATTCAATTTTCTAAAGCGGAAAGAATTTGTTAGTGATGCCTGTCGTTACTGGACTTTGAAACGAGAGATGCGTCGGGGCGCCGCCCTCTTGAAGCGGCTACAGCTCCAGATGGAGGCTTTCTCGTCAATGGAACTTACGCGTCGCAATTTCGCAGCAATGGGGTCCAGTGGCAAGGCCAGATTAACTAGGAGAATCGAATTCGCCGAAATGCTTAAAAAGGACCTCGAACAACTCAAGTCGTTATCTCAAGTGATAGTAGAGAAGGAGCAAAGCAAGCTAGATGCTGCTGAGATGGAGCGCGACTTCGTGGATACCTGCTACTTCCCCATTCACAAACTTCTCCCACCGGTTATTGAGAAAGCCATTGCGTAAGTACCGTTACAACAAGCTGGCTAGGATCTACGGCTAACAACAGAACAGACTTGATAAAAATCTCTTTTACGACGGCTTATTGCCTCTCTCATCTCGGATCGACCAACGCTACTACGCAACGACACTGACGCTCGCTCATGATCTGTGCGATGTCATCCATGTTGGAATAAATACCGAACCAGATACGTCAATCGAAGCGCCACAAAATTCAGCACTCGGTCTTGTGGTATCCTCAAAAGCTGACTTTTCTGACTATCGTGATCGCAAGAAGCTTGGTAAGAGGATACTCAAAGCCGTTCAGCCGCAGCTAGAGATAGCGCTACGCCTAGAAGCAGAAGCGAACCATCGACAGTTTGAGGGCCTCAAGCAGGAACTAGAGACCATGATAGAAGCGAGCCTTGAATATCGACCCAAAGCTGTCATCGTGCAGGGTGACGTAGAAGGAGAACAGAGCCAGGATGTCATCATGGTCGATTCTTCTGCGGCGGTTATCGCTGTTGGCGGATTGAATATCCATGGCATCACTGCTGGGGATGAGAATGGGGACGTCACAATGGCAGACGCTGACAATCAAGCTACCTCTACGGATGGTAATATTGAAGTTGACACGTCTGCTATCGAGACAGATATGCAAGTCGAAAGCGTGCAGGTTACGGTCGATGCTGTTCCCATGCCTGATTCCGAAGCGATGGAGACGAAGCCTGATGTGAGTGGCACGAGTGATGTACGATCTATCAATACACCACCAGCGACAAACGGTTACGTATCGGTTCCAACTACTTCTCAACCCACTCCCCCTACACCTCCGCAGTCGAACGGTAGCTTAGGACGGCAGCCGATGGACGCCCTCACCGACGGCGGTGTCCTTTGGTATCTACAAGAGTTTGAGCCACAGGGGACATCTGCTGCTCAAGAACAGTGGAATGGAAGAAACCCAGACCGGAGCTTAAGCGAAGAACTTACGGAGATCGACGACGATGAGCTTAAAGGACTTGGCGTCGAGATCAACGAGGAGAGCATTACGGCTTCACCAGCAGATACTGCCCCCATTGTTGATGCGGCCAACCACATCAGCCCTACAAAGAAGGCCCCGAAGACTAAGAAGCGTAAGACAACCTACCGAAGGCGCTAGTGGCAAACTTGACGATTGTGATGGGTGTGATTTGTGTTTTGTATTATACTGCTTAGGGAGCTTCACGTCTTCCTCCACCTTGCATTGTCAATACTAACCAGCCTTGTAAAGCTGGTTTGTCTGGAGCAATCCACCAAGCTTTAATCCGGTTATGGGAGCGATTCGGTATGGCGTTCCGGAAGGCGTCAAGACGGATACAAGTTGAGCCTTTATTATACCTAGTAGGAAGGGGCTTCGAGGCATCGGCGTTTATTAGTAGCAATGAGGGGATGGATAGCCTTAGAGCGTCCAAATGGCAGCTTTAAACCTAAGATTCTTCTAGTGCAAATGCAAGAAATAATCATAGAATCGTATTATCGCTTTCACACATCAGTCAAAATGTAGATGTATCTAGACCACCTAATTTTTCCCCCATAACCCATGTCCCTGAACCCCACCAAACATGCCGTGTGGTACACTAAGACACATGCCAGAGTAGGAGGTCTTATAGTGAAATATGCCCCAGGAGCGCAACTATCTCGGACTTCAATTGCTATTGCAAACACTACCTAGTTGTTGTAGGGTCATGAAGCGTGCATATGGGGATTTAAATGAATCATTATTGCAACCCGAATCTTAAGCTCAACTTCGCTAATTTACACAAATTCAAATCCGTACGTAACAAGGCTTACTCATGATCTCCGCTATCTGCGGACATGTTAATATACCAAGGCAACAACAACAGAAACGTTATTGGACGAGCTAGAAGGAGTAGTATTAGCTAAATCTCTCATGTAACGAGCATTCGAGGCATACCTCTGCATTGACCACGGAGCCAGAGATCTATGAGAGGACCTGACGCATGTACTTCAAATTGAAAATACTGGAAACGTCTAGCCTAAGTATACAGTCTTTAGGAGTTATAGTTAGCCTTAGCACTCGAGGCTGACATTCTACGGTTATATTATAAGCTGTACCTATACGCTGCGATATTAAGTTTACCAGGCACAATCAGAAGCAACTGTGGCCTATCTGCTACCTTTTCAATGATCTAGTAATTTGTGAGATTGTGAACTAGCTAACTCTAAAAGATATAGTAATGGACCTAGAGTAGAAAGCCTACGATGTAAAGGCAGAGTCCATGTCATGTGTAGCACGTAATTTAAATCCATGCTATACTCTCTCCAATATTTGATTTAATAGCTTGGAAACTGATGCTTTAGGCACGAGTCGTGTGCTCAGCTACGGGCATCATACGAGAACCATCCGCCTTAGTTTAAAAGCAAGATATATAAAACGAAGCAAAGGAAAGCAAGGCTGCTAAATCTAGGGAAAGGGAATTGTAAATAAGGCGTAGAATTCCTGCATAGGCGATAAAAGGCAAGGGCCCTTGAAAAAATATTCTTGTAAGTCCTTGTTACGATAATCCTCTACTTCCGTAAGTATAGTTCTTTTTCTATAAAATTACACTAAAATAATTAAATATGAAAATGGATTATCAAACCTTACTTACTTAAGGTCACGGATCGCTTCAAAAGGCACTATAACTTAGGAGAAATCGCAATTATGCCCCTCCTGAAAAAGCCTTGGTTATAATATGTTGTAGATATTCATGGTCTATAAAATTGCGTTGAGGTATGTCGCAGTATTAAAACCTGAGCACCTAGGGTTGATGTCTAGAACTTGGTTTATGTGAGCATACATATCCTAGTAGTTTAGCTATGATAAGTCCTCTAGGCTACAGGGAGACAGAATCGTATAAGTTGTGGTGGTGTTTATGAATACATTTAATGTTTAATAACTTGACAAAAAGTGTGTGATGAGTTGGTGCATCCCCCCCCGCTACGTACATCCGAGTCCAGGCAACCTGACTGACGCGAGTTAGTATATGGGTTAAGTTAGTAACAATATAATGTCTAATAAAGCAAACCTCGCAGACGGCGATTTGGATTATTAAGGTTATATTGCTTTTAAATGAGACAGGAATCGCATATAAGAAGACAGGGCCGTATATATATATATGATGGGTCCTAGCAGAGTATTTAATTATAATATTTTAGTTTATTTTATTTTCAAATGTTATAACCATATACGAGACTGAATAGAATTAACAGGTTCCATATAATTCCGATGCGTGCTATTGGCTGAGGATAAATGCTGAGAGTATATGTATATCCCGCTGGAATGCAGCGTCCCTGAGCATACATGGAGCACAAAATCCAGAGACGTTGATTTATTTTGAGGCCCCAAAAATTAAATACTAGTTTGAGAAGTATGAGAGGAAACACAAAGATGGAGGGGTGTTGGGTTTTGGCTGGCGTGGTGATTGGTGGAGACGAGCGAGGTGATACTGCTGTTCTCGCGGGTTAGTGCGATTAATCACTACAGGATCCCGGGCAGACAGAGAAGCGGTGTAGTGTCTTTGAGAATTCTAAGGGATAGGTAAATGTGTTGAGTCATGTCGCTGGCTATCTCGAATAACCTTTCCCTTACCAATACGAAGTGCTATCGCGGGTATTTTGCTGGGAACGGTCGCGCCATCCTCTACAACATAAAGTAGGCTGTGAAACTACTAAATGCAGCCTCGACGTACGACGTGGCTCCAATGAAGCATCCTGCTACAAGACTCCTCGCTCGAAATGATTAGAGAGCTGTTTATCCTGGTATCTGTCAACTAATCGGTGATATCACCGAAGCATGGTCGTATTGAATCTCAATACCCTCTCTGACTGCGATGTCTCACATGGAAAGGTCGGTCATGTGATCTGACCTCATAGCAATGATCATAAAAAGCCGTAGATCAATTTACACACAGAGTAGAGGGAGAAGTTTGAATTGAAAGTGTTAAACGCAAGTAGGCTTGTGGCGCTTGAATAAACGTGCCAGCACCGTCACACAAGTTGCGCATCCCTGTATGTCACTCAGCACAAAATACTCAGCTCGACGAGTTGGAGATGCCGTTGTAATAAGCCCTGGTGAGGTGCACAAGGAGCGAGGGACGGCAAAGATGACCGACTCATTGTCTACGCCTTGTGCGGGATTGTACAGTGGCAATTGGTTCCAGTTCCCAACAATCCCGAGTCTTGGTGCGGGGGTGTACGCAAGCAACTCGGTGGTTAAAACGGCGAGTGAGTACATAATACGGTGTCTCTGATGCGATAAAGCCCAAATAAAGCCAGAGGTTTTTATTCATGGGGGTTGATTGAGAAGGTAGAGGGGCCTGGAAACCGATCTGATACGATTCCTGGCGGTTAGGTAGTGCATTGAGGTGGCTTGCCAAGCTCGTCGCTGGTGGTGAGTGCTAGAAGCGTAAGATACGCCCATTCGCTCTGCGACGGTTTGGAGACAACTCGAGAGCTAGGGTTAAGCACATGAGTATGCCGACGTAACATACGATTTCTTTACTTGACCTGGGGAGAGGGGTAGAGTAGATAGATTAGGTAGATAGCTACCTAGGTAAGTAGATATAATGATATCAGGTAGCTAGCTATCTACCACGAATCTTGCCCGTCTTGCTTTCCAATCAGGTTGAGCAAATGGAAAATATGGCAGATCCCGACCATCGATCGTTGATGATTGACGTACAGGGAGTTTAGAGACGTGTATTGATTGGTTAGGTCATTCCAGGTAGAGAGTCTGGATCGAACCAAGATAGCTCGCCGCGAACAAAAGATATGTGAGCGAGTTCGTATGAAAGAAAGGTCTGTGCCCTGCCCCATATTACGTCTGTCAGGTATGTATGCATAAGAGCGCCATTGGTTGAGAATGCCCTCGAACCAGTATGGGTGCGTTTATGGATCGCTCTAAAATAACACCCGGCAGAGCCGCCTCCAGATCTCCTGAGGCTTACAGAGTAGGTACATACCTAGGTACGCATAGCGCATAGGTGCTTATTCTTTGTGTGAGAGCTACCTGCTAGGTGCACCCATTAAACATACCTACCTAAGGCACCTAACCTAGGTAGGTACGAGCGCTAAAGTACACCCATTTAATCGTGAAGTACAGCACATTGCGTCTACCTATTTCAGGTCAGTGGCAGGAGCAATAAATACTCTTTTTCTGGGGGTGGTGAAATTCACGAAAAAGGAAAAGAAACAGACCCGTTCTCTATTATGATGCATTTGTCTCTAACATCGAGGAGTAGAGGGAGGGAAGAAGAGAATACCTAGTAAGAGACACTATCCAGGGGGGCGAGACGATCTGGTGCTCAGCCTCGTTTGGGCCCTGAGCCTAATGCTTAGATACTTATGCAGATGGATACCCATTTAGAATTAGGATAGGAGTGATATGCTACGGCTAGTGACTAGCTAGGTTGGTTACTGCCGATGTGATACGGGGGTGAAATGAGTTCGTAGCGCTGTAGAGATATGTTAACAATATAAAAAAACCACCCTGCCGGGGGTTAGGTAATATGTAAGTAGGTACAGAACATACCTACGAGGTGCGAACGAACCAATGACCGAAGAGTCGGAACAAGTAGGTCGCCAACTCCGCTGGCACGGGTTGTTGTATTAGGTACGCGTGGTCCGGATGGGGTATTTGGGGGGCGGAGGGGGGTAAATTCTACGCCACATTACAAATTATTCTATAAGAATAAAAAGCTCCATGATGAATGTACAAATGTGAGAGGAGGGGAGGCAAACAGTAAAAAAAGAGAAAAAGAAGTGATAATGGTTTATAGGCATGCCTACGTATGTACTCCTATCTATGTAATAGCTTTAGGTAGGTACCTACATATCGACCCGCCTCCAGCTTATATAACAATCCCTTCTTTGCAATGTTAGGTAATACAGAGTTCTTAGGTACATAAGGCATGGTAAAAAAAGCTAAAGGCTTGTATAAGTAGTAGGTAGCTCAGTGACCTCTCATTACCTGGTATTTAATTAAGCACGTACCTCCATATATGCCTAAGGCATAGAGTAAGATAATATCTAACATACTCTTAATTAACTACTAGGTAACTAGATGCCTAAAGTACACGTACACACGCGGGGTTAAGAATTACCTGTTCATGGGAAACACAACAACCTGCTGTTTTGCTTAGTACTTGTGTGCGTATTGTCAGGTATTTCCTTGTTAAAAGGTCGCCCAGCGCATCCTTTCAGGTCCTATCTCCCCTGGGAATGTCTAGAGTGGGGGCTAAAAACCTACCTAATATAGTCCTAAAAAAAAAAAGAGGGCACGCGACGTACGCTAAAGCCATACATAGCACCTTTAGGTACAAAATTGAGTGGTGGCCCAACGCGCCAATGGGCATTATGCGTCCATACATGTACCTAAGGTAGGCACTGTTACTACCTAGGTACTGACCCGAGGATAGGTACCTTTGGGTAGGTACCTACCTCTACCTACCTGCCTTCTGCTACTTTTCTGACGTCTCCATCGAGCAATCAATCGGGTTTTGACCCTTTTCCCTCCCTCCTTCACCCGTCTCTGCCTTTGCTAGTCTTTTCTCCCCCTTCAACAGAGACCCCGCGAACACACACACATTACGGCGATACATTACAGGTTCTTCTGTCCTGCGCATCTCCATTTTTACTGCGATAAGCATCTGTTGGCATCATTTTCCCAATTTGCCTGCCTGCCTGCCCTTTGCCTGCGCCTGCGTCTGCACCGCTGCCGCCTGTCGAGCTTGATTGTGGGACACGTCTGAAAGAAGTTTTGTCCATTGTTTTGAAGCGCTAGCAGAGTTTCGCTGCTCCTGCCGCCCGTAGGTATCGATCGTACCCTCGTACTCTGTACCCTCAACAACCGCAGCATCTCTCTCTCAATCAACCCTCTCTGCGCATCCAGCGAACACGACGACGACAACAACAACAACAACAGCGACAACGGCCACAACACCCATCCGTTTGTCCATCCATCCTCCTTGGTCGTTGTAGTTATCTGCACCGAATAACGTACGTAATTTGCGACCGAGCAGCCTTTTTTTTTCTTCTTTTTATTTTAATTCCTCTTCACTACCGCACCGCACCGCTCTTGCTCTTGCTCTGCCTCTGCCGTTCTCGTCCCTTGATCCTTTGGTCGGTCTCTGGCTCGACGACTTCGACGTCAGCTGTCGCTGCCACCTGGTCGAGTCCCAATCAAAACACGAGCCAAAATTCAACAGCCCAAAGTCCAGAATCCAGAATCCAGAACCAACCATCATAACATTCTAGCATTGTAGGTCGATTGGCTCCCGTGGTGCTACATTCCGGCGATATACCCTTATCTTTCTGCGTTTCTAGACACACCCTAGACGACGGTTTACGCCTCCCTCGACCGCATCGCGAGGTTTCCGACGGCCGCATCGGCACCATACAACCCGGCGACGATTCATTGTGCTTCTAATACACAAGAGATACTCCAGACCACACGCTTGGCATACAAGCAGTTATTTGGATTCTCTGGGTGGGCATAATTGAGGTACCAGCTTTCTCCCCGAAAGCTCCGGTCATAGCTGAGATCGCTTCACCGTGAGTTTTCATCGCCCTCTCGTCCTGTTAATCCACCGCCCGTTCGCCCCTCTTCCCCACCCATCCTGTCGTCCGTCATTACCACAGCCCTTCCCGTAGCCACCGTAGCGCACCGCACCACACCACACCGCAGCGAAGACGGACATGACCTGTGTGGCCATGGAAGCACCAAATATTTGCGGGTGAAGACCGAGACAATGTTGTAAACCTAGTTCTTTGTGTCCATGCTGATACGTGTTGTCATTGCAGTCCAAGAAGTGTATCATATTCTCGTATTGGGCTCCACCATCTTCCTTTCCCAACCCAGATTAGCCCCTCATCTTTCTCGTCACCTTAAAATCTCGATACTCGACATCCCCGCGGGCCTACTGGCGGGTAGGACATCATTTTAAGATGGCCGACCAACACGACGTCGACCTCGATTCTATCATCGACCGCCTGCTCGAGGTGCGCGGCAGCCGACCCGGCAAGCAAGTTCAGCTGTTGGAGACAGAGATTAGGTATCTGTGCACCAAGGCCAGAGAGATCTTCATTAGCCAGCCGATCCTACTCGAGCTGGAGGCTCCTATTAAGGTACTGAAACTCACACCCAGTCGTGTTTTTGGCTTGACTATGAGGTACTAATTCTGTCCCCTTGTTTAGATCTGCGGTGATATTCATGGCCAGTACTACGATCTCCTCCGTCTTTTCGAATACGGCGGCTTTCCTCCGGAGGCAAATTACCTGTTCCTTGGTGATTACGTCGACCGTGGCAAGCAGTCACTCGAGACCATTTGCCTTTTGCTCGCCTACAAGATCAAGTATCCCGAGAACTTCTTCATTTTGAGGGGTAATCACGAGTGCGCATCTATTAACCGTATCTATGGCTTCTACGATGAATGCAAACGCCGGTACAATATCAAGTTGTGGAAGACATTTACCGACTGCTTCAACTGTTTGCCCATTGCTGCCATCATTGACGAGAAAATTTTCACTATGCATGGTGGTTTGAGCCCTGACTTGAACTCGATGGAACAGATCCGCCGGGTCATGCGGCCAACGGATGTATGTCCACTCTTGCCCTCCCTTTCTCACTCCCCTCTACGATGTTTTTAATACCAGCTTCGGTTGGCCATTGACTCACATTCTCTCTAGATCCCTGATTGCGGCCTGTTGTGCGATCTATTGTGGTCCGATCCCGACAAAGATATCACAGGCTGGAGCGAAAACGATCGTGGTGTATCGTTCACCTTCGGCCCTGATGTGGTTTCTCGTTTCTTGCAAAAGCATGACATGGATTTGATCTGCCGTGCCCATCAGGTTGTCGAAGATGGCTATGAATTTTTTTCGAAGCGCCAACTAGTTACTCTTTTCAGCGCACCGAACTACTGCGGAGAATTTGATAATGCGGGGGCTATGATGAGTGTAGATGAGAGTCTGCTTTGCTCTTTTCAAGTACGTTCCACGTGTTGCATACATCCACAATCTACTAGCAGTACTAACTAGCTATTTACAGATTCTCAAGCCCGCTGAGAAGAAACAAAAGTACGTTCATGGCGGCCTCGGAGGCAGCACTTTCGCAACTCCAAGAAAGTCCAAGTCCTAAACAAGAGTACCTATATTCATACGAATTTCCTCGTCTTCTAGGTTCGGCCGAAACCGATGAGCTCGCTCCTCAGCTCCAAGCCCGCACTTGAGTCTGACTTCCAGCCGTTTGGAATCATCGACAAGCTGTTCCTCGACGACGATGGGCGATTGGCTGCCGGTGTTCGAATCCCGGGCCGCGATATGCCGCTGTTTACGCCGATGCCCCCGCTTCGTCAACAGAAGGCCGACGACGATACAAGTAGACGGTTGTATTGATGGTGAATGTTGTTATTACACGAAAAGAAATAAAATCAGGTTTTCTTCATCTGGAAGGTTACGGCTGCCACATGCCTAAGGGCTTCTCGGTGTGCCTACTGGTCATGGTGGTAAAATGTGGAGATGTCTAGAAGGTTAATTGTTTCCCACCACCCAACATGCGGAGTCTCCAAATCGTGTGCAAATGATTTACTTTCCAAGGCTTCACAAGCATTGCGGCCAACTACCTGAATTACGATGTCAACATCTGGAGTTGATCGTTGATACGGCATATTGTGTTTCTTCCTCAACACTCCATTCATACGACCGTAGTTGCTTAGTCAAGGTAATCACTTTGTTACTAAACATCACACCCACATCTACGGAGACGAGTAATCGAATTAAAAGGTAGCTTCTGGCGTTCAACCTCGTAACTTGAGATGACACGATAGCATCGGTAGCCTGTCTTGGCTTCGGCTAGCAATCCATCTCCTTGTCTTCCATTATAATTTACTAATTTCAGATACTGTTTTTAACTTGGCGAGGTTTTGTCTTGAACTTAGCAACGTGAGAGCTTGATTGTGAACTAAGTGAAGCTAGAAAAGATGAGCTTGGTCGATGTACACATGTGAATAGCTTATCAGTATGTGGGCGTTATATTATATACATGTGTGCGCGTATTGGTCTTCCATATTTTCGTTGCGGTTGTCGTGTTTACAGAAAGTTGACGTGATATATGTCATCCACATCTATCCATTGGTGTATCTGGTATTTGATATAGGAGTACCTGGTGGCTTCATGGTAAGAATGAAGCAGGTATGGATAGGTGTGTAAGCTCCTATAGTACTAAAATATGGGCTTACTTTTAACATTGCGATGAGTGCTCATTTGCTACTAGCCGGAGATTTGGGTATTTAGACTAAGATGATGTTGCAAATTTCTAGAAAGTTAGGCAACGAATGATCCTGCGGAGTGGCGTTATTGCTGAGCATCGGTGCGTAGTGGCGTGCCTGCGAGATCGATAATCGATATACCGAGCGGAAACAGGAAACACATACAAACCAACGTATACACCCGCGAACGCGACATACTAATGTCCTTAGGCACGCTCTATTCCGGAGGTGTAACTTGTCCTAAGCAACACACAGCAGCTTCTAGGAGTCAAATCTTCACTACTGTGGTATCTAGGTGAAAAGTACTTATACTTCGTGGTGAATATACGTGTAGCTTGTTTTATCTTACTGACAGTCCTCGCATTCTTCCCGGGTCTGTTGTGGACGAGGTGGAACCTGTGATGAAGAGTCGCGGATGATAAACTTGGAGCTAAGGGCAACGGGAGGCACCACAGGCATGATGCCTCCCCCAGGCATCCGAGGGTCGTAAACAGGGCCTTTCGAGTCTGTCAATTGTTGCCGCGGATACGGGCCAAGGTCCCTCGGCGTCTTCTGTGCACTGGTATGTGTCTCCGTATTTACCGAGGGCTCTGGCTGCGGATCTACTTCAGTCTGTTGTCCTTGGGTTGCGGGCTGAAGGGATCCAGATGTATTGAGCTGTGGCCACCGTGGACCTACAGGCTGTGCCTGTTGATGTTCAGCTTCTGGCATCGGGTCCTTTCGAGAAGGATCGGGTTCTTCCTTGCCCTCGTTCTTCTCTAGCTGTTGCTGTCTTGGATAGTCTCGATCGACATGCCCCAGATTCCGACCTGGTTCGATGGCGTCTCGCACACAACGCTTCAGTTCCTTGGTCTCGGGAAACCCGCCATCTCTCTTCCTGTCCCAGAGAAGGCGGTGCTGGACCGTTGGGGTGGAGTCCGGCTGTGAAGCGGTCGAGGTGGGATCGGTATAGTGTATCTCGACGACGAAGATACCGCCTGTGGCCGGCTGAAGGGCTACCTCTCCCAGGGAGGTGGAGAAGGTAGACAGCAGCTCTTGTGCGAACTGTAGTTATATATGCGCTTAGCAGGAGCAGGAAGTCACCGGTACGAGAGCAGTATGATGACCTATAGAAACACAGAATGTAGATATGCTCTACTGGCTTGGAGAATTGGAAAATTGCAAGACAATGCGCCTGTTCAATGTGATTTCCGGGTCACGTGGATTAACTTACATAGCTAGCTCTTAACATCCACTTGCATTGGGTACAGAATCGGATGGTGATCCGGGGTAGAGGCAACGGGGACGGTGAGTCTGGCATCGTCTGAGGTGCAGATGAGGCAGATGCGGCAGATGCGGGGCGATGGTCTAGATTGGAGGCCGTCTCAGCCATGAGAAAAAGAAATAATAAAAAAGATTCGAGACGGGTCTTGAGACAGGTATACCTATAGTAAATCCCAAGGTATGCTACATATAGAATATGTATGCTAGGTACAAACGCAATGATTATAAGTAGTACTTACTTACATAGAGGGGGTAAGGTAGCGGGACTCAACACGCGATGTCTATCAGGATCAGACGTGGTGACGAATACGCGAAAGCCCCGGTAGCCAAATTGGTGGATTCCGCTGTGAATTCAAACCTCGGAGGATTCAGCCTACTGCAGATCGATTAGGCACAGGGTATTCTATACTTTGCCCACTAAAAACTGTGCTAGGTACGCGTATAGAAGTCAGGTACTACCTACATCCTAGCAATGACGACGGATGTGGAGAGAGAATTAGGTAGGTACTCGTCATTTTAGGGTCCATTGTGACGCCTCATTGGGTCACTTGCAACTGTATGTACTTACCTAAGCCTTGTTACATAATACAGATATTTACAGAACTTACATAATACATTGATATTATCTTCTATCCCACGATTTCGCCTAGATGGCGACTCTTGGCTACTGCCTGGGCTAGGGGATGCAAAAGCTATAGTAATTATACAGGCCGCGATACATGTCTCGCCCTAGTTGCCAGGCGCAGCAACTATGCAGCAATACCAAGTGCCGCGGCGGCAGGCAATAACCATAATCACCTCCCTCCCACCCAGACCGCTAGTTGGCTTGTTGTTGTAGGGAGGCATATTGTATGCACGCGAGGGATGCAGCGGCAATCTTGGAACAATGACTGGCGCGATCGATGCCTCTGTGCCACAACGCATACATACTTACACGGGCTTTACCACCTGTTGCAGCGCAAAATGAATTGGACTTGGCATAAGACACTCGCCGCTTTTGCTTAGGGTTGTCTTACTTCTTGTTGTATAGGTATCATACATATTTCATATACGAGTACTTAGTCTTGAAAACAAGCGGCGTTTAATTGGTTCAACCGACAGCGAACTGCCGCGTAGGCGGCTCGCTAGCCAATCAGAAAGCATCTAGTCTCAACCATAGCTACGCAGTACATAGGTATGACCACTTACATAACTATCAAAGGCATCCTAAAATTTAGAAAGGCTATCTTCGGGGGAACTTCATTTTCAACTAGCTTTTCATCAGATGCCTTGATGGGCTTGGCTTCCTTCTCCTGCGGTTCTCGCGAGTTAACTCCTGCCAGTAGCCGAATGCGCGAACATCTTAAGATGCGATTATATAGCGTCACTATACTATCTACCCTAAATAAAAAGACCTAGGGTGATACTGGGGCACGCCGAGACCCTTGAGTGCTGGGTCGGAACGTCGGGTTGGCTTGCCCTGCGCGATGGGGAAACCCCCGAGGATACAATTCATCGCTTGGGATAGGTGGCGCTGCTAGTACCTATTCCTGATTGGCTTGACCATCACGGTGCTTTAGAAGTGAGTTGAGAGATGAGATAATTGATATCTGGATGCATGTGCTTGACCACCTTGTAGTCCGTAGTCAGTGTTCTTCACTACATACCTATCTACATACCTAATACTTAAGCGCCTAAAGCCTTTGTTACCTATTGTCCTCTTATGAGAGGTGAGAAGGTACAGTTAAAGAATAAGATCCCTAAACCACAGCATTAAACAACCTTTGGAATTTATACGTAACCATGATGACCATAGTAAAGTTGATGTAGGTATTAGCTCTTAGTACCTGGTTCTCAATAATGAAGAGTACCTACCTACATATGTACTTATGATGGCCACCTACCTATAGTTTCGGCTAGTTAGATACTTTAGTGTGTTCACGCCAGCGACTGTGCAGCTGCAGTTGTATGCTTATTTTTTAGCTGCGCAAAATTAGGCTGCGCGAAGCCTAAAAGCGGCGTGTCAGGGAATCCCCGGTACCTAATGATGATACATACCTTCTGCGTAGTGGTAAAAACTGCGCATACATTATACACATAATAGTAGCTATTGCGTACTAACTTACTCGGGTTGCGTTAGACTTGGCCCCCAAATACGGTTTTGCTGACCCCTCATCGTGGTGTGTCGTTGTGCCGAATGCCATGATTCAGATCGGGGAGTAGCCGACTGCATGTCTGATACACATGCCGTTCATCAAACCATGCATTCATTAGCTGCAACATCGCGGGATATGGTGTGGAAGAAAAAAAAAAAACTCGTTCTTAGAAATCTATGCACATTTCATCGAGTATGGTATTCGACAAAGAAAACTATAACAAAGTACAGGTCATAAGCAAATAAGTATTACATGCTGAAGAGCTTCCCGACAAGGCATCTTCACTTTGTGGCTGTCCGATTCGGCTGCCACCCTGAGCATGAAACATGAAAGTATGCCGTTGATTATCGTAAAAGACGCCCAACATCTCCTCGAATCTTGGCGTCTTGCCTTTTAGTTTTAATGCTCTTCTCTTCCTCTTCTCCCCCTTTGTAGCCTTGTGCGTCTTCCAACATGTACTCGAACATGGCTTCTATGCAAGAGGGAAAACAGAGCCAACCGGCTGTAGTCGCACATCGCGAAAATCGAATCGCCAGCCTGCTCGCCCATCAACATCAATATCACAACCCACTCCAAAGAGCTTGCACGCTCGTGGGACTCCCTGAATCGTCGTACTAGCTTGGATATATCCCCACGGCCTACATGACCAAACAGCACCCACCACTTTGTGGTGGTGCATAGGGGTCTTCCCCTTTTGGAACCGGTCCCCATACCGATGGTACCATGTAGTCCCTCGTACTATTGCAGTAGGCAATTATGCTGTCGACCGTTTAGTATTCGAGTGCAATCCGATGTAATCCACACAAGTTGAATGAATTCGCCTCACCTCTTGGCAGCCTGCGATACTGGAATCCGTTCCCTCTCCAAATCTTCCCGTAGCCTGCTGTTCAACTCGGTCAAGCGCCGCAACTTCAGGTCCGCCATAGACTGCTTGTTCTTTTTGATCTGCGACGGGTCGCCAACCTCTCTAGATGTGTATGCGGGCATGGTGACGGTGATGATGAACGACGCGATGAAATCGGTAGGTGAAGAATGATGGCGCGAATTATAGTAGCTGGTATTAGTGATAATAGTCGAATGCTTAGTCGGTAGCGTTCGCCTCGCCGATAAAAAAGTGAAATTGCGCGTTCCTATATGACAGATACGGAATCAGCCAGTGATTCGCCCGGGCTGCGTGGGTTGTTTGCAGTGGGATATAGACAGTCGTGATGTGCTGTACGCCCCTTTGTTGATAAACAAAGAAAGGAGCGAAGAAATGGGATGGGTCGTGAATTGAATTCTTGGTCGCAGGTCGGGGTTACTGAAGTCAATTGAAGACGAGATAGGAGTTGCTTACAGCTAGCTAATTAGAGGACTCGCCATACGAGTAGATGACGAGGAGCTGAGCTCAAGGCTCGAGAAGCGACGAAAGCAGCACGGCGAGTACCCAGAGGGAAACACGGGTGCAGTATATCGTCGTGGATGGGCGGCGGCGGCAACGTAAGAGAGAGGAAAGCGAACGAACACGGGCAAGACACGGGCAGGTAGGTTAGATAGGTAGGCAGACAGATGGACCTGCTAGAGACAGGGAATAGAGAGGAGAGTTCGGGGGAGGTGGCCAGGACGGTTAGGGTGGAGGCAGGAGAGACAAGACCCGGTGCTTTTACTCGCAGAGCGCAAAGCAGGTCTGTATGTACTATGTATGCTGTAGAATAGCCCTGGCACAGCGCCCGGCACCAAGCAGAATTAGGACTTTTGCTTGGTGGCTCTACAGCCTGTGATTGGCCAGAGTCCTAAGGGGGGAATGACTATGGGGCTTTGCTCGCAGGCTGGGAAATTGGTGGTCCAGTTTCCTTTGTGGCCTGTGCGCTCTTTCCCGAATCGTACAGTAATAATCCATATATTCCCCCATCTCACATGCTCAAGCTCTCTCTAGACCTCATGGACCTTGCATAGATACGTCTAAATTGAATAGGTAGCTATATACATACCTAGGTGTAAAAAATGTAGGTAAATAGGGGTCCTCCTTCAATCCATAGTATATACTGTAAAGATTTTCAACCTCTGTGTAATAAGCTACCTATAATTGGTATAGGAGCTTGCAATTGATGGAGATTAGATAGGGTAGTAGTACCGTGATAGGACTAGAGAACTGTATTTATTTTTATTGCTGGGATTATCACCGGGCTTACTTTTGGTAGCAAGTATGTACTTAACGAGTCTGAATCGTTGTCATAATTATAACGACACAAGGACGCACGCGTACATTATAGTCCGTGTATATATCGAGCATTTACAATAAGTCGGATGGGTATTAGTATAATATGTGCTTGTCATTTGACCGTTGGAAAAGTCTCATGTACAATACTTAGGTACTTGCCTTGATGTCTACAACATGCTCGGTAAATTAGCGATATTGAAGACGTAAGTACTTACCTACCTACGCTACTACGAAGCGAACAGACCCGTGGTTTAGGTATCTGCTAGCGCGTCGTTGTTGAAACAACAGGGCTAGGAGAGGGAACACATGCAAACAAGTGTATACGTAGTAGGTATGTTTGTAGGCACAGTACTGAGTTCGGCTTCATTTATTTGTATTACTGTACATCCAATAATCCTGAAGGCATGCATCCCCATTTCCTGCGGTTCCGTCTCTGCGATCATTCAGCGTTGCGCTTTATACATCCATACTGTCGTCACTACTCATAGAATAGGTATAGGTATAGGTATAGGTAGTCATACACCTACATGCGTTCTATTAGTATCTGGTGTTATGTTTATATGTATCTAGTATAGAATAGGTATTCTGTAGTCACTGTATCGTAGCAACAGCCAAGTAATTCCGCTAGCCATAGGGAGCTTAGTAACTGAGCATAGGTGATGTACAGTGCCTTACAGCCTGCTCTACGGAGACCACACCCCCCGGCGATAATGGACTTTAAGACGCTAATCTGCCCGCAGTCACGTGATGCAGTGCACCAAAGCCCGTGCCCCGCCTCGCTCGGCCTCCAAACCCACGAAATGTGGCACACATCGAAAATCTTCTTTTCCGTGCATCTCCTCTCCCACCACAGGCCACAGGTCACGTCACCCCGGCCGCATCCATCTCTTTTGATTATTTACTATCAGAGAGATCGCCCACGATGCCGCCGCCTCCGCATCAGAAGCCGGAGAACGTGTTAAAGCGTGCGCACGAGCTGATCGGTGTCAACCAGGCTCCCGCCGCCCTCACGCTGCTCCACGACCACATCACCTCTAAACGCTCGCGAAATGTCCCCATCGCCTCTTTGGAGCCCGTTATGCTCCTCCTTGTCGAGCTCTCTGTCGAACAGAAGAAGGGCAAGCTGGCCAAGGATGCACTATACTCTTACAAGAACATTGCCCAAAACACCAACATCGTCACTATTGAACTCGTTCTCAAGAAGTTCATCGAATTAGCCGCCGAGAAAGTCACCGCTGCCCAGAAGAAGGCCGATGAGGTGCAGGAAACCCTTGACGCCACCGCAACCGCCAACGTTGAGGATCTAGAGGCAACCGAGACTCCTGAGTCCATCCTGCTCGCCACCGTATCTGGTGAGCAGTCTAGAGACCGGACCGAGCGCGCAGTTGTCACCCCCTGGCTCAAGTTCCTCTGGGAAGCCTACCGAACCGTCCTCGACATCCTCCGTAACAATGCTAGGCTCGAACTTCTCTACCAGAGCACTGCTCTGCAAGCCTTCGAGTTCTGTCTCAAATACCAGCGGAAGACCGAGTTCCGTCGTCTTTGCGAGTTGCTCCGCAACCATGTCCAGACCGCCGCCAAATATTCCAGTCAGATGCACGCCATCAACCTCAATGACCCAGATACATTGCAGCGGCATTTGGAAACTCGCTTCCAGCAGCTAAATGTTGCCGTGGAACTAGAGTTGTGGCAAGAAGCTTTCCGAAGCGTTGAGGATATCCACACTCTTCTAAACCTAAGCAAGCGCCCGCCCAAGAACGTGATGATGGCCAATTACTACGAGAAGCTTACTCGTATCTTCCTTGTCGGAGAAAACTACCTTTTCCATGCCGCTGCTTGGTCTAGGTATTACAATCTTCTCCGCCAGTCTGCCGCTCTAGTTGCTTCTGGCCAGGGCAAAAAGGCCGACAACCCATCCGCCACTGACGCAGACTTGCAGAAGGCTGCATCTTTCGTCCTCCTGTCTGCTTTGTCAATCCCTGTAATCAGCACCACAAGATCGCGAGGTGCGATGGTGGACTTTGACGAAGCACGGAAGAACAAGAACTCGCGTCTCACTCACCTCTTGGGGATGTCCGTTGCTCCTACTCGAGCTGTTCTGTTCCGAGATGCTCTGTCTAAGTCTCTATTGAAACGTGCGCGCCCTGAGATCCGGGACCTATACAATATTCTAGAAGTTGACTTCCACCCGCTCTCCATCTGCCAGAAGATTTCGCCCATCCTAACTAAGATTGGCACCGACTCTGAGATGGAGAAATACATCCTCCCTCTCCAACAAGTCATCCTTACCCGACTGTTTCAGCAGCTATCTCAAGTCTACGAGAGTGTTGATCTTGCCTTTGTCGAAAGCCTTGCCAACTTCCCCGACCCCTTCCAAATTTCTCGCGGAACCATCGAGAAGTTCATCATGAACGGAAATAAGAAGGGCGATCTATCGATCCGCATGGATCATGCAACGGGTGTGCTCAAGTTTGACAAGGATGTCTTTGCCTCTTCCAAACCCGTTCATGCTGGCTCCGCCGCCGGTTCTGCGGACAGCCAGACCGGCACTGTTCAGAGACTTCAAAGCACACCTTCAGAAATCGTTCGCTCACAGCTATCCCGCCTGGCGAGCACACTCTATACCACTTGCTTCTACATCGATCCTGCATTTAGACAGAGTCAAGCAGAAGCCCGAGATGCTGCTCTAGGTCGTACTAAGGCAGGTGCTGAAAAAGAGCATCGTGACACTCTTGCACGAAAAGAAATCATTCAAAAGCGAAAGGAGGAAGCCTCCGAATTGCAAGCCAAGAGAGAAAAGGAGAAGGCCAGGCAAAAACGACTCCAGGAGCAGGCTCTAGCCGAGGCCGAGGAACGCCGTCTGGCTCAAGAACAGAAAGAACGCGAAGAAAAGCGTCTCAAAGATGAACGGGACCGGGTTCGCAAAGAGGAACTGAAGAAGCAGATTGCCGACTTGAAGCTGGGTGCTAACGCTGTGGAAATTGATGTTGAAAATCTTAACGACATTGATATTCGAGCTATGAAGCTTGCCCAGCTTGAGAGAGAGAAGAATGACATCAAGGAGAGGCTTCGCATCACTGGAAAGCGCATTGACCACCTCGAGCGTGCCTTTAGAAAAGAGGAAGCCAGTAAGCTTCCTGAGGATTACGCCAAGCAGAGAGAGCGTGACCTAGCTGCATACGAGCAAGTGCGGGAACAGACTCTGCGAGAGGCGGAAGCCAAACACAAGGATAGCGTTGCTCTCAAGCATCGTCTCAGCCGTCTAATGGTTTATTATGAACCATTTAGGAGATCACTACACGATCGCCGTCGTGACGAGTTTGAGAAACGCCAGCGCGATGCCGAGCGTGAGCTCGAGAAACAGATCAGTTTGAGGAAGAAAGAGTATAGAGAACGAAAGCTTCGGGAGAAGCGGGAGAGGGAAGAGAAAGAAAGGGCTCTCAGGGAGGCCGAAGAGCGCGCTGCGAAGGAGAAGGAAGAACGGGAGAAACGTCTCGAGCAACAGCGAGCAGATATGGCCAGAATCAAGGAGCAGCGAGAAAAGGAGCGGCAAGAAACCTTGGAGAAGGCTGCTTTGCAAGCCAGGCGCGAAGAAGAGGCCATGGCCAGGCGGCAGGCCGAG
Source organism: Nemania diffusa (assembly GCA_038501195.1). Lineage (NCBI taxonomy): Eukaryota > Fungi > Ascomycota > Sordariomycetes > Xylariales > Xylariaceae > Nemania > Nemania diffusa. The sequence continues at coordinate 3,245,216 of JBBPUQ010000003.1, forward strand.
AAGGAGACTACCCGCCTTCCACCTCGCCGCGAACCAGTTGCCATAGAACGTACCGACTCTCGCGATCGCCCGTCCGGCCCACCTCGCCTCCAGCTCTCTTCTGGCAAACCATCATGGCGTGATCGTGACCGTGAAGCCTCCTCCCGAGGTGCTACTCCCCCGGTTGACTCAAATGGACCATCGCGTCCTGCACCTCCATCTATGGAACGGGCCGATTCCAATAGTCGTGCCGGAGGGCCCCCGCGTCTCAATCTACAAGGCCAAGCTCCTAAGACATCATGGCGCGAGCGTGAGGCAGCAAAGGCGGCGGGAGGTGGTAGTGCGCCTCCGGAGCCCGCAGGCGGAGCACGGAATGACGCTCCTCCAGCCTCTGGGGAGTCCTTGAAGCCCTCTGGGGGTCCGGGGAAGTGGGTACCCCGGCATTTGCGTGACAAGCAGGGATCTTAGGCATTGCAAGGACGGGCGTTTGGGGTTTAGGTTTACTAAAGTAGTTTGTAATTTAGGCTCATGAAAAGAAGCATCTTTGCTTTTGAGATTAGCAGTCTGGGTGAAAACACTCGATGATGCTTATTAATGCTGCATCTCGACTTCGCTTATTATGACCATGTTTTACGATATCCTTTTCAGCCCTTCTTAATCAGACCCAAAGACAGTTTCACCTTTGGTCGCCCTTCATGATTCCCTTCGAAGAACTAGGTACCTATACGGTATATAAAAATTAACTATGGTTCGTCAGTCTTGGCCTACCCAGACGGTAGGTTAAATTAAATCTCAGCATCGTGGTGGTAACTATAGGAAGATAAAAATGAGGCTACTACCTAAGTATTCTTATACTATCGACAAGTCCCTATACATTGTGCAGTAATCGATTGACACCTACGTTTTCCCCGGCTTGTTATCTCTAGTATATATAGGTAGGTGTCTACATATGCATGCTCTGCATTCTCGATGTTTGATGACTAGCACAAGAGCTTTGAACCCACCCTTCCATGCTCTCCAAGCCCCCCATTTTCATATTAGCTCAATCTGTGCATGTATATTGTCTTGCTATTTACAGAGTATTCAATTCTCGAATCTTTTGCCGATCGAGCTTTCTAAGACTCATCTATGATCGCCATATTAATACTCCGCAACAGGCAAACCGTCGACACCACAGGGCAATTATAGGTATGCACTTTCGCAAACCATGGTAAATGGCCACAGTAAAGAATCGGGTAGCCACCCCTTGGCTATGCGCTTGTCCCTTATTCTATTTCTGATTGCCTACCGCTAGTCCTCATCACCCTATTAGTGAAGGCTGAAAATTTGCGCGATATTTAAAGGGCTCCAGGTTTAATCAGTATCCCAGCCCGCGACTAATTGGACTTGGCGATCTTGCCGCTTTTGCTCAGGCAGACTCAGGGTCGGCTCAGCCAAAAATCAAGCTATGTACATTTTTGCATAATTTATTATTCCATGGCAGTCCCTTATAGCTTTTTTGTATAGAATAATTAAACCCTATTACTATACTCTCCTAAAGAATAACGGAGCAAAGAACTGCATCGCATAACAACATCATCTACACCGCATCCAAGCTTTACTTTCTGGCAACCTAATGCCGCTGTACATAGGTTTATTTTGTCGAATCCAGTATTATTGAAAATACCCGCAGTCAATAATGGCAGCCTGTCGTATACGCCGTATGTAAATCGGACCCTCGATGCCCATATTCCGCAGCCGTGCATTTCGTGTATTAGCGGCAGATCAAACGACTTCCTTTATGGTCGAGTCCATAGCGCATTAGGTAAAAAACATACGCGATGCGACTAGAATAGAAAGCCAAGATCGTTGATCCGAATTATTTGCCAACCACATGAATCAGTCTCAAATAACAGCTTGAGAAGGATCATGTAAAAGTGGGAAGTAAGGGTCTCCTTCTTAGGCAGCAAGATTTTGCTCATCTCTATATTAATGGTGTTTTGTAACATGCCGTTCTCATCTCGAAAGGCAGCAAGTCGACTATCGTGTTCATAGTTTCTTCCAGCTATCAACCTCTCACTAGCAACTCCAGCCTTGTCTCTACTCCACTATGAAATTCACTACTGTGTTGTACGGCCTCTTCGCCGCCACCGGGGCCCTTTCCCAGGGCACCGATATCGATGGAAACCCATACCCCGATCTGAAGACCGACGGCCCGTACGCACTGCACGTCAAGGGCCAAGGCAAGAGCTTGATTGACGGTGAGAGCTGCACCGCGAGCCTTGACGAATAAAAGACTCTTCGCTGACGACCGACCATAGGGTACCTCTACGCCGTCCATGAATTTGAGACGGACCATGATCCGGACACTGGACTCTCTGTGCTACACTATAGCCCAGCTCCTGCGCCTGCTGCCTTCAACTCGACGTACCGCTTCTACTTTAACAGCACGGTAGACGACGACTCGGGGATGGGCTTTGTAGTCACGGATATCAATGCCAGCAACTCGAGCAACCCAGACAATCTTTACAAAGGAAAGCCTATGTTCTGGACGCACTTCCCCGGTACGAATGTTGCGTGGTTAGAGCTCGGCTCCGGCGCCAACCCATACAACACGTACAGCCTAGGTTTTGGTGAGGACGGGAGGGCCTATGTGTACTTCCAGGGTCACAATGATGCGGAAGAGGTTGTGGGGAAACGATCAGATGAAACCGCGGTTGACATTCGTGAGTCGCCTGCTTGAAGGCTCAAGGGTTGAAATAATGATGTGATACCGGACTGACAAGTTTACTTACAGAGAATGGTTGGGTTATTTGCTGGCAGACGACGCGCACTATCGTCGGATATACGCTGTCCTGGATTACATTTGGCGACCAGCCACACAACCCAACTTGCCAGCGTGTCGACTTGACTAGAATCAAGCTCTAAAGGGTCTCTTGAATTTCGGGTCTGAACGAACTAATGCTCTCTGCTTAGTAACCAGTAGCAGAGGCGCGCAGCCAATTTCTCTTCGTCAAAAGGTTCTTCAACTGGCCCGCTATACCACTTCACTAAGCGGACATCTATTTTTCGTATGGCACGACTGGTTGGGTGCTGAACATAGTTAACTACCTTGTACTTATAGTTGATTGAGGCCCCAATACACACAACTTGGGATCCTCCAGTGCTGTCTCTGTTCACCTGACCTGTTGTGCCAAGTGTTTGAAAGATATCGTTCATTCTCGCGGTAATTATGTATAAGATAAACACCGTCGTCTAGTACCTACCTCAAGCGAGGTGAGTCTCCAAGATTGTTGGGTCAGGTGGAGGCAAAGGCAATATCACTCACTCGTTTTCAATGTTTAGTATTGGAGATTACCTAATGCAGATTTTTATTCATATCAGGCTATGAAAAGCGGGTCTTGTTCAGAACAGGGCAGAAGACAGGGCTCAGGCTCAGGCTCAGGCTAAAAGCGGCGTGGCTTAGGTAAACCTACCTATGTATCTCAGAGGTTACGAATGTTACCGAGCTTCTCCCTTTTCCTTTCCCTTTAGGGATATGCATCGATGTGGCACGGCTTTAGCGAGCCTTGACATCTGCGGTTCTTTCTCCGCCCTTTTGGCGTTGGCACTTAGGTTAGTAAGAGATTGCAACCCTACTCCATATTATCGGTGCCGAACTGCCATAACACGACATATGTATGGATGGCCTCCTTGGGGGCAATGCTTGAAATGGACGGTTTAAAGGCCTGTCGGGCGCGAGCCGTGGCGTTATGCTGTACTCCTCGTCGATCAGTTTCGCCCTTCCTAGATGTACTTAAGCAAGCAAGCGATGCCGAGCTGATACATCAATTGGTTTCGAAGCCTATACAAGGTGAAGATTCCGAGCATGCTATCATCCGCTACAGAAACCTAAGAAGAAAAGAAAATCCCGAAGCCGGGATAGAAGATCAAGCTACGGACGATGCTCTTCTCATCAGTGCTGGTGGCGGCCCCCTTCGTTATCGCTGTCGCGGCGCAGAATTTCTCTTCCTATGTTCCCGATTGCGCGCCACCATGTGTTCAACAGACGCTGAACAGCACCAAAATCTGTGCCAGTCTCGAGGATAACAAATGCCTATGCACAAATTTCTCGCAGATCATATTCCCCTCGATACAATGTTTTGCGCAGACTTGCAATGCGACCAATATGTTGGAATTAAGGTGTATGTACAAGACGTGTTCTTTATCTTCTACTACCTCTTTTCGAGGTTTGAAAAACGACACTCGACGCTCGGTTTCCTTCATTTCTAGATAGTGGGAAATTATCGATGTGTTGCAAATGGACATGATTTCTAGAGGAAAATCTTACCGCCGAGAGATTAACATACAATCATAGCGGAAATTACGTCTGGGTGGCAGAAGTTCTGCAATGACTCCGGATCGCCAACCAGCTTTCCGACGGGCTTTAATCCTGGAGGCCCAGAGAGCCCAGTACCAAGCCCATCCACTTCGAGCTCGGCCACCTCGTCGATATCACCGACCTCCTCCTCACCAGCATCAAACGACACCAGTTCCGCCACAACCTCAGGTCTTAGTACGGGGGCAAAGGCTGGTATTGGCGTGGGCGCGGGGGTTGGGTCTCTGGTGCTGATCGGTGGGTTGGTGTTCCTAGGGTTTCGCCTAGGACAACAGAGGAAGGAGGCGAGCAGAAGCGAGGCAGAAAACGCGCTACCATTCAATGGGGGACATCCCGAAGATGGGCAGGCGTACGGGAGAGGTGGTGCAGGGAGCGCACACCTAGACAACAATGTTGGCGGGGCAGCTGCGAAAGATGGAGGAGATGCTTGGGCTTATAAGCCAGATGTAGAGGGCCCCCCCCTCTCCGAGTTACCTTCGTTTCCACCGCGCGTGGAGGTGCCGGCAAACGAGGTCAAGGAACTACCAGTCACCGAGGCGCCGGCCGAGCTTTGGCACGGCGTTTTGCCTACAGAGCTCAGTGCTGATTCGGAAATATCACCGGATAGAATAACGGGTACGTCAAGACAGTAAGATATCTAAAATAGTAAAACATGATTACGGGTCATATTTGACATTGCCTTTGCCAGGACAACACATGAGTCCTAAACTTTCTCAGTCTTGAAGAGATCCAGGGGTATCCATAGCTATCAAGAACCTTTTCTTTTATAGAACCACATCAAAGAGTAGCTAGTATATACCGCCTAGCACAATGGCTCTAATCAATAACAAGTCTTTCGTTCTGGGAGATTAAGATATAATTTGATATAGAAACTAAGAACGACTATATCACCACTTTAGCTTTAGCGTGCTAGGACTGATGACGAGTGTAACACACTCCTTTTGTCAGCCCTCCTCCCATCACTCGACATACTACCTGCTCGTGATGGCATGTAGAGATATAAGCAATGCACTCATATGCCTTTTAGGTTGTTACGACGCAATTCGCCGATAGAATGATCTAAAACTACGTAGCATACTAAGAAACTCCGCGAAAGCTAAGCTGCAGGTCATAAATAATACGAAAGGCAGTGGGTTGATTAGCGGGCCTCAGATGTCTCTTGTCTATGTTCACATATACGGTAGGACTAGAGAAGGCCATACTAAACATAACGAAGATAATAGATCTCTCACTAGGATAGGTATGTCGAAACGAGAATATCTCATTCTATCGTCAGGGTAGTAAACTTCGAGGTAGCACTGACCCCAATCGACTGTAGGGGATAGAAGGATAATCTCGTCAACTATAGCCTATGTGTGCTTAGGGGGGTTACAACTCTCGGTGCTATCTGGATCGTGATGGTGCCGAGTCTTTACTCGTGTTCACGATAGGGGTGTTCGGCTTCATCGCTAACCCCCGACTATATATTACTCATATTAAGAGGATAGCTATTCTGATACATATATATAGCAGGTGATGAAATTATTAGAGATAAACTGAAACGCAGAGGGATCCATTTCAGGTAGCTAAACATGCGGAATCCCTTGCTTCCCCGTACGATAATTGATGCCACCTGGTGCATGAACATGGAAGAAATGATCTACCGTCGACAATAGCAAATGGCTAGTAAATAGTATCGAGCTGACTAGATTGGAAGGGTTATGGCAGCATAGAAGGGGGTAATCTCTACCTTCAACACTAGGTTGAGATGAAAAGTAGATAGTATGTAGGGTTTCCAATACTAAGCCATTGCTGCGATTAACCTGCCAGGTCACCTTCATGATTGCGTAGATACCGAGGGTGAGCTACCTGATACTCACCCATGGACATCTAGAAGGTACACGCAGAGCCTTGTATATTTAAGCCTCCGACACGATAGACTTAATGCTATGAAGACTGGTCAGCAGCACGAACGATCGTCCCACCGAGAATATTGCTACCGTAGCACTACATACACTCACAGATTACTCGGTGACATCTAGTTCATTGTACGAAAAGAAGGTTCTTTTGATTCGTTTAAATCACACGAAGCCATCCGCCACCTTCCAATCAGAGACGATCGAAACAAGTACGGCGGATGTGGTTGTAACTAACATAGACCTGCATACCTAGGTAGTTATTGGGTTCAGGTTATTACGGGAAGCAAGACTATTGTTTTTCATATTACGTTTACAAAATACTCGGACAACCATCTAGCGTGGCTATATTGGTGGCTTCGGGTATATATAGATGCCCTAGCGCCCCTGATTCGAGAACTGATTCATTCGTCCTATAATTCCCGACTCTCGTACCCCTTTACTACACTTATTCCCTTCTACCTAGCTGTGACGGCCCATTTATACACTCTGTGAACAAGCTATCTGGTATGATCTTTGCCAACACCAGAAAACAGAGACATGTATGTGATTCTTACAATAGACGTGGTAGGTATATTGAGTCTGAGCTTGCTTCATCTTCGAGATGTGGTCCGCTTGCTACCGCACACGGCTCAGGAATGAACCCCGTACCTCTCGCTACTGGGTCGGATCTGTACTGATTTCATGGCTTCCTCTGCATTGAAGGAACATGTCTCTTAAGAAAAGGGAAAGGGTTCAGATATACTTGGCTGGATCGCACTCTCCAGTCTCGAAGCTGGTTATATCATTTATAGACGCGGACTATTGAATATGTTATGTTTCGGGGTTAGAATATGTGTCATTCATCGTTTAGGAGATGTCGGACAAAAGCCAGTAGCGATTGACGAAATAGTCGACGATGTTGATGTTTCGATGCGAGCATTTCTAGATATTTGAGGTATTGGGTATTTTAAAGCAAAAGATGATACCTACCTTATGGGTATTAATCCAATAACACGGCGTTTATGTGCTAGTATAGAAGCATATTAGGTCCGTGCTACCTATGCTTATGGAAATCCTGGGTACCTAATTCGGACGATGTTAAGATAAGGTGCTAATCGCAGACCTACCTACCTATAGTGATAGCAAGGGTTGATAATAGAAAGATTTTAGTGTCCTGTCAATTAAAGTACCTAGGTAGGTTCGACGATGAGGGTTTCAGGGCGGGCTCGACCAAAAAGTCGGGTGCACACCGAAATACGAGTCTATGGCACGGTAGCCTGCAGCTATAGTGCGATATTGGTATAGTGCACAGACTATATACCTACCATACCCATGAATGTAAGCGATAGCTGGGCCGGTAGGTAGTGTCGGCTACGGACAGGGGAAGCTGATGACTTGTAAAAACCAGAACCCCGGTCCTAGCTGGGACAGAAAAAAAATTCAGCTGAACCGAATCGGAAAACAAAGGTCACCCCAGGTAGGCAGGTTAATGCTAACAGCTTTAGATCATTGTACAAGATACACTAAAGAGTTGGACCCCGAGCTGAGGCGTTGAAGTTATGAGACTAGGTACCTTAGGTACCTGACTAGCAAGTCGTTGGTGTGCCATCTAGTATGTATAGTACCTACAGTACTTAGTGTATATAGTGTAAGTACACTACTATCTAGATAGTCGGAAGAAGAAAAATAACAACGGCGGATAACTGTATAGGTATGTATGTAGTTGGTATACTAGCATCAACCCATGCAGATTCTAGACTCTCCATATTGGAAAGGAACCGTCATCTTCCCGACTCGCTAGGGGATCAAGAAAAAAAAGGGGCCAGACTAGACCCTGTATGATTAGAGGCTGGGTTCAATCTCCACTACCGCCGACTACCGTCACATCGGTGACGATATTATTGGATCTTTTCTCCTGAGCTGTCCATGCCGCACTTTGTCTAAGGAAGGGTAGGAAGAGGTCCTACATGACAGCCCAAGCACGATCTGTGATTATTGTCAGACAACACGCGGTAAAAACGTGTAGACGAGTCAGGCAAAAGCCGTTTACCATGATAATTAGTTTTGTAGATCCAACGTGGGGGAATTGTCGATTCACAATGCCGATCTTCCCCAGACTGCTCGCTTGGTGTCTGTAAAAAAGGGGAATTGTGCCTGAAGATCCGGGGACGCAACGTACCTAGCGTAGATTGTCACACTGCAAAGAGCTGCAGTTTGCGCCTCATTACGTAGGATAAGTAACCTCGTGCCGTGGCGTCGTGGTACCAACTGTTGTTGTCAACGGTAGCCTGGGCGCTGCTGCACCGTTCGACTGCATTTCCGTTGTATTTTTTTTATGTCAGTGTCCTTGGCGAACCCTGCATGTCTATATAGAAGTATTGGTGTCATGCATTTGAACGGTCAGTCGAGACTCGTCCTAGTGCCTGTACGATCGTTCCGAGCGAACCTAGCTGAATAGAATACACTAAAAAAGACGATGGCGGCCCCTCAGTGGGTAGTCAAGTGAATCCTCTGCCCTTGTCACATGGAATGCCTGCCTAGATACATCATACATACACGGTACCCAAGCTCGACGAGGTCTATGACCTAGGTAGATTGACCAAGTCCGAGAACTTTGGGCTTTTCCTGCTGTTTCTGTGGCTTATGTGCATCATAAAGAACCCGAAGCTCTATACGAGGTTTCTGTAACGCTGTGACGCTGTAACGCTGTAGGGATCACAGCGGGAGAACAAGATGAAGTCTAAGGTTCTGTACAGTACCTATACCGTACGAGCTAATAGATCCATGCAGACCCTTAGAATCACACTATCGACTCCTTACATTGTCAAAATCAGCAATACATACAGAGCCCAGCGGACTAATAAGGATGGCGAGACCGTGGGAGACCGTTTATTTCCGAGGTTATGAACGACGAGTGGCAGCTTTGTTTTCAAACTCGAGTCATATATTAGCAAAGCGCGTGTTGTAACCACCTATTGCAGTTCAAGAAGCATTAGTCGCGATATCACGGTAAACTCCGGAAAGACAACAAACAGAGCAGAGACATACCGCTGAAGGCTTAGCTGAGGGCTGTTGGCCTCGCTTACACGACGGACGCCCGGCAACTAATAATGTAAGGCACCCTTGCGATCCCGTTTTCTTTGCCGCCAATATAGTATAGAGACTACCGACTAGCTCTATCGACTGCGCATGGACGCCGAAGCGCGTGGATATCCTCAATTCCATTTCCAGAACGATAGACCCTAAAGCGTATCCTTCCTCTTGCCTAATCTGGCACAGGCTGGGCGAGTAGTGTTTAGTTTCACAGAAGCCTTGCCCGGATGTGGTATTATATGGGCAATGAAGTATGAACAATATTGCGGCAGTCTGCGTATAGATGATACTTGGTTTAAGACACTCAAGAAGCTGAAATGCAAGTGAGCCTGAACCGATCAAATGCCGTCGTACTAGGTAGGCGTGGTCATTCATCCTGCCCCCACCGTTACTATTTTCAATACTTACCTACTTGTATGTATGTAAGTACTCATGTCCAAATTCGCTCGCTCGGCAAGCATCCTAGCATAGGACGGTGGGTTTCGGTGACCATGTGTTTGCCCAGAGGCTAGTTCATGGTCCCGGCATGGTCCCAAACTCGTATATAAGTCGTCCTCCCGTCGTTGTCACTTCCAAGCAAAATGTTGTCATCATCAGGATACAAGACCTTGTAGGGCCCATCACCTCTTCGAAGACTGCTACAGTTTCGCTCGGGTTAGAAGTCCTCGACTATCAAAATGGTCGCGATCAAGTCGGTAGCTGCCATTGCGGCACTCTCTCTCGTCAACACCGCCCAAGCGTGGTATAACGATCTACCTTCTTGTCTCTCTCCTTTTGAGCCATTCGTTTACACGGGATGCTACGACAACGGACAGGTGGGCCAGCCGGAGGCCCTAAGTCTACGTACCGACCTTGACCAGCAGAATATGACTGTCGAGATTTGCGTTGCCCACTGCAAAGGTGAGTAGCTCGTGAATGATGAAATGGACAAAAGCTTACTTGGCTGCTAGGCAATGATTATCGGTTGGCTGGTCTATCGTACTATGGCGTTTGCTACTGTGGAGAGACAGTATCAACAGCCTTGCTCCCGGAGGACCAGTGCACATTCCCTTGCTCGGGAAACAGCTCGGAGACGTGTGGAGGAGACACCCAAATCAACATCTGGATGGACCCTACGTTCCCACCGCTCTCAGAACAGACGAGCATTACCGAATATGTTCCTGTTGGCTGCTGGACTGACGACTCCAGTGACGGCAAGGCCCTCTTCTATCGTCAGGACAACCTCGACACCTCTACACTGACGACCGAGTTATGTCTTCAGTCTTGTCTCAGTGGCGGCTTCCCATTCGCTGGAACTGAGTATGGTACGTATTAGCCCATCAGTCACTTGATCACACGAACTCAAGCTCATCATGAATACTAGCTGGTGAATGCTATTGTGGTGTCGTTGTGGGCAACGGCACTGCCCTGGCTAGTGACGCGTCGACTTGCAACATGCCCTGCAACGGCAACTCGAGCGAAATTTGCGGTGGTCCTGCAAGACTTAGTCTCTACGTCGCCAAGGACTTACAGTCTCTTGAGCCATGTGGAACGCCCCCTGATTCATCAAGCACTATCACGACAACGACAACGACATCGACAACCACTCCTCCACCATCTTCCACAACTACTTCTACCACGACTACTTCTACTACTACTTCTACTACCACTACTTCTTCTTCTACTACTACTACTTCTACCAGTAAGACTACCACTGGTTATCCTACTACTAAATATCCTACCACTACTACTACCACTACTTCTTGTACTACTACTTCGACCACCAAGCACACCACTAAATATCCCACCACTACTACTACCACGAAGTCTACCACTAAATATCCCACCACTACTACTACTACGAAGTCTACCACCAAGTATACCACTACTACTACCGCTCCTGTCTGCACGTCCACAAGTGTGACGCCATCGAATTGCGAATACTCTATCGGCAAATGGTGCTCCAACCCCGTCCCGGACTGGACTGACAAGAAGAGCTGTCTCGTCTCCTGGTCTCAATGCGCGCTACAGGGCACCAGCTGCTTCCTGAAGGCCGGCTTCCCCGACTCGCTGAGCTGCTTCGACTACACGGCGTGGTGTGCTGAGCTCGACATCTACTGCCTCACTACCTGCCTCACCGGCGACTGCAGCAAGTCCGGCTTCGTCAAGAAGTACCCGGCGAAGGGCGGCCTGCCCCCCACGACCTCGACCTCGACCTACCCGTGCCCGACGACCGTGGTGACGACGACGACTAAGGCGACGACGACGACAGCGGGCTACCCGACGTCTAGCTGCCCGGTGGCCACGCCGACGGGGATCTGCACGCAGCCGTCGAGCAGCAAGTACGGGTACGGCCCGGGGCACCCGGTGGGCGGGATCCCGCTGCCGGTGGTGACGTGCAACAACATCAAGAGCGACTGGAGCGCGGGCAACGTGTTCAAGATGTACAGCGACGAGGACAGCAGCAAGTGCCCGTCGTACCCGCGGCCGCAGTGCCCCAGCGCCTGCGCCGACGCGTGCGAGACGCAGTACGAGCAGTGCGAGGACGTCTACACCGAGGGCTGCAAGACGGGCAAGTTCGGCCAGTCCTCCAAGGACGCCGACGCCGCCTGCAAGGCGCAGTACAGCGACTGCCTGGCCATTAATAAGAACGTCAAGGGAACCGGCCAGTGCACCTCGTGGAGCGACGGCTGCTGATAGGCGGGAGTTGGTCTCCCTACCTACTAAGAGCAAGGGGCGGGACGGGCTCTTAGGTGAGGGTTGGGTAGGAGGAGTGTGTTAATGAACCTAAAATTGGGCTTACGAAATGCTGAATCATAATGTATAGTTATTGTTATAAGGGTGCGAGTTCATATTCTTTTAATGAACGAATTAGAGTTGGATACCCGTGCCATGATACGCCTCCCTTTATTAGGATCCTTTTCGACGAAATTGTCCGAATATATACTAGGGCATGGCATGGGTATCTAGGTATGTACTGTATGCAGTCATGAAAGTACGGTTACGCTACTCTTCGTTTATGTAATCTATCTTTTTAGTTTGCTATGTCAATTACCTATCTACATACATAATCAATGGATATGTGAACAGGTCGGAGAAGATTGTGTGCGTATAATGAGTCCACCTAACCTCACGTCACTGATCCCTTTGCGATATACCGGTAGCTTGCCAGATGGAATTCACTTAGTCATGTAGATATACTACGCTCTCTTCTTCGAGCGAAGTCTAATGCGACACCTGTGGATCTAAGCATCTGCGGGAGTGATGTTTGAGGGCAGATATTGTCATGCCAATAACCAGTTATCTTTGGTTCTCTATACATCGACCTTGGCTATATCCGAGTCCCGCTTATCTTTATGATGTTGAACATTAGTTTTGGGCGTAGTGCTCTGTATCAGAAGTCCTTCAACGTGGAAAGTATGGCTACAATCCCACTTTAGGTACGGACACGACTACCTACTATGAGCTGGAGACAGTGTAAGCAGACTTCTAATATCTTCTAAATCGTGATTCTCTTATACGCGGGTTTGGCATTAACCATGGGATGCAGTTGACTGACTCCGATGTGGGAAATTGCCGCCCCATGTAATGACGTTTCTCCTGAGGGGGACTTGGCTTTGCAGTCAAATCCTGGCAATAAGCGGCTGTATTTCTACAGATAACAGGGAGTATGAGCTAGTTTAAGCATATTTGAGCATGTTTTATACACCCACCATGTAGAGCAAGGCACCGAGTCCGAGGTGCCTAGTCGTGATCCAAGATGTAACGTTCCCGGAGTATAGTTGGGTATTTATCTCTCGGGTAATTTATTTTTCATCGCTTTTTCTAAAGAGGCGTAGAACTCATGAAATTAGAGAATAATGGACAAGACTTTAGCAAAAGAAGAAAATGAGCCGCATGGTTCTACAGGTGCCACAGGCACACAGCCAACCTCAACGCTCTCACGCAAGCAACTTCGCCGTTATGAAACGGGATATTTCCTATCAACTTTTGCGATTGGGCCTCCATTTGCATCGTTTGGGACCTATGTTGGGTTCCAGCTTCAGAACATTGGGTATGTCGTGGGACATGCACCCGGCGAGGCACCTCGATCGGGGTGTCTACCCACGGCAACATCTTGCCGGGTACCGTTTGCTGGATCGGGGGACATCAATCTCACTTCCTATATCCTCTATCTAAATGCCATCATCTACGCCTTGAGCGGCGGGTTGACGCTAATCGTGTCCGGAATTGGGGACTACGTCAACTATCAACGGGAACAATACGTTGTTCAGCTGCTCATCTACGGGATCTTGTGCCTACCGATCGCTAGTCTCAGAGGTAGTGACTTGGCAACTTTCAATACTCTGTCGGGTCTATATGTAGCATTCAACGTTATAGGATTTATAGCGGGCGCATGGATGAACATATTCATACCTTTTGTGATGCACAAATCGGAAGATTCGGACTCTCCATCACCTCAACGATCTTTGGATAGCAACAGCAACAGCAACAGCAACGACAACGAGGATCTTGCAAGAAAGGCTATAGAGGATGGAATGCGAATGGGAGTTTGGGGCTCCAATGGATTGAGCGCAGGCCAAGTATTTCTATATGTTATCTCTATCGGCCTGACGTTCGTCTCTGCGGTGTACGCTGGACTCTATACGACAACCGCTGCGGGCGCGCTCTGCATCATTATTTCCCTCGTGGCCTGGCGTATGTTGCCTGCTCCAAAGACTAAGAGTAGAGCAGAGGGAAAGACATTCCGAGAATGGCTAATGCTTCCCTTAACGACTTTCTCGCTCTTATTCCGACAGATCTGGGAGTATCCGGAATCCTTCAAGTATCTCTTAGCTTATACGGTGTACAACGACACGCTCTTCGCCTTTAGTTCCGTTACCAGCCAGCTTTTCAATCTCAACATCCGACCGAGTCTGCGCGAGTTTACCTACTACTCGCTCGTCCAGCCCGTTGCCGCAATCATCAGCGCCACGGTCTTCCTCTACCTGAGGCCGCTGCTGAAGAAGTACATGGGCATGACCCTGCGCCACTGGACGATCGTCAGCTACGCGCTCACCTGCTTCTGCGCGCTGTGGTGTGCCATCGGGATCTCCCCCACAGCCACCATCGGCTTCAAGCACCGTTGGGAGTTCTACTTCTTCCAGGCGCTGCAGTCGGCCGCGGCGAGCGTTGCCGGGGTCGCCTTCAGGGTGCTCTTCTCCAGGCTGTTCCCGCAGGGCAGCGAGATCAAGTTCTTTGGGTTCCAGCTCGTGCTCTCGCTTGGCTCGGTCTGGATCCCGCAGATCGTGAATGGGCCGGTCGTCGATGCCACAAATAACCTCCGGCTGCCTGCGGCGATAAGCTCGGCACTTCTGCTTCTCTGCGCGCTGCTTGCGCTGTGGGTCGATGAGGAGAAGGGCATGCGACAAGCGGGGTATGAGAGTACCGGGGATTGAAGTTGACGAAATGCAAGTGATACTAGATTCCTAGTGCTTTAATCTTCTTACGATTTTGCTCAATTGCCTATCTAGTAACAGCATTGTTTAGATAGTCAGTAGAAGGGACTACAGAGTTTGGATGGATGATGTATAGGTACCTAGGTAGTCCTAGTGTACATAGATAGGAACAGAAGACAAATTAGCTTTAGCGCACCCGCTGCTTTTGCTCAGGCTCATCGACGTCCTAATGCACCTCTACGCTCGTGGTCAGTCAGGTAATTGTTGGAGATAAATGTAGAAAAGTATATATATATGTTAGAAGAGGCAATGCTGATGTAAGAGGTAATCAAAGTCTACCTACTACCTTACATAAGTAATTCTTAAGCATGTTCTAAAGTTTCATCTCATGTAAAGGAAGTTAAAATGGTAGTATTATACCTAACATAAAATCTTCCTAGAACTTGATATTCGGCAAAGCTCTTCGTCAGATTAGAAGATTACTCGTACGCCGATAGCAAACCCAACCCTCTTTTTCCTAGAAGCACAGTTAACTATCCTACTTTTCTACAACTAGGCAGCGAAGAGAAGAGGGCCCCAATTATGATTTGACGTAAACCTAGACCGGCAACACAAATTCCTAGAAGACCGAACTATAAGCATCCGTTACCTGGTAGGCCAAGTACTTACTAGAATAGGGCATGCTACATATGATCACTGCCTGAATAATATCCTATAGACCCCCTCACCCACAGACGACAAGGCATAGCGTATTTAAGTGGTTGGCTCACATTATTAACATAGATTCTAGCGTTTTGACCAAGCAACATGAGACATACATTGCCAGTCTACCCCCAGCCAATATATGTTTTAGTAAGCAGTTATGCAGCTTACATACCCCAACGAGCCGATTTTGATTTGATAGTGCACACCGGAGAGAGGGCAATATCGCATTCGAGGGTAGCCAGGATCCACGGCATCTATTATTTGAGGCGAGACCACACCGATGATAAGCTCTCCAGGCATTGATTGGGAAACAGCTATGGGCTATCTTCGTCCCTTATAGTTTTGTTCGGGCTGCATTTGCATAGGCCGCGCGGGAATTCCGCGATTGGACAAGTTAACACAATCACCGCCCATGCACCATCCGATTAAATATTGAGTAAGATCCCCTCTTTTGGCTCCTTGGAGGGATTCCAGGTCGGACAAAGTCATCTGATAACTGAGCATAATCTAGTGCCTATAGTCTATATGCCTACCCATTTGTAAACCGCTTCACTAATAGTAGCACCCCGACTTCCATCACCTACTCCAACATTCAGAGCACCTTGCTGTATTTTGGGACAGGTTTTGGTTTATTGCCTACGCAATGGCAGATCCATTTGCGGGTTCGTGGCCCAATTCATCTTCAAACTCAGATTTACTATCTGAACAGCATAAAGAGGATGTCGGTAGAATCTTGGAAGGCCTTTCGAATTTAGACCCTTCGAATTCAGACTCTAGGTTCCATTTCATCAAACAGGCATTTGACGAATTCCTCAATGAATTGAGGCTACACGAAGCCAAACAGCTGCTACTTACTTCAGCCTCCCAGGATGTTACGGCTTCTTCCTCTTCGAGCGGAAGTCTTTCCCAAAACTTATCACAAATCGCTGAAGATGAAAGATCGTCTATTTGTTTATTTTCGGTCATCCACGAGATTACTAGCAGTGCGATCTATGAGATTCTTAACATATTCAACATCGATCCCATCACCGCTGACCAAGCCCAAGAATTGACTGATAACCTTGAAGAGAAAGTCGAATTCTTAATCAAGTTGTACGATAATCTGAGTCAACCAGTTCCACAGCCAACTCCAATCATCCAATTCCTGAAAGAAATTTTGCGTAAATTCAGGCGGTGGTATCACTACACCGCTGCCTGCATGCGCGGCGCTAGGTTCTGGCGTTACCGGTACCCAAGAAGGCTCGAATCCTCGCAGGTCCGTGTTCTTCATATAGAACCTGGTCCTGAAGATGGCCCCATAGAATGCCGACTGGAAGAGCGCAATCTTAATAGCGACATTATTGAAGAAGCGCTTTCCTATGTCTGGGGTAAATCCAAATTCAACAAATTCATCAAGATTGATGGACGTTTATTTTATATCACTACACACCTGTATGATATTCTCCAGAATCTACGGCGCCGAACTGATCCTGCTAGGACTACTATCTGGATCGATGCAATCTGTATTAATCAATCAGATGTCGAAGAGAAGATTCATCAAATCCGCCTAATGAGAGAAATCTACTCAAAGGCGAAAAAAACAATTATCTGGTTAGGTAATTGGCCACCGGAGCAGATCTCTAAACAAGATATCACGGAGAAACCTGGAGACATATTTGCCTCTGTGCCAAATGGATTCCATGGACATACAATGGACGAATATGATCTTCGCGCTATATCCACAAAATTCCGTGAGAATTATACAGATGGCCCTTGGAATGATGAGCGCTTAGCACTGGCAATAATGCTTATTCGCTGTGTCAATATCATTATGTTGCATGAGTGGTGGGAGAGAGCGTGGACGATACAAGAGGCTACGTTGCCGCCGGGAGCACCGACCATCTATTTCCGTAGCTGGTGTCTCGAGTATGAGGATTTACTCTATGCCCTGGATGCTATGCCGCAAAGTCCCATAACATCACAGGGTATGATGGACCCTGGACTCGAGACTAATGGTAGGTAGTCTGTTCCAAAGACTAGGGGTGAAACCCCTGATTATGTTGAATATGGGAAAAATAGTTTCTGAATGTTAAATTAATCAATTTTATAGAAACTCAAGGTTTGCGCTCTAGATTCAATGGCCATTTCCTTCACCGCCTGGAAAACGGATGGGATGAACCACTTATCCGCCAACTTCGCCCCGAGAACCAAAAGATTACGAAGATATCAGACACCGACAACAGGACATTTTCATTTGTTCTCGCCCTTGTTACTCGCTACCGCGCTACCAATCCCCGAGACAAAATATTTGCATTGGAGTCTTTACTATTGAAGAGTGCCGGTCGACTGATCAATGTGGATTATGATGAATCTACAGAAGCGGTGTTCAGGCGCGTCACGGCTAGATGCTTGAATTCGCCAATGGAAGGTAATGTATTTTTTTATGACTTACTTATCGAACATCCAAAGCATCCTAACTACAACTTGTGGAGTCCTTCTTGGGTTCTTGACTTCGCAAACTCTAATCAACAACGTGAGAACGAACTCATTAAAACCCCGTCACTTCATGGGCTTCTTCTCCGTAAAAACATATGTAATCCGATATGGCAGGACGAAAACTCAGACTCAGAGGACGAAAATCTAGACTCAGAGGACGAACACACAGACTCAGAGGACGAGCACCTAGGCGCAACTGCGGAATCCTACCCCTCAACCCTAGAACCAACCAGGAAAACCCGCTTCGCAACCCCCAAAACCCTATTCTGTTCGGGTATTTCTCTAGGTGTTGTATACCACAAAGAGATTGTCCCAGACTTGACTAAACGCGATTACGAAGATTTGTATCAATTCCTAGATGCTGTTATAGGAAGAGCACGTCAACAATGGGTTGAAAGACAAACTCAGGGTACGACGACGGACGATACTACAGTAAACGGCGGACATGTAGAACAGCTAACGGACTCGGAGGTAGAAGGCCAAGGTAAGCGCTTCTAGATAAAATGGATGATACCTCAAACAAGTTCTTTGATCGCTAATCTTTGGCGGCAAGCAAATCCCGAAAACACCAATTCCCTGTTCCCGACAAAGAAGCAGCTATCGAAGATTGTCACCTTTCAGTCACTGGTATGGAAAGAATTATATAAAATCGATAAATCTAAAGCAGCTCAGTTCCTCGGTAACTCATGCGGGACGTACCTATTTGCTATTACAATGTATGGAGTCATGGGACTTGCTACGGCGCCCGTGCATGAAGGAGACATCCTCGTCATTCTCCAATTTCATCCCAATTATCTCCTTCTAAGAGAGGTAAAACACGAAGATGGTAATGGGAAAAAGTACCGGATAGTCGCACGTGCGGCCATCGCTGGAAATAAGAAGAAGATGAAAAGTCGGATATTATCAGGAGGGTTCTTACCCTGTATTTTCCAGATTATCTGAATATTCAATATGCATGGTTAATTGAGAATGCTTGCACCTTGAGAGACCCGGTCATGTCTTCTTAAGCTCGAAAGATAATCTAGTGAGGCCACTTACGCTATCAGATTAGATCTATCTTAAAATCGGAACGTAATGATTTTCCGCTGGTTAACTAGCAAAAGCAGAACTAGGTAGGTAGTAGATAGACGAGTACATCCTAGGCAATTTTCTGGTAGAAGTCAGGGATTATAGCGGGGTGTTAGTGGAACCCACTCCTATAATCTTTACAGTAATTTATTTCTAACAAATCCTAGGTGCTTTTTTAGTGCCGTGGTTTGCTGTTCTAATTGGCTCATTTCGACTCCCATTAGTGCTTAGTGGTATAGTTTACTTAACCCTTCATCGGGTATTTGGTCGACGACACGAGGTTCCTAGATCAAGGTCGACATCACGAATGGTTCGTCATAGGCACTGGTACTCTGAGCTGTGTGATGATTGTGATGCAACACTTTTCTAACTGATTTAGCATGTTCACTGTCAACTGGTTATAATTTATCTGAGCGCTATCTACCTAGGTACTCAGTAGACCTGTCGCCCTCATTCTAGGATAGCACCGCCGGCATGCCTACTCTCGAAAGGGGGACAGCTAAAATCGAAGGTGATCTTGTGTTCTCTTCCTTTTGTCGCTATCCGTGACTGAAGCGAGAATCTCACATACCATCGTAGCTCATACAATCATACTATACAGCGAACCTCGTCCCTAAAACTAATCACCATTGAAAACATTAGAGAATTTTTAAGCTGTGAGCACCCCCAGATCCCTAAAGTATTTGGAAGTCGACAATCGGGAGTCCAGCAACTCGCCCTCAACCACGATATTAAGGAAAATTAAATGTATATCACCCGGCCGCGCTCATCCTAGCGAGCAATCATCTCGGTATGTTATTTTACGTGTCCCTAAGGCAATAGTCAGTACGGCTCACACCAAAATACTTGACGAGCGAGGAAAGGGGCACTGGTCTACACTTACAAAAGAGACAGTGTCAGATCTCCATGCAGCCGAGCCTTGAGTGTGACTTCGACTTCGATGTTGAGGTCAAGTCGGAGTTTCAGTGTATCACTTTTACCATCGTCACCGCCCTGCTGCGGCTGCTGCATCATCATCTGCTGTTGCTGTGCCATCTGCATCTGTTGTTGCTGCTGCTGCCAGGCCTGGTTGGGGTCTTCCATCTGTTGCATGGCGTTCTGCTGACCCTTTCCCTTGCGGCCACGACGACGGCGGTGAGGTGAGGGAGATGGAGAGACGGAGCTCTCTGTTGCGCTCTCGGCGTAGGGCGCTGGCTTAGTTTCAGACGACATCGTGATAGTTCCTAATGGATGAGAATAGAGTAGTTATTCAATAGATACGACGGCTTGAACAGGTGTCAGGGGGATCAAGGCTAGACGGTGAAAGGTTAGGTTAGAGGGTCGCTCCGCACTCGAGATGCGCCGCAGGTAATATAATGAGATGACCACCCTCGACGATCCTTGCATAATGCATTATGAGGTTTAAGGGATAGGGAATGTCTAAGTTCGAGATAGATAAGCTCGTTCACGTCACTACATGCCGCGTGTCTATGCAAGAAACTTGATTCTCTCGACATTAGAGGGATATAATCGAGATTGTGGAGGGTTTGACGTAGTTGTAAAATGATAGTTCCGAGATGTGTGGCTGACGTTTCACGGTGTTGACATCATGGATGTGTATGTGTGTCTCTGTGGCTGATCTTGCCCATATCAGGGGTCCCCTACGCGTAGACTCTCATGTCACCACCTTAGATAGTGTTCAGTATTGTAATTTACACAGTAGACCATACTGAAAGTTTATCTAATATACCTGTAATAATCATCAACAACGAGTGCAGGGAAATTCGTTCATAGTCTGCCGCATTGCTGACTCCGAGGAATTCGCATAAACACGGTCGCCCAGACCATTCACGATATGGGTAATTTCGCTGCCAGGCGTCCCGGTCAACCATACAGTAGTTAAGTGATGCAATTTCACGCCAGGGACTTCGGGAACCTCGATCGCGTTTTCAAGCTTTGCCGGTGAGTCGCGGAAATACGAGTAGATGCCCAGTCCCCAAGCTTCATGGCTCGTCACCGCGTCAGCGACCTTGTACGAAGCGTATCCGTTGGCCCCCTCGCACATCCACGACTTCTGCTCCGGTGGATCGTAGGGAATCTCGGACTGGTAGAAATACAATTTGCCGCCGTTTCCGGTCCAAAGCGTCTGGTACTCTTTGTGGTGCTCGTTGAACAGCCCGTATATTGTTACGTCGTCTCCGTGGACGACGACGCCGTTCCTGGTCGGATTCGAGTTCCATGCGGCGCCATCGCCGTGGTCGGCACGCCAGAGCCATAGCTGGTCTCCTACTACGTTGTGGCTGTTGATGACTATTCCGGCATCATTCTTGCAGTGGCCAGCTGTGCGCACAGTCAGGTCATAGAGGAATGTCGGGTTAGCTGCATGGTCAGCCACGCTTCCTTGAGGCCCGATTTCAATTAGAGTTGGTGACGTAACCTGGCCAGCATCGATGATCAGGCCTGCTATCGTCACCCCATCTACGTCGGCCACGGAAATCGCTGGCCGTCCATTTATAGGAATCAGAGACGGCTGTCCCAACCCGAGAATAACGGTATCCGCGTTGCCTACATGTAACGTGTCGTCAAGTTTGTAGATACCAGGCGTGAAGAGAATATGTTTTCCTGTGCCTAGAGCCGCATTAATACTAGCTGCGCTCGCGTCTGTCGGGTGCGCTATGTAGAAGTCGTTGATCGAGATGGACTTCCCAGGCGTCGTGTTCCCATTAGCCCAGCTCGGCCCCTGAGTATTTTCCTGTAGAGCAGGGATGAACACTTCGTACTGGTCTTCGCCAGTGACATAAAGGTATGGCTTTTCTCGAATGACCGGTGTCTGCTCTATGGTAGTGTAAGGGGTTGTCGGGAAATTCTCCTGACCGGGGGCTTTTGCGTCACCAACAAATACCATGTTCCAAACCCCATTGCTCCAGCTGCCATAGCTGTTGTTCCGTGATAGCCACTGCTGCTGCGAGCCCGGTAACACCAGGTGGTCGACCACCGAATCGGCCATGAAGCCACCCGAGGCCCAACCTCCAGCTCCAGTATCTGGGTCAACCTGAAATAGCCAGAGGCCGCCGGAGCTCCGGACATGCATCCGCCGGATTGGTGCCGCCTGAGACACGGCTATCGTAGTTGTATTGTTAGTGGCAGCAGAGGCGTTGACTGCGAAGTTCTCAAAGGTGCGCCAGAAATTGCACGTAGCGTTACGGTGCGGCATCCAATATGCCGGCACGTTAACGCCGCCTTCGATGAGCACGTCGTCTGGGCTTTTGCCGAGGCCAGCGACTTGTGTATAGAATCCAACATCGAAAAGGAGTTCGTATGTTCCTGGCTTGAAGAGTAATGCGAAGCGCTCCATGCCAAACTCGTTGGCTTCCATCTGTTTGAATATGGATGTTACCTTGTCTTGTATAGCTCCAATCGGCATACTTGGATCAAACACAAAGACATTTGGGCCAAATATAGTGGCATTCGCGTTCAAGATCTCGGCCATCCTAGGCTTCGGTGCCAGTCATCAACCTGGCTCCCTCACAACATCCAGCAGTCTCCTCTGTAGTAGCTAGCTTATCGCAGCCAAATCTCGTGCGGTTTAATCGGATGAGTAGGGACGCGAATATAATATGAATAATGATAATAATTGTTTAGCTTGTTTTGTCTAGGTCTTTAAAGCAAAGCAAGGCGAATCGAGAGTGTTGTAGAGCAGAAAGTGTTATTACCCTACAAGCTGCGCTATGCTATGTATTTTACTTGATTCCCACTATTCTACCCCGCCATACTCCCTCAGCGTATCATCTCTAATTCAATATAATAGTAGATACCCAGAATAAGTTTGTGAACTGAGGCGAAAAAGAAACTGAGTTTACAGGGCTTTCTTATCGTGAAAATAATCAAATCTATAAGTGTTCAAGAAAAAAGATACCTGATGTTATTGCGTTTGCGACAAACTAACCCCCACTCCGCCGACCCCTCCCTTGAACCGGATAGTTGAGAGGAAGTCCGACACCTTCGTTAGTTTCCTAAGCTGGTGAATTACTCTTATTGATGACGTCAGCACAAAATAAGGAATCTAAATCTCGCTAAATCTCGCTACTTAATATCTAGTTATTATAATTTTCCTTTTTTTTTCGGATAAGAGGAAGAAAATAAATAACCTCCGCAATCACCCGTCTCTAGTTAAATTCTGTTTGTAGACGATTCCCAACGCGTTGTTCAGGTTGTCTGTATTTTTTTCCTTGTTCCCTTCTTCTAATTGGTATATAACATATTTAATTACTCAGCACCTATATATCTATTAAGATATCTTCAAGGTAGTGTGGAAGTAACTAGGATGAACTGATAGATAGTCGTTAGTAAATTGAAAGATATGTAAACATTAGATTAGTTCGAGTCGTCCATTAGTAACGTACGGAACCTGTATATACATGAATGGAATAGTCCATGCCTGATATTTTACATAACATACTCGCTAAATGAAGGCTTTCAACACTATAAAAGTGATGATACAAAATCTGGGAAGCGATTTCAGGGCCTTTGGAAACTTCTTGATCAAAGAAAGTTTGACCTTGATGATAAATCACCGCTTCGAACGTTTCTTGAACTAATTTCAGTATCTAATACAAGGAACTGCCTGGGAAAGAGCGTGCTGTCTAGATAGAGTGGGCCAAGTATTAAGAATAACGTTGCTGAGCTACAGTTATAACAGTCAACAGAGTCGTGAGCGCTTTCATAATACATCTCATCTTTCGCAGTATCGAGTATAAGTATTTTCAACTGTAATTTCGCGTTGGTTTTGATGGCCCTCTTAGCCATATTAGCTTCGAGGGCATTATGCGTAAGGAAGTCGTCATTACGATAGGCTAAACCCTGGAAACTAAGGATAGACGCAACATAAGATAAGACATCTTTCTCTCATAAAATTAAATATTCTCTACGATTGCTAGTGCTGTTTTCATCTCAATGTCTAGTTCTATCATCATGGGGTAGTCATGGGCTAGATCGGGCTTTCTATTAATTATAACAGCGTCGATCATGATTGATTTCTAATAAATGTCAGAATCTCTCATCTTGTCAGCTCAATAATATCGTATTCTTTCGGGTTTTCTTTTTTTCAAGTTATAACAATTCCCTAAGTAATTGCCTATGTGAAACGCCTATTTTGCATAAATATATAACAGCAACACTGAAACTAATGTAATGGCTATCCTCTAATCAACTCTAATCTCTGGAGACTCTATTGAAAAGCTGTGTATAAATCCCACCATGCCTTTCAAAGTGGTACCTACCGACTTAAAGATTTCATGCTACTTCACTATTTTAAAGTACAGTAAAGTGCTAAGCTAATCAGCACAGAGTATACTAGTTCAAATATTTATTTGTCAATAAAGAAGCCAATTGTTTTGGATGATAAAGCCGAGTAGATACTATGGCAAAGCCACTCACATAGTCACAACTTAGGACCTCCGACTTCGGTAGCGGTTGAAGTCCTTTCCTAGCCAATATAGGCCCTTATCCGGGAAATCCCTAGATTCATCTGAGACTCTCTACGGCTGTAGGTAAGGCTATTGGAAGAAGAGCGCCACGAGGCTTTCAGAAGGTCTCAAAAGTACTTATCAAGGGAGGGCTATTCTTAGCCCTTAGAAATGTGTAGACTAGATTCCCCCTCCTCGTGAGAGCTAGAAAGTGAAGTTTCAAAACGGGGATTAGTCCTTTGGTTAAAAATTATCAGGTTTCGAAGACATTACTTTGCATACCAAAAGAAAATAGCAGTTCTGATTCTAGCCATTCACTAAATCACAGATGTAAGTCCAGTTTGTAATTCCTTAGTTTTACTTTCAGTGTTTCTCTACATACTTTCACAGAAAGTAAAATACCACAAGGCAAGCCTGCCCTACAACCTAGTTACTTTTGTTTTGATAATTAGTTTGGATATAGCGAAATTTATAGAGATGAGAAGATGATGACATAAAAGCAGTATAAAAGGCGAATATAATGAGATTAGTAAATGCTCGTGAAGTATTTTGTTAGATAGTATTGAGATAGTCTCAATAAAGGCTAGTTTACGAGATATTCACTTCGTTATGAACATCTCCGCCGATGTAGGTATACTAATCGCTTTTAAGCCAATTAAATATTCGCACATGCTAATGGCATGTTACTATTAGGCAACTCGATGCGTTTCACATGCGGTATCGTATCGATCCCATGTACAAGCCTAGTCCTACATATGCCCTGCAGTGCCACGAAAAATAGGAGCGGCGTGATAATCGGATGATTCCATACTGTCTAGGTTGCCCTGCGACTTCAAAAGGGGGTAGCGGACCTACCCTACAGTTCCGCATGTCCGTATAATCGTATTATAAACCATTTAGATCTTGCCTCGTGGGTTCCGGCTTGGCATACATTAATTCGCATCACTCCCTGTCCGCATCTAGAAACCTCGGTGGCTATGTTCGCCTCCGTGTTAGAACAGAACAGGTCGCGGCGGTCTAAGATAAATTCTAGGCGTCTTACACCCCAGCCACCCACCTACTTAATAGACTAACCGCGCCCGCATCAGTAGTTCGCCTACCAGTCCCGAGTTCCTGTTCGGTTATGCAAGATCATTTGCACCGCCTTTTGCGTAGCTTATCTTGTTAACTGCGGGGGAGCTGGTGCTGGTCAGTTTGCCTAAACGCGGAGTAGTGGAGAACGAGCCATGGCTACATTCTGCCCCTGGAGTTCATCATGGAGGTATAGAAGGGTCAGCGTAGGGGCTTTATGAGGGTGTATCGGCCCTGTGAGAAGCCGGAGTGCCTCCAAATCACCCCAAATCACCGTGGCAATCGTGAAGCTCAAAGGTTAATTAATATTTGACAAAAGTAGCTATGTTAGTTTCTTTGTGTGATGAAGATAAGCATCTGATCTCCCCACTCGCCAAAGACAGCTTATGGTGACATCACTACACTGCTCACGAATACTAGGGGGCTAGATTCGGCGAAGTTGAAAATGATACTCGATGATGAATGGTTCAAGTTAGGGAAGAGATCTGCTATCTTAACGCATACCTCGGGCCGGCCGTCTCTTGATGGTGTACTTGAATAGGCGAGTAACGGCTCGCGCCTCAATATGAGGTTTTTAGAGCGAGCCAATCGAGGTCCCTCGGTGAGTAGTAGTGAGGCCGGGATAGTTACATTTATTTCACAAAGTGCTCAACAAATGTATGAAGGTAAGCTCTACGCTTCGTAGGCCAAATATTAGAGTGAGGAGAAGGCTCGGCATCAACCGAATGTCGTATACTGCCCCCAACCTGTTCTAGAAATCATCATGATAATGTGGCGCGCCGGTGCAGCATGCGTGTCAGATTTTAAAGACTAGATCTGACTAGATGCTCTGTACGTGAGAGGATGGAGGCCTTAAAAACTTGTTGAGCTATCAAGGCTACTTGATGCATAGTAGCATCAAATACATCATTACCCGCTTATGTGCGCGACTTATATGGGCCAAGACGGCCCCCAAACATGAGAATAGTCCTTTACAACAAGGCTGCGTGCCAACAACTGGGATGTCATGTCGTCTTTGGGGGCCTAGAAGCACTCATGTGCAGTCTGCAGTGGGTGACATGCATTGGTTGCCTCGCCCTCGCCGACGTGTACGTGTCTCGATCTAAGCCGTCACTGAGTCGCTGATATATCGACTCTCCTGCAAGCTCTCCTGCATGTCGTCTGCAGGCAGGGAACGCCGGCTGTTCGCTGATGGTGCGGAGAAGCTTAGCGACGCGTCCCCCTGTTGCGGAACTACTCACTGACGTCTTGCTCTGGTAAGACGGCGACGACTGGCTATTTATCTTGTTGGAGTTTCACTCATAGGAACCCCAGTCGTGGCCGGGCTTCTACCATCGCGTGCCCCCAACGCCCTGCCCATAACACTCTCTGCCCCTACTATTCTCTCTGCGTTACGATGGCAGACAAGCTGAAGTCCAGTATGCTGGACTCAATTGATGATGAGAAGCTGTCCAAGCCGACCCCTAACCGGTTGGCCGAGGGCTACTGCGCAACGGTCATCTCCAACCTGGAGGGTTGGCGGGGCGGCGTGCTCCCCTGCACGAGGGAGAGCAGGCAGCCGACAATCGAGCACCTGGACCTGCGCGTCCGCCGTCTCGAGAACATAGACGACATCAACTCGCCGCCGCCGATGGACACGCCGTCGTGGGAGTCGCTCACATGGCGCGTGGCCCGGCTGCACCGCACGATGCCACCGGGGCCGCAGATCTTGAGCTACTGGATGACGGCGTCGTCGCCGCCGCTCATGAGCGCGACGGCCTCGCTGCTACAGAGCACTGTGGCCTCGATAGGGGGTTGGGGCCTGCGGTCGTGGGCCGCGTTCGTAGAGGGCGAGCCGGACCTCGCGGGCGACGACTTCGTGCAGGCCGCGGCGCAGTTCCTCTGCTACCTCGCCGGCCGCCGCCGCTACAAGGTCCAGGGCTGCTTCGATCTCGCCCCCAACTGCAGGCTTGCGCTCGACCTGTCCCTCGACGCCGACGCCAACCCGGGCTTCTACGTCCCCGGCCCGACGCTGAGGACCGGCCCGGGCGCCAACATGATCTCGCGCGTCGCCGGACGATGTACTTGCACGTGCCATTACGGTGGCCTGCCGGCGCCGGGACCGCCGCCGCCGCCGCCGGGGGCAGTGAAGGTGCACAACCCGCGGAGGAAGCAGAAGCGCAGACACGTGGGCGTGAAAGCGCGGATTGCCAGGGTGTTCGGGAAACTCGCATTTTGGAAACGGAATCGCGACGAAGACATAGACAGTGACAGTGACGCGTCTTCGATTAGTACGAGTTCCACGTCGTCAACTGCTGTTTAGATCCCCCTTCCTTTAGGTGTCTAGCAGATGATGTAGCAGGTCGCTTTCGTCTTCTTTCTGGCTAGAGGATTATGTTCTGTAGGGCGGCTTGACTCCTCCTATTTATGTTGACGGTCATATGATGATGACAATGATGAAAAACCCGGTATTTTCTAAAGGTCCCCCCTTTGGTTACGTTTAGGTCCTTAGTAATCCAATGATCGAGAATTCGCCCTACCTTGCTTGCTCATGCTACTTTGAAATGATTAGCATGATGACTGGGTTATACACGGAGAAACCAGACTGTTCCACCCGCATTTGCTGACGCTTTGTATAATAAGTCTAATATAGCGTGTTGTCATTAAGGGTTGTATGTCTCGGTTCTAGTAACGGGAAATACGTATCTAAATCTCCCCTTCAAAGGACAGCGTCGTACCACCCGGACCTGATCTACCGTCCCCATATCATTACTGTGAGCATTACGTATATACAATGAGACACTGAGTCTAGCCTTGGCCATCTTTTCTAATATCTTTTTCCATTCCCAATATTACCGACCCGCGATTTTATTGTTCCTCGCCCGCGTATCGCCATTTGTGGCTTACACAGTCCGTTCGGATGATTATCTGTATGTTCCGATCTCGGAAACCTGTGAAGGAGTAACTGGTGAAAAGTCACTCCGTACACTATGAGTGTAAGGGGAGAGTCCCTCCGGCGTGACGGGCGCGTGGCCGTATCCAGGATTCGGGCTGTTAGCAAGGGATCGATCGTAATACTCGTGATAGCTCGTGTCGGCTGGAAGTTCGACAGGCGCTAGCTGGGTCGCCGACTCGTTCCCAAGCTCCGCCAGCAGCGGCATGCCGGCTACTCCGTACTTTTTGTCTTCGCTAGGGGTAAAACCCGGCAGCGCGTACCCAGCAGGCGGTGCCCACGCGGGGTCGGATATCTCGACAGGCCCTTGTTGTATGTTGTTGTGTGCGTATGTGTGGTGTGGCTCGTTCGTCATTCCGAAAGCGCTTGCGCTGCCGGATGCATCGTTGCTATGGATCGACTCTGCGGAGCGCCGGCGCCTCTGGTACGCCCATATAAACCACGCTGCGAGCGCGGCGGCAACGACTCCGAAGCCAACGCCCGCACCTATGGCAATCTTGGTACTAGTGCTAAGCCCATCGTCCGCTGATGCTGGTTGTGAGGGATCTGTCGAGCCCGTAGTTGTCGAAGCTGGGGTGGTCGTCGTGGTTCCCGTCGTGGTCCCCGTCGCAATCCCCGTCGTAGTCCCCGTCGTAGTCCCTGTCGTAGTCCCCGTCGTAGTCCCCGTCGCGGTCCCGGCCGTGGTCCCGGCCGTGGTCGAGCTTGCTGTCGAGGTGGTCTGGGCAGCGGTGGCAGCGGCTAAGAAAGCCTGCTTGGGCACAGAGAGCGTCACGCCTGTACCTGCGCAATTGGACGACAATGTCTCATAGACGGCATCGGCATCCGAGGGGCTTGTGGCAGCAATACAGCTTGCCGTATTATAAACGAAGTTGTTCTTGTTCTTGCATAGGCACTGATTAAGTTCGGCCCCGGAAGAGCCTGAGCTGCAACCAGCCGCATCGGCGGAATCGTACAGACACTGCTGGGAGCCCTCGGGGTAAGACGAGAAATCGTTGTCAATCGCTAACGAAGAGCCCGTCTGGAGAAGTAGGATGAAGAGTATAGGGGCCGGAAGTGGGAGGGGGAGCGCCCTCATGGTTCGTTCGTTGGCGCTCTTGATATCGTTCAGCCCGCTGCTGTTTGGCCTGCTGTAGTTTGCCTATGCTCGCCTAGGTACTACAATCAAATCAAGGCGAGCAGAGTAGGATTATCCCGTTGCGTTGGTAGGATTATCCCGTGCGTTGGTAGGATTATCCCGTACGTTGGTAGGATTATCCTGTGCTCCGCTAGGATGAACCTGTACTCTGGTAGGGTTGTCCTGTATCGACCTACTCGGAACTCTGTACGAGTATCCACAAAATTGTCTGCCTCGTTTGCTCTATTACATATGTTTGACGCGCATAAACAGTGGTGCCAGTCTGGAATTGTCGATATCGTGTTGTGCTTCGCGACAGCGATCCCACAGGAAAATTGGTGTTGCACCAAGGTGTTGTACAGAGTATTGGGCAGAAATTGACTCGGGGGTCTCGCTGTTGTTTCACTAGGTACTTGGGAGAGGAAGATGCACAAGCTGCACTCGACTCGGCCGGTAGATAGTAATAATCTCAGTCCACAATGCATAAGTAGCTAGACCATCGCCCAGACTCCCCAGACAATAGGGACCTAACCTAGCATTAGTAGTGTATACGTGTAAGTAGGTAGGTATTAGTCTGTGCACCGGGACTGTGGGTTGTCCTTCTCTCCTCTCCTATCCATCTGTACTGTACCGTTCTGCATACACGTATGTAGGTACTCTGTATCTACTGTACAGATTACAGATTGCACTAGTTGGTTTTAGGTGTCGTCTTGCCGCTACCTAGGTATCTCGCACTGCCCGACGGCAACCAACAGTCTGGTGAGACCGGAGCCTTGTTGATGAAGGGCTGTGTTTCAGCTGAGGCAGCGAGTGACAATGGCATCACAGCGCAACATGTCTCCACAGCGCCCCATGCAAGGACCCAGCTGTGATCCTGCTATTTAAAGTAATGCAGCAGCTGATTCGCCTGTCGCTCTGGAACCTCATTTGCGATACGTCTTGTCCGTCGTATAATCAACGCCAACAAAGGCCTAACCCCCGCTTTTCACCCGATCCCTACCTCTCAGCTAGGCCGGACTGGGCTTAGAATAAGCAAGACAGAGCAATAGAAGGTCGAGTCTCGAGCCTGTGTCTTAGACAGTCTTAGATACACGATACCTAGGTAGTCATTGTCAAAGCCTACTATATAATTAGCATACTTATTACGTTGGCAACCAGGCTGACAGACAAACATAGTTATTTGTTGAAGCCATTAAAATTTGTATTTCACATCAAGGCTACATTTGCGTCATCACCACCATCCTCCTCCTTATCATCATTATTGTCATCCTTATCATCTCGTACGGGATGCAAGTGTGACTCGTCCTAAATCTAGAAAAGCGGTGCCGAGTTTATAAAGAGGCCGGAACCGAGTATTTGTCGCACACCAGAGCTGCGATGTACATGTCTGAGGTTCAAAGGCATAGAGAGTATAGTATATAGGCAATATACGACTTGGTTCGAAGTCTTCTAGTTTGTAAAACAAGTATGTACTTGAACGAAGTATCTAATGTACTGTGGTCTGCAATTCGACCTACTCCGGACCTTATCTAGACCAGTCGTGACATAACATTGAGGTATAAGCCGACATTAGAGAACAAAGAGGCTGGGCCCCAATCCAAGGATGAAAGCCTTGAAAAGCCAATCAAGAGCCAAGAACTCCATCCGTAAAGCCAGGTGAACGGTGTATGTGGGCGATGACTTGTTTTGCAGTCGTAAATCCGTAACAACAAATGAAACCCATCTCAGGAGTAGACAACTCATTCAGAGTGGGACGTGCCGTACTGCCCACGCTATATTCGGGATATCATACATGAGGAGGACAGTTGTGACTTGGGGAGTGCATCGGGCTTAGGTAGATAAAAAGGTGAGCGGGAGGACTCGTGAGAGCATGTCAATTCATGAATTAGTGATGTTCGTCGCCAGAAATTCCGTTCGGTAATGTGCCTGGGGATTCTAGGTTTCTGCGAAATCCATTCACGAGGTGTACTTGTGGGGATGATAGGCTGGATGGTGACATGTTCTCCCCGCCATACTCTGTCGCCTCATTCGAGGTCATACTTTTTGGCGTCAAGTGAGACCCATTGAGAACCGATTGTTTTTGTTGCTCGGTTAAAAGGTACGCCAGATTTTGTTCAATGCAAAGGCGTGCATAATCGGGTTCGTCAGGCGTCACGGCAACCAATCCACCACGCCTTCTAGGTACTCGCTGTTCAGGGAAAGGCTCTCTGCTTGGCCTATATTTTCCTGGTCTCTCTTCACCAACAAGTCGTCCATTGATATAATATTTGTTACGTGGTGCAAAAGGACCACGGCTGGCGGCATCTGGATCATGTTTCCATTTACTCGGACCACTGAACCTAAAGAGGTCCGATTCATTTTCGGGAAGTTCGCGGTAACAGATGGCAATTCTGACGTCGTAGAGATGAGGAATCGAAGGGACTGCATGGAGGAAGTCGGATTCCTTCGGAAACGTTAGTGTGGGGATAAAAAAATGTAAACAGTACCACGACTTACTTTGACGAAGAACATGTCTGTCTCGAGGAAACGATTGGCCGCATCGCCACGGATTTGTTCAAGCTTTTTGTAACCGACTGTACGTGGATCTCCTCCGTAGAGATCTGGAAGCTGTTCTCCTAGGTGGTAAAGTTTACTTTCCGTCAAAGCGTATCGGTCCTGTTCCAAACGCCAGATAACCCTTTTTGCGATGCTAGACACGGGAACCCGTTGCCAGGTAGTATCTACATTATAGCAATTAGCCAGTCCGTACACAGTTCAAGATAAAATCCGCGTAGCAACTTACATTGTGACAACGAGATATCCTTCTCGCCTAGGAGAAGAGCGACTTGGGTGTTGAGAAGCCACTGGTCGCGCCCGCCCGGCTTACCAGTTGTTGATGGATCGATGGTGTCATACCGAACCCCTTGCGCTTTCGCGAAAAGTTCTGCGATCTCCCTGTGCCTAGGATTTACACAGCTGTCGAGCCACCGTAAAAGGGGCGGCAGTTTTGAGACACGGATTCGCTCTTGCTCTGCTTGATGGGCCCGTTGCAATTCCAATTCCCGTGCAATCCGTTCAACGCGCTCACGCTCCTTCTGCCGCTCTTCTTCTTCCCGAACACGACGAGCTTGTTCTTCTGCCGCGATTTCCTTTTCTCGACGAATCCTCTCTTCTTCTTCACGTCGGCGCCGCTCTTCATCCTCACGCCGCTGCCGCTCTTCTTCCTCACGTCTCCTCCGTTCTTGTTCTTCGCGCTGCCTTCGCTCCTGTTCCTCTCGTTGCTTCCGTTCTTGTTCCTGCAGTCGCTTTCGCTCTTCCTCTTCCCTTAATCTCCGTTCTTCTTCTAGCCGAGCTTTTTCTGCTGCTTCCTTGCGTTTCAGCTCTTCACGTTCAAGACGATCCTGTTCTTCAGCTTCTAGACGCTTTCTTTCGGCTTCTTGTTCCTTTTGTTTCGCCTCTTCCTCTTGTTTTTTCCTCTCTCGTTCCTGTAGCTCACGTTCAGCATCCTTCCTCCGGCCCTCGTCGCGAGCAGACGACTCAAGTTGAGCCTTTCGCCGTTGCTTCTTTACGTCTTCTCTCTCAGAATCGGCCGGTATCTCACCCTCTTCCTCCTCTGATACATGGATTACATCTCGCATTTCTACATCAGGTTCTTCCGAAGCAACAGTAATGCTCTTGTCGGAGTTGGATGATTTTTCCCACTCTCGACGATCACGATTGGTTTTTGTTGGCTTTGAAGCTCCCCTAGCATCGTTGTCGGGATTGCGTTGTCTCTGGGTAGAGTCGCGGGACATCTCCCGTTTCGTGTGACGATTTTCCGGCGAGGGTGGCTCTAAGTACCGTTTCTCCTTAGCATCAGGATCTAGCTTTCGTCTCTTCGAAGGTGCGCCAACGTCTTCCTTTTCCCTAGAACCACGCCTGGAAGGGCTATTACTCGAACGATGTCTCTTCCCCGAAACATCGGCGGCGGATAGCCGGTCGGTTGACTCATCCCGCTTAAGTGCCTTTGTCCGATTGAGATGTTTTTCACGAGGCTTTTCTGAAGATTCATCATTCTTAGGCTCGACGCGCTCGATTCCTGAAACATTTGACGCTAGACTTTCACGGCGCTGTTTCTCCCGTTGGCCCTTGAGGTCTTTTCCTGAAATAAGCTTTCGTCGCGGTTTTATAGCCTCGCCATCGGAAGAGCCCGCCACTTCCGGTTCTATCAATTTTGGCATGACAGGATTTTTCGACCTCGCCGGTGAGATCTCGCGATCTGATGATGCAGTATTCGATTCCCGTTCTTCTCGTTTAGGGCGACCAGGCCCTCGTTTGGGCGAAGTTTGACCATCCTGAGTGCCAAAGGAGAGTGAACGGCGCTTTTCCCGAGGACTCCTTGCAGTCTTGGCGGGATTAAGTTTCTTTTTAGGTTCAGAGCCACGAGATGGGCTGATCGATGGCCGACGTTTCTTTGGGCGGGGTACATCTGAAGTGGGCTCATGGCGATTTCCCCGTCTAGAGTCCGTGTCCTGTTCTCGTTCCCGCCGGCTAGGAGAGGGTTTGGCCTTCGACGGGCCTTTGTGTTCCTTCTTATATTGGTCGTATGCATCTTTCAAAAGGTGCTCCTCTTCTTTCCAGTTCGGACCTTCACGCCGTCGAGCAATTTCGTAATATGTGTGTCCCCTATATAGGCGGGTTGGGTTAAACTTGTTAGCATTGAGAAGCAATTTAATAACCTCGATGTTCTCCTGCCCGATAGCGGCAAGCATCGGAGTTGCATGGTCTACCGGAAGACCGGGCACTGGTCGAGGGTCAGGGTTTGCACCACCTAAAGCAAGAAGAAGCTCAACAACAAGATTATGACCTCCTCGTGCTGCATTTACTAGAGCCTCAGGATCATCACAGCGCTCCTTGACTTGTAGCACACGAGTCACGGTCTCATTGTCGCCGCGGGCAGCAGCCTGCCGGAGTGTTTTGTCATCCAGGTTCATGTATAGCAAATGGTTACTGGTCTTCGTGGAGCGTACAGTTCCGCCACGACGCTTCTCTGCGAGGAGACTACTTATGGGAGCAGCTGGAGAATCGCGTGGGCTATCGGGCCCATGAGACGAGAGAGTGTCGTGTAGATCTTGAGGTTGGTGATCTTCAGAGGTACGACACAGTTCACCCCCACGCTCCTTCGCGTCTCTAAGAGCTGCACGGATTTCTTCCGCATTATCCAGATCGTCTGGAACTTTCTCTAAAGGTTCGTGTCCTTCTGCATCAGCTTTCCGAGGATTGACACCAGCTTTTAACAGAAGTTTGACCACACCCAAGTGACCGTTTTCCACAGCGTCCAGGAGAGGCGTTTCTTTATCACTATTGCGACAATCCAGGTTGCATCCCGCATCAACCAACAGTTGAACGATATTCTCATGACCGTTTAACGAGGCAATCTGTAGAGGTGTATTTCCTGCGTAATCGGCAAAATTCAAATCCTCTGGTCTTTCAGCGAGCCGTTTTTGAGCAATGTCATATTCTCCCTTCGCACAAGCCTTCGCAAGGAGTGTCTGGCCATGATTATCGACATGTTTCTTATGACCCGGCATCCTAGCAGGCGATATGGTTGATTCGCCCGTGAGAGGGGTAGCGATGCTTTTCATCTTAGAGCTTCTAGGATGTGGGCTACCACTCGCCGAGGAATCATCTGATTGATAATCAGTAGATTGGAGGGGAGCGGGAACACGTCGTTTTTTGTTGCTTAGGCCATTCGAAGATTGGGAGGGCAGCTGTGTAGAAATACTACGTCGATGTGTGCGAGAAGGTGGCGAAACGGATCGGTTTCTCGGGATATGTTGTTTATCTACTGGTCTCCCAGACGACAAAGTTCTGTAGTCTCTATCTCGAACGCCGGTTGACGCATCAATGTTGGTATCCGAGATACGCGGTCGCCGAGCCTTGCGCATTCCTCCTTCGTCATCTGATTCCGTCTTCACTGCCCTTCTTTTCCCAGCAAGGAGCCTCTCCGCCGACTTGGCCTTATCCTTGCGGGACACTTTATGCGACCGCGACTTCGACGATTCGGACCCAGATTCGGACTGGACATCGCCAGACCTGTGCCGCCTATGCGAAGAATCATTGCTGGTGCGGTTATGAACTAGAGGAGAAGTTGGGGTGGAACTAAGTGCACCAGAGCTATTTTTGGCTCGTTGTTTTTCGTTCTCAGTGTGTCGCCTTTTTCTCCCACCCAGCGAAATTGAAGTGCCATCGTCAGAATGACCACCGTTACGGTCTACATCTCTCGCATCACTCAACGGCTTCCTCGGTCGTGGGATACTATTCATCTCCTGGTCGCTCTTATCCTCATGTTTGATGACCTTCCGGGGTTTCGAGGGAGAGATGCCATCCTTGCCAGGCAAGACGATGGTCTCCGCGTCCGAGTTCTGATCAAGCGCGACATCGTCGTCTAGCGTGTTGGATGAGATGGTCACAGGCCGGGCATCTTTGGCTACAGGTGGAGATTTGTTGTTGTTCGTGGTGGGTGTAGGATCATTCGTTGCAGTAGCGAAAGTCGACTTTGACCTGAGAGTGTCGGCGCCCGAGTCTGCTTCCTTGTGGGAAGCGAGCTGCTTCGTACTTGAGGACTCGGCAGCATTCTGCGCATCCATAGCATTTAATTCATATACCAGGCTCTCATACAGTACACCATGGTGGCCACTCGTCGAGGACGTTGGCTAAGTTGTAGTTGCGCCGGCGGGGTGAGAGGGGGAGCCTACAGGAGGTGTTTACACAGTCGGTCGCTGATGTCTCGTGTTGTCAGACCAGAGAGTCGGTTCCGCCGGTCGCGAGTCCAATGGAGCGATCGAATACGATGGGACAGGGACAGCGGTACGAAGCGCCGGGCGAAGGGGGAGCTGGAGTTAGCACTACGGTTAGGTAAAAGCGTACAGAGACCAAGTCGGTTGATGCTGAGTGTTGATATTGGTGGGAAACAGGTAATGAATAACGAGAACGGATTGGAGAACGTAATCTTGTGGTTGGCGAGACAGGAATTGAGAGAGTGCTAGGTAGGAAGGAAAAGGATGCACAAGACCAACAGAAGAGTGAAGAACGGGAGTATGGATTTGGCAGCACACTAGATACCTACCTACATACCTAGAGGACAGAGACCTACGGTTAGGTAGCACAATCGCAGTATGGTGGTAGGTACAGGGGGATAAGGTGCGTAGGTAGAGCTCGAACACAGCCAGTGAGCAGCATAGGTCTAGGGTACCTACCTGCTACTGTGCCTACTGGTCTGCCTACTGGTGTCCTGCTGAACATTCTGTGGTGAGGACAAAGTACCGATGGTAAATAGGTCGGTATGCTGTAGAGGGTAGGTACAACACGCCTCGGGTACCCACCTTACCTGGCAGGGCATAGGCAGACCCGGGTCAAAATAATCACGTTATCACTTTTATGGACTAGCGTTCAGCTTAGTAGCGTGGGCTAGGCTGTGCTAGTCCATTCTCCGCTAGCGCAATACCACTGCACCATAATGCTTGGAGATGCATGATTGGGCAAGGCCTGCATGAATAGGCCGGTATTGCCGTAAAATTGCACTTTGCTCCCAGCCTACAGTGCACCAGTCCACCAACCCTGGCCGGAAGCCCCAAAGCAACACCCATGTCCCTATTAGGAGCGTACACTCCTGCCCGCCCGCCCCCATCTCACCATTCCTTTTCTTATCAACCTGTTGCCTGCCCGCCTCCTCTCTCGTTCACTCCGACTCTTGGTCGCAGGTACACCACCTATTCATCAATTTCCTATCGAGTTCTGTTTCTAACACTTGTTTCATGTGGTGCAGGTTGTTGGGCATTTGTTTTCTACTCACATGTTGTTGAGTTTCAATTTCCTCTGCCTAATATAGGTGTCCTGTCTCTGCTGCTCTCTGAGGACCAAGATCTTGGCAACAAGTTTCCTCGTCCTCAAGAAAGTTGGCCCTAGGCGCACACAGAAGCGATCATCGAGACTGACACAAGCTGATCATCTCCCCCCCACCTTTGGACGATCTCTTATCACCTGTGCCGGTATCGTTTTGTATCAGGCATAAGTAACATTCATATACGTACAGAACACATCCACGAGCCTTAGGTGGCAGATGCCTTGGACCCCAATCTATCAACAAGTTCGGATAGGACTCCCACCGCCAAGATCATCAGTAGTAACAATAGTCAATCTCCCAAGTCTCTTTCTTTTCTAGCCTTGAATCTCTGCTCCGTAGATACAAGGCTAGTCTTACAGGACAAGTACATACTCGAAGGTCCTCGCTGATAGTACCGGTTTGCATCGAGCCCTTTCACATAGCGATGGACACTGCAAGCGACCCCTTGCTACCACAATCCCTTAGCCATGCCCGAGTCCTCCAGCTGCCACATGCTGCATTCTACATTTCGGAGTTCATTACCGAAGATGAAGAGAAACACATACTCGACAAGATAGCGACTGCGCCGAAGCCACGTTGGAAGCAACTCAGTCGACGTCGACTGCAGACCTGGCCATCAGATCTCATCAGCAACAAGTTGGTTGACGCACCCCTACCGTCATGGCTTGAGGAGCCCATTGTTACGCGCCTACGATCACTCCATCTAGAAGAAGATGCAGACTCGCAGTCGCACATCTTCTCCAACAGCCCCCACAAGCGCCCGAACCACGTACTGATCAACGAATATCCACCAGGTATTGGTATCATGCCACACAAAGATGGTGCTGCTTACCATCCTATCGTCTGTACAGTGAGCCTTGGTGCCAGCATCTGCTTAGGCATCCATGAGATGAAAGAGGATGGCACACTCAACAAGACTCCAGCTTGGAGGATCCTACAAGAACCTAGAAGTCTTCTAATCACAACTGCAGATCTTTACACGAATTATTTACATGGCATTGACGATATCACGGAAGACATTGGGCTCTCAGAAGGGACAGTTGCTAATTGGTCCTTGCTGAGACCAAGTTCGACGTTTCACGAAGGTCGGAACCTACGCCAAACACGTACCAGTCTAACCTACCGAGATGTTTTGAATGTCTCCAAGTTAGGGACCAAGCTCGGTCTTTTGTTCAACCAGAGAAAGTAATATGATTTGCCTAGACTTGCCGAGTTCAAAATATGATAGGTATCATCTTCCATTTGCCTTCGACTCGACTACCGAACTTCTCGCCATACCATAGCTTGGTTCCGTTTGCAGTGACACCAAGATTGACCGAAACGAACAGCACTGCGCAAATCAAGGTTCGATTATACAACTGACCTTCAGGGGCTGCCATTACCGCGAGTGACAGATAGAGCAAGCATTCACAGGTGTAGTGCGGGCACACCAGATACCGAAACAAGCCACCCTCGGGAAGTGAATATTTCTTTAAGCCAGCAAGATACCGATGACACCTATATTGCATGAACCATGCAATCAGAAACATCGAGGTCGCTATGATTGATTTAGAAGGCGGGGCTTCGATGCTAGGACAGTTTTCGCCAGAACACTGTATCGACCCTATTTTTCCATCAATACAAGGTGAGAGAGTTTTATAAGAGACATAAACTTACTCGACCCTTCTACCCAAATAGAAACACTTGTGCATAAGTAAAAAACATTTCCCAAGAGCCAATGGACAATCCACATCCTAGAAGACGACGGCCGTAGGACAACCAAATATTCGTACAGACGCCTTGCACCTTGGAGACCCATGAAAAACCAGGCAAGAACGACTTGACTCAGAGTCATCGATGATGTGGCTTTGGAACACTGATTCTTAACAATGAGTTCCAGCATCTTTCCGTGGGTGACGAATTGGATCGCCCAGAATATCGTGCAGGATAGAGAAAGGATATAAAAGTGAATGAACCAGGAATGTGGAATTCTGCCTACGGACGCGAGGCAAGAAATGACACGAAAGAGATATCCTGTGTTGCTATCGTCAGGTTCTCCGCCAGTATCCTTGTGACCTCGAGTAGGGGCTTGAGCTAATGTAGCATCAGAGCTTCGCGCACCGTACTGCGTCAGTAGCTGTTGTGCAGTATCTGGTAATGCTGCGAGTGCCAGCACAGCTGCTGCACTCAGCACGTAGAAGAGTTGGCATATCTCTGCCGGGCTTAGGTTCGAGACAAATTCATAAAGGTAAGTCACCACCATTGTGGTGTGTTTGGAGGTCGCAGACAGATGCGAAGACAAATCTGTTGAGTCGGGCCAGGTAGAGTTGTGTTGTGTGACCAGTCCGAAAACTTTTCTAGATGGTAAATACCGATTATATAGCTAATTACAATTGCATATGCACATAAAATGGTTATTGGCTTGCAGGAGCCCCAAGCACGTGTACATACCTGCCTAGGTATGTAGGTATTCGACAACATATAAGTACCTAGGGTACCTACCTAAAATCCACATCCCGCGGAAAGTTAGAAGCACTTAGGAAGAAGCTCACCAGCAAGTGGAAACGCAGCTACTGCTGGAATTTTGTAATATCCCCTAGAAATTGTTAAGTACGTATCCCACCCTTTCCAGAATGTTGATCGCGGGTTTATGGACAGAGGTAATACTACATGCACAAAGCAAGTATGTCCATGATCTATGTAGGTACTTACATATGAATTTGCACCAAGTGTACCTAATATTTAACAAACCCGAGTTTAAGTGTTAAATTTCCAAAACTCCATGAAGGTCAGCCTTTTTTAACCATAGCATGGTAGATAAACTGAAGATAACATATTTAACGTGGGCTGAGTAATTGCTTTGACTTACAGAATTAAGAGAGACAATATTATGTTGCTTGAGCATAGTATTACTGCTCCTTAGTACCTACCTAGTTACTTCTCTGAAAAAGACTGGTAAGGAATGGTTTCGTTATGCCTTGTCCCAGTTCATACACTTTGTTTTACTGCAGGTATACCGTCGTGGAAATATCCAGTTTACTAGAGACAGCCAGATAAATGTCTTTTCAACGCCAGTGTTGTTGGCTTTAAGCGATACCTGTATCAACGATCTAGTTTAACAGTTTTGATAACATCTCACCAGTACTATTGTTAAAAACTAGCTATACTCCAAGCTTGACCAATCAGGATAACTAGACTTTTTATTTCACCTGGGGTGATATCGCAGATTTGTCCGGCTTAACCTAGATAAGCTACCTGTCTTGTTGAAACTTTTCTACGGTAAATTCGATTTACCTGTATCGACTGCTTTATTAGGTTAAATTATGTGGATGTTGACTAACTCGTTGCTTATAATGTATAGCATAAATCTCCAACGTGACTAGGAGCGTCGGGTTCCTTCCGTCAAGCAAAGATAATTGTCAGAGGCAGAAGTCACAGAGTGAATAGAAGTCCTATAGTAGCTAGGAAGATGGGTGTAGTATAGGGCTCAATAGATAGCTTCATTGATTCCTAACCTCCTAGATCTATAAAGGGGACCGAAGGCCCCTTATATATAGCCAAATCCATAGATATGATCACCCTAGGGGGTCTTGTTACTTTATCACCTAACAATAATATAAGATAAACAAGAAAGGTTTTTAATAAACTTAGCTCGATTATTAAATATAAACCGCAGTTAAGCTGTTGTATATTGATTTATATGGTGTCAAAGCTTTATAAGATTAACGGCGTTGTTTTCTTATAATATAAGTTAAAGTCGGGCTGCTGTCAGGTTTTATTATCAAGGTTAAAGTCTAATATAATTATGCTTAAATCTTTCGTCTATGACCAAACTACATTCCAACTTTATATAATCATTATAGCTAGTATAAATACCCTCAAAGGTTTGTCGGCGTTTTTTAAAACGTGTTCTGACTAGATAAAAAATTTAGCCCCTTCGTGTTAACTTAAGTACGGCGTATTGTTTAATTATTCACACATCAATGAGCTATCTAGTAAATACCCTCATTGCTACTAAGGTCGGTACTTATATATTCCCTTACAGTTTGTATAACGCTTAAACAAGGCAACATACCAACCCGAACTCACATAACCACACCACTCTTTGGTAGGCTCAATGAGATGTATTATAAGACTGAACAAATCATATGTTACCTTTTTGGAATAGTTTAAGTCTTCAAAGCATAATACCTATATCCCAGAAGTCTCATTTCAAGCTAGCGAGCGGTAAGGTTATTTTAAAGCCATTGTTAATAGGCTACAAGTTACAATTACACTCCCTCGCGCCGTCTATAGACTATACTATCCAATATTCTTAGGATGCTAGAATATCCTAAAGTTCAATAATGTCTAATACGAGGAGCAAATAGTGAACTACTTTCTGGTTTACAAATAGAAAATATAGTCTCTCTAGTTACCTTTTGGTAAATTAATGAGCCAAATGGATGCCTGTGCTAGAGGATTAGGTCACAGAGTGAATAGAAGACCTGTAGCAACTAGGAAGAAGTGTGTAGGATTGTGTAGTATAGGGCTTGGTAGAAAGATTCATATATTTATGACCCTCTATGTCAATAAGGGGGACCGAAAGTCTCACTACCCTATAGAGTCTAAGTACTTTATCACCTGACAGCCTGTTGCAACATATACTAATGAAATGTCGATGCAATCTAACTGGCCTTGCGTTGGAGGTACTGTAGTCACAGACCACCTAGTCCTTCGCTATTCGTATACTTTGACGAACATACAAAGTCTATATGTCAGGTGATAAAGTAACAAGCACCTATAGGGTGGTTATATCTATTGATTTGGCTATATATAAGGGACCTTTGGTCCCCCTTATAGATCTAGGAGGTCAGGAATCAATGAATCTATCTATTGAGCCCTATACTACACCTTCTACCTGGCTGCGACAGGACTTCTATTCACTCTGTGACATCCTCCTCTGACACTATAAGAAGTCTATAAGTATATAGTATACTAATCGTAACTATTCCAGTAAATAACCTCAACAAAAACCACAACCACTTACTCTCTTAACAATTATCCCCCCCCCCCCCCCCCCCCCCGGGTCAGAAAAAGTCTCTCGATAGTGAGACTTTATTTGAGCGATTCAATTTCGCCCTCACCCCACTCTAAAACTATCGAGGTAAGAGTAAATATTCAATCACAAGATTTATATTTAGAGAATACAGTAGTTTATACGAACTAATGCCTTCTAAAAGAACGCCAGGATAATCCGAGAGTTAGCGAATAAAGTATGTTGAAACTAGCTATCTAATATAGTCGAGTTACTTACGTACTTTGAAGAGGTCATCCGGTAATAAGTTTATATAGTTTTAATATAGTATAAATAAGTTAACCGTAACTATTAAGATGCAAGTCCTAAAGAAATTTCGCAAGACTAGCGAAATAGTATAAGAAGCAAAAGGATTAGCGATACGAATAGGAGGTAAACAAATATAGTAACACGTTAGGCTTATTGATCTAAGTAATTAATCTACCTAAAGCGGCTCGGTATAGAATTTATTAGAGGTTAAGCAACCTTAGAATGAGCGGCTATGAATTTACTAATATGTTGACATTAAACTCAAACGATATAAGCTTACTAAACGATATCAATCTGGCTCGGTAATATAAGAGCTATAAATAAGGATACGTACGGTTCACTAAGCACAAGAAACCTTTGATAGTAAAATATTGTTCGCAAAAGGTTTCCTGGAGTTTAGTGGTTATTCCATATATAAGTAAGGATTCATATCTATCGGTTTAGCACCCGGTGAGACCTGTGAGTCTAGAGAATCGTCCAGATGAAGACCTTTAGCGAATGGCAACAGATTAGGTATACATCTTATTGGCACCTAAACTTATTGAAGATGTTCGTAGACATTCTAACGTACTCATCTTATCTTAAACCTATAATAAAATAAAATAGAGGCTAGTATTCGAACGAGGCATAGAAACTTTGTGCGTATCGACTATATAGAAACTGCTGTCCTTACAATGCTGAGCTCTATTACAGGTAGGAGCTGGCAGGTATGCTTATAACAGGAAGTGAATATCGTTGTAACGTAGTACTACTACATGACTCAAGGGGCAGTGGCTAAACACCGGTAAATTGCGGGGACATCACTGCTGAATTTGTTTGAATCTTGCCCCACCATACAGGTAATACTGACTACCTGCTACTGATACCTACCTACCTGTATGGAAGACCTGCCCGGTATCATCAACCAACATCAAATCAACATCATTCGAGTTAACTTATTTATTGAGAAAGATTGCCTTTTTATTATCGTACCGACTTGTAAAATGTCGACGACTGTGGAGAAGGTGAGCCCTAGTCTAAAGAAAACAGCGTGTCATCATTATTGCTAACTCGTGCACAGATCAAGGAGATCGAGTCCGAAGTAGGTGTGCATTGTTGCCTTCGTGTGGGCAATAGGCTTGCTAACGAGCTGTATTTTCACAGATGGCTCGAACTCAAAAGAACAAGGCCACTTCGTTCCATCTTGGCCAATTGAAGGCGAAACTAGCCAAGCTGAAGCGGGAACTTCTCACGCCGTCTGGTGGTGGCGGCGGTGGTGGAGGAGCAGGCTTTGATGTTGCCAGAACAGGTGTTGCTAGTGTCGGTTTTATTGGTTTCCCGTCTGTTGGAAAGAGTACTCTCATGAGTAGGCTCACTGGCCAGCACTCCGAAGTGGCCGCATATGAGTTTACGACATTAACATCTGTGCCTGGCCAAGTTATGTACAATGGTAGGGCATCACTAAGCTCCCAAACCGCGCATTCTCCGTGCAGCCACGTGATCTCGCAATCCTCATTTTCCACCTTACCATCTCGTCCGCTCTGACTTATCTGGAATAGGTGCCCCGCTGCAGATGATCGATCTGCCCGGTATTATAGAGGGAGCTAAAGATGGAAGAGGCCGTGGTCGCCAAGTTATCGCTGTAGCCAAGACTTGCCATCTGATATTCATAGTGCTGGATGTGAATAAACCTTTAACAGACAAACGGGTTATCGAGGCAGAACTCGAGGGGTTTGGAATCCGCATCAACAAAGAGCCACCGAACATTACCTTCAAGAAGAAGGACAAAGGTGGTCTCAATATTACGAACACTGTACCCCTGAGCCATATCGACCACGATGAAATCAGGGCTGTGATGAGCGAGTACCGTATCAACTCAGCCG
Organism: Nemania diffusa; assembly: GCA_038501195.1. NCBI lineage: Eukaryota > Fungi > Ascomycota > Sordariomycetes > Xylariales > Xylariaceae > Nemania > Nemania diffusa. The sequence continues at coordinate 3,289,779 of JBBPUQ010000003.1, forward strand.
ATATCGCCATTCGCTGTGATGCAACGGTTGACGACTTAATCGACATTCTAGAGGCTAAGAGTCGCAGCTACATCCCCGTCATTTACGTGCTTAACAAGATCGATGCTATAAGTATCGAAGAGTTGGACCTCCTGTATAGGATCCCTAATGCAGTACCTATAAGTTCCGAGCATGGGTGGAATGTCGATGAGCTTATGGAAGTCATGTATGTGTTGGACGCGTGCATTGCGGCGGAGTTTCGCGTAAAAGCTAACCCTCTTCCTCCTTAGGTGGGAAAAGCTGAAGTTAGTAAGGGTTTACACCAAACCAAAGGGCAAAATGCCGGATTATTCGGCACCCGTTGTACTTCGTTCCACGAGGTGCACCGTTGAAGACTTTGTAAGTGGCGGCGATCATGAAAATCACGCTGTAAACCGGGGCAAACGTTGCTAACCGAGAACGTGTAAAGTGCAACGCAATCCATCGAAGCATTCTTGAGCAATTCAAAACCGCAATCGTCTATGGAAAGTCTGTGAAGCACCAACCGCAACGTGTGGGACTGTCTCATGAGTTAGCCGATGAGGATATAGGTAATACGCAATGCGCACACCCGGTGACTTACCATTGGCCATGCTAACCTCGTATACCACAGTCACGATTATGAAGAGATGATTTGCGCAAGTTCGGGAGGATCCTCCCCTCGCATATCGGTCTCGCGTGCTGGTGGACGTCTGATCAAGGCCAAGACTGGTCTACTACGCAGGCTTCCGTGATACAATGCGACGCCGAGCCTCTGGATCAGTTCCAACAGCACGTCACACCTGTACATAGACCGATATGCTGTGGTTTAGTGGTTTACGGAATCTGTTCATTTGTACAAGGCTGGTGGCCGACTTGCATGACCAATACATCACGGTTGTTTGCCGGTCAGCGGGTCAGGGACGAGGCCGCAGCCGATGTGGCACGCCACAGGCACATTGCTAGCGCCTGGGTCTCGATAGGGCAGGCACTAGGATATATGCACGATAGACACCATCGTCATGAAGGGTCTGGTTATATGCAACAGCATCTGCATCTGAGGAAAAAGAAGGCTTTTCGTGGAAAACTGATGGGGATGGGATCATGCCCCGCGTCATATTTCTATCGCAACTTACGAGGGGCCAAGTGATAGGTAGTGTATCTTGAATCGAGATAGTCTATGCGTAGGCGCGCAGGTTCTCGCTAAGCAATATGCATTGCATGAAGGGGCCTAAAGATTCGGGTTTGGATAAATGGCCATTGGGCACGAAAGCTGCCCAGGTGCATTACCTATGTGAAAGTAATTATCTATTTATTTGCATACCGGTTGTTTAATCTTTCGCTCGCTCGCTCGAAAATGCTTGCTCTCTGGCTTGGCGCACAGAAAGGGTACCGAATTGGAAGCCAGAGCGGAAAATTACTCAACATTTTTTTTTTACGGGAGCACAGAATGAGAAACGAACACTTCGGGAAGTCTTGTGCTTGCCACACCCCATGGCAATAAGCCGCATCTGACAATGATGAAATGATCAGTGAACCCAGGCGAGGACCTGCAGCAACCGGGCCACGTCTGCTGCGGCCGCCTTTCCCGACGAAGCGTGTGGGATGCAGGGCCAGCTTTAGTCTGCTGTACAGGAGCCATTGAGACAACACTCCACCCACAGCAGACGGTGTGCTAGGTCGTGCCTACGTGGAGAACAGGAGAACAGGACCACCATGAACTCTGCAGAGAAGTGAGACATGAATATTGCCGGTCGTGGGCTTGGCCTAATCCTATCGTTGCACGTAAACGATCGGAGCATTTTGACAACTACCCAGGCGTCCAGGCCAGTCAACTGCAAGACTGTCCCTCCAACAAAAGACAAAAGGCCGAAGGGGGGGTAGATTGTCCCCTGCTCCAGCCTTTCACAGCGCTCCTGTAGCCGCCGGCCGTGTCCACCAATATTCTGCTAGGTATCTGTTCTGTATGTACCTACTTAAGATAGAATCGTGGAGACATCCTTCAATCCTATCCAACAGCTGATAATTCTTGGCTCAACGATCTCGGTAGTCTTTGACTTACCCAGTGTACAGTAAAATGATTTGTCGCGTCTTGCTACTGCTCGGTTATCTAGTCGGCGACTAGACTCGAACGAGTATATCGCTGAAAAGAGAAGCTGATTGTGCAATTTTAGTGAGTATGTGCAGAACAGCTTTTCCTGTGTTCTGTGTTCTGTCTGTCTGTTTGTTTCAATACCGCGAGTTTGGCAATAAAATGCGAAGCCTCAACATTCCAATCGACCATTGAGATATCTACCTACTGTATATACACAGTAACTATAACAGAATACGAAACAACTTTTCGCCGTAGTACCTATTCTGTAGTGTACATACGGAATATACCTACCTACAGTATATATATTCTGTACAGTGCCGCGACGGCATGGGAAAACTGAAGAAAGCATCAGCCAATTGGCGAACTATGACCCTGGGGAAGGATTCCCTGCTACGAGTACCTATCACCGACTCTCCTCTCTCCACAGACGAAATGCCGCGCTGCGTTCCACTTTGCGATGCCTTCTGAATTGAATCTTGTTGTTTCTTCGGCGCCTTCGGGAATTCGCCGCGAAACAGGAAATAGGGAGAAAAAAAAAGGCCCTCTCTGGCACGAGGGAAGCGACTCGGCTCGTTCCACTCGTCGACTAATACCTTGGTAGTGTTAACATGTGTATGTACATACGTACATACAGCAGGTAGTCTAGACAGCATCTCGGGTTGGTTCGAGCCCCAACTCGTTCTATAGGCCCAGAATATAGTCAGGGGTTACCCCAAGCTAAGCTAGGGAAGGGGACAGCACCGTGGTAGCCAAGGCTTCTTATTATGACGCATTATTAGACCAACCCTGGGCCGCCCAGGCATGACGTTACGTCGAGGTTTGACCACAGGCATTTCTGCAACTCTGTGCTGATATTCTCCGTAACACAGCGAGAGGGGCTAATTATTAGGGTCGTAATCGCGGGCATTTTGCGACGGCGTATGTAGCCTCACAATGCACAATGGGGATGGGGGGAGAGGTATACATACGCATACCATTCAGGGAAGAGTTGCCGACATCTGGCTGGAATGGGAAGAGAAGACTCACTTGCATGTCGGCTTGCTGCGCAGCCGCCTTGCGTTGCGTAACACACATTGATTCTCGCATGTTTCTAAACAAGCTACAGGCTACAGGTCAGGTCGCTTTACGCTCTTATGTACTACGTACGCATACGCATAGGTATAAGTATACTTACATTACATACGGCATGGCGAAGCGCTAAACTCGATCAGGCTCAGGCTCGAGTTCTCGCCGCCGTTCCTCACTTGTTCCTTGTGAGTTATTAGGCATTCACATAGCCAAGGATCAAGTAACAAGCTGACCAACTGGAAGCCAGCCCGGTGCACGGAAATGGTTTGGCTCGCTTGGACCTCCTGACTATTTCTGCCCAATCGCTTTCTGGGAATCGCCGGGCCTTCTCGCGTCTGATCCTAAGAAAAAAAGAGAGAGAGAGAGAGAGAGGGCATTTTATGCGTACATACTTACTTACACGGTCGAACGACATGTTACCACTGTTGGCCGCTTCGCTTGTTGGAGGGTATGTAAAAATTGTAGGATTCGCCCATAAAATTACAAACCCAACAAACAACTCAGGTGTCGCGCGCCATCCATGGCCACTACAGTCTTACAGAGAGTACAGCCATGGATATCTCAAGTTCGGTGAGGTGAAGTGGAAACAAGACACAAGGCCCGTCCCAGTGCCGTGCCATTCTGTATCTAGATCTAGCAACTAGCAACTAGCAACTAGTTAGATAGTTACATACCATCCCATCTACCTACGCACACTTAGTGGCCGCCAGCCGCGGAGAAGGACGAAAAGGTATGAATGTAGGTACCCCATTTTTGTTTTGGGCCTGACCGTCTTGTTTATCGCCATGTCTCGTGCTACCTATACGTATGTATGTATCTACATACATTGACCTGCCTATACCTATACAAGATACAGCACGCACGCACGATATGACCACGAGCTGGACCCCTGGCATTTCCAGTGCATCGGCGACATACGCATACATACTGTATGTACTTATGTAGATAGATAGCTGTTGGTGGCATCTGTCGCATCACGCATCAAGTACATACATACTATAGGTAGTCAGTATAGGTAATCTGTTGCACACCGTTCTAGGATTCCCATTAAGTAGAATACGCATAAGGTCCCTTACGCATACATACATACGTACATACAATATACACATACATCCTGTTGGAAACGGAGCCTCTATCACGTCAATCTGGCGCAAGGCGTCTACAGCGGTAATATTAAGACCTGATCCCGGCTAGCATGACGTTCGATCGCCCTCAATGCCGCATGATGATTTCCACTCCTCCTCTTTTTCTTTTTGAGGCTTGCGTATATTGAGAGGCTCTCGATGGCTCTCAGATGTGGAGTCGTGGAAGGAGGGAAAAGCCCCGGGAGAGACTTCGGCTTGACACCCCCTGTGCTGCGTGCAATCGCCTCGGCGAGCTAGGCCCCCGGGTCGCTGCTCATCTCAATTTGAGGTGGTCGACGCCGTCTTACGGACGGAGATAATGGCTCTTGTGGTTGTATGTACATACCTATGCGTACGCTACTTACTTGTATGTACAGTAGATAGTAAGTAGAAGGTGGAGAGGAACTTGCTGAGGACGAGTCGACCACCACCTACACAGGATGATGCTCCCCACCCCTCACCCCTCTTCTACTTACGTATGTATATTCTCCAACTTGTTAGGGTCTAGATATCCAACTAAGTACCTAGCCAGGGAGGATTTGGTCGAGATAGACTAGCGACCTTTCGCGTGTCGCGCATCTGTGTTTGCGTTTTAGGGCGGCCATGAAGCGCCAAAGTGTCTGTCGAGGAGCGTACAGAGTGATATAGACTATCTACTTTTGTCTGTGCAATGCGAAGCTCGTGGTTAAGGGCGGTGATGATAGATACCTACTGTACCTACAATGTGGAGGATGAGGGGCTCCAAGGACAGGAGAACTTGATACACTGTACTTGTAGGGTAGTAGACTAGTAGGGTTTTTTGCTATCGAATAACAGCGCAGAATCGCTTATTACCGTAGCATTGGTGGCAGCGAATGGCCCAAGTTGGGCCCTATGAGAGACCATCCGGGCCGCTGTCCACATACATGGGGGAGTGAGTGGACCATTGTGTATCCCTGCTAGTCAGCCGTCAAGGAGCCCTTCACGAGTGGAACGAAAAGGGAAGCCGAGCTCCCACGACCGTCGCCAAATACCTCATTCAGCGTCCTCATTCGAAGATGCTAGCCTGGGCCATGATAACGGCAAGACCGCTGACTCTATCACATGGGCCGTTATGAACCTGAAGGTGCTGCTGCTGAGCAACCTGGATGGCTGATGCTGGCCGGACAAGACTACCTAGGACGCTCACTGAGTGGAGGTGTCTATGCGTACTTGACTTGCGGTATAGCGACGCCATTGTCGCCATTGTCGCCATGTCCTGGATGTTGTTGAATAACACAGAGAGTACTTAGTAGTATCTATTTATGTTAAAGTAATGTAGGTAGGTAGGTAATAGACGAGCTGAAAGAAGCTCTAGACTAGAGCGTAGATAGACAGACACCGGCCAGTATGGCACGAGTTTAGATGGGTAGAGTGTGTAAGTGCACTGGGTACTGTCTATCCTACTCCCTCCCTCGGCTCCCAGTGGAGGTCCCAAAACTCGAAGAGGTGTTAGGGCTGTCGTCGTATCCGCGTCGTTAGCACTTACACCATCTACTGAGTACACCGCTAGGTACATACATACACTACGAGCTTCGTCCCGTCGGCTAGTCTAGGCATTCGCCAATTGCTTTTTCATCTGGTACGTATTCCGTACCGTCTCATGTCCTTATGCCCGTATTCGAACGGGAGTGAACAGTGTCCGCCGCCAGATAGTGTAGCGTGTGTACATGCTAGAAGAAGATGAAGGATCAAAGAAGCTAGTGTGTATCTGTAAGCCCTTCCCGATCTGGTCATCACACTGTTAGTGTATCTAGAGCTGAGCCTATGAAGTAGGTACTTACGGTTGCGGACGTCCCTTGGCAGAGACCAGGTACCACTATTATCTACTTACAAGTCTGTAGGTATGTAGATGTAGGTAGTCAGGTGCGCACAAATGGACAGCCAGCCTTGGGAGATCAGCCTTGACAATTTCTTACTTACTATGAATGCTACGTCGTTTCATGCTAATTACCCAGTAGGGGTAGTCGCTGATGGTATATCCCTTGTACTCTGTAGAGGGAATTAATCTTTGCAGCCCTTGAGGAGCTGTCCTGTTACCTAAGTATTTAACGTACGTACAGTATGTATGCGTATGTCTTGTCGTCTCCCCTCCGACTCCAATACCTTTCCTTTACTTTTAGTACGTTATCGGAATTATTACCTCTCGGGAGCCCGTGTCTTCTACCCAGTTACCGTAGTATAATTCGACTGGCTGAATTAACCCTGTCTATAGGAGTGTGTGTACTTTTAGCATGTCACTCCCCTGTCTGATTCTCTGGGACTAACAAGAAAAAAAATTCGACGGTAACATTGTGGACTGGTATCCTCCACACACCGAACCAACGAAGGGTCCTAATCCAGCTTTTGGGACTACCTACCTACCTATCTACTGGCATACTTAGTATGTTCCTGTAAAGAAACCCCCTTGCTCTGTCCAGCCTGTCATACCGCATGTTGGCCCGGTCTTTATCCCTCGAGAGCTACGACCACGCACCCCCCTGGGGATTTGATAGCCCCGGACTCGGCACGCAAGCTCTCACACTCATCACCCCTGCTGCTGCATACACACATACATATGTAGCTCATGTATGGACTCCTCCACATATCTGTGTCCACCGTCCTTCGCCGTGCTTCTGGATAGTCGTATGTCGACGACTTGGCTGCGAATAACTCCATCAGGGTGCCGTCCTTCATTTCGACATTCGGGCTGGACTTACACTAGAAGTTGGCAGAGTTAGCTTTTTCCTACGCTTTCTCGTTTACTACGCGGTTCACCATCGATCTACCTCGAAACCGAGCATCTAGAGAAAGGGGGGGGACTATCATTCTCGCTCATTAATGTACCAACAGAAGAAGACTGGGAGATTACTTGACAAAAAGATTTTCCCAACTGAACGTTCGTACTTTGGTCCACGGTGTGAAGAGTTGGGCCGTCTCTTGAGACTGAGAGGCTAGGCCTGAATGTTTGTTGGTTGGTGCTTCTAGGACTCGGCCGCCTCCTCCCGCGCCTGGGTGTACGCAAGACGACGCTCATTAGCTGCTGAATCCTGTCTTCCCGCTTCTTCCCATTCACAATCCTACGAGAGGTTTTCTTAACAGCAAACTGCCTTCGTCACTGCGGCTTCCAAGCGCACACGAGCACCTTGACTTACACGGCAGTCTTATACACCTCCCACGAGCCAATTGCTTCACTGAGTATGTATGTTGTCTCCCGCTTGTAGAGCCAAAGTTGCCAAATGCCCGCTGGCAACTCCGTACCTTTGCCAACACACGGTCTCCCGCTCTTATAGGTTTCTGCTGAGCCCAGCGCTCGTCTACATCTCACTGGCTGCAGATATTGAATATCATCATCGCCACTAGACGTTGCCTACAGCTCATCTATACCCGCAAGATCCTCGGTTGAAGATAGTAGACCGATTGCTTACAACATGCATAACAATATGATCACCTCTACTAGCGCTGATCAGGATGACCAACTTGTCCATGATGCTTCATACTCGAATAGCCCCTGGGTCAACATGCACTCATATAACCACATGTCAATGGGGAACTACCAGGAAGAATACTACAGCATGCCGCATATGACGCATGGGCTGCCGTCGGAATCGCTCGGGGGACATTTGGCACCATCACCTTTTACATCGAACATCCAACCGAATAACTACCCGAGTCAGCTCCCGCCCCCACCTCCGCCGCTGATACCGTCACCAGGACAAGTGCCATGGCCCAGCCTACAGACGAATCCATCCCAGAGTTACCAATCGCCTGTGCCGATACCTAGTGTCTTAGCTCCCCAAAGACAGCAGCCAAAACTTCCCACGATTAATACGTCACAGCCGAGAAGGACGTTAACTGACCAGGACCGGCGCGATATGTGCAAGTTTGCTGACGAAAACCCCGGTGTCAAACAACATGATATCGGATTAAGGTTTGGCGTCGAACGAAGGTGAGAGGAATCACACTACCACGGCGAGCTTCATATTAACCATGTTACCAGCACTGTGTCGAAAGTCTTGCGCAGGAAAGATCAATACTTAAATCAGGAGGATCGTAGTGCTTCTCCTGTCAAGAAGAATAAAGGAAAGTCGTCTCCAGATATAGAGCGAGCCCTAGCAAATTGGGTAAGGGGTCAACAGAAAAAGGGCGTTATAGTCAACGATTACGAGATGGAAGAGAAGGCCAAGGTTTTTTGCACTGGTTCAGACATTCCCCTGAAAACAATCACGACTGCCTGGATCGAGAAGTTTAAGCAGAAACATGGAATGGGCCCTGGCAGGCTGATACGCAGAGCCTCCGAGACAGCTATCCCAGACAGCACGCGTCTAGACAGGCTCGATACCGAGTCACCGACGGTATCTGCCTCGCAGACGCCGAGCGGGATCTCGCCTGCGTCCCCAGCGCCTCAGGGATCGCCTCTTGTGTCTTCGGCAACGAGCGGCAAAGCCGAGGACAAAGACAACCCGCCTGGGTTCAGCGTGAGCTTTGCGAACAGCGGGTATAAGCACCCGCATTCGCAGAGCACAACCTCACTCAACAGCGCCATCACTGACCCGCCGAGCTCGACGTTCTCGGCGGGCGCCTTCAGCCCGGCCTCAACCTCCCAATTTACGTTTTCGCCCGATCCCAATTCGGGCCTGTTCGGCGACGTGGGTAACGGCAGCTTCCACCGGCCGCGGAGCCAGACCGTGCCGAGCATCCCGCCCCTGGAATACATCAACCCGGCGCGGACGACCGAGCCACTCACGCCGAAGTACGGCGCGTCCGGGACGGGACCGTCGTCCGCCATCGAGTCGCCTGTGCATGAGATCTCGGGCCCCGGCTTCGGCCTCGACGCTGCCATCTCGCCGCGAACACTACATCACGCCAGTAGCAGCGGCAGCTTGGCTGGCAGATCGACAAACTCGGGAACTGTGTCACTGACAGTCGGCTCCACCCCGACGTCGCCGACTCAAGACGATGCTAGACGCGCAGCTGATACTCTGCTGAGCTTTATGCAACACCAGATTCCGGGCTGGTACGAGCCAAACGAGTACATGGTGGTCTTGCGCCTGGGGGAGAAGCTAGGTGTTGGTGGTCCTAAGGCTAGCTCAGCTACTCAGGGGCTCGGGGTTCTATCGAGGATACCCGAAGGCGATGCCGAGATGACGAATACCATGTCGCCTCTGGTAAAATACGAAGCAGCATGAAGGAGGAGGAGGAGGTAAAACCTTGTTTCACTAATTCTTCCTGCTTCAGTGTCTGCACCTTGGCTGGCACTGGTCAGACACGGATTCCAATATTACCTCGCCGCCATCCACGACCAAGAATGACTATATCTACGACTATTACTTGATCTGTACTCCACGATACATCTATTGATTCAGGGCGCACTTCACGGACCACGCAAATATAGAGAACTGTCCCACGACAAACTTGAAATAATTGTGCTCTCATCCTCTACTATTATCATTGTTTCTTCGCACGCACGGCGTCGGCGCATGGCCCGCGAGCAGAACCAACGTTATATATATATATACACAGCTGAACAGTCTCACGACGACCCGAGATATCCACCCACACACACACACAAAACGGACGGGGGACCCAGGGTCCCGACCTTGTACCTAATGATGTCTCCCACTCAGCCATCTATTTATACTGCGCCTAAATCTATCTATATACCCACTTTCTCACGAAAGCAAACCGGAAGGGAGACCTATCTATCATCCAGCCCACGCGGTGGTCTTAATCACAAAGAGAGAACAACACGTCTTCGAGCAATCGGCCCAAATAACTGAAAAAGAACTAATCGCCCACGCGAAAGAAAGAAACCATGAAAAAAAAAAGCTACGTATATACCAACCACATCCATCCATACATACCACATGATCACCATACCAAGCGCCACGTATCCGGCCGGTTCCAGAGACGCAAGGAGAACGAGAGGATAGGAAAGGGGGAAACAAGGGTGGAGGGGGACGACGTCACCAATGAACACGGGTGGGAGGCTTGCAGGAGTGATTCGAATTCTTGTTTTGGTTGTCTTTTTTTTTGGGCTGTCTTTTGCAGGGCGAAGGAGGGAAGGGAGGGGGGGGGTATTGTCTGATTGGGAAATGTGATGGAAAACGAGCCAATAAGTGAGGGCATACAACACTCGCGTTTTATTTTCTTCACTCTTCCTTTATTTTCTTGTTCTCTGTTCATTTAGCTCTAGCATAAGGTGTTCATGGATTTTGAGCGGACTCAAATATCTTTGATCTTCGAGACGGGACTCAGTTAGGGGCCTCGGACAATAAATCCTAGCGATGTTCACAACCTGCTCTCGATTCAATCTTTTTGAGCTCGTACTAATTACGAGGATTGGACTTTGGCCCCCCCTCCCTTTTCTTGTTTTCTATTAGGTTCCTTCAACGCGCGGCTTTGGAGAATTGTCATGGTTATGGGGGATTACGAATACACATTTAGTCCGCGAGGACTGAAGGGAGACGAATGCGAAGTGCATTTGTTTTTTCTACTAATGTCTCCCTTGTTTCATGTCACCCGAGTTAATACGAATGATTGGGTTTGGTTATCAACAACGACCAAAATAATAGCCGTAGATAGGAACGGAACTGGGTATCAATTTATGAGACATAGGTGAACTAGCCATATTACTAATGTAGCCTCTCTTCCCAGAGTTCACCAACTCCTTTCTCAGCGAGCTCGGGGATAAGTCGGATAAGAACTAGCTCTAGGATGCCGTATAGTAGATGTTTGTTACAGTAGGCATCCGAAAATAGGTCGACAATATCCGCCTCGATCTCGGATAACCTTCTCGCCTCGTCTTCGCTGTCATACTCCGGAAGAGTTCGATCTAGCCCATTGGAGCCCTGCGAGTCTCTTTTGGATGGCGGAGACAACGTTGCATTATTTTGCATCATGGGGCTATTCCTATTAGGAAGCGGCACGCCTGAGGATCCCACATCGGCGCCACCTTTGAGGTTAGTAGTATGACTATGGCTAGAAGTGTTACTGCTATTTTTCAGCGGATCGGTCCGTAGATTCACGCCTTCATTGGTAATGGTGCCAGTTTTCACACCGGACCAGGGCCATTTATTTGTGCCGTAATATAGCTCGCCCACCGCCCTCGGAAGAAGCCCCGAAAGAGCACTAGCGCACCTGCGACGTAAAGCAGCTACCTGCTCACCGGATGAGGGGGGCTTCAGGCTTGATACGCCTGGAGCATTATTAGGGAATAATGCGCCGCGGATGGCTCGAAGAAGTGGGGGTAGATGGGTGGCATCCAGAACATGAACGTGAATGTAATGCGACATTAGTCTATCCACAATTAGCAGAGAACCATATGTTTGAGCCGGGTATTCAAGACGAAACCTGGAGGCACAAATCATGGGCACGTCGTGGGGGTATTGATAGGAGAAAACCATGATTCGAGTATACGCATGCCTAGTGGTGGAACAGTATAAGGACAGTATGTAGCGTTGCACGACATCTACTGTTATGCAATATCAAGGATGAGCCGATTGGCCGCACATGGGAATGCGGAACAGCGTCGCAATCATAGCTTCGTGGTGCAGCAAGGGATGGATCATTGACGAATAACAGTGGCGGTGATCTATCCATGATCAATTGAAATGACAATGATAGCCTCTGGCTTGAACAACGGACGTCGAGAAACAACATGATGAGGTTACCACAAGGGCACGAGTACCCCTGAGCTGAGGGACTTGGGGTGTGTTTGTGTGTGTGTGTGTGTATAGTAGTACTGGTGCATGAAACATTCTTCCTTGCTCATGTAGATACCAAAACAGAGGAGTCAGTGTGTAGACAGCGTATGGGGTACATGCATAGATACAAGCTGGTCTTGGGGCTTTGGAAATTACTTGTAACTGGCGATCTTCATAGGCTTCAAGTGGTGAAAGGGAGCGGAGCGTGAGCTTGGATCTTGCCTCATTTCTTACTCGACAGGGCTTCGCGGGACAACACGTGCAGGTGCAAGACCACCACTTGGGGGCTGGCAATAGTGGAAAGGGGAAAGGCCCCGTAGCGTCGCACTGTCGCAAATTGAACTGACTGATCAGTCCACAGGGTATGGAGAGATCCTTGTAGGTGTTGGGTTGGGCGCGTAAATAGAGCTTTCTAATAGCTGATAGACGTCAGCCCCGCGCCCTCAGTCGAGTGCTATAGGGCGAAGAATGACTAGGGTCGCTTCACCATTGGCTGATGAGCTTGATGTCAAGATAATATCGGTCAGAGCGAATATGGCAAGGAGGACTCGAGTGGATAGTAGTGGCCGCTGGAGTAGTAGTATGGTTGCAGAAAATGGGCGCCTGGAGTTCGCACTGGCGAAACGTAACGTTTATAGATTATGGAGACAGACACATACGGTCTGGTGACTTCGGACATATGCGGTGTGATGAACAAACTGTTGAGCAGAGAAGCAATGAAACTGGTTTGCCTACCTATCAAGCGTTCCGTTAAGCGCTGCTACTCTACCCGGGCCTTTTAGAGCGATCCACTGCATCATGGAGAAAGTTCCTCGTAACCAAGGCATGCGTGCCTCTATTTCAAGAATATCTCCAATGCATCGCCAGATGTGAAAATCGATGATTGGTATTCTCGCGGGCGGCGTTTGGGTATCGATACCCGCCTCGTGTAATGAAGACTGGGGTTCCTTTTGTTGACCATCTCGATTTGCCATCTCTACAACCCGTATAGCGTTTGGAGATGGCCTCGGAGGTAGCGACTGCGAAAGAGTTCCTATGCTGATAATTAGGCGAATCATCCCAAATACGAGAAAGACCCAGTGCACAAAAGACCAGAACATTCGGTGAGGGGACCATGCTCGCTTGTTGTTAAGAGTCGATCCGTCCATGTCACTCGAATCCTGGGCCATAGCAGTCTCTTTAGGAGGGATGTTAGGGTCGTCAGAATCAGTTTTCTTGCGGACAACTCTTGTAATTATGATTAAAAGTTCCCATATAAGCCATGGTTCCGAGAGTTTGCCGGCAACCAGGTTGCCAATAACGAGTTCCGAAAGAATCTGGCCAACAAGGGATGTTAGGCATTCGTTTTCTAGGTCCTCAGTTGGAAGCAACACTGCGAGAACGCCATGAACGAGAAGCTGGCGATATGCGCTCTCATTGTCTGCCTGAGCTTGTATGCTGACCTGATCGCCAGACCGCGGGACTGGCGACAGAGCTGGCAGAGGCCAGAGTGAGTGGTATATTTGGTGCGACTCTGTTTGTAGAGGGGGCTTCGTGTTCGGACTGGCTGCAATGCGGTACGCTTCATGGTGTTAGTAGTTGCAACAACACTCGACAATGGACTTCAAAATAGCCAAGACTCTCGAGTACGGACCTCGGACGTGCGTAGCGAGAAGCTCTGGAAGTTCGTCGAACAGCAAGCTTTCCAAGTCGACGTTTCGTAGTCTCTGTTCCAGAGCGCGAGTACAATGGGCGATTACCTGAACGATTTCCGCAACAAAGGTCTCGTCTGGAGTAATTTTGTTATACCAGTTCTGTACGAAGTCCCTGAGTATGATGGATATAAGGGCGTATAGCTGCAAATCAACGTCGTTGCGGCTTGTCAGAGGAGGTAGCAAGTCTTGGACTGGGGCAGGAGAACTCTTCCCCCTGTCTGCTACATGGCGGGCACAGAGGGTTCGACGTATTAAAGCGGTAGTAGCTTTATCGGATAGAAACTCAGGGGAGGCAGGTCGCACAGACCGACGAGGAGCTTGGGACGGCGGAGCGGCATCAGGCTGACGAGAGGGGGAGGCGGATTCGGATGCGGGCGCGGATGTGGAGGATCTTTGGTCGGCTATGGGTGTTGGTGTTGCGGCATATTCGGGAGTGGCTCCTGTTGTTGTTGTTGTTGTCGGCATCTTCGAGGTCGTTGGAAGAGGACCGCCTGCACCTATCGAGGGTATGGACGAGGTTGTTGTGGTCATGGTCCCCCGTTGATAGCTAGCTGCTGATAGCTGGAGTGGTGATAGTTATGTAACAACCATGGTTAGATGTGCTATGCCGGTGTGACGCAGCAGCAGTGGTTCAGTTTAGATGCTGGAGGCAATCCGTGTGCGAGGAGGGGAACGGTGAGTTCAAGGCGCTCGATGCGTAGGACACCGGCGGTGGTGATCGAGGAAATCGGTTGTTGGTGTTGTTATTGGATTAAGCGTTTGTAGTACCTAGAAGTAAAACGGTAGGCGCTAGGCCACCTACCTACCTAGGTAGGTACCTAGGTAAGGTTGCACGTCGCTTTATTAGTGCCCGCCTTGCAGCAAGGCTTGCCCCTCCTATTACCTTCTGCTGGTCGCATTAACATGTAACGGAACCTTCCGATACCAACCTAAATTCTAACATACCCAAGGTACTGCGTACTAACTGCACGTAATTCCCATTTATAGCAGTCAATTAATTAGCTTCGCCATGTCATCTGCCTACTGCACGCTGCAATCAACTATACATTGATCTCTCAGCTGTGTCAAAGGTTCCCAGACGAGCCTCGCTGCTACTGATACTCTCTATTGAGCTAGGTACCTACAACACGCCTTGTAAACGTATGTACCTTTACCTCAGCCTGGCTTGAAGCGACACAGCCAGGCCCGATCGATATATAAAATGCGACATATTTTGCATATTCGGTTGCCTAGCCAAATAGTGTTACAAAGTTCAAGTCGCAATCTCTATCACCTTACATACAGTTGGTGCTGCACTGAGGTTGTGCAGCACTGTTATGTTAATACTACACGAAAAAATGAAGAGATTGATCCAACGAGGTCATCGTAGGCCTCGCCTGCTCTTCATTCCGCGTCTTTGCGAGTCGTTTCATACCTGTGTTTATTGTTAGCAAAAACCATGCTTTGATCTAGGTAGACGAGGGATGAACAAACCGTTTGCCTCGGAAAGCCCACACCCCCCAGTTTCCACAGCTGATGTCCTGCGGGTCGAGATCATTGAGATCCCACCGCAGGCTTCGGAAGATGTTTTCACCTGGCTCCATGAGCATGTCGAACTCGCCGCGGCATGTGCTGTTGACCCATGCGATATCTCTGTCCATGTCAAGTTGCGTATAACCCGTCACTATAATCGGGGCTTTTGTCTCTAGTAGAAGAGGTACGGTTTCTGCCCATTCGTGGGAGCTAGCTGGATGGCCGAGGCCTGGATGGAACATTACAAAACAATCAAAGTACGGGTCGTATGGGTAGAAATGGCCCGTCTTATGAAGTGTGTGATAGTAGTCCACAATCGTGCTGATCTTCATCGTAGGCCACACGCGATCCTCGACGATAGCACCGAAGGGGTTGGTCGCAGTTCGAGGCGGTAGCGGGAACTCGTCATCTCGATTGGTCATGCTCTCTGGACCAATGAAAATCAAATGGAATTTGCCTCGCGGGAAGAGATGAGCCAGCTGCACCCAGGCATTTCTCGGGAGTGAAGACTCTGCGCGGGCCCCAAGGATGAATATGCGCACTGGCGGTGCTTCTGGCCGCAGACCACTAATCCCTACGCCGCCGCCGGTCCTTGGGGGGTGTAATGTGTAACGCAGAGCGCTGAGACTCTTTAGACCTTCCGGCGTCAGTCGGCCACCTTTCCTAATATTGTAAGGACTGAGCTCATGGATAATGCTGCCGATAGTGAGCGGGTATGTTAAAAGTCTTGTAACTTGTCGCATGCTTCGATCAGCATTGATAGCCTCGAACTCTCTTGTATAAAGGAAAGTGTCCCAGTTGGTCATGTTTACCATGGCCTCCTCCATTTGCGGTCCGGCATACTCAAATTCGGGGAAGAATCTCCCAGAGCGAAGATCATGGTCATCCTCGTTGATCTGCCTCAGAGTGTCGCATATCTTAAGGTGGGCCTCGTAGTCCTCGGCCCAATCTTTCTCGCTGCAGTATACCGGAATCCCACAATCAGGGCACTCGAAGTCGACATGCGCCGGAGCGACGTTTCCCGATACGACAGGCGCTTGAGAGCTGTCTGGTGCTATAGGCGCTCGCGTAGCACGGTGTTCTGGATGAGGGCAGTATGCATGTTGTCTCATGAAAGCAGCACGCTGTCGAATTTCGGGTATGGGTGAGTTGGTGAAGGAATGGAAGAGGTCATCGGATCGGAGCACCCGTTTTGTCTGCGCAGAGTCGTGTGGCGGTTCTTGAGCGACCTTGGCCTTCCCACCGAAAAGCGATAGAGACCGATTGGCGTTGCATGAGCCGGGAGCTCTCTGGGGAGCAAGCTTCGTTCGTACAGTCGGGGCGGATCGGTTTGCAGCTAACCGAGGAGACCATGGCACGAGATGGGAGAAGCGTCGAGCTGGCTGTAAAGATGACGAATTGGAAAATGCAGACCTCAGACACCTGCGGCAGGTCTTCGATGCCGCATGTTGCGACAATGATTCCATTGTAGCCTTGAGTGTCAAGTGAAAAGTGGAATTGAGACCGCGAATTGGCCCGAGCACAAAAGGTTGAGCTCTGGATATTCAATTAAAGTCGCACGATTGATCTACAATCTACACTGCATAGCTGCTATCATGTCCCGGTAGATAAGGCAACCCGAGGGGGTGTACAGAGAAGACTAGCTCCAAAAAGTAGGTACCTCCCATAGTGTCGGGTCCAATGAGCCTGAGCAAAAGCGGCGATTGAAACCTTTACATAAGTTTCATAGCTCGCAGGTCTTTTTTTTTTTTAAGAGCTACATGTATGCATTATTTATGCATAGGAACACAGGTCCTTAGAACGGCTAGTTTTTAATCTAGATAACAGTTAGGTAAACTAAAGAGCTCTACAGTACAGCGCGAGGTTTTGCATACCCATGGTCCCATGCTAGTAGTTTGTATTTTATACACCTTGTAAGGTAAAAATCAAACGAGACACTGAACACCCATCTATGTTTGCTTCAATTAACAGATACTAGCCTAAGGGCGGTGTCAACGGGTACTAGACTCCATACCCGTACGGTGCCGAGTTTCCGAATAGTACGTAGTCCGTTCATCAATGCAGCTGGGACCAGTCCGGTGATGGGCTTGTTTTCTATTCATCAATTGAGAGCATAGGCTTTTTATTGCTCTCTGGTTCCGAATACCAACCGTAGAAGTATATATGATTTTCGAAAGTTTTTATGTCTTGATAGATGCCGATGTGGTTCGGATAAAGGAAGTCTCATCTCATCACATCAAGTAATAGTATAACCAAGGCGATCTTCCGATTGAGTTAACACCGATGGCAGCGCTTCACAATCTTATAGGCCGATATCCTAACGTCATTGCCATAAAGCTTATTTCAGAATCTGATGGAGGCCATAGAGTGAGGCTCTTGATAGGTGGTGCTGTGTTCTTAAATGAGTTTGAGGTGCACCTTTCAGTAAGCGTGATGTCCAAAGGCCTACATATAACTAGAAATAAGTAGAGCAACAAGCGCGTAAGGTTATATCTTATTTAATGAAAGGGTTAGGGTTCCAAAGCCGAGTTCTACGGTGGTTAACAAACATACCATCAAATTAGGCAACTAGCGACGGCAGAGACCTACCAACATATCTTATACATCATAACCTTGCATGGTACAAACCCAATACTGATAGATGCGAATAGCAATGGCATGTGACTATTGACTACATCCTCAAGTGTAACATTTGTCGGTGTTGTTATGGAGCTGACAATATCTCGAGGTTACCAATAATCGGTATAGGAAATTAATAGTAGGTAGAGCTAATCAGTTGTAGGGATAGATTCATATTGTATCATCATCATATATAAGCAACGGTTATCGTATAGTTGAAGGGGTCAGCATAGTTACTATAAGATGTACATCCTGATTCATCATATTTTCTATTTTAGAAAATAGAGTATTAATAGTTTAAGCATGAATATTCTTCTTCATCTCTAACTGTCTGAAGCCTACATAAGAAACCCGCGAACCTCATGATTAGTCACTCCTAACTGGATTCCGTTTCTGGGTCATGCAATTGTAATGGCTATGGGCTCTAGTGCTTTTGACGCCAGGTTGACGTGAGTTGCAATTGCCACAAGAATGTAAAGCTCGTCGGGTCTAGCACTAGAGCGTAGGAAACGATTCGGCACCGATACGCCAATTTCTATACGCGTAGGTAATCTAAAGTTTACCTTAATCACCAATTCTCAGCACATACAGTCTATATTCAAAAGTTCAAGGTAGCTGACAAACAAGCCCGCGTCAATCTATGAGCTTAATCATCTCCTGGGTGCCTCTAAGAAGAGTCTGTCGTTTTATGAAGCTCATGATTTAGGAATGGCTGCTAAAGCTCGTGCAGGTAGTGAGGTGAAACTTGAAGACAGGGTCTACTGCTTTCAGCTCTGTACAGCTCATAAATATCTTTCGGGTTGACATCTTGATGCTCTCAATGAGAGCTTTATGGCTACTCTTCATCGCGATCTTGAAACTATATATGTATAGAAAGTTGTGCAAGTTTTGTGCGTTTTAGCTTGTGCAAAGGTGGGCTCTGCCCAGGCCAGGCCCAGGCTTAAAGCGGCGTTCCGACTCCCGAGGGCGTCGGGGCGCGGAGGTGTGGCGGTGATAAAAAGGATATTATTTATTCCGCTTAACAGGGATTGGCTTTATTACCTGCAAGAGCGGGGACCTTCCCAAGCACCAGCCACTAATTAGTCTACACCGGTTGTCCCATTGAGCTTCCAGATACTTAGCTAGCTCCTTAGCACACAGCGGAAAAATTAGAAGCTCTGGATTCTATCTCAAACCATTGACCACTTTATAACGAACCATCATCAAAAGATAAGGCGCATTGCACCCCTTCGTAGAGGACAGCCGCGCAGGCTTTCTGCGCAACCTTAGCAAAGATGGCCACTACTTCGAACATGTTCTTATACTCGCTCACTATCCAGCCTCCCACCTCTATCACCCAGGCTGTCTTGGGCCAGTTCTCTGGTACCAGAGAGCAACAGATTGTTGCTGCTTCTGGCTCCCGGCTTACTTTAATGCGACCTGATCCGGCCCAGGGGAAGGTCACTACCCTTCTGTCCCATGAAGTGTTTGGTATCATTAGGTCTATTGCTACTTTTCGCTTGGCGGGAAGCAATAAAGGTACGCGCTCAACTTTACCCTTCTCTTAAGCTACACATAATGATTCGAAGCTGCGTTTTTAGAACCTTCGTCGGTAGGATCTTGAGACACGGTGTGGATTCCCGGACTGCCTGAGCATATAATTGCATCTATAACTAACGTCATATTTGATAGACTATATCATACTGGGTACGGACTCCGGTCGGATTGCTATTGTCGAATACATCCCGCAGCAAAATCGGTTCAAACAGCAGAAGCTGGAGACCTTCGGTAAATCAGGCGTTCGTCGAGTCATTCCTGGTCAATATCTTGCCTGCGATCCGAAAGGGCGCGCATGTCTGATTGCCGGTGTGGAGAAGGCTAAGCTAGTATACGTCCTGAACCGAAATGCACAGGCAGAGCTCACAATCTCCTCGCCACTGGAGGCTCATAAGCCAGGCACCATTGTCCTTGCAATGACCGCATTAGATGTGGGCTACGCGAACCCGGTATTCGCGGCCCTCGAAGTGGACACATCGGAAGTAGACCAAGACCCGTCTGGCCAAGCTATAGATGAGATTGAGACGCAACTTGTTTATTACGAGCTCGATCTCGGCCTAAACCATGTTGTGAGGAGATGGCATGAAGCAGTTGATCCTACCGCGTCGATACTCTTCCAAGTACCTGGTGGCAACGATGGCCCGAGTGGCGTATTAGTGTGCGGCGAGGAGAATATTACATATCGCCACTCGAATCAGGACGCTTTCCGTGTTCCGATTCCAAGAAGAAAGGGAGCTACTGAGGATCCTCAACGCAAACGCACTATTGTTTCTGGGGTAATGCATAAACTGAAGGGCAATGTCGGGGCCTTCTTTTTCTTGCTTCAAACAGAGGATGGTGACTTATTTAAAGTCAACATCGAGATGGCTGAGGATGAAAATGGCAAGGCGACTGGGGAAGTTCGAAGGCTCAAAATCAAATATTTCGATACGGTGCCAGTTTCAACAAGGTCAGTATTGTGGAGTTAATTACCTTTTCCCTTCACTTATCCGAGATTGAGAATTGTCTAATGGGCTGTTTTTGCTGTTGCTATTTCTCCACCTTCCGCATTCCTTATTATATCATTACTAGAGGCCGATACTGACTTTCAACTCAATAGCCTCTGTATTCTCAAGAGCGGATTTCTATTTGTTGCCAGCGAGTTTGGCAATCATCACTTTTACCAATTTGAAAAACTTGGTGATGATGATGACGAATTGGAATTTTCGAGCGACGACTACCCAACAGACCCTCAAACCCCATATACCCCTGCTTATTTCTACCCAAGACCAGCTGAAAATCTGAGCTTGGTAGAGAGCATTGACTCGATGAACCCCCTCATTGATTGCAAAGTTGCAAACCTTTCTGAGGACGATGCACCTCAAATCTACGCAATTTGCGGCAATGGTGCAAGAAGTTCTTTTAGAACTTTGAAGCATGGTCTTCAAGTCAATGAAATCGTGGCTTCAGATCTACCAGGTATCCCATCTGCCGTGTGGACGACGAAACTCCGCCGCGATGACCAGTATGATGCATACATCATTTTATCTTTCAGCAATGGTACGTTGGTTTTGAGTATTGGAGAAACAGTGGAAGAGGTGTCGGACACTGGTTTTCTTACGTCTGTACCTACTCTTGCTGTGCAGCAGCTTGGCGAAGACGGACTGCTTCAAGTTCATCCCAAAGGCATCCGGCATATTATTAATGGCCAGATCAACGAGTGGCCTGCGCCGCAACATCGATCAATTGTCGCCGCATCCACCAACGCTCGACAGGTCGCAGTTGCTTTAAGTTCTGGTGAAATTGTATACTTCGAGATGGATGCTGATGGTTCACTGGCCGAGTACGATGAAAAGAAGGAGATGTTCGGAACTGTCACCTGCCTAAGCCTAGGCGATGTGCCAGAAGGTCGTTTACGAAGCTCATTCCTCGCGGTTGGATGCGATGACTGCACAGTTCGCGTTCTCAGCTTAGACCCCGAATCCACGTTGGAAAGCAAGTCGATACAAGCATTGACTGCTGCGCCATCTTCATTATCGATAATGTCCATGGAAGATTCTTCCTCGGGTGGCCGTACCCTATATCTCCACATTGGGCTTCACTCCGGCGTCTATCTAAGGACAGTGCTTGACGAAGTTACTGGTGAATTAACAGACACCCGCCAGAAATTCCTTGGGCCCAAGTCAGTACGCCTTTTTCAAGTTGCTGTTCAAGGTCGGACTTGCGTGTTGGCACTGAGTTCGCGAACGTGGCTGGGTTATCCCGATCCAATATCCAGAGGCTTTATGATGACACCGCTAGATTACAATGATCTAGAATGGGGTTGGAATTTTAGCAGCGAGCAATGTGAAGAGGGCATGGTTGGGATCCAGGGGCAGAATCTTAAGTAAGTAAACGTGTTTCGTTTTAACACCTTTTGTGGGATGATGATAAATTAGGGATCCTATGCCATGAGCGATGAGGCCTAACACAATTTTGTACCAATTGTTCCTACTGACCACTCATCTTCTCAATATCCTAGAAGCTGTTGCGATGAATTAAGCTAATCTGAGTTATTTGGGACAGGATCTTTGCTGTTGATAAATTAACAGACACTGTGCTGCAGCAAACTATACCGCTAACATACACTCCTAAGCGTCTTGCCAAACATCCCGATCAGCCCTATTTCTATACTATTGAATCCGACAACAACACGTTACCTCCAGAGCTTCGTGAGCAGCTATTAGCTGATCCGGGTGTTAATAAGGATACGGCTGTTTTACCACCTGAAGATTTTGGTTACCCGAAGGGTCGCGGTCGATGGGCATCTTGTATCAGCGTTGTAGATCCTGTCACTGAGAGAAGGGTCTTGCAAACCGTTAACCTTGGGGACAATGAAGCTGCAGTTAGTATGGCAACCGTTTCCTTTGCTAGCCAGGACAACGAGGCGTTTCTAGTCGTCGGAACCGGAAAAGATATGATACTCAGCCCTCGGCAGTTCAGTGCTGGTTTCATCTACGTTTACAGGTTCCGCGAAAATGGCAAGGAAATCGAGTTTATTCATAAGACGAAGGTTGATGAGCCGCCTATGGCTCTTGCCCAATTCCAAGGCCGCTTATTAGCAGGTATCGGGAAGACGCTTCTATCGTATGATCTGGGTCTACGCCAATTGCTCCGAAAGTCTCAGGCAGACGTGGCTTCACAGCTCATTGTTTCAATACAGACACAAGGTAGCCGCATTATTGTCGGTGATGTGCAGCAAAGCGTTACCTTTGTCGCCTACAAGTATGAGAGTAACAAGCTAATTCCGTTTGCTGATGACACAATCCCCCGGTGGACAAACTGTACAACTATGGTCGACTACGAATCCGTTGCAGGCGGCGATAAATTTGGAAATATCTGGATTGTGCGGTGTCCCCAGAAAGCAAGCGAGGAGGCGGATGAAGACAATATTGGAGCACATCTTCAGCATGCTAGAGAGTATCTGCACGGCTCTAATCACCGCCTTAGCCTTATGACGCATTTTTATACGCAGGACGTTCCGACTAGCATTAGTAAAACGAATCTAGTAGTTGGTGGCCAAGACGTTCTTCTGTGGAGTGGTGTTCAGGGCACCGTTGGTGTCTTTATAGTAAGTACAATCTTTTTGAAACACCCCATGACCAAATCCTTACTTGTCGTAAGCGAATGCTTCTAATGCCTAATTTATTATAGCCTTTCGTCAGCCGTGAGGACGTTGACTTCTTCCAAAGCCTAGAACTGCACCTGCGCAGTGAGGACCCGCCGCTTGCTGGAAGAGACCATCTAATCTATCGAAGTTACTATGCTCCCGTCAAAGGGGTGATTGATGGCGATTTGTGTGAGCGGTTCGCTCTGCTTACCCATGACAAGAAGCAGATGATTGCGGGTGAACTTGATCGGTCGGTGCGAGAGATCGAGAGAAAAATATCTGTGAGTATCAAGTTGTTCTATCAATGTTATAGCGAAACTGGAGAGCTAATCCCTGGCTAGGACGTGCGAACACGATCGGCATTTTAAGAATTGTTGTGACAGCAGTCACAAATACTGAAATACGCAGTGCTGCCTTTGATTATATATGCAAAGCGAATATACTGGCGGTATAGCATCATAGGATCGGGAAGCTTCTAACGACGCTTTGGCGATCCTGAAATAGCTCATCGCCTTCTTTTCATCCGCGGGTTACTATTTCGCCCGATGATGGTTTTCCCTCTCCCATTCTCTTCGGCCGGATGTGTTCGCTCCCATTCCTCATCAGCGAAATATTCTTCCGTTGCCATCTGGAGATCATACCCAGCCTGTTCCAGATAGAACAAGGCTACATCGTATTCGTGAACTTTGCACGCAACCATCCAACGCCGAATTTTGGCTTTCCGCTTTTCCTCCTCTTCGCCTTCTATTGGTCTCGGCGACAAACTTACGCCTCCTTTATAGTACTGTCCAGGAATTATGACGGTTCGACGTCCCGCGATCAAGTGATCGGAAGCAATATTATTGGCCCACCGCAGTGCAGATGCAGGGACGCCATATTGCAATGAGAGCGAATTGATGCTATCATGTGCGTGGTTGAGGAAGTGGAGAACATCTTCAACTGGCTCATCGTCTTGAGGAATAGACTTTTCGTCTAGCGAGGCCGGTAATTTCTGATCCGTAGGTGTTGGTGTGTAAGGTGGTGGAGAGGCATGAAACACGGCTCTACTGGCTGTGGATGCTGCGTATGACGGCGGGTCCTTTAGACCAGGAGGCAAGATGTTGTCAATATTTGATATCTGACAGTAGGGGCAATAAGAATTAAAACGGGGGTTATCCTGCGTATAGCAGCGTGGTTAGCCTCATAAATTCTAAGTTGTAGCTTGAATTGACGATCTGATCCGATATTGGCCGGCTTAGTGGAAGCACTTCCACAAGGCTATTACGCAGATGGCTACGCACATATATACAGCGGCCGCAAATGGCGCGCGGACAACATCCCAACCACCGGTCCTGCGGAAAAGCCTTTTCAGACTCACTAAACCGAGGTACCAGAGTTAGCAGTGTTGCACAGGTGCAACAGGACGCTGTGCTCGCAGCATTCGGCTTGAGTATGGTCATGATCTTCGGACAAGGCACGTGAGGTGTACGGATATACAGTAGTTTAAAGGGGCTTCACTGGGATGACGAAGCTCACTCTAGGGATTGAATAAATATAACTAGATAAGGAAACAAGGATAAACTAAGGCGTGTCTATGCAAATGCGAAGTAATATGTTGAGGGCACGTAGAGATGTGTTGATGATACTGTATGTAGGCGGCCTATCTATGAAGCTGTTTGATAGGGAGGCTAGGTAGGTAAGTAAGAAAGATTGGCAATAATACCTATTAAGTATGTCATTGGGTGGCGGAATACTTCCAATAGGTAGGAATCTGGCGGGAACTGGAAGACAGTTGGACCCCACTACACTAAGAGTAATACGCATCACCAGGTACCTTTCATCTTATCGATAGCACAGGTACGCTGGCGGCTGAGGTCATGTGTCTCAGGTAGTAGAGCTAAGGGGCTACCGCTAAGCGCTGCTGACAACCTACCTGGTATTCTGTATGCGTAGGTAAATAGGTACCTAGGTAGGCACCTGTCTACTCTGGGTCCCGATTAGAAGCTCACACTGGTACTGATGTCAGCGGTCTGTGATCATATCTTGGTGTCATTTGGGGAAATTATAGTTGGTCTGATCTCCCCAAGGCTCTCTCCTCCCATAGTAATTCTTTTTTGCGAATGTCCTTGTTCTCGTCAGATTCTGATGAAATAATTGTACGGCTCAGCTAACTGCATTGACTGGCCGAATTGATCAAAGCCAATTCCGTCGTACCCTGTCGATACTCTCTGTACATACTTGTACATTCCTCCCTTCTGCTTCTGATAGGCTGCTGCTATCTAGATTCTGGAGTCTAGACTGAAGGCCTTCAACTACTTACTTACATGTACCTATCGTTTCTGAATGGCATCTGACGACATTGTCCACGAACGCATCTCGCTACCTGTTGCCGCCGTAACCTCCCCTCTTCCTCTTCTGCCGCCCTGTGCCTAATATTACATATTATTTCGATTGAACTCCTATTACCTACCTATCCACGCCCCTTATTCTAGACGTATCGATCTGCAATATCCTACCAAATGAACCGATAGCACCACCACGAGACGCTTTGCTAAGCCTGCTGCTTATACTCTGCCGTCATGTCCGACAACGGTCCTGCGCCTGCGCCTGCGCTTGCAGCGTCGCCCGCCATGCCGACGTCTGCTGCTGCCACTACCGCCGCCGCCGCACCCAAGCGCTCGAGTCCCTCTATACCTGTCACGCTGAACGAAGCTGGCCTCGACTCGCCGTCCTTCCGTGCCTCGTCCGTCTTCTTCGCCGACCAGGCCGATGCCATAGAGCGTTGGCTAGAGGGTTATGTAAGGACGACTTCGAAGTTGACCCACGACATTCTGGGGCTGGAGGAAACCATCAACAACTACATCTCGAAGCTCATACCGCCGCCAAGCATCGTTTCCGTCGACCATGACTATACTGCGCTCGCACTGAAACGGATCGGCGACGGGTCCAAGGAGTGGTGGGCGCAGGTTCTGAACACTGCCAAGAAGATAGATAGCCTCTCCGTCGACCCCGTCAGGACCTTTCTCGCGAGCGATTTGCGCAATTTCAAGGAGACCAAACGAATACTGGAGCAGAGTCAGAAGACCTTCGACTCCACGCTCGCTCGTTATGTCAGCCAGTCCAAGACCAAGGAGCCCTCCTCCCTGCGCGAAGATGCGTTCGCCGTGTACGAGACACGCAAAGCCTATTTGAAGGCATCTATGGACTTCTGCTTCTTCGCTCCGCAGCTCCGCTTCAACCTCGACAAGTTGCTCGTGCAGATTTCCACCGACATCTGGCGCGAGATGAAGAAGTCTCGCGATGCTGCCGGGAGCTTCGCCAAGTACGGCCAGGAGATGGACAGGGTGAGGGGGTGGTCGAAAGAGATGGAGCTGACCGAGTCTATGTTCAAGCGTGAGCTGCAGATGGCTAGACGCGATATCGGCGAGAACACAGTGGCCAGCTGTAAACCCTCGCGCGAGATTGACGACTACAGCGCGTCGACGGTGCCCTTTCTCGGCTCCAGAGGCTCTATGCATGTGTTCACTCAAGGGAAGTCGGCCGCCATAATGGAGAAACAGGGTTGGCTGTTTCTACGCACCGTCTACGGGAAGCCATCGAGGACAAATTGGATTCGCCGGTGGTACTACTGCCGGGATGGCATATTCGGATGGCTTGTCAATGGACCTCAGGGCGTCTTGCAGGGTGACGAGATCGGCGTTCTACTTTGTAATGCAAAGCCCGCCGTCCAAGAAGAACGCCGCTTCTGCTTCGAGGTGAAGACGAAAAACCAGACCTTGCTCCTCCAGGCAGAAACACAAGCGCAGCTGATGGAATGGCTCGAGGTCTTCGAGGTCGCCAAGAAACGGGCTTTCGAAGCCAGCGTGGGCCGAGACACATCGCTGTTACCGGGTGGTGTTGACCCTGCCTTCTCCATCACGCCGCCATCTCTTCCCGAGTTTTCCGCCAAGACATTCGACGCACAAGTCGACGAAGCCATGGGCGCAGAACGAGTCGGCACACTGCCTGTCCCAGGACCAGACGGTGGACTTGTGGCAAGACCGAGCTTTGATGTCAATGCCGTACCCCCGAAACGCTCAGCTACCTCCCTAGCCCGCGAGGAGGGCGAGACTGGGCGTGAGCATGCTGCTAGGATCATGCAGAAGCTTGATCTTCATCGCAAGGCGACGTTTACGTCGAGTGCCGATAATATGGCCGTACCCTCACCAGGCCCGACTGGAGGCATAGCTAGTCTCATTTCCGCCAGCCACGGCTTATTACCAGGATATTCCGGACCTGCCTTCAACCAAGCTGCCACTATTAAGACGCAACTAGGGCCGGTAGTCATGGGCCCCGAGGTAAGACATGGGAGCCTGGCACCACTCACCATGGCGAAGCCCCCAGCCGCGACTGTGCTTAGTAGAACGGCCGTTGCCTACAGTGGCGATAGGGTGTTGACCGCAAACCCTACCCAGTTAATGCCGACCGCAATCATGGCCAACTACTGGGGAAGCAATGCCTGGGGTCAAGAGTACTCGGCCAGAACCAGTCGTGCGGAGCTCCCCTCTGACGACCCTTTTGGGCCTAATTCACCTTCGATGAAGGTCACTGCTCTAGGAGACAGCGAGGGCTTGAAGAGCCCTTCAACATCCTCTCTACACAAAAAGGCCATCAGCATGGACGCCAAGATAGGCGCTCCGAAGATGTCGATTCCTTCTAAAGAAAAGCCCATCCAGGAAATATTTCCGGCAAATTATCCAACTGAACTCAAGACAAATTCAGCCCAATTTCGTCTCCTATTTCCGAGTGTGCCTCTGGATGAGAAGCTCGTATTGGTTTTCCGAGCTGCATGGAGTAGTACTTCAGAGGCGGATAAAAGCATGCCCCAAATGGCTGGCAACGGGCGTATCTATGTCACTTCAGACAACATGTATTTCTATGGACATCAAATGGGTCTCGTTGTGGCGTATATGATTAACCTCGACACAATCACAGAGGTGACGGCAGCACCTGGCAGAGCCTGCGATTTCATCTTCCTGCATTTAAGTCAAGATGCGGACGATACTGGTTATACACGGATCACCATAAAAACCTTTCTCGAAGATCTGGATCTTTTGCACGCACGTCTCAATCTTTTAATTGACGACTTACAGGCCGAAGAACCAATGGACGTCCCGGAGATCATCAAGGCCCTCATTCATATGGAAAAGGAAGAGGCCGACCAGAGGAGTCCAAGCGCGGAGAGCTGGGAAGAGGTTTCCGCTCATACTCCTATTGACGATGGAACCGCTGCTGGTAGATCAGTTAATACGAGGGTGAATGACTTTGCATATAAGTCCAGAAAAGGGAGCTCGCGCAAGCCGTTTCCCAAGTTGCAACTCCCAACGCACCCCGTCATCTACGAACCCGAAGACACGCCCAACAAGGTGGCGGAGCGGAGTTTTGAAATTAGCGCAAAGGCATGTTTCCATGTGTTATTTGGAGACAAAAGTTTCATATTCCCCAAGCTATACTTCGAACGCAGAGCCCAGCAGATTGCTCAGGGCCCATGGCAATTAAATGAAACTGGGAACATGCAGCGTGTCTTCCGTTTTAAAGTTACCTATAACAACCGCCTCGGTCGTTTGCGCGAAGAGGATATTGCCGACCATCAAGTTGTCGAAATTTTCAGTGACCATGTCACGTATGTAGTTACACACGAGAAGACACCTTGGCACCTCCCGCACGCGCAAGGGTTCAAGCTTGTCACCAAGATTGTCATTACACATGTG
The DNA here is from genome assembly GCA_038501195.1 of Nemania diffusa. Taxonomy (NCBI): domain Eukaryota; kingdom Fungi; phylum Ascomycota; class Sordariomycetes; order Xylariales; family Xylariaceae; genus Nemania; species Nemania diffusa. Next base: position 3,318,484 of record JBBPUQ010000003.1, read on the forward strand.
GCCAAGTCGAAATGCAAATTGGCCATCTTCACGAAAGTAGTGTGGTCGAAAGCGCCGGCGCTAATTAAACACCTGGTTGAGCGGCAGGCCCTGGATGATGCCAGCCAAGATGCTGAGGAGCTTGCTGAGGTGGCCACGGACCAGATACGCCGGTTGGGCCATCACAGCCGAACGAAGCGGGCGATCCAGGTGTACGGAAACGTTGGGTTACAGTCGCAAGTCGTAGTCTTTTCTCCGAACGGCACAGATGGCACAAGAAAGCCACTCATTAACCCGCGAACTTTGAGCTCGATGGTTTTCGAAACCGGGCGGTCGTTTGCCGAGAGTGTCGCATCTTCTCTCATGCTATGGACATTCGCCGCGTTGAGCAAGCTCTGGAAAGTAGTCTCGGCGCAACGTCTTCTGATCTTGCTGTTAGGGTTGAGCGTTCTGACAAACGTTACTTTCTCGTCACAGAGCAGTGCTACGTGGTGGAGCGAGCGGCGCGCAGCCAGCTTCATGAACCGCATTGGCGTTGGACCCAATGTCATGATGAGCAAGGCAATCTATCTAGCGGATCTAGATGAAGCGGCCAGGAGCACATCCGTCCAACACTCTTGGCCGCAAGACAGCTATTGGTAAGACATTCACATAACACACGATGGTTGAACTGGTATTAACGTGCAACTTAGCTATTCGACCTTCCAGTCTATTGCCAACGGCAGCAGCATCGATGCGCCCTACGAGGATGCTGGCTCATCGCTGTCGCCTTGGGGCGCAAGCCGCGCAACGGCGCGGCGGCTCCGGCGCACACGCCAGAAGCTCGGCTCGTACCGCCATGACCTCGTGGTGGCGATGCGCCTAGTCAACAGCGTAGAGGCGGAGATGCTGCGATCGGAGTGGGAGAATTGGCTCATGGACGAGAATTCGAGATGCGAACAAGTCGGTACAGCGCTTCAAGACTCGTTGTCAAAGACCAGTAGTTCGAAAACGGATCCAATCAAAGCGCAGTTCGCTCAGAAGGTGTTGGGTGGCGCAGACGACAGCGATACAGAGAAGCGAGCGGAGAGGACAGAAGGCCTGCGTCAATGGTATGACGAGTATTGCGGCAGTTGCAGGGTGGATCACGATGCGCTTATACACGAACGCGAAACTGTGTCTATGGCTTCGATATGAAAGTCCGGCCCTTCTTTAGGCCTTGAGCTTGCTTTAGTAGATATTAGTAGTGTAAGAGGAATGAGTATATATACCCGTTAGTATCCTAGAGAGTAACCGACGCAAACCTATTGAATTATTCCTATCTTTATAGTTAGTCTGTTGTACTAGCCGCTCGTAATAATATGCTTTCTTGTACGGAAGTGGTTAATCGGGGATACCTCGAGCGTAATAAAACGGCGTTCAGCTATACTATAGTAGCACCACCCTCATAGCAAGCGCAATAGGCCTAGCCTACCTACCTTAGGTAGATACGACAGATTCAAGTACACATGCTCTAGAGCAGCTGCAGTAAGTAGGTACCTAGTAAGGTTCATTATTTCATGTACGGCGCTACTTTTAACTCCTCATTTTTCTGGTTGGATAGGTTAAGTCGTATTATGGTAATAACCAGTCGTAGTCTCGCTGTGAGATGAACCATTCAATTGGGTCTCGTTGACGGTGACGTTGACGTTGTTGCGTATTCGTGGAACTAACAAGTGGACTTACGAGTGACGTCATTAGGGAATGCGATAGGTACGATATTCTGTATAACGCGCCGGCTCCTTTATATTGTAACTAATAGACACCCAAAGGACAGCAAGACTTCCAATTTGACTAAATATTCGACTCCCTATCTAGATACACGTAACAACTATCCTAACACTAATTGTCCTTGGGACCTAGAATAGTGCCGAGCAAGCAATCAAACTAGCATTTCTGTCTTCCTTAACGCCGATTTTAGGCAACTAGATAGATAGTACATGATACTTACCTGAACTCCGCAACACATCCATATCTATCAATTCTCACAAGACAATAAAACGTCTCCGAGCGCCCGCTTACCTCAATAATAACCGATACTCGCATACGTAAATTGCTTGAAAACGCATTTGCTTACACAAGAAAATTAGCGAGATGCCAAGCGCTCACGAGACGTTCAAGGCGCTAGGCCCTGTCGACTGGGAAACCCTCCACCAGGAAGACCTAATGACCCTCATGACAGATATCTTCCGGAGTGCCCATTGTCTTATTGATTCGATACCTGCCCCTTCTGAGGACGAACCGCGGAACCCTTCCGAGGAGGCTAAAGAGCTGAGGAAGGAATGGAAAGAAGTCAAGATCAATGCCCGCGAGAACCCGCTCGGTTTGAATGTCTACAAGCAAGCGGCTAAAGACGGGAAAGGGGGGTGGTTTGCGAGGCGTAGCGTCCATGACGGCCTCAGCTTTCAGAAATGGAAAACGGGCATGGAGAGGGAGTTTTCTGAGAGCCTCAAGGTCCAAGGACAACCCGGTGACGGCAAGATCAGGGGCTTGGGCGCCGATAAATGTGTCGCAAACCAAACTGTTGATGGTTGCGGGAAGATTCAGGGTAAGCTACACCATACCACACCGTGCCATGTACCTGTCATCTTCCCAGCTCGGCTTATATGAGATGAGCAAATCAAAATGACTAAATAAGTGTTATAGTCTACCAGCTTTCGGCACAATTTCCAGGGCCGACTACGCCCCGCGACTTCGTCACCTTATGTCTAAGCTCTGATAATACAACAACGCCAGCTTCAAATGGGACTTGCGAGCGGAGATCCTTCATGCTTGTATCAAAGCCGTGCGTCCACCCGGAATGTCCTGTGCGCCAAGGTTTCATTCGGGGCTACTACGAGTCTGTCGAGTTTATTCGCGAGATCAAGATAGACAAGACATTACCGAGCACGCGGTTATCAGAGGACGTGACAAGCGAAGACCCATCAGCAGCAGCGGCAGAGGGCTCCGATAATGTCGGTGAAGAATCAGTTGTGTCTACTACTCTAAAAAATGGAAAAGAGGACGGGCTAGACAGCGCCGAGCATGAAGACCAGGACGGGGATTCCATAATCGAGTGGATGATGATCACTCGCAGCGATCCTGGTGGCAGTGTGCCTCGTTTCATAATCGAGAAAAAGACACCAGAGGGTATAGCGAATGACGCCACCAAATTTCTCAAATGGATATCTTCCGTAAAATTTGAGCAACTCATCAGCAGCAGCTCCGAATTTACTCCAGTTGAAACTGATGCAACGCCGGGTGTAGCCCCCACATCTAAGACACCGCACGCATCGTCCGACTCTATTTCAAAGCCAGCGAAGAATCTTCACGTAACATCAGGTTCCGAGATAGCTGAACCAAATAGTCCAGAATCACCGGGACCAGGAGGGGTTTACGGAATGATATCCGGTGCGCTGAGTATGGTAGCCTCGGCAGCAGCTTCGCGGTTGCTTGGGACTACCGAGGAGAGCGAGAGTTCGCCTGACATTTCCGAACCTGATATATCCGATTGTTCTTCGTCCATTCATAGTTTCCACAGCTTCGATGCCACCGAAGCCGGCGCGCCAGCCATCATAACAGCAGACGGCAAAGAGCCGCCGCCAGCACTCCCAGACAGCGCCAAGAGCAGCAGCGAATTCCCACCCTCCGCCGAATCCGCCTCGACCCGCTCCTCCCGCCACGACAAAGAGCTAAAGAAGCTCGAGGATCAGCGGCAGAAAGCGCAAGAAAAGATCCGCCGCGCCGAGGCGCGCGCGCTCGCCAAGAAGCACGACGACGCGCAGCGCGACGAGCTCGCGCAGCAGAAGCTGCGCGCCAAGCACGAGCGCGAGCTCGCGAAGCAGGAAGAGAGGTACCAGCGCGAGCGCGCCAAGCTCGAGGCCAAGCGGGCCAACGAGGAGCGCAAGGCCGAGGAACGGCGGCGCAAGGCTGCCGAGCGCGAGCAGCGCGCCGACCTCGCGCTCGAGCTTGACCTCACGCGCGCGCAGAGGGACGTCGCGCGGGAGCAGGTTGCCATCCTCGCTGCGCAGGTCGGGGAGCTCCAGGCGCTGAACACGAGGCTTGTCGCGAGGCTTGGGCGCGAGGGGGTTAAGCTTGACGATGATTCGGCGGCGTCGAGTTTGGGGAGTGGTAGTAGTGTGGCGCCGGCGAAGGGAGGCGGGGAGGGAGGAGGAGATTAAGAGGGAGGTGAGGTGATGACGTTAAGGGGTAGGCTTAAAAAGCCCGAACAAGCAAGTGATTTGCACATTAGTCATAAGATGGATCATAGGTGCAATGCCGATAGGTTTTACGCATAGGGGGTAGAATATTAAATGCATAGTTTAGCAATAGGTACTCGCGCAAACTACGCGCAGGGGCATAATGTGAGGTACAAAAATAGGAGGCAGTGCAAAGTTTATTCATCTTGTCTACGATTAAATTAGACCTCGTTGCTATAGATGATATAGACTATGAAAAACACGAAATATCTGTTAGTATATGCCTCTAATCAAGGAATCTTAATTCTCCTACAACTTATCTAATCTACTGCGTTCATCTATTCAAGCCCGTTAGCATCTAGCACAACGTTCTGCTCATATTGCAATACCATAATCATACTGTAGCTTGCGATTATTTCTTTTGACTATTAGAAGGGGGGCTCTCAGTTCTGGACTTCTCTCTTGCTCTATAGTTTGTAATAATCAGGTAGAGATAGCATAAAACATACATTTAGGGGCAGCTATATTAGTACTGCTACTCAGGATTGCTATCTTATTTTAAAAGGTAGGTTTCACATAGAACCAACAGGGAACGCTTCGCTTTCGCTTCTATCGGGTGGGGGAGCAAGATTGTCGACAATTGTGTCTTTTGCTTACGCAGTATAATTAATAGCTGTGAGATCAGATAGCGACGCGCGTCCCGAGCGGTAACAGGCGATGCCACATCCATATAGTCTCTCGCCGCTGCATGTGTGCTCGTGGCGGTTCGTCGGTATACGTGTTACTAGACAGCATTCTTCAGAAAGCAGGCGGTGACCTTGTCGGTGTGCAAGCTAGGCGTTCACTAGGAACACACGTGTATCTGCAGAAAATGGTACAGTGCTATACATGCATAAGTACTACTACTATATGCATAGATTACTTTGGAAGCAGGAGACTATTGATGTCGTGAGACGCCACTCCACTGCATTATCAGTGCTCTGCCTGCCGACTTTTGGTCCTTCGTATATATAATATGTGCAGCGCGATGATCATTTCCAGATTAATTATTGCGGCTGGAAATTTACTCCAATATGTAAATACCAACATTATTACCGTGCAGGTTGTGTCTCAAGATCGTCTTACGTACATGATTAGGTGCTGGCACCCCGCTCATATTGCTAATATCATCTGCATAGAAACAGATTCCTGCCAACTACCTGTATACGGTAAGTAGTATCGATATCTCATGTAAGTTTATTCATGCATACAAGTGAGCAGTGCGGAGACGAGGGACAGGATCTTTAGGAACCCCAGCCTAAGTACTGTTGACCTAGCACCGCCGACACTTATTTGCGATCAATACACTTGATTTTAAAGATAACCTATAGTGCTATTATGTACACTCATCTCGCAAGCAAACGATAATTGCCTATCTTACACAATCTACTGTAATAACCACCGGTATCAAACTTATCATAGGTATTACCCTTGTTAGATTCTATCCTCGTTTGGGGGTCAATGGAGTGAGATGGGTAATAGAGCGATCTAGGCACAACCCCTTTTACTGTGTATTTTCAGATGTGCGAAATTGACCAAATAAAACTCGATAAACTCCATTTATTTCCTGAAGTAAGGTGTTCAACTCAAGTGTTTAATTTATGTGTCGCCTATAATTCACAGCTTCTGTATTCTATATAAAACCCCTATTATCACGGTCTTTTCGTCTTGATGATTATCATTTGAGGTGATCGAATGTTCGGTCATCTTCGACCCAAGATCCCGGGATATTAGGTGGCGGATTGTCGACCATATCCCAAAACTCACCGGCAAAAAGGTCCGTCGGCTCACTGAGATATATAATCCAGTTCTCTGGGTCCGGTCCATACGCAAAGTCATCGAGTCGTATGGCTTCTAATCGGTGCTATATTTATGCTTGACGTAGTTCGAGGCTGGAGACCAAATTTTCTGTCAATATACGTCGACAAATTTTGAATAATTATATCAGGCTGTTCTCGCATCAGAATAACTAAAATTTGTGAGCTCCATCATAGTTAATATTGGAGGCTACTGACGTGAGTTAGGTTTGTTGCACTAGACTAAGCATGCTAACAGCATTTTCTAGCCGATTCTCAAGCTTTCTGAGAGGATTTTTTTTGAGTAAGATTCTGAAGCGAACGGTCTTGTTCCTCGGTTTATGGCAAGGTAAGGAGTGATCTCTAGTACAGGCAGATTTAGGCAGTCGAGCTTTTGTGTTAGGTCGATGATATCGCTTGGTACTTCTTTGACCATATCCCACAATAGTTTGAGGTCTAAGGTGGCCTGCCCAACTTGAAGTGTAAGCTCCCTAATAGCTAGGGCGCCCGAAACAAAACATATCGCCTCGGCCATAGTAGATTGGTTAGTTAATATTCCTAGCTTTAGGCGATTATTACACTTGAGATAAGAAGAGATATGTGAAGTAAGGTCACCTTTGTAGAAAGTATAGTAGTAGCTTATATAGGGTACTTAGAGTTAAACAGAGTGAGTAATGATTTATATATTTGTATTGAAGGGAGAGAATTTAGTCACAGAGTAAGTAGGAGGCTTAGTTGCAAATAAGAAGATTATAAAGCCAGGCGATTATAGCGGATAAGAATTGCTTTAGGCATAGAACCACTAAGAACTTCAAATCCTACACTTTACTTGCTTGTTGACTTTTGTGCAATATAGTTGAATGGAGTTAACTTGACTACTAATATTAAAAGAACAAAACTGTATACATGTCTGGGCCTTCCAGTAATATTGGGTGAAAGAAGCTGTACGCAGACGTTCGACTACATTCTACTGCCACTTATTTAAGGTATACATATAGTGCGTGGGCTTTTAATTAGATGACACAAACTGCGGACTACTACAGATTCAGCCCTGCTTGTACATTATAGCCAAAACCGCAAATATAATTAGTAATATAAGGTCCGGAGATATTACCACATCACACAAAAGGGGTAAATAAGGGGAACCGGGTTTAAAATGTTATGAATGTTTAAAAATAATATATGCTAGCCTCTTCAATATACGATGATTATTTAGTTATGCAGTTCCCTCTCAGTTTCCGTGTAGACAACTTAGGATATAGAAACTTGAGTATAAGGGTGCCTTCAGAAATCAATACCAAAGTCATGGTAAGTGTGCATACTCACATAATAGAAGGCTTACATGTGTAGCCTAGATAGAGTCAGACTATCAGGTTGTAGCATAGGGCCACTTTCTTATAGTCTTTCTATAGCCAACCCTCCTTTTCGCGAAGATCTTTCTCTGACATTTATTGGGTTTAAGTAATATGAGCTCTGTCTCATAAAATGGAAGGAGCGGCACATTTATATGCAGTGGGGGATTTTAATGTTGAATATACTCACTTCTTAGAGTAGCTTATCGAATAGGCTAATTATAACTTTAAAGTTAGATATGCCATGAAACTAACCATCATACACTAAATAAACCTCGATGATATTATCAGCATATTATATAGCAGGCGTAACTTCGCGATTTCTTGATAAAAGACATTAAATATATAGCCCCTCTTATGTCATAGCACTCCGATCCTGTATGTCTCGCTGGTGTAGGTTTTATCTGATGAGCAACGATGTCCTAATTACGCTAAACGTAGAATTAGTCTATTACATTGTTACAACTGGGTGATGTGCTGTTCTCTCGTCCTAGCCTAGGAAATTTATGTTCATCAAGATAGGTTAATGTTATTAGAGAAATGGGTTAAATATTAGGGATTAAGTTAATATTTCTAGTCGCTGTGCAGTATTGACCCTAGGTACCCGTCTAGGGCCAATCGTTACGCAATGCAAACCTAACATTAGCACTGCGTGACTTATAGACTATAGTAGCTTGTATCGAGTTCAAGGGCTACTCTAATATAAGTTGCATAAGAAGATAGATACTATCTACAACCATCTTGAGATAAATTATCTCGCGCTGTGGACTTAAGGGCTACCTTCTACCTATCGCTGCATATCATAGGAACGAACAGTCCTGAATGTGTACTAATAGAAAGGTCAAATAATATGCAGTATCTGCAGTAAACGAAACCTCATACAAGATAGAATGAACAGTCAAAAAAAGTTGCGTTACACTAACAGAATACTGGCCTAATAGAGGACGGCATAGATAGGGTAGAGATATCATTGGGTCTCTGGATCATCGATAACACATGTTTCATTTTCCCAATGCTTGTAGTACTAGTCTGGGGGTAATACAATCACAAAACCCTGCGGTCGTTAAAATTCGGGAATTTACTTTCAGTGTTACCAATACACAGTAACGTCCGTAGTGACGTAGGCTGCTCTAGGATCAAGTCGGGGAGGTGGCTCGGGCCGTTAAGCGCTCACAACGTGGAGTCTAGGTCGTAAATCGAACTCATAACTCCCGTCACGAGAAACTTGGGAGTACCTCGCTTCATGTTACATCACAGGCAGTGGGTATCACCAAAATCACACTTCCCTATTCTGCTTTAGTGAATTTAGCACATGATTCGTACGACTTCCTGATGTGTAAGATAAGACCGCCTGAGATCCAAGGAAGACGTAAATCTTGACGCCTGGCTGCATAATGCACCGGATCTCGGGCCGCGAATTGTAACTATTATTCTCAATAGAAGCTCTTGTCACATGCCCTTTTGCTATTTAACAGTACCGCCTTTCTATCGAACTCGTATAAGCCAAGACGAGTAAGGCTAGACTAATCCGAATAAATAGAGTTGGACTCTCAAATAACTCAGCTACATTGTGTGATCTAATTGTTGAGGAAGAAAAAGTTATTGCTGTAAAAGGCCGATTCGAGGAAAGTGTTTCAGAGACGGCGCGCCCGAAAAGAATGAGAGTGACACCTACATCCCTAGCTTAGAGGTCTGAATCTGGTATGTGTGTCAACGCGGGCTCCCATCGGGAGGGTGCCTCGGGAAACACATCTTCGATGACCTAGATCGATACAGCCTATTCTAAGTCCGGCCATCTATAGACGTATCTCACAACTTCAGATAAGACGATGAGGCCTGCATTACTTGCTCTTTGAGCTCCCTAGCAGCACTGTTTGGTTCTGTGTTTTATGTGACTACATGTGGCATTAGAACTACACAGAAAACTTTGCTCCAAGTCCAGTATCCAATTGCCAACACCCATCCAATACCTCAGAAGCATGCGGCTTAATACTTTCACAACTCGAATATTCATACTCGGTGCGATCCCAAGCGCACACTCTTTGCCACTACATCGATGGACTACCTTATCCCGCCGCTTAGAGGTTAGTACTTGCGAGTTCTACGGATACATAGACGACAAAGGTGTTTACAACGAGTACACAATATCGATGGCGGGCTGGGGCAACCAGGGGTCCTCAGGGACTTGCGCGATTAGGGTCCCAAGCTACATCAAAACACAATGCAATACAGGCCTCGACAACTTTTCCTGCTCACAGGTCTACGAGAACCTGCACGACACCCAGATCAGCTTCCGCATAAACAAGGCAGCCGTCACCCAGCCAGACTGCGTTACCGAGGCCCTACGACTAGCAAGCATGACTATTGACGACGAGCAGACTATTGAATGTATTTGTCTTGCTGAATGCTGGCCGACACAGACCACGCCTTAGGATTCGTGTGATGGAAAAGAGAGCTATTTACCGGATTGGTACGGGGCTCGACTGTCAAGGATAGATTGTGAGTGGAATCTCACCGTGAGGAGTGAGTGATGTGAAGGCCTATTCTCGATTCTATTATAGTCCGGGTAGGGAGCGGTATGCCGAGGTGAGGTTCTTGGAGATTTAATTCGAGGTGATATTTCTACGTGGTTGACGACAAGGATATAGCATATGGAGATCTAATTCGCTTAATACCTTAATGTTGAAAGTTAATATGTAGGATGATGGGGAGCTCATTTGAGCTTAAAAGAGAAAAGCCTATATAATTGCATTCGCAGTCCCTAATTCTTTCTGCTTGACTCACTAGATGTAGACCATTTTGTTGATAATAATTTTGGCTTTTGCTGCTGAAGTCTTGTTGCTAGTCTACGTTGTCTCATGGGAAGCACTGCCGCCATGCACACCTACACCGGGTTGTGTCTTTCACGGTACCCGATAGAGCTATGTTCTGCAGGTAGATCTCCCGTTCTTACGCGCTAGCAGGTAGATCTGATGTCTTAAGAAGATATAAATTTCCTAGATAGTCACTTTGTAAAACGCGAATCGACGTATTAAGGAGGTCACAGCTCTAAAGAGTGGCAGCTGTCTTAGACAGGTTGTATAAGACAGAATTAAGCTTATGATTATCTAGCGCGAATACCTTCTGGGACAGTTTCCTCCAAATCTAGGCGAGACCAGCGGGATATTCCGAAACATGTAGGGGGAGCGTCATCGCGCATTATTCTGGAAGGGTTCCAGGGGCGAAAAAGCGACGCAACTCTGCATAGACGCGGGTCTCTCATGCCCTCTCCGACATCAAGGATGTGAGAGGCACTGCCACTCCTGTGTGGATGCTAGACATTACCGATTTGACGGGTGGGAATAAAGGATTAAGAAGAGCCTCACTTGTACTTACAGTACAGTTCTTCTGACCCCCACTACTGATATGGTGGCTACATAGTAGATAGTCTATCTATCTAGCTTGGTATTGCTAGTGATATCATACTAGACAGCTACCTTGTCTGCGTGGGCGCGGTTATTCTCGCTGCAGCTACTGCCGAGAGACGGGCCGATGATCAGCCTAACACCTGGGTCTGGTTTGGGCTTCCACTGACGACTGATGCCCAGGGCAGCCCAGGATTCCGACGAGGGCCGGCCGACTCACCGGGGGGAAGCAGATCTGCAGCGGCGAGAGTCGGCTTCTGGATTGTGTGGGCCTACGATGCTACATTTATATATGCATCCCACGGATAGAGAGCAAACATGTTTGGGGCTCGGTCGTAAATCTAGGATCGTCTAGCGGATCTCGGTGGCGATTGGCGGATATAGTCTCGTGTCTCGCTCTCCATAATGCGTTTCCCTATAACAGATCTAATCAGGCCAGCTCGAGTCTTTTGCTATAATAGTAGGTCCTGTTAAGTCCGCTGAGACGACAACGTTCCACGGTTCAAGCGGCTAGTCGACCACGGACGCTGCAGCTGAAGCAGTTAATCATGCAGCTGGCCCGCTGCTAGAAGCGTCTATAATGAGTGTGAGTGGGGAGTTCCCACGATCAATCCTGCAGATGGCCGAAAGAAGGCAACAAAAAGCTGCTATAATGCTGATCAGAAGCAGGGTCTTTCGGGCTACTGCGGTACGAAGTATCACCAGTCTTGTATAACGAGTTGTTTGTGCTTGACTTGATGTTATCCGCAGCAGTATCGTATCCCTTAGGCGCTGGCGAACCACGAACCGCAGGTCGTTTACCGTAGCTTTGAGCACTTTGGGGGTGTGGTGGTATCCGGTTGTTCTAGCCTGAGGTGTAAAGAGCTCGCATACTCTATGGCACCATAACCTATCTACTGGAGGCAGGGATTTGGGATATATACATATCTGCCCTTTGAAGTCGGGCATCCCTGACTAGCCTACAAGAGAACGTGAATGGGGCTGGGTCGCTTGTTTCTAGAGCATCAAGGATGGTGTATAGATACCACGCCACTAGTAGGATTTGAGAGTTATTACTGGACACGGTAAGAAGAGACTATCTAGAGAAGTTGGTGGTTGCTACCTACACAAGGGTTAATGCGTTTCGACGAGCGACGTACTTGGGGCTTTATGCGGGAAGGCGAGTTTATAGTTGCGATGCAACCCGGTGGGAGCTCTATGACGGCAGCGTGCTGTTTCTTTCGTTGGGCTGGTCTGACCGACGTGTTCCGCGCTGCAATGGAACACACTTTTGCTTCCCGATCTCTAGCATCGGACAACGATAATGGCCCGAACACACCACAGTGTGGCATGGCAGAGAGAATTAACCCTGGAGACAACGTGCGTCGCATAGGTACGACCATGATTACTTATACCACGTCTGAGTGGCACTGCAGTCAACGTCCCAACGGCCGGCTCAATGCCACAGCATCCTCTACCCCACGTATAACATGCATGCTGCTGATCAGAGGTTCTGGACGCAACAGAGACACGAAGGGTTTCTTCCGCACCTAGCTATTTTGCGGGAGCTGTCGGTCTCACCGTGAGGATCTCTCATCAATGGATTACTAGCAAAGGCCTCAAGCTTGTTCTGTGATCTCCAACAAGAGTATAGATATTAATAATCTCTCTTTGGCGAGCTTGCTTGCTTGTATGTATGCATCGGAAGTATCATGAAACCAGCCCGTGGTGTGCGGGGGACCGGGTGCCTGGTAAAAGCTAAGTAATGCGGAACCGAGGATATGGACGCACATAGGTAGGCAGTGTATCTCAACAATGAATGAGTAATGATGCTAAGCTCTATCACGGGACCATGAGAACCTACAGACCCGCGTTCATCATACAATAACGTCACACATTGTCTCTGGTTAAATATATGTCCCGTCACGTACTCCCCATCTATGAAAGTATCATATCACTGCCATGAAACTACCTAACTGGAGCCGTGGCATTGCTCGTCCAGGGCTGCAGGAACTATTAAGATCTATGTCCTCAGTAGTAAACCAGTAATGGCGAGCGCCATGGCTATTAATAAACCCACGCAAATGGTGATTGGATACCTACGCTAGATAGCAGAGGAAGGTCGAGACTCGAGAGGTACAATAGGTACTTTACAGACCACTGCTTCTACGAGGCATCCGCACGTATCTTACGACGTACTAGCCCTTTCAAGGTTGGCCTGTAGGCTTTCGTGAAATGGTGTCCGGAAAGTCTGGGGTAACAGGGATATAGTCGCAACATGACCCTTGAACGTGTTCGAATTCGATGCTATGGTAATTGCTTACCTATAGTAGATGAACGCTTTTCCGGGGAGTCTGGGATACATCGGGCTAGAGAGGTAGTATTCTCAACGGCACCGGGACGATTTTCATCTCCGTGGAAAGCAGCATATTTCCGAGCATCTTGAGATACTTGCTGTGAAACAGATACCCGAGCTCACGATGCCTACCTAGCTACTCATACAAGAGCGCTAATGTAGCAGCAGCTTCAAGCCAGTACTGGGTTTGGATAGGTATGTTTATACTCAACGTGTAAGCGAATGAGGCGCCTATCGAGACGGTCTACCGCGTAGTTATCTGGCTATTCATTTGTATGTTCGCGTAGAGAACTCGAGATTCCCTGTAGCTCGGACTCGTACGATGCACTATGTATGTAGGTAGCGGTTGGTATGTACCACAATGCTGTCATATTCTGTGTGGCATGTGAAGAGATTAGATAGATACAGCGAGGATTGAAGATTACCCAGAGGTTTTGGCTGGGAACTTCGAGCCAATAGCAAGCACAGGAGACAGCCGGCGGGTGGACGGTGAGCATGGCTTCAAGGGCTGTTCCTTGTCAAAAACTGTTCACCTGACCTCTGGAGGATTTATCCTCCATTCGTTGAGACAATTGATCATGGGCTAAATTGCGCCGAGCCCTCGACGGTGTCTACCGCCACTGCTCCCCGAGCAAGGGATCGTCCATCTACTACCTACTGTAGCTCTCGAGTCGGCTATACTGCACATATTTAAAGTATCGGGGTATGGGTAGCTTGGAGTCTGCACCGACTGAATCAGGGCACCGAGAGTTGGGGAAATTTGGAGACGGCTTCGAGGCTGACTTGGAGGTCCCTTCAGTCAGATATTGGTAAAAGCTCTCGCTCTGTATTATCTACACAGTAGCATTATGCTGATCTGTTTCGGCTATAAGATATATATCGTCGGAGATACCCAGAAGCTTGAGATAGCAAACTTAAACATTCTCAAACGACTTAGCATGTAAAATATTTCGTCAAAGTTTTTATTAATTAGTAGAGTCGTCAATTCGTTAGATTTGCGCCTATTTTGACGGATTAGAATCATTTGAAAACGAAGTAGGGCGTCGAAAAGACGGTCGTGGTTGAAGATGGCATTTTCGATACTTACACTGCCTACACTCTGCATCACTATGCCTGGTACACCGGAAACATTACGTCGCCATGCGTCTCTTTTATTGGCTTGACTTTGATCAATGCGCAGGTTATCACGCCATTGCCTTGGAACACCTATCAAGGCTATCATGTCGAGCGGCGGCTTGGACGAGACTCTCAAGCCGCTATCTATTACTAGCACTAATATGCCCCTGTCGGTATGTAGGTAGGTGTGATCGAACCCTGAGCCGAGTTAATAATTCTTGGTCTATTACCTAGGTAGTGTAGCTAGTTATAGATATAGATATATGTCACATGAATACGTACTGTCTTCTATGTAGTCTAAGTAGTATGGGCTAGTAAGACTGTCATATGTATTTCATCAGACAATGACGCGGTCTGTTGTACACTGTAGGTATAATACGTAGTGTCTTGACACGCACAAGTAAAGCCTATGAGAAGGCTATGGCTTTTGATCCAGATGAATAGTTTAATATCGGGCTTCATTAGCAGTTCCGTCGTCGTCGGTATTATCGCGTCGCTTGATTGGAGATTCGTGGTAGCGTGACGGCGGGCTGGGTGCCGGTTCTTAAAGCTGGGATTTATTTATACTATTTGGACAGCTCTACCCCGTCCTGATTTGTGTCCTTGGTTAGCTGGCTCGTAAATTGGCTCGTAAATACTGCTTGTGACCAGGTATATACAAACTATGAGTGAAACAGTGCGGTGGCTCATGAGACAGAAACAGTCGGTGGACTCGTCCCGGATACTGAACAGCTTCGAGCCGACGACCTTCCTAACTTAGAAGCATACTTGAACACTACATATTTTAATGAAATAATGATTTTGTTGCAATTTAAACTTGTGGGAATAACTGCACGGAATTTTAGGTGCGTTTCTAGACTATCTAGGTGAATACCGAATGTGTATGAAGAAATTAATGGTTGGTAGCCTTTTGCCGATCTACCTACACTAAATAATACGGTATAAGTCTACCTGCTTGTGGTGTAAATCCCTGTCATGATTTCTGTTTCGGGGTAACCCCATGGACAAAGATAGACATACGCATGAGCGATCAGATCTCTGCGATTATATGGGAATACCTACAATTGAAAAATTTTATCGATCGATTCTCCCCTAACTTCACGGGTTACCGTTTTGTAATTAGGCGTGTTGGGCGGCTATCGAGTATCTGGACTAACACGGCCCTTATGAGTCGCCGCTTCGTGGGAGTTAGGAACACGACGGTGTCTCGCAGCATGCATGCTATGCAGTAGTTACTGGATACCCAGCATCCAGTAAGGGCATTGTGGGATACCTACTACGTATTAGATACTACAATACCGTCGTTCTGCGCCGGTGTGCTACACGGCTAGCCTATGTAGACTGCCCGGAGAGGTATGTAGTGGAGGTCGTTCGTCTCACACCCATACCTACTACCTAGTAGGTACCTACATAGGTAGGTTAGGCGATGCAAAAATAGAACACTCCTAGTCTATCAAGTCTGTATCCTAAAACGGCCAAAGCTGCTGTTCGGTTGTACCTATGCGCATGATAAATACTACATATGCTTTAAACAGACTCTAGACAGGCTCGAGCACAATTAGGTGCATACCTACTACAAAGTGACGCTGCCGGAATCTTGGGATCTTTTAAGTACCTACGTTGACTACCTGTACCTAGGTAGGATGTATATTTCCCCTATGATAGCGCCGTTATAGCCTTAAACAGACAATTAGGGCATTAAAGCCACAGAATATGGCTTGGCTTTGGGGGGCTACGGTCTGCCATTAGGTACACGATCTAGTGCTCTAAACTACAGAGAGAGCCCTGCTAAATAAATGAATTTCTATGTAGATGGAGGCTTATTCCTAAGTACATACTACCTAGCATTGACAGAACGTTTTACGTCTAATACAACTCTGTCCACCCATAGTGGCTTTCAGACCCTGCACAGTGGTAACCCAGAGCTCCGGGGCACTATCTATGGAGGTACATACCTACTTGGTAGGTAGCATAGGCACAGTAGGATGTAGCGTAAGAGGTACCTATGTAGTCTACTTGGTACTCTAGGGATGATAGGGCATCTACATACGTAATAGCAAGTTGCGCAAGCTCCCAAGCGTGTTACCTACGCATACAAGTGGTGTCGACGACGTCCAAGGACAGTACAGAAACCCGAACACCTAACATGCCCTAGTGTCGAAAGAACCAAGGCTGTGGACTAAAGCTGATAGCACAGATCGTACGTTCCCTTCTGATACCATTGCATCCATGCCCTGCGCCGCGATATGCTACATATGCCATGCAAAGCGGTGGAGTCCCGTCGGGCTCATTCAATCAGCTCGCCCGTTGCCCAAGACGTACATGATGCAGGCCGCGTCGAAGTGTGAGTCAACGCAGTGATACCACTGCACAACCTAGCAAACAGGCCTCGTGCAGATGCAAACTAGAGCAGATACGGCCTCTTGAGGTAAGGACGCAGGTAGGCCTGCAGTCCATCCCATGTACTTATGTATGTTGGTATGTGCTACTGCTGTAAGTAATGTTCCATAGAAGTCAGTTAGGTACTATGTAGGTAGGTGGGTATGTAAGTCACCTCGGACTTATAACAGCTACGAGCATATTCTTGCTCGATAAGCCATCATAGATGGGCTATCTTCATGAGCTTTTTGTGCTATATTACTGTAGGGAGAGTCATTGAACGGCAATTCATGTTGGCCTGCTGAACCATCTCAACACCGGTCGGTATAAGTGCTAAGTGATTTTGGGTTCCACGTTGACTCTACTTACCGAAGTTATTATGGAAATACTCTTACCGTGATAGTAAAATTTTCATTCCAAAACAAGTATAAAGGTCTCGAAGGATTGTTATTTTTTGCACAATTATGGATTCTCGTAGATAAAGACTAGACATGTGCTGCAGTTATCATATATATATATATATATATAATATGTGTACTTGCCCTATATAATGACTGGTGACAAGGTGAATCCAAATCAATAGAATTGGATCCTCCCTTACTGGTATGTACTTGTAACTAGTTGAGATAGGCACAGTAGCAACAATGACAAGTAACACCCGAGACGGGCGCTATCTATCTAGCGATGTCACTCGATATACTGCGTAGAATACCACTATCCAGTATGTACAGTATAAGTAAGGGCACCGGAATGGCAAAAGGGTCGTCTAGCGGAGAAAGAAGGAAGCAATGCAACACCAGGCTGCGTGATGGGGCTAAGGTGGGCTACTCTGTATGGGATTCCTAGTTCCGAAAGGGTACCTGGCCTGCCGGTCTCTTGTACCCTGAGGGCTGCGCACCTTGTGACCGCAAATCCACTCTCGCTTGCGGGTCAGACAAGGGTAGGTCGAAGAGACTGGCCACTAGAATCACGTACAGCGGTCTGAGCCTGGATCGAGGTGGCTTGTTTGGTGAAGCTTGACCCCTGACACAACTAAGAAACAGACTACCTAGAGACCCATATGCAAAGTACAACTACCGGCGTCTGGTGTATCGACAAAGCATCACTTTGTCCATCAATGCATTCAAGTCATTCTGGCCTGCAATGATACCTACCTGCAAATACCATACAATATGCAGACCATAGCGATATTATATAGTTATAGGCTCACCATTTCTTCTTAACTAAGATGAGGCTTGTAATTTACTGTAATTGCTGTCCAGTGGGAGTTGCATTAGTAGTCGTCTCAACTAGAGGCAGCTAACAAAGACTTATCTGGTAGCTTACCTACCTGGCTACCTAAGTATATAAGTTTGTGCTCCCGCTATCTAGGTGTTTACTGCGTACAGACTGCTGCTGTACGTAGCCCGGCAGTAACCCTAGCCAGCCGCGGTGATCATTCGGTTCTTTCATAATACATGAATACCACATACAATTCATTTCAATATTACTTTCAACCAGGCTGGGCTACTGCTCTGTTCTACCGAGGTATCTACAATTGCCATGGGTTTAATACAAGTAAGTAGTTGCTGATCATATCCTGGAATAGCAAGCACCCCCCGAGGGGATGCCTTGCTATTACCTACGCATAGGCTTAACAAACTGTCTTCAAACTGAGTAACTGTCTTTGCTGCAGACGATAGTATTGTTCTATGGTTTTTTCTGTGTATTGTGCTGAGCCTGGCTACCTTGTAGCTAAGTTTGTCATAATAATAATTATTAGGTACTCAGGCTGAGCCGAACTGGGTGTGTAGTAGGTACGCATATGTGATAGTTTGTCTTTTAAGTTAAAGCGCATCGCCCATAGTTTGGTAGGAACTTTCGATCCAAATTGTCCGAAAATTAGACATCTTTACCCAGTATTCACCCATGTGGTCCAGGTGAGCATACCAGTTATCATTGCCCAAATTGGGGACTGCGAATAAATGACGATATGTGCCTGTATGGCTGGCATCGGACTATGTTGCAGCAATTGAGGCGTTATGCAATTATGAAGCTCCTCTACCCACCTACACAACCCCTCCATTAGCCACCCAATCAATCCCACCCTGCTCACAAGTACCTTGGGTAGCCTAGGTACGCTATGGTCTGTTCCTTCAATTGTGAAGCTCCCCACCACACCTTAGCGTGCACCTCAACACCTCCCACCTCGAACCTCGCATTTTCACACGATGACCTCTCGCTCTCTTTCAGATTTTTTTTTCTTTCGCAGGGTCTTTGAATTATGTAGTACTGTTCCATATTACCATCTCATTTTGGCATGTAAGTAGCAGATAGGCATCCACATACAGCTACCTTGGTAGTTTCCTACCCACTTCCATAGAATCCCATACTACACTGTATATGGCCTAACTTCATTACTACCTAATCTACCTACTTGTAGGTATCAAAAGTACTAGTGTAACCAACCTGCTTGAGTACCTCGGACTAGTACGGTCTTAGGTACCTACATAACCCAGACCGCAAGTAGGGAGGTACCTATCTACACTACAACCTGTCTGCCAATTCTCGATTTTTCGACTAGCCGAACGGTAGGAATAGTACGTAGAGTAGGTACTGTATACCTGGGTACATTAGGTACTTAGAGGACCCGACCAGAATCGCGAACACGCACTAACCTTTTTGTGCCTGCCTGTCACTTCCCTACCTTATCCCCACCAACTACCTAACTGCTACCAACCACCACCACTACACTACCTACCTAACCAACCTACTTGGATTTCCAATCGTTGCTCTCGACACTGGAACCGCTGCCACAATATCGTCAATTACTTACTTCTCCCGAGCCAGCAGACTTGTCTTCTTACAATAGAGTCCACGGTTCTGCGCCGTTGGAATATCCTTATCCTCTTCCCCTCCTCCTCCTCTCCTGCTCGCTTTGTGCACGTCGAGCCGTCATGTCCAATTCGTCGCCGCCTGTCGCCTCAGCTCCTGCGACCAACGCTAGCAACGATGATTCTGGTATGCCCGCCCGCCCACCAACCCACCAAGCACCCAGCACCAAGCACCAAGCACCACCAGGAGGGAAGATTGGATTGCCCCCCCATTCTGCCCCTCCATCCCTCCATCTCAGCTCCCCTCCTCAATCGATGCCTATCAATCCATCAATCAATATCGATCAATCAAGACAGCCAGCTAGCCATTCATTCATCCATCCATCCATCTGCCTCTATCTGAGTCTCTTTTTTCTACCATTGTTAGCGACTTTCTGCTCGGAGATCCCGCGACGCATGGAATTTCTCAACTCCTTCTTTGTGGTGATTACTGACAATGACTGCCAATGCTCCAGCATCCACCATTACCGTGAATACGACAACCAAAGCTCCCACGCCCACCTCCGCGCCCGCTCCCTTCCCGCCGCCCAAGACCGATAAGCCGCGCCCTCATGTCTGCGCCACTTGCCAGCGCTCCTTCGCACGCCTCGAGCATCTGAAGCGACATGAGCGCTCTCACACGAAAGAGAAGCCCTTCGAGTGCCCCGAGTGCACGAGATGCTTTGCTCGTCGAGACTTGTTGCTGCGCCACCAGCAGAAGCTTCACCAGTCGACCACTCCCTCGTCGCGGCCGCGGAACCGGCGGGAGAGCACTAGCAGTACTGCCACTGCTCAGAGCCGTGCTCGAAAAAATAGCGTCGCTGGTACCAATGCTGCCTCTGCAGCTGCCGCTGCCGCCGCCGCCTCCAACAATGGCCAAATGCGACCACGGGCAAATACTATCAGCCATGTCGACCCGAACCATGTGCAGATGATTGCTGCTGCTAACGCCTCCGTCGCCCGGAGTCAGCACATGCCCGCTGCCCACCACAGTCGCCACCAGAGCCTTGTGGGTTTGCCGATGCAGTCCATGGACCATCCCTTCGTTGGCATGTCCTCCGTCATGGGCCATCGCGGCATGAGCCACGGCCTACCTAACCTGCCTAAGCTTGAGACCCATGGTATGCATGCTATGGACTTCAGTGCTGGCCTGCGCACAGCCCCTCCGTTGGCGTTCCAGCCCGACTTTGAATTTGAGCAACTCTTGTTCGGCCAACCGGGCTCGACCATAAACCCGAACGCACTTCATTATACCGAGTCGCCTCATTCCATGTCGCTAGATCCAACTTCCCCGTTTGGCAATAGCATGGCGGACATGTCTACAAGTCAACATGTCGACGACAGTTTTGACTGGCTCACTGGATTTGAGCAGGGCATGTCGTTCAACACCAATCCGCATGAGCATGCCGTTGATGGCTCATCCCCTTCTGCAATGAGTACGACCAGCCAGAGTGGCATTAGTGATGTGATGCTCGACGGGTCGAACAACACGACCATGCCGGCCGTTACTGGCTCCATCTGGCAGTCTACTCTTATGGGGCCTCCACAAGTTGGTAACCCATTTTCCATGGACATGAGCAGTGGCGTCTTCCCAGATTTATTGAATGGTGCTCCTGTCTCGCCGCAACCTCCGGCCCAGAAGACTATGAGTGACGTTTACTTCTCGACACCACCATCTTCCATGAGTTCTTTGAGCCCTTCGATCATGCCAGGTCTGGCAGCGCAAAATATGAATCACGCCCTGAATTTCGGACCGAGCCCGGAGACTCCTACTTCCATGGGTGGTGGCCATCAATCTCACTCGCCGGTAGCCACAATCACCGATGCTACAAGGAGCGCTATCATCGCCGCTCTTTCCCAGTGTACTGCTATGGGCAGTAGTCGCAAATATTCATTCCCTTCCCCGAATTCCCCCATGTCTCCTCAAATTCAGCCTAGCCAAGATAGTGTGCCAGAAATCGCCAAAAGTTTGCCTAACACCCAAGACCTACAGCGATACGTCGGTAGCTATCTTCGGTACTGCCATCCGCATTTACCATTCTTGCATATACCTACTTTGTCTTTCGATATGCCGCCCACGATAACCGGGCGACCAGGTACCGCTGGTGGTAGTGGGTGTCTGATCTTGTCTATGGCCGCCATTGGTGCGCTGTATGAACCCGACCGAGAAGTGTCCCGAGAGCTGTTTGAAATGGCCAAGAAAATGATTCAATTGTATCTGGAGGAGCGGCGAAAGGCAGATATGCGCAAGGCTGATTTTCGGCGAACACCTGCATCTGATCAGGGCACGCAGGGATCTGACTCTTTCGTCCACACGCCATTGTGGCTCGTTCAGGCTATGTTGCTTAATGTCGTATACGGCCATAACTGCTCTGACAAGATTGCCAACGACATTGCATCTACCCATTCCGCTGCGTTAGTGAGTCTTGCTCAGGCGGCTGGTTTACTCCGACCCCTTGCGCTGGACTCGGCCGAGATCCGGGAGGTACAAGTGAACGATGCTGAGGGAAATTGGAACGGCGGAGTAAAAGCTGAGACCGACGAACAAGCGGAATGGTTACGGTGGAAGACCATGGAGGAGCGCAAGCGAACCCTCTACATCGTCTTCATTCTTTCTAGTCTACTGGTGGCTGCCTATAATCATGTACCAGCGCTGACTAACTCGGAAATCTTGCTCGATCTACCCTGTGACGAAGAGTTTTTTGCCGCCGAGAGTGCGGCGGCATTTCAACTGAAAGGCGGTGCCCGAGCTGCGAATCATAACCGGATGACATTCCACGAAGCGTTGGGGGAGTTACTTCTCACTAATGAAAAACAACAGAAACTAGCTTTCAGCAGTAATCACCAGTCATTTGGACCCGCGGTCAATATGCATGATATCCCCAAAAGCGAGTTGAAACCAAGCACCCTCGGCTGTCTTGTTCTCATCAATGCACTGCACAATTATATCTGGGAGACACGGCAGCGTCATCATAACAAAGTCTGGACGAATGAAGAGACCGAAAAGATGCATCGTCATATCGAGCCGGCGTTAAAGGCGTGGCAATCCGCCTGGGCGAGCAACCCACACCATAGTTTGGAAAGGCCAAATCCCTTCGGTATGGGTCCGTTATCGGCCGATGCCATCCCCTTACTCGATCTAGCCTACGTTCGTCTCTTTGTAAATATGGCACGGACCAAGGAAAAGTTTTGGCAGCGTGACTGGGCAGGCTTGGCCGAAGAGCTGTCCCGTGGGACTGACATCGTCCAGCATGCTGGACACTCTCCCGCGTCCAATACTGAATCGATGACAGATCCTTCGGAAGCGTCGGCTAATAGTTCTGTTTTTGTTGACTCGCCTCCCACTCAGTCCTCTTCGCCCGAGTTTTCCGCTGCCAAATTTCCTTCCGCTTTATCTACTCAGCCACAATCACAATCTCCGAGTTCTAGCCGACTTATCTCACGCCGAGAAAAACACTTACGCAAGGCCGCATTTTATGCCGCGGATTCATTATCTATGCCTGACAAATTAGGAGTGACGTATGCGGAATTTACCAGTCGAGATCTCCCAGTACAGTCCGCCATGTGTTCCTTCGACTGCGCACAGGTTCTCGCCGAGTGGATTTCAACTCTCCAAGATCGTGTAGGGAGATACTTGGGTATACTTGGGAAAGATGACGTTGATTTAACTGGAGTTCCTGCTGTTGTGCTTCTGGAGGAAGAGGACATGAAACTTATCCTTAAAATTCGAGAGCTTCTAGCAAGCGCCGAGATGAAGATGAACATTGATTTAGCGAATGGTAGTATCGACGGTAACTTCAATCCCAAGTTACAGCTAGACACGATGGGTGGATATGCTAGCAAAATTCTGCGCGTGACGGCCTGCATGCTAGAGAAGTCGGCCGTGTGGCCAGGTGAGCAAAGAAGGCATCTTTATTCGAACCACGCTAATATGACTTATAGTTCTCAATCTAATGGCGAGCTGCCTCGAGGCCCACGCCGAGATTAGTCGACTTCGGGCAGAGAAGTCGGTGCTAGCTACCAGTGAGTGAGTGGCTGGAAAATCTCTCTTTGAGACCTTCCTGTTCGTCCTCATATGCCATTTCACTGCTATCTGCCTCGAGTACTAGCCCCGTCGAGAGGAGCAAGCAGTAACCTGAAGAAACATGGCGTAGCTTCCATGCTGCCGTGCACACTTCACCGATCCCTACAATTGACCTAGCATCAACTGTCTGGCTCCTATTGCTACCAAACCGCGTTGGGTTTCCCCAACTATGAGTTGCGAACCCTTGTCCTGGGTCTTTTAAATGATGATTTTATGATCCGGTGTGGGAGAACCAGCACCTTTGCACTATGATACCATGGCTGGACCTCACGATCATATAAAACTGTCTCTTCCTTCAGACCTGATTTTTCAGCGTTGAGGCGCGGTGTTTGCCATGTCAATTCTGCCTTAGGTTCTTTATTTGATGCAGTGCCGGATATCTTCACTGCATATCAGTTTCGGGAACTGGATCGAGGCGAACGGGTGTGTTACACGATTTTATGTTTTAAGCGAATCAACGACTCCCCAAACTTTTGATGAGATATGCCCTTCTGCTAAGGGTAAATGATTCCAAAATGGGTAGCAGACGAGCTGGGGAAGTGAGGCTGCAAGAAGGATATCTAGCCTCCTTGTGAGATTGGGATTTGCAGTACTTTAGAACTATCAACCGATACCCATTCTTCGAGGCTGGAGTTTAAGAGAAGTGTGGAAAATTAGGTGAAACGAGGAAGAATAGTGGTTGTATGAGGTGGTAGGCATGTCAGATGATGCTCCATTCAATATCATATCCAAGTATAGAGAAGGAGGAAACATCGTGAGACGAACTTGTAGCCATGGGCTACCGCTAGACCTCTGGGTGGACGATCGCAACCCTATACTGTGTGCTTGTCACATTAGTCGGAGAACTAGTGCTAGGTGAGGTTCGAGACAAAACCAGTCCAGCCTACAAGTTCGTTGGATGAATACAGAATACGGTTGTAGAAATAACTCGGCGGCGCCAAGTGGCACCGCATGCTACGGCACAAGAAACGGGATGTTTGTTTCCGCGGCATGCGCAGGGTCTCTCTGTAGATATGGGAAGCGGTACAATTTTTGTATGCCGCCCCCAAAAGCTAAAACGGAGATTCTTGCGATAGAACAAGAAAAATACAACGAATGATGAATGTACTTTGAAGTGTTGTGCAAGTGTCTAAACCACGCTACCTCAGAAATGAACTCTGCGTAGAGAAGTCGTAGACCAGATAGTCGATTTGCAGTCGTTCAAACCCCCAGTTACTAGATAGTCACTATTAGCCTACCTATCTCTACTTCCGGTAGGATTGATGCGTATCCCTCGATATCATATGCGAAACGAGTGCTAAAATAAATGCCTTATTTGTTATCTTTCAATGTGTCTTCGAGATGGGCTACTGATGTACACAATGCTAGCTCTTTTACGATTTGTACTACAAATATCAATCCCAGAATACCTGTGGTGAAATCACCATGGTATATATTATGTGCCGCCGGGGCATGCCAAAGCGCCCCAAGAACCGTTTTAAAGAGTGAGTAACAGGCAGCTTTATTAATCAACCTTACCTTTGCCCCCTCGCTCCGACTCATTGCCTAATAAGCTCGCCCTCGCGCTCCCGGCCGTGCTCGTGGCCGTGCTGCTGGGGTCGACACAGTAGCTGAAGTCGACGACGCCCACGAGCTTGCTCACGCTCTCGACGAGGCCCTCGAGGTCGTCGCAGACGAGCAGGCTGCACATCTGCAGCACCGCGAACTCGGCGTACCCGGCCTGCGTCATGTTGCGCGTGTCGAGGAGGCTGTGGACCGGCTGCGTCTTCACGCTCACGTTGCTGTGCAGCGGCAGCGCGGTCATGATGCTCGCGTCGCTGCCGCCGCTGTAGATGTTATTGTCACTGGTCATGGTGGCGCCGAGGGCCTCGAGCTGGCGCGTGAGCTCGAAGGGGCGGGGGACCTTCAGGTGGGGTGGGATCGAGTGCCCGGACTGCAGCGCGTTCGAGAGTAACGTCAGCGTGCAGATGATGCTGTGCTGCGTCGGCGAGATGTTGGCGAGTAGCACGGCCAGCGCATCGCGCCACACACAGCTCTCGGGCCCATCAGAGGGCTGGCTCCCCGACCCCAGGTTCGACTTCGAGGTGGTGGTGGCTGCGGTGTCCAGCGAGTCTGTCATCGTCATCCCCGCAGTGCCCTTGCCGCCTCCACCGATGGTGTAGGACAGCAGCGTGAGGTACGAGTTGATGCGGGCGGCCCGCATGATTATGTCCTCGTACAACTCGCGCGGGAATTTACCGCCTATCGATGGCTCCCAGCGCTGGAAGTCGGCGTGTTGCTTCAGAGAGGGCAGAAGCAACATCAGCTTACCAAATAGCTTGACACGGTGCTTGGCAAGCTGGTGAGCGGGAGTGCCTTTTACGTTACGGTCACCCCCTGTGCCTTTCAGTTTGCTCTTGAGCGTCTCGTTGATGACGCTGAAGTAGTTGGCGAGCAGGTATAAAGTGGCGGCGAGATCGCGACGTAGCCATGTCCGGTCTGTTACAGGCGATGGGAAAATGGTCCAAATGAAAGCAACAAAGCAGCCGCCTGCAACAGTCGCGAGACGGTATGGCGCAAGCTCATATATTCTGCACAATAACCATTAGTATTTTATTAGCAATTCACATATCGTTGCAACTCACGGATAGTACGGCTGCCCCGTTGACTCAGATAGCGCTACACCGACTTTGAGTACTTGTAACTCGTACCCGATAATCAGAACTTGTGTTACCATGCAAAGCACAGTGCCAGGGATCAACTGTGGGAATTTCAGGAGGAAGTAAATGGAGATAGCTTGGAACAGAAACAAGAAGACGAATATGCCTGGAACCTTCTGGTCTACGATGTACCAATTGATAAGTGTGAAGACGACAGCGACAAGGGTCCCGATAATCCGGCAAAGGAATCCGAATATCGACTGTCCAGAAGCTACGAAAGGGCCAATTGTTAGTACACCACAAGTCTTAAGTCGTAGAGCTCAAGAGGGGTAGAACGAACTTTGTGTCATGCCTATCGCAATAATAATCATAGCCCATACAAGTCTCTGTTCCTGGAAGAACACGTGCGTCTGTTCAAGAAATGCGACAATTCCAATCGTCAGGGTAGCGCAAGCACAGCGGAATCCAAAGGCCGATTCCTCAGACGAGAAGAACTTCGAGACGGCGCGCACCGCGTTGCCCGTATGCTCCCAAAGGTTCGACGGCGGTAGATGCTCGGGGTCCTTTTTCAGAGCAAAACTGTCGCCCATGGAGATGACGGCCATGCTTGCATCGAACATATCAGTATTGTTTTCCTGCCCTTGGTCTTCGTCGCTAAAAACACTCGCGACCCATTTCCGGAGTACTTTTGGCTTCGGAACTATGAGGCGCTTGCGTGCCATTGTGCCGTCCGCGACTTTTAAGTCCGCGAATCGGACAGTTCGCAACACTCCCTCTCCAGCGGCTTCCATCTACATGGTGGTTAGCATAGTCCATGGCCAACTATAATATGATACGCTTTGTGCACTGCAGGGGATTGGACGAATTGGAGTAGGGAGGAGATCGTCTTAGGTTAGGATTGCTTAACCCTTCTCGAGGTATGAATTAAAGGTAAACCCAACACGGTTCTTACAAGGGTCTCGAGGTATAGTAGGACGTAGAGCTGTTCCTGGTCACGGCAATGCCTTGCGTCAGTTTGAGAAAACGAGACGTTATGGACCTCGTCAAGCGACGCGTTCTCTGCCAAGAGACCCTTCTCTTGAGCCCAAGCACGGAGGATCGTGCCTCGAACATCATGAAATGATTTGATTCTGCCCTTGAGGGCTTCTGCAAATCCCGGGTCCCCAGGTTGGATCAGGTCGCCTTTAGACTCAACATCGGCGTCCATAGCGGACCCCTGAGCGTTACTCTTGCTCTTCTCAGAGGCCTTGGGGCGTGGGAGGATTTCCAGCAGCATCCCAGCATGTTGTAATCCTTCGTCAATGGCATCAGAGAGCTTCTCAAATGGCTCATGAAGCTGTTTCATAACCTCATTCCAGACTCTTTTATCCTCGTTTTTCTCGGCGAGTATTTCGAGCGGCGTCTCAGAGTCGGTGACCCACCCGCGTTTCTCGGCGAGGCGCTGAAAGATATCGATGACTGTACCAATGCCATGAATCGGTATAACGACGGCTCGTAATAGTTCCTGGAGGGCAGTTAGGTCCTTAGCCGCTAACTTGGCCCATGCGATATCTCTTTTAGCAAACGGCAAATCAACGTATATCTTGCTGGTGAGGAGTCGCAGGTTAAACATAGTGTCCTTGATCGCTTTTGCCTCGGCTGTTGACTTCGGCTCAGGCTGCGCCTTATTCTTCTGCTTCTCTTGACGAGACGTGTCGATCGAATCCTCGGAATCGCTAACATGAGTTGCCGCGCAGATATCAGCAGGAATGGCAAACATATCCTCCCTCTCTAGACTCTGTAGGTACACCTTCTCTTGCTTTACGGCCCCTCGGACAAGCTGGATGGCGCCCTTTAGCTGAGCGACCCAAACGGCACGGCTCGAAAGGGGGAAAATCAACAGGGAGGTGCCGGCTGCAATAGCGAAACCAAGCAACATGGCAGTAAACAGCCGTCGCACGAAGGACTCAAAGGCGGCATTGCTGGTGAGCAGTGGGCTGAAAGTGCACGAGATGTTGGACAGAATTGAGTAGACGATAACAGGCACGTTTAAGCTTGGGTACTTGGCACGGACCGTATTCACAATCCAAGTGTTGGCAAACAGGAACACGGCAGACACGGCAGACTGACTCGAGTTGTAGCCGGTGGGCGTGCTCTGCGTGTGAAGGCGAGCTTGCAATGCCGACCACAAGATCAGCAGGGAGACGGCGGCTCCAACACTCAAGAATATGAGGTTGAACACTAGAGTCTGCACGAACTTGCCGCGAGGGAGCACACTAAGCGAGAGCACGGAGATAATGCCCACGAGGTATCCGAAGTTGGTGAATTCGCGAGCTATCGCGTCGGACTGGTAAATAGCCAGTCCAATGACGGGTGCAAGGGCGCCTCTATTGTATTACGGTGGTTAGTTACTGCATTGGCCAGCCAGCCAAGATGGGCGCATTTATTTTTTTTGGGTGTCTTTGCGCGAGTAGCATGAGAGATATAATTTGAATTCAAATCCTTACTTAAACATGGCTGTCAACGTGGGTGCATCGAGACCCAGCTTGACCAACAAGCCCGCGATGAAGCTTGGCTTCGGCGGCGGCGGTGATTCTGTAGTCGGCGCATTGCTCGTGTCGGGATCATTCTCTTCTTTCCTTACACTTGCATCACTGCCAACGTCATTGGATTGGGATGACTGCTGCTGCTGCTGCCCTTCGTCGTCGGCTTGTTCTCGAATCGCGTCATCTTGATACCCTGGCGAGCTTCCCGCCATTGTGAGTTACCCGCGGGGTACAGCACTGTTGTACCTAGTATTCTGTAGCAGCGGGCGACCAGCAACGAGCGATTGAGAAGAAGGAGAAAAAAAAAACACGAAGAGACCACTAACTAGCATATGCGTACAAAATATCAAAATAGCTAGATAGCTAGGTAGGTTACGTAGATATTCAATCTTCATGTAACTCTGCCCCATCCAGCCGGGAGACGGGATCAAAGAAAGCGAGCTATTAAACTAGCATTCTTGGCATGTAACCTGTCTACGGGGCTTACATTTCACAAGTCTAGGGAATGGATGACGCTGGCTCATGACTGGCTACTGCTGTGAGGCTATCTAGTTCACTAACCTCACTGAGTAAGGCCTCGGTACTCCCTAAAGATTGGCTTTGTTAGCTGGAACACACCAATCAAGACTAGCACCTCGGTAGCCAGGGGGCCTGAGTAAGCACCCATCCGCAATTCGCCAATCAGCAGCAGCAATCAGCCCTATTGCGTAAAGTACAGAACTCTTTCTTAGAGCCTTCAGAACTCTCGATGGTAACTTGAACGACAGGCAACTATGCTATATTCGTGGCATTTGGAAATATTTACATGATAGCTACTCTGCCTTCATAAATTGTTACTGTACTAGGGAAATCACTTACTCCGAGCATAGCAGCCTGAAATGGGCTTCGATACTTTGGTACTTATAGCAAAATGAAGCCGAGGAACGTTGTGAGATTTAAGTAGGTAGGTACCCGGAACTAACTACCTAGATAGTCTTGGCATTTACCTGCAAAGCTGCCCTTGATGTAAGCATAATGCGACATGTATCTCGAGTTACCAACTTCAAGATATGTTTCGTAAAGCTAAGTACCAAATACCAAGCATACCTAGAGGTCTCATTATGAACTACAACGAACAATATGTTACCTGAGCACACCTAAATAGAGGAGTCACCTTTACTAGTCAATCAAATAATACTGGGAAACATTGCTACAAAAATGAGATGAAAAATCGAGTAGTTTGTTTGTTGTTTGATAAGTAGACAATAGGCTGTTGCCTAAATAGACCCAGCTTAAGTCAGATGTATTACATTGTGGTCATGGAGAAAATCTTAGCTCAATTTGTCTGGACTATTATCCACATACAGAAGCATATTCCAAGCCTCATGAAGATCTCAAGATACCTTTGGCATATTTAGATACTTTGGTATGAGCAGGTATGAGCAAGTCGAATTGGTGTCTGTGCTAGACTCCCAAGCGATAAAGTAGTATACTTTTCCCTAGTCATTATTTCAGATTGATTGCTATCACGAATATATCATATTCTTCTTACTTCACAACTGCGATGTACCGTTTAATTAATAAAGCCACCACTGGTTTAACTCATGTAACTCTATTAAATCAATTTACAGGCTATAATAATAGTTAAGCTGGAACTACTTGATGAGGACTTAACAGAAGGCCTAACACGGCATAGATATGCATGCATAGTACCTTCCTTCCTAGTTGCCAACTTAGGCAACTAACATTCAATAGCGCAACCCAATTTGCTAGGAAGGTGCACAACTACCTACCTCGCCTACTGATTGCTAACTTAGAAGTAGACATATACATAGGTACTTGTTATTAATTTTGGTAATATGAAAAGCACTTATTGCCACGTACTCCACCCTCTACCCAGGCAGATATATACAATAGCGTAAGTTAATACCTACCTTAGGTATTGCTGGCCACAACTTGCCACTAAGGTTCATGCCTGAGGCAGTTCTACCAGTGCTTCTATTTAACCTCCTTCTATCTAACCTCTTCCCGCCCGACTTCTTTTCCTTAACTTCCACCTCTTTAACTTCTTTTCATCTCATCTCTATTCTCTTCTCTCTTTGTTTCAACAAAACACACTTGTATGCTTCTACATAACCACAACCAGGCATATCCACCGCTCAAAGCTTCAGTCCTTTCATTCTCTTCCTCTTACTTTGCTGCAGTTCACCTCTTCCTACCAGCTAAAGCTAGTTCTCGCCGGCATCTTGCACAGCTCCATAAAGGATCGCAACTCACTGGGTAAGAACACCTATCACAAGATATTTTTTTCGTTGTTATTTCCTGGACTAGCCTTGTCTTCCAGCTGCATCTGTTGGCAACTACCTTGTTCATGTAGGCTGTGCTGTCCTTCCTCATTCCATATATACCAGTACCTAGGTACATTAGCAAACAACTCGCACAACTCAACTACTCGATTACTCCACCACAACCCTACCTTGACTCTTGCCACATACAGGTGTATATGTATGTCACCTTCTCCCATTCATCCACTTGTCATACCCTTCTAACCTTCCAACTACCTTTTCTCCCCCTATATCCTTCTCCTCTTCTATCTCTTCTCCTACCTACTCTCCTACCTACTCTCCTACCTACTCTCCTACTTCCTCTTCATCCCCCACCTCCTCTCTATCTTCTCTCACTTCTCCATTACTTTCACATCCTCTTCTACTTCTCCTCTCGATTCCTTTTGCACACTCTTTTCCGCATCTTGGCTCTTCACGATCGGGTGCCTTTATTCTTTTTCACTCAACGATTTTTCCATCTCTGTATTCCTCGCATTCTATCCTTGCAGGTATGCAATCCCGCTTTTCTACCTGCTAACCAACATCTATCTCGCCAACTACCTTCTCATCTGTTCAATGGGTCGGGCAACTGGCTAATATCATACACTAAGGTAAGCAAGACTGTTTCTTGTTGTCACGCTGCTTCTGATCTCTGAGTTCGCCTCTCTATCTGTTCCCAAATTTGTAACGGCAGACAACTTTTTCTCCGAACCCTCGCATCGCATCAGGCATCCTCTCGTTAAACAAATGCCACCTTCTTAGGTACTTTGGTACCTATCACTCTGCTGCATCCATGGTACTTAGGTACATCTATTACGTTCCTTCCTCTTCCTCCTAGCTTCCACCACAGTCTTTACTCTTATTACCTCTACCTCTACCTCCTACCCCTACCTCCTACCTCTACCTCCTACCTCTACCTACATACCCAACCCACTTCCATCTTCTACCTTAGTCCACATACATTTACAGAACTTCAACAAGGTATCTCACATCATTCACATCTTATCCTCTTCAACCCTCATCTAAACATTTCACCTCGCATCATGTCCATCGTGACTTCCCTTCGAGGCAATCATGCTTGGTACAATACTCCAAAGTGTTATCCTATTTGAGCTGATTTCTCTTACTAACCACCACTGGACACTAGTTTCTTTACGACCCAGAGCAAGCTACGTATTTATATCCAGTCGCTAACAATCCTCAGCATGGTGCCAAGTCTAACAGTACAGTTTCATGACATATTAACTTTTGTCTCAGAACACCTAGAAAAGTCGAAGAGAGGTCCCTGAACACGCATGGGAGGTCGGCTCCCGAAGCAGAGCCCAAGCGAAAGAGAGCGTGCCAGGACGTAACTGTCAAGAGGAGACCAGTCCGCACAAATGGCAGCGTAGGCATACCTTTTAACCGTTTGCGTATCACCACGAGACTCTACTCACACGCTTTCGGTTGGCCGCAACCCGCCTCGGCGGAAAGGCTGCGTCCCTGTACCTCGAATCGCCGGCCACGCACTGTCGCTACCTCCGAGTATCGTGCGCCATGAGGGTTATAGTCGGTGAGATCCCCCCCTGCGTCGTGTGCCTTTCCATTTCAGACTTGAGCCGTGGACCGCCGTGTCCAGGGACCTGCCCAGATACTCTCACGCACGATTCGTCGTCGTGGGCCGCGTTGTGAGCTCGGTGATCTAAGCTGGCCCCGTCCAGTGCCGGACCTCCCCCGGGCACCCCGATGGCCCCCGTGCCTGTGATGAGCTCTCGGACCGCGGTGGATAATGCCTTGGTTTTCCGAGCCCCCGTGCTTGATGGACCGACGGGCCGATATGGGACATGAGGTTGGCCGGCAAGGTGTCCTCCTCTGTTGACCAGTGGCCTCTCTTCGGAGATAGCGCGCAACGTTCTCGTATACTCGGATGGAACCTCCTCCCGTACCCCTCAACTGATACTTCATGGAAACGCCCAGGAGGGGTGCGCTGTTGTTGTCTAGTCAGCCTGGAGACCGGGCTAGGTGATTTCGGCCTTGGTAGCGGGAACGGTTAGGCTCGGAGATTTATTCTCCTAATTTTTTGTCCACATTTCATTCATTTGAAAATGGCTCAGCTCGCGGCCTTTGTCTCTGACATTAACGCTTGTTAGAATCTTCGGATTCGACCAATTTTTTGTTCTTCTTGAGGCCGTCTCGTAGCCGTTGTCTCTGACATAAATACTTGACACTTTTTTTTTCATCGCAAACTCTAATTTCTTAGGGTTGCGAAGAAGAAACACTTGGCTTTCACATGCATAAGCTTATGTCAATTGTCAATTCATGTAACCTCACAGTTGTGTTGCCAAACCTGCAAAATTAAATCTCTTTAAACCTGCAATTGGCCTACTCTATAATACCACCATCCATAACAATTGGACTGCTAAAGAGCTTGATACTGGTTAAATAAAAAAAATGACGGGCGTCAACGATAATGACCCGCTACGATCTCGTTTTTCTAGGCGATCCCTCGGTGAAATACCAGGATACCTAGAGTTGCCATTTAGGTGGGGGTCAATTCGAACCCTTGCAGTACTTGATAACTTGGTTGTCAGACGAGATTTAAACAGGCCATGGTCAAGGATGCTAGGCTCCTCGACAGGGTGCAGCTGACAGAGCGCCATACAGAGGCGTTATCTGCCAAACCGAAATGCAGCCGAGAGAAAACGGCGCTGCAGTGTGACTTCGACGGATCGGCATCGGCGATCGGCGAACGTCAGACCCGTATTCAATCAATATTCGCGGTCTAGAATTCAGCAGGCGAGTTCCGCGGCGTGAGGGCTGGATGCCTGAGATGTGATGTAACAACTAGAAAATTTCTCTTCGGTCAGATTGGATTCCCAGATGTGTTAGAATGATTGTATCAATTGAGCCTTCACCATATCGTCTTCATTAGAATATGTCGGTTCAAGTTGATTTAGTTTGGCTTGTTATTGATGTGGTCGACGAGCGCACTAATTGGGGAATTGTTGCTGTTAGCTTAGTTTTTTTTTTCTTTTTTCTTTTTTTCCGCTTTAGTATTTGCAGCAAAGAAATGCTTGTATACTAACACACGTGTAGGAGGATAGATGTTGTCTTATCATGTTTATAATTTCATTCTCTCGCTACTTATATATATTTATGACATGGGGTAATCCGTTCACCAGATAGTAATACACTTATTTAGAAGTATCAACAACGTATCGTCCAGCGATCTTGCCCTCCTCCATCAGGTTGAATACTTCTTGCAGCTGGCTCAGGCCAACGACCTTGTAGGGGGCCTTGATGAGTCCTCTGCGGAAGAACTCGATCGCCTCGGCTGTGTCTTGTCGGTTTCCGACGTAGCTGCCCTTGATGTTGATCATGCTGTGTCATTCATTAGCAAGTCGTGTTCTATACTACTTTATATCGGAGAGGAAGAAAGAGGAAGAGAGATGTAAGGAGGTCGAGGAGGGGTAACGTACCGAGTAACAGTGTCGAAAACAGAGGCCTTGAGGAAGGCATTTGCAGGTAGACCAACACAGACGATGGTGCCGTGGGGGCGGACATATTCGCTGGCCTGCTGGAAGGGCCTCTCGCTGACCGCGAGCAGCAGCACGGCGTGGGGGCCATAGCCCTCGGGGGTGGCGGCCTTGACATCGGCAACGACGTTCTTGCTGGTCGTGAAGTCGACGTATTCCGTGGCGCCGAGCTTCTTGCACATCTCGCCCTTCTCGGCGCCGCCATCGATGGCGATGGGGTGGAGACCCATGGCACGCGCATACTGGATGGCCATGCTGCCGAGGCCGCCGCCGGCACCGACGATGGCGACGAACTCGCCGGGGCGGGCGCCCGACTCCTTCAGGCCCTTGTAGACGGTCAGGCCGGCGCATAGGATGGGAGCGATGGCCTCGAGGTCGCAGTCCTTTGGTATCCGTGCTACGTGGGCAGCCTTGGCAACGGCATATTGCTGGAAGCTACCGTCGACTGTGTATCCGGATAGGTCGGGAGTAGGGCAGAGAGGCTGTGAAGCGTGTGTTAGTATATCCCTCAGGCATATTCTTCTTTCGTTCTTATGTATCACGCACCTCGTTGGCTGTCCGGCAGAAAGAGCAGCTCATGCACGATCCGTTGAGCCACTTGATACCGGCGTAATCGCCAATCTGAACATCGGTGACGAGCTCGCCACGGGCGACGACAATACCGGCACCCTCGTGGCCACCGACAAGGGGTAGCTTGGTGGCCAAGGGCCAGTCACCCTTTACGGCGTGCAGGTCGGTGTGGCAGACACCAGAGTATTTGATGTTGATGAGGACCTCATCGGGGCCGGGCTTGGGTACGGGGATCTTCTTATGTATGACATCTGTAGGGGCTGTTAGCGAATGCGTGCCCAGAGGATTGAATGCGACGGTAAATGCATACTTTCGCCCGTCTTCTCGAGAACCTGCGCCCACTGCTCCTGTGGAATCTGTACGGACATGATGTGTAAGTGTATTTAGGAAGAAGTGATAACAAGAGTTGATATTAATAAAACTCTTGGGTTGTTATTGTTGTGTGTATGTAGATGCTTGTTGTCTGATGGACTTGAGATTGGTTTAACGTTGCAAGCGAAGGCATGCACTCTATATATACTCGAGTGAGAGGCATCATTTGAAAGTTTCATACATACAACATACATCGACTTACACAGCATACAGTAGCTGATCCTCCTGGGTGGGCAATGCCACCAATGCAGGGCCGCTACAGGTTGCACGAAGACTAGCTATAGAAAGCTACCCCTCACGTTGTGTTGGGGGGTTTTTTGCCCCATTCAATTCAGGTGGTGACAATGTGAGCGTGAGCAGGTCGGCTAGTCAGCCCATCGTTGGCTGACGATCACCGTGTTGTGTTAGCTCTCTCCGCTATCGCCGTTATTTGGCGACGGCGGTTTCTAGTCTCATTTTCAGAGGCCACCCATCAGCATTCTTCTGACTCCTGAGTGCGGTTTCAACACCGGAGTTAAACCAAAGCAACACGCATCTTAGTAAACTGGAAATTACATTGCGGGGTATCATGTACACTAATTACATGTAGGTTGAGGGGGTCTGAGGTGCGTCTAAGGCACGTTTCCGAAGCGAGAAGTGCTCGTGACGTAACGCGACTCCTGCTTATGGTATGCCGTTGACAGCATAGTGACACCGAACGACCCCAATAGACCCAATAGACCCGCCAGAACGGTGGAGACTGGTTGGCATTGGCACCCTGGTAGGTCCTGATCTGACATAGCGTCCACGGCCCAGGGAGACCGCTCCAAGCCAGGCCCCATGCATCCATCGTATCGTGTCGCCCTCGGTAGAACGGAAGAAAATCCCTGGGCCAGACGATCTAGAACGGCGGTTCAGTGCTCTGGCGATCCTGGGCACTTGCTCGTTTATCGCAAGTGAACTCCTGGAGAAAGCGACGCTACGCCCAACTGCGCCTGGTTGACGCGGGTTAGCCTGGACAGACCTGGAGTCCCCGGGACTGGGGAATCAACACAACACCCATGAACCCTGAATCACCCTGAATCTGCGACTAGAACCAGAACACCACGCGCCTCACCAACCTCAGGCCTCTCGGCGCAAGGGATTGACTGGCCGCTGTCATTGGTCTGTGAGGCTGTTCTGGGGTCGCGTCTGGCTAGGAGCAACGGAAGGAATCTCTTTTCCCCAAGCTTCTCCAACGTCCCCCGCAACACTCCACGATGTGCTCGTCGCAAATCCGGGGAACGAAACAGCTAGTGACTGTGTCAGGGTATGGGTGCTTATATTATTATGCGTACTGCTTTTTGTCTAATCCAACCGTAAGCCATGTTCTCAGCCTCGGAACACTAGGAATGTATTTCTCGCCCCCGGAGTTTTCTTCCCTTTGGATACCATCGCCGAGCCTCCCCCTCCCCACCTAGATAGGTCTAACCATCCAGCGTTTGATGCAGGACATTCACTCGATAACTTTCACTGCGTGCCATCAGCTCCTCGTGTGAGCCCTTCTCCACACACTGGCCGTCCTCGATCATGAAAATAATGTCAGCGCGTCGAATCGTGTGTAAGCGGTGCGCAATGGCCACTACTGTGATACCCCGTGTCGCTTTCTCCAGGCCGTCTTGTAGTAACCGCTCGGATTCGGCATCCAGAGCACTCGTCGACTCGTCGAGGAGCAATAGTCGTGGTTTCCGAACCAGAGCTCGAGCGATCGAGAGGCGCTGTCGTTGACCACCGGAGAGCTGTCCACCATTATTTCCACATTGCGTATCATACCCGTCAGGTAGCGCCATGATTGTGTCGTGTATGTTTGCTAACTTGCAAGCCTCCTCGACTTCGGCATCCGACGGCTCGACTCCTGGCCGACCTCCGAGGGCTACGTTGAAGCGGATGCTTCCATCAAAAAGCACGCTGTCTTGAGGCACGAGCCCAATATCGTCTCGGAACACAGGCTCTTTCTTAGAGCTAATGTCGAATCCCCCGACCTCAATGCCACCAGATTCGACGCGATACATGCGCTCTAACAGTGATATGATGGTAGATTTGCCAGCACCGCTGGGCCCAACCAGGGCACAGAATTGGCCTGGCTGGATATTAATATCGAGTCCCTTCAGAATTTGACGGTTGGGGCGCGCTGGGTAAGAGAACTTGACTTGTTTGAAATTGACGGCGAGGCCTTGACCTGGTGTTGATGCTGGTGTCCTTGACTCGATCATAGCCTCTGGATCATTTCTTCGCGGTTTTGTGCCTATCGTTTTTGATGACCCGAGGTCGATGAGATCACAGATACGCCCTACAGCTCGGCCCGCCCGGGTGATTTCGGGTGCGAGAGTGAAGAGCTGGCCCCAGAGCTGGGCACTCACAAGAAGTGAGATTAGTACAATGAAGAATTGCGCTTGCGTATACAATCCTGAAACGATTTGCTTTGACCCCCACCAATAAATCAGTGCATAAAGCAGATTGGATATGCTCATAGATAATGCGAGGAAACAGTTGGACCAGATAATAGAGCGCGTCACCTCCTTGCGGGGCGCTTCAAGAGAGCGCTGATATGTTCCCAGGATCTCTTGCTCTAAGGAGAGGGCCGCAACGGTCTTGATAGAGTTGACAGCTTCGACAGATATGCCAACAGACTTTTCGAAGGCCTTCCCGTGTCTTTCGTCAAATCGAGCGATAATCCACAATTTCATGAATCCGGCACCAAGCATGAGAGGCACGATGGCGAGACACACAACCGCAATCTTCCACGCAACGATATGAGACAGGATGATTGCACCGATGAAATTGACGGAGATCGAAAACATAGTTCCGATGATGGACCCTGTCAAGCTACCAATGGCGGCCGTGTCGCTCGTGATGAACGAGAGGAGTGATGACGGGGTTCGGCTCTCCGATTGGTGCCAGTCAAGGTCTTGTTCGAACATAGTGCGGAAAGACAGCACTCTGATGACATATAAGACCTTTTCGGCCACGAAACCGAACACCGACCAGCTCGTTCCATTCGCGAAGAACTCGATGATAGCAAGAACGAAGTATAGTAGACCAAAAAAGCTGCCTGCGGCTTTAATTGCATCGGCCGTGTTGCAGGGGCTTAGGGCTCCAATGGTGTGACCAAAGATTAACGCTGAACCAAGGTATGTACCGCCAACAATGAGCGACCCGAAGAAGGCAATAAATAACCACAATAAATAGGGCCGTGCAAGAGACCCCATCCTTTTCATAGTCGACCAGGCCGGCTGCCCAGATTCTTTCTCTGTTGGAGTGGTAGCGGCCACCTCCTGCTTGTTGGATTCGACTTTGCCAACGACCTCTTGCACATCGTCAACAGCAATAAGCGAGCTTGGCTTTTCCTGTAGGTCGATTGATGACTTGCTTCCCCGTGCGGTGGTGATACTAGAGGCCTCGGACCCCATATTTTGCAGCTTGACTAACGCAGCGTAATCCCCGTCCTTTGCCATGAGATCGTTGTGATTGCCTTGCTCGATGACCTTACCATTACGCATAACGACAATCTTGCCGGCATTCTTGACGGTAGCAAGCCGATGTGCGATTGATATTACAGTTCTCCCTGCTGAGGCCTTCTCGATGGCGGCTTGAATTCTTTGCTCACTAGCTGAATCGAGGGAGGAGGTGGCCTCATCTAGGACCAAGATTCTTGGATCCTTCACCACAGCCCTAGCGAGAGCCACTCTTTGCTTTTGACCACCGCTTAGCAGATCACCGTTAGTTCCGACAATGGTGCCAAGCCCGAATTCAAGATTGCCCAGGAAAACACCCGCATCAGCTAGGTCGGCAGCATGTAAGATCATTCGAGCAACCTCTACCATCTCTGGGCCATGGGCTTCTGCAGCCGCAAGGAAATCCTGGCCACTGCGCACAGCCTCAGCGACTAGTGATAGTTGGTTACTGAGCACAATGGATTGAAAGGCTGCGTGTTCCGGGCGAGACGAGTTGACTAAGCCGAGAGCGATGTTCTCAAGGACTGAGCGATTCAATAACATTGGGTCTTGTTGAACGAGGCCGATGAAGCTTCTTAGCTGGCGTACATTGATATCTCGTATGTTTCGCCCATCCAAGAACAAACTTCCTTCGTCAGTATCGTATAAGCGAGTGAGGAGGCCGGCGATGGTGGATTTCCCACTTCCAGACAACCCCACAATTGCGGTGGTTTGTCCAGCTGGGAAATGTAGAGAGACATCTTGGATGACGGGGACATCAGGCCTAGAAGGGTATGTGAATGTTAAATTCTCTACCTGAACATCGCCTTTGAATACGTCGGGTGGCTGTTCTGGCCCCTCGATTGTGCCATCAATTTTCGACTGGCGATCTATGTCTGTCCTGAGTTTATCCAGAGTCGCCGCAGCAGTGCTGAATATCTGCAGGTAAGGCGAAACCTGGCTAATCACAATAGAAGCTACGCATCGATTAGCACAGACACGTAATTATTAGTCGAAATCCTTACCGTCGACAAGAATGAATATGATAGTATAAATCGACCCAACAGATGTCCCTGTGGTGCGACCTGCAACGACATCTGCAATGGTGATACTACCCTGCCAATACGCAAGGCCGCAGGCAGCGAAAGCGATGAAGTATAGCAGACCAGACTGGATTGCAACAGCGATGGCCTTTTTAGTGTTCTCTTTCTTAGCCAAGCTTAGTTCAGCGGCAAATTTGGCCTCAAGTTTATCGTTAGCTCTGAACGCCTGGACGACCATAACGTTGGATAAGCTCTCGAGGGCAATAGAGGAGGCGGAAGCAATATGCTCTGATGCAAGAGTAGC
This sequence comes from Nemania diffusa, assembly GCA_038501195.1. Taxonomy (NCBI): domain Eukaryota; kingdom Fungi; phylum Ascomycota; class Sordariomycetes; order Xylariales; family Xylariaceae; genus Nemania; species Nemania diffusa. The sequence continues at coordinate 3,358,739 of JBBPUQ010000003.1, forward strand.
ATATTTTCCGACATAGTGACCGCCACCAAATGTCATGATAAGGAAGGCGGGGACAAGAGACACGAGAATACCGGCAAGCTTCGGCCCCTTGATGAAAGCGATAATGTAAGAGGCTATGAAGAGAGATAGGACGCCGAGATAGACGCCAACCTTCTCTGATGTGCCATCTTTAATGATGTTGATGTCAGCACTCAGTCGCGATGAGACCTCTCCGGCCGGTAGGCCATCGAAGAAAGAAACCTCCTGCCGTAGTAGAGATCGGAGATACTTCTCCCGAAGTCGATGTGAAAGCCTCTCGCCGAAAAGGTTCCAGCACACGCCGTATATATAGATGAGTGCGAATTGGGCCAATGCTGCGGCAACGACGAGGAGGATCTTCTGGTTGATGGCGGCGAGATAGTCTTCGGACGATTGTGATCCCGTAGGGCCCTCAGCTGCACATGTAGCTCCATTGAGCTCATCGACAAGCTCTCCGAATAGGATACCCAGGATAGGAAACGGTATGCCAGCACCAATTGATGTGATGGTGCCAATTACAAGCAATGCATAATCGAGGGCGGTGGGTTCAGCATAGCTGAGCAGATGGAAATAATGAAAGATGCTACCAAAGATCTTGAAAAGCGTTAGCTAGAGGCCGGTATTGTCTTCATATTTTTCTTATTGTTTTCTTCGATTCGTATAACTACATACCCTTGATGCCATTGAAGGCGTAGAAGTCTTTTCGCCGCCTTTCTCGCCAGCATTGCTGCCCGAATCGGGGTTCGCGGGCACATCACCGGCTTCTTGGGCACCCATTATGATGAACGAGGGTGTCGCCGTGTGCTAGAATTGTTCATCCGCTGCATGTGAAGGGGCAGGAAATCAGAGAGAGAGAGAGAAAGGTCAAAAAACCAAGTATGCAAACACACGATTAAGAGCTCAAGATTTCATTTCATAAAATTTGGCCGGCTGCTAGTGACGACGGCATGTTTTTTGGCCCTTGGCCCATGAATGAATATCCACATGCTGTGATGAGCCTGCGGGCTCAAGCATGCAATTCTACCTACTTGTAATAACATGAAGCGGACCCCAACAGACTAGACAAATACAAACCCGCCATTACATGCGGTAAGTAGTGGGATTATGGGGAAAAGTGATGCGATGCTACACAGATGTAGTGTTAGTATAATTCTAGGCGGACCTGTCTGTCAGTCTAGGTATTTTTCGGTGTCATGATGTAACCCATGCATGCCGAGCCCGCAGGGTACAAACATGTACCTCGGAGGTCCGAAGCAGACAAGTGACATGGAGAGGGAAAAGGTGAATTTCCCTCTGCCCACAACACTACCGCCGAAAGCGGGCAGGACAAGACACGATGAGGAGAGCCAGGGAGAGCGCCGTGGGGCTGGGCATGCAAATCATCGGATCAGATAAGATAATTTTCAGGGCAATAAGCCAAGGTTTTTTTTTCTGCACAGCGGCACAGTGCACCTGCATACCTATGGTAGGTGGCCTACGCATAGGCGCCCCTAGGCAGCTGTGGGCTATCTAGTGCAGTACCAAAAATACAGTAAGAAGTATGCGCTGCACTAAATACAGTACCGTGCCTAGATAAATGGCCCGAAACAGTGGTTGAGACAAGGGAGCTGGGTTATCTGATGGCGCTAGACTATATTAGATAAGTGGCTTACCTTGGTCATGCTAATGAGGCTTTTCTCAACACCAACCAGCTGTCTATCCACAGGCTACAGTATACTGCCTAACTAACTAACTACACTACCTAAAGCCTCGGCGCGCCCCAACTAATGATTTTACAAATACCTATTGATGAATCAATCCTCCAGCGTCTCCACCACCTCCCCAATAACCTGTAGGCGGCGGCGCAGCTAGACCCCATCAGCTGACACATCATTGTGCCCCCCATGCCGCCGTGTGGGCAGCGCGTGCTGAGATGATAGGCGTAGTATATGGTATTGAAACTTGTCCTTCGTTTGCACAATGTCCAAGGTTCATCGACGTGCCATAACGTCTATTAACATGCATGAATTCAGCAGCAGCAATAATAGCAGTAGCCAGACACCACTGCTTAGCCCTACCTCGAGCAATAGTGATGATGGATACGATGAAGATGTGAGGACTGCTTACGGATCCGCGTCGGGGAAGAATCCGGGGAAGAACGATACGGCCGTTACAGTAAACTCCCGGAGTGACGATGGTGATGATGATGACGGCGGCGAGGACGGCTATGGCGATGATGATGATAGAGGTGAAGGGCGCCCGTTGACTGGTTCTTCATCCCCTGGTGGTGTTGCGCAAGCAGACGCAATCAATCAAGTCTGGTCGAGAGCCTCGCTTGTGACGGCCTACCTCTTGTATGCCGACCAGTTCCAAAACACAGCTCGGTTCGTGGTTGACAGTGTTCTAGTATCTGTCTGTGTTCTTTCACCAACGCGCTACAGTGGCAGGTAATCTTCAACCTGCTACCCTACGTCGTTAGCGAGTTCTCGTCCCATTCGTTGATACCCACCATCGCCATCGTCTCGAATATCCTCAGCGGCGTGCTGAAACTCCCGGTAGCCAAAATAATCGACTCCTGGGGCCGACCTCAGGGATTCGCATCAACGACCCTTCTTGCCGCTCTCGGCTTGCTGCTGATGTCTCTCTGCCAGAACGTTCAGACGTATGCGGCTGCACATGTCGGTGTCGCCAAATACCATCCCAAAGTCTACCATGCTTATTGCTTTCACAGGTCATATATTCAGTAGGAATTAGTGGTTTCTCGTATATTCTCGAAATCATTGTCGCCGATACCTCTTCGCTCAAAAATCGATCCCTCGCTTTAGCCTTTAGCTCTACACCGTATCTCATCACCACATTTATCGGTCCTATAATTGCTGGCTCTTTTACCGAAAACGGCCGGTGGAGATGGGCATTTGGTGTATCGTCGATCGGCATCATATTGCTGTCTCTTCCGCTATTTTATATTCTAATCTTGAATATGAGGAAGGCGAAGAGATTAGGGTTACTCCCAACGTCCAAGCCAGAACCTTGGACTATGAGGAAGATACGTCGCTACCTAGTTGACTTTGACGGTAAGGACCAGAGTGCTCAGATTCTCGAAGACAGGAGCTAATGTGTGTAGCCTTCGGGATGTTACTACTCAGCGCTGGGATGACGTTCATATTAGTCCCGTTCTCCCTCACTAGCAAGTCCACTTCTCACACTAGCCTCAACGCGTACACAGCGACCCTATTTCTTGGATTTGCATTTGTCATTGCATTCGGGTTTCACGAAAGAAGCACGAGTAAACCGTTTATAGCGTTCTCGCTCTTATGTTCCCGTAACGTTGCCGGAGCTTGTGTATTGTCCGTGACAATCTTCGTCGCTTATTTTGCTTGGGATGGATATTATACCTCGTATCTTCAGGTGGTTCATGATCTAAGCATCACCCAAGCTGGATATATCGGCCAGATCTATAGCATCGGGTCATCTATATGGGGTATTGTGGTGGGCTACTTGATCCGCAGATCTGACCGCTTCAAGTGGCTCGCCGTGGCAGCCCTACCTGTGCATATCATCGGAGGCGCCCTCATGATCATTTTCAGGCGACCTGATACTCATATTGTATTGGTCATCATGTGTCAGATCCTTCTAACTGTTGGCGGGAGCACACTGATTGTTTGCGAGCAGATGGCGGTCATGACGGTTGCTAGCCACGCAGAACTTGCCTCTGCCTTGGCTATTCTATCTTTGGCCACATATATTGGATCGGCAATGGGTAGCTCACTCAGCGGAGCGATATGGAACTCCACCCTTCCCGGGGCTCTTGCAGAACTACTCCCAGAATTGGGCCCCATTCAGCTAAATCTCATTGCTTCCGATTTGAAGAAGCAACTGAGCTATCCCATGGGCAGTCCAACTCGTTCAGCCATCATAGCGGCTTATGCAAAGTCACAGGCTCGTATGTGTATTGTTGGCACTCTAGTATCACTTCTCGAGATTGGGGCTGTCATGGTATGGAGAGACAGTCGACTCAGCAAGTCTAAGCAAGTCAGGGGAACGGTATTTTAGAGGGCTGTACCCTTCTGTATATTGATAGATATTACCTAGTAGAAACCGTAGAAGTAGATTCTATATACGTAAACAAACATAACGCTGGAATTGGAGTCATGCTCATCACTGAGTTTAACCTGTTGTTATTATGGGATACCTGGATTTAGTAGAGCATGTTAGGATAATCTGCCTATGTATTTAGTACTGCTAACTAGCTACTTCGAGGCCAAATATGATATCCACTCTCATTATTGCTCAGCTTACTCTCCGATCTCGCAACAGCCCATCGTCTTACAAGTACTTAAGGTACAATGCAGTGACAATGTAATAATGGGTCACTGATCCGATTTAATCTTATCTGATCCGATGATTAGATTTTCTTGACCCACCCTTGATCTCGTCTTCTGTCCAGATCCCCGGCAATTACACCAGCCCACGGGTGACGGGTCCAATTTCTAGTGAAAACTCGTCACCCTTAGCGAGAATCTAGCATTGACGGACTTTCTATTTAGCCTAGTCAATCAATTTCCTGCAGTCTTACCAGTCTGGTATTGCTCTCCGGGCACCTAAACATAGACTAACAAACCAGAATGCCGGAGAAGCTGTCAAACTCTGCAGTCATTCTCTTAACTTATTTCGTAAAAACCCCGAAGCAAACCGTCGATCCAAGTGTCTCAGTATATCACTATTTAACTACCAATCTCGGCCTAGCCCCAACAAGTTCGTCTACATGAAATTCAGGCCCGCCCTACATCACGCTCATGTTCAGGTGTGTCCTTATTACTGGGCCCTCGCTAGGCGCTCGCTGGTTGGGTTTCCGCTATGCTATACGTACTACGTAAGACGAGGAGGGAGGTGGAGCGCGGATTGGGAGAAGAAATCGCTCCACGTCTGGAAGAACCCGCCGAGGTGCAGAGTTATTCTTTAATGTCGTGACCTTTTTAGAGGCTCATATTTCGCCTTGATTCCTAAGTAGTAATTTTCCTTTTGGTCGTCTTTATAGAATACTAGATACCATGGCAACTCAAGAGATTTTCGAACAGCTTTCATATCAGTCTCAGTCTCAGGGACAGAACCTATCTCTCTTACATGGCCCTGTTGACCCTCCATTAGTGGATTTGACGCTAGGTGAGCTCCTAGATCTACAATGCCAACATCATGGAACACAAGAGTGTATAGTGACACCATGGACGGGCGCCAGATGGACATACAATGAGCTCAATCAACAGAGCTCGCAGTTGGCGAGAGCACTGATGTCTATTGGCATCGGCGAAGGAGATCGTGTGGGAATAATGGCTGGGAACTGCGAGCAGTATGCTGCCGTCTTCTTTGCTGTGGCTCGCATTGGTGCCATCCTCGTCATTCTTAATAACACTTACACACCAACAGAAGCTCAATACGCTCTAAAATTCTCAGGTACTACCTTTTGATTTAATTGAGGATTACGGTTCGAATCTAATATGAGCCTTAGATTGCAAAGTTTTCTTCACGACAAAGAAGATCGGCAAGACAGATAATTCAACACTCTTGGGGGAGATAGCAGCTCAAAAGCAACGCCCAGATGTGGTGATCCTGAGGGGAGACTCAGGCTCGTATCCAACATATAATGACCTGATTAAGCAGGGACGAAGAATGAGCAACAGTAATTTATACCGACATGGCCGAAAAGTCCTTGCTCATAATGTATGCAACCTCCAATTTACCAGTGGCACAACCGGACTACCAAAGGCGGCAATGTTGACACACCATAATATCGTGAACAACGCCCGTTTCATCGGGGACCGTATGCGTCTAACACCCGACGATATTTTATGCTGTCCGCCGCCACTCTTCCACTGCTTCGGCCTTGTGCTGGGTTTAATGGCTGTCATCACTCACGGGGCCAAGATCGTGTATCCCGAGGAGACCTTCGACCCCGCCGCCGTGCTCCGCGCCATCTCGGACGAGAAGTGCACGGCCGTGCACGGCGTGCCGGCCATGTTCGACACGCTCTTCAGCCTGCCGCAACCCCCGGGCTTCGACTGCTCGAACCTGCGCACGGGCATCATCGCGGGCGCGCCGGTGCCGCGGTACCTGATGGAGCTGCTGATCTCGCGGTTCGGCATGACCGAGTTCACGAGCAGCTACGGGCTGACGGAGGCGTCGCCGACGTGCTTCAACGCCTTCACCGACGACGCCGTCGAGCGCCGGCTGACGACGGTGGGGACGCTGATGCCGCACGCGCGCGCCAAGCTCGTCGACCACGCCGGCCGCGTCGTGCCCCTCGGCGCCCGCGGCGAGCTCTGCATCGCCGGCTACCAGCTGCAGGCCGGCTACTGGAACAACTCGGAGAAGACCGCCGAGGTCATGCGCCGCGACGCCGCCGGCGTGCTGTGGCTGCACACCGGCGACGAGGCCGTCTTCGACGATCAGGGCTACTGCGCCATCACGGGCCGCTTTAAGGACATCATCATCCGCGGCGGCGAGAACATCTACCCCCTCGAGATCGAGGAGCGCCTCGTCGCGCACGAGGCTGTCGTGCGCGCTATAGTGACGGGTGTTAAGGATGCGCACTATGGCGAGGCCGTCGCGGCGTTCCTTGAGTCGGCACTCCCCGCTGACCAGCGCCCCACGGACAAGCAGGTCAAGGAATGGGTCCAGCTTACGCTAGGCCGGCACAAGGCTCCTGCACACGTCTTCTGGCTAGGCGAGAATGGCGTCCCTATTGATGTGCCCCTGACTGGGAGTGGGAAGGTGAAGAAGTTCGAGATGGCCCGGTTCGGGGAGGAGATCTTGAGGAAACAGCGTCTGGAGAAGCTCTAAGCAGGAACTTAGAATTTTAGATTTTAAACAGAAGCATTGGTAGGCATAGAGATAAGGAGAAAGGGTTCAATAAGAAAAAGGGGCGATGTGGCTAGGTAGTGTGTTAGACGCACCTCTACTATAAGTCATTTCGGAGTATATACGATAACGAGAGAATACATAATCTACAACATGTACGGAAATATATTTATATTAACAAGTGTTTATAACGATGAACTTAAAGATCATAGTTCGAGGCACTAGGTGTACCTGCCCTCTATTGGGAATGAAGGTCACCATTTCTACCTAACATGAACACGACAAATACCCTACCCATTTCTCAGCACCTCTTGTAACCCGCAATCTCCCTTTTATCTTGCGCGATTATTTTTATATATCTATCTAGTTTATCCTCCATAACACGAAAATAACACGAAAATCCAACACCTGAATGAGCATCCTCGCTGGCGCCGGGTTTTCGGCACGGGGATCGCCGGTGCAGCCCCTGAGTGCTGTTGCTAGTATGGCGACCGCCGGTTTCCGATCCCGGTGGTGGATGCAGACCCTGGCCATGCGTATGAAACTAGGAAAATAACATTAAGGTTATAAATTTTTATTGTTAACGAAGCTCTAGTCTATTTTTTTCCAAGGGAATCCTCATATTATTCGATGCGTGTCCTTGAGGTGTGTTATTAGATCTTGAATAATCTGTAATGGCTAATATATATCAGAAATTTAATCTTTTAGATTCAACTCTACGTTAAGTTCTATGGACCATTATAGCAGATATTATTCAGCTGCCTAATTTACTTCTGTTTAAGTGCTGTCTATGTGTTCTGAGCTCCCACGAAAGAACAATAAAGGCTTTTAAGTAGGAATTAATAATTTTGCGAAGTGATCTTTGGATATCATACGCGTGTCTTGGACATCAGGTTTTTGTATGGCTACAGTTTGAAGAGTGTTGCTAAATCACAGAAAATGAAACACATTTTAGACCTATCATACCTATACCTAGACCATCAATGTCTAGTAAAGCGTCAGAGGGTCGGAATGGACAATCGGTTTACATGGACCTGGCGTGAAGGTGTAATTGTCGATCAAGATATTAGGGGAACCGGTAACTGCAGGGCGTCCTTAGCTTGTAAGTACGTCGCCACATCACAAACCTTAAGATCTTGAGACAGTGTGAGTGGCACAACCACATGGGGAACAGGTTGATCAGGTCAGCAAGGTCGAGTTTTTCTTTTTATTATTTATTTAGCTAGTCGAGATAGTGGTTTTCTATTACGGAGGCACGGCTTTCGGCAGCCTCTTAGGGGAGTCTGCTACGCCATGAATATATGTTTGCTTTACTGGAATATTACTCTATTCTATTGCCTCAAATCTCTAGAAGTGATTAAGATGGCCGTGGTCAGTCCTTAGGGTGCGTAATGTGTATATTTTACTCTTCGTTTCAATATTCGTATCAGTTTGATTTTTAATTTATGTCAAGTAATTCGCCAAGATTCTCGGGGTGTGCGGCCCACCCACTCCTATTGTCGGATATCCAGCAAATAGAGGAATGGGTATATCTACTTCTTTGTGGTCCAGACCTAATTGTACATGGAAGGCTATGGAAACACGGATATATTGTCAGGTAATAAAGTAACCAGACCCTACAGGGGGGTTATATCTATGGATTTGGCTATATATAGGGAACCTTCGATCCCCCCTTTAGATCTAGAAGGTTAGGAATTAATGAATCTTTCTATTGAGCCCTATATCACACCCTTATTCCTAGCTGTTACAGGACTTCTATTTACTCTGTGACCTAATCCTCTGTCAAGCGATAAAGTCGCAACTAGGTCGCTGTAGGACTCCTAGGGGTATCTGTATCAATTACTACTATTATATAAGGAGTAGAGTCCTCCCCTATTCTTGAAGGAGGACTCAGGAATCAATGATATTGATCCCTAACCCCATACTACTACCTAGTTGCTACCTAACTGCTTGTGCTTGTGTGACCTATCTTCACTCTGGACCATATCCCCCGACATCCTCTGACATCTATACCGTTGTTGCTAATGTCGCAATAAAGAGGTCGGTTAGTCACATATCAAGGCATTGGTTTCCTTAAGGCCCGATTTCCTTGATCGTGAGCCTTGCCCTAGATCCTTCATTTCTCCTTATCCTTCCCTAAGCCCAGTGTCACGGTCCCATATATAAGACCTGCAAACGGTCAAGGTTCCCACCTTGACCACGTTCTACTTTTGCTTTGCATTAGTAGTGTTGTGGTTTGGCGTTGCAGTTCTGTTCCGTGACACCCAGGTCAGCTGAGTAAGTGACACTTTGCATTAGGTTTCATTGGTGCCCCTATTCGCACTGACACCTTTGGCCTTGTTCTTTTCTTGTACATTGTTCGTCTGTTCCTTGCGGATATAGTCAAGCACTATCTGACAGTCCATCAGATCCGAAACTTCACTAACACTCATGAGACCTTCATCAAATGCCTGAGCGATGTCAAAATAGTACAGCAGGTTGGTGAGGGTATGTTCTAGTAACTCGGACTCTCCGTTCTGGTACGCCCAGAGCATGACTCTATATGACAATTGATACGCCCTGTTGGTGACTCGTGTGACGATGAGCTTCATTATCAGGGGGGAGATACATGAAGGGCTTTTGTCAAGATAGCGTTGTAGGTCGTCTTGATCTCTCTCGCTAAGAGTCGTGGCACCCCCGAGAAGCTTGTCGTGAATGAGTTGGAGCTCAATCCAGTATGTTTCTGACTTGGTCGTGTTTGGAGATCTTTTATGAATGCCATCATCACCTGACAGCAGGTGAGAGTCATTGGGGCTGTTGTTGGTGCTGAGCGGGGGACTCATTTGGCGGATCTTTGAGGGACGGTCCGCTGTTTCTCCTTCAACGATGCCATTACACCTGCTAGGACCAAGGAGCACATTACTTGTGCTCTTTGGATACGGGGAAGTCTGCAAAGGAAACTGCACCCTGTCGTTGGAGAGTAAGTAAGTACGCTTTTGGCCGTGAGGATCTCTCTTAGGTGAAGGCGTGATCGGTATTCTTGAAGAGTGAAACCGATATGGGCTGGAGAGAGTCGGTGCGGTGGGGGGTTTGGGAGGTAGGCCGGCCTTGCTTGCATCAGGGAGAGTTTTATAAGGCTTGATAGTCGTGGGTGGCCGCGACGGAAGCTTGGGTATTGCTGTCTGATGCATGGTGAATGCTAGGAGCCCTGGTGATGGACCTAACAGACAAAACACAACAAGTTCAAACTCCAGATGATGTTGAAAAACTAGTGGTGAATTTCAAGTTGCTGAATATGCGATTTGAGTAGCTTATGAGCAATTGCGAGTCGATGTTGGGCTACGAACCGCAGTTCAGAATTGGCGAATTCGGCTCATTATATTTGCGGTTCATAGAGCCGCTCGTGCAAATTGCTAGCAGCTTATTGGAGATTGTCACAATCCCTTGATGTAACGAAGTTGGCGGTTGGATAGATCGGAACATACTAGAAGAGTAGGAACCTCATCCCGCGGTGTTGGCTGACTTAACTGTCCACTTAGGCGCGCGTGTTCTAACTGACGTTGAGCTCAGCCAATCAGAGTAAACTATCTAGAAAACCAACGCAACTTTCTGGTTCAGTTTCGAAGGTTTTTATCAAATGAATTGGCTGCGGAGAGTTACGAATAATCAATAGTTAACGATACAATCTACATACAATTATGTACTTAGGCTCTTTGGGACCTCCATCATTGCATCCTATAACTGAAGTTTCCTTTGGATAGCTATTAGCAATTCCCAAGAACCCGTACCCATATGAATAACCTAGATAAAAATAATAATAGAGAGCCTCTCCTACTAATTCGTAATCCAAACTTTTTCTCGATTTAGATTTACTTTAAGCCGAGTTTACAGTGCAAGGTGGGAGTTGTTACACCTTCGCTGGCGTGCACATATCATATTGATTACTCTAGAGTGGTTAAGATGCATCCTGCTCCAAAAGACTAATCGCCGCAACCTGCTCAAAGTCCAGCATGCTAGGTAGGATTCAGCCCAACCTTTCTTCCCTGTTTTTAGTGTTTTATAAATATTAGATTTATTACTCGTCTCGCTATATTCCTTCTACTTTTCCCTATTTTTCTCATTTCATATCTGTTTGATCCTCCACTAAGAGTCCCTTCCGCATTTATTGAATTGACGTCATTCGTAGTATAAAATATAGAATAAGTACATATGTAGCTACCTGGGTACTTGATTACCTCTCTAGTTTTCTATCGCATACTGTACTACCTACACTGTACAATGTCTCTTTGCAAATATTCGGGCAATTTACCCAGTGGCTACCAAATTGAGAATAGCCGAGGAAATTGAAAATTTCCGATCGTATTACAGTGTTCTATATACTGTACCGCATTGGTTTGTGGTAGATACATAGGTACGGTACGGTACCTCCTATCATACGTAGGCGCGAAGCCAGGCCGAAGTCGGTGTTCCTAGCCCAGCTATTTCATTATCAGATCCGTCCGGGCTCCACTCTACAGTCCCGAACCAAATATTGGACGAGTAACAAATAATCGCAGATGAGACAATAAAATAAAATAAAATAAAAAAATTATCAGATCCGGCTGCATTACCATCATCCACCCACACACCCACCAGCCATTTAAAGTTATCAGATCCGTGGGTGCATAGGCGCCAAGACGCCACCCAACAGCTCCCTGCCAATCCTCGTCGCCCGCGTGCGAGCCAACCAAGCACGCATTCGGCTCCCATTTCATCACCAGGGCGCCTTAGTGGTGAAAATTTCTGCAACCTGCCTCCTTAGCCGGTAGTGTTGGCTTGTCATCCCGAGTGTGTTGCATGTATCGCTCTGGCGTGGTACATGTACGGTACATCGTGACCCTCGACCCTGCTCGACCCTGCTTGTGAGGTGCCTAGTGTAGCTACAAGGGGTTTGAGGCAAGAGATGGCGCGCCCTCAGAGCGCACGCTAGCTACATACTTGCCGGACAGTCTTCGAGAAGCCGAAAATATTGCGTTGTTTGAGGTAGGTAGTGTGTCTAGTGATGGTACGATCTGACGTTCAGTGACACAATAGTAATAGGTATAAACACTAGGTATGAGGAAAGCAGCTATACGACTTTGTTCTAGTTCTAGAAGCGTGTTCTCCACCAATGCTTTGCTGCCTCGGGACACGTCGGTTATGCGATATACACGGTGAGGCCGTGATACTCTTCTAGACGCGAAACTTATTTTCCTGCATCTGGAACCCAAAGAAAAAAAGGTGAAGGACATTAACTTCAGAACACCAGTTGAGACATCTAGTGATTGTGCCACATTATCCTTCTCCGCAGTGACAATGGCTTCTCCTTCAGAAAACGAGCCTATTCTTAAGCTCCCGCATCCATACCAAACACCCTACGGCCTCAGCAAGACTTCACGGACAACAGAAGCCTCAGTCCCGCTATTCCAGATCAAACCCCTCAGCACCGATGGCAAGGCCACTCTCCCATCCGAACCCCTTCACAATGACCAGGTCTTCTTCACCGAGCCCGTAGACCTCAAGTCAAGCGAGCGACCTCCCGAGTCCAACAATACACCCTGGGGCCGCGCTCGCCGCTCGCCCTGTTCGACCTGGGTCTGGGACGGCGAGACACCACCCACGCCGGGACAAGCATGGCTGCTCGTCTATGTACTCTTCACCTTACGACCCTCGATGGAGGGTTTCCGCCTCTCACTCGTCGGGTCCGGTAAGGAGGTCCTCTCAGCACAGCTCAAGACAGTCCTCCTCGCCATCGACCACCCGATAGCAACAGGGCTCACAGACGAGCTGTTCGTACCCCGGGGCACGTTCTGGCAAGGCGCCGGCTCGCCCTTCGGGCCGCGCACGGCCTGGATCCCCGAGGACGTGGACACGATGGCGACAGCCTCGGCGCCGGCGAGGCCGCTCTCGTCGTACCCGATCACGCCGCTCGAGCACGTCATGACGGCGGAGCCGGGGCAGGTGCTCACGTGGCACCCGCGGCGGCCGGCGAAGCCGCGCCCGGGGTCCGTCATCTACAGCCGCTGGATCCCGCACCTGCGCGAGACGTTCAGCATGGTGGCGCTCGACTGGCGCGACGCCGAGCACCTTCGCCTCTTCCACGAGTGGCAGAACGACCCGCGCGTCTCGCAGGGCTGGAACGAGACGGGCACCCTCGAGCAGCACCGCGAGTACCTGCGCAAGGCGCACGCTGATCCGCACCAGGTCACGGTTCTTGCGCGCTTCGAGGACACACCTTTTGCGTATTTCGAGATCTACTGGGGCAAGGTGAATATTCCCAAATTTTATTTATCCCCTGTTCTACGAGAGTGGAGAAATACCTAGATCTATAGACAAGCGTTCGTGAGTATGCTAACATGATTTTTTTCTGCTCTGTAGGAGGACCGCCTCGGCGCGTACTATAGCGCGGGCGATTACGACCGCGGCCGACACTCACTCGTGGGCGACGTGCGTTTCCGCGGCCCGCACCGCGTTACGGCGTGGTGGTCGAGCCTGATGCACTTCATCTTCCTGGACGACCCGCGCACCATGTACATCATTGGCGAGCCGAAGTATACCAATAGCTCGGTGCTGGCGTACGATTTCATTCACGGGTTTGGACTGGACAAGTTCGTAGACCTCCCGCATAAGCGGTCTGCGTTCGTGCAATGCTCGAGGGAGAGGTTTTTCCAACTATCGCCTCTGCATGAGAGCGAGAAAGTGGTTGGGGGTACACTAGTCGGGCTGCTGCCGAAGCTATAGAGAGCTAGATTTTTGGAGTTAATAACTAAATGCCATTTATGTTCCATTTTCTACCTCGCGAATTAATCGAAATAAAAAGGCTAGGTTGAATGCATTCTCAAAGCTACTTTTGCTGAGTAATAAAAATGATAAGAGGTTACAAGCCACGTAAATCTGTGCTCATCAATTTCCCTATTATCTATACCCGTCCATCTACAACGCCTCGCGCCCTTGTAAAGCAATCCTCATTCCGTTCATCATAACTAAGCTGTGATACCGCCAAGACGGAGGTGGTCCCAGACAACTGCGATGGCATTGGTTAGCGCGGTCCGAGATAAATCAGGGGAGGAACTTACTTCTGAAGCCCAAATCGTCCTCAAAGAAAAGCTGCATGACCTGGGGGCCGTAGTTCATGCCCTCGGACCCGTACGAGATGCCGTTCTTGCCCACGGCCAGGCCGATCATGGGCGGGGTCTTGCCGAGCTGGGTGAACTCGGGCGTCCTGCCTTGCAGCTGCTGCAGCATGATCTGGTGGATGTTGAGGGCGGCGATCTTGCCCTCATATAGCGCGCCGCCGCAGCGCTTGATGCCCGACCAGTGGATCATGTCGCCCGTGGCGAAGTGCGAGTCGGCGTTGGGGACGTCAGTGGGTAGCTGCATGGTTGGCCGTACGTTCACGTAGCCGTCGCTGTCAAGGGCGGCTTGAGGTAGGTAGCCTGAGGACGGGATGCTGTTCGAGATGGCTGTGATGACCTCGCTCGCGACCATCTTGTGGCCGTTGGTAAACTCGACCTCGTACAGCAGCGACCCGTCCGCGGCCTTGGTGGGTATGCTGCTTGCTAGGCGGTGGTTTAGGAGAACCTCGAGGCCCGACTGCTCTGCCAATTCGAGCGCGCAGTCCTTGACCATATCTGGCAACGGCTCGGCGGATAGGAGCTTGTCTCTCGAGTGGGCGAGTGTCACTTGGACACTCGGCTTTGTGTACTTCAACTCGGCGGCCATCTCAATGCCAACGGCGCCTATTCAACCTAGTCAGCGAGATTCACGATCATCATCTAAGTAGATAGATCTCACCTCCGCCTACAACGAGCACTGGAGCGGTGCTGTTGAGGACCCTATCACAGTGCGCTCCAACTTCCGCGAGGTACGCCTCCCGGGTCAGGGCCTGCGGCACAACTGGCCATGTCCTCCGCAAGCCCGTGGCCGCGATGAAGAAGTCATAGCTTTCTACCCTCGTCTTGTGAGTTTTGCGCTCGGCGATGATAGCTGTCTTGTTTTCACAGTCGACTTTGGTGATACTGCCTTGGACGAAAGTCACATTTGGGCGTTGTAGTACTTTGACGTGCTTGTACTCTACCCAAGCCTTCTCCGCGTATTCTCTCGAGGCCATAGCGAGTGGCGAGCCGATTAGATGGTCTAGTGTTCTACATCAGTACGACCAGATGATAAAAACCGAAAGTAAGGCAGATTTGGTAAACATACAGTACCCATCGCGTTCGTCGATGATGGTAACATCAACAGATATGGGGGAGTCAATCGTGTCGCATTTCTCGAGGAGGTTGATCGCCGCCGACAAACCGGCGTAGCAACCGCCCGCTATGAGAACACGGTACTGGCACGCTGGAATACTAGCATTCATAACGGCATCCATCATCTTGGTTAGGTATGGGGGGTAATGATCTGAAGGACTGAAGCAGGAGCGTGAATGGTGTTCTAGAAGTTGAGTTGAAACGAGGCCCAATTCATCCGACTTCCACAAAACAGGCGGTGTGTCCCTTTTCACAAAAAGACCCGAGCAAGAACACGACACATCCGCTTCCGAGTCCCATGGGTAATAGCGACCATATTCTCCACGGTCCCAGAACCCAGTCAGCACTTACACTACCGAGACAACTAACGAGTCCAAGAACAGGGATGAGCCAGACCCGAAGCAATGAACCGGAACTGCCTCGTACGGGGTAGTGTACGTAGCAGTACAGAGTACAGTACGCAGGGTCAGAGAGGACAGCTTGGCCGCGGTGGAAGCTATGTATGACTAGCTTCAAACATTTGTGGGAGATGCTCATTACTGATCTAGATAAGTACACCCCAGCTCCGAGAAGTCCAAGACTGTGCCCATGCTGTGCCGATGTCGCCTGGTGGGCGCAAGTGGACTCGGGTACCGACGTTCGTAAAACAGCGGGCCGGATATCTCATCGGAAGAGTCCCTCAACTACATAGACAAGTAAGTACAACTCTATTTGCATACTTAAGAACAAGAGAGAGAGAGATGCAGTAGGTACTTGGAAGGAGACGAATCGGTTAGAAGAGACTGCCATCTACATGTACTTACAGATCAGTATTAGCATAATCGCAAAAGGACGTGACAGTGTGAAAGTAGTGCCTCTCTCTCCCGCATCAGTTTAGTTTGATCTGATAACAAACGGCGCCATCAAAGAAATCACGCAATAAACAGTACGTATGAGCCACGCGTGTCCGGTTCGGGCTCTCTGATCGGCAAGGTGCATGTGGGGAAATGGTTATCAGATCCGCTCAGTGCAGGGATCCCTGGCATGTTCAGTACTTAGCAGTACTCATCGATACAAGCCACATAGATTAGGTCTGTAGTGGTACAGTACCTAGTACATTTACCCGGTACGAAATACAGTGCAGAATCTGTCAAACTTCACATGGCTTAGACACGGAAAGGCTCGGCCAACGTCGGTCTCTACGCGACCCTATAAATCTCCTTTAGATAGATGTCTCCTGAGTTAGTTGCGTAGTTTCATATCAAATTAGCTGTTCGGTAGATTGTCAATCCTAAGGCTTTTTATAAGAACATGTCGGGAATCTAGAAACATATTAGTTCACCTCGTTAACCAAACAAGGACCAACTTAGATATCCTAGGCTTATATAGCCTTCTTTGCTCCCTCTTCAGATCCCAACTAGAGCTTGTAGACGTGTCTCTGATGCTAATGCTGCTCAAACCGGCATGAGACCAAATTGCTGTGGCCCACATCCCTGCGACGTAAATACCAGCAGGGTGCTAACGACATCATAGCATCTTGAGAAGCCTCCAATTTCTTCCAATGACCAAAAAATTGTTCGCCGTGAGAGCCAGTGTCCCAACACCCGAAGACTCCGGTATTCTAGTGTGCGAGGAACCCAATGACCAATAAAACTCACCAAGCCTATTCTATCTTAGCTTCATATAAAATCACAAGATCGAGCTTTCTTCAGGGTCTCATTATAATCTAATCATAGCTATATCGTCGAATGGTCACTTTTAAACCCACGCACTAACGACATGCTTCTGTGAAGAACTAAGCATTGATACATGGATAATGTTAATACAAGCTTTCATCCCAGGAATAAAACAACGGCCAAGTTCGACTAAGAATCTTAAAGCTCTGTTAATAATGTAACTTCAAAGTATGCAGGGTAGTGTAACCGCACCTGCTGCTCTTTAAATATAATATTAGGGCAGAGACAGAAATATAATTTATGGCAAAATACCACAATCCTGCAATTTTCCTGACTACCTAGATAGGTAATCACTTAGATCCCTTCGTTATCTTCCGCTTCCCAGCTTCAATATCCTACCAACTTGTGCCCCGTCGTTGAGTTGAGTTTAAGAAGCTGTTCCTCTCAACAACTCAGCAGGCAGAGCGCAATACAAAGATGCAACCATCCTTCATGTAGAACTACCAGTTTCTAAGTCTTGGAGTGCGCCATCCTCGGTTTTAACGTTGTGGCATCTGGCTTTCTCGGTTGTCGTTGCTTCGAGACGCTTAAGTTCTCTCTTTAAGATATCGAGGATGCGTGGTGTAGCATTGAGTAAGACCTGGTTGACTATCTTAGTGGTAGCTTCAATATTAGCGAGCTAATATTTAGGCAGAATTTGGTGAAGCAAAGAGGCGATTACGTTGCATACCTTGTCTTGCGGCCCGTGTCCCTCTTTCTGACCAGTCTGTCGCTGTCTTTTGCAACAATAAATAGTAGAAGGCATATTGGACTTGTATTTTGTTGTGTGTAGTTGTTCGATAAGAGACAAGACCGATGATGATGATTGATGGTGATGATTTGGGGCAGAGAAAATTTTGATAGCTTTTATAATCCAACTTGCATTAGCTGGGTAGTTTGGCAGGCACCTTCTAGTTGAAAGATTGATGCCTAGTGCGGAGTTCTGGCGCCAGGCCGCGAAAGCCAGCTTATGCTGGCGCAGCGCCTCCTCTACGCCCTGTGAAGTTATAGCATGTCCTATAGCGCGGTCTATTGACTGTTGAATCCAGCAGGAATTATGGTTCGCTAGTCTACCGCGTAATAGTGCGCTGATTACATCAATGCTCATTGGCTGAGGTGCTGAACAATATAGCGCCAGCACATACACTGGCTGCGCCATGGCGTGCGCCGCGTTAGCCAACAGTGAGCAGCAGCCGCGGCAAGTGAGTCAACCCTGCACCGGAAGTTACCTGTCGTGCCATTTCTATATAACGAGAACTTGCCCAACAAGCACTAGAAGAGATTGTTGTATTTTGTTGTAACTACTAACTTTAACTTAGGGCTCTTCGATCATTCCTTTAATATATAAGAATAACGCCGTATGAGTGCGAAGCCGTATTAAAACCACGCCATATGTTCTCACGGGCCGGCTTCTCGGAAACTCCACAACTCTCTAGCAGTCTCGTCTTTGGTGGAAATGGCGGCGAAATCCAACGACGGTAAGGTCAACAGCGGAAGAATTGATGGGCGAGATGGCTTTGGTATATCTCTCACTCGTAACCCACTCTAGTCTAAGCCTCTAACATTTAGATAGGGAATGAGCCTCTGCAATGCGACAATTCAGACTATCAGATTCTACCAGAAGAATTAGACTTCTCCGAGGCAAGCTGGATATCAGAATACAATTTCAACAGCGCTCGATTCGAGGGCCTAGTCGGCGATTACAACATGGGGGCTATGTCCCTAAACGCGGGGGTTCCTGTATCGCACTTATTCTCACAACCTTTGGCAGTCGCATCACTCACTCAAACAGGGGAATTACTTACCCCTAATACTGAGTATTTAGAAGGCACCACCTATTCTCCGCCAGGATCTACTGCTGAGTCTCTGCCTGCTCCAAAGAGCACTTGGACAATTGAGCAGGAAAAATACCTCCTGGCGGCTAAGAAAAGTGGCTGCTCGTTCAAAGCCATCAGTGCCGCCATGAACCAGACATTCGGCATCGAGAGGAACACCAATGTTCTGTCCAAGAAGTATCGCGCCATCAGAGATCGCAGTGTGCCTGAAAGCGTGAGTTTTCACCCATAGCAAGAAGAGAACTTTGCCTAGCCTTATTCTGTACTTTGGTAACTAATAACAGCTTCCTAGGTTCTTGATCAAGCATTGAGGAACACTCTACCCGATATGCTACAAGTCCTCGAAGAGGAAATGCGCAGGCTCGACCCTGGCGGTCTAGACAAGCAACACTATAGCGAGATACGCCAGGAGTTACTTAGGAAACTACCAGGCTTTGTACATCGATTGGATCTCTCCTAGCCAAACGATTGGGCTATAAGCACTTAGAACTCCTAGGATTGTTTCTAGCTCCTCTTTCTGTTATCTTCTATAGCAATAGGCATAGTCATAGTTGTATTGAACTCCTACCTAAGTGGCGCCTGGTAGTCTTATAGATGAAAGTTCGAAACATCGATATTTCTTTACGATTGGGACTAGAGTCTGGACTTCTCTGTTAGTAATTAAGCATCATTGGCGCTAATCGTAAAAATCATTCTTTTCATTATTATCTTATAGAAGAGAATTGACCCTCTCCTCTATGTTGTCGAGGCGGATCTAGTCTAAGTTCTTCGATCAGGTATAGAAGCGCTAGTGGTGCCTCAGACAGTTCATAGCGATTGTATTGGATTTTGACGAGGATTTTATCACATTTTTATACTCTGCATCAGGGAAAAAAAAGAGGGCGAAAAAGAGGGCGCAACCAGGGAACGCTCAGGGGTCATATGTGAATTTAGGTAAGAGAACGAGGAGATTCTCGAGAAATTGTATGGCCGGGGGGAGTTTGAGAGGAATTCTGAGGGTTCAGTGGGAAAAGGTCTATGATGATGTAGGTCGAGCAGTCCACTGCGTTTTCTTTAATTTTCTAGCTTGACTAACCTTGACATGACTCGTTAAGCTGGGTAACACAATAAGTCGACTACGGTCTTCGTACCGAAGGCGCGATATTGAACTAGTGCACGTAAGCTACTTAAAAGTGCGGATATCTACAATATCAATAGCTTTATATATATCCTCCAGGGAAATGGGACAACATATAAGTTGAAGATTTCCCACCTAGGTTATATAAAGGTTTAAAAATATCGATATTATTATAAAAAATTATTAGTTAATCTATTTTTATCAAAATCTTTAATGATAATATTTAGTTTTAACTGTTGTTCTTGTTTATGTATCAACAACTAAGACTGACAGACAGACCGACAGACCGGCAAAACAGTAACCATAAGCAGGTACGAGGAGCATGAGATAAGCGTTATGAGCGAGAGCCTGAGGACCTGCGTATACCTGGCTACACCTTTGCCTGAAGTCCCTGGGAGGAGGTTGCTCCGCCGACGGGGAACTCGAGCACGCGATGGAGCCTGGCGCTGATCTCGACAAAGTTGGGCTCATTCAACTCATTCAGAATACCGTGACGAATGAAAAAATCAAGCATGACAAGGGCGAAGTTAGGCTTAAACTGCCCAGCGGCCAGGCCCTCCTTGACCTGGTCGACAGTCCAAAGCTGATACCACTCGACCTCATCATCGCACGGGGCCGGCTTGACGTCGGTGGGCAGCTCAATCTCAAACAGAAAGTGAATGTCGGGTTGCAATAGGCCGACTTCGCCGCCGGCCTTAGCGTTGCGGATGTGGAAATACGATAGGGTGCCGCATGACTTGACCTTGCGGCGCACCAGGTCTGAAGGGAGGGACGCCTCCTCATGGGCCTCGCGGACCAGACT
The DNA here is from genome assembly GCA_038501195.1 of Nemania diffusa. Taxonomy (NCBI): domain Eukaryota; kingdom Fungi; phylum Ascomycota; class Sordariomycetes; order Xylariales; family Xylariaceae; genus Nemania; species Nemania diffusa. Next base: position 3,379,285 of record JBBPUQ010000003.1, read on the forward strand.
ATCATAGGGGGTCTCACCAGTGGATATGCCCCCAGCCACAGTGTTGTCGAGATAGCCTGGGTAAATCTTGACCTTCATGGAACGTTTAGAGATCCAAATCTGGGGTTCATCATCGGGGTCGGGGCGAGTGTATGCAACCATATGGATGCCGTAGGTGACCAGACCGAGAAGCGGAACTGCGGCCCGTTCCATAGAGAAGAGGAGCTCGCCCGAGGGACCGTACGATGGCTTGAGTTCGTTGCGCCACTTCTTGAGGACGTCAAACTCGCTCTTGCTACGCATCTGCCGCAGCGTCTCGGCGACCAGCTTCGAGCGGGAGATTTCATCGTGGCCGCCAGTCAGCAGTGTCAGTGTCTTGGGCGTCGAGCTCTCGTCGACGGTCCATCCGGGGTATTTCCCAAAGACCTGGGCAACGGATGGGATGACGAGGCCCAGCGTCGCAGGCACAGGCGCAGCCTTGAAGTGATAGTAGCGGTTGACTGTCTCCGTATATTTGGCCAGGTCCTTCTGGGCCAGAGGGAAGCTGGTGGGGTCAGCTGGTCCGCTAGCACCGCAAGGCTATGATGGACTAGGAGACTTTAGCGGAACTCACTCGTCGCACGCATTGAGTAGGTCGAGATTGGACTTGGACGTCATGATGGTAATAGAGTGGGAAAAGGCTGTTCGGTGCGAACAAGCGAGCAGAGGAAGACTAGGCTGCAGAAACGGACGCAGCAGGCTAGTCCAGAGGATTTGTGCACGCTGCACCATTCAAAGCGGCAAGATATGGGACTTTGAATAGCGGAAGTCTACCAGCCCCGAGGTGAGTGAAAGAAAAGAATGAGCGGCACGGCAAACAGGATTTGTATTGGCAAACAGTCTTAGACACGTCTACTCACAATGGACCAATCCAAGCACCCACGCCGCTGCCTGTCACTTTTCACCGGGCACGTTGAGATTGATCAGTCCGATATAAGAGCTCGGTGGGGGTACCTCCTCGTCCTCCATGTAGGACGTGCTCTGATACACAATGTCTTTGCCTTTAACACCAACATGTGATTTAAGCAATGCTCCCATTCAACACGGTATTCATGAACAGGGGCTTCTTCTGGGGAGTGTAACCACTCTTGACTGCTGCCGGATCCAAGCTCAAACTGATCCTACAACACCAATGGCGGCTTGCAGTGGTCTGATCCAAATCTCCCACCACACCAGCTCCAAGATAGGAACCCATCTCGACGACTACCATAGTGAGCTGGTATAATGTTGGATGCCAGTAAGCTATGCAAGTGCTGCAGTATAATTCCATAAAAAAAGCCACCGCCAGCACTTCACTTTACGCAAGTCCAAGAAGCGGAAGTTTGGCGAAGACAGGGCAGAATAATCAGACAGATTTGGACGCGGGATCTCACTTGGTTAGTATTTGATAAAGGCATATAGGCGAGACGGATGCTTATGAGAAAGGAAAGAGCCGGGCGTGTTTTTCAATGTCATTTTTCTTTTATTTAAGATGGAAAGAAGAGAAGAAAAGATGGTGGTTCTCGTTTACAGATCAAAATTGGTAATAATAGGTGGGTTCTCAGTTCAGCGACGACTTAGGCCTAAATCTACAGCCACTTGACTACCTAAGGTAATCAATCGCCTTTGAGCGTGACTTTTCATTGGCAGATTTTCCCTCTTATCCGCAAAACTCAGTCTCAGCGTATAAATCAATACTAGAAATGAATTCCCATAAATATGAGTACATCTACCAGAGTAACTCGGCATTTTTGCTTCTACCTCCTACCTACCTTGCTAACTTCGTAGATAGACAGGTGAGCAAACTATGTAGGTAACGCCCCAGGCCGCCGCTAAATTTGCCAGCTGCCAACGCTGACTACCTAGCTAAGGACATACGCCAATATGACAGGGGCTCGTGCCTCGGAATGCCGAGCACGAGCAGTCTAATGTCCCCTAGGCAGTGCGCTAACCTCGGCACGAATGAATCAGCCTCAATTCTGCTACCTGCGACCTCTATCTAGCAGATAGTTGTTAGCACTAGCTGATATGTGTGACGTCGTGTCTCATACCAATACTAGACCGCGTCGGTCGACATTCATTCCTCTTTTTCAATCTTGTCGACGTTAAGCCTCCATCGCGACAATCCCACCCATCTACCAATACCAATTTAGCTCACTAATAATAAGTATCGTCCATAACTATGACGATAGTCTCAAAGCAAGCACCCCAGCAGTCGCTGACGGTGGTCGACAATCGGACCAACAAGGTCTATGAGATCCCCATCAACAACAACTCCGTGCTAGCGACAGACTTCAAGAAGATTAAAGCTGAGCAAGGGAACGACCGGAAAGAAGATGAGACAGAGCAAGGCCTCAGTACGATTTTTTTATAATTACCCATCGGTGATCATTTTTTTTAACACGTGAACTTTTGTAGGGCTATATGACCCGGCCTACATGAATACGGCCGTGGTACAGAGTAAGATCACGTACATTAACGGCCTGGAAGGCGTTCTGCGCTACCGGGGCTATCCCATCCAGCAGCTTGTCAAAAAGAGCAACTTCCTCGAGACAGCCTTTCTTCTTATTTACGGAGAGCTCCCGACCACTGCGCAGAATGAGACGTGGCAGAATGAGGTCATGCACCACAACTACATCCACTCCGACATCGAGGGCATGTTTAAGTCGTTCCGATACGACTCGCATCCCATGTCCATGTTGACTTCGGCCTTCGCCACGATGGGCGCCTTCGCCCCGGAGGCCAACCCCTCACTTGCGGGACAGAAGCTTTACACCAACGCTGCTTCCGGGGACATAGCCTCTTTGCAGATACTAGACAAGCAGATACTTCGCATCATTGGCAAGGCGCCGACCTTGGCAGCGGCATCATACCGGATGCGACAGGGCCGGCCATTCAACCGCCCTGCCCACGGTCTATCGTACACGGGCAACTTCCTATATTTACTAGATCATCTTTCCGGCACCGAATACAGGCCTCATCCCGTTCTGGAGAAGGCTCTTGACGCTCTCTTCATCATCCATGCCGACCATGAAGTCAACTGCTCAACGGCGACCGTGCTCCAGGTCGGCAGCTCGCTAGTCGACCCGTTCAGTGTAGTGGCGGCAGGGTGTGCTGCGCTCTATGGTCCTTCACACGGCGGCGCATCGGAAAGCGCAATTCGCATGCTAATGGAGATCGGGTCTCCGGAGAATGTACCTGCATTCATGGAAAAGGTTGAGCGACGAGAGCGCGTTCTCGTCGGCTTCGGTCACCGCGTCTATAAAAATGTCGATCCCAGATCAACGGCGATCCGCGCCCTAGCCGAGGACGTATTTCGCGTCACGGGGCGCAACAAGCTCTTAGACACGGCGCTGACGCTTGCCGACTACGCGCGCAAGAGCGAGTTTATGCGCAGTCGAAATCTCTACCCAAATGTCGACTTCTACTCGGGTCTTATATACCAAGCCATGGGCTTCCCGCTCGATTTCTACCCTGTTCTATTCGCCGTTCCCCGTTGTGTCGGCTGGCTTGCCCACTGGCGCCAGATGATGCTCAACCCGTCTGGTGTCAAGATCTGGCGTCCTCGCCAGATTTACCTGGGCGAAGGTGAACGGGAATATGTCGAGGCGGAGAACCGCAAAGAAAAGGCGGACGCCACAGTTTTTGATGCACCTACTGCTCCTCTACATGGAGGCGACAGCAAGAGAAATGCGATGGCCACCTCTAAGGATGAGATGGGTAAGGCCTGGGGCAAGGCCAAGTTATGAGACATTTTTGCTTTTTTATTGTATGTTCTTCACTATTTAGATAGATTTCCCCGTTGTCACCGGCTACGTCAATGTCCCCATGAAACTAGCGGGACATTTTCTGTATTTTTATTGCGTAGCCGTTCCTATGAGATTTATTTACTTCTCGGACATTTAGCTCCTACGGTTGTCAACAGAGCGACCCAGCCGCTTTCAGGCAGTGTTAGCGGCATGATATCAGTGTCCTCGTACCCTACGTGCAGTTACACAGTAATGACATCATTAACTTGAATTTCTGAAGAATGCAGATGGGATACAGCAATTCCCATTGTGACTGGAATCTAGTTTTCATGACGTAGTGTTTCCGAAACTGCACAAATATTACTCCTTCATTCCTAATCGCGAACCTAACGCGATAATTACTACATCCTCGCTACGTGTCCAAGCACACGTACACCTCTCGTCAGCAACGCTCATCCCCGAGCGCACTGTTTTCACTCATACTTCCACTTCTTCCACAATTCAGCATCGCAGTACCTATCACGATGAATGCCATGAGATCTGCCAAAACCGCACTCACGCGGCCTATCCGTATTAGTCGCACACCATACCCGGCACGTCCTCGTTTCCAATCTTCATCCTCCTCCTCAGCATCGGGAAATGCTACGAGTCAGGATAGCTCATACGCTGTCGCTGGGGCAGCCGGTGGCTTAGCAGCTGGCATAGCTCTCTATGGTCTTTACCTCATGACACCATCGGGTAAAGTGTACAGAACGATCAACAAGGGCGCAAAAGAGGTTAATCGCAAGTACAGCGAAGCCGCCAAGCAACTTCAAGGCCAAACGCCCGATGTAGATGGCGCAATCAAATACATGAAGGAATTTGCTTACTCAGTTCGTATCTCTAAGTAGTTTGTTTGTTTCATTATTTCCCGAAAGCGTGTACTCCCAGATTTCGTACTCTTACACACGCCCGAAACTCCGTAAACGTGAGCCAAATACGTGCTGTCAGTGGTGATGCTGATTCTTCACGTCTTATAGTACGTTGCTTGGGTACCTGGTGGAAGGCAATACGTTGACACCGTATTCAAAGACGTCGAGACTCTAAAAGAAAACCGTCGAGATGAAGTCAGCCAGATCGTCAGCGATACTTATAAGCAGTTCCAGGAACTTTCGAAGCTCGGTCTTAGCTTAGAGACAGCATCCAAAGCATACAATATCTTGACCGACCTGGCAATCAAGTTTGGAGATCTGACTGGCAACGCACTAACCGATATTCTCGCCAACCATCCCGGAGCCAAGGATAAATTCGGCGGGGTTATTGAACAGCTAGAAGAAATGGGGGAGAACTATGGCCCTGAGGCAAAGAAGCAGGTTGATCAGACATGGAAGCAGGGAAAGGAGATACTAGGTGGTGGTTTCAGTCCAACTAACTTGGATAAGGTACGCCGCTTAGTCGAAGACAAGATCCAGCAAGTGAAGAAACTCGGCGATGACGCTTGGAATAAGGCCTTGGAAGGGGCAAAGCCATACCTTGACAAGAACCCTAAGGTCAAGGAGCTGATTGAAAAGAATGCAAGTGCTTTAAAGCAGGGGAACGCGAAGGAGGTCTTCGATCATGTGAAGAAGGCGGTCGAGTCGGGTGACACGAGCACTCTCGAAGACTACGTCAACAAAGCTAAATCCAAGGGCGAGCAGGCGGCCAGCAGTCTTGGCATAGATCAATACTTCAAGATGATCCCTAGCGGCTCGGAGATCTTAGAGAAGGTGAACCAGCTAAAGGAGGTTGCCGAGAAGCACAAGGGCGAGGGAGAGAAACTGTTAGAGGAGACAACAGAGGAGTTGAAGCAAGTTTTAGAGAAAAAGTTGGAGAAGGCGAAGAAGATTGCCGAAAAGACGAAAAAGGACTCAAAGTAGTGTGATAGACACGCCGGTTGGTGATACATGAAATTCGAGTAGAATTTTCTAGCTAGAGTTAGATTGTATGTAAGTCGTCTATGAACCGGAGATTTCCAATTGCTCAGCATGGCGCACCTCACCGTATTACAACCAATAGTCCAACACCACATAACAGGTACTCCCCATGCTAGTGCTCGCTATGAAGTTCCGAACTACACCGAACACGCATTGCAATTGCTAGTACTACACCCTGCGTACAAAGGGTAAGACCGCAGCACTATTGGCCAACTCTACTCAAACTAGAGTACAATATCATGCGGTCTTAGACAATATTAATATGGGTTATTCGAGGACTATCGCTTCGATATGATAATCTCTAAAACATTTGTAAAAGGGTAATTTATATAAATTTATGAGGCAAGCATTAGTGTATACATTTTAGTACTTGGTTAATCCCTCGACCAACGTCTGTAGTAGGACTCAAATCCAGCATCTTCTAGTCCCGAGCTGTGTCCTTTTTTTGAATACAAGAGCTGCCAAGTATGGATAACTGAACTCGGGAGACTTGATGGTGTGACGATTATTTACTCTGGGTACGCAATTAGGGGGTGGGGGGTTGGAACTCACAGCAAAGGTGAACGGTTGGAAAACACGAAATAGAGCTCATAGTAAGGAATATATACTCGCCTAGCCTATGTACGGATCACTGCTGCTGGTCCCCGTAATGCCTAAGCTAGGTTATAATCACCTAACAATACTATCTCCACGATCACGTTATACACTATGACTACACCGACATTGAGATTGTCTACCACCACCTACCGTTCTATGTTTACTTGTCTACAGAGGCGAAAATTTGTGTGATGAAAACTTCACAGGCTTCTGTATGGATACTCATGCGAGCTAACAGACGGAATTTCGCGTATAAAAACCGTTGCTAATTTTCCACCGGACTTTTTAAAACCTTCTTATCACAACTATCATCCTCGATCTGTTGGCATAATGGCGTGCAAGTATAATTATCCTCAGGTTAGTATCCTTTCATTATTACTTACCTCGTTTTTATCGTACTTTAAGTGTATGAGTGGCCTCGTCAAGGCCTTCTCATCTCCACTCGCCCTATAGATTCTATAAGTCCTTCAAGAAAACTTACGCTAAATAAACAATAAACTAACTCTTAATGGCCGAAGAGCATTGTACCCTGCAATTCATCCTTTAAATCGCCCACAGAGGATGGTGAAGAGCCTACCTGGGCAATGCAACCTCAGATCTTTCCTTCAGGGGTCGTGCCAAGTGACGAGGTCTTGGTGAAATCATTATATAAGCAGTTGCTAAAAGATAAGTGGGAGCTACGATACAAACCAGCACACGATGACCCAGATGAATACGGCTTGCCTTCTGGCCTTACTGGAAACAGTATTGTAAGGGTTTGTTGGTGTTACAGTTTTCTTGCTCCAGCCATTCACATCGAGATTGCGAGGCGTTGGGGTCGAAAATATGCCAGAAGAAAATCCTAGGCCCCTAAACTGTCGAGGACAACTTTCAGGACCACTGTTACTGACTTGGGATGGTGCAGTGGCTGCAGTGTAAGAAGGCCTTTTTCAGGGCACATGGCGAGATCAGGGAAAGTGATGTCTACAATGCCGATAGAAAAAGCTTTTTAAGTTGGATCGAGGGCAGATTCAACTCTGGAACAGTAGGGAGGTACGGCGCCACTCCGAATCTCTGCTTTATCGTTGATAAATACGTCTTCTGGGTGGATCGTGCGTCAGCCCAGGTGAGTACTTGTGTTAGACACTGGGTTTCAGAGCTTACGCAGTTGTCAAACGTAGCCTCTGGTGTTAGACACCCCTGCTAGCATGCACTCTGGATATCACGGTGAGCGCTTCTGGTCGCCAGGCGAGAGTGATTACGGCCCAGAAAGTGGAGGACCTTCCCAGGAATATGAGTCTTTCCTCTACAGGGGCTCCAACGTGAAGGAACGGATCCAGGAATGGAAGGAAAATATTCCACGACAACGAGGATCGGGAAGGTAGGGAATTAGCATGGAACATTAGGTACTCAAAGTTCCCATTTGACGTAAGGTGTATTGGTCACCTGGGACAGCTATTTACTTCCCATTATTGACATCGTCGTTTTTTAAATTCATAACGAAATAATACTAAAAAGAACATTACTTAAGTGCTCGATAGTTCTGCTAAGTAAGAACCTAAACAAATCTCTCTGGCCCTCTCTTTTCTAATATGACGACTTTTGAAGTTAGTAGTAGGCACGGTAGAGAAAAATAAATGATTTATTCTAGTACCAGAGAAATTGTCACTTATACGTGCCCCATTCCCCCACACATGTCAAATTATAGTACGAGGAGCTGTTCCCACCGCGTCTCTTTGGCGTTAAACACGATTTGTCGGTAGGTGGGGATAAAATGCCTTCTCGTGAGCATACACTGTTATACATATGTATCCTGCTTTTTAAGAACTATGTTTTGATTTAGAGAACCTTCCGTTTTTACAAGCATCTGTCTAAATGCGATGTTTCTATCTCTGTATACTACTCCACTACACCCCACATATTATCGAGGTATCATAGGAGATATCGATAACCGATAGCGGCCTAGGAGGTATAGTGGTTAGGAGCTATGCCGTCACAGTTTATGTAGGACCTGCCGACGCATCGACTTGCAATCAAGTCACCTTCCCCGTGTTACTCATAAGTCATCTATGACTCTTCACGTCGAGTATATAACCTGTCCCCTATACCATTTTTGCTGGCGCTGCCTTTTCTATAGCAAATTTTTGGCAATTACTGGCATTCATTAACCCTTATTGGCATTTATTGACCGCAAGTGTCATTCACACTCACCGCGTTAGCACTTATAATACCATCTGCCTACGGAAATGATCACCCGGATACATCAGTTACTTACCATCGCCAACTAGTGAAGATGACGGGGAAAGGCGCCTCTAAGCAGACGCCACATGAGCGTAGAAAAGGCGAGGCTGTAAGGATGCAACACCACTTGGGCGATAAGTGATGATGAAGGCGCTGATATCTCACGCAGGCATTGAGTGACTTCGTTGAGTTCGTCGATAAGCAGCAGGCGATGCGATATCCCCGTGCAAAGACCACGGCCACTGCACAGCCTGCGACAGAGTACCACGAAGAGCTAGACATCCTTGACACCCTTAATTTCGACGAGTCCGAGCCCGAAGTCCCGTTACGAGAGCTCCTCCTACCTTCAACCGAGCATGACGAGGCGAATCGAGCAAAGCTCGCCAACCACGTCGCCGAGCGACTGGCAGAAGGACGCGGAGAAGCCATGTTCGATCTTGGCTTTGAAAACAATGGAGAATCGATGCGACTCAGCCGTGCTGAGTGGGATGTAGCACTAGCCCGCCTGACCGAGGCCGTCAAGAACCAACATGCCGACTGCAATGTTCTTCTCACCCATAATGTCGGAGGCGACAAGGAACCCAAGCCACCAGCATCTGCTAGCGGTGGAAAGGACAAGAACAAGCACAAGGACTGCACTGGCAAGATACTGATCCGGCGCACGCCCACAACCGTGGAGGACGTCATCGAGACCCGCATTGCTGTGGTTGGGAATGGTGAGTCACCTTGCCTTGTCTTTCGTCGGACCCCTTGCTGATACCCCCTGGCAGTCGATGCTGGCAAAAGTTCTATGCTGGGCGTGCTCGTCAAGGGCGACCTAGATGATGGCCGAGGCAAGGCCCGGGTGAATCTCTTTCGACATAAACATGAGATTGAGACTGGCCGGACTAGCTCAGTGGGAATGGAGATCATGGGCTTCGATACTCTCGGCAATGTCATCACCTCCGATACGCCGGGTAGGAAACTGTCGTGGGAGGAGATTGGCAAACGAAGTGCAAAAGTCATCACTTTTACTGATCTTGCAGGCCACGAGCGCTATCTAGGAACTACCGTCTTCGGATTGCTATCCAGCAGCCCAAACTATTGCCTACTTATGGTTGCGGCTAATAATGGGCTTATTGGAATGAGCAAAGAACACCTTGGTATTGCCCTGGCGTTGAATGTTCCGATTATGGTAGTGATCACCAAAATTGACATTTGCCCCCCAAACATCCTCGAGCAGACAATTCAACAGATCACCAAAATCCTCAAATCTCCGGGGGCCAATAAAATGCCCATCTTCATCAACAACCGAGAGGAGTGCATTAATACGGCGACCCAGTTTGTGAGCCAGAGGATCTGCCCCATATTCCAAGTGTCTAATGTCACTGGTAAAAACTTGGATCTAGTACGGGCGTTCTTGAACATCCTACCTCACCATGGTCGCTATGATTCAAAAGCCCCGTTCGAATTTCATATCAACGACACCTTCTCTGTTCCATTCGTCGGTACTGTCGTCAGTGGCATCATTAAGTCGGGCGTTGTTCATGTGGGTGATACCGTTCTTGTTGGGCCTGATGGACTCGGCCAATTCATGCAAACAAGCAGTAAGTGCCGTCTCCTTTATTTCTCTATTGTCGACTAGGGTAAATGGTTCCAGGTTTACGCTATCTAATTGCCCTGAGATTTTCTTGAATCCTCTTAGAACCGGCTATTACTAAGAAGATGGCTGCTAATATTTAATGCTAAAGTTCGGTCTATCGAGCGGAAGAGAATCGGTGTTCCGGCAGCCTCAGCCGGCCAATCTGCTAGCTTCGCACTGAAGAAAATACGGCGGAAAGACGTCAGGAAAGGCATGGTGGTACTACCGAAAATTGAGGGTCAACCAGCCCCCAAAGTGCACCGCGAATTTGTTGCGGAGGTCTTGATTCTGTCACATGCGACCACTATTAAGACAAATTACCAGGCAATGCTGCATGTAGGGCCTGTTCAACAAACTTGTTCTATCATCGACATAGATAGTCCGTTTATAAGAACCGGTGACCGTGCTACAGTGGCATTCCGCTTTGTGCAGCGCCCTGAGTACCTCGCGCCAGGAGATCGGTTATTGTTCCGTGAAGGCCGCACTAAAGGCCTCGGGATCGTAAAATCCGTTGGGTATGATCCAAAACATCCTCTGATGCCCAAGGCAGCAGGCGACACATCTAATGGACCAGAAGACTCCAGCCCATCCGCTGGTCAGGACCTGCAAGGACCGCCTAGTGTAAAGGTTGGCGCATGAGTACTGACGGTCTGATGGAGTTTACATACCAGCAAGAGCTTGCTTATCTCCTATTCAGCTTTACCGATCTGCCGTTTGGTGAGCTATTATGTGTGCATTGAATCATTTTTATTATTGAATGGGAGTTGAAAAGGAGTTCTGGCGTTGCATCAGGAGTCAGTAGAGGTGTTGAGGGGAAACAATTGCTGAAGCGAAACTGAATGACGTTGTTAGTATATATCTGCATTGCTTTTATGTTCTTCTTGTTACATACATCGCTTCCTTGTTTATATAAATTAATCGAGCGCACTATATATTATCATAGTCGATACACGTACAGCGTAACAATATGACTCTTATGATTATTAATCGTTGACTAGACTATATGTTACAAGTAGGTATCCTATATTATGTCAATATGTAGGTTTATATGAACTTGGCGTTGACGCTTTGGCTAAAGTTGATGCTAGGTTGTGTTTCAAAACAACAAGTTGGAGTTTCTATTTTTAACACTAGCTACCGGCCTAGGTAGTCACCTGTACCGTGACTTTGCAGTGGAAGTTAGTAGTAGAGCGACGCAAGTATTTACAATGTCTATCATGCAATTGGCTACTAAGATAGTGTACCTTTTTTATGGTCAGCAGTTAGCGTTGGATCACCATTGGATCAGACCTGGTAAAGCTTCTACAGCACGAGTACCAGGTGTATCAAATTAGATAATGCAATCCCTATCTATCTAGTATTGAACTAATAAACAAGGTAGGCATAGCCATTCCTACTTTGAAGCTGGTCTTCAAACTCACAACAGCAGACTTCTTCGGCTTTTCTAGAAGGAAGATTAGTAATGGTATTCCAAATCGCCTAAGGCGCAGTGGGAGTTAGGCTAGTTTGGGAGCGCCGATCCTGACTGGCGGGCCAACTTGATACACCGGGAAGTTCGCTATCGCCGACTCTCCATGCCTTCAATATACGTATAGGTAGGCCTCGATACGTCTGCTTCCTGGGTTTTAGAAAGCGATTTGTAGAAGATGGAGAAGAGGTACACGACTTCTTATTTCCTACGCCAAGCTTCACCGAGCTTCGTAGAGCTTCGGGTTTTCTCTAAGACTCTATTTACGGTAGGTTAGAAATTTTGAGATCGCGGAGAGCTTTGTATGCAAGCCATCTAAAGCTCTCGGGCGGTGTATAATATTTCAGGGGTAGGTTGCATGTAGTGGAGTTATGGAGCGTAAGTGGGCGCATCAACGGGGTTTACCGTGGCAAGTTAACCCATACATTCTTTACCTTGTTTGAACTCCGACGCACTACGTACTAGTGTAGGGCCGTTTGGTCAGCGCACGTAGTTTATGAAGTATTTTGACAGCCATATCCGAGTACTTGCGAAAAACAAGGTATTTACTGAAAGATGCAATTATCTATGTAGTTATGTACTAAATGCTATCTTAATATAATACATGGATAGCTAGGTATGGCGAGTTGCAGATGGGTTGATGCAGAAATATTGCAGCGTCAGTCTCTACTGTACACTGACTGTTCCCCAGACATTAAACGCTAAGATGAGGTACGCTAAGATGAGGTACGCAAAGACTACTAACCCCCGCCACGATCGTCTCATGCCTCTTTTCTGCCTAGCGGCTCTCTATTTTTGTCCTATCTATCATGGAAGTAGAGGTAGAACATGCTCCGTTGTAGAAGGTTATAATATTTATTATTGTAGCACTACCATATGAAATAGGTTTAAACAGCAAAATCAAGGGCTAAAGTGTAAATTCATAAAGTAAACATTGCATTGATTAATAGTATAAGTTGAGACTTGAATTTTGTGAGCTTGAAGAATACATTTCATTGGCTGGGTCGGACTTCTCATTATGGATGGTGCCGACTCGGACCCACGGACGTAGAGCGGCAGAGCAAACATGCCGCTCGCCATTAGCGAACAGAATAAAGTAGTACATCCCTTTTCGAATTAATTGTGTGTTTTAAGGTTCCACGCCTTGCTGACAAGCAAAGCTGAAAGTCAATATGAACGTCCTCTCGATCGCGTGCTATGATAGCCAAGTCCCATAGCCATGGAGTGGCCTATTTGAGAGCTAGATTCTAAATAAAGTAGATCGGCAAGCAAAAAGGACGGATATTAGCTACCCAGTCCTGGCAATTTTGAAGACGAAGGATTTCAGTCTCTTGAACAATTGTAAGAATAGCTACTGTACACTAGAGCCTAGATGTTGAATTCTTACTTACACAAAGCCCCCGTCTGAGAAGAGTGGGGACCCTAGTGTTAGAAGTCGAACTGTTGATTAGGCATATGTATCTGGACTGCTTCTTGTGATTATAGGTAACAAGTATCGGGACTCTAAAAATAAGATAGAGGCACTAGAATTTTGAGTCGATAAAGTACATAAAACCTACATACAATAGTTAATAATATGGTGGTTCGATTGGCAGAAGGGTGGGCTGCTATAGTACTAGTAAGCGATACGGCTTACACCTGTCATCTTGCCAAGGATCCTCTTAGAGAGTCTTAGCTTGTTGAACACAAATAAGATCAACAGCCCAGCGAGACGCATGGCATGGTGTTATCCTCATGTAAACGATTGCCGACCGGGTTTGGTGCATGCATACTTATTATAGCATTCCGAGTTAGGTACCTAGACTAGACCTTGCCTCCGTCTATCTGTTCTAGTCTGTGCAGTGTAAGAGGCTTGGCGTAGGATTCCTACTGCACATGCTTTTAAGTATCAACCCTCGCCCTCAGTTTAGTTTACTCTCGTAGACTTCCGAATTGGTTCTGGATATATCTTCACATAGCCTTTGGAGAGGATACGGTCTGGAACTTCCCTCCGCGTCATCCCTGGTAGTACCGTACATGAGAGATTTCGAGTGATTTGGACGGTAGTAAATAACGCCAGTCGGCTAGACAGGCAAAATGGCGATCCTCTACTATGGCTTCATATTGGTATGTTTTCTTATTATTCCCATCAACCAGCTACCCTATCAAGTGAAACTATGTATATCTGCCACTACTCCGCATGTTCGATCAGCCAGCAACTGTACAGCCTCTGTTCCAACCGCAAAACTTGACATCCGATGCACACTGAGAACGAGATCCGAAGCTAACTCGGGATTGTCTATAGGGCGTACTATATGTTTTAGGAACCGCCTTTTACAATTTTTTCCTACACCCTTTAAGCAGATTCCCCGGGCCGATCCTCCACCGAGCCTCCTATCTGCCCCGTGCCTGGCATCTATTTAACGGCACCCTCACATTCCACGTCGGCGATCTCCACAGGAAATACGGAACTGTTGTTCGCATTGCACCTAATGAGCTCGCATACGCCAGCCCCCAGGCCTGGCACGATATCTACGGCCACAAGAAGGCCGGCGAGGAGGAATTCCCCAAGTCCGACCGTCTCTACAAGCTATTCATCGACCCCCCGCGCCACATCATCAATGCGAGACGTCAGGAACACGGTGCTCTGCGCCGACAGCTCGCCCACGGATTCAGCGCCCGCACCATGGCCGAGCAGGCACCTCTGATCCGCTCGTACGTGGATCTCCTGATCCAGCGTCTTCGCGAGAACGTCGAGAAGGCCCCCACCGTCGCCCTGAACATGCGCGACTGGCTCAACTACACCACTTTCGACGTCATTGGCGATCTTGCGTTCGGCGCTCCTGGTGGCTTTGGCTGCTTACAACAGAGTGACTACCACCCATGGGTCCGTCTCCTCACCGACACAATTCGAGAGAACGCCTGTCTTATTGCGCTGGCCAACATCGGCTTCAGCACTCCTATTCAATGGCTCGGAAAGACCGCCGCCTCCAAGAACACACAGCACCGTGCCGTCGTCAAGGAGAAGGTGCAGCAACGCCTGGAACTCGGTGCCGAGCGACCTGATTTCATCGAGGGACTGCTTAAGAGGAAGGACGAGCTCGATCTCGACATTGACCGCCTGACCATGAACGCCTCCATGCTTGTCATTGCTGGCTCTGAGACCACCGCCACCCTCATGACCGGCGCTCTGTACCTGATCACCCGGCACCCCGAAGTCCAGCGCAAGCTAGAGCACGAGATCCGATCCTCATTCAAGAGCGAAGATGAGATCCTGCTGAACACCGTCAACGAGCTGCCCTACATGTTGGCTGTTCTGAACGAATCCCTCCGCCGATACCCACCCCTAGCCAGCGGCATGCTCCGAGATGTTCCCAAGGGTGGTGCCACAGTCGATGGTGACCCGCTTCCCGAGGATGTAAGTCAATTCTATGAATCGTACCCAGATTTGTGATATAAGAGAGTTCTCTCGCCTTCAGACCAAAAGTGCAAGATCCAGAACTGACCAAATGCGAACAGACTGTCGTTTCCGTCTTCCAATGGGCCATCAACCACTGGGACAAGTACTGGACCGACCCCATGGAATTCAGGCCTGAACGCTGGTTGGGCGACGAGAAGTACAAGACCGACGTGTTCGATGCCATGCAAGCCTTTAGCACGGGTCCCCGAAACTGCATTGGAAAGAAGTGAGTTTTTTGTCCCCTTATTATCCCCTTTACTTCGTCGCGGCGAAATATTTCTCTATCCCGGTAATGCTAACGTTCTAAATAGCCTTGCCTATGCCGAGATGCGTCTCATCGTTGCCAGAATCATCTTCAACTTCGACCTGACGCTGGCCGAGGACTGCCGCGACTGGATCGACGGACAGAAGGCCTACGTCATCTGGCACAAGCCCCCTCTAAACATCCACTTCAAGCCTCGCGTGTTTTAAATTGGGGAAATATATAAATAAATTTAAAATGAATGGGTTGGGGAGATCACATTGTTTCGGCGCACTTATATCATGACTTTTTATAGATGCGAGTTGCCGGGCACGGGGGCTGTTTTTTTCCGGAAGATTGGGGCTGGGGAATCTTGGATGAATTGTGTAAACCAACTAGAGCACGACCTAGCCGAGGGGTGTACGTGATAGTAATCAAGCAAATAAACCTCGACACAAAGCTGACCATTTGATCGTACTTTGCTATGTGAGTTACACGAGTAGTTTCAACTAAGATCCGTTAATCGACATTCCATACTATGTGATATGCAGTTATTAATGTCCTAAAAGCTCAACATTTAGTTCCGACTAGGTTAATGTCATATGAGACGGGAGGGCCAACAAGATGGTTAAGAAAAAATAAGTGAAAGTCGTGTTTGAAATAGGTCAAGAGCCGAGTGTAATAGGGTAGAGGGAATATCAATGACTAGATTAACTATCACTGGAGTCAGATCTGTAATGCATGAGTTTTCATATTTCCTTATCATTAGTAGTGAGGAATAGAGTCCTCGTGTGCACTCAGAACAAGAGAGTAAAATTAGAAGAACAGATGGTAGGTCATATCAAATTCGCTCATCTTCGTTTAGATTTATAGAACATTCTCATTTGAAATCATATTTTCTAACCCTAACTCCTTAATGGATCCTAGAGTATCGTCATCTGTCTCCCCAATAATACTCGTCATCTCATTCATGCCTTGACTGCCGTTAGGTGACCTATTTCTCAACCCCCAGCCAGCACCATTCTAACAAGCCCTTATCTAGTCTTCGCTCACTTTCATGATGAAATTCTTAATGGAAAGTAGGTTAAAAACGAGTTATAGGATATCTTCGTAGTGCCTAGGGGAATTAATAAGATCCTGCGGGACGGTTCGCCTTAACATTCGGCTAGAACCTTACATTAGACGTGTTTGGGTGTCTATAGAACTGTTCTCGGCGGCCAGCAGCTCACGAACTATGTCGATAGAACTTCTAGCAATCGCCTCGGTATAGGAATACATTTTCTCATAGTATATAGGTACTATGTCTAACCTTAGAACGCCATTCAAAAGCGTAATCACTAACTTACCGAGAATTCTCCTTTCTCTCTAGCTACACTCATCTCTACTGAATTGCACGTGAGCGGTGCGAATTCAATCTCAAAGAATCCTGCTAGAAGATTTTAGCTTAGAAGGTCTCTACCGTGTGCGGAGGCTGCGTTGTGGAAGCATCGTACATAAAGCTACGAGAAGCCAATGTGCGAAACTAGTTTCACTACATAGGCAACTCTGCTAAGGAGCCAAAGGTAGTGCTATAACACTTGTTGCATGCCTCGAAGTCTAGAAGTAGAGTTGGCATGTTACTAACAATCGTAACTAGTGCTATATTGAAAGCAACTCTTTTAGACTTCCGAATGAAACTGTCTTGCGGCGTATTTAGATGGTTTCCACAGCTCTAGACGTAACTCTTTTTTAAGGTAGGTATCAGCCATCTACAGGTAAGTAGATAAGTCGTGGTCCTTATTGTAAAAGTGAAGAGTTCGTACCGGATTACGTGAAACTAAGGGGTCTCTAGATGGTAGTAGATATCTACTCTGATTCTAGCGACAATTTAGCTAAGAATGAACAACGATCAATATCGACCAGTGCGGATCGGCTATTCGCATAGGGAAAACACTAAGTGACTCGTCTAGTGATATCTCTCATGTCCAACCGGCAACAGTTCGATCTTATACGAGGCGTTAGAGCCGGCTGGTGTAACTATCTCAAGTAGCGTATATCCTACTTACTATCCGCGGTTGTCACTCTAGAGCCCACAAAGCCACGTAATTTGAGTCTAATATTAATGAATGTAGGATAATCCGTAGCGTTCTTTCTGCGAACGAAAATAACCTTGCGCATAGTCTAGATAGGCTAGGCGATGCCAAAATGGCGTTGAAGGGAGAGTATTTAGATAGAGGTGCTAGCTTTTGCGTATGATTGGCTGTCTGCAAGTCTTAACTGCCGTTGCGCCTATCTAGATAGGTGTTTAGCTTCATGCGTCACAACACGCCGATGTTCGGCTTTCTTTCGGGTTTATAAATGAGTGGGCTATCATTGGGCATTGGCTAATGATAATCAGTCACTAACCCCACTATTCATTGCTATCATTCAACTATTCATTCATTCATTGCATCATCTTCGAGATAACACGGCGAGCAACAATGTCAATTCAACTTGACTGAATCACTCACTATATTAATCTCTTCTTATATCTGCCATCATACGTCTTCTCTCTCTCGGCTTCACATTTGCTGTATCCGGTGCCTCACGCGTCATTCTCCAGACAGTTAGCTTCAGATGGGGCTCGCAGCAGCGCGACGGCTGGCGCTGCTGGGACGCGTCGTGCGAAACCAAAACCAATGCCGCCTACATTCGACAGTAGGATTAGGATTGAAGTCGAGGGTCAATGGTATGGTGCAGACCCAACGGCTGCAAGTTCCTACCGGCATCCATGCAGCGCAGCTGAAGCTAGTCCGATCTTTCAGCGACAATAGCGCAAGCGCAAGCGCCGAGAACGGCGAAGATGCT
The DNA here is from genome assembly GCA_038501195.1 of Nemania diffusa. NCBI lineage: Eukaryota > Fungi > Ascomycota > Sordariomycetes > Xylariales > Xylariaceae > Nemania > Nemania diffusa. The sequence continues at coordinate 3,397,395 of JBBPUQ010000003.1, forward strand.
GAATTAGGCACTTACAGCGAAGCCGACCATGAACATGCTGTCATCTCAACCTTTGATTTATTTTCCATTGGCATCGGCCCGTCGTCTTCGCATACGGTCGGGCCCATGCGAGCCGGTAATATCTTTGTTGCTGACCTCAACGAGGCCGGACTTCTCCACAAGGTCCACAAGATCCGCATCGCTATCTATGGCAGCCTGGCCCTTACCGGCGAGGGCCACATGACCCCCTCGGCACTGCTTCTCGGTCTTGAGAGCGCTGATGTGGAGAGCGTAGATACTTCATATGTCCCTTCTCGCTTTGCTCATATCAAGAAGGCGAAGAAGCTGTATCTCGGCCATGGACTTGCAGAGGGCAAAGGAAAAGAGATCGATTTTGACTACGAGCGCGACTTCAGGTGGGAGTGGGGTCGTAAGCTCCCGCTTCATAGCAATGGCATGCGCTTCACTGTCTTCGACAGCGAGGGAATAATGCTGGCAACAAACGATTTGTTCAGCGTAGGCGGTGGTTTCGTCGTGAACGGGGCCCTTTCTAAAGCCTCGAATTCGCCCCCGACCAGCGAGACCACCGGAGTAGGTCAACCGGAGTCTAAAGACTTGCAGGTCGATACCAGCGGCGGTCCAGCAGATCTAGCCGAGAACATGTTTTATAAAGAAATTAGACGTGCAGATGCGGCCGGAGATCGAAGGACCGGAACCGAGATTAAGCCTCTCGACTCCGCCGACGAGTCAGCCGCACTAGTTGATACTCAATCCACACGTCCGCCTGTCGGCTCGGGTGCTGTAGATCCCATACCGGGTACCAAGGAGACCGGTGATCAGACGCCTCGTTATCCGTTCCGCGATGGCGAGAGCTTGCTAGCATTGTGCAACAAATACAATCTAACCATTGCCCAGTTAGTATACGAGAATGAGAAAAGCCATGGATACACGGATGAGGAGATTCATGAGAAATTGTTCCGCATCTGGGATGTCATGGACCAGAGCATTCTCGAGGGCGTACAAGCGCCCCTTGATTCCACGCTGCCGGGGTCGTTGAAGCTACATAGACGCGCCCCAGCCCTTTACAAGAGACTTACTCGTGGTCTTTACCCATCTAGTCAAAACCTCTCCGCGCCGGACGTCAAGGGACAGCTATCATCTGGAGATGCGAAGCCCGCGTCGGCTGGCGGAGGTCTCCAATCGGCAGAAGAAGCCAAGCCAGCGACAATGGCTCTCAGCCGGAAAGGAACACATGGTAAAAGAGGCCCTCCGCGTATTCATGGATCGATCTATCACCCGATCATGCCCTCTCCACCGAAACGAACCGCACTTCCAGCTATGGACTATCTTACCGTCTACGCAATAGCTGTGAACGAGACTAATGCAGCTGGCGGACGTATCGTGACGGCACCTACCAACGGGGCCGCAGGAATCATCCCGTCCGTACTGAAATACACGACCGAGTTCATCAGTGACGACCCGGACCGCGACATTCTAACGTTCCTACTGACAGCCGCAGCGATCGGTATGCTCTACAAACGAGGAGCTACTATATCTGCTGCTGAGGGTGGCTGCATGGCCGAGGTAGGGGTTGCCTGCTCGATGGCGGCCGGTGCCTTCGCAGCGTGTATGGGGGCCAGCCCAGAGACAATTGAGCAGGCAGCCGAAATAGGCATTGAACACAATCTAGGACTAACTTGTGACCCCATCGGCGGCCTCGTTCAGGCACCGTGCATCGAGCGAAATGCTCTCGGAGCTGTCAAGGCCATCTCAAGCGCCAACTTGGCGCTGAGTTCCGTGGCTGGCACCCAGAAGGTTAGCCTCGATGATGCGATCCGCGCCATGCGGGTTACGGCGCAGGGTATGCGAAACGAGTTCAAAGAGACGAGCTTGAGCGGATTAGCTACGAGCGTGCCGTTGAATATTCCCGTGAGCGTGCCGGATTGCTGAGGGCCCCTTGCCCCCTCTTTCTTTTGCCGCTTGGATCGTTTCAAAGTCCCTGGGCATTTCTCTTTTGGATTTTAGATATTGGCTATGGCGGGCGGGTAATAAGCCGATAGAGCTTGGCGTTGCTGGATATTCCGGAAAATTCAAAAATATCTACTGGAATTCGTAGAGCTCTTCCTCGATCTAACGGAGTGGAGATATTGTTTCTGCCAGCACTAGCGATCAGAATCATATACTCTGTAACTAGATGAGTTTTATAGATTAATAGAGTCACAAGCAAGCGTTAGACTATGGATATCTGCCCAGACTTTTCATTGGGTACTTCTGAGTCACAAGGCCATCCCCTTCCTTTCGCTAGCTAGCCCACGAAGGTGACTACTTATGTAAAGAAGAACGACTACTAGCATCAACCTTAGCTCTTACTATGACTACTACGACTACCTACTCACCGATATCCTCCACACCCCGCGCGGCCGACGAGGAGACTACTGGGTACTGGATCTTGGTTTATGCGCGGGGAAGAGCCTTAACCTGGCGGGCCTTCGATTCGCCGGGGGAGGGGGGAAGGGAAGCGGGACCATTTAAGTTTTGGACGCGTGTTGTCCCTGATGCGGTCGGGCGGCGCAGAGACATCTCCGGCAAACACAGCACCTCGGCCGACTCCCCCTCCGCGGAGATGGCCGCGCGTAACACACCCTCGTATCCCGTTGCGGTGTGATGGGTTACTGTTATGGCGATGGCGCGGTGTGGCGTGTAGCGGCTGGTAATGACGTGAGCCGATGTCGGCTGCTCCTAATAATAAGTAATGCCAACTGGACTTGACTTTACTTGCGCATATGTCGTATGTAGTATGGTATATACGCTTGTCAGCACGCATCGAGTGCTCCTCAGGATCCAAAGGACTCCAGTTGGTTCTTCTTGGCGAATGCGGCAAGTGTCATATTGAACAACGAGTTGGCTATGCTGTATGTTCGAGGCTCTTCGGTTAAGGTTTTCATTACGTGTCAAACCTAGATTGTTGCGCCATGATGGTGTGTGTCCGTATGGGTAACCATGGTAAGCGTTTTACTGCCTACCGTTACCGGCTGTCACGGATGACGTAACTGCAGATTTGGTACGGAATTGTTACATTGTTACCCATTTCGTGTTTGAAAGCAAGACATCGAGACGCTCTCCTTGTTTTGCCAAGTTCCACAGGTTAATTAGTCATTATAACGGCTTACTTGGCCAACCCCATCGTTGTGCGTAAATTATGCTGTCTGTACGCATAGACACATATGCGTAAGGTTCGTAGGCAACTAGCATAGTTAGATCGATTTTCCGGCCTAGTAGTCCTAGATTTACTTCTAGTAAAGCCAGGTAGTTAATTTTGGACGTTTCTTATTTTACTTTCGTTGTTGACAATTTGTAATACTTCATTTTCTCCAAGGAGAATAAAGAAAAGAATAGAGAAGAATAATAGTACATTGCTTGTTTCAAATATCTTTTTCAAAAAAATATGGGTGCCAACGAGTGTAATATGTACCTATGTATGCGTAAACTTCGTATGCATCCACGCTTAGGTAGTTACACATAGACGTTTTTTTTTTCTTTCACGACGGCCGTAGACAGGTGTGGGCGGCGGGGCCCGAGGCGAGAGTCATGTGTCGCCCTTATTATTAGAATCACGCTACCTACACCTGGGCAATGGCCCTTTTCCCGTGATTCATATGCCGCTGGCTGCCCACTTGGTTCCACCTCTTTGTTCGTCACGTTATTGACAGCCGGGAAGAGAATTTTTTCCCTCTTGAGGTACCTACCCTGGTGGCCGAGAAATTTCCCTTTTGGTGGAGTCTCGGCAAAGTGCGGCACTGGTTTGTTCACCGTGCAACGGATCGATCGATACAGGTACTGATCCATAACAAAGCGCCGAAATTCAGGTTACCGCCATTTTAAAGGTGATCTGTCAGTGTTTCGGACGCGTGGAAATTTTTCTGAGACAAAACTCTAGTCTTAAAAAGTCTCTAGAAGGGGCAAAAAAAAAAAAGAAGAGTAAATCACTTCAAGAACGTTTTTATAAATCACCTATCTCGGTGAGTCGGCTACTGCTGTACGACTTGCAGAGATCTTCGATGACAGTGCGATGCTACCAAAATTGACCAATAATATCTTCCAGGACCGACGAATTGGGATGTATCTGTCGCCAGGAACAGACCTTAGCACGCAAGGATGGCGCTTCAATACCTAGACCCACTAAAGTGATGCCGTTACAACCTTTAAATTTTTTTTCTCTTGTTCGTCTTCAGCGTGTGTCTAGATCAATGGTTTAGATTGGGTCAATTTGCTTGCGGCTCTTGCAGGCGGCAACCTTGTTTCGTGTCGGCTGTGGATTCTATAGGGTAACGATCGGGTAACGGGCTCCGCCTTGCAGCGGTTGTAAGCGAGAGGAGGCTCTAAGGTTACGAGCCACATTGGGCGGTATCCATGGAGCGCCCCTGACTATTTTTCACGATGGCTTCATTCTTGTGGAGCTGGGGGAAAATTTCTTCTACGCCTTGCCGTTAACAACAACGTCGAAATTCATCTCATGTGGAGCTTGTACAGTATAGTAACGTACTACACAGGCCGGTGTCAAGTTTGATCCTTGGGTGGGTGCATAATCTTGTACAAGCAAACGAAGGTCACCCGCCCGTGCATCATATGATCTCACAATTCACATATGAACGGTCTGTTCTGTGAAATGCCTAGTTAAGAATTTACGGCGTCTATATATTGCATGATCTATCTGCGAGGATAACATGTCTGTCGATTGAGGGTGTGAGCTATCTTGATAGTATTTGCTGATCAGATTTCTTGTAGGGCTGCTTATTACCCTTTTGGGCATCACAGTGTTTGCATCTGGCCCCATGATTGGACGAAAGGTGAAGCACTACTATGTAGCTGGACCATACCTACCAGGTAGGTATACCTACTACTAGCAAGTACCCGTGATGTATCATGCTCACGACGGCTTATAGCAGGGACGACTACAGGTATACTTGTTTGGCTGGCGTTTTTCTCATGGTCGACTACATGCTGTACATGACACCATACACACAATCTTGACGAATGGTTCCGTCGGGCAAGGTTTAATATATATAGGTACTGCGTATGTCCCTTGTCTCATCTCGATTTGTATTAGCATGGAAATTATACCATTGAGTATGCAAGTTGCACAATACCAAGGTACGGTATGTAGGGTTGGGCGAAGGAGCGAGAGGGCGCGAGCGAATGAAAAAGCAGTATTCAATCCACGTTGTGGTACGGTACACCCTCCTGTGCAGCCGCTGTAGGTAACCACTATAGCGATGGGGCTATGTGCTGTAGCCCGCTAGAACTTTAGAAGGGCGTGGCACCTCTCCGGGCTAAGACTTGGTGACTACAGCCGGCGACCCAGCCGCAGTTTACTGGACGTAGCGCTAGTCTGTCGCCTGGATTCTATGACACATAATTACTCGATGGAAAAGGTGAACGAGGTCAAGATTCGTTTTGCCTTGTAATACAGTTTTTCTTGATGTACCAGAAGAGTCATGGGACAAAAAGGTATAATAGCAGGTGGCACCCTCGAGGGTGTTGCTCTAAAGCTCGTGTTGACCTATTGGATGTATCTCTTGCCCAAACAAACAGAACAGCTTTGGCTTTCATCGAAAGAGTCTTCATTCTTCTTTTGACGCATTTGCATTCTAGACCAGGTACAACATACTGGGCCTGACCACCGTCTTTGTTGCATCCTCGAGAGCAATCTGACTACCCAACGAGTATTAGAAGAACTCAACCACAAAGAGAAGACGCTCCTTGTTCAGACTTATCTGCAAGTACTATTTGAAAACTAATCGACCTTGGACATTACACCACTACGCATCGCATCGCAGTTGGATTCGAGAGACCTCATGTAAAAGGTCAATTTGTACCCACAAGCCAATCAAGCATCAGAATTCGGCTATTTCCCCCCCAAAACGGATAGTCTGCTCTCCCAGCACTTAGACGACGAGCCTCTTCTCCAGGGCTAGAAACTACTGTGGGCATCGACAGCGAGCCAAGAGAGCGAGAGGGAAATATCACAAGAGATTCACGTCATTCTCCAGATTTCCCATATTTTTTTTTGGCTTAAGAAAAAATCTCCAGTGACGCTATCGCCACTCACGTCTTCCCGCCGGTGCTAGTTAAAAGCTAGCTTTTTTATCTGGGGACACAGACGCAACGCAACCGCAAGAAGGCATATTACACAACATTCTTGCCAAGGTCACACGGCAAGAAGAAACGGGCTACGATAATTAGGGAAGAACTACGTTCTTCGGTAATCCAAGTCACAATGCCGCACCGCGTGGTAGACTTCTTCCGCTCTCCCAACGAGAGCATCCACAGCATCAAGCAGACAGTTCAACGCCGCACAAGTCCTACAGCACGCTCAGGATCAAGAGAGCGACAGAGGCCCACTCGCACATCATCGTATGCATCCTCGACTAATAGCGATGGCGGTGTTGAGGACCATCACCCAGTGTTACCGGTCAGGCTATCGGAGGCGATTAAGGAGAAGCCCAAGGAGCATCACCGACTAAGCTTCCCGAGTCTACACTTAGTCGGGCACAAGCCGCAGAAGGATCTCTCGCAAAATCCGAACGCCTCTCTATCTTGCAGGATCGAATCAGCTCCGGCTGTCTTCTACGGCAGTCCAGATGAGAGCACTGGTGCTTTAATATCAGGACAATTACAACTAGGAGTGAAGGAAGAGGTCTTTGAGGTTGAAAGCCTGGAGGCTAAATTCGAGATGCGCATCACGCAGAAGAAGCCGTTTAGCAGTCACTGCCAGGATTGCGCAAGCCAGAGGACGGAACTGAAGAGCTGGTCGTTTCTGACTGAGCCGACGGCACTTACACAACAACGTATGTAATTCCCCTCTCGCCCTCTCCAACTCCCCTCCAACCCCCCTCCGACCCCCTATTCCTGTTGGATGTCTCAGGAAGAACATAGTTAGCAGACTAACACGAGATCACAGGCACACACGAATTCCCGTTTTCTATATTACTAGAGGGTCACCTGCCCGCCACAACAGACAACCACCTCCTATCCATCCAATATATCTTCACAGCAGAGGCGCGACCGCGAGACGGCGGGCTACCACTCAAGCTCAGTCGTACGATCGACGTTCGACGCTCGCTGCCCGTGCCGGGCACCCCGCACCACAGCGTGCGCATCTTCCCGCCGACCAACATCACCGCGAGCATGCACTACGACGCTGTGGTGCACCCGCACTCCACCAGCAGCTTCACGCTGCGCCTCGACGGCATCGGCAAGCACAACCCCGCCGCCCGCAGCGTCGAGTACTGGAAGCTCAAGCGCCTGTCGTGGAAGCTCGAGGAGATCGTGTCGACCGTCGCCCCGGCGTGCCGCAGGCACGCGCCCAAGACCGCCGACGCTGCAGGCGAGGGCGCGGCCGCCGCCGAGGCGAAGAAGGGCACGCCGCGCACCGACACGCGCGTCGTCGCGCACGCCGACCTGCACTCGGGGTGGAAGGCCGACTACTACTCGGCGGACGGGTCCATCGAGGCCGAGATCGAGTACCGCACCGGCGGGCCCCTCTCCACCTCCTCCTCCTCCTCCACTTCTTCCTCTTCCTCTTCATCCCGAGGCGGCGTGAGCTGCGACATCCGCGGGCGCGAGGACGGCATCGAGGTGGCGCACCGGCTCGTGGTGGAGATGGTGGTGGCGCAGGAGTACGCGCCGCTGGCGCACACGCGGCACGTCACGCCGACGGGCGTGGCGCGCATCCTGCGCATGAACTTCGGCGTCGCGCTCACGGACCGCGGCGGGCTGGGCGTGAGCTGGGACAACGAGGCGCCCCCCATCTACCAGGACGTGCCGCCCTCGCCGCCCTCGTACGCCGCCACCACCGCCACCGTTGTTGAAGGCAGCGTTGAGGACTTGAGCCTGCCGTCGCCCGAGTATCATCCGCGCGGCGAGGAGAGTCCGGCGTACTGCCGGTCTGAGGACGGGGGTGCGACGACGTGAAAGCATATAACTGCACTGCACCGAATTACCTTATATTGCGTTATTAGCCTCATCTGTTTTTGGTTCGTTTATTCCTCGTCACGATGGAAAGCTAGAGTTTAGTATGGCCGGCGTCAAAAAAGTAAATGGATACGACCTCCCCCCTTTCTTAGATAAGGTTGGCTAGTTGGTTGAGGGGCAGGTGGGATTTGGATTTGGTTCTCTGCAACGCAAAATACCCCTGACGCGATGATTTCTTTCTTTTTTTAAACTACAATTAGGCTTCCGGAGGATAGAGTATAGCTCGGCCGGGCAAGACAGTACGGCGAGAAGACGCTTACGTGGCGAAATTGTATATATAGAAAGACTATATATAGAGAACTTTAATTATAATGGAGATGGAATACATCGGACCATATTATTATTACGTATACATGCTTTCACATATTCTCTGTGATTTGTCTTTGGAAGTCCCCGTGGCTGGGGGACCTGAGCTAAATGTACTTGGTGTAATTCAGACTAACTGAGCGTGTGCATATTATTAATTTGAGCGGTACGAAACATGTAGGCTAGTTTCCTAGTTTTCCTCTCTTAATTTTCCCCAAGACCCATAACAAATAACGAGGAAGAAAATAGGAGAGGTGGCAATCAACGATAGAAAGGACAGAGTGAAGGTTTTGATAACAGGACGATGGAACTTCCTTTTCTAGCTTGCTTTCTCACAAGTATTAGAAATACAACCAACCTAGAAGCGAAACCATTTCTATTTATGAGTCCCGTCCGATCGCCATTGCTCTCAGAGGAGAGTGTCGACACACAGGGCACCATCACTGTTACTAGCCGGGAGGCCCACAGACAAGCGCGTAGCCTTATTCCCCGTTCCGAGCAGAGGGAACTGCCAGATCTGGCCAGTCGTGGCCTCGGAGGCGATGATGCTCTGGTTGGGGCCGGCGTAGGCAGCGCTCCAAGCGTTGGCACCGGCGGTTTTGCTGAAGTTGTTCACGAGGGACCAGGTGTGGTTGGTGCGGTCGAAGCTCATGAGCTCGGTCTGGTCGTGGTTGAACGCGGTGCCTAGCGCCCAGAGGACGTTTCCGGTGCCGGGCACGTACACCCAGTCGAGCGTCGTGAAGCCCATCGAGTCCGCCCTGCCGCTGGCGACGACCTGGCCGTACGTGGACGAGCCCGGAGCCAGGTCGACCTGGATCCAGTCCCCGCCGTTGTACGAGGCCCAGTACTGCCCGTTCTCGTCCACGTCGCCGTTGTTCCAGTTTTGGCGGGCGGAGTTGGGGGGGAGCGGTGCTATGGATCTGAGGAGGCCCGTGCCGCCGAGCTGGATCAGGTTCGAGACGCCGAGCGCGGAGTTGGACGCGTAGAGGTAGTTGTCGAGACTGTTGTAGCCCATGGCGTCTATGTTTGTTCCGGCCGTGACCACGTTCTTGACGATCTGGGCTGTGGTGAAGTTCAAGCTGCCGAGTACATTGTTTTGGATTACATATCCGTTGGTGTCACACTGAAGATGTTAAGCTCCCTTCATCAATATATAGATGGGGTAGTGGCAGTCTTACAGATGCGGTAGGGTTCAAGTTTGGCGGTATTGTAGGGGGCAGGATAGCAGTAGTCGAACTTTTGGTGTTTTGGCAAGGTCCAGGATCGGAACTGTTGTAGTAGCCAACAGACTGACTGATAGTGTAATTATAACCGTCACTGCCAAATTGACCCGCATTGGTTGCGTAAGATGCATTCCATAGTTGGGTATACTGATACAATATGAGTCCTCTACTTTCAACCGGCATTGGGGATCGAGATTCACTTACAACCGAACAGTATTGAGCAAAGTATGCTCCGTTTCTGTTGAGTAGGTATGTGTTGAAGAATCGGCACTGCAGCAGCCAGAGTCAGTTATCACCATTTTCGGTATGAAGTATGAGTGTACTAAAACTATAACAAGCTTGTAGGAGATGATGTTGGCTGAAAAGGCGACGATGCTCTAAAGTCGCCAGAACGAGAAGAGAATCAACTCTGAGAGGCACTCACTGGCCGGCTCGACAAGCCATTGGCGAGATTGTATTGCGTTCTCGCAGTGCAGGCTTGAGCACAGCGGTTTGGGTCGAAAGTGCCATCCACCCACGCAAAATGACCGTCATAAGTGTCCTGGCCGACACAATTGATCGGAGCGTTGATAGCGTAGTTACTATAGTTGGTAGGACCTGCATACGAGGGAACAGAAGCCAATGGAACAACAAGTTTGATAGTGCTGTGAGATCCAGCCTTCTTGAATTCTTGATTCACAAAATCCAAATCAAGCTGGGCTGCGTGTGTGGGAGCAGGACTAAATGTGTGGATGGGTGCAGTTCTGGTTCCTATGGCCATCCCGGCCATAGCGAGGGCGCTGACAATGATGCTGGCTGCCATGATTGGCAAATTTTGTAAACGAATAGCGATGGGGTGAGATTCTGGTGAGATGGGAGGGTCTGAGCATCTGCGTCCGCGTCTCTTTTTATAAATTTCTATTATTACCGTTGCTCTATCTAAGGCTATAAGCTTCCATAAATACACAAACTCTAACGGCAGCGTGTGCTCTTCTCCGTAGTGTGGATGCGCGTTGTGCGTAATAGCCCTCCTATTCAGGCAGACAAGAGAGTGCGAGGCTACATGACCTAGGTGACGTTAGCCAAGTCTACCTTACGGTTGTTCATAGAGAGTCAAGCCATCTTTTCGAAGTACAATGTATCACGTCATTAGGTATAGGGTCGTGGAGAGTAGAACCTTACCATTGTACCGGTCTAACTTCACTTCTCAGACGACGCGTAACTCGTGGACTGGCATGACGAGATTACCTAAGAGTTAAACGTGGGAGGATAGAAGGCTCGCAGCGTGTTGCTCCACCTAATCGACTCGGCATATATTGTAAATTCGGGAATAGGATTAATCTATGTTTGCTATAAGCATCACTGTTGCATTTCATGCTCAGGTGAAAGCTATTCGCGAAGGTATTATTCATAGACCACCGAAACTATAAAAGCTTATCCCTAATAACTGAGAAAATATTGTCATACTGCTAGAAATTGGTATTACTAGGTAGTTGATTGGTATCAAACGGGTTGGTACCTCATCTGAGTTGCTTGTAATTCGAGATACAAGGTGGATTTGGTGCGATGATGGGACGAGAGATCTCTTCGAGATGGCCGGCAACCCCGCTTCGATTGTACTATAGACGAAACTCTCAGTCTAACGCATCTTTCGAGTCAATGGTTACACCGAGGCATGGCCATGAAAGACGGTTTGTTGAGTCGCCGTCTGGGCAACTCTAAGGATGCTCATCATAGTTTTTCGCTGCGAGGGGCGTTGAATAAGTGCGAATTTTCATCTGATCAGGCAAATGCTAACTTTCCTAGGGTGAGTATGGATCATTGTTGATTATGGTTTTGACCATCGGTGTCACCGAGCGAGCTTGGAGAGGGGGAAACTTTGCTCATTTGTATTACGAGAGGTCCGACAGGTCTCAAATCTGCTGTGTCTTGTGTGCCCGCCATAACCTCCATGGGAGCTTCCAGCTGCTCTTGACCGTAAACGGATTGAAATTCTCGTTTTCAAGGCGGACAAGGTAATCATTGCAAGGTACAGCTTCTAGTAGCACACCGAAACCCCGTCGAAGTTGGGGATCGATACTCCCTTGACTGGAGTCCGAATCTGGGTATTCGTGCTGCTCTTCACCTTGGTGCTCGTATTCATGTCCTGGGTGCTCTCCCGCTCGGATGTTCTTCAACATCTCCCTAGCGGTGATGAGGTGGTCGTTGGCGCGTGTCGCCACTTTGAAGACAGCATCCTCGAAACCTTCGGCCTTGGGGCCGTGCCGGTAGACATCCTCTTCCTTTAGACCAGTCTCGGACATGATATCTAAGGGCAAAAGGAGGACGGGGTTCCTGCTGGCAGCAACATTTGTACCGCCCGGAGACTTCACGGCAGGCGTAGGTGAGACTAGAATAGATATACCTCTGCACACCGCAGCAATGCCACAGGCCTTGCCGATGTGGCTCGCTAGATGGTCTACGTGCATGGACTGAACAGACAAGGCAGCTAGTGTAGAGTACATGAGGGTGGAATACGTGTTCTCGGCGTACTCCTCAAGAGCAGAGAGGGTCGGAAAAGGCCTGTTGTCCATGTGTTTCTCGCGTGTGTTGATCATACGCAGCAACCAGAACCTGATAGAGCTGGGGCTGCTTTCGGGCTCCGTGTCGGCGAGGCGCGACAGCACGTTGTGCAGTAAGATCATGATGGGTTCCTTTGGTGGGCGCCCGGCAAAGGTCTTGTTAACGGCATCGCGCCAGAACTCCATGCGCAATTGGCCGATAGTGTGGTTCGACACGAGCTCAGGGAGGCGCACAAGCTCGAGATTGAGCGCCCGAAAGGCGTCGTAGGCATCTCGTCTGGACTCGGGTATGAAATGTCGAATCAAGAAGGCATCGTAGTCAGACTGTCTGGTACCTTTAGTGTCTTGTTCCTGATCGATCGATCGATCGATCGATATCATCCTCAGACTAGGCTAGGCGATAGAGAAGACAAGGGAATAGTACCTCAATTGGGCGACGCAGTATCGTCTCGCCTTGTCCACATCAACGTCTGTCACTATGGTGCGTCGCGAGAGCTGCACCGTCGATTTGGGCCATTGCGGGCCACGATGCGCTCGAATCACGCGATACATCGAAAAGAAACAAGTACTATATTATATACTCCATTGGAACATAGTACACCGGCGAAGAACATTTACGATACCTTTTCCAATCTAGATTATGAACCATCCTCGAGCTTTGGCCTCTAGTTTTCGAAAAGCGATGCTATCAAAATGACATCAATTTAGATAAGGTAGGTATTGCATTATCGGTTATACAGTCTAAGCTTTTATTTGCATAATTACCACGGATAACTACATAGGTATTGATTATGTAACTGCCGAGCCTATTAACGCGGTCAGCTGACAACCCGTCAAGCAAGTCGCGTCTCCCCGCCAAAGTGCACTTAAGCCAGGCGCGTCAAGAATGGTAGGTATACCTAGTATGTACAATACTCAATAAAAGATCAACTCATTTGGGATCCCAGAACAATATACCAGATGAATTCAATCTTACAGCCTCCCCAGAATTTACACACTTCAGCCCGGTGCGGCAAACCTCTCTTTGGATGAAAATGGGCACGGTCTTTCATCGTGACTATCGCAAATCGTGATGCTCGACATGAATTCCACCAACTCTGGAGAGCCGCCGGCCAAGAAACGAAGATTCTTCGCTGATCCTGACACCCATGTATCCGAGGGCTCTACCGTAAAGACCCCGATATCTCCACGACCTTCTAAACTTCCTGCGCATTCCTACGAACCCAATTCTTCATCTGTGGCGCCGCCGCCGCCGCCGCAACAATCTCCCATTAAGTCCGATGCTTCCGTCGTGTTCGATCAAGATGCCTTTGAGAGCTTGGTGGGCGATAAGGTCAGCCCAGAAATTCTAGCTATTATTCGCACCAAGTGCGGTGATAGTCTAGAGAGGGCTGTTAATATGTACTTTGACGGTACCTGGAAAACCTTTCAAAAGCGGCCCCATCCTTTGACGAACTCGACGATACTCCCTTCATCAACCTCCTCATCGTCACCCCTTGCGACAAGATCCCCCGCTAAAATCGACCCCCCTACGAGTATCCGTTCCCTCCAAGATAGTCCCGACGCTCGTTATATCGGCGCCTTTGGTGCTGAGGGCTGGGCAACCAGAAGCGGGACGAATCTCGTAAAACACGGTGATATTGTCAAGATTGAACGGCAAAAGGTGCAGCAGACTCCCTTGCGGATGCGTATGGCAGCATCAGGGAAATCCGATGTCATTGTGCGCTTTACAGATAGCAAGGGGACCGAGATAGGAAGATTGGCTAAGGATGCTGCGAATTGGATATCATCGCTTATTGATCAGAATGTCTGCAAGTTCGAGGGTACCTGCGTCTACGCCCCGGAACGGCTACGAACAAATGACACTATTTTCCTCCAGCTACGCTGCTTTCTTAAAATGAACGTGTTTCAGGGGAGCGTGTTGGAACTGTTGGACAACCGTTCGACCGGTGTTTTCGAAGAAAAGGAATCCGCCGAAGAACGAAATCTGCGCCTACGGCAAGTCGGTATCGTGAAGCTATTTCAAGAGCTCAATTTGGCACCCACGCAGAGTAATGCTGCCTCCGCCAAAAGCGCTCGGCAAGAGCTTCTCGACGCAGCTGAGCTGGCCGAGAAGAAAAGCAAACTTCCTCAGGCTAGTGGCCGGTACGTTTTCATTCTGCTTACATGATTCCCCATCTGCTAACTTGGACTCAAGGGACACCCCGGGCTCACAATCAGACGATGCCGAGGAGGGGCAAGAGCTCGAGCAAGGCCAGCTAGACGCCTTGTACAGAAAGGCTCAATCCTTTGACTTTAACACCCCAGAAGCAGAGCCTGCCGACACCTTCGCCATGAACCTGCGACCATACCAGAAACAGTCACTATACTGGATGCTGGCAAAAGAGAAGGATGAGAAAAACGAAGATAGGCAAACTTCGATGCACCCATTGTGGGAGGAGTATACGTGGCCGCTCAAGGATGTTGATGATCAGGAGTTGCCCCAGGTTGAAGGACAAGCCAGCTTCTATGTGAATCCCTACTCGGGCGAGATGTCCTTGAGCTTCCCTTACCAAGAGCAACATTGTCTAGGTGGCATTCTAGCTGATGAGATGGGTCTGGGGAAAACTATTCAGATGCTAAGCCTCATTCACTCTCACAAAGCCGAAGTTGTCACCCATCAAACAAATCAACCTGCCAAGTCTGTCAATGGTCTATTGAGGACGTTGGCAGAATCACCTAACTCCCAGAACATTGTTTTCGCCCCTAAGACGACCTTGGTGATTGCGCCTATGTCTTTATTGGCGCAGTGGCAAAATGAGGCAGAAAATGCTTCGAAGGAGGGCACGCTGAAATCCCTTGTCTATTATGGCAACGATAAAATGGACAACATGCGGGCGCTATGCGCTGGATCTAATTTAGCATCGGCTCCCGATGTCATTATCACAAGCTATGGTGTCGTCTTGTCCGAGTATTCGCAGATGAATTCGCGACAGGGCGGTAGAGAGTCTCATAGAGGACTCTTCTCTCTCAATTTCTTTCGCATTATACTTGATGAAGCACACACCATCAAGAACAGACAATCTAAAACAGCCAAAGCGTGTTACGAACTATCAGCAGAGCATCGCTGGGTTCTGACCGGCACCCCCATCGTAAACCGCCTCGAAGATCTCTTCAGCTTGGTCAGATTTTTGAGAGTAGAGCCCTGGAATAATTTCTCATTCTGGCGCACATTTATCACAACCCCTTTCGAGTCAAAAGATTTTATGCGTGCCTTGGACGTCGTACAGACAGTGTTGGAGCCTCTAGTCATGAGAAGAACAAAGGATATGAAGACACCGAGTGGAGAGCCGTGAGTTCCAAGGTTGTCGCTAAAGTTTGATATAATACCCAGTACTAACTTCAATTTAGCCTAGTTCTGTTGCCCCCGAAATCCATCGAAATCGTTGACGTCGAACTCTCTCAGCCTGAGCGAGCTGTATATGACTATATTTTTGCTAAAGCAAAACGCACGTTCTCTGCAAATATCGAGAAAGGCACTGTAATGAGGGCGTATACCACCATATTTGCACAAATTCTACGGCTCCGCCAGACCTGTTGTCACCCAACACTCGTCCGAAACCAGGATGTTGTTGCCGAAGAGGAACTTGCTGGTGCGGAAGCCGATGCCGCAGCAGGGTTGAGTGATGACATGGACCTCCAATCCCTAATTCAACAGTTCACTGCTACCACTGGCGACGAGAAGGATGCCAACGCTTTCGGGGCCCATGTCCTCGAACAGATCCGTGATGAGGCGATTAATGAATGTCCGATATGCTCCGAAGAACCCATGATTGACCAGACAGTTACGGGTTGCTGGCATTCAGCCTGCAGGCAGTGTCTTTTGGACTATATGAAGCACCATACAGACAGGCACGAAACCCCGCGCTGCTTCAACTGCCGTAAGCCACTCAACTCTCGTGACATATTTGAGGTTGTTCGAAATGACGATGATGCCAATGCGTTCCAAAACTCCCCCAAGATCAGCCTTCAGCGCTTAGGTGTCAATGAATCATCATCGAAGGTAGTATCACTCATGAAGCATTTACGGGAGCTAAGACGGGAGCATCCTCTGATGAAATCTGTTGTTTTCAGCCAATTTACATCCTTTATGTCACTAATCGAACCGGCACTCACCAAGGCTAATATGAAATTCATTCGGCTCGATGGGACGATCAACCAGAAGACCCGAGCTGCTGTCCTGAAAGAATTTGCAGAATGTGACAAGTTCACAGTCTTCTTAATAAGTTTACGAGCTGGTGGTGTCGGCCTTAATCTCACCCAGGCGAAGCGTGTTTATATGATGGACCCCTGGTGGAGTTTTGCCATCGAAGCACAAGCCATTGATCGAGTTCACCGAATGGGTCAAGATGCAGAAGTCAAGGTGTACCGATTTATCTGCAAGGACAGCGTAGAAGAACGTATGCTCAAAGTCCAGGACCGCAAGAAGTTCATGTAAGTTGACAATAGCCCATGATCCTACTTGTAGTACCCCCGAACTAACTACCCTACTCCTTATTAGTGCAACATCATTAGGCATGATGACAGACGAGGAAAAAAGACTGCAGAGGATTGAGGATATCAAAGATTTATTGAGTTAATTGTATAAACTAGGCGGTGGACTTTGTACCCCCTGTATATGGCATACCCTCCTGATTGGAGCAGGCGTTTGGTGCTGGCCCTTCGCCCCTGGATATAAAGAACTAGGTATTAGACATGAGTAACATTAGCAACATGGTCGGTTTGAAACTATGGTTGTATTCTGCGATGTCTTATGCTTGTCCATGTTAGATCTCTCCTACCTGGACTCGAGTAAGAGCGCAGGTTTGAGGGATCGTAGCCTCAGTGTTATGTACTAACAAACGCATCTATTAATAAATAAAGTGGAACTTCTAATCTCCCCGCAGACTACTTAACACCAATGAAAACTCTCTTCCTAATATAATGTACTCACTGTGGGTTTCATGTTATGTAGGAGTGTCGGGACCGCGTCTAACAGACCGCAGCCCGCGGAGTCCGCGCCACCGCGTCCCGTTGAGACCGGCTCCGATTCAAGACTTCACTCGCTTGAGAAATGAAGGATTCGTCTACTCCCTATTCCTTAACTTCTGGTATTTTTATTTTGCCATCATTCCTTAAAGGCTATAACGTTTAATATCTAGGGTCTGCACTTAATTCATTACCGAACTTCAGCGTCTTAGTCCTAATCATTTACAACACCGCCGCCTTAGCCTGATTTTACAATTTTAATTATATAATATCTATACGCTACAAAGGATTCGCGCACAGACTCCTAATGGAAACACGTGAGATCCTCGACCATTCGGCTAGCCTACTAAATTCGACTGTAAACAACAGAAATCTACATCTTCGCCGACTTTCTGTGTCACGAAAGAAAGATGGCAAGGCGAAAGATACTATTAGCACCACACGCCCAAGTCGACCGGCGAAGGAGCGAAAGTCTCCAAAACGGAAGAGACTGCAACAATTAACAAATCAGAGATGGAAAATCCCGCTCATGCTTGTTGTCCTAGTACTGGTCTTATATGCTCTCAACCCCTCCGAATCCAACATCACCTACCCCCTTATCTTCCTCTCCTATAAAATCCAGAGCGTTTCCGATACCGTAGCATCGGTGGAATACGGAAAGGGGCCACAGGATATCGCCTTCGTGGCCTTCTACACCCTCGTCCTATTCTTTGCGCGGGAATTTATCATGCACGAGCTCCTGCGCCCGCTCGCCTTGTCCTTCGGTATCACGTCGCGTAGCAAGCAAGACCGCTTTAACGAGCAGGTGTACGTCACCATTTATACGGGCGTCGTGGGACCGCTCGGCCTCTACGTCATGTACCACTCGCCTTCGTGGTACTTCTCCACGGCCGGCACGTACGCGGGGTACCCGCACCGGACGCACTCAGCGGTGACGAAGTTCTATTACCTTGTGCAGGCGGCGTTCTGGGCGCAGCAGGCCCTCGTGATGCTCTTGGGCCTCGAGAAGAGAAGGAGGGACTTCAAGGAGTTGGTCGTCCACCATATTGTTACGGTATCGCTGATCGCGCTAAGCTATCGCTTTCACTTCACTATGATGGGCGTGTTGGTTTACGTCACGCACGACATTAGTGACTTCTTTTTAGCGGTGAGTTCGTCTTTCACGTCCCCATATCTCCGGCCTGTCTTTATACAAGCTATTAGCTCTAGGAAATTAGTTGTCCCACTGACGTGATCTATAAATAGACCTCCAAATCCCTCAACTACATCGACAGTCCTTTACAAGGCCCATATTACACGCTCTGCATCATTTTCTGGGTGTATCTGCGGCACTACGTCAACCTCAAGATCCTAGTCTCGATCCTCACCGAGTTTCGTACCATCGGCCCGTACGGCCTGGACTGGGAAGCCGAGCAGTACAAATGCGAGATATCGAACGTTATCGCGTTCGCGCTATTGGCGGCGCTACAGGCACTGAATTTGTTCTGGCTCTATTGTCTCTTGAGGAATGGCTATCGGTTTGTTGTCTTGGGTGTCGCGAAGGATGATCGCGAAGAGGATGAGGATAACGAAAACGATGCCAGGGGTCCCGCGGCTGAACAGGAGCACAAGAAATAGAAAGGCTTTCTCTTTGACTGCGGATCACTATTAATGATACAGCAGATCAAAAGTACTTGCGCCGTGGAGCGTACTTCTAACACAGTTACGGTAAAGCTAAGAGTAATATAATCTTAAAATAGTTAATATCATGTATACACAATACTAGATCTACTTCCATATGGGGAAGATTGGCCGTTCGTGCATGCAAGAGAAATACCAACATATCATCGACATAAACTATCGATGATACTAGGCCCGGACCCATCTCTATGGAGTTTCCAGTTGCCCACCTAGTCTCTTGTTATGATCGATTCTCAACGGCGGGGAAGGGTTTTAATTTTAGTCAATGCCTAGACTTGTCAGGAGCTCCTTGTAGATACAACTTTAAAAGGTGTAGTAGTTGAGCTATGACCCCAGAATAACGGACATATGACTTTTGTAGCAATGGATCTTCGGCTATATGTGTTATTTAAAGGCCCCCTTTTTTGGAACTTCTTAGACTTCAAAAGTATCCACTAATACTAATAGGGGGCGAAACGCGTCATTATCCTAAGGTAACGGGAATACCTCTGATAGTAATTCATTCTACGACTCGGATATTATTCACAAGGATAAGTCAACGATAACAGAGCATAAGCGAAAGGTATATTGTATTGACCGCATTTAAATGAAAACGTAGTGGATATCATGAGTCGCTAGAATCTATCTAATCGATGATGTACAGTTCTATAATTGGCAACTAACTATCAATTGCACGATGAGGACTTCGACTACGCACCCTTGAGTGCTCGATGCCCGAGGGCGGCTTTAGGCCGACAGAAGTACCAATTTTTGAGCTTATTTCCGAGCCATCGAGGCTGGAGATATCTGAATCAAACATGCTCTCTAGCTCCATCTCCTCGTCAAACACTCTTGCCTCGACTTGGTTGTTGCCTGTCACCTGTTCCATCGGCGCTGGTCCGTGCTGATCAAGTTTGATGTTCACAAATAGGCCATACAGGCCAAAGTCGTAGACTAAGCGGCAGACACCAGCAGCGATGAATGCTATCCAGAAGTGTTCATTTGAAGCTAGCAGTCCAGTGACGGACGGCCCAGTCATAGCAGCCAAGGTTCGTACTGTGCTGGTAATTCCTATGACCGCTGTTCGCTCCCCGGGCTTTACCACCGCCGCGATAAGAGCGGTCCGAGGCGCCTGATCCATGCTATTCAAAGCCGCCCTGATCAGTAAGAGAGCAGCAGCCATCCAGAAATAGGGCGGCAACGGGAACACAAGAACAGCAGCTGAAGAAGGGATATGAGTGAAGACCATCGTATTTACGAGGCCGATCTTCTTTGCCAAAGGTCCTGCAAGCGTTGCTCCTATTGCACCGAGGAAATAACTAGCTGAGGTTACATCCCCGAGGGTAGACTTTGATGGGTGGAAAGTGATGTCTAGGTAGTAGTTTGTTAGTGGATAAGGTACCATCCCATCCGCGAGCGAGTCGATGGCGAGTAGAAACCATACTAGATCACACGAAGTTAGTTGACGCCATTCAGAGGGGATTTGTTAGGATTTCAAAAGTTCCCAGAAACTGCATTGGTCCAAAAAGGAAAGCTCGTGCTTTGAAAGATGGCGGCACAAGAAATTGACCTGGAGAATGACGCACATTTGTACATAGTGGACCTTGTAGGGCGCGAGATCTGCGAGAGTTGGTTAGAAAACCAAGTCCATGCTGCGACCAATTTATTGGACTTCTCAGTGTGAAGATCAATAGACCCAGAGCTGTCGTGACTCTGAGATTCACCAATCTCGTTTTCCCCCTGCGGGATTTGGGCGTAACTTTTGTCTGGCTGCTGTAACTCGCATTCTTCTGTCAGCAGAGTGACAAGGGCGAGATTGACGACGCCCATTGCTGCGTATATCGCGAAAAGAGTATGATACGAGTCGACTTGCGACCACCCTTCTTTGGTCTGAAGCCAGTGGAGGACCCTTCCAGAGACTTCGCTTCCAATCGACGAACCGATCAACGGCGTGCTCACGTGCCATGCAAGCACATCAGATCTCGTCGATGGCGTTGTTAGCTGGGATAACACGGACCTAAGACTATGTTAGAACTCAATCTGTCTTTCCCGGCTGCTTGGTCAAGCGTACTCTTCTATGCTCCGGAAAGGCCCGAAATCGCCTCCGCTAATGCTAATTACTCCAACAACAGCACCGAATAGTAATATCCAGAAATTCTCGAAAACGGCAAATATAACCCCGCTTGTGATCATGAGCATTGACCCGCCAATTAATACCCGTCGCCTTCCAAGACGATCTGCCACAAGTGAAAGTAGTGTTCCGAGGAAGACATCTCCCACAAGTGTGAGGGTCATAAAAAGGCCTATTTGGTTGTCCGAGATACCTAGGGCGGAAAAGAAGATAGCTATTGCGACACATTAGTTGACTCTGCGGTCGCAATGATTTGGGCTAATAAACGAATAATTAAAAAGTTGTTGCATACCTAGAATTAGAGCATTGGCACCGTAGGCGAACATGCGGCATGTTCTAGCCAGGATGATAAGATATGCATTGCGTCCTGTAGCGTGGAGTGAGGCGAGCCCAAATTCATGATAAAACCAATGAATAACACTCCGAGCCGTCGTCATGTTGTGAGACGGAGACAGTCCTCGGCAAGCGACGACTATTCTTATTAATATTGTGAGAGAGGAGGTAAAAGAACGATTGCATCAATCATCGTAGATAAGGCGGGCCAAGAAAAAAATAATTATGGAGTAAAGATCGGTGATTGTGTGTGTTGTCTTCCCCTCCGGCGTAAAACCCCGGGAGCTCCGCCGGTGTCGGTGTTAGTCGTTGCCATTTGCCATTTTGTCTCAAAGGACAAGCAAGGCACGGGCCGGGCTAGCCGAGTTGGAGGGCAAACACCTCTACACCCCGTCACTGCAATTGAGTATCAGGGCTTCCTTATCTAGACTAGTACGTATGGCGTAAGTGTAGGTGTAGGAGTCGTCACAACTAGAATCGGAGATAAATTCGGAAATATTTTTCCATCGCTCGATCCCGTCCCGCTACCATAGTATACTCGTAGCTTACTTAATCAGTTGATCCTGATAGATATAAACTTGGATCGCTCATGGTCATTGGATATTTCATAAAATCGTTTAAGAAATATGAGTTGTAATTCCTAGCATCTACCATCTGTCACCCTTGTCGAAATAATACCTACTATTCTATTCAACCTTGCAGCACACGTTCACGCTAGATTTGTACAGGCATTTACTTATGCCATAGTAATTATAGGCCTGGAAGTGCAATTCAATTAACTAAGATGTAATAAAGTACCTAGTATATGTAGTTAATTTCGCCATGCTATTACATAAGGAGTGTCCTAGCAAGGTGTTACTCATAGTAGATAGTAGATTGGGACAATTCGTGTATAAGGTATTGCTACTCCCGGTTTTCCGGAATATCTTTTAAATTGCCGAGAGACATAATATACTATCTATTCAGGATTCTTCTCATATCCTCGAATCCCCTATTTTGAAGTCGAGTTTTGATCTAACGGGCTGCATTCAAGCTATTTATAATTTCTTAAACAGAACTTATTACTGCCGCGTGTAATTGAGATAAGAGTTGTCGACTCACAGGTGCGAGAAGGGCCGGTACTAGAAGTGTGCTCACTATAGTCTAGGACCTGGACCTAACCACGTAGGAGTACTTTAACTAGCGAGCACTCATTTCTTTTTATCAAACAGGAAGGGAATAGGCGTGGCCGCTTAGATCAACTGTATTAGAATAACCTTATTGGGGTATCCTAGGAGAGTTATGTAACTCCGTTACATGAAGCACGGGTTATTATTATTTACGGGATTGACTATACGACTACACGACTACGCGAGAGCAGAAGGCTAAGGGTTGTAGCTTAAATGTGATGAATAGAGAACAGAATGGAATAAATAGTGAGTTCAATTCCCGCAAGTTTTAAAAATCTATGTTTACGCTGGCCTCATAATACAATAGTATGGCGATAATTAAATTCGCAATATTAGTAAGTATAAACCTCTTTGGAATAGACGCTAGAGAGAGTGAAAGCATAATATCCTATTTGCTTAACTCAACAGCAGTAATATTGTGTCTTACACGCAATACTTCATCTCACCATCAACCCCTTTTGAAACTGGAGGTATACTCAATATATGCTGTGATGCCTACTGAGACGGTGTGGGCAACATGACCACATGGGGAATATGTTGATTAAGTTATCAAGGCCTAGTTTTTCTTTTTCCATTTAAGTTAGATAGCGGAAGCTCGTACTTCTCTTACATAGGCGCGCCTCTTACAGCAGCCCCTTCGGGGCCTGCTACTCCAAAATATACTATTGCGTTACCAGAATACTTGTTTCTTTGGCCTCAAACCTCTAGAAGAGATCGATATGATCGTGGCCAGTCCCCTAGAGTGCGTAGTATGTGTGTATTACACGCTTTGATTCACTACCTAGAAGGGTTCCTGTACACCTAAAAAAAAACAGGGTTGAAATTGCGCAGGATGCCTATGTGTCGGCTATGCGAGCCTGCATAAAGTCTTACAAAAGGCCGTCAGAGGACATATTAAGCAAATAATGTAGGTAGGATCTCATCAATCATGTCATGAGGTGGGTAACCTCCTATATGCCATGCCTAGGAGAGCACATTCGAGATGATCAAGACATTTAATAGGAACGCCACGACGGTGATGCTGATGAAAATCGTTTATGCTTGTAATTGGTGAGATGCGACTACTGTGTCCAAAAAATCAATATTTAATTCTGTATGTCTCTGTATAGAATATTATGTTGGAATAGGATGTGTGGGTGGAACTGGAAGGTGCCTCAGCCCGGAGCTGTGGTAACTTATATATTCCTCCTACTGGTAAATCGAGTTTCCTTACCCATTTGCTAAATCATAAATACCATCCTAAAAGCGTGCCTTTTTCGCATTGAGTCAATCGATTTAGACCTATGATCCAAGATAAAGGCGTCGCCATCATGATATACTATATTGATAGTGCCTACCCGCAAGCCTTTGCCTGCAATACCCCATCATGAGCGATATTTAAATCATCAGATCGAACAACATGGCCCCGCCAACATTGTAGCCACTACGATTCAGACTTACTGACATACCTTACCTACCTAGGTAGATACATAGTCCCAGCCCAACCGAACCAATTGTCTGACCTGACGGAGACTCGCCGATTTGGCGGAATCCTCCGCGCCGTATCTGCTACCATTTTAGTAATCGATTACCCATAGTCAACATGTGAGATAAGCTGCTAGCGGAGAGTATACCGCACGATCACGTACGATTTCGTTGCTTAAGCATGCTGCGTAGAGTTTGGTGATTATTGGATAGGTAGTTCTAAGCATGGGGATGTCAAACTTCCCCGCTTTAGCGCTTTTGATTGGTCATAAATGGGTTGAATTTGAACGCTAGACGATCTATCACATTATTTCAAACACTTCTAATGGGAGACACTGAGGGGCCTCTCTTGATCAGCGCTACGCACAGGTAAAGTCAGTCAAATAACAGGCTCTTGATTTGTTTTACCTGAATTAATCGCAAAAAATGCTTATTTAACTGACTTGACAGAATCTATTATTTGAATTGATTAAGTTAATTGACTAAGTAATTTCAGTAATGTACGTAAAGCGGCTAGGTAAGTGGCTGGGTAGGTGGCTAGGTAGGTAGCTAAATAAGTGGCTTTAAGAACAGGGTGCTAGGTACTTAGCCTACCTAAGAAAAGAAGGCATTTTTTTTTACCAAAAAAACAACAAAAAGTATTTATCAAAATAGAAAGATTAATTGGAAGTAATTCTTAAGTATTAAATTAATTTAAAACCGATTATTTTGCCTGGATTGGATCAATTAATTAACAAGCAGTCAGTATTACTTTGCCTGTGGGTAGCGCTGCTCTCGATATTAGGTGGTGCATAGTTGTGCTCGTCGTAAATTCTCCTAGCTTCATCAAATGGTCCTGTAGCGATAGATCTTAAAGAGAGCCCGTGCCCCCACCCTCCCCCCAGTAATAGGTACTCGGTTTCCGGGAGCTACTATAGACTCATGTCGCGAGCTTCCGTGCTATACCCAAGACCAGCTGATGAAGCTGGGCCACTTCTCTCGGCTATTGAGACTCCCCACCCAGGCCCAATCCTTGACGTTTCGAAGGCGAACTAGGAGAGCCCAAAACACTGGGAGTCATGCGCAGATGATTCCCGTTCCCGAATGCACAGTGGTCCATATCGCAGTCCTGGAAAATGATGGGTTACGGATGCCGCGGACATAACCGTACACAACTTTGAGGATGCCGGATATGATCACACTTTCATACGAGCCCCTTGATTGGTAACATACCTAAAACTTACAGGATGCCAAGAGCGAAGACTGACCCTATGCCGATCGTCTAGGTAGTTTCCGGCGTGCTTGTAATTCTTAGGAGGTCACGTGGGTAGGCATTATTAATTGCATGTATGACGTAATAGGGCAGGCACAATAGGTAAATATTGCAGTAAGCAGTGTATAATGTTCAGTATGTGCATAGTGTATTCAGTCTCTATATGCTACCTAGGCAGCAGTCTCCACTCCCTACACCGCTAACGCATACGTATGTATACTAACTCGTGTGCTATCCCTTTGAATGCCGCTTCGGGAGAGTGACTTTTTTGACTCCCTGTTGGTTCCACACCCTCCCTACTGAGATTAGCTATATTGTTTAAGCATACTCTCCTACCCCCCTGAAAGAGTCCAAGTTGAAGTATAAGCGCCAAGCAAGCCTCTGTAAGCCTCTCGGGATGTAAGCCCCTCGGGATGTAAGCTGCTCGGGAGGCGTTGAACAAGGGGTTTTCCTATGCAAGTAAGTGGCGCAGATAGGCGGTTGGCCAAAGCTCGGTAACTTCAGCGTGGCAAAAGGTAGTACCTGAGGGGGGCCCTTTTACTAGGCCCTACTGCGTACAAATCGCGGGCGTTTAGCAGCATATTATATATTTAAAGAAGTACCTATTGATCTATGTAAGTGGTACACTTTGCATGGGTGTAATTAGGTGAGATCTGGGGGAGAGAAACGAAGTATCTTAAATCCATTGTATTTATTGGCTTATAACCCTAGTCTAGTGCATATCTAAAGTCCCTACATATGCCGAGCGGCATTTCATGAGATAACCCCAGATCAAGGCTTTTAGGCTACGTCACCAACCTGTAAGATAGGCAGCACTATTGTATAACCACTTACAGGGCCATGGGGCTCTCGGCATCGCCCGGGGCCCGGGCCCGGACCCAAATCTTTAGGCAGCACTCTCCTGCATTGTTATTAAAAGAGATAGGGAGCTAGGCATTCTACTCCAACCTGATCCTTACCCAGCCACAGGCATCTTGATCCCTACCGAGCCACACCCATCTTGATCACTACCGAGCCACAGCCTAATCCCTGTTTGCCATTTACACATAGGAGCCATTGATTGGCATTGGAGAGAAGATGTTTTCAAGCAACAAGTTCCCAGTGCTGCACAAGGTACATAACCTCGCCTCCATCAAGCCATTCAATATACTCTGAGACTTTAGCAGCTGACCATCTGCATGTGATAAAAGACGGTTGTCTTGACTGGAGGTTCGCGTGGCATGGGCTTGGCGGTTGCACGGCAGCTAGCAGAGAAAGGGGCAAATATTGTGATTATAGCCCGCGAAGAGCAGAGGCTTATCGAAGCCCTCAAGCATATACAAGTTTGTCACCCTTTTATTATTGCCAATCCTTTCGATCGTTGCTGCGCCTTTCCCAGCTTTCTACTCCCATAGTTGTCAGCAAGATGTGGCATCCCACTTATATAAGTCTCACGTCTAGGCAGGGGCCCTACATCCCGAATCCCAACGTTTCCATCATATAAGTGCCGACTTAACTCTTTCGGCTGAAGCTGTACGAGTTATCGACGAAGTTGAGGCATGGAACTCGGCGCCACCAGATATCGTGTGGTGCTGTGCTGGTAGTCCGCTTCTAACATTGTTCATCGATACGCCAGTATCACAGCTTGATGTTCAGATGAGCACCAACTATTTCACGAGCGCATACATGGCACACGCCACATTGACGTGCTGGCTGCGGACGTCGCGACTGAAGACTTCGCTGTCGAAGACTACGCTGTCTGCCTCCACTGATGAACAGCCAATAAACACCGCTGCCTCTTCGCAGCTAACCCCGCGCCATCTTATATTCACCTCATCGCTTGCAGCGTTCTTCAGTCTCGCTGGCTATGCCCCTTACACACCCGGGAAACTTGCCCTCCGAGGTCTTGCGGACACTCTTTCACAAGAAATGAATCTTTATGCAGCAGCTCATCCGAACGAACCGCCTGTGCGCATACATACCATATTCCCTAGCTCAATCCTTGGCGAATCTTTTGACCAGGAGAATAAAATCAAGTCTGACGTAACCAGGATGCTTGAAACGAGCGTAGTTGAGTCAACCTCAGAAACTATTGCGTATAAGAGCATCAAAGGCTTGGAAAGTGGAGAGGAGCTTATCATGACGAATTCCAGTGGCACATTACTCAGGCGGACTATGACAGGAGCTACCAGGAGAGGAATTTGGACAGTCTTCCGGGATTCGATTCTAGCTAGTATATCGACAGTCGTGGTACATGCCGTTCGCGTAGATATGGACCGCAAGGTCAGACAGTTTGGGCGTAAATTTGGGCCTTCTGGGATGAAGACAGAATGCTCTTGATAGGTTATGCCCCTATAATACCGGCAAAGTGACCGAGGACAAAAGCTTTTAGATTATTTGCAATATATCACAAGGAATGATGATAGAATATAGAATAATCAAAGAAATAACATTTATACCTTCTATCACCTCAGTAGAGAGTTTAGACTTCATCCTTATAGATACAACCACCTTATCAAGTCTAGCAACTTTATCTCCTGACATATATTTACACATAATCTCAACTCGTTTTCGTGCTCAAATGCTCTTCACTCCAGTCTTTGTCCCCTAGTTCGATCGTCTTTGAAAATGGACCACGCAGGAGCAATCAGGAATGCAGCACCTATCAAAATACTGAGTCCGCCGAAAAGCTGCCCACCTAAGTAGTTGGTCTTACCATTTTCTTGTGTGACCAATGTGCCAGCGATAGGTGTGCCAACTAATTCTGCAAAGGCGCCCAGCATCCACATGATGCCAATACGCTGCCCGGTATTGGAAGGTGTCGATAGTCTTGAAGCCACGGCATTGGGAATTGTAATGACGCTTCCAGCAGTAAACCTGTATACTAGGTATTGGATCTCTAATCACAACTAGGAATTGACGATGATAAACGGAAAATGAGACTCACCCTAAGAAAAAGCACCAAACCGTTATTCCTGCGATCTGCTGTATGTTCAACCATACAAACACCAAGACCGCCAGTGAAGTAGCACCAAGCAAGAGAATGTTAGCTGAGCCGCAAAGTCGCCCCACAGAAGCCGGGACAACGCGACCAAAAAAGCTCCCAGCGTTCAAGATTGATAGGAGGTAGGGAGCATATGACGATGGGGCACCGAGGACGGTAGAAGCGTATGGGACGATGTAAAACAAGGGAACCCAATATCCTAAAAGGACGAAAAAGACTCCAATACACAAGAAGAGGTAGGCTGTCCCGTTGAATGCGCTGAAGGTCGACATGAGTCGCTCCTGCGCAAGAATAGATGTGCAATTTCTATTTTGACCAGCATTTTCCGAGCGCTGGGATATGATAGAAAGGCAACCACGGACTCTAGAACGTTGGATATTTGGCTGTCCAGTGTATGTACCACTCGTGAGTGAGAAATAAGAAATGGTCGCCAATATTAGCACGAGGAGTGCAAATGATCGATTCACCCACGCGAACCCTATCGACGGCAGTAGCTTACGAAAAGCAATCGGCCACGCCACGCCTCCGGCCGCTGCACCAGAAGCCGCCACACCAAGTGCCAGGGTACGATGCGTGACAAAATGGTTAGAAACAGCAGAAATAGCCGGAACATATACCAACCCACTTCCTATTTGGGAGGGGCGTTAGAATATACTACTTAGGGTCCGGAATAAGATTTAGATAGAATAGAGTTATCTCAACTAACCAAGACCAACGCATAGACCTTGAGCGAGGAACACCTTATTGCAAGAACTTGAGTCAGTGGAGGCACATTTAAGCGGGAATTGAGTTGGCTTGGTAGATATCCACTGCTTCTAGGATCTAAGGTGGTTGTGGTAGTGATATAGTCACTTAAATTACTCACCTGCCAGAACTCATGGGCAGATCCCAAGAGGCCCATTCCAAGAACGATCAAGGCGAGCCCAGCAGCAAGGGTCTCGCGAAGATAGCCTCGGTCATAAAATGCACCAGAAAGTAAGCCAAGAAAACTCAATAGGAAAACTTGAGTTGTTCCAATCCAGGATATAGTTGACGACGAAGAACTGGCCAAGTATTCTTCTTCATAATATGCCTGATACGAACCGAATGAAGTCGAGAGACCTAGAGTAATGAAATGAATGAAGAACGATCCTAAGATGGTAAGATATCGGTGCAGCTCTCTATTGAGTCTGTGTAATTCCCCTTCCTCGGATAAGTGTGCGGTTGGTGGCCCATCCGTATGGTCAAGTCTGTTCATTGGCACCACGGTCAACTCAACAGGAGAGTTGATTGGCCGGGAAATCCTCTCCATGACGACTGTCGCCGACATTGCACTGAGTGATAGCTTGATACTGCTAGAAACGCCCGTAGGTAGAAATATTACTATCTGTATCTCGAAGTGAATATTTCAACGTATTACTGGTTAAAGGGAAGAAGTTGATCAAACAGGATGTGCTGTATTCAGCATGAACGGGTTCATGAGTGATATTCATCGGCATAGGTCGCTAATATGATAGATACCTAACCTACCTAGATCATATGATAAGCATCATCCGGGATCGGACGCTAGGGCCGCCGGGAATCTTATGCCGGATCTGTTGATCCACCACGGGACTGGCGCATTTCTAGCTAACAGTAGCTGTTTAAGGAAGCCAATAATGATCCACCTTATTGTATCCTGTCAGCTTCGCATCGGCCGCGGGCCCAACTCCGGTTGACCAGCTCTGTACCTAGCATAAGCTCCCTATCTAAACTAAGATGTTGGTAGGGAAATTTCATACAGAGAAAGCTTCTATAGATGCGTAAGGCCGAATAGGCCACTAGGCCTAGATACTGATCACCTCTGGAAGCTGAAAGTTACCAAACCCAGTTGTACTCTGTGTCATTGATACAGACTGTGTTTTTCTGTTGCCATAAATGCACCAAACAAACATAACAATTATATATATCGATAACGAGAAAATTTTCCCAAGACATCTGAATAGGGACCAATGTTGGGTATTGGCCATGGTACCTAAATTATAAATGTACCAGGCTGATTGTCTTAGAAGCCTACTCAACACTGTAATATTTCTTCAGGTTAGTTTTATATCTCTTCAGATCACTACTTCAAGGCCACTTAGGGGCTAGTCCTTTTTCAGGTTCAGAGGGCACTGTGACTACAAACAATTAAAGAAGTACTGTGCTAAAACAATTACTACCTTGGTCTATCAAAACAGCAACGTGTGCCAAACAGTATGGTAAGCCAACAACCTAGTTATTAAATGTTAGCCTATGCCATATAGGTAGTACATGGACAGTTAAAAAAGAGAGATTTATCCTGGGTCTAATTACTAGGAAAATATGATCGCAGTCCTGTTGCAACCCGAGATAGATACTAAGGCCGCATCACGAAGGACGCCTTTGACATATATTGCCAGTTGCACCTTCTCCTACCGCCTAGTTTTGATCACAGTGACTCCTTAGTGAATGTAATTACCTACACTTAGCATAATGATATTAACTACCTAATCATTCACTAGAATCTACCTAAACTACATGATTTTACCTACGTGGAAGATTTAATGGGAACACAACCAGACTGATTGTGCCTGTATCTCAGCAGTCACTTATGGTGCATCACTGAGGCATGATAATTATCACGCGATATGTCTACATCTAGGGAATTCCACATGCGAGAAGGACGCATATTATAGACTGCCAATATCTTGCCGAGCTGGAAAAACATATTTTATGTCAGCGGTTTGACGGTTGCTGCTTTCTTTACAGCTCTCTAGTGGAGTCAAGGTAAACCCAAATACACAAGAGGGTAGTTAGAGGAAGCAACCGGTGTGATTGCCGCACATGGCATTAAATCGCAGAGCACTTAATACTGTATTTCTAAAATTGGTATTCAATACCCATCATACAATACATCATTACTTGCTCTTCATTCACTGCATGCCAGCAATAGCGTGTTACTTACCCACTTTTCCAAGTTGGTACATACCCTGTTTCCCATCGTTCCTGCCACAATTCGGTGTATTGTTCTTGGAAGGAACGATGCAATCAAGTTCCTCAATTTACGTGGATGCTGTTATTGAGTTACTGATTCTGTACTATACCTAAGTACATGAACATTTAGCAGAGCTCCCCACTGCTATATAAATCCTACACCTACCTACCTAACACCTTCCTAATTTTTTCACCATCGCTTCCTTACCATCACAACTCAACCATCATAACTCGACCATCACAACACACTTTCATCTATATTTGCTCCCAACTTGTCATAACCTACTTGAACACAATGGCACCAGCCGCAACTACGAGAACACCCCTTCCTACCAAACGCCCGGCCCCGGTCGATGATGATGAGCAGCCGATGAAGATGCGTCTAGTAATAAGGAATGCAGCTCAGCGCACGCCTCTCCCGACAAAGAAGCCATCGGGTGTCGTTGGACCCACAGAGGAAAACAAAGATCGCCAGGCCAAGAATCTGGAGGTTAAACACACCCCATTGCCTACGGAGCAGGCAGCAGGCACTACCGGTAACCAGGAACGCAGCAGCGTTAACCTGGCCGAAGGCACCCTGGCCAGAAGAACACTTGTGCCAAAATCACGATCCAAGCGTGGTGGCGACTTCGATGAGGCTGAGGTTGATCTAACCCAAGTGCCTGTATATGTAGGAGCCAACGGCGTCATCTGTACGTACTACATGAGCCTATTTATACCACCTACCCACGTTCCCATTTCCGATATCCTCCTCCCAGAGATCATTAGCTAATGGAATAACTTTAGTGAAAAGCGGAAGGTACCGCTGCAACATCTGCGGTAACCAGATGAAGAACGACAAGAAGTGCATCAGTTCTCATAACTCAAACCTGCACCCGAAAGACCCTGCCAAGGGCTCCGCATACCTAAGACGGATTGCTCGCAATCCGACTCCCTGCTCCGTATGCAGCAAAGTCTGCAGTAGCATCGAAATGTTCCGCCAGCATATGAAGGCTGCTCATTCAGCACCCAAGCCGTCAACGGCAGAATAATCAACAGCTAAAGCAGCACCAGCGGAGGCATCAACGAGAGAATCATCGATGACCATCGCGCTCCAACCTTGGCATTGTCTCGTCTGTTGAGAACAAAATTTTGTTGATAAGGCCGTGAAGTACGACTAAAGTTGTAGGAATATGAGTGAAAAACTTGGGAGAGTTTACGCCGAAGCACCTGACTGTGCATGTTGATTGGAGTAACGGCAAACCATAATGAGCCATAGGCTATATATTGGCAAGGACAGGGTTTCGGTCATGTGGACTCAAAAAATGTTGTGATTAAGTGCTTAGTCTAGCTAGCAAAAAAGATAACTTGACCCCTTTAACAAATATGCTCTTCAGTAATTTTGTGTATACATTGTGATTTACACTCTTGACTTATAATAGAGTAAGGACTTAAACTCACGACTCCTTATTTTCCTAGAGTCTTTCCTAGCTCCTCGCCCCGGCTCGTTGCCGCCTTGACGGCCTTATCTACAATATCCTTGAATCCGGAAGCCTCGAAACTGTCCAAGGCGGCAGCGGTGGTGCCATTAGGGCTGGTCACGTTTCTCCGCAGCTGTGCCGGCTCTTCTGTTGAGTCAACAAGCATCTTTCCAGCACCTAAGCATGTTTGCTTTGCCAATTGAGTGGCCTGTTCACGTGAAAGTCCCAGATTTGTTGCGCTCTCGATCAAGTGCTCAACTAGGGCAAAGAAGTAGGCAGGGCCGGACCCTAAGGGGAGCATCATTAGCATGAGGGGTGCACAAAGCTGACAGAATTGAGCAGCCTACCTGACAATCCGGTGACCACATCGATAAGCTCTTCACGGTCTACCCATTCAGTCACTTTGCTGACGCTTGCGAGAAGTGCAGCAGCTAGGTCCTTCTCCGAAGAAGTAACGCTCTCGTCCGCATAGAGACCAGATGCGCCCTCGCCCACCAAAGCAGGGGTGTTGGGCATGACACGCACGATGTGCGGTACACGGCCATCTGCTGACTTCAGCCACTCCCTCAAGCTGTCCAGCGTGATGCCGGCAGCGATAGAGATGATCAGGGGCGTGCTCGAGCGCCGGGCCCACGCGCCGGCCAGCTCTTGGCACACGGCCTTTGCGACCTGGGGCTTAACAGCAATGACGAGGAGGTCTGCGTCTTGTGCAGCTACGATGTTGGATTCTGTTGTGCGCACGCCGATCTCGCTCATCTTGTTGCGGTTGACCTCCCACGGCTCCGACACGCAGATGTTCTGCTTGTCGATGCCTTTCACGGCGAGGCCGCCGATGATGGCGCCGGCCACTATACAGCATCTGAAGTTAGACTAGAGCGATAATAACGACTTGCTGTTTTGGGCATAAATCCACAAGAGATGGGGATTGAGGATTAACAAAGACTGGTTTATAAGGTGATTTTCGGGCTTTGCAGGTGGACAAAAAAACAAAAACAAAGATAACTCACTGTTGCCGCCGCCAATGAAAGCCAATCTGCTCTTCTGAAGTTGGGAGGCCATTTTGATCTGAAGTGATGCGATTAAATGCTCATCAACTCGTGAGGCAGCACGCGGGGTTTATCTGCATGTGAATTACAGCGTTTGTCCCGATCGCGGCAGCGCTTCCTGGTGGCTGGTGGTGGCTTGTTATCCACTGTATGCCGTTACTATGCGCGCATTTTAGCACAGAAGTGCATACACACGGTTTTTTTGACTGTGCAACAATGCTGCTAACATGTAAATATTACGTTTAACTAATTATAGTTTGAGGGTTACTAGTATCCAGTTTACAGATATGGATACGTGCAATTCTAAGAAAAGGGAAATTATATCCCAAATATTCGTAGTGCGCCAATGGCTAATAATCTCTCCAAGAGGGCAGTGTGAAGCCAGCCTTAGCTATAACTTGAGGGCACTTCCTAGTAGCTTCTTTCCTTTTGGTATTCTTTTTTTTTCTGGAAGGAAGGCAATATTAATATTATCGAGGACGCGTATATACCTCTAGGAAATCTCTACACATAGAATCACAAGCTGCACATGTGCTTTCTTAAGAAGTACCAGGTATCTTTAGCACGTTACGTAACAACCCCGCGATTGTGGGGGTGGGGAAAAGAGCTTGATAATTCTGGCGTTGGTCTATTGAACTTAGCCTTACACCATAACATTGTTCATAGGTAGTCTCGTAAACACTCTGCCTGTAAGAGATACCACTTGCTTTAGGCAGAGCAGAGCGTGGATACATTCAAACCAAGCCCATGCCGCGCATTGCAACTCACTTACTTCCACCCTAGCATCTCGCATTGAATTGACGCGAACCAGGCATCTTCCGTCTCAGCCCAGTTCTGCACAGCCTGCACCGTCTCTTGGATCTCGTCCTCGTGGATCCCAGCATCGAGCCAACTCTGGTAGAAGGTGTCTCCCGGCTTCAGCTGGCCAGCAGTGCGCCAGGCCAGCCATTTCCGAGTTTCCGGTCGCGTCAACAGCATCGAACCAGCCCCAATCTGGACCTTGCCGCCATCGGCGTCGAATCCAGCGCTGCGGTAGAGCGCCGGTAGGCTCGGGCCCGTGTCATCCACGTCATCTGGGACCCCTTGGCGTAGCACTTTGTTCAGATTCCGCCACCACAGGCGGTCGAGGTGGAAGCGTCTGGGGTAGAACATGCTAGACACGGCGTCGCGCGAGGCTAGTATGCCCCCCGGCTTGAGAACGCGACGCATCTCGACGAGCGCCCGGCGCGGCAGATCCGGTGGCGGCATATGCCCGAAGACTTGGGAACAGTAGACGATGTCGAACGTGTCATCGGGATAAGGGAGCTTCTCTAAAACGTTGCCTTGCTCGAAACGGACAGATCCCGGTCCCTCTGTAGGCACGGCAGCTTCGCCGGCCAATTTTCTAGCCCTGTCTAGGACATCCGTTGACATGTCGAGACCGATTATGACGCCTTGGTGCGCGTATTTGGCGAAGCCCGTCGTGATAGTGCCCGGGCCACATCCAACATCAAGGATATGGTCAGTCTCCTTGATATGTGGGATGAGAAAGGCGGCGTTGGTCTCCGCTTTGCGTGTCTCGTGAGTTGCAGTGGTGTAGTTAGAATAACCCTGCTTGTAGTTATCCGACGGCTTGTTCTGAGACATACTTGCAAGTCTATCTTATAGAATGCGGTTGAATACAGAAATGGTAGAGAAGTCTGTCTGGTAGCCAGGTAGTATGGCGAGTAGAGAGCATTATCCTAGTGCCTTACTTACAACATGAAATCTGTCGCACCTATTTATATAGATTATACGTGGTAATACAGCAGCGAGTCCTGGTAATGAACGTGTCAACTTACCTAACTTGGAAGTATGCGACAAATGCGAAGTTCGGTGTTTTCAAGATTACCGTTCAAGTCGTACTCATCGAACGTGATGCAGTAAGAGTCTCTCTACCTATGTCGTTAGATAGGTGAAGAAACCACCACGAAGATGATTGGAAGAGAGCTAGGGTGGAGAAGATCATGACATCAATCCAGTCTCGCACTTCGTTTATTTCCAGAAAGGGAACTAGACTAAAGCCATGACAATCCCATCATAATCCGATTGGCCAGTAAGCATAACATCTCAAATTTCACACTCACCAATCATCGCGGCGCATATTGCTTTGTTGCAGTCTGTATAGAGCTTATTGTCACATCCCCTCGCACTACACCCACTCTTCCAGCGAGATAACGAGGCAACCATATGATGCCGGTAGGTCATACACACAGTTCTCGCTTGGCTTGTTTCGGGCGAACAATTGCAATACGTTATCTTTTAACCCCTTTTCGTATTGGCCCGGAACCCCTGGTGCTGCGGTTGCTATGGAAGGCCAGCAGGGCCCATCCGGGGTATCCCAAGGGGCGTTTCTCTTTGTCATCAATGGCGAAGCTTCTATAGAAGCCACCAATTCAAATCCTAGCCTAGTGGATCATGAGCAGCGGTCCGGAAAGAAGCGACCGCATGTAAAGAGCCGCCGTGGCTGTCTTGTCTGCAAGCGACGGAGAGTCAAGGTTAGTGCTACATCATACAGGGTGGTAACTCTCTTTACCTTATATACATCCCCAAGAGCTCACTAGTTGACTTATCAGCTTTAATAGTGCGACGAACAGTTTCCCTGCTCCAATTGCTTAAAGAGAGATGAAAGATGCCTTCGCTCAAAATCAGCAGGGGGGAGAAGCACCGAATTAAGTACACGCATCTCGCAGCCTCAACTTACGAGTATGCCTGTGGTAGACGACACCAGCATCAATCTCCTCCATCTAGAGTTATTTTCACATTTTCAGAGGGACCTTGTCGACACTCTCAGGTTTTCCAAAATGTGGCAGCAGGTTCTGCCGTGGTCATTTCAGGTGCGACTTGCCTCTTCTATGAACCCCTATCTAACGGAAGAGGGTGAATTGAGAAGTAGCAAAACGGGAGTATCTCTCTGACACGGATGAGTATATCAGGAACCCTACATCATGTGCGCCATCCTCTGTCTTGCAGCGACACATCTCTCTACACTACGACCCCAGGCTTCTCGCTATTCTGATGTAGCTGTCCAGCTCCTAGCCAAGTTGGCGTCTTTGTTTAGCGAAAGAGTGTCTTGCGCTGTTACGGCCCAAGATAGCGAGGCCCTGATAGCCGTTTCTATCTTGATGCACTACATATCATGGAGCCATATCGAATTCATCGAGAAACAAGGGCAAGTTCTATCCCACGAGGGCAAGAATCCTCTAAGTGCGCATCTCTCAAGTGACCCTCTTCTCCAGCTCAGCTTTGGAGTGAAAGGGATATTATATAAGGCGTTCCATATACTGTCAGGAAGCGACAGCGTATTTCTTACTGCGGGGCTTTACAGCCCCAGACATGTGATTGAAGAAGCCATCTTACAACAAGGAGACGATCCGTGGCGATTTGTTGACCATTTTATGGGGATCTCCAATGACCCTTGTTACCAGCCTCTATTCATA
Source organism: Nemania diffusa (assembly GCA_038501195.1). Classification (NCBI taxonomy): domain Eukaryota; kingdom Fungi; phylum Ascomycota; class Sordariomycetes; order Xylariales; family Xylariaceae; genus Nemania; species Nemania diffusa. Next base: position 3,434,412 of record JBBPUQ010000003.1, read on the forward strand.
ATAGATGATAATCGCCATCATCCGCCACCAAATACGAGAAGACCGCTCAGATGCCCATTCCCGAATAGACGCAACAACGACGCACCTGTGGTATCAGAATATCGCAGTGCTGACCCCCAGCAAATGGCTTTTGAGGGTATTTCCAAGCGGCTATCGCTACTCTTCTGCCTTGTCTCGATGTCTGCCTCTAATAACCCATCGGCATCCCGTGTCTTACTCGATCTTCAGCCCGATGTCGAAGGGTTAATCTTCTCCTTTCCCATCCACTACAGCGGAATCTTCCGAGAATCAGCTATACAGGGCGACCCCAGAGCTCTAATATTGCTCTGCCACTTTTATCGCGCCGCGCGTATCCTCCTTACTAGTCGCGGAACGTGGTGGGCTCAGCAGAGAAGTCGCGTCATCGAGTCTCTCCTATTGCAAGAATTGACCGCAAGGGGGCTAGAAACATGTATTTTAGGCGAATGACTCTAGAGTTAACTTCGGGTCGGAATGCTACATAAGTCGACAGTTTTCTGTGCTGCGTCGGTGTGTGAGCTGGTAATTATTCATCGCTACTTATTAGAGTACTAGCATCCGCTAATTGCGCCGGGCAGGCTGTCGTTGGACGCTCAGCTATTACAGTTCGGACCGCTGAAGCCGCGGGGCGGAGCCCATTAATTACTCCGGAGTTAGTATATGGTTGCCGTTAAAGGCTTCGGAAGCTTAAAAAGGTGACAGGAGTAGAAAACCCCTGATTAGGTAACTTTAGCAAATGACGTGATGTACATGGGTATGCGTAGGCATCCAGATGTAAGTGTTCTCAGGTATTATTTAGTTCAAACGAATAAAAAGAATTGAAGCTCGCAACACTTCAAAAGGGAAAACAAGAGCCCCAGCACACTTACCGAAATAGAATCATTCCTCCAGCCAGACAGGACGTAAATAACACAATACAGCGTGATGCAATCGGCAATTCGTCATCGCTATCGTCAGACGTAGGCTAACCTTAAATCTAACATTTGAATTGAATAGCTGGACGGATAAATTGCGGGCTGTCACGACGAAAATGGAAGGTCGGGTTGTTTTTTGAAGTTAGTTGGGCTGCATCTCAGTTGACGATACCACGCTACCTATGCGGTGTTGTTTACTTGTGGATCGGGGCTCGTTGGTTGAGCTACCCATCTTAGGGGCAAATACCTCCCACTACACGTAAGTAGTTACAAGGTAGTCTAGGTAGGGAGTTGCCTATTAGGCCAGCTAAAGAGCAACCGGTAGCTTAAGTATATCACTCGCACACCAAACTACCTAAATATCTATTAACCATCGACTTTGCTGCTACTCTCCCTCTCTCTCTCTGTCTCAGCTGCATGCTCCCCGCACGATGCTCTGATCCGTTAGTGGCGATCATCCCCATAGAGTTAAGATTTAGTCTCAGGCACAGCGTCTTGGCGAGCGGTCTTACAGTGAAGTAAGTATGCACATGCCTATATACAACAACATGTGGTGGACGGTAAGATGACCCTTATTGCACATTTCTCTACGTTGACTTAATCCCTATGTTAGCTCGCTCGATGGTGGGTGTACCTCCAACTCCGCTCCGGCGGCCAGAATCTCCCCGTGACAAGAGAGATCCCTGTTTCTTAACAAGAATGCTAAATAGTATAACCCCGAGCAGAATCACCGAACCACATTTGCGCACCAATCATGAAATGAGCTGCACGAGACCTCTAGTCTCGATCCAACCTGTATTCCGCTCGTCTCCTCGTTTCCTGGCCAAAGCATTATGTGGGCGGATATGTCAGTTGATTGATAAAAGGCTTCTTTTCGCGGAGAATCACCTGAATCAGACCTGTCATGTCAGGTAGCTTACAAGACAGCTATGACAACCGGCAAAGCTTGAACACCTGTCTTAGCTAGCTGCCGTTGTAGTCAAGTAAAATGAAGACTCCAACATCTCTAATACTGGCTCAGGCCCTATTCGGCCTCAATGCCGTCTTCGCTGATGTCACTACAACAATCGTCGCGTCGTCCAACTACGGAACTTGGGAGGGTTGGGGAGTTTCTCTCGCATGGTGGGGAGCTGCATTCGGCAATCGTGACGATCTTGCAGACGCAGTCTTCTCGTTAGGAAGCGTGTCATTCAACGGTCTCACCCTGCCAGGACTGGGATTGAACATCGTCCGTTACAATGCTGGTGCTACCAGTTCGAATACCGTCCTCGGCAAGAGTGTCGTCAAGTCTCCCAAGGTGACTGCATCTCGATTGATCGACACCTATTGGATCGACTGGAGGAACACCGACCCAGCCAGTTCGAATTGGACGTGGACAGTGGACGCCAACCAACGAGCAATGATGACAAAGGCCAAGGCCCGGGGCGCAACCCTCTTCGAGCTCTTCAGCAACTCACCCCCGTGGTGGATGCTTAACAATTACAACCCGAGTGGTTCGGACGATGGGTCTTCGGATAACTTGCAAACTTGGAACCATCAGCAATTTGGTATCTACCTTGCCAACATTGCGCAGTACGCCAAAACCAACTGGGGAATTACATTTCACTCTGTTGAGCCCTTCAATGAACCAGCTGCAAACTGGTGGAATGGGAAAACGGGAACACAAGAGGGCTGTCATTTTGGCGCTGCAACACAGCAAGACGTCTTACCTTATCTAAGAACTGAACTCAACAGCAGGGGACTCAACTCCGTTCTAATATCCGCCTCAGACGAGAACACCTACGACGTCGCCACTGCTACCTGGAAGGCCTTGAATGCGACTGCGAAGGCTGCCGTAGGACAAATCAACGTCCACGGATACCAGTACGGGGGCGGAGACCGGACAGCCCTTTACAACCAGGCCGTAGCGTCAGGGAAAAAGCTGTGGAACAGCGAATACGGCGAATCCGACGCAACGGGATCTCAGCTAATTAGCAACGTGCTCCTCGACTTCACATGGTTACATCCCACGGCCTGGGTCTACTGGCAAGTAGTCGACGGCGGCGGCTGGGGGCTCATCACGGGCGACAATACGGCTCTCACGCTCAGCACGCCAACCCAGAAATACTACGTCCTCGCTCAACTCTCGCGACACATCCGGCCCGGCATGCGGATCCTCAATTCGGGCGCCGACTACGCGGTGGCCGCCTACGACGCTACTGCCAAGAAGTTGGTGATCGTGGCTGTCAACTGGGGCAGCGCGCAGTACCTGAACTTCGACCTGTCTCAGTTCACCACGCCTGGTGTAAGCGGTACGGTCATCCAGCGCTGGAGCACGCAGATTAGTTCTGGGGATAAATATGTCACGTACAAGGATACCACATTAAGCGGGTCTAAGTTTTGGTCGTATTTCGCGACAAACCAGGTACAGACCTTCGAAGTCCCAGGGGTCGTTATCTAAACGGTCGGGTTGGGATCATTGAAAGTGCTACCAGTGTTACTTTTCTGTATCTAAGTTATCTAGAGTCACAAGCTCAGTATCTTTTAGGTACACAGTCTTGCGAGATTTGAACGGGAACTATGCTGAAACCCTAGGCAACTTCAAACATCCGTGAATGTCATGCTAGCTAAGGATTAAGCTAGTTTGCGGGGAATCTCGTATTTATTAAAACTGAATAGGTGATACACTAAGAATAATCTGACTGCAAATGGTAGTCATTAAAAGGGGCCCGGAAATCAGAGAGGCAACCGCGCCACCACATGAGTTGAGTGACCAGACTATTTTTGTTTGTTCAAAGTTGCAGTTTGAGCATGTTTGCCTCAAATAATGAAGCGACAAGTAGAGAGAGATATTTCCTATGCTGCTGCTGACCCCCCCCCCCCCCCCCCCCCCCCCCCCCCCGCGCGATACTACCACAGGTTCCCTCATGGTATTAATTAGTGAGATGATTCATTTTTGATTGCAGAAACGTCATAGAGCAAGCAGAGAAATATAGAGGGATTTATATTGGATGCTTGTCCCCTTAGGGGAGATCAAGCAGCCATCTAATACATGCAAGCGAGAATCAAGAAGCAACTCTAGCAACAGTACCACCTATGCACAGTGTCTGTCAGAGCTAGCTTTTTATTGTTTGCCTATGTCTTACACGTCTTAGAATGAGTCATGGAAATTACTACAAACCTCATACTATCTTGAGCAAGTTCTCTAAGTGATTAGGTTAGTAGTTCGGCTATATATAAGGGCGTCTAGTCCCCCCCCCCTTATGGACCTAGACGGCCAGTAATCAATCCATCTTACTATTAAGCTCTATATACTACACACTTTTCACCATTCTTCCTAGTTGCATCCACACCTCCTACTCAATATAAACTAAATGCCCTGACACAATGGATATATATACCATACCAAACTACTAGATATTTCAAGAGCTCGCATATTCAAGTACGGAGGCGATCGATGGTGATGACGGAGAAGATATATTATCTCTCACACGACTATTCTAACACATGATTCCAAATCACGACAATGGCAACATGCCTTCCCTTTAATTATTTGTACATTGAGTAGTCGACAGATTCGACTTTCAAACGTGTCTCTCTATACTATTGCAGAACTTAGAAGTTCACTGGCCCTGAAATGTCATCCACCTTAGTCACCTCTACCATGATCTTATTCCAGCCAAGTCGAGGACTCATATCATGAGCTTCCCAATGGATCGAAAACAGACCATCCGGCCCACTACAGGCACGCATTTCCCTCAGCAATTCGGGCTTGACAACGCGTTCCCACCAACCCACGTCAGCCTGCTTAGCCCACTTAAGGTCGACTCTCGTATGCTTACAGAACAGCTGTCTCGCGTGCTCGTTAGCCATCTCGCGGATGGTGAAGGTCGCCATGGGGAGGTTTTCAAAATCTAAGCCGAACTGCTCGCCTTCCATCCCCTTCAGGGGGACTGCTAGGGACCCGAGGCTCATGCCGTCGTCGCTCCCCGCCACGGCGAAGACCGGCTTGGGGTCATTGGTCGTCCCCAGCCTGCCCGTGACGACGAAGTGCGGGAGCTTCGCGCGCGGCGTGGGCTTCCACTGCTCCTGCTTGCGCTTGTTGGCCGTTTGCTCGCTGAGCGTGACTTTTGTCCGGTCCACCCACATGTAGTAGTACTCGTTTTCGGTCGACTGCAACTTGACTCTGAGCAGTCGCTCCGGGCCCTCGAAGCTGGCTGTCCGTCTGACGATCGCCTCGAGACCGCCCATGATTTCAGGGGCGGTTTTCTTGTCTAGCCACTCGTTGGCCCTCTTTCGGTCGGCGAAAGACCTGTCCGTCTGGACGAATTTGAGGTCTTCATCGGTTATGGCGTTGTTTTTGCTGCCGACGTACTTGATGGTGTATGCCCATTTACACTCCGGCGTGACGTACTCGCGAGGGCGTCTTTCGTACTGTCTAATAAGCTGTGCTTCCTGTCTAATAAGTTGCGCTTCGCGCTGTGCTTTGTGCGCTTCACGCGCCTCTGCTGGAGTGCGTGGCAGCTGAGGTCTGTCAGAGTTCTGGGGGGCGTTATCGAGGGGATGATTCTCTGGTGCGTTTGGCACGTGGGCTCTGTTGAGTTGAGGCTCGGGCACCTCAGGCTGCGATACAGTGTTGGTGATTTCTCCACTGTCCATCAAAGCGGCCGCATTCTTCTCTTTTTGAGGTTGCTCTGATTCCTCTTCTTCAGGCACGGTGTCGAGATAGGCTACGGAGTTGTTGGCTGGACGAATTGAGGGAGGCATGCTTTTCCTAGCCCCGTGAGAGTGGTTGACCTGCGGCTTGGGTTTCTGGACAGCAACATCGTCGTCTTCATCGCTATCGTCTATGATGATTGGTTCGGTACTGTAACCACTGTTTGTGGGTGAAATTAGCCTTTTCTTGGCGACGGGAAAGCTTTCGGTCGGTGGCTTTGTCATGTCAATATCCAATCCATTCTCTTCATCATCCAGGCGTGCATGCTTTCTAGCCTTATCAAAAGAACTTGAGGCCGACTGATTTGTGGGCTCCTTGCTTTCCTCAGCGGTTTCGTCGCTCTCGGTCTGTGCATTAACCTTCTTGGCATTGGCTCTCTCGTTTCTCTCAAGAAGGCCACCGCTAAATCGGACTCTAAATCGGACTCTATGCTGTGAGGGAAGGGGCTTTGATTCTGGCTGGTTGCTACGGGGATCTGAAAACTCGATATCAAGTGACTTCCGGTCATCTTGACGTATCACTTGCTTAGCTTTCCCTCCTGTAGTGTTGCTCTTCTGATGTTTTCGGAGTAGAGTGATCAAGTCCTCGTCGTCCTCGTCGTCAGAAGTAGCAGAAGATTTGGGGTCTTTACCTGTTTGGTTCTCGAGCTTGGGCTTTTCATCCTTTTGGCTCTTAGGAATGGTAAAGGGTGAGGGAGAAATGGAAGAGAATGAGGTAGACATTGCAGGAGGAATTCGTGCTGCCGTAGACAGGCCGCCTGTGGTTTGTGAAGAGATGTCCTGCTGTAATTCCTCGTCAGACAGATTTCGGTGTGCGGTTCCCGAGTCTGGGCCACGGCCAATCTCTTTTGACTGTGGTGATCCCATATCGGCTATTGTAAGAAACTCACCAAAGGCACAGAAAGTAATGGAAAGGGAATGGGGATGTCGTCCTGCAAGGAAAATAGAATCTAGGGATATGGTGGGAGGGGAAATTATGCGTTGGAAAAGCGAGGTAGGAATTTAGGGAACTGGGGGTTTAAATATGAGTCGAGAGTGACTACAATTATGGCGGAAACTGGGAGGTTAAATGTAAGTCGAGAGTGACTACAGGTACGGCGGGAACTGGAGGTTTAAATAAAAGTTGATAGTGAATATAGTTACGGAAACTACCTAGTTTACTTAACTAGCGCAGAATAATAGCAATCACAACATGAGCATGTGCCGATACAAGTGACAAACATGACAGCTACGTAGGTACCTAGCTACTGTAGCTCTAGTTCTAGGCACGCGTAAAGGAGCTTAGAGGTAGGGGAGCGTAGAAGCAGAGGAAGGAGGCGTAGTTTGTAGTGATTCACCCGGTAGACCTAGGTACGTAACTCGATTGTACTACCGCAGGCGCGTCAAGTGGCATAAACAAGCTCGCGTTATATGGCAATACCTAGGTACCCGATCCAGGTGCATTACAATGGTTGCTAGCGAGAAGGGCTGCACAATGGAAACTGCAGGATATGATCAAGCTCGATGTCAGTACTAATAGAGGTTGCTGTGACGCAAGGTACAAGAATACACTTAGAGCTGGTCTAAGTGCACTTATGGACGTGCACTCGTGTGCCTGACAAGAACACCAAACTTTGTGGTTTTCCTCGGGCTCTATTGATTCAATTAAATGGTGGACAATGGCGACATTTTGTCTACTACCTTATAAGCTATTGGGCTAGTCTTGCCTGCATAAATTGATGTTGATAAGATACCTAACATGTCAAGAAATAAGTACTTAAATGAAGGGAATTAAATATTCATTCTAAGCTACATCTACCGAGCCTTGGGTCGGGCCTTAGGCCGAGCCTTAAAGGATTTCAGGGGATCTATTTTCCGGCCTCCACTGCGTTTACCCTTTCCTTTAAAGATCCGACCCTTTTTATTCTTCCCATCTGCTTTCTTCATCGGCACGAATCCAATATCAGTTGCAGTTAATGTTTTCCTACCTTCTGGAAGAAGATAGTCAGGGACATCTTTTAGATGAGGCTGAGTGCGGGCAGAACGAAGCTGCCCGTCATGCCGTAAAGCATGCAATTCTGCCGGGTTCTCTTCAAATCGACGTTGAAGTTTATCACTTTTCAGAAGTTCCTGGCGAATTTCGCGCATTCGGGCTTCCCTCACCGCGACCTTCGTAACTGCACGTACGGCATCGTTGACGCGATAGCGGAAGCCCTCCAACGTCTTCCAATCGAAGTGCCAAGGTTTCAATTCCTTTCCACTTGCGGCCTGCTGTTTCTTAATTTTCGACAGTGTCTTCTCGTCGTTTGCCGTTGATGCTATGCTTGTCGGCATATGCTTTCGAAACTTATCGGAAGGCACTACCATAGTGAGAGATGTTCCGGTCTGCCCTGCTCGTGCTGTCCTGCCTATACGATGGGCATAACTGCGGGCGGTTGTAGGGCAATCAAAGTTCACTACGATGGCCACATTTCTAAAATCAATGCCTCTCGACACACCGTAGTCCTTGTCGCGACGCGAAGATTTCCGTTTCTTCGTAGGCGGCGGGGTTTGGGTATCTTCGCCGTCGGGTTTTCCCGATGACTCTTGACCTCTAGGGCCAGCATTTTGCGTGGTTTCATTATCCTCAGCTAATGAGTTGGAGTTGGCCTCGTCTCCTAGTACTTCCATCTCATCTGACGATATTAATATGTCAAACAAGCCCTGGTTGAACTGTTGTACAGTATGTACCCGAGAAGCAACGGGAAGTTGTGAATTGAGAACGCTATTATAAGTGAAGTTAGCGAATGATTCATATCATACCCGGATGATACTCACGCTGATCGGATACCAAACTGTTCGAGATATAGTTTTAGTCGATATGACCTATCGACGTCATCGGCAACAAATATCAGACATTTGCCCCGAATGAGCTTAAGTTTGAGTAAGACGTAGATTAGCAGGAATTTGTCATCCTCGCCGCACTCGACGACATATTGTGTGATCCCCTCTCCTTCGGCCTCTGGTTCGTTTAGGTCTAAAATAGCCGGGTTCTTGCAAAACCGATTCTTGAGTCGGTCGACGTCACTACTGAGGGTTGCAGAAGTCAAGACAGCCTGCAAGCCTTTGGGCATCGAGGCTGCTAGTGTAGTAAGGTCCTCTTCATAACCATATGACAGAACCAGGTCTGATTCATCGATGACGAGCGTCTTTAAGTTGGAGACCCAGGAAGAAGAAACCTTAAGACTTGAAGAGGCACGCGATGGTGTAGCCACAACAATATGCGGTGTGGAGGCAAGCATTGACCGAACTACCTCGTCAGGAAGCTGCTCGGAGAGTTTGATCGCTCGAACATCCTTTTGGCAGAATGCGGTGAATGTTTCTATGGTTCGCAGGACCTGATCGGCGAGCTCACGAGTAGGAACGAGCACCAGAGCAGATGTAGAATGTTTGGCGCTCTCTTTACTTCTGAGTATACCCTCTATAAGAGGAAGAAGATAGCACAACGTCTTCCCTGAACCTGTCTTCGCGCGAAGAACCAAGGATCTGCCATCTAAGATCTGCGGAATCGCCAAAGCTTGCGGTGCGGTCGGTTTATGGAAGCTTTGGCCTGCGATCGCGGTCAGGATACGTGAGTCGAGTCCGAAGTCGGTGAACGTAGCATCATGCGATTTTGGTTTCGTATCGGCAGTAGGCAAGGCTATCGCGGGCTTGTCTTCTCGCAAGTCATCGATTTTGCGCTTCATTGCGTCTGGGAGAGGTTGGAAATGTTGAGAGACAAGATGTAGCACAATCTGCCAAATGAAGGAAATGAAAAGCTAAGACCCTTAAAAATATTAAAACAACACTTAACCTCGCAGGTTTGAGGACAAATTGGGTAGGATAGGCCGATATCTAGCGGTGATGATGGTTCGCAAGTCCTCGAGATTTGTACATTGCCAATAATCCGAACCCTGCGACTCGAAAAATAAAGTTGTTGTATCTTATCGCGAATAGAGTGGGCCTTCTAGCACTAGCCACATATATTGCCCCGAAATTATTAGTTACCTTTGAGGTTCAAGCTACTGTGGCTGTGCGAGCCCCACCATCGTTCATAGGTACCTAGTATAATTACAGTGCGTGTTAGAGGGACTCCATTAACTAAAAACGACATCATAGCAGCACGAGGATCAGGTATGTACATAACTTCTTGATACTCATACAGCCCCAAAGGTACGGTACAGAGCGGTGTAAAGCTGGCCCCTTTGAATAGATGTTGAGAAAATACTCTGTACTCCGTAGAAATCCATTTAATTACCTACTTAAGCATACATAGGTCGGTCGGTAGATGAGTGGTGGATCTACACTTATGTACATACTGTAGATCGCCCTCTTGGGTTGATGTACCTACCTAAGGGGGGGAACCCGTTTTTGGGACACGCTGTTGACAGCGCTGTTAGCAGTATTTTTATACTTGTACTACAAAGCTGGTACAATATAGCGCTAGCTAGGTTACTTCAGTTCTAACTTTTTCAACTTATACAATGTTATATCTTATGCAATGTTACAAAAAAAAACAGTGTTATAATAATGCTATAATAAAAATAGAAAGACTTTTTTAGCTTACGTTTTTAATAACAGCAGATATAACTAGAAAAAAGTAGTAGTTTCAGTGTAATAATAAAAACTAGGCATGCAGTTGCTACAATACTATTGTACAATGCATGTAACAGAATAACCAAAAATTGGACAGGGCGACGTAGAAAACACGCAAGTTCCAGCGTGTCCTAAAACTGGGTTCCCCCCTATAGGTAGGTACCTAATAACTTAAACGACCCTGTGCTACCTAAAGTCTAGCTGGTGTAAGCCAAGAAATTGGATTTTTAATAAGATTCACTAATGAAAATATCGCATTCTTATAATTTTTAGATTTGAGAAATCAAGATCGATTCAATGGGCTTGACACAGCGCTGTAAATACCTAGGACTGCAAGCTTGTGCGGCAGATGAAAGGCCCATTGAGATAAATAGGTAAATACCTTTGTAAATAGCTGCCTAATCTACACGAGTAATTAAAACCCTTTAAGACAAATCTCTAAATGAGCTAAGGACACATGCCATACTTACTCAACCACCTGGTTCTGTTGGTATATGATATTAAATTAAAGTTTGTGCCCGCCTCGATAGCCCCGTCGCGTCACAATGAATATTGCAATCATTGGCGCCGGGATTTCAGGGCTCTCTCAATACCTATGGATGCGAAGGGTTGGAATACTAGATGACCACTCCGTAACCATATACGAAGCCCGCGAAGCTCAAGACCACAGAGCTACAGCCGCAGCAAATCTCGAAACATACAACGCATCCGTCATCGGCGCAAGTATAGGGCTTTCCCCGACAGGACTCCACGTTCTGAAGCGTTTGGATCAGGCCTTATACGATGAGGTTCTGAAGACCGGCCACATCATTCGAACCTGGCGTATGTCGAATGCCCGCGGATGGACCTTGGTTAACGAGCCAGCCGGAGGAGATAATGAAATGATGGTCATGATCGGACGCGATGCTTGCTGTCAGATTCTTAGAAACCGGGTCCCAGACGAAGTAGTCGTCAGGCATAAAGTCGTTGATGTGAGGCTCGCCGAGGGCAACAATAGGCCAGCGCTCGTCTTCCAGGACCAGACAACGGAAGAGTTTGATTTCGTGATTGGGTGCGATGGGGTTTGGTCACGAGCTCGACGGGCAATGTTCGGTGCTCAGGATCGCGATCAATATGAATTCTCGCCGCAGTACGAAGGGCTCGTGGGCGTTGGCGGATTCGTTCCAAGTTCCAAGATCCAAGGTACCCCAGACGGCGAGATGAATGCTGTTCTAGGTGCGAACGGCTTCTTTGGTTACGGCTACACTACCGGCAACCCCCAAGACTCCTCCAAAGCTGGCAACACGGCAACATGGTGGTCAACATATACACTGAATAAGTGTCCGGAGGATTGGCGTAACATCGACAAAGACGATGTGAAGAAACAGCTTCAGGTTGGCATCCTAGAAATTCTGTAACCCCCCAGATTTTGTGTTCAGAGCATGAGATGCATAATTAGTGACCTTCTCCCCCTGTTGCTCCCTTACCATAGGCTGACTGCAGATTTACAAGTAGAAGCGACATCTCGGGTGGCAGAATACAGCTATCCAGAACATCGTCCAAGATGTGGAGGTAGACTCACTATATCCCACTTTCATTACTCCATTGCTACCGACATGGGAGAAGGGTGGTTGTGTGCTTGTTGGCGATGCAGCGCACGCTTTACAGCCATCGTCAGGTCAAGGTGCCAGCATGGCACTAGAAGACTGCGAGGCTTTAGCACTTTTCCTCCGCCACTACCTTCGGGAAGACCCAGACAGCGGGCTCGTCAAAGCAGCAAAGCAGTATTCTGCTCTCCGTCGTCCTCGACTGGACATGGTATTCAAGAAGGCTCAGCAGCTTGCCGGGATGAAGGAAGACATGGGTGTTGTTCAGGAGATGCTCATGTACTTTTTCGTCTGGCTCTTCGCGCACCTCAAGGTTACAGAAGGATATATGCGCAAATTGAATGCGTATGATGTTCCAGCTGAAGTATCAAAGGCGATCAGGCAATCTGACTGAATAATCTAATGCTTCCTCGATGCAGTTTGACGAGTGAAACATACCAAATTGGGCGAGGACAAACACTGCGGGGAAGCCAGCAATCGCTAATGCTATTATAGCAGTAGGGAACTATAGGAGGGGAAATCCCAATTCAGGACATAGCACCTCTAATGCTCTCGCCGTGTATTGATTTTGATAGACTCCACCGAGCTCCGGCTTGTATTTCCCATAATGCGGTATTCAATGTTGGAATATATTAGCCTAGCAGAAATCAAGGTTAACTCACATATTATCTCAGAGGCCCACTGTCAGCATACATCTTTATTACATCTTTATCAAGGGCTTTCCACTCCACCACATAAACCACGTTGTGAGAGTGATGTTTGCTTACAACCTGCTTCATTTACCTATATAGATAGTCAACAGGGAAGTAATTGGTGGACCGAATAACAAAACTACCAAACAAGACTGCCTCTTGTAGAAGTCAGATGTTTCCGATTGCATATGTCCCTATCATGTTCTCATCCCTAGCCTGTATGCGTTCCTACTATATTGTACCCTTGATACATCTACACTATAGTATAGTAAATATACTCTGTATATTATTTGGTACTTCTCTGGGGGTTTAAAAAAAAATTCATAGCGCCTAGGTAGTTCAAGTAGATGAATAGTGGCTACAGTAAGGAACATGAAATAAATACTATGCGGTGAGCTTATCAAATTCCCGAGTAATAACACTTTGTTATAATGATTATCGCATGTTTATTGTTGCCAGTACACTCCAATCCCCGAACTCAGTTACACAGGTGTAGTAAATCATCATGTTCTAATCATGTTATCCTACATAAGGGTAGGATTAAAAAAGGGTCGTAGCAACAAGCGGAGCAAGATGTTTTTGCTGCCGTACCATTGGGTTCCTGCGATTCGGTTCGCTTGGGTGCGAACGTTATGTCTAACTTGCATCCTGTATGCTGCACGCTGTAGTCTACCCACCCGTCTACCTACATAGGTAAACATGTAGGTAGAGACCGAACTTAGGCAGTGTTTGCTACGCAGTGAGAACCATAATGAAGATTCAATGCATGAAAAATGCCCCATCATGACTGTTTCAGCATGGTATGCCTGCACAGAAGTGGGATCGCTAGATATCTAGTAGGTACCTACCTAGGTAGGTAGGTAGGCATGTAGGTATCTATTTAGGTAGTGATAAGTCAATGCAGAGGGCCTGCAGATGAGGAGGTTGTCACCTGCAACGAGTCGCCATTCGTTGGTGCAATCGTGATGCACCTGTAGGGAGCAGGGGCAGTGAATGGACCGCTAAGCGGGTCGCTAAATGGGCCGCTGAATGGTGGAGGGGCATAAAGGTGGGTAATGCAGGCGAAGGTTGACTGGGCAACGCAGAACCCGTGCACCCAGGTACAGCGTTGTCCAGTATTGTCCAGCCGGTATCAGTAGCGCCGGGAGCTTGAGAAAACTTTGGTGGGGACAGGCTCTTAGTGCCCCTGCTCTGTTTACATCCAGGCCCAGCCCAAATAGAGGCGGCTGCAACAAGTCTGTGAACCACATCACCACTCCTCCTCCCACACATCTCTCCTTGCCATCACTGCAGGCGAAGCCAACAATCGCGACCAGCGCAGCATTCATATCAACCTCCATCTTGATATTGCATTCTTTGCTGCTGCTGTGCATCGCAAGAATACTGCTACTTGAAAAAGTAGCCACTTAGAATCCCGCGCGCGCCTGATTGTTACCTGCTCGCTCGCTACACCCAACATCACCACACCTCGCGAATAGGCACCTGTGCGACCTAGTCGCATCGCTTCTATAGGCACTAGTTCATCTTTCCCCCTCATATACTTCTATTTAAGATATGAGCTGGCAAGAAAACCCCTGAATAGTACAGTTTGGGAACCTTCTCATTAAATATGGCTTCAGAGCAGCCTGTAAGTATCTTCTTGTCTTAGATCCAAACATTGCAGGAATGTGCGTCATTAACTAAATACTCGTGACAGGTCACGGAGCCGCTGCGCATCTCCAAAAGCACCCCAACCCATTCACCAACAAAGGCTACACTAGGTCGTCCGCTGTCTGAGATCTCAGCGTCGGAAAAGCGACGCAACTCACCAAGTTGGACATCCCCAACCAAGGTATGTGCTACTAATCGGACGAGTCGCGTGGCTCATTGATTCACTTTGGGACTTGCACATGCTGACCGACATTGTACAGAAGATGACGCTAAGCACAGACTCATCACCATTCCAGTCATCCCCACTGGAGTCAACTACATCGCCACGAATGTTTTGGCAGAGCCGAAATGCCAATCGACTGGGTGAAAATAATTTGTATGGCGGCCGTTCAGGCTCCCCATCTCCGACTAAGCGCTCTTCAATTGAGCGCCTCGAGAAGGCTTCGCGTGTGAAGAACAGTACTATGTTCGCACGGGAGCAAAAGCAAGAATATGATCCAACCAGAATCCCTACTCTTGAGCGTCCTCTTGCTAAGGTCCAGGGAAATGCTTTTGCTAGCACTGGCCATCTCGGCTTGCGTTCATCCCATAATCGCACCGAGAGCGAGACCAATATCCTATATAGCCCTACTAAATCGATGATGAGCCCAACTGGGTCCCCGAATCGGCCTACCACCCCCAGTAAAGACCAATCTTCTCCTATGAAGTCCTCGCTCTCAGTATCTCGTTTCAAGAGCAGCTATGATTCTCAGAACGATGATGTCTTCTCTGACCACTCAACCGACGACACTGTTCTGGCGGAGGGAAGATATCTACATCGACATGCGAAGTCGGTAACATTTGATGCTGCGCCACCCCAAATTAATGAGTATGAGATGGCAACTCCAGACATATCCTCGATCGGGACCAATTCGCGGGAGGGCAGTTTTGAATCCGAGGAAGACTATGATTTATACGGACCCTATCCCGGCGAGGACGGGGAGTTGCCAGATGACAGTTTCGACGCCACGCTGGAAGACACGGATAAGACCCCAGTTGTCGGTCCAGATGATTGGCGTCGTGATCTTGGCTCCCGGTTTGACAGTAGTCCCATGCCCGAAGGTGCTCTGGTTCAACCAGCATTGACCCGTCCACAACACGGTCGAAACAATTCCTCAACATCGAGTGGTGACCATCGGCCTCTACCACCTCTACCGCCTCTGCCAGGCGTCGGTGATGCTCGGACTAATTCAGTGTCTTCGAATGGACCCTCTACTCCGACAGAGCAGGTGCTCAGGTCCCCACGTAATTTGCCGTCCCCGCCGTCGGCTTCTCCAAAATCTGAGATTCATAATATTGGTAACTCTAACATGTCTTTGGAGGAACGCCTGAAGCTCATGATGTTGTCTGATGAGACAAGCCCTAAGCTTGCAGATAGACCGGCCAAGACATTTGCAGAGCAACAGCGAGAACGTCGCATGCGGAGAGCTGGTGCTCGTGATAGAATCGCGAGTCCAACCCCCGAGCGCGAAGCGTCTCTGCCAGCTATAGACCAGGAGGTCGAAGAAGGAGACGATACGCTGGCTGATATATCTGCCTTTGATATGGACTACGAACTTCCAAGTATCTCTCGCCAGTCTATATTGCGACGCGTCAACGGCAACCAAGAAACAAGTCGCAAATCTGACTCGAATTTTAACTCACCAGCACCAGACTCTAGTCCTGCGCGTAGTGGTCAATACGACCCCGATATTCCTATCGATAGTATCGAGGACTCAGTATTAGAAGATGTCTCTGAACTGGACGAAGACAGTGTCATAAAGCATGAGCTAGATGAAGATGGTAAGGCTCAAGCCTACGATTTCGATCAGCAATCAGTCGATGGCGACACGGATTCTGACAAAAGCAAAGATGAAGATGAGGATTCCGAGAGTCACTATTCTGATGAGGAGTCACCCGAACCACAAATCGCACAGACCCAAGAAGACTCTCCGCATACCCCTCGACCATCTAGTCCTGCGCAAGAAGGCGAAATCACCAATTTCAGCGCCACCGTGCCCCAGGTCAGCACCCCTGCCAGAACATCTGACTTCTCGCGTAGCTTTCAGTCCTACATGTTGCCCAAGCCGAGAGAATCAGATGCAGTAACGCAGGTCGAGAATCAAAGCGAGCCCGAAAAGCAAGATGAGAAGCAGGATAGTAAACGGAGGTCACGAACGCCACTGCATCCAATTTCAAAACCAGAATACGATGGTTCCGGATGGGGTGAGCCTGATGAAGAAGAGGAGCCGGGCACGCCGGAATCGGTGATTCATCACCCTGTTTCTGATGACGAGTCAGCGTTCGACTCGACGTTTGGAGAGGAAGAAGAAGAGGAAGAGGAGGAGGAGGAGCAGCTGATCGAATCTCCTGCCATTCCTGAGCGGATTGCAACGATCAAGGCTTCCAGCTCCAAGCTCAAGACCCGCCCCTCGGCAACTCCTTCCGACATTGTGGCCATGCGTGAAGCTCGCAGACAAGTCAGCCAGGAAGTTGCGCCCATTGTGCCGCCGATCCCAGAGCGCCATCGTCAACGCATGTCCCGCGACTTCGACGTGGAGCAGTCAAACGACGCCACCGGCGACGACTTTTTAGAACGACACCCAAGCTTTAAAAACAGGAGCTTAACATTAGATTTAGACTTAGGCCTCAGCCTTGACAGCGATTTTGATAGAGTTATTGAGGCACAAAAGGTACAGTTCCAGTTCCAACAGGCTTCTCTCACCTCAGGGCTCCAGGCTGCAAGTACCAGCCATACTAGACAAGCGTCCAGTTCGAACCGAGCAGACACCGTTTTCAACCCCACTGCAAGCAGTGCATCAGGTACTAATACAACAACTCCCAAACAGCGCGGCTACCTCATGCGACAAAACACAAAACTCGTCACAGCTAGCGATAAGGACAACGAGGACTTCCGGACAGGCACCCGCTCTGCCGGCAATTCCCCCGTCAAGCAGCATCTGCAACGCCCACAGTCGTGGACCGTCGAGCCTTGGAACGGCAAGCAGAAGAGAAGTCTCCGAAAGCGACACGGGCCTAGTCTCGTCGGTCCAGTGCCACCATTGCCTGGCCAAGAGACGAACGCAACAGCAATGAATTCCGTGCCGGAGGAAGAGGCTTCCGAGCAAGCAGCAGATGACTGTGGCGAAAGAGGACGATTATTCGTCAAGGTAATGGGTGTCAAGGATCTTGATCTACCTCTCCCTAGAAGTAAGTCTTGGAACCACAATCTGCTGCATTTCTTAGCATACTAACCCATTCTTTTCTAGATGAGAGAACCTGGTTCAGCCTCACCCTTGATAATGGCGTGCACTGCGTTACAACCGCCTGGCTTGAATTGGCTCGCAATGCACCGATCGGGCAGGAGTTTGAGCTTGTCGTGCCTAATGACTTGGAATTCCAGCTTACACTCAATGTTAAGTTGGAGAAGCCGAAAGTCTCGAAGCATGTTCCTGTCTCCCCGACCAAGATGTCGAAGCCCAAGACGTCTGCTTTTTCACGTGTTTTCGCTAGTCCCAAGAAACGCAAGGAAATGGAAGCTCGTCAGCGTGCAGAGGAAGAGGCTTATGCTCAAGCACAATGGGAGGCCACCAGCAAGCTGAGCCTCGCACCCACAGCCTGGGACTTGCTGTCTCCCCTCGCCGCCGAAGATGGTAGCTTTGCACGATCCTACGTCTGTCTCAAAGAGCACGAGTCACGATGCTACGGTCGGCCCTATATGGTAGAAATTGCCGCCTTCAATGAATGGGCAACTGAAGACGCTGGATTTGCAAGCAGTGTCAAGAGCAAGCGATCTGGTTTCCCAACCAATAGCATCGTCCGTCGTGCTCCTTATAAGATTGGAAAGCTCGAGGTCCAGCTCTTGTTTGTACCACGCCCTAAGGGTAACAACGACGATGATATGCCCAAGAGCATGAACTCGTGCATCCGGGAGCTGAAGGCAGCTGAGGAAAGACTAAGTCGCAACTGGGAAGGTCATCTAAGCCAGCAGGGAGGAGATTGTCCTGTGAGTAGTACTAGACACAACATGTTACAAGATCTTCAAGCTAATAACTTTCTAGTACTGGCGCCGTCGCTATTTCAAGCTTGTGGGCACTAAGCTTACAGCCTATCACGAGACAACTCGGCAACCGCGTGCTACTATCAACCTATCGAATACCAAACGTCTTATCGATGACCGCCGGCAATTAACTAACCCCGAAACAACGGGACGCAATGGCAGGCGACGTCGCTCTGCGTTTGCCGAGGAAGAAGAGGGCTACATGTTCGTCGAGGAGGGCTTCCGCATCCGCTTCAACAACGGCGAAGTTATTGACTTCTACGCCGACACTCCTGAGGACAAGGAAGGCTGGATGAAAGTCCTCGGAGACGTCATCGGTCGTGGTGGTGACGACGATGATGGAACAGGCGTCAACTCTCGACGCAAGTGGTGCGAACTTGTCCTTAAGCGGGAGGAGTCAGTACGCAAGCGTGCAGAGAGTAGACCGGCTCACTTACGAACCAAGAGCATGATTATGTAAGGCTGTGCCTTATTTCGCTTCTGTTCATGATTGATGATCATGAGTTGCTCGAACAGCATTTGATATGAAGACACGAAACGCCACGCCTGGGTGCGACTGTTGACGGAATCTATATTTCGTCACGACCAAAATTAACTGCACGAGGGCGGCGTTCTAATGTCATCTTCGATCGTCCGTTTGTTTTCTTTTTGTCTGGCGGCTGGGTGGGGGCCCTTCTACAACAGCATAATTCATCGACCAAGCGGAAGGATTGACTTGATCCTCTCCGCGCGGCTGTCTATGATGCATTGTGCACGGAGCAGGGTACGAGAAAGAGAGACTGCTATGGTTTGGTTGCATGATGGATGGATGTTTCGGCTTGCTTCTTGTCTGATACTAGGTTTTTCTCTGTACTCACTGTAGGATTTCTAATACGATACAATTGACTGTCACCTGCTGTGTCTCTCTGTTGTAGATTGATCGAGTCTTCGTACAAGCATCCCGTATGAAGGTTCAACAGACGAGTATTGAGATAACAAGCCCTGATATGCGATATAGTCGTGCTACTATCGTACACATAGATTTGCTACGCGCCTTTCTCTTCCATTTTGTATCGTCTCGTTCCAGTCTACATAGTTATTTAATGCTATTGAAGTGGTCGAGAAAATGAAGCTACCCATTCCATTTTGGTATTCACGTTTTACGTAGTATTAATCTTCCTAAATCTGTAGAATTTCGGTCACAACTTAAACTCAAGCGATGTACCATTCAACTTCTTCTCGTCAAGGCTCTCTATTTGTCTAGATATCTGAAAGGCAGCGCGCCTCTGGGTCAAGCCACTCATATAGTCTTCGTTTTGTCAATGCGAAAACATAGGCACATTATTCCACTGCTCACCCCATCATGTATGAGGTTAGTACATCACGCAGCATCGAGCAAAGGGGAAAAGAATTGACTTAGAGCCGGGCTAGCCTACACTCCCCAACGCCAAATTTTACCACACCTAAAAACACAGAGGGGGAAAGGCCCCTAGCTAGCATTAGATATCCCGTATTCAGTGCCTGCCGGCCAACCAAGATAGATGAAAGCGAGGCCATACATTTTGGCCACATTAAAGTTTTTTTTCTTCTTCACTTTGTCTTCTGCTTCTTTGGCTTGGGCTTCTCTTCTTCCTCTTCCTCCTCCTCCTCATCATCGTCGGCCATATCCTGGTCTTCATCATTGTCGACGCCACTTTCGTCACTTCCGGAACCGTCGGACTCGTGCGCCGAGTCGAACTCCTCCGCAACGTCGCTCTCGCTCTCGGCCCTGAAATCCTCGTCGACGGACTCTTCATCCTCGTCGGCGGATCCACGGTCGGCCCCGGCGCCAACGACCTCCTCTTCAGAGTCCGCCATGGCTTCCTCGCGGAGCGCGGCCGCCAGCAGGTTGGCCTCCTCGTCGACCTCGTTCTTGACACGCAGGCCCTTGAGCTTGAAGAAGTCTTCCAACGCCTTCAGATCTTCCCGGTTAATGTTGCTGAATTGGTGCGATGGCCCGCTCTTCATTTTCACTTGGATATCGAAGGTTGATAGCGCCGAGACGGCGCCGCTAACACGCGAGAACGTGATAGAGGCCGTCTGGTCGTACGAGATGTAGGTGGCCGGCTTTGGCACAAACATGAACGCCTTCTCTAAGCAGTACAGAAAGCCTTCGGCGGCCTTGATCGCGCACTTGATGCCGTATTGTTGTCGGTGTGTCATGAAATCTTTAGCAGGCGATGTAATCTTCTTGTTGGCGAGGCCTTTGAAAATATAGGTGATGACTTGATGTAGAGGTTGTTCGTAGTGTGCATCTAGTTTTCCATTGTACTTCTTGCTCAGTTCCTCGTCAGTAAGGTTCAGGTCGATAGTGACCTCCTCATCCTTCTTTGCTTGCATAACAACGAACGGGTATCTGGTCTGGCCTTGGCGGAGAGGTGGATCTAAGCCAATGCACAGCATGAAGTGCAGTTCGTCGGGTTTAGGTAGGACCATAAACTTTTTAATAGCATCGTACTGGATTTTATAATCGTACGTTTTACCGCGAAGTCGGAATGACGCTTCGTACATATCGATATCAAATCGTCCACTAGAGAAACGTTAGCCAGTCATTATACGAGGCATGGGGGGGATAACGCACCGGGGTGTCAAATGGAGGACTTCGAGGAAAGTGGCAATAGCATCACCAGCAGTCTCACCGATCTCAGCCTTATCCATGAGTGTCTCGTAGAACAATGTAGCGGCATTCTTCTCCTCTTCCTCGGCATCACTGCCTGCTTCTTCTCCCTCGGTCTCTTTCCGCGTGGTGGTGCCAGGTATGTAGAATCGCATCTCAACTATTTGGTCCTTCCCAGCGCCAGACTTCTTTCCTCGTCCTCTCGCACCGCCCAGGTGGCCATTGGTGCCTGTGTCCTCTTCGTTGGAGGGCGTGAACTCGACAGAGACCTCGTTGCGACCGGCTAAGTTGGTATTCGATATCTCTGTGTAAGGGATCTCGAAGGAGGGTTTATTCTGGACGTTGAAGACAAGCTCGGCCTTGCTGAATTCGGTCTTTCCCCAGTTCCAGCCTCTTAATGCGTGTTCTTTGGACTCGAGGTTGATGCTATACCAGAGCTTAAAAAGCTTGCTCAGGCGCTCGAAGTCCTCCTGCTGAAAGCCGTCGAGGTGGATGAGTTCGGAGGATCGCTTTAAGATCTTAGCCTCGAAACCTTTAGCAGCGCGGCTCCACTGCGCAGAGGCGATGTCACCGCGGTCGAGGGTGAAGGTGTTGCCGCCAGACGAAGGTTTCCAGCCCAGCCCATTCTCGGCGAATCTGCACTTTCCGGACTCCTTAGATAGGTCGAGATAGATGTTGTCGAATTGCTCGCTGTTAGAAATTTCACAGTTAGTGCATCTATCTTATATCTACTCGTTCTCGGGGGGTACTCACATGGCCGCCATGTTGGATGTGCTTGATGTTGGGAGATGAATATGTGATGATGCAGCAAGCTTAAGAAAGTATCGACAGGCTGGTTGCCGGTTGCTAGTTGGATGCGCTGCTAGGGAAAAAAAGTGGTGCCCAAATAGGTAAAGCGCCAGGATTCTGTCGCGTCCCGGCGCGCGTAAATTGAATACGTACTTTCTGTCTGTTTCTGGTATGTAATGGTGGGGCCAAGTAGGTGTGCGCCGTGGTTGGTCACTTAAAAGTGGTGACCCACGGCTGATTTAGGTACCTTAGGTAATTGCCTACCTCTACCTACATGTAGTTAGGTAGGTACAGATCTAGTACCAAAGAGGTGATTGATCGAGAAGACTCCTATGCGCACTGAGATCGTATCTATGCGTACGCATAGTCCCGGTGGGATACGTGGGTAGATATCCAGGCTTTGTAATGCCCAAGACATCAACGCACGTGACTTGCAGTAGCTTGCCCTATGATAGCGCCTTGGCCGGTAAAGACCGACACAGCTATACCTACATAGGGAGGTATATATGCTAGGTACTTGTTTGAAGATCAATGCAATAGAGAAATGCCGAGTAGACATGCTTTTGGCGCTCGTATCTACGCATAGATACTGCTCTCGTATCTACCAGCTATTGAATTTAAACACTCCGGTGGGTGAATATCTGGCATGACTAATGTTACTGAGCCGTGATATAGATGTAAACAATTAACAGGTAGATCCTTGGCAGTGTTAGTGCCGGTCTCGTCGTCTCGATTGAGCACGAGTAGGTATAACAAACGGGTGTTTTTGAAGTTATTCTTCGGGTCGAGATGTCTAAAGGAGCATGCATTCTTTATCTAACTGCCTGCAGATGCCGTTATGTATGCTTGCAATATCGGTATTCAACAACGTGGTGATCGACTCCAACTCTTCCTAGTTGAAAATCTCACTGGCGCTTTGCTTGCTCACTTCTCCAGCGAGTCTCAAATTGGCGTGTTTATCCACATCACCTCCCGGCTCAGGTTTCATTCGGGTAGTCAAATAGATTGACGTAGATTAGTTTCAACGTGGCTAAAGTACCGAAAATCCCTGTTCTCTTGACAAATCTTGTATTTATGCATTTCCCCGCGGTCCCGGATACCTTTACAAACCATATTGCGCTCTGCAAAAGCGATGCATAAGTAAAGCTATATAGTTGGTGGCTATCCCCCAGAATGAGGATGTAGCTCTTCCTAGATATCCTCGGTCACCGCTATCACCAAAATGCAGCTGTTGTTCTCCCTCGTTACCGCCATCTTGGCGCCTATCAGCCTGGCTGCCCCAACCAGAGATGTCTCTCTACGCCATGAGCCATTCTACAAACGAGAAAACCTATGCAACTTGAGTGCGCCCCCAGCTCTCTGCCAACCGGATCCTACCGTAACTGTTGAGGAGACGGCAGCGAGAGCGTACAAGTTTTACCGCGCTTTCGTGGTCGATGGCGATCCGAGGACAATGTTCTCGCTGATTGACTCGTCCTACATTGTAAGTGTCTATCCTAGAACCCAAACGTTATAGTGCTATAACTGTATGAGAAGGAGAATAGAAGCTAATCAGTATGTCCCATCAAACAGCAACATCATCCAGGATAGTAAGTAATTCTCGATGCCATGTTTTCGTTTGGGTCGATACGCTTTCCGAGCTAGAGCTGCATTTTATAAGCTTGTCATGATTCTTAAATATCTACAAATCACTCTCGCAGTGGTGATAACTGACTTTTGGTGTTCCTCAGCGCGAGCGGCCCCAACGTCATCTGGCCTCTGTTTTGCAGTGGCAATAAGATAGGCACCGAGCAGAACACGGCTTGGTGCTTCGATGCCAGCACGAACATGTCGTATGCAAGATATTCGACCACGGATAGGTGGCGCTGGGTTGACGGTTGCGTCCATGAACATGTAAGTGCCTTGATTCAAGAATTAGCTTGAATTATCCTAATTATTTTTGTAGTGGGACCAGGGCGAAACTATCCCGACTGCCAAGTGCTACAAATTGAACACGACCTTGACTGTATCCTAAGGAATGCGGTTGGATAGTGTCAGGTGATAAAATAACCAAACCCTTCAGGGTGGTTAAATTAGTGGATTTGGCTATATACTCAAGACCCCTAAGTCCCCTTTGGACAAAGAGGCTTGGGAATCAAGTGGCCTATTTATTGAGCCCTATGCTATCTACCCCCTTCTACATTTCTTCCTAGTTGTTACAGGGCTCGTATTCGCTCCGGGACCCGAGCCCTCTAACATATAGACCTTTGGTACTCATCTTAGCAAGTTGTTCATGTTGATTGAAACTTCACACAATCAACAATAATTTATAATCTTATGTGTATAGTGCGAATTAAGGCTCTAGCTATCAGCGTAACTAGAATGTCTATTACTAGCTCGCCTATATAACTTACCTTTGACAGCTGTTGTAAGTTTATTTCTGGCCTTCGTTTTAGTATAAGCGTAGTATGTGGGGTAAGCATCTTGCCTTTTTAACTTTGTAATGCCACTGACCAGTCCAACTACCGGGTTTGTAGGAAATATTTTATAGGGAGCCACAATAAAACTAAGCCTGTAACTTTAGAACTTAGTCGAGGAGCCACGTGTTTGTCATAATACCCGATAAGGCGTTCTAAGAGTATGAGTAGAAATGGTGGTTGTATTGAGAATGGATACCTCCGACAACTTGGTGGGATTGTGGGTCCCTCAGCCTTATTTAGTAATAAGAATATTAGAAGTTAGAAAGTACTTATTTACACTAGGTAAATTACAATATCATATTTCTAAATGGGAGTCTGATATACACCATATCAAACGCTTTTATGAATTCGTATTTTGGTCTCTGTAATCCTTATGTGTTTAAATCATATGGAATCGTATAGGCGTAATTAAATAGGATGGAGAGGAAGAGCAGTGGTTGTTAAAAGCCCGGACCAAGGCCCAGGTCGCCCGTGGGGGTTCCTTTGAAGAACCCTATGGGCGCCCGAGACAAAAGTTCGTACCTACCTAGGTAGGAGGTAGGCTTCCGGTTCTTAAATTGCATATTGTTTATTTGTTGGGCAGCTGTCACCCAACCCGGCCCATAGGTCTACTCCATAGGTTCGGCTGTCGCGAACCCTCCCTACTCCAAGTGAGCAACACCTTAACCTTATGCAACTACCAGCGCAGTCAGTCACGCCAACGTTACATATGTATGGTAAATATGTCGGAGACTAAGCGACCAGAGGTTTGTAAGGGCATTATTGGTTCATGCCTCCGTCTAATAGGAGCTACTGATCATGATCCCTGTTCGCGAATCACTGCCTACTTCACGAATCTTTGAAACGCGCAATTGCGCAAATGATGCTCGGAGAGGTTTCTCCGGGTTCATCAACCAGCCTCATTCCCAGTACGTCGCGTGAGGCCCCGTACTAACGCGACGCAACATTATCACTATCACTTCGAACGGACCGGAAATCGAAAGGAATGAGTAACAATGGCTACCGATGCTGACGCTGACACTGACAATGATACTGACATATTCTTGAACGAACTAACACTAGCAGGTAGCAGCTTAAGCCCACCAGCTCCGACTTCTCAGCAAGTTCGGTCGTCACAAGCACAAGACCTCCTGCGCGCTGGAATTTCCCACGAGGATGATGGGGATAGAACGAGTAGAACACTAAGCGAACGCCAATCCCACTACCTGGCGCATTCGGATTTCGATTGGAGTAAACATCAAGATCTCTTAGGTTGTGCGTTACATTTGCCAACTCAGTTACCTCCCCGGAACATTGAACATGGAGCTCCAGATCCCGGAGTGCCGTCTTCATCGGGAGCTATATCTGAAAGGGCGGGCCTAGGCCCCTTGTTCGGAGCCCGACTAACACTCCCCACAATCCCGGAAACTTTAGTTTCGGATCTTTCGGCGTTTTTTGCCGTGGGACCACCCAGTTGGTTACCTGCGGAGAGTGCAACCACGGCTTATACTCAATATACTCGTATGACTAGTGATACTAGTAAGGCTTCCGATAATGGTAATTTGACTTGCGAAGCAATCCCGATGCAGAACTCTCACGGTTCCACTGCTGATCCTTTCAAGGGGACCCGGTTCTCACCGAAAATGAATCCCTCATGACGCAGCCGTCCTTAAGCACTGCAGATTTAAACGGGCAGCAGCAACATACGTCCCCTAGTCCCATGCCATCTCCAAGCGAAAGCGACACTAGCATTTCCACTGGGGAAAAAGATTTGCTCATTAGAACCAGGCGGAAGAAGTTGATCCTCGGTCGGCTGATGAACGGCTTTTCCATTAGCCTCTCATCATGCCACTCACATCTCTCGCCGTCGGGAACAACGGTTTGTGGTACTAGTAGTGATGGCGTTCCTGCCAATGCTGGAATCACATCTCTATGGGCATCTGAAGCATCTCAGATTTCTGGAAAGGGTAGTATTCCAAAACGAAAAAGAGCTGACGACGACGAAGACGACGGCGAAGACGAAGACTACGATCCGAATGATGGACAAGGCAAAACACCACAGAAGGAGGAATCGTCATCTCGGTCGAAGAGACTTGCTTGTCCATACTTCAAGAAAGATCCTATGCGTTTTCAGACACAGCAATCCTGCTGTGGGCCGGGCTGGAAAACCGTGCATCGGCTTAAGTGAGTCTTTGGATGCCGATTTGAACTGCTCATATATTCTAACTACGCTTGTCAATCATAGGGAGCATCTCAATCGGAAACATGCTTTACCCATCAGTTGTCGCCGGTGCTACACGGCTTTCGACACAGAAGAGGAACATGACACTCATGTAAGGTCATCTGAGCAATGTGAAGTACGGCAACAGCCATCTCCAGTAGAGGGATTCAACGCTCGTCAAAAGGATGAATTAAAATCTCGTCCTCGGGGCCTTAAACACATGAGTGAACCTCAGAAGTGGCGCCACGTCTACCTCATACTTTTCCCAGAGACTGTTGAAAGCAACATTCCAAGTCCTTGTAGGTTGGACCTTAAATGTCCCCCAGCCTAATAGTTTGGACTAACCGTTCTAGACTACGAGTTTCAAACTCTGAGCGACCCCGGCCATCCTCGAGACCTTCTGACGGAATACGAAGAATACCTACAACGGGAGCTCCCACCTAGAGTCCTTGAGCAGCTCAAAATTCGGATCGAACAGGAGCTCGAACCTGTTGAAGAAGAGTTGAGAAAACAGATAGTTGACATTGCACGAGACATGCAACTTGAACTTTTTCGTTCGTTTCTGTCCTCTATTCGTCATGGTGATGGCGGTAGCAGATATGGAGCTGAACGGACAGAGATAACAGGTAGGGTAAGAGAACAGGAGCCCAATAAATCAACTCAGCATCCTCCAGTGATCAATGTCGCACTCCAAAGCCCCGAGATTCGGCAGAGCCTTGAAGACAAATTGGCGGCATGGTGCCCTGAGCCGTACCTCGATCTGGGCTTTGATGGATTTGATGGGCAGCTCTATGACTTCGGTCAGGTGCAATTTGACACAGGAAATACTGATTCAACTTACGAGATTATATCTACTACGGATACTCTAGATCAAAATCATGCTGACAAGAAAAAGGATACGGGCAGCATTTTCAAGGACAGTGTACTTTTTAGCGACATAGATAGCTTATTATGAGTCGTAGATGAAGGATAGAAATTCAATGACGAGGGACGCACTTGATGTTAGGCGTATGTTGGTGCTAACTGTACATGAAAACATGTAGGAAAAAGTGAGGTTTATTCATGCTATCACTAAGGTTCTTTATTCCTAAATTTTGATATGACAGATGGCCTCATTTAAAAGAGACCCATATACAAACTTCAATCCCCGGGAACTAGTATTAATACACCTAGCGACCACTTACGAGTATTATTTATTTTATGATCAAAATATACAAAAGTATGATTTCACTAGTAAGCTATTCCCCATTGTCATGTGCTGTGAAACTCTACCTACATATGACTCTAGCCTGATGGCAGTTTTTAACGAAGTAGATACTAAATTATGAGTTGCGCATAAGCTCTAAGAATCGGCACCATTAACGTTACTAACAGGTAGGTAGCTACTTATTACTAATAATAGCAACTATATATACGATTTTATAATGTTAGCTTTTAGGTTTCATTGAATAGTCTAGGTAATCTGAGGTCAATCAAGTTATAATGTTGCAAACCCCACCAACGCTACCCAACCTAGACTTACGGTGTAGAATCTAGGTATAGTGGGTAGGTTAGGTAGGGTGGTAGGTAGCCCTAGCAACCAAAATTAAGTGGCACGTTTGCTAGGTTCAGGGGCCGATATGCATGAACCCCCACTTCCTATTCGGTCATCGAATCATTCTTTGACCCTGCAGGTGACCGTTAACCCTTCCTTACTTGCTTGACAACAGCCGCAAAGACACAGTTACAGTTCCCTTTTACTTCAGATACCAAAACACGACGTGCCTCCGCGACCAGCTCGCTTCTCTGCCCGCCACCCCGTGCAAACGACTAGCCAAAAAAAGCCACTACTGGCGTTATATCTTTTAATCCTCTCTCAAACATGTCCGGTCGCTTTGTTCGAGCGTCCAAGTACCGTATGCCGTTGCCTAGCCTCGTCCGATGCCGCCAGCTCGTCTGACCTTCTAATCCAGGGCATGTTTTCGGTAAATCCACGCGAAAGGAGTTCTGCTATGACAACATCCGCATTAGCAGAAATGCATGGGACACGAATTTGATCAAGGTCAGTTCTGCCTGCCAGTTCTAGATTGAAGATCAGACCTAAAGCGCGCAACGAGCATCCGCTGACGATCCGGGACGCCACAGGCCAACCCGGAGTTCCTCGCCGTCAATTGGGAAGCTAGCGGAGGAGGCGCCTTTGCAGTCATCCCTTTGGAGGAGCGGGGAAAGATCCCTGATGTCATCCCTTTGTTTCGAGGCCATACAGCCACCGTCCTCGATACCGACTGGTGCGCACGCGACACCTCCCTCAGTCGTTTCTCTACTCCACATCTAACCTAGCTTAAGGAATCCCTTTAACGACCGAGTGATCGCGTCCGCCTCCGACGATGGCAAGGTCATGCTGTGGCAGGTCCCTCTGGGATTCAGTCTGTTCACTGATGCCGAAGAGCCCACCGACGTTTCCCCTTATGCCAAATTGACTGGTCACTCCCGAAAGGTTGGACAAGTTCTTTTCAACCCCGCCGCCGAAAACATTCTCGCGTCTGCCTCCGGAGATCTTACAATCCGGCTTTGGGACATTGGTTCGGGGTCTACTGTGCATACTCTCAAGCATCCGGACATTGTACAGAGCTTGTCTTGGAATGCCGCTGGAACCATGTTGGCTACAACATCCAGGGACAAGAAGCTTCGGGTGTGGGATGTTCGCCAAGAGAAGGCCGTGCATGAGAGCCCCGGACATGAGGGAGCAAAGAACAGCCGAGCAGTCTGGCTCGGAGAACATAACCGAGTGGCTACCACTGGCTTCTCCAAGATGAGCGATCGGCAACTCGCCCTATGGGAGCCGGGTAACCCTAACCCTATTGGTGGTTTTACAGTGCTTGACAGCATATCCGGTGTTTGCATGCCTTTCTGGGGTACGCATCCTTCTCCTGTGATATAATGAGGACGACACTGACTTGTTTTCTAAGATGATGGCTCCAACTGTCTTTACCTTGCCGGGAAAGGGTAAGTCTTGCATTCAACGAGCGCGCGTCACTAGCCAGGTCTAATTTTGCCCCTAGTGATGGAAATATTCGATACTTTGAGTATGAAAACGACAAATTTGAATTCTTGTCGGAATACAAATCACCAGATCCTCAACGCGGACTTGCATTCCTACCTAAGCGTGGCGTAAATGTGAGTTGCTGGCAACACCAACACTATACGAACATGTTACTAATTCTACTTCTGCAGGTGCACGAAAATGAGATTATGAGGGCTTATAAAACTGTCAATGACTCGTATATTGAACCCATCTCTTTCACAGTTCCTCGCCGTGCTGAGACTTTCCAATCCGACATTTATCCCCCATGTGTTGGTGTTAAGCCTGCTGTTAGCGCTCAAGAATGGGTGGCTGGGAAAAGTGGCCTGCCGTCAAAGATTGATTTTGAAAGTATCTACGAAGGGACTGCACCAGTTGAAGTACCGAGCGAATATAAGCCCCCTGCTCCAGCCCCAGTCTCCATACCAACCCACACCAAAGCCCCAGAACCCGCTACCTCGCCAGCTGTCACTCGTTCTCCCCCCTCCATGAAGGAGCAGCAGAACTCTATGGCAGCACTGGCATCCAAGTATGAAGATAAGGAGGATGACGTAGAGGAGCCGTCGAGCTTTGATGAGGTTTCGAAATCACCACCGCGAAGCGAGCCTAAGGCCCCATCTCCAACGAAATCCACCTCTGCACCGCTACCAAAGCCTGCTCCATCTGTTCAGTCACCAACACAAAACGTTTCAGCTCCCGCTCCCGCTCCATCGGTGTCCCCGACCGGGTCAGGTGGCCCGGTCGTAGAGAGCGCACTAGATCAAATCAAGGTGCTCCTGGAAACACAAACCAAGATGCTGAGTGCACAAAGCCAACATATTGAGCATCTCACTGCGGAAGTCGATTCGTTGAAGAAGCGCATGGGATCTGGGTCTCCGGATCAAAACGAGCGAATTCGACAATTAGAGCTAGAGCTAGAAGAACTGAGATCGTAGCCGGTATTGGCTTTCTTTTACAAAAACAATTTAGGTAGGATACGGGCGATCGTGTTCTTGGAGAGTTGCGGCTACTTAAATCATGATTGAACGAAGCGTGTACGTACATTTGATTCGGTTGATCCTGCTCACGGAAAACTACGCGGTTTAGGTACATGTGGCACTTTCTGTTTAGCTTAAAATGTTTTCAATTACAACTACAAAATACATGCTTTCCAGTGTCTTTCAAGCCTGCTCATAATGGTTGTTCCGTATTCCACCTTACACAATCGTCGAATTTGACCCCGGTTCCGCCGAAGCAGTCTAATGCGCTCCCGATTGTAAGATCTACGCGACCGTTACTCAGTTTCTTGACAAGTTCTAGATCGTCCAGGTTCCTCCCACCACCAGCATATGTGACAGGTATGCTGCACCAAGAAGCCAGTTTCTCAACTAGCTTCTCGTCGACACCTTTTTGCAACCCCTCATTATCGGCAGCGTGAATGAGGAACTCAGTGCAGTATGGCTCTAGGCTCTTGATCGAATCTTGAATACCACAATATCAGTCAATGATCTTCCCCTAATTGAAAGGCGCAGAACGAACCTTCAGTAACCTCCATGTCGGTTATAGTCTGCCATTTGTTCATGGCCACGAACCATGTATCATCGCCTCGACGCCTACAACTGAGGTCGATGACAAGTTTATTTTTATCGCCGCCTAAAGCTGCCAACACGGAGTCTAGTCGTTCCTGGCTAAATTTGCCATCCGGGAAGAGAAAAGATGTGATGATGACCTACTATCGACATGTCTTTAGTAACCGTCCAGCTGTTCCACCATGCCACCCTAATAGGACTGGCTATAGCCCGCCAAGACAATAATCTTAGGGGAAATAATACTAACCTTGCTTGCACCGTTTGCGATCCATAGCGCGGCGTTCTTATCATTGATGCCGCCTCCGACTTGGAGATGCCCTGGCCATGCGGCTAGCGCCTCTCGCGCGGCCTCGTCGTTTCCGGGGCCCAGCATTATGACATGTGCCCCCTCGAGTGCGCTGTCGCGGTATAGTTTTGCATAATACCCTGCTGGATGCTTCGACACATAATTTGTCTTGAGCTCGGAAGTCAAGCTGTCGAGAGTGCCTCCCACTATCTGCTTCACCTGTCCGGCGTGTAGATCTATACAGGGTCTGAAGCGTGTCATTGTAATCCTGTGTCTAGCCTATATCTAGTGAGAATTGCGAATGAGATATGCAAAATATCTAAACAGCTAATATCCTCCCACTAGAAGCACTGGTTACAGGGCTCATAACCACCTATGACGATAGGTAGTGGGGTGACCGAAATCGCTGCTATTTTACTATTTTACTTAGGTACATCATATAAATAACGATGAGCCTTGGCGGGGCGATTTTGCGGCTAACAGCCATTGAAGGATTTGATTGGCAGAGAGTTTTAGTTGCAGCAAGGTGCTTGTTCTTCTCCACATTAATTTTTAGAGAGGTCCGCGACTTCAACAACGAAAATCTACCCAAATCACCATTCCTACCACCGAAAGAGACACACAAAACAAACTAAAAGATGAGTATACTCGGCAAGCGCAAGTTGCGTACACAAAATCCAGACAGTGCACCATCTTCGAAAGATGCGCTGGCGAAATTAGACCAGTTGTTTGGGGCCGAATTCGGGGCCTTACTCCCAACAGCGAAGCCGACACCACCATCGCCGTCCGAGATAGAAGAAGAGCCGGCGGCTAGCTCTGGTAGCGAAGATAACGATTCGTGGGGCGGTTTGTCAGAGGATGAAGAGGAGGAGGAAACCTCGGCCACCGCCACAACTGTCGAGGTTGTATCACACACCGACGCCTATTCAACAACTACCAACACCCTCGACAAGCGCGAGAGCCGAGCCTGGCTCTCCTCACGGCCACCCGTCGCCCCCTCATCAGAAGACACACCAACATCCAAGCACAAGAAAGGAAAGGCCACAGCGGAGGAAGACGCGCCGTCACTCCTGAAGAACGACCTCGCCCTGCAGAGGCTCCTCGCAGAAAGCCACCTCTTCTCGTCCGCCGCCGCCAGGAACCGCGACGCCGCCGCCAGCGCCGACGCGACGGAGCACGTGGGGCGCAACCGCCACCTAGCCACGGACCTGCGGCTCGCGGCGCTGGGCTCCAAGGCCTCGATCTACAAGCAGGCCAAGATGCCCATGGCGTTCCGCAGGGGGATCCAGGCCGCCGCCGACGGGCGCGAGACGAAGCGGCGGCGCGAGGCCCGCGAGAACGGCGTCGTGCTGGAGCGGCGCGGCGCCTCGGGCCTCGGGGCCAAGAAGGCCGCTAAGGGGAAGAGGAGCGGTGGTGGCGCCTCGCGCGCCATCGATGCGCCGTCTGTGGGCAGGATGAACGGTGGTATGCTGACGCTGAGTAAGAGGGATATTGCTGATATCGAGGGCGGCGGATCGCGGAAAGGGGGAGGTTCTACGTCGAAGAGGCGGAGGTGAGGGGTAGAGCTCTTTGGATACGAGAGTGAGCCTGGATGGTGGTTCCGCTAAACTATATAGAGACCCCTTGTTGATGCAATATACCCAATTGATGACTTTTATAAATATCTACCTTGTATTATCACTTTGCACATTTGATTGAGAAGCGGGAAAGAGTTAGATGAGTAATTCGGAATGCTTGAGTATGTCGGTTCAAGGGCTAACCCCTTTGCTTTAGAGAACAGTCTAAGGATTGGTTTGCATGTTACGCATGCCCTTACACCATAATTACCTAGAGACATGCTAGCCAGCCCAGCGTTAAAATATATTACACTTTGCTGTTACCAGTTGCAACCGCTACAGAGGCTGCTGGACTTGCTTTAGCCCCGAAGGAGGACAATTTTTGGACGATATCCGCCATGTCATTGCGTGCAGCGTACACTATCAGTTCATCTTTTCCGTCGATGGAAGCATTCGGGTTTGCCCCGGCGCGCAACAATATCGTCACACCTTCCGTGTTACCTACTTCCACGGCTGAGAGGAGCGCGTTATTGATTTCTTTAGTAGGTCTTTGAAGAAGTGTATTCCAGATCAGCAACTGCAAAACATTGTTCCGTGTGGAACGGGCGGCAACAACGATTGCCGAATCGCCATCTTCTACCGGATTAGTAACTTCTACCCCATACTCAATAAGAAGTGATACTATGTCCTCGGACCCTCCTTTAGCTGCCGCCAGGAGATGCTCGTAGTGGGGTGTTGGATTCTGAGACAAGATATACTCGACGATTTCCATTTTGCCCCCTTCTGCAGCTAATACCATTGCATTTGCCAAGAATGGTTCGTCTTTGATAGCGCCGTGGGACTCGCTAGTATAAAGTGGAAGCAGGGTTTGAAACATCTCGGTGTTACCGTTGATCACCGCATATTCGAGGGGCGATTTACCCTTTCCCATCTCATCAGTCCCAAGGCTCGTTGCGGGGATCAGTCGATTCGGATGCAAGGCTCCAGGTCGCCACTCAAGCAAGTGGCTTATGGATTGACTATTCCCACTCATTGCCGCGTAGTGCCAAGCCGTCCTCCCATCCACGTCTTGCTGGTTCGGTGACATTTTGGTTAGTAACCTCCTGACGCAATCGTCAAATCCGTTATTGGCCGCGATGTGGAGTGGTGTCCGACCCCATTGGTCACATTCGGTTACCGAATCCATATAGTCACTCAGCGAGTCGATCGCCCAATCTAGACCGAAGTATGCAGCAAGGTGTAGCCAAGAGGACTTGACTAATCCATTGCTTATAGCTCTATTTTTTGGATGGGGACGAGAAATGAATAAGATGTGGCATAAGATTGCGACTCTTGGTTTGTCCTTCAAGAGCTTTAAGCATGATTGCTTCAGAGTCACCAGCTCATCGTTGGACTTGTCAATAACGTTGCGTATATGACGACCCCAGTAATTGGCAGCATAATTGAGAAGCGGGTTGGACTGAATCAGACTATCGACCCCCTCCAAGTCGGTTACTTCGTCAACCGTTAGGCTTCTTATATAAGAAAGACAATGAAATGCCACATCTGTCTCGTCGCCAATAATCGCCTCTTTAATAAAATCCGGGACCGAGCTGTGTGCAAAGTGAATTTTAGACGCAGATTGCACAAGGAGCCCCATGCAGGACGTGATAATCAAGGGCCTGTCAACTTCGATTTCAGTGGTATTATGGCGTTGGACCTCAATAATTTCGGCTATCTCAAGTGCCCTTAGAGAGAAGCATAGCCAAATAAATGTTGTTTGAGCTATTTTAACAATGTGTGGATCCTGGGTTAAGATTTGCTTGAAAATATCCTGGTAGGCGGCTTTGATACCTCGTGGAACGTTCTCGAGCTCTCGCGTAATGTCTTTGGGAGTTCTTTTACTTAGAACGTCGTGAAGCCGTAGCAATATGGGCTGAAACCTACAAGAGAACGAGAAAAGAAGGTAGTGTGAGGACCTTTTCTCTACATTGGTATCTAGAAAGACCAGAAGTAGACTTACATAAGATGCTGTTTCCCAATATCTAGGAGATTAGCAATTATCGTGGCACGTAGGTATTCGCAATCGACGGGCAGACTTTGTAGACCGGACTGTGCATATAGTAGTATATCTTGCTTTGATGGAATGATTTTGATATTTGGACTGCCGTTAAAGATGCTAAAGGTCTGGTGAGAAAATGAAAAAGTGAGCAACCGGACCGGCGAGTTCTTAATCGAGGTAAGAAGATATAAGAGGTCATCCTGGTGTTTAGGGGAACACTCATCCAGGGCATCTATAATGATGTATACCCTTTGGAATTGTTTAGATACAGCTATAACGGCGGAGACGATATCAGAAAACGGAATGCGCTCCGCCTTAGCAGCCAAGGCCTCGTGCTCCGTTACATCTTTGTCCGACGGTGGCGATGGGGATTGTAAATACAGCTGTTCTAGTAATGCTAACGCGACATTTCGTAGTGGGTTGGGGCTTTTGTGGTTGAAGTAGAAGTAAGCAAATCCAACACTAGGAGATATCACGTCTTTCTGCCATCTTTCGACTGAGTCGATAGCTAGGGACCTGCGCGTTATACAGCGTTAGTTATAAGTTTGTAGAAGGAGCGAAAGTCCGCAAATTAACAAAACTTACGCTAGAATGGTCTTTCCTGAGCCAGGCCTCCCAGTGCAGAAGAGGGTGTTGGGCACATGCTCTGCAGTAAGCCAATTTCGGAACTTGGGGTTGATTACGAACCAGCGACCA
This sequence comes from Nemania diffusa, assembly GCA_038501195.1. Lineage (NCBI taxonomy): Eukaryota > Fungi > Ascomycota > Sordariomycetes > Xylariales > Xylariaceae > Nemania > Nemania diffusa. Next base: position 3,469,929 of record JBBPUQ010000003.1, read on the forward strand.
GTGCCATCTAGTCGAGAATCGCGCGCGGATTCATGAGACTCGGCGTACTCTGCACGATCTTTCCACAATGCTCCAGTTAGGTCTGTAATTCGCTTTGGAAGCGGCTTCTCGATCGAGCAGAAGACTGACTTCGCGATACTTGGCTGTCGTTAGAATGTAGGGATCGGCGACATGGTATTTGCGGGAGGCTCACCTGCTTGTCAGCTTCGAAAGATATAGTTGAAGTTTCTGAATATCAGTGGCGGCGTCTGCGGGTGATAATTGGAGGCTGCTACCTCGCGAGGGTGTTAATGCGTTGAATGAGGGCCATAGTAATTCCGAGTCGCGAGCATCCTGTCTGACAATCTTTGATGACAAAGATATAAGGAGAGTTCTCATGTCTTCGAGACACGTGAGAAGGTCATCCGGGGGCGGATTAGTCTTGTCGGCTACAGACAAGGCTGTCTCTTCGAGAGACTGGAGGACGTTTCGGAGTTCCGAAAGCTCGTAGATTAGGCGCTCGGCTAACGCCAGGCTAGAGTACTCCCAATCCCCATAGAGGAATCCGATAATACGGATCGTCATACCGAGCAGGCTTGCGGCCGCTGAAGCAAATAGGGATGAGTCCATAGTACATAGATAATAGTTGATACCGGCGTTGAAGACCTAGCTAGCGACGTATCAAGGATAACTCGAAATTGGACAGCTGCACTTGTCCTTCGCTTTTAGCTTAGATTATCCACTGTTGATAGAACGTGTAAGCTCGTTTTGTATTCAGCGCTCATAATGGAACAAATCATTTTAGAAGTAAGGGTTAAAAGGGGGCTGAAGAGCGATTCGTGGATCGATTACAACCAATATGGTGCGCGGGTTACACAGCGTTTAGAAATAAGCCTTCTGGATTGGTCTGATTGATTGGTGTATTATTCTGGCCTTTCATATAACCGCTGTTTTAAGAGATTTTTTCCTACTATACAATTTAAATAAAAAATTACTAGACTAGTCAGAGGGTCATAAGAGAAGATGCAATAAACACCCACAGCATACTTATTTTAGGAGACGCATCCTGCATTTAGTTAGTAGTGGCAGACTGAGCTTAGAATATAGTGTGAGCTACCTAGAAGACGAAGTTCAGAATCACAATCCCGATGGAGAAACTATTCTTCTATATCTACGAGGGGTTTGAGTGATACTCCGTGTTGTGGTTCTCAGCCTGCCAATACGTTTCGTCTTCAGAGGACCGGTCAATTCAAATACCAGCGAAGGGACGAAAGTCGATTTCGTCGTTGTTCTCGACATCCCGCAAGAATTGTCACTGGGAGAAGTCATCTGGAAATTAATCGTAGACCTAAGAGCTTATGGGGGCAAGGGGTTTCACGTGAATCAGACATAGTTCGAAACTATCAGCGATAGTCCTTTGCTCTAACGATCGCAAGCAAGACAGTGACTGCACCAAGGGATCCTGTAAGGAATTCTCGAGTATATTTTCTTACTGCTCGGCAGGTTTCGAGTATAATTTTATTTTGAGCTGAGGGGGGAGCTCAGAACTTTTAGAAACCCTGTATCCTCTACCCTTAAAAAATAGCAGTAGCTAACTCCTAGTACTCAGGTGCTGCAGTTTTGCATTTGGGCTGCCGCTTGGCATCCCGCATGTATTACCTCCGTGCTTGGAAATCCTTCCGAGTTAGCGAGGATAACGAGCATGCTAGTAGTGACGCCGATAACGTTGACAACGGCAACGCCACTGATAATAACGCCACCAGTGGTAACAACAACGGCCAACAGCCCCAGCTAAGCCCTACGCTGGTATTCATTCCTTTGATTGCTTGTGACGAAACGACCTCCATTACGTTGTACGGCCCTTTACGCTTGGGATCTACCACTACTATCTTGAACCTATAAAGTTTGATTTCGTCTTTGAGGGCTATCAAGGCGTAGATCGAGACTACATTTTACCGGGGACTGTAGACGTGGTTTTTAGATGAGGTGACAGAACCTGCGAATCCAGTGGAAGACTCGGGCTATCACGATGACATGCCTATGGCTGGGTGAATTTGAACATGGGTTTAAGGTTGGGAAACTGTGGCAGCGCAGGCAAACAGGATCTGAAGAGTAAGGTGAAATGTTGATTAGGCTTACGCTGGCATTCTGTTTCATCATAAGTCTGCTTACAAGGCATTCATAAAAAGCCCTAAAAGTAAAGTACATCGCAGCCAAACTGATTGGGGAAGCCTTTAAGAATCGTTAGACTAAATATTAAGCAGCTGCGAGACCATTATAAAGCAAATAGTACGTAGTTGTTTTTGAGAAGAACTATCGTGGTTTTTGTTATGATATCAAATTGTTTGCTTTAGGACAATACTATACTAGTGTCAGGGCGATTTGCTGCCTGGTACTTAAGCTGCTTTACGACTATAACAATTATATTGCAATCCTTGGTCTCGTGGTGTAGTTGGTTATCACGTCAGTCTAACACACTGAAGGTCTCCGGTTCAAGTCCGGGCGAAATCAAATTTTTCTTTTGCTGCTTCTTTCATGATCGTCACTATGAGCAGGCTTTATTTTTTCGCCTAGGATTGTTCATATGCAAAGATTGGAAGGATGTTCGTATTATTGAAATAGTAAACTCCCTATGGAATCATAATCAGGTGGATACACTAGATGAGTAAGGCGCGAAGTTGAGATAATAACTTGACATAGTACAAATTTGCATTTGGAAATGCCGAAACTGGTTAAGAAGAGTATGATTACTCAGTTAAGCATCATATTGACAGGAAAAGTATATATCTACTTGATAGAAGTTTGGATGCCATCTTTTAGATTTATCTCATATCTACACCGATGAACGGAAGCCATTAGATATATACAGACGAGAAGCCGGTGAAAATATGTGAGTATTATGTATCTGCAATATCAAACCCAATATATGTATGCGAGCCCACATTTGTGGCCCCTTCGCTCTTGTACATGTATGGCCTATAGGTCTCTGACTCCTATAGAATGAATTGACCAAAGTCCCAAGCCCAGTAAACCAAATCGTAACCCAGGATTTCATACAACTTTCTTTTTGCTGCTATGGGGAGACATCGTAAGATGACAGAATTTTCTCCGAGACTACTAGTAGTGACTCGTTTCGGCCCCAGCTCAACCTCACGACGTGGCTGATCCTTATCAGTCCTTGCCATGGGTTGGGCGGCATGTGTGATAGTCTATGGATGGCGTCAATCGTATCGGCGTTCGCTGCTCATGCCTATGGGCTTGCCCAACCACCAGCCACGTCAACCCATTCAGCCAGACAGGACCCTTCCTTGCCTTCGACATCTACGATATCGGTGTCACAACGGCAGCGACACCCGACGCCGTTTTCTTTCTCCTCATCCCATTGCTCCCAGTACTCGTCCTCTTCGATACGATACTTCTCATCAAGAGTCGTAGTCTCGAGGTAGGGCGTCCGGGGCAATTGTCGAGCGGGAGCATTGGATGGACAGTGTTGAATGGTGGTGTGTCGGTAGCCAAAATCGCGGAAATAGTGGATATCCCGAGGAGCCAGCAAGACACCTGCAGCGAGGGAATGAATAGGGGCGTCACCCCACTATATAGCCGGTTAGCTAAGGAGATATTAGAAGCCAATTTGATGGGACGTACTCTTTCCATCCAAAAACCTCCACTACGGTCCATCATCTGAAAGAAATCCTCGTATGGTTTGCTTCGGAACCAGTCAAGTCTGGCGATTTCAAAGTTCGACCAAAAATGACACATGTTGTAATTCTCGCCGTCCATAGCTTCGGGGTCAATTTCGGGTAGGCCACGTCCAGGCTCAGCTCGCAGAATCTCTTCAGGCAGAGGTGGCTTGTAGTTGGGATCGTCTTCGGGACGGACTGGTTTCTCCCTGGGCTCAACAAACATTTCCCACAGACCCTGTGAAGTGATGTTGTTGATGCGCTTGTAGGCAGATGCGTAGCGGAAGATATTAGGGACGGTTTCCCGAAGTTCTTTGACAGCAATGGTGAAACCGTACGTCTTGTTGCTTTCAATCATCTTTAGGAAGGGATCACTTGAATATGGTTAGCAACCGAGGAGAACATATCTGTGCTGATCAAACATACTAAGTGATATCGCAGAAGTACTTGATCTCGGGCTCCAACCGCCAGTACCATTCGTATTTTGCAAGAAGAGGGTGCTTGTAAAAGAACCTGCCACCATGTTAGTAAGGACTCGTAGATATGGGGACAGTCAATATATACCCTGAATAAAAGCGGCACATAGCATGGTAGCTCTCTAGGCCACCATACATGACAGCAGCATCTCCTTGTTTAGCAATGCCCTCTTTTGCAACTTTAGGATCAATCCAGTCTGGATAGCCCCACATCTCAGGGCCAACTTTACCAAACTCGACGGACGCCGAAGTATAGTTGCGAACGGTGTCTTTGAAAGTCTGGTTGAAATCCCCGTCATTTAGGAAGACATATGGATAATGATACCATCGATTGAAATGACGCTCGATAGACTTGATTGATTGGATAACGCCATCTAATTCCTTATTTCGTGCAAGCACCACGAAGGCGGCATTGGCCCGTGGTTTCGAGGTGTCGGGTTCAAGGCAGCCAGTTACAAAGACTTTGTCGTGGTCTTCGCTAATTTTTCTATTGATCACACCATATTAGCGAATCTGGCAACGGAAACAGTGTTGAAATAGGCCATGGTCATACCGGATAGCTGGCGGAGAGCCAGCGGGGATTAATATCCTCCCAGGAGAGCTTGGGTGCCTCACAAACAGCACCAATATGAGTATTAGGACAATGCATGGGAAGAGTACGACGACACCCAAAGGCACCGAGATACTCGAGTTGCCCCTTAGCCGGAGTGGTCTGCGCAAGAAAGCGAGACGTGAACGGAGCTGATTCCGACGGCCATTCCTTTTCTCATCGATGGTAGGCAACGGCGTGGGGCCTATTGCCAACGGCACGCGGCGATACGCGCGCTTTATGATATCCATGACGGATTTGACAGATATATTGGGATCCGAAAGCCCCTGGATGAGCGAGTTTACGCACGCACGGCGCGCTTAGTAGTGGGGATTATGCGATGCTCAATTACGATATTGTTGTAGGTTTGAGAGACCAATATAAGCTCCAGCGAAACGGGCCACCATTCACGATTGACCCAACGATGATGATAACAAAGCTGATTATGAGGATGGATCTAGGCCCGGTGACTGCATGCGAATGGCGGATGGCGAAAAAAAAGGGAAGCGTATACTCCAACCCCAAACAGTCAAGCAATGGCACGAAACTCAGCCGTGCCTTTTATCTATCCGTAACGACTTCCTCGAAAGATATGACGGGGGCAACGTGCAAATGCGTGTTCTAGCGTGACTATCGTGAAATCGAGGGAGTAACGAGCGACTAGGGAAGGTCCCTGGATGCAGTGATGATTGGTGGGCGCGGCAGAGACAGCGAGTGAGAGGCGATGCAAGACGGTTGTCGGACACGCGCTGGCTGCTGTGCTCTGGTTTGACGATGACGGCAGTCGTGTCAAGCGATTGGGGTAGTGACGATCTGCTCAGCTACCGGCCGCCAAGTGCTTCATCTGAAGCCGGTCGCAGAGACCAGACCAAAAAGCGGCGATCTACACTGCCGCCCAGCTCGGTGCTCGGTGATGATGGAGATGTAGATGGAATCGGATTAAGGGGGGAGACGGCAGGGCACCGGGAGGAGGTGAAGGGACAGAAGTTGATGGAATGAGAGATAGACAAATATGGGGGATCGTGGATGGATGATATGACGGGAATAAGGAAAAGGGCGAAACACGTTTGTCGGAGCAGATAAGATTTTCGGTGCTGGCACTGTCGGTTTTTCTGGTTAGGCGGCGCAGCGATAACATTTCAGCCATGTTAGCTTTTCGCAGCGAGTTGCCCGCTATGGCTTAACAGCAGGTACCTACAGCGCGCCCTGCGCTAGAAGGAATAGGGGGAAGGTCCAGAAGAGTCGGCCCACTTATAACTCTCTGATTTCCCCTATAATTACAGAATACTTGGAGGACAGATAGAGCTGGCTGAGGCCCAGCCAATCAACCTGAGCTGAAATACGAGCCTAGTGGCGCATGTTTGGGGATTGCATCGACGCGTTAGGTATTGTAATTTGCGTCTACGCAGGTACTGATTAGCTATATACGGTATAGCTTAGACCGACGATCCACCCTAAAAATAGCAGACGGTGGCAGATTATGCCTGTGCACATATTAGCATAGCCTACAGAGTGCAGAACACACTGGGGTATGCTTTCATGCGTAGGTACACGAATCGTAAAGCACACCTTCTATCCACAGGCTGGTATGACAGGGCTGAACTTAAATATTAAGTCTGAGTAAGTAGGTAATCTAGTATTGCGTTTCACTGGTCCGTTTCTAGTAATAGTGTTTATTCGCCTCAAAACTCAATTCTCTCTGTGCAATCAACCAGGCTCGATAGAGTTGAGACGAACTACTTTTAGGCATAATCTTGCTAATGTTGAGGTTGCCACGATTGAGACTTTCCACCTCTATATCTATATCGCTGGTACAATATAGATAGCTACCTGCTTGCCCAAATATCAGATGGGCAGATTGAGGGCTTTCGCATAGGATTGAGAGTGATGCGCTCTATTATGTTGTGAGGTCGAGACAAGTTTACTAAACTCGAGTCTAACAAGCGTATCTAGCGCCTGGTGAGTGGGTGATGATAGAACTATGTCTTGCGAAAACCCCATAACTTTTTAACACGGTACAACGCAGACAGTCTATGATCGCCACGTGGATAATGAGCATGATTACATGCTTGAAGATGGGTTTCCTGGATTCTTTTAAATGTAAATCTATTTTCCAGGTTTCTGGTTTAGAAACTGGTTTCAACATCAAGTTATAGTCATGTTTTTTAGCATGTACTATATTGTGACGACTCCTTAACTACACTACTGGGGTTAGATGGTATGAGCCTTGGAAGTCTTTTACGCCACACTCTAGTGCAATTCATAGTCCGACATGATACTCTCATCAAGGATGCAATGCTTCAATACCGTGTAATAGTTTTGGGGGGCTTCACGGGATAATAACTAGCAGACTAATCCACCTATTATCCTTCCCCAATTCATATAAGAAACTGGCTGGATATCACGTGAATATTCTTTAGAACGAACCCCAACTCAATCAAATCGCTTCGTTGGGTAGAGTATGGGTAGTTCATCTCATCTCGTGATATGGGTGACATCTGCCGGCGAGAGCTGCGTTTCATGGCAACCCACCACTTTTCCCGCCTAATTAGAATTAATCTAATAGTTTCCCTCCGCGGATAAGAATAACAACCCATCGTGCCTCATTCTGCAATATGACCCCTATCTATCGTTCCCGAAATGGACACTGTCCAATCTCGTCGCAGAGGGCTAAGTGAAGAAGATGGTTATGCCGCTGGAATCCCCTGCGCGATGATAACGTCGCATTCACACGGATGCGGCGACTGGCGCTGACGTACGATATTTCATATATTGCCTCGTTGTCATATGTTAGGGTAGGACCAAGCACCCGGTTTAAGGCTTGCCTCCGTTATCTAGTTGGCCGAGTATAGATAGGCATTGGGTTGCATTGCTCAAGGTGAGTTCTGCCATTTGATAGAGGGGAATAGTATATATTAGGTCGAGTTTCTCCTCGGCCAACGTCACCTTAATATGAGAGATTTGACTTTTGCAAAGGGGTAGCAGTTGAATCCTTACTTCTATCTCATCGAAAGGGGCGATAAGAATACACACGGTTAACGACAGAGACATACTAAGATGCATTGGATCTTTTCAGCGGTGGCTGGAGCGGCCCTCACTGGCACTGGTATGTATACTCCTATTTTCCTGTAGATAATGATTACTAACGTTACCCTGCAGTTCTGTCACAGACCACTCCCCCCTTCCCAACCTCATGCACCGGTGTGGCCGCAGCGAGATACCCGTACACGGTCGACTCGGCATGGCAAATCACAAAAATCGCCAGTGGCCTACGTCAGCCACGGAGCATCCTGTTTGATCCGTTAGGAAATATGTTAGTGCTTCAGGCTACCTCGGGCCTGTCGGTGCACACATTTGGGGCCGACGGCTGCATTAACAGCACGAAGACCATCATCTCGAACTCGGGGCTCAACCACGGCCTGGGCCTCACCCCGGATGGCAAGACGTTATACGTCAGCTCAGCCACCCAAGTATGGTCGTGGTCCTACGATGCTGCAACCCGCGCGGCGACCAACCAGAAGACGGTGATCACGGGTATTAGCCAAGGCGTGCACTCCACGCGAACTATCGCCATCTCGCCAAAGAACCCGAACATTATCCTGGTCGCTACAGGCTCTAATGCTAACTGGGACTATGCCGCTGGAAGCCCGGCGACTGGTCGTGCATGCGTTAAGTCTTTCGACATGAGCAAGGCCCCTGCGAATGGATATACCTACAACACGCAAGGGACAATGGTTGCTTATGGCGTGCGTAACGAGGTGGCACTCGCGTTTGATCCCAATGGCCATGCATGGGGTGCCGAGAATAGCGGTGATGACTTCAGGAGGACGGTCAACGGGCAAGCGGTTGATGTGCACATCGACAACCCAGCCGAGGAGTTGAACTATTGTGAGCTGCTGCTTTGTTTCGTCAACCTGGTCTATTAAGCTCAAAAACTGACATGATCATCACTAGTTGGCGACCCAGAAAGTCCACGCACACCAAACTGGTACGGCTACCCGACATGCTTCACCGTCTGGGAGCCGTCTCTATTCAAAGACACAACAACGCTCAAGACAGGATCGCAATTCGTCGTATCGCCTAACGCAACATTCAACGACGCGTCATGCAACGGCGTCTCGAACCCACCGCGGCTGAGTTTCCCTGCACACACAGCACCTATCGGCAGCGTGTTCGACAAGAACGCGACGAATCTGTACATCACGTTCCACGGATCGTGGGACCGACAGCCCGCAGCGGGATACTTCGTAGCCGAGGTGCCATTCACCAAGACGGCCGACGGTCTCTACGACCCCGTTTCGGCAGCGGACTCCAAGACGGGCTATAAGACTGTCTTGTCGGCGACGACCCCGGGGTCCTGCAATTCGCCGTCGCTGACTCAGAGCACATGCTGGAGACTGGCGGGCGTGAGCTGGGATAACGAGGGTCAGAGACTCTTCGTCAGTAGTGATAACCAGGCCGATGGTGAGATCTTTGTCTTGCGGAAGAAATAAGCGTCATCATGGAGACGTAGAATAGGCAGTAGGATCCATGGCGTTTATAGATCGCTATTTGCTCGATGAGGAGAACATTCGATCTTAACTCGAGAGGTTGCTACTTTCAGAATAAATCACCAGAAGACTTAAGTGCTCAAGTGTAACATGATGTTATATAACCAAAATAAGGGGTAGATTAGGTAGTTTTCTATGTAGTGAACTGGGTGAGCTTGAGCCGGCTGGCAGCAACAACTAAGCTGGAGACGCTAGTGAAAGTGGGCCCAAAATTCCATCTAAGAATACCTAACTTACACCTTAAGTCTTAAGAGCTAGTATTGGACGTCATGCCAATGGCCCTTTCGCGTTATAGTAGACAAAATATAATACTCTACAGGCAGTACTATCCTCATGACCGGAGCCCTCTTTTCCTCCCAGAGAAGGCTACGGGAGAAGTGCCCACCAAATCTACCATATACTCTAGTATCCTCCCAGCTCAATCCACAGCTCTAAGACCGCCCACCCATCCACCCACCCAAACGACCGACGATGTCGCAGAAAATCACCCCTAAAAACCTAACCTACGACAACTCCCTCCCACCCTTCCTCGCCCGCCTCCACGGCCAGCAGGCCGCCCGGAGCGGCCCCGACCCAATCCTCGCAGCGCAGCGCCGCCCCGGCCAGAAGCGCTCAGCATCAGAGGAAGCCGAGGACGCCCCCGTGATCGTAGACGAGGCCGGGAACGTCGTGACCCTCGAAGACGGGCTTCTCGAGGGGGCAGACGCCGGCAGTGATCAGAAGGATAACAAAGAACCAGGCGAGGGAAACAGCAGGGAAAAAGAGGGCTCGAGTAATAATGGCGGGGAGGGCGATCTCGCACCCGGCAATGAGAAGGAGAAGGTCGCAGCCATAGGCGCCTCCCGCAAACGCAAGGTCGGCCGCGTGATCGGCGACGACGGGGAGGACGGGACGAAGAGCAGGAAGAATAGCGACGACGCGGCGCGGATCGCGAAAGCTAGTGCGGACGTGCGCCGACTCCTTCACCAAGACGAAGACGACACTCCTCGCAGCCGGAATAATAGCAATGCCATTTCCTCGGACGGCCACAAGTCGGCAAAAGCAGCAGACGACAAAAAGACGATCAAAAGCGCAAAGAAGAAAACCGCCAAGAAGATAAAGCTGAGCTTTGGGGACAACGATGATGGTGAATGAATGTCGTTCAGCTACTTAATCACCCTCATGAATCGCACACTATGACCTCGAAACCCCCTAATAAACTAGCATCCGTGCCTCAAGAAGAGGAAGATTCCCGTTCTCCGCAAGGCTTACTCTAGCCAAGGAAGACCACGAGGTTACGATACCAGCGAGCCGAGACACCCCCCACACAACCCAACATGCAACGACACGCCGCTCCACTGCATGGAAGTTGACACAAGCCACCAAAGCTTCGTGTTGCTAAGGAGGACGCGGAGAAGAGGCAGCTGTTCTCCCAAACCGGGCCACAACAGCAGAACGGCCGTAGCTGAAGGCGGTGGGTGTTGGACAACACATCAACGATCTAGACCCCGAAGGCCGAGCCAGTCGTCCAGGTCTCTAGTACCACAAGGGTCAGGCAATGCTTTTGTATACTCGGCTTGAGCAATTGCAAAGCAGGCTACGGACAGACCGCCGGCAGGCCGCAGACGTCTAGGTAGACGTGCTTGATCTACGTGGTAATACTCACCACGCTTGAACAGAAATGCCGTCCTAGGACGAATGTTGTGCACCCGCACGATTCGCTTTTAGTTCTATAATACCGTAGTATATTAAGCTATGTACAATGCTATTATTACGTCCTCTCCTAAAGTGACTCGCTGTTAAGTGACTAATCTCGTCATGTTAGACCCCGAATAAAGCCGGGGTAGGTATATGACTCGCACAAGACACCTGCCGCTTCTGCAGGATGCCAAATATAATATTACGTAAACTGGTCTTTCCACAGAAAATTGCCCTTCTCTTAATCGACCTATCCCAACAACGCCTTGTAGATGCAGTTTCATCGTTTCACCCTTCGTTTTTGATCAAACAGATTTTGGTTCATCTTTCAGCCCAGAGGGCCCATCGTAGAAGATTCTTGAACCCGGGAGCTCTAGTAGCGGGACGCTCGGTTGGGGGAGTATGAGTGGTCATAAGTACTTGATCGTCCGTATGAATCGTCAGCGTATATCGTGTTGCGTCGGTCCTCTTCTGGCAGCAGCTCCTTGACTTCCCAGTTGTTCATCCGTGTTCCAACAGAGAACTCGAGGTCCTCTTTTGTAATGGAATCCCAGTACTGAAAAAAAGAAATTAGTATTTTTAGCATTTGAAGAATTTCAAAGGGACAACATACCTTGTAAATCATCATAACTGCGAGCAAATTGCCGACAGTTGCAAAAAGAAGGCCGTCAACGTAATGACTAGTGCTATTGCAGATAGTTGAGCTGACGGCGTAGAGCAAAACTTGTCCCACAACAAAAAAGAAGACACCGAAGGCGATGTGACCAAGGGGCCACTGGTCCTCTAAAGTCCGGACTACTAGCAAAACCTGCAGGGCAACGTATATCACGAGCTGAATGCCGTTCAACAGGTAGAGAACTGCAAATAACCCCACGGTGTTGGTCGGACTCAGTCCAGCCCAGGACTTGAAGGTAGCCAGAGCAACGAGGAATGTGATCAGCCAGGCGACAGCGGAACAAAGCCGTAGCATCCAAAGCGACACCGGCGTACCATCTTCGTACAGCTGAAACCCGACAAAACCATTGATTAGAAGGCAGGTGACCAGAGCAGATGATAAACCCGCCTGTACGGCAACGAAGTACGGATACGGTTCGGAGCCGACAGGAACGACACCAGCGTCTATAATGAGAGAGAAGATGGTTAGGATTAAGAATAAATAGAAGAACGTGAGGATCTCTTTGCGGCCTACAGATGAGAACGTTAGTTAGCGACACCATCTCAATTTCTTCAGAGGTGCGGGTGTAAGAGCAGACTCACCAACAGCTGTAAACTTCCCCCGGATGTGCAGGATCATGACAACAGTCATGGCCAGTGCGATGATGTGGAGAAAGCTAGAGGCGCCCTGGAATATAATGGTATTTGCAAGCTCGATATTTCGCGCGAAGCATTCCGTTTCAACGCCGACACTGCTAGTAACTGTGGTTATGGGGCCGACGGAAGCACACAACGGCAGCGGCGCCGTGTGGCAGATGTCGGTGAAGTCACCGAAGCCTCCCATGTTGTCGCCTCTGGGAACGAGAGGATGTGGTGCAACAGAGCTCGGAGGCACTACGCAGCCTGAAGTGGTGTGTATGTGGTAAAGCGGTTGCAGCGGTGGGATCGGTTGGATCGGGGCGTTCCTTCGATCAAGCGGAGAACGAGGGTTCAATAAGATTCGGCACGGGTCGTGTCGAGTGTCTATATCGTAAGTCAAGTTGGGAAAAACGAAGGGCGATGGTGATGCCGGTGGCTCGGTGTTTAGTCGAGACGGCGAGGTTGGGCGATATTACTAGTGGCTATTTTATGACATATGTCTCAGAACGAATGACTATGAAACCTATGCGATGAGTGGATGCGGTTATGCCATCTACACAGAATGGTATGGTGGGCTGGGAGCAGCAGCGAGGGGGTGGGTTGTCTCGTTGCTCTGCCAGAGACAGGCTGGGCGGCTTGGGCTGACGGGATGCTGGGACGGACAACCTTGGAAAATGGAGAAGTTGGCGATGCCTTGGTTGGCCCCTACGACACTTTGTTCCGGTTGCTGTGGAAAAGGGTCAAAAAGTGGGCCCACTGCTGGAGCGAGCTGCACGCTGCAAAGCCAGAAGGGGCAGGCAGACAGTGGTCGGTGCCTCGTATTCATTAGCTGGCACTATCCCGCTTTCAGACAGTTCCTGTTTCTAATAATGTTTAGCCTAAAACAGCAAATTATGCCGTTTTCTAACTTAATTGGGCAAATGAGACAACATTAAAGATGCCAGAGAGGCCATAGTGTCACCTAATTACCCTTTTATCTGCACCATACTGTACCTAAATAAAACAGTGAGTGCTTTGTATTCTGCCATTCCTTGACATTGAGAGGTGTAAATAAATTCAATTCAGGTGCTTCTAAGCCAGTTTTTCTGTTTGCCCCGCCCTATTTTCAGCTCTTTTTGCCTTTGTACGCGCTTCTAATGAGGTAGAGACGTGGAAACAATACAGATAGGCGACTTGTCATCAGTATTGGAGCCCACCCACCGACATTACCGTAATTAGCAAACTATCTCGCGCATATTTTAAAATGAAGAGCGTCGCTGTCTTCATCCAGAAGCAGTGCAAAGTTTGCTCAAACACGCCCGCTGAAACATAGTCGAGCAGATTACCTAAGTCAGAAGCCTAAGTTCAGAGACATGGCTTGAACATCGCTATGTGTCTAACTTTAGACGGAAGTAGACGGGTCTCAATCGTCACGGTCTTCGGAACATTTGTCGCAACTTTCATTTCTGCATTTCTAGCTCTTAAGAGTTTGACCCTCTTCGATTTTTGATTTTTTTTTGTCACTTCAAGATATCGATATAATAAGGAGCAAAACAGAAGACTATTTGATAGCAATAACCTCGACAAGAAATTTTAAGAGGTAGGTAACCAGTGCGGTTGGCGGGTCGATGAGCAAGGACGTTAGCAGAGAGCAAGGCGTAATAAATGGCAAGCCCCCTTTTCTTTTTCCTCGAGCCACGATAAATAAAAGCCCATCTCAACACCGCGCAAATACGTCTTGTGAGCACCAGTTTGTGTGAAGCTGGTCACCTGCCCTTTCGCATTTAAATAGCTCGCTACATGAATAATAGTAAATACTCACTGAGTCTCTTAGAGGTTGCAGGCGGCTCGCCATACCTAGGCTAGAATTGTGTCGAAGCGCAGTTCAACAAAGGGGTGTATGCCACAGCGTAAAACCAGGAAGCACGCGACCTTACCCCAAAGTTATAAAGTAAAAATCTTGAGGCCGCTCATTGGTATATCATGCCGGTTGTCGCATAGAGTCATGTTCGGGGTAAGCGCACTATTAAGTGCCGATCATCTCGATGAAGGTTTCGGTCTGATATCATGATGATGAGGGGTTCGAGGGCTACCCCAGATTTCTGGCGAATAGGGGTATCAGGTCTCGAGATATATGAAGCCTAGACACTTCTATTTGGCTGCTACATCTACTCCTAAACATTGAGATCCATACTTAACAATCAAATAAGCTGCGAAACAAGACAATCCAACTGAAGAACAATACTCAAAAGAGGCTCAAAACTTAACAACAACGACAGAATCATGTCTAAAGCATACCTCCTAGCTAAGGAGAAGTACCAGGCCGTCCTCGACGACGCCGGGCGCGGTGACTACTACTGTGAGTCTCGTCTAGAGCTACATCTCCTCCTATTTGCCATGCTTCTCGCGTCGTGTCACGAGCTAGCATCCCCAACATGAGGTCGATGCCGCCATTGCGCGATCCTGTCAGTACACTCATTTCTGCCAATAGGCCGAACGAACCGCGTCGGCGTGGGCCGCCACCCATCCTCAGGTGAATGTAATATGGCAAACAGGATTGAACACCTTGAGCGACGCCGCAGTAGCACTGGCTCTGCTGGGGCCCCGGCTGGAAGTCCCACAATGAGAGACAGGATTAGGGACTGGATGAATCGGCCTGCCTACTAGGATTGTTGGGTAGGAATATGAAGTCGCGTGAGAAAATTGCCTCCGTCGATGCGGGGTGGTACACAAAGGTTTGAGTGCAGATTGATCGACCAACCTTTGCTATCTTCGTGTGTATTTTGGGTTATTCATGCTGGCGTGGATGTTGATGACATTAAATATGCATTAATAATATGGAACAAGCCTACAAATAAAGGGCACTGACAAGATTCACGTGTAAAATAAAAAGTATTATAATTAGTTGCTACAAAGACACGTGCTCTGCCTCGTATCCTCCATAGTCTCCTAATGAAATCATAGCGAGCAGCTATCGACTGTGCATATGCTCGCCCTCCCTTATTCTTATGCATTGTAAGGTATACATAGCATGCTAACTTGCTACATCTCTAGGTCCGACATTTGGTGTTGATCCCTGTACCTCATAATAGACCCTATCGGGTAATTCCCCTAATATTCTACTTGTCGATTGACCTTCAAGCTCCACGGGGTTGGTAAAACCAGGGCTTCCCTGTCCATTGTTATGCAGAATATGAGTCCTATTCTTTGCAATAGCCTCACAGTTAGCACAGACGTGAGAGCTGCGTCTCTGTGCTGTGCTCGCACGTTTGAATCCAATGATGGAGCTGAGGGACGCGGAGAGGCTCCGGTGATGGACAGAGGCTGTGGAAAGGGGGGACACGGATGCTGGTGGCACATGAGGAGTGCCACAAAACGAGTCTGAGATCGCGACATATTAGTATTACATAGTACAAGTGCGGCAGAATAGAGTTGTCTTACCATGGTACGGACTCCAGGGTGGCTGTAACGCGGTCATAGCATCCTCGTCTGCTCGTGCTGTGGCGCGCGCCCTTCGCTTTCGGTATCGGAAGAAGGCGAAAGCAATTATACCTAGGACAACCAGACCGCCTAGAATGCCCCCCACAATACTACCAATAGAGATATCTGATTTTCTTTGATTACCTGAGACCGTATCTGGGTTAGGTATTGAAGTTGCTGACACTGTGGGGGGAGATGTAGATGATTGTATGGAAGTCGTTGCTGTTGTTGTCAAGAATATCGATGCGTTGTTCGGGTTACTACTTAAAGCAGCGCCTATGAGATCACCCTTTGGGCATACGCTTTCGTTCTGACACGGGTTTGATGTGCAACATCCTAAGAACGTTGGCCCATCGCCGCATGTATACCATTGTGAAGGCGTGGCCGGCGAGACACAGCTCTGCTGTGAAATATTTCCATATTTGTTGGGATCGAAGTTCGCTGGGTGCAAAGCGGACGTAGGGCATTCGCTTCCATTATTGCCGCATGGGTCGATATCACAGCATCCGACAAACCTGACTTCGCTATCTTGGCATATGTGAAAGTCACCACCAGACTTACAAGACAAGCCCAGATAGCTAATAGGGTCGTAGCTCATATTGTAAGAGATTCGGCGGTGAGAGACTAATATTTGATGCAAACGGCAAGTGAAAATAAGGAGGAAGGCACAGTCACGCAATAAAGAAAGGGGGGCTTTTATGAGAGCAGGAAAATTACATTATCATTGAATTGGATACCGGCGGGATGGGTTCTACAGAGGCTAATACATCATGCGAGTGTCAGACTAGACATGCTAAGCCTTGTGGCGGGATCGACGTGGAATACTAGCAATTATTCTACGTTTGCCTTGGTCTTCGCAAGCCGGCTCCGAGGCCAAGGGAGGGGATCCGAGATGCAGAATTCTGTTAGCGTAGCCTGCATATTGTAACCTATTTTGGGAGCACAAGACCTACCAAATCATCATGCTGCCACTCAGCCACCAAAGATGCGAAACTTGATATTCCCGTCATCGAAGAACGATCCTTAGCGGCTCAGGACTTCTGTTGCTCAATGTTTCACGACCGTAATAAACAGTGCCATCCGGTACAAATCGGAACTCTGGAAGAGCACTCTGCTCATTAAAAGATAGAATATTGATCTGCCTGGGGTCTGGCTGCTCCAGCTGCCTGCCCTGGTCGCCTCGCTGATTCAGGCAACTTTAATCGAGCTGTAATCCCGTAAGTTAGTGATCATTTGCCGTAGTGAATAGAAGCAAAGTTATCGTTACTCATACTATAATAACGCAGCCTTCAAAGATCTAAGGAAGGATGTGGTGCTTCGGGGAGTTAGCTGTGTCAATATGGTGTTCTCAACTATACAGAAATGACTTTTGATAACATACAGCTATTCCACGTTGTCTTTAGGTCTATTAGGATAGCCATGGGCTGTGAATAACTTTAATATAGGCTGTAGGGAGGGTAAGAACTTGCGATCTAAACCTGCATTTTGATGATAAAGTCCTATACTCTGTTGAGTTCGCTAGGGTCGACCATGTGAATAAATGCATATTGGTGCTCACGTAATCGTCTTGCAGGAGCACAACAGCTAAAAAAAAAAAAATCGATGCTCGTGAGGAGCAGGTGGATCTACCCCGCAAAGTAGAACTCGTGGTCATAGGTCTTCTCTCGAACGATTCACCGGGATAAATATCTGAATTGGGTGCTCTGTTGGCACGTTGCATACCATGCCACAACTGTCTCGGGCTAATATGTACCAGACTCACAATAAATGACGTAGAGGCTCTGCAATAAGCCTGGAAAGGGGCGTAGCACTACAGCAGGCTATTGATCTAGAGACTGGGTGATTGTTATTATTGGAAAGTTTAGCCTTACTAAGAATTTTCTTGACTGCTTGTCGGTGTAGAAGTGCGAGCCTATTCTTGGCTCAGCCTCCATTCTATTGTGAGAATATTTAAAATTCCCATAGCTGGAATGAATAGTCGCCTGTTTACACTTGATCGTAGTAGGTTCGGCGAGGACATTTCATTTTTCGCAGCTGTTTGAATATAAGCCTGTCAAGAGATATATGAGTATACAATAAACATAACTATATTCCAGCTACCAAATATTGAAAAGGTAATACGTATTTATAGTAGTCCAATTCATATATTTTCTTGTTGAACCTATGTTTTGTCGCTGTGAATTTTTCACTTTGATTGTGTTCTATTATGGGGGAGTGTGAGATGATCAAGAACTCCTAAAATTCCCGAGTTGGGTATTTACAAAAGGATAACAGCTCAGTTGGTCTACGAATATTGAGCTACTGCTACTCTAGTCAATTTACTTGATTGTATGTGACAAGAGTGGCTTGCGAGAATCTACAACTTGTATCGGTTTGAAGTTGGTAGTATTACCACTGCTATTTATTACTAATAGGAAGATACCTCTAGCCAGTGCACTAGCTTTTTAACGAGCTGTCGTGTTCACTATAGATTAGACTCGTGGTTGATAGCCGTTCTTTTATAATCGAAACAGTAGGTAAGTTCTGCGAGCTGCAGTACGTGGTTTCGCTGAAGTCTAGGCTACGCAACACCAGTATCCGATATTAGGCACCTATCACCAGGAATGGTGAGGCATTAGAGCCTAATAACTTAAATGAGCCGCGCCATAGTTCATGGTCACCATTACATATGGTATAATACTAGTTCCGTAGACCTGGTATCTATGCGGCTCTATCTTCGAAACTTTTGCAAGCCCTGTATTTCATCGAGCACAAAACATCGGTCCTGACACTGTGTAGTATTGGAGAGCTGCGGGCAGTGTTTGTGGACGTGCAACCTAAGCATATGTCAGACAGACGTTGGATATGATGTAGATCGCAAATAAATATTCTTTCAACGGGGCCCAGAAATAACTTTCGAGGAACTATGATTGAACTATTAATAGAGAATTCTAGATATGAACTAGGCTGGTAGCACCTGACAAATTAAAAGTAAGGTATAACAGCAAACTACGTGGCTCCTTGTTCAACATCAATAAGCCCTATTACCTATGATTGGTCTAATTTAATGTGTATCACACGGTACTAATAATTATTACCATTTGCATTAGATATTGATTATTTTAGATTTTCGTTCGTACTTCGAATTATACGTGTAATTGTATAAATTCAATCATTGTAATACGTGATGTTTGGGAATACAGGTACCGTAGTAGTTGTGTAGCGCGAAATGCAGAGCCATCCTATAAATTATCATATAAGTTGAGATTATGTGCACACACTACTATCTAATATGAAGATGCCATCATGCTCTTTTTTTTTCTCGGTCTCTTTGTGCATACTTGAGGCTGCACAGTTTTCACATCCACGATCGGGGTCTCACAGGTTCTTTACTATTGCCGCCTATGCTTGAGAATGACGCACGTTACAGGACTGAGCTACTCTACAGTCCAGACAGTCTGGAACTCTTCAACATCCTTCCTAATTGTAGACGTATACAATTTATCCCGTATTGCTGGTGGCGAACTTACGGCTGTTTTTTCGTCCCAGGAGTGGTGGGCATTTGAAAATACGGCAACTACTTCTTCCGGTTCAGTTACTTTGGCTCCAACTGGCGTATCTACTCAAGGACCGACAGTTTCTATGTCCTCCGGACTGAGCCATAGAACTGTGGCTGGTATATCAATAGCTGTTGCACTTGTAGGGGGAATTTTAGGTGTCGTTATAGGGTTCATGTTGGCTAGGCGTAGCAAGAGATACAGATCTCTGCCAGAATATGTGGCATATCCCGACAAAGAGAAGGAGTTTACCCCTACGTCTACCGCCAGATGCCTGCTACAACTAGATCAATCTCTCTTAGGTTCTACGCCTGATGCTATTATTGCTTGCGATCTTGGCTCCTTGGGTCGTCTCATTCAACAGCATACCAAAACCCACTACCACATACGACTAGTTCAACTTGAATCTAGTCGACTGCGCCAATCCTTAAGAGATTTGGGGATAGAGAGAGATAACGAATCGGCCATTGAAAAACTTGCATCACTTGCACTAGACCCTCGAACAAGACTTAATGCTATCAGGCATGTGATAGCTAAAGCAACATTTGAAAGCACGGTGATTGGTGGAAGCACTTGCGTTTCTCTCCTCCCCCCTTTGGTTTCAAGCTTGAGTTTAGCTATGTCACCTATTGAGGATGATATAGGGAGCAATGAAGGTATGATAATCTCATCTAGCATTTCGTATCACTCAAGTTAACAAATAATAGCAACCAAATTCTCTATTACTAGATGGCGGCAACTATCTGCGTTTTTGCTTCATCCGAACCGGAGCCAACGCACACCACTTATACCCTCCGAGGATACAAGCACACAAGAAGCGCTGAAACTGACAGTTTCTCTGAACCGATTTCTCGAGCCTTTTATTTCTGAAGACCGAGAAGATAGATATGAGCAGGAAAACCATCTTCGTGAGGTCATTGCCGAGTGTGCTACATTTGGCTACGTTCTGTTATCACAGCCTTATGAGTATCGTTTCCAATTTGGGAGCGAGGGGGAGCTGAACACCATAATTGTTTGTCCTGGGTTAGAGAAAGTTACAGACGAAAAGGGCCATCGCAACCAGCCTCCAGTTCCACAGATCGTGGCTCCCGTAGTTGAGTCTATCTAGTGACTGGCATTGACTGGATGGTTCTATCAGTCACCCCTGTCTGTACAGCCATACTTGCAATGCTAGAATATTGTTAAATTCTCGATTATGATCCAATTGTTTACTAATTGCTGCGTACTATATAGACTAGTTAAGGAGTGCAAAACCATGCCCCTTTCTTGAAATTTAGGATGAGAATAAGAGTTGGAAGGCTTGGTTGTAGGTGTCGTATATCGTACGATCTAGGGTCTAGACAGTTTAGTTTCGTGCCATCTTACGAGTGACATTTATATCTATGAATTTAGCGATATATATAGGACCTTCGGGCCCCCTTATGGATCAAGAGGGTCAGGAGTTAACCAACCTTTCTATTGAGACCTATACTACACCCTTCTTCCTAGCTGCTACAAGACTTCTATTTACTTTATGGCCTTATCCCCTAACATATCCTAACTCCTTATAGGGAGCTGTGAAGGCCTATCTATTTTGTGACTGACGTGATGTCCTCAAAGTTACCACTAACCAACTGATCTATCTTTTCTCGATAATATTTTCGTTTGTGAACCTGTAGTTTACAAAAAACTAGGCTGGATATGTCTTCTGAGGTCACACTCCAAGCCGTAACCCTAGTACTAACATCCGATGGTTTTATGTTGTCCAGTCGTAGATCGGGAAGCTCTGTCCTCAAGACAACTATGGGGCCAACGTGTTTCAAGTCGGAGGCTGGCAACGGCCAACGCCTTGTTGAATCATCTTTGGTTGTATAAGATTCCTCTCCGTTGAAAATTAGAGCCTCCGAGTTGAAGAGCTTTATCAAAGAGCGAAGATAGCCCCTATCAAGTCGTGGTACCAAATCATACTCATTTACAATGTTGAGGACTGGAGCTTGTGCCAAGATACGATTGATGGCAATTCTATCCTCTTCCGCCACGACTGCCGCAACGGGGGGACTTCCGAAAGTTATGCAGGAAAACGCTGTGCCACATGATAAGTACCATGACCATCTGAGACATAAATCATATAGATTTAGAAAGCCTTTGAACTTAGGTAAAGATTGTTAACTTACAGACACTAGTGAACTTGATTGTTAGGGCTATATGTAGCAATGTGGCTACTGCACCACCTGCAGAATGACCAGTGAGCACAATCTTGAAGTCTTGACCTTTACTTAGGTGCTTCTCGATTTGTGCAGACACTGGAGCTAATAGCTTTTGCGCAGAATTAAGGAAACCTGCATGAGCCTGAAAATTCAAAGTTGGACCTAGGCTGTGAGATTTATCGAAGTCTTGCTAAGGCAATTGTTAGGTAATGGTCTTTTCTACGACGTTGAAGACTTACAAACAGCGTGTCTGCGTCTCTAGGCTCTCCATGTAAGTTCACTAGTTGATCAACAGTGCTAGCGGACCCGCGTACTGCGATGATTAGATACGTCGTAGGTTTAGCATAGGAGTCATACGGTGGCGGCGCGACAAAAGTAGTTAATGTTGTTGCTTTGACGTTGCCATTCGTGGAGCTTGGTAGAGACCATTGGACATTGAGGCAGGAATCTTCCGCCTCTTCGAACGGAGCTGCAATATCTCGGCCATACACCCTTTCTGCACACAGCCAAGATTTCATTATCAAGTCCGCCTTTTCAGTAGTACTACACACAATTGTCAGGCACATAAGCATAGTTGGTGATAATGACTGCCTACCATTTCCAGGGCTCTTTAGATATGCAAAAGTCTAAGGAAGAATTTACATAACTACTAGCTTTCCAATCAAGTTGCTCTAGCTGAGCTGTAAGCTGGGCTCTAGGATCATCTATATATCGTCAGCGGCATCGTACTCAAGGGAAGTATATAAACACCTACCTTCGAGAGATAGTTGAGCCAAGGCGGTATCTAGACTATCTAGAAGCTCGGCTAGGCCCTGAGAAGCACCCTCTGAGTTGTCTAGTGAGGTAGTACCGGATGTTGGGAGAGCGGCAGATGTGCGTAGACCCGTTCGAGCCACTACACGAGCCGGCTTCTGCCTAACTATACTCCAGAAACGGGGCATGTGCAATGAACTATTGGTGCATTACAGCGCACTGTAAAAAGACGACTTATCAATAAGTGTTTAAAATTCAATATTGAGATATGATAAGATATAGAGTTACTTTGAGTGAACAAAGAGTGGCAATAACTTAAGTATTAAATGAGACAAGTTGTAAGAAGAATCGTAGCTAGCAATTCTGGCCTAGAATATGTATTATACCATGACGCGACGTAGGTATCATGCTATCGGGGGCCTCCAGTTTGAAGTTGCCTCACGCTTAATCAGCCACGACAAGGATAAGTAGCGCGTAAGTGCTAGCTTACGGCTGTGCTGCTCGGTATCCGTTTTGGAAATTCAGGTCGGGTTGCCAAGCCTAAAGTGGGCTGAATCTGCCTCGCTGACACATCACGTCACCGAAGACTTAATACCACGACCCATGTGGTATGTCATTCAGTTTATATCAGAGTGGCTGTCCCATACATAAGCTGGTTAAAGATGTTGTCTTTCGAAAGTAAAAACTCGATACCGAATCCAGTTCATTTGGCTATCATCAAATCCGAGCTCGAGAAGGATAATCAATAATCATGGGCGGGGGAGCTATTTCCGGTACTATTCGCTTTCTTTGCCATCTTCCGTTTGGTTACTATGCCTTCACCGGAGTCGGTCATTTCACATTTGTTAAAGATCATATGAGGACCCTCCTAGCCCCTCCCCTAAGTCCAAAAGTATATGTTGGGGAGGTGTTTTCTGGGCCAATTGTATGTATACCAGATATCGATTGATCGATCGAAAGAGACAAATTGCATCCATGCTAACTATTCATTTTACGTGAAGGCTATTATTTGCTTTTTCTGGAACTTTTTCATGTGGATTCCCACACTATCCGCGAGTGGTGGAGGACTGCTTTTCATTGGAGTTGTAGATAGTCTGGTTACGGGATTTATTATTATCTCATTGGCCATAGAAGCGACCTACATAGGCTTCACTCATGCGCAATGGTGAGCTTTCAAAATCTCAAGATATCTACAGACCAAGCCGAAGATTGCAACAATTAACTTCGAGTGTTACAGTGCACAGCTTGGACCAAATACTCCTCATACTTCAAATCTTATCTTTTTCCAACGTGTAGCGGAGATTGAACCTAACAACATAAACGTTGGCGAAGGCACGTGCCAAGCGTATTATATTAAGTGGTATGTTGGTCTGGTGTTAGCGTAGGTACCCTCAAATACCAATTTCGGGTCGATTTATCGTTTGATATTTTAACAGATAGAATAAATATTAATTCGGTTGATATAGAATTTTGTATGCCTCGTCAGCAACCGCGAATATTCTTATCGGATCTTTCACATGGAGGTCTTCATACAACAGAGACTCCCGATCATTGTATCGACTACTCAAAGATATTGCAAATGGACTAGCAGGGTGCGTATCTTCTGTCATACCGGCACGAGTGCACAACCCTCTGTTCTTCGCCTATCGCTATATTAGGCACTGGCTTTACTACAGAGGTTCTAGGGCAAAAGAGGAGGTTCGGGATCCCCATAGCCTCCTCCTTACGCGAGCTCATATAGAGGCCAAAGAAAAGGAGCTATACTCTGTATTGTCTCGCGGAGCACTGGAGCGGATCGTGCTTAATCTCCATTACGTGGATGTTGTCAACTTGAGTTTGACATCGAAGAGAACCTATAAGGCTCTATTTCCAAAGCAGGACCCCTCTGAGGAAGATGATAGACAACTGAAGTACTACAGTTGCTGGGGAAATGAAAAGTTCGATTGTTGGGCTTGCGGGATCCAAGTCTGTAAGGTAAGAAACTTGGCATTGTATGTTGAATTACTTATACGTTAACTAACGGTGATTATATAGGAATGCAGTAAGTCGAAGCAGTGTAAAAAGTCAACCATTTCGTTTCACATGTCTCTCTGCGCTGCTGCGTGTTCGAAGTGTTACTACAAGACTCTTTCGAATGGATATTTAATGAAGAGAGGCTGCAACTGCAATGATGGAAGGGAGAAAAGTACTACTACTTATTCTTATGGGCGTGCTCAGTACAACCCCTTGGTTTCGCGTCTCGTCTGCAACAACTGCCATAATATGACACGAGATGAGGTTTTAGCTCTGAGAGAAAGACGAGACAAAGCTACATACATGAATTTACTACAACAACCGTTGTCATGTTCAGTATGTTCAGAGTCGTTGTCGCGAACAGGATTAAGGTGGTGGGTCTGCTCAAAGTGTAAGAGAGAGTGCAGAAGCAATTGTCATGTTGGTTGGAGCTAGAAGTTATGAGAGAAGTTGTTAATTAATTGATAGATAGGTCATAGATAGGCGTTTATTAGGAAATTTTAGGGAGTAAGGGTCCCATATGAACGCATAGATGAGATGTTATTTAGAAATATGACAGTTACATTAAATACAATGACAACATATGAGTCAATATATTTTGGGTTCTCAACCGCCACAGCCTCCGCAACCTCCCCCACCGCAACCTCCTCCACCACCATCACCTCCGCCACCACTACCATCGCCACCACTACCACCGCCGTCTCCGCCGGCACCGCATGCTCCCGCGGAACACCCACTGGATCCGCATCCAGTACCGCAGTTCCCGGCACTAGCATCCATACCCGAGTTGGCCGTTGACCCGTCGAACCCAGAATCAACGAAACCTGCATCTGCAATAAACGCCACTCCACCCCAGGCATCACTACCGAGAGCCGAATTATCGCCCGAGTATAGTCGTGCCGCGTACTCTACATCTGGCAGTTTCACCCTACCATCTCGAAGCAATTCGTACTCCTTGATCTGATCCTCCAGTTTTAGGTGCGCCCATGAAGCGGTGAAGTAATGGTGGTACTCGCCCTGGTCGTAGTAATGACTGAATGGTTGGGCACGGTGGATGCCACCAAGCTTCAGCCTATCTAGAGCTGGCTCGGGCTGCTTGTGTAGCCAAGCAGTACATTCCTGAAATGATATATTTTTGGCCATTTCAATAGCCGCCGTGGTGAGCTTTTCCTGTGCGGTAAGGACTAATAATCTATTCTTCATCCAGCTCACCGAGTCTGTCGTCCCTGCGGCATCGCTTGGTGCATAGTGAGACATATCCCTAGCTAAATGCAGAGCGATGATAGACCATGAGTCAAACGGAAATGCCCATATGTGTTTCGCTAGATTACAGTCTCCGCAAGTCACAGGATACCGGCCAAAAGCTTCGGTGCAGTCCCAGGGGAACAAGTCCTGGTAACGGTATAGATGTTTGTTAAAGCCGCCCCAATCGTGCCAATATTCCTGTAGCGTGTCGATAATATCGGCATCATCATGACGGCCATACCTGAACCGGAGTAAGTACTCCTCTGTCAAACCACGTGGAACGTCAAACTTGGACTTGATTTTAGGTTTATTGTAACCAGCAGGGCGGCAGGCGAAACTCATAAGGTATAAAGGAGATTGTGTCTGCTTGTGTTGGCTGGCGATGAGAGATCCAAAGATATCAAGATCTAAGATGGAATCGCAGAAATTTTGGCAGTTGTTACTAGTCGGACTCCACCTCAACTTCGTCTTCGAACTCAACAATCTTGAAGCAATACTCTGTAGGTATACAGATAATCGACCTCCAATCAACTCCTCCAAATCTTCCATAATTGGCGCTATTATTTTGTTCATCAACCTTTGGTGGTCTTGGAGACCAAGCCCCGGATCATCGAAATTAATATAACTTGCGGATATGAGGCTGTCAATAATCCGATTCTCGATTGAAATATCTTCTGGGTCCAGTCCAGTAAACGGAGAGCCGATGACTTGCTTCATAACAGATTTGAAGCGCTTTGGACGCCCAGGAGGTCGATGTTGCCACCATAGCAGCCTGTTACTATCTTCACTCAAGGCTAAGCTCCTATTTCCCTTAGGGGAGCGCGACCAATGTAGCGCGATAGTATCTCGCAGACTGATTAAAGCCCCGCGTTGTGTACTGTTCTCTAGTTAGGCATGATATTTAATACCAGGACGCAAGTAAACTCACTGGGCTACACCGTTTTCCAAGACCAATGGCCCAAGACGTAGTGCCATATGGACATTACCGAATGGATAATTTTCCGCATAGCGTCTCAAGAAGAATGGGACATCCTCGTCGGCTTCGGCCTCTGCTACCGCCACGGATGTTCCGGTCTGTGTGGCCATGTTTGGGGCATTCTGGCTTCCCCGTGTGACTATCTTTCGCTGCGGCTGCTTCTGATTCCTCTTTGGCTCTCTTGACTCCTCACGTTCATTAGCCCTTCTCTTTTCGTCTGCGAGATTGTTGGTTTTCTTTTGGTTCTTCTTTAATGTGAGAGTTTGCATGCCCTCGTACTTCGCCTCGGCTAGAATTTCAGGAAGCTTAAGCAGGCCGCACTCTACCAATCCTGGCCCCTTAGCTTTAAGATGTCCATCATCTGTACCCACAGGAAACAAAGTTATAGGCTTGCCCTGGGGATCACGATGCGGCACTTCGTCACAAAAGCAGATTTTTCGACTAATTGGAGGTGTGATAGCTTCTCGAAGGATGCAATGCTTGTAGACTTTCACGAACTTTGTTGTTCCAATATACTTGTCGCGATAGCAGTCTTCGCAAATAGTTGTCGGTCCTTTATCTTGTGATTGGTTGATATCCGCCGTGCGATACATACTCCCTCGAATTACCTTCGAGCAAGAAGAGCATCGTAGAGGTGCCAGTACAGGTACGCCGCTTTTACTAACGGACTCGAGTTCGAGTTGCGGAATTGCAGGTCTTTTCCAGAATGATAACTCGTCTAATGGCGGCCGATGCTCAACTAGCTTCTCAATGTCTAGAAAGCCAACTGCCTGCAGAAGCATTCTGGTACGGCGTCGAACATTTCCCTCGCTGGGTCGACTCTCTATCGCTTGCCGAATCGCGCCCTTGATTTGCGAGCTCTTCTGGTCTGACGCTAGGTCGAGCGCGCTTCGCTGGAGGGCTTCAAGATAACTCTCTGTCATATATACATTCTCCGGATTCTTCAATTTTGCGACTTCATCGGCAAAGGCACGACTAGCTTCGTTCACTTGGTCAATGAATGTATCGAATCCATGAACAAAATTATCAGACTCCTCTTCTAGGCTGATATTTTGGTATTGTGGCTTTTGCCACTCCCTCAGTGTGGACAAGACATATTCGAGATCTTGCCTAACACCAATCCAATAGAGCTTCTCAAGCTCGTTGAATAAGTTTTCTTTCGCATCGCCTATCAAGTTCCAAGATAACTTCTCGGCTTTAGTAATGTCATTTGAAGCCGAATTTGAATATGTGCTATTACTCGAGGGCCGGAAACTGAAGGAGAAGGGCATAATTTGTCCGATTCTTTTGAATCCAAATCGCAATTTGTGGTGGTTGGCCTCAGAGAGAGATCAAGTACTCGGTTGGATCCAAAGACTGATGATATCCTGACTAGAGATTATTTTACCTCCGCTATACTTAATAATCGCTATGAGGCGTTCGTGTCCGCTTGGCTACCTCATGTGCGAACTCCCAGCCTAAAAGTGGCTATGTTAGGCATTATGGTCTCAGCTCCCTAAGCCCCCTTCAGCTGCGATACTAGGTAACTGATCGCGTCACATTGTCAGCACTAGTGTAACTTATTGGCCACAAACTTCCCAGTGCATCACCGAGAGCTATTAGTCCGAATGACCCTTGCTTCTCGCTATCCGAACACCTTAGCGTCGCAAGCCCAAGGCATAATTACTCGAAGTGGTGTGTTTGGCATATCAAGAAGAGCTACTCCCCGTAAGCTCCTATCTAGACCCTAATCATTAATATCATCATTCAGACATTTTGGTAGAGGGATGGCGCTATCTGTTGTTAACAATCAGAATTTACTACACCAATGTAGCAAGCAAGCATTTACTCACCAGTTAGCTCAAAGCAACCTGCATCGTAAATTTACGCGAGCTACCTCATCGTCAGATAATCCAGAAATCCCAGACCCAAGCCTGTTCAATTTTAGCATCGATTCCAGCGTAGAAGACGAGTCTAGAAGAATTCCGAGCATCGCAGAATGCGCCGCTCATTTAGAGCTACTCCAGGCATTTCACCACATCCGAATCCAGGTTCAGTCATCAACGAAGTTGGACGACGTCTTTGAGATCAAGCCAGAAAAGCGTACAGTATACCGCAAGCGCAAAGTCTACCAGGGCTATCGTAGTAGCTGGGTTCGAGAAGAAGCGCAGCTGCGAGATGAGACTTTCGAGAAGAGAAGGGAAGAGAAATGGCCTCTGTACCTAAGGCTTGCCGCCTCACGCTTCTTGTCTTGGGTTACCGTTGTAGAAGGGGATGCCAGTCGACCGACCACGTCAACTCAGTCACTGCATATTCCACCAATTGGTACCACCAGTCTACCATATTTTAGCCGCCCGTGCTGACGCTTCATAGATGTCTTGATGGTTTGGCATGCATTGCTTCTTAATCCAAAGTGGTTCCGGTCCTTTGAACAGGGGAAATTGAAATATCTATCTAGAGTATCTTTCCCATGGGAACAGATTGTATGTCATTCTAATGGTCGTTCTCATTATTATATGGTCAGGAGGGGGGGCGCTAACGTGAAAATTTATATTTCAATAGCATTCGGCCATTGATTCTGAGAATCAACATTGGCCATTCGAACTCTCTGGACGAGACCGAGACTGGTTCCAGGAAAAAACCGGCCTACACCCAGACTTGTTTGGATTTCTCACCAATGACCATAAGGCGTTTGCCGTAAGTAGTTGTCTAGCTAACCATGGTAAGAGTCGCGGTACAGATGAGCATCGTGAGCTTAGATTAGAAGATATACCAGAGATATCGATCGGAGACAGCAGTTTAGACCTTGCCGAGCTCAAATTTTTAGACTCGTGCCGGGTCGCTGTAAGCAAGGATGATACATTAGAAAAGCTCGTCGATGCAGTACAGAGGCAGTCTGCCTTTGTCGATAAAATGGAAAAGCAGTTGTGGATCCGAAGTCCAGCTGTTGAGGGAACACTGAGCCGAGGGATAACCCGCTATGAAAGATTCCTTAAGCTTTTCAAGCTATACCCAGGAAAAATGCTTGTGCCGACCCTCGATATTGATCTGGTTTGGCACACGCATCAGTGTTCGCCTGCCCAGTACGGCTTATTAACGACAGAGAAAGCTGGCCGCTTCATTGACCATAATGACAAACTTGGGACATCAACTCTTAATCCCGCGTTTGATGAGACGAAGGCCCTCTATCGTATTCGATTTGCTGATGAGTACCGAACTTGTCTTTGCTGGGATTGCGAGGCCTTGCGCTCTACGATTGCGGTCGAAGATGATAATCTTTGGCGTGATGTTGCAACAATTGCTCAGGAGGCGAATTCGAAAGTCGATTATTACCGAACTGTTGAGATTGCAAGGAGAAAAGGGGAGAGACTTCTACCTATTTATAGTGAACATGGAGATTATCTCAGAGGATAGACGAAAGACTGCTAGCAATAAATGCGAAGGTCAGCATCAAGTAAATAATCAAGAACAAGCATAGCAACCTACTTTAATTATTGATTTCTTATATTTACTCACCGAATATGTTGATATGGGCCTGGAGTAATACTGCTTCTATACTAACTTAGTGTGCACGAAAGCGACTACAACTGAGTTCGCTCAAACTGAGGAGAAGATGACGAGGATAAAATTCAAGGATAGCATGAGGTGACACGGAATTGTGCGAAACTGATCTTGTTAGCAATTTTATGAAAATAAGTCTCTACCATATAGAGACAACTGTCAACGGCGATTCGGTGCTTATTACCCCTTTATATAAAAGGAGGCTTACTTTTAGTGCTTCTTCGTATTATAGAAATACAGCAACCGCACTTATACTAGGTGTTCAAAAGGACAATAACGATAATGTCGCAAAATCTGAACATGTAGTGCAATATTGCGTAGTCTCCTCAACTAGATACATCGCATTGTAACATTGACACTACTATCTGTAGCACCTCCATGCTCAAGAAGCGCGAACGTGTAAGACCCCTTTTCAAGCTCCCAATCATATTGGCGGTTGAGGATCGTGAGGTACCGGTCGACATCTAATTCCATATCGATCGTGACTTCTTGGCCAGGCCCTATGTACTCCCTCTTGAACGCGACTAGCTGTCTTACCGGCTGCACAATCGACGACACACGCGACAAGCTATAAACCTGCGCTACATAGCTTCCTTCCACAGAGCCCGTGTTCTTGACCCGCGCCGCAAAATGTATCGCGTCGCCGGACTTGAATTGAGAACCATCGGTGAGCGATGAACCGCCAGCTCGCGCCTCGAAGCCAAGAACCGCGAACTCAGTGTACGACAGGCCGTACCCAAACGAATAAGCAGGCGTCGAGTCGATGTCGAGGTATGTCACTCGGCGGGCGGTCTCCTTATAGTTGTAGTAGACGGGAAGCTGGCCGACGTGTCTCGGAACCGAGACCGGCATACGTCCGCCAGGGTTGGTCGTGCCGAAGAGCACGTCCGCGACAGCCTGGCCACCTGCCTGGCCGGGGAAGAACGCGCTCAGCACGGCGGCACTTCGATTATAGTACTCGTCAATGGCGAAGGGCCGGCCGCCCTCCAGAACTAGCACCACCGGCTTGCCGAGCTTGTAGACTGCCTGCGCGAGAGCGTCTTGGCTTGGCGATAGCCCCAGCGTTCCTCGGTCGCCGCCTTCGCCGTCGCTGTTCCATGCGGCGCCCACGGCGAGGACCACGAGGTCTGCGGACTGCGCGACTTGGACCGCTTGGTCTATGGTGTCACCATTCCGGCTAACGAGGTTCCAGAATAAGAGGATCTGAGAATTGAGCGAGTTCACGTTTGCTGTTTTCTTGTACAGGTTGAACGCCTGGTACTCGATTCGAAGGTGATACACCCTCCCTTTCTGAAATGTGAAAGGGGCTGATCCGCTCGGGGGCGACGTACTGTTGCTGGAAATGTAATCATAGTTCATGATATTTCCCATAATCGTACTTGACTGGGATAGACTGTTTGTGCCTTGAGATAGGACTAACTCGCCGTCTACGAAGAGTCTAGCTGTTGTGTTCGGCCCCACGGCTACCCCTATCCACCCCTCCACGTCGATCTCAGTTGGAGATTGCAAGTTGCCCTCCCAGATAGCGCTGAAATTATTAGACGGCAGGTCATCTGGCGGATAGAGGCCCCAGTCGAGTGCCGGCGTTTCTAGTCTACGCGCCATGGGCTCCGTAAAGTTGGTGTTGGCAAAATAGGTAGCCAACAGACCGCCAGTCGTACCATTTAGTGTTGACAGTAAATACGGTGGAATCACATACTGAGCTCTGTATTCCCAGGTATCCGCGCCCCATGAAGAAACAAACTCAAAGCCAGTCTTATTGGAATAGGAAGAAATCCCTTGACGGATCGTTGTCGCCGCGCGAGTAGCTGGGTATTGACCCCATGAGCCTGAGTAATCTCCGTAGTTGAGAACGTCTCCGAAAGGTCCGATGAGCGCAATTCGCTTCAGACCCTGTTGCTCTGGCCTCAATGGAAGGGTATTGTTCTTATTCTCCATTAGTACTATGCTTTTCTGGGCAGCCTCGAGCGCAAGTTCATGGTGGCTTTCAACTACTTGCTGTGGATTGACGTCCGCTGAAACGTAAGCATCGTCGAAGAGCCCAAGGTCCCATTTGACACCAAGAATCCTCGCAACATGAGAGCGCAGGGTAGAGATCTCAAGAGAGCGATTCGCAATTAGGTCTTTGGTGACCTAATTCACTTTTCAGCAATGGTGCGAGGCGCCTCTTGATTATGAATCTTACGTTAAGATATGTCTCTAATGGGTAGTCATAAAATTGCACCATCCCACCTGCGTCCCACCATTGTCGGATTGCGTCGGCTGGAGAATCGGCCACTCGATGCACAGAGAATAGTTCCGACATTCCTGCGTTTCAATTAGTCTCAAGTACGGTTTGGGATGCACTCGAGATATTACCAGTATCGTCGGCGATGATAAATCCGTCAAAACCCCAGTCGTCAAGCGCTTGGTAAAAAAGGGGGTGAACGTGAGCTGGGACATCGTCGAATTCATTATAAGCCCTAGAGAAAAATAAGTACGAGGACTGCTTATTACTGGTATCAATCTCACATCATAACGCCTCTAGCACCCCCGAGCTGAATTGCAGCTTTAAAAGGGGTGAGGAGGTCCTGGAGCACTTGTCGATTACCGTGACCCATGAATGGAGCCGCATTATGTCCTTCTTGCGGAGAGCCATGGGCCGCGAAGTGCTATATCCGATTATTCAGCAACCGTGATGTATCTAAAAAGTAGTGAAGACCAAGATACCTTCAAGACTGGCACTACAGCATCGGGGTCAGACCAAGAACCGTTTTTAGACAACCCAGATGCGTATGCCACGCCCATGTGGGATGTGAGAATCTTGTCTTCACCCCATGCTTCTGCTATAAGTTAGCGAATAGATCTAGTTCCTGTCTTGAGACATCGCCTATACCCTGCATACGACCCCATCGAGGATCTTGTCCGAGGTCGAGAACAGGAGATAGGCATGCGTGAATCCCAATCGACCTAGCTTCTGCGCCTATTGCATGGCCAACGCGGTGTACCAGATCCGTATCGAAACTAGCTGACAGGCCTAAGCTTTGCGGAAATATTGACTGCTTAAAAGACCCAACTCCATGTAGGCACTCTCCAATATGCATGAACGGGACTTTGAGCCTCGCCTTTTCGAGATTCAATTCCTGAACTGAATTGTAATGAGATGTGTTAAGAGGGTACCTTCATTGGCCTTAGTGGGAGTACGCTGAATGATAGGGCCGATTGGGATTCAATACCAGTCATGCATGACTCCTATGGGTGAGTCAGGACTTAGGCGCATCGTATATTCTAGACATATATGAGCTATGTCGACTAGAAACACTGCTAGATTTACCATAGAGCTCATTTTGAGAGTTTGAGCCGACGATGTCGTCGCCGAACATGAGATGAAGTTGTAGCACTTGAAGATGACCCGTGAGTTAGCATGGGATGTTCCAACCGTGGTTACAAAGCCTCATACCTAGATCTTCAACTGTCATGTTTGAAACCAATTTCTCGATAAACGAGTCCTTCCCAATGGCCTCGACTTCATTTTGGCTTATTGGTGTGACCGTGTGTAACTTATTGCCACCATTGCCTTTAGAATCGATAATCTCAACACCGAGACAAAAGCGCCACAGGCTGCTGCAAATCAAGCACACAACTAAAAACATAGCCCTGATCACTACGACACAAATACGACGAATAACAATATGAGATTGAAGACATCGATATTATCTTAGCCGCCATCTCTCATATTTTTCAAGGTCTTTACCAGGTTGCCCACTTTGTGTAGGCGATGCGCGAAACGTGCGCGGGGTAAATGAGAATCACAGGGGAGTGTAGGCATGGCAATACTACCTACCCTGTGGGGTTCGGTGGAATACCCAACGACTGAACATGGACTGATACCCGGTGACCGCTGGTATTTGTTTCTCCGAAGGCCCGGACGATTTATTATTCCTATGCGTCATGACGTTGGGTATAAAGAGATACGAGAACGGATCGGTTATGCGGAACTCATCTCGATCCGAAATTCCGGTAACCAATTATCTCCACATCGCACGCCGATAGAATTGCTTAGGAAGTCCCCTTATTAGCGATCATATAGGCCCGACTACGTTATACGAAAAGTATTAGAAGTACGTAGGCCCCAAGGGCCTTGACCACTTGTAGGAGGAATTAATAGTACCATAGTGTATAGACTAAAGCCTAAGAACTTTGAGTATTAATAGGCTCGGTTGACCCTAACTGAGAAAGAGAGGAACCCTTATACCTTGAGAGACCAAAGAGAGTATAGTTGAATTGATCCTACTCCAAGCCCTTGACACACTACAAGCTGGAGCGTAAGATGGGCAAAATGACTGGGGCGGCTTAGATCTATGGTATATACTTTATACGTGAGCAGTCGTAGATGATTTCGTAACATTGGTAATCAATCAGATCGACAGTTCTTCAAGGCAGTGCCCAATTCAAAACCACTCACGTGTCAAAAACCATGGCCGCTTGAAAGAGCTGATAGTACTTAGCATGTCTTCCCATACTGTACTCACGCCAATGTATTTAGGTATTGATGTGGGAACCCCCGCTTCTAATACATTTACCTTCCGGATTGCATATGAGCATTAACCTAGTAGTTTAGGGTTCAAGTACGCTAGCTCGCGAAGGTGCTCTCTCCACAAGATTACCGGATCTACGGCCTCAGAACCCACACCAGTGGTATTAGTGCCATAGCGGTAGGGTTTCCCGTCGGCGTAGCAAGCCATCTCCTGTTCTTCGGGAAGTTTTCCCTCAAGTATATAAGTCCTAGCGATGTGATCCGTGCAGGCAGACTTGTCTCTCGACGAGTGTCCGTACCCGTGATGGGCGATGAGCCGGGCGTTCGACCCCATTTCTGCCAGCAGCCGCCTCCCGTTGCGGAGGGGCGTGGCTGGATCGTATGTTTCTGCGATTAGCAAGATGGGGTGCTTCAATGTGTGGTTCAGATCGCCGCGGTACACCTCGGCGGGCTCAGGCCAGTAGGTCGTGAAGTGCCGGCAGGGGAAGACGCTGAAGAAGCGGGAATTGCCCGCGACCCAGGACTGCGAGGTCATGTTCGCCCAGAGCGATGCCCACCACGCGAGCCCCTCGTCTGGCTGAGGGGCGTCGTAAGAGTCGCTGCATATCACAAGGCTGCTGAGGTCGTCCGAAACCACCCGGAGGGAAGTGGAGGGCGTTGACGCCGGATCATATGCCCATTCTATCTGGTCTAGCATAGCGGCGGCGAGGGTGGCGTTGCCGTCCTCTAGCTCGTACAGCATTTGCGCCATAGCCGGCCACAGCCGGGCATCATACAGAGTTGCGTAAATTTCGAGAACTAAGGAAGAGTAGGTCACGAGCGAAGGTCCGACTGATTTTGCGTGGCTCGGTATCGGCCGGTGAACGAGCGATCTGACTAGAGCATCCATTCGGCTTTCCAGCGCCTCAAGGGTCACGGGGTCACCATCTCTAGACCGAGCTAACGCGCAATGCTCCGGACCAGCGTCGATACACTCTCCCAGGAAGCCGTCATGCCAGGCGTTTGTGACATTGTCGAGTGCTGTCCAGCCAAAACCTCCGAGCATGCGATGGTCCCTAACATACTCGGTGCCATCTAGGATCATGCGGCCGACGCTATCAGGGAACATGTTCGCGTAGGTCTGGCCGATGCCGGTGCCGTAGCTAACCAAGTAGCCAGTCAACTCGTCTTCGCCAAGCGCGCTACGGATCTCCTCGAGATCGCGCGCGACGAACGCGGTGCTGACGAACCTCGCGAGATCGCCGTGTTGCTCCCAGCATGCCCGGAAGAGCGCCTCGTTCATGGCGTCGGCAAGCTCGAGCTGTGCCTCGGGCGACGCGGACACCTCCCGGTACTGTCCCGTGAGCAGCGACCACCGGTCGCGGTAGGCATTGGAGGGGTAACAGGCGACGGCGGGCAACGACGCGTTGACGCCACGAGGGTCCCATCCCAGAACATCAAACCGGCCGTCGCTCAGACGCGTCGTCACGTCTTCGGCAGCCCGCCACGCATACGCAGTGCCGCTTCCACCCGGACCACCCGGCTCGATCACGATTGTTCTCTCGCTCTTGTTCGCTGGGCCAGATACGTGGAACTTGGTGACGGCAAGCCGCGCAATACGGGGGTCAGACCGGTTCGTGTAGTCGAGCGGGACGTCGATATAGCCGCACATGTAAATGCCCCGTCCCGAGTACTCATCTCCCGCACGTGCCGCATCTTCGGCCGCTACGCGTCCCCAGCTCCAGTTCTCTGGGTTCGGGTCGAAGAGGCGCGCCCACGAGCGTCTGGGGTTGGGGTCGTCGAGCGAGGGCGGCCTGGTCGCGTTCGTGCACGGGAGTAATAGAAAAGGGTCGTCGGGAACAGGGAACTGCCCATATGGTGATGATTTCGGCGTCGCACAACTAGCGGTGAGGGCCTCGTAGTAGTGAGAACGCAGGTGATCGTATGAAAGATTTGCGACGTCGCGGTATAGGCTGATCGTCACCAGCGCCAAAGCCGCGACGCTGGCGAGCTTCAAGCTCCGCCCGCATCGCTTCGCCTGCAACGGCTCCGTGGAACCTAGATCAGTAGCTAGTGAGAACTTTGCCATTGCTTTTTAATACCCTACCTGAGGATGTGAAGCAAGATGAGGGAAGAAACAGGTAACCTAGACTACGTACAATCTCAAGCCCGTTCGTAACGAGAGACTCGGCTTGGAGAGTGGGTCAACAGCTCATTGCCGTTTTGGGTAGTAATGTCTCGGCTCGGCCAATCCTACTCGGTATCATCGATCGATCTTTTGGATATGAAAAGCATGAACTGTCTACCTATCTCGGAAAATGACCAATTCTTGTTAATAAAATGTGTTAAATCCAGTATTACTATTTCTAATAGCCTCCTTGTTGCTCTCACCATACCTTAGCTACTGTCCTCCGTGTTAAGTGATAGCTGTCGTCCTGTTGTATGGTGGTGTTTTGGCTTATAGTGCCGTAGCGAGCTGCTTGTATCAGAGCCCTAGATCGATAAATACTAGCCTTCTGTTTGTTTATAAGTTACTATTCATAGTCTTGAAATAAATAGTATTAAATCCGACGACTAAATAGTAAGAGTCTCCAGACTTGTGAGCGGACATCTCTGTCGCTGACAAAAAGACTTCAAGGCCTGATCCGCTATTCAGGTTCCCCTTGCATGATATAAAAGTGATACCCTTCCTCACCTCGCCACGTTTCCAACCAAGCCGCAGAAGCCCATTATTACCCCTCATCATTTCCTCATATACATTCCCACTCCGCCAACTAGTACTTTACATTTTATTATCTCAGCCAAACCGACATGGACTTATATCTACAGTGTCAAAGGAACACTGAGAATGTAACGCAAGTGATGCCCCAAGATTGTAGCGAATCAAACCAGCTCGGGCTAACAGAAGAAAGAAGGGAATTCTAGCTGTACACGTAGTACGCACGAGAGACATTAGGTCAGGCGAGGCCGTCGCGAAAGAAAGCGCATCTATAGGAGCCGTAGTGCTCAATTCATAGAGTTAAGCGCAGGGGACTTTGTCGACCTGTCTTCGCAAGCTGTCTCGTCCTGTGCTACTAATAGTCAAATAAATATGCCATGGGAAAAGGGTGGCGGTTTCTTGAGTGACGAGGTGTGAGATCCTCGAGTACACCCAGAGCTCTGGCTGTCTTTCTTGCAGCAATCCCACTCATACGCCTCAGGATGGTCTTCCATGCTCTCCTTGGAGTACATATCGCCGTCGCGCCAATCTTCCCACTCTTCGAATACGGAGGCATCGTCTCTCGCGTCTAGGTCACCTGCGGCAATGTAGTGTTAAAGGGCGATGATGAATAGTATGATTGGTAAGATGAATACAGGAGAGACTGAAGAAACGGAGCAAATGAGACAGGAGAGAGCGGCGAAAACAAACCTGGGTGGTATAGACAGGCCTCTAGGTGATTCTCATCTTCGCTAAAAGCGTCCTTGCACCGCGTGCAAATTCGGACCTCCGAGGCAGCTTTTCTTTTATTCCCCTCCTTTCCTTTACTGTAACTTTCATATCTGCTCTTTTCATCACCCCCGTCTAATATAACAACAGGGTTTGTCTTAGACCCGGCGCTGGAGCCAGCATTGTTAACTACGGGCGCAAGCGTCTTCGATTTGAGTGTATTCAGCTTCGCGTAGTATTGCATGGCCTTCCGCTCCTGTGTGGGGTCTTGGCATAGAGCTAAAAGAATAGCACGCACGATATCTTCAGGCGCGCTCTCAAGCTTGCTCATAGCCGGGTTTGGTGGGAGGAATGAGTCGGTGGCGTACGCATTGTTGATGTTGTTCGGTGGTATAGCCATCTTGAATGATAATCAGGGTTTAAACAGCACCTGGACACAGATATAGAAGCGAAAGTCGACTGTCTAGTCTAGAGGGTTCAAATAAGATAAAATTTGAAATGATGTGCGCCTGAGCCAAGGATTCGCGTCGTGGCGCGTCATGCCGGGGTGGTATGTTCGGAAATGATGAGGCCGCATAACCGGCCTGCTCGGAGCCGCTGACCCCTGAGCCAACCCTGGGAGACAACCTACAGCAGAGAGAGCTTCCTTCCCTAATACGGCTCTTTATGTTAGAGACTGTTATATATTCTTCCTTTTCATCACTAATCTCAACTATCTTCCAAGGTAGATAGCTTAATGGTAGGCGCATACATCAAAGTTATGGCCCCATCCTAAATAGGCCTCGAAATTGAAAAAGGAAAAAGAAACTGGAAGAAGAAGGACCCCAGTGTACATATATTATTACCTTGTCTAAATAATTGGTACGATTTATCTATCGTCAAATCTCTACCTACTTCAATACCAGTGCTGCCTATTCATTTTCGCATCTTCTAGATGTCAGAATCTTGAGCCTACATATCATAGTGCTAGCGCATTTCAATATCCGCTATTCCCTTCCGTGCGAACATACGAAGCTTCAGTGTCGAAGTCCGTTTTCGAGGACCAGGTGATCTCTAAGACCCTCATTGGGTTTAACACTTTTTGGGGGATCGGTAGTTACGTATTAGCGACTAGTAATTTGACGCAGCAGAGAGAACAGAAATTGGATCGCTCTCGCCGCCCCGCGAACGACACGGCTGGTCTATTTCGTATAGCCCTCCTAACTGTAGATGCGGCACCCCAAGAACCAAGTAGTACTGGCAGTACAGCACCCAGTGCCTGTTTTACTAAGCAATATCCGCCCTGAACTACGAAGGTACTTCGACGGCGCCTGGATTCAACAATATGATACCACATACATCGGCAGTATCGTGGCAAAGAACCTGTAGCGGAACGCGACCATTAATTTTGACTCAGTTGATGTGTTCATACGCAACCTTTTCGACGTCATGACAGCTAGGATCCGCAACAGTAGTCCGAACGGGGTGGACGATTACGCCGCGGGAAGGGTTATTCTCGACACAATATGCGTTCAAATCTAATAGGCTTGGCTCTCTTACCCAGCGGCCCTCGTGGGCTGCGGCTTTGCCTTCTTCTTAATGCTTCTCGTGCAGAGCCCGAGGGAAGCGGCCGCCATGAGATTGTAGAAGTCTGCTAATCTGGCTATTCTGTTCTGTAGTCTCGACGAGGCGATCCGCCAGAGAACTGCAGTTGACCTGGTTTCGTGACGAGATTGACGATGTTGCGAGGACGGCATTTGTGCAGCTGGCAGATGACGGTGCAGGCAAGACAAAGTTCTCGGAAGACCAAATGTCGATTAATTAAAGCGAGAATTAGAGCAGGAGGTGCACATAGTTTTAGGGGTCTGTGTCAGCTCTTACTGCTGACGATGCCAAAAATAAGTTATTGCCATGGCAAGAGGGGGGAAGTTCTATCTCCGCTGGCAGAGTCTGCCTTGGCCTCCTTATAACATGTAACAAGTTGGTTATTGTTATACTTAGGTAAGTCAAGTATCCAACTAATTAACATATTTTGTATTGTGTTTTCCTTTATGCTAAACGCTAGTCTATGTCAATATAGAATCTGTAGGACGGCCGCGCCACCACGATGAATCAGCAGATGTATGCTCGCTATGTCGCATCACGGATGCCCCAAGAATCCCCCATATGCTCCTGCAGCACATAGCTAATTAAAATAATATTCATTTTCCGCGACCCGATGTTTAGTTATCATGAATAATGTTTGTTTCGTCCATGTCCCCCTGGGATTAGTTGTATTGGGTATATACAACGATGGCGCTAGAGTTCAGAATCCGAAAGGGACCAAGGCTTATGGTCTTCACCAACTTTAGGAGGTCCGCCGCCAGGTCGCCCTCCAGGTCCACGGCCCCAGTAGTTATCCTCACCGTCAAAGATCGCCCCGTTTGAGCAACGAGGGCTATTGTACTGGTCCACTGTTCCGAACGGCCACATGGGAATTAAGCACACCTCGTTAATAGCACACGGTGGACAGCGCTTGAAACGAGTCCAGTTAAGATACTCCGTGAGGCTTTTCAGTGCGCTCACTGAGTCGTCGAGGGAGCTTTGATCTGGTTTTGGGTTCTCAACTACCAGTTGGCGGACTTGAAAGAGTACTTCACAAATCCTGCGCGTTGTTGTCTCGGAAGCTGCCTTGATGAGGACGTCGGGCTCGGTCACGGGCTCAACTGAACGGAGATAGAAATAGGTGCATCGCTCGATAGCCTTATCCGCTTTATCTCCTCCATCTCGATTGTCAATGAAGACAGTGGTGAGGAAATTGACCTCACTTGCCATGATCTCGAGGGTATGTACCTCTTCGGCCATTAATTTAAGCCTATCGGCGTATCGTGCGACAATAATGTCGGTGACGTCTTGCCAATCAATCGTTCTGGAGAGCTGGTCTTTCCTCTCAGAAACCATCTTGTCTACGTAGGCCTTGATTATAGCTAGGCCACCTTGATCGGCGGAAGATAGCCGGGGCAAATCTTGTCGCTTGGGATCCGGATTTGTCAGGTTAACGGGGAAGAAAAAAGCCGAGATCATGGACGAATAATCGATGATGGTACGAGTCGACCCGATGCCTTGGTACCGTTCTGCTAATCCGCGAAGGTGCTCTAACCCTGCGAACCCTCTGCGACCCGGTCCCGGGCTCTGGCCCGTCCCATTGTCACTAGGACGCTGCAGCGCGTGCACCTGCTCTAAGCCGTCGGAGAAATCACACTGGATGATCTCAAAGCCAGCTTCCATGCGGATTATACCATCAAGGCCCCATCCCCGCGTCAACTCGCAGAGGTCTATTGCACGTTGGCGCTCATCCCTCGGGCCTCCGCTACTAGGAGGCTTTGATGGGGGCTCCTTATCGCCTGGATCTCGCGTCCGGAATCCTTGTGCTAGGCCCTCCTCAGGCTCCTTACCCCTGAGAATGAGGTCCTGTGAGTCTAACGTCCCCATGAACGTTTTGCCGCCGCTCATACCATCAGTATAGATGTACTTCATCGGGCGTGTTGTCCGATAAACATGCAAGTATCCATGATTTTCACCATCATCGTCATCCGCTGCTTTTAAGAGCTCCTGCGATCTCCCACCGGACTCGCCACCTGGCCTATGTCCAGGCCCGCCTCCCGGCCCGCCAAAGCGACTCCGCGCGAAACCCTCGGCGTGTTCAATCTCATAAGCAAGCCAGTCCGGTTCTGAAGGCGAAAGCGGACTATCGTTCCCGTGGTGAAATAAGACACCCTCGGGTACGGTCGCGAGGAAAAACGACATGCCGTTATGGTGAAGCGATGACCCCCATTGGCGCATTGCGTTATGGACGGCATTGAAGATTTGAGGTGCCCGTAGTCGTGCAATCTCCTCGCTTGGGCCGGAGCTAATACCGGCGCCTGGCTCACCTAAGCGGGCTCCAAGCACCGAGGTGGCGGCCAGGGAGGCACTCAGCAAAGTGCATTGACGCATCGATTCCCGGGGGCGCAAGGGCAAATATTTTTCTTGGTTTTCGTATTACTATAGCTTTTGACAAAAGATAAAATGGATAAATCAAAGTTTTAAGCAAGCGGCCCTCGAGATCTGTTAGAAATACACCTTTAGGAAGAAGACCAATAATTGACCGGTCACGCC
Source organism: Nemania diffusa (assembly GCA_038501195.1). NCBI lineage: Eukaryota > Fungi > Ascomycota > Sordariomycetes > Xylariales > Xylariaceae > Nemania > Nemania diffusa. The sequence continues at coordinate 3,511,919 of JBBPUQ010000003.1, forward strand.
AAACTTTTGGCGCAGTGGTTTTTTCTAACAAGATCCGATGAGGTGAGATGCAATATTCCTAGGATCTAATCTGATAAGATTGCGTGGTTGCGTCGTCAGCTCTCCCCACTTGTAGCAGCCCTAGTGGTCGCAAACCTCCCGGTATAACGGGCTAAGCAACAGATTAGTTGATTTACCTGAAGGTCGATCATGGCGACGATGACTTCGTAGCCCGTGTGGCCGGTTCCCCAAGCTCTCTCACTACCAATCTCTTGGCGCCAGAAATGCGACCGGGGCTCTTTCAATAGTGACTAGATGGCTATAGGACACCGCCAACACATATTATTTTTTATATCTTCCCCAACCTAGGTTACAGGATGAACCTGGCCAACTATAGGAGTAGTGTTAGAAATAAGCCTTTTAGATTGATTGAATTGATTGGTGTAAATTATTGTTGTTGTGTGTTACCGCTGTTCTAAGAGATTTTTCTTTAGCATACAAAATAAGTACATAAGTAGAATTTCCTAAAACAAAAAGTATTTTTTTCTAGTTAAAGCTTTTTAGCATTTAAAATATAAAGCTTAATTTATTTCTTATATATTTAATATATTTTTATAAAACTAAGTTTTTAAAGTATTGTTTTAACTAATATAAAAAGCTTAAAATAAACTATAATTTAATTTAGTAATCATTTTAAAAGTGTTAATAATAAAGCAGCAAAAAAACTAATTAATATTTAAACAAATAAACAGTTTAAAAATATACTAATTTTTTTTATTGATTTTTTATTACATTTTTAAACATTTTAAATAATTTGAAATAATTTAATAATGTAATAAAATAATAAATATATATATTTAAATAAATAAACAGTATAATAAAATATATATTATTTTTTTAACTTTTTATTATATTTTTAATCGATTTAAAAATTATATATTAATTTTAGTTTATATTAATTAATATAAAAACTATAAAATTATTTTTAAAAATATTAAAATCGATTTAAAAGTTATAAATTAATTTTAAATTAATAACTTATTAATTTTTTTTTTTAAAGCTTTTTTTTAAAACTTTTAAATTTTTATTAATAGCTTTTTTTATTTATTTTGTTTATAATTTCTTTTTTATATTAATTAAATTAAATTATTTTAAAAAGTTTTTTTATTTTTTTTTTATAAAACTTTTTATAAATTTATTTATAATTATTTTATTTATAAATATATATTTAACTTATAAATATTTTTGTTAAATTTTTTATTTTAATTAATAATTATATATATCGATATATTTTAATTTAATTTTTAAAACTATTATTTTTTTATTTATTAGTTTTATTATTTATTAATTATTATATTTAATTGTTATATAGTTTTTTTTTAATTTAAAATTTAGTTTTTTAAAAAGTTAGTTTATAAATAAACTTTTTTTTAAAGTTTATAATAATATTAAAAGTTTTATTTTAATTATTAAAATAATAACAATATTTTATTTTATAGTTTTTTATTTTATTATATTTTTAAATAAAATTATTATATAAATTTATAAACTTTTATAGTTTAAAATATTATTAATAAAAAAAAAGTTATTAATTATTACAAAATTATTTTTTATTTTATATTAAAAAATATAATATTTTGTTTTATATAAATAAAAAATTATTTTATTAATAATAATATAATATTTAAAATTTAAATTTAAATTAAATTAAACTAGCTTTAAAATTATAAAAATAATATTAAATTAAATTATTATAACAATATATAAAATCGATTTGATTTTTTTTTAATAAAAATATATTAAAGTTTAGTTTATAATTTTACTATAAAATAAATATTTTTATATTTATATAAAAATTTTTGATTTAATAATAAATTTATTTAGCTTATTAATTTTTTTAATATAAAAAACTTATAAAAACTATAATAAATATTTTTTGTAATTTTTTATTACTTTTATATTTAAAAACTACTATAAATTATTATTACTAATTATTTAATATTTTTTTTAAAAAAACTATATAATAATTAAAGTTACTTTTTTTTAGTTTTTTTTATAAATAATAATTATATTGTTAATATAAATAAAAATTAAAATATTATTTTTAATATAATAGTAAAATTTATAAAAAATTAATAAAAACTTTATTTTTTTTAATAAATTTATTAGTTTTTTTTATTATAAAAGTAGTAATTTTTATAAACTATATAAAGCTTTAAAAAATTATAAAACTATTAAAAACTTTTTATAATTTAAAAATATTTTTATATAAATTTTTTTATTTAATTTAATATTTATAAAAATATTTATAATATTATATTATTTAAATTTAAAATTAAATTTAGTTATAATAACTATTAAAATTTTAAAAGATTTTTTAATTAAAATAAAAATATAAGTTTTTTTTTATTTATTAAAAAGTTATTAATTTTTATAAACTATTAACTTTATTTTATATTTTTAAAAATTTTTTTTTTTATTAAATTTATATATATAAACTTATATATAATTAAAAAAAAGCTTTTTTTTTATTTTAATAAAATTAACTTTTATTTAAAACTTTATTTTTTTATAACTAATTAAATAAGTTTTTTTTATTTTAATAAATAGATTTTTTATTAAATATATTTTTAAATTTTTATAAAATTATAATAATAGTAGTAAATTTTTTTAATTAATTAGTAGCTTTTTTTTTAGCTTTATTATTAATTTTTTTAATAAATTAGCTGCTTTTTTTTTATTATTTTAATTTTTTTTAAAATAATAATAAAAATATTTTATTAATTTAACTTTTATAACTTTTATAATTAATTTATTATATATTTTTATTGTAATATTTAAACATTTAAAATTAAATATAGCTTTTTAATAATTTTTACAAAATATTATTTTAATATAAAAATTAAGTTTTTAATTTATTAAATTTTTAAAAAAATTGATTTTTTAATTAATTAATTTAATAAAAATATAAAAAATAGCTTATAATATTATTTTATATAAAAAAATAAAATAAAGTTTTTATAATAAGTTTAATAAAAAATAATTAAATTTTTTAATTATTATTTTAAATATTTTTAAATTTTATTTTTTATTTTTTATTTTTTTTATAAATATGTTTTTTAAGTTAATATTTATTAGCAAAAATGTAGTTTTTTTTGTTTTTTTATATAATTTTTTAATAATTAAATTAAAAAATTTTTTTATTTAAATATTTTATAGCAAGTTTTTTATAATATTTAAGTTTATATTTAAAAAGTTATTTTTTAAAAAGTTTATATTATTATTAAAAATAGCTTTTTTATTAAAAATAACATTTTTAGTTTTTATAATTTTATTAATTTAAAAATATTAAATATAATATATATTAAAAAAATTATAGTTAATAAAAAAGCTTATAAAAGCTTTAAAATTAAACTTTTAATTTTTTTTCTGCTTTTTTTTAATTTATGTAATTATTGTATATATTTTATAACTAAACATTTTTAAATATATTAAATAAAACTTACAATTGTTTATTATTTTATTTTTTAATATAGCAAAAAAGTAAAAATATTTATAAAAAAACTTTTAGTTTAAAAACTATTTAAATATTTAATTATAAAAATAAATTGTTATTTTAATAATTTTAAACTATAAATATTAAAACAGCTTTATATTTATTTTTATAGCTTTAGTTTTTTTTTTAATAAATTGTTTAATATATTTAATGCTTTTATTTTATATTTATATATATAATATAAAAAGCTTTATTTATATATTGTAATTTTTTTGAAGTTATTTTTTAAAAATTAAATTTTTAACAATTTTTTTATTTGTTTTTATTATAGCTACTTTTAGTTATTAATATATTTTGATTTAATTTAAAAAATATAATAATATTTTTTAAATATAATAATAAAATTAATTTTTAAAATAGTAATTAAAACAAACATTTAAAAATCAGTTTATAATAAATATAAAGTTTATAAAACTTTTATAACTTTTTATAAAAATATAAAAATTAATAGCAATTTTTTTTTTTGCTTTTGTAAATATTTTTTTAAAAAATCTATTAATTTGTTTTATAATTTTTTTTTTTATATATTTTTTGCAGTTTTTAGTTTTAATTTAATTATTTAATAATTTTTTAATTTTAATTTTAAAAATTTAACTTATTAAATAGTTTAAAAACTTAGTACTAAAATATTTTAATTATAAATATTATTTAATTAAATTTTTTTTTAAAGTATTTTTTTTTATATATAAAATTATAAAGTTTTTTTTTATATAAAAAGTACTACAATCGATTAATAAAAATAAATATTTAATTATAAACTAATTAAATCAATTTTAAAATTTATAAAAAATTAAATTATTAAATTAATATAAAATATTATTTATAAATTTATTATTTTATTAAATTTTTTATTTATTTAATACTTTTAAAAATATTAAATTAATAGTAATTTTTTTAATATAAATTATATTATATAGCTTTATTATTTTTAATCTTTTTAATTTTTAAAATTTAATATTTATATTTTTATAAACTAAAATTAAAAAAATAAAGTTTTTAATATATATATAATTTTTTAAATTAATAGTTTAAATATTATAAAATTAACTTATTTTATTAAATATATATATATTAATATTTAAATTTAAAATAGCTAAATTTTTTAATAAATAAACTGTTTTATTATTATAAATAAAATATATAAACATAATTTTTACTACTTTTTTAACTAATTAAAAAGTTTTGTTTGTTTTTTTTTTACTAGTTTTTTGTTTTTTAATTTTAATTTTTTTTGTTAGTTTTAAGTTTTTTTTAAAGTTTTTTTTAACTAAAACTTTAATTTTTAAATTTATAAACTAATTATTAAAAACTATTTTAAAAAAAAAATATTAGTATAACTATTAAAAATAACAGTTTATTTTATATACTATATAAAAAAAGCTATTTTAAAAGTTAATATTTAATTATAGCTTTTTTTAAAATATTAACAATTTGTTTTTTTTTTTTTAAATTATTAAATTTGCTTAATTTTTTTTTCGAAGTTTTTTTTTATTTTAAAGTTTTTTAGTTTTATTAGAAATTTTGTTTAAATTTTTTTTTAACTTTTTATTACTAAAAATAGCAGCAAAAAAACTTTTTATTACTTTTTTAGCTTTTAATAAAAACTTTTAACAAAATATATATTTTTAAAACTTTGTTTTGATTTTTTTCTATATTATTTTTTTGTTTTATATAGTTTTTATATAACTAATTATTAAAACAGTTATTTATTTAAATAAAATTATTAAAAAAGCTTTTTTTAAATCGATTATTATAAAATAAATATTTTTAAAATTAAAGTTGCTATATTTAATAGTTTTATTTATTATGTTTATTTAAAAAAAAGCTTAAACTAATAAATTTTTAAATATTTTATTAAAAAGTTTTTTTATTAAAATTGTATATTTTTTTTATAAATTAATTCAAAAAAGAAATATTATATAGTTTTTTATTTTTTATAAAAAGTTGTATTATTAATTAATAAATTTTTTATTTTTTATAATAATATATTTATATTTTTAAAAAATAATAAAAATTATTTATTTTTGCAGTTTTTTTATTTAATAGTAATATTTGTTATATTTTTTACTTATATAAATATAAATATTCTAGTTAGTATTAAAAGCTGTTTTTTTTTCAATTGTAAAATTTATAATTTTTATAACAAGTTTATTATTGCTTTTTTTTATTTGTAAAATTATAAATAAAGCTTTTTATATTAATTTAAATTAGTTTATAAAGTTACAAAAATAGTTAATAAAATTAAATTTTAAAAGCTTTATAATTTAAAAAGTTTTATTTTTATATTAAATAAATTTTTTAATTTTTAATTGTAATATTTTTGCTAAAAACTTTTTATTCTATTAATAAAAGTTTTTTTGTTTAATAAAAAAAATAAAATTGTTATTAGCTATTTTATTTAATTGATTAAACTATTATTTTATTATAAATAGCTTTAGTTTTAAGCTCGAAAAGTATATAAAACTTTTAATTGTTAAAAATAAGCTTTTTAAATTGATTAAATTAATTGGTATAAATTATTGTTGTTATGTGTTATTGCTGTTTTAAGAGATTTTTTTTTAGTATACAAAATAGGTACATAAGTGGAATCCCCTGAAACAGAAGGTACCCCTTTCTGGTTAGAGCTTTCCAGCACCTAAAATACAGGGCTTAATTTACCCCCTATATATCTAACAAGTAGACTAGGCGAGTATATAGATGGCTATATGGCATCCGTGGTTTCTGGCTTGTGAATATTTATGTTGGTCACCTCCTCGATAAGCCCACTATATACAATCACTAACCTTCATCCTAGATCCTGGCATTACCAACCTGTTATTAACCTCCACACTAGGTCTCAAAAAGTATGATATAATAGCATAACTAGACTACCTTGCTATAACTATTAACAGCCACTTAAGTCAGAAGCCATTCTGCCTAACGTAATCATGTATGCGACCAACGCCCGTTTGATTCCATGAGCCATAAGGGCCGGATTGCTACTCGGAAAGATTCATGTAAAACTACCTAAGGCAGTAGGTAGATTGTTACATTAAACACTTCCGGCGGCGGAGAGACTGTTTCTGAGATCTTTTGCCAAGTATTCACAAGATCAAATGAATAGACGTCCCCTATACTACTACTATTAACGGGATGGCCGAAAATCTCGGCCTTGAGGGGCTTTTGAGGTATTTCCCGGCTTTCGTCTTTGAGCCATATGTCTACTTTGTTGTTAGCGGTATGATTGACTTCAAGTTATACAGACATTAACCTACTCAGTGGACCTAAAGCTTTAAGCGAGATACCCAAAAACGTATTTAACCCATCTTCTTTGTGCAGTGTGGGTGTTGTCGCAAGCGCAGCTGCTCCAGTCATCTTCCCTCGTAAGCCAAGTATCACATATTGAAGGGTTCCTATGCGACTAATGGGGAAAGCAGTGAGAATTTCAAAGTCCATGGGAGAGATGGAGACATCTAAGAGGCCCGTATTTCTAGAGAAATCGTAAATCTTATCTTTAATATGACTTTTGACGATGTATCCGTGTTGAGCATCAAGATCAGGAAAGCATCGTGTCGTGACAATTTCCATGCGCTTGTCTGCCCCTAGATTGAACAGGCCTAGAAACACAGACTTATGATGGGCGGCTGCTATACGAAGGAATCGAGCGCCGTGCGCTTTGTTATAAACTTCGGTGGCCCTTCCCTTAATTCTTGGGCGTAGGATCTTCAGTCGTCCTGCGGAGTCTAAACCTGTGATCTGATTGATAATATCGAGATCATGGTCGCCGGGGACATCGGTAATGTAAATCGGCCCGCCTGACAGGCATCGGGCTGCTGCATGGAGAGCTGGAAATGCCCCGGCAGTCTGAAACATGTCCCAGTCAGGCAGCAAATTTAGATGCTGTGTCAGGACAGCATTGTGAGCGTTGGAAAAGAGATGCCACGAATGCGAACTTGGTTCATCAGGATAGAAGTCGTCCGAGTTCCGTACAAGGTAGGGAGGCCGGTCGCTTGGCCTGATAAATGAGTAGAATAAAATTTGCGGTGTTTGTGACATGCATGATATTGCGCGGTGTCCAAAGTGCTTCGATGCGGCAGATAGCCAGGCGTCTTGATAGGCGTACATGGTGGTCCTACGGTCTTCAGCTCTATCCAGGTAGTCTGGGTAGTATTGATTGTCAGCTTTGACTGAATCTACACCGCAACCGACCAAGAATTTATAAAAGTCGTCGTACATTTGGTGTATATCGGTAGGGGAGATGATCGTGATAGCACCTCCGGCCATATACGGCTCTATGCTTTGCCGTTGTGCCTGTATAGTAGCATAGCATTTAGCGATATGACCAGTGGGTGAGATTCCGCCCCAGTAACCGAATATTCCATGCCAAACCGCGATATGGCGGATTGAGCGGTAGCTATCGCGAATTTTTTGAATGGTATGCCCCAACCCATGTGGAAAGTTGGGTTTCGTGGCTTCGAACTCTCGCCAAGAAAGGGCGAAGGTGTCTGAGAAGCCTTGAGTATCCAGGCTTTGCCAGTTGTCGTCAATGATCAAGTTGGAAATGGTAATTCCGTGATCCGAAAGAGTATCAATTGCATCTAGAATTCCCTGCTCGCTCAACTCACGACCCAATCCATTCCAAGTGCAATATGAGAATCCATCGTACCATTCCTCCAAAGACGGCCCGTTCGCGGTGTTCTCATCAGCATCCTTAATGGAATCAGACCTAAGGAGAAGTCTAGATGCTGCTGACACGGCACATTTAAAGGCATTATTGGATGATTTCGCAGCAGAAATGATGATAGGAACCTTTTGACTTTCGGGCAGATCATTGCGAACAGCAACAAAGACGTTACCGAGTTCACCACTCTCTAAAGTGACGAGGGTCCCGGGGATGCCATTCACAGGAAGTACAACAACGTGTAGCCCATCCTCTCGAAGAAAAGAAGTAGCAACACCGGGCTTATCAAGATGAAATTTGGAATCACCTTGCCGTGGGCCAAGCCACGGTGTAGAGTGACGAACAATCGAAAACCATTTGAGGACACGGAGAGGCAGTCCCAGATTCGATTTCGTCCATGAACTGACCTCGCCTGTACTTTCCGGCACAAGAGTATGGCCGATCCAGGTCACGCAATCATTAGCTGAGTCCGGTGCAGCAAGGTCGAAATCCCAAGACTCGTCGCTATCGGAAAATAGGACGTTGAAGTTATGAAAGCTCTCGAGGGGGAGTCCAGTTTGGAATACCAGTAGTCCGTCTTGCTGATGGTCGAAATCGTTTGCCCAGGAGCTCAGGCCATCTACTGTAACCCTCAGCGTGTATCGCGCGACATCTAGAGCGATTTCATGCTTTTCGAGCCGTCCCTCAAACTTGAGCCTTGCTGGTGACTGGTCACGTGGCGCGGCCTATTGTGATGGATGAGATAGAGCTATGGGAATGGGTTGGGGTCAAGAGCGAGCACCAACAGGTTGTAACTGCAATTCTCTCCAGCCTGCTGCGGCTTCGTGCCACACGTAGACCTCGAGGCTCGAGTTTGGATGCTCTGTAATGTCTATTGCCACATGGAACTGGACTGATGATGCACTGATCACGGTGGCGGCACCAAGAGGAGGGTCGCATGCGAGTGTGCCTACCCTTAGAGCCATCTCCAACAGGTAATACGGTTCACGAAGTTCAAGTGAAATTCGAAACTCCAGGCGGACATAAGGTGCCGAGTCTATAAGAGGAAATGTGAATACATTTGACTCTTACTGCGTATAGAAGTTGGCTGCCATTTCCAAATTGAGTAGCCCTCTGTAGAGGGGCGTCAGTTGAGGCGGGGAAGCAATGGCCTGTTACATTAGATACGTATTCTGTACCAGGTAAGGTTTATGTACTTCGTACCTCAGTACTAGCAAAGCTCGGGCCATTATGTAGATACCTACCAGGTACCTACTAGGTAGGTAGGTAGGTAGGGACATCATACTTACTTACATTATGTAGATAGTTGCCTAAGCTGAATAGAATATTCGCCTCGATCCTTGAGGATAATGAGGCTCTCCTGCCCCCGCACCTGTTCCAATGCGTTTTTTTTTCTTCTTTTCCTTTCCTTTCCTACTGTCTATGCTCACAGCACTTCCATTATGTGTTTCGGCAACATTACCGTCGAGTCGCTATTTATATTGCCGACTTGTTACGTCCCGCATTCCCTCTTCTGTTACCCGGAACGTATCGATGTCCCACTTACTCCCGGTTCCGTTACATGATATCTCCGCCTTCGAAGCTAAGGCCTCCGAAGCCAAGGCCGACACTAGCGCTGCACGCAACATCTTATCACATATTCAGTAAATGGATCCCCTCTCATTGACAGCCAGTGTCATCACCGTCGTGGGCGTTGCCGATGCCGCTGGCCGTGGTTTGAAGAAGCTAATTGCCCTGAGAGGCGCCTCGGATGCCATCCTCGCTCTTAATAACGAGATCTCAGATCTGAGATTGACCCTGAGAGAGCTTGATTCTATCCTTCAGGGATCAAAGGCAGACGATTCCACTTTAAACGAGTACCTACAAGGAAGTGTCTCTCCGAGCATTGATACTACAAGAAAGAAGCTCGTCGCGCTCGAACAGCTCGTTCAGAGTCGTCTGAAGAAGCCAAATGGGAGTGCAGATCGATTTGGCTGGCTCAAATACGAGGAAAAGATCCAGAAGCTCCAGAAGGAATTCAGACATCTGAGACTGAACTTAGGGACCGTCCTAGGCATTATCTCTTCGTAAGTCATATCTCCCCGGGATTTATTTAAATATAATATACTGACCTTTCCAGAAAATCCGCATCTAGACTCGAAACACGGCTTGACAGTCTTTGCTTCGTTGCCGAGCAACATCGCATAGAGACACAGGAACTTGTCCAACAAGGCGAGGCCATTCATAAAGCCTTCTTACAAGTGCTTGAAAGGCAAAAACAAAGCGAACTACGCTGGGCCGCAATTGAAAGGCAGGCACATATTGAGCCACCACGGTCCGCGCCATTCAGCATCCAACCAAGGGGGCTACCTGATGGATTATCGGCTCTTCGTATGCGGTTCCTCCAGCGCCGTCGATGCTCTCCATACTGCGATTGTGCATGCCACCACACTTCTCGCTTTCGCACCCCGCGCATGCTTCAGTTTTTAATTGGTACCCTTAGCGTGGGATATAATGGCGTGCCAAGACTAACCAACCCATGCACCAGCTCTGAATGCCAGAAGACTCCGGAGGGATTTATCACTGTGAACTATTACTTTCCCACTTGGCTAGTGGGGAAGGTGTTTGTCGCAGGGGCCAGACTCACCAACTACAGGGGACCGGAGCTTTCCATAAGGATTCTGAATGTGCGAGATCCTGAGAGTACGATTTTTCTAGCCACACACAATAATGACGCATTGACTCTTCAGACACTATTGAGTAGTGGCGAGGCTTCTGTGCTTGATGTGCAGCATGGTACAGGGCACTCAGCGCTACACCTTGCGACGATGAAGAGCAAGATTGATGTGATAAAAGTCCTACTACAATTCGGTGCCGAACCTTATCTGGAAAACGGTACCCAGGAGACGTCATTTGACATGGCATGGAACACCATTCTCTGCTTCGAAGATACTGCCTATGAGGACGAATGGCGTGTAGCGGAGGTGAAGCAGCTGTATCCAAACACGGCCGCCCTTGAAGAGCGGCGAGTCTTCTCACGCATTCATCAAGTCGTCTGCAAGTTGTTGCCCTTAGATCTCGAGGTCGAGTTGGACAAGAACGACATTCCAATCGACGAGCCAGATGCTGATGGTCGAACAGCCCTACACTGGGCAGCTGGTCGCGGAGACGAGAAATCAGTAGAGATACTTCTTCGACACGGTGCGCATCCGGATAAGGCAGATCGAATAGGTCAAGGTCCTCTTCGGTCTTCCCTGAAGGCCTCAGGTCCAGAATGCCTAATCCTTCTCATAAAGCATGGTGTCAATGTTATGCAAGTAGATCACTGGGAGCAAACTTGTCTGTTAGCGTCAATGTATTACAACAACCCAGTAGCCTTTGGCCTCCCCCTCGTGAAGGCTGGTATCGACATAAACGCACGGGATTCTACCCGCAGAACCGCCCTACTAGAAGCTATTCGATTCGGCCATTCGGATGCCGCCGAAATGCTTGTTGATCATGGCGCTGAGGTGAACCTGCAAGATAAGGACGGGATATCTCCCTTGGCAGAGTCGATACGATATAATCGCCACGCCACAACTAACAAGCTACTGCAGAATAGCTTCATCGACACTACTATTCTCGACAACTGCAGACGTTCCATCCTTCACCACGCTGCTAGTGAAGCTGACAAGAAGATGCTACGTCTATTAGCTAGCTTCAAACTAGAAGGCATTGACCCTAACGCTAGGGATAGAGACGGCATGATGCCGTTAGATATTGCTGTCAAACGTCAGGCACGAGAAACCGACGATAGCAAACTCTGTCTAGTGGACGAGGCATGGGTAGCGGCTTTCTCCCTAGTTATGGAAAATGTAACAACGATAACGCAAGACCCACTGCCGACGTACAAGGACGAGGAAGACCAATTCATAGGGTATGCTTCAACGGATTCCCCAAGCAGCAGTGTCTATTTCGACGCAAGATGATCAATGCATTTTTCACATTCCTAGTCTATCTAGTTGCAGTCGACTTCGACTAGGTTTAGGCCCGTCTAAATCCGATCTGGTATGAACCCTATCTAGTCTCTTCAGCAGCTAGGTAGTTCTACGACAAGGGCTCATACCTTCCTCGTGCCTACGTAATGAAAATTCGACAGGAAAGGATAATAAGATGGCCCTATAGTGTTAGTAACTATTGTTAGTAGCTGGCCCATAGTCCTGGCGGCACTATTAAATTATGGTCTAGAAGATCCAGGGTCTCCAGAGAAATACCCCGGGGGTTAAAAATGAGGTAGTCTAAAGAATTAGAGACGATACCACCTGGCACCAGGGTCAGGACGCGTAACCGCAGGACCCCGAATGCTCAACCGCTCCTTTTTTCTCGATACAGCGCCCCGGGCGAAATGCAGGTACCAATAGCAAAACGGGGGGCCGCCGGCTACGGCGAAAGGGCGGTTAGAAAAGGTAGAACCGGTAATTACCTCGCCAGAACTAAGGTGATTAAACAATATTGTAAGTCTCTTGACATTCATATTGGCTTTCCTGCATTTCAGTACGGCCGCTTTATTTTATGCTTCATTACATGATTCATTATATGACTAATAGACATAGGATAATCCCTAGATCCAACAACTCTATACGCCGTGTCAGTGTTGACACGTAAAGTAAGCATGATAATTCGTCTAGTCGCGGATTTATTTTTAATATTTTACGTGAACACGAGATTTAAATATCTTTGAAGAAATTAAGTAAAAGAAAATATATATATATATCTGAGGTTGTACCGTTTATCATCGCCGATCCGCCATGGTCTTAGGAAATTATATTTCGAAACAGTATAACAGAGGTTATCATGAATAGATATACGTCTCGCCAACTAAGTGGGTTATCTTAGATTTTAGTTAAAATAGCGAGTCTATCCACTCTAGGGTCATATGCTGTCAAGAAGGATTCACACCCACCGTAGTCTCTAAGGTTACGGTCAGCCCAACGGCAATCGGGGATGCTGAAGTCTTCAAGGTGAAATCGCGACGAATAGGCCATAGCAAGATTGTCAAGTTCGATAACTAGATGCGTATACACTCGTCGATCCGGTTTCACCAGACGATGCGGCGTTGTTGTCAGTGGCCACATTCACCGATGCCGACGACGGTCAGATGATCGTGTAGTCTTTAAACAGCAATGTCTATTGTGGAGTGACCCTAAGTATCACCATCCACGGGCGCCCGGCTTCGGCTGATTAGTACCGAGGAATTAAGTTATGTGACGCGCCAACAACGTCGACGAAGGTTGACGGTAATATGAGCGTCACGAGGATTGTCGATCAAACATTCCGCAACTTTCCCCCGAAGATCAAATAATTTTTGGCCTATCCTTGGGGTTCCGTGTTCAAACAAATAACATGAAATCATCAGTCAATCCCGAATTCAATTGAATTTACGACGAACTAGATAGAGAGTAGGGCCCCCGTGCAGTGATATAGGATCGAGCATTATATAACATCGTGGCCATTCGAGAAAAACCAGGCGCCAATGAAATGCGTTCGCTAAGGGCACCGCTGTACCAGTAATCATAGGAAACGTTCTGCAAGCACTCTCCACACTGTTCCCCCATCATATGCCACGACTTCAGGCTCAATTTAATGAAGCGAGGTACAAATGTCGCATAACTTGCAGCTCGCCAGTTTCGAGCGGCTTAGAAGCGAATAAGGAAAGCTCCTAATATGCATACGCCTTATCTTTGAGCCCCCCTAACCTGCATTGCATTCTGGCCGGCTCCTCGTTGGCCATTCAAGGCGGAGAAGGGTGCAATGGACGACAAATAATATTCTAGATCACACCGCGTGCATCTCCACGATTTGCTGACTTGATCTCCGCCGGCTGAGATGGTGCAGTTTTGGTCCAAATATGTCCCCGGACAGAACCCCGGGCTCTCCCGCAGTCTATCTATGGCTACGGCATGTATTTGCGATGACAAGTAGAGGAAGGGGAGGGACCACACACGCAGTACGCGCAGTTTAAAGCAAGCATAGTCGCTCTATCGACTCTGGCTGGATTCGAACCGCTCTCTTTGTATTTTGTCTCTCGTCCATGCTTTCCTCTGTCCAACTTCGATTCTTGGCCCTGGGTCAGTCGTGCATATATATCTAGGCATGTATATGCGCGATACTATTCACAACATAATATTCATAATACCCCTGACAAATCACACAACTTCATAACTCCAAGTACTAGTCGTACACCTACGAAGCATAGGTCAACCTTGGCTTGAATGTATATCCCCGGCATCATCTACGCCCGTAGTAATGTCTCCCCGGGCCCTCGGAGTGAGGGGCCCGGGGCCGAGCAACATCAGCAAGTGTTCCCCGCCTCAGATTCTCCCAACGACTGGACACCAGATATAAATCACCGCCACCCCCTCGCATGGCTCATTATATCCCCCTCGGCACCTAGTAGCGGCTCGCTAGGCAAGCGTTCCACCAACCCCAATACCACAACGAGTGTCGTCGCAGGCATCCTCGTCACCGCATTCATCATATTCGCAGGGATTTTCCTCTACGTCTACCGCCGGTCCATCCGGTTTCGCCAGCAGGCACGCAGCAAGCGCCGCCGCCACCGCCATCGAAGGCGGGCATCCGGCGTCTCGAAGAACTCGCAGGCATCGGATGCAGCAGCAGGAGGTGGTGGTGATGGAGGAGGAGGTGATGGGGGAGACACGGCAGCCGATGCCGGAGCGCAGGCTTGACAGTGCTTACGATGCGACATACACGCGCTCGTCGCAAATTTGGTGATTTCTTTTGGGGAAGCGCCGGGGACGACATCCGACTAACGAGACAAATGAGACGACTATCACGATCGGGGGAAATGTACGAGCGGAACTACGCCAGAGTGTGCATAGCGCCAGACGAGATATGATGTTCTACGGTTCCTTTTCCTGCGTCCATGATTGGTAAATATTGGTGTCCACGGTTTGGTTCAGGGTCTGCATGCGTCGATGCTTGATTTCCCATAATCAGTCGAGTATCTGTATTATTTCATAGTACGTTGACCTCCTGTATTCTTCGAGATATTTTTCAGGTGTACAATAGAATTGGCCGGGCCACAATAAAGCGTTTCGACAGTCAAGTTGTGGCATCTATACAGATTTGGTTCGGCATAGAATGTACCTACCAGGACGAAAATTTGGGGTCGCCCCGAGTACATAGTTCAGTTACCCCCTTTCCACATCGGCCACCCCAGGCGACCGCTTTCTTTGGTCTACCTAGTCCAATCCCATTATCGGCTGCTTCTACCCGCGATTTTCGGGCCACTTGAGGCTATCGTACAGTATCCGAGCCCACTTTCACTCATATGTGCGGTCCAACAGGGGGCAATGTCCCTATCATTTGTCGCGCCTCACTTCCACTTCCCCACACAACCTGGGGGGATCTCTTGGGGGTCTTGGATTGGTGCCCAACGAACGATTTTGACAGGACTGCATGCAATATTTCACAGCAGAGTCGGGCCAGCTCATGCCAGTTGATTGATTGATTTATTATAGTATAAATGCGGTTTAACCGACGGTAACCTCATTCATCTCTAGGCTTCTAGGACCACCACATGCTCATCGCCTTTCACATGTCGCTTTTATTTTATGCATCCACCCATACACCACCGGATTTCCGCATGCAGTCATCCAACTGTCATGTACTAGGTCTAGGTGCCGCCGCGCCGGCCGTATTTAGGGCGTTGACTATTTGCTGTTCTGTCTTAAGTTGGATGATATACCTTCCAAATCCCTACGACGGGTCCTATATAGCACAACAGTGTGCGTAACATGGCAGCTACTACAAGGCGCTCCCATTACGTTGCTTTGAATGATTAGGTACACGACAAGCACTAATGTAGAAGAAAATTAGTTTAGGTGGCACGCAGAGAATCGTCACCACTACAGAAAAGCATGAGAGCCGCGAAACGATGCGGCGAGCGATAATGGTCCAGAGACTCCTATAGGATCGACGTTTTCTACCTGAATCCATATTCTATTCTGAGTGCACCTACAGCATCCGGTGTATTCTCTGATAGTTGTCGAGAAAACGTCACATTACTATTCAAGATGTTGGTCTAGAATGGATGCTCCTCTTCAGGTAGGTACCCCCACGGCGTGCGTGGGGTGCTTGGTTGTCTACCTACCTCGAATTTCGTCAGTTTCCTAGTGCCTCTGATCGAATAATGGGAGTGTGTAACCCCCCATTTCCAATCTATTAAGAAAACCACAACAGATCAGCAGACTGAAAACCCCCTCCTATTTTCGCAAATGCTTTATTGATTATAATCTAAAACTCAAAAGGAAACATATTATAAATATTGAATTAAAAATAATACAAAGCTAAAAGAAAATGTTTAAAAGTTTTAATTATTTAAACGTTTAATTTCTATTGTATCTGTTTTTTATAATAGGTTAAGTAATGAACATGATATGAAATCAAGTAATTCTTACAATATTCAATAGTTCATTCAAAACTGATTACTATAAAGGCTCTTATTCTAACAACAAGAACTTGCGTCAGAAAATTAGTTAAACAGCCTTCAAAGAAGTCTAGAGTAAGGTTCAGACTATTCGAGGATAATGGGTTGATTAACTTATTAGAATATATAGTTCAGTCCGCTTTCCTTTTGACGAAGCTATCATTCAGCCCCGTGTTTTCGAGTAGCGCCAAGTGAATATATATCATCCCTTAAAGCTGTTCTCCTTTTTACGATTGACACCTATTATAATACACAGTTGCTTGTAGGCACGACACGTATATCCATCTGGTTTCTGACTTTCAAATGCATTGTACACGGCAATGACATCCTATCAACCTTAGCTATTTCTTGCAGATTGTACAACGAGGTAGGTTAGATATCAGCGTGTCAGGGGGGTATGTCACAGAGTGAATAACAAACCTGTAGTAGCTAGGAAGGAGGGTGTATGAGGGTGTGGGTAGCGCTCAATAGTTGGATTCATTGATTCCTAGCCCCCTAGGTCATTAGAGAGGGACCAAAGGTCCTATATATAGCCAAAATAATAGATACAACCACCCTATAAGGTCTACCTAGGTAGTTACTCTATCTTCTGGCATAGCTTTTATGACTGCGCGCCCTGCCCTAGCGTGCATGTGTATGTATGCGTGAATAGAGCTAGCTAATTCGAAAGTTTGTACAAAAAGTATTGGGTTGTTTTACAATATCAGCCCAATGATCCACTGACTTGGATTTGGGAGATGATGAGTAGCATGCAGATCCCAAGAGGCGATTATGACTTTCAATTTACGAAAATGGAAGAACAGGTGAAGCCTAAAAAGTTACGAGAACTATCTAGCGCGCGGCTTTTGTTCAAGCGCTGCGCATTCAGCAGAGTGGGTTATTGATATCAGTTAAGTTCCAAAGCAGCACGTACATAATATTTTAATTGCTATTTACAAATTGACACTTGTTTACTAAATATTTACAAGGAAGATTGCCAGTTCATATAGGTCTTTTTATACGCTATGGAGATTCCTGGTTATCATGTCCTCAGAATTGCATCTGCGCAATCACCTCCTCTGAGTTGAGCCAGGCGCACCGCTCACTCAGCTGTTGAGTCGCGACCTCGGGTGTCGCCTCCGACCCTTCCACTGCCGACAAACCCTCGTGCGGCCCGCCTGCCACGAAAACCCTCCACGGCGCGTTTTCTCCGGTAGGAAACGCACTCTCCCATCCAGCAAAGGTCTCGTGACCCTCGAGCGACGGCCGACCCAGGGCCGCAAACGTGCTCCACGAGCGAGTCCCGCGGCGCGCGAGCGCGTAGTCTTCCGGGGAGGGATCGAACGGATACCCCTGCGCCGATTTATTGTAGCGGTCGATATCACCGAACACGTACTCTAGGTCTGAGGTGTGGAAGACGCCGATCCCCGGAAGCCCGGCGGACGCGTAGGCCGGGTCGAGGAGCGTCTGGTTCCACTCGAAGAGGAAGACATTCTCCGAGTTCTTCGCGGCAAGGGCCGCCCCGAAGCCCTGCGGCATACACACCATGAGTATATCCCTCCAAATCCGCGCGGTGCGGAAGAACTCGGCGCTTAGGCCAGCGGCCACGTCCGCGGTGAAATCGGTGGACGGGTAGAGCGCTAGCAAACCGTCAAGCGTCTTATTGTTCATGGCGGGCAAGTAGGCCCCAATAAAGGCGCGCGTGTCGTCGGGAGTAGAAATGGAGCGGTCCGTGGCCCCGTTCAGGTCGTCCTGGCACCACCCGATCACTGCATGGATATTCTCCGCGAACCGGCCCTCGCGGACCAGCGTCGATGGCGCGGCGGGGAGGAAGTCACCGTCCACAGTCGGCAGCCAGATGTCGCCAGTATTACTGGATATTTCGGACGAGAAGGTTGCCGCGCTGGCCTCGTACAGCGCTTGCACGTCGAGCTCTCTCAGACACGCGACTTCGTCTTCCGAAGAAGAACGGTCGCACCCCGCGTAGGTCACGACGCGGGCCCAAGCATCAGACGTGAAGTTCCCAGTGATGCCCGGCTCAAGCGCCTGGCTCTCACACACCGCGCGCTGGAAGGGTACCTCCCGCTCACCGCCATAAGCAAGCACCTGCATCCCGACCGCTAGTCCGCCAGACGACTGGCCAAGGATAGTGATGCGTGATGGGTCGCCGCCAAAGAGCGCGACATTGGCCTGCAACCACTCGAGAGCGAGGCGTTGATCACGCAGGCCGGCGTTTGTAGACCCCTCGGCGCGTAACGCGTCCGAGACGCCAAAGCCGAAAACTGCAGTGGCCGCGTCAGCATTTCTGAGTTTTGAGTCTTGAGTCTCGAGAAGAGAAATAAGAATTAGGCAGAGAAGAGTAAGAAAAGCAGAACATACCGCCAAGACGATAGTTGATGTTAACTTCGATAACAGGCAGCCCATTCACAACGGACTCACGCACGAGTGCGTCAGGCGCGTACCGCAAATCATTGTTGAATCCTAGCCAAAACCCGCCGCCGTAGATGAACACCATGACGGGCAGCGCGTCGCCCGCCTGCGTCCCCGCCGGACGCGCGATGTTGAGGTTGAGACAGTCCTCCGACGTGTCGTTCACATTGGACAGCGCGTTGGGCCCCGACAACGCGTTCAGGGTCTGCGGGCAGGCATGCCCCGGGGTCTGCGCGACAACGGTGCTGTTAGCTGGGGGGGAGTATGGGACCGGGGGCCGGAACCGATTCGCTCCGCCCGTGTCCTCGGCAAAGGGGATGTTCAGGAAGATCTCGATACCATTGCGCTCAAGGCCCAGGTAAGTAACACCGCGGGAAGAGTCAAAGGCCGAGGGGGTCGAGTCGCACACCGCGGCAACGGCGGAGCCAGCAACCCAGAGAGCGGAAGAGAGTCTCATCATTCCAGAAACAACTACGGACGCAAAGGAAAACCCGCCGGCCTAGAAGGAAATATCGCGGGCAAAAGCGACTGCATTAATCCCATACCTAGGGTAACAGTGCACATGGCTACCTAGGTAGGTATATATGCAAACTTCTCAACAACAAGAGAGGATCGTGATCCTTTCGCGATTAGCTTCATCCACAATGCAATTTACAGGGGACAACAGAATCTGTGGGGCTCTTATCTTCTATACGAAGTGTTTATTAATCATTCGAATCCTTCCAATACGCGAAACCAAGTTCTTGCCCTCTGCTAAAGCTTAGTCTGGTCAATACCGGCACTAGCCGTCAATTCAACTACAAGGGATGTAGATAGACGACGTCAATGTTTCCTTCACGTGAGTCCCCAATCGCCCGCCACCCACTTTCACTCACAACGCTAGCTAGACTCCTTCTTTCCCATAATCATCAAGCACGAAATTACTATTGTTATGATTATTACCATTGTTTAAATATATATATAATTTCACACTTGTCGAGAAGCTTCCTATGCCTCCGTATACTCAAGAAGATGTTGATTCTGCCGTTGCAGCATTTACAGCGGGCCGTAGCATCCGTAACTTGTAAGGCCACCCTCAAATTGGCGACTCCAAGAGCTACGCTTCAAGACCGTATCGATGGTGCCCTAGCTAAAAAGGAAGCCTTAAGTCATTACTTAAAAGTCTCTCTAGAGACTGAAGAACGATTAGCTCAATGGGCACTTTTTTAACCCTACTTAGGGCTCCTCCCAATTGATTCAAAGCTGAGAAATTTTGCAAGGCGTGTTGGGCCCGAGGACTTAATATATTACTCGGAAAACATTTCGGTTTCCCGTTTCCTATCGAAAACACCCGGGGGACGAACCTGGTTATCAATTATTGAGTGCATTTCTGCCATCACAACCTTTTTGCCCCCGTGGATGATTTTTAAAGATAGATCGTTACAACAACAGTGGTATCCTTTATATCTGAAGCTTTTTATAGACTAGAAAGGGGACCACTAGAAAATGTTGGCACCATTCGAAAAGGTATGGAGTTTCTGCTTAGAAACCTTGTCCAGCTCCTATTGTCATCACAGTTCGTAATCTTCGCGGATAGAGCACCTCTCTAACTTTGACTAGAAAGGCTTTGAAATAATAGTCAGCTAAGAGTCTTGGTATTCTTTGCGATGTTGCCGACTATGAAAATACCTGAGGTTGCCCATTTTGTTATTCTTGACCGCTATTCGTAAGGATGGGAACACCAATCGGCTATATTCAGCACTTACACTAAGATTTGCTTTTGCCAAAATGGTGGTGGCGGCTTCGTGCAGCTTAGCATGGTCAGCTTGTCCCGGAGATGACAAGACCGCGGAAGCTGCCTCCTATCTGCCTGACACATGGAGCACTAGCCGGGACTTTCAAGCCAACCAGAGCATAGGTACCCGCGATAGACTACAACCCAAGATCGCAGTTATGGCACTGTCCCATATATATAAGACCTGCAAACGGCCGAGGTTCCCAACTTTCTACTTTTGGTAGTGTTGTGGTTTAATAGCGTTGCAGTTTTATTCTATTACAGGTTATAAATAAGCTCATATTGAAAGACCTTAATTCCTTTCAAGTTAAGTTCCCTTTCCTCGCACGATTCAGGTTAGGCTAGGCCCTTAGTAGACAAGATAGCATCGGGAAACTAAGTGTCAGATCAGGAGAATTCAGCCCCAAAGCTGCCCCTCTCCTTAATAGGCAGGTGGCATCTATCTAGGGCACATTTATTTAGAAAGGAGGAGCAGGTTACCGCGCAATGATTAGACTAGAACCGCAGGACGCATGCATCCTTCTGCTCTCTGAGCTGGTACAATTCAATAATAAGCGACATGCAGCTCTCATCTTCCGACATAGCCAACCATATCATGGCCCCTATCTTGATGGCCTAGCTTTTTATGGAGAACTGCTTCTATCCCTATGGCAAATTGCGTGGTTTAGGACCGGGGGCTCAGAAGCCGCCGAAATATAAATTGGCGGGCAAACTATTATTTCCTACCCCTAATAATTTTCATCCCCTTTCTTCTATTTGAAACTATTCTCGTAGAAGTTTTATGAGATCACTTCATAAACGCCGCCCTTTACTATAGCCAACCGTTGAGTATTGTAAAACATTCCTAGATACAAGTCTTGGCTAACATGAGCACTAGTAGTGTTGCTACTGCACTATGGACCACATTAGAGAAGATTTCAATGTCCCACAAATCTGGGTAAAAAATGTAGCAACGCTTGAAAGGTATAGCCCTCCGAGCAGTTGGGTGGCATTTCACGATTTTGTAAAAGAAAGAGGATGGGCACTTGATCAAGATTACAAACTTGTTATATCTGCTGATGAGAATCTTGAACTATTATCGAAACATGAGGTTTATCTGGGTCCATTGTTGCAAGCGTGGCTGTTCTTTGGTTTGATATTCACGGTTGTTCAACAAGCAGGACAACCCATCCTCACGTACGATGATCTTGTGACCGAGGATAAGAAATACGTCACTACGGAGAAGCTGAATAGGGCAATACAAAAGTGGGAAAGGTGGGAATTTGAGAACAAAAGCGGAATCCAGCTTAGAATGATTCGCACGGAAAAGATATTGGATATCGCACGACGCGTGACACGCAGAAACTGCAGTAATGACAGGAATGAGAGACCTTGGTATCCGTATGGGGGCCCGCTTTATGTTGCCGATTCCCTATCACTTTCCTTGATGGTATTGGGAGAAACCCTGTCGGCCGCGAAAGCGCACATTCTAGAAAGAACCGGTTCAGAGCTCAGGGGCTGGCACCGCAACGATGGAGAAGGCTGGGGACAACCACATTATGTATGGTTAAGAATGTACGACGAACATTGGTGTCCTAGAACTATTTATCTGTGGCGAAACCAACTTCGATCAAACGCCACCCTCCTTCTAGCATCGTACTACGCGTACCAGGAGACTAGTCGGTTTCGGGGTACGGATCATATCGAAGGCAAATGCAACAATCACAACTGTTTCGTGAAGCCTGTGGACAAAGCTGGTGAATATCAGCCAGCACATGCCGCCAATTGCAATAGAGATTGTGGGGAAATGCAAGGACCAAATATGATCGCGGTTCGTGAGCTGTTGAACGAGAAACCAGACGCGAAGATTCCGTTATTACAATTCAAAGAGGACCCTACAGATGCGAGTGTGATCCAACTGACAGTTCTACCTCAAACGGAAGAGATAGAATATGCAACACTTTCGCATGTATGGTCAGACGGATTTGGGAATGAAATTGAGAACAAGCTGTATCCATGCCAGCTCCGGTTCATCTGGCGACAGCTTCGCAGCCTCGGAGATGGAGAGCGCCCATTTTGGATGGATACATTGATAATCCCTGTTGCACAAGACCACCGAGATATGAGGAAGCTTGCAATAGGCCAGATCATGACGGTTTTCCGAGAATCATCCTTCACGATCGTGCTGGATGGAGGCCTGACCAACCTGCCTCCGGGGGTGGAAGATAAGCCGGCACATGCTGCTATGAGGATCCTAGCTAGTAGTTGGATGCGGCGTCTCTGGACGCTACAAGAAGCCTTCGTAAGCAACAAAATCCATTTTTCATTCCGCGAAGCGCAGGAACCTGGTAATTACTTAAGAGAATTTACGGATGTCTCCGTAAAGCTAGATAGCTCTGGAGCCGGTGCTACAACCGCCCTGCTTAAGATGCTAAACGAGCATCTAAAGCATCGTATTATTGGTCATGAAAGAGGCACAAGGAGAAAGTCTCACATACAGGGAAAATCGGGGCTTCATGGAAAGGAAGCCGCAGCGTTGATTGCTAATATATGGAAAGCAGCGAAGTGGCGTGTAAGTCTGGTTGACTCCTACTTAGGCACTCTTTCTTACTAAACACCATTCATTGATTCAAACATTACAGACCACGACGAATCCCTACCACGAGACCCTTGCTCTTGCAAGTCTTTTAAACCTTGACTACCAAAATGCCGCAACAAAACCGGCCGGTGTGGGCCAGACGAGTCCTCTAAATTTAAAACCTGGCCAGGTGGGTGCCGGACGAACTGGGAAGACGGATGAACTGATGGTGCAGTTTTGGACTCAGTTTAATGACCGTTGGCCGCACTCAATCCCGCCGGGTATTATATTCTTACAGGGGGAGAGGATCGATCAGCCCGGTTTTGGCTGGGCCCCAAGGACCTGGATGTCTGCTGATCCTCTCGAAGCTGCTGATCCTCTGGGCACCATAAACTCGCCGGCGGGACTCAATACGACGAACCAAGATGGTCTAAGAGTGTCATATCCAGGATTCCTATTGATCTCACAAAATATTCGTCGTTTGCTAGGCACAAACAAGACGAGACCAAGAGTTTGGTTTCCAACGGGTCCAGATTTTCTAGATTGGTATGTTGTCGAACCTGCGGATAGCATGGCCTACCATAGATATCTCATGGCACTCATTGAGGACCCCAAGCCTCTGGCCATCATTCTTCCCTGTTCAAAATCAGATCTCGCGTCCGCCGACACGGGATTGCTTGTGCGTATTCGCAAGGTTCAAATTACCAATCATGGCGAGCCAAAGACAAATCACACTGCGCTTTCGACAGCTTCTTCAAGTGACGGGATGCAACCCTATGAACAAGACCTCGGAAACGAGGAAAATCAACGAATATTTTTCTGCGAGATCATCCACCGCGTTAAGATATGGCGTGAGACGCAACCACAGTTTCATGCAGTCAATCGCGGGAGATTCTTTGAAGATTATGAAGTCCTCGATGGTGTCTCACATATTCCAGAAATCATGACCAATCCAGAGATGGACGATGAAATCTGCGTGGCAGAAGAGCTCGATAGTAGTCAAGTCTGGTACGTGGACGGCTATTTTCCGAATAGGGAACAGCCAGAAATCTCTACAGGGTCTCAACTACCGCTTCCGAACAGTGCGTGGCTTGAGAAGTTTGATTTTAGTCGCGGGCTTTTAAATAGAATATAATAGTCAACAACCGTCGACATCAGAGCAGGTAGAAGCGTAGTCGAAGAGCGTCAGGGATCTTCCGGTGAATTCTCTAGCTCCCCCCTCCAGGCGTACTCGGAGAGAAATTCTGATGGAGGGCCCGAGGAAGGTGGATGTTTTTGCGCATAAGGAAATTCTTGTAACAATTAGACAGGGTGACATTTAATTTAAGCATAGTTCTTGTATAATGGACTATTTATGCTGCGGTTTTGTCAAGCCAAGCGCCAAGCCGCGACAAATGGCAGCAACACATTGACCATCCTCTCCTGGGCTGCCTTCTATTTTGAATGAGCTTTCAAGCGACCTAATCTCATTGACTGACAACTACGTCACAAGGATATGCCGGTCGTTCAGCCTCTGACAAAGCCGACGGGTTAACATGCTGTTTGATGTACTCGGCGCGCTCCTCGCCCGAACAGCGCTACCCACAGGCAAAGTACTACTTTAATTGATTCAATCTAGGCAAAATAATCGTGTTTAAATGAATTGACAGTAAGGTGATAATTTCTTATCTGACTTAATACTTGACAATTACTTCCAATTAATTTTCCTATTTTTAAAAAAAAAAAAAAAAAAAAAAAAAAATTTAGTGAAAAAGAAGCTATATTACAGGTGTAATACTTCCTTTGCTAGGTAAGCTAACGCTTTACGTACCTATAATATCTAGCAACTTACGTCATTGCTTGAGTGCTGCGCCCGGAACTTCAAACAAGCGCGACCAAATCTAAACAGACTTGCGCTTTCCAGCGGAAAATGCGCCGCCTTCCCTGATGACATCTTCGATTACCTTGTCGGTAAAATTGGGTGTAACAAGGCCTTGTGCTAGATATACTTCCTTGATCGCGGTCTCGTAGATTGCCTAGATCCTCGCGCCAAGGGCTATTGCGAGCATATCGGCTTCCATCTGCTGTAGTTCCACAGGCCACCCCAGCTAGTGCGATTCGCCGCCATGCTATTAGATTTGTAACTAGCTAGCAATTTGCAGCATGGTGTGTTGAGCCGTTTACGCACCTTGCCTTCGTTAACCGTGACAACGACTTCCAAGTGCTGGTCGGTAGGGTACTGGCAACTGACTTTCCGGATTAGTCGTATGCTGGCACTTCGGGAAGGACGTGCATACTTAGGCAGCTACCTAGTTAGCTTTCGTCGTACCTGGGAGACCACCTTGAATGTCGAAGAGGTGGTAGGTATGCCTAGCGTTGCTGGTTCCGACGCGTCCTTAGCACTCACTATACAGGTCGCTGCCTTCCCACTTCAGCCCTACAGTACAACAATCCCTTATTTTCGTTCAAGTTAATTTAATACTAGTTTAATACTACGCTTCCTTTAAAAGGCACCATTGAACCGTTCAAGTATTGGTCCCATGCGTGCCTAGCGAAGCGTCTGAGTTGCGCGCGGCCTGTTGGCGAGCTTTGTCGGAGAAGCTCTTGCACTAAAAGGCCTATGTGCAGTAACGGCGCGTCGCGTCGTGTCCGGATTGGTATTCTAAAATAGAATATCATTGGCTATTGTTCTGGAGCTATTACAGGTAATATATCCTTAGTAGCCAACACCCCATTGATTCCCCAACAAAAATATTTCCTTCTTACGGAATTTTCGCTACGCTTCTTAAATGGAATTCGATCGAGTGTGCCTTAGGAAGGCTATATGCCTTTCACCTTTTGCCTCCGACCTAAGCAGGTATGACGAGCTAGTAAGTAATCCATGTAGGCGTTGATTGAGTCCCCTACCGTTATTTTTCGATGATTTTCTATATAGATTTAGCTACCCACAATCTTAGTCAACCCTTCTTAGCCGGTGAGGCCGGCCATCCTAGTTTTTGCTCATGAATCATTGAATTGTTGTCCAGTTATGTCTTTAGGAGTTCTGTGAAAGTTCTCGACTCTCTAAAGTGCGGTGTGTGTGATCATTTACACGTCTTAATTCAATCTCTCGATGCTTGAACGAGGTGCACCACGAGAGCTCTTGGAATGTGATCGCATCTCGTCGTATGCCTTTCGGTCTCCATTCCACCACTCATCCTCCTCCTGTCGGAGCGAGCCGGGAAAGAATTCGGCAACGAGTGGACGGCCGCAACCATGATTGGCCTCGAGATCCATGAGACCATACATGACTTTTTCTCTGGTGATTGTCTTAATGTGGTCGAGAGGTAAATTGTAGTGCGCGGGATTCCTCTCAACATTAGCTAGATAAGCATTTTGACCCATACCAATAACTCCAACCAAAATGAGGAACCAAGTGTTCTCAGCGAGTGCAGCGGAACTGACGAGGATGCCAAGCCATGCAAACAATTGAACGACGCAAATGCGAAATGTAAACCAGAACCCCAATGGGAAGAGACCCGGATCTTCCTGTGCAAACTTCTCCCACACCCTTCCGTTGCGAGGAGTCTCTTGTGCAGAAAGGTCCTCTAAATCCAGACATTGGCCGCCACCCATAATTACAATAATATCTCTAGAGCCATTCCCAGATGTCAGGGCAACCGTTTTGTTAGAATGCTGTCTATTTGGCAGTTTTTCCGCGCGCCATTGGGGAAGACTACCCATCACGATTGTCATTAAGGTGCCAGTTGCTGTGAGCAACAAGATACCGAAGTCGCCATAGAGGACTAGAGGGATAGATGCAACGGCTAGTTGTATAGCTGTGACCACGAGCCCCAGTATGTGGATCTTGCTGTACGAATGCATTGTATAGCGATTTGGGTTCTCCCTAGCCTTCCATACGGAAATGCGTATTGCGCCTGACAGGATTGGCTCCTTTCGCGCCATGTATAACTCCATGTCCCGAAAGATGCGTCCAACAACCCAGTTTCTGTTGTCGCGGTGGTATCCCGACCCGAGATTAAACACTTTGACTGTAGAATCGGGAGGTGGGAGAAGTCTCTGATCGCCCATCATGCTGACGAGGACCACAAAAGCGTATGTAACCCAACCGAATGAGAAGCAGACTGGAGTGTACAGGCATCCTGTACTCTGTGCGAGGGCTTTCTGGACCACATCTCCCCCGATGACCATGAGCACAGTGGCGACGTTGCTGGGGTTAGCTAATTGCGAGGAAAACCGGATTATAGCATCGGAGCTTAGCATCTTTAATTCGATCTCGGGTGGAGATTTTGGAAATAGAAGAAGACAGACAGTAAGGCAATTCTTGGTATTTATCTCATATAAGAAGCTGGGCGTCAGGGTGTTCAAATTTACTAGTTTCAAAGTGGCGATTTGGGAATTCCGTTGATTATCTTGGAGCCTGAGTCCAAATCTAATCAGACACGAAGAGCTGGGCAGCTTATAAATATACATGCGATGGCACACGTGCATTTACTAGAGCGTATACACATGTGCGGTGTACCTATCCGATAGCAAGGCCATGTAGAGGCGCAAGGCTGCCTCACTATCATCATTGGAGTTGTTTTTCAACCTTGGGCTGAGTGACATAATACTTAGTCCAGTGCACCATGTGTCACCGCAAGTGGGGAAAGCCCGTTAAGCAGTTGAGACAGCTCACATTCGCTAGCATAATAGGTCATTTTTGAATCGTTTTGGGCGCACTCATTTTATCCTCTTGATATTATCCGATATCTCATGTTTGACAAAGAAGCCACTATTATAGTCCGTAAACAAGACAAGTAGCATACACATTGAAATTAAATGATGACTCGAGACCTCCTGGCGTCGCGTTTTATCTCCATGAATCACATTTCCCTATCAGATATTACCACACGTTATGTCATGGGGCACTCCGTTGTCAGACCTAGGCCCTATAGCCCACCCTTCTACCACAGCATTTCTTTGCTAGTACTTACGAGAGCTTGCCCGATGCCGAATCTCTCTAAATTTTGTTGAGCGTTTATCACAACACAAGAAAGTCTACCTACTCTATCATGATACAGTCAACTATGTCAGGTAACGAAGCAGCTTCTGGTGGTTTGTCTCTCACACTCGTACCGGACAACATCTTGAAAAACCTCATGCACGGGTACTTGTTTTTAGAGAGTGGGGATCTCATAAGCGCTGAAAGTGACCTTTTTCGTGTCCAAACTGCTCTAGAATCTTCGGAAAAGTACGAAGACGTGCGTTGTTGTATCGCGAGCCAGACAGACATTGCCATTTGTAAACTTCGCAGAGGGATGTATAAGGAAGCCCAAGAGGATTTCAACGCAGTTCTCCATAAAAAGATCACCGTTCATGAAAGAAATACTGTGGAGAGATGGATTGCAATTTCGTTACTTTATCAAGGACACTACGAGGAAGCGACCGAGTGCTTCAAATCGATACTTGAGACCATTCACACCAAGGGTCTCGATCATATAATAAGTGAGATTTTAGTTCGAAGAAATCTAGCTTTATCGTTTGCCTATCAAGGAATTTATCAACAAGCACTCAGCCAGATCAAGACTGCTCGGGACCGCCTTGAACAGGCTCAAGCACAGCTAAATAAGATGTTGCCGCGACGACTATCCCAACTTAGTGAGCCTGACAGAACAGTATCAATAGAATCTTCTGAAACATTGGCAACTCAAATCTCTGCCGGTGATAAAGAGATGGATGTACCTAACCTCGATCCAATCCCGCATTATGGCATGATGCAAAACGAGTTTAACAAGCTCTGCCTTGCCGAATCGAAGATTTATTATATGTTGGGAGATTTCAAAGCTGCTCTCGAAAAGTCAGGGGAAGCACTGCGTGGTATGGAGAATAAGTTGGGAGCAGGGCACATAGAGACACTGGAGTGTGCCAGTCACCATTCTCTTGTTCTCGCATTCAACTCTCGTATATCTGAAGCTAAGAGCATGGAAAAATCCACTTTCCCCAAGACACGACGTCGATTAGGTCCCCTGCACCCCCAAACATTGGAAACGCTGGGTCATCTTGTGAAAATCTACCAATTCCAGGCACGTCTATCCGACGCGGGCGATACGGCAAAATCTCTCGCTAGGGATACCGAATCATCGTTGACGGCACGCCATCTTCAAACATATCATTGCAGGTACTTAGAAGCTGAGAGCATGCTAGCATTTGGCAATTATGATTCAGCCGAGGTCAAACTTGAAGGTATCGTAAAGGATGCCGTCGAAGTGTATGGGAAATGCCACCCGACTATCATACACTACCACTCTCGACTTGCTTTCGCAAAATATCACTCGGGTAAATTACAAGAAGCATGGAAGCTTATTGTCCCTGTCTTCAAGGAGCAAAGTAAGATGTATACGTTCTACGAGCAAACGGCGGGAGAGGCCTACGACGCACCAAGATTTGACGGACACCAGCCTCCTGTAGATCTTCAAGACGTTCACAATTATCTCCAGGACAAAACGAGCAAAAATCAAAGAATCCACCCATATATTCTTCAAACCCTGCGTACGATAACGCTAATAAAGCTGCAGGTTAAGGGAAGCGAGGACTATGCGTTTCTAGTTTTCTGGGCAATATGGAAGCAAAATGAACTTTACTGGGGGAAATCCTCAATATTCACACTCGACTCCGAGTACGACTTTGCCATCGCTTGTAAAGGAAGAGGCATATCTCTCGAAAATGATGACTTGCTACAGCAAGCTGCCAATCACCTAAGGCTCGTATACCAGGGACGCTTTTCTCTCCTACACCCAACGCATCCAGGCACTATCTCGGCGAGGCGTGAGCTCCTCATCGTGAACATTACTCTTGGGCAGTGGGAATCACATATAGACCCCAATAGAACAATCAATGCTTATGACGTTACAGAGAAGGTATCTCCAGTTTGTCTCGATAGCACAAAATGGAGATGTCTCGAAGCAGAATCCCGTGACCTTGTCGGCCAACACGAAGCATGTCTCGGATTTAAGCACCCAGAAACATTGCAGTCCCTGGAGCTTCTCTTTATTGTTCAGATTATGCTTGAAAATACGGCTGGTGCAAGGGAGACGCTTCACGAAGGACTCCAGCGCCTTCGCCATATATCCGTGCGTCATGAACGGTTCATCAAATCTCTAGCCCAAGAGCATAGATTTGCATTGATCTTGATAGGTCGTAGTGATACATACGACATGGAAGCGCTCCAAATACTACGGGAGATATTATGGACCACCGAGGCGCTGCCAAAGACGAAGCGCGACACATTGCACAAGAGTATAGAATTTTATAAGGCAATGATCGACAATGACATTGAAACCTTGTCCTCCAAATTTAGGCCTTGCAGAGAGAGGTGGGAAAAAGAATTAGAAGCAAAGATCAAAAGCGCAGAGGCGAAGGAGCTATATCACGAAGCCGCGACGTATCAAGCTGAGTTGTGGTCGTTACTTGCGTCTCTCGACAAACTTGACAGTACTTCGGTAATAGATGCCCGGATCAAGTTAGCCGAGTTTCAAATTCGGAGGCCTACGTACCACAAAAAGAAAGAGGGTCGACAATTATTAAGAGAGGTGACGGCGACATATTCAAAGGCTCTGACACAGGATCAGAGACAGAGGATAGAAACCTTAGAAGCTTAGTGGACATAACCTACGCACTTAACGCCATAAGCCATATCTCTTGATTTAATCAACCTTCTAGCTTTTAAGACGAGTTATTCAGCAACAACAACATTTAAAGAATTGAATAAAATGTAATAGAAAAAGGAGTTTAATTGCGCGTCTAATAAATTGAGTTGCACCTACAACTATAATGTTATATGCTATTCTAATATACGAGTATTTCTTGTTGTATATATAATATATATTAAAACGTGATATTGCAGTTATAAAAATGCAGCCTCACTCAGTAGACTAAGCTAAATAAGACCATGCATTAAATCCTTCTGGGTTAGATCGGCATAGTCTAGGTTAATATACCCTGTTAAGTACATACATAGGTTCAGACTCAGTGCCTAGCTACCTACCTAAGGTACGCACTGTGGGCCACCGTAGATATGTGTTAGAAATAACCACTGTGCCAAAAGATGAACTTAATATTCCAATTCTTATTGTAATATTTGCAACAATATGTGAACGCACTTCGTGGTACTTGTGTCTCACGGCACTCAACGCATGAAACTCTATATACTCTGTAATAATCTATATCCCTCACCAAATCTTACATGCTCTTTTTTCTGGTTCCCAGATGGCATTCTAGTCTGTGTGCTTGTTCGTTGAGATGATGCACGACAAAGCTGACTAGGTCAGAGGCAAACCATACAAGGCTAATCTGCACCGCTAGGGTTAGACTGTTAGACGCTAGATACCGTAACCTGGTAGCGCACGCTGTCATGTAGACCTATCCTACATAGATTCTGCGTCGCCAATTGCATAGAAGTTCCATATGTTTGAGTGTCACTATTAACTTTAATAGAAACAAATCTACAGCCAAAGACGTAGATGAGTCTGTACCTAGGTAGCTAATCTTTGGGGCCTCCCATCACTAGTACTACCTAGTTTTCAATTAGGGGCAAGGTATGCCCAAAAATTCAAACTTGGGTTACATAAGTGAAGGCGTAGAGGCGAGTTTGAACTCTTAAACCTCGTCGCATTGTATTCGAGTTCATTTAGAATGAAGTTGGAAATTATCTTCTGTACCTACATGTAGGTACCTAAGGCAACGCCAACTTGAGAAGCTCCCGCGTGGTAGCGGTGGGGCTTATCCCTTTGAGTGCCCCCTTCGCACCGCGACTTAAAAAGTGGAATAACGGGGCCGCACGCACAGATGCATACACCCAATAAGAGTATAAATAATGCTCGGATAATAGTTTTATTGGGTGTAAATATCCCTGCGAGCGGCCCCGTTATTCCACTTTTTAAGTCGCGGTGCGAAGGGGGCACTCAAAGGGATAGGGGACTAGATAACTAACTCAATAGATGGAGGAGGCCTGGGGCATCTTAGGCAACCTAGATACTTTCTAGGCTAATGCGCTTTCATTTCTCTAATCACAACTTGTGTATATCCAGGGCGTTGGAGCATTTTATCTCTAGATGAGCATCAGTCCATCAAGTTTCGAGTTGAAAATAAGGCCCTTGCTATCTAGAGCACTCCTCGCAGGGTGGACCATAACCTATAGCGGACATTTCAATAAGTATTTGCAGCTACTAAAACACCGCATTGCATGTGTAGATCTATAATTCTCGTGTGAAATTTACGGTCGCATAATTCAGCGCTATTTCGTAACATACTTATTAGATAGTGTAATTTTGAAATCGACTCCAAATAACATGCATGAGAAATAGATGCTGAAAATATATATAGCGAGACAGCGCCAAGCTTCAAAATTATTCATTGAACATTAAAATTGTAGAAAAATATGGTGTGCAGTCGTTATTTAGTTTTGAAGTTAGCTTTTGTTGTAATTTTCTAGGGCGTATTAGTGAGTGAATCTCTAGGTATTACCCTATACGTAGAAGGCTGTCACAGGTAGAAGGATAGGGGAGGGTGTAGTATAAAACTCCATAGGTAGACGTATTAATTGATGACTTGGGTATTGGATCCCCTTTCTCGTCCGGACTAGTAACCCCTTGGGCCCAAGTAATACCGGTGGTGACACTTAGGGGGCGGGTAGTTGTAAACGCGACGAGAACACCTCTATAAGTAATCAGAGCCATTAACTCGCACACCCTGAAGAGTCTAGCTACATAACATACAGAAACGGCGATGAAAACCCCCTCTGGGAGCAAGTAGCAAGGTTTATTTTGCTATTGCCGATAATAAGTCACGAGAGATCAGCTAAGATCATAGCTTTGCTTTTCCCTCAGCACTATTCATCCTAGTACCCTCGTCATCTTGCTCCTTCACTCTCAGGTCGGGAAGCTGGGCGGGCATGATTCTCCTGGGAGACGTGCCGGGAACGACAGCATATTTGGAAAAGTCAGTGACGCCTGCATCGCTCCGGAGATAATCTTCGTCAAGCTCTAGTCGTCCGTTTACCTTAGCAGCAGGGGCTCGCAGCATTGCAAGAATTGCATCCGAAAAGATAGTTGCCTTGCGTAGATTTTCTGCTTCTTTTGAATTTTTCTCGGTCATCTTGCGGGTAGCTCCAGATTCAATAGCCTATAGCTCATCAGTATACGCTTTATGGGATGGTTAATAGTTAATGCACGGGATGCTTACAACTGCCGGCCATATGCTCGTAATCGCCATGTCGTTGAGGCCTTGTCTCACGAGGTCCATGGCTAGCCCCATCGTCAGCACACTCATGCCAACCTTTCCAATGGCATAGGCGGTCTTCCCCCTGAAGAAGCGACTGTATATTGGAGGGCTAACGACGATGATTCGGCCGCTGCCATGCCTCTTTAGGTGCGGTAGCGACGCCTGTATAGTCCCGTAAAGTCCCTCGGGATTCACTCTCTGCATTAATTGGAAGCGCTTCATGGGCGTGTCCTCAACTGCCGCCCACCAGATCGCCCCTGAGTTATAGACTAACACATCAAGCCGCCCATACAACTACCCGCCCATGACCCTAGTCAGCAGAGTAGACGGAGCCAAGGGATGTTGACAATACCTCAATTGTCTTGTCCACGCATCTCTTAACGCTTTGGAAGTCTCGGACATCCGCGGCTATTGCGGTCGCCTCGCCACCAGCTTCTCGAATCTCTCGCTCAACGGTGCTAATCGTCGATTGTGGAGAGTTGGGGTCTGGCGGGAACGGTGAAGCGCTTTGAGCGTCACTGGTGGACTTGGCTGCAACGATAACTGCAACATCGTCAGCTAAGGACCAAAGCTAAACCTTGGATCTTGTGGTAATTGTACCGGAGTAGCCATCTTTAGCCAATGCTAGGTCAATAGCAACTTGTCTACCAATACCCCTAGAAGCTCCAACGACTAGTGCGACTCGTTTAGTGTTCATCGTGGCAAGTGTAGGATACAATGGTCATTGAACGCTCAATCTCATAGCACATTCGGGAGAAAGCTTATTGAGATCACATTGCAAGACGTTAGGAAGCATAGGATCTTGATATAAATTACATATACGATGACTCGGCTTGATCTTGAGCTCCCCTTTATTACCGAGCCATACTGTCCAGAGATGAGATCAGAGATCACTAATCGTCCATTTAAATGGGTCTTGAGATTGAGCCGAGGCTTCAAATTATCCCCACAATCACGGCCTTCTATATGCATATACCCTTTATATACACTTTACGTATTTATACATAATAATTAGAGTACCTACACGCCATACCTAAGGCACCCAAGTCATCTCTATATTGCAGCGGAGTATCTAGGTAGATAGGAACCTAATAAAGCCACGCTCCTGAAATTGTTGTTTAGATACTTGTTATGCCGTGAGCTCGGTAGGAAAACGGAGACTTACTTCGACGAAACCGACTTTCTTCAATTGTTGGTATTTTGAGAACTTCTCTGTGTATAGCATTGAGCGCTGCAGTTGCATCGTCCGCGTTAACGACAAAACTGCGAGGGAGCGTTAGCAAACGTGTTGCAAAGCTTCGCGTCGATGACCTCCCGGGCCACTCACGATATGCTGATCTCGCTTGCACCCTGGCTAATAAGGTGAATGTTAACATTTGCAGCTGCCAGTGCCGAAAGTGTTTCATCTAGGCTACTGTTAGCAAGTCTTGTCGCCTCAGCAGATGCGCACGAACCCGTACTGGCCACGCCGATCTGGCTTCTCATTTTGTGACCAACAATGGTCACAATTGACATATTGTTCACGATGGCAACTTGGCCAAAACTCTCAAGCTCTTCTTTCAGCCTTAAAACCGCACTCGAATTTCCCGGCGAATATACAGCTAGGCTGACATTTCTCTCGCTTGTCGCTACTAGGTCGACTGCAATGTTATTCCTCTCAAGTCGATCGAACACTTGAATCAGGAGACCCCCCGATTTTGTGTTCCTATTGCAGACCACATTGATGAGTAATACATCATCCTTGACTGTCACGGCAGTTGGTTTTCTACGTTCAAATCGGCCAACTGAGAAGTCATTCTTGAGGAGCACACCAGGCGGTGATACCACCTTCATGACCTGGCCAATCTCTAGGGTGGAGGAAGTAGATCTCGGATCAATCAAGGTGCCTTCATTATGGGGTTTGAAGACATTCTTCAAACGAAGGGAAATATTGGCTTCACGGATCTGATCCATTGTTAAAGGATGAATAACCTGCTTTCTGATCAGCAAATCATGCGGCACTAAGCATCTCGCCTGGTAATCGGTCAAAGCATACCTCGCTCCCGTAATATGTCAGCTCCGTGGCCTCGTCTGCTGTGACTGAGGATAGGAGTTGTGCTGAAGGAATCTTTCGTGGATCAGCGGTAAAGATGCCGTCGACCTCCTTCCAGATCTGCAGTTCCGCTGCCCCTACTGCGACAGCAGACATAGCTGCGCAAAGGTCTGAGTACCCTCGGCCAACGGTCTGGATGAGCGAGTTTGGCATAATACCAAAAAATCCTGTCTTTGATTAATCACCCGAAATGTTGAGACGTTCACCGGCAGAGCTTACCTGTAACAATGGGTATCGCCGGTTCGCAGTCTCTAATCCGAGTAGCTATCTCCTCGGCAATAACATGGTAGAACCTGGACCCTAGTTTGTCTAATGCGGCGGCCTGGTCGTCGGTTGATGCACCAAACACCGCGGATACTACGTCGTCTAGGATGACTGGTTGTGCGGCGATGCCCTGGATATCAGATTAATTAAGATACGACCGGATGTCACAAAGCCCTCGGCTGAAGCACTCACGCTGCTTGCTAAACACGCCGCGACAATCAGACATGCCAACTTCTCGCCTAGCGAAATCACGCGGTCTTTGGAACGTGGGGACAGCTCTCCCACTATCTGCGGAAACTTTAGTGCTCCGCGGCCTGCGCCCGATTCATAGTTTGCTCACCTGCGCAGCTATCAAGAATTTCTTCAAGGCCTCGCATTCCCTTACGATGCTCGTTTTCGTAATGCCGTAAGCCTCGGATGATGACCGTTCCTGTGTCTCGAAAATTGAATCTAGCACAGCCAGGTGGTTGTCTCTAATGAGATAGACCAGATCCACCAATTTCTCTTGCGCGTCGGCTCCGAGTTCGGATAGTGCAATGCATTCCAACAGTAGACTCGTCGTTCCCTTAGCTTTGAGCGTCCCCGACAAGGCAGAACAGACGACAACTAGTCTGTACTTTTCGGCATAGTCCGGAATAATGCTACCGCAAATGGTGCTCATGAGCTTTCCTAAACTTGTGCCCCCATACTTCTGCACTAGCCAGGGCTTGTTCACGTTGGTGGCGGCGACCATGGTTCTAAGTGGACAATGAAAAATATGGAAAAACGACTGTAGCAGGAAATCGACATGGCAAGACACGGCAGCTCCAGAATTGCACAGGAATCCACCCGTGTTAATACTCGGTGCGTAGTCAACCCCTCCTTGGGGAAATTTGCT
This sequence comes from Nemania diffusa, assembly GCA_038501195.1. Taxonomy (NCBI): domain Eukaryota; kingdom Fungi; phylum Ascomycota; class Sordariomycetes; order Xylariales; family Xylariaceae; genus Nemania; species Nemania diffusa. Next base: position 3,548,793 of record JBBPUQ010000003.1, read on the forward strand.
GCTCCGAGAAGCACCGCCGGCAAAACAGAGGGACGGGCGTACAACATGGTACGTACCATCACGCAATGATACGCCGGGATTGGGCGTCGGATCTGGGGTCGGGTACGCAGCCCAGCTGAATCTACCTAGCCAGCGCATGAACTAGGTCACGGAGAGCCGAGGCCCACCTACAAGCGAGCAGATCCCGCTCGTCTTTGGCGGTCTAGTTAGGAGCCGACGGCTTGGACTTGTTCACGGTCTCGGTGAACGCCATATTATTGCATAAACTGGGGACTTTGCTAAAAATTCATCTTTGCCACGCAGTCTCGCGATGCTCTCTACCTCGTTCATCACGCGGTGTTCGCCTCAAGTAATCAGCTAAGTAAAATCAGCCCACTGCTGTCCTAGGGATATGAAATCTGAGCTATCGAGACCCCCATTCTCCTCGTCGGCCGCATGATGGCGTCACTACTGCGTATGTAGGGGCTTCAAAGCTTTTTGAGGTGAGAGTGATGCACAAGTTACTCACGTACTATGTATACGGTTGCTTATGTACCCCCGCATCGCTGAGTGAGTACATAGTACAAGTCTCTGTTTCATATTACTTAGTACAGATATTAGTGAACGTTTGACTATCAAGGATTTGGTGGCGTCTACCGGGTGCAAATTAAGTGCAAGCCAGCCAATTGCTTGCTAAGTAAGGTAGCAAAGTCGGCTATCGTGTTGCATCTACGACAGCCTGTGGCTTACCTACCCGTCAACACCGACAGCAATGAGCTGCGGGTTAACTCACGGATACAGCTCTCAGTAGATATCAAAATTTCCAAGGAAATGGAAAGCCCATTTCTAAGACATCGAAACCCGATTGCCTCTGTGCCGCAGTCTCTGTAAGTGGCGCATTTTCTCTAACACTATAGCTTACGTGCATGTATGTTTTGCCCTCTAGCAATTGCCGAGAATACTGAGCAAGCCGCTTACCTAGGTAATAATGGGTTTGCTCTTGTGGCGAGCTTCATAAGAAACATGCACCGGCATCCGCCGTGCTGGTAGCGGCAATAAGGAGGCGAGGGGTTTCCGCGACAATAACATCGCACGAGTCTCCCCTATTCATAAACCAAACACCGGTTCTTACAAATTACGCACTCCAGAGCACCGAGTTTTCCTCATACTCCGTGTTAGTTCTCTTCTCGTCATATCCACTTACTAGTCACGCTCATTTTAACTCGGACATACATTTTAGTTGCCCTAGTGATTACAAATTCTACGGACACCACACATCGCGATACAATGAGTGTTCCGAGTGAGGAATGCCGCCTCTACATGCCCCATGATCGTTCCCTTATGCGTCGATCGTTCGCAGGCCGGGGTGCAGCGAAGTGCTACGATAGCACATGTGTAAGCAAGCAAAGCAACCGGGAGTTGCCGAGCAGGTAATCATTCCAGAGTCGCGCACGTACAGCATAAGACGCCCATGCCAGATCTGCCACCCGTCTGCGTGCTCCCGCGAATACCAAACGATGCTGTGGTGTGGTTTCGTTTGCATGAGTAAGCGACATGGTGCAGCCGAAGGGAGGGGGATTCCTCTCCAGCTCTGCACTCTATCTGGTCCCCCCCCCCCCCCGCCCCCTAGTCGAATACCGCGCGCTACATGTCAACCCCGTGGGGCCGGGATTTGCTGCTGATGCCTTGGCCCTTGCTCGGGGTCTGCATCGTACTAGTAGCCTCATCTGATACGTCCGGATGGGTCCTAGACTGGGGGGTTGGCGATCTCGGGGAGCCAACGGCAGTGGTGGGCGTGGACCCGGTGCCTGTGCCGCATTATTTATGGATCTTCGATATCTCGTCTCTCGGATTTATGTTTGTCGTTTGGATAATGGGACGTGGTAAGTTGGATGATGTAGATGTTAGCGGCTATAGGCCGCTCCACTTGCTTACATACCGTTGTGTGTCAACGGCGGTGTTTGATATCAAGTATAGACGCAGTAGGTTAGTGGATATATCTCCAGTTCAGAAGAATGCTTGGGTACCCTATGTAGTCCCGTTAGACTTAAGCTTTCGTATTCCGAGTGTGAGAGGGCTATACGTGCTACTTGTCGTGTGAAAACCTAAGTGTACTGACATTCTACTATACACCTATCACCATGTCTTCAAGCAGAACAGTTAGAGTCGCCGCGGTGCAAGCTGCCCCTGTATCGTTCGACCTAGGGAAAAGCTTGGAGAAGCTAACTAGGCTGGCCGCGGAAGCGGCAAAAGGAGGTGCAGACTTGATCGTTTTCCCGTGAGTGAACATGGATTGTCCCATCTATTCTATACGGCCCTTGCCTACACCCCTTCTGGGAGGTTGAAGGTGTAGAGCAAATCTGTTCAGAACTGATTTCGATGAATTGCCAGAGAAGCGTTCCTGTCGGCTTACCCCTGGCGGTACGCCTTCGATGCTACGATAGGAGCAAGAGAACCCCGTGGTACGTAGTATTCTTTTTACACACACGCCTGTCTTGATTCCATCCAGTTAATGTTGCTTGATGGCAATGGCTAATACCAATTCCTTCAACGGACGAATAGGCCGGGAATGGTATCGACGATATCATGAGTCGGCCGTGGCTGTCCCATCTCCGGAGGTAGAGATCATCGCGGAAGTGGCCCGGACGCATAACGTGTATCTAGAAGTCGGCATCATCGAGAAGGAGGGCGGTACACTGTACTGCACAGCATTGCTCTTTGGTAGAGACGGCTCTATCTTACTGAAGCATAGGAAGGTAAGGTCTTCTCCTAAAGCAGCGCCGATGCAAACACTCCCGGCTTTTTGGTTGCAAGCAAACTTGGCAGGGGAAGCGCTAAGGCATGAGAAACAGTTGATCCCAACAGCAGCGGAGCGCCTTGTCTGGGGCAGGGGAGCAGGAGACGGGCTCGGGGTTGTACAGACGGATATCGGCAAGATCGGGACATTGATTTGGTTAGTCGACGACACGCCACGTGCTTGACCCTGAGCTGACTTGGCCGTTTCCCCCTTGCGTTAAACAGCTGGGAGAACTACATGCCCGCCGCACGCATGGCACTCTACCAGCAAGGCATAGAGTACGCAACCCCCCATCCCTTAAACCTTAAAATTATGCCGAAAAGGACGGTAGACTGAACAAGGCACAATAGGATATACCTAGCCCCTACCGCCGACGACCTGCCCACATGGACCGCGTCGATGCAGCACATCGCTAAGGAGGGACGCTGCTTTGTAGTCACAGTCAACGCCATGACCAAAGTCTCAGACTTCCCGTCAGACTACCCGCCCTTTACGCCCGAGCATCCTGATCGCAGGCCTGACGGCCAGCCATGGGAGTCTAGCGACATCCTAAACCGCGGCGGCTCCTTCGTCGTTGGGCCACTAGGCACGCGGCTTACAGAGCCCCTGTGGGACGAGGAGGGCATCGTATACGCTGATCTGCCCATGTCTGCAGTCACCGAGTCTAGGGTGAGTTAAGGGGTTCATTGTGTCACCGCCAGACCCGTCATTTGGGATCCGCAGAGAGTACAAATTAGCTAACCGCTTGGTGGTTTGCTCAAACAGCTTGATTTCGATCCCGTTGGCAGTTATTCCAGGCCTGATGTCTTGTAAGTTGACACATGAACACCCCGTACAGCGTTTCATGAGAAGTGAACGATGGCTCACGATCCTATGTTTATAGCACATTGACCGTGAACACGAAGCCTGGAACAAGCGTAAACTTTACGAGCTAAGAAGCGGGAAATAGCGAGACGTGAGGTTTGGGGGTTGGAACTTGGGTAATCGGAAGATTTTGATCTGAACATCATAATAGCATAAACAGTAGTCATATCTGTACAACGATCGAAGCAATCAGAAAATTTTCTATGCTCTACTACAGTAGCCAAGCCAAATAAAGCATTGATGTTTGTGATCTTTCCCAATTGGGCCCCAAACACGTAGGTATCCCAGTAGACGCTGTGAAACACGTCAACGTTCCGTGGTAGCGGATTACTGGGTTACTCGTCACGCGACACGGCTGACAACCATCTCACCATAGCTACCATGAACGCTTGGCAACTGGGACACCCCTCGTCCTCCTCCAACCCAGACATAACAAGCTTGCGGCCGCATCGTTTCCCCATGCACGTTGACCAACAATATGTGTTATGAATGGGACTAAGGCAGAGTTTGGTAAAGTTTGGGCCATCTGGCCATCTAACACGGCCGCTTCCTCAAGTGGGCCCCTTTTGCCCCCCCGGAATGGTACGATGACAATGCCGAGCCCTCTTTCGGGATTTGCTGATGGGTGTCGCATTGCAGACTTACGGGGTTGACGCAAGTAAGACTGCAAACATCCCAGACGATTCGGCGTCACATCGCCAACAATTAAGCTCCGCCGCGGGGAGATATCTCGTCCTCAAATCATGGTAATTTGTGGGGAGATAAGGCTATTGTGAAGCAGATAGGTGCCGCAAGGAGTCCGCTCAAATAGTATTTAAAGTTGATGTTGTCTCAAGTAATTGATGTCTGCTAGAACCAGTGCGCCCTACCTTGTTCTAGTTTCGAGACGATAAGCGCGCATCTCACGGCATCTCGGTACTCCGATAATAGTAAAGAATTTCTTAAAGAAACTTAGCCTAATCAGCGATACGATGGCGCCCCCGGGATCAATCAGCAACCTGAACTGGTAAGTTATGGTCATCTATAAAAGATTCTCTTGCCTGATAGCATATGCTTTGCATAGGGAGCCTGGGTTTGACACGATCGCCGTCCATGGCGGACAAGAACCGGATCCGATCAACGGCTCAAGGGCGGTGCCTCTTTTCCAAACATCGGCGTATAACTTCACCGACGCCGCAGATGGAGCCGGAAAGTTCGCTTGGTCAAAAGACGGATATGTATACACGCGAATGGGCAATCCCACGAATACCGTCTTCGAGAACAGGATGGCCATGCTGGAAGGCGGCGTGGGGGCAGTAGCAACAGCATCGGGTCATGCGGCACAGGTATGTGGAGGGATCGTCGGGGGAATATGTAACCAATCGGCTGACACCCCCTTGGTTTATGGCTTTGACGCAATGTTGTGAGCCGGGTCATAACTTTGTCAGCACAAGTTGGCGTAAGTCTTGGCCCTCTATTTAAGCCTGTCAGTATAGTACTAACGCACCTCTCGGTAAGTATACGGTGGCAGTTTCAACCAATTCCGGGTCTATCTGAAAAAGTTCAAGATTGAAGTCAAATGGGTGGTGGGCCATGATGCGGACAAATTTGATGAGGCTATCGATGAGAACACGCGTGCGATATATATCGAAACAATTAGCAACCCGAAACATAGTGTACCCGATATCCCGGCGATTGCTGCTGTCGCCCATAAACACGGCATTCCTCTAATCATCGACAACACGTTTGGTATGGGCGGATACTTATGCCAACCCATCAAGCTCGGAGGTCTGGCTCAAAATGGTTCCGGTTTCTCGAAAGTATATGACTGACATGCATGTAGCCGATATTGTCACACACTCGGCCACGAAATGGATTGGGGGCCACGGAACAAGCATGGGCGGCATAGTGATTGATGGCGGCCACTTTGACTGGAGCGCATCGGGGAAGTTCCCGGGTTTCACAGAGCCAGCTGAAGGCTACCACGGTATGCGATTTTGGGAAACATACGGTTACAAAGCATTGTCTGCGAAAGTGAGAATGGACGCTATGCGCGACCTCGGACCTTGCTTGAGTCCCTTTAATGCGTGGTTGTTCCTGCAGGGCTTGGAAACGCTATCGCTCAGGGGCGCTAGGACCGTCGAAAACACGCAAAAACTGGCCGAATGGCTAGAAGCTCATCCCTGTGTTAGCTGGGTTCTGTATCCGGGCTTGAAATCGCATCGTGACTACGAGCTGGCAAAAAGGATATTGCCAAAGGGCGCGGGAGGCGTCTTGACTTTCGGCGTGGTAAGAATGGCCTTCCTAAGACTGGTTTAAGTCGATATCCTCGGCTTCAGCGTGACTGATTTCTTTTTAGGCTGGAAACGTCGAGCAAGTTCGAGCAGTGGTGGACAACCTGAAGATGACCAGCCATCTGGCCAACGTCGGCGATTGCAAGACCCTCATCATCCATCCTTGGGTCACAACGCACCAACAGCTGCCAGATGAAGAGAAGATAAAGGGCGGTGTCACGCGTATGTATTCCAATTCCCATTCATCCCCATTCTAATCCTATCGCTGTTTCTTCACGAGGGCTATATGCTGACGGTAGCTCATCCATGCTACAGCCGACTTGCTCCGCGTTAGTCTTGGCATTGAGGACTTGGAAGACATCAAGCGCGATTTCGAGCAGGCGTTTGCTGCGGCCGGTTTACAGAAAGCAGAGAAATCAGGCGAGGACCCTTTCTCGAAGGCCATGGACCTAGTTAGCAGTGGTTTTATGGGCAAGCTGGCAACAGGCGCTCCGAGACCTGGTACAGATGGTACGATAGGGTGAAATGAGGCATTATACTACGATATGTAGATGCCACGCCGACCTCCCGATAGTCCTGGACCTGGACCATGAGTAAAAACCAGCTAGGAGGGAGAAGTATGGTGCTTGCTAGTCATTATCATAGCAAAGCATCGTGGGATTATTTTGATGATCAACGACTCAATTTCGTGTATTAGGTAGTGATTCCATTGATCTTTAATTGATTAGCCTAAAGCATACGCACAGGCAATACGCGTTTAGCAACACAATGAGATGAGATAGGATGAGAGAGATGAGATGAGAGGTTGTACCTTCTGTTAGGTCAGGTGGGTCCGGTTTTGAGCCGAGGCAGATGTGACCCTATGCTAGGTACCTACATAGGTGGTTCTACAGGGTTCAGGGACCCACCGCACAACTTCCCTTCTACAATACTACATTATTAGGCACACTCGGCTTAAATATATTGCAAATTTATTCGCTTTTAATAAATATTACAAACTATTAACAGATATAAATACAACTTTAAGTATTATTATATTTTTTTTTTGCTTATTAATTTATAATAGCGCTATATAGCAAAATTAAATATGTTTTAAAAACAGCTTATATAAAATCTGTAGTTTATTTATTTAAAACTTTTGTTAAATTATTAATTTAGTTTACTAAAAAAAGCGTAGTAACAATTTTTAGCTTAGTTTTATTTTAGTTTAAAAACAAAATTATTATAATTTTGCTACTAAAAAAGCAGCAGTAAGCTGATATAACTAATATATTTTTTTTTTTAAAAAACGAAATCGCAGTTTATAAATTATGCTTTTAATTACAACATTTAAAACATAAAAAAAAAAAAAAGCAATGTTACTTCTAATTTAAAGTATATTTTATATTTAATTTAAACTGCTTATAAACTAATAATTTAAACTATAAATTTACTGATTTTTATAAATTATTTTTTATTATATAAACTATTGCTAACTAATTTTTTAACATCGACTAAAAATAGATTATAATAATTTATAAAAACAAATTTAAACTAATAAACTTAATTAAATTTTAAACTAAAGCTAGTTATATTTTATATATAGTAACTATATTATATATAAGTTAAGCAAATAATATTATAATATAAATAGCAACAATAAAACTAAAAGTATATAAAACTGAAATTGCTATATAAATATACTGTTTTTTAACTTTTATTATAATTTACTTTCATTTATTTGAAATATAATTATATATTACATTTGCAATAAACGATTTTGCTTATATTATATATAAATTTAGTATAATTTATAAACTTAAAATAATAATTATATTTATAGCTATTTAAATAAAATATTATTTAATAACTTTTTATATAGCTGCTTTATAGTTAAAATATAATTATAAATAAAAACATAGTTATTTATTTTTAAATATTTTAAAATTTATATTTTAAAACAGCTGCGATAATAATTTGTATAAAGTTTATTTTTAGCAATTAAAAAAAACAATTTGCAAAAAATTTTGCAACTGCTAGAATTTTTTTAAATATAAGCTAGCTAAATATTTTCGAAAATATATATACAAATACTGCAGCAAAGTATATAAAGCACTTATATATAATACAAAATTCAACTAAGATTTAAAAGTCAGGCTATTATAAAATTTAACAAATTTATTACTTAATTAATATAAAGCTTTAGTTTTAAATAAGCTTTATATTTATTTTAAAATTTCCTTTATTATTAAAATTATTTAATTTTTTTTTATACTTTTTTTAAAATTTCAAATAAATATAGTTTTTTTTTTTTAAATATTTGACCTATTTAGTTTAGTATTAACTAACTTTTTTTCTTTTTTTTATTTTAAATATTAATTAAAAATACTTTGAAATTACTTCGATAATTTAAAATTAACAATTTATAAGATTTTATAATATAAAGCTTTATTAAACTATATAAACTTGCTTTTATTAAACTATTTAAATAATTTATATTTAGCAAATAAAAATTATATAGTAATTAAAGCTTAAATTATATTAGATTTAAATCTTAACTAAATTATTAAATTATTAAAGCTAACAAGCTTTTTTTGTTTTTTTTTAAGCTTAATATTTAAATTAAACAAAAGTTAGCAAAAAATATATTATTTTTTATTTCTAAAAATCAAGTCGATTAATAATTATATTTTACTTGATTATATAGCATTATAATATTTGACTATTTAGTATATATTTACTATAGTTTGTATATTTAGTAAAAAAATATACTTTATTAAAAAAGACCTAAAAGATATTTTTCGGCTTGTTTTTATAGCGCTTGTATATCGATAGCTGTTTAGTTTTAAATAAAAATCCCAGTTTTTTTATAAAAACTGCTTACTTTTTGGCTTTTATACAGCTTTTTTTTTATTTAATCTATTTACAAAAAAATTATATTAGATATTTAAAGCTTTTATATTATTTATTAGCTTAGTTTATTATTTAAACGATTTTATTTTTATAATTTTATTAGCTTAAATTTAAAACATTTTATTAGTTTATATAAAATATAACTAGCTGTTAAAAATATTAAGCTTTATTTTAAACATTGAAAAAAATAACAAAAGTATTTATATTGAAACTTTAAAAATTGAAATCGATATAATAGCGATATATGCTAAACTATCAAACGCTAAAATTGCTAAAGCTATTTATTTAGCAAAAAACACACTTTAAAAACTGCGCTTTTTTTGTTGCAAAATCGAAAAAATTTCAAGCTATTTTTTATTTTATTTTTTAGTAATCTTATTAAGCTGCTTATTTTTATATAGTTTTTAGGCTATACTTTTTACTTTTAGTATAAAATCGCTATAGCTTTTATTTGTAAATATAAAACTCGACTTAAAATAATAGCAGGATTTTTTATAGTTTTTTAACGGTATTTTTGTTTTAGATATATTTAACTGTTTAGTTTTTTATTTATTTATAAATGTTTTAAATATAAATATTAGCAGGTTTTAGTATTAAAACAGTTTAACTTTAAGCTATTAGTGTTTTTAATTTTTTATTATAAAACAACAAGTTTATAGCTAGCTATAGCTTTTTAAAAAGTTCTTATTATATATTAATATAATTAAAATAGTAATAATTGAAGTTGCATTTTGTATATAGTACAAAATATAAATATTAAACTTAGTAATTATTTATATTAATAATATAACTGTTTAAGCAAAACTTAAAAATGTTTTTACAAAAAATTTTTTTTTTTTAGCTTTGTTTTATAAAATATTTGTTTTAGCAGTAAGTTATAACATTTGTTTCTAAATCTACTAAATAACTTTTTGTAATAATATTTTAGTAAATATTTTATTGTATGCTAATTTTGTTACAATTGTTAACTTTTGTTTTAATTAATAGTTTTTATTAAAAATAAACTAACTTTGCGTTTTTTAGCTAAATTATTAAAATATAGCTTTTGCTACAATAACAACTATATATATTTATTATATATAGATTTAATAAATTTGACTTATAGAAGTTATAACATAATAGCTAATATATATAAAAATTAGTATAGTTTTTATAACTAGTTTTTTTAATTTGTATTAAAAGTTAATTTAGCTTTTTATATTTATAATAAAACTTTTAGCTTATTTTAAAAAGCAATATAAAAGTTAACGCTTAATTTATATATATTTATATTATATTCGATTTATATTAATTTCTGTTTTAACTTAGTAGTTTTTAAAAGCTTTTATATTTATAAATTAATATAAAAAGCTATTTATTTATTTTTTTATTTTAAAAGTACTTAATTTAAAATACTGATTTTAAATTAATTATTAGCTGATTTAGTTTTACTTAAAGCATTATTTAATAAATACTTATATAATATATTTATAATAAATATAATATTTATAATAATTTAGTATAAGTTTTTATATTTAAATAAAGTTATTTATATAAACAATAAAATGTTTAATTTTTGTAAATAAAATATATTAAAGCTAGCTAAATTGTTTATTTAACTAATAAAGTTTAGAAAATATTTCCAAGTATTGCTTTACGGTATAAAAATAGACAAAAACCGCTTTAGTGTTAACATTGTTTTTAGAGCGATCAGCAGCTTTTTTTACTCTGTAGTATATATAAGCAAACTGTTAAATTAGCTAAAAAAGCTTTATTACATCTGCGATTTTTTGCTACTGTTTTAATTTATATATAAAGCATTTTTAAAACTTAAAGCTTAACAAATTTTAGCAAAACATTTGCTATATTTAAATATTAACTGTAACATATATTTAAACTATAGTTTTTGCTAAAACATAATATAATATACTTATAATATAAATATAAATAAAAGTAATATCAAGCTTTTTAGCTGTTAAACATTTGATATAATAAAACGATATTATAAAACTTTTACAAATAAAAAACTTTAAGCTAACAAATATTTTATTTTTGGAACAACTTTTAATATTTAACTAATTATATTAGCTATAAAATTAACAGTTAAATTAAAAGTATAAACTAAATTTATTATAATTCCGGTATAAATTATTATTATAACATTCGATTATATTTTTTATTTTTTTTTATTTTATTAGCTTACTTTTTTTAAATAAGCTATTTTATATATATTTTTAAGCGAATTTAAAACAAATTAAAAAAAGATCAGAAAATATTTTAAAAATTAAAAAATTCGATCTAAATTTATTAAAATTTAATTCGAATTAAATTTTTCTTTTTAAGTTAGCATATATTTAGTTATTAATAAATCTGACTTATTTTAACTAGTTTTAAAAATATTTGTTTTTTATATTTATTTTTACTGCTTTAAATATTTATTAATTATTACTTCTATAAATTCGGTATAAATTTTAAATGATATCGATATTACTAAATCTAGTTATATTTAAACCTAAAGCTTTTTTATTTAAACTTTTTGCACTTTTTTTAATAGCAGTAATAGTAGTAATACTTTAATTTTTAATCTATTTTATAGTTTTATATAAAAAAGCTAGTTTAGTTAATATCAAATTTAAAGTAGTTTTAATATATAGCTTATTTATTTTTAGCATTTTTGAAAAATTTCCAAGCTTTTTTGTTAATATAATATAAGCAGGCTTTTTTATAAATAGTAATAAACAGTTTTTAAACTTTTTTGATTTTATTGTTAGTTATATTAATTTATATTTAGTTAAAAGCAAATTCGACATAAAAAAAAAACAGATTATATACTGAGATATAATTATTAATATAGTTGTTTTTGCAAGTAGCGATATAATAAGTATATTTAGCAGAAAAAAACTTAACATTGTAAATATAAAAAGCATTTAAATTTTAGTTATATTAGCAGCAAATTTAATCTACTTTTATAACAATTTACTTTAATAATATAATAAAAGCAATAAATATAACAAATAAGCGTTTCTATTATAGTAAAAGTGTTTTAGTTTATAAAAAATTATTAATATTAAATTTAATATAGATTTGCTATATAGCTGTTTTATTTTTACTATATAAAAAAGCTAAGCAAAAATCAGCTGGCTTTTTTTTAAAAAAAACAGTTTGCTTTAATATATTGACAATAATATATATAAATAAATATTAATTTATAAAAAAAAGCCGCTATATTTAATTAGCGACTTAAATTCGACTTATATATATGTTATATATAATTTATATAAAAAGTTGTTATATAAAAAAAAAAAAAAAAAAAGATCTAAAAATTTAAGGCCTTTTTTTATATATTTATAAAAGCTTTAGTACAAATTTATTTTTATCGAATTATAGCGCTTTTTAATAAAAATAAAACTTATTTTTTAAATTAACTTATAAAAAATAAAACTGACTTAATAACTAATTTTAATTAATTAAATAATACTATTTAAATATAAATATAAATATTTATAAGTTTGCTTTTAAAGCTATATTATTACAAATTTAATATTTATAGTATATTTTTTTTTAGCTTTAAATTAACTATAATTTAGCAGCTATAAACTAATATTAACTTTACTTTAAAAGCAAACTTATTTAAGCTTACATTTTTTTTAATATTAATATTATTAATTATATTATAACTAATATATTTTATAATTGTCGATTGGCTGTACTACTAACGGGAGTACATCGTACGGGGCATGCCCACTGAACGCCGAAAGGGGTCACAGGATTTCCGAATCAATGGTCGAAAATACTGTGTTCTGTAAGTCTAGGTTTGTGGGGGTCTCGGCTACAGTACAGGTTATATAGGTCCGTGCAGGTCACGTGCCGTACAGTTGACTAGACTGTACGTCTACAGTACTGTCAACTGTAGGCTGTACATACTGCGTACGCAGTACGTACGACTATTGGACCAACACTGGCAACTTTCTATATGTCCTATCTATGTACCTTATCCAACCAACTATCCACCAACACTTATTCGCTTGTCGTACGAGTATTTGAACCTATAGGGTATAATGGACCAGGTGTGACCGAGGGTGGTCGAGAGGGTCAGGGGTCCAAAGGGGTCAAGGGTCGTCGACAGGGCCCTAGGGGGTCTAGGAGGTCCTAGGGGGTCGAGAGTGGTCGAGAGGGTAAAAGCGTACAGGTAAAGTACCTATCCGAAAGGTCCTTTTTACGCAGAAGTGCCGGAATAGCTTTTTCTGGCACCGCTATAGGAAAAAGTAGGTCGTACGGACTGTCCCAGGGACAGTCTTACTCCTTCTGGAAGGTTTTAACCTTGTCGGTCAACCATACAGGTCGTACGGCTATATTTGGTGCTTTGTACCGAGGGGGGGGGGGGGGGGTCCGGGAGGGGGGTCGGGAGGGGGGTCGAGGAGGGTCGAGGACCAAAGGGGGTCAAAGGGGGTCGAAGAATCAAGGGGTCAAGGGGGTCCCAAAGGGTCCTTTTTCGAAGCCCTGCGAGGCCCTAGGAGGTCAAAGGGGTCCTAGGGGGGTCGAGGGGGTCCGAGAGGGTCTTAGGGGGTCCTTTTGACTAGTCTTCGACCTGGTCGATTGGCTGGTCGCAGACCTGGTCAGGTGACTGGTCCCTAGACTGGTCAATTGACTGGTCCTAGGTCCAGTCAGGTGACTGGTTGGTCGATTGGCTAGCCGATTGACTGGCCGATTGACTGGTTGATTGACTGGTCTCAACCCTAGTCGGGTGGTTGGTCGACGATATAGTAGCTTGTCGACCAAAGAGGAGTAAGGGGGGGGGGGGGGGGTGTCGACGTCGGTCTAAGTAATACATCGACCGTTTTGTCAATTCGTCGTACGAAAATTACCAGCTATTGCGGAGGAAACTTCAACTTCGCAATAGGTAGGTCTTTTTAGTCCGAATCGTTGATTCCACGCTTCTTCGTACGTTGATCTACAGATGGGACAGGCTGTAGGTAGGTGTACGAAGGGGTTGTCGATTTGACAGTCTTGTCCGGTCGAAGTCGGTCGGAGGTCGACTCTGCCCTGTAAAATTGTCGAAAATTGTACTGTCGGCAGTAGTACTGTCGACAGTAGTACAGAGGGTTGCGAAATGGCTCGCTGTATTGTTGATTTTCGTACGAGGGTCAACTAGACTATTTCGGAGGAAACTTCAACTTCGAAATAGTCAGGTTTTGGTCGTCCGATGGTCAATTCAACCTTCTTTCGCTTGCCGACCGAATGGTAGTCCACTTCGGTCGTACGAGGTCAAGGATATAGCGCCGGAGGCCGTTCTTGACAACGGCCGGTCTCCGTCTCCTCAATCTTGCTAATCTGTAGTCGCCGGTGGACTACTGATCAGTGTCGATTGGCTGTACTACTAACGGGAGTACATCGTACGGGGCATGCCCACTGAACGCCGAAAGGGGTCACAGGATTTCCGAATCAATGGTCGAAAATACTGTGTTCTGTAAGTCTAGGTTTGTGGGGGTCTCGGCTACAGTACAGGTTATATAGGTCCGTGCAGGTCACGTGCCGTACAGTTGACTAGACTGTACGTCTACAGTACTGTCAACTGTAGGCTGTACATACTGCGTACGCAGTACGTACGACTATTGGACCAACAATAATATACTATAAATAAATAGTTCTATAAAGTTCAAAGATTTATTATATAACTTTTTTTTTATAACATTATATTATTAAATATACTTGGCTTAAATATATTGCAAATTTGTTTTATCTACTTTTTTATTTATTATTATTTATATTGTTTTTTTTATTTTGTTTTGTCTTTTTTTATTTGTTTGATTTATATAGCTAACTAATAAAGCATTTATAAATTTATTTTCAAAACTATACTACTACAAATTCGATACTTGCAGTACATCTTTTTTTGGCTCTGAATTAACTATAATCTAGCAGCTACAAGCTAGTATCGGCCTCGCTTCAAAAGCGAGCTTATTTAAGCTTACGCTCCTTCTAATACCAGTATTACCAACTATACTGCAACCGGTGTGCCTTGTGATATGCTGTAAATAGCTCCCTATAAGCTTACCTGCGCCCACTATATAAGGTAGCACTCTATTGTTGAGTAATCATCGCTATCTAGATCAACGCATGTCTTCGGCAACGTAAAGATATATATATATATATATAATCACAGGGATCTCTAATCACGTCCTTTCTATAGACAATCACGTAACAGAAACATTGTATTCTACATTTTCTACGAAATGGGAGGTAAAATAGAGTGCTATCTCGACATCGGTACGTACACACCGAATGAGAGTACCGTAGGCATCTAACACGACCTAATATAGCGTCGTATTACAGCTATATCGCCTTCGTCCAGCTGCAGCAGAACAAGGATCTTTTAACACAGAATGGAATTGAAGTAGAGTGAGTCTATCGTGTGTCATAATCCATACGGCGTTTCGCGATTGTCGTAGATAGTACCTAGACTGATAACTCGTCTAACCATAGGATCCATCCTTTTCTCATCGGTGCTGTCAATGTCGGATCCGGTACAGACAACCCCATTTCGCCTGCCCAGCTACGATGTTAACCTCAATAATCAACAGGCAATCGCCCGCCATGGCTAGTCCCAGCGAAGGCTAAGCACTCAAAATATGAGTCGAAGCGAACGGCAGCCGCCATCGGGTTGAAGAACCTCTCGCCGCCAGGCGACCTGATGGAAAGTGGCAAAACACTAGTGGTGCGTATTTCCAGCCGGGGCCAAGCGCCCATTTAGCCGCCACGACTGCGACTAAATCCCGAGCAGCCAATGCGCGCCCTGACGTACATCAAGTCGGCCTTCCCGGTCGAGGTCTACACGGCCGCTTTCGCGTACTTGTTCCACGCCTTCTGGACCCTCCACAAGGTCCCGAACGGCATTCCCGTGTTGGGGGAGGTCTTGTCCGAGATCCCGGCGCAGTTCCGTCTCGCTAATCCAACCCCCTCCCCCAAGAAACTCTTTACGCCCGAACAGGTCGCTCGGATCCTAGATGCCGTCTCCGGCGCCGAGGTGAAGGCCGCCCTTAAGGCGAGAGTTGATGAGGCGCTTGCGCGAGGCGCTTTTGGGGCGCCCTGGATCTGGGCAACGGACGCCCAGGGCCGCAGCGAGCCCTTTTTTGGTAGTGATCGTTGGAATTGCGTCTATGAATTTTTGGGCCTGCCATATCAGAAAATGCAGCTATTGCCGCCACAGAAGGCTAGACTGTAGACCAAGAGCCTATTTTCTTTCCCCTTCAGTACACATCAGTCATGCCTATCGCCGTGTTATCAGGAGAGATGGGAACCGAGCATAGACTAGGGAGCGTCGATGCCCACGAGATGTGCGTGTAGTATATAATAAATGAGCGTCATTGTTAATTACATACTAGCTGTGCTATCTGGTTTTTTCTCTGATCTATGAATGGTCATTTTAGTCGTCATCAGAATCGTAATATCGTTAGCTGTTCCGTGTCAGCGCCCCCAACCAGACACATCTAAAACAAAAAAGCCCAGACCACCTAAGTAAAGACAATATAGTCATGGGGTATATACATCACTTTTTTCTATGCAGTCCAAACGTAGACCATCTTTCCACACCCTTAAGCGACAATCGCATTACGTGGCTTTACTTCTCCGAGGAGCTATGATGATGATGATGGAAAAGGCTATGGTGCGTTTTCGATGCCGTGGGGCTCTGAGTGATAGAACCCCATGTGCTCGCCTTTTTCATGGTCTTCTTGCGCATAATTTCAAAGATCTCGGTCTCCATGCGCTCGATGCCTTGCTCAATATCGCGGTCCTCGTTGGCGTATGTCTTCAAGCGCCTATTCTCTAAGATCCACCATGTACCCACAATCGCCAGGGTCAGAGGGATCGTGATAACGAAGTAGATCCAAAGCTCTTGGGAGACCTCGCTGTTGTCGGCTAGTAAATGATAAGCTTCGAATTCGGACTGCGCAGTTGACGGGAGGGTACGGACTAGGGTTAGTAGGCTGGGTATCCCCTGACTTACCGACTTTGAAGTTGAAGAATGTCATGCTAAATACAGAGGACAAAAAGGTCCCTGGAAGAAATATGGCACCAAGAAGGGATAAGGTTTTCATAGCCGTACCATCACGCTTGCTTGCGTGAGCTAGCCTTCTTTGTTGTGCAGCCATCTCGAGATTAAGCTTGGACTCCTTCTGTGTCATGATGTTGTACAACTAGAACACGAACTGTCAGTCTCTTTTCGTAACTCATAGATATCAACGACTTACAGCTTGTCGCTGAATATGTAATCTTTCCAGCGTCGTGTGGATATAGTGTTCTTGGCCGGTCAATTTCACACGATAAAACTCAAGCCGAGACCCCATGCTGCCATGCAACGCCTTCAACTTCTTGACCCGTTTCTCTGTCGACTTGTCTGCATTCACGGGTATCTCCAAGTTATCCATAGCCCCCTTAAATTTATCCATGGCTGCCTTCATTTCTTTGATGATCTCTTGGTAAGCCTGCGGACGCTTCCACAGCACTTGCGAATGACACTCAACAAGATCACGATTGATCCCGTCTACATCGAAATGTTCATACTCGTCCTTTTTATCAATCTCGTTGCGCATAGTAATCGCATTCTCAAGGCGTCTCAGCCAGTTTCGCGCATCTCGTTGCCGAATATCAACTTTGATGGACAGATCTAGCGAGAGGATGATCATGGGTAGAAGCATCGGGTGTCCAACATCGCTCTGACATGCGATGAGGTGGTTAATTGCATCGTTGATATCTGAAGTCGGCGTACCTTTGACGAAACCGGTTGTGATGCCCGTTTTGAACGAATAGGACAACATGATTTCCCAGCCACGAGTTTTGCCCTTTTTCCGTACGTCGGATTTCCGAAAGATGAATTCTATTGAATCATTAGGCCCTGTTGTGAGAACTCTCACCTGGTAAACTGGCGGAGTATATCATGGGAGGAATCTCTTACGTAGATGGCGGTCATCCTCGTCCTGGTCATACTCGCACCAGAAGACAGGTCCTACAATGCTGCTTCCTTCGATTGCCCGGAACGGCAAATGCATCTTTCTCACCATGGATGGGTATTCTTCATGTGATAATGAGATGACGTTGGGGGCAAAAGTATCATTGTGGGCTGCGTCCTTCTGGACCCTGGTCTGTTGTCAGTAAATGAGGTTGTGGTGGTTAAGCGGAGGCCTCCCTTACACCAGCCGGATACCGTCCACCAACTTAACGCCATTCTTCAGCCTTGGCGGCTCAAAAGCACCCTATAATATCATCATGTTAGCTTTAGATTGAAAGTTGAGGTTGATTAAAATCTGCCTTTCTTCACATGAATATGTTGCAGCAATTCCTAAAATTGTACGTAACACTGATTGATAGCGGTCAAGCATCATGCACACTCCATTCACTATGACCTTAACTACCCCGCGCCCGGCCCCCATCTAGATAGGGCCATTCTTGGCCTACAGCTATCTGTGCGAAACAATAAGTAGAAAATGTGATAGTAATAGGCTTACACGACGGTCGAGAAAATTTTGAAACTCATCAGAAGTTAATGGATGGATCTCGCAGGAGTCGAATGATGAATCCTATTGGCACGTTAGTATCACGCACGTGGCATAGGCGAATCGCTGTGGCAATATCACTGCCAGGGAAGAAATAGAAAAAAAGGAGAAAAAAAAAGCTACTAAGAGAGAGAGAAAGTCGTAGCATAGCAGTAATAATTCAAGTAGTATTTCACATACCGAGTAGTTGAACGCCTCGAGGTAGTGAGTCTTCTCTGAAACAACCCTAGAGTCTCTAACGTTGGAGTTAAATAGGTAATCGTCCATTATTCAGAGCAGTGTACTGAGTTAGTTTGTTTCGACTCGAAAAAAGGGTAACAGGTTAAAAATGTTGTCGAGTCGACAAGTTTAATATATTTCGAAGGGAAATGACAGCTCAGAGCTCCAGGTGGTCTAAAACCTTTCAAATCAGAATGTAAATGATTGGTTCGTTTCGATGTGTCGTAGATCGTGGCATGCAAGTATAAGTATACCTGTCGGTATGTAAGTAGGTATGTAGGTATGTTGATGCGATGCAGACGGACATCCATCCAGCTGTGGTACTGAGCTGGCTGCACCAGCAAAAACAAGAACAGCACCAGAAGGAACGCCAGCAGCCTGCTAGCCGGAAGCTATTAATTGGAGAAGAAATAAAAGAGGCGGGTTGGATACAAGGGGCCTTGTCTAGACCGGGGGGCAGAGAAGCAGATCGAGGGCGGATCCACAGCTCATAAGCCGCATCGCATTACAGAGTAGCTAACGTACTGTAGGTAGGCGGAGACAACGGGGATTTGAGATGTTGGCTGTGGTCATGAATACCTACCTAGGTATGCAAGGCCGTACCACTAAGTAGGCAGATAGATGACAGTGCAGTATCATGTTGATGATATGTTGTTTCATTCCAGGATATAGGGATAGAAGTGTAAACAAAGTCAAGTAAACTTGACCGAGTCTACCAGTCATGATGTATGTCTTGCACATGTAGCACGAAAGACCCGTCGCCTTGAAAGATGAGGGTGGTAACTTGCGATGCTTGCTATCAAGGCCCTAGGGTATACAAAGATGCCCAGTAACATACTGCACTTATCTAGGTACAGTATACTGTACATAGGTCCTAGGGCTTATCAAGTATCGCTGATGCTAGGTAGCAGATGCCAAATCAGCTGCAATAAGTAATACACGTTGAAAATAGTTGTATGTGCAGTTTCCGAGTGCTTCAGTTTCCCACGGCCATTGTACGCGGGGGTTTATCTAACATCGGTACTGTACGAAGTAAATACGATACAGTGTGTATGCGAGGACCCCATTACAGTAACTGTACAGTACTACCTATTACCGTACAACGTCCACCATGACCCATTGGAACGCCATACGAGAGTCACAATAGGTTAGGTACCTCAGGTAGAGGCATCCAAGGCTATGCAATTCCTGGTTACGGCCAACACACCTTCCACGTGATTCTAACTTTGACCGTCATAGCGCAATCATAAATAATATTGTAGTTTAACCTCATAACCTCGTCGCGTCCAGCCAGCCAGCTTTAGCCATAAAGCACGTTTCCCTGTTGTAAAATTATGTGCGTGTAGTAAGAACAAAAAATGTTCTCTTTTCTTGACCATGCATAATACTTTGTATACAATATTTGATACTAAAGTGAGGTGCTCGTATGTCATGCGAACCTCTGAACCGGATTCATTCAATCAATTCTCCGTCCTATCCATCCAAGACTTTTCAACCCGTTTATTTTCGCAGACAGCATTGTCGACTTCTGCCCGCAGAATGCATCCGACCCACGGTTATCATAGGTGGTGGGCCGAACGCTCATGACTACCAACAGCCTGGGGAGACCAGACCAAAGCCAGGGTGCCATGGCACAGCGAGCGAAGGGTTGGAGATCTACCCGTCCATATAAACAGTTCGCGTGTTTTCGTCGTCCCCGCTCGAATTGGGCGGGATCAGAAGTCCGTGAATAAGTTTCCGAATCTATCTATGTTAACAGCACGTCCGCTTAGCATAATAACGTGGCTTAACTCACTCGTCGTTCCCTGGTTGACCATATTTCTCTGTTTCTTCTGGGTAGCGATCAAATTGACTCGCATCACCGGAACCCGCTTTGACAGGTGGTGTATAAGGCGCATCAATGTCTTTTCTCGATAGCCGATCCCATGTGACTTCTGAAAACCATGGATGTTCCTTTACATCCTGGGGCCCGCCATACAAGTTGCCCAGCCTCTTGGTGAGATCGGGGGTGATGAGCCGCTCGAGAAGTTCTTGGGCGTCTGGATGTACATAAGCGGGGTACTTCACCTTACCTCGAAGGATGTTTTCATATATCTTCATTGGCGAGCCACTGTCCCAGAACGGTGTGTAACCACAGAGCATTTCATAGATTAAGATGCCAAGCGACCACCTAGTCGGCGTGTGAGCTAGCCCCTTTATCATGAAGTTGCTGGGCAAAATCACTTACCAATCGACTGATTTGTTGTAGCCTTTGTTAGAAACCACTTCGGGAGCTAAATAGTCCGGAGTGCCACATAGCGTCCATGTCTTGTCTGGAACTCGCTTTGCAAACCCAAAATCTGTTATTTTCAGGTGTCCGTGGCGGTCTAGCAGCAGGTTCTCGGGCTTTAAATCTCGATAAATAATGTTTCTCGAGTGCAGATACTCCAGCGCGAGCGTGACTTCTGCAGCGTAGAATTTGGCCACGGGGTTAGGAAACCGCTGATGAGAGTCAACCAACTGCAATCCAAATATGGCATCAGGGACTTGGCGATTGACTCACACCCGACTTCCTCAGCAAAGAGAATAACTCGCCACCTTCGACAAAGTCCATGACCATGTAAAGATTCCTAGCGTCCTGAAAAGTGCCCCACAACGTAATCAGAAACGGGTGTTTCACCTCGCCCAGCATTCGCCTTTCGTCGTTCGTATGCTCAACCTGCTTCATTTTAACAACCTGGGCCTTCTTCAAGACCTTGACGGCATAAAACCGTTGATTATGCTTCGATTGTACTAGATGAACTCGCCCGAAGCTACCCGTCCCTAATGTCCGTAGCAAGTCGAAGTCGGTGAGTGAATATTTACCTTTTGTTACTCGAAGTTCTGATGAGTAGACTGGGACTTGTGGTGGCGCCTGGGCCTGGGCCTGGACCTGGACCGGGACCTGTCCTTGGGGCTGTGGCTGTGGTGGGGGCGTGCCATGATGGCCTACCACATTAGTTAGAGGAAAATCTAAGGCGTAGTTTAAGAATTCAGAATCCATACCATCTGCCTGGGGTAGATTGATTAGGTTATTGATACTCGGTAAGTTATGTGGTGTTACGATATGGCCCGGGCTAGGGGAGTGCTGGATTCCATACGGAACAGGTTGGTGGTGAACAGCCGGTGGATTCATTTGGGGCCCTCCACCAGCTGACACCGGTACCTCTTTGCTTTGACTCGTCGGTTGTGATTGAGTTGGGGCACTGGTGTTAGACGTAGACTTAGAAGGGATAGTATTGAAGCTCTCGAAACCTCTTGTGGGCGTCACCGGCGTAATTGGGCTTGTGGGCTGGCTTGAGGACGGGTCGGTTTTATCCTCCCTCGTCCGTTTTTTCTTGAGGAATCCTCCTAAAGTCGGCATATGTTATGACGTTAGGAAAAGGAGGGTCCGGGCCTTGGGACAGGTCACTGGATCCAGGACTTCTCTAAGATTGCTGAAGCCAAGATATCCTACAGCCTGTTGATATAACAGAACACTAACACGCCCGTCAAGGAATCCGATGCAGAAGTGTTAAAAGTCGCCGGGAAACGCCTACCGCAAAGGGCGAGAGCAGATGGAAGAAATTGCGATCTATAGGGGGGGGTCGTCCTAGGGCGAACACATTCGGACAAGACAAGCGCGATGCTCTTTCTCAATGAGAGCCGCAGCAACACACGGCAGTGAAAGTGCCAGAAAGTTTTCTCGGCACACTTAGCAGCAGTCAATCAACGTAGGAAATGCGGAGCTTGCAGCCGACTCTTTTTTATGAGTATGGCTACGTTCAAAGCGAAGACCAAAGCTAGGCGCTTTCAGCTACTTCACAGGAAGGCTGTTATACAAAGAGCTCAATTGTACATAGAATCACCACGTCAATTGGCTTATAGGCGGCGGTATCCAGCAAGGTATAGCTTCTGCGTAAAGGAAGGCAATGGAAAGCCGCGTGCTGGCGGAGTAATAAGTATGCGAGGATCGGAAGTGGCCAAGAGCGCATACAGGGTTCGCAATTCGGGTTCGAGGCAGCAAGGCGTAGTGGATGTAGGCGTAGGCGTAGGCGATGGCAGTTCTGAGCTGTGAGGAAGTGGTTTTGCAGCGCAGCAACGGGAAATAGCTAAGGCCAGGTAGGAAGGAAAGGGAGGCAAGCGGTTAGCCGATACATGTGTGCTCAGAGGTCAGGACTAAGTTCGAGGGGCTTGTCGAAAGAAAGGATCGATGATGAGGAGAATGACGACAGACAGACGGCGACAATAGTGGGCGGCTTTACTGAGTGTACGTAGCGTGTGTTGCGCACTTTGGTGGTTGGTCTTGGTGATGGGACGCTAGAGAAAGAGCGGGGGAAAACCAGACATTGGCGTCTGCCGGGTACCCATGCAGTACAGGATTAGTCTAAGCAGAGCGCCCGCGCAGTCCTACCTATCTACCTTCCGGTACTGTAGGTACCTACCTTCTGAATACCGTATTGTACTTTAGGTAGCTCTTACAATACATTATGTAGGTACCTACCTCCTAGTGATGCTCTGTAATTACATACATGTTGGTAGGTGGGTATCCATCTGCTGCCTTCTTTTTCACCTGCTAACATATGTCGTGGACCTTACGTACCGATGTCAATTAACTACCCGTCTGAGTCGTTGAGCTTAAGGCGTGTTAGTTAAAGTAGCGCCCAGGGAACATATCTGTAGACAGAAGGAGAATAAAAATAATGGGCAGCAACATACCCAGTCGTCGAGCGACGTTAGACGAGTGGACTAACACGTGGGGGTTTTGGAGATCCTCCAGTCACAACACCGCTTCCCGCTTTTTTGAGCACCTTAGGCAGTTTGTTAGTTGTCTTTTGTATTTTTGTATTTTGTATTTTACCAATAGACAGGGCGTATCGCATCACAAGGAAGGGCTGCAATTGCGCCGTAATGGAGACAACAAGGCAATGAGTATTACAGTATGCGTGCAGTTTTGGTTCTAGCGCAAGTGGAATGATATGTACCTAATGCATGTACTGCTGCTCATATCCATTGGCACTTCCTGCCGTCCTCCGGAAGCACAAGTGTAGCTTAGCTCTGATTCGAAAGCTGTTTTAAGGAGCGTTTCTAACTCTGCGCCTTACCTAGAATGTGTCCCTCCCTGACCTGATTTCGCAAAGCGACATCATCCAGGCGTATTATATAAACCTACCTACCTTATGTAGGTATGTAGGTATGTAGGTAGGTATAAACTACAACGGCGACGTCGAGATTGTGAAGAGAATTACATACCTTATATACCTTTGCATTATGCTTCAGACCCTGCTGTACTATATCACTATATCAGCCGCATATTATCTGCATACAGTAGGTACCTTCTATTCACCGACTCGGAGATACTTGGCATAAGATGGGCATATATGTAGGGTACCAATCATCGCTGCTGGCATCAACGTAGACAAGATCACACCCATGTTCATACCGGGTAGCATCGACAATTGGCGGGCAAAGGTGCTCATTAGCATCGGGTGATCATGCGAGTACGCAGATAGGAGGTACATGATGCAAGTGTTCATTCGCTCCGATGAGTTATCTTCCTAAACCCTACTCCTGAGGTACCAGGCTCTCCAACATCGTAGATCCAAGACCCATGAAAATCCCTACCATGAGATTTTTCACGTGCTACTTAAGCTATTTATATCGATCACTTCTCATAATGAGACTACGCCTCATTGCACCCGAGCTGTACGTGTCCAGTCCTGACCTGTACCAATCCATTCTTCCAATTGCAAAAGTGCTGCGAAGCAAAAATCCATGTTTTTTGAACCATTTGCTTCGTCATTCATAACTTGCTATATTGAATTTTGTGTACCACACTTGTTTTACACAGCCGGTTCACACCTCCGGCCCCCTAGCCCCGCTATTGATCGTGAGACATCAATAAATGCTGAGAGTCCAATGTCATCCGTTTGTGATTTTGGTATATACGCAGGTTGCTATCCTCTTCTGCACAATGAGCATCATAAAATCCCTCGCCGCTCTCGAGTGTAGCAGCAGCACAACGCTTAAAATCGATGGGTTCTCTTTTGGTTTGCTCGATACGCTGTGTACCCAGCGTATCCGCCACCAATGACCAGGAAGAACAGGATGATTTTGAAGAAAAACCAAGTCCAGCTACCACCACCACTCTGCCCTTGGGATGTCTTGAAGCCGTTGCCTCGGCCAGATGTAGTAGTCTTGGTAGTTGAGCCACCAGTAGTGTAGAGGTTCTTGGCATCGATAGAAATGATCTCGTGGTTGTCGCTCAGCTCACCTGTCTCGGCACTGAAGCCGAGATAAGTGACAGAGGGAATCGTAGGCGGCTCGCTCGTCTCGAAGCAAAGCTGCCATTCCTCTTCCGACTTGTACATGAGCTCCAACTTCAATGATTTATCCTGGAAGTAGGTAAGGCGGAATTTCGTTGGTGTTTTAGAGTTGCGTAGGCCCCGAGCTGAGCAGCCAGCGAGTTCTTGGTCCTTCCCGTCGTTGTCCTTGTTATAAGCTGTCTTGCCATCGCCAACCATGGCCATCACGTATGGAAAAACAGTACCCGGTCGGTTGTTCTTATAAGTGTCGAAAAAGATGCCGAGGCCCTCGAAATAGTTCTTATGTCCGAACACGGGCCCGCTCTCGCCGCGGTCCTTGGTCAACCACATCGCAAAGCCATCACCAAACAATGAGTTTTTGCCATGAATTTTGAATTCTACTTCGATCTCCCAGTTCGTCGCGGTCAGAGGCACCCGAGAGAATAACCATCCGTTTTGCGAGGGGCGTTCGGAAGATAGACGGATATATCTAGGAGTTGGGTGTTAGCATTCCGGTCACACGATACCCTCTTCTTCTTTTTTTCGCGCGGCGCGCACTCGATGTCAACGTACGAATCTGTCCGAATGACAGTGTCTCCACCGAAATCGTACCAGCGACTTGCCATATCAGAGTCGAGATAGGGTTGTTTTAAGGTATGGGTGCGGAGCTATCGAGTCGCAGTCGGTTAGCGAGAGGGGGAGAGCTAGAGTTAGGACTGCGGCGCATGACGAACCTGGATACTCCGGACGCTCCCATCGTCGCTGCGTTCAACAGCCGCCCAGGCGGTTGCTGCCAGCCACAGCGCTGACAAGGCTGTAAATCGCATTTTGTTCGGGTCGTCAAAATTACAAGGCGCGAGGGAACGGGAAGAACTAAAAGGGGGCGGACAAACGAAGTCGCGCGAGAAGAAATCAGGAGCAAAAAAAAGGGAGAAGAGACAAGAGAGCGCGATTGAACAGAGGCACAACACCAGAGGGCAATGCTAATAGTAGAATTAAAGCCCGCCGGGCCAGTTCAGCGAATATGTTCACAGTTCCAGACCAACGATGGTAGCGTTTAGGGATTTGACTGATAGCTGGCCTTTCCTGCCTCACCATGCTCCTGACAGGCTAGAAAGCAAAAATCCGGGGTCCGCTGTCCAATGACAGAGCAAATTGCAGGCAAGCTACCCTGGTCTAGCGTCATCCAGTGGTGCTATTTTGACCCAGGCGGACCCATGATGCGTAAGCCACAGTAACTACCATTACCTGGTAGTTTCACATGTTTTCTGTGGCTTTAAGATATTTATGAGGGTACAGTGTCATACGGTGTACAGCAGACTGTACTACTTATTAGGTAAGCGTCTTAGGTACGTCAGAGGTTTTTACCAAGCCAGCGGCCAGGGCCAAGCCAGGTTCTATTTTGGCAATAATCCACCCGACCTACCTACTATCTATTCTATCTAGTCTAGGCAGTTCCAGTTATCATCCATCATTAAGATTGGTAAATCGCATCGCATCGCAAGATCCAGCGTTTATCCATTGAAAGAAAGCCGTTTTTCGTCTCCCCTCCTTCTATCGCAATTTCAGGATTCCTCTACTACTTAATGGAGTAGTCCTCCCAAACAAGATGCTGCAGATAGCGAGCAGTCAATCGCCAGTGGGCTCCATCATCTTCGCATGCATCGCCCTCACTGTCCTATCCATCGTCGTTCTCCTAATACTCAGACGATATCTACCCCTACGAACGACGCCCGCCTATTTACTTGTCCCTGTCTTCTTCGGGCTTTGGCTCCCTGCAAGTATCGTCCTACTTGTTCCGATCGACCTCGCCTCCAATGCAAGCCCCGACGATGAGGCTATCAGGGGTATCTGGCTCCCCGACCGAGCCTTGTTAGTCGCATGGAGGATATCATACTGGCTTACATTTGCCCTTACATGGTGAGTCGCGTTGTCTATTCTTTTCTCCCGATATTTACTGACCCGATACACCCCCAGGTTCATCTTTCCTATCTTCGCCGAGTATTCCGATGCAGGGTACCGAGAACCCAAGGCCCGACTGATCTATTCTCTACATCAAAACGCCCAGTACTACGCCATCGTCCTCGGATCTGGAATTCTTGGACTCGTGTACTTCTTTATTTCTTACGAGCCTTCTTTCAAATCGGTGAAGGGCTTGATCATGGCTCTTGCCTACTGCTGGGGCTTGATCCTGGCTATCTATCTAATGGGACACGGCTTGGTTGCGATCCCACGAAACTTCATCAGAAATGCGAGCGCAAGCGGGCGACTTAGACGAATACAATCAAGAGCTCCCAAGTTATACGAGAACATGGAAGATGCCATCCTTAATTTAGAAGATATAGAATTTCAGGTGTCCGAACTCAGTAAGCGGAAGACGGGAAGTGCTAGAGATTTCCAGGATTGGATCGAAGAGCTGTCCGATATATGCAGTATTCCAGAGACGCGGCCGCGGAGCGCTATTCCCCGCGAAAACGACGGCCGTATTGTTCCCACAGTTATCACTGAGAAGTACCTAGCCGACTTAACCCGTCAACTTGTCCGCGCAAGACATGCGAAATCCCGTTATGTTGATGAGTGGGATCGTTTGCTTCATGATGCCTCGCGCACCCAAGCAATCCTGGACTCGTCTGCATCGAGGAAGCTAGAGTTCGGTGGAGCCTCTCCATCCTCATCGATGCTAGAGAGAGTGACTATTCTGACTCCGTACACTCGATACTTATTACACCGTCAGGTTATTCCATATCTTCGCATCTTTTTTGGAGCCTTCCTAGGTCTGGCCTCTATCTGCATCACTTGGTCGGAGCTGGTGAAGGGAGCCTTTCCCTCATTGTCGGTGATTCGATTCACAGTCGTTCACCACTGGACCGGAGAGAGCGGCCGAGTTGGATTTGCCGGGCAGTTGGTCGCTGCATTCTGGATATTATACATGTGTGCGGCAGCATTACATACTGTGACTGAAGTAAAGGTTTGGCGTGGTCGAGCTTTGGTCAGGCGCAATACAGCGCACGAGTCCGCCTTTTGGTATGCCGGTCAAGTTGCGAAACTCAGTGTTCCACTTTCTTATAACTTTATCACCTTCATGTCACCCAAGATATACATGAAAACGGTCTTCTATAACCTTCTAGGCCAGTATATCGACCTTACACCGCTTGGCGACTGGTTTGACAACCTGTTTCCTATTCTGGTCTTAATTCCTGTCCTCGCAACATTATTTGGATTGTACGGCAAAGTAAAGCGGTTCTTTGGATTCGGCGTGGGCATTGTCGACGATGAGGAGGACGAGAGTTCAGCAGGATATGGAACAGGTTCTTGGCGCGAAGGCCGGGTGCTAATTGAACGTGAGCTGAACGGAACATCAATCTCCCGGCGGCTGGATGAGGCTGCATCTCGTACCGCTTCAGGCCGAACCCAACCCATTTTGACTCTACCGTCAAACAGAGTCGAGGGGGCCCGGACACCCTTCGCCACGTCACCATCTCAGCGCGATCTTCCTACACGAAATACAGCGACTCGAGGGCAGCCGTCGGCGGCCGCACCGTCAGAGCCAGAAGACGACAATTTCTTCGCCAGCATAGGCCATCGGTTCAAAAACACGATGGACACCATCGACACGCCAAAGTGGATTCAGGACATCGGTGATGGCTTCAAGAAGCCGAAATGGATGGGTGGTGATAATAATGAGGCCAGCGGGAGTGGTAGCGGCGCCGCCGGAGACTCGGATCTGCGGAGATGGTTTGGCGGCGATGGACGGATAAGACTGTGATACCAGCAATGTTAGATGCTTAGAATACGGGTCTGGATGGGTGATACTATCTGCCTCATTGTACATATATACCCTTAATCATAATCGTCTGTACATTAATTTACGAGCCGTTATCAGCATACCGTCTTCCCCGACTACGAAACCGAATGTCTGGGTTACTCGTGCGCAGTGTATGTCTCATTGATAGCAGCCACCACTTCGGAGGGCGGCAGTGTCATGAACACATATGCTAGTGATACCGAGTGAATAACATCCAAAGCCATCGCCAGTATGTCTAGACCAAGATCAAAGTCGTTGCCCGGTCGCCAAATCCGTCCCAGTTCCACGAAGGGCTCATTCAGTGGCCGCAGGGATCGGTCCAGCCGTGAAGACGTCGTACGCATCGAGTGCCATGTTACATTAGGTTTATGAGCAGCTACGCGTCCGTGTCCACGGCTTAGGGATCTAGCTAGTATAGGGTGAATGATGTCGAACATGTGTATCCTGTCATTATAGCACAGGTGCCGTAGCGGCGGAGAGGCGGGCAATACGAGAAGCAGCCACATACCTATTTGCCGACCTATTTAGCACTTACGAAGACAATATTCCATGTATACGCCTTGCATACGGAACGCAGTTATTGAGAACTGTGATCACAAGCGCGGGGGAGTTTCATCACAGTACTACGGGCTACTACATGTCATCGTTGGTGGGAACATCAGTTCTCATTAACAGTCATACAGCTGCAGATCAATTCTACCTTGACTATTGCAGGTAGAAGGGAGGTTGTAGCAGTAGGTACACAAACACCGCAAGACGTAAGCCTGAACTGACTAACAGATACCTGTAGTAGTCGCTCCGTCACGTCAAGTATTCGGTGGGATTATTACGTTACCAAGTCAACCAGTCAGTCCATTTCTTCTTTCCTGAGCAAATGCGAATGCAAGCGGTCCCAACTATGACAGGACAATTAGAAACAAGAAAAGAAAGATCCGCATTAATCCCTCCTCGATTCATCATTCCCTATCCATGAGTCCGTGTTGGTATTTGTGGGGGGATGTGATGTGTATGCTAGGTGTGTATGGTTTTCGATATCGCCGTGTCCGTGTCGAGAGGATGGGAAACACAAGGACCAGCGCGGGACACGGGGGAAAGTTGTATAGACCTTTTAGCTTGAAACTTCTCATTGACGATGACAGCAGACGTAACAAAACCGGTCGGGAAAGTCGGAAAAGAAAAATTGTCGACGGTGCCACCCAGATGAAGGGAAAGTGCGAGTGCGAGGTTATGTCATGAACCATCGTAAATAAGCTTTCCGTTCTCTCATCAAAAGTAGGCGGTGCCTCTTTCTTCCGTCGTGTGTAAGGTAACGTAGTCATCCATCAATCACCTCCCTTTAGTGTCTACCCAACGAAACCTCGTGAACCCCGAAACAGTTTCTTGTATAATTTCCACCTCGTGTGACCGGAAACTTAGATATGCTGAGCCATAGCCACAACAGCGGCACCACCGAACAGCGCTCCCATGCCCATGATACCAGTGGCAGCAGCAGCATTGCTAGGTACAGTGGTGCTGGACGTCTCAGTGACCGACGAAGTAGCTGTGCCGGTATGGGACTGGATAGTAGTGGCTGCAGTCTTAGAGCTTGACTCTGTAGAAACACGGCTACTACCAGTATGAGTACTAGTAACGGACCCAGAGCCTCCACTGGAGATCGGAGTGATAGTCACACTACCACCACCAGGAGTAGCAGGAGTCTCAACACTAGTAATCTCGGAACCAGTCTCAGTACCAGTCTCGGTACCAGCTGGTGGAGTGGGAGGTGCCGAGGTTTCAGTGAGAAGGGTGGCAGTGATAGTCTCGGACTGGTAGGGAACAACGACAGAGGTGGAAGACAGCTCAACGCCGCCGCCACCGTAGCCAGTAGGAGTCTCAGCAATCACGACGCTAGAAGCAGTGTTCAAGGTGACGGTGACGGTAACTGTGCCACCATTAGGAGGCGGCATGGCCATGGTCTCGGAAGCAGTAATGGTGACTGTGGAACTGCAGCTGCAGTAGTCATCATCACGCTTCTCGATGGCCTCAATGGCGGAAGCCTAAGAAATATCAAGATTAGTCGTGGCCGCGGAGATGGAGGCTACAGGTATAATCAAATGAAGGAAGGAAGAAGCTGATCGCAAGTGATAGTACCTGAGTGGGCAACGGAAGTACGAGGCGAGCAGGGTTGAGTGAGGGTGCAGAAAACTTACCATGCCGAGAGCGGCGAGGAAGAAAACGACGACAGCCTGGAAGAATTGCATCGTTACGGTAGTCAATTGTGGTAGTTGTGTTGATATTTGGTTCGACGACAAAGGCTGCTTGCTCAGACGAACACCAGAGAGTGTAATGATATAGATGGCGTAGAGTGCAGGGGAGTTTGACGATGATGACAAAATCTGGTGGCTGATGTGTGCGTGTAGAAAGATGTAAAGGGATTGAAGAAGGAGTTGAAGAGGAAGGGGAGGAAGGTGTTTGTAAATAAGGCGGTATGTATTTGTGCGTTACTCTTCAGTTGATCTGGGTTGCTGGTTAGGGTGGTTGACTGTGAGTCTAAGACGTGTTTACAGAGAAGTAGATAGTGGCAACACCCTGCTACGCATAGATATTAGTGCCTAATAGATAGGTACCTTAAGTAGGGAATAGATACCTACATAAGATATGTAGGTTAGGTAGGTACCTAGGCAAGTAGGTAGGTTGACAGGAGGTAAGGTGGTGAATAGAACTCTTCCTTGCTCTCTATTGGCTAGTCACCTGAAGTGATTGTGCTGAAGGGGTAGGTACCTACCAAATTAAATGAATTTCTGCCTGAGGTATATACTTCAGATACCTAATACCTTGAGTAGTGAGAGGACACAGCAGGGAGTGAGGTATAAGTGTCAATTGGGCAGCATGTACGTGTATTTGTATATATCCGTCCCAAGGGTATGTCACATCTACTTTCAGTGATAAGAATGAACTGTTGCTGTAGCATTGACAGAATAGACACGGAATATTCCTTCTAATGCTCCCTTACTCTGTAGCTAAGGTATTATTAATGATATTATTCGTCCCAACGTGTTCCCACTGCTGCAACTACCCGCGCTCGGAAGCACGACGTGATTGACGGCCAACTAAATTTGTTTGCTATGTATGTACCTATTCGCCATTTCCTAGTAGCCATGTACATCGTATCGCAATTGAGAGGTAGCACCATCTACGATGTTCCTTACATAGAACCTCACACACCTGGAGCTACCCCCTTATATTGTCTCGGAATCTACTGCCCGCGGTAGGTGGCTAGTTTAACCATGGTGCCGGAGACCGATGAAGTGATAATATTAAGCTTCTCGAAAGAATGACCACGTTACTCTGACGGGAACGGGAGATTACATGCAGTGAGAAATTTATGCCACAGAGTCCCCTAGCTTTCATAGAACTCTACTGTTTGGGTCAACTATCTTGCGTTCTCGGGTTCAAAATCTGAGGACTCGTGGTTGGTATACATGATCACAGAGATGCGGGATTAGGGGCACACAATCACGGCTCGGCCGATAGACTGAAGTCGTAGCAACATTGGATGAGAAAATCCTGCTGCCGTGGAGAAGAGCCTATGATAGATATCATGCGACTAATATGGAGAGACGTTGAGAATGTCATGGAAATAAACTCGGGGAGGCAAGAGTGAGAATAATGGTAAATATCACAAAAAGACCTCTGAAGGGCTAGAGAGGCTCCCACGTATCACTCCCGCATTTGATTACCTACCTAGGTAGGCAAGTTTTCATTAGGCCTACTAGAAGCTTTCCGAATGTGGCCTTTGACCGGTAACTCTAGGTAGGTACCTACAGTACATTTATTACCAAAGTTCGTACCTACCTAACCTGCCTGACAACCTTATCTAGGCTGCAACTGCTTCCTAGGGACTATCTAGATGACTCACAAACTGCTCATACAATCGTACCTACCATTCACATACCTTGTAATGATGTTTATGGTACCTGGTGTTAAGGGCTGAATTTTGGGTTTCTCGCAGCGAAATGTCGTGCTCCTAGTTTGAAGTCAATCTCCAGGCTTTAAAGGGACAGGGTGTCATTCATAAAATGTCTTCAATAGTAAATATAGATTTAAAGGCTTTACGGAGACAATTATTTGCTAATATCTAAAAGTTAAATTCAAAATTTTATGCACATACCGGTTTAAGTACTTCGTGATTAGAAAGCGATGTTGACGTCATTAGACTATGGCAGATTGTCCCCCCCCTCTGAGACGATTCGGCATTATTAACTTTTTATTTTATTTTCATTTTTGTTATATATAAATCTTAGATATTCGCAAGAGCGAGATATCCTTAATAGTGGCTCAACAATGGCTAACGTCTAATTAAAACCCAAAGAACACAGAACAGCAGGTTTAAAGACTGTACTTCAAGTTGGCGCAAGTTTATCTGGCCAAGCACCTTCAAAATCAGATGTAGGTCGTTACTTCTCGAATTTCTGGCATGTACCTGCCCAAGGTGATATTCCTTAGGGCTATGACTAAGCTGTAAGGCGGGCTTAAGTACATGTACCCTATCCGCCTCCTAAACGAGGATACGTACCAATGTACCTGGTATCACAACAACCTAGAATTATCACTTATCACTTACAAGGGTTTCATCTCAGGCACTCTTGGGCGTTCCTTGATTTAGTTATAGTTTTAGACTTTTCAATACAGGGATCATATGTATAGTATAAACTATTTTCCGAAGCCATGGAGTCGATAACTCCCTCCCCCCTATTGGGTTAGAGGTTGCTGCTGCCTAAACCCCTTGATCAGTCCCTATTGATTCTCTATTGGCTTTGAGTAGCTGATAGCTGGGCAATTTGCCTCTGTGAACGCTCAATTTCAACCCTAAGGGTAGGGTTTAAGAGTGTGGACCTGGCCCAGATAGCATACATGTGCTTTTGAGAGCCACAAGACATTGCAGCCGTTGTTGAGAGTATCAGTATAATGTTCGCTTACAATCCCTCTCTTATAGCATGCATATGGATTGGGAGTAGGAGGTGGCCATTCGTAGTGGGAATTCATTGTTAGATGTCGTGCCAAGGCTCACACTTGTAACCCCTATTTCGCGCAGGCTCAGAACAGCTTCCAAGGCCGTTCAGATGAAAGCGGTTGTTGATGATGTACTCCCGCTGATAGACTACTCCAGAGGTTGCTGGACTAATTGTCTATAGTCTGCACCCACGTGATACGTTGTCAGACTAAAACGTGTCGAGTCTCGACTAGATGAGTATGGTAGGCGTTGGAGCGCCAGAGCTTCCTTCGCCGGAACCGAAATAGATGTGGTGTTGAGCGAGATGGGGGAGAAGCCCTGTGATTATTTTGCATTGGGCTCATATGGGTTTATCTTCAACTCTGCCTGGCTTATAATTGCGATGAAGTAGGCATGGAGCACATATCGTGATCTTCCCTTCTCAAACATCTTTATTGTAGGGTGCAATGCCTTTCTTCATCTCACTAACAATCTCTGCTGCCTCCCGATTATTCTTCGCCTCAAAGTCGTAGCGCTTGGTTTCTGAATCTCGGAATACTAGTAACTGTATATTTTGATCAATACATTAGCAGTTACAATTCAAGGCAACATTGAACTCCCTTACCTTGAAATTGCTTGGATGCCGACGTGACATGTTGCACCCAATCACGTTACTGAAGTGGACAGTCGTTGTCTTGCCGCCTTCACGGGTTACCCTACCCCCGGAGGAAGGCATGATATAAACATACTCACCGTCGATCGCGATTATTCTTTCATTCAAACCAACGAACCGCATGGGCTGTTTCCGCCATACAATGTATTTTTTGTAGGTGGCTTTAGTACCACTACCATCCTCGTCTGCCATCGTGGCTTGCTGAGCGAGTGGGTGCGCCGTCATGACCTTTTTCTTCCCTTTCTGGGGTATTGGTGTGTCCCATACATGCGATTTGGGCGAGGAGCTTCCAGGAGAACCCGTAATGGTAAGTGGGCCGTCTGTCGCAAATCGACGACGGTGGAGTTCAAGATCCATGACATTACCTATGGACGATACAGCTCGGTCTACGTAGGCTACCGCACCGGAACCAGGGAGCTTCAGAACATGAGTATTTTTGTCGAGTTGCCGCTTGCGGCAGACTATATCAAGGACCTCAGCAAAATACATGTCTGTCGTCACGTCTACGGTTATCATTTGTCCTGGGGGAATATCGGAAGAAAGGAGTTGGATTCTCAGCAACTTCTTCTGCCCTCTGGTAGTCGGAGTGGTCGTCGGTGGAGCTGGTCTATCAGCAAAAATTGTGTCTAATCGGTAAGTAGTTGTGATGATGGGATTCGAACGGGGATATTCCGCAACAGGCAGCGTAGGTGGTAGTTGAGGCGTGTTCTTGGGGGTAATTTCGTCTTCAGGCTCTTCGTCGGCTACTTCCTGCTGCTCAAATTGTGGTGTTTGCAGTTTGTTTTCAGCGAAGCCATCTTCCGATGCTTGTACCAATGCGAAATCATCATATGGTTTTGATGCTGACCGTGATCTAGCCGCTCGATTATTAGCAGTAGTAAAGGAATTGAGAGGCATTGTTCGCTCTAGTGGTTCGAAATCGTCATCGACCTCACCACCTTCCTCAACCATTCTCAAAGTCCACCAGTTCACGTTGAGCTTATCGGCTGGGATGGGAGGTTCCCGCTTCTCTCCATGGTATCTCCACAAACTTAATCCAATCAACTCAGCTACCGCCACTGGCCGTATTGATCCGTCTGCTTCCTGAATGTTTCGCCTGATCAATACTTCGAAAGGATTCTCGGGATCTGTAGAGAATGGCGCATAAATCCGTAACCGTATAGGGTCAGGGTCACCCTGACCTGATAGTGAAGCAAACTGGTCGAACGGTACAACTAATTTAGTTTTCTTCACTTTAAATGCATCGGAAAGTAAACTTCGAGGATGGACAACGCTCAAGGGCCTGATGGTGCTCATTGGTCGAGGTGGGGGCAAAGCATGTAGCAATTGCGGCTCTGGTAGAGCTGGGACTCTTCGGACAGTTGACTGCCTGAGCAATTGCTTGGGTACGTGACCAACAACTTGCTGATTAGGAGATACGCCAACTACAGGGGCTTCGACAGTGTCAAGGATCGAAGTCGAATCGGCACTCCCAGCGAAGACAGACGACGTATCTGACATATCGGAATCCTCCTCTGCTAATAGTTCACTGTCCTTGCGCCCAAATCCTTGGTTTGGCTCATCGCTAGACTTAGACTGGGATCTTGTCGTCCGTGTAGCTGATTTGAGCGCCTCCTTCCGTCTATGGTAGCCCGAAGCGTCGAATTCGTTCTCGGAGGAAAATTCACTGCTAGTGACAGTATCTCGGCGGGCACGTTCTTTGACTATCTCCAAAGCGGACTGTGAGCCACGCCTCGCGCCAGGGGCCTGACGTGGCGAAGTCATGGTTGTCATCTGGCGCAAGTTGGAAGATTGGATAGGGGACGAGCCGGCGCGACTCCGAACCGGCATCTTCGCGAATCTTATCTGCTGGACAGCTCGTTGGTCGGACTCATCGTCACTCTCATCGCTGAGATCACTGCTGTCATCTTCTTCCATCTGCTCTCGCCGTCGCTCCCTGCGCCGCTTGATTGCGCTACCAGGCCCCAGGGTGTCTCCTCCGCCTCCAGTCAGCATACCCCCTTCCTCGGCTTCATCTTCGAGCGTCAGACCTGGCAACCGGGGCGCAGCTTGGAAGTACTCGGACGCAATAGCCGTAGGTATAGGGGGAGAATGGGTTCGTTTAATGTGGGCAGGATTGAAGCGCCAGCCAGCGGCCTTGAAAGGTGCAGTATTGAGGAAACTGTCGTTTATCGTGAGAAGCCGCTCGCCAACACCGTCGGCAATCTCAGTAAGATAACTGGTTCGCAGTTGGTACGAAACCAAGCTTTGGGAAATTCAGGATTAGTCTCACATACTCCATACTAGCAACCATGTGATAAACATGTCCGAGAGTGCATCTGCAAAGGGAAAGCTAGGAAGCCACTGGGTCACTTACTCTTCCACTTGGAGTAAAGACATTGCGAGTAGGACAAGTCGAAGAATAGTCAGGCGGACTTATTTAGGCGATTTCCTCAGATGGAAGCATGGCGAATGTGGCATAGTAGTTGGTGCTAATCCGTGTTGCCGTCGTCTTTTAACGGCCAAGGTTCAAAGAGTTGTGCTGCAAGTGTTGGTTGATCGCGCTTCTGCGGTTCTCACGGCCGATAACAGGACGAGAGCCAGGTCTGTTTCAGGCTTCCCGCTGCCTAGACTAGTCCCTCCTTACCTACCTTAGACACTTACGTAGTCGATGGTGGGGCACTACTAAGTTCATATAGAAGGTAGTATGTACATTTACCTATGTACTGATGGCATAGAGACAATGTACTGCAGAGGTACCCTTTGCGAGCTCACATCGGGGGCAGATACCTATACATTACCTACATACATACATGTAGGTAACATCTTATTTCTCTTTATGTACTTATCCCTCCAATTCTACAATCCTGAACCTCTGTGTTGGGCGATTTTTTGCAAGTCGGCTAGAAATGCCCATCTCCCAGCTTCTTTCCATCCGTTTCTTTTCCACTCGTCTGCTTTCATGGGAAAGAATTCTAATGTCTTATAGATTGAGACGTCGTGCGCGAAAAGCACAAAGACTCTCTCGTCGGCATCAAATCGCGTGATAGCTTCAATCGTCGCCTCTGCATCTTCCAAATCCTCCGGGAAACAAGGATCTAGACCGAGGTACGGCAAAGTACAAGAGCCACGGGGATGGATTTTGAGAAGTTCGTCTCTAGGACAGGGTCGAGGAATGACATTGGGGAGGTCAATGAGATCTGGTAGCGGAAGGTCTTTCGTGGGTCTCATTTCGCCTCCCGTATGCACGCTGTCGGCAGCGAGGAAGATAAAAGTTGCTGGATCAGCTGTGGTTCGGGCCAAGGCGTTCATATGACCCAGCGCATGCTAGCGAAAATCCATCAGAGATCTGGTAGAGTGCTTCGTCTCTCTAACTTACCCCCGGCGCATCTAGAAGATAGAAACTACCGTCGCCAAAATAGTCGTGTGCGCGCAAGCCTCCAACATCAAGATTGAACTTATCGGTCTCGAGGCCCGTTATCAATCGACCGGCAACATCCCCTTCGTGAAAATCCGCATCAGGTACCGTAGGCCAACCTGGCATGTACCGTTCCTTGACTCCAAGCCCCACGATGAGCTCCGTCGTAGGTGGGAAGTCGGCGAGATTCCCAGTGTGGTCCCAATGAATATGGCTGAAACCACCAATGGGCGACAATGGGTGTCAGCAATGCTAAACTTTAGATTGACAACATACACGCTGCGAGTGGTGTTCTCACCTCCACACAGCAGCTTTTATTTTGCTTGGGTTGATACCTCCATCGCGAAGGATGTCAACTAGCCTCTTTTCAACTGTCACAGTTACTCCTTCAAGCTGCTTCACCATGTCTGGGACCAAGTTCTGCCAGTCTTTCCGAATTCCGAGATCAAACAGGATATGACAATCAAGATTTTCATGTGATATGAGGAACGCATAAGAACATATGTCCATCGCATCAAGACCAGGGAATCGTGGCTTGAAGAAGTCACTGCAAGGGATCTTGTATGCCCATGACGTTGTATCAATAATAGATACAGAAACCGTTGAATTCGATGGCGGGATTTCGACTGCAGGTGCCATTTGACATCGATGTCTGGATAACAAAGGCTTTCGGTGGAGGTATCGGACTGCCTGAAGGATCGGCCGAGAAGAGGCTGACCGCGTACAATCGAAAATCCGCCTTCGTACTCCGAACTGCAGTGGATGCATTGCGGCCAGGTAGGAGTGGTAGGTGCATCTTGTGTGAGAGACCATCATTCATGGATGCGCTCGTGTACGCAACGTCACACAGGTTTGTTTCCATCAGGCCATACAAGCCGTACCCCATGGTTGACAGGGAAGAGCATTGTGATATATGACAGCAGCACATATAGTCACATCTCAACCAAGTATCCGATAGTGGTAAGTGATTGTTGAGAAGCGCTGAAACGGGATTCGCAGCGCAGATATTGTGCGGCTTGAGGGACGCCCTATCACGCTGGACAAACAATCTTTTTTCGAATACTACGTTTTGCCGACCGCTCATATGACGTACCTGTCTCTGACTATATTACCAGACACGTCAGGGGAAATAGGAGTAGTTCTGTCTTGAGCAACCCTTTGCATCTATCGTTCCTAGCACGACCGTAGCTCATGCTCGCGACTCACATCCTCACCCTTATCGCCCCTCGTCGCCAAATCCCAGGATATTTGGACGCGAGGGTTTGACCTCAGCGATTTTGCCAATAATGGAAGAGGTTCAAAGTCTCCAAGATGACAAGCCGCCAGAAGAGATTAACGTGATTATTAGCGGCGGTGGAGTATGTGTTCTTGCTTGTGGAATATGTCCATTTCTATATAGTAATTACTAACCTTCAAATCAACAATATAGCCCTGGGGTCCCGGTACACCATGGGAGCCAATGCCCGTCAATTCGTCATGGCTTATTGCTAACGCGATGCCACGAGTGATCTTTCGTGACAATGGGCTACCAGATATCAGGATAGTGCTGTATCCTGAACCAATTCCATCCTCTTGGAGCTGGATTCGCCAAATGATACCTAAATTCTGGGATGGTTCTAGGGCGTTCTTCGGCATATACCGTGATGAGGGGGAAAGTCTTGACTTCCCAATCGCCGCTACCCTGCATATGGGCATGCTCGATAAACCCAACGAGTCGTTCCGTCTCGAGAAACATGGATATAAGGATGGATACGATTTGCCACCTATGCCAGATATTGATGGTCGACCTCCCGATCACGATGATCTCACTGGGGGCGGGACGTGGAATGATGTTCCAGGCAAGCTGTCCACGGACTTGAACATAGACTTCATTTGTGAGAAGGTCAAGGCCGATATTGAAGTATGCTAGCCTTGGAATGGACTCAAAACATTTCGAATGATATTAACGTTGACAGGGAGCCGATATCGTTATCGCGCACGATCACCCGCGCTTTCTGTGCGGCTACGAATACTTTACTTCTCTAGCCACTGCGTATAACCGGAAAGAGAAGAAAAGACTCCTTTACATGCACACGCCGATTGAGCATGCCAGCAAAGACATTGCACATGGTGTACAGATTGCCGTCAAGGTTGTTGAGTCCATGATTGAGGATGTTGAGCGGCAGATGAACGAGGGAATATAAATCTCACCTCAAGAATCATTCACTAGAGTAGTTCAATTGTCACCATTCTCACTCTACGAAGTCACTCGCGGCCAAGTTCATGTCTCGCGACTTCGTTCTTGTAGGAAGCTCTGTCAATGCCACATTTCTCACTTTCAAATGGGGAAGTATTAGAGCTAGTAGCTATGGCATGCAAGGCACGGGAATAAACCAAAGTAGGCCGGTTAGCTAATAGGGAAAAATTCAACATTCCGTACCTAGAACTAATCAAAATCAGACATTGCCCCCAAGCTAAGGCAGTCATCTAAGGTCAGACCTTGAGCATGACGTGAGTGATGATCCTTTGATTAGTGACTCAAATGCGAATAACTAGTAATCGACGTGGTAGGGCCCCGAACTCGGACTACAAGCGAGTCTATTGGAGGAAGAAGGTCACGAGGCTATAAGAAATCTCACAAGGCCCCAGGAGGAGTTAGTAAGGGAAGAAAGCCCTACCCTTTAGGCTACAAGGGAATTGTTAGCTGAATTGATAGTATTCTAAGTTTTTTACCAAGTTCCTATCACAGGGTCAGACCTTGAACATGATCTCATGATGTGAGTGATGATCTTCTATTTTCGTTGCTATCGACGTCTTAATTTCCTACCTAATGTTTGCATTCCACGAGTGTTGGGGCTTGACACCGGGATCTTCAGATATTAACTTCTACGAAAGCCCATGCTTCTGCGAGTAAGATGCTCCATGATGTGTACATGGGAGGAAGGGGTTATCGTAAACTACGATAACTCTATCGACTATGGGTTTCTTACTTTCTCAGTAATCGCGGGAGATTCATTTTCTCCGTGCCTCCTAGAGTAGCCCTGAATACGGTGGCCATGGCTAGCGACAGCCCAGCATTCTCGGCACGCTTTATCCACTCATCAAGTGGAAGCTCCGATATTTCCTTAGCCGTCTCCGCAGCTAAGTAGTCTCGCAACTGGTTGACCTCCAGCTCGACATCCCCGGACTGGTGTTGATATACAATACCCCGACATGGAGCGTCATAATTGTGTGACAAAATGGTATCAATAACCATCCTCGTCACGGTCTCCGGCCGCACTAAATCTATATACCCGGCGAATGCGTCAGCTGGCTTTGGGACTGCACCAATGCGTCTGGAGTACTCCATTAGGTTCTGCACTATGTCGGCGGTTGGATTCTTCTCCCTCGTGTTAGAGCTTGGCCGAAGAATGCTTGAGGGCCGATGAATATAGACAGGCAGTTCGTATTCCCTCTGCGCGTTTTCGAGGTACACCTCACTTGCCCATTTGGATGCCACGTACCCGTAGAGGCCACTGATCGGGGGCGACGCATCCCGGACCGACACTTCGGCCCAGGTGCCTGATGTAGTATACATGGTTACCCCAGTGGTAGAAATGTAGTGAAGCGGGATCTTTCTCATCGAGCATAACCTACTTAGCTCCTTTGTGGACGTGAGGTTAGTTACGCGAAGAGAGCTGTACGTCTTGAGATGAGACACGTCTGCGCCGTTGTGAACTACCGCATCCGCAACGCTAAAAATCTTCGAGGCAGCCTCTTCCGTAAGGCCGAGGCGAGGTAATTTAAGATCCCCTTCGTAACATTCGACCTTGTGGGAGTAGCTAGACAGGAGCGCCCGTCTCTCTTCGTCTAGACCCCGCACAGCAATGCAGATTATCTTTTCGACCTGTTGTTGAATGCAGAGAGCCTCTAGAATATGTTGCCCCAGAAATCCTGTGGCTCCTGTTAGGACGATGGTTCGACAAGGTCCAGATAGCATGTGATGTTGGGCGTGAAGCTCGTCTATTAGAGGACTTAATTCTGTTTCCGCATTCCAATCCACCTGGCTGTCATCCATGATGCTTCTTTCAGTGTCTAGCAGCTGTGCCATCACACCAAGTTGACTAGATTGGAATAGTTGAAGGAGTGGTATCGAAACGCCGAGTTGTTGGCGGATTTTATGCTGCAGCTCTATTAATAATATCGAGCTGCCCCCGACCGTAAAGAAATCAGAGGAGCTGTTCAAATGGTGCATATTCATCAGCTCTTGTGGGATAACGGCTTCCCATAGATCACACATAATAGCAACGGCTCTTGGCAAGACTGAGGCGTTACTGTTACTAGAGGGGGTACTCAGCTTCTGAGGCAGAGATAACATAGCCATGGCCTTTCGGTCAATCTTGCCTGCTACTGTTCTTGGAAAGTTGTCGACTGGAATGATGGCTGATGGACAGATCGAACGAGGTAAAGGAAGCTCACTGAGGAATTGCGTAAAGAAATCGTCCTCATCCTGGGGAGCGAAGTTGTCCGCTGAGGGAACCACGTGGACCACGATGAACTTGGCAGCTCCATCCGGCGTCAAACGAAGAGATGCTAAAGCATCCGTGAATAGGCCATCCGCAGACTTCAGTACCGTCTGTTCTATGTCTCTTAGGTCGACACGTACACCGTTTATCTTGACCTCGGTGTCGCCGCCAATACGACCTTTGAGGATCAGTGTGCTGTCAGGTTTGAGGTAGCCTACGTCGCCCGTTCGATACATTCTATTCCATCCGCGGCGCAGATATTCTTCGCTAGCGAAAGGATCTGAACGGAACGCGGCTCGAGTCTGCTCTTCGTTATTCAGATATCCATGCGCGACTCCTACACCCCCGATGGCTATCTCTCCGGTCTGGCAGACAGGCATCAAGTTTAGATTTTCATCTAAAATGTATAAACACTCATTTGCAGATGCCCGCCCAACCGGGATGGTACCAGTGTAGAAATTGGGCGTCTTGTACATTAGCTCCATTTTAGTCGAACCGCATGTCGTCTCCGTTGGCCCATAGACATTGAAAAGTCGCAGGTCAGAAGGTACTTCATGTCTGAAAAGCTGGAGCAATGATTCTGTGACCGCTTCACCCGCAA
Source organism: Nemania diffusa (assembly GCA_038501195.1). Classification (NCBI taxonomy): domain Eukaryota; kingdom Fungi; phylum Ascomycota; class Sordariomycetes; order Xylariales; family Xylariaceae; genus Nemania; species Nemania diffusa. Next base: position 3,591,581 of record JBBPUQ010000003.1, read on the forward strand.
CCAAAGCGAGACGCCAGGGTGACATCCGGAGTAGACTTTCGTTCTCTCGACGGAGCCAGCTCTTATATTCTGTTGGTGTGGCATATGTAGCTGTGATCCCCTCGTTTTCGATAAGCTTCGTGATTGCACGCGAATCCACCCGCATGACATGTGACACCAAGCGCACCTTCGCTCCCACGCCGAGGGCTAGGAAGAGCTGGGTGATAGAAAGGTCAAAACTCCAGGCGCTTTGTTGTAACACACTATCACTTTCGAGGAGCCCATACGTGGCAGCACAATGCTCAAACTCATGTAACAGACTGTCATGTCGCAGAACGACACCCTTAGGAACTCCAGTCGAGCCACTGGTATATAAGATGATCGCTGGTGCTTCTGGGCGTGTATATATTGGGATGGTTTGATGCGAGCTCCCTATGAGGCTTGAGATATCAAGCACTGGTATGTCAGGCTGAGCTCCAAGTTGACAGACAAGAGCTAGCGTTGGACCATGGGCAAGAATTGCTTGAGGTTGGCAGTCTTCTAATATCGAAGCCAGCCTAGGGATGGGAGTTCCAAGGTCGAGCGGAACGTACACTGCCCCTATTTTTAGGATTGCCAAGACAGAAGCAGCCCATTGAACCGATGAGACTTGAAAAACAGCTATAGTTGTGCCCGATCTAACGTCTTTCTGAAGCAACTCGGTCGCAATGGCATCAGCCTGCTGCGAAAGCTGTTGGTATGTTATCGAGGTACCGTTGTCGTCTGCCACAGCGACTCTGTCCGCTACGCTTGGGAAGAAGCTCTCGAACCTGTGCACCAATGTACTTGGCCAAGTAGAATTGAATGAGGGGCCTTAATTGGGCTATTAGTCGCGTTCGGTCATTTAGAAAGAGAACACCAAGGAGAAAGGGCGCTGTTCAACTTACCGCGACCGATATCTATTGCCTTATCAAGTAACGGTTGTCTAAACACCCACTCGTCTCCAACCTTCTTCTCCGTTGCAGCCGCAAACTGGCGAAGTATATCTTCGTATCCGTGAGCAATTATCTGAGCATCGTCTTGGCTATAAAGATACTCTTGCACATTTAGAATAACACTTGCATCGGCAGAGACATTGTTGTTGATGATGGTGAATGTGATGTCATATGGAAGCTCGGCTACATCATGCCTCACAAATTCCATGTCGCATCCAAGGAACGTTTGACCATCTTGCAAGTCGTTCTCCGCATAATTCAGGAAAGCTTGAGCTAGAGGCGTGTGTGTTGACTGCCGAGATATGCGAAGTTCGTTCAGAATTACCTCGAGAGGGATGCTATTCTCCAGGACAGAAAAGCTCTTTTGGCGCGACTCGAGTATCGCGTCGGCAAATGTTTGGTCCGCACTAGCAGTTAAACGCACCGGCAACATATTAAGGAATGGACCAATTCCTGTGCAAATGTAGTCATCGTTACGACAACTATCGGCGACACCGATACAGACATCGCTAACCCTTAAGAACCGGTATAGAAGCACCTTAAAAGCGGCGAGATAGAAATGGAACGGTGTTGATTGTAGCCTTTTGGCGGCCTGGCGGATCTGTCCGGCGAGGTTGACATCGATTGTGAACTCGTGCATAATTGACGCATAGCGATCCAGTGAGCGGCGTTCCGAGGCTCGACTGCGGTGGAGTGGGAGTGATTCAACTGATTCTTCAAACTCATGATGCCAGAAATCAATCTTGTCTTGCCACTGTCCCGTCGAGAATAGCCTGTGCTGGTCTTCGGAATAATCCAGATATTGTAGAGCAGGGGTGTTGAGAGATAGCCCGCTATAAAAGCCGTGGAGATCAGCCATGACGGTATCATTACTAACCCTGTCAAAAAAGACATGATGAGCCCCCATTAAGAGGTAGTGATCGGTGTCGGAAATCGACAAGAGCAAAACGCGACTCGCCTGACCCGATGATAGGTCGAACTCATGATTGAGAAGCAGCTCGTACTCCTCTGCGACTTTCTTTTGTTCATGTAGCCTTCGGTGCTCGAGATTCAAAGGAGCCTTGTTTAGCACCGCTTGGACGAGCTTGCCGTCTCGTTCTATAATGCAAGTTCTTAGCGACTCATGTCTCTCTCCGAGTTTTTGAACAGCTTGTGCCAAGTTAAGTATTTCGATTTTGCCCCGGAGACGAAGCATGACGGTATTGTTGAGAGTACTTTTATTCTCAAGAAGTTGATGCACAAATATAAAGACAGACTGCGTGTATGAGAGGGGCCCGAATCTCTCAAACTCGAGATTTTCCGAGACCTCGATATCGATCGGCTCATCCGACTTCTCTGATTCCCATGTGTATTCAGTCTCTAGTCTAGAGGGCACAGAAGACGCGTCCATAATAGCGTAGCTAGAAGGGGTTTCTACTGATGAGTCGCCATCTGAACTTGGCGGGGAAGTCTGGCTGTCGACTACCACTCCTGGTGCGAGTTCAGCTGGCAATTCTTGTACTACTTGCGTTATCAACTCTTGCAAAGGTGTCCCCTTCAAGATCCTCAGGGCAGGGATGTTGACTTGGAAGTTGCTTAAGAACCATGACCTGACCCTGACTGCTACCAATGAGTCAAGGCCGAGCTCATCTGTGCGGCTGGAGGGTGTGATGTGGTATTCTTCACCCAAATGGAGCATTTTGCGTAACTCAGCAATAAAAGATACTGCCAATTTCGTTAGTTCACATCCCTCTTATATATCAAGGTCTAGGTGAATCTTACCCATGATGACGTTTTCAATCTCTTGAGGTGTGTCCGCACTCAAGAGCATGCTCTTGATAGAGACCTCTACCACTGCCTCTGGGTTTTGAGCGGTCGACGTGCCGGCTCGAACTGTTAGGCAGGCGAATTGGGGGTAGTTATACCACTGTGGCAGGTTTGGCGCGTTTTCAGGAAGCTGTCTCAGGCCAATGGCAAGTTGAAAATTCGCGCCGGAACGCGGATCACTGGATATGATTGCTTCTGCAATAGCCTGATGCACGTCAGACACGGAGATCGTCAGAAGGCCTCTTTCAAAGGAAGGACGCGTGAGCGTGTCTCCCTTCTCTCGAGTGATGTAGCCGGTTCCGATGATGAGTCCGAGTTCGAGGACCGCAGACGGAAGTCCTCGCCGGCGCCTGTCCAAGGCGAGGCCGCTCATAAACATATTAGCAGTAGTGTATGCCACTTGTCCCGGATTTCCCGCGACAGTGGCAGTTGAAGAAAAGAAAATGAGGAAATCCAAACGGGTATTGCCGAGCAGACGGTCTAGATTGATGCTGCCCTCCACTTTGGGTCGGAGAACTTGAGTGAACGCTTCCAATGTCAGATCTCTAAGCGCCATGTCCCCGAGGATCATGCTGCCCTGGTAGATACCAGCAAGAGGTGGCATCAATACACGAATACCCTGGTAACTCTTCTCAAGTTGGTTGTAATCTGTTACATCACTGCGATTCTGGGTCAACACGACAAGGGCCCCTGGGCGTTTTGATCGGGTGTTACTTACCAGGGTATAACTCGAATTAAAACTCCCTTCCGAGCCTGATTCTTCAACCAAACACTATCGATCTTTGGCCTACGGCTGGTGATGATGAGAAATCTTGCCCCATTTTCGATCATCCAATCAGCAATTGCGATCCCCAAGTCACTGGAGAGCCCAAAAAGCCAGTAGCTTTGATCCTGCCTGAACTGCGTTTTGCGTGGCTGAACTTCTACTTCCACGACCTGCGCATCCCATCTGAGGATACTCATAAAGCTCTCGGTTTCCTTAGCCTCTTCTATTCGGCTAATGTCAATTTCGTGAGGTGACGACTCGTCGCGAGGCAAGGCGCTTAGATCTATGAGCGACTTTTCGATCACCGCTTGTAGCTGCTCATAAGCCCCTGGGTATATTTTTTGATCGAATATCACTTGATTTGCAGCTTTAGGGATAAGAGCGCTATTATTCGTGATGACAGTATTCAGGGGTAATAATTGTGCAATCAGCGACTGCCCCTGACTACTGACTGTAAAGTCAATGCAGCGTGACACCTTGTCGGGCAAACGTGAAATGAGCTCTGACTCCCGTGTATATGCATCAATATAGGTCCAGCGTCTTCTCTGTGCATCTTCTTTCGATGTCGTGGTGTAATTCACTCGGAACCCAGTGGCGCTAGCATGCCTACTGAGGAGCCTTGCGATGACAGCAGGTGCGTTATGAGCTAGAAGAATGTCCCCTTTCGTAAGATTATGCTCAAGAACTGGCATTAGCCAATGTATCATGAAGACTTGTATTAATGCCGCTTCTAAGCTGGGAGAGACCGAACAGGCAACGAGATTGCTTAGGGGTATCTGCATCTGTGATGCCACCACGTCGGAAAGACCTATGTACTGAATGCCGGACTTCTCACATGTTCCCAGAACCGCAAATACGTTTCCACGTGTAGTCTTTAGGCAATTAAGACTAGAATATTGTAATCTCAGTGAAATCACTTGCCCGATACTTGGATTTGTGCTGTTCATTCCGTATGGTTCCAGTTCCCTCATCTTGGGAATTCCGCCAACATTGACGAGACTAACTGGGTGCTGGCGAGGCGAAATCATTTTTCGAATGATTCTCCTTGCTGAGTTATAATATTCATTAGCCACTCTAGCAGGCTGTAGTCGAGGTATTCTCTGACGTCCTTGAGAATTTATCACTATTTCTGATTCTAGTGACCAGGTCATGCTGCGTTTCTTCGGTTTCGGTATGGCTTCTACCATATGGAATCGCAGTAGGATTTCTGTCAGAAGCTCAGCATCTACATCACCAGTACCCTCAAAGTCGACTGATTGATGTCGTATCTCTGGAAACTCCCAGAGTGCAGACCGAGCGAACCCTAGGGCCATGTTGCCAAAGGGGTTGTCTGTCATCCTATTCCGAGTGACCCAGAGTATGCTTTTACCTTGTGAAAATAGTTCTTTTAGACCATGCCATTGGGCCTTGGTTATGTCTTTGAAAACTGGAGCGTCGAGGTCCTGGAGAACGAGGACAGTTGTGTCTCGAGTTGCTTGGCCACTGTCGAAGCTCTCGATTGACTCCAAAATAGTAATATTGCCGCATAACCTTCGAACGAAATCTAAAACCTCTCGTATGAGTCTAGCAACAGACTGTGTAGCGCCACCAACTATAACGAGATGTTTTAAGATAGGCTGTCCGCCATACAAAGGCGACCAGTGCGAAAGGGGTTTTCGGATGCAAGTCATCCAGTCATCAACCGCCTGCGTGACTATCACCGAGTTCGGAAGCGCCATAGAGCCGTGATTTGGCGTCATACTATCGATCCCTGAGAAACCTGTCCTGCGCATCAAGGCATCCCATGTCGATTCCGGTACACACGCACCAAGTGTTCTCCCTTCATCGATTCCCGGCCACCAGCCAGGTAGACAACCGAAAAGAGCGGTGCCACGGATGACGTCTACGTTGGTAACTTCGTAAATAACCAACGGTGAGTAAAAACATGTTGATTTTTTAATTTTTTTGTGTAAATAATGAATTTTCAGGTGTATTCGGCTAGTTTTGCCGGTTTCTAGAAGTCTAGTTGTTTCGGAAGCTTTGCCGCCGCCGGTTTTTACTTCATTTTATATTTTTGTTCAAAAACATACAAACAGTCCGCTTAAAAAATAAATATAAATAGGTATAAATAAATATAAGTTAATAAAAAAGTAAAATATTTATTTAAAAGTTAGCTCTAGAAGTTTTATTTATTATTAAGTTTTAAAGCTTTTTTTATTTATAAAATTAAAAAGCTGTATTTATTTACAGCTAAAATAATTTTTTTTATTATTATTGCTACTATTATTACAGTTATTAATATTACAGTTACTAATATTACAGCTATTAATATTATAGCTATTAATATTATAACTATTTATATTATATTTATTTTATTATTATTACTATAGCTTTTTATTTTACTATGAAAAACTTTAGCTTATTTTTTAGCTTTTTTACTAAAGTTGTAGTATTTATTTATTATAGTAAAAAACTATTTAAATATATAGCTTAAATCAATATTTAATAACTAAGTAGATTTAATATAACTGTTGCTATAGCGTTAATTATTTTTAGAAAATATTTAAATAAATATATATATTTTTGTTTTTGGCTTTTTAATATATTTAAAAATATAGTATAAAACTATAATTTTAAAACAGTTAAATAATAAATCTGACATTTTAATATATTTAAAAATATTAAAAATAAAATATATTTAACAAAGTAATTTTTAATAGTAAGCAATTTTACTTACTATTTTTATTTATTATTTAATATAAAGTAAAATTTATTTTTTTTTGCTAAAAAAAAAAAAATCTAACAATTTTTCGATTTTAAATATAATAATAAAAATAAAAATAAAAACAAAAAAGAAAATAACAACAGTTATATTTAGCTTTAAAATAACAGCAGCTATATTTAATTTTAAAGTAAAAATAAAAATAACAATTATATTTAATTTTATACTAAAAATAAAAACAATAATTATATTTAGTTCGATATTAAAAATAAAAACAATAGTTATATTTAATTTAATATTAAAAATAAAAACAATAGTTATGTTTAGTTTTAAAGTAATAATAGCTATATTTAACTTTAAAATAGAAGTAAAAACAACAGTTATATTTAATTTTATATCGAAAGTAAAAATAACAATTATATTTAACTTTATACTAAAAGTAAAAACAACAGTTATGTTTAGTTTTAAAATAACAATAGCTATATTTAACTTTAAAATAAAAGTAAAAATAACAGTTATATTTAACTTTATATTAAAAGTAAAAACAACAGCTATATTTAACTTAATATTAAAAGTAAAAACAATAGTTATATTTAGCTTTAAAGTAACAATAGTTATATTTAACTTTAAAATAAAAATAAAAACAACAGTTATATTTAATTTTATATTAAAAGTAAAAATAACAATTATATTTAGTTTGATATTAAAAGTAAAAACAATAGTTATATTTAGCTTTAAAGTAACAATAGTTATATTTAATTTTAAAGTAAAAATAAAAATAACAGTTAAGCTTGATATTTTTTTTTAGTTTAAAAGTTAAACAAATAATTTTTGTTAAAAATCAATAGCAGTAAAAAAAATAATAATTTAATACAAAAAAAACAATTTTAAATATTAAAACAATATAAATAACAAAACTGTTGGTAGAACTTTTTGTATTGGTGAAACTTTTTGTATATATGTATATAAAAAGATTTGGAGTAATTTGTAAAGTTTAAAGTTTGTTTTTAAGTTTTAAAGTTCTGTATTAGTTCGTATATATATTTTACAAAAAGAAGTACAACTAAAAAAGTTATATATAAGTTATTTATATATATGTGTATATAGGATTTGTAAGTTCTGTAGATTTTAGTAGGTCTTTGTATTTTTTATTTATTTAGTTATTTAATAAAAGTTTTAGTTTAAGTTTTAGTTGTATGTATTTAGTATATATGTATAAATTTTGTTAAATCATTGGTTTAATATTAAAGATTTTTTCTTTTGTACAGTAACTTTAGTTTTAATGTTAATTAATTTTTTATTATTTTTTTTGCTATTTAATCAATTTATATATACTTTTATTTGTACAACTAGTTTATTTGTACTAATTAGCTTTTTTAATGCTTAGTTAAGTGTTTTTTTTGTATAAGTGTTTGCTAAGTTGTTTTTACTATCGATTTAATATATTTTTGTAATTTTATAATTTTTGTACGCTTTTTGAAATAATATAATGTTGATTATAAATTGCTTTTTTTATATAGTTTTTAATTTGATTAAACATTTGTATAAAAACTTGAAATTAGTATATATAATTAATAGTACAGTTAATAATTCTATTATATAAATGATTTTTTAAAAAGTTGTATTAAGTATAATAGTATAATTAAATTTATTAACTATATTATATAACTTATTTGCTAATATATTATATATAATTTGTTTATATTTAATTAAATTTTAATAAACAATATTGTTTTTAATTGTAAAAGTATTTTTTGTATAGCTTTTATTAACTAGTACAATTATAAATTTAATTTAAAAATTTAAATCTTTATTGTTTGTAAATACTTTATTAATAAAAATAAAAATCTTTATATAGTTAAAATTTAAAAGTATATAACATAGTTTTTGCTATATATTATTGATTTGTTATTATATTTATATGTTTAATGCTTTAACGTTGTTTTTTAATAGCTTTTAAATTTATATAATAATTAACAAGTTATATAATGTTTTTAGTTAATATATTGATATAATATATGCTTTTTAAGTTTATTAAATAATATATTATTAAAAATAATTTTTTGTACAAAAGTTAATAATATATAGTTGTTTGGTTTGTTTTTATTAAATAAAAAAGAAATTTTATTTGTTTATTTAGATTTTGCTTCTGTTAAATTTAACAAAATGTTCAAACGTTAATTTCGCTTTCGATTTTGCGCAAAATAGTAGCTTAGTTTTTTTTTTATACAAAAACTTTTTAAATATAATATTGAAAGTATTATTTGTTTAAAGTTTTATAATTGTAAATTTGTCGGGTTTTTTTTTAGTATATAACAAATATAAATTATATATAAACACTTTTATATTTAATTTTTAGCAGTAATATTTATAGTAAGTTTTATACTAGTATAATTTTAATTTAGCTAATTTATATAATAGTTGTACAATTTAAAATATAATGCTTGCTAAATATTTGTTTTTTAGTTTTTTTAGTAAGTAAATATAAATTTTTTAGTTTAATTTGTTATATAATTATATATATACTTAAAAAATGTTTTGTAGTTTTATATATATATTGTAATTTTAAATTAATAACAGTTTTAAAGTTATAATAAACTATTAACTTATATATTGAATTGTTAATATTTATATAAAAATTTAGATTTTGTTGTTGTTTTTATAACTTTATATAATTAATTTAGATTTTTTATATAGTTTAGTTGTTTTATTTTTAATTTTTTATATAAGCTTAGTTTAAAAAATTTTTATTTAGTTATATTAGTTTAAATTATATTGTATAAACTAAAATATACTTTAAGTTGTTAGTACGTTTATTTTAATTATATTTAATTATTTAAAAAGTATATTAAGTGTAATAATTACATCGTTTTATTTTAGTTGTATAGCTAGAGCATAATTGTTAACTTTTTTTAATACAAAGTATTAGTTGTTAGTAAGTATAAATGACTTTTTTAGTTTGTTTTTATATCAAAGTTGCAGCTATTTAACAGCTTAAAAAAAGTTGTACAAAAAGTTATTTTTTTTATATAATAAATTAAATATAGCTTTTTGTTAATAGTATAATTTAATTTATATATAATAAAACTTAGCTAGTTTATTTGTTATATTAACTATAATATTACAATTTTCAATCGTAAAAATTTTATATAGTTTTATTTAGCTTTTTTATTTTTATTATATTATAATTTTATTTTAAAAAAGTAAAAAAAATACTTTATACAATAATATTAATTTATTTTTAGTTTATATAGTTTAATTAATATTAACTTTTATATAAATATTTTTTAATATTTTTATAGCTTTTTATACAGCTTTTGTTTTTTAAGTAATTTTTAATAAAAGAAATAAATTGCTGTTAATTTTAAAGTAAGCTTTAAAAACTAGCAAAATAAATATAAAACTATTTAGTTTAACTATATTATTTAAAGCTTTTATAACTATTTATAGTATTGTTTTTTCGTTTATATAATAATTGATTTTTTTATATAAAATATTGAACATATAACAAAGTAATATATATGTTTGTTTAACTTTTTTGACAACTTAATATGTTTTAATAAACATTTTTTTGTATAAAGTTTTAACTAGTTATATATTATTACAAAATTTTTTAAATGAAAAATTTGTACTAAAATTATATATAATATAATCAAATAGCTTTTAATATATTAAAATTTAATATTAGTATAATATATTTTAAATATTATATATATTTAAAAACTTTAGAAATTTAGCTGTTTAAAACAAAATATTTATATTAATTATATATAAAGTTAATTATTTATTAATTTATATAATATCGATAATAATTTTATAATTAAAATTGTATTTGTTTTTTAATAAAAACTTAAATTTTTTTAAAGCTTAATTATATAATTAATAATAGTAGCAAAATTTTTTGATTTTTTAAAATATTAAAACATTAATATTATTATATTTAACTTTTTATAATAATTTTATAAGTTTTTTTATATAAAAATGTTTAAATTAACAATGTAATTTTTAAAGTTTTTGTTTTATAAAATAATTTATAGCTTTTAATTAGCTAATATTAAAAAATAAATGTTTTTATTTTTATATAATTAATATTATTATATTATTTTGTTATATAATTATGTTTTATATATTATTAAAATAAATATATAATTAATTTGTATTTTATAGCAACAGTAAAAATAAAGTTAGTATATTTAAAATATAAAATTTGATTAGTTTAATTAATATTAAAATTGTTATAATATTTATAGCTTTAAAGTTTTTAATATTATTAAATTAAATTGTTATATTATTTAAGATTTAATTTATTTGTATAAAAAGGTTTTTTTATATAAAAGCTTTAGCTTAAGCTTTTTTAATAATTAAAACTTTTGCTATATTAATATTTTATAAAATACTTTAATATTTTATATTATATTAACTGTTTAAATAAAAATTGTTTAATATTAATATTTAGTTTTAAATATATATATTTTTTTCTGTTATATAATAAAAATATATTAAATTTATTAAAAATTGAACTATTTTATTTTTAGTTTTAAAATCTAAGTTATTATTAAATTTATTATTATATAAAAAGTTTTTATTACTTTTATAGTTTAATACAAATATATTATATTTTTTATATAATAAAGCTTTTTGTTTTAAAATATTATATATAACAAAATATTGTTTTTTTATTTTCGATTTTTTTTGTTAGCTATAATTAATAAACTAACAACTAAGCTTTTTGTAAATAAAGCATTTTTTGTTACTTTTATTATTTTTATTGTATAATCGTTGTAGTTTTTAGCGAAAATTTTTTTTAAAGCTATAACTGTACAATCGTTTTAAATACTTAGTATTATATTATTTGTTAATAAAATAAACGTTTGTTGTACAATAGTAGTTTATTTTTTGATTAAAAGAAACTTGTAGCGCTGTTTGCAAGTTAAAAAACAAAGCTTTGTATGTAAGTTTTTAACTAATTAAAGCAGGTTTGAGCTTAAGTATACTAAAGCATGCTTGTACAACTGCTATATAAAGTAGTATTTTTTTATAATAGCTAAATTTTAAAACATATTGTATAAGTTAAAACTTATTAATTATAATTTTTAATATTTTAAACATTGTTTTTATTAAATTGTTTTGTTTTATTTGTATAAAAGTAGTAGTAGTTTAGTTAATTTAATATTAATTATAATTAATTGTTATATTAAAGTAATTATTAAACATTATATAAATTTTGTTTTATTTTTATATTAAACTAATATAATTAAAATAATATTGTTTAACTTTTTTTTTTAATATAGAAAAAAATACTACATAATATTGTTTTTTAATAATTTTAAATCGATAATATATTGAAATAAAAATTTAAGCTTTATTATATAATATATTATATAGCTTATTGCTATAGTTTTAGTTAAATTGTTATATTTTAATAAATATAATAAATTAAGCTGTTTTAATTAAATTATTGTAAATAATTTAAATAGAAAAAAGTTTATACAATCGATTTTTGTATGTAAGTAAAAGCACAAAATATGCAGTAGAAATTTTAGAAGTAAGTATAAGTTTTTAGGTTTTTGTTTATACAAAAAAACTAAATACTTAATTATTTATACTAAGTATTATATAGCATATTAATATTACTAGCTTTAGTATAGCTAGTTATAGTACTAAATAATCCGTTTATATAATTAGAAATTTTAATATATTCGCTAATATAAATACTAAAGCTATTTATATAGATATATTATTATTTAAGTTTTTATTGTTTTTATTTTTATATTTTTTAAAAATGTAAATAAATTTATTATTATATATTATACTATATAATTAAATATTTAAATTATATTTAACTATAATACTAAATTTTTGTTTAAATATACAATTAATATTTACAAATATAAATTTTGTTTATTTATTAAAATTTATTGCAAATATTTATATAAACTGTTTGCTTTTAACTTTTAGTTGTATATAATTGTATAAACATCGTACAAAATATATTGTTAATTTTATAAGTTTTGAAAAAATATTAGAATTAATAGTTATATTTTAATACTTTAGATCTGTTTTTTTTTTTTAAATTTTTATTTAAATATTGCTGCTTTTAGCTATATTTTTGTATATAAAATTATTTTTATTGTATAAAGCTGCTAAATTGTTGTTTTAAGTTTGCTTAACTGCTGCAGCTGCTGCAACTACTGCTGCTTTTGTTATTAGTGTTAATATAGTTGTAAAAAGTAGTAAAATAAAAGTTATAAAATAAATAAAATAATCAAAAAAGTAAATATATAAAATAGCTTATAGTTTTATTGATTTTTATATAAAAGTTAATTAAACTATTATAAAAAAAACTTCAACTTTATTATAATTAAACTTTGTTTGTTTAACAGTTAATTTAATATGTTTTTAGCTAATTAATAAAAATAGTAATTTATTTTTTATATAAAAAAAAAAAAAATATAACATAGAAGTTATTTTTAATAATAATTAGTTTTCGCTTTTTTATTTTGTTAATTTGTAATTATATTTTATAATTATTAATTAATATTAGTAAAACTTTTTGTACATATATATATAAAAAAATTTAAAATAATTTATAAAGTTTGGGGTTTATTTTTAAGTTTTAAAGTTCTATATTAGTTTGTATGTATATTTTACAAAAGAAAGTACAACCAAAAGGGTTGTACGCAAGTTATTTACATGTGTGTGTGCGTAGGACCTGTAAGTCTTGTAGATCTCAGTAAGTTCCTGTGTTTTTTATCTATTCGGTTACCTAATAAAGGTCTTAGTCTAAGTCCTAGTTGTACGCACCTAGTACGTACATACAGGTCCTGTCAAGTCATTGGTTCAACAAAAACTATATAAAAACTAGATTAACTAAATTATTAAAATTTAGTTTTTTTTTTTTTTATTTAAAATAATTAGCTAAAACTAGTTTTTTTTATAAATAGTTACACTTTTTAGCAGCTTTTTTAAAAGTTTACAACTTTAATATATTTGTTATATTATTAATTTTACTATTTTTTTTAGCTTTAAATCTTTAAAAATAATTTTTATATTAATAAACAGTCTTTTAAAATATATATATTTTATACAGCAAACATTTAACATTTTAATATTTGTAGTTTTTATAACTAGATTTTTTAAGTCTGTTTTTATTTATATTTAAATACTGTTATATATATTTTCAAACATTTATTTTACTAGTATACTTTTTTCCGCTGTTTTAAAATATTATACAGACTTATTTATTAAGAAGTTTCTAAAACATTTTTTAATATTATGTATATATAAACTAACTCGGTCCTTTTTTTTTTAAAAAATTTTAAAAAATAAAAAACTTTATAAAGCTATAGCTATTTATTAAATTAATAAAAAATATAATCTTAAGTCTAAAATAACTGCTTTTATAACACAAAATTTGCTAGTATAAAAAAAAAATTATAAAAAAGTCGTAAAAACTACTTATAGCTACTTTTTATAAAGTAGCTTTAATTATTGCTACTTTATAATATATAATAAGTTTGTTAATTTAAATAAAATATTAATTTAAAACAAACTAATAAACATTATTTTTAAAGCTTATATAAGTTTTTATTTGCTAGCTTGTTTATATTTAAAAAGTACATTAATAAATAATACTAAAAAAAAGCTTAAACTATAACAAAACAACTTTAAACAGTACAATAAAAAATTACAAAATATATATTAGTTTTATAATATTTTATACACTAGTAAAATATATATTGCAAAAAAAGTTTAAAAGCTATAGTAAATAGTAGCTATTATATATATAAAATATTACATACAATAGTAAAATATATAGCTTAAATAAAAAAACTTTTATAAGCAATAATTATAATGTAATTAAAAAGCAAACAAATATTAAAAGTTTTTTTAGTATATAAAACAACTAACTTTATTTTTTTTGTTAGTACAACAAATCTTTAGCTAAAATTTACTTTGCTTTTAAACTTTATATAAACAAACCACTAAAAGTTTAATTCCAAAAATAAATACTAAAAATTTATAACTATTTTTACAAGCTAATTTAACTATAAATAAACATTGTAAACTAATAAGCTAATAGCTTAAATTGTTATTATAAACTAAAATATATAGTAAAAATTCCAACTTAGTACATTATATATCTTTTTGCTTTTTTTAAACACTGTTAAAATGCTACTTACTAATAGATATAACTAAGTTTATTAAAAAAATCTAGATTTTAATTCTACTGCTTTATTTATTGCGTTATATTTTATAGTATTTAAAAGCTTAAAAAATATTTATTTAGTACTGTATAAAACACAAATTCGACTTTAAAACTTTAAAGTAAAAAAGCTTTAATGCTTTTTTAAAAAATATTTACTACAACTTTTACAATTTAAACTTTTAACTTGTTACTAAAAAAAAAATTAAAACAGTTTTTACTAGCATATTTAAAAAACTAGTCGCTTTATAACTTGTTAAATATATAAACTAAAAAACAATATTTTATTTTAACTACTTTATTATAAGCGTTTTTAACGATTTATAAAATAACAATTTGCAGTAGTTTTAAAATAGCTTATTTTTTTATATCTTAAACAGTTTATTTAAATAAACCAAATAAAAACTTTTTAATAAAATAATTAATTTTTGAAATCGTTATAACAAAAATATATATAATAATATTTACATTAAATATATTGCTATAAAAACAAAATAACTTTAAAATTATTTAATAAAAAAAAAAAAATATAGTTATTATATAAAGTAGTAAATAAATATTTATAAATTTAAAAAAATAAAATAATAAGTACTTTTGTTTTAGATTTATTATATTAATAAAACTATTAATATTTTAAACAAATATATATTATATAAAAGCTATATATATATAAACATAGTTATAACTATAATTTTAAGTTATAGTAATATTTCTAAAGCTAAAAGCACTATTAGCTTAAGTAAATACTGTTTGAAAATATTTATTGAAATTTTACAAATATTAAAAACTAATTATTTAAAGCTAATATAAAATTAAAAACTATTTATAAAATTTTTGCTAGCTTATTTTATAACATTTTAGCAATATTTTATATTAATATAAAACTTATAGTTAATTTACTATAATATAGCTAGCTTTACTGCTTTATAATTATAAATAGGTTTTAATAAAACTTATTTACTGCTATACTTAGTATAAAAAATCTTGTTTCTATTAATGATTTTTTTGCTTATATATAAAAAACTATATTTGTATTAACATTTTATTTTTAATATTAAGCTATAAGTTAATATTTAAATAATATTACTTTGCTGCTAGTTTTTTATAGTATATCTTTTTTTTGTTTACAATTTATATTATAAGCTTTATTTATACAATAGTTTTACAAGTTATTTTTAACTTATTTATAGCTTGTTCAAACATATATTTTATAGCGCTTTATTTTAATAATATTATTATATTTTTTAGTATTAATATACCGTTTTTTTTTGCTAGCATACTTTTATATTTTGTTTTATTTAGTAATACTTAAGATTAAACTAAGTACTTTGTTATTTTAAAAGATTTTATAATTAGGCTTGCTAAGTTAGCAAATTTAAGTCGATTTTAGTATATTTAATCTAAAAAAAATAAAACATTTGCTATATAAGTCTATATTAACATTAACATATTAGTTCTATAGAAACAATAAACTATATTATAATCAAATATATTAAGTTTTTGAAATATATATTTAATTAATAAAAAGTATATAATTAAAACTAACAAGCTTTATAGCTTAAATGTTATATTTAATATAGCTAATAAAAAAACTATATAAATCTAAAAAGCTAAATTTTGCTAGCAAGCTTGAAACAGACTTATAAGCGGCAGCTAGATCGCTAAAATTAATGTTTTCGTTGTACTCGCTAAATATATTACTAGTAGCACTTTCAAAAAAATCTCTAAAAAATATATAAAAAAAAAATATAAATTACTTACTAATATACTATAAATCAGCTTGTTTTTTAAAATGCTACTAAACTAACAAAAGTGCAGTTTTTTTTTCTTTTAATTTAATATAATATATAATAATACTTTATTAACTGTTTTAATAAATTAATAAATAGAAACTAATATAGAACTATTATTTTTGTTATAATATATTGTTTTAATTTTTAGCTTATTTGCTAGTACTAGACCTATTTTTAACTTAAACAACTATTTAAACAACAAATATTATACCTGTTTATTATATACTTTAATAATATTTACTAAGTTTATAACTGCTTAACAATAAAAAATCATTATTATTAAGTTAATTATTTTGTTTACTTTATATATAAATTGTTTATAAGAAAAATATTAATAATTTAGCAACTTAATTTAAAGTTTATATATAAACAATTTTAAAGATTTTATTTTATTTAATTTTTAATAATTTTTATTTTATAAACTTTTTCTTTTTTTTTATAAACTAATGTTATTAAAACAAAATATTTAAAACAGTTAATTTTTTTGCTACTATAATAAACGAAAATAAATAAATCAGCTACTTAAGCTACTAACAATTTAACAATATAATAGCTATAAAAATATACAACTAAATATATTAAGCTTAAAAAAATCTGCTAAGCTAACTTTTGCTGTTTTAAAACACCGAAAGCTACTAAAAGTAAGACTTTTTTATATATAATATAAACACTGTTTACTGCACTGCTACTTGCTCTAACTTAATACTACTAGACTTTATACTATATTTAAAAACAGTTAACTTGTTGTTGTTTTATAGCTACAACTATTTACAAATCGCTAGCTTATACAAAATATCGCAAATTATAAAAAGCTTTAAATAAAATTTACATTTATTATTTAAAAGCTGCTACTGCTTATAAATTACTAGTTTAAATAAAATATTACAAATTAAAAAAACTTTTAAATAAAATATATTACAAAGCAAAAATCAAATCGGTTATATAGCAATTATTCTTTACTATACTATAAATATAACATAAGCTAAATTTTATTAAAAAATTCTAATAAATATAAAAAAGCTTAATATAGTTTTAAAAAAAGTTAAACAGTATTAAAAAACAGTATAAAAAACAATTTAAAGTTAAAAGTATATATAAACTAGTAACAAATATTTTATATAATAGTTATTAAATATTGTTTTTTTATATAATTATTAATTATAATAAAATAAAACTTAATATAAAGTTATTAATATATATAAAACTAATAATAAAATATAACATTTATTTACAGTTTATACTTAATAAAATTGATTTAATTAAATATTTTTAATATGTTAATTTATTTTTTGCTATATAAAAAGTATTTTTTATAATATTATATTTATATAAAAAACTCTGTATAACAAATTGCAAGTAAGCTTTAAAAGCTTTATAGTATATATATTTTATAAAGTTAGTTTTATAAAAAAAAAAAATTATATATAAATATTTAGTTACAAACTTAACAAATATTATTTATTAAAATTACATATATAAAATAGCTATATTATTATATTTTTTTTTTTATATAAGCTAAGCTTAAATGCTTTTATATTTTTTAAGTTTTGTTTATTTTATATTTTATTTATAGCTTTTTTAACAAATTCGAAATTTTGGACAGAACTTTCTACAGCTTGTATATTTTTTAAATCTATTGTTACAAATATTATTATTTTTACTTGCTATTTTTTATTTTATATACTTTTATAACTTCTGTTTATAGCATTTTTAAACATATATATTAATATATTGCTAAATTAAATATTTTCATTTTTAGATTTTATTTAAAATATAATAATAAATGTAGCTAGTATATTAAAAGTTTAGTTATTATTTGCTACTTCTTTTAAATGCTATAATAAATCAAACAATATAACAGTTTTAAACTTTATTTTAAAACATGTAACAGCAATATTAAAAATATTAATATTATACAATGTTTTTACAGCATTAGTAGCTAATGCAATAATAAACTATAAATTAGCTATATTTGTTATAAGTTTAGTTATTATTTTAACATTTAATAAATCAATAAAACTAAATAATAATAATATAAAAAAAAAGTTCTAGCTTTTAGTAAAAAAGTTTTAAAAATATTTACTACATAGTATACTATATAAAACATATAAACTTAAAGCTAAATTACTACTTAAAAAAGTATTTTTAAATAATTAGCTATTAACTTGCTATAACAGTTTGTTTACTACTTTATTTTCTTTTTTACCTGCTTTTTTATATTATAACAAAACAATTTATAACTTGTTGTAAATAGATTTAAGCAGCAGCAGAGTTTTGTTTTATATGTTATAGTCAGTACTGTTACTTTAAAAGATACAGTTTAAAAAAAACACGTATTTGTTATTGAACATTTTTAGCGAAAACCCTGGCTCTAATATTTACAAAATAAAGTTTTCAATATAATAAAAGTCAGCAAATGCACCTAGCTTGATCTAGTTAAAAATCTTAACTTATTTTTTAAATCTTTGAAATAAATCAAAATAGCAATAACAAAAGCTTTTTTTTTAGTTAAGTTTTTGTTTTAAAACTAAGTTTTTTATTATTAGCTTGCTATTTAAGTTTTATTAATATTTTATTTTATAAATCGCTTTAATTTTGGTATTTTTAAATCAAGTCAAATAATACATTTTTATAATATGCTTTAGTTTTATAAAAAAATTTTTAAAACTAAACAGTTATATTATTTTTTTTACTAAAGCTTTTATTTAAATTGTTAATATAGCACGCTTAACTCAGTTTTTTTTTAGCTTATTTTTAGTTTTTTTAATTGTAGTTTAATACTTGTTTTTTTAGTTGCATATTTAAGTCTTTATATTTGCAGCTTTACTTTTAAATACTGCTTTTTTTTTCTTGCTTTTATTAAACGTAGTATATAGCTTAAATATATTTTTTTCTAGCTCGATCTGTTTTAATTTACTTATATAAGCCAACTTTTTAAATATATTGTTTTTATTTTCTAAAGCTTTTATTTTGTTTCAATTTCTAAATATCTTTTTTTAAAGTTAAGCTATAACTTTTAGTTGCTACTTTATTATTTGTTTTATTTTTTCGTTAAAATTTTCTATTTATACTATTAGCTTTATATTAATATATTTTTTACTTTTTATTTGCTTTTTTAACTTAACAATAATACTTTTACTTATAGAAGTTTAAACTATAGTTTATTTAAGCTTGTTATATTTAGCTTAAAACTTATCGACGGTTAATTAAAAATAAAATATCGTTTTTTTTTTTTTTTTGTTGTTGTACTAAGTTTACTAGATTTTTTTTTATAAACAGTTGACTTTACTGCAAAAGTTATTACTACTAACTACTTTATTTGTTTTAAGCTAGTTAATTTTTTAACTTTGTTTTTTTATTATGTTTTATAAATGTTATCGCTTTATATAAACTTTGTTTACTTTAATTTTTAACTTTTACTTTATTACTGTTAGCTTAACTATTTAATTTTAAAAACTTTTTAACTTTTATTTTAAAATATTGATTTTAGTTTACTATTTAATATAAATATTTTTAAAATTTAATATGTTGTGCTTTTTTTTATATAACTGATTTAATACCGATTTAATTGCTACTTAGGTTTTTTAGTTTTTGTACTAAAGTTTAGATCTTATTTTTTATACCGCCGACAACGTAGTACTATTGTTCAAAAAAACAAGCAAAACCTATTTAAACAAAAGTTTTGATATATTATTAATTGTTAAATATAAATAAAAATATATACAGCTTGTGCTATAGTACTAAAAAAGCTCGACTTATATAGAAATATTATTATAGCTTACTAGCTTTATATTAATAAAAAAAGCAGTTAATAATAGCTAAAACAATATATTTTCTTTTTATATAAATATATTTATTTTTAGTTGTAAACTTTAGTAATAATAGCTGAAGATTTTTTTATGCTATTTTAATATTTGTTTTAAAATATCGCTTAATATTTTTGCTACTAAAATCTTTAGTTATATAACTTATTAAAACTTATTTAATAAAAGAATTAAATAACTACAAAAAAGATTTTTTAATATTTAATATATTCTAGTATATATTAGCGCTTTTACTATTAGTATTTTTAGCTATATAACTTATTAACTTATTAAACAAAAAAATTAAACAAAAAAAAAAAAGATTTTTTACTATTTAATATATTTTAACATATATAATGCTTAAATATAAAGCTTATCGCTTTTAAACTTTTAAGTTTTAAATAACTCAAATATAGCTTATATATATAGCTTTTAGCTTATTACTTTTAAATATTACTAAATATTACAAAATATTACAAAATATTTATTATATATTTTAAATATTTAATAGCTTTTTTATTATATATTATATTAAATTACTATATTTTTTTTAAAACTATATCTGCTATATTATATAGTTATAACAATATATGCTTAAAAAAGTTTATTAAAACAATTTAAAAACTTAATAATTTTAAGTTTATATAAAATTTAAATTATATTTCTACTGTAAAAAAAACAGATAAAAAAATCGTTATACAAAAAAATAAAGCAGGTTTTATTTTTACTTTATACTGTTTATAAAACATCAGCGAAAAATTAGCTTACTAAATACTTACTTTTATATAAAAAGTAATTGCTAAAAACCTATTTTTATTAACAATTTAAAAAATAAAACAAAAGCTAAAGCTTTTTGTATAGCTTTTTTGCAACTAGTGCAAATAATCAGTTAAAAAAACGGAATATATTAGAGTTAAAGTTGTTAAGCACGCAAAAAAAAAACTTTAAAAAATAGCAAATAAAAACTACTATATACTGTTTATATTATTTATTGTTGTGAATATTTTATTCTTGCTTTTATTTTATATCTAGTTTTTTTACAGCTAGCTAAAAAGCGTTAAATAAATGATTTAAAAGCTTATAAAACATTTTATAACAGCTACTTTTACAGTATACTTTTAAAAAAAGCATACTTAATTTATATTGTTTACTATGTACTATATTTTTTATATAAAATAAAAAAAAGAAAAGTTAAGCTTGTAAATAATTATAAATATTAAAATAGTATAAATAATACTACTACAAATAAAACAAATTAATTAAATTATTAAAGCTTATTTAAATAGTTTTTTTATTTATTTATATAGCTAGTTTAAATAATAAGTTTTTATTTTATACAGTACACTTTTAAGCAGCTTTTTAAAAAAACCTGCTACAATTTTATTAATATATATTTTTTTAAAATACTCTGTTTTTACTGCTTTAAATTTTTAGAAGTATTTATTTATAGTTATAGCTAGTTCTTTAAAATATATAGTGTATATATTGTATACTTTGTTTTAATATTTAAATTTTGCTAAAGTATATACTAGATTATAGTATTATATATTTTAAAAAAAAAAAAAAAAAATATATTATTTTCTAATAATTGCGATATAATTTTACTATATATATATATTATAATATAAACTGATTTAGTTTATTTATATATTTTGCTTAATTTATTTTAAAGCTACTTTTATATATTTTTTTATATTTTTACTGTTTTGCTGTTTAGCTTTTTTTAGCTTTAAAACTGCTGAATAAAAAAACACGCTAGTATATATTGCAAGTGCTTATATAGTATAAAAAATAAATTATTTAATTATATAAAATATATTTTAAATTAAAAAGTATATTTTAAAAAAATTAATAAACTTTGCAAATATTTTTAGCACTTTATGCTTGCTTGTATAAACTACTACTTATATTTATATAGTTAAAAAAGTTAATAAAGCCCGGTAGCTGTTTGGTTATTTTACTAATCAAAGCATATATATCGCAGATAGTAGCTACAGCAGCTCGTTTTATTTATTTATAAATATTTGCGCTGTTATTTAAGCTATTGTTTAACAATTTAATAAAAATATCTTTTAAAAAACTTATACTTTTATTAGCTGTTATAAATAATAGCTTGATAAAAATTATAGTAATAGTAAATATCCTAAATAAAACAAGCAATATATAAAACATTTACTAAATAAGTTATTTATAAAATAAATTTCTGTTTATAAAATATCAATAATTATTAACAATATATTACGACATGTTTTTTTATAATCTGCTTTTTTATTTCAAGCTAAAAATAAAACATAATTTTTATATAGTTTTTAATAGTTCAAAAATATTTTTTATAGCTTGCAATATTAACAAAAGCTAGTTTTAAACTAAAATATTTAAACAAAAAGCAATAAAAAAAAACAATATATAAAAAAAAAATAGCTATATTATAAAAAAGCTAAAATAAAACAAATAAAACAAAACAAAGCAAAAATATTTGTTAATATAACTATATTAGCTTTAAAAATATTTTTAAATCTTTTTTTTTTTATTGTTGCTTAAATTATTAACGCTATATATTTAAATTACAAGCTTTATAAAAACTGCTTTTTTTTTTGTAAAAAAACAAATAGATTTTTTATACAAAAAATTATATAATATATTATTTTAAACGTAAACATAAGTTATATTAAACTTCTTATCTATTATTAAATAAACAATAACTATAAAAATTTCGATCAACTTATAAATACTAAAGTTAAAGCTTTTGTTACTTAAGTTTAATTGAGCTTTTAAAATAACTTATATATTTTTAAGTAAATTATTATATTTTATTTCTAGTTGTTGCTTTAGTGCAAGTTTAAGCGCTTAATTATTATAAAGCTGCAAAAATATAGCATCTGCTTTGTTACAGCAGTTTTTCACATATTGCTATTTATTAAACTTTTTGCTCTAGTAACAGCTTTATATTTTTGATACTTTTTTATCCCAGCTTTTTTTATAGTTACTTATATTGTTGCAATTTAAATATAACGCTAGACTTATTAGTTCGGAAAAATAGTTTAATATTAAACCGCTGCTATAAAAATACAACTTGAAACAAAAGCTTTAATTTTAGTATTTTTCTACAAACATTGTAAACAACAAGCAAAATATATATTATATATAAATTCTAGTACTTTAAACTTAATATGTTTATAAGTAAAAAAAAAAAAACCAAATATTTTAAGTTATAAAAATAAATCTAAACTAGCATATTTTAAAAAATACTAAATTTAATATAAAAAATAATATTTACTATAGTTTTTTAAAAACTTTTTATAAGTTTATTTATTGTTTTATATTAAAAAAAAAAGTTAAAAAGTAAATAAATGTATTAAAAAAAAAAGCTATAAAGTAAATAAAAGTTCTATAGCAGCTAAAAAAAAAAACATAGTAAAAAGTTTAATAAAAAAAATATTACAAAAAAAAAACAACGCTATTAATGCTTCTTTAGTATTAACAGTATATATTACATACAACAAAAAGCAATTAATTTTTAATTTTCTAAATCTATAAAAGTCCTTTTTATATAATTAAATCAATAAATATAACTACTTTATAAAACATAAACAAAATATTATAAAAAATAAATTATTAATATATTATTTAAAAAATAAAATATAGTATTTATTAATATTATAAGTTTTTAATACTTTAAGTATTATTATTAGTTAAAACTACTAAAACATTTAAAAAGCTATATGTTTATTAAACCTAGTTTACTTATATTAATGTTATTAAAAAAAACAAGTTATATAAACTTGTAACCCTGTGCAAAAAAAACAACTTAAAAACTATAGCTTAAATATTTTTAAATATAAATAGAACTAGTTTTTTTTAATTTAAAAAAAAAAAAAGATTATAAACTTTTTAAAATTAAAAAACTAAATAAAAATCTAGTTTTAAGCTTTAAAATATTAGCTTTTGTTATAAATATAATAGTTTTATTTGTTTTTATATAAGTTTTAGCTTTTGTTTTTTAGCAATATTTACAGCTAGTATAAATATATTTGCTGTATAGCTATTTTTTTTTTTAGTCCATTTTTGCTTTTTATACACCGTACTTTTTGCAGTTTTAAAACTAATAGTTAACTTTATAGCATAAATAATATAGCTTAAAAAAAAGCTGCTATAATAATTAACTAACTAAATATATTTACTATAAAATAAAAATAAGATTTAAATGTTTATAAAACTATATATTTAAGTATAGCTTGCTTTTAAATAAGCTGCTGTTTTAAACTGTTATATTTTAGCTTTGTATTTTTTATGCTTTTTTTTATTATATGCTGCTTTAACTATTTTAGTTAGATTTTGAAGTTTTAAAAAGCTTTTTTTGTTTTTTTATTTATTGTTTAAAAAGTATTTAAATATTATTGTATAGTAAATAATAAACTGCAAAAGCGTTATTATAGCTTACTATCTTTTTTTGTCTTTTTTTTTTATTGTAAAATAGTAAACATAAAATAAAAAAAAACAGTTAGCTAGTTTAACATTTATTAAAATATAAAAATATATTAGCAGTATTATATTTATTGCTTTATAAAGAACTTTTTAGTTTTTTAAGCACTGTGTTTTAGTTATTTTATTCTGCTCGATTTTTGATTTGTTTAAAACTAAGTAATATAAACAATTTATATTAAAATCAAAATAAAAGCGATAAAATAATAAAAGCTTGGTTTAATTTGCTTGTTATTTAAACTCGAAAAAACAATAAATAATATAACGATTTTAAAAAGCATGTAATATATTAATTCTATATTTAATAGCAACATTCTGTTTTATATTGTATGTATTAGCATTTTTTTTAATATATAGTTTTATATTAGTTTCTACAAATAAAAGCTTTTTAACAATAGAATTAAATTTATTATATATATATATACAACATAGCTTAAAAAAACAAAACAAAATAAAATATTTAAATAAAATAACAGAGCGTAATAATATTTACAGCTTAATTAGTGCTTATATATAAGCTATTTAAATAATAAATTTTATATAAAAAAACAAGTTTTTTGTAAGATTTAAATATAAATTAAATATTTGATATACTAAGCAAAGTGTTTTAACTTGTTTGCTAGATATATAAATTCTGAAAAAAACAAAATAGCAGCTTGTAATAAATTAGCACTAGCTTTATCAAAAATATAAGCTTTTAATATTAACTATAGCTTTAGTTATAGTTGTGTTAAAACTAGTTTTTATTTTTTTTATATAAAATTTATATATTACTAAAAATAGCAATAGATTTAAAAGATTATACTAGAAAAAATTCTATATTTTATTAAATCTTAACTTTATAAATTTATTATATTAATACTTTAATATATAATTTTATATAAAAAGAACTAATTAGTACTACAGATCTTTTTTTATATTTAAGTTTATATTAAAACATTTAAATAATAAACTATAGCAACTATTAATAATTAAAAACCGATTATATGCTACTTTTTACAATGTTATATAATAATACAATAAAGCTATATATAAGCTAACAAATTACTAGTTAAAAATTAACAAAAGTAGCTAAATGTTTTAGCAATTGTAGCAGCTTTAGCAGTATATCAGTTTACTTTAAACGCTATCGATAACTTTAAAAACAATATATTTTAAAGCGTAGCAAGTTTTTGCTTTATTTTCGAACGATTTAGCTATAGCGCTAGCTCTTTTTAACAATACAGTAAGTAGTTTTTACTAATTTGTTTAATAGATTTATTTTTATAAGCTATATAACTAAAACTTTATATTTTATTTAAACTAGCGTTAAACTTTTAAGCTAGCTTAGAGCTTTTATTTAATAGCCGACTTTAAATTGCAAAAATAGCACAAATATAATAGCAGCAAAAACTAATAGTTATATTATATTAGTACTTTTTTATTAAAAAGTGCCTCTAATATAATCAAGTGTTTTTTAAAAGAACTAAACACTAGTATATATAATATATAGTTTGTTGCTTTATATAGTTTAATCTGCAGCTGTTTAGTTAGCTTTTATTAAATATTTAAAAAATTAGCTTAAAAACCTATTTTTTTGATTTTGCAAATGCTTTGTTTAAAACTTCTATTTATAATATACTGCAACAGTATAAATAAATTTATACTTAAAAATAAAAAGTTATTATTAATTAAGCCGAATCTTTTTTATTTACATTTTTTTTTTAGTTAATTGTTTCGATTTAGCTAGTTATTTTATATTACAATTTTATTTTTGTATTAATTTATTAGCTTTATTATAACTAAATAAACTATGTTAAAAGTTAAAAAGTTTATAAAATTAAAAAACATAAAGTTAAATATATTTTTTTAAATGTTTATTCTATATAGTAACTTAAAAGTTATATAGTAGAGCTAAACTTATTTATATAAATCCAATAATAATATAAAATTATACTCAGATAATAGTTTTATTAAATATATACAAATAAAGTAAAGCTCTGCTATTTTACTTTTAAAAATAAGTTCTGACTTAAGTAAATAATAAAAGTTATAAATTACTATATTTATTTATAAAAGTTAATATATAAGCTTTAATTTATATTTTATATTTATAAATTAATATTAAAGATTTAACTTAAAAAAGTCCTTTTTATTCCAATAGATTTTTATTTTTTACTTTTAGTTGATTAAAGCTTTAAATATAAGCTATATATTTCTATTATATTTATTAATTTTTATGTTTAGCTCGCTAAAATTTACTAACATAGAATAAAATTATACAGAATTTTTTTCTACAAACTGTTAAATATAATATCTAAAAACATATTACAATATATTTTTTATATTTTATAAACCTATTTAATAAATTCAAACCTTTTTTTTTAGCTTTTAACTATAGTACATTAAAAAAAAAGCTTATAAACTTATTTTTAGTACAAAGTATAGCTATAATAACGTAAAATTTTTTTAGCCTATATTATATTGCGAAATACTATTATAATAGCAAAATATTTACTAAAAATAATAATATTAAAGAAATAATTAGTAAAATTAAGCTTATTTATATTTAGCTATAGCAAAAAATAGTATAAATATAAAAACAGCTTTTGTTAAAACTTATTTATATGTTTTTATAGCAAAATAATAGTATTATAGCTTTACTAATATATTAAAATAGCTGTTACAAATATTTTTGCTTTGCTTTTTTTAAACTTGAAGCTTTTTTCTTTTAGCGATTTATAAGCGGTTTTTTTTTACAGTCTATACTAGCTTATTTATTAAAAACTGTATAAAAACTGCTTAGTATATTTTTAATTGTCTAAACTTGCTAATAGTATATATATTAGCTTGCTTACATTTTAAAGCTAAAAAATAACTCGTATTAAATACTGCTTATATTTTAGATTTTAAGCTGCTATATATTTATATTATTAATATATTAAAAATTATTGAACACAAAATAAAAGTTGTTAAACTATTTAAACTGTAGATTAGTTGCTTTTACTGAAGTTGTTACTTAATTTTACACTATAAGTTACAAGCTAAAAAATCGATAAAAGAACTTTGTTTATTAATATCAAAATAAATTTTTGTTATAGCGTAATATATTAACTGATTTAATTATATATTTTGTTTTTTTTAAGTCAAATAGATATAAATATACTGCATTTTTACAAATTTAAAAAAGCTTAAAATATTTGTTTTTGTTTTAACGAAAAATAGCTTAGCATATAATCGGCGATCGTTTAATAGTATAGCAAATTTTGCATTAAATAAAAAGTCAGCGTTTTTTTTCATAAATATAACTAATTTAATACTAACTTATATTATAATAAATAATATAAAACTAATATATTAATTTGTTAGTTTTATTTTATTTAACTATATAGAAATTTAGCTTATTATATTAGTAAAATTTTTTAAATATAAATATAAATATTATATTGCTTTAAGTAGTACTAGCAAGTTATATAATATAGTACTTAGTACTACAACTAAATTAGTTATATTATCAATATGTCTTTTTAAAAGCAGATAGCTTTTTATATACAAAGCTATAAAACAAAACATTTGTAAAACTAACAAAATTGTTTTGAAAATCGGCTAGAATAAATGCTACTTTAAATAGACCTAGAGCTAAAAGCAATAAAAATATTACTGCTTAGACTTACAAATATATATTTTAGCTACAGCATTTTCAAATAAGCTATAAAGCAACAAATATAACAAAACAATATTTAATAAACAAAATTAATACTGCTTACTATAACTTTATTAGCTTAAAATATTACTTTTTATTTTTTTTATAAATTGTACTTTTATATTTTAAAACTTATTTCTATTATTTTTAATAGCTTTTTTACTGTTTATAATTACAAAAATATACTTTATTGTTGCAAGTATTTCTGTTTATAATTTTAATTATATTTATACTAATGCTAATACTTTAATTTAAAATATTTAAAACTAAACAGCTTTATTTATTTAGCTAGATATAAATATGTTTTTACTACTGCTATATATGCTATATTATATTTAGTAAAATATAATAAAGCAAAAATTTTCTGAGATAAATATAAAACTTTTATTTATTTAAGATATAAAATAGCAAATTTTACTAAAAAAGCTATTTAAAAATATATTAGCAAATATTAAAGAAAATGTATTAATATATTAAAAGCTTACAAAAAAACTAAATTTATATGCTATTACAAAAGTTGCAGCAAATGCTTTTTTATTGTCAACTTTTACAATTATATCTGCTATATTATAAAAGATCTTATTTAGCTAAACCAACAAAACAGATTGTTAAATTTAAATATTATATATATTTACTAGTACTACTAAAACAAACTAACTTTAAACAGTATATTAAATTAAATACTAAAATATATATTAAATAAAACAGTTTTTAAGCTATTTGCAATATTTTTATATGCAAGCTTGCTTAAAAAAGATATTAATAAACGATCGGGCAACTTAAACTACAATATAAAATAAAACGAAGCAAACGATTTAAACAGTAAAAATGTTAGCAATAATAAACTAAATCTAAAAAATATATTATATAGTAAAAAAATAAAAATCGAAAATAAAAAATCGCTAGTTATTAATAAACAAAAAGATTTAGATTTTATAAAAAATAAAACAAACAATAATAGCTATTAATATTTTTTTAAATAAAGCAGCTTAGCTGCTTACTGCAAATAAATAATAAACAAATTAAATTAAGCTAATATTACATTTAAAAAGTTTAAAAATATACTGTATAAAAAATTAGTTTAAAAATATAGTTATTTTTTTTGTTTTTTTTAAAATATAATTATAGCAAAAACAATATATTTTTAAAACTTTTGCGATTTCTGTAGTTTATAGCAGCTTTTACTGTTGCTATATTGCTACAAATATATATATTTTTAGCAAGCGATTTAGTATTAAATTTGCAAATTTAAGTTTATAGTTAGCAGTATTTACTTATGCTGCTAAAAAACATATCGCCGGCCAATTGTAGCACTATAATATTGCAAATCTTATATAAACTAAGTTATAGCATAAAACATATAAAGCTAGCTTTAGCTAAACCTAGTATATATATTTTTACTTAAAGCTATTATATTGCTTATTATAAACAAGCTATACTATACTTTTGTTTACTTGTTTTAAATACTTATTAAACAGTTTTTCTAAAAAGCAAGCGCTATTAAAATAAAACAGATTTTTTTTATAAACACTAAATCTATTTATAATATCTAAAAAAAACATTTTTTAGTATATAAAATAGTTATATAATTTATATTTAATAAAATACTTTTAAACATATTTGTAGATTATAGTTTTACATTTAACAATTTATAACACTATATAAAACTTAAAATATTTAAAAAACTTATATGTATATATAAATAAAATAAAAAGTTTAACTAAATATATAGTATAATATCTAACTAAATAACTAAAGCATTAGTTAAAATAAAAATAAAGCTATTAGTTATAATAATTAAATAGTTGTTACAAAATTTCGATTTATATATATTAAAACAAATGTTTAAAAGTGCTATATTTTTATTGCAATTGTTATTAAAATATTAACTTTAATATAACATTAAGCTTATAAAAAACATAGTTTTAATACTTTTATTTATATTGATATTTCTGTTTTTTAATCTATAGCAGATATATCATTAAACTTTAATAAATTTTAAAAAGTTTTTTTTAATAGTAAAAAAAGCTATATAGTGTTTTATTTAACTATTTTTTAGCTAAAAGCTTAGTTATACTATATTTTACTGCTTTAAAAAACATTGGCTCTTTTTTAAGTTTTAAATATTAAAAGCTAATCGTTATTAATAAACTATTAAAAGTTTATATAATTTAAAAAAGCTAAAAATGTTTTATAACTAAGTTTATATTATTTACTAAAAATAATAAATAAAAAATAAATAATTAAATAACGATTTATAAAGCAAAAAAATATCATTATATATATAAAGTTTTTTAAAAAAATTAAAACCGCTTTGTTTTTTATATATTACTGCTTAAATATAATAGTATTATTTAAGCTTACTAGTAAACAAATAAAATATAGTATATATAAAAAAGCTAGCTTTAGTTTTTTAATCTAGTAAGCTAGCTATTAGCTAATATTTTTGTTTTTATTACTAGTATTTACAATAAAAACAATCTAAGTTATTTTTATAAACTACTTTTTTTAATATTTGCAATATTACTAAGTTTTTTCAAAATTTTTATTTTTTTGTTATTTAACTGCTAAATTATTTAGCAATTTAAATATAGCTAATAATACTAACGCTAAACAAATAAACAATAAGTAAATCGAAATAGTATTAAGCGCAGTATTTCGCAGTACTTTCGATTTAACCTGCTATTTTTACAGTTGTTTAAAAAAAAACTAGCTAAGATTTAATTTTTTAGCTAAATTTACTACTTTAAAAATAAACACTGTTTTAACGATGTACTACTGCTACTCTTTTAACTTTTTTAAATATTTGAAAATTTTAAAAATATTAACAATTATTAGAAATAAAAGAATATTTTTAACAAAAAAAAAGCAAAAAACTTATATAAGCTTTTTTTTAATTTATAGCAGTATAAATTTTAAAAAAGCCTATATAGATATAAGTTTAATAGTTTTTTCTTGTAATAGTAAAACTTATATAAGCTAATATATAATAAAAAAAAGTAGCTAAATTTAAGTTTTAGAACAAAACAATAGATTTTATTTCTGCGATATAAACTTTTTAAACATAGACCTTTTGCTGATATAAAGCTAATTTATAACTTAGTAGCTTAATATTATAACTATAGAACAAAAAACTTTTAATAAAAAATATATAGTTAAATGTTATTTTTATTAAAAATCTCTAGTTTAAAAAATCTAGCAATACTAATACTATAAAAACAAGTTAAAGTATAAAAAGTTTTTATATAAAACTAAATAAAACTAATGTTTTTTTTTTAATATAAATAAATCTGATCTTTTTTAGTCGGATAAAATAACTCGAAAAAATATTATAAAAAAAAAAAAGAAGCTGTAGAAATTAAATCTAGTATATAAACACTGTAATAGAAAGCTAGCTAATGTTAACATTTTTGCTTTAATGCAAAAAATACCTAGTTTAAATTCGAAAATATTATATAAATTATATAAACCAGCGAAAATATTCTACTACTTTTAAAATAATTAAAAGCAAAATAAATCGGAATTTTTATAAATACTAGTTTTGATTTATTGTATAAAATATATTATAAATGATATAAATTAATATATATAATATTGTTGTTTTAATATTATAAGCTATATAACTATATTTATAAACGAAATAAACTATTTGTAGCTGCAAAAACTATATAAAAATCATATTAAACTAATAGCTCTAAGTTTTTTAAAAAAATATTTTATTTATTTAATACTTTAAAGTTTGTTGTTTAAAAGCATAAATAAATATTAAATAAAAAAGCAAAACAGTTTTAGTTAAATAAGCTAAAAAAATATTATAGCTACAATTTAAACTAGTTTATACAATATAAAAACATAGCTTAAAGTTATTAAAAAGTTTTAAATTTATATATATTAGTTTAGTTAATTTATTACTAATGCTTTTTACTATTAAAACAATATTTTAATTATTTAATAAATAACTTAAATAACTAAAACAAAATAAATAGATTTAAATTATTTAAAAAATAAAACAATGATTTTTTATTTTATTTATATTTATTAGCTATTTATAATAATTTTTATAAATTTATTTTTTAAACTATTTATTTAGCTATTTATTTAGTTATTTATTTAGTTATTTATTTAGCTATTTATTTATTTTACTATATATATTTTATTACTTTATTTATTACTTTATTTACTATTTTATTTATTTTAGCTATTACTTTATTTACTAATTTTACAACTTTTGCTAATTTTACAACTTTTTTCGACTTTATAACTATTTAATTATAACTTAATTACGACTTTATAATTCTACAACCTTTTGACTTTTCGACTTTTTGACTTTCTAACTTTTTAACTTTATGACTTTTTTTACAAAGTTACTTAAGCAGTTTATAAAAAGCAATATAAAAAATCAAAAGTTTTAGTTATAACATATCAAGTTAATTTACTTAAAGTTATTTAATTAAATATTTCTTTAAATTAAACAATAGATTTAATTAAACAACTTAAACAAGTGTTTTTTATAATCAATTTAGCTAAAACAAGTCAAAAAATGTTTATTTAACTTGTTTTAATTGTAAAAAGCACTAGTTTATTGTACTAACTACTATATTAGCTATACTAATTAATATTTAACTTATAACACAGCAAATTATATTAAAACAATATAAGTAGTATTATTGCTATTAAAAGATATATTAATTAAATTATTAATAAATAAATAAATAGATTATATTTAATGTTATAAAAGCTAAACTATATAGTAGTTAATTCTAGCTTTTACAAAAGTATTAAAGATATAGTTAGCTGTTTATTATTTATTTATATATATGTTAGCTTTAGAAAACAATTTTTTTTTAAACAGTTAAGTCGCGACTTTATATTTATTTCAAATAAAACTTCTATATTTTATACATTTAGTAATTTTGTAAAAACTAGTTGTAGTTTATTTAATAATATAATAATAGAACTTTTTAAACAAATATATAAAATAAGTTAACTTTTTTTATATTTTATAACTAGCTTAGTTATACTTAAAAGCTAGCAAATATGTTATATTTATTAAAATAGTTATAAAATATAAATAATTATATAAAATATAATTCAAATAACAAAACAAAACTTTTAACTTTGCAGTAATAACTTTAACTTTACAATAATAAACAAAAGCAAAAAACATATATATACAAATTATATAAAAAATAAAAAAAAAACCGTAAAATAGTTAAATAATATAAAAAAGTAGCGTTTTTTATTAAAGAAAGTAAAAAAAAAAACTAGTACTTTTTTTAAGCAATAAATGGAACAAATATTATTACTAGTTAGCTAGAAATAGCATTTTTTATTTAAAGCTTAGATTTTTTGTTTTTATTTAGTTAAGTAGTTTAAATAGCGTTAGCAGCCCCCTTTGAAAAATTACTATACTATTAATATACGTTGTTTTTTTAAAATACTCTAGTTTTACTACTTCAAATCTTTAGAAATAATTATTTATAGTTATAGCTAACCCTCTAAAATATATAATATATATAGTTAAAAATAGTTAAATAAAATAGTAGTAGAAAATAAAATATAGATTTAATAAAAAAACAAGCAAAATCTAGTTATATATATAGGTTTTATTTAATTTACAGCTATATACAGCTGCTAAAAGATCTACTTAGTTTAGTAGTATATTATCTTTTATATAAACTTATTTAAAACTTTTTAAAAGCTTTTATTAAATATCAAACTACTTTTTAATAGCATTAAACATTTTATTTATAATAATATAACAGCTACTTTATTACTATTTTAGCTATTTTATTATCGACATAAAATAAATAATATTATTTAAAAAGTATATTATAGTACTTATTTCTTTTTTAACTTAGTAGAAAAACTAAAAAATATATATTTAAACTTTATTTTTTAACTTATTTTAAATGATTTAAAAAAGCTTTTAGATTTAAAGCTTTTAAAAGTAAATTTTTGCACTTAGTTAATTGAGCTAATTTACTACAATCGAAATTGTTTCTTTTCTATGCAACTATAATATTGCAATATTTAAATTTTTTTATAAACTTTATTTTTTTGAGCTTTTAAAAAACTTCTTTTTTTTTAATGCTTTATATAGCTACTTTTAAACTATAATCGCTATATTATTTCTAAATATAGCATAATATTAAAGTTTTTTTTTTAGCTCTTACTGCTGCTTCTTTAATAATAATACTATAATCGACTATAAAATCTAACTAACTATAGCTGTTAGTTAGCTCAAAATTATTGCAGAAATTATATATTTAAAAGTTAATTTTTGCTATATTTAACTTAAATAAAAATACCGATAATAGTTGCTTAATAACTAGCGAACATTTTATGTTTACAAAAACTATATTTAAACTTGTCGAAATATATAAAAACAAACTAAAGTTTGCTTTTATTAAACCCTATTAGTTTTTTAGACTTACTAATTTAGCTTAATATCTAAGTATATCAAATCTTTACAAATATAAAGCTAGCAGCTAACTTTAAAACTTAGTACATAACTTTTTATATATATATAATTTTCGATAATATTGCTTAAATATTAAAGCTTTTTGCTAGTTAAAATTAAGTTAATTAAATCTATTTTTTATTAATTATTAAACTAAAAGCAAATCTAGCGCTAATATTTGGTCTAGATCGTAAGCTGTAATTAGGCGATCTAAAAAAAAATACTTCTGCAACATTTAATTCTAAATATAGTTTTGTTTAAACCTTTTGCTTTATATTAGTAGTTATATTTAACCTTTTTTTTTTATACAATAGTGTATTATTTATTAATATATAGAAAAAAAATTAAGCAAGTATATATTTTCAAGCTTAAAATATTATTAGACTTTGTTATAAATAGTTTAAATAAATTTTTTGCTGTTTTCGTTATATAATATAATGCAGCTACTTTTTAAAAAATTATTAATAAATAAATTTCCCGATTAATTAATTTTGCAAAATGCTTTTTTAAAGAACTTTTTAAATATAATCAAGAAATTCTATATAATTTTAAGCTATTATATTCTTTTTTTTATCTTTAAAAAAAAGTTTTTTAGCTAAATTATTTTAAAAATATATAAATTTTTAGCAATATTATAAACGCAAAAAGTTAATATAAATAAAAACTGCTTAGCTAAAAAAAGTTCCTTTATTAAACGATATCTGAAAAAATAAAACAAAATTTATTTATATATAGCAGTAAGTTATTACTTTTCTTTTTGCAACTATAAAATAAAATCTAGCTTTTAACGTTTATTACTATTATTATATCAGAAATATTTAAAATAGTACTTAAATATAGCCCAAGTAAAAATATTTTGATATTTAAGTTATTGTTGATATAGTTTAGCAACTTCTTATAAAATATCTAAAACCTGCTTTTTAAAATAATACTCAAAATGCTATCAAACTACACTTTACTTTTCAATTATTTAATTATAGTTAATAGATTTAAAAAACTTTAATATTGCCTAATATATAACTTGTTTAACCTGTTAATATTGCTATATTATAATATTAATCTAGTTTTTACAACAAAATTTTAAGTTTCTAAAAACTTATATAGCGTTAGTATTACATAATTAATAAAAATAGCAATATATTTGTTTTTAGTTATTATAAATATTAACAAGCTTAATTTTTAAATTATTTAAAAGCTTTTTTAGTTTGCTATTTTAGTAATAGAAATATTTTATAAGCTTTAACAATATAGCGTTTAAAAAATAAATGTTGTTAATAGTTTCGAACTTAATATTTCTTTCAATATTAATATTTAGCTATATAATAAAGTCTTTTTATATATTAACTAAACAGTTTAATTATATATAATTAAATAGTAACTAAGCTTTATTTAATTTTAGAAATAATATTATATAAAATATTTCTTTATTAAAATATATAAAGTATATTTTTCTAAAGCTATCGAATAAAAAAAAAGTGCAAATAATTAATAAGTTAATATTGTCAAGTTTTTAAAAATGCATATTCTCAGCTATTATAAACCCGTTTATAAAGCAGTTATAGCCCAACCTACAAAAAATATACTAAAAGTATTAAATAGTTAATTAAATACTTGAAAATGTATACTATATCGAAAAAAATTATATACTAATAAATAATATATAGCTTATAACAGAAATTCCTAATATATTTTATACAAAAAAAAAAAGTTAAATAAAAAACTAGTTAAATATAATATATATACTTTTTTAAAAATACTATAATTATAACATAGTTTAATAACTTTTATAAATAAATTAAATATTAATTTAATTAAATAATAAGTAGTTTATTTATAATCGACTTTAATAAATAAAAATATCTATAGTTAATAATAAAAATCAATAGTTTTTTAACACAAACAAAAAAAATTAACAAATAAATCTCTATATATAATATTTAGCTAAATTAAAAATATAAATTTTACTTTTAATATTGATATATTGTTAATAAATTTAGCTTTTATGCTTTTACTATAAAAAATACCTTTTTGCAGTATTAAATCTTTACTTTGTTCTGTACTTTTTTAGAAATTTAGTAATGTTAGCACTATTTGAAACATTAAATAAAACACAAATATTTAAATCATTAGAAAAAGTGTTCTAAAATAAGCTTTAGCGCTATTTACAACTTGTTGTAGCTTTATAAATTTAAATATAAGCTTTTATTTTCTAAGAAAAAAAGCCATATTTACTATTATAAACAATGCTTGCGCAGAAATAACGAAAAATTCTTTTTTATATACGATTTATTTAGCAGCTAAATAAAGTATTTTGTTTGCAAAAACAAAAGTTTTAAAAATAAAGCTATTGAGCGTTATTTTTAATAATACTGTTTTAAAAAACTACAATGTTTGACTTATAAACAAATTAACTTTTAAAACATATACTATTTTAAAAATTACATAATTATATATTTAATACTATATAAAAATATACTTACTAGTTTATTGTTTAAAAAATTTATTTGCTTAATATATAATATAAACTTTTATATAAAATCTGTATTTAAATACTACTTACTACTTTATTTTACTATAAAAACTTTGTTATAAAAGTTTTTTATTAACTATTACTTACTAGATCTATTAAAAAGATTATATATAGTATTTTATAAAGCTTTTAAGTTATTACTTAAAAAGTTTTATCTATAAAATAACTAAGAAGCTATAGAATTTTACTGCTATATAACTTTTAATAAACCTCTTTTTTTTTTAGCAATATTTATGCCTACTTAATAAAACTAGCTTGCTTTATTTATATATAATAAATAAAAGTTAGCAAAAAAAACAGTAAAAACTATCGATTTATTACTAACTAAAATATATTTAATCTTTTTTTTTATTATTACTTTAAACAATGCTAATATTTTTATAATATTTATTAAATAAAAACTAATCAATATTTAAAAAACAAAATAGAAATAGCAGTATATTATTTATCCTAAAGCTATATTTATATATATAACTTAATATAAACAGAAAAATATCAAACTATGCTTTTTCTAATATAAAACCTGAAAGTATATATTAATGTAACTTAAATATATAGCTTTATCTTTTGCTTTTATAGCTACAACATAAACAAAAAAACTATATAATTTTATTATAAATTTAACTAGTACAAACTTATATATTTATATCAGTGCATATAGTATAACAAACTAACAATTTCTTTTTTTCGCTAAGTTTTAAAAAATAAAAAAAATGTATAAAAAGAACTTCTTTATATAATATCAAGCTATATATCTATTTTTTTAAAAAAACAACAGTTTATAAATATTTTAAAATATAAATACTATACTTAAAAATAAAGTATATAGTATAAACTATTAGCTAAAATTTTTAAGCTATTATTTAATAATAATAAAAAGTTTTTTAGTAAAAACTTTGACTTTAAAAAGTTTAATTTCGACAACTTTAACAACAAAGACTTTAACAATAAAAATTTTAATAACAAAAAGTTTAATAACAAAAAATTTAACAATAAAAAGTTTAATAAAAAAAGATTTAATAAAAAAAGATTTAATAAAAAAAGATTTAATGAAAAAAAATCTAATAAAGAAAAATTTAATAAAAAAAGATCTAATAAAAAAAGATCTAATAAAAAAAAATCTAATAAAGAAAAATTTAATAAAAAAAAATCTACTTAAAAGATTTAAAAGAACAAGCAGTTAAACTACTCGCTAAACTATATATTTATAGCTATGCTATAAGCACACAAACAAATAACTAGCTATTAGTTTTAAGTTTTAGCTACTTTTTTTATTATTTAAATATTTAGCTTAGTTATATCTATTAAGCTTTTTTATATATTATATAACTAAGTATATAAAAGTTATTATATTTTTAAATAAACTATTTAT
This sequence comes from Nemania diffusa, assembly GCA_038501195.1. Taxonomy (NCBI): domain Eukaryota; kingdom Fungi; phylum Ascomycota; class Sordariomycetes; order Xylariales; family Xylariaceae; genus Nemania; species Nemania diffusa. The sequence goes on from JBBPUQ010000003.1 coordinate 3,630,138, forward strand.
ATTTTTAAACAAAAATATAAAATAAAATAAAAATATAAGCTTTTTTACTTATTTATATTTATATTTATTTATATTTACATTTATTTACATTTATTTATATTTATTTTCTAAGCAGACCGCTTATATATTTTTGAACAAAAATATAAAATGAAGTAAAAACTAGCAATAGCAAAGCTTTTAAAACAACTAAACTTTTAAAAACTAGCGAAACTAGCTAAATATATTTAAAAATTCATTATTTATATAAAAAAATTAAAAAATCAACATATTTTTACTCACTGCTTTTATGTTTTTAAAAACTTGATTTTTTATTTTTAACAATGTTTTAGCTTTAAAAATATATTACAAAAATTTGTTATAAAAGTTTATTTTTATAAAAAGTTTTAAACAAAAGTTTATTATAAAAGTTTATTTTATTATAAAAAGTTTATTTTACTATAAAGCTATTTTAAGTTTTAAATAATATTTAAAACTAAATTTACTGTTTAATATTTTTATTTTTTTAATATATAGTTTTATATTTAAAAACTTTAATTAAACTAAAGTTGTTTTAAAAAAAACTTAAGCTTTTTTTTATATTAAAAAAGTTTTTTTTTATATTAAGCTTTTTTTTTATTTATATATTTAGCTTATATATATAATTTATTATTTTATTAATAAAATAATTAATATTTAATTAATGTTTTAATTAATTTATATTAAAACTATATATTAGCTAAATTTAGCAATAATATATATATATTGCTTTTTTAACTTTTGTTATTATATTTATAAAAAGTTTTAAAATATTATATTTTATTAATTAATATATTTTGTTAAAAGCTATTTTTAAATTAAACAAAATAAAAGTTTTATAAAAATATTAAATTATAAATTAAAATATATTAAGTTTTATAAATATAAGCTTTATATATATATTAAATATTACATTATTATTTTTTAATTTAAAAAAATTAGCTTTTATAAATAAAAATAACTATTTGTTAGTTTATTTATTTATTTTAAACAATTTAATAGCTTTATTAAATTTTATATTTTTAATAAATATTAAAACTAATAACTTATTTATTAAAAAGTTATATAAATTAATTATTATTTAAATAGCTGTTATTTTTTTATTAGTTAATTTATAATAAATAATATTATTAAAGCTAATAATATTAATTATTTATATATTAAAAGTTTTTTAAATATGTTATTAATTTATAGTTTTAAATATAATTTAATAATATATTTAAATATTAAATAATATTATAACAAAAAAATAGTTTAAATTATAATATATTATTTAATTTTACAATATATTAAAAAAGTTATATAATTTTAATTAAATTAAATGCTAAAACTATAAACTAGCTATATTAAATAAAATAAACAATTTAATTATTTTTATTTTTTTGTTTTTAATTTTATATTTTTTTTTTATAATAGTATAATATATTTTGTTATAAAATTTAATTATTTATTATTTAAAAATATTATATTTGCTTTTTTATAGTTTTTTATTTAATATTAAATTTTATAAATAAAACATTTATATTTAAAAATTTTTAATATTATTTTAATATTATATTATTTTTTAAAACATTTTTATAATTGTTTTAGTTAAATTTTTTGTTTAATTTAATATATTAGTAACTTTTATAACAAATAAAAAATATATTTTATTATTTTTTAATAAGTTTATAATTTTAAAAAAAATAAAAATTGTTATTTTTATAGTTTAAATATTTTAAATTTAAAAAATATAAATTTAAAATATTAAATATTTTTAATTTTAATAGTTTATTTTTAATAAAAAAACAAATATATTTTTATTAAAACAACAAATAAACAACTAAAAAGTTTTTATATTATTAATAGTAATATATTAAAACTAATAAAAAATATATTTAATAAATATTAAATAAAAAAATAATAATAATATTAAATTTAATAAATTATTATATTAAAATTAATATTAAAAAAGTAAATATTTAAAGTTATAGTTAAAACTAAATGTTAAAACTATTAAAAAAATAATAAAAACTTTAAAACTTAATATAATTAAATAAATTTAAAAATATATTAAATAAATTAATAAATTTTTTAATTTTAATAAAACTATTTTATTATAATAAAACAAAATATATTTATATATTAAAAACTATTTATTATATATTTCAATTTTTATATTTTATTAAAATTGCTTTATTTATATATTATAAAAATAATAAAAATTGTTATAAAAAATTTACAAAATATTGTAAATATTAAAAAATATATATATTTAGTTTAATATAAATTTATTAATAATAATTATAAATTATAATTTATTATTTTATTAAAAAAAAAGTTTATTTTTTTTTAAACTTTTATATAATATAAATATAAAGTTTTAAATTAATATAGTTATATATAAAATAGTATTTTTTTGTTAATATTATTTATATTTGTTTTAAACAGTTTAAATAATTAAATAATTTAATAATATAACTAATTAATATTAAATAAAAATTTATATAAAACTATTTAAAAGTAATTGTTTTAAAAATATTAAAAATATTATTAATAAATTATATAATTAATTTTTAATTTAAAAACTTTTTTTTAAAATAAATATTTTAATATATAAAAAAAATAAATTTTAAAAATTAATAAATAAAAACTTTAATATAAAAATTAATTTAAATTTAAAAAAAAAGTTAAATTTAAATTTAAAAATAAAAATTAATTCAAATTTAAAAAAAAAGTTAAATTTAAACTAAAAAATAAAAATTAATTTAAATTTAAATATAAAATAAGTTTTAATTTTAATAAAAAAAATCAGTTTAAACTTAAAAATAAAAATTAGTTTAAACTTAAAAAAAAAATTAAATTTAAACTAAAAAATAAAAATTAATTTAAATTTAAATATAAAACAAGTTTTAACTTTAATAAAAAAAACTAGTTTAAATTAAAAAATAAAAATTAGTTTTAATTTAAAAAAAAATTGCTGTAAAAATATTTAGTTTAAATTTAAAAAACAAAACAAAAATAATATTTATATATAAAAATACTTTTAAAAAAAAAAAAATAGCTTTAATAAGTTTTTTTATTAATAATAATTTTAAAAGTTTTTAATATAACTTTAAAAAAAATATTATAAATATAATTTTATTTTTATAATTTTATAGTTTTAAAAATATATATATATTATTATAAAGTTTATTTTTTATATAAATATTATTAATAGTTTAATTTATATAGTTATAAAAACTAACAAAATTTAATTAATTAAAATATTATATAAAATTAATATTTAAAACTTTTATATTTTTATTTTATTTAAAAATTAAATTTAAATATATAATATTTAAATTATTTTTATTTATATAATATTAATTATATTATAATAACAAAATATAAAAATATATATTTTAAATAATAAAAAAAATAATATTAATTTAAATATTTTTTTTATATAATTTTAATTAAGTTTAAAAAAATTATATTTATTTTTTAAACTTTTTTAATATTAAAATTAAAATTTAAATATTAAAATTATTTATATTTAAATAAAATTTATTTAATAATAAAAAACTTAAATATAAACTTATAAAAATATAAAAGTTTTAATTTAAAATATATTTTATATAATAAACATTTAAAATTTTTTACTTTTTAAATTTTATAAAAACAAAGTTTAAAATTAAAACAATTAAACTTTTAATATTTATTAAAAATTAATTATATAATAATAATAAAAAATTTAAATATATGTTTTTAATAATAAAAAAATTATATATAATAGTTTAAAACTTTAAAATAAATAAATTTTTAAAAATATTATATTTAATAATTAAAATTGCTAGTTTTATAATAAAAACTATTTTTTTTTATAATTTAAAGCTTAAATAAAAAAAAATATTTTAATATTTTTAAAATAATTAGTTTTAAATTATATAATTTAATATAATAGTTTTATTATTTTTTTATTAATTAAATTTATATTATTTAAATTTTTAGTTTAAATTTAATATTTAAAAATAGTTTTAATAAAACTAGTTTTAAAAATATTATTAATTATTTAGTTTATATTATTTAAATAATTTTATAAAATAATAATATAACAGTTATTATTTATTATATAAAAAATAATTAAACTGTTTATTATATTAATTTAAAAATATTATAAAATTTATAATTTATATATAATATATTTTGTTTTAAAAACTTTAACTATTTTATTATTAATTAATAAGTTTTTTTTAATATTTTTTAGTTTAATTTATATTTAGTTTTTTTTTAAAAAGTTTTTAAAAATAAATTTAAATAAAACTATTATTTTAATAAATATTTAAAAAATATAAAAAATTTATATTAATAAATAATAAATAATTATATTATATTTTAAATTAAAAATATAATAATTAATTAAAATAAAAAAAAAAAAATAAAAAAAAATAAATAATAAAAAAACAGCTTTTATAATAAGTTATATATTTTAAATATTTATATATTATTTTTATTTATATATTAAAACAGCTATATATATTAAATATAATATTTAAATATTATAACATTTTATAATATTTTAAAAATTTTTTGCTATATTTAATATATTATTTTTAAATAGCTATATATATTAAATAGCTATATATATTAAATAAAAATAATATTTTTATTATTAAACAAAAAACTTAAATATTATTAAGCTATATATTTTTTTATATTTTATTAACGCTTAATTTTTTATATTATATTTAATATATTATATAAAATATTTATTAATTTTTAACTATTTATATTAATTTTTTAAAAATTTAATTTGTTTTTAAATAAAGTTTTTTTTTTTATTATAAAAGCTTTTGTTTATTTGTTATATTTAGTTTATATTATAACAATATTTTTATATATATTAAATATATAATTTATTATATTATAAATTAAAAATTAAATAGCTATATTATTAATATTAATAATTTAGTTTTAAAGTTTAAACTATTAAAATAAATAATTAAATATTAAAAAACTATTAAAAATAATAAACTTAATAAAATAACAAATATAATTTTTAAAAGTTAAATTTAATAAAATATAAATAAAATTATAACTAATTATAAACTTTATAATTTTTAATTTAAAGTTAATTTTTTATAAAAATATAGCAATTTTATTATTAAAATTTATAAAAATTAATAAAAATAATTTATTTAAAATAAAATTTATTAGTTTATTTTTTAGTTTTAATATTTAATTTATAATTATTAATATAAATATATTAATATATTTATATTTAAATTAAATTTAATTAATAATATAATAACAAGTATTTTTATTATATTATATTTTAAATAATTAACTAGTTTTTTTTATAATTATATTTAAAGTAACAATTTTTTTATATTAAATATTAAATAAATATTAAAAACAAATATAACTAGTTTTTAAAATAAATTAAATAATTTTTATTATTTTTTAATAGTTATTTTTAATATAAAAAAATATAAAGTTTAAAACAATTATATAAATTAATTATAAAATATTTATAAAAAAAGCTAAATTATTATAAAAAAAAAAAAATATTAATAACTAATATATATTATTATTATTAAAAAAGCTTAAAAATATAATATTTAAATATAACTTTTTATTTATTATAAAATTTAATATAATTTAATATATTAAATTAAATAAATATATTTATATAATTATATAATAATTAATTAAATAAACATTAAAAAAAAAAAAAACTTTAAAACTTAGTTAAATTATATTATAAAAAAAGTTTAATATTATAACTAAAAAGCTAATACTATAACTAAAAGTTAATATATTTTATTTTATTAAATTAATATTATATTTAAAATTTTATAATTAATATTTATATAATTTATTTATTAAATTTTTTTGTTAAATTTATTTATTAATTAATATTTTTAATTTGTTAAAAATAATAAATAAACATTTTAAAAAAATATAATAAATAAAATATAAATATAAAAAATAAACAAAAAAAAAAAAAATATATATATAATATAAAAAATTTTATTAACTATTATATTGTTTATTATTAAAATAATTTAATATTAATTATATATTAAACTTTTATAAATATATATTTATAATTATTAGTTTATAATTTATTATTAAAAATATAAAATTATAATTTAATAAAAAAAGCAGATATTATATTTATAACTATTAAAAAATTTAATATAGTATATATATTTTATAAAATATATATATTTTTATTATAACTAATATAATAATTTATTATAATTTTTTTTTTATTTAGTTTTTTATTTAAAATTAAAATTTAATATTTTTTTTTTTTTATATAATATTTAGTTATATTTATTTTTAAATTAAAAAAATATTAAAATAATAATTATATTATTTAATAAATTTATATTTACTATTAATATTTTATTTATTATAAAATAAAAATATATATTTTTATAAGCTTTATAAATTATTTTTATAAAAGTTTTTTATTATAACTTAAAATAAAAATATAAATTTATATTTAAATTTTAAACTAATAAAATAATATTGTTATAAATATAATAAAAATAAACTTTTATTATAAAATATATTATATTAATAAAAATTATAATAAATATATTAAAATTAAATATTTATTATTAAAAATTAATTATTACAAATAGTTTAAAATAAATATAACAATAATAACAATTAAAATAATAATTAAATTAAAAATAAATAAATATATTATAATAACTAATAAAATAATAATAATAATATTATAATAAAATAAAAATAAAATAATATTTTTATTAAAATAATAATAAAAAAACTTATAATTTTAAAATAATAATAAAAAAAATAATATAAATAGTTTATATTTTTAAATATACTTTAATTAAATTAATAATAAAAATATATAATATAGTTTTAAAATTAAATTAAAAGTTTTTTTATTAAAGTTATAAAATTAAATTAAAAAGTTTTTTTAATTTAATATAATATATAAAAACTATTTTATTTTTTAAAGCTATTAATTTATTATTTTATATTTTTTTTAATATTTATAACATTTAAATATTAAATTAATTTTTTTAATTTTTTATTTTTAATATTTTTTTATATAAACTATTATTAATAATATTAACTATAAATATTAAATATATATTTAATATTATAATATTTTAATTATTTAATTTATTTTAAACTTTAGTTTTTAATAAATAAATTTTGTATTTATAACTAGTTAAATTATTATTAATTTAGCTTTTTTGATTTATTAACTATTATAACTTTTTAAAAAAATATGTTTTATTTTAAACAATAGCTTTAAATTAACTGCTTTTATTTTATAATATAGCTAATAATAAAAATATAAGTTAATTATTTATAAAATTAAATATAATAAATTAAAAAATATATATTATTTTTATAATTATTTTAAATATTTTTTTAAACTTATTATTGTTTTAATATAACTAAAACTAAACTTTTATTTAATTAAACTATATTATTTTATATTTATTTTATATTATTTTAGTTTTAATTACTTTTTTTTTAATAAGTTAGTTTAATTTAAAATAAAAGCTATTTTTTATTTTAATAATAATTATATAGCAATATTTATTATTATAGTTTAGTTTATATATTTAAAGCAATAATTAATTTATAAACTATATTTTAATAAATTATATTTAAGTTTTAATAAAAATTAATTAAACTAACTTTTTAATTTTATATTTTAAACTAAATTAAATTTTAATAATAATTAAAACAAAAAGCTATTTATATATTATTTATAATATTATTTATTAGTTTTAATATTATAACAAAATAAAAAATAATTACTAAAGTTTATTTATATTAAAAAAATTAAAAAAATATATTATTATAGCAAGATTTTATAATAAAGTTTTTTAATAAAATTGAACTTTAAATAAAAATTTAAAAAATAAACTATTTAATAACTAAAACAAATATTTATAAAATATAAAAAAAGCTAAACAATTACTATAAAAAAAAACAAACAATTGTTTTATTTATATAAATTGCTTTATTTTTATTTAATAATAATAATATAAATGTTTTAAATTAACAATGTTTTAAATATTTTATAAAATATAGTTTATATTTTTATATATATAAACATTTAAAACTATTTAATATTAAAAAATAATATAGTTTTTATAGTAATAATATAGTTTATTAAATAATATTTAATTAATTAAACTAAAAGTTTATAATATTATAAATAAATTATAAAACTATTTTAATTAATTAAATTAAAATATTTTATAATTTATTTATAATTTTTTTTTTATATTATAATATTATAAAATATTATTTTTTTAACCTTTTTATTTAATTTTTTTTAAGTTTTTTTAACTTTTTAGTTATATATTAGTTTTATATTAATATATTAAATATTAAAACAATATTTTAGTTAATTAAATTAAAATATTTTATAATTTGTTTATAACTTTTTTGCTATGTTATAATAATTATAAAATATTATTTTTTTAAACTTTTTATTTAGTTTTTTTTTAATTTGTTTAATTTTTTAAAAACTAAAATAATTTTATATATATAATTATATACTAGTTTTATATTAATATATTAAATACTAAAACAATTAATAAAAATTTATATTTAAAAGTTTATAAATATTATTTTATATTAAAATATATATATAATTATATATTAGTTTTATATTAATATATTAAATATTAAAATAGCTAATAAAGCTTTATATATAAATTAATAAAAACTAATATTTAAAAGTTTATAAATTTGTTATAAAAAAAAAAAAGTATTATTAATTAATATATATTATTAATAAAAATAATAATTATTAAATTTACAATTTATAAAGTTTTAACTAAAACTAAACTAACAAAATAAAATAAATTAATATATTAAAAGTTTTTTAAATTATATAATATATTAATTAATTAAGCTATATATATTTAAATTAAAAAAAGCAGTTTATATTTATTATATTTGTTTTAACGTTTATTTTTTTTTTATAAATTTATATAGTAAAAAATAAAAAGCAAACAATAAAACAATAATATTTGTTTATTTAATTAATACAAGTAGTTTTTATTATTTAAAGCTTTATAAAAAACAAAAAATGTTATATTATAATTTATTATTTAAAATTTTAACTAGTAGTAATAATATAAATTTAAATAAATAATATATTATAATATATTTATATTTAATTTATTTTTTTATATAATATAATAATAAACTATAAATTATAACTTTTTTTTTAATATAAAATAGTTATAATAAATAAACTATAAGTTTTAATAGTTTTTTTATAACTTAAACTGCTATTTTAAAATATAAAAATATATTAGTAATAAATTAAAAAAACTAAAAACAAAAAAACTTTAAATAATATTTATATTATAAGTTTTAAACAAAAATTGTTACTAGCTTAATTATTATTACTTTTTATATTATTTAAAATAGCTAATAAAATATATTTAATTTATTATTATTTTTAAAATAATTAAATAATATTAAATTAATTTTATTATTAAAAGTTAAAAAAATTATTTATATTATTTAATATATTTTATATTTTATTTTTAAAGTAAAAATATTTAATATTATAATTTAGTAATAATAAATAAAAAAAAAACATAATAAAAAAGCAATAAGCTTTAATAAAAAAAGTTAGTTATTTTTTAGTTACTTTTTTTTTAATATTAATTATTTTTTATAATATAGCTTTTTTTTTAAAAATGTTATTATTTTTATTTATTTAGTTATATATTTTATTTTTTTTATTTTTAACTATTAAAATAAATATATAAATTTAAAAATATTATAAATTAAACTGTTAATATATATATAATATAATAATTAAAAATATTTTTTATAGTTTAAATTTTATAAAAGTAGCTAATTTACTGCAATATATTTAAAAATAATATAAATAAAACAAATATAACAAAATATTAACATTTGTTATTTAAATATAACTATTAGCTTTAGTTTTTAAAAGCTATATTAATAAAACTTAATTGTTAAATATAATAGTAATTAATATTAATATTAATATTAATACTTTTTTTAGCATATTTTTATTTCTGCTAAATTTTTAAATATTAAAAATATTTATAATTTATATAGTAATACTGTTAGTATTATTAATACTTTTTTTAAACTTAAAATAAATAATTTATATAAAAAATTTATATAATATAAACTATTTAAAAGTTAAAAAACTTTTAAAATGTTAAATAGGCTATATATATATAATAGTATATATAAGTTATATATAAATAAAATATAAAGCTAGTTGTATTATGTTTATATTAATAATTAAATTTAAAAGGAGTTTTTTTGTATAGCTGAAGATTTTATTATAAATGAAATTTCTGTTAACATATAAAGTAAATGTTTGCTTATGTAACTATATATTTGTTTATATAACTGTAGTACAAATACTACAGTATATAAACTACAATATATAGTTATAACTAATACTAATATTTTAATATTAGTTTTTTTTTTTTTTAGTTATAACTAAGTGTTATATAAAAACAAAAAAATAAAAAACAAAAAAACAACATGTTTTATAGTAGCTTAGTTTTATTATATAATAAGTTGATTGTTTTATAGCTATATATAAATAGCATAGTTTAATTATTTGCTATATTAACTTAGTTTATATATTATATAATATTTTTGATTAATTGAAATAATAAGTTATTGTTTATTAAATTATTAGCTATAGTTAGTTTATTAAAAATAACTTTTTTATATAGCAATAATGTTTGTAATAAATTATTAATAGTTAATTTAATAAGCTTTATATAGTTAATTAATTAGTAGTTATTTGTTGATTTGTTTATTTAATAAATAACTGCTATATAAAAAAAAAAAAATATTAAATATTATACAAAAAAAATAAACGATATTAATTGAAATGTTAGTTTATATAGCATAAAATTTTAAATATAAATATTTAGCTAATTTTTATTTGTTTTTGTTTTTTTTTTTTTGTTTTTTTTTTATATGTTTGTTTGCTTGTTTATTTATTTATTTATATATATATATATATAACGTATATATATATATATATATACATATATATATACCTATATATATTTATTTATTTATATATATATACTTGTTATATGGTAGTAGCAGCAGCAGTATAATAGCTGCTACTTACTCTTGTTTTATGTTTGCTTTTTTAAGTAGCATATTATAGTTTTAAAACTTTGTTTAAACTAAAAACAATAGTACAATAAAAATATATAGCTTTTTAATTAAAAGCTAAGCTTATTAAGCTTTTATATAGTTGTTTTATATAAATATATGTTTACTTTTGTACAAATGAATTTTTTTATATATTTTTAGCTAACATATTTAATTATACAATAAGTTAAAAAAAGCATTATTTACGCTGCCTTTTTTACCGACATCTTTTTTTAAATATTAGCTTTAGATGTTTTTACAAACGTCTAAGCAAAACTTGTATGCTAAAAGAAATATTTTTAAATCTTTCTGGTCCAAAGCTAAAGTTTAGTTATACCGCTTTGTACCAACGGCTTTTAAAATAGTTATTAATGCTATATTAGCACACTGTTTGCTAGATATTATTAAATTCTTAGCTTTTAAAAAAACGCATACAGCATATATATTTAACGTTTGTACAGCGCTTGTTGTTTTTAGCATAGCTTATAAAAAAAAAAAAAAAAAAAAAAAAAAATTTAGTTTTGCTTTGCTTTTTTTTATACAGTAGCTAAAAAATAACAAATTTAATTTTTTAGTTTTTTTCAACAATGTTTTTTTTATATATACTATATAAATGTTTTTTGTATATATATATATTAAAATGTTTTATATTGTATATAAGTTGTTAAATATATATATATTTTTCAACTTTTTTTTAAATGTAAAAATTTGTTATATATATATTTATTAGTTAACCTAATATAAAAATATATTATATATATATATATTAATTAATATATAATAGGTATATATTATATATATATATAACTGTTAACATATAGTAAAAATATATTGTATATATATATAACTATTAATATAAAGTAAAAATATGTTGTATATATATATAGCTGTCGACATAAATCGAAATATGTTGTATATATATATAGCTATTAACATAAAGTAAAAATATGTTGTATATATATATAGCTGTTAATATAAAGTAGAAATATATTGTATGTAAATACTTTTAAGTATATATAACAAAAAGAGAAAAAAAAAAAAATCAATAAAGCTTAGAATCAATAATTTTCACTATTAATTTTAAACTTTGCTTGCTTTAACTAAAAATCGAACCTAAAATGTATAGTAAGTGCTATATATATTACTGCTACACTATTAAAACCTGTTTATTAAAAGTAAGTTTTTTGTAGTATTTAAGTACATGCTTTTTTGTATGAAAAAAAGAGCGGCTTTTGTACAAAGGTCGTTTTATATCGTACGAAAGTAAAGTACTGTGTAAAAAAAAAACTATATTTAAAATGTACTGCTTATAACAGCTTACTTCAAATATATGCTCTAGCTAAAAATCAAACTTAAAACATACAAAAAAAGTTATATATGTTATTATTACACTATTAAAACCTGTTTGTTAAAAGTAGGTTTTTTATAGTGTTTTAAGTATGTGTTTTTTTATACAAAAAAAAAGCAGTTTTTGTACAACAGTTGTTTTTTTATTGTATGTTTGTTTTTACTTTGTTTACTGATGCTTTAATTTGTATAATAAACTTATTAATAAATACTAAAGTTTTAAATATTTAGTTTAGTTTTTGCTTTGTAAATATATCGGCAGAATTGTTAGCGCTATTTACTTATTGTATTTTAAAGATTTTTCTTTTTTTGTATAATTTGCGAAATAATATAATATTAATTATAAACTGTTTTTTTTATATTGTTTTAAATTTAATTAAATAGTAGTATAAAAATTTTAAGTTTAAATATAAAACTGTTAAAATTAAAGTAATTTTTAATATAATTAAAATTTATTAAATTATTATATATAAAGCAATTATATTGTTAAAACTATTAACTATATTATATAGCTTATTTGCAAATATATTATAAATAACTTTTTTATATTTGTTTAAGTTTTAGTATACAATGTTATTAGTAATTTTAAAACTTAAATTGTTTTTTATATATTATTTTATTGCTAATATAATAATAAATCTAAGCTATAAAATTATATTTGTATTGTTTGCAAATAATCTATTAATAAATATAAACAACTTTATACAATTTAAGTTTAATAGTACAAAAGTTAATTTACAGTTAAAGTTGTTTATTTGCTATTAAATCTTTTAATTTAGATTTTTAATATCGTCTAATTAAAAATTAGTTATTTATACTGCTACTAATAAATCATATGCAGCTTTTAGTTAACATATACTACTAATATATGCTTTTTGTATATATTGTAAAATGTATTTTTAAGCGGCTTTTTTTATACAATAGTTAATTAAAGCTAGTTAATTACTTTGGCTTTTTTGAGTTAAAGTTATGTTATTTTTATATAATAAAATAACTTGTCTGCTATTAAATTCAATCGAGTAGTTTAGTCGAAATGTTTCTTTTAGCTTCGTACGAAAGCTAGCTTGTTATAGTTTATGTTCTTTTTTTGCTAAAAAGTTCAGCGTAACAAAGCTAAATATATCGTCCGTTTATAAACCTGTAATACTAAAGTCGTTAGCTTGTCCTATTATATACAAAAAGCATAAATTGTACGTAAATATAAACATATTAAGTTTTTTGCAATAATATTAATAATATATTTTAAACTAATACAGTTTTAACTTAGCTAGTTTATATAATAGTTGTATAATTTTTAAAATAATGCTTTTAAAATATTTAAACTTTAGTTTAGTTAGCAGTTATACAAAGATTTTTTTTGCTAGTTTGTTTTTTAACTATATATACGCTTGCATAATATTTTAAAGTTTATTTAAAGCATTATAGTTGCAAATTAGCAAAAGTTTAAATGCAAGCAGTAATTTTTAATTTATTTGCTAAATAGTTAAAAATTAAATAAATATTAATTTTTTTTTAAAATTGTTATATTTTTATATAACAAGTTTTAACTTTTTGTATAGTTTAATCGTTTTTTTTTTAACTTTTTATACAAAACAAAATTTAAAGATTTAAATATTTCTATATTCTGTTTAATTATACTTAATAAACTGAAATACTTTTTATATAACAAAGTTATTAATTTTAATAATGTTTGATTTTTTAAATAGTACTTTAAATATATTAATTACGCTGTTTTTTTGCAGCTTTATTGCTAATACATATATTTTTTATTTTTTTGCTATAAAAAAACTATAGCTAATTTATTGTACAAAAATTATATATATATTTGCGTTTTTTTTTAGTTTACTGCGTTTTTTTTATATAATAAAAATCTAAAAGTATTAAACTTTTATTAAATTTATTTTTTAGTTTTTTAGTAATTATATTTTTTTTATATAGTAATAAAGTTTTATTTGTATATATTGAAAATATATCAAGCTATTTACTAAATTAACAATAATATCTAATCTTTTAATCAATTAAATTTTATACAATTTATTTTAGTTTTGCTTTTTTTTTTATATAAATACTTTGCTTTTTAAAAGTAGTAAAAATATATTATATATAGCTAAGCTGTTGCATTTATTAATTGTACAATTGATTTTGACTTTTGCACATTTTTTACACAATATTTTTATTGCTTTTTTTATTACTTTAGCTTTTTGTATAATATTTAGCAATAGAAATAAATTTTAATTAACTTTTAGATATATGTTAAAAACTAGTAAAATAAATATAAAGCTATTTAATTTTGCAATATTGTTTAAAGCTTTGATTATTATTTGCAAAATTGACTTTTGTTTTATATAATAGCTTATTTTTGCTTTAAAAATATTATATATATAACAAAGTAGTTTATATATTTTTTCTATTTTATTTACTGTTTAATAAGCTTTAATAAATATTATATAACATTATATATTTATTATTTATATGTAATTTCGAAATTTTTTAAATAAAAAGTTAGTACTTAAGTTATAAACAATATAATTTAGCGGTTTTTGGTATATATTAATTTAATATTTATATAATGCTTTTTATATATTATATATAAATATAAATTTTAAAAATGTTGCTGCTTAAAAAGATGTTGCAGCATTAATAATATAAAAAACTTGTTTGCTGTTTATTTATATAGCATTAATTATTACTTTGTAATTAAAATTGTAATTGTTTTTAATTAAAAACTTAAAACGTTAAAATATTTAATTATACAATTAATAATAATAATAAAACTTTTAAATCTTTTTTAAAGTTAAATAGTTTATATTATGTTTTATATAATTAAGCATTTTATATAAACATTTTATATAAAAATATTTAAAACAACAATATAACTATTGAAGTTTTATTTTTATAAAATATATGCCAACTTTTTGTAAACTTGTATTAAAAAATAAATGTTTTTATTTATATATAACAAAAATAGTCTTTTTATTATATTGTACGATTAGATTTTTTATATTGTCGAAATATACTTTTAAGCAATTAGCGTTTTTAAAAAAAAACAAAAATAATATTGCTGTATTAAAAATATAATAAATTGTTATATTTAATATGTTTTTTATTTGTATAATATTAATTGCAGTAATTATATAGCTATTACTAAAACAAATATACGCTGTTTTTAGTGTTTAGTTTATTTTTATATAAAAATATATTTAAAAGTAAGCTTTTAGTTGTATTTTTTTTACTGTTAAATAATTAAAAGCGCTTATATTTTATAGTTTATTTTAATACTTTATACAATATTAGTTATTTAATATAAACTAGTTAAACAAAGTAATAATATTTTAGTTTTAAATGTTTTTACTTGTTATATAATATATAAACATATTGTTTATAAAAAACTAAATCGATTGATTTTTTTGTTTTTTGTTGATTTTTTAATTACTTTTGTTTAACTTTAGTTTAACGTACTTTTTATATTTTATAAAATATATTAAAAACTAGTTAAGCGTTAATATACAATTAAAAATTATTTTATATAAGTTAAAATATATGCTTTTAGCGCAAGCTTTTTTTTAAAGTATATAGTTAATTAACTAGTAGCTTAGCTTTTTACATACAAAACATTTCTTATTTATATGAAAGTTTTAAATAAGTTGCTTTTTTAGTTATATAAAGTTCTGTTAAATATTAAGCAGACTTGGAGATTTTTGCATATTTCTAAATTGAAAACCTTTCGTACAATTGTTTTAATAATACTTTCAGTTAGTAAAGTATATATTGTTTGTTTTTTGTACGAAATGTTTTAACCTATTTTTGTCCGCTACTTAAAAGCAAGCTTATAAGTCAGCAAAGAAACTTTTGTACATAGGTTTTTAAAGTACTAAAGCTGTTGCTAGTTTTAGTATACTTTAGTATGCTTATACAACAGTTATACTAAGCTGAATTTTGCTTTAATAGCTTGCGCTAAAAGCTTGCTGTACTTTTGCAAGCTTTGTAATTATAACGTCGAATACATTATAAGCAAGTAAGTCGAAGTTTTTTTTTTTAGTTTGTACAAAAGTAATATTAGTTCAGTTAACCTAGTACTAGCTGTAGTTTGTATTAATATTAAAATAAGTATTTATTATACAATAAATCTTACTCTATGTTTTTTTTGGTTTAATATTATATATATAAAAGTTTTTTGTATGACTTTTTAATATTGTTGAAAAAACAGCGTAGTATTAGTTTTTTGTTATCTTAAGTTGTTAGTACGTATTAATAAATAGTTGTGCTTTGTTATACAACAAATTGTACAGTTTGCTAAAGTAGTTTTTTTTTTTTTTCTATGTTTTTTAGAAAATAGCGTACTTTTTTAGTAAAATTATTTCGTTTTGTATGTTCTAAGTTAAAAATAATTTAAAAAATACATCTAATATTGTTAAATTAAATGTTGTATAAATATAAAACTGTTGTTTAAAAATATATAAAAAATAGTATATTATAAAGTATTTATAAACTAGTTGAAAATTTAGCCTATAGCTAGTAGTTATTATATGTTAATATATAAAGTCAAAAATATATTTATATTTAATAGTTAGTTATATAAACAGTTTATTGTTTCTTTTTATAAATGTTTAAAAATGTACATTTAAAATTAGTTTTAGCTATATTAGTTTTAATTAAAATATACTTGTATTGTTTGTAGTTATACAAAGCTGTTAGCTTAAAGTCGATAAATTAAGTGTTTGTACAAAAAGTAATAAAGTCGATTAAATAGCTAAAAAAAAAGCTTGTTTATTGTTGTCAAGCAAACATTAGCTTTATATAATTTGTACAAGTTTTATTTGTTGTTTTATACTATTGTTACTATTATATTGTACGCCTTTTTGTTTTAAAATGTTAAGTAATTTTTGTTAAACTAGTTTATTTATTTAATTTTATGTTTTATATATCCAGTGTTTAAAGTTTTCAATGTATAACTTTTGTAATAGCTAGCTAGTTAAATTTAAATATTTATATTTGATAACATAACAAACTATTTAAGTATTAAGCATAATTGGTGTTGCTATTATAATGTTAGGCTTTTAATTTTATAGTTAAACATTAATATTTTTTTATATGTAACGTTTTAAAAGTCTGCAATTAAAAGCAATCTTGTTATATTAGTTATTGTTGTTGCATATAATAAAAAGTTCTCTTTTGTTGTACAACTGTTTTGATGTTATAATAACTAAAAGTATAAAGTAAAAAATAAAGAAGTTTTGTTGTTTAACTGTTGTACAATAAGTAGTTTAATATAATTGCATACTATTGCTTTTAATATTACTTTTTATACTTAAAACCTTGCAATATTGCAAAATGTACTCTAGTATAATAGTTAAACTTAATTTTTTATTCTAAACTTTGTTATACAAAAATTATTTGATTTATACAAAGCAAAAATTTCAAAGTACAATATAAAAACTTATCGGGCTTAATTAAGCTTTAAACTAACTCTGTTTTTACTTTTGCCAATTTATAGTACATTTTGCAACTATTAATTAGTATTAAATAAGCTATATATGTACAATAGTACGTATAAGTTACATGTAAACAAAATATAAAGCTAGTTATATTATATTTATATTAATAATTAAATCTAAAAGGAGTTCTTTTGTACAGCTAGAGATTTTATTATAAATGAAATCTCTGCTAGCGTACAAAGTAAGTGCCTGCCCACGTAACTATATACCTGTTTGTACAACTGCAGTACAAGTACTGCAGTGTACAAACTGCAACATACAGTTGTAACTAATACTAATATTCCAATATAAAATATATTTATTTTTAAAATGTTATATTAATATATAAAATAATTATTTTTAAAAAATATTTAAATTAAATTAAAAATATTTAATAATTATTTTAAAATAAAAAAAACTATTTAAAAAGCTATATATTTTAATTAATAATATTATAAAAGCTAAATATGTTTTATTTAAATATATATATTGTTTAATTTAAAAATTAATAAATATTTAAACTAAAAGTTTTTATTAATTTATTAAAGTTTAAAAACTATATTTTTATTAGTTTTAATTATATAATAAATATTAAAACAATATATTATTTTTACTAAAGTTAATATTAATATAGTTTATAAATATATAAATATAATAACTATATAATTATTTTAGTATATATAATTATATAGTTTAAAAACTAGCTATAAATTAAAGTTTAATTTAATGTTTTTTTTAAATTTAGTTTATATTAATAACAAAATAGCTTATATAAATACTATAATTTATTTTATATAAATTTGTTTTATTTTATATATAAATTAGTTTTATATAATATTTACTACTAAATATATTAAAAGTATATATTATTTTTATAAATTTATAGCAAAAATATTTTATTAAAGTATTATTTTTATAATTTATTATATTTAATATAAATAAACTATTATATTTTTATATTTTATTACTACTTTATTAATAATAGTTATATAATATATTTTATTTATTATATTTAAAATATATATTATTTAAATATTTATTTTTAAATAAATATATAAGCTTTATTAAATGTTTTTTATTTAATTTTTATAACATTAATATTTAATATTTAAAAATTAGCTTTTTTTATTATTAAAAACTATTTAAATAAAACTTTTTGATTTAATTATATAAAAATAAAATAGTTTTTACTATTTAACTTTTATTTATTAGCTATATAGTTATATTAAAAGTTTTAATAAAATTGCTAGTTTATAAAGCTATATTTAAATAAAATATATTAACTATAATAAAAAAAAAAAAATAAAAAAAATATAACAAATTGTTATATTATAAAAATTATATTTAAAAATAACTTATAGTAATAAATTTAATTTTATTATAGCTAAATTAACAGTTATTTTATAAAGTAGCTTTTTATAAAAAATTGTTAAAATTTAATTTATATAGCTATTATTTATTAATTTAAAAAAAATTAAATATATTATAATATATTTATTTATAGTATTAAAATAAAGCTTAAAATAAAATAAATATATAAAAGTTAACAAAAAACAAAAAAAAATAAATAAAAGCAAATAAAAGTAAAAAATAATATTAGTTAGTTATTATTATTAAGTTTTATTATTTAATATAAATAGCAATTTTTAAATATTAAAAAATTATTAATAATATATATATTTAAAAATAAATATATAAATAAAACTAATAATATAAAATTTAATTTAGTTTTTATTTAATAAATACTTTATTATTATAATATATAAACTGTTTTAATTTTTTTTATATTTTAATTATAATAAGTTATAAATATTATTGCTTTTTATAAAATTAAACAATTATAAAAATTAAATATATTTTTTAATTTTTTTTTATTAAAAAATATATAATTATATTATTAAACTATTAGTTTAATATATTTATATTTTAATTAATTAAATATACTAAAACAGTTTTAAAAATAGCTTTATTTTTTTTAAAAACTATTATTTTTAATATTTTTATTATTATTATTTTTTAATACAATTTATATATAAATAAAAATATTTTTAATAATAATTTTAACTTTTTAATATTATAAAAAATATATAAAACTTAATAATAGCTAATTTTATTTTAAACTAAAAATAATTATATTAAAATTTAAAACTTAAAACTAAAAATTTATTAAAACTTATTAAAAAAAAAAATTAAATTAATTATATAAATAAATAAATAAAAACTTTATTAATTAATTTTTTTAATTATATTTTAATTAATTAAAAGCTTTATAAAAAATAATAATTTTTAAAATATTAAAAAATATAAATTTTTAAAAAAATAAAGTTATAAATAAATAATTAAAAATAACTTTTTTTTTTATTGCTATTAATTAATAAATATATTTTAATAATTAATTATTTAATATATAAAATAATAATAAAAATTTAGTTTTAGTTTGTTTTTTTGTTATTTTTAATAATATAATTAATTATTTTATTAAAATTTAATAACTATTTTTTTTAATAATATAATTAGTTATTTTATTTAATATAATTAAAAAGTTTAATTAAAATAATAATAAAAACTTAATTTTATTTTAATTTTTTATTATTATTAATAATATAATTAGTTATTTTTTATTAAAATTTAATAATTTTATAAACTTTATATATTTAATATAATTAAAAAGTTTAATTAAACTATTTATAAAATTATTTTTTAATTTAATATATTAAAAATATATATAATTTGTTTTAATTTTTTAATTAATATAATAATATATTATATAAATTAATTTTTTTTATATTTTAATTATAATAAACTATAAATATTATTATTAATAACTATTATTAATTTTAAATATAATAATTTTAATAGTTTTTTATATTTATATTTTTATTTTTTTTAAAAAATATATTTTTTTTTTTTTAAATATATATTTATAATATTTTTTATAATAGCTATAATTTTTATATTAGTTTTATTTAATTAAATATTTATTATATTTGTTTTAAATAATATAAATTAAATTTGTTTTTTTATAGTAAATTTAATTTTGTTTTAATTAAATATTTAATTAATTAAATATTTAAATAAAATATATATATAGTTATAATTATTACTAATGTTATTATTATTATTTATTTTATTGCTATTTTTATTATTTTTAGTTTTATTTTTATATTTAATATTATTAATATTTTTATTTTTATTATTATTTTTTTTTAAGTTATTATTATTATTATTATTATTTTAATTTTAAAACAAATAAATAAATTTTAAAATAAAAAATCGTTTTTATTTTATTAGTAAAAGCTATAAAAAATATATATATTATTTATTTTTAAATATTATTATATAAAACTTATAACTGTTTTAATATATTTAAATATATTAAATTTTTTAATATATTTTAAAACTTTTTTTTTTTTGTTTATATTTTAATATTTAAAAATATTTATTAATTTTTTTTTAATTTATAAATAATAATTTAAATATTTATTAAATATAATAAAAGTTATAAAAATAATAAAATAAACTAGTTTATAATAGTATAGTTTTAATTAGTTTTTATATTTTAATAAATTTAAAATTTAAAAAAAAAAAACAATAATATAAAATAAAAAACTAAAAAATAATTTAAAAACTTTTTATATAAACTTTATAATATATAAATATATATAATAAATAAAATATATATAATTTTATATAAATAATAATTAAAAATATATAAATAATATTTATATTTATAATATAAAATTTTTTTTATTTTTTATAAATTAAAAAAGCTATAATTATATTTAAACTATATTTTTTATTATTTTAAGTTTTTATAATAACTAAATAAAAAAAGCTATAAATTATTAAATAAACTTTTTTTTATTATTTAAGTTATTTTTATTATAACTTTTTTATTTTAATTTATATTTTTATTTATATTTAATTAAATATTAATATATTTTTATAATTAAAACAAAAAATATATAAAAATTAACAAAAAGTAAAAGAAAATTAAAAAAAATAAAAAAAAATAAATAAAAATAAAAAAAAATATTAGCTAATTATTATATTAATATAATTTTTTTATTTAAAGCTTTTTTTTTTTATTTTTAGTTTTATTTTTTTATATTATAACATTATTTTTATTTAAAGCTTTTTTTTTAGTTTTATTTTTTTATATTATAATATTATTTTTATTTTTAGTTATTATTGCTATATTAATATAACTTTATTAATATAACTTTTTTATTTAAAGCTTTTTTTTTTTAATTTTAATTTTATTTTTTTATTTTTTTTTGTTTTAACTATTTATTTAATTATTATTACAATATATAAATTAAATTTATTATTAAAAATAATTATAATATTAAAATATAAAATTTAAAAAATAAAAAATATAATATTAATTATAATAATTATAATAATTTAAAAGTTTTAAATTTAAGTTTTAAAAATAAATTATTTAATATTATTAATAAAAAACTATTTAATATTATTAATAAAAAGCTAATTAATTTAAATATAAAAAAACTAATTTAAAAAAAAAACAATTAAATATAAAATAATTATAGCTATATATAAATAAAAAAAAAAAAATATAACTTAAATTTAATTTATATAATTTAAAAACTTTATAAATTTTTAAAAGTTTGTTTATTTATAATAATTTAAAAAAAAATATTTTATAAATATTAAAACAATTTTAAAAAATTTAGTTTATTATTTTATATTAAAAAAAAAATATAAAAATAATATATTAAAAAATTATTAAAATATTTATTAATTTTTTTTAATTATATTAAAAATTAAAATTAAATTAAATATTAAAACTAAACTAAAAATTAAAATTAAAAATATTAAAACTAAGTTAAAAATTAAAATTAAAAATATTAAAATTAAATTAAATATTAAAATTAAATTAAATATTAAAATTAAATTAAACATTAAAATTAAATTAAATATTAAAATTAATTAATTAAATACTATAATTAAATAATGTTTTAACTATAATTAAACTTTAATTTTTTTACTTTTTTTTTTAATATAATATATAACTATATAAGCTTTATTTTTAATAATAATAGTTATATTATAATAAATTATATAAAAAATAATTTATTTTTAAGTTTTAATTATATAAATTTTATAAAATAATATATAATTTTAATTATTTTTGTTTTATTAAAGCAATAGTTATATATTTAATATAATTAATATAATTTTAAAACTAAAAAATTTAAATTAAAATAACTTTTTTATATTTTAATAAATTATATAATAATTTATGTTTTTTATAATATAAATATTTTAAACTATATAAATTGATTTAATAAACTATAATAAATTATTAATAATAATAATATATAGTTTTAAAAACTTTTTAAAATATTACAAATTAATATTTATTTAAATTTTATTAAAAAACTATTATTATAATAAAAGTTATAATTATTAAATTAATTTTAAAGTTAAATTTTTTAATTTTATAACTAATACTTTATATAAAAATATCGTTAATTTAATTATTGTTTATATAATAAATTATATAATATTTTATTTTAAATTATTTAAAATTATAAAATTAATTAAACTAAGTTTAATATATATTTAATAATTTTATTAATTAATTATTATAAAAAAAAAGTTTTTTATTTATTTTATAAATAAAACATTTTTTTTATTTAATTAATATTTTAAAATTGCAATATTATTTTTAATTAAGCAAAAATATAAATTAAAATATTAAAAAAATATAATTAAGCTATAATAATATTAAATATTAATAAAAAAAATTTAATATTTAAATAGTTTTTATATAAAATTATATATTAGCTATATTTTAAACTATAATAACTAAAAACTAAAACTTTAAATTTAAATATAAACAAACTATATTTTAAAATTAATTTTAATTAAATATATTTCTTTTTAGTTTTTTTTATAAACTATTTAATAAAAACAATTATTAAAAATTATTTTTAATATAATATTGCAATAAAAATAAAATATTAAAATATTATTAATAATTAAAATTTCGATTATATTTTTAATTAAAATTTAAAATATTTAATTATAAAATTTATTATTATAATAATTAATTATAAACAAAACAAATATAATATTAATATTATATAAAATATAAATATAACTATTTAGTTAATTTTATAAAATAATATATTTATTGCTTTTTATAATATAATAAATAATAAAATTTAAAAAATTAAATTATAGCTAAAAAAAATTAAATATTTATTATAACAATTTATATATAATATTTTATTACTAATTAAACTATAAATTAATAATAAAATATATAATTTTTTATATTTAATTTATTATATATTTTAGTTATTAATAAATTTATATATATATTATATAATTAATTATTATTATTTAAATATAACATTTAATTATAAGTTATATTTAAAAAAGTTTTTTTTAAACAAAACTTATTACTTTTATAAAAACTATAAATATTTTAAAAATATTAAAATATATAATTATAATATAAAAAATTATTAAAATATATTTTTATATTTTTATAAAAATTATAAAACTACTTTTATAAAAAAAAGTAATTTTAAATAATATAAATAAACTATATATTTTAAAAAAAAACTATTTTTTTATAATATATATAAAACTGCTGTTATAAAAAAAAGTTATTTTAAATAGTATAAATAAACTATATATTTTAAAAAAAAACTGTTTTTTTATAATATATATAAAACTACTTTTATATATAAAAGTAATTTTAAATAATATAAATAAATTATATACTTTAAAAAAAAACTGTTTTTTTATAATATATATAAAGCTATTTTTATATAAAAAAATAGTTTTAAATAATATAAATAAATTATATATTTTAAAAAAAAACTGTTTTTTTATAATATATATAAAACTATTTTTATATAAAAAAGTAGTTTTAAATAATATAAATAAACTATATATTTTAAAAAAAAACTATTTTTTTATAATATATATAAAGTTATTTTTATAAAAAAAAATAGTTTTAAATAATATAAATAAACTATATATTTAAAAAAATAACTAATTAATTTAATTAAATAATATAAATTAAATATAAATATAAAATTAAAATTATATATAAAAAAGCTAAATTTAAATTTAAATTTAAAATTTTTAATTTATAAATAATTATTTTTAATATAATAAAAATTTAAAATTAATTTTATAAACTTAATATTTAGTTTTTTTTTTATTAATAAATTAATTTTGTTTAATTTTAACAAATTATTATAAATTTATTATTTATATATTTTAATTAATAAAACTAAATAATAAATAAATAATAAAATTAAATAAATTAATTTATATTAAAATTTAAAAGCTATTTTTATAATTATTTAAACTTTTTTATATATAATATTTTAATAATATTAAATTTTTAATAAAAGCTTTTTATATAATATATATTTTATAATTTAATTGTTAAAAAAATAATTTTTAAACAAAAATTTATTTATTTTAAAATAAAAAATATTAAAGTTTATAATATATATTATTTAATAATAACTAAATATTATAAATATAAACAAGTTTATTTTTAAAATATTATAATATAGTTTTTAAACTTAAATAAATTAAAAAGTATTTTTAATTAAATATTAAATTAATATTATTTATTAAATAAAAAACAAAATTAATAAAATATAGCTGCTATAAATATAAAATTAAAAAAATTTAGTTTAAATATAAAAAATTATTATTTAAATTTATTTAAAAAAGTTTTAAAAATATAAATATTATAAAATAATTATAAAATTAAATATTAATTAAATTAATAATAATATATATATTTAAAAATAGTTTTATTTTAAAACTAATTATATATATTTTATAAAATAAAAATAAAAGTTTAAATAATAAAAGTATTAAAATATAACTAGTGTTAAAATTTTATAGCTAAATAATGTTTTTGTATATAAAACAGATTTTTATAACAAATTTTTATAGCAGATTTTTGCAATAGACTTTTATAACATGTGTTTAAAGCTGAGATTTTGCTAAAAATAAAAAATCAAGCTTTTAGCAGTTAAGTCAACTTAACCGCTAAAGGCTTGATTTTCTATTTTTAGCAAAATCTCAGCTCTGAACATATGTTGCAAAAATCTGTTGTAAAAATTTACTACAAAAGTCTGCTTTATATATAAAAATATTATTTAGCTATAAAATTTTAATACTAGTTATATTTTAATATTTTTATTATTTAAGCTTTTATTTTTATTTTATAAAATATATATAATTAGTTTTAAAATAAAGTTATTTTTAAATATATATATTATTATTAATTTAATTAATGTTTAGTTTTATAATTGTTTTATAATATTTATATTTTTAAAACTTTTTTAAATAAATTTAAATAATAACTTTTTATATTTAAATTAAATTTTTTTAGTTTTATATTTATAACAATTATATTTTATTAATTTTATTTTTTATTTAATAAATAATATTAATTTAATATTTAATTAAAAATATTTTTTAATTTATTTAAATTTAAAAACTATATTATAATATTTTAAAAATAAATTTGTTTATATTTATAATATTTAGTTATTATTAAATAATATATATTATAAATTTTAATATTTTTTATTTTAAAATAAATAGATTTTTATTTAAAAATTATTTCTTTAATAATTAAATTATAAAATATATATTATATAAAAAACTTTTATTAAAAATTTAATATTATTAAAATATTATATATAAAAAAGCTTAAATAGCTATAAAAATAATTTTTAAATTTTAATATAAACTAATTTATTTAATTTTATTATTTATTTATTATTTAATTTTATTAATTAAAATATATAAATAATAAATTTATAATAATTTATTAAAATTAAATAAAATTAATTTATTAATAAAAAAAAAACTAAATATTAAATTTGTAAAATTAATTTTAAGTTTTTATTATATTAAAAATAATTATTTATAAATTAAAAATTTTAAATTTAAATTTAAATTTAGCTTTTTTATATATAACTTTAATTTTATATTTATATTTAATTTATATTATTTAGTTAAATTAATTAGCTGTTTTTTTAAATATATAGCTTATTTATATTATTTAAAATTACTTTTTTTTATAAAAATAGCTTTATATATATTATAAAAAAACAGTTTTTTTTTAAAATATATAATTTGTTTATACTACTTAAAATTACTTTTTTATATAAAAATAGTTTTATATATATTATAAAAAAACAATTTTTTTTTAAAATATATAGTTTATTTATATTATTTAAAACTACTTTTTTATATAAAAGTAGTTTTATATATATTATAAAAAAACAGTTTTTTTTTAAAATATATAGTTTGTTTATACTATTTAAAATTATTTTTATATATAAAAATTGTTAAAATATTAGTATTAGTTACAACTATATGTTGCAGTTTGTATGCTGTAGTACTTATACTGCAGTTGTACAAATAAGTATATAGTTACATGGGCAGACATTTATTTCGTATGCTAGCAGAGATTTTATCTACAATGAAATCTTTAGCTATACGAAAAAACTTTTTTCAGAATAATTAATATAGATATAGTACAACTAGCTTTGTATTCTGTTTATATGTAACCTATATGTACTATTGTATGTATATAGTTTATTTAATACTAATTAGTAGTTGTAAAATGTACTATAAATTAGCAAAAATAAAGATAGAGCTAGCTTAAAGCTTAATTAAACCTAATAAGTTTTTGTATTATACTTTGAAGTTTTTGCTTTATATAAATCGAGTAATTTTTATATAACAAAGTTTAAAATAAAAAATCAAGTTCGATTATTATATTAAAGTATACTTTATAACATTATAAAGTTTTAAATATAAAAAGTAATACTAAAAACGATAATATATAATTATATTAAACTATTTGTTGTATAATAGCTAAATAATAAAACTTTTTTATTTTTTATTTTATATTTTTAATTACTATAATATTAAAACAGTTATATAACAAAAGAAAACTTTTTATTGTATGCAATAACAATAACTAATATAATAAGATCGTTTTTAACTATAGATTTTTAAAACGTTATATATAAAAGTATATTAATGTTTAACTATAGAACTAAAAGCTTAACATTGTAACAGCAACACTAATTATGCTTAATATTTAAGTAGTTTGTTATATTATTAAATATAAATATTTGAATTTAATTAGCTAGCTGTTATAAAAGTTGTATATTAAAAACTTTAAATACTGAGTATATAAAATATAAGATTGAATAAACAAACTAGTTCGACAAAAATTGTTTAATATTTTGAAATAAAAAAGCGTATAATATAATAGCAACAATAGTATAAAATAACAAACAAAATTTATATAAATCGTATAAAGCTAATACTTATTTAATAATAATAAATAAGCTTTTTTTTTAGCTATTTAATCGATTTTACTACTTTTTGTATAAATATTTAATTTATTAACTCTAAGCTAATAGCTTTGTATAACTACAAACAATATAAATATATTTTAACTAAAATTGATATAACTAAAATTAATTTTAAATATATGTTTTTAAACATTTATAAAAAAAAATAATAAACTGTTTATATAACTAATTATTAAATATAAATATATTTTCAACTTTATATATTAATATATAATAACTACTAGCTATAAGCTAAATTTTCAATTAATTTATAAGTACTTTATAATATATTACTTTTTATATACTTTTAAACAATAGTTTTATATTTGTATAATATTTGATTTAACAACATTAGATATATTTTTTAAGTTATTTTTAATTTAAAACGTACGAAATAAAATAATTTTACTAAAAAAGTATGTTATTTTTTAGAAAATATAAAAAAAAAAAAAAAACTATTTTAGCAAGCTATACAATTTGTTATATAATAAAGCACGATTATTTATTAGTATATATTAACAACTTAAAATAATAAAAAACTAATATTACGCTGTTTTTTTAACAATACTAAAAAGTTGTATAGAAAATTTCTATATATATAATATTAAACTAAAAAAAATATAAAGTAAAATCTACTATATAATAAATATTTATTTTAATATTAATATAAATTATAGCTAGTATTAAATTAATTGAACTAATATTACTTTTATATAAATTAAAAAAAAAAACTTCGATTTATTTGTTTATAATATATTTAATATTATAATTATAAAGTTTGCAAAAATATAACAAACTTTTAACACAAATTACTAAAACGAAATTTAGTTTAATATAACTATTGTATAAATATACTAAAGTATATTAAAGCTAATAATAGTTTTAGTATTTTAAAAACTTATATACAAAAGTTTTTTTGCTAATTTACAAGCTTGTTTTTAAATAGCAAACGAAAATAAATCAAAATATTTTATATAAAAAACAAATAATATATATTTTACTAACTAAAAATATTATTAAAACAATTATATAAAAAGTTTTCGATTTAAAAATATATAAAAATTTTTAAGTTTGTTTAATATTTAATAGAATTTTATACAATTAAAAAAATAACTTATTTAAAGCTTTTATATAAACAAAAAATATTTTATATATAAAAAGCTAAACTGCTAATTAATTAACTATATATTTTAAAAAAAAGCTTATGTTAAAAGTATATATTTTAATTTATATAAAACAATTTTTAATTATATATTAATATTTAATTAGTTTTTAATATATTTTATAAAATATAAAAAATATATTAAACTAAAGTTAAACAAAAGTAACTAAAAAATTAACAAAAAATAAAAAAATTAATCGATTTAATTTTTTATAAATAATATATTTATATATTATATAACAAATAAAAATATTTAAAACTAAAGTATTATTATTTTGTTTAATTAATTTATATTAAATAACTAATATTATATAAAATATTAAAATAAACTATAAAATATAAACACTTTTAATTATTTAATAATAGAAAAAGTACAACTAAAAGTTTATTTTTAGATATACTTTTATATAAAAATAAATTAAATATTAAAAACAGCGTATATTTGTTTTAGTAATAGCTATATAATTATTACAATTAATACTGTATAAATAAAGAATATATTAAATATAACAACTTATTATATTTTTAATATAGCAATATTATTTTTGTTTTTTTTTAAAAATACCGATTGTTTAAAAGTATATTTTAATAATATAAAAGATTTAATTGTACAATATAATAAAAAAACTATTTCTATTATATATAAATAAAAATATTTATTTTTTAATATAAATTTATATAAAGTTAATATATATTTTATAAAAATAAAACTTTGATAGCTATATTGTTGTTTTAAATACTTTTGTATAAAATATTTATATAAAATGTTTAATTATATAAAATATAATATAAACTATTTAATTTTAAAAAAAATCTAGAAATTTTGTTATTATTGTTAATTGTACAATTAAACATTTCAACGTTTTAAATTTTCAATTAAAAATAATTGCGATTTTAATTATAAAGTAATAATTAATACTATACAAATAAACAGCAAACAAGTTTTTTATATTATTAATGCTACAATATTTTTTTAAACAGCGATATTTTTAAAATTTATATTTATATATAATATATAAAAAATACTATATAAATATTAAATTAATATATATTAAAAACTGCTAAACTATATTGTTTACGATTTAAGTATTAACTTTTTGTTCGAAAAATTTCAAAACTATATATAAATAGTAAATATATAATATTATACAATATTTATTAAAGCTTATTAAACAGTAAACAAAGTAAAAAAAATATATAAATTATTTTAATATATATATAACATTTTTAAAGCAAAAATAAACTATTGTATAAAATAAAAGTCGATTTTATAAATAACAATTAAAGCTTTAAATAATATTATAAAACTAAACAGCTTTATATTTATTTTATTAGTTTTTAATACATATTTAAAAGTTAACTAAAACTTACTTTTATTGCTAAATATTATATAAAAAGTTAAAGCAATAAAAAAAGCAATAAAAATGTTGTACAAAAAACATATAAAAATCGAAATTAATTGCATAATTAATAAATGTAACAGCTTAATTATATATAATATATTTTTACTATTTTTAAAAAACGAAATATTTATATAAAAAAAAAAACAAAGCTAAAATAAACTATATAAAATTTAATCGATTAAAAAATTAAACATTATTGTTAATTTAATAAATAGCTTAGTATATTTTTAATATATACAAATAAAACTTTATTACTATATAAAAAAAATATAATTACTAAAAAACTAAAAAATAAATTTAATAAAAGTTCAATATTTTTAAACTTTTATTATATAAAAAAAACATAGTAAACTAAAAAAAAACGTAAATATATATATAACTTTTATATAACAAATTAATTATAGTTTTTTTATAGCAAAAAAATAAAAAATATATATATTAGCAGTAAAATTATAAAAAAATAGCATAATTAATACACCTAAAGCGCTATTTAAAAAATCAAACATTATTAAAATTAACAACTTTATTATATAAAAAGTATTTTAGTTTATTAAATATAATTAAACAAAATATAAAAATATTTAAATTTTTAAGTTTTGTTTTATACAAAAAGTTAAAAAAAAAACAACTAAGTTATATAAAAAGTTAAAACTTATTATATAAAAGTATAACAATTTTAAAAAAAAATTAATATTTATTTAATTTTCGACTATTTAGCAAATAAGCTAAAAACTATTGTTTATATTTAGATTTTTGCTAATTTGTAACTATAATATTTCAAATAAACTTCAAAATATTATATAAGTGTATATATAGTTAAAAAATAAACTAGTAAAAAAGATTTTTGTATAACTGTTAACTAAACTAAAGTCTAAATATTCCGAAAATATTATTTTAAAAATTATATAACTATTATATAAACTAGCTAAGTTAAAACTGTATTAGTTTAAAATATATTACTAATACTACTGTAAAAAAACTTGATATATTTATATTTATATATAATTTATATTTTTTATATATAATAAAATAAGCTGATAATTTTAGTATTATAAGTTTGTAAATAAATAATATATTTAGTTTTGTTATACTGAATTTTTTAGCAAAAAAAAAATATAAACTATAATAAGCTAGCTTTTATATAAAACTAAAAGAAATATTTCGATTAAATTATTTAATTAAATTTAATAGCAAATAAGTTATTTTATTATATAAAAAT
This sequence comes from Nemania diffusa, assembly GCA_038501195.1. Taxonomy (NCBI): domain Eukaryota; kingdom Fungi; phylum Ascomycota; class Sordariomycetes; order Xylariales; family Xylariaceae; genus Nemania; species Nemania diffusa. Next base: position 3,662,303 of record JBBPUQ010000003.1, read on the forward strand.
AATATAACTTTAATTTAAAAAAGTTAAAGTAATTAACTAGCTTTGATTAACTATTATATAAAAAAAGCTATTTAAAAATATATTTTATAATATATATAAAAAATATATATTAGTAGTATATATTAATTAAAAGCTGTATATAATTTATTAATAGCTATATAAATAATTAATTTTTAATTAAATAATATTAAAAATTTAAATTAAAAAATTTAATAGCAAATAAACAATTTTAACTATAAGTTAACTTTTATACTACTAAATTTAAATTATATAAAGTTGTTTATATTTATTAATAAATTATTTATAAATAATATAAATATAACTTTGTAGCTTAGATTTATTATTATATTAACAACAAAATAACATATAAAAAACAATTTAAGTTTTAAAATTACTAGTAATATTATATACTAAAATTTAAGTAAATATAAAAAAGTTATTTATAATATATTTGTAAGTAAGCTATATAATATAGTTAATAGTTTTGATAATACAATCGTTTTATATATAATAATTCAATAAATTTTAATTATACTAAGAATTATTTTAATTTTAGCAGTTTTATATTTAAATTTAAAATTTTTGTATAATTGTTTAATTAAGCTTAAAACAACATAAAAAAAACAGCTTATAATTAATATTATATTATTTTGCAAATTGTACAAAAAAAAAGAAATTTTTAAAATATAATAAATAAACAGCGCTAATAATTCTATTAACACATTTACGAAGCAAAAACTAAACTAAATATTTAAAATTTTAATATTTACTAATAAGTTTATTATATAAATTAAAGTATTAGTAAATAAAGTAAAAACAAATATATAATAAAAAAACAACTGTTATATAAAAACCGCTTTTTTTTTATATAAAAAAGCATATATTTAAAATATTACAAAAAACTTACTTTTAACAAGCAAGTTTTAATAATATAATAATAATATATGCAACTTTTTTTGTATGTTTTAAGTTTGATTTTTAATTAAAGTATATATTTAAAGTAAATTAACATAAATAGCACATTTTAAGTATAGTTTTTTTTATACAGTATTTTATTTTTGTATAATATAAAACAACCTTTGTATAAAAGCCGCTTTTTTTTTTATATAAAAAAGCATATATTTAAACATTATAAAAGATTTATTTTTAATAAACAGGTTTTAATAGTGTAGCAATAACATATGTAGCATTTACTATATGTTTTAAGTTCGATTTTTAACTAAAGTATGTATAGTTTTAAGTTTATATTAATTATAAATTTAAAGCTGTATTGATTTTTTTTTTTTTTTTTTTTTTTTTTTTTTTGTTGTATGTGTTTAAAACTATTTATATATAATATAGCTTTATTTTATATCAATAGCTATATATATATACAATATATTTTTACTTTATATTAACAGCTATATATATATATAATATATTTTTACTATATGTCAACAGCTATATATATATATAATATATATTTATTATATATTAACTAATATATATATATATAATATACTTTTATTTTGAATTAACTAATAAATATATATACAATAAATTTTTACATTTAAAAAAAAGTCAAAAAATATATATACATTTGATAATTTATATATAATATAAAACATTTTAGTATATATATATATAAAAAACATTTATATAATATATACAAAAAAAACATTATTAAAAAAAACTAAAAAATTAAATTTGTTATTTTTTAACTATTGTATAAAAAGCAAAACAAAACTAAATCTTTTTTTTTTTTTTTTTTTTTTTTTTTTTTTTGCTTTTATAAGCTACGTTAAAAACAACAAGCGCTATATAAACGCTAAATATATATACTATATATGTTTTTTTAAAAACTAAAAACTTAATAATACTTAATAAACAGTATACTAATATAGCGCTAATAACTATTTCGAAAACTGTTAGTACAAAACAATATAATTAAATCTTGACTTTGGACTAAAATAGCTTGAAAATATTTCTTTTAGTATACAAGCTTTGCTTAGATATTTATAAAGATATTTAAAACTAATATCCAAAAAATGATATTAATAAAAAAAGCAGCACAAACAACACTTTTTTTAGCTTATTATACAATTAAATATATTAGCTAAAAATATATAAAAAAATTTATTTATATAAAAATAAAATATATATTTATATAAAGCAACTATATAAAAGCTTAATAAATTCGGCTTTTGGTTAAAAAGCTGTATACTTTTACTGCGTTATTGTTTTTAGTTCAGACAAAGTTTTAAAACTACAACATGCTGCTTAAAAAAACAAGTATAAAGCAAAAGCAAGTAGTAACTATTATGCTGCTGCTGCTGCTACTATATAACAAATATATATATATAAATAAGTAAATATATATAAATATATATATATATATATATGTATGTATATATGTGTTATATATATGTATAAATAAATAAATAAATAAACAAACAAATATACAAAAAAAAAACAAAAAAAAAAAAACAAAAATAAACAAAAACTAGCTAAATATTTATATTTAAAATTTTATGCTATACAAGCTAATATTTTAATTAATATTGTTTATTTTTTTTATATAATATTTAATATTTTTTTCTTTTTATATAACAGTTATTTATTAAGCAAATAAATCAACAAATAACTATTAATTAATTAACTATATAAAGTTTACTAAATTAACTATTAATAATTTATTATAAACTTTATTGCTATATAAAAAAGTTATTTTTAATAAACTAATTAAAGCTAGCAATTTAATAAATAGCGATTTGCTATTTTAACTAATCAAAAATATTATATAATATATAAACTAAGTTAATATAGCAAACAATTAAATTATACTATTTATATATAACTATAAAACAATCGATTTATTATACAACAAAATTAAGTTATTATAAAATATATTATTTTTTTGTTTTTTATTTTTTTATTTTTATATAATACTTAGTTGTAACTAAAAAAAAAAAAAACTAGTATTAAAATATTAATATTAGTTATAACTATATGTTGCAGTTTATATACTGTAATATTTGTACTATAGTTATACAAACAGGTATATAGTTACATAAGCAAGCATTTACTTTATACATTAGCAAAAATTTTATTTACAATGAAATTTTCAGCTATATAAAGGAACTTCTTTTAAAATAATCAATATAGATATAGTACAACTAGCTTTATATTTTGTTCATGTATAACTTATATATACTATTGTATATATATAGCTTATTTAACAAAAATAGCTTTATATATATTATAAAAAAACAGTTTTTTTTTAAAATATATAGTTTATTTATATTATTTAAAATTATTTTTTTATATAAAAATAACTTTATATATATTATAAAAAAACAGTTTTTTTTTAAAATATATAGTTTGTTTATATTATTTAAAATAACTTTTTTTTACAAAAGTAGCTTTATATATATTATAAAAAAACAGTTTTTTTTTAAAATATATAGTTTATTTATATTATTTAAAATTATTTTTTTTTATAAAAGCAGTTTTACAATTTTTATAAAAATATAAAAATATATTTTAATAATTTTTTATATTATAGTTATATATTTTAATATTTTTAAAATATTTATAATTTTTATAAAAACAATAAGTTTTATTTAAAAAAAACTTTTTTAAATATAATTTACAATTAAACATTATATTTAAATAATAATAATTAACTATATAATATATATATAAGTTTATTAACAATTAAAATATATAACAAACTAAATATAAAAAGTTATATATTTTATTATTAATTTATAGTTTAATTAGTAATAAAATATTATATATAAATTATTATAATAAATATTTAACTTTTTTTAGTTATAACTTAATTTTTTAAATTTTATTATTTATTATATTATAAAAAACAGCAAATATATTATTTTATAAAATTAACTAAATAGTTATATTTATATTTTATATAATATTAATATTATATTTGCTTTATTTATAATTAATTATTATAATAATAAATTTTATAATTAAATGTTTTAAATTGTAACTAAAAATATAATTGAAATTTTAATTATTAATAATATTTTAATATTTTGTTTTTATTATAATATTATATTAAAAATAATTTTTAATAGTTATTTTTATTAAATAGTTTATAAAAAGAACTAAAAAAAAATATATTTAATTAAAACTAATTTTAAAATATAATTTATTTATATTTAAATTTAAAATTTTAACTTTTAACTATTACAATTTAAAATATAATTAATATATAATTTTATATAAAAATTATTTAAGCATTAAATTTTTTTTATTAATATTTAATATTATTATAACTTAATTATATTTTTTTAATATTTTAATTTATATTTTTGTTTAATTAAAAATAATATTATAATTTTAAAATATTAATTAAATAAAAAAAACATTTTATTTATAAAATAAATAAAAATTTTTTTTTTTATAATAATTAATTAATAAAATTATTAAATATATATTAAATTTAATTTAATTAATTTTGTAATTTTAAATAATTTAAAATAAAATATTATATAATTTATTATATAAATAATAATTAAATCAACAATATTTTTATATAAAATATTAATTATAAAGTTAAAAAATTTAATTTTAAAATTAATTTAATAATTACAGCTTTTATTATAATAACAGCTTTTTAATAAAATTTAAATAAATATTAGTTTATAATATTTTAAAAAGTTTTTAAAACTATATATTATTATTATTAATAATTTATTATAATTTATTAAATCAATTTATATAATTTAAAATATTTATATTATAAAAAATATAAATTATTATATAGTTTATTAAAATATAAAAAAGTTATTTTAATTTAAATTTTTTAGCTTTAAAATTATATTAATTATATTAAATATATAACTATTGTTTTAATAAAGCAAAAATAATTAAAACTATATATTATTTTATAAAGTTTATATAATTAAAACTTAAAAACAAATTATTTTTTATATAATTTATTATAATATAATTATTATTATTAAAAATAAAGCTTATATAATTATATATTATATTAAAAAAAAAAGTAAAAAAATTAAAGTTTAATTATAACTAAAATATTATTTAATTATAATATTTAATTAATTGATTTTAATATTTAATTTAATTTTAATATTTAATTTAATTTTAATATTTAATTTAATTTTAATATTTAATTTAGTTTTAATATTTTTAATTTTAATTTTTAGTTTAGTTTTAATATTTTTAATTTTAATTTTTAGTTTAATTTTAATATTTAATTTAATTTTAATTTTTAATATAATTAAAAAAAATTAATAAATATTTTAATAATTTTTTAATATATTGTTTTTATATTTTTTTTTTAATATAAAATAATAAGCTAAGTTTTTTAAAATTGTTTTAATATTTATAAAATATTTTTTTTTAAGTTATTATAAATAAATAAACTTTTAAAAATTTATAAAGCTTTTAAATTATATAAATTAAATTTAAGTTGTATTTTTTTTTTTTTTTTTATATATAGCTATAGTTATTTTATATTTAGTTACTTTTTTTTTAAATTAGTTTTTTTATATTTAAACTAGCTAGTTTTTTATTAATAATATTAAGTAATTTTTTATTAATAATATTAAATAATTTATTTTTAAAACTTAAATTTAAAGTTTTTAAATTATTATAACTATTATAGTTAATATTATATTTTTTATTTTTTAAGTTTTATATTTTAATATTATAATTATTTTTAATAATAAACTTAGTTTATATATTATAGTAATAATTAAATAAATAGTTAAAACAAAAAAAAGTAAAAAAGCAAAACTAAAAATAAAAAAAAAAAGCTTTAAATAAAAAAGTTATATTAATAAAGTTATATTAATATAGCAATAATAATTAAAAATAAAAATAATATTATAGTATAAAAAAGTAAAACTAAAAAAAAAGCTTTAAATAAAAACAATATTATAATATAAAAAAGCAAAGCTAAAAATAAAAAAAAAAAGCTTTAAATAAAAAAGTTATATTAATATAATAACTAGTTAATATTTTTTTTTATTTTTATTTACTTTTTTTTATTTTTTTTTATTTTTTTTTGTTTTTTGTTAACTTTTATATATTTTTTACTTTAGTTATAAAAATATATTAATATTTAATTAAATATAAACAAAAATATAAATTAAAACAAAAAAATTATAATAAAAACAACTTAAATAATAAAAAAAAGTTTATTTAATAATTTATAACTTTTTTTATTTAATTGTTATAAAAACTTAAAATAATAAAAAATATAGCTTAAATATAACTATAGTTTTTTTAATTTATAAAAAATAAAAAAAATTTTATATTATAAATATAAATATTATTTGTATATTTTTAACTATTATTTATATAAAACTATATATATTTTATTTATTATATATATTTATATATTATAAAGTTTATATAAAAAGTTTTTAAATTATTTTTTAATTTTTTATTTTATATTATTGTTTTTTTTTTTAAAATTTTAAGTTTATTAAAACATAAAAACTAACTAAAATTATACTATTATAAACTAATTTATTTTATTATTTTTATAGCATTTATTATATTTAATAAATATTTAAATTATTATTTATAAATTAAAAAAAAATTAATAAATATTTTTAAATATTATAATATAAATAAAAAAAAAAAGATTTTAAAATATATTAAAAAGTTTAATATATTTAAATATATTAAAATAGTTATAAACTTTATATAGTAATATTTAAAAGTAAATAATATATATATTTTTTATAATTTTTATTAATAAAATAAAAACAATTTTTTGTTTTAAAATTTATTTATTTATTTTAAAACTAAAATAATAACAATAATAATAATAACTTAAAAAAAAATAATAATAAAATTAAAAACACTAATAATATTAAATATAAAAACAAAACTAAAAATAATAAAAATAATAATAAAACAAATAATAATAATAATATTAACAATAGTTATAATTATATATATATTTTATTTAAATATTTAATTAATTAAATATTTAATTAAAACAAAGTTAAATTTATTATAAAAAAATAAATTTAATTTATATTATTTAAAACAAATATAACAAATATTTAATTAAATAAAACTAATATAAAAACTATAACTATTATAAAAAATACTATAAATATATATTTAAAAAAAAAAAGATATATTTTTTAAAAAAAATAAAAATATAAATATAAAAAACTATTAAAGTTATTATATTTAAAATTAACAATAGTTGTTAATAATAATATTTATAATTTATTATAATTAAAATATAAAAAAAATTAATTTATATAATATATTATTATATTAATTAAAAAATTAAAACAAGTTATATATATTTTTAATATATTAAATTAAAAAATAATTTTATAAATAATTTAACTAAACTTTTTAATTATATTAAATATATAAAGTTTATAAAATTATTAAATTTTAATAAAAAATAATTAATTATATTGTTAACAATAATAAAAAGTTAAAATAAAACTAAATTTTTATTACTATTTTAATTAAGCTTTTTAATTATATTAAATAAAGTAATTAATTATATTATTAAAAAAAGCAGTTATTAAATTTTAATAAAATAATTAATTATATTATTAAAAATAATAAAAAAATAAATTAAAACTAAATTTTTATTACTATTTTATATATTAAATAATTAATTATTAAAATATATTTATTAATTAATAGTAATAAAAAAAAAAGTTATTTTTAATTATTTATTTATAACTTTATTTTTTTAAAAATTTATATTTTTTAATATTTTAAAAGTTATTATTTTTTATAAAACTTTTAATTAATTAAAATATAATTAAAAAAATTAATTAATAAAGTTTTTATTTATTTGTTTATATAATTAATTTAATTTTTTTTTTTAATAAATTTTAATAAATTTTTAATTTTAAGTTTTAAGTTTTAATATAACTATTTTTAATTTAAAATAAAATTAGTTACTATTAAGTTTTATATATTTTTTATAATATTAAAAAGTTAAAATTATTATTAAAAATATTTTTATTTATATATAAATTATATTAAAAAATAATAATAATAAAAATATTAAAAACAATAATTTTTAAAAAAAATAAAATTACTTTTAAAGCTGTTTTAATATATTTAATTAATTAAAATATAAATATATTAAATTAATAATTTAATAGTATAATTATATATTTTTTAATAAAAAAAAGTTAAAAAATATATTTAATTTTTATAATTGTTTAATTTTATAAAAAGTAATAATATTTATAGCTTATTATAGCTAAAATATAAAAAAAATTAAAACAGTTTATATATTATAATAATAAAATATTTATTAAATAAAAATTAAACTAAGCTTTATATTATTAGTTTTATTTATATATTTATTTTTAAATATATATACTATTAATAATTTTTTAATATTTAAAAATTGCTATTTATATTAAATAATAAAATTTAATAATAATAACTAACTAATATTATTTTTTGTTTTTATTTGCTTTTATTTATTTTTTTTTATTTTTTGTTAATTTTTATATATTTATTTTATTTTAAGTTTTATTTTAATATTATAAATAAATATATTATAATATATTCAACTTTTTTTAAATTAATAAATAATAGCTATATAAACTAAGTTTTAACAACTTTTTATAAAAAACTACTTTATAAAATAGCTATTAATTTAGCTATAATAAAATTAAATTTATTATTATAAATTGTTTTTAAATATAACTTTTATAATATAATAATTTGTTATATTTTTTTTATTTTTTTTTTTTTGCTATAGTTAATATATTTTATTTAAATATAGCTTTATAAACTAATAATTTTATTAAAACTTTTAATATAACTATATAGCTAACAAACAAAAATTAAATAATAAAAACTGCTTTATTTTTATATAACTAAATTAAAAAGTTCTACTTAAATAGCTTTTAATAATAAAAAAAACTAATTTTTAAATATTAAATATTAATATTATAAAAACTAAACAAAAAATACTTAGTAAAATTTATATATTTATTTAAAAATAAATATTTAAATAATATATGCTTTAAATATAATAAACAAAATATATTATATAATTACTATTAATAAAATAATAATAAAACATAAAAATATAATAGCTTATTTATATTAAATATAATAAATTATAAAAATAATACTTTAATAAAATATTTTTATTATAAGTTTATAAAAATAATATATATTTTTAATATATTTAGTAATAAATATTATATAAAATTAATTTATATATAAAATAAAACAAGTTTATATAAAACAAGTTATAATATTTATATAAACTATTTTATTATTAATATAAATTAAATTTAAAAAAAACATTAAACTAAATTTTAATTTATAGCTAGTTTTTAAACTATATAATTATATACATTAAAATAATTATATAATTATTATATTTATATATTTATAAACTATATTAATGTTAATTTTAGTAAAAATAATATATTATTTTAATATTTATTATATAGCTAAAACTAATAAAAACACAGTTTTTAAACTTTAATAAACTAACAAAAGCTTTTAATTTAAATATTTATTAATTTTTAAATTAAACAATATATATATTTAAATAAAACATATTTAGCTTTTATAATATTATTAGTTAAAATATATAGCTTTTTAAGTAGTTTTTTTTGCTTTAAAATAGTTATTAAATATTTTTAATTTAGTTTAAATACTTTTTAAAAATAACTGCTTTATATATTAATATAATATTTTAAAAGCAAATATATTTTAAAAGCTTTTTAACTTTTAAGTAGTTTATATTATATAGGTTTTTTATATAAATTATTTATTTTAAATTTAAAAAAAGCGCTAATAGTACTAGTAATATTATTATATAAATTGTAAATATTTTTAATACTTAAAAATTTAACAAAAATAAAAATATATTAAAAAAAGTATTAATATTAATATTAATATCAACTACTATTATATTTAATAACTAAATTTTATTAATATAGCTTTTAAAAATTAAAACTAATAGTTATATTTAAATAATAAATATTAATACTTTATTATATTTGTTTTATTTATATTATTTTTAAATATATTATAATAAATTAGCTGTTTTTATAAAATTTAAACTATAAAAAATACTTTTAACTATTATATTATATATATATTAGCAGTTTAATTTATAATATTTTTAAATTTATATATTTATTTTAATAGTTAAAAATAAAAAAAATAAAATATATAACTAAATAAATAAAAATAATAATACTTTTAAAAAAAAAATTATATTATAAAAAATAGCTAGTATTAAAAAAAAAACAACTAAAAAATAACTAACTTTTTTTATTAAAACTTATTACTTTTTTATTATGTTTTTTTTTTGTTTATTATTATTAAATTATAATATTAAATATTTTTGTTTTAAAAATAAAATATAAAATATATTAAATAATATAAATAATTTTTTTAATTTTTAATAGTAAAATTAATTTAATACTATTTAGTTATTTTAAAAATAATAATAAACTAAATATATTTTATTAGCTATTTTAAATAATATAAAAAGTAATAATAATTAAACTAACAATAGTTTTTATTTAAAACTTATAATATAAATATTATTTAAAGCTTTTTTATTTTTAACTTTTTTAACTTATTATTAATATATTTTTATATTTTAAAACAGCAGTTTAAATTATAAAAAAACTATTAAAATTTATAGCTTATTTATTATAGCTATTTTATATTAAAAAAAAAACTACAATTTATAGCTTATTATTATATTATATAAAAAAATAAATTAAATATAAATATATTATAATATATTATTTATTTAAATTTATATTATTATTACTAATTAAAACTTTAAATAACAAATTATAATATAGTATTTTTTGCTTTTTATAAAGTTTTAAATAATAAAAATTACTTATATTAATTAAATAAATAAACATTATTGTTTTATTGTTTGTTTTTTATTTTTTATTATATAAGTTTATAAAAAAAAAATAAATATTAAAACAAATATAATAAATATAAACTGTTTTTTTTAATTTAAATATATATAGTTTAATTAATTAATATATTATATAATTTAAAAAGCTTTTAATATATTAATTTATTTTATTTTGCTAATTTAATTTTAATTAAAATTTTATAAATTATAAATTTAATAATTATTATTTTTACTAATAATATATATTAATTAATAACGCTTTTTTTTTTTATAATAAATTTATAAACTTTTAAATATTAATTTTTATTAATTTATATATAAAGCTTTATTAACTGTTTTAATATTTAATATATTAATATAAAACTAATATATAATTATATATATATTTTAATATAAAATAATATTTATAAACTTTTAAATATAAATTTTTATTAGTTGTTTTAATATTTAATATATTAATATAAAATTAATATATAATTATATATATAAAACTATTTTAATTTTTAAAAAATTAAACAAATTAAAAAAAAATTAAACAAAAAGTTTAAAAAAATAATATTTTATAATTATTATAATATAACAAAAAAGTTATAAATAAGTTATAAAGTATTTTAGTTTAACTAGTTAAAATATTGTTTTAATATTTAATATATTAATATAAAATTAATATATAATTAAAAAGTTAAAAAAGTTTAAAAAAAATTAAACAAAAAGTTTAAAAAAATAATATTTTATAATATTATAATATAAAAAAAAAGTTATAAATAAGTTATAAAATGTTTTAATTTAATTAATTAAAATAGTTTTATAGTTTATTTATAATATTATAAACTTTTAGCTTAATTAATTAAATATTATTTAATAAATTATATTATTATTATAAAAACTATATTATTTTTTAATATTAAATAGTTTTAAATGTTTATATATATAAAAATATAAACTATATTTTATAAAATATTTAAAACATTATTAATTTAAAACATTTATATTATTACTATTAAATAAAAACAAAACAATTTATATAAACAAAACAATTATTTATTTTTTTTTATAATAATTATTTAGCTTTTTTTATATTTTATAAATATTTACTTTAATTATTAAATAGTTTATTTTTTAAATTTTTATTTAAAGTTTAACTTTATTAAAAAACTTTATTATAAAACTTTATTATAATAATATATTTTTTTAACTTTTTTAATATAAATAAACTTTAGCAATTATTTTTTATTTTGTTATAGTGTTAAAATTAATAAATAATATTATAAATAATATATAAATAGCTTTTTATTTTAATTATTATTAAAATTTAATTTAACTTAAAATATAAAATTAAAAAGTTAGTTTAATTAATTTTTATTAAAGCTTAAATATAATTTATTAAAATATAGTTTATAAATTAACTATTGTTTTAAATATATAAACTAAATTATAACAACAAATATTACTATATAATTATTATTAAAATAAAAAATAGTTTTTATTTTAAATTAAATTAATTTATTAAAAAAAAAATAGTTAAAACTAAAATAGTATAAAATAAATATAAAATAATATAATTTAATTAAATAAAAACTTAGTTTTAGCTATATTAAAATAATAATAAATTTAAAAAAATATTTAAAACAATTATAAAAATAATATATATTTTTTAATTTATTATATTTAATTTTATAAATAATTAATTTATATTTTTATTATTAGTTATATTATAAAATAAAAATAATTAATTTAAAGCTATTATTTAAAATAAAATATATTTTTTTAAAAAGCTACAATAATTAATAAATTAAAAAAACTAAATTAATAATAATTTAATTAATTATAAATATAAAACTTATTTATTAAAAATTAAAGTTTAAAATAAATTAAATAGTTAAAATATTATAATATTAAATATATATTTAATATTTATAGCTAATATTATTAATAATAGTTTATATAAAAAAATATTAAAAATAAAAAATTAAAAAAACTAGTTTAATATTTAAATATTATAAATATTAAAAAAAATATAAAACAACAAATTAATAGTTTTAAAAAATAAAATAGTTTTTATATATTATATTAAATTAAAAAAACTTTTTAATTTAATTTTATAACTTTAATAAAAAAACTTTTAATTTAATTTTAAAACTATATTATATATTTTTATTACTAATTTAATTAAAATATATTTAAAAATATAAATTATTTATATTATTTTCTTTATTATTATTTTAAAATTATAAACTTTTTTATTATTATTTTAATAAAAATATTATTTTATTTTTATTTTATTATAATATTATTATTATTATTTTATTAATTATTATAATATATTTATTTATTTTTAATTTAATTATTATTTTAATTGTTACTATTATTATATTTATTTTAAATTATTTATAATAATTAATTTTTAATAGTAAATATTTAATTTTAATATATTTATTATAACTTTTATTAATATAATATATTTTATAATAAAAGTTTATTTTTGTTATATTTATAATAATATTATTTTATTAATTTAAAACTTAAATATAAATTTATATTTTTATTTTAAGTTATAACAAAAAATTTTTATAAAAATAATTTATAAAATTTATAAAAATATATATTTTTATTTTATAATAAATAAAATATTAATAACAAATATAAATTTATTAAATAATATAATTACTATTTTAATATTTTTTTAGTTTAAAAATAAATATAACTAAATATTATATAAAAAAAAACAAATATTAAATTTTAATTTTAAATAAAAAACTAAATAAAAAAAAAAATATAATAAATTATTAAATTAGTTATAACAAAAATATATATATTTTATAAAATATATATATTATATTAAATTTTTTAATAATTATAAATATAATATTTGCTTTTTTTATTAAATTATAACTTTATATTTTTAATAATAAATTATAAATTAATAATTATAAATATATATTTATAAAAGTTTAATATATAATTAATATTAAATTATTTTAACAATAAATAATATAATAATTAATAAAGTTTTTTATATTATATATATATTTTTTTTTTATTTTATTTGTTTTTTATGTTTATATTTTATTTATTATATTTTTTTAAAATATTTATTTATTATTTTTAATAAACTAAAAATATTAATTAATAAATAAATTTAGTAAAAAAATTTAATAAATAAATTATATAAATATTAATTATAAAACTTTAAATATAATATTAGTTTAATAAAATAAAATATATTAATTTTTAATTATAATATTAATTTTTTAATTATAATATTAAACTTTTTTTATAATATAATTTAGTTAAGTTTTAAAGTTTTTTTTTTTTTTAATATTTATTTAATTAATTATTATATAACTATATAAATATATTTATTTAATTTAATATATTAAATTATATTAAACTTTATAATAAATAAAAAGTTATATTTAAATGTTATATTTTTAAGTTTTTTTTATAATAATAATATATATTAATTGTTAATACTTTTTTTTTTTATAACAATTTAGCTTTTTTTATAAATATTTTATAATTAATTTATATAATTATTTTAAACTTTATATTTTTTTATATTAAAAATAGCTATTAAAAAATAACAAAAACTATTTAATTTATTTTAAAAATTAGTTATATTTACTTTTAATATTTATTTAATATTTAATATAAAAAAATTATTATTTTAAATATAATTATAAAAAAAATTAATTAATTATTTAAAATATAATATAATAAAAATATTTGCTATTATATTATTAATTAAATTTAATTTAAATATAAATATATTAATATATTTATATTAATAATTATAAACTAAATATTAAAATTAAAAAATAAACTAATAAACTTTATTTTAAATAAACTATTTTTATTAATTTTTATAAACTTTAATAATAAAATTACTATATTTTTATAAAAAATTAACTTTAAGTTAAAAATTATAAAATTTATAATTAATTATAGTTTTATTTATATTTTATTAAATTTAACTTTTAAAAATTATATTTGTTATTTTATTAAATTTATTATTTTTAATAGCTTTTTAATATTTAACTATTTATTTTAATAGTTTAAACTTTAAAACTAAATTATTAATATTAATAATATAATTATTTAATTTTTAATTTATAATATAATAAATTATATATTTAATATATATAAAAATATTGTTATAATATAAATTAAATATAATAAATAAACAAAAGTTTTTATAACAAAAAAAAAAACTTTGTTTAAAAATAAATTAAATTTTTAAAAAATTAATATAAACAATTAAAAATTAATAAATGTTTTATATAATATATTAAATATAATATAAAAAATTAAATATTAATAAAATATAAAAAAATATATAATTTAATAATATTTAAGTTTTTTATTTAATAATAAAAATATTATTTTTATTTAATATATATAGCTATTTAATATATATAACTATTTAAAAATAATATATTAAATATAATAAAAAATTTTTAAAATATTATAAAATGTTATAACATTTAAATATTATATTTAATATATATAACTATTTTAATATATAAATAAAAATAATATATAAATATTTAAAATATATTTATAAATATAATATATATAATTTATTATAAAAACTATTTTTTTATTATTTGTTTTTTTTTGCTTTCTTTTTTTTATTTTAATTAATTATTATATTTTTAATTTAAAATATAATATAATTATTTATTATTTATTAATATAAACTTTTTATATTTTTTAAATATTTATTAAAATAATAATTTTATTTAAGTTTATTTTTAAAAATTTTTTAAAAAAAAACTAAATATAAATTAAATTAAAAAATATTAAAAAAAACTTATTAATTAATAATAAAATAATTAAAGTTTTTAAAACAAAATATATTATATATAAATTATAAATTTTATAATATTTTTAAACTAATATAATAAATAATTTAATTATTTTTAATATAATAAATAATAACTATTATATTATTATTTTATAAAATTATTTAAATAATATAAACTAAATAATTAATAATATTTTTAAAACTAATTTTATTAAAATTATTTTTAAATATTAAATTTAAACTAAAAATTTAAATAATATAAACTTAATTAATAAAAAAATAACAAAATTATTATATTAAATTATATAATTTAAAATTAATTATTTTAAAAATATTAAAATATTTTTTTTTATTTAAACTTTAAATTATAAAAAAAAACAGCTTTTATTATAAAATTAATAATTTTAATTATTAAATATAATATTTTTAAAAATTTATTTATTTTAAAATTTTAAACTATTATATATAATTTTTTTATTATTAAAAATATATATTTAAGTTTTTTATTATTATTATATAATTAATTTTTAATAAATATTAAAAGCTTAATTATTTTAATTTTAAACTTTGTTTTTATAAAACTTAAAAAATAAAAAATTTTAAATATTTATTATATAAAATATATTTTAAATTAAAACTTTTATATTTTTATAAATTTATATTTAAATTTTTTATTATTAAATAAATTTTATTTAAATATAAATAACTTTAATATTTAAACTTTAGTTTTAATATTAAAAAAGCTTAAAAAATAAATATAATTTTTTTAAATTTAATTAAAATTATATAAAAAAAATATTTAAACTAATATTGTTTTTTTTATTATTTAAAATATATATTTTTATATTTTGCTATTATAATATAATTAATATTATATAAACAAAAATAATTTAAATATTATATATTTAAATTTAATTTTTAAATAAAATAAAAATATAAAAGTTTTAAATATTAATTTTATATAATGTTTTTATTAGTAGAACTTTTTATATATATATATATAAAAGGATTTGAAGTAATTTATAAAGTTTAAAGTTTGTTTCTAAGTTTTAAAGTTTTATATTAATTTGTGTATATATTTTATAAAAAGAAATATAACTAAAAAAGTTATATATAAGTTATTTATATATATATATATATAAGACTTATAGGTTTTATAAATTTTAATAAGTTTTTATATTTTTTATTTATTTAGTTATTTAATAAAGATTTTAGTTTAAGTTTTAGTTATATATATTTAATATATATATATAAGTTCTGTTAAATTATTAGTTTAATACTAGAGATTTTTCTTTTTGTGCAATAACTTTAGTTTTAATATTAACTAATTTTTTATTATTTTTTCTGCTGTTTAACCGATTTATATATGTTTTTATTTGTACAATTAGTTTATTTATATTAATTAGCTTTTTTAATATTTAATTAAATGCTTTTTTTGTATAAATGTTTACTAAGTTGTTTTTACTATCGATTTAATATATTTTTATAATTTTGTAATTTTTATACGCTTTTTAAAATAACATAATATTGATTATAAATTGTTTTTTTTATATAGTTTTTAGCTTAACTAAATATTTATATAAAGATTTAAAATTGATATATATAACTAGTAATATAGTCGGTAATTTTATTATACAAATGATTTTTTAAAAAGTTGTACTAAGTATAATAATATAGTCGAATCTATTAACTATGCTATATAATTTACTTGTTAATATGCTATATATAATTTATTTATATTTAATTAAATTTTAGTAAACAATATTACTTTTAATTATAAAAGTATTTTTTGTATAGTTTTTATTAACTAGTATAATTATAAATCCAATTTAAAAACTTAAATCTTTATTGTTTGTAAATACTTTATTAATAAAAATAAAAATTTTTATATAACTAAAGTTTAAAAATATATAATATAGTTTTTGCTGTATATTATTGATTTATTATTATATTTATATATTTAATGTTTTAACGTTGTTTTTTAATAGTTTTTAAATTTATATAGCAATTAATAGATTGTATAATATTTCTAGTTAATATATTAATATAATATATATTTTTTAAGCTTATTAAACAATATATTATTAAAAATAATTTTTTGTATAAAAGTTAATAATATATAGTTATTTAGCTTATTTTTGTTAAATAAAAAAAAAATCTTGTTTGTTTATTTAAATCTTGTTTTTATTAAATTTAACGAAATATTTAAGTGTTAATTTTATTTTTAGTTTTATATAAAATAGTAGCTTAGTTTTTTTTTTATATAAAAACTTCTTAGATATAATACTAAATATATTATTTGTTTAAAATCTTATAATTGTAAATTTATTAAGTTTTTTTTTAGTATATAACAAATATAGGTTATATATAAATATTTTTATACTTAATTTTTAATAGTAATGTTTATAGTAAATTTTATATTAGTATAGTTTTAATTTAGCTAATTTATATAATAGTTATATAATTTAAAATATAATACTTACTAAATATTTATTTTTTAGTTTTTTCAATAAATAAATATAAATCTTTTAATTTAACTTATTATATAATTGTATATATATTTAAAAAATATTTTATAATTTTATATATATACTATAATTTTAAATTAGCAACAGTTCTAAAGTTATAATAAACTATTGACTTATATATTAAATTGTTAATATTTATATAAAAATTTAAACTTTATTGTTATTTTTATAACTTTATATAACTAATTTAAACTTTTTATATAGTTTAGTTATTTTATTTTTAACTTTTTATATAAATTTAGTTTAAAAAATTTTTATTTAGTTATATTAGTTCAAGTTATATTATATAAATTAAAATATACTTTAAGTTGTTAACATATTTATTTTAGCTATATTTAATTATTTAAAAAATATATTAAATATAATAATTATACTATTTTATTTTAGTTGTATAGCTAAAACATAGTTATTAATTTCTTTTAGTACAAAATATTAGTTACTAGTAAATATAAATAACTTTCTTAGTTTATTTTTGTATTAAAGTTATAGCTGTTTAACAGTTTAAAAAAAATTGTACAAAAAGTTATTTTTTTTATATAATAAGTTAAATATAGCTTTTTATTAATAATATAGTTTAATTTATATATAATAAAACTTAGTTAATTTATTTATTATATCGATTATAATGTTATAATTTTTAATCGTAGAAATTTTATATAGTTTTATTTAGCTTTTTTGTTTTTTTTATATTATAATTTTACTTTAGAAAAATAAAAAAAGTACTTTATATAATAATACTAATCTATTTTTAGTTTATATAGCTTAGTTAATATTAACTTTTATATAAATATTTTTTAATATTTTTATAGCTTTTTGTATAGCTTTTACTTTTTGAATAATTTTTAACAAAAGAAGTAAATTACTGTTAATTTTAAAGTAAGCTTTAAAAACTAACAAAATAAGTATAAAACTATTTAGTTTAACTATATTGTTTAAAACTTTTATAGCTATTTGTAATATTATTTTTTTATTTATATAATAACCGATTTTTTTATATAAAATATTAAATATATAATAAAATAATATATATATTTATTCGACTTTTTTGATAGCTTAGTATATTTTAACAAACATTTTTTTATATAAAGCTTTAACTAGTTATATATTATTATAAAATTTTTTAAATGAAAAATTTATACTAGAGTTATATACAATATAATTAAATAACTTTTAATATACTAAAATTTAATATTAACATAGTATATTTTAAATATTATATATATTTAAAAACTTTAAAAATTTAACTATTTAAAACGAAATATTTATATTAATTACATATAAAATTAGTTATTTATTAATTTATATAATATCGATAATAATTTTATAGTTAAAATTATATTTGTTTTTTAATAAAAACTTAAATCTTTTTAAAACTTAGTTATACAATTAATAATAGTAGCAAAACTTTTTAATTTTTCAAAATATTAAAACATTAATATTATTATATCTAGCTTTTTATAATAACTTTATTAGTTTTTTTATATAAAAATATTTAAATCAACAATATAACTTTTGAAGTTTTTATTTTATAAAATAATTTATAGCTTTCGATCAGCTAATATCGAAAAATAAATATTTTTATTTTTATACAATTGATATTATTGTACTATTTTGTTATATAATTATGTTTTATATATTGTTGAAATAAATATACAGTTAGTTTATATTTTATAGCGATAATAAAAATAAAGTTAGTATATTTAAAATATAAAATTCGATTAATTTAATTAATATTAAAATTGTTATAGTACTTATAGCTTTAAAACTTTTAATATTATTAAATTAAATTGTTATATTATTTAAAGTTTAGTTTATTTATATAAAAAAGTTTTTTTATACAAAAACTTTAGCTTAAGCTTTATTAATAGTTAAAACTTTAGTTACACTAATATTTTATAAAATATTTTGATATTTTGTACTATATTAACTATTTAAATAAAAATTATCTAATATTAATGTTTAGTTTTAAGTATATATATTTTTTTTTGTTATATAATAGAAATATATTAAATTTATTAAAAATTAAACCGTTTTATTTTTAGTTTTAAAATTTAAGTCATTATTAAATTTATTATCGTATAAAAAGTTTTTATTACTTTTGTAGTCTAATATAAATATATTATATTTTTTATATAATAAAGCTTTTTATTTTAAAATATTATATATAGCAAAATATTACTTTTTTGTTTTCGATTTTTTTTGTTAGCTATAATTAATAAATTAATAATTAAACTTTTTATAAATAAAATATTTTTTATTATTTTTGTTATTTTTATTATATAATCGCTGTAATTTTTAGCGAAAATTTTTTTTAAAGCTATAATTATATAATTGTTTTAAATATTTAGTATTATATTTTTTATCAACAAAATAAACATTTATTATACAATAATAGTTTATTTTTCGATTAAAAAAAATCTGCAGCGCTGTTTATAAATTAAAAAACAAAGCTTTATATATAAATTTTTAACTAATTAAAGCAAATTTAAACTTAGATATACTAAAGCATATTTATATAACTGTTATATAAAGTAATATTTTTTTATAGTAGCTAAGTTTTAAAATATATTGTATAAATTAAAACTTGTTAATTATAATCTCTAATATTTTAAACATTGTTTTTATTAAATTGTTTTGTTTTATTTGTACAAAAGTAGTAGTAATTTAGTTAGTTTAGTACTAATTATAATTAACTATTATATTAAAATAATTATTAAATATTATATAAATTTTGTTTTATTTATATATTGGATTAATATAATTAAAATAGTATTATTTGGTTTTTTTTTTTAATATAAAAAAAAATACTATATAGTATTGTTTTTCGGTAATTTTGAATTAATAATATATCGAAATAAAAATTTAAGCTTTATTATATAATATATTATATAACTTATTGCTATAGTTTTAATTAGATCGTTATACTTTAGTAAATACAGTAAATTAAGTTGTTTTAATCAGACTATTATAAATAATCTAAGTAAAAAAAAATTTATACAACCGATTTTTATATATAAGTAAAAGTATAAAATATATAATAAAAATCCTAAAAATAAGTATAAATTTTTAAGTTTTTATTTATATAAAAAAACTAAATACTTAATTATTTATATTAGATATTATATAGTGTGCTAATATTGCTAGCTTTAATATAGCTAGTTATAGTACTAAAAGATCTATTTATATAATAAAAAGTTCTAATATACTCGTTGATATAAATACTAGAACTAATACTGTTTATATAGATATATTATTATCTGATTTATTATTATTTTTGTTTTTATATTTTTTAAAAATATAAATAAACTTATTATTATATATTATACTACATAATTAAATATTTAAGTTATATTCGATTATAATATTAAATTTTTATTTAAATATATAATTAACATTTATAAATATAAATTTTGTTTATTTATTAAAATTTATTACAAATGTTTATATAAACTGTTTGTTTTCAACTTTTAATTATATATAGTTATATAAACATTATATAAAATATATTATTAATTTTATAAGTTCTAAAAAAATATTAAAATCAATAGTTATATTTTAATATTTTAGATCTGTTTTTTTTTTCTAAATTTTTATTTAAATACTGCTATTTTTAGCTATATCTTTATATATAAAGTTATTTTTATTATATAAAGCTACTAAATTATTGTTTTAAATTTGTTTAGCTGCTATAGCTACTGCTGCTACTACTACTTTTGTTATCAGTATTAACATAATTATAAAAA
Source organism: Nemania diffusa (assembly GCA_038501195.1). Taxonomy (NCBI): domain Eukaryota; kingdom Fungi; phylum Ascomycota; class Sordariomycetes; order Xylariales; family Xylariaceae; genus Nemania; species Nemania diffusa. The sequence goes on from JBBPUQ010000003.1 coordinate 3,684,275, forward strand.
ATAAAAAAGTAAAAGCTATAAAATAAATAAAATAATCAAAAAAATAAATATATAAAATAGCTTATAGTTTTGTTAATTTTTATATAAAAGTTAACTAAACTATTGCAAAAAAAACTTTAATTTTACAATAGTTAAACTTTGTTTATTTAATAGTTAATTTAATATATTTTTAACTAATCGACAAAAATAATAATTTACTTTTTATATAAAAAAAAAAAAAATATAGTATAAAAGTTATTTTTAACAATAATTAATCTCTGCTTTTTTATTTTGCTAATTTATAATTATATTTTATAATTATTGATTAATATTAGTAGAACTTTTTATATATATATATATAAAAAGATTTGGAATAATCTATAAAGTTTGGGGTCTGTTTCTAGGTTTTAAAGTTCTATATTGATTTGTATATATATTCTATAAAAAGAAATATAACTAAAAAGGTTGTATATAGGTTATTTATATGTGTATATGTATAGGACCTGTGGGTCCTATAGATTCTAGTGGGTCTTTATATTTTTTATTTATTCGGTTATTTAATAAAGGTCCTGGTTTAAGTCCTAGTTGTATATACTTAGTGTATATATATAAGTCTTGTTAAGTCATTAATTCAACAGTTTTAATTAATTAAATTTTATTAGTTTTTATAACTATATAAATTAAGCTATTAATAATATTTATATAAAAAATAAGCTTTATAATAATATATATATATTTTTAAAACTATAAAATTATAAAAATAAAACTATATTTATAATATTTTTTTTAAAGTTATATTAAAAGCTTTTAAAACTATTACTAGTAAAAAAGTTTATTAAAGCTATTTTTTTTTTTTTTTAAAATATTTTTATATATAAATATTATTTTTGTTTTATTTTTTAAATTTAAACTAAATATTTTTATAATAATTTTTTTTTAAATTAAAATTAATTTTTATTTTTTAGTTTAAACTAGTTTTTTTTATTAAAATTAAAATTTATTTTATATTTAAATTTAAATTAATTTTTATTTTTTAGTTTAAATTTAATTTTTTTTTTAAATTTAAACTAATTTTTATTTTTAAATTTAAATTAATTTTTTTTATTAAAATTAAAACTTATTTTATATTTAAATTTAAATTAATTTTTATTTTTTAATTTAAATTTAATTTTTTTTTTAAATTTAAACTAATTTTTATTTTTAAATTTAAATTTAATTTTTTTTTTAAGTTTAAACTAATTTTTATATTAAAGTTTTTATTTATTAACTTTTAAAATTTATTTTTTTTATATATTAAAATATTTATTTTAAAAAAAAGCTTTTAAATTAAAAATTAATTATATAATTTATTAATAATATTTTTAATATTTTTAAAACAACTGTTTTTAAATAATTTTATATAAATTTTTATTTAATATTAATTAGTTATATTATTAAATTATTTAATTATTTAAATTATTTAAAACAAATATAAATAATATTAATAAAAAAATATTATTTTATATATAACTATATTAATTTAAAACTTTATATTTATATTATATAAAAGTTTAAAAAAAAATAAATTTTTTTTTTAATAAAATAATAAATTATAATTTATAATTATTATTAATAAATTTATATTAAATTAAATATATATATTTTTTAATATTTATAATATTTTATAAATTTTTTATAACAATTTTTATTATTTTTATAATATATAAATAAAATAGTTTTAATAAAACATAAAAATTAAAATATATAACAAATAATTTTTAATATATAAATATATTTTATTTTATTATAATAAAATAATTTTATTAAAACTAAAAAATTTATTAATTTATTTAATATATTTTTAAATTTATTTAATTATATTAAGTTTTAAAGTTTTTACTATTTTTTTAATAGTTTTAATATTTAGTTTTAATTATAATTTTAAATATTTATTTTTTTAATATTAACTTTAATATAATAGTTTATTAAATTTAATATTATTATTTTTTTTTTATTTAATATTTATTAAATATATTTTTTATTAGTTTTAATATATTATTATTAATAATATAAAAATTTTTTAATTGTTTATTTATTGTTTTAATAAAAATATATTTATTTTTTTGTTAAAAATAAACTATTAAAACTAAAAATATTTAATATTTTAAACTTATATTTTTTAAACTTAAAATATTTAAATTATAAAAATAGCAATTTTTATTTTTTTTAAAATTATAAACTTATTAAAAAATAGCAAAATATATTTTTTATTTGTTATAAAAATTACTAATATATTAAATTAAACAAAAAATTTAATTAAAATAATTATAAAAATATTTTAAAAAATAATATAATATTAAAACAGTATTAAAAACTTTTAAATATAAATATTTTATTTATAAAATTTAATATTAAATAAAAAACTATAAAAAAACAAATATAACATTTTTAAATAATAAATAAACAAGTTTTATAATAAAATATATTATATTATTGCAAAAAAAAAGTATAAAATTAAAAATAAAAAAATAGAAATAATTAAATTATTTATTTTGTTTAATATAACTAATTTATAGTTTTAATATTTAATTTAATTAAAATTATATAACTTTTTTAATATATTATAAAATTAAATAATATATTATAATTTAAATTATTTTTTTATTACAATATTATTTAATATTTAAATATATTATTAAATTATATTTAAAGCTATAAGTTAATAAAATATTTAAAAAACTTTTAATATATAAATAATTAATATTATTAATTTTAATAGTATTATTTATTATAAACTAATTAATAAAAAAATAACAGCTGTTTAAATAGTAATTAATTTATATAACTTTTTAATAAATAAACTATTAGTTTTAATATTTATTAAAAATATAAAATTTAATAAAGCTATTAAATTGTTTAAAATAAACAAACAAATTAATAAATAGTTATTTTTATTTATAAAAGCTGATTTTTTTAAATTAAAAAATAATAATATAATATTTAATATATATATAAAGCTTATATTTATAAAACTTAATATATTTTAATTTATAATTTAATATTTTTATAAAACTTTTGTTTTATTTAATTTAAAAATAGCTTTTAATAAAATATATTAATTAATAAAATATAATATTTTAAAACTTTTTATAAATATAATAACAAAAGTTAAAAAAGTAATATATATATATTATTGCTAAATTTAATTAATATATAATTTTAATATAAATTAATTAAAATATTAATTAAATATTAATTATTTTATTAATAAAATAATAAATTATATATATAAATTAAATATATAAATAAAAAAAAAGCTTAGTATAAAAAAAAACTTTTTTAATATAAAAAAAAGTTTAAATTTTTTTTAAAACAATTTTAGTTCGATTAAAGTTTTTAAATATAAAATTATATATTAAAAAAGTAAAAATATTAAATAGTAAATTTAATTTTAAATATTATTTAAAATTTAAAATAGCTTTATAATAAAACAAACTTTTTATAATAAAATAAACTTTTGTAATAAATTTCTGTTTAAAACTTTTTATAAAAACAAACTTTTGTAACAGATTTTTATAATATATTTTTAAAACTAAAACACTGCTAAAAATAAAAAATCAAGCTTTTAAAAATACAAAGAAATTAGTCCGCTAAAATTTTTTATCTCCCCTTTCGGCTTATTTTAAAAACACAAATTCTCTTAACAGGCATATTCTGCTCTTTCTACTTTTACAAGCTCCCGAAACACTGAGCAATTATTACTATAAGTGGACATTATTGACTCCAGTGTTGTATAAGTACCCGCCCGGCTTCAGCAGTGAGCGGACGCGCTTTAAAGTGTTCTCAAGACTCTTCGTAGCATGAAGGACGAAAGATGCTACTACGACATCGAAAGTCTGTTTTTCAAATCCCTGTGAGCCGACATCGTTCTCTAGATCCAGAACACTGAAGGTCATTTGATCCGCGTATGGCGTAAACTCAGCTTTGGCATCGTCGAAGAAGCCTGCGGAGATATCGGTGAAAGTATAGTTCCCAAAGGCGTTCCTCGTGTGCTTGAGGATTTCTCGGGTGGCACCGCCAGTTCCAGCGCCCACCTCGAGTATCTGCGCTCGAGGATATCGACGTGTGATTTGAGTCACTGTCTTGGCGAGGATATATGTGCCTTGGGTCACACTCTGTGCTTCGGCATAGTACCTAGCTAGTAAGCCATCCTTCACTAGATGTTCTAACATTGATGTCTCTCCACGTATCGCTTGCGGCATGTACTCTCCAACAACGTGCATCGCCATGATTTCAGGATGCGTTGAATATGGCTCAGTAAGGCACTTGATATCGTCGAGGGTATCTCTATCCCAATCCCTTTTTGCGTATCTGTGTGTACCCTTCTGGGCCTTTCTGATTGTTTCGAAAGCAAAGTCCATATATGCGCGGTAGTTCTTATCTAGACGCCCTAGATGGTCTACAGGTATTTGGCGTTCTAGCTGGCGTAAGTAGAAGTAACTTCCACGCTCGAGAACTAGTGCCAGCTTTTCTTCTTCTTCTGTCGATTCGTATGCGCCTGGTATGTCTGCGTTAGGCTCGCTGTCGATCCAATCTGTTATATAGAAGGCCTGTTGGTCATTGTCCGCACTTGCAGGAGTAAATGGAACAACGTGTAGTCCTTCCACTTGCACTGCTGCAAATTTCCCGGTAGAATTGTGAATTTCAGCATCGCCTTTGAATCCAACCCCTGTGTGTCCATCGTAGGACTCGGGCATGGTGGCAACAAAGGGGACTCGATCACCGCCGCGCCAATTGCTCCCACAAAGTGAAGGGTTTATCCTCAGGCGACGAATATGCGACGGCAGATGTAAATTCCAGAGGCGGTTGTCATTTGGATAGCTGAAAGCCAGGATAATTGAATGAAATGCGGCATCTAAACAGGCCGGGTGGATGATCAGTGCATCGGCTGCCGTGTCACCACCGGACAGGGAAAGTGACCCGCTGGCTTTCCCCAACTTCCTCTTCATCGAGGACAGGGCACGGAACGGTCCCGTGTATCCATACCCTATATCATCTAACGCGGAATACGCAAGGTCGGTAGGTACGTCTACCATGTAAGGCTCGGCGCGGCGCGTCGCGGGTAGGATTTCGGGGTTGGGCTCACCGATCCGGATGATCAATTCCCCGGCGGACGCTAGATGGAAGCTCGATTGATCATCTTCACACGCCTCGAATGTGAAATGGGCAGTAATTCGGTCGTGGTTATTCCGTTTCACGTCGTTGATGACGCAACGAGTTTCGATACCAGAGTCCTGATCGTTGCTGAATATCACCGCCCGGTGAATAAACAAATCCTCGATCTCAATGAGTTGAATTGGTTCTCGGCCAGCGAGGAAAGGGGCAGCTTCCATCGCTACAACTGCATAGGCGGCAGCCGGGAAGACTGGCTGACCTTGTATACGGTGATGATGTAACCAAGGCAAATCGCGAGGGCGAAGGATGGCCTTCCATGTGGTTTGGTGAGGGGAACTGTGTGGCATTAAGTCACCAAGTAAAGAATTGACAGGGCGACTTGAACTCCGAAGGCTTTTTGAAAGACTCGACTCATGCCAATATCTTTGGCTATGATTCCATTGGTACAGTGGCAAGTCGGGAATAAAACGTCGCTTTGCTGGGCCGCCTAGAGCTTGTTCGTAGCTATCGAAATCGATTCTCAATCCGTCAATGTGAGTCCAGAGGTATCCAAACGCTTGAGAGATACTCTGTATAGCAATAGTGCTTCTCTGCAATAATCCTGTGTAGGGAAGGTCGATGCCGAGAACTTGAAGCGTGTCGCTGACGGGACCTTTCAAGGCTGGATGAGGGCCGACTTCGATGGCACCGTCGAAGCGATCTAGCGAAACAGCTTTCTCGATAGCTTGCATGAATAACACTGGGGATAGCAAGTTGTCTACCCAATACGATGCACTTACTCTCTCGAGTTGGTTCAACTCGTTGCTTGGATGAACACTGGACACCCAGGTGCAAGAAGAGCTTCGCGTACTCGTTTCAAGAGAAATACACTGCATCGACTCAAGGTACTTCTGCGAACATGGAATCATGTGATGAGAGTGATAGGCCTGGTCGACTCTAAGCATGCGTACGAATTTATTCTCGTCTTCAAAAATCTCCATCATTTCAGTAATCGCGTCCTCGTCGCCTGATAGAGTTACGCTCTGAGGCGAGTTGCACGCAGCGACTTTCACACGCCCTACGAACTCCTCGTCATTGCAGAGCTCCTCTGCATCAGAGAGTGTCGTTCCAACCGCAAGCATGCGGCCCTGTACCGCCTGAGGGGAGGCGGAGTCATTAGTATGCCAGCCACGAAGGTATGCGATACGGATTGCGTCGCGTGCAGACAGATAGCCGGCCGCGTATGCCGCAGCGATCTCGCCGGAGGAGTGGCCAACAACAGCGGCGAATTCGATCCCCGCAACTCGTAGCAGCTGTACAAGGATAATCTGCACCGCGGTGCAAAGAGGCTGCGCGACGGCGGCTTTATTCAAGTTGCTCGATGATATATCGGCTAGCATCTCTTGTCGCAAAGTCCAAGAAGGGAGGTACTTCTCAGGTAGCTGAGCGAGAACGTCATCCAGGTCAGCTAGCACCTCCGAGGCATACTCCGACGTCTCGATCAATTCGGCACCCATTCGGACCCATTGGGCTCCTTGCCCGGTAAAGACACCTAGCATCCGTGATTTGACAGATACATTTGGCCCATGAACCGCTCGGCGTGCTTCGAGTTGAAGGTTCTGTGGGAGACCCTGTAGGGAGCCACACAACACTTTGATCGCCGAGGCGGGGAATGTGATACGTAGTGGAAGGCGAGATCGGCGGGTGCGCAGCATCCAGGAGTAGTCTGTAGCGTTGGTGTGAGGATTCTCTTCCAAGTAGGCGGCGTGGGCAGCGAGATTCGCGCGAAGAGAGCTTTTGGACTGGGCTGAGAAGACAAAGGGGGTAAATGTAGTAGAATTCTCGCCCTCTGCGACAAGCTTACTCTCTTCCTCAAAACTCTCTAAAATTACATGAGCATTAGTACCCCCGAATCCAAAGGAGTTTACGCTGGCACGGCGACACTGGCCGGGATGGAGTGTAGGCCATGGTGTGAGCTTTTGCGGAATACGAAGGTGGCGGTAGAAGGGTTCGATAGCGGGATTAAGTCGTTCTAGAAGCAAGTTTGGCGGAATGTAACCTCGTTTTATTGCTTGAACGACCTTCAAAATACCAGCAAGGCCGGCCGTACTCTCGGTATGGCCAATCACCGTCTTGATCGAACCGACTAACAAGGGCTGGCTATCAAGCACGGGATCTTTACTCGTAATCCGCGACCCAAAGAAAGCAGTGTGTACCGCTTCCGCTTCAACCGGGTCACCTGCAGGCGTGCCTGTGCCGTGAGCCTCGAAATATTGGCATGGACATTCGGGACCGAGCTGAAGACCTGCTTTAGCATACGTTGCGGATATTAAGGCCGCCTGAGCTGCCGCACTAGGCATAGTGATGCCTCGACTACGGCCATCCTGGTTAACCCCAGTCTCCCGTATAATGGCTTCAATATGGTCACCGTCCGCAAGTGCGTTGCTAAGTGTCTTGAGAACGATGGATGCAACGCCATCACCGCGCGCATATCCGTTTGCTTTATGATCCCACATCCGTGACCGACCATCCGGCGACAACATGTTGAGTTTGCTCTCGTGGATGTAGGGTTCTGGTCCAAGTAACAAATTACTCCCGGCGGCCAAGGCGACGCGAACTTCCCCCGCGCGCAATGCCTGTACTGCTTGGTGTAAGGCAACGAGACTTGAAGAGCAAGCCGTGTCTACCGTCAACGACGGCCCATGCCAATCGAAAAAGTACGATATTCTGTTAGAAACTATGCTCCGAGCAGTCCCTATATAGTGTTTTAGTGAGTGAGTCCGTAGATTTGTTTTGACTACTGGTAAGCTTTCCTACCTATGGCTAAATACGTCGGCACATGTTGGAGATCGCGAAATTGAAGACTATCATAATCTACATACATGACGCCAACATAAACGCCAGTATCTGAGCCCTGTAGGCCCTCGATGGTTAATCCTGCATCTTCGAGACTCTCGTACACCGTTTCAAGAAGTAGTCGCTGTTGGGGGTCCATTGCCACGGCTTCAGCCTTGGTAATATTGAAGAATTGGGCATCGAACTCGGCAACGTCATCTTCTAAGAGATAGGAATGCCTGACATTCGTACGACCGGGATATTGAGAGTCGACATGATAAAATCCGTCTATATTAAACCGACTAGGGGGGATCTCTGTGAGTACATCCCGAGGCTGCTTAATGAGTTCCCATAGCTTGGAGGTAGAATTGGCACCACCGGGAAACCTACAGCCACTCCCAATGATGGCTATTGGCTCTGACCCCTTTCCCAGCGGAGAAGTGTTAGACGAATCCATGATAGAGAATGTTTGACGATGGACAGTGTGAATACAGTATGACAACGGTACCTGAATCAACTGTTGGCTTCATCATGTTAACACGTCGTTCGACCTCTAGAAACTATATACGACATGAGATGTCAGTGGTATTACTTGAACAGTCAACCGGTAGGTATCAAAAGCCTAATCTCTGCTATGCTGTATACAAATAGGTACTCCGCCATCTAAATTCAGAACAACTCATGCTGGCGACCAACATATCACGTAAACGAACCCGTATCGCGATAGCTCCCAAGACGAAAAAACCGTCCGAACGCCTCCCCGCGGCCTTTTCACCTATACATCCAGGTTTTCCAAGACTAGATATTACATAGACTTTCAATCCACTCAGCGCTAGTATCAATTTGTGTAGAATTGTCTAAACCATAATAGCGGCGCAATGTCGCTAATTGACGGGAGCTAGCTGACTGTGTTAATATCACCCGCTTCAGTTACAATGTCTCCGATGCCCTCCGAGCCTTTCGGGGACTTTCTCTACCACATTCACAGACTTACACTGAAATGATGCTTCTTATACATTTTAAAAGATTTATTAGGCACTTATGATAATTAAGCCACTACGAGATATAACACGCCCTCGGCACGTAATACAACACTGTACCTTGGTCAACGCAGTCAATTCTTCCAGCCACTAGGTTTCGCGCCGAGAACATATTGATAGAAATGAATTTCTCGAGTATCATATCCTTACAAGGCGGGTTACTCATAGGTTTCGGCGTACGTGTTCCCACGACTTCATTGAGGCGTCTCTATGTTTCTAGGAGTACTTAAGTTAAATGTATAGACAATAGATTACACTTTACGCTTTATTGCGATCGATCTATCTACTTTACTTCCATCCTCTAGCCAAATTCCCGGGCCCTAGAATTGCTGCCATTTCCAATGCATGGTATGGCCGTCAGTGGTAAGTTAGTCTATCTACCTACCTAGGTAGACAATAATGTTGTCTGGAGAGCAGCTAGAGTCACGAGAAACTAACATGATGTTGGTAGGCTATCGGGGCGGTATCCGTGGGCTATGCAACGCGTGCTGCGGGAATATGGTGACATGACCCTCAGCGCAGCCAGTAGGAATGAAATCTCATCGTCATTATAGGAGATGTCGTTCGTATCGCTCCAAACGACCTAGTCTTCATTACTCCGAAAGCGTATACCGGTAGGTGTAGTCCTCGTGCCAGATGAGGATCGGCCACTAAGCCAATGTTACCTGACTTGTTTCATTCTTCAACTCAGATATCTACGCGAGCGTCATTGACGGACGATCGGCATTCATCAAGTCGGACCTTCTTGATACGGGAGACAAGTACGAAGGGTTGGCATCTGAGCGTGATATTGAAAAACATCGCGCGGCGCGCAAGCAACTATCACCAGCTTTCAGCCCCAAGGCATTGAGCCGTGCAGAGCCCATCATACAGGCCCATGTTAACGAGTTTATACGCATGCTCGAAACATCACCGGCGATTATGGGTCGGGATATAGATATTTCCTCGGTATTCTATGCAATCCCCTCATGGAGTATCTTGAAAGGTGCCATCGCTAACAATATCTTCTCATGAATCAGTGGTTTGAGAGAGTGGCATGCGACTTGGGCGGCACACTAACTCTAGGCCATAGCTTCAACAACGTTGACACAGGTAAGCTCACAGTATAGTCACAGATATTACCCCCTTTTATACAATAGACAGAACGCAGCTGATCTAACGGATTGTATCCCCCGTTCAAAGGCAAGAATCATACGATTTTGGACTCTCTACTCCGCATCGGCCACTTTTTCACCGTCAGAGTCGTGATGCGCCGGTTTCCCGTGTTGTTTCCGTTTTCCTACCTCCTACTCCCGCCCAAGGTCGCCCTGAGCTACTTCAAAGCCCTCAGCGCGAGCAAGAATCTTGTGGTCGATCGCATGAGGCGACGACACGAGCAGAAGACGCCAGACTACATGAGTCAGTTCTTGAAAGACGAGAAGCTCGCTCCGCCGGTTGATTTCCTCGTGGCACAGGCCGGGCATCTAGTTCTAGACCATTTCGAGAGCTCCAGCGTGCTGTCTGCAGGCATGTACTTCTTGATGACGAACGCTAGCGTCATGGACAAGGTGCAGACGGAGCTGCGAGATAGGTTCCGTGCGCATCAGGATATCTCGGACAGAGCGCTGCAGGAGCTCCCTTGGCTCAATGCGGCGGTAGAGGAGATCTTGAGGTTACATACTAATGTCCCCTACGGTCTACCGCGGATCAGCCCGGGTTATACCGTCGATGGGCACTATGTGCCGAAGGGAGTGAGTGATTTCCTTCGCAGCATGGTATTCTTGTCACGCGACAGATATCCAGACAGACAGATTTGATCTACGATGACTCTAACAACACGATTTCGCATTTCCTAGGTCGTTGTTTCCACATGCGCCTATGCGACTACGCATTCGGATCGGTATTTCCACGCTCCCTACGAGTTCAGGCCCGAGCGCTGGCTCCCGGTAGGTCACCCTGACTACGATGACGCATTCGACCGAGATGACCGGGCGGCGTTCCGACCGTTTAGCGTGGGTTCGCGCAATTGTCTCGGCCAGGCCATGGCCTACCTTGTTTTGCGGACCATGTTTGCCAAGCTGTTGTGGAGGTTCGACTGGGACCTCGCGAACAAGGACGAGATATGCTGGGACAGGGACCTGCGTCTCTACATGACCTGGCAGAAACCACCAATCCGTGTACGCCTGGTCGTATTCCAGCCCCCAAAGGAGGAATCGCTATGAAGGAATGGGTAGGTTTGTATTAGCAGAGAGAAGTATCACTATCTAATATATAACATAAACGTGTTGAAGTGCCCTAACATCTGTTGGAGGTGACCCTGTAGATTGACCCCTAGTGATGATAATAAAAGCCGGGGTGGTGGCCCGAGTGTAATGGTCAGAATTACATAAGGTTAACTTGCTAAGCCGACTATTCGGATTACGGATATTCTTACCCTCATAGGGTGGTAATTCAATTTGAGTGTAGGTATTTTGCATAGGGACACGTGTAGAAACTGCTATATTTCTCGAGTAATACTTGGTTTTCTATCAAAAGTCACAGCTAATAAAATCCTTCTGTTTTTATTATGAAATTGCTTTAATATTGTTGCAGCATTATTTTTATAGTATTCCGTACGACAGGGTGAAATACGTGTCCAAAAAACGTGCGGGTTCCCCTTATCCCTTTAACTGCATTTTCAGCTTCGTGACGTGCAAGTGGAGTAACGGGGTTTCCTGTACCCATAATATTCGTATCAGATATGTACCTAAATTCCATTACCCCTTATTCTGACACCACCCTACACGTGTCTATATGTAGATCTTCACATGTTAAAAAACGCGTAAAAAATAATCCCCGCGACTCAAATAGGCACCTACCTACCTAGGTAATCATCCACCCTAAATGGCATGGCCGAGGGTGCCAAGTATTCTGTTCTTCCCATCATGAATTGTGAGGCTCTAGGCGATACGTCGCCGAACGCCATCTATTCCGCGCTTGAGCGAGCGAAACGGCCCCTGTGTCTGCTGAACGACATCGCGCGCGAATCCAGACAGTGTATCCTGGTCGAGAATGCCACCATAGCTCTCCTTGGTGCTCCACATGCGGCAGTCCGCGGGGATGCCCAAGAGATGCTCTATTTCGTGCAATTGGTTCTCGACAAACTGCGTCATCATCAGGATGTGCAGGCCAACCGTCTGCTTCAAGGCCAGCCTCGAACCCGACGGAGCCACCTGCGTGACAGCATTTGTTTTTTGCTGCGGCTCTTGCAGGTAGCGGTTGATGCAGTGCAGCACCACGTCGAACAGCTCGCCCAGTTGGACGTACGTAGACAGGAAAAGCAGTGTGCTGGCCAGTGTCGGCGGAGCGTAGGCTAGCTGCGTTGTTCCTGTTGTGCACCGAGGAGGGGCCATGGCCTGAAGCACCATGGCAAACCTCGTGGTTATGCTGAAGATCTTGTCCCAAGAGCCTAGCCGGACGGTTCCCTCGTCACACAGTAGAAGCGCATCTGGCTCAAGCACCTGTTCACGTGGATGTCGTATCGAGTGCGGCTCCCGAAAATGGTCACGGAGTTCGGCCAGTTGTAAAGCGATATGTCCTAGGATATCCGTAAGAGCCGTGGTCCAATGACTCCTCGTATTTCTCATGTGAGCCCATGCTACCCTCTTCTTCAGGTCGTTCCCTGCATCGTCGTCATCATCACCATCATCATCAATATTATCAACAACAATATCATCATAATCGTCATCGATTTCTGAACTGGCCCAGCTACGAGGGTCACTAGTAACATGCCCATTCATATTTTCGTGGCCTGTGCACTCGGCATCCTCCACGTCGCCGAACATGTTAGGGAAATGTTGGTCGTTGGTGTTGAACTCGAGAATTCTAGACGCCATTGGTAGCGAACAGGTAACCGAGGACACAGGACCGTTCAATACATCCGTCATGACATCAAAAGACAGCGGGTTGTTCGCAAAGAGCGTGGCAGAGAGTGGCGAGCTGGGTGATTCCACTACCGTCTCCGACTGTGTTAGAGCCGACTGGCTTGACATTGACAGCGCATCCCTAAACGTGCTTGTCCGACGTGTATTACCCATGGTATTGGAATTCGAGGTCCTCGAGCCATTGGCGTGACCATGAACGCGGTCCGCTCGTCGGACCTGGCCCTTCTGGACAGACGGCCGCCCAAGTGGCCGACCAGCGCTCATAGTACACCGGGTGCCCGCACGAACGCAGCGTCCACATGGCTCATCACCAAGCTGCGAGTCTGATCGGTCGCATCGCAACTTCTGCTCCCGGCATCGGTCACAGGCGTAACGTTTAGCGACTTGGTTATTCATATTGCTCGAGGTCTAGGGTACACCAAAAATTGGTCCAACACTTGGTAATCAACACATATTACCTTGTTTTGGAGGACGCGTATCCGGAGTCTCTTTGAACATGCTAAAGGGGGTGAGTGAGAAGATCCGAGATAGGAAATTCAGCCTCGCATAATGCAGCAAGCCATGCCATTATCGCGCGGATCACCACTTTTGACTATTGTTTTCTCGCCTCAGCGTGGTATGCAGGCTGCGCCGCATGTAGGCGCCAGGTCGTTAGACTGGGTAAGGTGCTCATGCGGAGGCATATCGATTGGATTCTGGACCATAACGTGGTTACATTCCCAACGCAGCAGGCGTCGAAGGAAAGAATAAAGGATCTGCCCGCCTGTGCGTGAGGAGTGCTGCGTAGGTAGGCACTCGGTGCTACGGGTGAGACGGCGTGCGGCGTCATCTGTAACTCTCATATATGTATGGCTTGCTGTTTGCGTACTACATTGTCCTGCACCATTCGACATGCTAATTGTCTTAGCAGCACTCTTCAGGCTGGTCACCGCTACTTGCCTCCATATACACATGTAATATAGCGAGAGTAAACCTGGCTTATGGCTTATGGTTCTGAAGAGTGCATAGAAGTGTCAGCCATGACTACTTTCATGAACAGTAAAGGTTCAAACACTGGTGCCTCGTGACACTCACATTGTATTTCAACAATATACAAATGGCTTGTCTCATAGTGGATGGAATATCACATCTGTTATAGCTATTAATATTATAAACAAGCAAGACATTACGATATTAATGTGAGAAAGCCATAGCATCTGGCTTGATGCTACTCATACGTATCGAAGCGTAAAAAGTAACCCCCGCACTCCCCTAAAAGGAGGGGGGTCACGTAATACACAGTAGCCCGACAGCCGCCGTCGAGTAACACTGGCTTGTCATCTCATCCCCTGTCTTCTACGGGGAAGGGGGGGGGGGGGGGGAGTGAAAAGGAAAGAGACAGGGAAACCCGGTCGAACAGAGGAAAAGGCATGCAAATTAGCTCACAATAAAACCTCCGGTTAAAACTGGAATAACAGGCAAGTCTGTTTCTCTATATCATGAGCAACTAGGTAGATAATCACTTATTTGAACAGGGCTAAATAGCCCCGATTTATCTCCGATATGTCGTTCGGAGGGTTATAGTTGTGTACTCGAGAGATACCTCCGGCAGGTAATGGAATAGATGAGCTGTGCCGTAATGCACTATACTACCGACAGCGTGGTAGGTTCGTTCCCAGTGCCAGAAATACCCCAGAGATAAATCAGCGATTTGCAGACCACATACCGCTTAAAACATATAGCTGTTGCGCGGCCAATTTGGGAGTTTATCTAGAAGAAGAGGCGAGCCTAGGATAGGCTGGAAAATGGCAACGCGGTGATGCAAGTAAGGTCTTAAAACTACATGCAGCCGACCTGTTTCATTGTCATATAGTCTATTCTCTCGTATATTTTATTTATGTTTCAACGGCTTAACTCGGATATTAGATGACCTCGAGACTAAAACTCCGCTCGCTCGCCCTCTGTGAATCAACAGGAGTAAGCAATCGTAGCCTATCTATCTAGGTACCTACCTAACTATTACGTTCTTCAAAACAGCCAAGGATTATTGTCAATCTCAATGTTTACCACGGTCCTCTATAGTACCGCGGGGTTGATCCTCGTAGCATATGCTGTAGATTTCCTTCTCAGTTTCCGGGACGATCCTCAAGAGCCACGTTGTATCCGTCCTATGATCCCCCTTATCGGGCATATATTAGGATTATTTCAATATGGGCCAGCGTACTATAATAGAACCAGGTTGGAAGATGGATTCCTTACGTTTATTGCTCTCTGCCCTAAAGCACTGCGAGCAACCCCTCTCCCCTCCCCCTGCTTATCCTGTCGGGCGAAGCCAATTGATAGAAGATTCGCCTCATATGATACTTATCATCTTCACAATCATTAGATCTAACATCAGACAATAGTGCAATTGCGGGCTCCGAGATATACACCCTAACCGTCGCCAACTTCAAGGTATATATCAGCGCCTCCAGCCGCCTCCTGCCCCTGATCCAGAAGCACTCGAAAGCGCTGTCCTTCCGCCCGTTCCTCCAGCTCACGGCGCGAAAATACGGAGATGCCACGAAGGCTACGTACGAGATCTTTGGCGGCGCTCTGCCCGACGACCTGAGCCATGCGGTAAAGATGAGCCTTGCTCCAGGCCCGTTCCTCGACGACCTCGTCTTGCGCATGGGCGAGCGCGCTCTAGTTGATATAGACGCTCTGTTGAAACCGGACCCGAAACCGGCAGACGGAGTTGGAGTCGGAGATGGAGCGCGGCGCTTCCGCCTTCTGGAATGGGCGCGCCATGCTGTTGTCCAGGCGACGAGCTGCGCCGTCTATGGGAGGGATCATCCCTTCCTTGAGCCAGACGTGGAGCAAGCCTACTGGTGAGTATATCATTCTCCCTTAAACCTGCTGCAAAGTTGGCTTGATATCTCATTCTAGCCGTACTGTATATGTACAACCTCAAGTAGAAGAAGCCCGCTGACATCCTTTCTCCCCCACAAAAAGGGGCTGGATGACATATCTCACAGCACATCTGGTCGGCTGGCTAGACTTCACTGGCCGCGGCTACGCGCTGCGACGACGCGTCTTTGACGCTCATTTCAAGTACTGCAAGGCGCTCCCCCCGGACGCATCCCATCTCATGCGCGAGCACCAACGCACGCTCGCCGACGCGGGCGTCGCGCCCGCCGACCGCGCCAAGCAAGCCGCCATCTTCACCATTGCGTCCTTCAGCAACTCCGCGCCAACGCTGTACTGGACGCTCTGGGAGCTGTACTCGCGCCCCGACGTCGTGGCTGCTGTCCGTGAGGAACTAGAGATGAGCGGGGCTGTGACGGCCCGGCGGGAGAACGGCAATGGTTTTGTTTTAGATGTCGCGGCGCTAAAGACCCGCTGTCCGCTGCTGCTGTCTGTTCTGCAGGAGACGCAGCGCACGAGACACGTCAATCCGAGTTTCCGCAAGGTGCTGGCCGACACTCTGCTCGATGGGCGGTATTTGCTCAAAGCGGGCCGGTATCTGCAAGTCCCTGGGAACGTGATCCATCACGAGCCTAAGATCTGGGGCGACTCGGCTGCTGTGTTCGATGCGTATCGGTTCGTGAAGAGGGAGGGAGGGGAAAGGGGGAAACACATTAATGGCGGCGGCTTTGGCGATCCTGCGCTGGCTGCTACGGCTAGTGGCTTTGTCCCCTGGGGCGCTGCGCCGTATCTCTGTCCCGCGAGACAATTTGCTACTACTGAGATCCTGATCGTGGCTGCGCTGCTAGTTATGCGGGCTGATATACGCCCCGCTTGCGGGACGTGGGAGAGGAATCCTGCGCTGAAGATCTCGGATCTTTCTACGCTGTCGCCTCCGAGGCGGGACATTGAAATGGAGGTTAGCATCCGCGAAGCCTGGGCGGGTACGTGGTCGCTCAAATTGGAGGAGAGCAGGAGTCGGGTTCCGCTGGCTTCTGGGTAGGAGGATGTGTACCTTAGAATGGTGTGTGCTATACTAGTCGGAGAGCTTTATCTTCCTATTTCATGATTGAATTACTACAATATTACAGGGTTTTAATACAGCTCCGTCGTTGTTGTTCTTTAGTTACCGTGTTGAATGGTGACATGTAATTTGATGTTTAGAACAAGTCTTCACGGAGAATCTACAAAGATTGACCTATGCAGTCAGTCCTCACTAATTACTTCCCAAGACTACCGTTAACGGTCTCTGACGAAAGCTCGGCAGCCTCAAGTGGGTGTGTCGCAACACAGATCTCAGGCTCGTCGTTATCGGATCGATCATCCTTCGCGACACCCTGCACAACGAATTTGTACGCACTGCGCATCAGACAGTATAGCCAGAATAGATTAAGCACCTGCAATGCCGCCAAGAGGACAAAGGTGATGACATTGGAGATGTTGCACTTATACTGCTGTGTCTCCCAATTCAGCTTGTACGGCCCGACGGTCTTGAACTCTGTGAGGACGGACCAGAGGATGGCGAGGTTGATGTAGTGGCGTAGATATACCCACATGGCAATGCAGAGTGCGAAGGAGGCTCCTTGGGCCGGGTGATCGATATAATTCAAGGACTTGGATATCTATGTAGAACATTCTGGTTAGGAAGGGAATAAATGGAGGGCGAATGGAGGACGAGGCACTAGTACAGGTAGCAGGACTTACGGCGAGGAAAAAATCGCTGATATCGTGGGTTAGATACACGGCAACCCCCATGTAGGTGAAATGGAAGCGATAGCTAAGCCCGATGAGAGCGATGGTCACGATATGGTGACAGATTAATTCCTTGAAGTCCTTCCGCCGCTTTTCTACGCCCAACAGCATGACAATTACTTGCTGTACCCAGAAGGCCGCCTGAAAGAGGTAGTAGAACTTGAAATCGGCAGTGTGCGTCTTGTGTGGGAAAGCCTCGTACATGCCCGTGGTATTGAAGTACCACACAGGAGTGTGCTTCATACAGTACAGACCCAGCGGGCCGACGAAGGCGATGTAAATCGCCATATACATCTGCTCCATGAAGCGCAGCTGCTTGCCACGCTGGTGGATGCCTAGTGCCCTCGCCAGGGGATTGAGTACCTCATGCATGATGAACTCGCGCGTAAACGACAGAACACAGGTGTAGAAGGCCACGTGCGCAAGATCCCAGAGCCCCTTTCCGTAATGCGGGGCACTGCTGCCATCTTGGCCCTCGAGCTTGTATGAGAGGAAGAGGAAGTGGTGGATGACGTTTGCATCTGTCGGGTTCAGGGCGTAGAGGGAGAGAAAGCCAGTGATCAACGCCAAGGGTAGGGCCCAGGTGCGACGAGAAAAGCGTAAGGATGATGAGGTTGTACGACGCTTCGAAGAAGAATGGCTTGGGTTCTTCAGAGAAGTCGGGACAGGACCAGACCCGGCTCGGTTGACAGCAGCGCCGCGCGAGCGATTATTGTTCTTCAGAATCGAACGAGACGCATTTGTGCGTTGACGCGCCGCACCATCCCCGCTGCCCTTCTCACTCATCTGGCTTGAGTCGAGGGCCCAAATAGTACATGAAGTATCTAAGTAAACAAATGAGTAATGAATGAATGAAAGAAATAAAGATAGAAGATGCAGTAAAGATTAATTGAGACAGAGGTAGGAGACGTGTCAGACACTGAGTGAGACAAGGCAATCTTTTTTTAGGGGACTTTCATATTTCCATAGCCACGGAGGCTCGTTTCATTTGCAGGCACGGCCTAGGTATTGAAAGCAACACTCATGTGCCTACCTACAGTATTTACTTACGTGAAGTACCAATGAGGATCGGGCATCTGGTAAAAGAAAAGAAAAAAAAAACGAGGGGGGGCACTGAGACAGTATGTAAGGTACTACAGTACCAATCATACATAGCAGATCCTTGTGTATTATACATCACACCAGCATAGAAAAGGCTACTTAAATGCATTCGATGGTCCTTTTTTATCTTATCTTATTTTATTTTTCAATTAATCTAGTTGACGGCATGCACACTACCACGAAGAAGTGTCGAGAATCACGAGGTCAGCTCAGCCATAACCCAAATCGATCCTTCATATCAAAGGGCATCCATTACCTCTTTGTTGCTCTGTATGTAAGTAAAAGTTTAATATTAAATTTTATGCAAAGAAGTTTAGCACTAAATGGCTCTCTGCTATTGATCATGGACTTCACGTTTCACTCACCCCTACTACGTACGCAAGACCGCCATCATCCTAGGTTACCAACCTACACTATGTACCCAAGTCTTAGAAAGGAAAAAGTCTGACACACTGCATAAAGCCTTCCAAAGCAGCCAAAATTCTCTACTTAAAGGCCCCGAAAAGTGAGCCTGATATGTACCTAGGTACACTATGACTATTGGTATATACATATACTTACCTATTGAGTAGGTACCAGGTATGTAGGTATGTCTAAATCTCCCGAATAGGGATGAGTGGGGCCGAGCCGCCAGCCGCCATCCACCATCCGCGAGCTCCGACCAGATAAGGAGAACCCTTACCCTCCCCTCACCCTGCTATGAAGAAAGGAATTGGCAAGCACGTGTCAAGTGTACAGTATCTTGTAGGATCGCACTTTAATGCCTACCTTCTAAGTCTTACCTTCAGCTCCCCATCATTGGTGACCAGTCAATTGGCTGTGGCCTATCACGACTGGCACTGCGTATGGTATACGCCGCCGCCACGAACACGCCCGTGCGGCGTAACGTTTGTGTCAGTGGCAGCATGCATGTCATCAATAATCTCTGCCACCCAGCCATCTTCTGAGTGCGGCGTAATTTTGGTGGCTCTCAATTCGCCAGTTATATTGCAGTGCATCTATGCGACTTGTCTGTCCTCGCTGTGCCCCGCTCCCCTGCTCCTCACATGGCGCCTCAAGCCCTTGAGGCCCAGGCCCTTAGTGCCGACGACTTCTAAGGTCTTGACTTCGTTGTGCACCTCCCGCTCAACAACGGCTATCGTCGCCACTAATTGATGGCTCTCCAACTCACTGTCATCTTCCTCGTCGCAGTATCCCAAAATGGTTAGAGATATCAACAATCCTCTGGCAGAGGGAGTGGGCCGTGCATCTGGCTGGCGCGACCACTATAACAAGACGACGGCATCCATATAGGGGAATATAAATAGGCGTTCCAGTATACCATGAGGAAGAGCACGTGGTGCGTCGCTAGCCATGTGATTGTGAATAACCCAAACAGAATATCGCAGATGGTATTGAAGCCTACGCATTCCAGACATTTCGCGAGCTATCGGGTGGACTAGGAATTCGACCCGGTTTGATGCATGTTGTATCATTCACTAATGGTCATTTCTACGATTGTTGATGTTGGCGACGGTGAGCTGCTGCGCCCAGGATGCCCATTGCGCGGGCAAGTACAACTTTACGTGGCTGTTGATTTCTTCCTAGGGCTACTGGGAATATATATACTGGCAATGTGGCTGCGGCCAAGAGCGAAAAATCAAAATTGAGTGATTCAAAATAGGTACCATGCCGACGTTCCAGAAAACGGCTTCGTACATGGAAATCCATCCCTGCTCCGAGAACTTGACGATATTCTTGAAAGTCGAGGCGTAGTGTCTCGCGATCGAGGCGAGGATCTATCTCTTAGAACCGCCACGGGTGCCGCACAATAGGGTAACGCAGAATATCGCGAAGCAGAGGACTCCGGGGCCGAAGCGTGTCTATGTCTTACATCCTCGATCGCTATTGGTGTTGTAATGTAACTCGCCAAGCTACTTCTAACCGGTGAGAAGAGATATTAAATGTGGCTGGGCGCGCTACCTACCTACTATGGTATGTGGTCGCTCTCCAAATATTAAAACACTGTAGCTAGATACCTACATTGGTATTGGCTTAGACCTCCTTATTGAATCTTCTCAACTTGGGGTTGATCATAAGTATCTTTGCAGCACAGGCGGTTCAACGGCTCCATCTCCATCTCCATCTCCTTACCTTTCGTATCCATGCCATGTCTCAGCTGCCAGACGGCACGGTGGGCGACGCAGTAGGGGTGTTGATCTTCACATTTACCTGTCTTTTTACCAATATTCTTCTACTGTGGCTGTACTGGAAAGCTAATGAAAAGTTACATTGTCTGTCATTCGAAACCCTACTCGATGAATAACTTTTTTGCTTACTTGTCTGCGCGCACCCAGATGTGGTCCTAATCGGCTACTTTGCTCTATTGTGCACCATCAGTAGCATTATCCAGCAGATCTACAACTACACGTAAGACTGAGAAGAAATGAGTTCATTTGGGGTAGATACTGACTGACTGCTTCAGCCTCTGGACCGATTTACTGTGGCAGCAGCTGTATTACATAAAGGCGAACTACCAGAATGCCGACGTTATATTTCAAAACGGGAACTTTGGCTTCATGCGCGTTCTCGCCATCATACGTATGTCGCATTTGCTCCTATCCCACCCCGTCCCCGTTATCCGTTTAACTGACTATTTACGTGAATCTGAGAAGGATTGTTCTGCTATATCGTAGAGACAGGCTATTTGTTATCATAGTGTGTCACCCCCTATTACATAAACTCTGGGTCATCTCTAAACTATCTATCAGTTGCCTCCAAATCTACTTAACATTGTTAGGCTTCTGGGAGTCAAGAAAGTCAGTAGAGTTTATATGGTGCTTGGCCGGTCAACTCCTCCCAATCCTCGGAGGTGTCATTACCATCGGCTTGCTTCAGACACCAGCAGTGCAGAGCAGCTTCGTCGTGTATCTGATCGTAGCGAATGTACAATGTAAGCTCAGCACTTTCGACACAGAGTTACAGATGTGCACAGGTATTGATTTCATGTTTTAGCTCTCTTCAGCTGCTCGGTTAGCATTCTCCTGCTCTTCTTCATAGTTCGAATATTCGTTCAGTCGAGACTCGTGTGGAGACGTTTACGATCAAGTAGTGGGAGTAGCGACTTGGATGGACGCCAACAGCGACAACATGATCGGCCCGCCGCTCGACAAATAGTCACTTCTTCTTACGCGACTCATGGAGTAGTGTTTGATGACAACTGGCTAGTTCTGAGACTATCGGTGGCTATTATTCTCATCTCGTAAATCCACCACCATACTGCCTATTATGTCATCCCCCCTTGACACGAGTTAACATTTTATAGAGGGTTCATCGTAGCCAACATCGTTACGCACTTACCCCAACGCGACGATATTTTAAGAGACGCACAATCAACCGAGCCTGATCTAGGCCCCGGACGAGCTAGATCAAACATCATCGGCTACATATTTGGCGTCACGCCTGGCCTCGCCATTTGGCTTGTCTTCGGCCTTTCCAAAGCATTCCGTCGGATCATGTATGACACATTCATACGGAGTAAATGGTGGAGGAGGAAGAGCCTAGAAACGCTTCCGCTAGAAACATATGTCATCAACTCTACTTATAGTGGAGGTCTCCCAGTCCTACCTGTCACGTCATTCGAAGGGCATGGACTAGGATGTAATATTAGGGGGTTACCTAATCGGACGGGATCCTCCAGCTCAGCGGATGCTATAGTTTTGCTTCGCTCTACGGCTATGGCTTCAGCGGACAGCCGTTAGTTCGGACTGTGCGACATAAAACTACCCGCCAAACCACATGAGCAGCGCATAGCTACAAGGACCGTTCATTGGGACGATTTCGGCGGCGTGTCCGACTAGTCTGTCGTAATCAAAGGTTGCATTTAACATATCAGTTATTTCTCTCATGTAATATGAGCTCCAATACCTTGGTGCAGCGACGTAGTTTAAAACCCAACAATCACAAGCATTCACGTGCGAGAAAAAGGTTCATCTCAAAGTAGCTAACGTTCCAGAAGAGCTTTCGACCTCGTCGTAGCCGCTTGATACGCCAAGGGGCCCGGAACCCGGATGATAGACAGCCTCACTAGGCATTCTTCTTCCTGCTCACGAATTTACACATACAAGGACGCGCCATCTTCAAATTCAGCTCAACCCGTATCCGCTGCTCAGGTTCGTTTGCTGGAACCTGAATATCCTCATACTCTTGGCATACCCTTGCTAAGATGTATTCCATCTGCTGCTGACCAAAGAACCGCCCTAGGCAGTGGCGAGGACCACTGCCGAGCTGCTCAGTTTCTGACCGTTCTGTCGTGTGACGATAGCTTTGATGAGATTGGGAGTGGAACTTACTGATTGTACGGAATAAAATGCCAGCGGTCAACTTCAGCACCTTCCCAACGACTAGGCCTCCAGACAAGGGCGTCGTCGCCCCAGATGTCCTTGCGTCGCTGCATTCCGCCTAATGAGTAGACTGTATTCTATAGTCAGTAATATAGCTAATCCAAATGTGATAATTAACTTCTTATACTGACTAATTGTCGTATCTTTAGGCACCGCCAGAGGTTCCTGGCCGGTTTTGCCGCCCCCAGTCGAGAGTGTCGCGTCTTCGAGCGCCATCCGCACATTCAAACCCACTATTTCTATTAGCGGGTGTTTCGACCAAAGTGAAGCATATCAGCATACGAGGATGGTACAGTCGAAAGGTTTCGTTGATGACGTGTCGGATATGTGTCAATTCTTTCAGATCACTCGCAGTTGGCAGGTTCTCGCCACAACTGATAATGATTCGATATCTGATGAGATACAAAATACTTCCATGAATCAGATCTGGTATATGGAATGTACTTACACGCTAAATACTTGCTCTTTCATCTGTTTCAGCACCTGCGGGTTCTTGGCTATCAAATAAATGGCCCAGGTGATGAGGATCGCGGAGGGGTCCTGGAAATGTCAGTGGAAACATAATAATAGGGCGAGACAGACGAAAAAGCCAAACGAGATTGATATACCTTGCCACCAAGCATGATGGACATCATGGAATCCTTGAGATCCTGCATCGAATGCCTGGTCAGCTACTAAATCTTGCGAGCATGTAGTTGGGTTACTATACCTTGTACGACTTCTGCTGGCTCACTAAATCCTCTAGCATATTGTAGTCTTTAGGGGATTTGTGAGACACGCCTCTTGCGAAAGCCCTATCTGCCACTCCAGTTGTGTATGCGTCTAATTCTCTTAATGCCCTGGGAGCAAGATAGCCGTCTTTAACATAGTATGCCAATTTCCTGCGTTTCAATCAGTACGATTGTCGTATTAAGACGGTATTTTTAAGATTTTCTTACCCGAACAGCATTCTCGCTGTGTTAATGGGATGCAGCGTATCCATCGGAGCTCTGAATGGAGGATCAGAGGTCAACGAGTTGGCCGATTCGCCGAAAAATACATCAGTCACGACATCGAGCTGATATCGATCGATCAAATCATACAGTTCGACGGGGGCGTCTGTAGATAATCGTGCGAAGAGCTGACGAGCGTGCTTCTCTGTAATCTCTAGATCGTCTGTACGAAGCTTGCCCACCTTGGAGAGACTTTATTAGCAAATGCGAGATGTATTGAAGGTAGTAACATATACTCACATGGGACTTGATACGTTCTTTGCTTTGATGCCAAAGATCACCATCAACTTTGGCGTGTGTCGTGTGTCAGCATCACGCCGTTCGGCCGACAGAGATAGAATATAGAAATCTCACCAACGAAGATTTGGCTATCACCAAGCATATCCCCCCAGATACGTCTTGTGACTTCACCTCTGCCAAAGCTTAACCACTATGGATGTTTCATTTCAGCATATTTCAAAGATTCTAATGTCTTCTACTACTAAGTTCTCGATCATACATACCCGTGTCAACATGATATCCTTGATATTCTCAGGTGCGTCTGTGAAGATCAAACCAGTGCCAAACATTCGCAGCTCAACGGTTCGACCAGGAGCAGCGTCAAGCCAGCTACATACGAGCTCAAAGAAAGTGTACCGGAAAAACCTAAACAGCGAGTACAGGGCAAGATCGATACCTGCAATGAGTTAGATACTCCGCATAATACCCTGAGTGATGATCAACAGACCTAGGGGGGCTTTTGATGGGACACGTGGAGGAGGAGAACCGAAGCTGCGCAGTCTGTAATCGCGACGCAACCTCGCTCCAAAATCCAATGCATAAAGCATCGTGAGCACGAACGCTCCATAACACCCATATGCCCATAAGGGATGCGCTGGTGTATGAATCTGCGCGATAAGACCTGTCGTTTCATTGGTGGGCAGCATGATGAATGGTGGACTAAGAAAATAGAACAATAGTATAGTATAAAAAGTTGACTAGATCTCCAACCAGATCGATCATACTAATATCACGCATTGCCTTAGTGCATTTTGATTTTTTGGTGTTCGGGAATTTTTCAGTCGTATGATGCTATATTCCAAACCCAAACATAGTTTATATTTAGCCCAGCATCAATAGCATAGTATCATTTTCTTATCTCCTGCGACGAGTTTACTAGACCCTTTTCAAAGCACTGTTAATCCGGCAGTCCAATCGCAGCTCGCACAGTTGCTATCATAACTTCGGGGAGTGCCGTCCGACTTTCATTCCGATGCTTGAGTCGGGGGCTTTTCGGAAGCATTGAGAGAAACTCTCCGGTGCTGACGCTGTATGCCCTCTTGACGCTAAGACCGGAGGGTCTGAATTTTGTGTCATAGGCGTGTTTTCGCCGCCCATGTCCGCATTAAATATGCCAAAAGACCATGTCGTAGAATTCAGCAAACGAAGTGATTTGGCCTGGCCGGCCATATTTGCAGTCGACTACGATGGCGTTACGCCAGACGATGACATGTCTCACACAATCGGCCGATGGAAAAGGTTCGCCGGTGATATCAAGGACGCATCCCTTTCCGGCCATAGAAGAGAGCTACCATGTGTTAGTCAGGGTTCTAGTCGTTGCTCTAAACCCCACCGATTACAAGATGCCGGAATATCATCCCGTGCCCGGTGCCGTCATGGGGTGCGATTTCTTCGGTACCGTTGTCGCCACCGGTTCCGAAGTTGACAAAAAGCTCATCGGAACACGGGTATGTGGTCCAATGCATGGCTCAAATCCCGGTAACCCTCAATCCGGTGCCTTCGCCGAGTATTTAGTTCAGGACTCCAGGCTTTTAATCCGTGTACCTGATACCTGGAGCGATCTCGAAGGGGCAGCGCTTGGTGGAGTCGGTTGGGCGACAGTCGCTTTGTCAATGGAGGATTCCCTGAAACTCTCAGGGAGGCCATCTAAGCCCATTTCACCACGGGCCGATGGTAGTCGTGTACCGGTACTAGTCTATGGCGGCGCCACAGCTACCGGAACAATGGCGTGTCAACTTCTATCAAGGTCGGTTACATTGGGCTAGTCTAATTGGCCGCCTACGATTCTAACTTGATCGCAGTGCTGGCTACAACCCTATCGCTACATGTTCACCAGCTTCTTCAGGCCTAGTAAAAAAGTATGGAGCTGCGAACACTGTCCCCTATTCATCTACAAATTGCGGAGAGATTATTCACAATATGACAAACGGTTCTATTCGCGCAGCCATAGACTGCATCACAACGCCAGAGTCAGTTCGTTGCTGTTTCGCCAGTCTTGGGCGCGCCGGGGCTAGATACGCAGGGCTCGAGTTCGCGCCAGTTGAATGGAGAACACGGAAAGCGGTCAAAGTAGATATGCCCATGACGTATACTGTCATGGGCAAAGAGGTCAAGTTAGATATGCCGTACCATAAAGATGCCGATCCTTCAAAGCTTGAGCTTGGGGCGAGATGGTGTCGGGAAGTTCAGCAACTTGTCGATGAAGGGCGGTTGAAGTGCCACCCAGTTCGCGAAATCCCAGGTAAATGGGAAGGCATCATTAAGGGCTTGGAAATGATCAAAGAGGGTCAGGTGCGAGGTCAGAAGCTGGTGGTACGTATCAGTAGCTCATAGAAAGCACAGAAGGAGTGAGAGTAATATTAGACGCGGAAGGAGAGAGCTGGTAGATGCTGATGATTACCAGTACTTGATATGCGATGCCACTAAGATGAGATAGGGGCCCTCGAAATTATCATTACACAAATCGAGGTCGGAAGCTTCAAAGATTCCGACCGTTCGGAGGCTTTTCTATGAATGCTACCCGACTTATGTAGATAAAATGCTCGCTTAGTGTACTCCCTACCTGTATGAGAACAAAATTTCAATTCCGAATTGAATGGAATAGCAAACATCTAAGCGCTTTTTATCGCGGAATCATCAATATCTTTGATTAATCGTGATCGGCTACCATGTCTGCGGATTACTCCTGGGCCAAGCATGATGGCGTGTGGAAACGCAAACTGGGTGGCATGGAAACATTCTATCTCACGCTAGCTTCTCCAGAGGGACATCCCGTCCACTGGATGGTCGGCTGTTGTGTCTCGCTCTTATATCACGGAAAAGACCGCGTTGACATCCAGGATGCGCTCCGGCAAGCATGGAAGGACACACGTCTTAAACTCCCAACCCTCGCTTCGACGGCTGACCGGGCGAATGGCGAGATAGTAGTCAGCGGGGATACAAGCGGTGTTGCGATGGACAAATGGTTGCGAAAATCGTTCCAGGTCCACGACGGCATTACCGCGAACGACTTATTCTCCAATTTCAAAAGCCAGCTACACATTACGCTACACTTTCTGCGTGGTGCTAACCAATGCTTGATACAGGCTCCTCATGCTCTCATTGATGGGCGAGGGATGCTTCAATTATATCATGCATTGTTTACAGCACTGGGCAACCCACCGAATCAAAATTGCACAGATGTCGCCTGCAATAGCCCATTAAACCTTACGTTGCCATATGATAAGTGGCTTGGACTATCACCGTCTCCATCTAAGAATAACTTGACGGCTGCAGAATCAATATTCAGGCGGATATTGGATCAGCAGCAACCCATTCGGCTCCCAGGTGTTGATTTCGACATTCAACCCCAGCTAGCAACACATACAGATCTTGTCTTAACCGAACATGAGACTCAGTCCATTATCGCCGCGTGCAAGCAAAGAGATATCACTCTGACTTCGGCTTGGCATGCTGCTCTTGCCATGGCAACCAAGGTGAGTTAGCTAGAAGGATAGTGTTCATCGAGGCCGTTCACCCTTTATTCATAATAGGGATCACTAACCATTTCGGGCAGACCATTCAATCTGCGGCTGGTGAGAAGGGCACTTCTTTTGTTCAGTTCACCACCATCGACCTAAGACGTTGGTTCCCGCCACACTTCCGTCCGCGAGAAGACTCCATCGGGAGTTTGCAGACGGCGCTCCCTTTTGCTATCAACGTAGACAGGGACAATACATTCGAGGCGCTCAGTCGTACGCTTCACGCCCACTACAAAGACCCCTTCGCGTTTGCAGATCACGACTTCAACTATCTCACCCCTTACATGGCCGCGTCAAAGCAATTCCTCGAAGCTGGCGGCGTACCACCGAGTAGTACGCCTTCACTATCTAGCATGGGGAAGATCGGCGACTTTCTCGCAGATAGATATGGGGATTGGGAGCTGACTGATTTTTGGATCAGCTCGACGATGCTAACGGGGGATTTTCAAATGTATTCATGGACATTCCGCGGACGTCTGGCATTTAGCGTCTGTTATAACGAGGCATTCTATGATTATAGTGATGTGAAAGCCGTGTTGGACGAGACGAGACATCAAATTCTGACTGGACTGGGCGTTGTGCTATGATAGACACATTAAGTGTGCTCTGAAAGTGGACTGTATCACGATATCACTTTATGTACTATAGAGAAATAGGGCACAAGGCGACCCAGCTCTGATCATTCAGGAGTAACGGGTAGTTCAGGTTATCGTAAGGTCGGATACGCTATGGTCTGTAAGGACTGGTTAGGCCTCATCAAGATCATCAAATTACGAGATTAGGAATCCGGAGCCCGTATCAATACTCCCATGAAAGGTTTCGAGCCGCAAAAAAGGTTCCAGAATATTAAGTGCCGCGTAATCGTCGGCGCCGACCAAAACCTAGGAGTAAAGGATCCTTACGGCTATTTCGAAAGACAAAACTTGAACCTCCGAAATTATACAGTACAGATATCCAAATAACTAAAACTTCAAGTTGTTTTTAGCATCTTTAAATTCAGAGAGTAAAATGGTAGGTCAAGGACTAGGGTATAAATACGCGGCCGAGCTATCCTCACACGTAATACCTCACTACCAACCTTCAGGTGTCCCCCTTTTCTATTTAAAATACTCAGCGCGACTCATTGATGTCCACGGTATCTCTATTTACTTCCTAATCATTTCTCATGATTTCGGACTAGATTTTTGGTGCGCCTCATACGTCCATTGTCCATCGGTTTCACACGCACTGTCAAACCATTAAAGACAGCAGTGACTTAAACACCACTATCAAGGGTCTTGCTAGATATCATCGCAATTCCTCAAATTGACGATGAAATTATTTGAAAAGGGACCCTACATCATTGGGGTTTTCGTTGGGATGACCGCAGGGGTCTTGGCCACCTGGGCCGTCCTTCGTTACCGCTGTTCATCGATATGCCCAGCGCACGTCCCCGATAGCACGAGTTCCACTCCGTACATATTACCGTACTTTTCAAAGAATTCTACAAAAAGTCACGAAGACATGCACAACTTAAAGACCTATCTATACAAGTGTGGGATCTGGGAATCCAACACTACACTATTCTCGAGCGCCAACTTCACAAAGATCGATCCAGATGATTTTGATCAAATGACTAACGGGACCGAGCCATCAAGTATATCTACATATGGGTACAACCTCAACTATCAGCCGTTCCGCCGCCGTAGGGATACAGCGTCGTCTACAAGGGATCATGTATTGTTTGGCAATACCTAAAAGAATGCTACCGGGGATTGGGAAGGGGCAACTTTGGTGATGGAAGGCGAGTCATGCGACGTATTTCCGGACGTTGCGTGCCTAAATCTTCCTAGAAGGGGACATCGCTTTCAGGGTCAAATGTGCTAGAGTTTCAACTACCAATACTGATGGTGCGTAACACATTACAATGCTGGATGTATAGCATGTTTAACAGAACTAGAATTCTTCGTAGAAGAAAAGAAAAAAAATAACGTACAACACCGAGGATTCGCTGGTCGTCACCGACCCAACTACTGATTCGGCGCTCTCTAGCTTATCTATGGGAGAGCGGACGGGATCCCGAGTTCTCTAGAGGCTATGGTCGTACGTGATGTGGTGATGCTGTAACAAGATACAAGAAGGTGTGTATAGTCTGACCATGGTCTCGTGTGCTTCATTCGTGCCCCGGTGCATATACAAAGCAGCTAGTACCAGATATTCGTATGTTTGGTCTCCGGATACAAAATAGCATACCCACCATCCTTCTATCTTACATATCGAAGGTCGTGTGGGCGAAGGTGTGTCAAGATTGGAAGGCTAAGAAATGCTGCTGGTAAACATGCCTGATTTCACGATAGACTTACCTAGTTTATCAGATAACAAATAAGCAAGCAATAAAATATTAAGCAAAACCTGATCTTTTACAAGCTTGTAGCTATATCTTAACAGATTTTTAAATAAAAACAAGTCTATATAATTTTCAAAAGTGTATGCAATATATAACAATATTGATTAAAGGATGTTATTTGTTGAAATACTAGTATTAGTTACAACTATATGTTATAGTTTGTATACTACAGTATTTGTACTACAGTTGTACAAATAAGTATATAGTTACATAAACAGGTATTTATTTTGTATGCTAGTAGAAATTTTATTTATAATAAAATCTCTAGTTATATAAAAAAACTTCTTTTAAATTTAATTATTAATATAAATATAATATAACTAGTTTTATATTTTGTTTATATATAACTTATATATATTATTATATATATATAGTTTATTTAATATTAATTAATAGTTATAAAATATACTATAAATTAATAAAAGTAAAAATAAAACTAGCTTAAAGTTTAATTAAACTTAATAAGTTTTTAAATTGTATTTTAAAATTTTTGCTTTATATAAATCAAATAATTTTTATATAACAAAATTTAAAATAAAAAATCAAGTTTAATTATTATATTAAAATATATTTTGTAATATTATAAAGTTTTAAATATAAAAAATAATACTAAAAGTAATAATATATAATTATATTAAACTATTTATTATATAACAGCTAAACAATAAAATTTTTTTATTTTTTATTTTATATTTTTAATTATTATAATATTAAAACAGTTATATAATAAAAAAGAACTTTTTATTATATATAATAACAATAACTAATATAACAAAATTATTTTTAATTATAAATTTTTAAAACATTATATATAAAAATATATTAATATTTAAATAATTTATTATATTACTAAATATAAATATTTAAATTTAATTAGTTAATTATTATAAAAGTTATATATTAAAAACTTTAAATATTAAATATATAAAATATAAAATTAAATAAATAAATTAATTTAATAAAAATTATTTAATATTTTAAAACAAAAAAATATACAATATAATAGTAACAATAATATAAAACAATAAATAAAACTTATATAAATTATATAAAATTAATATTTATTTAATAATAATAAATAAGTTTTTTTTTTAACTATTTAATTAATTTTATTATTTTTTATATAAATATTTGATTTATTAACTTTAAATTAATAGTTTTATATAATTATAAACAATATAAATATATTTTAACTAGAACTAATATAGCTAAAATTAATTTTAAATATATATTTTCAAATATTTATAAAAAAAAATAATAAACTATTTATATAACTAATTATTAAATATAAACATATTTTTAACTTTATATACTAATATATAATAATTATTAACTATAAACTAAATTTTTAACTAATTTATAAATATTTTATAATATATTATTTTTTATATATTTTTAAATAACAATTTTATATTTATATAATATTTGATTTAATAATATTAAATGTATTTTTTAAATTATTTTCAATTTAAAATATATAAAATAAAATAATTTTATTAAAAAAATACATTATTTTTTAAAAAATATAAAAATAAAAAAAAAAATACTTTAATAAACTATATAACTTATTATATAATAAAATATAACTATTTATTAATATATATTAACGATTTAAAATAATAAAAAACTAATATTATATTGTTTTTTTAATAATATTAAAAAATTATATAAAAAACTTTTATATATATAATATTAAACTAAAAAAAATATAAAATAAAATTTATTATATAATAAATATTTATTTTAATATTAATATAAATTATAGCTAATATTAAATTAATTAAACTAATATTATTTTTATATAAATTAAAAAAAAAAACTTTGATTTATTTATTTATAATATATTTAATATTATAATTATAAAATTTACAAAAATATAACAAGCTTTTAATATAAACTATTAAAACAAAATTTAATTTAATATAACTATTATATAAATATATTAAAATATATTTAAACTAATAATAGTTTTAATATTTTAAAAACTTATATATAAAAGTTTTTTTGTTAATTTATAAACTTATTTTTAAATAATAAACAAAAATAAATTAAAATATTTTATATAAAAAACAAACAATATATATTTTATTAACTAAAAATATTATTAAAACAATTGTATAAAAAAGTTTTGACTTAAAAATATATAAAAATTTTTAAGTTTGTTTAATATTTAATAAAACTTTATATAACTAAAAAAATAATCTATTTAAAACTTTTATATAAATAAAAAATATTTTATATATAAAAAATTAAACTATTAATTAATTAACTATATATTTTAATTTATATAAAATAATTTTTAATTATATATTAATGTTTAATTAATTTTTAATATATTTTATAAAATATAAAAAATATATTAAATTAAAATCAAACAAAAATAACTAAAAAATCAATAAAAAATAAAAAAATTAATTAATTTAGTTTTTTATAAATAATATATTTATATATTATATAACAAATAAAAATATTTAAAATTAAAATATTATTATTTTATTTAATTAATTTATATTAAATAACTAATATTATATAAAATATTAAAATAAACTATAAAATATAAATACTTTTAATTATTTAATAGTAAAAAAAATATAACTAAAAGTTTATTTTTAGATATATTTTTATATAAAAATAAACTAAATATTAAAAACAATATATATTTGTTTTAATAGTAATTATATAATTATTACAATTAATACTATATAAATAAAAAATATATTAAATATAACAATTTATTATATTTTTAATATTGCAATATTATTTTTATTTTTTTTTAAAAATACTAATTGTTTAAAAGTATATTTTAATAATATAAAAGATTTAATTATATAATATAATAAAAAAACTATTTTTATTATATATAAATAAAAATATTTATTTTTTAATATAAATTTGTATAAAGTTAATATATATTTTATAAAAACAAAATTTTAATAGTTATATTATTGTTTTAAATATTTTTATATAAAATGTTTATATAAAATATTTGATTGTATAAAATATAATATAAACTATTTAACTTTAAAAAAAATTTAGAAGTTTTATTATTATTATTAATTATATAATTAAATATTTTAACATTTTAAATTTTTAATTAAAAATAATTACAATTTTAATTATAAAATAATAATTAATATTATATAAATAAATAATAAATAAGTTTTTTATATTATTAATATTGCAATATTTTTTTAAGCAGCAATATTTTTAAAATCTATATTTATATATAATATATAAAAAATATTATATAAATATTAAATTAATATATATTAAAAACTATTAAATTATATTGTTTATAATTTAAATATTAACTTTTTATTTAAAAAATTTCAAAATTATATATAAATAATAAATATATAATATTATATAATATTTATTAAAGTTTATTAAATAATAAACAAAATAAAAAAAATATATAAACTATTTTATTATATATATAATATTTTTAAAATAAAAATAAGTTATTATATAAAATAAAAGTTAATTTTATAAATAATAATTAAAATTTTAAATAATATTATAAAACTAAACAATTTTATATTTATTTTATTAATTTTTAATATATATTTAAAAGTTAACTAAAATTTATTTCTATTATTAAATATTATATAAAAAGCTAAAACAATAAAAAAAGCAATAAAAATATTATATAAAAAATATATAAAAGTTAAAATCAATTATATAATTAATAAATATAATAGTTTAGCTATATATAATATATTTTTACTATTTTTAAAAAACGAAATATTTATATAAAAAAAAAAGCAAAACTAAAATAAATTATATAAAATTTAATTGATTGAAAAATTAAATATTATTATTAATTTAATAAATAGTTTAATATATTTTTAATATATATAAATAAAACTTTATTACTATATAAAAAAAATATAATTATTAAAAAACTAAAAAATAGATTTAATAAAAGTTTAATATTTTTAAACTTTTATTATATAAAAAAAATATAATAAATTAAAAAAAAATACAATAAATTAAAAAAAAATATAAATATATATATAACTTTTATATAATAAATTAGCTATAGTTTTTTTATAGCAAAAAAAACAAAAAATATATATATTAGTAATAAAACTGCAAAAAAATAACATAATTAATATATTTAAAGCATTATTTAAAAAATCAAATATTATTAAAATTAACAATTTTATTATATAAAAAATATTTTAATTTATTAAATATAATTAAATAAAATATAAAAATATTTAAATTTTTAAGTTTTGTTTTATATAAAAAATTAAAAAAAAATAATTAAACTATATAAAAAGTTAAAATTTATTATATAAAAATATAACAATTTTAAAAAAGAATTAATATTTATTTAATTTTTAATTATTTAATAAATAAATTAAAAATTATTGTTTATATTTAAATTTTTATTAATTTATAACTATAATATTTTAAATAAACTTTAAAATATTATATAAATATATATATAATTAAAAAATAAATTAACAAAAAAAATTTTTATATAATTGTTAATTAAACTAAAGTTTAAATATTTTAAAAATATTATTTTAAAAATTATATAATTATTATATAAATTAATTAAATTAAAACTATATTAGTTTAAAATATATTATTAATATTATTGCAAAAAATTCAATATATTTATATTTATATATAATTTATATTTTTTATATATAATAAAACAAATTAACGATTTTAATATTATAAATTTATAAATAAATAATATATTTAGCTTTATTATATTAAATTTTTTAGTAAAAAAAAAATATAAACTATAATAAACTAGTTTTTATATAAAATTAAAAAAAATATTTTAACTAAATTATTTAATTAAATTTAATAGCAAATAAATTATTTTATTATATAAAAATAATATAACTTTAATTTAAAAAAACTAAAATAATTAACTAGTTTTAATTAATTATTATATAAAAAAAACTATTTAAAAATATATTTTATAATATATATAAAAAATATATATTAACAATATATATTAACTAAAAGCTATATATAATTTATTAATAGCTATATAAATAATTAACTTTTAATTAAATAATATTAAAAATTTAAATTAAAAAATCTAATAATAAATAAACAACTTTAATTATAGATTAATTTTTATATTATTAAATTTAAATTATATAAAATTGTTTATATTTATTAATAAATTATTTATAAATAATATAAATATAATTTTATAGCTTAAATTTATTATTATATTAGTAATAAAATAATATATAAAAAATAATTCAAGTTTTAAAATTACTAGCAATATTATATACTAAAATTTAAACAAATATAAAAAAGTTATTTATAATATATTTATAAATAAATTATATAATATAATTAATAATTTTAATAATATAATTGTTTTATATATAATAATTTAATAAATTTTAACTATATTAAAAATTATTTTAATTTTAGCAATTTTATATTTAAATTTAAAATTTTTATATAATTATTTAATTAAGCTTAAAATAATATAAAAAAAACAATTTATAATTAATATTATATTATTTTGTAAATTATATAAAAAAAAAAAAAATTTTAAAATATAATAAATAAATAATATTAACAATTTTATTAATATATTTATAAAACAAAAACTAAACTAAATATTTAAAACTTTAATATTTATTAATAAATTTATTATATAAATTAAAATATTAATAAATAAAATAAAAACAAATATATAATAAAAAAATAACTGTTATATAAAAACTGCTTTTTTTTTATATAAAAAAGTATATATTTAAAATATTATAAAAAATTTATTTTTAATAAATAAGTTTTAATAATATAGTAATAATATATATAATTTTTTTTATATATTTTAAGTTTAATTTTTAACTATATTGATTTTTTTTTTATAATATTTTATTTTTATATAATATAAAATAATTTTTATACAAAAGCCGCTTTTTTTTTTTATATAAAAAAATATATATTTAAATATTATAAAAAATTTACTTTTAATAAATAAGTTTTAATAATATAGCAATAATATATATAACACTTATTATATATTTTAAATTCAATTTTTAATTAAAATATATATAGCTTTAAGTTTATATTAATTATAAATTTAAAGCTATATTGAATTTTTTTTTTTTTCTGTTATATATATTTAAAACTATTTATATATAATATAGTTTTATTTTATATTAACAGTTATATATATATATAACATATTTTTACTTTATATTAATAGCTATATATATATATAATATATTTTTGCTATATATTAATAGCTATATATATATATAATATATATTTACTATATATTAACTAATATATATATATATAATATATATTTATTATATATTAATTAATATATATATATATAATATACTTTTATTTTAAATTAATTAATAAATATATATATAATAAACTTTTATATTTAAAAAAAAATCGAAAAATATATATATATTTAATAACTTATATATAATATAAAACATTTTAATATATATATATATAAAAAATATTTATATAATATATATAAAAAAAATATTGTTAAAAAGAACTAAAAAATTAAATTTATTATTTTTTAGTTATTGTATAAAAAATAAAGCAAAGTTAAATCTTTTTTTTTTTTTTTTTTTTTTTTTTTTTTGTTTTTATAAACTATATTAAAAATAATAAACGCTATATAAACATTAAATATATATATTATATATATATTTTTTAAAAACTAAAAATTTAATAATATTTAGTAAATAGTATATTAATATAACATTAATAACTATTTTAAAAGTTATTAATATAAAACAATATAATTAAACTTTAATTTTAAACTAAAATAGTTTAAAAATATTTTTTTTAATATATAAATTTTATTTAAACATTTATAAAAACATTTAAAATTAACACTTAAAAAAAAATATTAGTAAAAAAAACAGTATAAATAATACTTTTTTTAGCTTATTATACAATTAAATATATTAATTAAAAATATATAAAAAAATTTATTTATATAAAAATAAATATATATTTATATAAAATAACTATATAAAAGTTTAATAAGTTTAACTTTTAATTAAAAAGCTATATATTTTTATTATATTATTATTTTTAGTTTAAATAAAATTTTAAAACTATAATATACTATTTAAAAAAACAAATATAAAATAAAAACAAGCAGCAGTTATTATACTATTGCTGCTACTACTATATAATAAATATATATATATAAATAAATAAATATATATAAATATATATATATATATATATAAATAAATAAATAAATAAGCAAATAAATATATAAAAAAAAAACGAAAAAAAAAAAATAAAAATAAATAAAAACTAGTTAAATATTTATATTTAAAATTTTATGTTATATAAACTAATATTTTAATTAATATTGTTTATTTTTTTTCTATAATATTTAATACTTTTTTTTTTTTATATAACAATTATTTATTAAACAAACAAATTAATAAATAATTACTAATTAATTAATTATATAAAGTTTATTAAATTAACTATTAATAATTTATTATAAATTTTATTATTATATAAAAAAGTTATTTTTAATAAATTAATTATAGCTAATAATTTAATAAATAGCGATTTGTTATTTTAATTAATTAAAAATATTATATAATATATAAACTAAATTAATATAATAAACAATTAAACTATATTATTTATATATAACTATAAAACAATCGATTTATTATATAATAAAACTAAGTTATTATAAAATATATTGCTTTTTTGTTTTTTTTTTTTATTTTTTTACTTTTATATAACATTTAGTTATAACTAAAAAAAAAAAAAGCTAATATTAAAATATTAATATTAGTTATAACTATATATTATAGTTTATATGTTATAATATTTATATTATAGTTATATAAATAAATATATAGTTATATAAATAAACATTTATTTTATATATTAGCAGAAATTTTATTTATAATAAAATTTCCAACTATATAAAAAAACTTCTTTTAAATTTAATTATTAATATAAACATAATATAACTAGCTTTATATTTTATTTATATATAATTTATATATACTATTATATATATATAATTTATTTAACATTATTAATATATATACTTATATATTTTAACTGAATAGGTTTTATTAATCTGCATAAACAATGCATAAATATATTTATCGAGCCGCTTAATTAAGTAATAAGTAGGTATAAAGCCTGAGCAGTGGACGCTTTAAACCTACATAAAGCGGGGAGTGCATTGCGGACATTTACCTATCTAACATTCCAACCCGGTTTATTGTTGAAGGTATTCTACAATCTCATAAAGTAAATTAATCCCGTAAAAAGGGAGGTGAAATCCCCAGCCGGAGATTCCCATTTTTATGTTTTCTATATCTGTAATTTTAAGCGTTGATAATGTATAAGATTTATCTGAAAGGCCTAGGAATTCGGTTGAGTTTTGAGGCTTCTCTCTCGATGTATTAAATGAATAGAAAATAACTGCAACTTGTAGGCTTTCTTGTCATTGCCGACGTTTTCACGATTCTCACCTTTGTTGTGACGTAGCGAACTAGGTAGGTACTCGGGGTTGTTCGACCGGGCAAAGGCGAGAATACGGCGCAAAGTTTCGGACCTGGAGAAGAGAGTCCTCCCACCCTTCGACCTCTTTCCTGATGCTATTAGTACTCTGTACAGAATATACAGGGGTAACTAAAAAAAAATGACGTATATCTTCAAATTTACTACCTAGTACGAGGAGAACCTATTATTATCACAAATATTACAATAAAAATTGAAATATTAAGTTCATCTTTTGGCGCAGTGGTTATTTCAACAATTATTATATAATTTAACAACACCTAGGCTTGATTGGGATATGAACGCCACAGAAGCCCCACACAGCAAGCCACATTTCGTGCATCATTGCCATTGCATAGAATAATTGTACCCTTCTAAGCTCCCAATCTTTCTCTATTCACGAAGCACTCTCTCCTGATCTCCTATATCAACTGTCAACATGGGCCTCGTCGACTATTCCGATTCAGACTCCGAGGCAGAAGTGGTCGCAAAGCCCGCGCCGCCGACACAGAAACCGACAGCAGGCGGTGGCAAAAAGCCTTTCCAGAAAGTCGTCGATCGCTCCAAGCCGGGCAAGATCCGAGTCAACCTGCCAGGGAGCTCATCCGCCCAGGACGACGGCAACGCCGCAGCAAACGGAGACGAGCCCCCTACGAAGCGTGCGCGGACATCGAAGGGCGGGGCGTTTAGTGGTTTCAATTCATTCCTTCCAGCACCCAAGAATGTCGGCAAAAAACCAGCGCCTTTGACTAGCAGCAGTGGTAGTGGCAGTGGCGACAAGAAAACAAATGCGCCGAGGCCAGGTATCCATTTGAAGACAGGGGCTGCGCCTGGGTTTATCAGAAGCGCGGATGAATATATCGGCGACGATATCTACGGAGACGAGAAGGCGGTCCCTGGTGGTGATGGCGGGATGAATTTACCAATGCCCAAGTCACAGCAGCCAACCATACCAGCGGGACAGAAGCCAGCAGATGAGGTTAAGCTAGTGGGCAAGCCTCTAATGTTTAGACCTCTGTCCGTGTCGAGAAAGAAACCAACAAAGAAGGCTACTACGAAGTCTACAGCCACTACATCCGCTCCCCCGGAGAGCAGCACCACTACAGCTTCCGCATCCGCTCTAACAACGCCGACGACCCAGACCACCGCAATCAAGGTAGATCCGCCAGCAAAGAAGAAGATATCCTTATTTTCCATATCCGACGAACAGCCCCAAGAACCCGAACCCAAAGACGAGAGCAACAGCGTGTACGAACCCCTCATTCATACCGACGATGCATTGGAAACGTCTCCAGCAGATGCCTTCGCAGCTTATGATGCCCAATACGGCTCCCTCGCCGCGCAGTCCCAAGCGACAACAGTTTCTAGCGCAGCTACTGCGGCATCCAACTCATTGGACAGCATAGCGAGCGACATGAACCTCTCCGCCACTGCCCGGCGCGAGCTGTTCGGACGACGAGGTGCACCAAGCACCGGCATGGCCGCGCCCAAGGTGATCAACTTCGACACGGAGAGGGAGTACGCGCACAACGAGATATTGCGGGCCAGTGGAGAGCAGCAAGCTCACAACCCGCTGCGTGCAATCGCCCCGGGCAAGCACAATCTGCGGCAGCTCGTCAGTCAGGTTCACAACCAGCGCGAGGCCCTCGAAGAAAGTTTTGCCAAGGGGAAAGCCAAGCAGAACGAGGCTGCGGCGCGCTATGGGTGGCGTTAATATTAATATGAACAGACGATATGAAAAAAGGAACGGGCTCACGAGGACGTCATTCAAGGTGGAGCTAAAGGCAAATCTCACAAGCTTTGGATCGGCTCTAAGTAGATTGATGGATATCATTGGTCTCGTTATACAGTTATTGCGCCGAGGCTACAGGGATTCGGATCGGGTCGCAATGGATGTCTATATCTTATACATTTGATTGCTCAGCAAGTTTCTACCACGACTGTACGTCCCTGGGTCCACGTATCGCCCTTGAAGAGAAAACCCCATTCGCCCCGTGTTATAGGAGAAATGTCATCATATCCATTTGGCGTCATAGGACCGAGTTGTTGTGACTGCCGACCGTCGCATGGTGACAGCAACCCGTCGATTGATGCCCCCAGGGCATTGCCGTTCGGCCAGAACATTGACGGCCGCACAGGCCCATCGCGAAGTGGGTGTGGTGTGCGGTCACCGTCTTCCTCGCGGTCTTTATTGTTACCCTGCTCTGCGACGACTTCGAAAGGGTCGATTCTGATCTCTAGCTCTTCGATGTCGTCGCACTTCTCCCTTTTGGCCTCATCATCGGCGTCCTGTTCTGCATCCTGCCTCATATCTATGCCTATTGCAATGCATGTAGCTGGAGCCTTCGGTACAGCTTTCGGTTGCGGCCTAACAAGACGTGGTGTTGTAGTGATATTTGTGTTGAGTTTTAAGATGGGCGTCGTCTGAGTCTTTGGCGGTGGTGGCGTGCCGATCTTGATGAAACCCATGCGTCTCGCATCGGTTTCACGATCTTGTTCGCACTCCTGATTCTTAGGTATGACGGGTACCTCGAATGGCCCTCGCCTCTCTAGTCCGCCATATGCACGCCTATACATGCGTTCGACGTCTGCGAGTGCCGTTGGATTTACACTCATCCAATCAAAGCTGCGGTACAGGTCCGCCCTTGACACTGGCCGATCGCCATTTGACAGCACCAGCCGACGCAGACAGTCGACTGCATCTTCTAAACGCGAGCTATCTGCTGTCATGGTGGTAGGTGTTGGTGGCATCGAGTTGATCGGGTGATTTGATAATCCTGGTGAACGCATTGCTGCTTGTATCCGTGGGTTTGGTGCGGTGATCGACCTCGCATATGCTGACAGGGCCGCTTTGAAACTATATAGTCGGTCCAATCCTAGCAGAGTCAACCCCTCTGACGAGAATAGCACCTCATTTTGCTGGATACTTCGCCGCACGAGATCGGCGCCCAACCCACATGCCGCAGCGGTCATGACCATTGGCAGCCCGCCCGGTCCTGTGCGTAATCTGCGCTCCGCTTTACTAATCGTCGCACGTATCATCTTGTCATCCTTTAGCGAGATTGGTGACGTGTAGATCAGCCGAATCCCAAAGGGCTCCGGGCTCTGAAACGGGTGGGAAGTGGCACAAGAGGACGGAGTTGTTAATACAGTGGCAATGCTCGACGGCGTGTGGGGGGTCATGGGTGTGGAAGGTAGCGGACTTCCTGGGGTTAGGGGGAGAATCCATCGCCGTGGACTGGCGATGGGCTCCGTTGGTAGTGGCGGAAAGGTGGGCGATGTCAACGTGCTAGAGGCTGTGTCCGAGGAGGACGAGGATGATGACGAGGAACCTGAGCCAGATGAAGCGAGGGAGCTGTTTGTACCTCTCCTTACTAGCTGACGTAACCCCGCTACTGGAGATGTGAAACGTGATGGCGTGGCGAGGCCCGATACCAAGTACTCGGGAGTCTGTGGGGGCGAGGTCGGCGTGGTGCACGATCGTGCGTGTGGTAGCTGGTACTCGTTCTTTACCACGATGAGGCTGAGGTGTAAACCTTTGCGTGCGAACCGCTTGGATGCATATTCGAGAGCACCCGTTAGCTGTGGAGGAAGATTGTGTGTGTCGAGGATCGACCTCCCAGCTTCGAGCGGGGATGAGATGCGCTGTTTCGAGACCGCCATGGTGATCCAGGATGTATGAAAGATCGGACGACAATGTTGGTATCCAGGGTAAAGCGAGCGAGGAAAAGAGTGGAATGAGGCAGTGTATGCGGAGTTAAGCCTCTCTTAAGCAGCTAAATGTACTCTCGAGTCGGGATGCGACATTGATGGTCATGAAAATTACACGAACACCTGGGTAAGTAGGTGGCGTAGACTGCAGATGGAAGGTCAAGCAGGTCGGTAATTATATCTAGAATCTATCCATCTGTAATGGCATGGGATATGAAGGGTCCCCAATGGGGGATCTTCGAGATGGGATCTTGAAACAAAGGCCTTTTCCAAAAACAGAAGATGTCAATGGGCGAACCCCTGAAAAATCACATATACAATGGCTTCTAGCTACCTACCTGTGCTCTTGGCTACGGGCACGCTAGACGACGTGGTGGGTTCACGGTACTGGTGCATGCAACCCGTGGGTGGTGTGGTGTGGTGGTGGTGGTGGTGGTGGGTGGGAACTATACAGGTGCCGGTATGTATGGGGAAAAGGACAAATATAGTAGGGCGGCTAAAACTGATCCAAAAGGGAAGATGAACGGACCCTTTCTACTACCCATGCATGCATGGCACATGAATAGGTAGGAAACAAGAAAAACCACATGGCAAGACTAGAAACATGAAACATGGAAACATGAAACAAGACACCGGGTTGGGGGGCTAGGTGAAGCAGCGCTGACTTCTTGGATGATGCTATAGGTTGAACTGTTGTTGTTGTTGCTGAAGTATGTCACAATGCATAATAGGCTATCTACTGCGCGGGTACACCCCACTTAACGCCCCGTTCGTCACTTTGCCAGGCTTAGGTAGCTGGTAGTCTAGCTGTGTCGGTTTACTGTACCTACATACGTAGTAAGAGATAAACTGTACCCGGTAGTTACTGTAATCTATGGGATGGAAAGGCTGAACAAGGGTGTGTGTGATCTGATCCAAGTCGTCTTTTATAGGCGCAACTGTAATGCGCCAGGCTTATCTACGTAATCTAGATATGTTGCTGGTTTCACTCGTTCAATGCTCACAGTAATACCATCATCTATCTCTTACTCGCCGTGAGATGAGCGCAGATCATGATGTCGCTGTGGGTTGTTGCTATATTCGGTACTGCTTGAACCTTGACTAAGACAGCCTGTCAATGCGTCGATTACACGCTCTCTCTTGTAGGTATTGTATTTTGCTTTCCGTAGGTGCAGCCGTTGCTTGGTGAATTGCAGTAAAAATAGCTTTCATCACTTACAGTAGGCAGGGCCATTGACCTAAGATACCTTGGGCAGGCTACCCGGGATATGTTACTGATTGGATGGGCGGGTGTGTGATGTGAATCGGGAGTTCGTGCATTGCAGCCCGCCTGCATGCAGATCTACCCACTTACAGACATGGGTAGGTAATTCTGAAGCTTTTTTTTTTTTCTGTTTTCTAAAGGTTGGGTTACTGACGAGTAGAAGAGCATAGACAGTCCGAACATTATTTTGTTCATAGTGTCTCTCTTCAATCGAATAGTAGTGGATTGATCGATTATATTTATCTCGTTAATTTCGTACCTAGGGCAGTAAGATAGGCTCACATCCCTATCTATATTAAAGTACCTAGGTAGGCTTAGCTCACATCCCGCTTTTCCTCAGGCGACTAATCGGTCACGCTATGCATAAGTTATGCAGACACGAAATGACGTCTAATTTTTCCACGGTTGCACCTATTATTTGTACGGAAACTCCTAGATAGTCTAGAAACTCAGAGGTTCGTTATCAATTACACACACGCAGTGAATACGGTGCTTCCTATGTAAGCGACAGCGCTATCTCGAACCGACATTAGGCAGCACCCACGAATGTGAGTCCATTCAGTTCAAGATCCTTTTCCTCCTTGCCCGCCTCTCCTGATCTACTTGAACGGCCAGAGATGTGAATAACGCATCGAACCACGGCATACAACTCCGTTTCGTAGTGCCTCAGTGCATCCTCCTCTTCGCGGGTTTGAACGAGGAATGCAGACCCTGCT
The DNA here is from genome assembly GCA_038501195.1 of Nemania diffusa. Taxonomy (NCBI): domain Eukaryota; kingdom Fungi; phylum Ascomycota; class Sordariomycetes; order Xylariales; family Xylariaceae; genus Nemania; species Nemania diffusa. The sequence goes on from JBBPUQ010000003.1 coordinate 3,728,710, forward strand.
ACAGGTTTCTTCTTCAAGCCATGCTCGTGGACCAAAGCTCGGTATATCCCCAGAGTTGTAAGTTTGCCGCCCAGGACGTAGGCTGGCCTTAAGGCTGACTCATCAATACCGTCAGGTCGTTGCAGGATCCGATTTAGGATATCCTTATCGGCCAGTGTACCATAGAAGAAGTACCATACAGGGTATTCGTCTTGTCCCGGGGCTGGTCGTTCACTGCTTCCGACCCGATGTTGCGGCATGGTCGTGTCGATTCCAAGTGTGGGAAAGCGGCAGACAGCCGAGAGATCCTTTTCAGCCTCCGGAAGACGAATGAAAAGGGGTTGAGCAGCCGACTTTAAGTCAGTCAAGCCCTGCAATATCTTTTTCTTCGCATCTGTGTTGACGATGCAGAACTCTGTCCTAACGCCGTCTTCGTTTTCGCCTTCGTACTTAAGTGGTTGATGGTCAAGCTTTCCAATAACTTGAGCTGCAGCAGCGGTAGGTATCTCCCCCTCAAGCTTTAGCAGGAATCGCACATTTTTCGGTGTGGCGACAATCGCTATTATGTCTCCCTTTCCCGCCGTTGAGCCCGGTTGGCGATTCTGGGCTGCCGAGGTTATGGGTTGTGTGCATGGGAGGCGCTGATTTCCAAGAGCATATTCGTAAGATTCCCTATCGAACCCCTTCGCACTACTCTTGACCACCTCCCAAGCGAATTGTGTGAGAAATTCGCGGCCAAGGTTCGATCTCCAGTGCCGAATCTCCTTTTCTGCTTCGGAGGCAGTGAAACCAAACAAGGATTGCCAGCGCTTGATGTCAGCAAGTAAGATCGGGGCATCATCGTCAAGAATACTAGTGGCATTTGCCACTAGCCCTTCACAAGCATCAAGTAAGAAATCCACTTTGGCTACTCGGCCTTGGTTTGTAGTTGATAAATAAGGAAAGAGTCCTGCAGATGTCTGTTGTGTTATTTGCGTGGATACATACTGTTTGACCTCACAGAGAGATCCGGCGAGAATGGCGCAGGTATTTATAGTATAAAGCCTGTGTGATTTATACTTTATTGACAAACCTTGAGCCAGAAATGATTCAACAGTCCGTTGAACTTATGAGGAGGCATGAAGCTTATCTCAAGGACTTAGACTATGTTCCTTGTGACTAGGTACCACAGCGACCCGGAGGGAGTAAGTCAGGATTGCGAACTGCATATTTGTGGTGGCAGAGCCTATGTAGAGCCTATGGATAGTAGAGGCTTCCCGTTGCCTCCGTCTCCTCCAGTTGCCCGCCTGGCTGAATGGAGGGACTAGAGATCTAGAGCCCCCTCGATTACATGATGTCTCCTTAATGGGTGTAAAGTAGGTAGTAGTAAAAGGTTATGCAAATCCGGGGAGTTTGTGCAAAGGAAAAATGGGTCTGGCTCAGGCTCCGGCCAGGCTACGTAAAGCCCACTGTAAGTCTACTACATATACCAATAGGAACTGGGCCGAGCTCTAATAACCGCCAGACCCTTGACCCGACGAAGAGACAGTAGACACCTAAATTGTGCGCATCTGCGGTGCGGGTTACGCACTCAGAGTAAATACTTAGCAAAATAAAATGCAAAACAGACCAAGCAAGAAAAGAAGAATATGTCCCTATCTGAACAAAATATCTGTACTGACAAGGGGCCAGAGCTTAAATTCGACCAACCAGTGCCGGGTGTCTTCTCCCCCGCATCGAGAACTCGGCCATCCACCAACCAGGAATCTCGGCGGCTAATGACTGCAGTGTGGTGTGTCTAGCGGCATGGCCACATGCCGCTAAACGCCAAATATAGTACCAACAGAGGTCGCTACCAAAGTGCCTTGCGCCCAGCCAACGCTACCTACACTACCAACGCTACAACTCTGCTATGACGTATAGGGAATCGGGGGCGCTAGATACATACCTTTGCAAGTAGGTGAGGCCGGTAGATAGGCTGGATAAAAATAGAAATACCTAACCTTTCCGCTTCTACGACAGGACAACTGACATCTATACACGTTCTTTCTTAGAGGTCGATGAATAGAATTAATTATATACATAAATTAGAAAAGAATCAGAGGGTAATTAACCTTTGATAAAACTACCCTTATTCGTTCTAATATCTATTAATTGTCAAGTTATGACGCCGGACATCTTTTTACATTCAGGAAAGTTCAAAAAAAGGAACGGACTTACGTTTACTGTAGAGTAAGGCATCGTTATCTTTCCTCTTTAGAATACCTACCTTAGGCAGGTTAGATAAAACTTGCCAGAAGCCATATTTGCATTGAATTCAGCAATAGCAACAACAATAGCTAGAATGTAGGCGAATTGCCTTCAAATCTACCGACTCAGGCTATAAGCGTCGCCCAACGTTTAATGAAAATTGCATACACCTCCGCGACGTTGCACAATCGCAAGCCCGCAACCACAACACTACATGCAACGGCATAACAATAAGGTTCTCTAGCATATCTTTATTCAACACCTATTGTTAAGCCTTTCAATATATAATCGTAGAAATTAAGGGGTAATAATATATGTTCTAAAGGCTCAATCGCCATTCCTATTGAGCTATCACTATTGCTACAGCACCTATGCGGCTAGCTAGTCGGGCCATCTTGACACACGCATGATAATGGGCGTTGTCTGTCTTCCTCTACAGTAGCAGTATCTTGTCTCCTTGCCCGTACAAACCAAAGCCAACCGCTTACAAAGGGGCTATTCAAAGAGAGCATCTCCATTGTCGTTTCGGCACCACGACTCTGCAAAACGCAAGCCGAGCACGTCAAATCAAGTGCTTCGCCATGGAGATACGCCCCGAAAGTCCTCGAATAACTGCACCGTAGTGGCAAGGCCTCGTAATAGTCTGTTTGTTGTCCTATTCCTAACTCATTACCATGACGACCGAGTCATGTACCAACGAGGTTTGTCGCCTCTGTGCGTAGTCCCGACCGCATCATGAGCCTGGCTACCAGTTTCCCAAACTAGTGAACCATCACCAGGGAATGAAATAAATTATGCCTTACAAGAAAACAAAAACCGCCTCTGTTCTGCCAGTTGTCTAAAGGATAAAAATAGCAGAGCAAATGTATGCGGAACGCCAGGCGCCAGTGCTGCCATGTTGATTCTACTTGAACCTGATACACCTAGACACCCCGTGGCAAATATCACTCAAAACGAGATCGCTTAGTTGCTCTCGATCCAGTCCGTCGAGAATTGAGAACCTGGTAGGGACCCATGAGCGAGTCGCTACGTACTACCGTCCATGAGTTCTTGCTCGACCTGCATATTGCTAAGGTCTGCGAGACTGTCCGAAGATGCGATGGATTGTTCCCAGTCTAGGCATCGTCAGTCATATCCTGTGCCACTGCTGACAGAGTCAGTCCACATACCAGATCCGTCATCCTCAATCTCCTCAACGGTCAAACTATGCATGGCCTCTAACACAGCTAGATCTTGAGTTAGTAGAATATTGCTAGTATCTCAGGAAAGTTAAGCAGGGGGGGCCTCTTACAAGAATAGAGCCCATTGTACTTTAAGGCTAAGTCGCCGTCTTGATCCCCAGGAACTCGGAAGTAGAGATCACAGGAGTCGAGGATTCGATGGAAGGGCTGCATTGTATCTCTCGATGCCTGGGCCCCGCGCGTGACATATGTATCACGTAGGTAATAGAGAATATTAACAGCGAGCTCCCTGGCCGCAGTCGTCATCGCACGCGACCTGTTAGATCCACCACTGGCCTCGTCGAATATGGGGATTGTACCATATCGGAATAGCTTTTCCCGCACGAAGGACTCGACCGCGGCAGTAACGGCACGGTCAAGGTATCCTAATAGTCCAGGTATCCAAAGGGGTAGATTTCGCAAACTGTGGAGCTGGATTTCCTCATTGGTTTCGCCAGTGTTGCGCACCCCATCGAAGACGTCTCTATGAAATTCGAAGAACGATCGGGCTTCAGCATTTTGGACCGTTTTGCATTGGTCAGAAATATGTCGGATGAGTCGATGCACGTGCTCTTTGTTTGGGCTAGATGTACAGTAGGTCAAAGCTGCACGCAGGTAGGGTGTAACTACCTGAGGTGTGATCTGGCCCGTGATCCCGGACAATAGAGACCTGAGGACTGTTACATCCATGGGCGCATTGAATGAAACGAGCCTACTGATTATACTATCAGTCGCCACGGGATTCTGGTTGAGCTGGATTAATTTATCGGCAAACACGCCCGCCTCCGTCCTCCCCCACACTTTATGGAGAATGTTAATTTCTTGCGCGGTGAACGGAATTAGGTCGTCTTGCTGAACCATGGAAAGACGCCCTGTATAGTCCTCCACGTAGTTGCTCATCTCAGTATCCATGCAATCCATAAGAGCATCCGCCAGCGCAATGATACCCTCATAATTGGGTGGTCTTGTTGCCATTCTTCTCGAGACAACCGCAAGAAGCCTGTTATACTGAGCGGGGAGATCAAATGCTTGGTCTGCTGCGATAGTCATTAATACTTTGGCCAAGAAATCCCTGTCGAGAAGCGCTGCAGACTCGAGTCTCCCAAGTTTCGCAAAGTCAACCATAGTACCAAAATACTCAGGCCAGGCTATCGGGCGTGTGTGAAATGACTCCCAAATGTAGACAAAGAGATCAGCAGCCGTCTCTAAGATTGTTGGCCTCGAATTGCTCGATGTGGAAGCCTCATCGCCGTCGTCAACTATAAGTCCGTACTCATCTGGGTAGCTGTTTTTGATCTTTTTCAAAACGTACAGCAAAGTCTGACCTATATCTTGACGGACAGTGGCATCCGAGTTCTTAAACAACAGCATGCGGAAAGCTTCCTTGTGTCGTTGAAAGTAGTGGAAGAAAGCGAAGCAGCACATAGAACATCGTTGGCAAGCCGTGATGATTAGGCTGCTAAGCGAGTCAAATTCAGGAAGTTCCTTCGTCCGCGATGCGACTTGGTCGAGATGCCCAAGTGCGACTTGCATGGCAAGATTCTCCTTTTTGTGGTCGTTAGAACAGTTGCTAGCCCATATAAACTCGAGGATCTTTAGGACAAACGGCATATGAGATGGATCGTAGAGATTATGGCGCTGGATAATTGCCCAGTTGTCAATTTTGACCTGGAGTTCTAGTTCGGGAGGTACATCAATTCGTAGTTGTCGTGGGCTTCCGCTCGCTTCTAGTATCCCTTGTTCTCGGCAAAGAGAAGAAGATCGTTGGTAGAAAAGCATATACGCACTATAAACCTTGTCGTAGATGCTTCCATTATCGTACTGACGACTATCTGGTCCACCAAAACAGGCATTCTCCATTTGGGAAGGATCCCACGATGTGACTATGTCATCATTGAACTCAACCCAAGTGGCAGTACTGCAATTAGTCGGTCGTTCACGAATAAACGAATAGTAGTGACCCGTCTCTGCGGTTCCAGAGTGCACGAGCACGCCCACCAATTCAAACACATCTGGCTCTGTGTTGCCGGATGGATCGCTCAAGTGCTCGACAGTATATGGCTGCATATCGACCTTGTCTGGAAAGGCGAAGTAATCGTTAATTTTGCTTCGCTGTAACAAGCGCAAGTTGAAGTCAAACCGCTTCAGGTGAAAAATGAGATTATCGGGAAGATCTTTCAAGCACGCCCTTTTGACCGCATCGACATGCCGATCACAGGTTGAGCATTTGTACTTGTTGTCTCCTTCCATGATCTCTCCATCGACATACGCTTGCAGACTCTCCTCCAGACTCAATTTCCCCTTGATATCACACTGTATTGCGGAAAACGGTTCAATGCGCTCCGAAATATGCTCACACTCCTTAGATTTCACTTGCTGAACTAACTGGCCGCCGTAGACAGATCGAAGAGCCTTTTTGTCTGAGTCAGCAGTGAATTGCGCTTCCCATCGGTCAAAGAGAAGATTGAAGAATTCATCGACGTCCATTTGGTTGTGTATATCGACAGGGAGTTCTTCATAGGTAGTAATTTGCTCAACACATGCTTGTGGGTCGATGAATCGACGCCTACTGTCTTGAAGATTCGCAAACAGCATTTGCGTTTCACTGAGAAGTTGTTGGGCGTCAGGCTTATCAATTCTGGCGTTGATCATGAACTGGCGGAATCCAATATTCATGTACAGCTGCGTGAAAAGCGAGTTCAAGTAGCAGGTATTAGACAGGTTTCTTAAGCCCGAATACCCACAAATAGATCGTATGGCATTAGTCCTCTCGAAAGCTTGGGGGAGCTCGTACTTGTACGAGTCCATGCCTCCTTCGTCCACTTGATGGGCTGTAAGATGGTTTAAATTCTGCATGACTGCAACCATCTGAGATTGGCTATTCTTGGCTAACATATATATGATATCGTAAAGCATGTGCCGCGATGATGAGTGGAGGATAGCATGCGGCACTAACGGTTCCACCTCGTTCTGGGGAGGAAATAAGTGCTTCAAGAATAGCCTCTTGGGAAAGGAAGCTGGTAATTCGCCATTCCTCCTAGTAGAACACAAGTGCTCAATACCTTGGCGCAAGAGGGATATGAGCCCAGAGGCTACTTTATCTACTACCTCTGGGTGAGTGATGTCTTCCGTGCTTGTATGTGACAGCAAAAGGTCTCCACATCGTTTGACACAAGATGGCAGGTCGAGAGCACTGGAACGATTATCGATGAGCTTCTTAGTCAGATTCGAGGCGAGGTTAAAAAGCTCTTCACATCCCTGAGGCTTCGACGCAGCTTGAGGCAAGAGTTGTAGAATGATAGGCCAAAAAAGCTCCGCAAAATCAAGTGCAAGAACCCCAGATCGGCCGCTGTCGTATAAACTTCTGGCGCTAATAAGTTTCGAAATGCTCTTTCTAATGAAAGGGCGCTCATCAGCAAGCAATAGGGTTCGGATTACTTCCCCAACTACCGCTTGACCCCGAAACATCGTCCAGAACTCGTCGCTCTTTGCGCAACATTCCAACATCGCTTCGAAGCATCGGTGCACAAGGTCGACGCTAACATTACCATTGTCGGCTTCAGCGCCACTTTTCAGAATCGCAGTCAATCGTTCGTAAAGATTAGGAGTAAGAAGTTGGCTGAGCAAATGAGGTTCAATAGTCTCTGCGTCTTAGTAAGCATAAAACCGAGGAGACATCGGGCAAGATAACGGATGGGCACAACAAACCTTTTAATAGTTGAACAAAGGTATCTACCAGTTCAAGGCCAAGCTGCAATTTCATATCCTCGTTAGAACACTGGTTGATAACATCGGGGTCGCATATTGCGGCAACAATCAAAGCCATAGCTTTTGCGATAGCATCTTGGTGATCGTTTGTAAGCTGTTGCTGCGTTGTCGCTTCATGTGAAGACGCATGCATGACAGTGTTCTTAAGTCTTCGTGTATGAAGATACTCGCGGAGCGCGTGTATTGCGTACAGAGATTTGAAAGGTTGGCGAAGAGGGAAAATATCTTGGTGAGAAGTATCAGAGCTCTCAAACGCGGCGAGTATCGAGTCGTCTGCTGGTAAGGATATGAGAAATTTATATATCTAAAATTTCCATTAGTCAATAGACATGACACGATTAGTGACTTCAATTCTCCTACCTCTCGGGCTAGACTCTCTTCCATGCTCAAATATTCCCATAGATCATTGAAGTTACTGAGTATCTCGATTTCTAGCGGTGATGCCCCAGGTTTGATCCGTAAAGGGGAAGATGCAAGGTCGAGCTCTCTTTTCACGAGTATTAACCCGTTCCTAATGTTGAGCTCTTCCAAGGACTTGCAGATATCAACATCTGAAGGAGCCAGTGCAGTACCCCTATAGTACAGTCGATAATTCTCGAATCCAGTGGCGTCACGTAAACTAGCCAGTAATGATGCACCGCTGTTCTTGAGGCCGATTCTCAAGGGCTTCATTTCGGTATGTTCATCTCCATCAAATGACTGATACTTGAGGTCCGCTAAATCGCCATTGACTGTACTCGGTGAAGACACTGTACTCGGTGAAGACAACATAAGAGAACGCAGATCAGGGGCCGCAAAATGGGATTTTGTTCGCAATGTACTTGTCAGTGTCGTGAGGACTTGTAGGGTTCGAGAAAATCGGAGTTCCTGTTCAAGATATTGATCATCAGTGGCTACAATAACCATTGGCTCGTCATCGTTACTTGTAGTTCCGTCGTTAAACGCTTTGAGTTTCTGAGCAGCGGACTTCAGTTGTGATAGACAGCGATGGGCCAGAGAGAAATGGACTTTCCTAGCGCGTTGGAGGGGGTAGGATACAATAACTACACTATCAACGTAAATATCGTTGACAAGCGACGAAATAGCGCTGTTCGCAATTGCTTGGTTAGGCGCCGTGAGGATCATTTGCCAAAACAACTCAACGCCAGAAGATTTGACATTTTCTTCGTCATCAAGAACGATACCATTGATGTCATTGGCGGCGGGTATAACCACCTCCCTAACAAATATGAGTGATCCTTGACAGTAGCATGAAGGTGGGAGATTTGGCAAAAAGAGCCGCACGGAGTCAATCAGAAATTGATTGTCACCCCGACTTCGCTTGAGTGACAGATGCAAGTCTTCCCAGGCGGTTTTCCGGTCATCATGGCTTACAGCCTTATCCCCAACAAGGTAGTCCCAAAGCCGCCGGCCTAGATGCGCATTGATGGACGACCCAAACTGCGTTATGACGCTGGAGATGAATTTTCGGCGCGCATGGCAGAATGGATTAGCGTAGACCTTCGCAACACCCACAGCCTTTGCAGACTGGACCGCAGCCTCAAAGTCATCCACGAGAAGTTGGATGAAGTTGTGCTCTTCAATCAATGTCTGCAGCGCGACAGGGTTTGTAGCCAACATATTCAAAACCTGCAAACTCCCGGAAGATGTCTTAGACAGAGAGGCGACATCTTTCAAGCAGCTCAGTGCGATATTGCGCCGTCCTTCCTCACTAGCCTCACTAGGCCCTGCAGATAGTAGTCTCTTCAACTTCACCTGTGCGAATTGGTAGATCTCAGGGTAGGCTATAGAGCCCTGGCCTGTGAAGACAGATGATTCGCGTAGTAATCGAACGCAGACCTCATAGGTGGGGTTTGGTGCTGGCTGAGGCAACTGGGATTTAATCAGGAGCTCAGTGATGTTATCAAACAAATCCCGCATGGTGGTTGTGAACGAATCTACAGGGACATGCTGAAACTTTTCAAGGAAGAAAACCAAATCCGCCGATTGGAGCAATAATGTGACCTTGACCATCATCTTAACTAGAGCTTCTGCGATGCGAGGGTCCTGGGTTGACGTTAAAGTTTGCCACATAAGATTAGTCTGCGCCACAGTGTACGTTTTAGTCACCCCAAGGAAGCCAACAATATTACTGCTGGTGGTCGTAATTTCGGGATGGCAGGTTGGGCCTAGTATGTAGTCTACTATGCCTGTACGTGTGATGAAATCTGATAGGTACCGTAAATAATCCAAGTATGGTTGGGTTTCCTCGATAGGATCGTGTTGGCGATCTTGATACCGTTTCCATTGAGTAACTAATTCCTCGCACATAGAGGCCGCAGCAGAGACTCGAAGCTGCATCTGACGCGACCTGATGAGTTTGCAGTAGATCTGGAAGCGCCACTCGAGCGCCATTGCCTCATATATGTATTGTGGTGACACCTGCGGATGTTCCTGGCGGTACTGCTGGACGCGTTGCGTGGCGTCAGGGTGGCTGCCTTGCAAGCTATGCTTGAGGATCTCAGACGAGTAGAAACTAATACTTGTAGCATTTTCTTGTGACAAGTTATTGATCGACTTCTCCATTACCACGTCGATTGCGCTCGATAACAGGATAAAGCACTTATAACCTAAGGCTAGGCTAGTTCGTGAGCGCTCTAGGATGATTTGAGGGACGCCCACTGAGTAGACATGCTTCTGGTAGCTATCTCTCACAATAGCCTGCACAACGAAACAACTGGCAACAAGATTGTCCATGACTATTCGCGGGAACTGAGGCAAAGCAGTCGAATGGTATTCGATGAAGGAGACAAGGGTAGCTAGGGAAGTGCTAAAACTAGACTGGAACACCTCAATAGGGTCCAGCGGGTTTGGATTGCGTTCTATACCATTCACTAGGTATGGCTCTTCTGGGTGTGGGAGGGCGGACAACGCCCGGAGATAGTGCGGACTCATCAATCCAGATAGACTCTCCTCGGTGGTCGGTTGTAGTGATAGATTACGGACGTCTAAGTGCAGAAGGAAAGCGGTCAACTTGGCGAACTGAGCCAACAACTGAGTGATGAGGTCTCTAATCTCCCTGGTTTTAGTGTAACTCAGTCTGGTGAAATTGTCAGCGAAAAACCAAGGATCACAAAACCCTATTCGGCGGGATAGCTTACCGCTGCCCGAATTGATAGAACAGGTCAGGAAGGACACTCCAGAAGATGCGATTCTCTCGGTATACCTCGGTGATTGTCGTCCGCAGCTCAGGACGGGCGCATGATAAGCATCGATTTACCCAGTTATGAATGGAGAGTAGGCCCTCATCCACGTGGCCAGGCTCTAGGGTCAAGAAATTAGATAATAGGCTGCCATATAGTAGTGCCATATATGACTTACGCTGTCTGAAGTAACTTGCGAGACGAGCAACAGTGTCTTGAGGTAGCTCGCCATCATATCGGTAGGGAAAATCGGACACGATGAAATTGAGGTCGGCCATTCTTCGGAAGGAAGATTGCGACTCAATTGGAGAGAACTGGACTTCATCTTCCAAGTCCTTGGTACTGAGGGCAGCTGGTCCGGGGCTATCAAGTGTACAGGAGGATGAAGCATCATCCATAGGGTAAGTTGGGACCATGTCAACCTCGGGTGCTTCGACGCTCGCACGAACATGGCCTGGTCGTTGACGCGAGGGCGTGGGTGACGGTGATATGGGGGAGGTGGGTGTGGCCTCTAGGCTGTCGGCGTTGCGCAGGTTGATAGTGACTCTACTAGACACAGGCTCGGCGGCGGCGGCGGCGGCATGGTCGGAGTGGGCTGGAGTGCTTGGAAGAGTGGGCTCTGGCGTGTCGACCTTCATGTCGTGTGAGTCCGAAGCAGCTATGGTGTTGTCGTGTGAAAGGACGGTCTCGACAGAGGTGCTGCGAGAGCCGGAGAGAGAAGTCCGACGACGTTTGCGAGCCGAGAGATTGCTGTCGTCGTCGTCAAAAGGATTGGGGCGAGTCGAGCTAGGCTCAGAGGAGAGGGCACGTTCTCGCGACTCGTCGGTCCTCGAATCCTGGTCCATCTGGCTGGTACAAACAGAGGCTGGGAGGAGAGTCGTGGAGCTCTGGACAACAAAGCGTGCAGCAGCGCCGTCTCAACGAGGCTCGGCGGCTGGCAGACGGCAGGGTTAGCATGTGGGTTGAAATATGCGGGGTAAAATGCTGGGTGCCTGGAGAGATGCAACGAGCAGGACTGGTCAAAGAAAGATGCAGAGGGTGTCAATCAGTTCATGGGAGAAAGAAACGAGATAGGTACGGAGCTGTCAGGTCTCAGGTAGACTGCCCGTTGGAAGAGGTGGGAAGTCTTGGGAAGCTGGGGAAGCTATGGGTTTAGTGCAGGTGTAAAAAGTGTGACGCAGATTTGGTTGGAGAAGCTCCAACTAGCATTCTGGATGGGTACTCTGTTAGGTACGTACAGAGGTATTGTACCTCTGAAGGCACCTCAACTGGCGGCAGGGTATGCGAGGTATGCGAGGTATGTATGACTAGGCTCAGGTACCTTACCTACCTGTTTTGCCTGGAGGTATAGGTATTTATAAGGTAGGCACCTAAATGGGTTATGCAGTACACGTACCTCGCTCTAGCTTTTTAGTCAGTTAAGGTTCTGCCGGACTCTGAGGTATGCATCTACTACCGGCCCGCCCTCAATCAGCTGAACTAGGCAGTTACCGTGACTCCTCCTGCAGTCTACCTACTTCTTCTGCTTTGACGCTGCGCAGGTGGTTTGAGATGTAGGTGTGTAGGTACCGCTAAGGTACTTAGGCAGGCACGTATAGGCGTGCCCTCGCTCCTTTTCCTTACCTACCTTATGTAGGTAGACATTGACCTAGCTGTCTTAGGTAGTAGATCCCCTGTAGCTAGGCAGCCTTAGGCGCACATGTGGGCTAAGGTGGACGGATCCGTGGAAGGTGACTTGGCCGGGGGATCTGTCTATGGGAGCGCTCCCGCCGCGGTGAGCTGGGGGAGATTGGGGGTGGAAAGTGTAAACGTGCTAGGTAAGTGGGAAGCTCATAATATAGGTATGTAATGGCCTGGTTTTGTTGCGCAGATCACAAACTCTGATTGATGGCGAGCTAGTGGTGGGGGAGGGGCGCGGCACAGTTTGGGGAAAAGGTAGCAGGGGAGATGGAGAGATCGCGTTAAATAAAGACGCCTTGGGAACCCCTACGTAGCTTACCCAGTGAAACAGTACATAGTGAAGGTACCTCTTGTTAAAACAGCGGGTAGGTAATGTTGGTAGGTAACTGAGTACCTGAACTAACAGGAAGTGTTAGGTAGGTCTCTACATACCTAGGGTACCTATTCATGTTTGGTGCAGGTGATTACATTAAGGCTTGGTTAAAAAATAAAAAAAACAGAGGTACTGAATATGTAGGTACCTAGGTACTTAATTGAGCTAGCTGCCTCTAGGTACATATGTATAGCTTAGGTAATGTTACTTGGGCAGGTTACATTGTACATGAAAATGTTTAAACCTGCTTCATGGTCTGCTTCACAAGTCTAATAGCCAAAGCAGACATTACAACCTCCAAATTTGACAAGAGTAATTAAGGTTTCATGTGATTTCATTTGTGTTCAAATTACCGGTGCTACGGACAGGTCTAGGAGGTACTCTGTATCTACTGGGGGGTATCGAAACTTGATGACGAATGGGGACATGAGAGCTGCAGAACCCCCACTTTTGCACGCGCTATTCCAATTGGTGAAATAATTTATCTAGAGGTTTTCTATCAACATCAGTTCAGCTATGCTAGAATCACGAGTAGAATTCCAGTATAATTATCTCCAGCTCGTCATCGTTGTCTATGATCTATATACTAGAGCCCGAATAATTCATTATCCCATAATTGATACTTACTTGATTGAGATAATTAGGTTCTCTTCAGATATTCTACAAGACATCATCCACTGCCTCTCTCCCTGCCTAGTTACTCACGTGGCCTATTAGTCATATGGCGTCTAATACTTAGCCATGGACAAGAAAAGGAAGATATTATTTCATCTGGACACGCCATACTCGGCCGCGACATGGTAAGAACCCCTATAATTAAAACTAGTATCCTTAGGCCATTGACTGATCCGCATCGCCAGGCCACAGATATTACAAAATGATCAAGACACCATCGTAGAACTGCTTTGCAGGTAAATATATCTGCGTCCAGTCTCTTGCCTGTGGTTTTTTGTATTCAAATATTTGCTCCAGGCTCATGTCAGCTTCCTCGCTGATAAGCCCGTTCTAGTTTGCTCTCTCCTCTTGGACATTACCGGTCACAACATATTCCCGCATCCAAAGGCAATCGAGCAAAGAAAAGAAAGCGTAAAGAGCAGTCCTGTATAGAGACAGCACCATCCGTTCCTCCCATTCCTGAGCTCCAGTCTTACGTAGACATCGGCTTATCCTGCGTGTCTCGCTGCCTGCAGAAGACTGCCTCGGGTGGCCCAAAAACCAGTGCTGTACCAGATGGCAAGAGAGCTGAGGAAATGCCGGCAGGCCGTTTCTACTCGGCCATTTTCGTTGCCAGATCAGGCCAGCCCAATGCATTAAGCAGTCATCTTCCCCAGATGGTGACAGTGGCTTGTAAATCCCACCCATCACAACCACCTACTAGACTAGTTGAGCTCCCCAGGGCTTGCGAGGGTAGGCTATGCGAGGCCCTAGGCATCCCCCGTGTTTCTTGTATAGGGCTTTGTGTTGGTGCACCAAACTCTAATGCATTGGTTGATTTTCTGCAGGGGCACGTTGCCACGACCAAAGTACCATGGCTACAAGAGGCTAATAATGCCGAATATCGAGCCACAAAGATCAATGTCGTTGAGACTGTCATAGGGGCTAGGAAGAAGGCAAGAGATAAGAGTGTCAAGTGAGACAACTCTTCACATTACTCTAGGATGTGTTACAACATAGGACATAGGGGATATCACAAGTGGTTTATTATATTATTACCCCAGCAATGCTTGTACGTGTGGAGTGCCCAAGCGAAAGAAGCATGTTAAATTTCTATCAATAGTCTACCAGTCTTATGCAGTCACAGATCTGTACGTTTAAATGCAACAAGTGACGCATTTCTTTCTCTTTGAAAGGCTTGTTCAACTGTGCCAACCCATGAATGATATGATATGATGAAATCTGGGAGTGCATCTATGAACATGAGTCTCTATCAAACCCTTTCCTTCCACCCATTCTTCATATCACGATACAACATATAAACATCATCTCATAGCTCAAATTATGAGTCTCTTCGGTATTTTTTGCCACTCGTCCTTTCGGGACATGTAGGGTATTTACAGGCTATTACTCCTTTGCTGTATTGTAGGTAGTTGCTCGGGAGGTATATCCTATATCCTCGGAAGGCTCAACCCCCCCTATACCCACCAGCTGATTCCTTCCACCTGCCTACCGACTCTGTCCAACGACGATATCAGATTGTGGACAAGCTAATTCTTTTAGGTGCTACTGGGTAAACAATCCTCCTAGGTCTAGGTACTTAGGTAGGTACTGGTACTCATTTCCTTTTAATGTCCCTATTTTCCCAGGCAATCTTTTGCAAGTCTGCTCCTCAACCTCCACTCCCACACCACATCCATCACCTTCTCTTCAACAACATTACACCCTCACTTCCATTCCCTTCTCCTTCATTTAGCACTGAACACATCCCTCCATATAGGTAAGGCAACCTCCTTCTTTAGCGTCTTCTAGTACTTCTTCCATCTATCTCTGGTGATCACCAGCATCAGCTTGCCTTATTCACAACTGCAATTGCAAGGAGGTTCTCCTGTAGTAGCACCGTGTTGTATCTACAAAGTTCGTGCTCTTTCCATAGCTTTTAGGTCCTCATTTTCTATCTTCTTGATAAACTGTTTCTGTCGAACCTCATAAGTATTTGATGTCTTGATGGTTGCTTGCTGAACTTCGTAAATTAGCCATACTGACATGGACCACAGGGCGAAGGCAGCATCACAATTCCACCCATACTATGGCCAACCAAGGCGATATTAATTTAGCCCGAGAGCTTCAGGCCGAATTTGGCAGGTCGAAGCCATCTAAGCGAAGAGGACACCGCGTAAGAGGAGGAGGTGGAGGAGGCGGTGGTGGTGGCGGTGGCGGAGGTCGTGTCAATTTCCGAACGCTGCAGGACTTCCAATATCATAACCAGCACCCATCGCAGCTTGGTCAGCGAACTGAGAGCGATGCTTTCCACCAAGGTAGAGGTCGATCCTCGGTTCAGGGCGGAACGCCCCCAACTACTCGCCCTTATCGCACACCTTTCCAAGGGCAACTAGTTACGAACGATTCACCAGGGTATGTGACATCTCAAGTGTGCTTACAACACCATTTCTAGTCCACGCCTAAGTTCCTTACTAACAGCTTATAAGTAATTATTTTCTCATATGGCTAATTATGTTAATCGGTTCTCTTATTCAACTATACCTAGGTAATAGTACAGTGGGCTCACATATGGCAGAAGCGGATATGTTCTTCCATCACCCCGAGCCTCCGCGTCCGTCCATGCCACCGACAGTTACTCAAACCCTAACTCCTTCGATCCCAATCGTCCAGCTTCAGCGCCCTGGTGGCCAGGCGTCGAGCCTAGGTTCTGTGGCTTACCCTTCGAACTCAATCAGTCAGAATGGTAGGGGAGCCTTGGGAATGCCGTTGTATCAGATGACCAATCAGCTCCCCTCTAAAGAACGTCATGATGCAGCTCAGCCGACCTCCACAGCTAGTAATAAACGAACTGTATTCCCCTACGCTAACAAGGCAGAAGAGCAAGAGGATATAGAGATGGGAGATGCCGACTCTCTACCAGCCGCAGCACCCAAACCTAAAACCACTAATCATTCCAAGGGCCTTGCTGGTTCAATCTGGAACCCTGCGAATGAGAACGACAGATCCTACTCAACGGGCAGCAGCCAGGTACGGTCCGAATTTGAAAATCCAATATAATGATTGCCTGTTGACTGGCTAACGACGTTTCACTGCAGGCTTCCATTAGAACCCGCTCTGATACGTCTTCTTCGACTCAAGCAGTCAAAATAGTCACTAGTGGAATTTCGAAGGGACCCGGTCTCCAGGCTTCTCGGTAGTGCCAGAATCCTTAGCCTGTGTACCTTGACGCAACATGACCGCTTTCTATGTCCTAGAGGCCTCGGAAAGCTGTAATGAAGATTACCTTTGGATGGCGGTTGGGCTCTTGTTGATCTGGGAACCTATTATTTCAATTATGGTGATCTTGGCGTCTGTTCCCTGTTAGACAGTAGTAGATTATAGCAGTGAAATCTGCTGGGTCTTTTACTGTTGCATTCTCATGATTCTTCTTTCGTTGGCCTAAGAGCAATCCATCCCGGGTTGGGGTCACGCGGAAAAGGAAAGAAAAACCAGATCCAGATACCTTGTGAGTAACAAAGCAAAAGACATATCACCGTTCTGCGCAATGATAAATCCTTGGTTTAACTCGGCATCTAAGGTAGATGTAGTTATGCCTTTGCACCATAGTGCTGGATAAGATACGAATACGCCCCTGTCGATATTCGTTCCTTTCGTTTTCATTTCCTTCTTTTTTTTTCGTTTGCAGATTCAACACGTAACCGGTACGTCCGTCTACTACCCTAAACCTCGCTGAGAAAGTGCTAATTTACTTATAGGTTTACCCAACTGGCGTGTAAACATACGTCGATTAGGTGCTGACATACGTGGCGTAAGAGGAAGTGGCCGGAAAACTCTAGCAAACTAAAAGTGGTGGGGTTTGATCTGATATGAGTACCTTGAAAGAACATGGACTCTTGTATGACGAGATTTGTCGATGGTCGACCTTGCCTTGATGTTGAGTGGATGTTTGATTACACAGAACCCATGTAGTATAGTAGACAAAAAAATGTTTCACAGCACACAAATCGAGACTATGACGTATCGTGAAATTTTATAGAGTCCGCTATAACTGGGATGATAGATTAAGTCTACAAATTCCGATGGTCTTCTAGATTAGGGCTTTCGGCCCGGATATGCTAACCATCCTATGCTAACCGTCTATCCTCTTCTACGCGCCTCGCTATCATCGCCTCGTCTTCCCCGGTCCATTGAGATCTCCGTCTACCTCTCGCTCATGATATTCTTCTCCATAATCTTCACCGCGTCCCGGACCTTGGGGCAGTAGTGCCGCCTCAGCAGCTCGCCCTCCCAGACCGTGGTGGCGTAGGGGTTGCTCCCCTCCTCGCTGCGGGCGAGGGCGTTGAAGACGCCGTCGCCCTTGCGCTCCTCGGTGTTCCAGAGCGCGGCGATCTTGCGGCCGTGGGTGTTGCCGACGTCGGCGAGGAGCGCGAGGAGGGCCTGGGCGCTCTTCTCGGGGACGTGGAGGGACGTGGACATGAGCTGCTTGGCGAAGGCGGCCAGCCGCAGGGGCGGCGTGGAGCGTATGTTCCACGGCGGCAGGAGCACGGCCGTGAGACACCGGATCAGGAGGACCGTGGTGGTCTGCAGGTTCACCTTGTTCCCGCGCGTGTCCGTGCGGAGCTTGCTCGCTGCCGAGCCCGGGGCGTCGGGGTCGGGCAGGTGGAGCGACCGCGCGCCGAGTTCCAGGTCGGCGTTTTGGGAGATGGGGAGAAGGGTTTGCCAGAGGTGCGTGGTGAAGAAGGAGAGGTCGAGATGTAAGTCTGCTTTGGCGTTGTGCGCGTCTTGGCCGGCGAGCAGGGTGAATGCCGTTGCCGTGCAGAGGAGGGCCTCGCGTGTTGAGTTACGGGTTGTTTCCTCGTCATCGTCCTCTTCTTCTGCTGCAGCTTCGGGGTCCTCGCTGGGGTTTTCGTCGGACTCGCTATGCCGGATTAGATCCTTTAAAGCCTCGAGAAGATCGCCAAAAAATTGCTGGTTGATAAGATGACTAAATTTTGCGAGCCCCTGACTCCGTTAGCTTCGCCTACCATCTGTAGATGGTTCTCATTTCTTACCTCTAGCACAGCGCCCATAAGATGGGGTGTTCTTAACTTTAAAATCCTGAAGTAGGTAGCAAAGACTGCCTTCAAACACTCAGATTGCATTCTATCTCGCTCATCATGGAGAACATTTGCGTCTGCCTGATCCATGTCTTTCTGTAGAGCCCTTTCTTCCTTGAGTCTGGTGACAGTTAGTCGTTGTAACTAATAGTTGATGCTCGGAGGAAGGTGTGATGACAATTCCAAGCAAGACAAATCCCATATCACTTATTTATTAAAATGTAGGTACTCACTTTTTCCGTTCTCGTTTTGTCCTAAATTCTCTCTTCTGCTTTTTGCGACTTTCGATCGGTAGATCGACCGCCTCATTCGATGCCTTGCCAGAGAATTCAGATAGGAGTCTGAGATGAAGAAACAGATTTACGACAGTTTCGTGAACGAAGTAGTCTTTCGACTTCATCATCCTACAGAGAGTCGAGACGGCTTCAAAAGAAGGACGGCCCTCATCATCCTCGACGAATAAAGTGATGAGGGTTGAAATGGCTTTTTCAAAATCCTTGTCTGTGCGGCGTGAGCTCAACTTCCAGACTAAAATGTTGATAAGGTCGGACCGAAAATTAAAGTGAGGGTGAGTCGTCAAGAGCGATGATGCACACGTTATCGCAACGCTTGCAATAGCATCTGCGCTAGCTTCACCTCTCCGGGCCTTCGCATACCGAGCGAGCTCTTTCACATAAGTTTGGTAACCAGTAACCATCGCTTGCTCAAAAGTCCGTATTGCCCTAACTTCCTTGCTCAGCTTCTCTCCCCTTGGACCATCTTCCACGATAGGCCGAATCCGGTATCCTGGGATGAGATCTTTGTATATAGCCATCCTCGTAACCAACGAGAGCGTTATAATTGCGGGAATCTTAGACTCGCCAATTCTGGTCAAGGCCTTGAACGCTCCCGCATTCTCGTAAGGTTCCTCGTTAAGCACAGTAGCCAATTTCGCTAGCTCTTCCTTGGCGTTGCGGATCTGCTGCTTCACAGGAATCGCAGGTTCTTCCGGGGGCATCTGCTCTTCTGGCTCGTCGTCTTCTGCCTCTCTATCTCCCTCATCTTCTAGCCAGTCATCATCGCTCTCCTTGAGATATTCAACTGGCGCAGAAACAGCTTGGACACGTCCATCTCGTTTCACTGGTAACCGAGTGTTCTCTTTCTCTTTCTTTTTGCCCTTTCGTGCCTTGTATTGGTCTTCAAGGAGATCCCATTTCGCAGCATTCTGAAAAAAGGACCTCTGAATCTTGCCGCCTGACCGTGAGTCCCCCTCATCCTCTGACTGTGGAGGTGTCAATTTTCTCTTTTTAACCGGCCTTGAAGCCATTTTTCGAACATATACAATGAGATATATATGTGGTTTGGTGTGTTAATAATTGGGCGTTGGTAGGTACTAGTACGTAGACATGAGAGATGAGAGCTCCATGGACTAAGTATCTCGAAGTTTTCCCAATTACAATAGAGGACCCTGCCCGATAAGCCCCACTTTAATGCCGATAACTAACCGATAAGCTACATCCAACCAATCGGATTGATTCCTGGTCTCTCAGGGCCAAAATTTCTAGAATTTCCAGAGGAAAGTTGCAGAGCGAAACGAAGCATCTCTACAGAATACCGACCCCCACCAATTATTGCAACCATAGCTCTCAGCTACAATTTGTATTGTACTTTATAACCAAACTGCCGTCTTTTGCATTCTAGCTCGTCGCATTCTCCCATTCTTAGATACAATGAGGCCCTTAACAGAGGAAGAGACGGTACGTACTAGGAATCGCATATCCTGCGCCAGTCAATGTCCAAGTCTAACCTTTTACTTCAATGTAGAAAGTCCTCTTCGAAAAGCTCGCCAACTATACCTCAGATTTGAAGCCGTTGATCGCCCCCTTAAGCGATGCGCCCGATACCGACCGTTATGTATTCCGATTAATCAAGGATCGTGTACGACACCCCTCTTGTGATCTCTCAGACCGAACACTCGCTCACCTAGATGTCGCAGGTCTACTATGTACTTCTTTCAATAGCGAACCGTATGGCTTCCCTCGAATCGCATCGTCTCAATCAGATCCCACCGATTAAATATTCAAAATCTCACACATGGACTTGCAGTTGCTACCTCGATCGCTCGGGACAATTTGGCTTCAGTCGGCATTTGCTTAGGTAGGCCGCTTCCTTCATAAGGCCAAACATTCGGTAGCCGCATGGACTGACGAACTCTGGATCTCGACAGGCAAATTCACAAAGGTGCGACCCGAATAAGCTTCCCTAGCGCTACTTGCAATACAACGAGAACCACGAGACAAGGACAGGCGCGAGCTAACCCCGAAGCGCAGACATTGAAGTTTAGATTACACATCACGGCTTTGCCAATCCTCGCTGCGTAAGTATAACGATCTACTATTTCTTTACCGCTAGGACTAACATAAATGCGAATATAGCCATGCGAGATATAAGATTTGGGTTAAACGTAGGCTCAAAGCACTACATCCTCCTCGTGAGACAACTACTAAGTCTATATCGCAGCCAATGGTGTAATGCCTTTCTTATACGGCAGCCATGTAGCAAAGGCCCACGTGGGCCGCTGGACTGAGGATTGCCCTGCCAATGTCGGAGTAATAGTAAGTAGTTTACTGGTGATCTTTTACTAGGAACTCTAAATTGATCGAGTGTTTAGGTCTATGATATGTCGGATAGCGCGATTGGCTGTGAGTTTTGTAGCCTCTGCATGTTGTAGTAGGGCGATGCTGACATATCATATTAGTTGGTGTATCGGCGCGGAGTACTACAGAGTGAGTTCTTCTCCTACCGCTTAACCTTATTTCAGTCATGGCTGCTAATTCCTATCACCTGCAGAGCACGCAGACTAGACCCTACTGGAATTGTTGTTTTCAGGCAGGCTGATTGCGGAGAGTACCTACGTGACGAAGATACCCTATTTGCGGGTTAGTGAGGTGCCAGCCTGATAAATATCTTAGTTGGAGTTGAGGGTTTGTCAATTTTGTGGGACATAAAAAAATGCATAGAAGGCGTTTTGAGGATACCAAATTCGATTCCCGTCTATTGATTTTCTGTAAATTCAAGTCTAGCCGCCGCCCGATTTGTGATCTATTTCCATGATCCTACCCAGGACACTCAATGCCTATCCCTGACCTTTATGCAGATCACGCAACCACCCCTGGTGTAGTGAGATATATCTAAATAGTGATCTTGGACGTTGTAGCCGCCGTATTAAGCATACTTTCCAGCTCAGATTGATCTACCTACAACGTACTCCCTGCCTCATAGTCCGCGACACCGCGGATATTAGCAGCGATATCTGGGACAGGCGAGACAGGTCGACTCTCTCGCCTAAATAAACTGATGTTCTCTCGGTGCGCCACGTACTCGCTATCAGCATAGCCAAGGAGCTCACCGATATCTCTGCTACGATGGCCCTTGATGCGGATGATCTCGGGGGTTGCGTAGTTGACGAGGGCGCGGCCGACCTCGACAGGGTTGCAGGCCTCCCACTTTACCGATACGGGGACGGGCGTAGAGGATCTAGGGGTAGAAGTAGAAGAGGAAGCAGCAAGGTTCGTGTCGACGAGCGCCGGCGCTGCTCGACGGTCCACAACGATGAGACGCACAGCTTCTTGTTGTGCGAAGTTCCCTTCTACGTCGAGAACGCCTACGGGCAGCAGGCCTGCCTTGTTGGAGAGCGCAGCGTATGCACCGGTGTCGATGTATAGTGCTCCGTGGGGCGCGAGGCCGTGTAAGAGCCAGAAGCTGCGGTCGCGCATTGGCGTCGATACTGGGAGGAAACGTGTGTGTAATGGTGGTTCCTCTAACGCATCAAGGGCTAGAGACGCTGTTGAACGGGTTAGATTTCCTACTAGTGTGGCGGCTGTTGTGCCCTCCTCTGTTGTGTGATTCGCATGTGATATTGCATTTGACAGCGAGGACTGCGAAGCGCTAGTTGGGAGACCTTTTGTGGCTTGGTGATACCGCACGATCTTGGCGATATTCCCTGGGTTAGAGGATCGAGTGATGATCGTTGTCACACCGGCTGATGTTGCGAGGCGCGCTGCCACGATCTTAGTACCCATGCCTCCAGTGCCCAGCGAGGAGCCCGCGGATGAGACTACGATTTCTTGGTTAGATCGATCGGCCGAGTTATATATTGTATAGGGGGGTGGTCATTTTCACACACCATCGGCCTGTATAGCCCCTATATCCTCAACTTCTACTATTGGTCGAGCATCTGGGTGCGTGCGCGGGTTTTTATCATAAAGACAATCCACATCTGTCATCAAGAAGAGGTAGTCGGCATGCACCATCGCAGCCGTAATAGCAGACAAGGTGTCATTGTCACCAAACTTGATCTCAGCTACAGCCAGCGTATCATTCTCGTTGACGATAGGAATGACTCCCATGTCTAGAAGCTCGGCCATGGTGTTCTGGGCATTAAGATATCTCGAACGCTAAGGTATATGTTAGATCAAAGCCCAAAAGAGTAAGAACAGGGATAGTAATGCTATCTTACGTCTGCTATATCATTCCGAGTGAGCAAGATCTGAGCGATGGGTTGCTGTAGATGGGCAAATAGACTATCCCAAAGACTGATGAGACGACATTGTCCAATAGCCGCCAGGGCTTGGAGCTTGGAGAGATGTTTGGGTCGCTTGTCGACGTCCATCCGCCTTAAGCCAACGCCAATTGCGCCAGACGACACAATGACGACCTTGTGGCCATCTTTGCGCAGCTTTACAGCAGTCTCAATAATGAGACTCAATATTGAGAGGAGGGGTTCATGTGTTTTCTCATCTACGATGGAACTAGTTCCTAAGACTTGTTAGTCGAAAGGGGACATATAGCAATATACGGCATCGCAGAATGGCGCTAGAGACCAAACGGTATACGGTATGCAGGAGTTAGGTAATAAGTATTATTATGACGCACCGAGTTTTATGACGACGGTAAGCTGTTTCGTGCCCTTCATGTCTACAAAAAGGCGAAGGTGAACATTAGTTAATTCGAAGAAATGTACAGAAGAAACGACGTAAAGTGAAGCGATACGCAAAATCAAACGACGAAACACATCAAGCAAGCATTGCACGCAAAGCAGAGGAAAGCAGAGCAAATCATGTATTAAGAATATACATACAGGGCGTAGAAGTCCCAAAATCGGTCATTGTAAGGGCTCAACTCATCTTGTGTTAGTGATTGTATTACTCGGTTGGGGCTGAAGATTAGTTCGCTGGACCGGCAGAATGCCTATCCAATTGACCAAGGGCCGGAGTCGGAGCTTGAATCGGAACTTTTCCAGTTGGGCACGTTGGAGCTCTGCCTCTGTACCGCCTTCCTTTTTCGGCAAACCAGAATCTACTGCGTAAAGCACTTGCATTAGGTAATCACGCTAGCTTCTATCTAATCAGTTGGTACGTTAAGACAGTACTATCTAGACTATTAGAGCGACCAGAGGTACCTAGCAACAATAGATACAGACACTCTACGCCTCACGATCCTTCACTCTGTGCTTTGCCGCCCGTAACCTATAATCGGCGGCTACGAAAGTAATAATCATCCACAATGGCGTCTTCACAACCAACGCCGACCGCCCCTACCTCCTCGCAGACACAACCATCTTCATCCGCACCCTCATCAACACCCGCCACAAATGCGCCCAAATTCCCCTCGATCATGACGAACGACCCGAAGCGCACCGGCTTCGACCCGAACACGCAGTGGTGGGTGAACTACTTCAAGATCATAACGGGGTCCATAACGCCCGAGGGGGTCTTCCACTACCGGGAGTCGCGGTACCGGGCGAACGAGGAGCGGGACTGCCGGACCTGCGAGAAGTGGCGCGACTGGGCGCTGCAGCACTCTCCCACCGTCGTGTTCCTGCGGCAGAAGATCGCCGCCCTGAACGGCAACATCGACTCCTCCAACGTCGTCTGCGCGCGCTGTCCCGCGCGCCTGACCGAGGACGGCGAGGTCCACCTCCAGAGCGGCGGCTTCGACCCCCGCTCCGGCATCCTCATCTGCTCCAACGCCATCTCGAGCCAGAGCCACATGGAGGACACGCTGGCACATGAGATGGTGCACGCCTGGGACCACCTGAGGTGGAAGATGGACTGGGTCGGCGACAAGGATTTAAAGCATGCTGCGTGTACGGAGGTTGGTCACACACACACCTCGCCTCTTCTTTCTTTTTTTCCCATGTTCCATGTCTTTATGAGTGATGATCAAAATACTGGGATGTTACTGACGCGTTTGGTGCAGATAAGAGCTTCGATGTTGAGCGGCGAGTGCAGGTGGACGAAAGAGGCGATTACAAGAAGGAATTGGACCCTAACACAGCAATTCCAAGACTGCGTGCGCAAGCGGGCTGTACAGTCTCTACTAGCTAGGCCGCGCTGCAAAGACGATGTCCAGGCCGTGAAGGTGGTGAACCAAGTGTGGGATTCGTGCTTCTCAGATACCCGGCCGTTTGACGAAGTCTACAGGTGAGTCGAGAGTGTTTATAGAGTGATATGTCGAATATTCCACAATTGGCTTGTACCAACAAAAACGATCGCATGAATGAGGGATTAGCATCTCGTCTCTGCATGAAGAAGCCACAATGAGCAAGGGCGGGCCTCTAGATATGTTTGTAATTTGTATGTTCAATTACCATGAATGATGAAAAAGTACGACCATAATTGAAACCGAGCTCCCTAATCCCCAGATCCCGCCTTGTTCGTCATGCAATAACCCTGGACGCCGGCGCCGTTGATGATACAAAATCAAATTCACTTCATTATCTCGTAAGCCTCATCAGTGTGACTTGTCGCGACCCCCGCTCTTCACGCAATGCTTGAGGATCCATGGATGCGTCTGCACCTGGTCTAGTGGTATCCTCTTCTCAGGATCAAGGACGAGGAGCTTTTTGAGAGTTAGCATACAAAATTATTCAACAAGCACACTTGAAGGAGGACTAGTCTTACCTTTTTAATGAGATCCCGCGCTTCGGGGCTAACGAAGGAGGGAATCGACATATCGGCCCTCGCTATCCTCCTCTGCGTCATAACGGGCGTATCCTCGAAGGGGGCCTCGCCCACGAGGAACTCGTAGGTCAAAACGCCCAGGCTCCACAAGTCAACCTTCTCGTTGTACGAGTTATCTGAGCTACCAGGCTTGATCATCTCCGGGGGCAGGTAGTCGAGGGTGCCGCACATGGTCTCGCGGCGGCTGTTAGGGGCGTGGACGCTCCAGCCAAAGTCGGAGATCTTGATCTCGCCGTGGATGCCGACGAGGATGTTCTCGGGCTTGATGTCGCGGTGGATGACGTGCTTGCGGTGGAGGTAGCGCAGCGCGCTGGCCATCTGGGCGATGTACTGCGAGGCCTTCCACTCGGGGAAGCGGCTCTCGCGGCGCAGGTGCTTGTACAGCTCGCCCTTGGCGGCGAACTCGAGGATCAGGAACACGCGCTTGCTGTCGTGGAAGTGCCCGAACAGCTGCAGGATGTTGGGGTGCCGCAGGTTGCTCTGAATCTCGATCTCGCGCCGCACCTGCTTCTCCACGCGCCCCTGCGACAGCTCGCTCTTGTGCAACACCTTGAGCGCGCAGATGAACCCGCTCGTGCGCTCCCGGGCGAGGTACACCCGTCCGAACTTGCCCTTGCCGAGCGGCCGGCCGATCTCGAACATGCCTAGGTGGAAGTTCTTGATGGACAGCGGCTGGTCGATCGATAACCCGGATTTCCGCTCCACTTGGGTGGCCTCATCTGATGAGGTTCGGGATGCTGCTGTTGGCAGAGCTTTTCTTGTGGGAGAGGCAGGTGGTGCGGCTTTTCTCTGGGCGGCTTGGGAGGGGAGAGTGACAGCAGCAGAGACGGTGTTGGCGCTCTGGGTCTGCAGAGCAACCTTGTAGAGATTTGTCCTGCTCGAACCATGCGCTGTTTGTGTTGTAGTGGCAACGGCCTGTAGTTGTTTGATGGTCAGTATAGTTTCCAATGGCTGCACAAGCATGTTCCTAATTCTCCAACTCACCTTGGTCTTTTGGTACTCGTTCTCATCGTTCACCGACATTCGCTCGAAGCGAGCTTCCAGTGTGCGAGAGGCCATTGTTGCTTCTATTTTCCTTCGCTGCCTACGTATACTTGGTACTGAGGAAATTCGATCGAAAATTACACAAAGATCGAGCCAAGTTGACTCGCGCACCGTAGTGTTGAGTTGGTGTGTAGGATGGTGAAGTATAATGTGAGTGGACTTGGGTTTATTTAGCTTGCAAGTATGTAAGTGGGTGGGTATTGTTTTCTTCTCCAGCTAAGCTATGGTTGCGGTGGCAACCAGTTGCTACTGCGTAGACTGGAGCTAAGCCGTGCTGCAGAAAATAGACCCACCATCTCCCGAGTCCAGACTATGACCAACCAATCAGAGTACGTAGATTGACCGGTACCTACAGTAGCGCAGCACATTCTAAATGCATGTAGATAAAGCATCAAGGAAAGAAAGGGCATATGAAGAGTACCTTATGTAGATATTATGCAGAAATTATATAACAAGCTTTTTTTATAGATACCCGTAGGCTCGTATCTGGGGGCTCAAACCTAACAGTAGCCACGGCGCCAAGCCACAACTAGCATCATGTGTCAAAATGCCACCACTCTTCGCTCTAAACATCTTCGTCAGTATTTAATCCAAGTTGTCCTCTACTACTTGTCCTGACTTATACATGCGCTGTGTAGCTGCACAGTTTGATCCCTGTGCCCAGAACACTTAAGCCGCAGACGGGTCGTTGCACGTCCGCTATCAGAAGTGCCCTGATTCCCTGGCCTCGTAGCATCATGACGACTCGTGCAGCACCACGCGAGGCGGGTTACATGCCGACAAGAGAGGAGTTCCTCGAGTCCTTTGGCATGACCATACCCGAAAGGCGACGCGGTACAGGACGTGTTTTTCCAACCGAGTTCGTCCCGCCGCCAGGGCCCCTCTCCACAAAGGCCCCGGGGGTACTGTTCATCGGCCGGCCCGGTCCAGTCATCCACTACATGGAGAGATTCACCTACCGACACGACCCCACCAAGATCCTCATCTACACCGACGGCGCGTGCGTCAACAATGGGCAGGACGGCGCCAAGGCCGCTTGGGCCTTCCACTTCGGCCCCGAGCCGGACGCGCGCACCTGCTCGGGGCGCCTCGAGAACAAGGGGCCCTTCGGCGACGACTGTGCGCAGACCAGCAACCGCGCCGAACTGCGCGCCGCGCTCGCCGCCCTTCGCGCGCGTCAGTGGTCTGACGATGGGTACCGCACCGTCGTCATCGCGTCTGACTCCGAGTATCTCGTAAAGGGGGCGAGTGAGTGGGTGCGCAAGTGGACGGACAACCACTGGAAAACGTCCGGAGGCAAAAACGTCGCGAATCGAGATCTGTGGGAGATGCTACTTGGTGAGGCTGAGCGCTACGAGGAGGAAAACTTAGCGATTGAGTTCTGGCGGATCGAGCGGCATATGAATGAGATCACTGATGCTGCGGCGAAAAAGGCAACCTTGAAGACTGACCATGAGAGTTTTGACGATTTCATGGTCCCTGGGATCTGATGGAGGGGTGGAGACGATCCTCGAAAGAAGCTGCTCTGTCTCAAGGCACTTTGACTTATGATCTCCTTATGTGTGTTAACTAGAAAGTTTTATACGTTTCTTAAAGCACTTCCCTATGTCGAAGACAAAGGCCGGTTAAGCCGTCATGAACCACGCATTCCTATGCTTCTGGCAGACGAGCTAGCTAAAAGGGGTTTTGGTGGTCTCTGCAAGGAGATTGATACGTATCTCCAGCATAGCGGTACTTCTCAGCACAGAACCTCTTTTGCGAGGGAGTATTAAAACTACTGAAACGAAGCGTGCAATATACACACTACGCACTCTAGAGGACTGGCCACGGCCATCTAAATCACTTCTAGAGATTTGAAGCAATAAAAACGAGTAATCTAGTAATGCAATTGAGGAATATTGGTGCAGCAAACGCCCATAAGGGCTGCCTAACAGCCTAGATAGTCGGCCGACTCTGAGAGGCATGTCTCATTCTAGAAACTAGGTACCTTCTTTTCTAGCTAATAAATAGAAAAACGCGAAAACTAGGGTCCTGATGACCTAATCAACATGACCCCCTGTAGCAGTGCCGCACACACTGTCTCACTACATGGCTCAAGAGCTAGCAACAACAGTAAGTCAAGACAGGTTGCTACGGCTGGGGGCACTCTCGAACCGGTCCCATGATTATAGTACGTATCGTTGTATTCATGTAAGGGGTACCTATCTTGACCATTAATAATAACCAAGAGTCAAGAGTTTCAATGGAGGAGGGGCAAAATGACGGCACCCCTAGGTAGGCTTATCTGCTATTATCAACAGCACTACCTATAAGTAAAGTAATTATTTGACCGACTGTTAATTAATTGACCTAATCTAGTCTAAATAATCGTTTTAAAATTGATTGCAGGTAAAGTAATAATTCTTTACCTGACTTGTTACTTGTTAATTACTTCTAATTAATTTTCCTATTTTTTTAAAATATTTTTTGTTGTTTTTTTTTGGTAAAAAAGAAGCCTTCTTTCCTAGGTAGGCTGGGTGGCACCCATGTCAGATAAGTTATGTTCTCATACCCGACGGCTACGAGCTCCTATGCTGGGTGCCGTGAGCGCTCAAGATAAGGGGCTTGGAATGATCTCTCTTGATCAGTCACCTACTGTCACAATGTTTCCCTCGGCCTTCTCTGGATAGGCGCACCTCGTTATCTATATTCTAGCATCTTCACTTCTTGTTGCCCCTTCGATTCTTAGGAATCTCGAGCTTTTGCGTGCCTTTGAGTAAATGGGGTTACTTTATGCTTCGGATGGCTGCCCCGTTCCCTAATATTCTACATGAGCTTTCCTAGTTTGGGGCTTGTGTTATAGAGAGTTTATCTATCAATAATCTAAACATCTATCTAATCTTCCATGTTGAATGAGCTTATTCTTAGATTAGGTAGCATGAAACAACATTTAACCGTTTGATGTACCAGAAACAAAGACAACAAGAATGGTAGCAAACCTTCGTAGACCTTAAGTATTAGCATCTGCTCTACTTCAAGGCCGTGTCAAAACGATTAACTTACGTAGCTCCTGCCAATATCAACTCGAAAGTTCGGGCCTTTGTTAACGCAGACAAAACTGCGAGGTAAACAGCGGTAGAGAGTATGATGATGATAAGTCGAGCTGTCATACTAGTTATTGCACTGCAGATAGTAACGGGCAGTAGCAGGAGACCGCTTATTAACAACAATAACAGAAGTTTGGCAGTGCGCTTAATCATGCCCCCGGAGTATATATACACGTTTGCATCAGTTGAAACGTTATGGGATGGCATCTATCACATGTTAGTATAGAATGACATACCCTATTATAATAACGTACTATACGAAAGCTTGGATAATAGTCAATAAGCTTGTCCTCTATCCAGGCTTCGAGCTGCAAAGTTGCTCTGTCACCCGTGGCGGCCAGACCAAAGAGGTCTTCCTCATGATCTAAGTATGATGTTTCCAGCCTGCTCACGCAACCATTCCCGTTTAACCAATTCCTTAGACTGAGGTTGTCCCTTAGCGCCACAGGATTGGAGCTGAGGGCTCTGATAGTCCCGTCAATGAAAGAATCTAGTTTTATTCAGTATAAACAATTGACTCCTTAGAATAAGAATCACAAGCATACCGTAGTCAGCTATCGCAGACTCAATCTGTGACAGAATTGATAAACGTTCGGAATTAATATCACCTCGACTTTTCCCTAGAAAAACTGGCAGAGGTTCGTCTTGGTCAACCTTGTCTAGCTGCTCTTCTAGACAAGTGATTCGATCTTGCTTCAACAGCAATATCCTGGCACGAAGCCTCCTGAAGCATCGGCACATCATAAAGCCATCATGAGCCCCTAGCAGAGCACATAGCCGCGGATAGCCTGGCCTATAGTCTTCGACTACATGTTGTCAGCGAGTGCCCTAGACTCCGGGTTCCGGGCTGCTATCATACTGCATTTAGACGGCACGCCAGGTGCTAATGTATTCGGATTACCCAAAAAGGTGAGCTGGGATCTCAATGTAGATAACCACTGTCGCCCAGTGGAGAGCATCGCGCGAGGTCTTAGTCCGAATACCCCGGTCGACATTCTGGCTTCTCCCGATTATCGACAATAAACTAGGTAGTGATAGCGACCTTCGCAGAACTCGTGACGCATGGCTCAGTAGGCAGGGATCAGATCTAATATTTTACGCTTATATATCTGCCCGATCTAGACGCGCACCTGTTTGCCTCGTTATTGTATCTATCTCGGCTACCTAGCCTGCATACAAATTGCAAAAGCTCATCCACGCATCCGGGCAGTGCTAGGAGGCTTATGTATATCATAGGAATTAGATGCTATATAAGGCCTACTGACTCCTACCGTGCCCGACTCTTTTGACCTTGGGTCAGAAAAGTCTTACGTATTCTGCGACAGCTAATTCCGCCAAGATGAGCAACCCAAGACCGTGAGTAATAAAGGAAATGTCCGGTAGCGACTACTTGTGAATGCTGACTACCGCTGCGCAGTGATAGCCCAGATTTCGACTTCTGTGATGATGGCGGTCGCCCGAAAGTCGTAACCTACATCACAGTTAGTTGGCAGCTTAAGACTTCTCCTGGCCGGCTCTGACAGCAACTTCATCTAGTCAAGCAAGTTCCGAACCGGAGACAAAGTGTATCTCACTGTGGGCGCAGCGCGCGAGGGGCCATACGTAATCGCGACTGTGCCTTCTCCTGGCAGATACACTTTATGCCTCGAAAATGGTCAGCCTGCAAATAATGGGGCGGAGGTTGAGGAGGATAGTATTGTTTCTGCCTGAATGTACTTGTGCCCGACGTTTCGGATCCGAAATTGGGGCGGAGGGGTTGGGTATGGGGGCAAAGGCCGTGACCAATATGCACCTTGATGCAGGCAGGGTCGCATGAGATGTTGACAAATGAAAGTCTCAGTGTACCGAAACAGCTAGTCTCCGAAGACAGTAAAGCAGTGCGTTCTACCAGTATGGGCAATTATTCGGGACTATCGGGAGCGGAGCAACGTTGCGGTGAATTTACCTTTTTTATATTCTAGAAGGTGACTCGATGTTATCGATATTTGGCCCTTAGTTGCCCGCATTCTACATTCTGTATAATCTCGAATTTGGACGTTCGTGTGTTACTATATTATAGCTTGATTCTCCTCTTCTTGGCACAAATGATAGCCATCGCTCGCTATGGAAGCTGTAGAAAATAAACTTTCGCATTTTGCCCTGCTTATCGGGGTAAATTCTGATAGCGAGCGTCCTTTGAAGGGATGCGTCAGAGACGTTCGCGAAATCGCCAAATTCGTGAACAACTCCTTATCTAGAGTGCATATGCAGCTCTTTACGGCGGATACTTCCATTACTCGATCAGACACTCTAGAAATCCTAGCAACATACGCCAATGTCAAAGCTGGGTTCCAAAACATCCTCTCCATTGCGGCACCTGGTGACTATGTGTACGTTCACTACTCCGGTCATGGCGTACGAATGGAAGCTTCCAGCGAGTTTTCCAATAGAACAACTGGAGATTTGGCTTTGAACGTCCTTGAAGACTCAAGCCAGGAGATCACCAGACCCTTCCCCGGAGTTGAACTAGCCCATATATTGGATGATATGGTGACTAAAGGCCTGACCGCAACACTCGTCCTGGACTGCTGTTTCTCGGGCAGTATCGTGCGACACCACTCTGTCTCGGAGTATTCGTCGGTACGCTACCGTGAGTACACTAGAGAGGAGTATACTACGTGGTTTCCTTTGCTAGATGACAACGAGGGGAAAACTGAGAACATTGAACGGCCCAACGATAGGGGCCGTCGTAAAGCAACTATGCTTCCCAACTGGCTAGTAAACCCTAAAGGCTATACTGTTATTACGGCATGTGGTCCTCATGAAGTTGCGTCTGAACTCAGCTTTGGCACAGCCATCTCTGGTTATAGGCACGGGGCATTGTCGTACTTCCTGCTACGAGCAATGGCAAGGCTAGGTGGTCTGGGGGGCAGGCATGCACATATTTACCCCTATTTATGTTCAATGTTCCGTCAGTTCCGCCCAACGCAAAATCCGATGTGGTATGGGAACAAAGACCTTTACTTCTTCGGGAATGCTACTTTTAGCACAGAGCTAACAGGTGCTCCATTTTCTACGACCTGGGCTGGCGCTCGCTTACGACTGGAAGGGGGCCAAGCGCATGGTGTATGTGAGGGCGATCAATTTGCGGTGTATACCATCGATTCTGGACGGCCCCTAGTCACTGGCACAATCCGGAATGTCAAACCCCTAACATCTGACATCGAATTATTCAACCCGGAGCTCATTCAAAATGAAAAAGGTTGTATCGCTAAGGCGTTGACGCATCTGTCACTAAGAGGCTATCCGATACAGCTAGATCAGGGTGGATTATACTCAGAAGAGTGGGCTACCGCTCTCGAAGAACGAAATTACCTTGCGCTTGAAGACACGGATCATCCATTTGCACTTCATGTATACCCTAAAGGTAACGGGAATGGGTATATAATACAAGACAAATATGATCGCGAAACGGAATGCTCGACAGACAACCTAGGGAACAACATGGTAGTAATGAGTCCTAGCAGAGTCCTTGATATAGTAGAGCATCTGGCCAAGTTTCAACTCATGCGGGACATGACTAACACGTCGCAAGAAAAGCCTTTCGGCGGGCGATATAGAGTTACGCTCCTCAACGAGGCAGGACAATCATTTCAAGCAGGAGATATCGTCAATGTAAAGGAGCAGGAGTTACTACATTTGGTTGTAGAGAACGAAGGCAAAATAGATCTTTATGTTCACGTCTTCAACCTAGATTCGCTAGGTCAGGTGGAGAACATACTGAAAGCAAGTTATGTTGTCATTTCCCCGCCGAATCTGGATGATGGGTTCACGGGGGAATGGGTGAAGAAACTTCAGACGCATGTTCCACCGGGATTCATACAACAAGGTATTGCTAACTGCGAAGATATTATCAAAATCTTCATCACTAGCCAGCCCACCTCTTTCGCACCCCTAGAGATGCAGCAACTCCATGACTCCAACGACAGTGGGGTAGTTGAGTTACCTGATCGAGAACACACACCTTATACGGGGAAGGAAGACTGGGTTGCTCTGGATTTCAGAATCCGCACTCATAAGTAGCGTTACAAAATGCACCCACCAAAGTGATATGCTTTAGTTCTGAACTTTGGGACGGGGAATTCCGAATTTCCGCTTATAAGAAAGCGCTTTCCGCGCTTCAAGAGCCACAGTGTGGGAGACCAACTCTTAATATTGTCTAATCAAGTCTAAACATCCATTAAAAATAAAAAAAAGAGAGGCTCTAATGCCACGCAACTCTCATACTAGAAGAACTCGTGTATCCGCGGACTGTGAAGGAATCGCCAGAAAGTGCACTATCTTCTGTGTGTCAATCAGCAATCGACTTGCTCAAGGGTTTTCCTTTGGACTGTCGTCAGAACAACAATAGGTAACCCGGGTAGCTTACCCGTAAATGACAAGAATTCCCTGACACATGACCCCTGGCCCCTAAAGAGGATTGGTTGACGCAAGCCCTGGCATTACCCACAAACCGGCACCGAAGGAGTGATTATCTGGTTACAGTATTGGGGGCTGAAGTGATATGCAAGGGTATCCGTGGCCGAGAACTCTGGGCAACTGGCCAAATCGGTGACTTCAATTCATTAGCGATACCCAACCAATCTATCTCAGCCTCATGTCAACCTTCCCATGGAGATGCTCCACTGCCAGCACTAGGGTGACCTACGCCTAGACTCTGGCAGCACGCCAATTGAATTCCTAACCCGCCGCTTCGTCATAAAGGATCTCTCGGGGAATGGGGCTGTTGCCTAACTCTGGCATCCAGGGCGTGTTTTAGCGGAGATGTTGGATCGCATTTCTCCTTCCTACATTAGAGCCAATCGGCTTGCCTGCAGCTAGATAATATCCCAATAGCCAAGCCCTCAATGCCTCTATATGTAAGCTGAGTTAGTAGAACACTATCAGTATTATCTCTAACTTTCGCCATTCATATTATCCTTCATGACACGCTCTTGGTTATGAATATTGAAGCCATGACTGACCCTAATGAGACCGTGGCTAGCTGTGATGAAGTCATTACTAAATTCCGACAGGATCTCATTGCCACCCCAGAAGACCACCCTGACCGTTTCAAGCAGTTAAATAATCTTGCAGCAAAACTAAGTGAAAGGTTCTCATACACAAAGAATTTCTCTGACCTAGAAGAAGCTTTTAAATTATCTGGTCAAGCCATCACCGCCGCTCCGGAAGGGTATCCGAAACGAGCCTTCGTCCTGATGAACCATGCGCGCAACCTGGTTGATAGATTCCGGGCTACGAGAGTCATCCACAACCTAGAAGAGGCCATCAAATTCCAACGGCAAGCGATAGCTATCACGCCACAAGACGATCCAGCTCGTTGTGAGCTCTTGGGGCAACACGGAGCATGGCTTCATGAAAGATACTACGTAACAAAAGACTTACGTGACCTTGAAGAAATGTTGGAGATATGTCGACAATCTGTTGAAGCTGCAACGAACAATAACCCACATCGTGCTATATTTTTGAACAACTTGGCCAACTGTTTAATTGACAAAATCTTGTTGACGGGAGATACAACGGATTTGGACAAAACTATAGCTACATCGTATCAAGCTCTCAGTGCTTCAAACGATAACTCGGTCCAAGCTGCATCATTGCATACACTCGCTATCTGCCACGGCCTTAAGTTCTCGGAAACCAAAGCTACTGATGATCTGCAAAAGGCTATTCAACTGCAGCAACAGGCTGTCGCCCTTACTCCCCAGCACGATTTGGAATTGCCAAGGCGGCTAAATAATCTGGGTATATTACTCGGAAAGAAATATCTGGAAACAAGGGTCGTCGTTGACCTAGAAGAGGCTATTAGACTATGTCGAGAAGCCGTCGAAACTACTCCGAAGGGAGATCCAGAACTAAACAAGCGGAAGAGGGATCTTAATTTTTGGATTGGTGAAAGTGCAACAAGAGAGATAAACATCGACGAGCAGGATGGACCTATTTCAGCACCAGGACAAGTTAGAGATGCCAATTCAACTAGGGAGATGAACCTATTCAAAGTTGACACTGAGATGGCCTCATGTCTTCAAGATCTAGAAGACGAGAGTCTTCAGTATTTCCTTGAAATCGAAGAAGAGAATACAGGGAACGATCCCGATGAACTATTCATCTATACATGTTTCTTAATATTCTCACGATCTCAGAATATCGAATACCTCGATCGAGCTATTCGACGCGCTCAATCGTGGCTCTCATCAACGCCTCCTGAGAATGAAGATAGAGCGCGGCGATTTGAGATACTCAACATAGCTATTGAGAAAAGAATCCCACTCTGTGGCACAAGCACTGGGACTTCAGCAGGCGAAGCCATATTTGCCTGGCTTGACGATATATTCGAAGGTTTTACTTCGGATAAAGACGTACAAACCGCCTTCTCTTATGCTTTGAAGAGTGTAGCACGCCCTGAGTACTTCAAGAACAATTCCAAGGTATCAAATGCGATGAATAGCAAGGCAAACGAAATCAATGAATCTTATGAGGCCACAAGCAACCTAGCGGCTTTAAACCAATCTATTAAAATCCATCGATATAGCTTGGAAATGGCTACTCCGGCTACGTCAAACTGGGCGTGTATCTCCTATAACCTTGCCCTCAGATTCACAAACCGTGCCGCAATTACAGCATCACTAGTGGATGCAGACACATCTATTCAATATGCAAATCAAGCGGCTAGTACCGCTCTTGAAAGTGATGAACATCGCGGGATGTTTTTAAAATCTCTCGGGGGTGCTTTTCGACAACGGTTTGAGTTGACTGGGGCAATCGACGACTTGGATGAGGCCGTTAAGCATTGCACCGCTGCAGTAGCTGCTTGTGACCCGAATCACTTTGCATGGCCATCGTGCTTCAGCTCACTTGCAAACGCCTTGGGTAGGCGCTTTGAGATGACAGGGTCCCTTGAGGATATCAACCGCGCCGTAGAAGTAGCTGGTTTCTACACGGAAAGTGGTGGACAAACTGAACTGGATTCCATTAGTTTATGTTGCTGGCTTATGGCACGTTCTGAGCGGACTGGATCCGAGGAAGATCTCGTTCGTGCCATCGAGGTTGTGACCCGGGCGATTGATGCTTCTCCCGAGAAAGGATATACGCGACACATCTCATTCGCTAATCTAGGTCGTTGTCATCTAATGCGCTTCGACAATTTTCATTCGCTAAAGTCGCTTGATCTAGCTATTGAGGCCACCACCAAAGCGATTGAGCTCTCACCGGAGGGCCATAGTGAGCGCTCCCGTTGGCTGTCTAATCTCGGGGTGATGCTTTTAAGGCGTTCTCAGCACAATGGTTCCAGGAACGATTTAGACAGCGCCATCCAGGCTGCAAGGCAAGCCATAGAAGCTCATCGTCCTGATGGCCGCAAAAGTACGTTTCTTCTCAATCTCGGGGAATCCCTCCGCATTAGGTATGAAGAATATGGGTCCGAAGACGACCGCGAACTCTGTCTCGCTTCCTACATGGATGGATGGGATTGTCCCGACGGTCTACCTGCCGAACGCGTCTTGCTAGCGAAAAGGGCGTCAGAAATCCTCATCGCCCAAGGAGAATGGCCAAAATCTGCTTCTTTGTTGAAGGCGGCCGTACAGCTCTTGCCGCTCGTCAGCCCACGGGCTTTACAAAATACTGATAAGCAGTACAGGCTGGGGACCTACGCAGGACTTACATCTAACGCAGCCGCCGCATCGCTCAACGCTGGTGACGGCCCGATAGACGCCTTGCAACTCCTCGAAGCCGGTCGAGGCATCATATCTAGCTCGGTCATGGACATGCGGATCGATGTGTCCGAGCTCGAGCAGCAGCACCCAGAACTTGCCGCAAGGTTCAATGCTCTTCGAGAGGTGCTGGACTCCCCAAGAGAGGAAACAAACACTCCAAATAATGATTTTGGTGTGTCTCAAACAAGCCTTCGGCGAAATGCTGAGCAGAACCTTGATAAAGTCCTTGAAGAGATTCGGGCCAAGCCCGGGTACCATGACTTTCTCCTTCCACCATCCAAAGAGGAGCTCCTGGCAGCCGCCGATCCAGATCCGATTATCATTGTGAATCTGAGCACTATCCGATCCGACGCATTCATCATCTACAGATCTCAAATCAATCTAGTCCCGCTGCCAGACCTACGTGTGGTGGATGTCCAGAAATGGAGTATCAAGCTGCACCCTGCTTCATCTCTTCGGACTGACCAAATGCTGAAATGGTTATGGGACACAACATGCAACCCGATCTTGAAGGCTCTAGCTTCCCAAGAACCACCACACTGTAATGGCCAGCCACATGTTTGGTGGATTCCAACAGGCCACCTCAGCCGGTTTCCACTGCATGCTGCAGGATACCATCATCTGAAATCAGCTAAGTCCGTGCTTGATGTGGTGGTATCGTCATATGCCTCCTCCGTAAAGGCATTGCTTCAGGGTCGAAGAAAATCGGCTCAACTCTCCTCGTCACAAAACCATGATTCCCTACTTGCGGTTACTATGAAACATACCCCAGGCTTGCCTAGCCACCAAACCCTACCCTTCGTCGAGGCAGAGTGGGACATGCTAAACCAAATATGGTCGACGGCGAAGACAAAGATGACCTTGAGAAGACCACCCCCCCGTAAGAGCGAGGTTCTAGAACGGATGCCTTCGACCAAGATCTTCCACTTTGCGGGCCATGGAAGCTCAAACCCTCACGAGCCATCCAAAAGCTGCCTGTTACTTGAGGACTGGCAGACGGATCCACTGACCGTTGGCGATCTCCGTGACTGTAGATTCCAAAAAGACCCTCCATTTCTAGGATACCTCTCCGCTTGCTCAACAGGGGCTAACAAGGCAGCTGGACTACAAGACGAGGGCATCCATTTAATCGGCGCCTTACAGTTGGCCGGTTTCCAGAACGTTGTCGGCACACTTTGGGAGGTTTCAGACAAGCATTGTGTTGACGTAGCGCGTGTTGTATATCAAACCTTACGTGACGAAGGGCTGACGAATAGAGCAGTATGTAGGGGATTGCACCGGGCCCAGTTGGCACTACGCGATGCCGAAATCCGTAGAGCGAAACCCGCCAGAGCTATCAAGGCAGTGGATTCGGATGATGAGAGCGACGACGACAGGAACTGGTTTTGGATTCCGTATGTTCATTACGGCGTCATCTAACACGTGTCTACGAAAACCCCTATTTCTAAAAGGTTCTATACCAACGCTTCAACAATTATATACAACATTAGTTACTCTCTAACATCCACCATCTTAGGAGAGGCTTAATCACCAGGAGTGATGGGAACTAGATTGATTGTTAGGCTATTGGGGTATGAGTGCTTTATCATAAGATGCAAACAAATATATGGACTCAAACTGAGGTCATGCCCCCTATGGTACTCAGCAAGTAGATAATGTGATTCTGAGAGAATCGATCTATAGGACTTCGGACAAACCACTATATAGAGTCCAACTAGTATTAGCAGCACTCTCTCAAAGACATCAGCCACAACTTCAGTTCGAAACCCATATGTCTTAGTTTCACGGTATACAACATGATACTTTCAGTCACATCCAACAAGATGTAAATTCATCGCTTTTAATGCAACAAGGTCGCCTTGCTTTAACTCCTGGCCCTTTTCAAAGTAAAGACCAAAACAAATGCACAGGATACTAATCAAACGTAACAACCTGCCGACACTTTGCCTTACCATTCCTCATATCATCTACCATCGCAGGCAAGTCCTCAATTTTTCTAAAGTCGACATTAGGCTGGATATTGTGCTTCGCAGTGAATGCGACAGCCTTAGCCATCCGCTGCGGGACGCCGGTGCTGTCAGCCTTGATGCGGTACCTCCCCGTGATCAGATCTAGCGTGTTCACCTTCAGGGGCTCCATCGCAATACCGACGATCATGAGCAGGCCATTAGTGCGCAAAAGGGGGATGGCACCATCGTACGCCACGATCGCGCCCGAGAAAACAGCTGCTGCATGCACGCCCTTGCCACTCAGCTTTTTGATCTCCTCCACGTACGTGTCGGCTTGTGTCCGCGAGTTGAAGACTGCGTCTGCGCCGTACTCCGTTGCGGAGTGCAGCGAGTCGTCGCTGATGTCGACGCCGATCACGTTGCACCCCATGGCCTTCGCGTACTGCACTCCGTACTGGCCCAGCCCGCCGCAGCCCACGATGGCCACCCATTGGCCGGGCTGCAGCTCGCAGCTGTCGATGGCATTGAAAGCTACATTGAAAAAAAATGATCAGTTGCCCAGAAATCATAACTATGAGGAAACAGGGTCGATGAACCCCTAAGGAATAATCCCGGCAAGGATCCGGCGGCAGTGCAGTGCAACATCTTACCCGTAATCCCCGCGCAGAACAACGGCGACGCACGCCTAACATCGATCTCCGGCGGCAGCACGACGGCAGTATGGTAGTCTACAATGACATACTCCTGGAAGAAGCCGTTGACGTGGAACCCCTGGCACATAGGCAGGTCGGTGTTCTCGCAGCGCTGGTTGTGGATCTGGCAGCCGTCGCACTCGTAGCAGACGTTGATGAAGTAATTGAAGCCAATAGCGTCGCCGACCTTAAACCCCTTTCCCTCAGCCGAGGGGTGGATCTTCTCGATGATGCCCGAGCCCTCGTGGCCCATGGTCACCGTCTCCCCGTGGTCCCGAGCCAGGCCCATCAGGTCGGAGTGGCATAGCGACGCTGACTTGATCTTCACTAGCAATTGGTCCTTCTCCGGCTCTGGCGTCGGTATGTCGTTGATGACGACTCTTTTATTTTGCTATGAGAAGCAGGAGTTGTCAATCTCTTTTATTTTTGAATTGAGTTGACTCTTGCAGCAAGCGTCTTAAACGGTCAAGCCGAGTGGGTGTTCGGAGAGCTTACGGGATCCCACTGTCCGGCCTTCATCCTGTCAGCAATATCGGGGTCCGATCGCAATGTGTTCGGAATAACGAATATACTAGATTACGAGGTAAAACTATAAAGAAGGGGAATAGCTAGGGAAAGTATCACGAATCTTCACCAAGTAAAAAGGAGCGAAGAAGAGATTATCACTCAATCAAATACGTGCCGTAAAAAGCGTAAGGCGGGACGAAGATGCCGGCGCTCAAGCACCCAACTTCTAGAAACAGAAAACAACGGCCGAGCACGGCACGCGTGGGTGGACAAGAGCGAGCTTGGCGATCCCGGCGCTGTGCTTCTCGTCTACGATATTTGAAATACGGAACATAAGTAGACTAGTTCCCGTCCTATATACCGCTTACTGTCTTACATGAGGGGAAGCCGCAAACGCGGAGTTGGAGAATGGAGTAGGTAGGGGGTTGGCATCACGGTCCGTCCCGGTAGATACTATCCGGGCTAATATAGTAACATGTTTTTGAATGACTTCCTATAGCTAACAGAAGTATATTCTTTATAGTTTGAGAACTCAAAATCAGTGTGTTTAGCAACGTCGCAAAAGGCCGAGGTACGTGTAGTATAATCAATGAATTACATCCTCTCCGCCTTAAGACTAATTAGAGAAAGTAAGTGAGATTGTATGACGTGGACTAAATCTTTTTCTTGTGAATTAACATACATATCTCCTAAGCTCGCTTTGCAGCGAACTAATATCGACACAACTTGATCTCATTAATATGGCATCTGAGAACTTGAACCATCCATCCCTCTAGCGAAATTCTTATGCTGCGAGATTTGGTACTAAATCTACTGCAAGAACCTGGTGCCCGCCTTCACAATCGTCATAGCCTCTCAAGCTGTCGGGGGAGATTTTACGAATCGCCACTACACCGTAAGGTTTGACCCTTTTGTGATTGATAGAGATCTCGACGGCTGGCAGTGCGAACCCTCGAGCAAGTGATTGTACCACCTCCCCTGTCACCCAGATGGCCTTCAGATGGCCTTAGGCCTCGCAGAGCCGGTAGACGGCTCGGCCGCTCTTCTAAAGCGCCCCGATTGAGACGGCACCCCTCGGTAAGAAAATTGTATCGAACATGGTAAAGCGCATGTCCTCTAGATGGTGATCGGGCTAGACGTCGAAATCAAAATCGTGCTCCGTTGACTCTGGGATGGTCTGAATACCAAATTTTCACTTCGGATACGCGCTGTCCTCGATAGCCTCCCACAAATCCCTCCAGTGGAAGTCCGAGTTATTGAAATACCAGTCCACCTACTGAGGAAATTGGTAGAGCTGAAATTTTTTTCATCACAGGTCCTGCCCAACTAGCTTCAGTAGTGCCTCATCCCAAACAAGTGGATGAACCGGAAGTCCCGGAGTTAAATGGAACTTTGACAGAATTACGCTTGCCCTTCTTATTGATGAGTGTGAAAGTATTGACACCAAGTGCATGCATCATACGGTACGAGCGAGATATCGCTCGGTCTAACATTGCCCACGCATACATCTGTGTGGCCCCTCGCGCATATACACGAAATCCCAAAAGTTGTTCTGATATATCTGTATGGCACACTGTTGCAATCTATCTTGAACAATCACACCAAATAGTGGATGTGCCTAGGAGCTGGGTTTTTCTCAATTCATGTGTGTAAGTATAACTTAATACCAAACTTAAGAGTCGCATTGATCTGATGTAAGGGGCTGTTGCCTACAGAGTTTATCACGGAGTTAAGCTTCTGTGTGCTTTGAGAGGGGATTGAAAGACAGAAAAAAATGGAGTTTACTCACTCGTAATATTTGCGTATAGCAGTACGATAAAAAGAGAAGTGTTGTCAATTAATGGCTTTGATACGATTGCTGCTTACGGTTTGCGCGGAGAAACCAAAGTCGGAGATGCAGCGACGAGACTATTTAGGTGGGGACTTAGATCGAGTAGCACTTCTAGTAGTCGTTAAGGGAAGACAAAGTTAGACATATAGGCACTCGCTGCACCTTGAATCGCTAAAATCCGAGTTTCGGGGTCTGGCGACACCAAACACCGCGGATGTCTACCATTCTCTTAAAAAAATCGCCGCTATGCTTACCAATAGTAGGCATTTTGATAATGCTATGATATGGGTGTCATCGTGAGGGAGTCGCTAACAGGAAATGCATATAAGTAGCAAGAGAAAACCTGTGTTTCACAGTAGTATGCTGGACACTAGAACCTATTAAAACAGTTTTATTATTGCGCAAAAAGGGATCAATCATGTCTTCTACTACACCAGCTGCTTCAGCAGACGATATTGTCAAGCATGGATGGTCGGCCGTGCCCTGCGATGCAAACGTCATCTTTGCCAAAAACCCCATAGTTAAACCATCCGCGTGGAAAGTTGCGGATATGCAGTTTCCGGTCAATGATCCTGTAGTAGCCGAGGTGCAACAATATGCGAAGGAACATCTACTGGAACAGACGTATAATCATTCTATGCGCGTCTACCACTGGGGTATGTATTCTCGTTAGCAACATGCCTATGCGGGAATATCTATATACTTACACACTCAGGCTATTCAATCATCAAGGACCAGTTCCCGGAGCATGGCAGCAGACTATCTCTATCTACGTGGGCATTGACCTGCCTTCTCCACGACATCGGGACGACGCATGATGATCTGCGCGCGACGCTACTGTCATTCGAGTTTTACGGCGGCATTCTCGCCCTGAACTTGACCAAGAAACACGGCGCATCAACAGCACAGGCGGAAGCTGTCGCCGAGGCTATCATCCGACACCAAGATCTTGGTACGGTGGGAACCATTTCGTTCCTAGGACAGGTGATCCAGCTCGCCACGATATACGACAACATGGGTGGCAATCCGGGGCTAATAGACGAAGCGAC
This sequence comes from Nemania diffusa, assembly GCA_038501195.1. NCBI lineage: Eukaryota > Fungi > Ascomycota > Sordariomycetes > Xylariales > Xylariaceae > Nemania > Nemania diffusa. The sequence continues at coordinate 3,771,807 of JBBPUQ010000003.1, forward strand.
CCGGCTGGATGTCAACCGGGCATTCCCGCGTAAGGGCTGGAGCGGTTGCTTTTCCAAGACCATCAGGGAAGAGAATAGCTTGAAGCCGTGGGCACATACCACTCATCTTGGCGAAGAAGACTTTCCAGAGGGGGTTAAGAACAATGGTCTCATGGCAGACGTGGATAGCTGGGGACTATGAAGAGTGCAGCGAGAATCAAACCCCTCTAGGAACGAGCTACTAGTGCACATCAGCACAAAAAGAACAATGGTACCGCATAACAGACGATCCAAAAGCTCAATAAATTGAGCAAAACTATAGTCGTACCGTGGATCGAACACGGAACCTTCTCGGGACAAAGTACACATGTAATGTGAACGAGAAATCATAACCATTAGACCATACGACTTGTGGGACGAAGCTTGTTAGCGCTTGTTGATGAAAAGCGGCATTTGTTCGGCACTGATATAGGGCGTGGCGTATAGGCGGGGCCACTTTAGGTTCCGATGCCCTGGTAAGTTGTTGATAGGTAGGAGGTAGAGTTGTAGGAAGAGTAAGGTTGAGGTTTGTATGCTTAATTGAGAGATCTGATAGGGCATGGTAGGTGCCTACTAGTTTAATAGTACTTTGGTAGTGGCATTTGATAGGGGCAATTATTGGAAGATACATTCTTGTCTTTGGGAGCTATATACATAGTAAACTCTACGCCACCACGCGATTAGCTGGCTGTGGTGCAAATCTAATATTTTTCATGGCTAACTGGAGGCAGCCTGGGCTAATGCAATCAATATGCTGTAAAAAAAGTAGACTGGGTTTTCATTTCATTTTTTTTTCTCTCCAGGTTGTTATCGGGACGTACCGAATACCTAGGTACTTGGGAGGGGAATGGTAGTTTAAGCCACAGCACAGCCACATTCTTCACGTAGGTAATACCTACCCTACCTGCAAGGGCGGGGTCTGTAAACAGGTTGCTGACATCATAGTGTACTTACGTAGGTCACTTCCAAGCTTTGGGAGTTGGACAATTTATTGTGTTGGGTGTTAGTGAGGTACCCTTACATGTGATGAAGTAATTACTTATGTATTTAATCGCCTTTAGGCAGGCCTCCTGATACATCAAAGGTTTAGCATTTAAGAAACGGTCCTTCCCTTTACCGGCCTCTGCTTGGTGCAATCTGAAACCCCTAGACATTGAGTGGACGGCTTGCAGTTTCCCATCTGCACTCATTTTAATATACCTACCCCAAAACAACATTTCCCTGTCTCATCACAGCTCCTCTCAACACTGCTGCGTTGCACATCCATCCATCATGGGGAGTTATATTGCCAAGTGGATTGGGGGAAAACTTATTCAAGACAAGATTCTTAAAGAGAGACTTGAGAATAAGTTTGGCGCTGAGGTAAGTACTCAATCTTGCCACAATGATCGCACCTAACGCTGGGCGCATGGTTGCTATGATTATACTATACTCATGGGTTCAAGACTAATGCGCTGCCTAGGATCCCTACTTTGAACAAGTTCCGGCAACAAGACTTGATGGCACGCCGAATGGAAAATTCAAGAAAGTTCGCAAAGCTGTGCCGCCTGGCCTGTCCACCCACGATGCAGAGGTACTCACCAAAGTGAAGAGACGGGCTTACCGGCTAGACATGGCTTTCGGCAGTTTTCTCGGTATCAAGTTTGGTTGGGGTAGCCTCATCGCTATTTTCCCTTTGTGAGTAATCCAGTTAGCATGCTTCATTCTTCACAGACTAACTGTGTTTTTCATCTTTAGTGTTGGAGATTTTGCGGACGCATTCCTAGGACTTCTCGTCATCCGCACAGCCCAGCAGGTCGAAGGCGGTTTACCCTCCGGGCTTCGTCTCACAATGTACTTCTGGCTCCTCATAGATTTGGTTATTGGATTGATACCTTTCGTCGGCGACATTGGCGATGCCCTCGTCCTTGCCAACACACGAAACGCGACTGCTTTGGAGAAGTATCTTCGGGAAAAGGGTAGGAAGAATCTCCGCTCTAGCGGCCAGCCTATACCCGCTACCGACCCCAGCGATCCCGTCGAGTTCGATCGTCTTCACAGCGAGTCACCTGGTACCTCGCGCCCTTCTCGTGTGGACGGAGAACACATCACCACATCGCCGAGTCAGCATCCTCCCCAAACAAGTGGTGTTGCATCCGTGCAATCTCCCCCATCGCAACCGGCGCCGGCAGCAACCCACGATGGTCGACAGGGGAGATCTAGCGGAGGTTTCTTCGGATTTGGTCGGAAGAAGTCGAGGCCGGCTGATGTTGAGGCAGGGATTGCCCTTCCCGACCAAAGCAGGCGGGGTTAGTGGGAACGTTAACTACATACTCTTTCAAGGGCTGCGTCATTAGAATTTGCTTTAATAATCTTGACTAACCACCTCGTGGTAGCGGCGCAGGCTGGAAGGACCTTGGCTGGGTTTAGCGTGTAGGGCTGTGGCGATTGAGCAAACAGATGTATTTAGTCCCATGGGATGAAGGTACATTATTGGTTTTCGATTTTCGCTTGGCGGAGATTACCCAGATTAGTTTCGGGCTGAATGGGTCTCAAAACATGTTGCGTAAGACACAAATATTAGATGTGCAACAAATAATATTGTAATAGATCACAAATTGAAACATAGCACTTGCCCCTTGATACAATTGACATGTACATCATTGAATGGCTATTAATTGCAACCTATGCAGGTGAATGAGTGGTTCTACTCTGTAGTAGGTAATAGATTATACATAGTAGAATAATTACGGTACTGTGCAGAGAATTGTACGTATGTACAAGGCGCGTCATAGATAGAAGACGCGCCAAGCGAGCTTGCTTAGATCCAAATTAAGGAAAGAAGTGGCCGGCCTAATCTAATTTGCGATCTTTGTGGATTGATAACCGGATCTGATAATGCTGACCCATTCCCTAGACTTGTCAAACAACCAAAAGGCCGAGGATTTTGGTGACACACAACTTACAGATGCAGTAAGGGCTAGTGCGAGGCTGGAGCTGCTATCCCTGTTAACGCGTGAAATTGGAGTGGCGGGGCATTAAAACGCGGTGCAGGGGGTGGGGCATCCCACTGTAGCGCGTCTTGCCATTGTGCAACATTGTCTCTACCATTGTAAAGTGGGTGATCTAGCACACGTGATTTGGCGCGAAAGGGTGTTTAAAAGCTTTGGCTTCCCAGAACACGCTTCTTTTCTGCATCATCTCGATCAACCACTTCCACCCAAACCACTTTACGCGTGCAAGAACCCTCCTTCTAGATTAACTCAATTCTCAATTGGTATTAATCTTCTGCATCTTCATCACCGGTTTAACCTTGTTGATCATATACCTTACACAATGGCCACCGAGATCACTCCCTCCAAGAAGGTACATAACCTTGTCTCCTTTTCTCAAAGAACCCGCTTGGTTTCCCTGGTAACTAACGCACCAATTCATAGGCTGCCTCTGCCATCGAGTCCCTCAAGATGGAATCTCCCATCAAGAAGCTAGATTTTACCGCTGCCAGCAAGGAAAACGCCCCTTTCGACTCCGAGGTCCACACTCTTGCCAACCAGATCGATTCCCACAAGCCCACAAAAGTAGAGGCACCTGAGGAAGCTCCTAAGCCTACTGTGGCTCCTACCATTAAGCCGGAGGAGGCTGATGAGCCCCTCTTGCAAGAGAACCCACAACGATTCGTCCTATTTCCCATTAAGTACCATGAGGTGAGTGACGCGTCTCTTTACGCGTTAAGTGGATTTTCGACGCGACATAAAGCTAACCACGCATCTTAATATAGATCTGGCAAATGTACAAGAAAGCCGAAGCCTCCTTTTGGACTGCCGAAGAGATCGATCTGTCTAAGGACATGCACGACTGGAACAACAGACTCAATGACGATGAAAGATACTTTGTCTCCCACATCTTGGCTTTCTTTGCTGCCTCGGATGGTATCGTGAACGAGAACCTTGTCGAGCGTTTCAGTGGCGAGGTTCAGATCCCCGAGGCTCGATGCTTCTACGGTTTCCAGATCATGATGGAGAATATTCACTCCGAGACATACTCTCTGCTCATTGACACTTACATCAAGGAGCCCGCCCAGAAGACCTTCTTGTTTAATGCCATTGACACCAGTATGACTATCCATTGAGTTTCGTATTAACGGCATAAGCTAACCTTATTTCTAGTTCCCGCCATTCGCAAGAAGGCCGACTGGGCTTTGAAGTGGATCGCCGACCGCAACTCCACTTTTGCCCAGCGTCTCATTGCTTTCGCTGCTGTCGAAGGTATCTTCTTCAGCGGTGCTTTTGCTTCCATCTTCTGGCTCAAGAAACGTGGCTTAATGCCCGGTCTTACCTTCTCCAACGAGCTCATCTCCCGTGACGAGGGCCTTCATACCGACTTCGCCTGCCTGCTGTTCTCTCACTTGAAGAACCGACCTAGCAAGGAGGTCGTTGAAGCCGTCATCGTCGACGCTGTCAAGATTGAGCAAGAGTTTTTGACCGAGGCCCTGCCTTGCGCTCTTCTCGGCATGAACGCCAACCTCATGAAGCAGTACATTGAGTTCGTAGCCGACCGTCTCCTCCTCGCCCTAGGCAACGAGAAGGTCTACCGCGCTACCAACCCCTTCGACTTCATGGAGAACATCTCTCTCGGTGGCAAGACGAACTTCTTCGAGAAGCGCGTCGGTGAATACCAGAAGGCCGGTGTCATGGCCAGCACCAAGAAGAACAACTCTACCGAGAATGCCTCAGAGTCTCCTGAGGTCAAGGGCGAGAACGGTGGCGACTTCACATTCGATGACGACTTTTAAACACGTCGTTGTCTGCTTCGATGTGAAGCTCGTTACTGCTTTCTCTTATGATACCCCCTATCTTTTTTTCATTCATAAATACATCACAACTCTTCCTTGCTGTGTATATTGAGCTTCGATAACGACGAAGTTCATCGCCTCCCTTTCGCATGGCATTCTACCATAGACTAAGAGGTACTGCGAGCAATTCCGCGGCGTGGCATTTTTCTCTTCAGCATATTATCTCTTTCATTTTGCGGCTTGATCATTGGGGGGGCATTGTCAGACACAGACGGGAATGGCGTTCGGGGAGTTTAGTTGGGCGTCCTCGTTGGGTTTAACGAGGTCTCGGCCTGGGGCCTATCACTGGATCTGCCGCGGCGGCATCCTGTATAAAATGACTATAAGATGGCTATTGCGATCTCGTGATCGTATAGATACGAAATGAATGGGATGGCGACGGAAGCATAGTGGTGTAATTCTAGCTAGTCCTGGACAACTCACCTGTAACTGATTAATGCGAAAGATGACGTTTGGAAACATGACACTGCGCTGATTTGTCTCCCATACTTGATTGTGATATTTTGCCATTCTATTATGTCTAGTATGGTAAAGCGAATTATCCTGTATGCGTATGTTTTAACCTCGTTAGCCGATATCTGGGTATTCCCTCATTTCTTGGCACGCTTCCTCTTCCCCTTCCCACCACCACCTCCTCCCTGTTGTCCCTGTCCTTGTGTTGTCTGCGTCTGTCCCTTCGCACTAGCACCCGCACCAGGGCTCGCCTCGGCCTTCTCTACGCCCGGTGTCCCGACCTCCTCGGCGGCGGCGGCGTCGGCCATGGCGGCGTCGGAATCAGTGGGCAGCGCGGCCATCCTGCGGCCCAGCTGGCCGAGCGACAGGATCAGGCGCGAGACCTCGGCGGCCTTGGTCGTGCGGTACTTGAGGCAGGCGCCCGAGTGCGGGTCGAAGGTCTTGATGGTCAGCGAGGCGCGCGGCGCGGCCGATGTCGACGGTGCGGTGGTGGTTGTGGCTGTTGTGGAGGCTTCTTGCTGGCGGCGCTTCTGCCGCTTCTTGGATGTGCCCGTCTTGTCGGTTAGGTGGTACGTTGTTGTTATGCGTGTCTGTTCGCAGCTGGTTAGAGAAGGAGGAAGGGGAGAATAAGGACCTCGACTTACGGTGTTAGGCCGCGCTTCTAGTAGCAGGGCGGACTGCCGAAGCCATTCCTGGCTCGTCTCGTAGTACGGCATGTTTTCGTTTTGGAGTTTGGGCTTTTCCCACTTATTGATCTCCCCTCTGTTCTGTCCTCAATTGCTCCTTCGTTTGCTCGCCTGGTTCGTGCCCAATTCAAGTCTCGTCCAACCTACCTAGTCCAAAGTTCCCCCCTGTTCGAAGCCGGCGCGAACTAAAAATATGCCCTACAATACTTTGTGTGCAGGATGTTGTCTGTCGGTCTTCTTAGGAGCAGAGCCAGAGTCGCAGAATGTTTGCGGACCGACAGGCGCAGGAAGAGAGTGCTGTAGCCTGATGGTTACCGTAATCAGAACACTCGCGATAATAGGTCAGTCGCACAACAGCGGCACAGTGCTTCGGGAGGAAATCGTGAGCGGCGACAGGAAATGAATTCGGACGCAGGGGGTGAGTACGGTCACAGTTAATTCTGCGAAGAACACTGCTCGAAGACGTTAAGATGCGCGTGGTTCCGAGCTCGGTAGCCAGGTGTATAACGAGAAAAAAGTGGTTGTATTCGAGTGCTCGTTATGCGGAGAGTTTTGGCACCATTTGATTGTAGTAGCAGGGGTGACGAAGGTGGGGGGCTTGTACCAGTACTCTGAGCTCAGCCTGAGCCTGGCTTGAGCAAGACCTGCCCTTGCACTTCAAATACGTGTATCACCGTAAATGTACTGAAATAAATGAAAGATAACCGTTTTATTCCAAAACGGATTCACGTATTTATTTACTTCCTAGCAAGTTACTCTATAAACAAAGCAGCTAACATTTCTTTACTTAGATTTAGTATCTATTAGTATATTATTTTGTCTTTTTTATACCTTTTTCAATTTGTAAAAACACTAGCAAAGTTATTTATCTTTCTCAAAGACGGGGAGGTGGTCTAGATCCCTAAAGATGAAGTCTACCATGTTGCGGATGGCTATTCTTTCCTAGCTTATCCGAACCGAAACTCCATGCCCTTCCGAGACCTCTATCGGCTTCTCGAAGCCCAGACTGTTATTCGAGGGTCTTTACGATATGATGGCAACTCTTAGCTTGTAAAAGCTCTAATTAACTTAGGGTGGATCGAAGCGGGTATTCAAGACCGGCTTGCGCCAAGGTTGACTTGGGCATAAATTTAGATGAAGCTGACTGGAGCTAGCTCAAGCTCTGAGCATGATCTCGTAGCTAAGGTGAAGGAGCTGTGTTGCTTTCGGAACCCCGAAACCGTGATCTTTAGGTTGCGATAGATCAGACTCTTCTCAAGCCAACAAGCGTCCGTTAAAGGAAACAAAATGTCTCTCAAAAAGCCTGTTCTCCGAGGAAATCCTCCTCTTTTAAGCGACACCGGGTTGAGGTAGATGAGTGACTCATCGCCAACCAACCCTCACTCTATAGAGATCTCGACCGTTGTCTGGCCTCTTTTCCTGCATTAGACACGATGAATGACAGGGCTGATGTGATGTATCCTCTCCCAGTCATGTCCAATCCCTAAAACGGAGCCCCTCGCCTTACTAGTATCAATTGTCACAGTGAAACTTTTGTCGTCTGCGGAGGAGCAGAATGAAATGGCGGATTGCTGTTCTGGAACCAATAAGAACCTTGGGTCAGATACATTCCAAAACGCCAATAATATCAATGACCTACTGATTTGAGGGGTCAAATAATCGCTCAAAGCACTCAGTCCGAGACCACTGGATCTTTCTTGCGAGGCTCACTTTCGTCTCAGCTAAATGCTTCACTGGTGCCCGTTTGCGAATGCTTTGAAGAGGTTCTCTTCATCATGAAACTAGACCCAGCCGTCCTTGCCTCACTGCACCTTTCTGCTGATCAAACATCGGCGACTGTGTCGTCGGGTAAGGGTTCCAGCAGCGCCTCCACCGTCAAAATCAGCAGCATAAGTGATGGGTCCGAAATCACTTTTTTCATGAAGACCTCGTCGGATGCGAATGCATATCTATTAGTCCAAGGTGTGTTGATTTTCTGCGAGTAGGTATTACGAACGCTGGCTCATTGAATTTTGGCCCAACAGGTGAATTTGAATCGCTCCAAGCAATCTCCGCCGCGGTCCCGAATCTTTGTCCACGTTCGCTGGGCATAGGATCGTACACCTCCTCCCCTTCAACTCATTTCATCGTGACACAATTCTTACGGCTCTACGAACCACGCTTGCCACTTCTGGCCGGAGTTTATGACTCAATAGTCTCCCGACGACCAGACCTTGCCGCGAAACTTGCTCGACTACATACTACACCAGCCCCCGTACCTGAGGGCTTCAAAACCGCCCAATTTGGATTCCCGGTTACAACGTGCTGTGGAGATACACCACAGGACAACTCCTTCAAACCATCGTGGGCCACGTTCTTCGCGGAGAACCGATTAAAGCATATACTACAACAATGTGAGACTAATCAAGGCGTAGATCTGGTCATTCGGCAAATGGTTGAGGATGTGGCGGCGACAGTTGTTCCGCGTCTCCTCGGAGACGACCACTTGGGCAATGGCAAGGGTGTAACCCCTGTTGTCGTTCATGGCGATCTTTGGTACGGAAATGTTGGTCGTTCGAACGTGCCCAACGAACCTCCGCATGATGTGATTTTCGACCCTTCGGCATGTTACGCTCACAATGAGTACGAACTAGGCATCATGCGTATGTTTGGTGGGTTCGGCCGAAGCTTCTTCAGCGAGTACCATGCGCTATGCCCAAAGACAGAACCCGTGCAAGAATATGAAGATCGCTTGAAACTGTATGAGCTGTAGGTCGCGTATTCATTCGCTCTACCTTGCAATCGGGAGATCTGACAAAAAGGCATTTGTAAGATACCATCACCTAAACCACTACGCGATATTCGGGCCGATGAAGAAGTACACCTTCCTCAGTTATACATACAGGGATGGGTCAATTGTCATCATGAGAGACCTACTTCGAAAATATGGCCAGGGGAGGTAGATATCTGGAGACCAGATAGAAGGTTTGAAGAAACTGATCAGCAGCGGCATATATACATGGATTAAGAAGTGTGATTTGGGTATGTGTAGCTGAGCAACTCTCAATGTTACGTCCGTGATGAGAAGGATTCACAAGGACATAGCGCACTAGTATGGGCTGCTCGATATGGATACGAAGACGCCGCACGCATTTTGATTGAGAAAGGCGCAAGCCTCGAAATCAATACATGCAACAACTTGACTGCATTGGTATGGGCCTCAATGGTTGGTCACTGCGCCATGGCGAAATTGCTCATCGGGGTCGGAGCCGATGTTCATGTCGCTGACAATATGGGCTGGACCGCCTTGCATTATGCTGCTGCTCATGGAAACGTACAAATCCTTCAGGTTCTACTCGATGCAGGAGCGAACCTAAATGCCAAAGATAAATCACTACAGACTCCCGTGCAGCGTGCCACCTTTTGCAACAATCTCCCTATTATAGAAGCTTTAGTAAAGCGTGGGGCAGACACTTCGGTCAGAGACAAAGATGGACTTACCTTGCTCCATCTTGCGGCCCGAGATGGAAATTCCGAGTTACTCAAGTATTGGCTAAAGCTGACTGGCGCCTTGGAAGAGATAGACGACTAGGCTTGGACGCTACTTATGGCCGCGGCCTGGTTTGGGCATGCGACTGTGGTCAAATATCTGATACAAAAAGGAGCTAACGTGGAAACGGCATCGACTGATGGTAGTACAGCACTTCATCTGGCGACATGGAATGGCTATGAGGATGTCGTTCGCCAACTACTTCAAGGGGGTGCTAATCCCAGCAAAGCCTGTGACAGAGGCGAAACTCCACTTTAACAGGCAGCCTGGCATGGTCATGTTGCTATGTCAGCTTTTACTCGACGCACAAGTCGAGGGCTAACCACTGCATCAAGCAGCTGCGAATGGACATGAGGTAGACGCGGTATCGTTCCAGTTATGGTACACGGAGACCTTTGGATCGGGAACCGAGTACGGGGCAACATTTCTGGATAGGACGGCGGCCCTCAGGAATTAGTGTATGACCCAAGCGCGTGTTACGTTCATTTTAAATATGAGTTCGGAATCATGAGAATGTTTGGGGGATTCTCTGCTGGATTATTCCACGAATATGATGCATCGTCTCGTGCCTCGAACAGAGCCGAAAGAGGAGTACGAGGATCGGATCAAACTCTACCAGCTGTAAGTGTCCATCTTAACTTTTGTTCTTCTCTTGCCGTTCGAATGGAAAGCTACGCAAGTCTCGATATTCTAGATGTTCGAGCTGATCATTTGTTCTAGCTATCGATACTTGAATCACTGGAAAAGAGGGCATAAAGCAGTATTCCAGTTGCCGCTATTTTGATTATAATATATTTCCAACGCAGTCTATTGAATTTATAATAATTAGCAATTGTGATAACGGTTACTCTGATCGATCAGGCCATATGGTTATGCGAGTTACTTGTTTAGCTGCTCTTAACATGTTTCTCGTGTGGTAAAGTAGTGGCAAGACCTTAACTGTTTTGCGTTACAAAGTAAACCGTTTTCCTATACCGTTTTCTATATGCATAATTTATACATAAAAGATGTTCCCAGTCCGCTAGACCCAGAATGCAAAGTCTTGGCATTTGGTAAAACGTGGTACCTACATCGCGGGGCAAAATACGACTGTAACCACATTCGACGTGAAATCTAACTTCGTCTTAACTACCTACCTAAGGTATGTACTTAATCTACCAAAACACTTAATAGTGATGCAAGGTATTGAGTAGGTAAATATTTGTAAAGGGGTTTTTATTTATTTTCCCACCTTTTTCTCTCTCTGGGCTCTTTTTAGATTCCGAAGCATAGCACCGAGGGTATCTTATCTTTTGGGTCTACTAGAATACATACAACCCGAGCACGCGCTCGGTCTCATCATCGTACAATCAATTTCGTTAAAGCAATGCCGCATAGCCCTGCACAGCTGGCAAGACCTCAGCACGTTTATTTGGTGTCGGCGGTGCCTTCTAGGCATGGGGGTCCGGCAACCAGAATAGCACCTCCTGATCTGCTGTCGCGAAGAAATTAAAGCGCGGATTAAACGCTACCACTGCCGCCTGTCTTGGGTCCTCTATTGTGTGAGCTGGCGATAATATTTTGTTCTCCTCGGGCTGCGCAAGAGTATCCCATACAACAACACCCTGTTTACTACCTCCAATGACGAATCTGCCATCGGGCGTAAAACAGCAATCTCCGCTACTTTCGACGTTGGTGCTGTTCCATCCTCCGTTCATGGCTGCTTCTTCTCCAGGCGCCAGCCGACCGGTTCTACCGTCGGGTTTCCGCAGATATGCCTTGAGGTGTCCTCCAAAAGAATCCAAAAGAAAGTGCCCCCCTCCTTTAGTACCTAGAAGTATCATTCTCCCATCGTTGGAGAATTCTAGTTTTGTCCAACCTTTCATTAGTTGATCCGTGTCAGCTGACGCGCATGACTCAACAATATCAAATGTGCTGACTGGGGCTTTGTCGAAATTCCGATGGTCGTAAATTAGAACGTGTCCGGCCGATGGCGAGCCGACAGCAAAGACCTGTCCGCTGGGGTCAAAGGCGGATAAATAGGGTGTATTAAGGTGTAGAATGCCGGTCGCGTGCCTCGTCCCTGTATTCCACAATCGCACCGTGTTATCCTTACTGCACGAAATGAAATCGTCGCTACCGGGATGCATCGCCAGATTTGTGACAGCGCCTTCATGGCCTTCGAAATATCGGATGAACGCGTTGTCGTGTGTTGTCAGATATCGAATTGCGTCTATAAATAAGAATGTGAGCCACCGTTGTTCTCCTAGAAGGTACCATAAAAAGGAAAGACATCTTAGTCATACCGTTCTGCTTGGTGCTTGCGTAAATAATGCTCGAGCTATTCCGCGTGAACTTGGCCAACTTTACACCGTACTTCTTGCTGAGCAATTGCTTATCGTGTCGTCCTTCTCTAATCTTGTAGATCTGAATAGCCTCGTCGCTCTCGGATGTCATTAGGAGCTCGCCGGGGTCATCGTAGTCGAGACTAAGAACGTAGGGTTGCGAGCGGCCATCTTTCGTTTCATCGCACTTGAAAAGCTGTAAAAGGTCAGGAATGTTACAACTCCGACAGTTTTAATGCATTTTCTCTGATCTTTGTTCTGGGTCAGATTCTGTTCGGGTGTGACGAAGGCATTCAAAGGGCTTTATAATGAATGAACCACCCGTCGGGTAGCAACAACACACCGCCAGCCCGGGAAAGCGAAAGCTAGTCGCGAGACTAGAGGCGAGCGACGGAAAGAGAAGGTATTACCTTGGTTGGTCTAAAGTTCGCGACTATGTCCGGCACAGACGAGGTGCTCGGGAGATTGCTGGCTAGTGTCCGCGTGATATTGAGAGAGGTGGACGGGGTTCCGTTGGCCGGCGACGCACCATCAACAGGGTCGAGGTCCATTGGCGTTGAAGCCATGGCGCAGAAGGAGGAACTCTTCGCTTTCGAGAGGCTTGTTACGAACGAACGCGATTTATTCCACTAATGGCGGCTAGTCGTAGTCGGGTCGAAGTACTCATTAACTGAAGGGATCTAATAGTAGATCAATTGGCGCGTTGAGAGTGAACATAGCAAGTTTGAAATTGATAGGAGCATTGTCCGAAAGTAAATGAATACAGACAAGTTCCTCTAAGACAGGTTTTACTACCTATCCTAAATCAGAATGGGGGCCTGGGCAGGATCTGCTTCTGCATAGTAGATAGCGGAGCTCCACAGTGGAGGTAGTGGGGGTGTTGTCCACAAACCGAGCACCTATCTAACCAATGAAGCCATCCCGGCAACCTACAAATTAGGTAATTATTTTGTATGCCACTATATATACAAACATGTAGGTCTATTGTTGTAGCCATAAATACAACTGCATACATGGGCAACTATGTATAACTATAACAAAGCTCTAGGTAGTTTGTCTATGCTCCACACGGCAGTGCCAACCTCCAAAATGACATTAACGTCTTAGGCTTTGTTGTGGTTCTGGCTGTATACAGTGTACACAACAGACCGAAATATAGCACGGCTAGTGTGGATCGCTCATACCATTGTAACGCCACCCATTCACCAGCAAACCGCCAAAACGCCAAAACGCGTGAACAATTCATCAAGCAACGCGCTCATCAATAGACACCCTAATTGATTAAAATCGAGGAACATGTACCCACTGAAAACCCCTCCCTCATTCCTGTGTGCCTATATTACTCTACCCTATTTCCTTCTACCAGGCCTAATAATCCTTTCACCATGCCATCTCAATTATTAGGCAATAGCCGAGTGACCAAGTCGGCACCGCCCTCCAAGTCAAGACCTAAAGCAACAGCCAAGCCAAGGTCGAAAAAGAGTGCCAAACCCGCCGACCGAATGGAGACCGACGTCCTCCTCTCAATCAAGTCGGTCCACTTAGGAAATATCGCTAGCCGAAAGAAGAACCACGAGTATCGCAAGTACCGGCTCCGTGACGGCGTTGAGCGGCTATGGTTCTATGAAACGGCCGATGAAGGCGGGAAGTCGGCTATCACGTACGTGCGCTTTGCGAGCCTGTTCTCGCCCCCGTTTTCTCTCATCGTACTAGTCTACTAAGCTAATCAATCGCCTTGCTTTATAGACACATTGCAGTGATCCCGAAATCCGTGCGTCACACCCCAGGCACCGTCCCCACCGAACCCTTTGGGATTGGCAATGAGGATTTCAACGCCGGACGGAAGGTGTCCAAGTATGGATACCCTATCTTGGCACTCTACGAGCTAGTCAAGCCGGTGACCCTCGCCGAGATGAAGTCCGAGTGGGCCATGGGTGGCGCGCCGATGGGCTGGAGATATGTGGGGTCTGAGTTGTGGAAGGATAGATGGGGCGAGAGCAGTGAGCGCGATGACAAAGTGAAGAAAGTATTTTAAGTGATGATTACGGCGTCTCATTCTGTTCTTTCTATGGGATCCTCTGCAAGGCCAGGCCTAGATTTACATAATATTCATTATCCCCATTGATACCCATTGAGCCAGGCGCCATATCACGCCCTTCATCATATTCTAGACGGCATGCGTTGGGTTGTCCTGCAAGATCACATCTTTCATATACGCTAATGAGAATGTTCTGAACAGCTTCTTGGGATCTGCGACCCAGTGTTGCACCTCGTCCCATACCTTGCGTAGTCCTTTGCCACCATCAGCGCCAAACGCATCCCTCAACTGCGCATAGCTACAAAATGCTTCGGTTCCCAATAATTTCATGAGCCTATACGCCCCATCGTTTACGTACAGTGATTTTGACAGCTTTGCACCACTCCAGTCTGTGATCAAGGGGGCATACAGGATGTGCGGCGTCCGGCCGCTTCCCAAACCTGTGGTGGCAGTCCAAGTAGCGAGAGGACGATACAAAAGTGTCTCTTGGTATACTCCCGTGTAATCGGCACCGGTGACACGGATATGGTGCACAGAAGTATCGAGGATGTGTGACATGCTACGAAGGAGGTTGCGCGTCGGAGTATTTGCCTCGAGACGAGCGACCTCCTCGCTGCGGGAGAGCTGGATGGTGTACTTTCCGTGGTGAGGGCAGGAGAAGGTGATGGCTCCTAAATCTTCGTTGTCAACTGCTTGGTATTCGTTCAATCGACCGTGCTTCTCGACCAAACCGCAGCCTGGTTCTGGGCAGGCTGACCGTATGGCAAGCGTACTATACTTTGGGGAAAGCTGAGGTCCGAGGGTGTCTCGCTGCGAAACGATGTAATTAACGAGAGACGGCATGCTTGGGTTGGAGAAAAGGTCTGACTGGACGGCTTTATGGAATGGAATCCTAGACCACTCAGACAAATAACCAAGTACCTCTTCATAATCAGCCATATATTTGGTGATAGCCTCGGGAACATCTCTATATGACCTTTGATACTGGATCCCGTTGGATTCAAAGCCCTGGTTTGTCACGGGAGCAGTATCGACAAATGTGATTAGGACAGAGACCGCCGGGGGCGTCGTATTTTCTTCTGCAGCTGCTATTGCCTGCATTCGATCACGAAGTGCTTGGGCAAAGGCGAACGCGAGGGAGAACACCACTAAGGTGCCAATATGAGGGGAGTTGTTCGGCTGCAGTCCGGCATGGATAACGATTGAGCGGGCTGGAAGACTCTGAGAGTTTCCAGTTTCAGGTGAACATAACCTTTCGTCATACAGCAAAGCACGTATCACAGGATCTATCAAGTCCTTTTGGAAAGCATAGGCGCCGCCACCCAAGGGATCGTGCACTTGGCCATCATGAAATATCGTGAAGAGGGGAGTTCCAGGTATTAGCTCCTTCACGGCACGCTGGATGCAAGTGAGAATTTTTTCATAGCTCATAATAGTAGCAGGGTTAGTCGATGGGGGGTCGGATCGCGCCGAATCGTCAAGCTGTGCATTGAGGAGGTGGACAAGCTCCTGGATGGAGGTGTTGCGAGAAGAAGACATTGTGTTCCGACCCTACTACGTAGCTGAAGTCCAGTATGAAGATTTTCATCGACTGTCCAAAAGCTGAGTACTGACTGTGATGATTGGAAATAATCTAGGAGGATAACGTGCGGAAATTCTATGTACTTATAGCCGTGTGTTTGACAATCGCCGGCCGTTCGAGAAAGGACTATTTACATCAAGTAGCTAACCGTACCGCCAAGAGGGGGGGAGGTGCGAGTGTGTAACAGGAAGGTGTGGGGGGTAGAGAGACTACTACAGAATTCGCTGGCTTCTGTAAGGCTACAGTCCTCTAGTTCCCAATAGAACATCCTTTTTACCTGTCGAATGTTTTCTCTAAGAGATGTGTACTAATAGTGATCTGACTCAGAGACCTGTAGTAACACTACTGCGGAGAAAAGTGCATAAATGGGACAAAGAGATCTGAACTACCAGTTAGGCGAAAAGATATGTCATAGGCGGCATCCTAGTGTATTCCCTACTTATAATAGGCGCCTCATAGCAATCAATATGTAACGGACCTGCTCTGCATCACCTGAGACGGAGAGGCAGTACGTCGGAGGTTCTTGATTTACAGGTAACAATAGGAATAACGACGGGGTATTATTCGCTAAGGAAGTTGTAGGAAACTATATAGAGATGGAAGTCTGGATAGCGGTCTAGAAAATGGATATCGTATTGAAGTTGACAGCTAAGGAACTCCCAACAAGTGACTAGTAAAACAGAACGAGTGCATAACACACACCACACTTTGGAGACCGACATGTAGTCACAAACGCACTTCCAAAGATTTCCTAGCTTCAAAAATATTATTGGAAAATCAAAGCAATGAGTAGAATTTAGTGTAGGAAACCTGCCTGACTAGCTAAGTCCAGCTGTCTTCAAAAAGAACTTCTTAGAATAAATAGAAAAAATTCAACGCGAACGTGAAAAACTAAGCCTATTCAATACAATCCGCTTACTTTCAAGTGCAGGTTTGCATGCACTGTCACAGTAGATATAAAGCAAACCATCAGCAATACAGGGTTTTCCGCCAATCCGCCACATTTCTTCATAATTTGCTTTTTAGATTCTCTCAGAATTCCTAAGACGGCTATATTTATAACGCACATGGTTACACACTATTGTCTAGTTTAACTAAATAGGTGGGAAGATTTGGTATCGCATAAAGATCTAGTCTAGTTGAAAATATGTTTGTTAGGCACCTATTCAAAGCTACATTTCATACTGCCATGTATCATTCTATCCAACTCCCATTAAATGTTCAAAAAGCAAGTCTTTGTAGTAGTTTATCTTAGAGCCTATGCAGAGATGCAACGCTGTAGACTTCCCGACAGGGCATGCCTTGGTAACTTTGAATCTTTGATGCAGGTGCAAAGCTACCAATGTTGAGATACACCAGGTACTTTTTGAATTGTGTTTTAAATCCTGTTATGCAAGATTCGCCCTCTGCGATCTTTTGTTGAAGTGATACAACTCTATAGGGTGTAGTAACAATAGTCTTGCGTTGTTGACTAAGATTGCTCACGTCTTATAATGTTGGTTAATACCTCTGACAATAAAGGTGTAGTAGTAAATTTTATTTTTCATAATTAATTATAATTTTTATTAAATGTATTTATTATATAAGTTATTAGTTATTAAAAATTGATTCATGGTTAACGTTAAATTTTGCTCTGTTGAAATTTATATAAATATAATATGAAGTATGGTATGCTTAGCCGCATGCATAATGTTTAGCTGAGTCGAGCGTAGGAAGTGTCGATGGTGGGGTAATTAATTACGTAGGTGGAAGACAAGGTATGTATAAAGCTACCTCATCGCGATATCAACGTCTTTCCGTGTCTGAAAGATGTATTGCCCTATTTCTCTAGGCAGTGCTTACAGTATTCTTCAGGAACCGGGCTATCTCCGACTTAGTTACTATCGGAATTATTATACCCGGTAGACAGGCCTACTTTGCATGTGCCAATACCATCGATCCCGCACCGCTGCCTCCTATACTGTGTACACAGGTATCATCCGTAGCAGCCCTTAATATTCCCCTTGATGCAATAGATGCAATTTTGCCTGATGCGTGCCCTGCCAGAATACTTACATTTACAATAATGAAAAAGACACCGCATCTCTTGCCTATGCAAATATATATACACGCGTGATGCTGTATGCCGTGCCTAAGCTGTGACCGTGGGGTACAGGAGACACAATCCGCCGAGCCCGTTAACCATCCATTACAGTATATTCAACCTCTTTCTTATCCTCATCTGAGTGAATAGTGGTTTCTGACGCGCCGACTGTATAACCAATGGAGGCTCTGTGGTCATCTATTACTCGGCCATATCTATTCCCGTGTTAGCAGAGAACATAAGCAAAGCCAAGTAAGAAGTAGTACATACTCTAAAAGCAGCCTGAAGAACCAAACTTCCATGTCCTCGTGTCTGAGCACCTTGTTGGCCCATTCACTTTGCTGGTTTGCAAGGCGCTCTGCCTCCTTCTCTCCGTCGGGTCTATCCGCGAAGTACCTGACGGCCTCGACCCAGTCGTCGCCCTGCAGACTAAGCGGGATGTAATGGGCCCACGGCTTGAGCCACTCGAGGTGCCATTCTCTGAAGATAGCCCACTTGTAGGTTAGGCTCTTGCTCCTTAGGAACGCGTAAAACCGGCCGCTAAACGCATTGCCGTCGATGTCGAGGAGGTACTTGAAGGCCCAGGCATCGTGCTGCTCGGCGTGGCCCTGGATGGTGAAGAACTCCTTCTGCGCAACGCAGTCTCCGGGGTCGCATTGTCCCACGCCAGAGAAAAACACGTCCATTAACTGTCTGTAGTCGCCTCGGGGGACAACCTTTGTCTCCCACCTTGGGTTCCGCTCGCTCCCGGCGTTTTCTAGGATCTTGGTGCTGTCGACAGCATTGATGATCTGCACGAAGCGCTGGCGGTGCTGGCGCCGCCAGCCCCCATTTCTGCTAAACCCACCGGTGGTCGAGCCGCGCCAGTAGAACCTTCCCTTCTTCTGCTCCCATGGCATATCTTGCGACTCGTCGTAATGGACCTTCTCATACCAGTACCAGGGTGACGGGTATAGTATGTCTGCGTATGAGGAAATTTTAGACTGTGAAAAAATGGGGAAAAGATCGTGCACGATGTTGTATGCATTCGGACGATCAAAAAACCCAAATGTAGAACTTAGAGTTGGAGAATAGCATATGTCGGACATAGCTGACACATTGTAGACGAAACCCAATTCACTCATGCCATATCTTGACACGTCATCAACCCTCTCGTCTTCCTCGAGTGCTCGCGAAGGGCTCTCAGGCGGACAAGACATTCTCGAATGTGTCCATGTCGGTTGGTGGGCAAATACATTGAACCGTGTTAGCTTGCTCTCTTCAAACCTTGTTCCGTCGTTAAGGCCCTTAGGCTCCGACGTAAAAGCGTTCTTCGGGTTTGGTATGTTGGCAGCTGGCATATTAACTTCCTTGGCCCTCCGCACTAGTCTGGCCATGTCATCGTGCGGCACGACGACTCTTGACTCGTCGTGTAAGTTAAAACAGAGGTCCATGTCCGGCAGCCACTTGAGGAACTTGCCCATCATGCCAGCTGTGGCCTCCCGCTGCCAATCCGATCCACCTTCTATATGTGTGATCTTGCCACTGCGAACTTGAATGCCAAGCAGCGCATTATCAAACCCTAAAGCCTCGGCAGCTCGTTCTCGTATCGTTGCGGGTTTCAGTCCCCAGAAGGGCGTGATAGACTCGTGGATCATATCAAATTCGTCGATCAGCTGAACACCCTTCGCTTGCGCGAACTCGAACCACCTGTTGAAATTTGGCGGAGGGGGGATGCCATAGCGGCGGCGGTATTCTGCGACGGCCTGGGCTAAGCTCGTGGACTGCTTTGCTACTGTGGCTTTAAGCTCTTTCTCGGCGTCGGCGATGAGAAGCTGCACAGGGTGGACACCTGCCGGTGCGGACTTGTATTTAGGATGAGAAGTTGAGGCAGGAGAGTTGGATTGTCCGTTTTGTGGGTGGCCATCGTTCTGGTGGCCGGCTTTGTTGGGCGCGTGAGCTGAATGGCCTGTGGACGAATCGAAACCGCTGCCGGGCGCATGAGCTCGAGAAGTATCAAAGATGCCGTCGGAGAGGCTTCGCTCAGAGCCCAGGCGGAAAAGGCTTGCAATGCATATGAGGATGAAGGCAATGCCGCCGGTTAACAGCAGCTGACGCCGCCGCATTGCGCGCACGAGATGGTTGTTTTTGCAATCAGAAGCTGGCTGCTCTCTTCGGTCGTTCGTTGTCTTCGATCAGGGCTTTCGCGCACTTGCATCTGCACCCGGTGGCAAGGATATCGACAGGTAACTGTACATCGGACCACCTCGAAAACAAGAGATCGGATATCTATCTGTATGGATAGGCCAGCGCGAGCAACGCGGTGGGTGGAGGGAGGGCAGATGGCAGATGGCAGAGGATAAAGAATACCTAGTTAAGGGCAGAAGGAGTTGCTGTTCCTAGCCTCTACATACGCAGTACAGTAGGTAACCAACCACAACTACTGCTGCTAAGTATAGTACAATTGCTATGCGAGCAAGGATATAGGTATGTACGCTGTAGGTGGACTGAGTAACGAAATCATGATGCAACGAGGTTCAGGAGTCCCAACCAGCACCAAGGTACATCGATCGATCCATTATCCAACTAGTCTAGCCGTCCAGAACCAATCAAACCAAGCCCCTAACTCTACCTGGGTATCCAGGTAGTCCACTGTAATGCAATGCCACTTTGTGCCTTTCGTCTTCAAGGGTCTAGAGGTGTCTTGATTTACCCTGTGGAAATTAATTGAATCCATGGTTTATGTTTTTCTTACTTTGTGATCCCTTCTTTCAGCTGCGAATAAGATACACGTCAGATATAGGTACGGATATCGGAACGTCCCAGAGTCACACAACAGCAATTCCTACACAAAAAAGGATCCACAATATCAGACGAATTCCCCTTGCCAAGCTCAAGATTCCCGGGAATGGCGTCGATCTACTTTCATGGCGGCGGCACAGCACCGTTACATGCACCTACCTATATTGCATGTACCTAGGAACTTGTGCATTAGAAATATAGGTCTGTTCACACACACACACACACACACACACACACGCCAAGTCACCTATAACCATTTGCCGTCATCCCTTTTGCAGGTGCAAGTTAAAACATATATCATTTGGTGGTATCACATTGTATTTTCGTCGAACTCCTTGTCAAGTTCAGCCATTATCCATTCCCATAACGCCTGAAAATGCTAAACCGTCCAAATTTGGCCGGTTTGTTTTCCTTTCCCTTAGTAGACCGAAGATCGCTTAGTAAAAGAAGCCAATAATCTTGCCAGATACATGGCGTCTACGGGCCTCCTCGTGGTCCATGATGCCAGCAGAGGTGGTAAGAATAACATACTGCATTCATTAGTTCAAGGTTCCTCTGGGCTTAATGAACACATAGTACTTACGCCGAACTGACGAGCAGGGAGCAGCTTGACAACCCACTTCTCTAGTTGAGAAAGGTGGACATTGTATCGGGGCGAGATAACGCCGGCTTTGTTGATACGTCCAGTGAGCTGAACAATAATCTTGCCTGCAAGGTATTAGTATCTAGTCAACAAAATTGAGAATGTTATAAAACTTTGCATACCAGATCGGTGATCATCGACTTGTTCAATCTCGCCAATACTATACTAGGTTAGTAATCAAGGTTGCCTAAACCCGAGTCGAGTATATACGAACTATCCCTATTGTAGCAGTTAGCAAGTTGTAGCGAATGACTAAACGTAAAAACTTCATGTGGTGAATCAGAGACACGTGTAAGATTCCTTCGCTTGCGTAAACATTGATCTATCGGCAACTTAAAAGACTTTGGTCGTAGGAGATGTTGAAACCGTCGTCCAGTTATCATGCCGAATGGGAATAGGTACGGGTGGACGCCCAGCGAAGGATCTTTTACTACTGAACTGCTTGATTTCGTACCTTCTTTTGCATAACAGTGAGGAACTATAAAAACTGAGTCAGTAATTTGGTATCCTAGGAAGCCATAGAACATATGATGTTAAAACAGCTGTGAGCAGAGACAGGAATATTCACCTTCACAATGACCTTGGACGAAGGGCGGATAAGCACTTGGCGCTTTCCGGTCTTCTCGGCATTGTTGATAGCGTTGAGCGCATCGTGGAGGCCCATTTTCGCGGTGTCTACATTGACGCGACAGTTTAGTCTTCGGAGGCCTAGAGCATGGAGAGTGCCAACTTCAAATGCAGATTGAAGAGGTTCTGCCCGCTCGATACCGGAGAGGAGATGCGTATCAGGACTGCCAGGAGCCTGATTGCTCTCCCCCGGCCTCAGAAGAGCATATCGGAAAGGGAACTAGGGTGTCCAGGTTGGGAAACCCAAGACACTGCGAAGAGTCTCACATACCTCGGTGGCAATCGCGAGTAACGGGAAAAGTTAGGTTGGTTGGTTGGTATTGGCTGGTGGTTGACTTGGAGAGGTCTGAAGGTGTTGATGCAAGTGTGAACAAGTTAAGGAGCGGGAACAGGGTCGGGGACGGGGACTCTCAGGGTGGGTACAGGAAAAGTTCGTCAATAATGAGCGAGCAATGACCACCAGCTCCTATTTTCCCTTCGAGCAGTCAATTTGTTCAATTTCTGGTGGGTGGACCAGTCCCACATTGTGTAGAGCCAAGCTAGCTTCCTTGTCATATATGTAGTGTGCCAGCTGCGGACGGTCCGGAGAATATCCAAAGGTCCGAGCTGCAGCCAATGGGACAAACTCTGGTAAATCGAGCCCTAACCGATACACAGGATACACAGGACACACAGTGGGACCCCCCACTAGAGTTGCACCTGGCCTCCCACCAGCACCCTGCGCCCAGGCTCAATTGAGAATTGCTAGACATCTCGAATCGCGAAACATTTATCGGCTTTTCTGCACGCCTCTCTTTTTCCCCAACACGTCACCCATTCACCTCTACAACTCTACAATCACCAACACCAACTCTTCGAGGATCGCACCGGTATCAAACAAGTCAAGATGGTATGTCCCAATCAAATATAACTTCCCTTTTTCGGCAACTTTTGTTGCACCTCCCGCGGATTAGCCCCGCCTGGCATTTGAGACGGACTTTTACGAGGCTGCCTAGCTATTGAAATTATATCGACCTCCTACCTTCCTGCCTTCTTGCAGCTAACACTTCCCCCGTTTATAGTCGGACGTAGAAGAGAACAACGCCCCCGATGCCCCCGAGGAGGTTGAGGTCTCCGCCGAGGCCTCCAAGGGCCAGATGTCCGTTCTAGATGCCCTCAAGGGTGTCCTAAAGCTCGCCCTCATGCACGACGGTCTTGCCCGTGGTCTCCGCGAAGCTTCCAAGGCCCTCGACAGACGCCAAGCCCACATGTGCGTTCTGAACGAGAACTGCGAAGAGGAGGCCTACAAGAAGCTAGTTATTGCTCTATGCCAGGAGCACAAGATCCCTCTCATCAAGGTTCCCGATGGAAAGCAGCTCGGCGAATGGGCTGGCCTTTGTAAGTTCCGGACTTTCTAATGTGGCGGGATTGGGCTGTAACTAATCACCACGTGTTAGGCGTTCTGGACCGAGAGGGTAACGCGCGCAAGGTCGTCAACTGCTCGTGCGTCGTAGTGAAGGACTGGGGTGAGGAGTCTACTGAGCGATCCGTCCTCCTTAACTACTTCCAGTCTGAGCAGTAGACGGTGTCGAAGGGCGTTGTATGGGGATATAGACAACCGGAACTCGATGTTCCTACCATCTTCAACAAAGGCTCAGGATGTTTTCTGGTGTTCTCAGCTGGTATAGATGCCGGAGATAGGAAAACCATTGCACATCTGAATCAAAACAAAAAAATGAATTGACACTCTTGATCCCCCGGTCTAAGCCATGGTTTCCCGAACCGCAGGCATGGTGATTAGTATTAAGTATTATGGTCTCGATATTCACAAACGCTTGTCCACCACAATGAGATGATAGCCCCAATCCGTCTTTGCTTCTCCGATATGGACGATTCCATTCTCTGTTGGCTGTAGAGTATACGCAACCTTTTCGAATTCTGGATGTAATGAGCCCTTCGTTTGCTGGCCAAGAGATCCTCCTAAGCCATCATAAGTCTCCGGTTCTCGTATCAAACAATAAAGAAATGGACAGTGGAAGGGAATCCTTACCCTGACTAGCCTTGTCTTCTGAAAATTGCTTAGCCACATGAACAAATATAGCATGTGTAGGCGCCTTGGTCTTCGTCTTCGGATCCATCTTCCCTACCGGCTCTGGCTCAGACCCTGAACTGCCCTCTTTCGGCTCACCCCTGGTAAGACGTTGAATTTCGGCGAGAGCCTCTTCTTTCCTTGAGTGCTTTTTGCACTGAACCATCCTCAGCGTTATTACTATTGGTCTTACATTTTTCAGAGAGACCGAGACTTACGAGGATATGTCTGACTTCGATTTTCTGTCCGCCCTTCAACTTGCCACCACCTTTGTCACCATCACCGCCCGACTTGCTGTCACCCTTCGGCTTACTGTTGTTATTCTTCTTTCCAGCCATTGTTGGATTTACTAATGGTTAACGCAAACTTTAGCTTGACATTACATAGAGGGGTGACAAAAGAAGGCATTTAAACCACCCCACCTAAGTTGTAGCTAGGGGTATTGATGGAGGGGCGTGCCGGAACACGTACGCGGTAAATGAATACTACGTCATATATGCATTCATACTAGAGGAGGTGACAAGCTACCGGCAATAAGGACGAAACGAAGTCAGCCGGCAGGAATACGGCAGCTGTACGCAGTACAAGAAGCAGGAGGAGCATCTTAAGAGAGGTCTAGATAAGTACTCAGCGAAATAGTTCTGGCAACTTCTATATAAATATACTATACGATGTTATTAATAACCTTCTTACGGAAATCAATCAGGGTCTTTCTGAAATATGGTATATCCGACTCGTAGTCGATCTATCTCCGAAAACCCCCATAGTAAAAAGCGTTCTGGTATCAGTTCCATGGCAGCCCAAGAGCCTCACGCCGTCCCTTCGAAGCGGGATCAAGATACGGCACCTCGCCAATACCCGACGCCCTAACGCCAATCCGGATCCCCTCAACCAGATGCGTATCGGGCTACCAACCCAGCCAGGCACGTGTTAGCCGATCTACCCCTCGCTCCCCGATCAAGGAAGGGCGCAGCTCAACTCACCGTGGCGGCGTGCAGCGTGCACGGGTTGCTCCAGATGGCGCAGGCCTGCCGCGTCCAGTGCATGCGCGCGACGCAGTCGTGGTTGCGCGTGATCAGCCGCATGACGTAGTCGCGGATCATGGCGTCCTCGCAGGCGTGGACGCCGTCGATGCGCGAGACGTGCAGGCCGACGCCGGCGAAGACGCTCTTCCACCCCGTCACCGGGTGCGTGCGCACGACGGGGTGCGACGGCGCGAACTCGTAGCCCCGGTTCGGCGGCGCGCCGCGCGGCGACGTCACCTCGTAGCCGCCCGCCTCGCAGGCCGATTTGAAGACGGGCTGGGCGCAGGTCGCGGTCAGGGTCTCGAGGTAGGCGCGGAAGGAGGGCGACATTCTATCGTAGCTTTTCGAATGGTTAGTTGGTTAGTGCGTGCCTTGATGGTGTATGATGGTCCTAGATCACGATATGGTGTTCTTCTGGCATGGGGTGTGGGCGACGTACAGCTCATAGCCGGAACACCAGAGGGTGTCACCTCCAGATGCCGGCGTGTCCTGCATCCGCAGAAAACTGAAGTCTGAGGGGCAATTCTCAAAGAGACCTGACATGTTTAGAACACAGTAATTTTGGGGCTCTGGAAAGGGAGGCGACTGACTATCGCTATGCCACTCTCGGGAGAGATCTCGAGGCTCACTCGATTCATGTGGGGGACGTTTCATCGTCTTATACAACTTCTTCATTGCCTCTGAGTTGATTACGTATCTACGTCATGTCAGTAAGTGCGCCTTTTAGTCGGGACAGAAGCAGGGCGTGAGGATCAGATTGCTGTACTGAATGCGTACATATTCGGATCCGTAGTCCCATCAGCCATCGGTATATTATTAGGATCGTTGTAGAGTGGATGGACATGTAATCCATGACCCTCCGGGCGTCGAGTCAGCTTCCCCAGCATGTACGTGACATGTTTCTGCTCTTCGACTGTAAGATCATCCTGCGGTGCCCTAAAGAACACTGTAACTTTCTACGTTAGTAATCGGCGTGTTGTAAGTGTCGGAGATCATGCGCGCTTTGGCGGGCATATTGCTAGCCCCAGCCTGAGTCCTTCACTCAACTCGCAATCCACGAACAAGACACTCTAAGAACTTGCTTACCGACCCCACGTTCACAGATTGTGATGGCGAGATCTCGTAGCTGCTGATCAGAGTTAGGGGCGTTGAGGAGGTCCTTGATCTTAGCCGTTGGGTACTCTCGTCCAATTATCGGCGTCACATCTACATATTCTAGATGGTCGATTGACCCGGACCCCTTCATGGGTTCCTGTCGTAGCTTGGGGGCCTCTGGCGAATGCCCATTAGTCCCGTTCACATGATTTCCGTTCTGCTGTGCGGCCATGACTTTCGGGAATTCCCTTAAACTGCACTAGGGAAACGGCGTCTAAAGCTGGTAGATAAGCTTTTGTATACGGATTTTCACTGCGTCCACGAAGGGAAGGTATCGAGTCTCATTAGAAGGCGAGTAGATTATGGGGTTCTGTATGCATGGTCACTCTCTTATAATATGCACGTTGACGGCTATGGTCTAATGATCAACTCGACCACGTATTAGTCCCGGGGATATCAAGCTCCTCGGTAGACTAAAAATACAAATGCCGGCTCTTTAGGTTGAATGGCATCCATTTCTCCGCACTCTCCATCTTATCACACTCACTTCTACTGCGTATAAGCATGCTCCACTATGACTAGCAAGGAAGTATCGTCTCTGGAGATCTCCTAAGCGTTTTGCTACTTGGTATTAGCTTCCTGCAGAGGCGTATCATCCCGCTGCCAGGAATGCAACGTAGTCTTGACAATAGAACTCGGATAACAACATGCAGGGCGTTGGGGTTGTCAGTGGAGATTACCCGAAAGAAGTATAAGGAGGTAAAGGTTAGTAGGCTAATATGATAATACCTGCTATGAGTGTTCACTCATCAGTTATTGTTTCTTTCCATTCACCTTTTTGATATTGGACCGATGAACTATGAGAAAGATGAGATAGTGACAACATGCTCGGTGCTACAATCTCAGCAAACCCCCTGAAGCTTGATGTGAGAAGTCACATAAAGTGCATCCTAATATGTTTTATCGCGACGGTATCTACTTTTCAATATGGTGACTCTACTCCTATTCAAACTGTTACAACTAGCTAGAGCTAAGATATATCTAGGACTTGATTATGCCCTCGTGGGGGGTTTCCTCTCGTATGTACACGAGCCCCAGCCAAGTACGAACTTCGTCGATATTGACTTAGGTAAATAGGATGCCAGGTTTCTTGAAGGTGTATGGGTACTATGATACTAGACTCCAGACTTGGAATATTGATGTAAGGACTAACGTTTCATAGCGGCTAGATCTCATAACTAACCCAGTCAACAGCCAACAGTACAGCAGCTCATATCAAGTCTCATGACAATAGGAACCCTTATTGGCTCGCTCCTGGTTGGCCCCTTTAGTAGTAGCTTCGGGAGAAAGGCCGGGCTTTGGGCCGCATCGTTGCTCAATTTTGTCGCAACCGCCATCATGCTGGGAACCACAAACCTCGGCGCTCTCTACTTTGCTCGTCTGCTTCTTGGTACGCCCCTTCGTGAGATCTACTAGGCCTCGTGTTGTTTACATACTAAACAGGCATATCCGTGGGCTGGTTCCTCACCTTCTCGCAGCTCTACGTCCACGAAGTGGCCCCCGCGCATCTTCGAGGCATAACGTTCGCCGTGTACCAATGCCAGCTATCCGTCGGGTCTATCGTCGGCGCGGCAGTCGACTACGGGACGCACGATATCGGCAGCCGCCAGGCTTACCAGATCCCGCTCGCTATCTTCTTCGTCGCCCCGGCTATCCAGTCGGTCGCGTTGTTCTTCTTCCCCGACTCGCCGCGATGGCTTGCCGTTCAAGGCAGGGAGGCTGAGGCCGAAACAGCGCTACGCCGTCTCCGAAACTCGCAGATTGACGAGAATGAGCTGCTCGCTGAATTTAACGAAATCAAACAGTCGACGCGTGAGCAGGTCGAGCAGAATAAGAAGGCGTTGTTTTTAGAAATGTGGCGAGGGACGAACCTCCGGCGGACACTGCTTTCGATCGCTGTCGTGTGTTTTCATTCTGCCAATGGTTGGTTCTTCTCATGTCTCGATGCGGATATATGGTAAACGGAAGACTAATGAAACAGCACAGGCTCTTCCTGGGTCAATATATATACGACATATTATCTCAAGATAGCAGGAGTTTCTAACCCTTTCGGCTTCTCAATCTTAATAACAAGCCTGGGCTTCATTGCCGCCATTGTCAGCTCGCTGTTCGTACGATACATCGACCGCCGCGCTATCATGATTGTCGGTGCCTCGGTATGTGGTCTGACACAGCTCGGGCAAGCCATCGCTTGGACTGTGAGCCCGGGGTCAGCAGCAACTGGCCAGGTGGTAGTCGCATTGATGGGATTGTTTACATTCTTTTATGTAGCTTATGGTAAGTTTTAATTTTGTCGTGCTTCACATGACCGTACCCTCTTTGCATTCACAACTTTAAGGAGACTGTGTTGATCATTTAAAGCCCCATTCGCCTGGCTTCTCGGCGGCGAATATCCTAATACCGCACTGCGTGGTTATTGCTTCGGAGTTGCAACCGCGTTGAACTTCCTAGGAAACTTCCTGGGTACACTGACAGCACCGTATTTCATCAACCCGGCGAGTCTCGGCTGGGGCCCAAAGTACGGATACATCTGGTTCGCCTCGAACTTGATGGTTGCTGCTTTCGCGTATCTCTTCCTTCCCGAGACTCGAGATCGGACGCTTGAAGAGATTCACGAGATGTTCGAAAATAAAGTCCCGGCCCGAAAATTCAAGACATACGTCTGTGTTGGTGTTGAGACTTACGCGGCTGAAGTAGGGAAAGAGTCGGTGCAACATGAAGAAGTGACGATTGATGACGGGAGAGTATCTTCTAGAGCGGATTCAGGAAAGGGGTAGTATGCTTGCTTAGTATGTGTTGAGATACAGGGTAATATGTATACTTAGGTAGGTTACAGACGAGAGACATGCAATAATTTTAGTCAAGATTCGTTTTGTTCTCCTATATACATATACATTAATCATTAAATCATCTACAAGTCTTGCTGCGTGTATATATATCCCGTACAGCAGCCTGTTTCATAAGTATTCCATATGTCATTACTCCCTTAGAGCTTCGCCAAAGCTAACTTTAACCCCATTTTCAATAGGCCCTTGGTGGCCGGTGCTTTTATGGTGCGCGATCCATATGGCGTTGACCGCCCAATCTTAAGTGACGATTCAGTCGTGGTCGTGTTCGCTGTCGAATTCCAGTGGCCCAAAAGGCCCTCAATAAATGTCGAGTTGCCGAAAGTATCGCCCAGCAAGTCGGTGAGAGAAACATTTGCACTCCCGGTGAAGCTACCGATGAGGTCGCCTAACAATGTGATAGCTGGCATAGTCGCCACCAGGGTCTTTTTGTTTAGAACCTGTTCCAGGTAGCCGATGTGCATCCCGTTAACCATGGTGGAGTTTCCGGTAGCCCTTATCTCGATATTACCATCAGCTAGTGGCGCTGATTGGCTGTCTAAAATTGCGCCGAGATTTGGTAGCAATTCTTTGAGGTAGATTTGACCATCGAAGCTTTGTGAGTTATTTCCAGGGGGTAAATTGACATCATAGATGCTCATGTAGCCAAGCTTGATATCCCCTGAAAATAAATTGAACGTGAGATTGCCGAGTCCAAGGGTTAGCATACCCGAGTTCGGCAAATTGATGGTTCCCTTGATGTTTCTGCCATCTTCCATGGGAGGGTATACTAGCTGTAGGGTTGTTATGCCGAACCCCTCTAGACTGTTGAGAGACTCTACCTCAAGGGTCTTCTGGATAGTCGCGCTCATCTTCAACGCTCCAAGATGAACTGATGTTTTGCCTTTCACAGATAGTCCAACTTTGGGCTGTTCAAACACTTGATCAAGCCACTTAACAAGCTCGGTTTCGTTGGTAACTGAAACAGTCTGATTTGTGATTACGACTGGCGTCTTGTGATATACGTGAATCTTTGGTAAAACGATGCTGAAAAAGGGTGAATAATCTGGTGTATCCTTGTTGTAGATAGCTAGATTTGTAGGATCTAGGTTTGCTGCTATT
The DNA here is from genome assembly GCA_038501195.1 of Nemania diffusa. Lineage (NCBI taxonomy): Eukaryota > Fungi > Ascomycota > Sordariomycetes > Xylariales > Xylariaceae > Nemania > Nemania diffusa. The sequence goes on from JBBPUQ010000003.1 coordinate 3,801,597, forward strand.
TGAGTATCGAGCTGCGTTTCTAGTGTCACAGAGAGTGAAGTTGGCGATAGTGCTTGGAATGAACCCCCTATAATAGGGAGCTTCTGGCTATTCACTATGTCCTGTGTAATAGCTGGAATAATCTTGGTGAATCTGAAGTTTGGTTAGCTTCGCGGTCTCCTCATATATTTAAGGGGTACTTACAAAAGTGGTAGTAGGATGATGAGGATAATAAGGCCTACACCTAGATACCACCATTTGAACCGACCACAGTGCCGCTTGACCGTCTGCCTCTTGGTCAGTGGCACCGCAGCCGCCGTCTTCTCTTGGACATGGTCAACCGATGAAGTCTCATCGCTGTGCCGCTCCGGAGCATTGGACAGTCCCCCGCCTGTATCACCTCTGCCACCGTGAATCGAAGCTGGAGGGCTATCGTCCTCGAAGTGAGACTGCTCCTGGAACTTAGATCCCATGGTTATCTTGTCAGCGACAGTGAGTAACACGCTGCTGGTGATGGATGGCGACAGACAATGAGAGGACAGACGGGCAGAAAGGTAAGTGGATGGGGAGTCTGACGAGCGGCCGGGGATTAATCGACAGGTATCATGGGCAGAGATGTCCCGATAAATCATCAACCGTCCCGCGACATGGCACCCTATGTGCCATCTTCTAAGACTAGATCGTCATCTTCAGCACCTAGGCGGACCTAGAAACCAAGCTTGCCTGCCCTTGCTTCTTCATCTTGCATCTCCAGACTTCTCCTCACAATCTCACCTGCACAAGAAATATTTCCTAATCCTAGTTGTAAACATGCAATATTTGCAGGGGCCCCGGCCGGCTTGTCTTACTTATTTCCAATTACCAGGCTTCTTACTGGCTGCCACCAGTCACGTTCTCCGCACTTTGTGGCGCTCGGTCGGAGACCCGGCGATAATCCAAGACAGTCTGGGTTAACACTCCGTCGTCTGAGTAGCTCAAGTGGGTTCCGATCACTTTGCGGAGAGGCAGCCAGGTCTCGCTAGCTAGCGCTGTCTAGTCTGGGCGGGATTGATGTCGATCCTCCACTATAGGCACTTAGTCCGTTCCTCAGATGACCATATCGACTACCTACCTATAACAAACCGGGCAGCTTAGTCGAAAGCTTGCTTCTAGTAAGACGCATACTTCTAGCTAAATAGAAAAGGATTTCCCGCCGTATGAGGATGTTCGTTCATGAGCGAATAAACGGTGGTGACTTTTAGGCTAGCTATATCTACACATACAGTAGAATGGACATCGAAGACTGTTGGCACTATGTAGGCGTGATCGGTCCTATTTCTTACTAGGTAGCTTGATAGAGTGATGCTCAGTCCCGCTTTAGACTTGTGTGTTTAGGTAGGATCGTCGGGCATCTCACGTATGTACTTGCTGCCCCGAGGCTTGAATCTCTCCAGAAGATGGTGTTGGAACATGTAGCAGCCTCACGACCAACAGTGAGCACTCGTACGCATGGCACCTAGGTAGTTTATGCGAGTCACATGCGAATCACATGCCTCCCTCGGAAGCTAGTCGAGGATACGAACATATCTGGGATTTAGAATTTTAGTGTTCCCGTTGTTGACTGCGACTCAGTGACGCCACCTACCAAAAAGCAAACGGAACGGCCGTACCGTTTACATACATACCTATATGTACTTACCTACTCATAACGTTCTGCGCTAGGTAGTGTAGTATTGCTTACTTGTAGTGCCTCACTGAGTGCCTTTCCTGGTTAGGCATCTCTACAAAACGAACAAATTAGACTGCCTAGGTGAAGGTAGGGATCCATATACTACCTAAGAGTGATGGGATCATGAAGTTGCGGGGTTATCTCGTCTCTTACTTACAGTACCAAGACTTTTGATGCCAACAATAAGGTCATGGACCAGGGATGGAGAGCGGCCTGTGCATCTTCATGAGATGGTGTTGAACTAAGATGCCTCGGCAATGCAAGAAAACAGCATGGCAAAGTAGCCCTAGCTCGTGGGAATGTGTAGCGAGGAACAAGTATTATGTACCAAGTATGCATGTTGTGCATGTTGATCCAAGCAGTAGCTTGCATGAGCTCTCTGAAGGGAGCAATTAAAACATCGTGAGCTGTAAAGCTAGTTAGGCAAGATGTGAGGGGGATGGATTTGGTTAGTTAGATAGAGTGTGTACTATGCTAGCTAATCAGGACCAACTAAGTAAAAATCAGCCAACTAAACTTATTAGGTGCTCCAAATACCTAAGTATTCCAAAGAAAGATACTGTAATGTAACGTATGTATGTATGCATACTGGGTAATTAGTCCACCCACGGATGCCACCTTGTACTATGTCCGGAGCACTATCTCCACTATCAGGTCAAGCATTCTGCTTGGAGGTTTTCCAATTGGAGGCTTCTGAGGAAAAAAAGAAAAGAAAAAAGCTACCCCCATCTGATATAAACATCAGAGGATCCCATAAAGTTTACTATGTAATCATTTCTATAGCTCTCGGGTCACACAAAACTAGCAGGTAAACAGATTGCCCGAGTTTGCCCCCTTTTAGCCCTCCCACCACAGATGACTACTAATTGCCAACGGGTGATTTCCGGATGCGAAAATGAGTTCCGCTGCGGAATTCATGTTCCTCGTGAGCCGTTAGCCCCTCCAATCTAGCTAGCTAGAAAGCGGGGTGATGGTGTTGTCCCTCTGCAAAGGTATCGAAAATGACTCTAAGCAAAGGTCGATCTTGGAGCGGCGTGAAAACAGTCTGGGCAGAGTCTGGGGAAGAAGAAATCGAATCTCGCCTAGTGGGAGCTAGCATCTATCCCTGTTCTAGCTTACGAGCTAGTCAGGGGTCTCCCTAGTGTACCCAATACTTATGACATACGGTTAAGCTAGGCCAGATCAATTATTTAGCATAAGACATTGTTAAACCGGGATCTGAACCAGCGGCGCTGCGGCGCTGATTGCCCAATATGGAGAAATACCCAAATGAGGAAATGGATCTTCTGCATCCTGCTACTACCTAGGCTAACTTCTGGTAATGGGTGAGCTGATGCTGTTCATCGTCATGTGAAAGTTAGCGTGGTCGTAGTATACAAGGTCGATCACAGAGGCGGACGAGACGAGACACGAGATGGAAGTGTCAGCTAAGTCAGCTAAGTCCGCTGGAGGGACCATTCCTGTCAGGATCTCCTATTCTTGACTCGTCCATTCCCTCCCTTTTTGCTCGTCACGCTCCCTTCGTTCTTGTTGAGTCGGACGCGCTTCTTGGAGCTCGCCAGGGGTTTCTACTCGTACGCCGGCAGACAAGCCATACCTCACGCGAGACTCTATACCCTCAACTATCACCATGCGTTTCTCGACGCTCTTAGTAGGTGCTTTGGCACCGGCCGGGTTGGTTACGGCGAACGCGGCTCAGACAGCTTCGACAGCAGAACTTGGTCTAGATCCAGCAGCACTGGACGCACTGCTGGCGAAGCACAACCTCGCAATAGTACCGCGGTCAGAACTCACAGACGCCTTAACGGAACTCAACAGCCTTCTTAGGAAGAGCCAGGCACAGCAGCTCAGGACTCCATTATATCCGCGGCGGCGGCGCAGCACAAATGAGACGGACTCGAATTCGGGATCAAGTTCAAGCGACTCAAGTTCCGACTCGCAGGGTCTTGGAGATCTTGAGGACCTTATTCCCGGCCTCGGTGATTTGACCGGCGTTCTCGATGGGTTAAATAGCCTCCTAGGGGGCTTAGGCGATATTGGGGGGCTCGTAAAGGCTCTTGGAGAACTCTTAACGCCTCAGTTCTTGCAAGCTGTGCATGATTCTCTTACATATCTAGCTGCTACTCTTGAGCCTCCTATGCCCACGCTCACCAGGAATCTCGTGATGAAGGCAGGCCCATTGGTTGATCTACTCGGCGAACTACCGCTGGAGGACCTCGTTAATGAGATCAAGGACATCGATCTTGCGGGGATAATCACTGCTTTGAAGCCGCTCCTCACGCCCGATACAATCGACAGCGTCGTCCAATTACTAAACAATGCCGGTACTCTGTTGACCAAGGACACGGTCAGTGACCTGAAGTCGCTGCTTACTAGCGCGAAGCCGCTCATCGATAGCTTGGGAGATCTTGACCTCAAGGGACTTCTTGACGCGCTCAACCCCCTCCTTCAACCCAGCGCCATCAATGGTCTTGTCGGCCTACTTGGCAATGCGGAAGAGCTTTTGAACAACAACACTGTCAGCACACTTAAGTCATTACTGACAGTCGCCGAGCCACTGGTCAGCACACTAGGAAAAATCGATATCGAAGGCCTACTAGAGGCCGTTGAACCGTTGCTCACACCCAAGACAGTCAATGGTCTAGTAGGGCTTCTCGCCAACGCCGAAACTCTCCTGACTGCCGACTTCGTGAAGCAAACCCAGAGTCTGATTGCCGGCGCTGGGCCGCTTCTTGAGAGTCTTAGCGACATTGACCTGGCCGCCCTAGTCAACCAAATTAAACCAATCCTCGACGAAGTCGGCAAGCTCGACTTAGAAGGCCTCTTTAACGCGCTCACACCGTTGTTGACAGAAGATTCCATTAAGGGCTTGGTGGGTTTGCTTGGTAATGCGGAAACACTCTTGACTGCCGACTTCGTGAAGCAGACCAAGAGTTTAATCTCTGGCGCTGGCCCGTTGCTGGAAAGTTTGAGCGATATCGACCTAGCTGCTCTAGTCAACCAGATCAAACCTATTCTCGACGAAGTTGCCAAACTCGACCTGGAGGGTCTCTTCAACGCACTTCAGCCGCTATTGACAGAAGATTCTATTAAGGGCTTACTAGGATTGCTTAGCAATGCCGAAAATCTACTTACGGGTCAATTTGTCGACCAGACCCAGACCCTAATCGCAGGAGCTGTACCGCTCGTTAAGAGCCTTAGCGACATAGACCTAGCAAGCCTGATTGACCAGATCAAGCCAATTCTTACTGAAGTTGGCAAGCTTGATCTGGAAGGCCTTTTCAATGCTTTGCAACCCTTGTTGACAGAGCAGTCTATTAAGGGATTAGTCGGTTTACTTGGCAATGCCGAGAATCTTCTGACAGGCGACTTTGTGGACCAGACCAAGAGCCTAATTGCTGGAGCCGCGCCCCTCATTGCGAGTCTCGGCAAGCTAGATCTCCAAGATTTGATCGACCAGCTCATGCCTCTTCTCAGTGAGCTTGGCAAACTTGATCTCCCAGCTTTACTCGAGGCAGTGAAGCCATTGCTGTCAGAGGACTCCATCAAGGGCATAGTCGCACTTCTTGGAAACGCCGAGGCACTCTTGACCACAACGTTCGTTGATGAGACCAAAGAACTGATCGGTGGTGCCGTTCCCTTAATCTCATCACTTAGCAAGCTCAACTTGCCCGCACTCATCGATAAATTGGCGCCGCTACTCGATGAGCTAGCTAAGATCGATCTTACCAAGCTCATTAGCATGATTGAGCCTCTCCTTACCGAGCTCAGCGCCATCGATTTTGAAAGCTTGATCAAACAGCTCTCGCCCATCCTGAATGCCGTGGGCCAAATCGACTTAGTGGGATTGGTCCAGAAGATCACGCCAATCCTAAATGAGATTAGCAAGCTTGATCTCGAGGGCACATTCGAGGCTGTCGAGCCTTTATTGACTCCCCAGTCCGTGTCCGGCCTCGTGGGTCTAGTCGATAATGCCGAGTCGTTGTTGACGAGCCAATTCGTCAACCAGACACACACCCTAATTGGCGATGCTGTGCCTCTCGTCGATGCCCTGAGTGGCATTGACCTCAAGGGTCTTCTAGCCGAGGTTACTCCCTTACTCGAGGAGCTTAATGAGATCGACCTCAAGGGCCTCTTGGCTCAACTAAAACCTCTGCTTAACACGCTCAGCGAGGTCGACCTATCCGGCCTCATCAAGAGCATCAAGCCGATCCTGTCTGCGCTCAACGGCATTGACATCGAGGGCATCGTCGACCAAATTAAACCCCTGATCACACCTGATTCCGTGAAGGGTATCGTAGCCCTCGTGAACAATGCCATGTCCCTACTATCGTCTACCTTCGTAGACCAGACAACAGAACTAATTGGCGATGCCACACCGGTAAGCCTCCTCGTTCCCCTCCCCCCTTCTCCCTCCCCCCTTCTCCCTCCCCTTCCTCTTAGCCATTGTGGAATATTTTCTAACCTCGTCGCAGATTGTCGCTACTCTGTCTGATTTCATCAATGCTCTGCTTCAGGCGTTGCTGCAACAGAATTAAGGAAAACCTAGCTAGCGATATAAGGAGGTGTTACAAGAGTAAAAAGGAAAAGAAGAAAATGGCTAGACTAAGCTAATGCGTATGAGAAACGACGCTGTGTAATTAATGAGTAGCTAATGAAGTTTAATGATACCATCAATCGAGAAGATGTTAAATTCAATAACTTTGTGTCCTAGTAGCGGTCAGGAGTCATCCTGACCACGACAGATACTATCATATTGCTATGGCAAGCGTGGTATCAAGGTATTGGTATTGTAATAATTCTATTAGAAATTCTAGGGTATAAAATAAAAGCATCCGTTTTTTAGTATTGGCCAGTGGCACGCCTGCCGAGTTGTTCATTTCGGGCTACTGCTCGCGCGAATGAAGCTTTAAACAGCCTCGCCCGTTGCCATTCGTCACGTTCAACTTTCTCCTTTCGCTGCTCTAGTTTCCATTGTAGATAACTAGATTCACCCTGCAGCAACTTGATCTTATCGCCCTCCAACTTCTGGTAAAGAGCCCAGTCATCCAGCTGTGATGGTTTAGGCACCTCGCGGACATAGTCGAATGGCCGTTGGTCTACGGCGCGCTCGAGCGTCAGCTCTAAGCGGTACTTATTGATATTGCTATCAAGCTTGACGCCGTATTGACGGATAATGTATCTACAGGTCAGTCTCGATTAGTAAAAGAAGGGTGTTAGGTGGTCAAGATGCAGGGTACGATGTTTTACGTACAATCCATCGTATCTAAGGCCGGCTTCCGGTGCGAAGATACTCCTCAACCTGTACCCTCGTATAATTCGAATTTTTCGACCGACCTGAGTCATCAAAGGAATATGCATCTCTGACGTGCGTCCTTCTCGCACATATCTAACCTTATTATTAGAAATCAATTCCTCTGAGCCGGTTAACAGCGGAAGCGCTGTAAACCCGTAGCACCCCTTAGTAGGCGTCTCTAGTGAACTATTGACTATGCCATCTCGTTCGGCGCACGTAATGTTGAGCCACCAACTACTCGGTGTTAGCCAAATGAAAGAGCTGTGCCCTGAAACCGCGCCACGAATGCACTCACTGTCCGGGTTCAAATTGCAAGTTGGCCTCCACCTCAGATACTGTTCCCGTCAACCTCTTCGTCTGCCATTTGCCTAAGTCATAGTCGAGCGAGCTATTGAAAGAAACATCCTTCAGTCGCCCGCCCTCAACCAAGACTGCGCATCGGTGTTGGTCCATCATGAAGAACTGTTCTCGGAAGCGACGACGCCAAAGGCGACGCAGATTCTTGGCCTCCGAGACATTGACGCGAAAGCGTAGCAGGAGCTCCGGCGTCAAGTCGCCGGCCTTCATCGTGTCGGCGAACTGGAGGAGCTCAGCAAGCAGCTTGTCGAGGCGTGCATACTCGATTATCTCAAAGTCTAGCGTGGGATACTTTCGCTCTTCGTCCTTCAATGCGGCCTCGAGGAAGTTGCTGTGCGTTTCGGTATCCGAGCTGGAAATTTTGCCCCCTCGTAGTCCTGCTCGTATAGAATCTGAAAGGCCTAGCAATTTTGTTCTGTTCCAGTCGGGCTCAGCCCGCTCGTTCGACGTTAATAATTGGTATGATTGAGCTATCATCATGCACTAAGTATAAGACAGTTCGGACTTTGACCTGTTCAGATGAGATCTGCGCACCTCTAGGCGATGGAGACCGTCGGCTAAACGACATAACACTCCTACTATCGAGGTTGAAATTTATTATTGTCGGACTCAGCATCTTAAAAAAAAAATCTCTTTAGCGACTGTAGCGGTGAAGATGGATGTGGTTATTGATGTTGATGATATAAGCTTACCTGATTCATGATGTCGCGTTGCCTACTGAACAGCGAATCGCCATGGCCATCATCGCTAATACGGACCGGTTTCGGCTTGAGAGATGGCCTATCACGGCGGGCTCGAAGGCTATGGTTACGTCGAGCAAATATTTCTAGCATGCTCATCTTGCCTGATTCAAATGTGCCTACTTCTTGTGTCCAGGTTTATCGTAATCGATTACAGAAATCTTATACACACAATCCAAATTATTTTTTCCGGGCAAAGCTGGAGAGATTGCGAATGCCTGTTGGGGTAGTAGGATCAGTAACGTGAGTGCTACGGTATCGTGACTCCAGTGGCAATGTTTCAGTAGAAAGGTTTTGTGCCTATTTTCGCTTTGCTCTTTATCTTACACGACTGAAAATGGATCAATCCTCTCTTTGTTATCAAATCTAGCCGAGGCGGATTGAATCTGCACCTTGCGCCCCGTCTTCACACTATAAAACCTACCTATGCACACTTAATACTCACCTATCTTGGTATCTTTTCCCTATGGTCCATTAGCTCGATGATTCGAATGGCCCTCTAGACGCCCTGGCGCTACCCCTAGTCCTGCCGGAAGACCCAATTAGACTCTCTTCGCCATGGAGAGCCCTGTATTGACGCGTCGAGAACTAGATGGGACTAACTCGGTTTCCGCAGATCGTCGTTCATCATCACGGTATCTCAGCTTCACGTCGCTGGACTCATCACAAGACGCCGCCGCCGCCTCCTCGAGTGGAATTGGAGCCCATATTCTATCATTAGTAAGCTGCTCGCGCATCCTTCTATTCCGTTCATACTGATAGTTGAATGGAAAGATACGAAGTCCGGCTTTGACTTAGACCGAGATCGTAGAGATAGAAGTCATCATTTTGCAGCAACACTTATCCCGTCTTAAACATAAGACACACACCGAAAGGGCACAGGAGAACATACAGAAAGCAATCGATCTTATTTTGGAGCTTAAGGAAGACTAGAACAGCGTTGGTTCTGATGATCAAATGAACATACCCGCCCAATTCAAAGATGAGAAACTGATCAAAAACCGGTCGCCAAGTCTATCTACCGTAGGTCCAAGCATCGTCTTTGACAACCTCTCAAATGTTTCCGACTCGTTCCTAGCTGAGCTTACTGCCTTTGTTGACACAAACCTTACATCTGCCGAACCTAAAAGGGTGGAACGCGACTCTAACCTCTAGCCTCCATCTTTAACAAGGACGCGGCCAACACCGAATCTATTTGATCTCGGATTAATAAACCACCCTTAGTCGAGTGAAGTGCAACAAGTCCTCAGAGACCGATTTCAAATATCTAGATTTAGGTGCAATTAACCAGAAGCCATAAATGCAACGCTCGCTAGCGAGGACGCCTTTGTACTGATGCTAACTGGCGGCGAAAAGTCTTTGTGCTACCAACTTCCTACTATTAGACAAAGCGGGAAGACCCGTAGAATCACGCTTATTGTATGTCCTTTTTTTTAGCCTGATATACGACCAGGTAGAACATCTCACGCGCTTAACATTAGCGCGGTAGCCCTAAACAGCGAGGGGACACTAGAAGATCGAAGTCGCATTATAGAGATTCTCAGGGTCAATAGTCCTAAGCAGTATATTGAGACGGTGTGGGTGACATGAACACATGGGGATTAGGTTGATTAGGTCATTAAGACTTAGTTTTTCTTTTTATATTTAAGATAGTTAGCCGAAGCTAGCACTTCTTACAGATAGTCACGCCTTTCGGCAGCCCCTTCGGGGGTCTGCTACTTCACAATATACGTTTGCGTTACCAAAATACTGTTTTATTCAGCCTCAAATCTATAGAAGAGATCGATATGACAGTGGTCAGTCCTCTAGGGTGCGTAGTGTGTGTGTGTGTTATACGCTTCGTTCCAATATCGATCTTCTTTATGTTACCCCTAAGATAATCACTTAGAGTGTGGGCTTTTTAAGTTGTTTTGACATCTTGTATCAAAACAGGAAGCTTGCATATTTCGTTATTGACGAGGCCTATTGTGTAAGTCAATGGGGTTACAATTTTTGATCCTGGGTTCGATCCATTATAAGATGGTGGATGAGTGGCGATCAGTCTTACGAAATTGTCTAATTACTTTGCCCTTTCAACTGTTCCTCCATTATGCCCATCGTCTCCGAAACATGCTGGTTTATATCAAAATCGATGATGAAATCCCACCGGGGCGACAGCTTCGCTCTCAACTTCCCAAAATCTAGCTTTGCCTCATTGTCCTTTCCTGTCACAATCATTCCCGTGCCCCGACTCGACTCAACAATACGCTGTGTGCGGGGACGGCGAACCTCGTCATAGACACGTAAAGCCGTTCGTGCTTCGGCAGGTGTTCTTGCACGACTAAACAGTTTCGAGAGGATAAGACTATCTTCAATCGACATGCCGCCGCCGGACGCCTGCCAGGGGCTTGTAGCATGTGCTGCGTCACCCATGATGGCCATAGACCCCGACACATAAGTACGGGCGGGCGGATGCTCCCAGAGGTACATTGCCGGTTGTTCGGGCTGGTCGCAGAGTAGCTGCGTATTCACTGTTAGTCTTCTCGCCATGCCACCCCCCTCTTAAAAACAGAAAAATAGGCGACTTACCTCTATCACGGCTTTATTCAAGTGAGGTGGCCAGTCCTTGTAGAGTGACTTGATCTCGTCGGCACTCACGGTCCGACGCCACTGATCCGAGACCTCGGCCTCTTTCTCGTAAGCAGCGATTATAAGCTGCACGAGTTGACCCTGCTCCAAGATATTATGTAGTAGGTAAGCGCCGTCGCCAACCCAGTCATACTCGCGCGGGTCGTTGATGTTCACAACACTGTCACCTAGTCGAGCCTGGGCTTCCGCATACGGCTTTAAGGCCATGACGCACCAAAAGCCCGTGTTTCTGGGCGACGCAGCAGGGTCGGAGTCTCCAAGAATGAGCCGCCGAACGTAACTATGAATACCGTCGGCGCCGATGAGAATATCGCACTCGTGAGCGGTGCCATCGGCGAAATGAAGTTCCAGCGACTCGTCAGCTCTGTGGTCTACTTTGACGAGCTTCTTCGATGTATGCATGCGCGCCGGTGGCACGTCATCCAAAAGCGCCTTGAGAAAGGCGGCGCGATGTACGATGCTAGTCTGGAGTTCCCCTTTGGCAGGGTCGTCCTCCAGATCGACGAGCACATTGCCACTGCCTTCTCCCTGAGCCAGCATATAGCGAGCCCCTTGCATAGCAACTGCCCCTGCATTCTTGAGGCACTGTGATGTTGCTGGGCCGATGGCGTTGAGGGCTGCTAGCGCATTGCGTGTCATGGCCACGGCCGCCCCGGCTTGGACGAAATTCTCAGCCGACTCGAAGATATGTACATCAAGGTGCGGCTCTTGGAGCAAGGCGTGGAGTAGAGATGCGCCCGCCAGGCCACCGCCTGATATTGCCACTCGTATGCTACCTGGCATGATTAAATGCACTGAGGATTGTCAGCTTCTCACCAAAAAGTTACGAATTCTTGAGGTGTAGAATTAAGCAAGTCTAGCGACGCTTGATGAGCAGAGTTATATAGGTAGTTTGCTTTTGGATGGCTGTGAATGAGGCTCGGTCCCCTCGGTCATTGTGAGTGCACTCGATTGTTTGCCCCGCCTCGTGTAACTCGAAGACCATATTGATGCCGGTGAGAGTGATAGTCCTAGGATTGCCACCAGAGGACTGGCACTAGTATGCGTATGAGCTTCGTGATAGGCACAGCGAGCTCCCTGCGCTTAGACACTGTCGCATTTTGGGGTAGTGGTGTGAGTTTGTCTAGGTACTTTCTGCTTATCCCGATCCTGGCCTTGTTTCTATCATTAGATTATGTCGTGAGATATGCACATGAAAGACACGTCGCTTTGGTGATTATTTGGTCATTTTTTCGCCCCCAACCTTATAACAGGGTACCTACCCAACGGCTCCCGTGTTGCAGTTTGGGCACGTCAGTAATCTGAGTAATTCCCAACCAACTTTGTTTTTATACCGGTATAGCCTGCATAGCCTTTCAACGAAGACCTACATAGGTACCTAATAAATTCGGGAGAAGCGGAAGCTGGAGCCTCGTTTCATAGCATGCATGAGGCCATAGGTCGCTGACACAAAGTACTACCTACTGATGGATGGGCCACGCACCACTCGAGCCATTGTAATCACGTCTGGGTTTTATCTCACCCGTTTTGCTTCCCTCATCACTCGTAAATACACCTGCCGAGCCCGCTATTCACCAGGCAGCTTCGATATGCTATTTGCTGAAGTGTAAAAAGGGGTAACAGGGGTAAGGAGTAAGGAGGGTAGTCGGCGATAATGTCGGAGTTTATCGGGGGAGATCTTGTACACTACGCATAAGACTGGTGGTGGGTTCAGCTAACACCCACAAAACAGCAAGGAGCGCACAATCTTATTGGGGTTTTATACGACGATTTTGTTGTGGAAGGGGTCTCTCAATTGCATATATAGTAAAATACGAAGGCTTATTGCCTACAGAAGTGTAGATATTTATCTACCCCTGTAGAGATGAATGACGAGGGACTCATTAGGTTCCCCTAATCCACTTCACGAAGTGACAAAAAACAAAGCAAAGTTGTGATTTATGCCTTGACGGACAGATGTGTTTAATCAGATAATCCTTATCATTCCGTAATAACTCCGTATATAATATACCTCTATGACCCCTACCATCTATCACAATGAATGGAAGACCTCTAAATAACTCAAGCCCACGTAGACTAGATATTTATACTTCCAGGGCAGCGGGTTTCAACTCAAACCCCCCATCAAAGTGGCGTGTTGCTGGATTTTTGAGTTGCGTCGTTGATGTCCACGGCCTTTGGAATTCTTCGTTATGGGGGCCTTCATCCAAGCGTGAACCGCTATTACCGCGACTGCGAGCCCATAAAGACGGGATTGATGGAAATAAATGGAAAGACCGAAATCTAGATAGGTGAGGGTGATTGGCTGCCTCTTTCAGAATCCAGGTACATCGGGGAAGACACGCCACGAGAAACCCAACTCCAATCTCGATATATGTCCAGAAGATTATAATCGATACAATTCCTATGAATAGTATTAGTGTCGTATCGACCCTGTGCCATGTTTTTGATCTTATTACCTATCTCATCTGCCGTCACTTGAGTGGTACCAAGAATGAGTGTAGTTGGTTGCGTGTTACCTTGCATCACAACCTGAATCCAAATGATGGTCCTTAGCAAGCCAGCTATGACGGCGCTGAAAAGGTGTAAGTACAATGGCAGCTCCTTCAACTTGTCCACAACGACTCGAGCAGAGCTTACAAGATACTAAAAAGGAATACGAAAGATGCTTGTATTTTCCTCTGAGAGCTCATCTTCAGTGTTCCGACCTGGTGCGATGTAAGTAGAGAATTCTCAAATTACTCCAGAGCAAGGCACGATGCACCATAACAAGAGGCTCTATCAGGATTGCGAGGTCCAAGGCCCAGCTGATAACGGCACTTGCAGCTTGTTGTGCAAAAGTGTTTATGCATTTGGTTCGAAGCGAATCTAGGCTTGTCCATGATGCAGATGGATTAGCACCGCAAACAAAGATGCAGGTAAACAGCAATGCGATCGCCCACATAACGACGACCACGATCAGGGTCCAGTTGACGTAATCGAATGCTGTTGTGTGTGCCCGACCTAATTATCACAGTAATCATAAGTGTCGTCACAACTGAAGAGGGTTTAGGCAGAAAGAGTGTGAGTTCTTGAAGAATGGTATAGACGTTACCTCTGAAGATGCGACGGAATAGAAACAATAATGCCAATTTGATGGATAGAACAGCCAGCACATGAACGATCCAAAAGGCGTACTCATACTATAAGGGTATGGTTCAGCATACTTCCATACACCATTGTCGATTGAACACGGCCTTACCTTTCCGAGCTGATACTGTTGAGTTGGGGTGATTGCTGGCAGCGAATGGCCGCCAATGATCTGCAGTTGCGCTCCTAGATGAATATTGGCACACGATATTTAGAAATAGTGAGTAAGATCATATGAATCAGGTACCTGTTATGATGGCCGCACTAATAGCAAGTGTGAAAAACTGCAAGTCATACTCAGCATCAGCAATCCTCTTTATATCATCTGGAGACTACTGACGAGGGCCGGTATGATCAGAATATCGTCTAACTCTAGCTTCAGAGAACTTCTTCGCCATCCAGCAGCCCGAGCTATAGAGGCGATGATAGCAAGGGCCGAAAATATGACACCAGTTGCCGTGAAACTGCTCTCACTGACATATGTCATGGCTGGCGTTCCTTCGAAAACGACACAGAAATGTTCTAGTATGCGAAAACGGTTCCTAGCAGGTCAAACTTTCTTTGCGACCAGAATACGTCGTTTGGTGTTGTGCAGGGCGACAGATTTTAAGACGGTAGATTAGGCCAGTATAATTGATGGATTTTTGAAGCTTGCGCTTTAAAGCTCTTCGCACCGCCACAGGCGGGATTCAAGATCTCCTTCGCCCCCAAAAGGGGAAATCTGTGTACTTGCATATGCCTCGAATAAGTTCGCAGTAGCTCACGAGGCAGCAATACCAGTTAGATTGACATCCCGGGAGGCAATGGCACCCATCTGCATATGAGTGCCGAGTGTTCAATGCCGTGATGTACAAACAGCGCCACTGGTTTAAGCCTCGGTTGCCTGCACCAGGTACCCTCGATTATCTAGGATCATGTATACTTAGCTCTGTCCCCAAGAAAAACAGATATGAGAGAACGGGCATTGCGCTACTAGGAAAGATTTGATAGGCTCGCTAAGCTAGGTACTTAAGCAGCAATACGGAGTAATATGTCGTACGGCTCTAGCAATTGTCACCCATGATTAGATCACTAATACGGAGTACCTAATATAGTAAATAGCCCGCTCAGTGCTGCATTCTACATAAAATATGCCGTTGGCTCAAATTGATGACTTGTGTCTGCCGCGCCCCTTTATGCATGGAAGCCATCGTTGCAACCCTGAAAACGTTTGTAGACCCCGCGGTGGTGCTGACAAGGCGACTATGGATGCCTAAAACGTTGTTTTATGTAGCTCGTAGCTCTGCATAACAATACTACGGTAGGGGTGTCATGAATGGCACCCTCCAGACGCACGCTTTCACTATTTGTCAAGACCGAGGGATCGTCGTCTGAGTTTGGATTGAAAACAACTTGTAAACTTCTAGGTGTACGTATCGCCGTAATTTTGATATCGAGTGGTAGTTGGTTTAGCAAGGCTGGCCGATCAGCAGGACTTCGGCGGTGAGTCGCACGTTGCACAAGATTCCTTCTCGGAAATATTTTACCGACCTACGTAGAGTCCGTTAGACCGATGGTGGTACAGGCCAGGAGGATGGCAATTGTTAGGCCGACGCTATCTTCTAGGAGTGTAAGGGTAAGGGTACTACTAATTAGCAAATGTGTCACAGAGTTCATAAGGAAAAACGCTCATTGATGATTATCATCATGCTGAGCTCTAGCATTCCACCACGATAGCAACATCACAACCCATGAGCCGCACCGCATGAGAGTGTGACGCTAATCACATGACATGTTTATAACAGCGGGCGACGGGCGTATACAATCCCAAGCGAATATTTGAAGCAAATCAAGATAAGTTCGGCCTGTGAGCTCGGCCGCGTATTATTTTCTGCAACTCGCAACCGGGTTACGGTGCATCTTGAAGTCTATCATACATATCCTGAGAATGTTGTCTGACGCGACCTACGCGGAACAAAAACCATTCCTATCCAACCATGAAGATACTGGAGGCGGGGAAATCTTAGAGACCAAGAAGGGACGCTCAATATTTTGGAAACTCGGATTGCACATCGTGCTGTTTATTGTTCAGATTGGATTGATGGCATTGAACGTCGCCCTTCTCTGGAGAAATAACGCTGCAGCTTGGGACTACCAGAGAAATCATGAAAACTTCGACCAGACTTACTTTAAGTGGCTCCAACAACCGCTCTGTCATGCTCTCGTATTGACAGATTCTTAGCTCCTGCGCAGTCGGTCGTTCAGTACATAGTCCAAGACTCTATGTTGCATTCTAGCTCTTTTACTGGTGAGCCACGTCCTGAAGTGGATCAGGCCTGGTCACAATTACTGCGCTGTAAGTGATGCCATAGGAATTGTCCTGAGCAACCAGATCTAACAATCGTCCTTAGCGTCAATGATCAGAATATCCGAGGAGGAGCTGAATAGAATGAACAAGACTTCGATCAGACTTCGAGACGGTAGTGGCTATGTCGGCTATCTTGAGGCAATTCACATGCTTCATTGCGTGGTATCTAGCCTGTCCTCTTCCGTCTAGAAGAATTGTTGTTGACATATTTCACAGAAAAGAATGTACCAGTCAAGACACCCAGAACACTATGTCAAACTCCAGGGAACTGAGGCATTCTCGTCTGAGCATTGGGGTAAGCATATTCTAGGATCAGACAATTTATTCTTCTCCTAAAACTAAATCGACAGACCATTGCCTCGAAGTCCTCCGTAAAGGTATTATGTGCAACGCCGACGTAACAATCAATACTTACCAATGGAAAACCCCCACCGAGATCAAAGGCCAGAGTTCCGGACCGCGTAAGTGCACGGATTGGGATCGCATACAGGCTTGGGCGGACGAAAGAATGCTGAAGTTTGATGGTGTCGACAACTATATTGATAAGTTGGTGCCTCAGGCGGTGGATATGATGACAGTATAATCTCTTGTAGAGCAAGGATATTGCAATAATGACCCCTGAAATAAGGAGTACATCATGGAATTAGGTTACCTAAGGGTCATTAGAGGTATATAAACAATTAATTTATTTCCGCTGTTTCTAACCTCATAGCTAGTTCGCCGCGTTCTACCCATGTGAGCGTTTTCAATGCCACGAAGCTGTAGTTAGCTGTCACCGGCTTGTGGCTCCCGAGCTCTGCTGTATGCTTAATGTAAGCTATAGCGGTCATGAAGTACCCAAGAACATCGGATGTGTTGATGGCCGCTATTAGGCCAATGAATAGCGTAACTCATCCAGCTGACGTACTATAATGATAGTATTTGAACCCAAGGTCCCAAAGTCCAAATGAACAGAGGAATTCGACAGCCTCTGCCGGTGTGTAATTCGTGACGGTTACCTCGTAAAGATTTTCGGAGATATATTTGACGTTGGATAGGCCTATCCCAATGATTGGCTATGACAGTAACTTGGTTGTGGGACATGGTGACAATTGCGCCTCTTTCTCAGATTCCTCCTGCAGGCTACAACGGCCCCGGCCCCCCATAGGCACAACGCCGACTGCTGGGCCACACTTCATTCAGACTTCGCCATGATACGTCCGCTCTATTGCCCGTTCCACCAGACCACAGATGACGTGATCTCTTACCCTGCGCGCAATAGTCTTAAGCTAGGGTGACCTCCCCTGGTTCACATATGTAGATCAACCCAACAGACATGAAAATGCGCGAGTCTTGGTCAGACACGGTATTACCTACCACGCGTTCTAGTCCTGTCAAAGCAACCGGTACATGGAAGGAATGCGTCACACAATTAGTTAGGTAGAATTTATGATAAATCACTAGAAATATCTTATCCGGTGTCACAACATCCGTAGCTGCTACTGCGGTGTCGGTTTATCATCTCCGATTCGTCCTTCGCCGAGGCAAATCGCTCCGACTGTAAGAATTAGTTGCTCACTTTTACTCCTATTCTAGTCATCATAACGCTAAAAGCAGCTCTAAGTCCCGAATACGATTTCAAAAAAAGGAGATAGTGAGTAAGACTGCCAACTTTAGATCTGCTCGTCGACCACTCTATGCCTTTGCTATCCGGCTACCCAAGCTTTATTACTGCTTGGCTATATATCGGGCATGCTCATTGATATGTCACTACTTACCATCTACCGGAATATCCGCGCCCAGAGCATAATCGTACCATTGCGATACTCAGACATTATCGTGATTGCAGTCCTGCCATATTATGCCCCCGGTGGAGGGGGGGGCGGTTGACTGTATTTGAATTGACAGGCATGAACCATGGAACATATTAAACGAATTCGCGTTTTCTGAACGATTGCGAGTCATAGTTTCAGAACTACCTATGCAATGAATTCAGAAGTAGCTTCTTGTCCGCGTACATAGCACCTCTCATACTCAAAAGCTTCCAAATCCACACCAATCAGCCAAATCGACCTCTACCACTTGTCCGCTGCCTAAAAATCAACCCGACACCGAGGGAACAGCACCATGCCAGAGCTGCACTCTCAAACAAGATTGTCGGTGTCAACAGTGCTTCTGCGTCCAGCCTAGAAACCCCAGTCGGGGTCGAACTCCGTGGTTCCATCTCGAGGTTCTACAGTATTGTCTGTATTTTCACAAGGTGCATAAGTAATTATTTGAGATATAGAGATGAATCAAACAGTATGAATCTGGGGGTATTAGTACCTGTAGCGAGAGGCGCTGCTGCCGAGGCAGCGGCGAGAAAGACAGCCAATAGAATGTATCTCATGATGTTACAAGGCTTTGTGGCTGAGCTATGGTGTTTATATCTTATATCGTGGGGTGTTATTGTTTTTGTCTGAACTTCTATGCCTTCAGAAGCAGCCGCGGAGGGAGAGACGAGTTGATTTATAGGTGCCTCATGGAACAGTTCCCTGGCACTTTGGTGAGCAGATAACTGTTGACGGGCAAGACTCTGATGTCAGTTGAAAGTGGAACGTTAGATTGAGTCAAGGCCTAGCACGTAGGGCGATAAACGCACGCCCTAGCTAATCATGATTATCAAACGCCGAGCATGTTAAGATGTAGGTTTTCACAAGGCATAAAGGTCGATCTTCACCGAAGTGGGGATATTAGTGAGGCGGGCATCGAGATAGAATACGCAGCTGCTCCCCTACCGCTAGTACGTGACACCGATTTCCAACTCTTCGTTGCCGGCGCAAGAAAGTATGGTTTTTCTACAATGTAGTCCTACCAGTGGAGGATATGACTCCGGCTTAGCCAGCATTATAGATTGCATAGTATTCGTCCACAATGACTAGCATACCTGCATTGCCTCCAACATTATGGATGGGAGAATCCCGACGTTACACATCTTTCTTTGCCGCAGAAAGATGCCTCGACAAGATCACATCCGGGAGGGAAGGTCGAAAAGGGGTTTTATCTGCTGATGAAGCAATGTGAAATCCGGATTTCCAATTAAGGATGTTATGGTCGCAGGTCCAGCTGTGTTTTCACTCAGAGTTAGGCAAGTAATGATCAATTGTTCGGTGTTAAACCTTTTGTTTCATGTACAACAATAAGTACATGCGCAATATAATAACGGGGATAGGGCTGACAAGATGCAATGCTGCATCTGATGACGTATTGGTTATTATTTTGTCAGAAATACCGCTATTCAAGCAGGATCGTCGTGTCCAACAATTTCCACCTGGACTTTCGGGGACTTATATCAACGGAGCCCCGCATTCTTTTTGTTGTATTTACGGTTTTGCCTTCGTAC
The DNA here is from genome assembly GCA_038501195.1 of Nemania diffusa. Classification (NCBI taxonomy): domain Eukaryota; kingdom Fungi; phylum Ascomycota; class Sordariomycetes; order Xylariales; family Xylariaceae; genus Nemania; species Nemania diffusa. Next base: position 3,821,142 of record JBBPUQ010000003.1, read on the forward strand.
TCGAAGCCTCTATTAGCACGTAGGTTGTGCTATGTTATTATGAAATTCCAGCACCAGCCATGGATCAAGAATGTAGCCCATTTTTGCCCAACGATGACATAGACGACAAGACCAATCAACCAACCTTTCGGGATTCACATAATCAGAGGGCCCGAGTTCTGCGAATTTCGGCCGTGGCTAATTGTCTTTTGTTACTCATATGTGTGGTTGAAAGTATCGCTCTTTGGAGCCTTTTGAGTTCCAGCTCGAGGGGAACAGGCAATCCAAAATGCAATCAAGGACCTCCTAAGCCGTACTGTAAGGGACCTGTGACTTACGCAAAAAAATGACGGACTGACAGAGATCTAGCACCTGCAAGTGCTGTAATAGAATTCGAGCAGCGACCGATGACATTCAACGATACTCAGTTCACTGGATATCCTGACTCAATCTGGGAAAAGTCGATGCAGGAGTTACTGGCTGGTGAGTGTACACCCAAAGCCGCCTTCTCTATTTTCACACACAATCTGACCGTACCAGGCACTCTCTTCAGGATATCAGAAGCCGAGCTCAAACGGCACGGGTCAGATGCCATTCCATTGAAAGGCGGAGGTTTTGCTGCTGGTCTTGGCATTTCACATCACCTACATTGTGTGGTACGTCTGCATTACAATAGGTTAAACCCCACATAAAGGAAGATGCTGATGAGCCTGCCGCTACCACTAGAAAAAGATCAAACAACTCTTGTACCGCGAGTACTTCTATCCCGAGATAAGCCTAAACAGTGAGGAATACATGCTACTCCAAAGGCATGCAGGTAGGTATCATTTCTGTCTCGATGCCATCAGTAGCTAACATTCAAAGACCACTGTCTTGATTTCCTGCGTCAAGATGTCATGTGCCGCATTGACTATTCTCTCTATACATTGTACTGGGGGAATGAGAGCCAGTCTTCCCAGGGACTTCTGTTACATCACTATCCCAACGACCAGAGATGCATCAATTGGGAAAAGGTGCACGCATGGATGAGAGCGAGGGAAGTAAGCTCCGACATGCTCACAGGACCATAACTTATAAGGGCGGTAGATGTCAATGTGTATATAATATCCACAATCAGGCTATGATACCATCTAGACAAATTAAGCACCTTAGCTGGAAAACTAGTAGATGTATAATTATACATAGATGCATGATTTTTTGTCAATAATCTGCGCTTCTCGTGAGTATTAAGACGTACTCAGTGACCGGAATAGCTAGAGATAACTTAGAGAAATACAACCTCGCCATCTTCAAACAGAACACAATAAACCTAATCAATCTAGCCAATCTACCCATAATTAGCTCAAGACTTGAATACGACCGAACGCTTGGAAGTAACCTAATTGTTGGCTTTTCGTTGCGTTGGACCTCTTGCTACTGTACGTCTTTCATCCTCCGTTGGTCACCTCGCGTGGGTTGTGGCAGCAATGTGAACATGCATTCACCGCTCATAAGCAAGCATTAACTATTCTAATTGATGCGTAGTATCGCATTAAGATGGATATGCCATCTGGCGAAATCACAGCAGTTGGGTCATCTCACTTGGGGCGAGACGGGGTCAATCGATACCTTACTGGTCACTGGCCGCGCACAGTTGGTAAGCAGAGTGAACGAGCGCAGATCATTCGAAGCAGGCTAGGAGATCTAATACTGAACTGTCCTGTTTTCTCTTTGACTTCTCGCTTGCAACTGCCAGACTCACGTCATCCCTTATCCCTATTCTGCGACGTCGATCCGGGTAAGCGGCACCTTTGTAGGATGCAAGTTGTACGACATCGGAAGCAGGCTAGCAGCCCACTACAAATAGAATGACCAATACCATCGCGATCAGAAGTAGAGTCGGCGGAATACAATATGGGGTACCCGTATGATGCATTTCATGGTTCTTATAACGGCTGAAATGTCGGACGTTGCAGTGCATTGTTGTCACCTTTCCGCTGTGTCGAACACTTCAAACAGCTCAAGGACATAAACTAGTAGTAAATGATGAGACTATGCGATGTTCCTCAGCCTTCTTCGCAGATACTTGCCCAGTGGTGTTGAAGCAGCAACGTCCTCCAACCTACTTCGCCGTATTTCTTTACCGCTTCTGCTTGCACGAGTGGCATCCTCTTCTTCGGGACTGCTTGAATGACGACAGATATTGGTGTAAGTACCATGGGGAAATCCTTCCTCCGGCGCTTCTGACTGGAGTGTTTGCAAATCCGTGGTTATTACACTGACGGTGACGACAAGAGCCGTGCACTCTGAGTTTGTAGTATTTAACACAGCTAACCTGCATGACAAGTTGCAAGTTAATATCGGAAGTAAATATGCGTCTGCGTCGATAAGACGGAAGATGCTACAACAGATTACCTGTAAAGGGTAAGGTGCTTAGTTGGCCTGTTTCTTTCCTGTATACGAATGGACCATGTATACGACGGCTGCACCTAGAAGCTTTATGTTGTAGAAATTGGGTATCTTATCTATTAAATACAAATAGTATACTCTTTATACCTGCGCCTGTTAGGCTTCTTCGATAGCTCACAGATCAGGCTCTGGCTAATTTCCAACCCCTGGAAATGGCAGCAGTATGCCGAACATATATTTCGACAACTTAATGCATGTTCTTACATTCCTGAATAAGACCTCTTTAGTTATAGCAGGCTAAGAGACCGGTCCTACTGTAATTGGTTTGTAGGTTTCAGATGTCAGCTAGTTGGAGTGATACTCGCTACCGGCTGTCATCCGTTTATTGCTATTCCGTGTTAGAATACTACGAAGTGCTTCTTGGTAAGGTGCAACAAGAGATGGCTCTAGATCATCAAGGCGAGGGAACTGTTGTCAATGACTGAAGCTTTCTGTCTAGACAAAGTTGGCAAACCTTTCGCTTGGAGACAAGGCCTCCAAAGTTTAAGCAGAGTCTTTTTTCTCTGTATATGCCCCTTGAAGCTCTCGAATTACGATAGTCGCGTATTGGCTCGTATCAAGAGCAAAGCGTAGAACGACTGCAATCTTCTTCGTGTCGGTAGAGTCAGAAGTAGCAATTGTTCCAGCTCCAGCAGGTTCAAGAATATCTGTCGCCATAACAGAAGTGATGTTGTCGGAGCCATTGGACAACTGAGATCTTGAAGAAATTTGGATTGAGTTAGAGTCGGTATCTAGACGAGGGGAATTGGGAGTAGATGTCATCTGTGGGATCGGGTCGCTTGTATTCGCTGTAGGTGTTGCTTCACCATTAGCTGATGTCGGCCGTGGGGATGCTTCAAATGATCTCGACTGAAGTTCTTGATGGTCGGGCTTTGCAAGGGTTCTGTTAGTTGTAATTCTGAGAAAGCTCATCACTTGATGGATTACGTTGAGGAAACTGATTTTAATGGCTCGCACCTGTGCTTTTACTGCTGCAATAATTGAAGAAGCGAGAATCTGGTGAGCTAGTTGGTGGGTTTGTGTCCCATCAATCTCGTCTTGCTGATCAATTTTGACCGTGTTCGCACTGATCTCTGCTGGCTTATCGCCGTGGGAAACGTATTCCGCTTGCATTGTAGTTTCGTTAGCTGTACTTATAGATTCGGATTGATTCACGCCGACGTCGCTATGTTTTGCGATCCTAATGCGTTTGTTGCTGCCGTCAACTGATGTTTGAACCCACGTATCATTAATACGTATAGATGGTGTTGGATCCTCAGATTCGCGGTGTGCGACTTTTGCTTTGGACTCCTCTAGCTCGTTCTGACAAACGTTCTGCGTGAAGCTGTGCCATGACGTCGTAGCGCTTTGCTGTTGAGTATTGGATTCTGCCGCTTCCTTGGCCTTACGAGATCGGATAATATCTAGGTCAGTTGGCACAAGCTGTTCTAGGTCATCAGAGTATGCTTGCACCGAGGCCGTTGAGACTCCCTTGAGCCTGCCCATCAATTTTCGATAAGAACCTGGAAGGCTGAAATCTCGCTGGCGTCGACGCATGTTATGGGGATCTAGGCCTCCATTTTCGGGCTTACCCATGAACTCTGCGTAAAAGTCACCGATCTCGTTCGCTGGGTAGATAACATCCCAACCTGGCGACGGTAAGACGATGTCATATATCGAGAATTTTCTGTCCAGAAGGTCATCCTCGGTTACAGCATGAGGCACGAACCCAGAATTATGGGCTGCGGCTATATCTTCGCTCCATGCTATGTGTCCTTCTGGTCTGTCTTCATCGTCAGGTTTATATAAAGCAGCTGATTTAGATTTGACCAGGACCAGATCACCATTGACGACCTGGGCTCCAAATCGTTCCCATCGCTTGCTAGCAACAAAGTTCCAAACAAGAGACTGATATGCGTGACCGTACATAGTGCGCATTGAACGGTTGATCGACATGAGTGCGCCAACGAAGTCGGTTGGATTTTTGCCGAGATGCGAAATTATAGTCTTCTCCACGTGGCATCGCGCTGGGAGGTGATCAAGCGCCGCTTTGGAACTCTTAGTTTCTAGGAATACCGAGCAAGCTCGAGCCCGGTTGATATCCTCTCTGTGGACAGACTTAGTATAGTCTTCTGACAGAAGGAGTGGGTCATATGATAGAAGAGCTTGGATTGCGCCGGCGAAATCTTCCTTCAGTAGTTTCATACCGACCTCTTGGGTACCAATCTGATGAGTACCGAATCTTTGCGTTCCATAGTAATTAATGAAGCCACGTTGAATAACTTGAGTTAATGCCGAGTCGATGGTCAGTTTCGCTACATTAAGCGTTTCCTCAAAGCTGAGGTTCTCGGTGCCGCTAAATACGCAATTCTTGAGGACAATGACAAACTCGTTTCCATCATGGTCATTAAGTCGGATGGGGTCCTGCGCATAGTTGAAGTCACCTATTTTGAGGCCGCTAATTCGCTCGTTGACAGCAATAAGCGAGGCAGGACTGCGACCTTTGATGCTCACGCGTTGGACGGTAACAGCTCGGCGATCCTTAGTCCCCGCAGCTCCAAACGCCTTCGGATGTAGTCTGAGGATCTTGGCCATATGGCTGAGCGCATCCATTGTGTCTTTATTCTCTTTGTAGAGAGAAAAATGGAGATACGGTCCAACCTTATCCTGCGCAGGATTCTGGCCACCGTTGCGGATACCAGCGTTCGCTAATCGACTTCCCCGTTGCCTATTACCCTCACGGGTGGCCGTGGCTTTGATAGAGTCATCGGAGCAAGTGGTGGTTTCGATTTTCCCGCTGAATATGCGACGGATTTCCTTGTCTACGTATTAGATCACTGTCTAACTGTCGATTGAGCTGGGTCTACTCACTCCATGAACCTGGGATCTCCGAGACTTGTCTCCGATAGTAGGAATACTAACGTCTCCTCGAGTTTTGGGAGCCGCTTTTGGATTTTGCTGGATCTTAGCATAGAATTCAATCAATTCTTCTGCAGTCTTTTGACCAAGTAAATCTACTAAAGCCTTCTTATCCGGCTCGGAGATGCTGTGTTTAGGCGGTTCTTCTACCTGAGTTCTCGACTTCTCTTCGGCTGCACACTCCTGGCTTGTGACGGCAACGTCGCCTTTACCCGCTGTGCGCATTGGCTCATTCGGCTGGGAGGGGTTTCGGTTATTTGGTGGTGTGGCAGCACTCTGACTTGTAGCTCGTGCCAGCTCTCGGGAATTGTTATAAAAATCAGTTAGATGAGCAATCTCTCCATCTTTCAAGATTTCATTGACTTGAAAGTCAGTAAACCTAATTACAGTCAATAACTCATCTTTTGAAGCGAAGAGAAACTGGCGTCGACTATAATAAGCCACGATTGGATGAACATCAAAGATCGGTCGTGAATATATTAATTTTCCATGCAAACAATACACCACGAGAACTTACCTGGTGCGAGATTGGCCGGACCAGCCGTGCTTCTTAGCAGAGACAAAGTGAACAATGCCAAGACGTTGCTCGAGCGAGCTTCTCATTGAGGCGTTACTGCCTTGCGCCATCGCTGTGTGCGTTGCCATGTTCGGTGTAGGTTGTCGTATCAGGATAAAAGACGTATGTAGACCATGCTCTCTCTCAGCTGGGCTGGAACATCCACAAAGGATAGGTAGGAATTTGTATGAAATACTGTAACATCCAGTAAGGTTGGGAAAGGCGTGTTGGAGGTGTAGTGTCTATGTGCCTAGATCGTTTTCAAGTTATAGGGACTCATGTAGGTTAAGTTTCTTGGTGGGGTGGTAGGTAGTTTGGGGGAGGGGTGTAGGATAAAATTAAATAAATGTGCCGGCAGGAAAGTGGCATATAAAGCGGTGTGCTACAGCCCGGTACGTAATACTATATTTTAGGAAGGCGGTGTAGTCGGGGCGGCTCCATATGAGTACCTAAGAATGTAGGTACCTACGTATGAGTTTACGCTAAAAGCTTCGTAGGTTTAGGTAGCACTTAAGCTCCGGGAAGAAAAGCGGACCCACTAGACTTAGCGACTTATATGTAGGTAGGTAGCGCATACCCACCTACCTATCTCACTGGCTTTAGGTCCCCAGTTTCCTTAGAAATGCGCAACCACTCTTCTCCCTTCGCTAGGTAACCCTCTTTGCCCCTTCAGACACCTTCAACTTCAGAGCATAACTTCAACCTTTACTGTGCATCTGCTATTAGTAATGGCACCGAAGAGGAAGGCTTCTACGAGTAAGCTGCTGTACACCTGTATCTCAGAATGTACTGATAGTACTGACTCGCGCTTAAAGACGTCGCTGGTACGGCCAAATCCGGCAGGGCCTCTGCCTCATCAACGCCCGGCCCCTCGACGCCTAGAGACATCGAGAGCGACGATGACCCAAACTCTCCTGTAGAGCCAGTCGAAAATGAAGAAGAGATACAGAAGGCGGTTGACCGCTTCTCGCTTGCCGCATACCAGGACAAAGTCAAGCGCGGCCCTATGGATAGTGCCTCACGATATTTTGGGGATAACGGACGGCGTGACTTTTCCTACCTACCACTAAAGCCTGACTACAAGAGTCGCCCTATCTGGATCGATCCGCTGAAGGGTAAAATAATCCTCGAGAACTTCAACCCACTGGCCGAGCAGGCTAAGGATTTTCTTATCACGATCGCCGAACCCGTATCCCGCCCGACCTTCTTGCACGAGTATTCCTTAACTCCGCACAGCCTTTACGCTGCGGTCTCGGTTGGTTTACTGCCCCAGGATATTGTGAACACTCTCGACCGTTTCTCAAAGACGCCACTCCCGCAGTCCATCATAGGCTTCATCCGAAGCTGCGCTTCTAGTTATGGTAAGGTCAAATTGGTCATCAAGGATACAAAGTACTTCGTCGAAAGCAATGATCCTGAAGTACTACAAAAACTACTCAAAGACCCTATAATAGGTCCATGCCGAGTTCAGGGTACGGAAACGGTCACTAATGCTCCATCTATGGGTGGACTCGTCATCCCTGGAACATCGAATGCGGCTGGCGTCCAACAAGCCCAACTACAACAAGGCGAACATCAACCAGAGCACGCAGAAAAGACACAGCCAGAAAATCCTTTTGATGCTTTGCGGGAGGATGACGACGACGATAACCAAGAAGCCGTACATGCCTTCGAAATTCCCGATACGAGTGTGGAGATAGTCCAAAAACGTTGTCTCGAGATCCAGTTTCCCATGCTCGAAGAATACGACTTTCGGAATGATGACAGAAACGCAAATCTGGAGATTGATCTTCGGCCCGCGACGCAAATCAGAAGCTATCAAGAGAAGAGCCTCAGCAAAATGTTTGGCAACGGACGAGCTAAGAGTGGCATTATTGTTCTGCCTTGCGGTGCGGGTAAAACCCTGGTTGGCATCACTGCTGCATGCACAATCAAGAAAGGCTGCATTGTTCTTTGTACAAGCACGATGTCAGCGCATCAGTGGCGTCAAGAGTTCCTGAAGTGGTCAAACATACGACCTGAAGATATTGCCGTTTTCACAGCTGACAGCAAGTCAAAGTTTCCAGGGAATACGGGTATTATTGTCACAACCTATCCGATGGTAACCCAATCTGGCAAGCGAGCCTACGACTCGCAAAAGATGATGGACTTCTTGACCGGACGAGAGTGGGGTCTGATGCTCCTAGACGAAGTTCACGTGGTTCCTGCACAGATCTTTCGAAAAGTGTCTCATTCTATCAAGAGTCATGCGAAGTTAGGACTGACTGCAACCTTACTACGAGAGGACGATAAGATTCAAGATCTCAATTTTCTTATCGGACCCAAGTTATTCGAGGCGAACTGGATGGAACTCTCTGAACAAGGTCACATTGCGAAAGTTCAATGTGCCGAGGTGTGGTGTCCCATGACGACGGAATTCTATGATGAGTACCTGCGAACGCAAGACCGTAGTCTCAAGGCCAATCTTTACGTGATGAACCCGCGTAAAATCCAAGCGTGCCAGTTTCTTATAGACTATCACGAACGGCGCGGAGACAAAATAATCGTGTTTTCGGACAACGTCTACGCGCTTCAAGCTGTTGCTTTAGCACTCAACAAGTCCTACATCTGCGGATCGACAGGGAACACAGAGCGCATGCAGATACTCGATAATTTCATGCATAACCCAGCTATTCGAACTGTTTTTCTCTCCAAGATCGGCGATACGTCTCTTGATCTACCTGAAGCCACATGTCTAATCCAAATATCGTCTCATTACGGGTCGAGACGTCAAGAGGCACAGCGACTGGGTCGTATTCTTCGAGCTAAGCGAAGATCAGATGAGGGCTTCAACGCGTTCTTCTACTCACTGGTATCGAAAGACACAGCCGAGATGTATTATTCTACGAAAAGGCAAGCTTTCTTAGTTGACCAAGGCTATTCGTTCAAGGTGATTACACAGTTGGCGGGAATGGACAAAATGGAGGGACTGGCCTATAGCACACCGCGAGAGCGTCGTGAGCTCCTCCAGAAACTTCTCGTGGACGCGGATAAGAAGCAAAGCGAGCTTGCGGAAGACACAGATGATCTTTTCTATACTGCGTCTAAGAGGAGGCGCGTGAGGCGCACGGCTGGCACTTTGGGCGAACTCAGCGGAGGGCAGGACATGGCGTACATTGAGCAAAAGAAGAGCATGAACAAGGCGCTCAAGAAGAAGCCACAACAAAACGTTTTCTTTAAGAAGATAGCCCGAGAGAAACAGAGACTCAAGGATCAACGGTAATGTACGATAGAGGTCTTAACGTTAAGGGCTTGCCGTGAATTCTTGGGAGCGGACAGTTATTGCATATTGCTTGTCGGCTCTGGGGTATCCTAAGCAATGTGATTAATGCGTGGAGAGCAAATATACAAGATTGCGGTAAGTAGGAAACTGTACCCCGACTCATGGTTCGATGATAGGTGACAACGTGTCAGAGGGTGTCAGAGGGAGGAAGAAGCGTTACCCCCTGCGGCGTTCTCATATCATGATCAAGATAGTACGTTGGCGGTGTGTAATTTTCTTCTCATGATACAGCATAGCTTTGGTCCTATCACAATCGTCGATACCACCACATGGGCGGTCGGAGATGCATGCTCCGGGGTCGGCTCTCACAAGGGCTCATTTCGAGGAGATTTTGTTAAACTGTTCCCAAAAAACAAACAGTCTCATCGAGATATATGTAGTCGTTTTTGCAAATTCCGGTTAGCGCCGAAAGGTGCCATTGGAGACAAATAGCTTCAGTCCCAGTTTCAGCCCTCTGTTTGCCATACCTACCCTATCCAGTCTAGCTCTCACCGGGGCAGTTGAAATCCCGAGAAATACCTACTGCATACATATGTATAAATAAACTTACAAGGTTATGCGAGCTTTTAGATGACGGATGACGTCATCGAATTGACACGTTGAATCTAGCACATTTGTGGAAAGGGATTCTATCCGACGCGTCGCATCCTTGTACTTAGTACAATAGGAGCTTTACTTAGTGCACACGACCCAGGTTACATCGGGAAGATTGCTTTTGGAGACTATCTAGATAAGTCGTGCTTCTCCAACTTCTTGAGTGGTGAAACACGGGCTCGTTATAGAAAGAAGCCTCAGAACGACCCTTTCCTCGTGCGCCTCCGTCTTTCGGAAGGCTGCGATAGCTTGGAATGCTGTAGCGCAGGGATGGCGTTGGAGTAGGTGTGTATTAGCAGAGCACATTGTTTGGCTAACAGGTGACCACACTCTCCTGCGTAACGGCAACGCAACGTTGGGGAACGACAGGGGATGGTACTTACATAGTAGAAGAAGAGGAGGACGTAAAAGCCTCCAATCTGGCTATCTCCAATCTCCAACCATGGTGCATGTTATAGTACATGTTATGCATATTATGCATTCCTACATTCTTATCAGCTCGGCTATTGATGGTTGAGAAACAAAATTCTACACATCGAAAAAGAAAATGGTAAGCAGGCGTGCATACCACCTATAGCAGGCTCAGGTGCCAGGTAGGGAATTAATTAATTGGCTTTGTGTAATTCTGTCGTGCACATATACAAAATTTCTGTCACTAATGCTCTACCTCCCTGAGTAGGTCTCTGAGTAATCGCCCTTCGGGCTTATTCTGCTCGGCCGGTATCGAGTTGAGACAATTCTATGAGACAGTCGACCACTCATGGTTAAGGGCCGGTCCATAGTCGCATTATTTCGGAACGCGCAAACCACCTCCATAGCATAGCTGGGCAGGTTCTCCGCTACGTGTAGGTGTGTGTGCGGAATACCAGTGTATGCATAGAACCATGTTTGGAGGTGCTAAAGCATTCAAAAACTTTTTCCATTCGCCTATTCAACCCCATGATTAAATTTTCAACATTCGAGACCCCCAGACTAAAAGACAGACCAGAAACAAAGCTAGAAGGCTAGAACCCGGGCCGCTTATACGTACATACCTACAGTGTCTGGGACTAGGTAGCAAACGACCTAGGTACGCTACGCTACTTACTTAGAGATAGACGTTACGTGACAGGTAGGTAATGTAGTAAGGAGGTAATGACTGTGCTATATTATCTACATAGAGAGGGAGATACGAAGACTAGTGAGCACTAGCATATACAGTGCGATACACAGTGTATTAGTGTGCAAATTGGGCTTACACCGACCAACCATGCAACATGCAACTTTCTTTCCATTGTTATTCATCATCTCCATAGCTATCACCCTATGTACAGGTATTATTTGTATTCTGGATTGTGTATTGTGCTCCAACGAAGACCCGCCTAGCTATCATTGCATCAATACATCAACAAACGATCAACCTATAACTCTTCCATCCTCCGTCTATCTACCTGCTGTTTCCTTTCATCTGTCTACCTACTCCTCTCTCTCTCACTCCTATATCTTAGCTGTTTTAAGTCCTGTTCGCCACCGATGCGAGCGACCCCTTTTCTTGCTTGAGTAAGTCGATAGAAACCAAGTCCCTATTCTTACTTCTGAGGCGCATCGGACCATCGGGCTCATAGGTCAAACCGAGCTAGCCAAGTTCACTGTTAAACCTCCATCTAAGACTTGACTCCTGGAGAGCCAAGCCAAGAGGCGAGCCTCTTGGCTTGGCATTGTGCTGAACAAGTCCACTTATCAATCTCTCCCTAATTCATCCTCATTGAAGCTGTTCTAGCTATCAAATGTTGCTATCGTTCACTTCCTCCTCGCAAGCATAGAATGCCATTGTACCCCAAGTCCCTGTTTATACCCGCTTTATCCCTCACTATGCCAGTCATTGTACATGCGAGTGGCACATAACCTATAAGTAGCTTTGTGCTAACTCGCTCATTGCAGCATCCTCGAATCTCCTGATCCCCACAATGCTCTGGAATCCTCTTGCTATTATCAACGACCTGAATCACCAGGTCCACGAAACCGTCAACCTCTAACACTAATAGCTCACCTTTGCTTTACCTTGATTGCTCTACACACCTAATACTTCTATTTGACCGATTGGTCACCCTTCTTCACGACGATGGGGAACATGCGTGAGCATCTGATGAAAGGGGTTCAGGCTCTCCGGCCGGCCTTCCTCTCGAAGCATCCTCACTTTAATTTTATCTCCATCCACTGTAGGTTATGCCCCGACCGTGGCTATATTTGAACGTGTTCGTTGTTAACCATTCTATAGATTTTTGGATTGTTGGATGGACTATAGTTGGTTCCATTCTAATGTATGCTACGGGCCGTGGCCAGCTAGCTTACATCGACGCTCTCGCCTTTGCCGCGGGTGCCAATAGCCAGGCTGGTTTAAACACCGTAGACGTCAACCTCCTCAACACCTTTCAGCAGCTTGTCATGTATTTCTGTGCTCTTCTATCCAACCCCATCACCATCCACTCTTCCGTGGTTTTCCTTCGGTTATACTGGTTCGAGAAACGGTTCCAGCATATTGTTCAAGAGGCGCGATCACGAAGGGCCACCATTAGTAAATCACGCTCAAAGGCCCAAATAGACACGTCAACCGTTGAACGGGGATTAAACACCAACGATGCACGCGACATTGGAACGTCGGCGCAAATGACTAATAATGGCATGTTGCTGGAGTATTCCATGAACGGAGCGATAAAACCTGACCCCCTTGCAAATACATCTGGATCAGAAGATGGGTCAGAGCACATAGATCCGATCGCAGAACCGCAGTTGCCTCCTCCTCAAATCAAATTCGCAAAGGACGTGCGGAGAAGTGATGCAGTAGAGGATGACGACGAACCCCCTGTTCTCTTACCCGAAAAAAGGCCCCATGCCGATCATATTGCTATTCTTGAGAAGCAACGCAAGGCCGATAAGAATGTACTCAGAATCCCTGGGCCTCGAGACGCCGATATGGGAGCTCTTCCTGAAGAGTTTGACCCAGACAACCCGCACGGGAGACGAGAAACAAGCCTGGAGCGACCGCGAACGCCACACCGACCGTCACCGCATGGAGAACGGCAACAAACCATTACTATCACTGAACCTGATAAGCCTAGAAAGGAAGAGCATAGCATGGCGAAAAACGCGGAAGATTCGGAACCGGCGGTACATGACTCCGGAGTTCTCAGATATAGAAGGCCGAGATCAGGAGACAGGCTCAACCGAAACGACACTATATCTACACTACAGGACCATACCAATAACCCGCTACGTCGCATCAAATCTGTGTTAACGCAAAGCAAAGATGTAGATCCCATGCCGTATTTGAGTTGGCAGCCAACGATAGGTCGAAACTCACAATTCGTTGATTTAACCGAGGAGCAAAGGGAGGAGCTCGGTGGTATCGAATATCGTTCTCTAAAGACGCTGGCATTGGTCCTCACAATCTACTTCTGGGGGTATAGCCTACTCGGAATCGTCACCTTGGTCCCATGGATTCTGCACAACAACGACTTCTACGGTTCGATTGTAGAGGCAGATGGCGTCAACCGAGTATGGTGGGGGTTTTGGACAGCCAATTCCGCATTCATGGATCTTGGGTTCACATTGACCCCTGACAGCATGAATTCATTCAACACGGCCATTTTCCCGTTACTTATCATGTCATTTCTCATCATTTTGGGGAATACTGGATTTCCTGTTGCATTGCGCTTCATGATCTGGCTTGGCTCTCTGATTGCGCCCCGTGGTTCCGGTCTTTGGGAAGAGCTTCGGTTTCTTCTTGATCATCCTCGACGGTGTTTTACATTGCTCTTTCCTTCGAATGCTAACTGGTGGCTCTTCTTCATTCTCGTGGCCCTTAACGCCATCGACTTAATATTATTCATTGTTCTCGATGTAAGTTGCAACCCCCAACTCAATCTAACACTCTGCCCCATGCTTTTTCTTTTATTTCCTTTCTCGTAACATCTGTGATAAGGCTAACTGTTTTCATAGCTTGGTCGTGGGGCAATTTCAGAATTGCCATTACATATTCGATTCCTGGACGGCTGGTTTCAAGCTGCATCGACTAGAACTGCTGGATTCTCGTGCCTCAACCTAGCTGAACTACACCCGGCAGTGCAGACTTCGTACTTGATTATGATGTATATTTCGGTGTTCCCTGTGGCCATCTCTATCCGTCAGACAAATGTCTATGAAGAGAAATCGCTCGGCGTCTATGAAAGCGTTAATGACACTGACGACGACGAGCAGCCTAGTATATCCTACCTGGGGACCCATTTGCGACGCCAGCTCTCTTTCGATCTGTGGTACGTGTTTCTGGGGTACTTCATTCTGACTATTACTGAAGGTCCTCGCCTTATGTCCGGGGAGATTTCTATGTTTGCCGCGCTCTTTGAAATTGTCAGTGCTTACGGTACCGTGGGGCTGAGTTTGGGATATCCGAATACCAACGCATCACTCTCTGCGCAATTTTCCGTTCTTGGAAAGCTCGTCATCATTGCTATGATGATTCGCGGTCGTCATCGCGGTCTTCCCTACGGGCTCGACCGTGCCGTCCTATTACCCAGCGAGAACCTCAACCGGAAGGAGGTAGAAGATGCTGAGCTGAGACTGCAGCAGCGCCAGTCCGTCGTATCGCTTCCCGCTGACCGCCGGCCCTCGAGCATGCGACGAGGTCGCAGTCTCAGTATGGACCGAGGCAATATTATTACGGGGTTTTTGCACGTCGGGCCCTCATTCTCGATGTCTAAGTCGGAGGCTAGGCCAGACCTATCGTCTGGATTTTCTAGGCCAGACACATTACGGAGATATACTAGTGTTGCCTCGGCTAGGACCCGCGAATCTCAGGATCAGGATCCTCTGGACCCTAGAGCTCGCAAACCCGAACCACAACCAGGCTTCACCTCATAGTGGAGGGGAAGCACGTTAGACAAGTCACCGCCGATCTCGGATCGTACCCAAGCAGTATCGCTACCTATAGACCAAGATGGGTCGAAGCAGCGGCCAAACCCCTCGCTGATACCCTTGCCGACCTTCCAAAGCCCAATACATAGGCGACATATTGGCCGAAGCAGCCGGGTACAATGGTATCTAGGAAGCACTGGATAACGATATATGATGATGAAAACATAGTAGTGCTAACGGAATAGGCGTTCTGGGGCGATAGACATTAGAGCGCGCCTCGTCTCTATAGATTTATTTTTTTGTTACTAAAGGGGGAGGCTCACGCCCGAGCACGGATAGAAAAATTTGCAGCCTGGAGCAAGTTTTTAGCGTAGTGCCACCGCTGAGTGGACATTATCTTGCTATGGTCACTTACGAGAGCGATTACCATCGATTACTTTAGCTGTCATTTCTAGCGAGGCATGAGTAAAGATCGGATCGCTTTTCTTGCCGCCTGGCCTGCTTTACAAAGGGTAGAGGAAATGCCTCGCATCTCTGCCCTTGACAAATTGGCATTGTCCATCGGGCATGGGAGGATTTTTGATATTATTTGCATAATTGTTAGCGAGCGTGTGCATTACATATATAATATACAACATAGTTTTATCCCTTGGTTGAACTATCAATTTTAGGCATACTACGCCTTAATTAGATGACTCCATCGTGAACCTTGCATACATTACTAAGGATGATATAGTTGGAGTTATGTTTTTAAAAGCATAGAGGTAGCCAGTAATTCCCCCCATCACTTTACACCTCTACCCTTTCTAGTAGTTATGAGCTCTTCTTGCATACACTAGGGAGTTGTTTTCTAATGCAGTTCCACTGGGATAAGTTAGCTAAAAGTTGTAACAGAGAGGAAACAAGCAGGCCATAGCGCCCAACGTTAATTCTACATCTTGCGCGCGCACAAGCTGCATAGCAAACGGAACTATTTCGAACGACACCGCTATTTTGACAAACTTGCCAAATCACTTGGCTCGTGGGATTTAGTTACGCCCGTATGTCTGTTTAGAACAGCAAATGCTTCCGGCAAATAAGCCAGACGCCTTTCTTGCATGTAGTAGCAGTGGTAGTACATTATCTATAGATATATATGTACAAGATATGCAGGTCGGGATTTGCTCAGTATAGCGATAAAATCTATCTGGTTTTCGCTTCCCGGCGCCGCCATCGTCCTCAGTTCTGAAGTTTCATCAGCATGGGCTTCTGGAGCAATGAATAGTCTTGCCTTCCGCGGGATGTTGTTTGATCCCTGGAAGCTTTATCCCCTTCACCTCGTCCCCTCCTCTGTGAGCCTCCGTAGTGTATAAAGTTAATTCGGGCTATCACGTAGACATGCCATTTACTCCTCCACGAGCGGCCCCTACCTCCTCGTGCCCTTGGCGGCCTTGGCGGCGGCGGCGGCCTTGGCCTTGCCCTTGGAGGAGCTGAAGATGTTGCGGGTGCGGCGCCAGGCGGCGACGTGGTGGTCGACGTTGCCCATGTCGTGCTTGGGCTGGCGCAGGTAGGTGAGGCGGGCGCGGCGGGCGCGCTTGGGGCGGCGGCGGACGATCTCGACGCCGACGACGTTGGGGCTGTAGACCTTGTACCACATCTCGACGCCGACCTTGGTGAGGTGGTTGCGCAGCAGGATGGCGGTGTCGACGCCCGCGCGCCGCACCGACATGCAGACGCCGGCGAAGGGCTCGCCGCGCCGCGTCGTCACCTGCAGCACGTCGCCCACCTTGACGGCGTCCTGGTTCGACCGCGAGAACAGCTGCGTGCGCATGCCCTTCGGGTCCAGCCGCCTGATCTGCTGCGCGTGGTACGCCTCCAGGGCCGCTGGCGTCGTGGACCGCGAGGAGGGCACGCGGGGGTAGACGGCGAACTTGGAGCGGATGGGCGTGTTCGGGTTCTTGGGTTTCAGGGAGTCTGGCGGATGCGTTAGCAATTTGTTGAGGGGTGGGTAGGAGTCCAAGGAGCTGGGTTTAGGTGATGGGAGGTTCTGCTGCGGAAGACGACGTACGCATATATGGTTTGGGCGGTAGCGGTATCGGTGTTGCTGCCGGCGTGGGAGGGGGAGGCGGAGGAGGCTCTGCGGCGGAGGGGGTAGTTGGTGTTGTCTCGGTTGCCATTGTGCGCGGGGATGGCATTGGGCGTTGCTGACGAGCATGCCTCAGCACGCTCTTCCAGGCGCCGAGTGGCCGCCGGGCGGATTGTGTGAGCATTGTGTGGTGGTTGTGGTGTCGATGGGCTCGAGACGCTCGAGACGGGATTATCGACGGCCTGTCTTTTCCGCTACCTACAAAAAGTTGTCGTCGCCGGCCGTTAGAGCTACTTAGGTACCTACCTAGGTAGATACAGGGGACCTGGTCTCCAATTGATAGGGTGGAGAAATGTTGTTGCGCCCTGTGCTATAGTGGCCTGGGGCGCTGAGCCGGATGGCCTAACCCCTTCAGGCTTAGATAGGTGGGGGATTCCTTGGCACGTTAAATCGTCGAAATGCTCTGTATAGTAATAGTAGTGACTTGGAAATTTTACAGGTAGACTCTAGACTCTAGAGCCTACATACATACACGCCACTTCATCAACGCAGCAGCTTCAATCTTGAATTGTAGAACCGATAGGTATCGCAAAAGGATTGATTCGATCGAGAGCAAATGTCGAGAACATCGGTGCTGGGCGCCGTTTGTGCCAGCAATGGCGCATTCGGGGCCACAGCGAGGAGAATCGCTAGCCAGCAGCAGCTCCAGCAACAGTTCCGGAGCTTCACATCTACACTGCAAAGAAATGGTATGGATATTTATTCTATGGTATTTCTATGGTATTTCTATATGATGGCTATGTAAATGCTAATTGAGCCAATTGTCCAGTACACATCACACAATTTACGCCGACCTCGTCGCCCGCCCTCGACAGTCTCCTCGACAGAATCCGCACCAAGATCATCCTGCCCGCTTACCTCCCCGAGGCGCAGCGGAAGAAGATCTACTCGCCGAAGTGGAAGAAGAAGCTACAGGCCGATCCCATCATCATCGAGATTGACGGCGAGGTCCACAAGTTCCGCTACCAAAACCTAATGACCGATGTACCCAGCACGCGCAAGAGTCTGATCGCCGCCGTCTCGCAGTTCGAGACGGCCGCCGACTTTGCAAATCTCAACCCCTTGCTCGATGGTATTCATTATGCCGGCCGCAAGCTGGACCTCTCTACCTACGCGGGGATCGTGCGCAGGGCGGGCATGAAGGGCTACATCTACGACATCATCGACTGCGCCCGCAGCGCCCGTCGCACCGGGCTCAAGTTGGATACGAGCGAGAAGGTCAACATGGTGTTGCACTTTGTGCAGCTGAAGGCTCGTGACGCCGATTGGGACGAGGATGCGACGAAACAGGCCCTGCGCTGGGCCGAAATGGTCGTCGACATGCTCCAGGAGGAGACGCACCAGCCCACGCGCAGCAAGGACAACCCCCCTCCACCCGGCGAGCTACCCTTGTACCGCGACCCCATGGTCCTAGCCGCGCCGCTGCATCTTGCTGCCGTTCTCGTGGCACAGCATGGGGCTGGCGAGAAAATCCTGGAGAAGGTGAACAAGCTCGCGCGCGACATCCTGATCACATGGCCCGAGGGCACAAAGTTGAAGGAGGTGCAGCCCGCCGATCTCTACAGGAACGACGACAAGATGGGCTTCCTGTGCTCACCCAGCAAGTTCCTCACTATTGCTTCTCCGCTTTTACACGGCCTCGAGACCGCCGTCAAGGTCGCCGAACCCGAGCTTGCGGCCCAGCTACAGACACGGCGTGACACGCTGGCGGCCGAGGTCAAGGAGGCACGCGAGTCGCTACCGGAAGGAGATTTCAGGGGTGAGTTTGTGTACAAGAAATTTTTCGAGGCCGAGGCAGAAGAAGGAACACAATTGTAAAGAAGTGGACGCACACTATTGTCATGCCGCACACCCTAAACCCCTATTTGCTGTATATATAGATAGATGGAATTTCGATATATACAAAAGATCTCTATTTGATCAGCCTCAAACCTCGTTCAGGCTAATCGCAACCGCTTTACTATGTAGCGTGCGTGCCCACACGTGCTCGGACTTGTTCAGTGTGTCTAGCTAGTCTTAATACAACCACGCGAAGCAATGCCATGATTTCTCTACCCTCTCCTAAACCGCTACAACGCCGGCTACTCCAAGACGATGTACTTCTGCAGGTGCGCGGGGATGGCGCCGAGGAGGCCCTTGCTCTCGAGCCACTTGCGCGAGAACAGGCGGTCGGCGTAGCGGTAGGCGCCGTCGCAGAGGATGGTGACGACGGTGTGGCCGGGCCCGAGGAGCTCGGCGACCTCCTTCGCAGCAACAACGTTGAGCGCGCTGCTGGCGCCGAGGTAGACGCCCTCCTCGTCGAGGCAGCGGTACACCATCTCGATGCTCTTCTCGTCCGAGATGTGCAGGCTGCCGTCGAGCAGGCCCACGTCGGGCGCCAGGTTGTCCGTGACGCGGCCCTGGCCGATGCCCTCGGTGATGCTGCCGCCCCGCCGCTCCGCGAGCGTCCCGCCGGACTGGATGTACGAGTGCAGCACGGACCCCGGCGGGTCCGCGAGGTAGCTGCGCACGCGGCCGCCCGAGGCCTCCTTCAGGTACCGCGTGATGCCCGCGAGCGTGCCGGCCGTGCCTGTGGCGCACGTGAAGGCGTCGACGGCGCCGGCCGTCTGCGCCCAGATCTCGGGGCCCGTCGTCTCGATGTGCGCGCGGCGGTTCGCCGTGTTGTCGAACTGGTTCGTCCACACCGCCTCCGCGGCGTCGCCCGTCTCGTCCCGCAGGCGCTCGGCGTGCCGCCGCGCCTGGTGGTTGTAGTTGTCCGGGTGGTCGAAGGCGACGGCGGGCACGGGGTACACCTCGGCGCCGAGGAGGCGCAGCAGGTCGATCTTGCCCTGCGACTGCGTGTTGGGCATGTAGATGACCAGCTTGTAGCCCCGCGACCGGCACACGTGCGCCAGCCCGATGCCCGTGTTGCCCGCTGTGCCCTCCACCACCGTGCCCCCCGGCCGCAGCAGCCCCCGCTCCTCCGCGTCCTTGACCACGTACAGCGCTGCGCGGTCCTTCACTGAGCCGCCTGGGTTCATGAACTCGGCCTTGCCGAGAACGTTGCACCCTGTTTCCTCGGAGAGCTTGTTTAGCCTGATGAGGGGGGTGTTGCCGATGGCTAGGATAGTCGTTAGTGAGACAGAGAGTTAAAGAAGGAAATAAACAGTTTATGCAGTTTCAATCAAGACGTATTTTAAAATAATGGCTATTTAAAACAGCTCTTATGAGTCTGTCATGAGTCACAAACATCTTCGACAGAGCTTTGAGCTCAGCAGCGCAGAAGAGCTGAACTCGGCGCATAACGTAAAAACACAATCAGAAAGGATGACGATGGGCTTTAACAACATAACATACCGCCAGTAAGTCCCTTCGCGATACCCTGCGTCTTCGAGACGGCAAGTGTGTAAGCGCTGGGTTCATGAGCGGCCGCGGGAGTGACGGCTCTGCGCGCCGCCGTCGTCGCGAACCGCCGGACGCCTTGACGGAACATACTGTCTGTCTTATTAAAAAGTCTCGATCGTGCTTTATATGTTTAGAAAAAAATATGGTGAGGAAGCCGATTAATAAACTCTCAGTAGCGCCTCTCGTGGGTCGCAATATTATGATTGCACAAGGGCCTATTAACTTATTAAATAAGTCTACTATGTAGAAGTTATGAAGGTAAGTTGGGGAAGGTAAGTCTATCAAAGTCTCGAACCCAGAGTTTTTGGTGGGGGCATTTTGGCTTCAGGTTCCTAGTCCCGCCGCCACCTCTCCCGAGCCGGCGGCTCCTAGATCACGCCATTGCCGGAAGCCACGAGCAATGGTTTTCACTACCAAACGATTAGACACTCCAATGAGGGCCATGAAAGTTGATTAAAACTATATCTATTTCTTGAAAATAAAAATAAAATAAATACATATTTAAACGAAAGAAAGGGGGGGAAAAAAACCTTGTGAACTGATGAGAACACTAAGACCCATGATAATAAAAGCTAGGTCCGGTCGAGTAGAATACACTCTTAAAGGGTGGAATACCCCTTTATGCTTATTCCAGCCGCGGGTATCAGTCTACTACTTAAAGTTAACTTTCTCGGAAGCTAAACTTAATGAATAATGTTCGCTAGAGCCTCGCACTCTTACGAAAGTTAATAGTTAAATCGCAGCGCAAGTGGTGATGTCAAAAGATAACAATATGCAAACAACGAGCTTAATATCAAATTGGCTAAGTCATGTCTGATGCTGGAAGAGACCTCCGCATGTGTCAAATCCTAACTACTAGGTTGCTATTCCTTCATTATGATCGAGGGTTGAATAGACCAAGAACGCCTAGGTATATACCATTTTTCACGCTTCAGGGGCTGTAGTCTTCACGTACGGCGAAGGAAATAGTCCCTTCGCGCCCATATAGGACCCAAAACACCAGTCCCCATTGACATCCTCAATCTCACGAACCTCGGCGCCACGAGGAAACATTAACTCGTCATCTGCGTCTGGCGCCGGGTACCATGACCATACAGCGCCTCCTCTTAGGCCATCCCCGCCGTCGGGGGGAAACTCGTGTTGATCCTGCTCCTCGGGCGGACTGGCCGCCACACTGACAGTCACAAGGCGCTGTACCTTTGAACCGCCAACATACCAGCACCATTTCTGTAGTGACTTATCGCTCTCGTGCGCCTCAGTCGTTAGACCGCTGCCACCGACAATGTCTCGTATGACTACACGATTCTGTCCATCTTTTCCCTCGGTGAAGCCGACGACGCTCATACGATGGCCGCGCAAACACCGTCGCCAACCAGCCGGACCGTTATCCGCAGAAAGACCGCCATTTCGTAGGAGGCCGCCATAACAGTCAAAGCAGACATCGTAGTCCCCAGGCTGTGTCTCCGGGACAAGGGTGCTTGTACACGCACCACAGTGGTAGCGGCGATCTGAAGGTGGTATAGCGCGCCTACAAAGATCGCACGTCGTAATGAACGTCAAGGGTCTAAAATTGCCGACGTTGATCGCATTAGGGCCTGTGAGCAGTGTTGCTGAGCGAGGCCGACGATGTCCTTGCGTTTGTCCGAGCCCGGGACTTCCAGGTGGAGATGTGAAATTAGGTGAGGAAGGGGAGGGGAGGGGCGAAGGGAGTGGTGAAGGGAGGGGTGAAGGGAGTGGCGAAGAGAGAGGTGAGGGTGAGGAAGGCGGTGGCATATATGTCAAGGGAAGCAAAGGATGCGTGCAAGCGTAGCCCTGGTTCACGCAGGAGTTGCAGAACCCCCAGTCCCCTTCATTACACGTATTACATCGCCAATAGCACTCGTTGGCCCAGACACTACAGCGCACGCAGAACATACCACTCTCAAGGCGGTTCGCGGGGTCTTCTGTCGTGAGGGTCTTGCGACCTTCGGCGCCACCTGGCGTGGAGTGAGGTGGAAGATAACGATTGGCGGTAAGCTTATGCGGGAGATCAAGAGCATGATCAACGGTAGCACGTTGTCGTTCCCATTTCTGGAGCGCAGCATACCCAAACCCGTACCAGTGTAGACAGCCCTTCCCTTCCCGATAACATTTCAAGCATATATTCCACTTGCCACTGGCACAATGCGCACAATTAAAGTGCAGTTCATATTCGATATGAGGCCGCTGACAGCGTGAGCATGTGATTGATGGTTCTTGATAAAATTGCGATCGTGTCCGTTGGTGATGTGTTCGGTGTGGTGAAGATATCAATCCCAGGCTAGGCAGTGGGCTTTGAGGCGCGACTAGGCTTGAGGGTCTCCGGCGCCGCTTAGAGCGCTCGCCACCGGAGTCATCACTAGGAGAAAACAAAGGTCGAGGGATAGGGTTTTGAGGTGCTTGCGCTGCTGCGGAAGCTCGTCCGCTGAAAGATAAATCTCTTGTAACACTGCTAGACTGTTCACCTGATGACAGAGTGCTTGTAGGATTCTCTATCGGCATGCTGGAGCTTCGCCCGTCTGCAACAGAGGGCCGGCGGCTAGATGGATCAGAGCTCTGGGATCGTTGAGTCAAGTCAGTCTGAGACCGCGCTGCTGGGTTTACCTCAGCTGTCCTCGGTCGAATGGGGTCAGTTGCACTCCTAGCGCCAGTCGACGTCCTCCGTTGTCGCCTTTCATGCTCACCATAAACATCTAATCGTCCAGATGTAACCGGTGGGCGACGGTCATCTGCTTGGCTTCCTACACTCGAATCTCTAGGCGTGTGTGCCGAACTTGACCTCTGCCTACTAGCTGGGCGTAAGGTGTCCGTGATAGGGGGTCTTACTAGAGGTAGAGAGGTCTGCGAACGACTCGCAGAGGCAGCTACATTGCTTCTCCTTGTAGATTCCGCCTGTGACCGTTCTCTCTGTCGTCTCCTGTACGCCTCGGTAATCTTGCGACTCAGCTCGTCGTTCTGACTTAGATCAATGTTATCCAAGTCCAAGCCGTCCAGAAGACCCTCTTCTTGTATCTGACGGGCAAATTCGTCGATCTCGCGTTCCACATCTCTCGAATCAACATTTGAGGAGCTGATCAGTGACCTTATTGACGACTGATGCTCGACATGTCGTGATCTTGTAACCGAGGAATCGCGAGTAGATGGTCGTAAATCAGACCGGTGCCGTGACTCGCTACGGCGCCGTCGTCGCTCGTCAGAGGATAGTGAATCGGGGTGCAGCATTCCAACTGAGCCAGCCCGATGTCTAGGCTCGTCTTCCCGCGGGGGTCGGAGCCGTGTGTCTCGGCTAGCATCCCGCTCCGATCTACTTCTACTACCGCCCTCGGACCGACTGTGGTCACGGCGTCTCCGTGCCGAGGGCTCGACACCAGCATCACGCAAGCTCATTGCGCGTGCCTGTTCTATCATCTGCCGCTCCAGCTGGTCTGCCCGTAGCTCTTCGCCAGACCGCTCGGGTAGGCGAACCTGGGGAAGAACATCATCTCCGGGCTTGTACTTCTGACGTAGTTCGTCTTGTTCCGCTTCCGGCCTTGCCTTATCAGGGTTCGAGGCCAGGAAGATATCGAGCAGACTTGTGACGGTAGCATTGCGACGCGTATCTCGGACCGATGCACGACATGATGGGCAAGTGAAGACGTTAGCTCCAGGAGCAGGAGGCGTCGGCGAGGTCTCGGCGGATCGCTTCTGCCACTCAAACCAGTCTTTCAAACAAGAGCCGCAGAAAGTATGCAGACAATCGAGGAGCGTCAGGGGTTGGAAAAGAAGTTCGGTGCAGATCTAGGTCGGTAGGTAGATAGTTAGTTAGTTAGCTAGTTAATAGATATATACAGAGTAGATGCATGTGTTATTCGGTTCGCCGGTTCGCCAGTTCGCCTTTGTTGGCAATCTCCAGGTCGCGGGGATTGCCCATGCCTATACACAAAAGAGCGCCGGCACCAGCACCACCAAAGCCCCCCACCATATCGCATATCGGAGAGATGATGAGCAAATTGAACCGACTTACCGAGCAATTTAATTCCCTTTCCAGGTCAACCCCTGATTTTGTGGGAGCCATAGCCGCTTCCAGGCAAGAAAAGCTACTCAGGGCCCGAGTGACCTCACAAAAAGTATATCATGTATGTCTAAATGATATCGTATTTAAAAACGAAGGAGACGGCTGTGCATAAGGCAAGTTGTCAGCTTTAGTAGCAGCAGTATATAGCACGTGGAGTACCTAGGGTATCCGCCTAGGCAAGGAGGTATAGAGATACCAGTAGTACATATCAGCTGAATTTAGCTGGCGGATAACAGTACCTTGATTGGCCTACCTCACATGTACTATATTTACAATATACTTCATGCAGCATCGTCACACGCCCATGCGGCTCATTCCGACCGCCATATTTCAACCTTGAACAGGAAACATGCGCAGGAGCCTAACCTAAGGCTTAGTATGCTTGCTTAGGCAGGATACCACCTATCTAGATACATACCTAACATAGTCGTTATAAGGCGCCTCAGTTATTTGTTCGAAAACGACATTCTACTATTCGTAAACGATGCCTAACTCTTTTGGGAGAACCCCCGCACGAACCTACGTACAGTACGTACGCAGTAGTATAAGCGGCAACAGGTTCAACCTCGAGTACGCCGCTAGAAGGACAGATTATCCCACTCAGCACATGCCTACTAAAAGTGCTACCCGTAACATTATAGAAGTCACTATCCATAGCTAGCATGATGAGAGGCTAATGTAACCAAAGACCTAACATCTTATTTTAGAATCTCATTAGCATTAATTCTATGTTTCAGTAGTTATTGCATTTTATTATTTTTTGGCTTGCAGCAATATCTTAATGAATATTTTGGAATTTAGGAAATAGCGCGGCCTTCCTGTACACCTAGGTAGGTACTTAGGTACTCTTTTGACCTACCTACCTAGGTAAGTCACTATCTACAGTAGATCGCGTTGAGCAGCTGCGTCAACCGAGCATAGGTAGGCGTAGGCAGGTAGCTAGTGCGGCTGAACCCGAGTAAGAATTAATCAATCAATCGATTCTATATAATCATAGACGTTTACTCTTGACTTATTGTTACCCTTCAAATCAAGACCCCTCGCGAACCACCCAGTAGTTACAAGCGTACTAGGAAACTGTCGGGTTTATAATATAATCCAATTCAATAAAAAAGAGGTATATAATTATTAAAGTCGGGACAGGCAGGAAACTAGGGGGGAGACGGGGTGCTGGGATCAACTGGTGGAGCAAGACTCAGAGGCCGATCTGAGCTTGATGTATCGTGTCGGGAGTTTCTCCTTTCTTCCTGTCGGCAGCAGAATAGAGGGCAGAGAGTATTACCGGATTCTTTGTCATATCAAACACCGTTTTCCCTTCATTGTTTCGTATTGAGAAATCTATGACACTTGTGTCAAGGAAAGGCTGGATGCTCAGTAAAATTTCCCTCTGTGTCATCGCGACGTAAATGTCTATATGTTTAAAGGCACAATGCAACGGGGTGTTACCGCTCGCGTTTCTGTCGTTCAAATGGTTCATCGAATATGGCAGAAGTACCTTGGCCATTCCGCTACCCCTGTCTACCTTATGGAGGGGTCCGTTTTTTTCTTTGTCGTAGATCTCCATAATCTTCGCTCCACCATATTTTAATAATAGCTGAGCACATTCGACACTGCCGCTATTTATAGCGGAAAAGATCGGGGTCCTCCCATACTGACCCTCTTTCGCATGCCATTCGTTGGGGTCAGTGTGTTGAAGCAGAAAAGACAAAACATTCGGATTCTGTCTATAACACGCCCGGTGCAAATAGTTGCCACCACCTTTTAGTTTTGGGCCTGACAGCTTTTCCCATGCCTTATACCTGTCTACCATTGTGTACAAAGCATCGTAGACCTTAGAGGCATCTGTATGCCGGACCGGTATATAGTTCGCGATGTGATAGAAAACGTCATCAAAAGGGATACGATCTCCTCTGTTTAAGACCAATGTGAGCATGGCGTTAATAAATTCGCTTTCGCCGGAATTGATAGCTATAGCATAATGTATAGCTAGAGCGTCGTTAGTGACCTTTTTTGTCTCGTCTTCATGAGCGAGGCTCATTAGTAGACCGAATAATTTTTTGTTGCCTGTTTCGATGACTGTTGCCAATGCTGTTTTCGATGGAACCCGTTTACTAGCTGCATAGAAGATACTACATCCGTGGCGAACGAGATACTGACATAACTCAAGCTGGCCATGCTGAGCAGCTACCCTGAGTACAGTATCCACTCCACGTTCCTTGATTCTGTCCACATCACCGACTTTTTGTAAAAGATCCTTGAAGAAGCCAATGTCACCAGTTTTTGCTGCAGACCAAACGTTATTTGATTTCTTCACTTTAGGAAATATGTCAGAGTCCATGACCCGGCATGAATGCACCTGCTCGTTGTGCTTCTGTAATTCAGAGTGTGAGGTGAAGCCAAGTGTTTGACGAGGGCAACCATCAACGGGGCAAGCAAACTGGTTATGATGTTGTGAAACATGCTGTTCCCGGGCTTTCTTGCTTTCAAAATTCTCGGAAAACATGAGACACCCTAGTTTTGGGCATTTGTACCCTGGTTTTCCGTTCAGAGTTATAAATATTGATCTAGTGCGCATGTCTAGGACAGAGACGTGGATTTCTTCAGTAACTTCCCTAATCGCAGAAGACAGTACTTCCAGGTGTCGAACCAGAAGTATAAAGATTTCTTCGTTCAGAAACTCTCTCATGCTTTCAAAATCTGGGATGCCGTCTGGAGAAGGAATGTCGAACTTGCAATGTTTTAGAAAATCAATAAGCACAGCCCGCAGACAATTCTTTATTTCCAGAGGCATCTTTCCTGCTTGTTTAAGACTGAGTGCTGTGTGACTTTCCCACGATGATATCATGTAGTCCTGAAGTCCGTAGTACCCAGTAAGCGCATTGTGTAGGATGGCATTGTGGTTGCCGTTTCTGTCAAAGGGGATCGAAGCTAAATAAGCCGATGCGAAGAGAGCCATTGTAGCATTGGCCGCAAGTAAATCAACGCGGTGTGTATCAATCAAGTATCTTGGTTCTACGTTATTTATTGTAATTATGAAATCATAGGAAGGGAGTTATTCCATACCGACGGGCTGTATCATGGACTAAGTTCACCACCGAGCTTGTTTGGCGAATACCAAGATCAAACTCGTCAACTTCCACAAGTGAACCGCAAAGGGTCTTGCAGCTATCCACACGTCTGTTCCGCGGGTTACAGACTCCTGTGTGTGGATCTATACAGAACAGGCACTGAATCTCGTTCAACTTGAGTGGCCGGACCGCGCAAGTCAGCCAACGCAGAATCTTTGCAGCTGCATCCCGACGAGTGTGGTGGCGTGCTGGGTTATCGAGCACTCGGAAGGCGACACGCTCGTATCTAGCATGTACTTCAGTAGTCTGGACTTACATATATCAACAAGATCGGGGATAGAACATTGTTAACGTACGCTTCGTTTAATCCAGTTGGAAATTTGACTTCGAGCTCTTGGTCCAATTCTGCGAGGGAGCCTTGGGCCATGAGGTTATCCATGACAACTTTAGCATACAGGAACATCCCTGTATAAACGAATCAGCACTTAGATGGCCTCGTCAAGACTGAATGTAGGTACCTTTGGCAGTCGTCGTGACCTTCTCAATCATTGTACGCTCTTCTGCTGGCTCAAGCCCAAATCTTTCTCCAATTTTCGATGCTCGACTTCTTGCAAACATATTAATATCATTATGATGAGACCCAATAGCGTCAAGACGGATAGAAGGGTACTTCGACAGAGCTGAGTCAACTACGCCATCCCTTTGCCCTAGGGCTAATAAGCGTATCCGAGAGCCCACCTTTTCACCGTCTGGGATCACAGTCGTTGTTAGCCAGTTTAGGATCTGATGAGCCTCGTTTCCAGCACTTTTATGGTTGCATTCGTCGAGACCATCAAGAATAATCATGCATGTGGTTTGGCTCTTGAGGAGATCGGCCGTCCAGGCTTTGAGGGAAGAAAGTTGTCTTGCTTCGGAATTATTGACCACGCAGCACCTGCTGTATAGCGCCGGGACTATACCAGCGTC
This sequence comes from Nemania diffusa, assembly GCA_038501195.1. NCBI lineage: Eukaryota > Fungi > Ascomycota > Sordariomycetes > Xylariales > Xylariaceae > Nemania > Nemania diffusa. Next base: position 3,849,444 of record JBBPUQ010000003.1, read on the forward strand.
TCCAACGATGAGCTGAACTAACAGAGAACGTAGCATGTGATCCATGGACGTTTTCGTCTCATCGGACTGTTTGAAGTAAAAGAAAAGGGTGGTTATCCCCGGCAGAGACCTCAGATGGCTGATGATACGCGATGCCAAAATTGTTTTGCCTAATCTATTCAGTAAGACTACTCATCTTAGGTAAAACAGAGGGGGTGTTAGACATAGAATCATACCTGCCCCAGGTATCCCGTGGATGAATAGTACCGATTCTGGCAATGCAGTAGATTTTGTCCACTTTAGGTAGGCAGAGTCTTGGAAAATCCACTGCCCGGACTGCTCATGACACAAATTTAAGGCATTGTATTGGTCTTCCTCAACGTGGGGATGGCCCAGCTTATCGATGATTGCACTCACTTGCTGCAGATGCACTACATCCCGCTGAGCAGTCCTCTGCTCAGCAAAAGTGTTGCCAAGGTCGTAAACCTTATCGGAAAGCTTTCTGTAGGTATCTCCTAAAAAGTTTTCTATATCGGCAACCCGGCTTACCGTTCGATCTGATGATTGTTGTACAAGACTTAATATTTGGCTGCGGCTGTCTTGGATTTCCAAGCAGGCCGCGTCGAGTTTTAAATCATGGAGAAGTGCTCTGTGGCGTCTCAAGCTTTCGAGGATAGGCTTGAAATTGGTCTTAAACGTCTTCCAAGTCGCGTCGAAGAACTTCGTCCAAGCTATGTATGGCAACTCGAGTTAACGAAGTGTTGCTGTCTCTTTCTATGATCGTCTCTTACCTGGCCGGGCGAAAACGCTGAGAGCATTTTGATGGAACTCCAAAATGTCGCAGAAGTATTTCTCAAGGACTTCTAGTACGCACGGAGCAGCCTTGAATAGCTGATCATATTGCTGAAGGCTCGGGATGATTTCGCCCACTTCAACATACGTGTCTAGTAGACATTCCAAAGATTCGACACGTGCTGCGGCCAACTTGAAAATAAGTCAGTGACATTACGGCGAAGTCTCCTTTTTCGACAATAGAGTGATCCTCCTACAAGTAGACTGAGTTTGATCGGCCCCTTCAAAATATTAGTGATAGTGTCTCTTTTAATCTGGATCGAATCGACTTACCCAAACGAAGGCCACAACGTTCGAAACATTGAGGAAGATTTGTACTAGCTGCTCGATTTGACCCATGGCCTCGAGAAAATGTGATATTCTTCTTAGACTGCGCAGCTTTTTTACTGAACCAAGTCGGTTCTGTATGTTTCCAATCTCTGCCTTGACATCGTCGATCGAGGTTGCGTTAAATTGTTGTCGCTGCTCCGGCGTGAGCCCATCTTGGAACTTTTGTAGCGCTCGCTCAAGCGCAGTGCCTGCCATCGTTGCAACCCCGCACCTATCCTAGAGGGTAGGCTTGAGTTCAGGGAGCACAAATTCGGAAAGAAAATTAGCTATGACTGAGTTTACGACGGATTTCTTCCTCTAAGCTTAGTCAAAGCTGCGATGAATATCAAATCAGTGAGCCTTACTACTGATTGTTTCAAGACCAACATGCCTTAAGATCCTAGATGACGAGAATATTGACATAAATGAGGCGGCGAAGAAAGAATCTGCCTACCGAGGTAGCCTGGTTCTCAGGTTATGCCGCTATTACCTGCTTACTAGAAAGCCTATGGGCTATGGCAATGGTCAAGCACGTTATAGCATACGCCACAATATGCATTGCAACCGCTACATCAATGCTGCCTTAGCATAAGGGGCTATGTCAGGCACTCAACCTGAAAAATATCATCTGAAGAATGTTAGAATAATACTTTGGCGCAAGGTGAGTCCACCATCATCCGAAGCTCCTCGTTTACTGTTAGTTATCATCGCTTTCATATAATGGATGGCCGGGCACAGAGTCGGCGAATAATCCAGGTGGATGGCTGTGAAGGGAATCCGCTTGGTGCAAAACGCCGGTGCATGGGCGAATACCCCATCGCTAGAAATGCTGCCTTCTATTCGCTGGATTTCAAGATTGCAGCGTCGACGCCGACTCCAGAGTTAGGATCAGATGGTCCCTATGGTAGCATCTATAGTAATGACAGGGGACTCGATGAACGATGCACCACCACAGACAGCACGTTATACACCGACAGCATATCAGTGCAGACGGCATTCAACGGCAATACGTTTAACGACACAGTGTCTACCAATGACATAGTGAAGGATGCAGCACTTACCGACGACATGTTTATCGATGCGAAAATGCCAACCAAAAGACAAAGAAACGTGTGCTATGGCTCAGTAAGTGCAAAAACCCACCAACCTCTTTTTGATAGATAATGACTTGATGATTTGTAGCTCTGCGATGCCAAAGTAAAACTCAAGAAACCAATCATGGCGGGCGTCTCGATAACAGGTGTTTGGGATCAATATCAAGAATTTCAGTTATTCCAACTGAACGGAGTCTATCATCTTCGCGGTAACAAATCTCAGGAAGGCATCGGTGTTCTAGATATCGCCTCTAGCAGGATTCTAGACTCTCTTTACGACCTATCGGAAATTACCCATACGGCTATACTTGAAACACTCGTGTTGAAAAAGCTCGCCTGTACCAAGACCCAATCTGGAAAGATGGACGCTTCCATCAATATCTTGGGACCCGAAAGTCTATTCGAAAGTGTAGGCGACGCTATAACAAAGGCGAAAGGATACCTACAGCATCCCTTCTTCCTTCCAATGGGAACTAGATACGTCAACCCGCACTGGGTCTATCCTCACGATATCCGGGCCGACTTAAGACACCTCATTGGGCCCGTATCCGCAAATTACGAAGATACGAGACTCGCGCTGGGCCTGGCGGATATCTTTCAAAGTCTATGGGGCTCAAAAGGGCTGGAGATAACACTCGAAAGTCCTGTTGAGCTGTTAGATGCGAAAAAGTCATTACTGACACCGCTGAAACCGTGAGTTGCTGTTCTATGAGACTCTCTGTGCGGACTCTGACTTAGTGTAGCCATCAAGAAGAAGGAGTGAAGCACATTTTGACACGGGAGAATAGCGAACAGGCCGCATCCGCCGCCCTCGCTCTCCAGGGTGTCATCGGACATAAGTGAGTCTTGATGGACCAAAGTAGATTCCGGTACATTGGAGTTGACTTGTCTCGCAGAGCATTCGAAGACCGCCTGATTCCACTTCATGGCGGTATCGATGCTGATGTTATGGGCCTTGGTAAAACACTCACTATGCTCAGCGCCATCGTTTGCACAATCCAATCAGCCAGAGATTTCACGAAGTCAAGCAACGAAGTCGGAAAGCCATCCACAAGTCGAGCGACTCTCGTCATCACCCCATCTCATCGTGAGTCTCTAAGTTTTGATTCTACAATCAGGACTGACGATTAGATAGAGCTTATTGAGGTCTGGAAGTTGGAAGTTGAAAAGTAAGAATCGAGTGCTCTAGACCGACTCATTGGGAATAGATAGGCTAACACGATATCTAAAACGTAGACATTTTACGAAAGGCAGCTTGCGCGTTGGCATTTTTCACGGGAGCAGCCGCGCCAAAGCCGAGTCAGAAATCACCAACAATGATATCGTTTTGACTACTTACCATACGTTGGTTGCTGACCAGAAATCGAGCGGCCTGCTTCAGCGTATTGAGTGGTTCCGTGTTGTGTTAGACGAAGGTATGCAGCGTCCACCAAATTACCTTGGCAAACATCGCATATTGATTACTCAAATAGCCCACTACATACGGAACAACACCTCTAAGCAGTTCAAAGCCACTTGTAGCTTGATGAGCGCAAGAAGATGGTGTCTGAGTGGAACACCCATATCGAATTCCCTGGACGATCTTCGATCATTGCTGGCCTTTCTTCAATTCCACCCGTTCTCAGACGCGAGCTTTTTTCGAAAGCACATCATCGAACCACTATGCACGGACTCACCCGATCAGTTTAGAAACCTCAGGATGCTTTTACATGCCATATGCTTCCGCCGCACAGCTGAACTTTTATCGCTCCCGTCGCATCTGACAGAAGAGGTCGCTATTACGCTTAGCAGCAGAGAAGACGAGATGTATAAGGAAATCTTGGCTCAAAGCCAGAAAGAGTATGAGAATATCGCCAATATGAAATCCTCAAAGAAAAAACACACTGTGCTATTCACTGTGACCATGCAACTTCGCCGGCTTTGCAACCACGGTACATTCCAACAGTTGCCGAATACTGACCCGAATCTACTGAAGCCAGATGCTCAAAGCAAACCGCTATGTGAGTACTGTTACGTCGACAATGCTGACCTGGGCTTTGCTTCGGACACTCTGACAGTATGTCCTGAGTGCTCAAGGGCTTTGGGGCATGAACTTGGTGCCGCCTCAACGCATGGAGTTCAAAGCCCTTCTCTTCTACCCTTTATTCCGTGTTCGCCTTCGGAAGGACTTATGGGATGTTCTGCGAAGCTTAATGCTGTCGTCGACAATATCCAAAGGACCCCAATCTCCTCGAAAAAGTCAGTTTTCGTCAATTAGTCGCCCTCCATACTTGGACCTCTTTGTCGGTGCTAATTATTACATAGCCTGGTCTTTACTTCATGGCGGACGACCCTAGACATACTACAACAATTGCTAATAGTGCGCGGGATACCTACTCTGCGAATCGACGGCGAAACGTCCTTTACAAACAGACAGCTGATTCTAAACCAATTCTGCCAAGATCATGAGCAAACCGTGCTACTCCTCTCCATCGCGACAGGCGCGGTAGGGTAAGTTGAAACGTATGCTATGCGCTTTGAGGGAAAGCTGAATGACGTTGTTCAGGTTAACGTTGACAGCTGCGGATCGTGTTCACATCGTGGAACCCCAGTGGAATCCGTTCGTAGAGGAACAAGCCATCGGCCGAGCTCTCAGAATCGGGCAGACGCGTTCGGTTACTATCTTTAAGTACATCACAAAGAACACAGTGGAGGAAGTGCGTTTCATTATAACGGTATCCGAGGAGCAATCCCGAGACTAATTGGTTGTATTAGAACATCGCATCTCTCCAGAAGAGAAAGATGCACTTATCAAGGATCTCCCTGGACGGTAGCGGGGATTACGCAAGGGGAAGGCTCGAGGTTTGAACTTCGTGAAGCCTGCATCAGCTGCTACACTTACTAACTTAGATACAGGATTTCATGTTTGTGCTTCAGCAAAATGGGTCGGGGCCAGGAAATAATGTCGACGACGTTTGATTTATTTAGTAGATTGGGGTTTTGCTAGAAGTGAAATGAGTTATCCCCTTAAATGTCTTTTCAGCTCTGTGACTTCCGATCCCCCACATTACCTTTGATAAGATAAGTGACATTAACACTTCTACATTAATCTACTAAAACAACAACTATAGTTAAAATAAGTATATTATTCGAAACTGCGTTTTTTATTGTACCTTAAGGTAGTTTTTAATTAATTTTTGGTGTTAAAAAATAATGCTTCGCAACTCTGCGAAAAAAGGGTAGATCGCAGCACGGTAGCACCTGATTTTTAAATATGATGTAGCATTTTGTATAATGATTTTTTGCAGTGACATCTGGCACAGGCAATATTAGGTGAGAGTGGATGTACTCTAGAAAATTTTGTTTTATTGGCTATGAGCCCCCAGTATAAAAGTCACGATTTGTTATTGCAAAATGCACTACCTTGCTTACCTACATAGACGATCGTTCATTTCCAACCCATGGTTATCTAGGAGGGGGAACAATTCTCAAAGTACCTACCTAGGTACTAGTAATAATATAAAGAATCTATATTTTTATTTATTTAAATAAAACACTAAAAAAGCGATAATACTATATAGCATAGTATAAAGTTAGCCTTAATTTAACAAATTGTGACTTCTTGCAACTTGGGCACCAAGTTGAGGGGGAAGGGGGACGGAGGTTCAGTCTAGCTATAGAAGGTTGCCAATGTAGGCGGGCGATTATCGACCAAGGTCTAGAAGAGTAATTCATAGTGTCTATATAAGCCACCACCAAAGCTAAGTTAACCTGTCTTTACGGTTGCTGTGCTCTGAGGGGTAGTTTTCACGTGACTAGATAAGTAAGCGATGGGGTTCAGCCTTGATGCAATGGCAGGCTACGGCAACCTCATAGTTAGCAGAGTTAGATAGGACTCTCACTTGTGAGAACGATGGCTGCTCGAGATGAATATCGTCGTCGAAACAACCACTACCGCTCTAGCTCCTATGGCGATGTAAGACCTCCTAAAGCACGCCTCCAAGTGACCGAAGAGTATAGCTTAAATGATAAGCATGGAAACTCACAACAACCGTTCGAGCTCCCAGGCGCAGCACCACGCGGATTGCAACTTCCTTCACCACAGCAGAAGAAAGCGTCCATTGATCTTAGGCGTACAACAGATATATCTTATGCACCGCAATCCCCTTCACCACCATCGTTAACCCGAAGTAGAAGTACCGGTCATGATCGACGGCTAGCCACACAGCGACAACCACAGGTCAAGCAGGATGAGAGGGTTGGTCTTCCCCAGTACTTAAATACCGATCAGTTTCAGAAATCCCATAAATATACGGCCCAGAATTCGAATATTTCCTCACCAGATTTCGCCCGTCCTGGTATCCCAAAGATTATAGTATTATCCGGAACACCCCACCACTCAGTTCACCCATGGAATAGAAGCTCAACTACCGGAACCCATACAGAGACAAATTCCCAGCCAGCTTCACCGTCCTCGTTTCACTCCGGGGTTTTGGGAGAGAACACTTATCAGTATGAAAAGCTTGATCAGCTTGAGTTTAGACTACTTCGACTCTTCTCCAAAAAAATGTCAACTGTAAAATGCGAGATCATCCAGTGCTATCTAACAAAGCCCCCAAAGTATACCGCTATCTCCTACGCTTGGGGGGACACCGATAATAAGAGATCAATTCAAATCGGCAAGATCAGTATTTCCGTCGCAGCAAGTCTATTTGGAGCTCTTGATGCTATCCGAAAACGCGAAGGAGATGTGTTAGTTTGGGTTGATGCACTGTGCATTGATCAACAAAATCGACGCGAGCGAAGCCACCAAGTCCAGCTCATGACTGAAATATATGCAAAAGCAGCACAAGTCGCCATCTGGCTAGGCCCGTCGGAAAACGACAGCGAATTAGCTCAGGAATTTCTGCAAGATATGATAGTTAGGGATAACGACCCTGCCGAGATAACGACTTTTTTATTATCTCAAAAGCGATTAGGAGCTGTTGAAGCCGTAGCTCATTTATTCCAGAGAGACTATTGGAAGAGGCTATGGGTCGTCCAAGAGGTTTCCAATGCGAAAACCATCAATGTCTACTGTGGTAATTCCATCCTTCCCTGGAAAGTCTACACTAGAGCAGCGCACATCTTTCAACGCCACAAGAAAGATTTAGATTTCCGATTATCCCTACAAGGCTCCCTCAATTATTCCCACGTCCTTGCCTACGAAGGCCCCAATGGTCTTTTAGGCTTAGACTCCGTACATGGTCTAGGGGATGAGTCTCTTCTTAACGTGTTGCGTACCTACCGGCGAAAGCTTACGAGTGAGCCTCGGGATAGGGTATTTGGCATTCTTGGTGTGCTACCAGATGCTGTGCGAAAAGAATTTCTAGTCGATTATAACCTATCCGTTAAAGAGATATATACGGACGTTGCGGATTTCCTTATTTATACTACCCAGTGTCTGGATATTTTATGCGAGTCGATACACTTTCCTAGGCAAACTAGCGTAGTAAATTTACCTTCATGGGTACCGGAATGGTCGCAGAATCCGAATATGACAGCCCTCGGCTATTCCTATGACTTCGCGGCAGCGGGCGATACGAGTGCAGATTGGAGATTCCTTGATCGCCGAAACGAGCTTGAGATATCAGCAGTTTACGTCGCTACCATCAAGAACCGCGGTATTGCAGTAGGAACTGATTGTACATTAGCCGACTACCTCATGGGATTCTTACACTGGCGAGCCATTCTATTGGAACATATTCATCTCGAGGAGCGGAACGTTCAGGAACTTGTGGAGGAGGCATTTTGTAGGACACTAGCCCTCGGACAAGTCCCTCCAGGGTTAACACCGCATGAGTGGGTAAGAACATGCTACCGTGTGTTTGCAACCCAAATTCAAAACCGACTACCGCGACTTCCACTAGATGACACTCTCAGGAAATCCGTAGACGACCATGAAGATGCAGGATCTACTTACCGTAAGTTCTTGCAAGACTACTTTGGCTCCTGTATGATGGGGCGCTGTTTCTTCTTGACGAAGCACCGCCTAGGGATGGGGACGGGAGCCATGTTGCCTAACGATATCGTTGTCGTGCCACTCGGGTGTCGTACGCCTATCATTCTACGAGAAGAGGATAGTACGGGTAAGAGATTTCGATATGTGGGCGACGCTTATGTTGATGGATACATGAACGGGGAAGCCATAACGAAGTGGAAGGATAGTGGGGAAGAAATCGACAAGTTCGTACTCGTATGAGAAATACAACCTACTCATAGAAGGGATCCTCTGTTTGGGACATGCTGGAACTCGTGTGTTAGCCAAGTCGCCCTGTCGAATTTTTCGTTATTCTGTTACAACTAATTCTTATCATTCGGCCGAAAATACTACTCTAAACACAGTGGTGTAACTATATTATAAATACTATTAGTGCATAGGAGCATATAGCTCTCACCAGTAGACTATACACGAACAAACCTTTCGACCATCGTTATCCCTAACAGATCAAAGCACCGGTCTCTAACTCCAAGCCCCTAAAAGTAAATACCAAGAATTTAAAAGTCAAACAGACTCCATGTTCAGTTAGTCCATACCTATGCAAACCAAGCCCTGTAACCCAAGCTTCCTCGCTCGCTTCTTCCAGTCATAGGCCACAGCCGTGCGCCTACCCGATATAGTATCTCTAACCTATTGCCTATGCTTCTAAACCTATCGCCTAATATAATTACATTCCGGACGTTTTGCTAGCCATCTTAACATAGCTTCTGGGTGTAGATAAACATAACCTATACCAACATATTCCCCTTTTGCTCCTGTTAATCCGTCGCTGTAGAGCTATGGCGATGTTCTTTCATCGGACGAGGCACGCACACTGGTATTCGGATTCGTCGTAATACCGCGATCAGGGATTTTTGACGGTAAACTCGATAGTTATGCTGGTGCCGCTGGGTCTGTCGGCGGTGCACTTGTCAATTCGGATAGAAGCCGTGGCTGCGCACTAGTCGGTGCATCTAAGTCGTCTAGCTCCGCTAGCGCAGGAGCAGCTGCTGCTACCGACTCTGTTGATGCCAGAGGTCTTCTAGGCCGCTTGTTCGCGGGCAACGGGTTCGTATCCCATTCCACGGGCGTGTATACGCTTAGGCTACTTGACTTACCGCTGTTAGCCAAGGCCTCCAACACGGGTATGAGATAGTGGCCGAGTTCGGTGTATTCGCTATGCGTGCGTTTGATGGAGCGCACGGGGGGGCGGTTTGTGTGCTTCTGAGCCCGCTCGCGGAAGCGGATGAACCGATCCTCCTGCAGGCCCAGTACCGTTTCTAGCCTCGAGACCGTGTCGAATGGATTCTTGACAATGTATTCGCTATTCGGAGGGACGAGTTCATAGAAGTCAGTGAGATAGATTAGCTGCTGCTTTTTCCGCATGCTGTCCATTTCTCGCAATGCATAGAATTCATCGGCATGTTTGGGGAAGTAAAGAGGGTCGGGGTGGCATCTCCCTTTGACTGGATCGAAGGTTATGACAGGCTGGATAGGTATAGTTGGGTTGTTAAGGAGAGAGTTGCGAAATAAGGCAATCCACTGTTCTTGTCGGGCAGAAAATTCGTCGAGTTTTTTGACCATGGCATCGAATCCTTTTTCAAGTCTCTTTTCAATGCTGTCATGTTTGTCGTTGGTACGCTCTTGACCCCCGCGAAGAAGGCAGAGCTCTTGATTCAGGCAATCGTTCTGCTTATTCTGGGAATCAATGCAATCATCGTTAGTCATGTAGCGTATTGGGATCGAGATGGATCCGGTGACGAAGGAAGTAGGGGGCGGGGATTGGACCATTGTAAAAGGTTTAGAAAATGTTTAGAAAGGGTTAGAACTAGGGGAAATACGGGGCAATAGGTGCTTAGTCACGTGATGCAATCATCCGGGCAGATCCGGGCTAGATACATAGTAGCTCTACTTAGCGGATAGATAAATAAGGTGCCAAAAAAAGAGCTACCTAGGTAGTCTTAGAAGTTAGCTCTACCGTAACATCTACTCCTTTTCTTATTTTATGTACCGGCCTTTCCAGTTGTAATTATAGTCTTCGTAACACATAACTATCATACCTTATAAGAATATTAAAGAGTTGTACGGAAACCTCGGGATGACACATGAACTAGAGGTCATCAGCCACACCTTTATTTATCCGTGAGAAACAAGATTCTTAAATACTAACGAGTCCGTAGAGGTGGGCCTTATATTTATAGATTCTTAATTAGAACAAATATCCTATTCTACGATTTCGTTCTCGCTAGCGAGGAGACATAGTCTCTTCAACCTGATAGATCGGAACTGAAAGCTCCCGTCACCGACGGTGTTCTTTTTGCCTATTCCCGATGATATTGACCATTCCGTCCCTTAATATAATTCTCATCGGCCAACATTTCGTGCACGACAAGGTTATCGCCTTGCAGCTCAGGTGGGTCCCCATTCGCAAGCTCATACCGAGCCGCGGGTACTGATCCATCTAATTCTGGCTTGTGCCACATTATGGAATGGAATGCAGACTTGGCCCCGACTGTTGGTGCGTTATGAGACAGGTTTCTCTTTCGAAAGAAGAAGAGCGCTACTAGAATCGCGGTAAAGATTACGACAATACCAACTACGATGCCTGCGATTGCACCGGCGCTCAGGCCGCTGCTAGTCCCCCCTTTGGCAGAAGGGCTCGGAGTAGGGCTAGGGGAGCTGACTACACCAGAGTTATCACTACTATTGTAGGTATCTCTAGCTACCGTTTGGTCGAAGATGGTGACTAGATCGTCGGAATCCCAGCCCGATGACGGTGAAGTGCGTAGTGCGCCTCCCGAGGAGCTGAGCTTAGTAAGAATGTGCATTGTGCTCAGAATGTAGTAGGACATTACTCACTTTCCCCCTATGACGGCCGTGACTATGCTTGGCACTGAATATTCTACAGAGGGGTCAAACTCTGTACGCCAGGTATATGTCGACGTGTCTAGAACCTTGATTGGCGGGTATGTTGTATTGCAAGTATTTGACAGCGAAACGGTCTCCCCAAGGCCTAATGTGATTTGTCCTCCGGACACAATTAATTGCGATTCATTCCAGACGTCGCATTTATGTCTGTTTCTCCCAGGCTGGTCAGGACCCAAGAGGTCGGGATTATTCGAGTCGTCGACCTTAATCCATCGGAATGACGGGATGCTCAGCACGTACACATCGTTGAATGCTCGTCCTTCTAGTTGGTCCCAGCCTCCGTGAATTGTAATCTGGAAGCTTGAGTCATCTGGCGCCGACGAGACACCGGCACAAAACTCGGTACGGAGATCCGGGAGGTCGCCCGTGGCTGTCTGCTGGTACCACGTGTTGGAGAAAATATCATATATGAAAATATCGCTAAAAGGTCGTCTGTCCCAAGGCCACGAAGCAAACTCGACCCCTGTATATGCAGTTTGATAGCCGCCGAACGCAATTAGTACACCTGCTTTGCCCTTTCGGACGTAGACCATCGCCCCCTTTAAAATATCTGGCCCCTGAATACCGTTAACGGCTGTTTCAAAAGTCCACTGCGGCGAGTCTGAATTAAATGACTGAAACTTGACGGTGCCGTTGTTGGTGCCATTGTAAGCCATTGTCCAGCCCCCGGTATAAAAGGAGGTTCCGGTGCGGGAATCGCTCGCGTGTACCCCCTCGCTATTATTCCCGAAAGAAATTTTGCCACCCTCGACTTGGACCAGTTTCCAGCTGTCAATAGTCGAGTTAAACGCCCAGAGCGCATTGTTAATTCCGTCAGCTTCTGGTCCTACTAGGCCAGCATATGGGTACAAAGTAGTATGATCGTAAAAGAAGGTGCCGGCCGCTCCACCAGCCGCTGGACTCGTCCCGCCCGTGAGGCTATCGCTCGGTAGATTCGTCGAGCCGAGCAATCCTAAGTCGATAGGTCCTGAGACGTCAATTGTGCTGTTTAGGGAGAGCCAGTAAAGCGACGACGTATTATGGCCCAGGAGGTCATCGTCAAAGGTGTAGTTTCCGCTAGAAAAGAAAAGGCGATTTCCAACGATCGCAGCTATACGCAAGGTGATTTATTAGTAGTTTCGAGACAGAGATGGCGATATCTTAACATACTCCTCTGATCTAGGATGCTACACATCGAGCGAGCAGAGCCGTGCGGTATCCCTATTTGGAGTAAAACCCATACTGAAGATAACAATGAACCAGCGTGAGAGCCGGCAGAGAGGCAACCCCTTCTAGCGCGGTGCGTCATGGCGGCATGAACTGCAGTCACTTACTCGTAGTAGAAATGAGAAAAGAGAAGACATCGCGACGTTGTCGAGCCAAGCTGAGTGGAGTGTATAGAGTTACTATAATTGAGCGCGGAAGCTCGACCCCTACCCTGCTCAAATACTCTAACCAAGTGAAACATGGGATTGCATGTCTGTATCTCAATCTCGGCCACCTCGAGGATCTATGCAGTACTTTCACTACGATGCGTTTGGCGTTCTGCATCCATGCTAATAGTACCGTAAGAGGCTTGGCAGGAGCGATACCCATGTTGAATCCTCCTGTGACAAGCTAGACGGCGCATGGTGTTTGCTTATTAGTAGGTAAGCCGATAAAGAAAAGGGTTTGAAAGCGAAGACTTTACAGCACAACTATCTGCCGCATGATGAAGTTGTTACAGTGAGTCTTGTCATGATAATTATCTAGAATCAATTAATCATTAGGTAATACATTTGAGTCTTGGTTGATACTCTGATGTGTTTCCTTGTATGTATAGCACTTTAAGCGCGCGTTACCGGGCGGCCCCTACCCCGGTGAGACCAACCCTCCCCGGCTGATGGGAATTCTATAATTTCTGCAGCTGGTAAAATAGACCGTGTGCTGGGCATGCACTACACTCTGGAGACCTGACTAAGATCACGATGGCACTCCTAGATGTTCTTACTTCAATCCTTGGAAAATAATCGATAGTGGTTTGGTTTCGAGGAACGGCCTGAGGCTGGTTCAAAAGAAAGGTGGTTAACTAAAAAGGGGGCTTGAAGTATGCTCTACACTGCCAAGGTTTATAGCTTGTGGCACAGCTACATGCCCGTGGCTTGAGACGTGGCTTGATAGGTAGCCCGTTCTATCGCACTACTGCGCAGTAGGAGCCTCATCTCCATAAAAGAACTTTGAGCATTCAAATATGATTATCTAGGCCCATCCTGCCGGAAGCGAAATATCCTTCGGTTTCAATGCATAAAGTCATACCCCTAGACCCCCCGTCTCTCGCGAAACCCTTACTTATGCGTGCAAGTTACAGCCCGCCAGGTCAAAATAGGAATACAGGGTTACCTGTTCAGGCCTCAGACGCAGTATTTTGCGACGCCAAATTTCACAACACAATGATCGTGACAGGAAAACCCAGGCCGTTAATTGCGTCGGCTGTTAACAGTAGATATATGGTTCTAGTATGCGACAATGACCTTTCGTTTTATTTCACTCCAGCCGTTCACCCTCCCATTAAGAACGAGTGCATAGGAGGAAAATTCACCCTGCTAGCTGATTCCTTTAGAAGGTAGGTAGGATAAGCCACGACCCAGCTCTCTCCACTCTCATCAATGGCCCCCAACGCCGCCATGGGGTTCCCTACTGTATATGGTCAGCTGTTCACAGCTTCTAGAAGTATCTGCCGATGTACTGGCTTGCTTACAGCTTTAGTATTTCTTGCTCATACCCAATTTCTCTTCATTTCTCTCCGCTTATTCGTCCTTACGTAGTACGTCTAGAACGAAAACAGGCGCTCATACTCTGCAGCGCTTCCTTCTAATCGAATATCGGGTTGTATTACATAATTCAGCCGCATCCGTATGGGTATTAGGTATACTTACAGTAGTACTTACGTATATTCTATATATGTACAGGCCTTAGTACATAATTGAGGCTGACATACAGAGTACATACGCTAATATTATTACCTATTTCCATATCAGGTATACGTACCGGTAGAACAGTCAAGTGGCGTTCACGAACCCTGTCGATCAATTCGGTAGAAACAACTCCCTATGTACGTATAGATACACCGTGATCAAATCGGTCGCAATACCTAAAGTCAGCCGGGCTGAAAGTCCCCGGTCTATCTAGGTGGCCCCCAATCCGCGACCTATCTGCTCGAGTTGGTTGAGCAAGGCACAAACATGGAGGTCAGCGGGCAGGCGGGGTGACTTCTAAACTTGATAGGAATGATTGAACATGTACCTGGCTAGTAACGAAGGAAACCCTGTCTTAAAGAGCTCGCGTCGCTCATAAGAGCTATATTGCGTCCTGTTGCCTCGGTCTCTGAAGTCACTGACTTGTTATGTATTACTTCCTCAATTGCCAGCTCCCAAATTGCTACTGTAACTCGGCTTGCCATGGACGGGCGCTTCGCGATTGGCTCGGGCGAAAACGAAATTCATGACGGAGAGTGGGCTGACAAGCTTGCCAAAGCAGTGTCGTCTAACTCTACTGATGTTATCAAGGATCTCCTAAAATGTCGAGATGATAAGATTTCCAAGACACAGGGCCGTGAGTCCGATCCCAACGAGATATTTGGCAACGATGGTTTGATAGATGCTCTCTTCACCGCTATCAAAGACAACAAATCTTCGCTCGCAATCCAGCTGATTAGGGCGAAAGGCGCCAGGCTGGGTAGCAAAAAACATAGAGGACGATCACCCTTGCACGAGGCAGTCAGAATGGAGAACCGTAGGATCGTGACAGAACTTCTTAGGCATTCCGAATGCGTTCGATACATCGACCTGGGGGATGACAGTGGCCGAGCTGCGCTACACGAAGCTGCCGCTCGCGGTTATATTGAGATCATCAACGATTTGCTTATCAGCGGAGCAAATGTCGATGTTCCTGATAGCTCCTACATGACACCTTTACATCTCACGGTTTGGTACGATGGTAGTAAGAAACTGACCGTCGCTGAAACATTGTTAGACGCCTTCGGCGCGGAGGTAAACACCAAAGATAAGGCCGGTGAGATTTGCCCAATGAATTTGGCCAACCTTGTAGAGGTGGTCTTGGTCTCTTATGAATTTTGCTACGCTGACTTTTCAATATTTAAACGAGGCTAATTTTTCATATCAAATTCCACAGGCAATACGCCGCTACATGACGCATGCACGAAGGGTGATCTTAATATGGTCAGTCTTCTTTTGTCCTTTGGCGCAGACGCTGGCGTCAGAAATACGGACGGGAAAACACCGCCCAATATCATTCCCGAAGGACATGAGGAGATCCGTCAACTATTTAAAAGACCGTGGGGGATTTCAGAGAGAAAAACTATAGCAAATATCCCCGGAGAGCGCCCCGTGTGCCCAGAGCGCAATAGGAAGGCGTGCGACGACGCCTCTGTCTACGTCCGGTCCTACTGGCGCGGCCGTGCCGAATCCTGGGCAACATCAACCTCAGTCAGCAATCTAGTGTACGACGAAACGGGTCTTCATGAAATATCGGAGCAGTTCAAGACTATCATAGAAACACGGCTACCAACAACGGGGAAGGTAGGTCTTACGGAGGGAGAGACATGGAGGTGGATACATTTTTCTGCTAATAATGTGAGTTCCCTATCCCTTTCGCTCAGATGGAAATAACCTAACGCACTAGTATCGAAAAGATGACTTGGATCAAGGTACGTTTGGCTCCTTTTTCGTCATATTCTTAGTATCCGACTAGGTAGCTTACAAGAGAGTCTCGGGATTAGGACCTTGTCTGGCTCATTACTCATTCTAAAGGATACAACCGTGATGAGAGATCTCGGGCATGGAGCTTCTGGGATCGGACAACAAACGATCGCGAAGGCGCAGGTGCCGGAAGCACCAGGGTGCCACACGTAAGATGGCCTATGATTACTATCTAGCTGCGAAAGAGAAACCTGCTATCTAACTACGCATTGCCAGGCGGAAGACTCGTGGAAAGAAGATAGATATAGGGAAAATATGATCGGCAGCGATAACCTGCCATCAAAAGCGCCACCTAGTTCGGATGAAAACGAGACTAGTTATAGGCTCCGCGAAGAAAAGATGATGGAGTCTAGCTGGGAAAAGGCTAGCTCCGAGGAGCGGAGGAAAGCCCGACTCTTTCCAAAGAAGAGAAGTCTCTCACTTGTTGTCAGTGTACTCTCTCCCTGGGTTAAGATATAGAATACTAATAGGTACTACATCTTTAGGTGCCATTCATCGACTTCGAAACGGAGCCGTATCTCACGCGAAGAGAGGTAAAGAACGTAGGTGGGCATTTGAAGAAGATGCTGGACCTTTTTCATCTCTATTCCCCCTACACAGGGAAAGACGGCCTGCAGATACCCAAAACGCTAGATGAATCATATTACGACATGCTCAATACCGAGCGAATCGCCGAGCGAGACGGGGACCAAGTTGTGTATAAATGGTTCAGAGATAAAGAGGCAAATCAACGCAACGACAAGTTGAACGAGTTACTTGACTATTTCTCGCGGTATAGGACTCTAAGGGTACTCCAAGATGAGGCTACCATTATAGGAAGTAAGTCCTCATCCTAATTGTGTGGCTAGACATAGACTCTGGCGTAATATTAATAGGTGAAGGTTAGACGAACGAGACTAAAAATCAAAAGCACTACATTAATCCTCCCTTTCCATATTTTTATTAATTTGTCCACTGCTAGCTCTGCATTGAAAATTTAAACTGATAAAGAATCTCAGCAGACTCGGAGAAGCCACCAAGCGAGGGAGACGAAAGACGATCGACTAGCGCTAAGGAACCAATTACGCGCAGCGAGCCCAACTCTCGCCCAGATTCAACTGAGATAGTACAAGTTGAAGCTCCTCATGATCAGCCACCATCGGACAAGGACAAGGCTAAAGCTATCCTTGAGGATATCCCAGTTAAAGATTGCGGCAGTGTCCCGACAACAGGCGACGTTCCAAAACTGCTAATGGTCCACCAACTCTGGCTGTGGAAATTAGGCGATAGTTAGTTACCCCTGAGTGGCATACACAAGGAACACTTGCACATGTAGCTTGAAACCATGTGTCTAACTTTCGATAGATACCGTTATCACCTGCTGCCCTGATCGATGTCACACAGGTGCCGAAGATACTTTGATAGATACTATTCGCCAAGGCGGTATCGAGTCGATGCACGAACCCGACGATTTAATCGAGCACATATTATACGAATGTGCTACGTTTTTAGACAAGTTCCGCGACGCCGGGCCCAAAGCTCACGTACTCGACATATTCGATAATAGGATAGCAAAAATGGTTCGTGTTTTCTATTCTTCATATCCAGCGGTGTATAGAAGTAGCCTCTTCCTTTAAATTTCTCCATCCCCTTTATCGATTGATCGAGACGCTTTTTTTCTACTAACAAGGATCCTCTAGTCGGACCAGGAAGTCGTGCATTTCAAACAGTTTAGCAAGGATATGAAAGATGCTAAGGAGAGTGGTAAGGCCAGTTCTGGCAGGACTCGGTCTATCACGGATGAGATTAGCCTGCTATACGAAGTAAAGGACATCCGCGATGAGCTCAACTTGGTCCGGCGGGTGTTCGAGGCCCAAGCCGGAGTTCTAGAAAAGTTTTCACGGCTCTTCTGGCCAGGGTTTCAGGAGCAGAGTAAGCGTTGCCGCGAGGGTTTTCTCGAAGACTGCGGTATCAAGGCGCTTATCGACCGGGCTACGCGGCTCGACGAGGACGCAAAAAAGACACTGGAGGCGGTAAGCTACAATAGCCTGCATACAACCTTATCATTCACCATCTGCCAAAATAAATGATCTTATGCACTGATATGTTATAAAATGACAGCTCGATTATTTAGTGCAGGTCAAGCAGGCACAGAGCTCCCTTGACGAAGCAGAGGCGGCACGCCGACTTAACAACTATATTGTGCTATTTACTATTGTCACTATTATATTTGTACGTTTTATTATGCTCCATGTTTCTAATTTTCTTTAGAAATGAGTACGAGCTAACACCTATATGTCTTCTGGCCTATTCAGACTCCATTGTCGTTCATGACAAGCCTCTTCACTGTGCCGATAAACCAGTTCCCGCACGACAACAACTCGAACCTAAGCTATGAGACGACCTGGTTTACTGGTAGAATGTGTAAGTCTATTATATGATCTCAGACCCCCTTATTTCTAGTCCTATTAGCAGTGTTGTGTGGCGATGCGCCTACAACAGGAGTGAAGGGCCAGTTCGGGCGCCAACCAAGAAGGATGATGCTAGCACATCTAACTAACCTTGTGTGGATATAGTCGCTGGTGAACTTACTACCCTGGCTGTCATTTTTATAATAATAATGTTCCAGAGGAACCCCTCCTGGCTTACTATTCTCGAATACTGGATGCGCCAGCTCAAATTTGAAGTACATACGATACTCCGGCCCAACCCAGAAAATTTCTCGAGGCCCTGGCGTAGCTCTGAAGAGTATCCGGAGTCCTGGCGTAATTCCGAAGAATATTCAAGACCCTGGCGCACGTTGAGGAAGCGAAGGTCAACCTTTTGGGATGCCGTTTAAGCATATGATTGTGTCGTACACATGGCGGCAAGATTTTTAACTCGCATATCATGCTGGAGACAAGGGTTGACTTTATATCTAGTAGGTTGGATACTGTTTAACTACTAAGGGAAGGGTTGGGCTGGAAACAAGGATCATTAACTTCAGCCCCAGAATTCCGAGCAGCTTTAAGCTTTCTTCATATTCGAAATGCATTCTAAAATATTGATTTGGGATTTAAGGATTTAGGTTCCGTTCTTTAAGTACTATCCAGCTTATCTAGCTTGTTTAGCATAGGGTAGGTACACCTATTATACTACTTATTCATTCGAGTCTTAACTTTGCTCGCACAAACTAGTTTGAAAATCTAAACTATAGAACGATTTCCGTAGCGTTATCTTCAGGAGAATAAGCTAACTACTCGGGTTGCTTGCCTAATGGTACTTGTGAGACCTTATTGATATAACACCCCTAAAGTTCGACCCTGAATTGCGCAATACCTGTGTAATGGCCGCTACTGGTGTGTCCACTCGGCCTTCTTCTTCTCAGCAAATGCCTTCATGCCAATCTTCTGGTCCTGGCTGCCGAAGATGCTGTGGAACACCCTCCTCTCGTACTCGACGCCGTCCCGCAGGCCGAGGTCCTGGCTCTTGTTCACAACTTCCTTCGCCCCGATGATCGCGACCCGGGAGTACCCAGCGATGGTCTCGGCGGTCTTCAGCACGCCCTCCATGAGCGCCTCGTAGCTCGGGAACGTCTTCGCCGCGAGCCCCCACTTCTCGGCGTCGGCGCCCGAGAAGGACTTCCCGGTGAGGATGAGCTCCATGGCCTTGGACTTGCCGAGGGCCCGCGTCAGGCGCTGGCTGCCGCCGGCGCCGGGGATGGTGCCGAGCTTGATCTCGGGCTGGCCGAAGTTGGCGGCCTCGGTGCAGTACAGGATGTCGCACATCATGGCGAGCTCGCAGCCGCCACCCAGGGCGTGGCCCGACACGGCGGCCAGGATGGGCTTCTTGACCCGCGTCGTGAGGTCCGACCACGACTCGATGAAGCTCTTCGTGTACGCCTCGGAGAAGGTCAGGGGCGCCATCTCCTTGATGTCGGCGCCGGCGGCGAAGGCCTTCTCGGAGCCCGTCAGGATGATGACGGAGACGTCGTCGGCCGAGTTGAACTCGCCGAGCGCTTGGTTTAGCTCGTTGATTAGAGGCGTGCAAAGCGCATTGAGCGCCTTAGGGCGGTTAAGTGTCACTAATTATCACGTGTAAGCTAAGATTGTGTATTACTTTTGAAGGACTATCTGATCATTTCACAAGTTTGTTGGTTGGTTGTTTAATCTTACCTTGGCCGACACCGGGCTTGGGGTTTGATGTTAAAAGGTATTCATAGGATCTAGCTGGCGTGGAGGAAAATGGCCGTGCCACTCTGGGCAGAGTCGAGGGCTGAAGGCGGGAGGCCAGTGGCCTCATTGCTCTGAGTGAGTTCATGATGAGGAGCTACTAAGAAGGAATTGAGTATCGTGCAATAGATCATCCAACTAGTGATAGCTGAAGGTTTTATGAGAGAGAAAATTACATCAATTGTTTAAAAACTCAGGAAGTTCATTTTCGATAGGAAGCTCAAAGCTGTTGATTACTGTTAGAAATAAGCCTTCTAGATTGATTGAATTGATTGGTGTAATTATTGTTGTTGTGTGTTACCGCTGTTCTGAGAGATTTTTTTTTAGTATATAAAATAGGTATATAAGTAGAACTTTTTGAAATAGAAAGTATTTTTTTCTAGTTAAAGCTTTTTAGTATTTAAAATATAAAGCTTAATTTATTTTTTATATATTTAATATATTTTTGTAAAATTAAGCTTTTAAAATATTGTTTTAATTAATATAAAAAGTTTAAAATAAGTTATAATTTAGTTTAGTAATCGTTTTAAAAATATTAATAATAAAGTAGTAAAAAAACTAGTTAATATTTAAATAAATAAACAATTTAAAAATATATTAACTTTTTTTATTGATTTTTTATTATATTTTTAAATGTTTTAAATAATTTAAAGCGATTTAATAATATAACAAAATAACAAGTATATATATTTAAATAAATAAGTAATATAATAAAGTATGTATTATTTTTTTAATTTTTTATTATATTTTTAATTAATTTAAAAATTATATATTAGTTTTAGTTTATATTAATTAATTTAAAAGTTTTAAAATTATTTTTAAAAATATTAAAATTAATTTAAAAGCTATAAATTAGTTTTAAACTAATAACTTATTAATTTTTTTTTTTAAAAGTTTTTTTTTAAAACTTTTAAATTTTTATTAATAGTTTTTTTTATTTGCTTTATTTATAATTTTTTTTTTATATTAATTAAATTAAATTATTTTAAAAAGCTTTTTTATTTTTTTTTTATAAAACTTTTTATAAACTTGTTTATAATTATTTTATTTATAAATATATATTTAATTTATAAATATTTTTATTAAACTTTTTGTTTTAATTAATAATTATATATATTAATATATTTTAGTTTAATTTTTAAAATTACTATTGTTTTATTTATTAGTTTTATTGTTTATTAATTATTATATTTAATTATTATATAGTTTTTTTTTAATTTAAAGTTTAGTTTTTTAAAAAGTTAACTTATAAATAAACTTTTTTTTAAAATTTATAATAATATTAAAAGTTTTGTTTTAATTATTAAAATAATAATAATATTTTATTTTATAATTTTTTATTTTATTATATTTTTAAATAAAATTATTATATAAATTTATAAATTTTTATAGTTTAAAATATTATTAAAAAAAAAAAAATTATTAATTATTATAAAATTATTATTTATTTTATATTAAAAAATATAATGTTTTATTTTATATAAATAAAAAATTATTTTATTAATAATAATATAATATTTAAAATTTAAATTTAAATTAAATTAAATTAGTTTTAAAGCTATAAAAATAATATCGAATTAAGTTATTATAATAATATATAAAATCGATTTGATTTTTTTTTAATAAAAATATATTAAAACTTAGTTTATAATTTTGTTATAAAATAAATATTTTTATATTTATATAAAAGTTTTCGATTTAATAATAAATTTGTTTAATTTATTAATTTTTTTAATATAAAAAATTTATAAAAGTTATAATAAATATTTTTTGTAGTTTTTTATTATTTTTATATTTAAAAATTATTATAAATTATTATTATTAATTATTTAATATTTTTTTTAAAAAAATTATATAATAGTTAAAATTATTTTTTTTTAGCTTTTTTTATAAATAATAACTATATTATTAATATAAATAAAAATTAAAATATTATTTTTAATATAATAGTAAAGTTTATAAAAAATTAATAAAAACTTTATTTTTTTTAATAAATTTGTTAATTTTTTCTGCTATAAAAACAATAATTTTTATAAATTATATAATATTTTAAAAAGCTATAAAATTATTAAAAGTTTTTTATAATTTAAAAATATTTTTATATAAATTTTTTTATTTAATTTAATATTTATAAAAATATTTATAATATTATATTGTTTAAATTTAAAATTAAATTTAGTTATAATAATTATTAAAGTTTTAAAAAAATTTATAATTAAAATAAAAATATAAGTTTTTTTTTATTTATTAAAAAACTATTAATTTTTATAAATTATTAGTTTTATTTTATATTTTTAAAAATTTTTTTTTTTATTAAATTTATATATATAAATTTATATATAATTAAAAAAAAGCTTTTTTTTTGTTTTAATAAAATTAACTTTTATTTAAAACTTTATTTTTTTATAACTAATTAAATAAACTTTTTTTATTTTAATAAATAAGTTTTTTATTAAATATATTTTTAAATTTTTATAAAATTGTAATAATAATAATAGATTTTTTTAATTAATTAATAGCTTTTTTTTTAGTTTAATTATTAGTTTTTTTAATAAATTAACTATTTTTTTTTTATTATTTTAATTTTTTTTAAAATAGCAATAAAAGTGTTTTATTAGTTTAATTTTTATAGCTTTTATAATTAATTTATTATATATTTTTATTATAATATTTAAACGTTTAAAATTAAATATAGCTTTTTAACAGTTTTTATAAAATATTATTTTAATATAAAAATTAAGTTTTTAATTTATTAAGTTTTTAAAAAAATTAATTTTTTAACTAGTTAGTTTAATAAAAATATAAAAAATAGTTTATAATATTATTTTATATAAAAAAATAAAATAAAGTTTTTATAATAAGTTTAATAAAAAATAATCAAGTTTTTTAATTATTATTTTAAATATTTTTAAATTTTGTTTTTTTTTTTTATTTTTTTTATAAATATATTTTTTAAATTAGTATTTATTAGTAAAAATATAATTTTTTCTATTTTTTTATATAATTTTTTAATAACTAAATCGAAAAGTTTTTTTATTTAAATATTTTATAGTAAATTTTTTATAATATTTAAGTTTATATTTAAAAAGTTATTTTTTAAAAAGTTTATATTATTATTAAAAGTAGCTTTTTTATTAAAAATAATATTTCTAATTTTTATAATTTTATTAATTTAAAAATATTAAATATAATATATATTAAAAAAATTATAACTAATAAAAAAACTTATAAAAGTTTTAAAATTAAATCTTTAGTTTTTTTTCTGTTTTTTTTTAGTTTGTATAATTATTATATATATTTTATAATTAAATATTTTTAAATATATTAAATAAAACTTACAATTATTTATTATTTTATTTTTTAATATAATAAAAAAATAAAAATATTTATAAAAAAACTTTTAGTTTAAAAATTATTTAAATATTTAATTATAAAAATAAATTGCTATTTTAATAATTTTAAACTATAAATATTAAAATAATTTTATATTTGCTTTTATAGTTTTAGCTTTTTTTTTAATAAATTGTTTAATATATTTAATACTTTTATTTTATATTTATATATATAATATAAAAAGTTTTATTTATATATTGTAATTTTTTTAAAACTACTTTTTAAAAGCTAAATTTTTTATAATTTTTTTGTTTATTTTTATTATAGCTACTTTTAATTATTAATATATTTTAATTTAATTTAAAAAATATAATAATATTTTTTAAATATAGTAATAAAATTAATTTTTAAAATAATAATTAAAACAAATATTTAAAAATTAATTTATAATAAATATAAAGTTTATAAAATTTTTATAATTTTTTATAAAAATATAAAAATCAATAGTAATTTTTTTTTTTATTTTTGTAAATATTTTTTTAAAAAATCTATTAATTTATTTTATAATTTTTTTTTTTTATATATTTTTTATAGTTTTTAGTTTTAATTTAATTATTTAATAATTTTTTAATTTTAATTTTAAAAACTTGATTTATTAAATAGTTTAAAAGTTTAATATTAAAATATTTTAATTATAAATGTTATTTAATTAAATCTTTTTTTAAAGTATTTTTTTTTATATATAAAGTTATAAAGTTTTTTTTTATATAAAAAATATTATAATTAATTAATAAAAATAAATATTTAATTATAAATTAATTAAATTAATTTTAAAGTTTATAAAAAATTAAATTATTAAATTAATATAAAATATTATTTATAAGTTTATTATTTTATTAAGTTTTTTATTTATTTAATATTTTTAAAAATATTAAATTAATAACAATTTTTTTAATATAAGTTATATTATATAGCTTTATTATTTTTAATTTTTTTAATTTTTAAAACTTAATATTTATATTTTTATAAACTAAAATTAAAAAAATAAAATTTTTAATATATATATAATTTTTTAAATTAATAGTTTAAATGTTATAAAATCGACTTATTTTATTAAATATATATATATTAATATTTAAATTTAAAATAGTTAAATTTTTTAATAAATAAACTATTTTATTATTATAAACAAAATATATAAATATAGTTTTTATTGCTTTTTTAACTAGTTAAAAAGTTTTGTTTGCTTTTTTTTTACTAGTTTTTTACTTTTTATTTTTAATTTTTTTTATTAGTTTTAAATTTTTATTAAAGTTTTTTTTAATTAAAACTTTAATTTTTAAATTTATAAACTAGTTATTAAAAACTAGTTTAAAAAAAAATATTAATATAATTATTAAAAATAACAAATTATTTTATATATTATATAAAAAAAACAATTTTTAAAGTTAATATTTAATTTTAGCTTTTTTTAAAATATTAAAAATCTGTTTTTTTTTTTTTAAACTATTAAATTTATTCGATTTTTTTTTCGAAGTTTTTTTTTATTTTAAAATTTTTTAGTTTTATTAAAAGCTTTGTTTAAATTTTTTTTTAGCTTTTTGTTATTAAAAATAGCAGCAAAAAAACTTTTTATTACTTTTTTAATTTTTAGTAAAAACTTTTAATAAAATATATATTTTTAAAGTTTTATTTTAATTTTTTTATATATTATTTTTTTGTTTTATATAACTTTTAAATAATTAATTATTAAAGTAGTTATTTATTTAAATAAAATTACTAAAAAAGCTTTTTTTAAATTGATTATTATAAAATAAATATTTTTAAAATTAAAGTTGCTATATTTAATAACTTTATTTATTATATTTATTTAAAAAAAAGTTTAAATTAATAAATTTTTAAATATTTTATTAAAAAACTTTTTTATTAAAATTATATATTTTTTTTATAAATTAGCTTAAAAAAAAAATATTATATAACTTTTTATTTTTTATAAAAAGTTGTATTATTAATTAATAAATTTTTTATTTTTTATAATAATATATTTATATTTTTAAAAAATAATAAAAATTATTTACTTTTATAATTTTTTTATTTAATAGCAATATTTATTATATTTTTTATTTATATAAATATAAATATTCTAGTTAATATTAAAAGCTATTTTTTTTTTAATTGTAAAATTTATAACTTTTATAATAAATTTATTATTGTTTTTTTTTACTTATAAAATTATAAATAAAGTTTTTTATATTAATTTAAGTCAATTTATAAAATTGTAAAAATAGTTAACAAAATTAAATTTTAAAAGTTTTATAATTTAAAAAGTTTTATTTTTATACTAAATAAACTTTTTAATTTTTAATTGTAATATTTTTACTAAAAACTTTTTATTTTATTAGTAAAAATTTTTTTGTTTAATAAAAAAAATAAAATTATTATTAGCTATTTTATTTAATCGATTAAGCTATTATTTTATTATAAATAGCTTTAGTTTTAAATTCAAAAAATATATAAAATTTTTAATTGTTAAAAATAAACCTTTTAAATTAATTGAATTAATTAATATAATTATTGTTATTATATATTACTGCTATTTTAAGAGATTTTTTTTTAGTATACAAAATAAGTATATAAGTAAAACCTCTTGAAACAGAAGGTACCCCTTTCTGGTTAGAGCTTTCCAGCACCCAAAATACAGGGCCTAATTTACCCCCTATATATCTAACAATTACTGATGCCCATGATGATCTACAGGCCGAAGCTGGCCGAGGATAACAACATTTCCCCGGTCTTGGCAGCAGAAGCAGGTACATAGGTACTTCATAGCTCTAAAAGGCTAAAGAGAAATAATACTAACCCTGTTTAATGATACTTTTACTTATCAGTGCATATTGCCGTATCCAGTTAATCAACTTGGTATGCGCCACACAAAGTGCGTGGCAGCTGGAATGCATGTCTTGGCATGTCTTAACTGAACCCAGTATTTAGTGTTTGGGGACTTGTGGCTTACCTAGGTAATTGTAGGAAATCCATCAGCATAGTGGGCCTAAACAGTCCTAAACAGTGGGCATTTATCCTTGCTGGCCAGATCACCCATCCATTCAGGTCCAGCGAAAAGGAGTGAAACTTAGTCTGGATAGATCGCAATCTTTAGAAGTCGCCGCAGCCTAGCCTAGTAATCTTCCTTTCGACAACCAAGTCCCTTTATTCTTCTTTCCACGGCACATCGACTTACCGATCACCACGACGCTCATTCACCCCATTTTATCTCTAGCTCAGGTTTAATTCTTCGAACACCGTCGCTGTATTTCGATCTTTCAAACCTCGCGCAGACAAAGCCGCGCCCACGTCGCCCCTCCCTTTTAATTGCATTGCGATGGAGAGCATCGAGGTCGACCAGACGCCCTTTGCGGCTGTCACAGCCCAGACATCCAAGATCCAGAGGGTTGGTGCACCCGAGACAATTCTGTCCAAGCGACAATAAACAGTCTTAATACTGATATTTTGCTAGCAATACCAAACTCTATTAGATCGATCGACGCCCTTTGTCCTCTATCGGTGGATTGGTACAGGCGTAGCCCTATCTGTCTTCTTCCTTCGAGTATTTGTCGCACAAGGCTGGTATATCGGTATGATGCATCGTTGCACTCTTGTATACCTGCGGCTCGAGATTTCTAACCGCGAAATGCACAGTGGCCTATGCGCTCGGCATCTACCTGCTCAACCTGTTCCTGGCCTTCCTGCAGCCCAAGTTCGATCCTTCAAATGATATCCTCGACAATGAGATGGAAGATGGGTCTGCTGGGAGTCTCCCGACCAAGCGGGACGAGGAGTTCCGGCCCTTCATCCGCCGACTGCCCGAGTTCAAGTTCTGGTACGAGGCCACTCGCGCCATCACCATTTCATTCGCCTGCAGTTGGTTTGATATCTTCGATGTCCCGGTCTTCTGGCCTGTCTTGGTTATGTACTGGTTTATCCTGTTCATCTTGACTAGTACGATGCCACTCCCGATCTATTACTAAATGCGCAGGTATGCTAACGTCGAGCTACAGTGCGCAAGCAAATCCAACACATGATCAAGTACAGATATGTACCCTTCACTTTTGGCAAGGCCAAATATGGCAAAAACAGCACCTCGTAAGAGCATGATTCAGGGCGAACGAGGTTGTGGGATGCTGGGGCTCTTAAGATGTTGAACGCTTCAATGCCAACAGAGGTGCGAATGAGCGTTCATCTAGCCTCTACAATTGAGTTGATCAAACGAGGCTCAAGACTGAACGCGCCGCACGTGATAGGAAACTCTGTTTCTATGTTACAGCAGAGTTTCAAATTGTAAAAAAATAATGATAGATGCATTGTGTACATGGCGTAAGCTACAGAGAATATTCGGTCGCAAATAGGTTCTTGCGCACGCTACTGAAATGGTGGGATTCAAAGGCTCGGACTCTGGCAGCAAAAGGGATATTCTGTATTCGGCGCAGAGTTGTTCCCTTTTCGGATGGCTATAGATTTTTGTAATTAAGCAATGAACACTGAAGAGAGGTTATGTTTATACTTGCATATTAGGTACCTACCTAGGTAGGAACTACATAAGGTATCCAGTAACGCGCTCAGCATTTTATAGTAGGAGTGCCACCTCTTAGCTCGGCTGTCTGTAGGTACCTACTTAAGGGGTGGGTGGCAGTGGCGTTTAGGGGATTTAGCCAAGTTCTAGTGGAGTGGGTAGCTTAGGCCAGCCACAGCCTTGTTCACGCCGGCGACGCGTGAAGCTTCAACCTTACCTCCAACTTTTTTCTCATTATACCGGAGCAGAGCAGACAATCCTAATCCTCCACACCACTATACAATACACTGCGACATGCGCAACGGTTCCGGACTCTCTCAATCGCAGGGCCCAACTTCCATATTCTACAATTAGACGTTGTGTTTTCCAAACTTTGGGCTGCGCGCATCCTCGCGCGGTCTCTATCCCTGACTGTTCTTACCGCCTACGTCCAAACTCTCCGACATGGCCTCATCGTCACGCGGCGCAGGCGACCATCGCCCTGTCCATCAGGACTACATTGCTCGGATCCGATATTCCAATGTGCTCCCGCCTCCTCCAAACCCTCCGAAGCTCCTCGATATTCCCAATACTGGTCTTGCCAGTGGCCAGTATACTGCGCCTGGCTTCGCATCAAGGCTGGCTAGAGAACAACCGCTGAATATCGAGGCAGATGCAGAGCTGGGGATGCCCTTAGACCTAATTGGAATGCCAGGCATATTTGACGGCGACGAGAGTTGTAAGATTGACTTACTTGTATCCTACTGCAGTTGAAGCAATGCAGAGCTGACGTAGTATGCTGTTTAGCTATACAAGGACCCTCTCCAACACCATCCATTCAGTCCCTTCATCCTCACGATCGTGCGCTTCTACGACCCTTGCAGACCCTCGGCAAGCCAAAAACAACCGACTCGGCCGTTTCTTTCCTCCGCCGTACCGAATACATCTCGTCCGGCACAACGAAGAGCAAGCATGAAGCTGGACCGCTGCGCTCCGTTAATCCTACACCCGTGAGGCGGCCGACCAAACGACCATCGCCCGAGCCAGACAAGGATTCGCCAGCTTATGTGAAAAGAAAGATCGACCAGAGCTTCTCTATAGCGGCTGCCAACCTGAAGGATAAGAACCGCGTCAGACACCCTACAAAGCGCAACCTCAAGCTTGTAGAGAGCTATCCCATGATCCCCGACCTCGATGCATTCCCGGACTACGGCGGTTATTTCACAATCAAGTTTACGAATAACCCCGTGCCTGCTTCTGGAGTCTATGATAAGCGTTTGTTAAATGCTGTCATCAAGCCAGGCACACTTCCCGAGGACGAAGAGACGGCCTACAAAAATGCTAAGCAAGCGCATGAGAGAGACCCTGCGAACAACCCTAAACCTGCCAACCCCCAGACATATAACTACTTCCTTAGCGACTCGCTCGAGACGTCAGAGAAGTTCAACCAGCGGTTTGATGTGCTGAACCCTGATCATGATGATGATGACTTATACACCAGCCAGAATAGCGACGGCCATGGTTGTTTCCAGTTTCGATTTGTTCGGACGTACGAAACCAAGGACGAGGTCGAGCTTAATAACGCTACCAAGTATGACGAAGAGCTGCTCGTCGCTTTCAATAACGATGATATGGTGGACCAGAAGGCGGTCTACTATTCGCCGGTGATCCACCGGGTGGTTGTGAAGCCCCAGCGGTCTAAGACCATTCATCGCAATGCTGGGTTGGCGGAAGATGTTGAGGAGATCCCCGACCGGCTCGCCGTCACCGTTAATGACTTTGACGAAGAAAATAGGGCCATGATGGAACAATGGAAGACGGATCCTTACAAAGATCCCTTCTCAAACGAGCAAGCGGACGGAGACGACGAGGCTGATAAGACGGAGCAGCATGCAGATGCTGCCAACGGCCATGGCGAAGAAGTGGACGCCCAACAGGATTCCGACGAGGACCAGGATGCCGAAGGCGATGAAGAGGATTAGAGTGGACTGTTCAAGCGCAAATGTACACAACACTAGGACTCATGGTGGCACGAAGGGCGTTTTTACTATAAGAGCGATTTGGCGCTCTATTTCGAAGTGTATTAAAGTATACCTATAAGTCAGGGTATGGATTTAGGCCTATAGGAGCGTTTTGTAAACGAGATGGTATCTGCTACATTGATAGCAGTGACACTCGAGGCTAAAACAATACGTTTCATCAGCTAGATGGCTCTTCATATAATCACATCACTTTTCTGAGTGGTATGTTTAATCCACCTACACGAAAACCCTTCGTGAGACCTGGGAAATACGGTGCGATATCTAGTTGCCTGGACAGCTATCTCTTGGTGATTATTATGTCCTTCTATTAGCTATGCACACCCACATCCTCCATGCATATAGGTATCGATTCTGAGCCTTCTTCACTCAGAGCTCCTTTGCCATACTAATGAAGGAGGGATTAGTACCAGCACCTTACGTCTTTACTTATCTCGTGAAAATTGACAGATTACAATATGCTAGGCTAGATAGCGGGTTATCTGGATGCTTTCCTCGGTTTTTCTCGTCGTGTCTAATCCTATAGGCTGGCTTAAGCGGTATAGACTGTCGCCCGGCTTAAACAATGATTATTCTCGTGTTACGAGACGTGGTTTCAACCGACAGCCAAGAGGCTGCCCCTCTTCGTGTATATACACGAAGGTTTCTAACCGTCCTAGTTTCGCCTGTATCCTGTACTACACTTCAATGTTCCTTCTCGTCTAGCAGCCTATTAAGTAGTCCCCTTGCTAACCACTTCTCAGCTCATGCTCCCCTAAATCTAATAAGTCAGTGTTTATTACAGTCTTAGAAACCCCCCTCCCGATTAAGAGCATACATATCTCTACTAACAAAGTATGGTTACGTGGCCTACATACACAGTGGGCTTATTTCGGGTAATGAGATATCTAATCCATGTGACTATATCTCTATTTGCATTGCGAATTCAGCTTATCCCAATACTCCTAAGAGTGAGTCTATGAGCTAAGAGAAAATGGAACAATATGGTTAAGAGAGAGGTTACTAGAAGGATAGGGTTTCACCACCGAATAGCTCGGCGTCTAAACAAAGTGTCTAGAAACATGCACTCAGGAATAAGGGATAACACGTGTATCGCGACACGCCCATGTGTCTCGTAGGTATTGAATTATGGAACCAAAGAGCATCAATAACCCAATAGTTCAATGTCTATAAGTGGCTAACCTCTAAAAGACTCACGTCTAGGAAGAAATGAATATATACAGCAAAAGAAAGAAGCCACCATAGACATTTATACACAGGCTCGGTCTCCCCACCACGCCAAACCCGAGATCCTACACTCGAATCTATGGCCCTGTAAAGACTATCAAGAATCCAACGGAAAGCGCCCCGTGAACTTAAACGTCTTCAGCCCGTCCGCGATGGACTTAGCCATCTGGTCAGTATTCGTACTAACATAAACCCCACTGCTCGCCGCGAAGCCGGCGGACCGCAACGTCGGGCTGGCCGCGGCACCGCCGAAGTACGCGACGGGCTTGCCGAAGAGGTAGGCGCTGGTGGCGATCTGCAGGGGCCGCATGGGCGGGTAGAAGGACGAGGTAGCGTTGAGGTTGAAGATGCCCGCGGCGTCAGCCCCCGCCGTGACCACGACAGCGTCGAAGTCGGTGGCGTCCGCCGCCGAGTACGTCTTGTCGACGCCCGGGGCCAGGCGCTCGGCCACCACCGTCACGACCAGCCCGTCCGCCACGAGAAGCTGTTTGAGCGCGCTCGCCTCGTCTAGGGCCTTGGCGCCGGTGCCGTTGGTGTTGGTGGCGAGGATGCCGACCTTGAGAGTCGCGATGGTGGGGAGCGTGCCGTTGGTGATAGAGATGCCCTGCGTTACGTTGCTGTGGTAGAAGGTCGGGTCGGGCGCGGGCGCGCTCAGCCCCAGCGCCGTGGCGACGCGCGCGGCGACGTCGTTGCTGATCAGGTTGAGCTGCTGCAGGACGTTCTGCTTGACGGCCGTGGACTGCAGGTGGCTCGTCTCGAAGCGGATCGCGTTGATGAGGAACTGCTGCTCCACGGGCTCGAGCGAGTTGTAGAAGAGCCGGGGTTGGGTCCAGTGGTCGTTGAAGGTCGAGGACAGGCGGCGCACGAGGTTGCCTTGCACGGTGCGGGAGGGCGCCGTGAAGAAGCCTCGGCCAACGGTCTGGTTGGCTTGCTGGGGGAATCCGCCATTCAGTGTGTTTGGCGAGTCTTAGATAATTTGTTAGCATCAGTCATGCCAGCTTAGATTGGGTGACACTCGAGTTTCGAGCTTGAGGGGGCAGCTGTGGGAGACTTACACGCCGCAGTGTTCTTGTGGATGAGGTTCTGACCGGCACCATCCCGGTTGTTGTTGTGGACAGGAATCACAGGTCGGTTGATAGGTAATTGCTCGAAGTTGGGACCGCCGTGTCGGTTCAACTGGGTATCGAGATAGGAGAAGATGCGTCCTTGTAGTAGCGGATCTTCGGTGAAGTCAATGCCTCTTACAATGTGACCTGGTTGAAACTGCATGTCTGTGTCAGCTAGATGTCACAACACCGACGTTGTCTTACATGGATGCGTAATCAGCGAGCCACCACCCGCTATTCCGCGATCATAGACATGTATGTATGCGAATATACGAGGTCGCACAAAAGCAGTTTGGACAAAAGTACCGAGACTGCTTGTACCCGCGTCATTTTCCCTACTCAAGGCAGATCCCGAGGCAAGGCTAGCTAAAGAATGAAAGGTGGGCTCACCATGACCTGTTCAGTTTCGGCGAAGTAGTTCGTGGGATTCGTGTCCAACTTCATGACGCCGAGCTTCCGCAACGGCGCAAGCTCTTCTGGGATGATCTTAGTCGGGTCCAGCACATCGAAGCCGAACGCCAGTGCCTGGTCCTCATCTATGATCTGTACTGCCAGTTCCCATTCGGGATAGTTGCCGGTCGAGATGGCGTCAAATAAATCAGCACGGTGAGCGTCAGCATTCTTGCCAGCGAGGATTTGAGCCTCCTCCCAGTAGAGACTAGCCCGGCCCTGTTTCGTCTTCCAGTGCCACTTGACAAGTTTTGACACGCCAGCATCGGTGACTAGGCGATAGGTATGAATCCCGAAGCCATCCTAAACAATGGGTTAGTGATACAAGACAAGCCCAGTAATCCAAGTTGACATCGCCTACCATGTGCCGATAGCTTCGGGGAATTCCAAAGCCAGCCATTGCCCAGAACAGCGTGTGGAGGCTGCTCGGCTCTTGGGAGAAGAAGTCCCATGCCGAGTCATGAGCAGTCGCCGCTTGGGGAATCTCACTATCCGGGCTTGGTTTCACAGCGTGGATCAAGTCGGGAAAGCGGATAGCATCTTGACTGTTTCTCCGTTAGTTATTGCCGGCGAAGGCGAGTGGATGATGACATCGGAGTCGGAGCTCGGGCTGTTGGCCCAATAAGGATATGGTACGGGAAGCTTGATCTATCTAGGTGCACAAGAGAAGAAGTACGAAACCTAACCCACATGAAAACTGTTGAAAGCCGGTAGTGTTAGCATAATCCCACATGAAAGCTTGCTAATCCGCCAAGAAGCTAGTCTAGAGGCGCTACTTATTGTCCGAAACAAGTAATAAGAGACCCAGAAGTCATTTGAGATGTTTACTCACACTGCGATAAAGAGAATTAGCAATTTTCACTACGTGCAACTCAAATAGAAAGGGGGAGCTAAGATAGACATATTCCGGTGCCAGAGGGAAGCTAGTGGGTTGGTGAGGTCAGCAACTTTACTTACCACTGGGATGTTATTTCCGACGATGTCTTCAAAAGGAAATATCAGTATGTGTCAGCAGTGGGAATAGCCAGCTTTTCTCTTCTCACCAAAATTGCCCTCATCTGTATAGCTAAAATCTGAGTCAGTCATAGGGAAACGGGAGTCTAGACCATTGAGTTGAGCTTACAAGCGAGTTGCGAAACCGTGGACATCGCGTGCTGTATCAGCACTTCCTCGGGAGCCTGCCACAGTAGAGAACCGGACGAACATAGGAGTCTCCTTTCCGGCAGCCCCTAGAAAAGAGGCCGCCGTGATGTTGCTCCAGTCTCCATAGCTAGTGAAAGTGCCGTGAGCTCCGGCACCTCGAGCATGAACAGCACGTTCCGGGACCTGCCAGGCGTGTTAGCCTAGCTAGGAAGTTGATAGATGTTATGGCAAACCCATATTCTTTTCTTAGAAGGGCCACTTTTTCTCGAAAGGAGATTATCTTAGATGACTTACCCTCTCATGATCGAAATGGGTTATCTTCTGTCGAAAAATGAAGTCTTCGAGGAGAGTTGGGCCCCTATCTCCTGCTCTTAGGCTATCCTGGTCACTTATCTGTCCACCAACATCGTCGGTCAGATAGCCGGTACTATCGTCGACAGTGGCGTCCGAGATAGGAGTCTGCGGTGTACCAGCAGCTCGTGCGTGAAGGTTGACAGGATCAGCAAATGGGCAACCAGTCGCAGAGACTAGCCCCTGTAGCGCCAACATGGCGAGAGGAATCCTTATACGTCCCATGGTATAAGCTGTGGCTTAATGGAGCAGTGGACAAGAGACGGAAAGGAGGCTCAGGGGTGGTAAGACTGAGGAGAAAAAAGCAGGTCAAGGTATAAGCTCTTGATCATGAGTTGCTACTGAAGGGTAAAGTGATGCGTTTATATATCCGACTGCAAAATGGAAATAAGACGGTAAGGGTCAATAAAGTCAGTACATCTACTACCTAACCTAGCATTATTTTCTCGATTTGGATATTGTGATTAGCACAGTCATGTTCAATGGAGAAGCATGGTTAGGGTCAACCCCGAGGCAAGGGGGAGAATCTTTAAGCGTTGCTTCTAGCATGGGATTCTTTTTCTGCACTTTTCCCAAATACTCACCGTTACTATGTTCTGATCTCGGCCAACATAGGAGAACCCAGCGGTAGCACAGGACCTTCTCAATTAAGGAACTTAGTCCTAGATGCCCAAGCTAATAAAATTAAACTGGTCAAGTAGTGTGAGTAGGCAGGATATGATAGCATATACTACTCCGATAGGGCCTTTCACCTTCATTATAGCAACGTTTGATAGTAATCAAACACCAAAAGAGGTCAGTTTGGCCTACGAGGACGTGACTCGTATGACCTCACCCAATTAAGGTAAGGTGGGACGACCATCGGCAGAGACATGCGGCCGCACCCACAGGCGATCACGGATGGGATGTGGGAGGCGAGATGTATGAGATATGTATGTTCTTTTCATTGACTGTGAATTCTTCGCGTTGGGCAACAGCACGTCGTGTCGTCACCGGACCCCTACATACATCCAGTAGGGCACCACGGCGGCGAACATCCGGTATAATCCGGGTACCTACCAGTAGGAGAGCTGCTCGTTCTGCAACCCCCTGGTGGTACCGATGCTAGCTCGTCCCGGCATCGCTAAGGGGAAATTGTCCGTAGTATGCGATTGACAACGGCCCCGGCACCATGAGAAGCCTAGCCTAGTACGCGCGCTGCCTGTGATGTTGATTCGACGTCTCTCTCGGCGCCTCCTTGGCGGGACTTTTCCTGCACGGCTGTCACATCTCTTTCAGTCATGGTATGTTGACGAAACCCGCCCTGGATGTAACGGCACAACACGGCTCCTACCGGGTAAGGTAGTGGAAGCAGATGGCGGATAGGAGGTACCGCATGGAGGCACATGGAGGCACATGTACGCATACCTAGGCGAGAGACGAATCATGGGTCTGGGCTATGAGAAGCCCCACGGGCTCGGGAGCTGGGGGAGTAGCCCCATGGAGGTAACATAAACTCCGACGGTACCGTCACTTACCTGTTCATGGGTTTTTTGTTTCATCTTTGGGGTTTGTTCAAGTAGGTACCGATTTACCTAATATTGGTGCCGTGGTGGATCTCGAGGTGGGTTGGATGTTTACATGTGTTGACCCTGCAGACCTGATTGAGATCCTTAGATTACTCAGACAGTAGCATTGTTTATTCAACATCCATGTTCTGTCCATGTGAACACCCCGATATCCCCTGGGGCTATATGAAATACCTAGCAAAATAAGATGTTGACCTTGTGGGTATATCGTATACACCATCTAGAAACAGATACCTAGGTAATCCTATCTGACCGGAAATCTGACGATGGATAAACCTAGTCTAGTTCTAACCTACCTAGGTAGTTGAGAGATATCGTCGAAATCCGCAGCGTTCATTCATTCCACTTAGTTACATACCTACTTGATAAGTCATTTACTTATACCCTTGTTCGTGTCTGCCGATTGGTACCCTACCGTTACAATACTAATTATGGCAATCCCTCCTGCATTTGAGCGGATCAACCAATTATCTCGATGCCATTACGTTGTCTGGAAGCGCAACTCCGTTTGTTGTTGGAAATGCGCCCAAGACAGACGGTATACATGCCTATCCTACTCGACTAGGTAGTATACGATTCCATACATTGATTCCACACCAATGCCTGTGCCTTGCGTCATGTCATGTATAGAGAATTAGCCATGATATATCCTTCGGCCCTTTAGTTCTTCATTTTCCGATGACACGATGCCGAACGTCGGGCTGCCGTGCCACCGTCAAGCGTCATCCGTCAAGTGATGAGGCGCGAGTGGGCAATCCCACCGATCAGTACATCGTACGAGACTTATCCGTGCCAAGCGTGTGGAGCGTGTAGATCCCGCACTGTTCAAGAAGGATGAAGATTTTTTTTTTTTTTAAACAAGGCGCTTCATACTGTAGCTCTCTCTAGCCGACGACGGGTAGCATTTTGCGATCCACCTCGGCACGAGTTGACTGTTTAACTCGACTATGGTAGCTTAATCAATGTGTCGTC
Source organism: Nemania diffusa (assembly GCA_038501195.1). Lineage (NCBI taxonomy): Eukaryota > Fungi > Ascomycota > Sordariomycetes > Xylariales > Xylariaceae > Nemania > Nemania diffusa. Next base: position 3,886,265 of record JBBPUQ010000003.1, read on the forward strand.
ATGTCGGTGAGGAATACCATCATAACCTTGCTACCTACCTTCTCTTTTGCGGTTAGCACGGCTCTTTAACTTGTGTATCTCTCAGTCCTTATAACTATACCTATGGCCCTATCAGAGGCCTTGTTGTTGTTGTTTTGGCGGGGAAACAAAGCAGTGAGATATTGGATGCTCTAGCATAGACCGGAGGTATTAGTTTGCTGCCTATGGTTGCTTTTTCAAAAGTGGTAAGACAGAGCATGTCAGACTTATACATACTTATTGAGCAAGAGGCTCAAGAGGCTATAAATCGTTGCACCACACCATCACACAGTGACTTAGTAGTGCTAGTATAAATACCATCTATCTAGCCATAATACTAAGTTCTCGTATACATGTGCGCCCAGCCCAATGCTCAAACCCGCTCGCTCGCTTATAAATCAATGCGCTTGATGAAGCGAATGGGTATAATGTGCATGGCATAATGTCATTTCATTTAGATTGCAGTCGGTCGGCGCTTGCGCGGAGATCGACGAACTGAGCGGTCCGCAACGCCGCTTTCTACATCGTCAGGGACCAGAATCGACAATATCGACTTCTCAATCTCATCCCGACCACCCATCAACTGGTCCTCCTCTATCCAGCCTATCTCGACGGCATAGCGCAGGATATCGCTTGCACTTTCGAACCCGGGTACACTCTCGTCGGCCTCCGGGTCTAGGTAAGACCACATCTCCTTCGTCGTGCGTTTGAACGAATTGACTTCCTTTTTAGGTCCAGAGAAGTTGTCCACCATCCAATCGTACAGATAGGCAAGCCACAGGACGTTTGTGTACGGCTCGTGGATAGCCCATGTGATAGGGCCGTCGATGCCGTCCGTGTAGGGTTTCTTGTGGTCCTCGGGCGGGAGGCACACGCGGTCTCCTCTCAACAAGAATGATCTCATCTGCCGGTATACACGGCATTGCGCTGCGTGCTCACTTGTGAAGATGCTAAGGTCGCGCTCTAAGTCGTAGGCTACGGGCTCCGATTCGTAGTCGGCTTGCGCCCGTGAGAGGCCGTAGTCTAAAATGGTGATTTCGAGACCCGAGAAGCCGTAGCAGCCCGTCCGATCCCGTTCTTCCTTCGGGATGGGATTGCCTACTTTTCGAATGCAGAGGTTCCCCTCGTGAAGGTCTCGATGCTATGTTTGTTAGCATAGTATACATCTATACCTCTGTAGTCTAAGGAATTAGCAAGACGTACCTCGAATTCGATTCTCGCCTCTGCCCTTGCGAGCGCAATAGTAACATGGAAGAATATATCCCATAACTGATCAGCTGTCGCGAGTTCGAAATCCTCGAGTGCTGTTCCCGCATCCCCCAATTCCACGACCAGAAATTTCGTATCATCAAGATACCGACTAGGCGACGGATAGAACTGCAGCCGACCAGGATCTTGTCTCTTAAGTTTCTTCTGAAAGGCCTGGTGCGTTTCTAGTAGCTCCCGACATGCCTTTCCTTGCACTATATATCGCTCTTTGTAGACCACAAATCCAGGTATGTCAGCCACCCATTCGGAGATCTGGAGCTCGCCCTGTAGGTCGGATTCGCTATGCGGCTCTTCGTCTACAAGTCCAGACTTCTGCTGTGTTTTGGTCTGTGGCTTTATCGGCGATGACATCCTTATCACTTTAATGATGCTTGTTCCCCGCTCATTCGTGACTCGGTACACCTCTGCATAGGAGGCTTCTGCGATCTTGACGATGCTATCACCTGGTGGGCAGACTTCAGCCCAGGAGAGGACCAGTAATTCCTTCGCCTCTTCTTGGACATATGATGTAGGCGTGACCTCTGCTTCATTTTCTTGTTCCTCCTCTACCTCCTCGTCTTTGTCTGCCTCCCTTTCCTCCTCTTCTATTTTTGATTCAGGTGGTGTAGGCCCAGACTTCAGCGGTGTTAGCGGGTTAATATCCCTGTCTCTAGGTGGATCTACCAGAACAGACTGTCTCGTTCTCCTTCGTGGAGGTGCAGGTGATTCTGGAGAATGTGTATTTTCATCGTGAATTTTAATTGACGACAAATTCTGCGTTAACTTTGCAACTAGCTCGTCGTCATCGGAGTCATGCCTGTCTACCAGTCCTGTCTTTGCCGTCTGTACAGGAGTTTGGGGCAACTCGACAAATAGCCGACCAGCAGCTCGTGGCTTCTTGCTCTGCTTGCCATATCTCCGGGTTGTGCTTGATTTCGACATGTCCACGTTTATATATGATTGAGCTTTGTGAAGAGTAGTTACTTCATTGTGATTGTGGTCGATTTTCTGATTTCCATCAACAGTGACTGGGATTTATTTACTTATTTCCAAAGAAAGGCAAGCGTAATGCAGCGTCCCGGCAACTATGAACGCCACAAACTGCCCCACTTACCCCCTTAAAAATCAGCCTCAACCTACATACATATAGGTACGCATAAGGTTATGCATACCTACCTGGTATCTACTTACTGGGTACAGTAGGTAGAAGTGGGTCACCTATCTATGTAGATGGAAGCATTGGACCCCGGCTCTCGGGACCTTCTCCATCCACATCAGTCAGGCTTCAGCCCCCGATTCCGTGCGCTTCTAAGTAGGTAGCTACTGCATCGTTGCCGAATTAGGTGCTAGAGGTGATTTTGATCCCCTTTCGTCCTTTCTTTGTTCCCTCTCCCCCTTCAACCTTGTCGCGAAAGCAATTGCATTCTCGCACGAGAGTCTACAAAGATGGCCGACTTCCTGAAGAACATCCTTGGAGGCAACAAGCCAGCAGACACTCCTGTCGCGGCCAAGGCTGATTCTGGTACGTGGCTGTTCTCCTTTGCCGTTTTCTTTTCCTGTTTGCGGTCTTGAATGGCGTGTCTAGCTCCTCCGGCATCGTACGCCGCGAGTGATTCTCGTCGCAATTGAGTCTCTACCTATACTCGCAGCGCGGGGTCTAGGATAGCTTACACTATCGAGATGCACTGCTTATGGCACCAATGACATGTGCTGATCATAATCAATTGACTATAGATTTCGCCGATTTCGCGGAAGCGCCTCAACCCACTCCACTACCTTTCCAGACGGTCGCCGGTGGCTTGGCCGCCAACGGACCTGTTCCTACTGCGCGTCCCTACACAAAATGGTATAATGTACATGAGCGCCATAGTTTGAGCGAGTTTCGCACCGAAGGGCTCATCCTATCCGTCATCGCCATCATCTGCACCCTGCACTTCTTCGGCGCGCGATTGAACCGGACCAAGTCGAAGGCATGGGCAAAAGCTCATGCGTCCCTTCTGACTAATGAGTTCGCTCTCGTGGGCTTCGGCGGGTCGCGCCTCTCCGAAGATGAGTCCGATAAGATACTGAAGGAGAAGAGCTTGTTTGAATATGCTTCGTATGCCACCGGTCGACAGAACGTTGCTTTCATGGATGTCAAGATATCGCTGATGAAGCGCTTCAACCCTCTGGTGCTCTTCCCCGACTATATCATTTCCTTCTTCTTTGAGAGCTACCCTACACCCGAGGATTCTGTGGGCGCTACTATCTACCCCTTTGATGGAAGGGAGGCCCAAATTGTCCCTGGTATCCCCGGCGCTGCCGAACTGCGGAGCAAAGACTCGAAGAGCACCTACGATGGGTTCGTCTGGGCTATCGTAAACAAGAATCAAATGAAGCAGCTTCGGGACGACCGTTATGATGTCTCTATCACCTTCACCAAGGACCACGCTAAGCTACCTGTCTGGACAACTGTCATGAGCGAGAGCGCAGAGATCACCTCGGCTCTCCTAACGGACGAGCTGGTTGAGGCTATCAAGCAGGCAGGTGAGCTGTTTGACTACCTTATCATCACTGACCAACCGGTTGAGAAACCTGCGACGTAAGTTAAGCGATCCTCAAGTCAAGCTGGATGATTCCTAAAGTTAGATACTAACTCAACCATAGATTGGAAGAAGCTGTCCCACGCAAGCGCATCTTCCTTCGCTACCGACTCCCATCCTCAAACAGCTATGAGGACCTCCTCCCCCTCTTCTCTTACTTTGTCCGACTACCCGACCAGTTGGCATCGGCAGCCCACTTCCGCGCGGAAGTCCTGCGCAAGGTTAAGAGTGTGCGCGAAGAGAACATTAAGCAAATCCAGAAAGTAGCCGAGGAAGAGAAGGCCGAGGAACGGGCGCTCGAGCGCGACAAGAGCAGGAAGGCAAAGCGCGATGCTGAGCTCAACGCCCTCGACGCCAAGGCCCAGAAGAAATACCTCGAGAAGGAGAAGGAAAAGGAGTTGCGTAAGGCCGCCAAGAAGCAGACTGTGCGCGGATAAAAGCCCACTAGTAATGCGATTCTAATCGAATATACTATACTATACTATACTACCTACATGCTGGGATTCGCATAGGGGGGTTCCGGACCGGGGGTTAGGATGGCGGGTTTACGCAGCAAGGAGAATTAAAAAGGGGTTTATTAATGAGGCATACACGGTGGGACCTTTAAAAGTCTATAATCGGCACACTTACATGTAACTACTTTGAAAACCGCGGGGCCGGGCATACTAGATTCTAGTCGTTGCCAAGTGTAAAAACAACTTGTTCGAAGCATCCTTTCTCTTGCGGTCGTATGTTTTTTATGTACCGATCGATTCTCATCTATGGATGCAAGGTCTTGCTTCCCTACCGTCACTTGCGAGGCCATGTAGACAAACCAATGTGATGTAGATAGAGGTGCTATTCACGTGCCTCATGAAGCCGGCCTCGAGAGTATGTCTTCGACGCGTTTCACTTTGTCTTGGGCTGTCTGCTTCTTGTCCGTCCTGTGACATCGTCAGAATCATAAGAGAGGCGAGGGGGTGCTAGGAAAACTGTAGGACAAACCGGCTTAGGAAGAGGAAAACTCACCTTGTGCCGACGCGCATCGAGCTCTGCACTCGCACGACGCCTCGTGCGTGGACTACGCTGTGCGCCTGTCCGATCACTTTCATCACCTCGTCCCAAGAGCCTTCTGTGCGTTGAGATTCGTTAGTTTGTTGGCTGAGTGTATATTTCATTGCGCTCTGCTAGGATACATGTATACGTTGTTTGGTAGTCTTGTTCATTATGAAGATAGTTGTGACCGATATACTCAGCATGTGAGGTATATAGATTGTGCGCCTTTGCGCTGAGAAAAATACAGGAGAATATATGAGACGCTTTATCGACAACGTACCTACTGTTGTCCCAGCGGAATGCATCGTGTACACAAGCCCGCTCGCCTTGAGCAGCTTCTGGACCTCGGCCACTTCCTCCGCGACGGAGACGGAGCCGGTGCCGACCTGTAGGTAAAGGCTGGGTTAGATCCGATGCTTGGATTTCTTGGCTTAGTCTTGTTCGACTCAATTATACGCTCGAGAGCGGACGCATCACATATGGCCGGAGCCGCACGGACTCGGCGGGTGAGTTGTCATGCCGCAAGAAATAAACGCACCGGGATCAAACAGAAGTCGGCATAGCACCGCTCGGGCGTCGCGATATGCGCGTATTCCATTATTCGCTCAGTCAAGCCAGAATATGCTGCTTAGCAGGCTTTAATTATTCTCGGGGAATTATGAATGATATCTTTAGATGCGATTTGAAGTGATGAAATTGATGATATAGTAGTGGTAACGTAAAGATAACGAAGCTCCAGTGTTGTTGTGTTGTAAATACTTACGTCCGGCAAACTAAAACCCCACCACCGGCCCCGTCATCCCATGACGATGTCTACTAGCAAGTTCTGTCGGCCAACTCTTCCAAGTTCTTAATCATTAAAAAAGCACAACACAAATTTACAATCCATTTTATCATACCTTAGTCAATATTAGAAAAAAAGTAATTTCTGTAAAGAGTCAAATCCATTAAGGATGTCTTTAAATTGTGTTTTACTCTATTATCTAATCTACCTAATACAGAATAGAGAATTGTTTGTGCAGCCTTGCGGCTAATGTCAAAACATGTGCTGTTTTCGACGTAGTATGTATAACCAAGGACAGTGTTGTTCCTAAAGACAACTTTGTACCCGCCCGCCCGCAAATAACCAAAATCAAGCCTGATATAAACGCCGTCGCTATGTGTAGCCTCAAGCCGACCCAGCCGATCAGAATGCTTTTCTCTTCTCTTTAGCTTTCCGTTTATCCACCGCAGAATTTGAAACGGGATATGCGCGCCAAATAAACCTATAAAAAATCCAACCTGTCAGTCTAGGTGAGGAGCAACGCCGCCGCGAAGAACGCGACGAGTGCCCCGGTGCCCATGCCAGCGGCGCCACGCGCACGTTTTGCCTGGCTGGAAGCAGTATCTGCCTCAGCGACGGTGGCGTTCGTGCGTCCGACGGCGGTGATGCCGTTCATGACGTCCGCCGTCGTGATAGCAGGCCCCTCGCTCCAGAAGTCGACCAGCACAAACGTCGGCTTGTAGCCCCACTCGGCCAGGCAGGTCTTCGCGTGCAGACCCAGCGCCCCCGTCGTCGTCGTGGAGGCGCTGTTCGTCGTGGCGATGTCGTCGACGTCGGGGATCTCGATGGAGGAGCCCAGGTCGTCGTACACGAAGTGGTTCATGAGCGGCAGCAGGCCGGCGGCGAGCGCGGCCGAGGCCGAGGCCTGCGTCGTGGGCCGGTCGAGCGTGCAGTTGAAGCCCGACAGCGACGTGATGTCGTATGCCGTCTCGAAGACGTAGTCGAATTCGGAGAGCAGGTACGGGTAGGCGCTGCTGGCGGTGACGGAGGCGATGAAGGTCACGAGGCGCGTCTTGGCCGTGATCATGGTCTGCAGCGTCGGCCACGTGGTACCCGAGGGCGTGTAGCCGTACTCGGAGATGCCCGAGGCCTCGAACACGGCGCCGAACTGCGCGGCCGTCTTGCTGTCCGAGTTGACGATCAGGAGCGTCACCACCTCGTTGGGGTTGTTGTCCATCCAGTACTTGATGTCCGCGAGCCAGTCCTCCAGGGGGCCGGCGTCTAGCAGGCTACATAGTGTGTGGCACATCTCGATGGTGCCGTTGAGATCGTGGACCTGCAGCTGCAGCAGCCGTATGCCGGCGTCTAACGCGACCGTTGCGTTGTAGTACTGGGTGCCGGCCACCGAATTGCCGGTGCTGGCGTCTCGGAGGAAGGACGAATCATGGGCGCCCATGTGGGTGATGTTGCTGTACGAGCGGTTGCATAGCGAGGGTGAGTTGTTACAAGCTACTGTCGACGCCGACGTCGTTGTCGATGTTGACGTCGATGCTGATGCTGATGCTGATGTCGAACTCGACACCGCCGCTACTGCTGCTGCTGTTGTCGTAGTAGCAGCCGTCGCTGATGTCACAGAAGAGAAGAAATTATTCCATTGCTGTGGTGACGAATGTGCTACACCCGCGAGGGTCGCGAGAGTTGCTAGGTACGTGCATAGTGATGATGGGATCATCTCGCTGAGGCAATCCGAAAACAGGGGTTATTTAGTACACTTTTTCACCTGTGTATATTTCTGTACTTTTCATACAAGGGAAACGAGAGGAAAGAGATCAAACAAAGAAACCAGAGATGTTAAAGTAAGGAAACGGCTCTATATTCTCCAGCAGCGAGTGGTGCCATACTGTCCTTTAACTATAATTCAGATTGACAGGTCGGAGCGGTACGCTACGGATACCTACCTACGTAATGCTCGCTGCGCTTCCACTGTGGTGTTGATGTGCGAAATGCCGGACCCCCGGCGAATGGTGATCTACAGGGTCATGGTGGCTAGCCGTGCTGCAGGGCTAGGCTCCCGATAGGTTAGATCAGCACAGTTAGAGGGCGCCCTTACAGCGCTGTAAGGTCTGCAACGGCGCTGTACCTGGCCGGCGGCTGCGTATGCTGTGGAGTCTGTCTGGACTCTGAAGCTTGTGGCTGCGCCTCCACGTCAACCTTGGCAAAGGCGAAACCATGCAAACGCGCGTTCCGTTGCTCGAGAGTTTCAACGCAATTCTGCCGGGAGCTACAGAACTAGGTAGATGCAGGTCTCCATAAAGAAGGTTTTCATCCGAATAGATCATCGCGAACTCTATCCACACTCTTTGCTATGTACGGTAGATATTCTCTATGACATAACTAGAGACGTGCGATAATTTCAAGTAAGCCATGTTTGGCACCTCTCTGGATAGACAATGACGAGCCGAAATCAAGTTTGTTTGATATTCCTTAAAGTCATGCCTTACCCAAAAGTAAATACGAAAGCCCCATTAAAAGAGACAGTGCAACGTGCGGTTGCGATGCTAAGTACAGGCTAAGTATTTGTTATATACACTGTATGGGTCTTTCCAACCTCCTGAGACAACGACAGTCGGTATTCGGTATGGATTACTTAGCCACACACAGCCCCTTAGCTGCTTGTCTGTGATTGCTCATAGTAATCTGATAACGACAATCTATTGGCCCGTCTTGAGAGGACCTACCTATTTTTGGTGATTGGAAGGTTAACACGAGAACAACTAACCGCTAGTACATAGGCATCGTGTAAACTCGGAAGACAGGTAATAGCCCAATGAGAGAGGAGGTTGAGGAAGTCGTCACACAAACAAGCCGCGAACCAGACGATTCGTTTCAGAAAGATTATGCTTTATCTAGAGGAATAAACTGCCTATGTCCTGTTTTGGCAGTTACCGTGGTACAAGCATCTGGACTTTCTAAGCACTTTGGATAACTTAAAGATAAAACCATCTTTCGCGGGGTATCCATTACTAGCTATGTTAGTATCTCCTCTCACCAACCTTTTAATGACCAAGGCAGGAGTAGGTATACTACGTTGAAGGGGTAATATTTTGCTCAGGATCGTCCGAATACGCCTCCATGGCAGCCCGTTCTTCCAGTTCCTTAATCTTCTGTTTGCCTTCCTCCGTCGTAGCGTCTATTATCTGCTCTTGCAAGCTAAGAATACCAGCCTACAATACAGTCAGTAAATAGGCATGCTGACTGATCATGTCATAGCATATATATATATGTCTTCTTACCTCGCTCAAGAGGCCAACAAGATCCTCGGCCTCGGGCACTTTCATCTTGCCAAGGACCTCGTTGACCTTGTCTAGGCTACCAGACTCTAGCGCCTTTTGCATGTCCGGTGTAAAGCCCTTGAATATTTCGCGTCCGTGCTTCTCAGCTTCATCTTCGCTACCCTCCAGTGGGATTCGGATCTTGATCTCGGTGCCTGGCTCGACAGCATGTAGTTGGATCTGCTCTGTCTCGCCAGACTCGCCTTCTTCAGCCTGCCGCGCACTGATCTCCGCCGTTCGGCTTTTGATGCGGAGGTAAGTGTCTTGTACATCTTTATAGAATACATCTTGGGCTTGGTGACCCTTGGTGTTGATGCGCTTGAAGAAGAGCGCAACACCATCCCTGCCTAGCGCGCGGCAGTACTGAAGGAGAAGGGCTTGGTGTACGTAGTTTTTTGCAACATCATCTTGATTCTTTATCTGCGCATCAAACGCCATGACGAGGATGCCATCTGTTTCTTTCTCGGATAGAATACTTGGGTGCGAAGTGAGGAAGGCATGGCTTTCTCGATACTCCTTAGCCTTGATATTCGCGAACTTGCGACCATCAGCAGAAGCCTCAATCTCGGCATCATCGTCTCCGCCAGCAGCCGATGTCGCCTTCGCTTCGTCTAGATTGCTTGTGGAGTAGTTGGGGTTCAAGAGTTCGACTCTCCCATCGTTCTTCTCCCCTGACGTGGACGGTGTGGACTTTGCAACGTATGAGCTATCGAACCCTGTATGGATGCTCTCGCTTGTGATTCTGCGACCTTCCTCCTTCTCCAGCTCTGCCAGCTTTTCCAAGAGCTGTTTCTGTAGATCCTGCACCTTGTTCAGGTGGTTCCCCAGTTCCTCAACCATGCCGGTGTACCGGTTCTCGACCTTTCTTTCGTTGAGCGTAGTGTTTATCTGGTCTAGCATGACCATCATCATCTTGCTATACGTAGGGGGTTGCTCTAAATGATCTTGGAGGCCCTCGGGTCGCACAGGTGGCTTATCGTCTTCGGGGTCACCAGCAGTCTCGATGACGGCTCTAAAAGCCATCTCGGCGAGGCCCGCATCAGTCTCGGCAGTATTAGCTTGGAGAGAAGCCAGAAGGCTAGATATTCGCTTTATCAATCCATCGTTTATCTGGCGCTCGTACTTATAGACCTCGATCTGATGTCGGCGCTGTTGGCGCTCCGCGTGGATCTGGTTCTGCTTGGCACGGATGAAGGACCGTTTATCGACGTTTGGGTGGACCTCGATATCAGAGTCATCGCTGAGCTCCAGGTTGTCCTGCAATGAGAGAGATTTGGTAGTTAGCCCTCGGTGCCAGCTCTTATAAATATCGACGGAGAAGTAGATAGCTGGTGTCGACAGCCTCAAGTAAACACTCACCCACTTGCTGTAGTCTACAGGCATCTTGGTTTATATTAGCCGGTCGTAACAAATACGCTGGTCTGAGGAAACCATCAATTGAAGCAGGGTTTGTAGGCCTGTGAGTCCCTTAGAGGCTACCTAACCTCTATTAAGGACGTAAGCGGTATGACTTGTTCTGGTATATTCTATCTAGAGGGATAGCGGCTGCGGGGTGTTTAGCAAAAGGTACCCTATGTAGGGAGGTGCTATGTAGGCGCTACAGTACTCCACCCCACCTTAGGTAGGTACATAGGTTATTGATCCGCCAACCCCACTACATATGCGTACCTACGTAGCTAGTACCTACTGTCTTTTAATAGCAGTTTGTTATCGATACTATGTAGGTAGTGAAGATGTGTGTTAGGTACCCGCTTGTAGGGATCTCGCATCTCCCTGGTCAGCCGCTACAACCTCACTGCTTTATCTACATTGTAATAAATGAATGTAATCTTGTCGGATTTATTTACCTAGGCAGTCTACTTGTAGTAAAAAGGCTATAACCCTATTTTATCTTTTTATTCTTCCAACACCATATCTTCGACACGAGCGGAACGCCGATGTAATCCAGGCAGTGTTTCACGGCGACTACTGCACAGGCTTGTTTGAATAATAAAGGTCGCGAGACACTAAGAACGCTGGCTGCTCGAGTATTAAAACATCTACCTAATAGACTGATAGAAGAAGAACGTAAAAACACAATAATGTCGATATTAAATATAGTAGGTCGCCCTGTAGACTTCTCCACACTACCTTCCTCGAGGGAATGAATGCAAGGACCGGTGGGTATTGCGTAACAACAATCACCCTCCTCGCGTGGTTAGCCCAAACCACTGACTCAAGCAAACACAAGAGAGTATTGTGAAAAAATCTTCACCCTTCGCCCGGTTAGCTCAATCGGTAGAGCGTGAGACTCTTAATCTCAAGGTTGCGGGTAAGTCGCTCCATATGACGAAATGTTCATTTTCAAAATGCTAACAGTATCAACCAGGTTCGACCCCCGCATTGGGCTCAAATCCTAATGCCTTCTAGCTAACTAGAAGTGGTAACCATTCTTTTTCTTTCCTTTTCTACTTGTCCTTTTTATATTCTTTATTTGCTTGCTTTTATTTTTGATATTTTTTCTTACCCCCAATGTATATAAGCTTAAAGAGAAATATCTTAATTTATGTTATATTATTCACAGATCTGTAATATTCTATACCTTAGTGAGAAACCTCCGGCCATATATAACGTTTCTAGACATTGGACGCAGAATCCGTTTATAGTATATCAATCCAGCACGGGTATACGCATAGTTCCGCTAGACTCAGCTACCTCAGTCAATCAGTAATATTCATCGCGATCGTAACCTACACTTATATAGGTATATTACTTATGCTAGATATATCTTAAGCATCGCTCTGTCACCGGGCTTGAAATTGGTCAGCCTTCGCAGGGTATTCTAGCAACCTTCACGCCACAACAATTCTGATACTTCCTTCGGACATGGCCGGAGAGAGGTGGCCATCATGAGTGGGCGCGTGGCTCAGCGCACGTTACATCACCATTGGCGAAAGTGAGGCACTCCAGAATGATTGGCTATCTGGAACGCATTGCTTTTTATAGGAAAGTGGGCGGTTTGTCAGAATAGACCAGGCCTGCGATTATTTCTTCGTTCAAGCCCAGAATTCGACATCAGAAGAGATATCTAAGCTATTTGAGAAGATCGTGTTGTTGCTTCACTCAAAATGTCGATTGGAAAGATAACGGCATCCGCCATTTTGGCGCCAGTGGAGGCAACTATGGCTCTAGCCAACCTCAACTTTGACTTCTCTCTTGTTCAAGTCAAAGCACCGGAGGAATATCAGCCTATCAGGGCAGCCCTTTCTTCTGTACGCACTAAAGAAGCCGAAGAAGGATCTTTTCACATCACCGCTCGGAAGCTAGGTGCCCTCTTCAAAGGGGTAGTCCCGAATACTAATAATCTATTTCGGGCGTATGGACTTAGGGCCAGCGAAATCATCCAAAATCCCACTCACAACCCGCGAGGGACCAAGGTTGACGGAATCTTTATGGATCAAATTGGCGCCGACGGCACATCGATTTGGGCAGCGGCTACTTCCGGAAATGATGCTATTGCTGTGCATCTTCTTGCCTGTATGCTGGCAAGACTTTGGACTGGCTCGCAGGCTACATCGCTATGGGTGGAACTTGTGAAAGAGCGACAGAAGATTCTATTGACTAATGAAGCGGATGATCCTTGCGCCATCCCTTCTCTTTCGGCTTCGAAGATTTCTCTAACGAGAGAGCAACTTGCGATCTGGGATGCTAGTGCTAGATCTTGGTTGCGCACGGCAGATCAAGTCAAGGAAGTTGCTCAAAAGCAGTTATTGCTGATTATCAACAATCTCGGTATCGGAATAAACAATAGAACTACCGTCTATGACAGTGTCGTGCATGTCTGGACTATCGCAATGACCATGGTAGATCGACTAATTGGGGGGATCCCGCAGAGTGTGACGGAAGGAGGAATACTCCTAGGGCTTTCGTCCTGGCACTTATATCCAGATATGATGGTGGTAGTCAAAGGCTCCAAAGTTATCAAACAGCGCGATGACTTGATTTCGCCAGGTGGAATTGTTACGCTTGGTTTGAAAAGTTCTAGAAAGCCGGATCAAGGTATTTTCTGGTCACTTCCACTATCGTTCCACAGATACTACGGCAACCCTCTTATAGTCAAGGGCACTTACAGTGCTCATTCAGCTCGGGTCTCGGTTGACGACCTATTCTTAGTGGGCCTCGGAAGCCTTTTGAGTTACTGGCTCGGCGACTTTGCTGAGCTTGTGATTGGAGCTGAGATAATCTCTCTTCTATACTCAACGATCGAAACAGAGCTCGGTCCAATAGCGAAAATAAGCTGGGTAGCGATCCTTGCATCTGCTGCGAATAAGTATATTGCCTCAATTAAAAGCGGCGAAACGGGACAAATTCAACTCGTCAAAACTGGACGTAGGCGCTACGGCGGCTTCCTCAACCCAAACGCGCCTGTACCTAGGCTTTTTGGCCTGGATAAGCCATCCAACATCTTGTCCGTTATGGAAAGCGACGAGGGTAGAGTCAGCTTTCTTCGTTACATGGCTAGAGAATCTGGCACGAAGGCTACTTTCATCATACAGTATAGGAGCGACTCGTCAGATATCATTGATCACAGGATTGAATGCGCTACTGTGTCTGGGTTTAGTACACGCAATACGGCTACGAAGAGAAAATTTAACCAATCCCACTGTGGGACACAGAAGGAAAATGTGCACACGCCTACTCTGTCACGTTGGCTCACCGGCGAGGGAAGCAATCAAGATATTGCCAAGCGTGCAAGTATATTGGCTAAGAGCGGCGAGCGGATTCATTCACTACCAAAAGGAACGAGGATGCCGTGCTTCGGTAATTACTACTGCTGGAGACGAGCTCCGGCCGAATTACTCACCGAGCTTGGTCAGAGTGCGCATTTCGACGCCAACCAAAACTCGGTAGAGTTCAGGCTCATACTTGGGGACCCAGAATCCGCAGCATTGTATGTTGTATTAGGAAGCATACTTGACGAATCCAAAGAGATGAAAAGTATCCCTCCAAGTTCTATTCGCCATGCGATAGCGCAACAGCACGTATCCCCCGTCAAGTTGGCATGCTATCTAGATGATTTTTCGGGGAACTACGGAAAGAGGAACCCTCTACGAGCATTAGCGACAATTTCTAGTATTCTGGATCCTACCCAGGGTGCAACAGTACCTCTTGGACTTGCATCACGATATATCGGTAAGACGAGATGGGCGGAATCCGCTGCCGCCGCTAACATGGGGGCATCTCGATACCGCTCACTGATGCCGTACACACTTTCACTACCAGAAGCATTCGCGTGCATCATAATGACTGAGTCTGGATCATTTGATTTCGATCCCTCAACGCTAGAGTCGGTGATGGCAGTATCAAGCGGAAATTCCCTTTATGTTGCCAGCCAGCTGCTACATGATCCGCTTCATAACACAGCCCAGCACATGATCACAATGATTATTGGCAACCTTGGAAGGCCCGGAATCGCACTTCTAGTCCCTCCAAAGGAGCCTAGAATCCGAGAAGAGAATGATTGGACATGCATTAACCATGATCGCTTTGATGGGAAGGAAGAGGATTGTTTTCAATATACAACACTTCATCTTAGTCTTTCGGACTGGCAGATGCCCCTCAATTATGGAGAGCATGGACTGAGAGACTCAGAGGTCTCTTTTGTCGAAGCGCTTGTATCTTTGCATGATCATGGAGAGTGGATAGCCGATCTGGATGTTCTGGGGTCGCTCTCAAGCCCAAATCTACATTTACTGAACTTCGTGGCCGTATCAACGATGGACGGTTATAAGCCAGATCACCGGGAATGCAGTAACATTGAACTCTCCCAATTCGTCTCTGTTGATAGGTGGGAAGAGCTACTAGAGCCACCGATAGAATTTGGAGTTGTCAGAGCTTCAGGTAATTGGCAGGCTCGGCTAGCGGCAACTGTCTTAGCAGTGCAGAAAGGCTACCAGACATACGTTGTGCCAAAGACAGCGTGCTGGGGGTGTTGTTTGCAGTATCAGGCTCTTACGCAAGCCGATGAGGACGAAGAAGAAGATAAGGAAGAAGAATATAACGAGGAATATAACGAGGAATATAACGAGGAAGATGACGAGGAAGATGACGAGGAGGAAGAATATTGGGCGTGTGTGGAGGATAGGAACGACTCGGAACATACTAGTCGCGAAGGAAGTACAGTCGAAAAACTAGATATTTGGACGAAAATCTTTATCGCTTGAAGAAAAGCTAGGGACAAAAAGAAACAATATTGGAATCAAGACTCGGCCTTGTTCATCATTGCAAGATATTTCGATGGTTGTAAGGGTGTGATTATAACAGTTGTGTTGTTGTATTTGCATGGGATAAATTGCAATTATATATAACTGTTCCAAATATGGGGGTTGAATCGATTACTATATATTATTCAATCTACATCTCACTTTCTGCTACTACTTTACTTCAGTACCCTTCACTGCACTTATTAAAACAGTTTTTAATATTAAATAGAGTTGCTAGTTTTAATTAATTAGTTATATAAACAATCGGTTTTTATTTTAACAGATATTTTTCACTAACTTATTTATAGAAAAACAGACGGGATCCCGAGTTCTCCAGTGGGTATGGTCGTACGTGGCAGAGTACAGTGTTGTTTAGGTTCATATACTAACGTATATGCTGGTCCCAGTATGCTTTTATGATGCTTGAGTTGAAGTCTTGGATACGCAGCCATATTGAAACTTCACTTCAATTCTCTAGGCTCCACACCACAAGCTTCTATCTCGCTTGTACTTCTATTTTGATATATA
Source organism: Nemania diffusa (assembly GCA_038501195.1). Taxonomy (NCBI): domain Eukaryota; kingdom Fungi; phylum Ascomycota; class Sordariomycetes; order Xylariales; family Xylariaceae; genus Nemania; species Nemania diffusa. The sequence continues at coordinate 3,902,013 of JBBPUQ010000003.1, forward strand.
TAGGTATATATATTACCCACTCCAATGGGACTTAAGCTTTCACATGGAAAATTAAGGACTCACCTTACCCACTACTATGATCCGTCCCGTGCATATTAAGTCTAGCACAGTCTTATTGACCATCCTCGTACTAGGCAGTGGCTTGTCAAGAACAATTATGGAGTGAATGGAATCGCTTAAATAAGTAGGATGAACAAATGCAACTTTCGCATCTTTAGGCTGCAATATTACAGTACTGCGCCTCTGAAGATATCTGGCGCATTTGTAAGCCGCATACCGAGCACTGCCGACTTCCGAGTTAGGATATATCGTGATCTCTTAGTATTAGTAAGTTTGCGTATTGACTCTCTTGTTGCGCGAACTGTCCGAAAATCTCGCCGTTGGCTTAATTCTATACGCACGCTACCTAATACTTGTGTCGGACAGATTCGTAATTCATAGGTGTCTCGTTTAGCTACTACATATATACCGTAATTGCTCTAGAGTCTAACTATAGTAATGGCATGTATTATTTGGTCGTGATGTTTTATATCATAACGCCCTGGTCGTCAAGATAAAGTTTCTCCATTCTCTGGCTCCTAAATCATTTGTCCAATGAGAGTGGAGGAGGTGGCTATTTACGGAAATGATAGCCGACAGCCCTACAGGTAACATCGCAATGCAGCAGCATGTAGATATAGAAAGAAGTTTAAGATACGTCGTATGAAATCCTTATCAATTAATTTAGATCTAATTTTGTACTTATATAATAAAACTGCAGATTGCCTTCGCCACTCCGTGCCAGTGCATCTTAAGACCTTACCTTGGTGGTTATTTTGGAGGAGCTGAAAAATGACTAAAAAATACGAACATACGTCGATTATTCTTGAATAGGAAATAGTCCTAGTAATATAGATAGTATATAAGCGTTGTGGCATGCTTGGCATTGCTAGAACTAGTTTAGCACCACGGTGCTCAGCCATTGGGAACACCAGCCGGATCGCCATTCCGCCTCATACCGAGTAAGTCAGCCTTGGGGATAAATACTCAAAAAAAAAAAAACGTGCTTCATCGGGCCGTCTCCGCATGCAACGCTAGAAATACACCTGATTCACCAACCCTTCAGCTGGTCGCACGTGAGCATTCGAACTGTGCCGTAGTGGTATAAGTCCCCGCCTCAATCATTCTTTAGGAGAAGCCTCTAGTGGGATTAGATAGGAATTACGGGAAATGACATGCCTAAGAATTGTGATTAGAGAGGTGTTATGTGACGTCAATGGAGGCTAATACGGAAAGTCATCATCGTACCGATTAAGGAAATCTATCACTTAGTAAGACTTTGAGACTCCGGGAAGTTTACCATCGACCTCGCCGCCCATACAACCACGAGTTCAATCCTGCCATTATGAGCTACATAGCCATAGATCGATCATACCCTAACTACGGGTTGATAATAAGTATATAAAGAGAGAGATGGAACCCAAAGCCTAGTATCTATATCGAAGAAACCATCACCAACCTCATCTAGCTCACCTCGATCAAAGTTCCTCGGCATCACATTCTCCATCCCCTTCTCCCACTCAAAACAGTTTAAAAACAACATCATATCTAAAAACATGGTTGTGATCCTAGCAGCGGTTTCAGTCGCCATCAAAGGCCAAGGAGGTAGTTCATCTGGCTCTTCAACTGTCAAGAGCGAGACTTCCCCAGCTCCGGCACCAACGCCACCACCAACAACCTCGTCGTGAGTCGACCCCCTGATTCCGTAGAAAGTAGTAGGTTATGCTAATAATTCCATATTAGTCAACACTGGGACAGTCTACAGGACGATTGGTCCAATTATTGATCTACCAGATGCGGCGACTGGCTAATGATTTCTCTTCGTAAGTCTAACAAGTCATAGAGAGTTTGAAATCTTTAAACTTGCTAATGAATCCTTATCTAGGAGACTGCCAAATCCGGTCGACAATTATAGTCAGCCGGTCCAGGATGTGACAATGACCTGGACTTGAAAAATCAAGCTGGCAATGCGTGTGGCAACACTGTATGAACTATGGGAAGGAGAGCATGGTTAAGAGGACAATGTATAACAGAAATGTATAACAATAGACTTAGATGGAGAGTTTTGGCTAAAGGGGAGGGGAAACATACCCAGGGTTCACATGGTATGTTAAGAGGCTTGCTTTCTTTTCTTTTGTTGGTTAGGCGGTATTAAAGGACACAGACTCACACTCGTTTGTTCATTCATTCATCACATAAATATAGCCAGATTCTTCACCTCGCCAGTATTACACTAGACGCAGTGATAGAAATAGATCGCATTCTCAAGGTAACAAGAATACTGGGAGGAACACAACGCAGTCTATTAGTCTAATTAACTCCTTGAATACCTAGGCATTCCTGTCACGGTCCCAACCGTGAGCCTATAGTAGCTGCATACAGTAAAGGTTTCCCAACCTTGACAACGTTCTACTTTTGTATTCTGCATGGGTGGTGTTGTGGTATAGCGTTGCAGTTCTGTTCCGTGACAATTCCGTAAAATATCCCATCACAAAGCCGCCCTTAGGAAGTACTCTAATCGTGACTCATGAAGATTATTTCCCTCTGTGGTACGCCTACTGAATGATCGCTCTATCACGCCAGCGATGATCTTTGAAACAAGTCGAGGTCAAACCCGCCATCTTCAAGTTCATCATCACTCAAGTCAGTCACGAATGTTCGCGCGTTCTTGAGAATCTGCACCCCGTTTCCATCGGCGGCGGGGATGGAGATATCGCAATAAGCCATGCGGTACGCGTCCGACTCGTAAGTGCAGAGTCTCGGGACGTACTCAGGTTTGTCACACAACCACGCCGCGCCCTGGACCAGTGCCTCTTCGCCGTCGGCGGCGGTTGCGGGCACGAGCGCCGGGTACGGTCCCCACATCTTGATTTTCCAGCCTTTGATGCTTGCGTTCGTGAGAAGGGGAAGGGGGTTTGTGGCCTCGTCATTCCACATTCGAATAACTCTGCGCAACACGTTGGGGACTTGCAACGATCCGTAGAAGAAGAAGTAGAAGGGCTCGAAGGTGACCACGGGAGTATCGCTGCCCTCTTTTGATTCGTTTCGAGGGTTGCTGGTTTCGTTGTTGCCATTCTCGTGGTTGGTAGCATCAACAGCGCCTCCTTCACTCACACCCTGGGTTGTAACCGGAGCTGTGATGTTGCTAGAAACATGTTCGGAAGTGATGTCGATCTCTTCGTTTTCAAGGGCGTCGTTGGCGAGCATGTAGAGTGTATCATTTGTGGCTGTGGTGGATAGGCCACGGATGGCGAGGATAGACGCGTTTATCGCATTAGCTTCCGCGATGGGTGTGGACATTGGATCCTGCGCTATGATGGGTGGTAGGGTAGTTATGGTGTTGATTGGATCTTGTCCCGGGGCGGGAAGAGACCCAGTAGCAGAGGCATTCTCGTTGCAAGGCATTGTGGTCTAGGTAGGTGTGTATGTTACGAATAGGACTTGTGGGTTGAATGTGGTATGTTACGAGTAAGACTTGTGGGTTGAAGGTGTGTATGTTACAAGTAGGACTTGTGGGTTGATTGTGGTATGTGTTCGGTTGGGTAAAGTAATTCTGTTAAGCTTGTTGCTTGCTATTGTAGTTTGCGACAGTCACGTTTTTATTTAAATACCTAGGTACTCAGTTTGATAGGCAGCTCCAGGACACTTCTGGCACGTGTTGGTCTCTTGTGGAATTTATCTATCTTCATATATGAACCAACCCACAAGGTCTCAAAGAGACAGCAAAGCCTTGTAGCATAACACTCAAAGGATCATCAAAGGATTATCAAAGGATAAAGAGGTACCTAGTTGGTAACACGGTCGTAAGCATCAATAACGACATGAGCTATGCGCAACTACAAAGTGACTAAGCTTGCCTGCCGCCGTCACTTAACAATGCCTTTATAACATAATACAAAAGATAGTGACACCGCAATCACAACTCCATCACCCTAAACTAACATACTCTACAAACAACCATCTGTTTTCTTTATTTTGGCGCCTGGCCCTCGACAAAGTCTAGGGCTTGCTCTGTACTAACGCAGTTGATGGTGCTGTTCTTGTTCCTAAACAAGACACCGTAGCATTTATCAGCGACGAGCACAATTTCTGGTCGGAAAGTAGTGCAGATAAATTGCGTCCCAGCAGTATCTGAGATGGACTGGAGAAGCCCGGCGACTGCTGTACGGTATTGCGCGTCTAGGTTGGCATCGACTTCATCGAAAATGACCATGGGGCTAGATTCGGTTTGCTGGAGGGCAAAGATCAAGCAAAGAGCGCAAAGACCTGTAGGTGGTTAGTATATATGAGTAGACGTATACTGACTGCTTGATGTCAACTTACTCTTTTGGCCACCGGAGAGCTGCTGGATACGTTGCTGCTCATCAGCCACCTTCGAGTTGAACGAGACACTGATGCCGACGCCTGTGTAATTCTCTACGCTGCTCCGGTGTTCTTCGTCTGACTCCTCGGGATCTATACGTCTATCTGTTCGTCTTTGGATGACAAGGCGACCATGGCCAGCGGGTACGAGTCGTTCAAATATTGTCGCAAATTCCTTCGAAACTTGCTTGAATGTTCGCTCGATGGCTTCGTCTTTGCGCTGATCTAGATGCTGCACAAGCTCCTCAATAGATTGCTGGGACTGATCGAGCTCTTCGCGGCGCTTCATGAGTTGCTCTTGCTGCACAGTAAAGCTGTTATATTGCTCTAAAGCTTTTTTGTTGACGTGCTTATATTTTTTAAGCGCATCTGCGACCTTCTTCAGGCGGTTGCTGATCTGGATTTTGCGTGCATTAGTTAGTGGTGTCTGCCGTTGAGAAGATAGGAGAAGCTGTAACTTACCGTCTTTGCATCTAGGCGTTCGTACTTGAAGGCATCATCAGGCACGATGCCAAGGTCACGAATGTTCTTCGCGCACTCAGCAGCTCGTGTCGTGAGCAGTGCCTTCTTCTGAATATTACGGTCTATCCTTTTTTGCTGCTTAGCAATCTCTCTTGCAATCTCTTGTAGCTCTTCCTCCTTCTGATCTCTTTTCTTTCCTAGATTCGCGACTTTAGACTCTGTGGAATCGAGCTGCTTGTCGTTCTCCTGGAGCTGGCTTTCTAACAAAGCTGTCGCGTTCTGCGACTTCTTGAGCTCCCGTTTTGCATCTCTCAAATCATCACTTCCACTAGAAGCACCCTCAATGGCCTGGCTGGTGAGTTGATCGAGCTTTAGCCTAAGGTTGGTGCGCAGATCAAGCTCAAGCTTATTCTTCCGGTTCCCCAGCTCTCGTCGATTGGCACTAACCTCATTCCATTCCCTCTGCAGCTCTTGTACCTGAGAGCTGAACTGCTCTAATTGTCGCTCTTCGCCGGCTGTCAGAGCCTTCTTAAAGTCTGACGCCAATTCCGACTCATGAGCGCTAAGAATATCACCAAACTCTTTCATATTCTTATCGACAAGATCTCGCCGTCCAATGGCCGTCTCGAGTCGATCTCGAGCTAAGGCAACTTGACTATTTTTCGTGTTTAACTCGGCGCGAAGGGGCCCGTGACTGTTATCCATCTGTCGGAGTTGCTGCTCTGCTTTGCGCTCTTCGCCCTGCGCAAGGCTGACTTCTTGATCCTTCTTTTCTAATTCTCTCTGAAGCACAGACGCGTCTTCGTGCAACTGATCGTATCTATGTCTCGATTCTTGCAAAGAGTGTAGAGCATCCAGCCGTGAATTGCGGGGGTCGATATACCCACCCGTCATGGCACCTCGCTTGTTAGTAGTATCACCATCAAGCGTAACGACGTTAACCCCATGACTTTTAGCGTACTGGCTACCTATGGTTAGGTCACGGCACACGATGGTAGTACCGAATACTTGACGGAAGGCCTTTTCATATTCTGGGTTGTACCTGATTTTGTTCAGTAGAGGTATAGCGTCTTGTGCATTTGGTAGTTTTGCGGGCTTCGGCTGTAATCTTGATAGTGGCATGAACGTGATTCTGCCACCGGATTGCTTCTGTAATGCTTTCACTAGGAAAGTGGCCGTCTCATCGTTATCCACGACGTAGTGAAACAAGCTAGCGCCTGCAACCTGTTCTACGGGTAAACGATACGCTTCGTCAACGGTCAACAGCTCTGCTAGCGTGCCATAAGCACCAGGGATATCGTGCTTTTGTTTGAGTCGGCGGATGGATTCCAGACCAAGCCAAGTGTTGGAGTCCATACTCCTTCTTAGGACATTCTCGGCCTTGGCCCTTTCTTCTTGGGCATCTAGGAGTTCTTTGTCTAGGGTGTCGTCTTGCTTACGAAGTTGTTTGATTTCTTCTTGAAGCTTATGAACGACATCCTTGGCCTTATTATACCTTTCTGAGAGGGTAGCTCGATCACTGCTAAATGCGCCATTCTTTTGACGCAAGGATTCTATTTCTTCCTCCAACTCCTGAATGGATATCTGAATATTGTTGACTTGTTCTTCGGCGTCGAGACGCGTTGCTTTTTGTGTGCCCAAGGTCATGTTTAGGTCGTCTATTTCTTTTTTGAGCCAACTGTCTCGTTCGGACTTGGTCCGAAATTGGGTGCCTCTCGTCTGCTTTGTGAAGAGACGTTGTCTCCCAGCTTCCGCAGTGTCGAGAGTCTGTCTTACTTCTGCTTCTTTCCGCTTCCTCTTTTCTAACTCGGGCATTAGTTTCCTGAGCTCAGTCTCCTTGGATGAGATAGCCTCCTTGACACGGTTCAGCTCGACATCGTGTTCCTCCTTTGCCTGCTCTTGAGCTGACAGGCTGTCTGATAGGCTCTTAACAGCGAGTTCGGCCTTGGCTCTCGCTTTGGCGTTATCGCGTCGATCTTCTTCTAGTTGTCGGCGATCGATGCGAAGGAGCTCCATCTGCTTCTGTAATTTATGGATCTCCGCATCTAGCGAGGCAATGACTTTCTCGCCTGCGTTGTAGCTATCACGGTTCTCGTCCGTGTCTTCGATGCCACCTTGACGTGACTCTTCCAGCTCCTCCAAGGCCTCTTCGACTGCAATTTGATCCTTGCGATGGTATGCATATTCCAAGCAACGGCGCTCCCGATCTTTATCTTGATAGCCTCGAAGCTCCTCTTTCTCTTCCTCTAGCTCACTCAAGCGTTCCCTGATGTAATCTAACAACTCGTCAATTTTGTCTCTCTTATTGTTGGTATCGGTCATAATCTTGAGGGATTCGGTCCGACGAGATTCGTAGACTTGTGTACCAGCGACCTCTTTGAGAAGGTTCAGTCGGTCCGACTCTTTCATGTTGGTAAGGGCGGTGACTCGACCCTGGGGCACAATATAGTATGGGTTGGATTTTGAAAAGCCTGCCGTCTCCAACAGATTCGTGACGTCGACTTTGGTGACAACCTTCTTGTCTAGTGAATACTCGTCTTTCTTGAGTCCAATTGTCCGGCGCAAAATAACCTCTTTGTTACCAGTGTGAAATCGGTCGTCACTATTATCGAATATGATCTCGACGTAGGCAGACATGACCGCAGAGCCGGAACCTTCGTGCAGCAGCGCCTGGCGTTCCTCGCGACTCATCTGGGTGTAGGCATCGCTCAGGACAAATCGAATCGCAGCAAAAAAATTGCTCTTGCCCGAACCATTGCGACCGACGATGACATTAGTCTTTGGTGAGAAGGGTTCCATGACCGTCTGGTCCTTGTAGCTGCGCAAGCATTCCATTAGCATGCATACACAGTGAAAAGAGAGCCCCTCGCTGGGGCTGGTCGCCATCATCGCACGCGCGCACCCACCTTTTGAAGCCCTGAATAATAATCTGCTTGATATACATGGTCGCGACAGGTGCTGCCGGACGGGCAGCGCGTTCTGTGTACTCAAAGAATTGTCGCGATATACATGAAATTGAATAAATCGGATGGGGAGTGCTGTGCGACAATTGCTAGGGCAAAAATCAGACAGAGGTTGACTTGTCACGTAATTATTTACGGACGCGTTGGAGGCGCGAACAACTGATGACAGTGGGGGAGGGATTCATTCTCTCTGGGGTGGAGTAGTCTACAGAGTATTGCGTACTGTACGCAGCACAGGTAAGTACCTTGAAGTGTTGCGTCGGTAGGCAGGTGGACTGGGTTAGTGTGGCGCACCCATACATGTACTTATGTTCGGATTGGCGTTCTTGTACAGAATAATCAACACAGCCACAGTCCGAGCAGGTAAATAGGGTCCTTAGGCACATGTCTACATGTAGGTCCTAGGTCCTAGGATTTTGGTTTACTACAACAACAGAAGTATGGTATATACTGGTATCTTTCTTTTTCTTTTAAATATCATCTACCATGGAATTTATTTTGTCTGTAGGTATCAGGCAATATATCCTACAAAATGTTATTAGCTGCACGAAACTCTTGCTATATATCTCTTCTACTTTAGGTACCTAAGGTATATACCTTATGTAGGTAGGTGGGTATGCTATATTGGTTGCCTTGTTCAAGTGTGGTGAGCATCTGCCTTAAGTACCATTGCTTGCCTTGTACTATCACTGTCGACATCAGGTAGGGCATACTAGCAATTACCTACATACCCGGGTACTTACAACCTTCCCTCAGGTCGAGAGGTACATGTAGGTAGATAGGCCATACACATGCGCACATCTCTACATAGGTACTCTTAAAGTCAAACTTACCTATGTAGTAAGTTGATGTTATCAGTATGCACCGTTAGATTTGTGTAAGATGATCAAACTAATAAAGGCTTGTGGCTGGATTTTTTTAATTTCTGATCTTGGTTTGGAAATTGGGCCCTGCGTCGATCATGGTGAGGCTTCTACATGACTACAGTGTGCCTACAGTGTGTATTGTTTTACTAAGAGGTACCTAGCTATCAAAACAATGGGTTAAATCTATGTGGTGTTTGAGTATAAATGCTTAGCAAGGGCATATTAATTAATACAAAAGGAAACAAACGTAACATATACAATGAACATGTTTAAAAAAATCCACAAATGTTGAAAATAGATACACGCTATAAGGTTAATGAGGTGTGGTATGAAAAGACACATCATCCACAATGAAGCCACATTCTTTCCCCGGGTTATCTGGAGTTTGGGTTGTGCACAGCTTGTAGTGGAGCCGCTATTACACACCTAGTCCATTGGTGCATCACCATTCCTTCACAGGGTAAGGTGTTTGTTTGTTGTAGGTACATATGGATGAATGAATACCTACCACCTCCTAATCCTAACAAAGCTTAAGACTACTAGCAAGTAGGCTCGGGATAACAAGTAATATTTAAAGGTATAGTGAAAGGCTTTCTTAATATGATACATATGTTATGTACCTGTAATTAAGCAGGTACATGGTAAGAAGGTAGCAAAGAAGGTTAAATATTAAAGTACCTACATAGGTACTTATCGAGTTACGTTTGCTCAAGATCAAGACAACGTACCTTACCTTACTGTAGGTAGGTTCCTTAGGTACTTGATAGGTATCTCTTTCATGTACCTCAGTACCCGCCTTCTGCCCAGGACTTGGTACCTAATGTGTTGCCTAGGTACCCTGTCGGTAGGTATCTATTTATGTATCTATACACATACTTGTGCTGGCTGGCAGGTAGAACTTTATGTAGGTGTCTGCATCAGCATCAATTGCTTAGCTGTGCCATTAGAACCGATTATAGATATGAATAGATAGGGGAATTAATATAGGTAAAAAAGTAGAAGAGATTTTGTAAAAAGAAGCGTTTAAATCGGGGCTTGATGTGTGACCTGAGTCAAACAACCTCTTTTGAAAAGGGTGCTGGGGTGATCGGGCTTCCGGCTGCTTGAGGTTCAGATAGGGACAGGGATAGGGTTGGGGGTGTCGCCATTCAACGATGGGCTAGGTATTTTGTATGCATAGGATGTAGGTAGGTACTTGAAATAATGGCAGTTGGCGAGTGGGACATAGCAGGCATAATCGGGCAAGGCGCGGGAGCTCGGACCAGAGAAACGCAGAAAATGTAAGACCCACCCCTGCCACGGCCCCCATCCGCCATCCTTGCAGCTACCTATAAAAGTATCAGTCCAAATACAAGAGGGACCAGCGCGCCGACTCCAAAAAGTCATACCTGCCTCGAGCTGCACTCCGTTTCCACTGCCGAGAAGCCCAGCAGGACAACCACACCACCGGCCCTCCCTCATCTGCGCACGTACCACGTCGAGTGCAACCTACGCAGCCATACACTTATTCTAAACCTGTGCACCACCAGGGGTTGTACTAAATCCCACTTTAGTGTCTTACCTGAATAAGGCCCAGTAACGTCCGCTTTAGGCAATGAGCACTTCGATTTGCATCACCACCGCTAAGGCAGCTACTAACTCGAGCGCCGTCATAACTGAGCATATGTGAGGCAAGACCAACCACGGTGCATCAGCAAACAGAGGCTCTTGGCAAGGTTCATACCTATCTTATTCCATCTCATCTACCCTTATTTTCATTTTTAACTACTTTCTCTATCCTACGAACACGCCTCGCCCTCGGCTTTCTACGATCCCGATTTAACCTTATAAAAACTATAAAGCGTAAGTGTGGTTCCTCTCTGCTTATGGATCCTTCCCTTTCATTGCACACTCACATGCTACTTTTATTATTTGAATTTCCTTACTTGGCACCAAATTCCCTTAGGAACAACAACACCCGAAGTTAAACTGTCTTCTTGCTGCTATCTGTCTTTGTACTACGAGACATTGCATACAACACTGTTCTGTATTGAGGTGCATTGCTTCCTAGACCCTTGTTATGGCAGGGAAGATGGGAATGTGGGAGTTACAGTTGCTTGAAGCTGTTTTGGAACTTCGTAGATGCGCTGGCGCATTCCAGAGGACGGAGACAAGTGCGCTCTGCTACACTTTGCTATTAGGCTCCTCTGTTCCTACCCAGCAGGCGCTTTCCTGTAGAAGGGAAGAGCTGCATCATGTAGCTCCGGCCAGGGAAGACGCTCTTAGTCACCTTGTCTGACTTTAGCCCCGATCTATTCCATTTCATTTACCTAGATTTGGCTATACCTCTGTATAGTAACTGACAGTATAGATAGAGTAGTATCATGAAATGAACTGCCCTCGGATATTGGCCTTACAGCCTAGGAGTGACTAGTAAAGATGGCTTCCAGGTGAGTAACACTCCTGTCTTTTCAATAGGGACTATGGTATGCTAACATCTTCTGTGCATCACAGACTTGACCGCCTTGTAACGTGAGTTTCTCCAATCAGCCAATATAGCACATCTCTCCTGCACCCATGTTGCTGATCCTCGCAGATTCTAAGCACCTTACTTGCACAGCTGTGACTGACCACCGTTTTAGGATCCTGGAGACAGGCAGCACCAAGCTAATCAAAGACACTGCTGTTAATCAGCTTGCAGATTGGCAAAAGCAACATCCTGAGGAGCTCTTCAACCTTCTTTCGCGAGTGGTGCCATACCTTCGACATAAGGACTGGGACACTCGATCTACATCCGCCAAAGCTCTCGGCAAAATTATCGAGAATGCTGCTTTCTACGATCCCAACGAGGATGAAGATCCTACAGCGGTACTGAAAGAGAATCTTAAGATAGAGAACGGTTTTGTTAAGAAGGAAGAGGATGCCACGTGTTCACTCTCGACTGATGAGTATTTCAGGCCTGAAGAATTAGATGTGTCGATGATACTTAAATTCGGCCGAGAACTACTGCGAACTGGTGCTCATGTCGATTACGGTCTTGCAAATCTCGACCCACAAGCACGATTAACACATTTGAAGAAGACTCTCAATGGCCGCTTAGGCTTACTGGGCAGGCCCTTTGAAGACGATGAGATCCCTATTCCTATTGAAAAATCCGCCAGCCCATCTACTCCCCTGGAAATATCTCCCCATAATGGCGTACCTCGCCAGGAGAACTTTGCGAACTCTGGCCCTAGCCAGCTAGCGGAGGACTCAGGGTTAAGCGCTAGGCAAAAAAATGCCCTGAAGCGCAAACGTAAGAAAGAGGCGCAAAAAGCAGCGCATGGAAAGGGTGGCTTTGGTGATCTTTCGATTCGGCGATCTTTCACAGCTGGTTCTGAGGGATTTGACGAAACGGCTCTGGCAGACAGCGATCTGAAGAAAGGCACAAAAAATGACTATTTTAGCCTCGACAGGCCTGCGGATATTGACGAGGACACTAAGATTGTATCTGAGTTTAAGGGTCCCACTGTTCTGATCAAATCTGAAATTGAGACGGAAGAGGAATTGGAAGGCTCCGAGTGGCCGTATGAACGCCTATGCGAATTCTTAAAGCTCGATATTTTCGATGCGCAATGGGAGACTCGACATGGCGCTGCGCTAGGACTACGAGAAATTCTCCGAGTTCATGGTGCAGGCGCTGGGCGTCTGAGAGGCAGATCGAGGCTGGAGAACGATGCTCTCAATAGGAAGTGGCTGGATGACATGGCTTGCAGGCTATGTTGTGTCCTTATGCTTGACCGATTCACGGATTATGCTTCTGATACCAGTGTCGCACCAATTCGGGAGACGGTGGGCCAATCTCTAGGTTCCTTCTTAAAACATATCCCAGCAGAGTCCGTGTACAACATCTACCAAATCCTCCTCCGCATGGTCATGCAACAAGATATTGGTGTCGACAAACCCGTTTGGGCTGTCTGCCATGGTGGCATGGTCGGGCTACGTTATGTTGTAGCGGTCAGAAAGGACTTGCTTCTCCAGCAGATTCATATGATCGACGGTGTGGTCCAGGCTGTAATGAAGGGTCTCGGAGATAATGACGACGACGTCCGTTCCGTAAGCGCTGCTACCTTAATACCTATGGCACAAGAATTTGTTCAGTTGCGGCCCGGCGCCCTGAATGAGCTCATCGGAATTGTCTGGGAAAGTCTCTCTAGTTTAGGCGACGACTTGAGCGCCAGCACAGGCAAGATTATGGACCTACTCGCCACGCTTTGCGGGTTTCCAGAAGTTTTGCAGGCCATGAAGGGCTTAGCTGAGCACGACGAAGAGAGTTCATTCACGCTTCTTGTCCCTCGACTTTACCCCTTTTTGCGACACACTATCACCTCTGTTCGTCTCGCCGTCCTCAAAGCCTTGATGACATTCGTCGATCTCGGAGAGGACTCTCAAGGATGGCTTGACGGCAAGATTCTCCGATTGGTTTTTCAAAATATCCTAGTCGAGCGCGATCCGGAAACACTGAAGATGTCCATACAATTATGGACTGCCCTAGTCAAGTGCTTAGCAAGAAATACAGAACAACTGGCTAGCGAATTCGCTCCCCATATTGATGCGCTCATGCAACTTACGCTTCATCCAGTTGGAGTGTCTCGCCAACCAATCCCCATGAATGGTGCACTATTTCAGAAACCATCTGGAGGTACTTACACTGTACCTTGGGTAATCCCTGTTGCAACCCGGAAACTTTCGGATGCCGAAGGAGGTGAAAGGGCAGCGAAACGACGTAGGAAGTCGACGAAACTTGAGGACGCCCCAACTGCAGCGCATTCACATGATCTCGACGGCCACATGATGCAGGGTGACGTTGATCTTGTTGGCATGGACACACTCATCCGATCCCGTGTCTCCGCCGCTGGAGCAATGGGTCTAATTATGTCACTTGTACCATCACAGTATTTGGAAGCGTACGATGCTCTTCTTATCCCAGGCCTTAGCTCTTCGTATGCATCAACGCAACTTAGTGCCTGCGTAGTCATTGACGAATACGCCCGCAGCTGTTCGTCGCTACAAGCGGATAACTCTAGGTATGCGCGCGAGTTGGGTAAAATTATCGACAGTGACCGCCCATCGCAGTACCGTGACCTGGTCAGCTATGTGCAACGAGTTCGATCGCAATGCCAACAACTTATCAATCTCTTCCGAGATCATGGCAAAGTGTCCCAACAGAAGCTTCCCACATTGGCAGTGGTAGTACAAGGTGAAGCTGAGGCTGGACCTGGTGCATTCGCCCTTGCTAATGCCGAGAAATGCGTGACTGATGATTATGAGCGACTTAAGAAGGCCATGGCACCTGCCCAACGCTTAATCGCCCTCCAACAACTTAACGAGGCCAGGCAAGACACTGTCACAGCTATAGACGAAGCAAAGGCTGCCAAGGAAGTGCGCGACACCCGAATTAAAGCTGCTGCTGCATGTGCGCTTATCGCCATGAAAATGTTACCGAAAAAGCCTAGCCCGCTCATCAAGGGTATCATGGATAGCATCAAACTGGAGGAAAACCAGCAACTTCAAACCCGCTCTGCTGGGACAATCGCCCGACTAGTTCAACTTTTGACGGAAAAGGGTCGTCGAGGGCCAGCGGATAAAGTCGTTGCCAATCTAGTGAAGTTCTCGTGTGTCGAAGTTGCTGAGACACCTGAATTCCCCATTCACGCCGCCAAGACGAACGTCATTCTATCAATGTCTAAAGAAGAAGATAGAGTTGATTATGGGGCTGATGCGGCAAAGTTTGCCCGTGAAGCCAAGGGTGCTCGTATTACACGGCGTGGAGCTAAGGAGGCTCTTGAGATACTTTCTCGAACCTTTGGCGCCGAGTTGTTTACGACGGTGCCGAGTTTAAAAATATTCATGGAAGGCCCACTCGTCAAAGCCTTCTCTAATGAACTTCCTCTTGAGACCAAGAATCCGGACAGTTCATTTGGTCAGGAAGTGGTTGATGCAATGTCTGTCATTCGAACAATGACCCCTACTCTACACCATGCACTTCACCCTTTTGTGATGCAGCAGGTTCCTTTTGTGATTAAAGCCTTACACTCCGAGCTATCAGTTTTCCGGTATATGGCTGCTAAATGTATGGCAACCATCTGTAGCATAATGACAGTTGAGGGAATGACAGCATTAGTCAAGCAAGTACTGCCTTCTATCAACAATCCGGTTGATTTAAGTTTCCGTCAAGGCGCCATCGAAGCGATATATCACCTGATAGCCGTCATGGGGGATGGCATTTTACCCTATGTTATCTTCCTCATCGTTCCTGTCTTGGGCCGAATGAGTGACTCCGACAATGATATTAGGCTTATCGCGACCACGTCTTTCGCCACGTTGGTCAAACTAGTTCCCCTCGAAGCTGGTATTCCAGATCCTCCTGGGCTGTCTGAGGAATTGCTGAGAGGACGTGATAGAGAGCGCACTTTTATTGCGCAGCTCCTGGATCCTAAAAAGGTTGAGCCGTACCAAATCCCAGTCGCTATTAACGCAGAGTTGCGTTCTTATCAGCAAGAAGGTGTCAATTGGCTTAATTTCCTGAACAAATATAACCTACACGGCATCCTTTGCGACGATATGGGTCTAGGTAAAACCCTTCAGACCTTGTGCATTGTAGCTAGCGACCACTACTACAGAGCCGAGGAATTCAAGAAGACAGGCGCGCCAGAAGTACGAAAACTTCCCTCCCTTATCGTCTGCCCCCCTACCCTCTCCGGGCACTGGCAGCAGGAGATCAAGACTTTTGCCCCCTTTCTTACCGTTACCTCTTTCGTTGGACCACCAGCAGAAAGGCGGGCCAAGGCATCTCAATTCTCAACAACTGACATTGTCGTTACCTCATACGAGGTGTGTCGGAATGATACAGATCTTCTCGAAAAACAGAACTGGAATTATATCGTACTCGACGAGGGTCACTTGATTAAGAACCCCAAAGCTAAGATTAGCCTTGCGGTCAAGAAATTAGCCAGCAACCATCGACTAATTCTTACCGGCACGCCCATTCAAAATAATGTATTAGAATTATGGTCTCTCTTCGACTTCCTAATGCCCGGGTTTCTAGGTGCTGAGAAGGTCTTCTTGGATCGATTTGCAAAACCTATTGCTGCTAGTCGCTTTAGTAAAGCCTCGTCTAAAGAACAAGAAGCTGGTGCATTGGCCATTGAGGCTTTGCACAAGCAGGTTCTACCCTTTTTACTTCGGCGGCTAAAGGAGGAGGTATTAGACGATCTGCCGCCTAAGATTTTGCAAAATTACTACTGCGACCTTAGCGATCTGCAACGGAAGCTATTTGAGGATTTTTCAAAGAGACAAGGCAAAAAGCTTACTGAGGAGGCGAGCCGCGATGACAAGGAATCCAAGCAACACATCTTCCAAGCGTTGCAATATATGCGGAAACTGTGCAACTCACCTGCACTGGTCATGACGCCCAGCAATAAGCTGTACGAAGACACACAACGCTTGCTTGCAAAATCAGGAACCAGCATAGAGGACCCCATCCATGCTCCTAAACTCACTGCCCTAAAGGACCTATTGGTTGATTGTGGCATCGGCGTCGAAGGTGCCGATGCGAATGATCCTCTCTATCAACCTATCAAGCCGCATCGTGCCTTGATCTTCTGTCAGATGAAAGAAATGCTAGACATGGTTCAAAACACGGTTTTAAAACGCCTGTTGCCTTCAGTTTCGTATCTACGTCTTGACGGATCAGTTGAAGCTAACAAACGACAAGACATCGTTAACAAGTTTAACAAAGACCCATCTTATGATTGTCTACTCCTAACTACTAGTGTTGGTGGTTTAGGCCTTAACCTGACTGGAGCAGATACCGTCATATTCGTTGAACATGATTGGAACCCACAACGCGACCTTCAAGCTATGGACCGAGCTCATCGCATCGGACAGAAGAAGGTCGTGAACGTGTACCGCCTAATAACAAGAGGCACGCTAGAGGAGAAAATTCTTAGGTACGTCACCATTGTGCTAGCCTTCCACTACATGACTAACCCCTTTACAGTCTACAGGCCTTCAAGATTGACGTCGCTTCCACCGTGGTGAACCAACAAAATGCTGGTTTAGTAAGAATGCCCAATTCTCATTACTACTCAGAATTTCCTTACTGACTTTTGGATTAGGGAACGATGGACACGGATCAAATACTGGACCTATTCAACTTTGGTAGTGATTCGAGCTCAAACCTCATCTCCGAGAAAGCGAAGGACGGCATCGAAGGTCGTGAAGAAGATATGGTAGATGTTGAGACGGGAGATGTTCGGGCACCAGGCAAAAAGGCGTGGGCAGACGACCTAGGAGAATTATGGGATAATCGCCAATACGAAGAAAGTTTCGACTTAGATGGCTTCCTTAAGACGATGCAATGAAGTACATCATAGATACCGTACTAAAGGGCTTCAAGAGGAAGCCTATAGGAGGAAATAGCACGATCTGACCTCACTTCAGGATGCTGCGAGAGCCCCAAATGTATTGTTTATAGTGTAATTATAAAAGGTGGGGGCTCTCCGAAAGCAATGCCTTCGATGAATCAATCATGTTCCTTCTGCACACGCTCTCGTTTCCTATTTCCTTCTACTCGTAAAACACATCTAACCCTTACGTGACCAAATCTCTAACTAGAACACGGGGACACCTATCGGGGGGGCTAATGTGATATACTATACGTTTAATCTAGTGGTGGATTAACAGTATCTTTTTTCCATCACAGCACCCCTTCTAGGCTCGACTCTAGCCAGGTAAACTAATGTTTAAAGGATGGGAAATGAGAGCGCGCTACGTCAATTAGAGACAACAGTGCTTCGCGCATGAATTATCTTATAGGAAATATCGAAGACTGCCAACGATTATTCTTGGCAACTTGTACTTATCTGATCAACCGCATTCCCCCCTGCGGGGAATACTCTTTTTGCCAACGAGCGCTAGTATAATAACTGTTACATTATGCTCCCAAGTTAACACGGTTTGAGGTAGAGATAATCGTAGGAATGGCCCTTCACCATCGTATTTTTATGCTCCTTTTGTGGACCCGAATTTATAGCTACGTGTAAATGACTAGGGTCGCTAATTTACCCAAGATAGTCCTGTGCTAAAACCTATTTTTGAAGATGCACCACTAGTATCGTACAAAGTAGGTATAGCAAAATTGTCCACCGCATCCCAAAGTGAAAGATAACACAATAATGACAAGGAGAAGAAGGAAGATGATAATAATAATAAAACACCGTACACCACGCTTTACCCCCTCAATAGTATAGCCCCCGCCGCAATCGCGGGCTCAGCGGACGCCGCTCGGGGATCCGGATGATGGGCGGCGCGCGGCTGCGCCCGCGGCCGTCGGTCGAGTACGTGTACCGCGACGACGACGCCGCCGACGTGGAGGAGCCCTCGAAGGGGTCCCCCTCGAGCACGGAGCCGCGCTGCACGCGCTTCTCGAGCTCGCGGCGCCGGCGGCGGCGCAGCTCGTCGTCGTAGTCGTCGTCGAGGCGGAGCTGCTCGAAGAAGCGGTCGATCGACGCGTCGCGGCCGCCGCGCACCCTGTACATGGTCGCCGGGTGCTCGTGGACGACGCGCGGGCGCATCTGCCCGTCCTCGACGCCGCGCTGGTACGCGTGCTCGCGCATGCGCTCCATGTTGCTCGCGACCGAGTCGCCGCCGTGGGAGAGCGGGTACGGAGGCGCCGGCGCGCGGGGGGCGCGGTGCGGCGACAGCGAGGCGCGGTGCGGCGGGAGCCGGGGGAGACCGCTCATCCTGTGGCCGTCGCCTGGTCGCGGATGGGGGAGACGATGCCCTGAGTCCCGCACGTAGCTGTGGTGGTCGGATACCGAGGATGGCGGCGTGCCGCCGCGGCGCGACCTGCCTGACGAGCTGCGCGAGCGTCTAGAGTCGCTCTCAGAGCTGCTGTCGGAGATGGCGCGTATTGCTCTCCTGTCGTCCCACCTCTGGTTCTGCCGCTGTCCTTGACCGCCGTGGGGTTGGTTGGGGCCCTGAGCCATCGGTCTATTTTGGTGTGCGGGATGATGGCCTGCTGGATGAACGCCCGGTGGAGGACCACTAGGTGGACGGCCGCCTGGTGGATGAGCGCCCGGTTGATGGCCTGGAGGACCACCTGGGGGACGACCACTGGGATGGCCGCCTGGTTGGTTCCGGTTTGGCGGCGGACCCTGAGGGGGACCATGACCGGGCTGCGTTTGAGGGGATGCATTATTCGCATTCGCCGGGCGAGAGGCGTTTATCTCGAGCCCCTTTTTTCTGGCGTTCCAGAGTTTAATGATATCAATGCCCGGTCGTGGGAGCCGTTGGAAGTACGCAGTCAGGGAAAGGCGCTCATAAACTCTCTTCTTCTTTTTGTGGTGGTGGCTTCCGCCGCGAGATCTCCGCCTTGATGACGAGATACAAAGAGAGTGCTTCCGAGTAGGCCCATGATACTGATCCAACCCAGTGTAGTAGAAAGGCTCAATCGCCCTGAGTTGGTGGTCCATCTGCGCCAGGACCCAGTAGTAGCAGTCGCCTTCCGTCTCTCGACTAATAAGGTCATCGAGCATTTTGTCAACCTGGCGTTTTAGCGCCGGCGGCAGTGAATTCTTTTTATCGATGACGTCCTTTGTCGACCGATTCAACTGCCGGACCTTTTTGGCCGCCGTTTGATTTGAAATGCCGTAGTCTTCAGCTCTAATGACCCTCTCCCAGCTAGGTCGCTTGAGCTGGCCTTGCTCGTCGAACGCTTCTCTGTCAACCACCCTTTCAAACCGAACCACCCTGTAGTCCGTAAGCTCCTCTTTTTTATCGGCTTCTGAGAGGACACTGACATCCTGGATCTGATAACTCGGTCCTCTGCCTGGATTTATGTTCCTCGGTGGACCCGATGGAACAGCCGAGTGTCCCTGCGGGTGCCCTTGCTGGGGGAACCCCTGAGGGCCTGGTTGAGGGCCATGCTGCGGGCCACCTTGCCGACCGGCCGGACCTGACGTGGGCCTATTAGGTCCGTTGGGTCCATTGGGCCCGTTAAGGTGATATATATCCGGAGCCATTGAGGCGGTGTTATCCCCCTTGTCACCAGTTCCCGTGACTCTTAGAGGGAGGGGAGTATGGGATTGAGTCAGACTCGGGCGAATGTGCAAGAATAGTTGAAGCCTTCCCCAAACTCAGATAAGTCTTAAGGTCCTCTTATGTGCACGTGTGGATATGCTTTTGAACTCTAGTCGGCTCCGCCTAGGGTGCTTTATATAAAAGTAAGGCGAAGACAAGATGGGTACAACTTAGAACGGCCATGGAGAGGAGGGGAAATACGGGGTAAATATAAAGAAAGAGCCGCAATATCTGTCGGCTCAAACGCAAGCGCTCTGTCTCCTCGTCCGTCTTTCAGGCATGACTAGTCTTATTGATCACCGCAGAGCGCATCTCCCTTGACCCTGTGGTCGTCGTCTCAGCCGAAGTCTCATCATTGGCCGGGCATCTATTCGGAATGCAGGATACGGGACAACTCGATAATGGCTGCTGTATGTGTGGTGGTCAAGCACAAACGCCCCTCTGCTGAGCAACATGCGGGGTGTAAGCCCAGCGCAAGGAGATACGCCCGATCATGGTGTAGGACGGGCCACGGAAGCGACCCCAAATACTAGTTACCTAGTCGCTCGTCGAGAAACAAGGTGAGCAAGACATCCCTCGGTCGCGAACCACGCGAGGCAGCCAGCTACGTGGAAAGATCGACAGCCACCTCGCCCTGCCAAAGTGCGTATAAACCTGCCTTATGATCAAATCGGCATCTGCTTTTAGAGACGGGGCTTCAAATACTGGCGGTGTACGCAAGGGAGTTACCCCATGCCCTTGGGCAGCGCTGCAGCTCTACATCAGTCTATCTTCCATGCATACTGATAATCGTCATTATAACGTGTGCTCGTGTAATATATGGTGGAGCTGTCCCCAGAGAGGTCTTTTGCCGACCGACTGGACGGGAAACACCTACTACACCCTAAGGCGAAGTTAACGACTTACTTACACCTGAACCCTAGCTCTTGGAGTTGGAGTGACCATCACGCTAGCCTATGTTGTACACGCCCAATTGTTGGTCTGAAAACGATTAGTCAGTATGAGAGGTGTTATCAACACGAGTAAGATGACAATCCCAAAGCTGGTCTGAACCCCTCACTACTGCCCTGACCCATGCGCTTAAGGCGAAGGAAAGTTACCCCTCATCAAAATATTGGTTGGCTTATCATAAGATGATCGATAATGTAGCGACATGCATTGCATTACTTCATCATGTGTATTTGGTTTCATTCGCAGGCTTTGGGTTGATGTTCAGCAGTATTCCCACTTTATCGATGCGGCTCCATGGAATCTAGCTGTCACCATGCGGTGAGCAAGCAATATAGATTCGGCAAGCTCGGAGAATAAGCTAGTACATCTCATTCCAGCGTTGGTTTCGGGCTAGGCCTCACTTTAAACACGATAGATGACAGCCTAGCTTTTTCATCGTTGTTATTACACCCGCCGGAACAACAATGCAAGGGCTGTCTAACGAGACTTCGTTAAGTTTAACAGATAGATAGGGTGATGCCCTAGGGAAGCCAATGGATTATACTGCCCGTCTCCCTTCTACACATCCCATCGCATCAATAAGTACTTAGTTTCGGGACCGGGCTTGTCCGTCTAGAAGGAAAAAAAAAGCAATGCCGAGTATGCTACCGTAGTTCTGGGCTCAGAGGTGCGTCTTCTTGTCAACTACTGTATGCACTGCCTGCATTCTTCAACATAGCTGGGCGGGGCTAGATATAGCCGAATCAGACTTGTACCATAAATGGGCGAGAGGCTGAGACAAACTAACAGACCGGGCGTTCACCTTCGAAGGCTGAGGCGCTGGCGGAGCTTCCCGTCCATGCCATGTGCCGAGAAACAGCATTGGTACCGCTGGCGCATTGGTACAGAGTATCTAAACAGCTCAGATAAATAGTCTCAAGTGTGACTGAATGTCTCTAAGGGAGCTTTCAAGCTCATCACATGGCTTACTCGCTTATGACAGGGCTCTGCGAAAGGCTTTTTCTCGAATTTTCTCGCTAATGCCTCTGCCTTCACACGCTTTTGTGACATTAGTTTGTTGTGATACTTTCAGCTAAAAATCACTCGCGAACCCTGCGCTCGTAACCAGTCGCGAGGTGAAGTGAATGTCAGTACTGCAATGGCCCGATAGGATTTGCACTTCAAAACGCCACAAACCAATGCCCGAAACGATAGGCACTAATGCTGGTTAGGTAGATAGTCCATATATACCTACATGAATGCTACAAATACCTATACGTCAGGTTCTCTGTCCTTGGTGTAACCAACGAGAAGTCACACGCCTGTGTTCGGCACACCTTTTGCGCTTTGAGCATTGGGCTAGGTCCTCGCATCCTATTAGGACTGATATTAGGAGGACGGTGGCATATCAGCCTTGTGCTCAGTGTCTCTATAAGCACCTAATGGCCGTAATAGCGTTTATAAAGCATGAGTGGCCTATATATACTTTGTGTGACACGAATCTCTGAAACTTGATATAAGCTTCATTGCGAGTCGGTTCAATACTACGCGTTGCAGCAAGCGCTCTAGAACCGAGAATTACTAACAGGTTTGGATGGCGCGCAGCGTACTGTAGGTATTGAAATCCGATCATCTCCCGAGGTAGTCCTGCGAAGATGAGCTAGGTGGCAAAATGGCGTTGTCATGCAAGCACCTAGCCGTTATATTGGGCTCTCGACTGGACGTTTTGAGACACCTGTCTCAGTGGCACTTATTTAGTACACGCAAGCCAATAGCGACGACGTACTCTTATACCCGATTCCTGGCAAAAAGAGAAGAGGCGGTATAGCCTAGGTATTCTCGTTTACCCTGCAGTTGGCAAGTCTGAAGATGTTGTAATGGCGCTGATGCTATCAGATCACAAGGGCGGTGTTACGGTCGGGAGTTTCCCTATAGTGCACAGCGTACATGGCTGCACGTATTCACATACACGACGACGGCCTGGGTGGCTCACGCTAGGAGAATAGCGAGATTGTACCACTTGACATTCTCGTGGGATATGAGACGATCCGGAATATTACCCTCTCGATTCGTGCGCTCGTATGACGGTTATTGGAGCTCTTACAATCACTCCTGGCACGCTGCATGTTTGTTACAAAACGGCAGGGACAGTAAGCAAATATCAGGCACAGCCTGCTAGTGCGTTTGTTTTCTCTAAGCATAAACTCCATGCTTGAGCTTGCTCCAGTTGTCCATGTTCGCCCAGAATTTACCGTAATCATTCGGCAATCTTGGGCGCTGCCTAGATCTAATCTAGAGCTGGCTTCTCCGTTGGGTATACGAGAAGAGTCGTAGTATGCAGTAAGAGTCGCATTTTTTGGCGATCGGCATGCAACACACGATCAGCAACTTGATCTCGGGGCCATAAAGAAGAGATGTGTTACATCTAGATTGTAGGTTGTCATATGAAAATGTGTTTCCGTGCTGTCAAATGTCCCTGGCGAGTCTGACAGGGCCACGACGTCAGCCATAGGTAGCCACCCATTCGCCTACTTGAGATCCGGGAACAACGCGCGGCAAAGCGCAGAATATTAATATATTCTATGCCGACGATTCCCCCGCAATCAGGCCGCCGCACCGCCATTTAGACATGCCGATCGTGGGAGAGGAGGGACACGCAGATACATGCGGTGATGCAACCGGCCCGAGATCTTAGCCAGACGATTGAGTGTAGATGCTAGACAGCTGTAGTTGATGATCTTGTCTAAATCGCCAAGTTGCTCAAAGCAGGCTATGAGGATCTTTACAGAGCATTAGCCCAGCTAGAGAGATATCACCCCATGCCCCTCTACCTTGGGGTAGCATTGCATAAGCGTAGTATAGGTATACCTCCGTCGCTCTAGAAGTACTTGATTATACTGTACATTTCATGGCCGAGCATTATGTGGCTTTGCCCGATGGATTGGATGTTTCGGCCACGACAGAGAATCCTCGGCTTGGCGATTTTAGCGGCCATGCAGTCGAAGCTTGGCTCGGCTATACGTACTGCGTAGTAGATACAGGAGGTTTTTGTATGTTGCTCTCAATTTTCTTATGTTACTGTAAAAGACCCATACCATGAAAGTAGCTGAGTGTCTCGCCAAATTTCAAATTATAGAAAAGGAGGATAATTGGAGAGGGAATCACCCTATGGACGACACCTGCTATGGGATACTCTCTCTGCCCATCTCCTTAGTAGGTACTTAAGGTATTTGATAGAGATAGGCGACACAAGGAACCCTTGGAAGGCTTTGTGACTTATTAACTAACGCAGCTACCTTTTATTCAGGTACTTGCCTCCTACCTCTAAGATGTGTACATAACAGCCTTCGCACCTGCCAAAGGTAACCGGGCAGATATAAGGAAGAGCTGTATATAAGACCTACCTAGGTAGGTACATCCCCTCCCACGTAGGTAGCTTCTTGTCATAGAAGTAGAAAGACAGAAGATCCGTCCACTGCTACCACGGCTCAAATCTGGGGGTAACCGTCGGTGCAGTAGCGGCTGCCTGAACATCGTCAGCAACGCTATCATTATCAGCCTCTTTCTAGGTAAGCCCTTGGTTCGTTTTCAGCTCTGCTGCAAGTAATTACAGGGGGGCCTCGATAAGCAATTGAAAACAGGAATATGCTGAAGCCTTTAGGTTTCTTTCTCGTAACGAAGCCTTAGTTTCATTGAGTTTATGCATCACCTCCCAAACCTTTCTCCTATGTGCCTCGCTTTCTAACTACCTCCCAAGTCTGGGCTGATGTGGCTAGAGACTCCCTCCTATGCAACATATATCCAACTTCTATGTACATCTCTGCATGGAATCCGCACACGTCTATTCGTATGCCGTCCTATCATCTAATCACTCCTGCCGGGGTATCTATCATCCATCATATCCATTATCATCTGATATATCATTCTATGAGGTCATCTACGAATGGAGAGTGACCGTGATTTACGCCTCGCCGTTCTGGATGATGGCGTTGGCAGTGCCGCTAGGGACGCTGCTGATGACGCCTGTCTGAGCCTGGGACGCGATGTACTCGCAGAGGTCCTTGGGGGAAGAGACACCGAGACCGAGGAAGTAAGCACCGATACCGGCAACATGAGGAGAGGCCATTGAGGTGCCAGAGATGGTGTTCTGCAGCCATCTTGTTAGCCAATTATACGATTATTTCCCCATCCACGCGTCGGCGCAGAAGAACTTACGGTTTTATCACCAGGCCAGGTAGACTCGATGTCAGAGCCCGGGGCGAGGATGTCGACGAGGGAGCCGAAGTTAGAGTAGTAAGCGAGAGCGTCGGTCTTGTCGGTAGCGCCGACAGTGCAGACCGAGGGCTCGGAGGCGGGGGACGAGGTAGAGGCGTCCGCGGCCTCGTTGCCCGCGGCGACGGCCATGAAGTGGCCGGCGCTCACGACGGCGGCGGCGGCGGCGTTAACCGCTGACGAGACACCGCCGCCGAGGGACAGGTTGACGACAACACCCTTGGGGCAGTCCCGGCTAGGAGCGTCGGTAACGACGAAGTTCATACCAGCGATGACACCAGAACTTTAAAAAAAAAAGTCAGCTTCATTTCTACGTGCTTCGTTCGTCCGACTAAGAAGATGACCTACTTGCTACCTGACCCGTCAGCGCCAAGCACCTTCACGGCGTAGAGCGCAACCTTCTTAGCTACACCATAGGTCTTGGAACCGATGGTACCGGCAACGTGGGTGCCGTGGCCGTTACCATCGGTGTTGTCACTATCAACCTGGTTGGAAGCAAAGGTGGCGCGACCCTCAAAATCGGGGTGCGTGATGTCAATGCCGGTGTCGACAACATATGCGCAGACGCCCTCGCCGGCACTGTCGTCGTAGGTGTATGTGCTGCCACCGGAAGAAGTGCTGGACAGGCGAGCCAGACCCCAGTCAGCGTCAGTCTGGCTGGCGTATGCCCTGACAACGGCGTCGTGTTCGATATACTCGACCTTTACCAAATATATTAGCACTTAAAGTGTCTATAGCCCGGAGATTGGTTTGCTGTCCGCTTACATCAGGCATGTCTTGCAGGGCCTCAACCTCTTCTGCAGTCATAGTGCCAGCAAAACCAGAGAACTTGGCAGAGTTGTAGGTGTAGTCGACATTGCTAGCAACCATGTTCTTGTGGGTCTCGAGGATCTGAATAGTGCTACTGCTCTTCATCTTAACGATGTACTTGCCCTCAATGATATCGCCATGTCGGGGCTTCATGAGGGGAGCGGGCACGTCACGCTTGGACGGAGCGGCAAGCGCCAGAGGGAGCGCGGCAAGAATACTAGCAGAACGCATCTTGACTAAGCTAGATGGGGGATATTTGGGATGAGATATATAGTAGTCAAGGAAATTAAGCTTTCGAGATGACGACGCCCTCGAAAATAGGATGCGATGAGATGAGATGGGCTGGGATGGGATGATGAGATAAACAAACGCTTCTCTTAGGTGGAAAGCAGACCGTTTTATAAAACCGACAACTCCGCCTGAAAGGATCTCGCTTCTCTATTCCGTATCACTTGTTCGCATATTCAACGTGCATCGAGGCTGATCATTCCTAATTCCAGAAGCTCCCATGGTAGAATCACAGCCCAGAGAGATGTGGATTTCGTGTCAGGGGCTTTGGTAGATGCGCCTCCACAGCCGAATTCGTGGGCCGAATAGAGGATTAAACAACTCGAGCTCAGATGGCAAGGCCTTTAAGCAGTCGCTCACCCACTATCCTGGACCACGTCTTCTACTCTAGCCAGAGACACTATATGAAATGCCGATCACAACCGGGTATGGGCAAGCGAGCCATGTTGTTATACTGTAGAAGGCAGTTCTCACTGGATCAAGACGTTAGATGCCGGGCCGATCAGGTCATGGGCTTTGGGGTCTTCTGGGGAAGTATGCAGACGATACACTATATGCCGATCGACTAATCATGCCAATGTTGTCACTAGACTTTAGCGAATGATTCGCGCCGAACACGCTGGTCTGAAGCTTTCGCACAGAACCACTGTATCTCTTATCAGGTGAGCTGAGATTAGCTGGGAGGACGACGCTCCAATAGGAGCTACGAAGGTGACAACATTTACAGATCTGGAGATGGGGCGTTCGGCTGACGCCAAGCGGTGATCAGCCTTGACTTCTGATTATAGAATAAGTACGCAATAGGCGTTGACTCTAAGCCAACAGCCTACCTTATGCTCGTCCCCGGAATATTTGTCCTTCCCTATCCGGAACTTTACCCCAACCTCGCAGCTCGCAGAGGTCAAAGCTCGTCGGATTGTCCACAAAGTCCGGTGAAGATCGCCCACATAGCCTCTGAATGAGATCTCGGTACATTGCTATTGGAACCTTGTTCCCGTGATCACGCAACCAGAAATGACCAGTGTCAAACGGCCTAGCGCCAAGCCCTACGAGTGGAGTGCCGTCGGGGGCATGGCAAAGCTTGATTGAGATATCAGATGCAACTGTTTCATCGGAAATAGAATGTACGTAATGTCCCTGACTCCTGCACCACAGCCTCTTTCTCGTTGAATTGAGGATTGCTAGATTCGCGGCCTATCATGCAACTACGATTTTAACTTTCTGCTGGCTAAAGCTTTGCTATAGCATGTGCCTAGTTGGGTAGTTCTAAGGTAATGCTCCGGTGTACGAAACGCCGTACAGAGCGCCAAAGCGCCGAGGAAGTCCCTGCCAATATATAGATGGTTAGAAGCTAGACTGTTTTCCTCTAAGTGTTGCCCATGCCAAGACTTCCGTTTGTTCTCCTGTCGGCAGACGAATGTCAATCGCTGCCACACACGGAAACGGGATCTCAACTAAGTAAAGCATATAGCCGACCTTATTCTCTGTGAAAGAACGAGGCTGCATTAGCTAGACGGACTTTCTCCGGTTGAAACAGCAGTAGAATAGCGCTAGCTTTTGTTACCTAGCTAGTTGACATGATGATTTTTTATTCTATACTTCGCCAAGCCAATTCATATGCCGCCGATCAACCGTTAGTGACTTGGGCTCTGAAGACCTGCGTAGTGACTCGGTGTTAACAAACACAGCAGATTGCGATTGCGCCACTTGCGCCTAATTTGCCTAAATTCATACGACGGATCTGTCGACAGCGCAGAGGCTGGTGATCGCGTAACCTGCCTAATGAAGGAAAGAAGAGAGAGCGAAAGGTCATGCTGTCGGTCAAACACTCTAACCAAGGCATCATGACGTCTTTAGCCTTGATATAACCTGCTCAGTGACGACTGGGGGCGAGGGGGTATACGGTAAATCACATAGCACACACACACACTGATCATAGTGGTATTCAGCACGTGATGATTTACGAAGTCTCAAGTCTTTGGCTGCTTAATTCTTACCTGTTGCTTAGATTCGAGACAGTTCCGTATCGATGATGTACACGCTTATAGAATCTGTACCTAAAGTAGGTAACTAAGGCACGACCTAGGTGCGCTCCCCAGTGCGAGCTACTCCGTAAGATGCCTCGCTTCAGGGGTTGCCAAGACCGGTAGGTAGGTACTTACCGACTTAGGGAAATAAATTCCGAAGAAAATATACCCCACAATATTACATGGCTGCGTATGTATATAAAATAAAGTAAATATATGAGCTTTCGTGTTGTCCAAGGACAGTTATTTAGTGGATTTTGTACGACCATAAGCCTATGTCCGATCAATATATATGTTACACTGTAATGTAGGTGTGAAAATCAGTTACCTTCTTCAGAAATCGGATCAGAAGTCAGATCTACTATCTAGATAGCCGCTCACCAGGATTGAGCGATCTTCATCAGCCTCAACTCGACATCTTCCGGATCTTCAGGGACCATAAATGCTTGTGTAACACTTAACCATAAGGCGTTTTCCGACGATATGTCTATCAATCAAATGACAGTCAGGGAGGGACTCTAGAGCACATATATATAAATAGGTAGATTCCCTAGTATCTATCTAAGTAGCTAACTCATGTCAGTTTGTGTTGGTTTCTTAGCGCCCACGACTGATCATGTTTATATTTGCGTGGCATACCATACAACCCTAGGGAAGATCGTGGGCAGTGAGAGTTATTTTAGAAAAAAGCCTTATGCATAAAATAATGTGATCTGATCAAGAGCGAAAAGAAAGTCACACATGAAGGTCGAGGGCCAGCCCTATATTTAGCAGTAATCCACATGCTCGTGGCGTAGTAGTCTGTGACGCTTGTTTCTAGATGTAGTAATTGATCGGCAGACAAAAGGTGATCAAGTAAAGCTTTGAATATTATATTGAAGAATCAGACTCTCTTTCAAAATCAAGAAGGCATGTTATATCAACCATTTCTTATGCTAGTCAACATGGTAATTGCTCCGCTATACTTATGAGATGATGCCAGACATACGGAGATTCCACGATAGTAGATGGATAACTCTAGTTCTATCAAAGCCCCTGGGATATGATGTATTACCAAAGGCGAATTACAAAGTATCTCAATAACATTAACTTCGATAGACGAAAGGGAAATGACCTTGAATATTTAATCAGGTACGTTTCGTTGTACATTCGTGTATCTATAGGCTCTATGTATCTCGAGAGAATACCTAAGGGGCACCTAGCGTCGTCTAACAAAACTCCACTAACTCACCCCTCCATTCTCCCCCTCACTTCATAAACACCATGTATATGTTAAACTTAGGTAGCTACCTATCTAACAACGCAATTACAACTTCCAAGCCGCGAAACATAATCTCTCAAGTTTAGTTAAATTAGCTTATACCGATACCCTTAATCATTCCAGTTCAAAAATGTCGATTTCAATCCGAGACTCGATTCGATGGTTGCCTGACGCCGCATCGGAGCCTACCTCTACGGTAGTCCTGACGTCGCCAGGGCACCGCTTCGTCGACATTCGGATCCTCAAAGACGCCGATGAGCCAGCCGCAGCACTCGATTGGGCATTTGCGGGATCCTCGTCTTCCGAGACCAGGAATGGCGTGCGCCACTCTACCTGGCGCCACGTCGTCGACTCACGGACACGCGCGTCGGAAATCGCCGTCGACGAGGGAGACATGTTCCCGCAGGACGACGGCCGGACGCTGGAGACGGGCCGCATGGTGAACCCAGCCACGGGGAAGCTCACTGATTATGAGGAAATCTGGAGCGACCCCAATCCTGAGGATGGCATCCCTGAAGCAGACCAGAACTCAGCCGGGTTGACTGGTCAGCTGAGGGGACGACGGTGTGTTGTGCTGGAACTGAGAGATGACGAGCGCGAGCAGCGGGGGATGACCGTCTGTCTAGGCCGGTATTACCAGGGTGTTGTGAGGATAGGCGAGCGCTTCGTGGCGGAGAGATGGCTATGGGAAGACGGGAAATGGCAACGCAAGTATCGTGTTGGTGACCTCTGGATTCCTGGCCCGGAGCATGTTGATAGCGCTACTTTGTCACTCGGAGATGAAGTCAGATCAGAAGACACCTTCCAAGTATGGTCAGTGGTTGAAGTAAATCATTTATAACTCTATATGCTGTTCTCATGGCTGGCTATGGACTCTCCCGCTTCCCCTCGCCTTCTCGTCGCTCAACGCCTGTTTCGCCGCTTCGAAAGCGTCGTAGTGGAACAATACTTCGCGAAACTCCTCCGACCAGGGCCGAGCTTCCTTCGGGGGTAGCGGACCCTGGTAAAACCTTCGAATCTCCTGCTCTACCCCTGGGACGCGTAGCCCTTCTGGCCCGGCATTCGACACCAACATGGTGAGATTACATCGTGGTATCCGAAGCTTGTCGAATAGTCGAAGTCGATCCATGATGACTCGTTCTCTTCCTCCTTTTACCATCTGATCTCCCCGTCCGCTACTCTCATCTTCTTCTCCCAACCCATCGCTGTACCTATTGGCAGAGCTGTTTGGATACTCTTCTAAGCCCCTGAAAAGAACCTCGAGCACGCTCGCACTTTCGATAGCAACAGCACATCCTGCAGCGTGTGTCGGCATCATGACATGTGCGGCATCTCCGATAATAGCCGCCCTTCCGCGCACGAAACTCTCCAGCGGAGGACGTTTATACAGCCGGTGCACCCTGATGCCATCTTCAGACGCCATCGATACGATGCGGCGGGCAGCTGGGTGGAAGTTAGACAAGGCTTTCAGGACTGTCTCTTTCGCGGCTCGGGTATGCCATAACATGTTCTCCTCCTTATTGGCTCGCTCATTGTCAGCCTGCCTAGTTTGAGTGCTATAGCCCAGTTGATGATCATTAGTGTCGTCAGATCGGGGCGACTGGGAAGAGAAATAATCCTCCGTATCATGTACTACGGCATTATTTAACACACTTCCCCCACGGCAGGTGTAGTTAGCCCAGAAAATGCTCTTCGCAGTATCCAGCCAACCAAGGAAACCCGGCAATTTACCACAAAACTGTTCCGCGAGCTCAGGGTCCACCATCACGTCATCCATAGACACAAGCCAGCGGTAGATCGAGCGGCCTGTAGGCTGGGCCGCAGCCGGACGGCCAAGGAAGTCGGATAGAAGGTTGCTCTGCTCAATATCAATACGCACCCCTTCCCCCCTATCACCAAGCACGAAATGCGGCTCGACTTACATGCGCACCATCAGCTATTATGACAAGGTCTTTCTGCACTTGACTCCCATCCGCCAGCGTCAAGATCCCATCCTCGCAATCCACCGCCGTAACTTCACACCCCAACCGAATCGCAACCCGCACACCTTTCCTTCCTCCACCCCCTCCTTCGCCCCCATCACCCACCCCCGCATCCTCCGTCGCGAGGACCTTCAACCCATGATGCAGATCCACCCGATGAAAGCTCAGGCTCGGCGCGCCCATCACAGCCTCGATATCCTCGTACTCGGTCGCGGACACCTCCACGAGGTCCCCGGCCGCCGCGCACCGCGTGCAGACGTTGGGCACGGCGCCCGCGGCCGCAAAGTCGAAGCCCCAGCGCCGCAGCGCCGCCGTCGCGTTCGGCGGCGCCGAGATCGCCGCCCCGATCTCGCTGCCGAACCGCGAGCGCTCGTACACCTGCACCCGGAACCCGGCGCGCCGCAGCGCGATCGCCGCCCCGAGGCCCGCGATGCCCGCGCCGACCACGGCCGCTGTCGGGGGCTGCGAGGAGGGTTGGGCTGGCATGGAAGCGATTCTGACGGGTTGGGACTATCGACGGTGTTGACTATGCGACGATGTTTCACTGCCCTCTTTCCCCCAATAACAGACCGGGCGAAGGGAATGTGAGTGGCAGATTATAGTTTGACTAGGAATGCCCGGCCATGTAGCAGGATAGTAAGCTGACGGACTTCCCCTCGCCCTGTGTTGCCTTGTCCGATCTATAATCAGAGACAAGTGTACACGGTAGATTACATACCGGAGGCTAAAGCTCACCAGCGAATTTAATACCTAGACAAAGTTTATTTGCTCATGAGGTCACGATTTGTTGCACAGCGCTGAATCATCGCCCGCGTAGCAGTAGTAAAACTGGAAGATTGATTCGAGGTGAACGGTTCCTGATATTGAACCTTTAACTACCTAATTTATTATCTTGAACACGCCTTAGTGTAGTGAACAGCTGTCCACAACCCAAGCATTTTCCTGTAGTTGTTCCGATCCCCATTTCCTACAAAAACAACAAAGTTCAAGCAAGCCAAGAGCCTACTCTGCCCTGCCAGAACCTCGTTGGTTTCTTAGTCATCAGAGACCAACCTTAAAGTGCCATAGAAGGTAATCTCGCATTGCGTGACCCCTTTCGTCGGCACTAAGAAAGATCAGAATGATTAGGAACTCATACCCAAGCATCGAAGAGGAGAGTGCTAAAGAGAATAGTCATCGAGGACAAGTTCTCTATTCAATTATTCGAAGTTATTCGAAGTTTTCGCTTCCGCCTAACATCCGTCCCCTTGCATCGTGATGAGACCCACTCTATATGCGCCCCAAACTGTGTGAACATGGCCCAACCAATTCATGCTGTAATCTGAATTGACTCCGCCTTGCGCCCCTGCCTCGCTCGCCATGCATTGAAAACAAAAGAATCAAAGATGCCGGACTCATTCGTCGGGAAACTGGATCCACGTACCTGGAATGTGGCCGTAGGACCCTCATTCCAACTAACCTAGCATTCCATACTTTCGCAAGGTATATACCTAGACCCGGCACCCCAAGTTTGAGAGACCTGGCTCCGTAGTAAATACTGAGGCAATTCTCAGTTACCAACCAAGTGTTTCAACAGCACTACGCGCATCGCTGAGTGGCATAGATTGAATGCCAAGTTGCCGAACTTGGGTTCCTTTCCGCAGGCGTTGTAGACCAACGGCCACCTTCCAACCCTCTTCTTCGCCAAGAACAAACAAATAGCGCTTGCCCTCCTGGTCTCTGATGGTTGCACGCAGCACGTGTAAGCCATGATGCTTCCATTCGCCAGCTTGTGACGCGCTACGAGATGAACCATCAGATCCGCCATGGGGTCCCATACGGCAGTCGTCTTTGCATGCATGCAATAACTCAGTCAGGTACGCATCGGCATCATCTCCCATGAGAGCCTTCGTTTGGCCGCGAGCTGAGAACCTGAAGCGAGGAGTCGCTGGTTTGCTGGCCGGTTTGGGAGGTGCGTTGGCATCAACAGTGGTATGTGCAGGACACCACACCTCCATGAGTCTGAGAGTCCAAGCCTTTACATCCCACTCTCGCTGGGGTACACCTCGAACATCATCATCAATAAAGAGCCCTTCGGTCGTCATGCGTAGGATAAGTCCATCTGTGACATGGCCAACGCCAGACACAAGTTGGGAAGCAGGCGTTTTAGAGAACTGGTTGAGAAATCCATAAACAGCTTTAATGACAATTTTGTCTGGATCTTTCGTTGTATATGGTCCTCGCATCGATGGTGGCGGCGTTGTTCTGGACGTAGAGTGAGATGCGGCGTACGACGACTCTGTGAAGACCGTCTCGCCAGATCGCCTTCGATTGTGTGCCTTTGGTTGATCGTATGGTCGATAAGAATACGCGTCATCATCTGTACCACGGAACGACTGGGCTGTAGGAGGTGGAGGCCGTTTAGTGCTGGTAGAAGTCGCACTCGCAGTCGCACTAGCAGTCGCACTCGGAGAAGCACTAGGAGTAGCACTGGTGGCAGCACTGGGAGCAGCACTGGGAGCAGCACTTGGAGCAGAACTTGGAGCGGCACTTGGGGCGACACTGGGGGCAGCAGCAGGCTTGGTTGGGGTGAACGCCTGTACAGGCGGTTTCCCGTTTGGCCAGGGATTCGTCTTCTCTCCTACAGATGAGAAAGCGTATGTACCCCTCCGGGTAGTTTCTGCCTCTTTCGCCTTCTTCGCCTCTTCGGCTGCCTTCGCTGCCTTCGCTTCCTCGGCTTGCTTCAGCCGAGCAGCTTCTCGTTCTTTAGCCTCGCGCTCTCTAACCTCGCGCTCCTTGGCCTCACGCTCCCTGGCCTCTCTTTCTGACTTTTCGCGCTCTAATTTTTCTCGAAGGGCCTTCTCACGTTCGAGTCGATCACGAAGTTCTCTCTCCCTAGCCTCCTGCAGCCTCTTATCTCTTAGCTCCTTTTCCCTCCGCGCTTTTTCCTGTTGTGCTCGTTCACGTTGCTCTTTTTCTCGCTGCTCCTTGTCGCGGGCTTCCTTCTCTTGTCTCTCTATAGCTTCCCGGGCCTCTCTCTCTTGCTTCTCCTTCGCTTCCCGGGCTTCTTTTTCTAATCTTATCCGAGTCTCTCGAGCCTCCCTTTCTAATCTTTCCCTAGCTTCACGGGACTCCCTCTCTAATCTCTCCCTAACCTCCCGCTCACGCTCTTCTCTTATACGTGCTTCTCTCTCCAGCCTCTCCCTAATCTCCCGCTCGTGCTCTTCTCTGATACGCGTTTCTCTCTCTAACCTCTCCTTCAATTCTCGCTCGCGCTCTTCCTTTTCGCGTGCTTCCTTCTCTCGTTTTTGTTTGGCTTCTTGATCACGCTTGGCCTTCTCTTTTGCCTCCTTCTCGCGGAGCTCTTTAATACGCCTAGCTATTTCTTCTTTCTTACGCTGCTCAGCCTCTTTTGCTTTTCGTTCTTCTTCCTTGCGTCGAGTCTCCTCCTTGGCCTTCTCTCGAGAAGCCTTCATGCTCTCAGTTGGAGAAGGCTCCCGGGGACGGTCTTGAGGCCGTTCCTGTTCCGATTCCTGAGGCCGTCCCCGAGGTCGTTCCCGTGGGCGTTCTTTTGGATGCTCTCGAGTACGATCATGTGGACGTTCATGAGAATTCTCTTGTGGCCGCTCCTGCCAGGATGACTTCGGCTTTTCAGACCCGGCAGTGTTCGGCGAGGGGCTCGGTCGTGGTGGTGGGGGTGAGGCGTGTGGAGGCGGCGGTGGCGGTGGGCCATCGGGATCAGGGGCTCTTGAATGTGGTGGAGGACCAGTGCCTGAATAAGAGCCGCCTGAGGCCCCGTTATCCCCTGGGCCATAACTCCATGAATGTCTAGAGTCGTTCTTGTTACCGGATGAGGATACACGTTCATTCTGTACTCTGCCCAAGGCCCAAGCTCCGATCCCGACAGCAACTACCAACAGCAGCATGCCCATATTTCCCATACCCTGAAAGTTATTGTACCAGACCCTGAAGGCGGGGGCCAAACTCTGAAAGAGCACGACCAGCACCAACGCTGACGCAAAGCCTGCGGCGAAGCTGTTGATACTTGGCTTTAGCGACGGCAGATAAAGAAACCCCGCACCCGAGGAATGTGGTGGTATTATGAAGATGTCGTATTTCCCTGGTGGTAGGTTGGGGCTTGTTCTCCGTGGGTTTGTGCCATGCGGCGGCGGAGGGGGCGGTTGATCGCCCATGATGCCAATGCACTCGCCACCAAGACGATGCCGAGATGTTGGGTGGGATTGTTCACTCGAGGTAGGGTGCGAAGTACGCTAGCAGCGTGAAAAACGAATCGCGCAGGCTCTGGATATCTTTGTAACGGAAACGAGGGTATCACCGAGAAGCCATGAGGGACCGCAATGTCGCCAGAGGTATTATTGCTGCTTTGACCTCAAGATTAGACATGGGATAGATCGCAAGAGTAGCCTGATGCTGTTTTGGAAATAGTAGCCGCTTACTTCGAAGGCAGTGAAGAAACACTGCAGAATTGTAGAATTGCAGAATGCAACAATGCAAGGACGAGTATAGCGGAACACCAGACAGACAGATGATATGCAAGTGAAGGCAGCGGCAGCGGCAGATGCAAAAAGCGATGCGCAAAAACAGCGAGTCCGTATCCACCACCAATTAACCCCCTCGTTTGCGAAAAGAGGCTCCCCGCAGACTTGGTTGTGCTTATGACAGTGTGAGACGGTGAATGTTCAATCCTTATGGAGAAGTATAGTGAGTAGCTAGAGAGGGCTGTTTGCACAAATAGGTTGCACAAGTGGCAGCAGTATGTAGATGTAATCGTAATCGGCGTATCGATTTGTCCGAGCAGGTAGGTAGGTGTTCAGTTGAATACCTAGCCAAAACAGAGCAACAACGACAAGGGCGTGATTTGTTCGCACTCGACCGCAGCCTGTTGTTGCGGTGTGTGCCAGTGGAGCACCATGTTTACTTTGGGGAAAGGAAAAAAAAAGTGGAATTAGATTGTTGACGCCAAGTAGTCAGGAACCCTTCAAGTCCCTGCAGAGCTGGCGCCACTGGACCAGTGACAGCTCCAGTTCTTGCAGATCCCCACAATATCCACCAATCAGAGTACACAGAAGCTCTTAGCGAGAACACTTGCGCAGCACTATGGCCAAAAACGTCCAAACATCTTGGGCATCAACGAACCATACTCCCGCTACAGAATACTATACTACTGTATACGCATACTCGAGTCATTACGCGTAACTCAAAAAAGATCTACCTGTGTACTGTAGATTTCTTGTTATGACTTGACTATCAAACCGTTGTCACAGTAGCCGTAAGGGTTTAGGAAATGCTGTACCTGAATTATTGTCCCTTGTAGTGTGAATATCTAGGTGTAAGTGAGGTAAATTACGAGTTGCAACCCAGAGTTCCATTGTAATGTTTTAATATTGAATAGTAAACCTGCTCACCATGACTGTATGTAGGTATCTCTACCACCACTCTCCAATCCTTCCCTTGTAGACTAAGTTTTTTCTCGCTGTTGATCTGATCTGATCTGGCAGTGTGTTGAGAGTCACGAGAGTTCGCAGATGGGGGGGGACCAATGCCATTCAAACAAGTTGCAAATAAGCGATAGCTACAGAGTATGCGTACAGCAGCATCATGCACCGTAACTGCTGACTGGCTATAGGTATGTAGGTAGTCGCACCACAACGGCCCGGAGAACGGTTAAGCAAAGCCCCTTTCCCCGGACCGATATCCCACACCCACACGTAAAAAATACTGAAATGTAGAAAATAGGAATATCAATTTCCCCAATCGGGAACGTGGGGAGAACATCAAACCATCTAGGTTGATTCCCCGCATCTCGCCACCGTCTATGTATACCTACATAGGAAATGCTCTGTCTTCATGAATCAGCGAAATCGAAGTTCAACCGGCGTGACAATTCCTATTCGATGATGAATCATTATATGAATGCAACTAAGAAGGAAATGGGCGGCTATTGGTCGCACTTTTGTGTTTGGTCGAGAGAATAGAGTGGTTCGTTCTCCAGTTTCTCCAACTGCTGTTGCTTCGATAGAGGCTCAACTAGCTGGTTGCTAGGCAACGCGTCGATACAACATAACATATAGGGGACCCACCATGTCTTACTTCATGTGCTGCCTACTATGTAATGGTGTTAAATTAGATAGTATTAAGACGTCGATAAGAATGGCGTTATCAATTGGATAGTCAGATGACAGAGAGCCCAAAACCTGGCGCAAAACCAGGTCAGCTTAACGTTCCATCGAAGCAGCGCCATAAACGCGCCGCACGCAGCCTGCGTGATGGGACGGCCCGCGGAGTCCCTTGCACATTCGGGGTAGGGACGTGTGTCTTACTGCGTAAATTGCACGCGGAATTTACATGTGAAGTCAGCGAATGTAATCATTCTGCATCGCGCGGATAAGGCTTACGGGTGTAGTAAAATGTAAGGAGAGTTCTCTAGTAAGGGCAGCTATACAAATGGAAGGCCAGGTAAATGACACACGGAGTAGGTGGAAAGTCTCGCGCTTGATAATCTTGTCTTGGTACTCCAAAATTGATTAACGCACGACGTATACGTATGCATATATACGTATGCACACGAAGGCTAATTGGGCACGCGCAACTTAAATGGTGAGGTCGTACGCATAGAAGATTAAGTTATCACCCACCGCTCGACGCTGACATATGTGCTACTCACCAAACATAATCTCAGGGATTAAATCAAGGAATTAAAGG
Source organism: Nemania diffusa (assembly GCA_038501195.1). Taxonomy (NCBI): domain Eukaryota; kingdom Fungi; phylum Ascomycota; class Sordariomycetes; order Xylariales; family Xylariaceae; genus Nemania; species Nemania diffusa. The sequence goes on from JBBPUQ010000003.1 coordinate 3,940,080, forward strand.
GGGCCAGAATCCTAAAAGCATATCCAGCCGATTGCATAGCTTCACAACGTTCGACAATATACCTAGGTAGATAAGCATGAGGTTTATACAGCCAAAGATACTGATAGTAATCAGTGCTGTAATTGGATGTTTTAAGATTGTTATAGGGGTTTGTAGGATTTCATTCCCCCCTCACTCGTAGTCTAGGTCTATCTAGGTAAGAAGTGATCAGCGAGCTCCCAGGAAACTCTCTGACACCTGCTGCAATGCTGCTCATCGAGGGGTATCCAATAGCCTGTAGATATAGGTATAAGATGCAATACAAGGATGTAGCAGGTTAGGGTATTTTGTTTCAATACCTAGCAACTTAGAATATCGACGTCCATCACGACAGGGAGCCCTAGTCGTCGGTGTCTGGCGCGCATCCTCGGTCTGCTCGGTGTATATCCTAACAGTGAAAGGCTAAAAGCAATACTACAGGGACATGCTTAGGATGTAATAAAAGATGCGAAATTTATCATAAAAGTGTTCTTACATATTCTCTATATGGAATATAGACGGCAAACCCGGTCTTCGTCCCCGCTACGTATAGACAGACTACAGATTGTATGTATAACATCGTGATGTAGGCGAAGCCCCTAGATAGAGCTGTCCGTATTCTCGCCACTATGCTCGAAGGCTTTGTTTAGGTAGATCTCGTAAGGTTGGTGTTAACGCTCCTAAGTCTCCGAGATGATTAGATAAGAGACCTGGGATAGAGTAATGGACACCGTAAAGATGCAGCCGTAAAAAGCGAGTTCGTACAAATGTGTCCATTTATAGTGAGGAACTCGATCTCTAGATTTGACACAATGAAATACGTGTCACCTAGTAACATTAGGTAGGTAAGTCGCATCAACGAAAGGGTATGGCCTAGTTAGATAGAGCTTAAGCTTCAACAACCTATTATATCGAATAATAGAAGCACTTGAAGATCAATAACCAGCAGATGCCTGTGTCGTCCAGTCGTGACAGACATAACATTGAGGTGTAGTTGCGCTCGCAGTGTATCGGCGATATTCGAAGATGAATACTATGATCTGTCACGGCCCTTGACTTATGGCTTTTCGAACTGGAGCCATTTATAGCTCATCGACAAAATGCCCTCAGCAGATGATACCATCAGACTTGGCTTTACTTAGTTTCTGACCTAGTCTTGGATGTAGGTTTGTTTCGCGGTCTAGAAATGCCTACTTGGGTATTAAAACCCCGATACGAATGGTAGCAATCAAATTCTCATTGCCGGGCACCGGTAACGAGTAGGCAGAAGGTATCCGTGACGTAAAAATTCCGGGGGCGCGCGCTCCCGGAGCCAGCCGCCGTTGCTACTAACTGCCCAGACAGTCAAGACTCGCGTGCCCGGATGCCTGGTTTGTGCTTAGTTTGGGCGGAGGGTTCTTGGCGGAGTCTTGATCGTCGTCGCGGGGAAGAAGCGCACAGATATAGGCAGGTTGCATGCTACAGTGCGCAGCTAGCATTGTAGAAGGAGACTAGCCAGTACGAGTCCGCGAGAGAGTGATTGCCACCAAAAATGATGCAATATCTAATAATAATAAAAGTAGCGGGTATAATTTAACAAATTTGGACTACGATCAAGTTAGAGCCAAACCTAAGATCTCGCGATTTCAGGGTCTTATGCGTACCTAGGTGCAACAAATATGCATTTATGCATCGTGCGCATAGGTTCTTTAGATCATCGAGATGAGATCAAGATGCAAAAGATAGCACTCCACAATTCAACGCATTTTCGACGATCATCACTAATATTAATGGGATTCTTCTGAGATCCCCAAGGCTCCGGTTGGTATCATCTGTATTTATACTGTGCGATCGGTTTGTTGATATCGATATAGTCGATCGATGGTGACGGATTATGATGATTACTATCAACTTCGGCTGAGTACCTAATATTCCGCTGCAATGGAAGCCTATGATATCCCTTGGATAGCCATGATATACCGAGCTCCAACAGGCGAACTGCTAGCGAACATGCGCAACAATGTCCGCAGTATATCCGGGATTGTAAGACATTCGGGGAATCTGCCGTTTTCGCAATAGTGACAAGTTGCCGAGTGACCCGAATCTACGTTTGAAGGGCGACAAGGTTCGAAACGGTGAGTATGGGGCACGACTACATAACGTCCATACCTATGTGCGGCGTAGATAGCTCGGGGCCTTGCTCCGGTTTGTTGGTTTATGTGAGTTCTTGTTAGTTCTCTTGCTGGACGGAATTTAAACAAACATATCTAATCCCTGGCGCAGAGCTGAGGCGTGAAATAAGGTTGAATGATAACGGCGCTGGCTTTCCTGATCTGGGACGTTTGATGACATTACTTGACAACCAAAGTAGTACGACTATGATTACCTTAGGACTTTATGGATTATAAGCACACACAAGAACCTCATACGTCGGGTCATATGCCTCCGTGATATTATAGGATCTTAAAATAACTACTAGTATGTACACCATAGAATGTCCGCCATCTCCCCCTCCATCATTTTGCCCAACTCTATTCTGTACTTACGCATACTGCGTACCTACTTAACCTTATGATTGTCATCCCCTGCATACCCTATTACCTAGCTAGTCGGGAAGTGATCGACAGTAGGTGCTTGGAGACTAAAGAGCGAACTCTCCGGGCTCATCGCCTGGTAGCCAATCATAGCCACTGTGTATAGTATGTACAAGAAGATATTGTGCTAAGGTAGCGAGAACTGGAGGTGTTGCCACCAGTCGTAATGTAATACATATGTACCTAATATATGCATTGGCCTGCATCACATGTGCATGTGAGAAACGCTCTCACTGCTAGTGTAGCCTACTATGTATGCGCAGGTAGGTATACGCAGTAAGGCGGAACAGTAGAATAATCGCTCACAATTTGATATTAATTAGGGTGCTACATACACACTGGTGAACCCCGGTCTCGTATTAGCAGTATAGAATAGGTACCGGCGACAGAATACCACTTACCTACCACAAAGCTACTATACATATACGGCTCATGATACCTACCTCAAACAGTCAACACAATTGCGTGACCATGGAGAGCACATATTCTGTACTATGTATTATGTATTCCGTTCATTCGAAGCTTTCGTACGTTACATACTCCGAGAAGCTGTGCCTCACACTACTAAAGTGGATGATTCGTTGGTATGGACATACCTGCTCATACCGTTGCACACACTCATTATGCACACTAGCAACACGTTGTGCGCGGTTGAGTCCACTGATAACGAATTTTGCAATCTTATTAGTGGAAGTTGTCGCTTGTGGTGGGAGTCGAGGCTGAGAGGATTCAGCCATTACTCGCGCGCGTTCCTACAGTACAACATACTTCTAAATAGAAGCTCGTGGCATTCTCGCTTGTGGCGAAACCCACGCAGTCGGTAAGCTAGGGTGCATTCTAGAATACACGCATCTCTCTTCGAAATGTCCAGCTGCCTATCCAAGACATAGCTTGAGGCGGAATTAGCGTTTGTCGTAAATATAAATTCCTGCAAATGACGGGATATCCATGGGTATAGATCGTTTCATATTGTTGGCTCTATGGTATCGGTAGCGCTGCCCGGTTCAGCGAGCGAATTTCAGCTGGTGGTGCATACGCATAAACCGAGGTTGCATCAGGGCTTCTTGGCTTCCTCTGGCTCAGGCTCCCCAACTGGGGTGCAACTCTTAGGCCTTGGCGCTCTCGGTTACACGCTGCGAGGGTCCACAAGCCCGAAAGTCCACTACGAGTAGGTAGGTCTAGCGTCAGCTATCCAATTAGATTTGTATACCGCACTATCTCTATGTAGGTAGGTGGTGTAGTACAGGACAAGATGTACTTGTCCTTCCCCCGTAGTTCACATTGTAGTGGTTTCTTTGTCAAGGCGGTTTACTCGAAAGCGGAAGCTCAGTCTCACTAGAATAATTCCGAAGTGGAGAGGGCAACTCGTCGCATAAGACCTATCTCCTCTGCTACCTAGTCTCGTGAACAAAGAACTACACTACCCTTATTAGGAATTATGGCGATAGCATCATGCTCTGCCGTCGGAGGCTTTCAATAGCGTGATGTATGTAGGTACAGCACCTAGGCACTGACGCCCGTCCTCCAAGACCTTGTCTAGGGGCGGTTCTAAGACCCTCTAGAAGATAGCGATGCAGCACCCATACACACCTTACATGGTGTTGTTCGCGTGCTACTAACGGCCTCGGCGGAAGCTTGTCTCGGCCAAAGCCTATGTGCGCACATTCCCGTAGCATAGGGCTTCTGCACCAACCCGACTTGGCAGAAGCTTGACAATCAATCGCCACCCTCGGTCGCGCGCTCTCGCCATGACCACGCCCATGTCGTGTCTCTGCTATCTATCTTTGTTTGCCTTTCCGTGCCACACTCACGGTTGTTCACCCTATCGAGGCAAGGGCCCCCAAGCCTCGGCCGTCTAGCGCTCTTTGTCTTTCTTTCTGCGAACGTTCTTCGCTGCTTCGATTGAGATCCGGATCCCTGTTCGCCACCTGCGCTATCACTGGTCAAGATCCCGTCCTATCTATACGTACTTCCAAATACCTGTAATTACGAGCCTCCTCGTTGGCTACGGCCCTGGTTGCTGCACGCTGCACTGGCCATAGAGAGCCCAGCAATCAGCAATACTCTACTTGGTACATACCTGCCTACCTGGCATATGCGTATCTCGACCGCTGCTGCTTACAACAAGCCTAGATCCGATGTGCAATCATGCACACAATGTAACAACACCTCCCTAATCGGGAAATATAGCCGGTGCCACTTCGGCCGGCTCATCACCCACACAATGAAGATAGAAAGACGAGCTGAGTCGGAGCCTTGCAGTGAACTACTCTTTGACGGTCTCTGTTCGGCCTAGACGATTCGGGCCCCTATCCGTGTGGGATCGTTGCAATCCCTTCGCGCATCGTTCCATGCCAAGATAACGACGACAAGCACGCTAACTGGTCGGGGGCTCCCCTGCAATGATACGGTAGCCCCGCCCGCCAGTGTCGGTGGAGTAGGTAGGTATCGCCCGTCAGCCTGCCCACTATACTAACGCTAGGTACACTTACACTACCTACACACATGCCTCTTACCTACCTACCGTAATCTACTGATACCTACCTGATGGAAAGCACCTGTTTAGGCTTTTCCCTCTGAACCATCGTAAGTAGGTATGTACGCATAAGTACCTGTAAACACACCTCCGTACTGTAGGTTACCTACATGTAGGTACCAACTTACGCTAGTCCTTTGATATACACCTAGAGTCTAGTTGACTGCGGAGTGCATGCTTTGCAGGGGTTTTGCACCTGGGCCTTCTGCATTTAGCCATCCACGACCACCCTATCTGCTTGAGATCTCGTTCTGCATAAAACCCGCGGCGTGTCCCCCTCCACTGGTCTTGTGCTCTCTACCGTTCATTCTTCCTTTGTGTCTTCCTCGTGTTCGTTGAAGCTACTCCGACACTTGTGCAAGAAGACTTCGACCATGGGTAAGTGACGTCGAAGTGACCGTATACCGCATCCACAGTGACTGACCCGACTTACAGGGAGCTCGAGCGATCTTGACCGTGTTCCCACGGGGGATGAGAAGATGTCTCATACCCCGACGGACGACAAGCACAATGCCTACCTGGACCCGGTGATAATGGCGGCCGACTACCCAGGAAAGCCTACGGCAGAAGAGCTCAGGACGTTGCGCCGAGTTCCTGGCAACCTTCCCGTTGTCGCTTACTTGATCTGCATTGTCGAGTTTTGCGAGCGTGCCTCGTTCTACGGTGTGCAGCCGTTGATTTCCAACTACGTGAACCGACCTCGTAAGTTCAACCAACCCGGGATAAGAGCCGTCTCAAGCTCCTCTATCCCTTTGGCCATGTCGCGCAAGATGGTTCGTTGTGAGGACTAACACGGCTTTCAATGCAGTACCCGCGAATGGAAACGGTTATGGTGCTCCTCCTCGGGGTACCCAGCAGACAGCCGGTGCTCTAGGTTTGGGAACCGTCACCGCCAATGCTGTGACACAGTCCTTCAACTTCCTGGCCTACGCCCTTCCCCTCGTCTTCGGTTATCTTGCCGACACGAAGTTCGGTCGCTTCAAGATCATCTGCTATGGTGTTGGAGTGTTCGGTGTTGCTCACGTGCTGATGGTTGCCGCTGGTTCCAAGGACCTTCTCGCCAACAACACTGCCAAGGCCCCTTACTTTATCTCCGTCTACATCCTCGCCGTCGGTGCGGCCATGTTCAAGCCTAATGTCTCGCCGCTGTTGCTTGATCAAGTCACGAACACTGTTCCTACCGTCATAACGCTTGCCAGCGGTGAGCGCGTGATCCAGGACCCTGAATCCACAACCGAGCGTGTCATGTTGTGGTTCTATCTACTCATCAACGTTGGTGGCTTCTTCGGTGTTGCTACTTCGTACGCTGAGAAGTATGTCGGATGGTGGCTAGCCTTCCTACTGCCCCTCCTGCTGTACATCCCTCTCCCAGTCCTGCTGTGGTTCCTTTACAAACGCCTCATTCTCCACCCCCCTGGAGGAAGTGATCTCGCCAACGTCTTCCGTGTTCTTGGCGTGGTTCTGAAACGTGGTGGTATCAAGAGGATTGGTCGCAAGGGATTCTGGGATCTGGCCAAGCCTAGCGAGATCGAGAAGGCCGGCCTCACCATCAAGACCCAATGGAACGATGCCTTTGTCGACGACGTCCGCCGTACTTTCCAGGCTACCGGTATCTTTTCATTCTTTCCTATTCAGTTCCTCAACGACAACGGTATTGGTTCCGCCGCCAACTTCTTGTCCACTGCTTTGAGAACCGATGGTGTGCCTAACGACGTTATTTCCAACTTCAACTCTCTTAGCATCATCGCTTTTGCTCCCATTCTCAACTATCTATTCTACCCTACTCTTCGAAAGCTCGGTATCCACTATGGTCCCGTCGCCCGTATTACTACCGGCCTTGCTTTGTCTACTATTGGTGGTGTCGGCTACACCGTTATCCAATACTACGCTTACAAGCTGTCGCCCTGTGGCTACAAGGCTACAACCAATTGTGATATTGGAGACGGTGTTGCTGATATTACCATCTGGTGGATGGCTATTCCCTTTGCCATCGGTGGTATTTCGGAGTTGTTCATCAACGTTCCCGCTTACGGTATCGCTTACTCGCGTGCTCCCGTCAACATGAGAGGTCTCGTGTCTGCCATCAACTTGTTCACCACCGCCATTGCTTACGCTATTGGTCTCGCCGCTTCGTCCGTCATTACCGACCCTCATCTGACCTGGGATTTCGGTGGTTCGGCGATTGCTGGCGGTATTCTCACCGTTGTCTTCTACTTCACCTTCCGCCACATCGACAAGGAGGAGTACCACCTCAGCACCAACCAGGATTTGCACCTGACCATGGAAGGTACTGTTAACGTCGTCGGGGAGAATGAGGTCAACAAGACCATCAACCGACCAGCTCCTATTGCTGAGAACGAGGAGATGATGATCTCTCAGAAGCAGTAAATCCCCTCTCTTTTTCCAGGGATACTACCTAGATAGACAACGCCTGGTGCCTTGAGCGCCGACTTGTGGACCAGGTCGTGGCTAGCGAATTAAGTTTTAATTACTTGACATCGCGTACTGTAATAATTAAAACGCATGTTTAACATGAATCAATACACTACATGATACCCCCTACCACTAATCGCATCTTTGTTCCCTTTTTTTTTTTTTTTGGTGCCAAATCGCGTGATTTCACAGTGCAAGTATCAATGCTGAGTATCGATGAGGCCATTGTATTTCCACAAAGCTATCAAAAAACACGACTCAGGCGCAGAAGAATTTCCGTACTTTCGGTATCTAGGCCCACAACGCCGATGGCGTGCTTGAAGTTTCAGCTAGCTACGCGTGAGGCTCCCGACCTAGGCTATCCGGTCGTATCCGCTCAAGTCACTTAATTGTCTAGTCTGTCTAGATAGCTGGTTTCCCTTTCGGTAAGCTCGTGGAAGCGCGCCCCCCTCCACCTTCTGGCGCCTCAGCGTCGTGCTCTGCCGAAAGTCGCACACTGGCACGGCATCGAGATCCAGAGAATTGCAGACCGTCTCACAGGAGAAGTTTAGCGCATATACTACACCTATAAATGTACGTAGGCAGATTCGTACAGGTGCAAGAGTCGGCCATCTCCTAGCGCGATATCGCCCGTGTCGCGCGTTTGGCTCACAGACTAAGTCTAGTGGCCGGGCCACCCCGACTCTGTTGAGAGGTCGATCTCCTGCACGATAGGCAGGTGGATGGGCGATGATAATCTTGTGTGTACCACGCGACTAACCCTCCAATCAGAGCCGAGAAAGAACCCGTCGCGGGCGCGCTGTGCGACGTTGTTTGCTGTTTGCTCTTCAATCCAGTAGGTATCCCTTTGTCATGCGCAAATGAGCCAGATAAACCCGATCGCCTCTTTGGTTCTGGAGTCGCGAATCATACAGCTGAGAATTGAATTGTGCTCGTGGAGAGGTCGCGGATGTGGCTTACCGACCGCAGTGAAGGCTCCGGGCTGGAAAATTGATCGGGAAGGTCTGTGGTCGTGATCACCATCATTTCGGCTCCTATTGTTCATACCGTCGAATCCTGTTCCTGGAACTCATGGGAAGAAACGTTTCACTTCGTCCAGTGATAAGACAATGTGCCCGGCTCAGGGATAGAATTGCACATGTGTGAAACCTTGCGTAAGTTAGCACAACTCTATGAAATCTCTTGAAGAACCTAGTGAACGTGTAGTATATAAGAACCAACGACCTACGTGATGATTTTCACTCGTAGATCATCAACATAATCGAACTGTCTCAAACCCTAAAACTCGATCTCTTGTGCTTAGGCTATTCTCCCTTTTAAGCTTCCACCATGTTTGTTTCTAAGGTATAAATGGTCTTTTAATTGACCTCATGTATCCAGGTGCTAATCGGTGCATATAGATCTTCTCTATCATCCTCGCGGCCGTGTCTGCCGTAACCGTTTCCGGCGCCGCCGTAAACAAGAAGCCGTCGTGCGCCAAGACCTGCGGCACTGTCTGCTATACACAATCAGATATCTCCAAAGCCGTTTCACAAGGCTACGGGTACTACGAGGACCATAAGACAGTCGGTAGGTCTCCCAATTTCCCTGGATGAGGAGGGCGGCTTGGTGTCTAGATGCCTTAGAGACAGAGTAACACAAACAAACAACTTAAAATTTGGTGGCAAATGATATTCTAACTAAATTTTATAGGCAGCGATAGCTACCCCCATAAATACAACAACTACGAAGGCTTTGATTTCCCCGATTCTGAGCCCTGGTACGAATTCCCCATCCTAAAATCGAACAAGGCCTACACGGGCGGCTCACCTGGTGCTGACCGCATCGTCTTTAACGCCGACGGAACCTTCCAGGATGCCATCACCCATACCGGTGCTAAAGGGAATAACTTCGTTGGATGCACTTAGGTTTAGTAGAGCTGGTGTCGTGTTGCTTAAGCATCTACTCGACGACGCATTTTCATTTCTAGAGTGAGGATAGAATGGGCGGGAAGGAGTTATTTTTAAACATGTGTCTCGATCATTTACGGCGACCGGTATGTCATGACAGTTTACCGTATATAGCGCCCATGACGTTGGTCGAATTCTATACCCAGGTATCTCATTATACCAAATAACCACTCTATTAACAATTTATCAACTTAGTGTTATTGTGAACTCGTTCCGAACTTTTGTACTACATCGTCGTATACGCATACCTCAAAAAGCCAATTCTTTCTCAGCCGACATAATCGACATAAGGCCTACGTACAGGCTCGAGACATTGCTCTCGTGGTATTTTGTGATATGCTACGCTACATGATGACTAATAAAACAAGTATCGAGACAGACGAGCTACATCCCTAGATAGTCATATGTATATTTCCCAGAACCAATTCGGCATCATGTCGGTGGTAATCCTCCCGCCCGTCCCCACCCCTCACGAGGGTGGACAGTCGAAATCCGAAATTCGCCGTGTCAGCCGTAGAAAGGACATGTCAGCTGATGAGGCAAGCGGAAGCCTCCAGCCTTCTCCGAGTGAGTGTCTAGCGCAGCTGAGTCGATAGATGCAACGTGACTTCCAATATCCTATCTCCTTTATGTACTCTGTATCGATGACGATATGGCAGGTTAGCTTCGAATGTGTAGATCCTTCCTTGCCCATCTGGTCCATAGCGTCCCAGCTCCCAGGCAGAGTTCAGGGGTTCTCCGCACGCAGCGGAGTCGTTCCCCCAAATTCTCCTCAAAATTCCCCCAGGTTTCGCAACCGGCTACATGGATATCTCTACGCGATAGCTCGTTTCGCCAAGGGAAATATACTTATATAAATAAAACCCGGCGTAATCGCCACGAGTCCAATCGGCCCGTTCGCCGAACTACGAAGCCATGAATGAGCGGTGGGCACGCAGTGACGCCCGGGCAGTAGCGGTGGCGGGCTTATACATAGGTAGGTACCCAGAGCGCCGGTAGATCTTCCCATGTGTTGCCGTGTGATCTATCTCATACAGGCGAGTGAGTAACGAAGTGGCGCCAGAGTGTCAGCCATTTGGTCCGGAGAACACACGCTACAGTACGTATACATAGCACAGCATGAGGCGCACGATCTCCCCCGGTGGCGTCTTGCTCGCCATCGTTAGCGCGTGGGTAGCAGCAGCAGCAGCGAGTAACGAACCATTCGACTACATCATCGCCGGCGCCGGCACCTGCGGCCTCGTCCTCGCGAATCGGCTGTCCGCGGACCCGGGGATCCGGGTGGCTGTGATCGAGCCGGGCGAGGACGTGCGGAACAACATCAATGTTACGGATCCGGCCTTGTTCACCGTCGCGTTCGGGACGCCGATCGATTGGCAGTACTCGACGACGCCGCAGCCGGCCGCAGGCAACCGCACGATTCCCGTAAGCATTACCCGGGAGGCTATTATTTTTGTGTCCGCTTGTTTCACGGGCACAAAGTCTTGTCTAGGTAGACTTAAGACTCGAGAGCATGTTGTGTTTTTGATTGATACCCATCTAGACTATGCTCACAATGCTGGTTGCTAACCTCTGCTGTTATAGTGGCATGCGGGTAAAGCTATTGGAGGGACGAGCACGATTAATGGTATGTGGTAGTGTAGACGCACGTTAGCATATGTAGCCACTACAAAAACGGACGACGTAGCTAACTAATGTGTACGGGCGTTAAGGCATGACCTATATCCGCGGCGACAAGGCGCAGTTCGACGCGTGGGAGGCACTGGGCAACGAGGGCTGGAACTGGGAGTCCCTATACCCATACTACAAAAAAGCCGAGAGATTCACCATTCCTAGTGCTGCTCAGGCTGCCGTGGGAGCTACCTATGACCCCGCGGTCCACGGCGAAGCCGGCCATGTTCACACCGGGTTCCCTTTCTCCCTCACCAACAGCAGTTTTCATGAGCTTGCCGCGGAAACGTGGGGATCACTCAACTATCCCCTCAATGAGGACGTTAATGTGGGAAGCGTGCATGGGTTCAGTACTTGGCCGCAGACGCTGGATCGAGATCAGAATATTCGCTTCGACGCCGCGCGGGCGTATTACTACGCCGTTGAGGGTAGACCTAATCTCACACTTATCAAGGGCACCGTCAAGAGGATTATCTGGGCGAATCCTTCGTCTGCTGGCCAACCCGCTGTTGCTGAAGGAATCGAATATGTGACTCCAGATGAGGAGCTCGTCAATTTGACGGCCTCCAAAGAGGTAATCCTGTCCGCGGGTGCATTGAGATCCCCTCTCATCCTCGAGAGCTCTGGCGTCGGAAATCCAATGTAAGAAAGCCTCATCAATGTTTTATCCCCAGCGGTATGCTACTGCGCTAATCCCTTCTACCAGCCTTCTAGAGAGTCTTGGGATCGAGACGAAAATTGACCTCCCAGGAGTTGGAGAATACCTCCAGGAGCAGCCCAACACCGTCCTCATTTACAGCAGCACGCAGAACATCACCGGATCGGCCCCGTACGTGACCTTCCCGACGGCGCAGGACTTGTTCGGCGACATGTCCACCATGAAGGCATCGACATCAGCCCAGATACCAGGCTGGGCAAAGAAAGTCGCAGCCGCTAGTAACGGGGCAGTCGACGCCGCAAACGTCGAGAAGCTATTTCGCGTCCAGCACGATCTGATCTTCGAGAAGAACGTGACGCTCGGCGAGACGCTGACCGCGACCTCCAGCGGCTATCTCGTGTCTGCTATGTGGCTTCTCCTGCCCTTCTCGTGGGGGAGTGTGCATCTCACCTCGGCCGATGCTATCAATGCCCCTGCTATCGACCCCAAATATTTCCTCATCGACTTCGACCTCGATGTGCAGATTGGTCTGGGGCGCTTGTCGCAGAAGTTCTGGCATACGAAACCCGTGAGCGAGCTAGTTGGTAGCGGTGTTTCCCCCACGGACGATGTATTGCCGCTCAATGCGACGGATGAGCAGTGGACTAGCTTCATCAGTGATACGTGTAAGTCTCGATTGGTCGACCGTTGCGTAAGACGGAAATGCTTACTTGGTAATCCTCGCAGTAATGCCAAATCACCATCCCATCGGTACAGCATCGATGATGTCCCGTGAACTAGGCGGAGTAGTGGATTCGAAGCTGAAAGTTTACGGTACGGAAAATGTCAGGGTCGTTGACGCGTCAATATTGCCTCTACAATTCAGTGGTCATCTGACCGCCACACTCTACGCCGTGACGGAGAGGGTTGCTGAAATAATTATGGGCGCTGCTTGACATTGGAGCCAACACTTTCTAATAATTAAGCTAGATATAGCGAACTAGCCTATTCTTAATATTAGAGATTGAAGTAATGAAGCTCACTTGGTTGAGACATGGGCTCGACATCATATATTCCGTGACCTTGGGACAGCTACCTAAACTCATTCGACATCAGATCTAATATTAAATGAACACTTGCTCCCGTTTTAGGATCGCCGCTCCCATTCCGTCATATCTGACATTGTACACGGCCATACATAGACAAGTAGTACTTCTTGTAGTTGAAAATTAATTAGTTGTAATTATATTCAATGCCACCTAGCCAGGTCGTCGAAAGCCAGACTTTCTATAGCTAGTAAGTAGGTAGCTAGATGGTTATGGACAATAACAGGCCTGCTAATGCCTATTACTGACCTGCTGCACACCTTCCGGTCCCTCTCCTTGCTTTTCTCGTAATCTCTTTTTTATAAACAGGCATCACATCCGAAAATGTATATACTATGAGATCTCGACCGATAGTTTGGGAAATGGTCTCCAGGATGACTCATCAGCTTATAGTTTGTGCTTGGATAAAACATACCACTCTGTAGTAAAAGGAGGGGGCGAGACTTTGTCCTGAACCACTCAAATTTTATGTTTTAACCCAGTTCCTAAATGTTGAACCCAGCCGCGTCATTTGGGCTCCGGCTATCGCCGCCCGTCCATAACTAAAAGGATCGTTAAGTTTATAATAAGGTCGACTGATAGGAAATAGTATATTGATCTTATAAATATGCATAACCTTGGCAAAATGTATTAGCGATTGTTATAGTATACTTAATACTGAGCTCGACAGAGCAGGTTAGATAAAAGTAGCTTCATTGAATAAACCAACTACTAGGTAGCCATTGTTACACTTAGTTCTATAAGTATGTGTATCATAACAGCCGCTCTGCATTTGCAAACAATGGGGTATCCTAGCGGCAGCTTGCATCACATGGTTAAGAGCAGCTTAGTTTAGTAACTAATACATACAAAATGCAACAGATAGGTGAATACTGGCATCATTGAACCCTAATGTTAAACCTCAGCTAACCTCAGCTTTACTCCGCCTGACGAGTATGCATCCTTCTAGCACACATATGGTTTAAGACAACTCGAGTCCAAAACCTTAACTATTTAATGTTGCTCTATCGACGGTATGCTTTGGCTAACTACCTAGGCTTCCAAGTTAGTCTGAAAAAGAATTTGATAATAAGGTCATTATGAAAACCTAGACGTGAATGCCCCCATTGCTTGGCTGCTTGTTTGCTTGCTTGTCTATTCACTCACTCACTTACCTACATGTCGTACTTCCACTTTCCAACCCTCTTGTGCACACCCGTGACTTCCACAAACTTCAAATCATCTCTCCCTGCATATAATCTGCTAGAAAGTGCATCGACACTCTTGGACCTGTCGTTTCTCCCCAAATCTACAATCACCATACCATACTATACGGCCCCCGTCGCACCCGTTTCCTCTAACACCACCATCACCACCACCACGATAATCAGTATTCTCATCTTAGCCACCAATACACTTCAAACTCATCCACAAAAAGAAAAGAAAAATGAGTCCTCTTTCTCGTGCTGGTGCTCATCTCAACCGCGCCATTAATGTGCGCAGACTTCCTGCCATTTCGCATGTACGTCATCTCACAAAAATTATCACGTCTGCACTTGCTATCCACAGTTGTCTCTAACCGCTCATGCTCACATCTAGAAACTCACCATCCGAAGAATCTCCTGGATAGCATTCGAGCAGCCAGACCCAAGGCTCTACCCGCCACCAGCTTCCCTACAACCGAAGCGCCCCGTCGCCACCGAGGCCGTGGCCAGCGGCGACGAGACCACCATGGTGGGCAAGATAGGCACAGCGCCATCGACAGCGCGACCCCCAGAGGCGCCGGCGGTGTCTAGCAAGCCCATGCCAGCCTCCGTCCCAGCCAGCGCGATGCGGACCGGCCCGACGCCGCTGTCCCAGACGCAGAAGCGCACGCTCACCACTAATACCACCACGCCGGGACAACAACCCCAGAAGGGCGGCGCGCATGGCGACAGCCAGGCTAAACCCGAGACGAAGCCGGTCAGCGCCGAACCTGCGGCACTGCAACCAGCGACGCCGCAAGACGTGAAGGCTCAGACGGAAGAAGACAGGAATGGGTTCCCGACGCTGCAGCTCCGCCTGCCTGGCCACCCAGCCACGTGGCCCGAGGAGGAGCCCCAGTATCCGCGCAGCCGATTTCTCGACGAGGAAGAAGACTAAGAAGATGCTCGGCTCATCTCGATGTTGTGGAGCTGCGAAGGAAGACCCCATCTGAATGATTGCGACACAGATTCACCCTAATTGCTCTCATCCCGATATCCCTCTCATACAACCCCGTGCACAAAGGACGAAAAACATGACACACAATGCGAAACACAGATAGTAGAAGAAGAGAAAAGGATGTTTGGTTGGCGGCATATTGATATGCATTGCGCACGCTCTAGGCTTGCCGAAGTGCAAGGGAAGAAAGGAAAAAAAGTCTTGTTTGGGTTAAACACATCCCTGTCTTGGTGGAGTTATGGAGTACTACTTTTGCCCCCCTAGGTTTGCAGGTCGATTTCTGCGTGATACCTGATAGATGTTCTCTGCCGCGTCTAGGGGGTAGTAATGGAAAATCATCCTGCTTATTCTAGCGTAAGCAGTTTTAGTTTTATGCAATGATAATGCCTTTTACCTATGGCCTACGTAGCATATCTGTTGCTTTTGTTGGGCTGTTTGTGGTGATAAAACTCTGCAAGTACAGTGTTTTTGGACTGCTCACATACCTAGCTTAGACAAGCTGTTATAAAATTAATAAATATCTTGCTCGTGGTCCTCCATGATGAAATGCCACCACTCTAGCTCGAGAGTTTGACATTTTGACTCCTGTTGAATCAGAAGCAATGCCTTTGATCGACTTAAACACAATGTAACACATAACTGAACTGTTGAATCATACTGATATTATGCCATTCTTGTATAGCTCGTCGCCCCTTTTGCTATCATACAATTCAGCATGGTATATATGCTGAAGAAATATACACGGACTCCTTCCTTTGACTCGAGACACAAGAAAGCTGCTCGTCCGCTATCGCGCCCGAGTGTAGCAAATTATCCCCTAACGCCTCACTATTGCTTAAAATATGACTGCTCTCCGAAATATCCTTCTACAAGCTCAGTAACCCATGTGCTTTTCACACTCGCTGCTTTCTGCTCACATTTTCCCCATCGACCATCTCCAACCTACTTAAGCAAAGTTGTCATTTCGGTCTATACCAATGTCCTCTAGCTCCGCGAAATTTTGGAAGTGTAGAGGCCGGTGTTGGTCACTGTAGAAAGGCAACGGCGTATCTAGCTTGACATGTACTGGCTTCTTCTCTAGACCCGCGAAACTACTGCCCATGAAGCTGTAGTTCCACTTGCCATTCTCGGGCACCAAGAAATAACCCTTGTAACGCGGGCTCAACAACAGCTTGCGCTTGATACCCATGGATGTTGTGAAACCCTGTGGCTGGTCGCTGCCAATATCCTTGTTCTCAACACCCCACTTATAGCCGTTGGGTGTCAGTGCCCAAGCTGACAGAGATACAGACCCGGGCGTGAAGGCAACATCAACCGTGATGCTGTTTTCCTTAGACCACTTTGCATTGACATCAAGTAGACGGGCATGCTCTGTGACATCTGCTGCTGACATATATGGTAGTTCGTTGCCAGCCATTGTATGGATAACGCCCAACGGCTCGAGATCGCCTAGATATTCATGCTGGGGCAGCTGCTGGGGAAGCTGGACGGCACGCAGGCCTCCTATTTGGGGAACCATGGCGATACAGCGGATCTCCTTAACTTGATCATTGTCTGGGGCTGAGACACCATATAGATACCCAGCAACTTGGACACGAAGATCGGCAATCGTAATGAATTTCTTTAGGATATTGTTCGGCATGACATATGTGACATCATCTAAATCATTATCCACAGACGAGACGTAAATGTTGTTGGATCGAGTCCGTAAATTGGATGTGGCGATTGCACGAGTTCTCCACTCAGTCTTGGAAGCGAATGTCTGTTGCTCGAATTGTGATGTGGTCGTGACGATTATCTCTTCCCCATGGACATTCTGGGTCTTGGTCGTCACGGCTGTGAGTTGCTGTTGTTCTTGCTGTTGTTTTTCGATCTCGGCTGCTTGCTGTCGTTGCATTGAAGGCGCCGAAATCTCCATACCTAGGATGATGTCTCGAACTTCGCTACTGGTCAAACTGGAGACGTTGACATTGTTCTTTTTGCCATAGTCGTGTAGGATCAAATCTCGTAATTGCGTTTCGACTTTGATCCAATCCTCATCTGACAGGGTTGGCCAGATGTGATGCATTTGTGTTATGACGGTCTTGTCGGGTCGCAGAATAAGCTTCGTCTTGTCGGGGTTGACGTGGAGAGCACGAAGAATCAAGACGAGACGCGAGAAGGCCGTGTAAGAAGATATGCTCTTCAACCATTCGTCATACAAGTTGAACAGCACCATTTGGGGTTCGGTCGCACGAAGTATCATATCGCCAAGCTTTTCAACTTTCATTGCAGCCTGGAAAGGTAGCTGAAGTTCCGATGCGCGAATAGAGATATTAGGGAAATCGAGGAGATGAACTTCCAAGGGATCTAAAAGGCCCTTTCGGGTGACGATGAGCTCCTTTGGTTGTTCTTCAATGGGGAGAGATCGAATGAGAGCTGCAACTTCTTCGGCCGTCTTCCACTTCGCCAATTGGCCAAGACGCTTTTGGCCGGCCCAAACGCTCGTGTGGATAATCTTCAAAAACAGCTGACCAGTACGAGGATTGAAGATGAAAATGGCACCATTGATAGGTTTTGTAGTCAAGTTACCCTCGAAAGTCTTGTGGATTGTCACTCGATACACATTAGTATCGTCAATGAATAGCTTCGTCTGGTTGCTGAACAGCTCGGAGTAGTTCTGCGAGTTCAGGAACTCCTGGTTGCTCTCTGAGGCATAAAGTTGGAGACCCTTTCTGATACGTTCACGTAGAACGTAGAGAGCAGGGTTTGCTTTCATTACCTTGGCCATAGCCTGCTGAACTAGGATTTTCAAACCAGGGAAATATTGGCCGTATGCAGAGTACAAGTTGTACGCTAGATCAATGCCAATCATGAGACCTGTCGCCGAAGGGTAGATGCTCATGTTGTCATTGGTGTAGTCAAGATATTTGGCGCGAGTATAACGCTCGATGTCGTGAGAGTCATAATCACCATAACGAAGCTGAACATCCAACCAGAATTTGTTGGTTGTCGTCGGTTCAATTACATCCTTGGTGTCATAAAGGAGCGACGGGCGTGTGACATTCCATTTACTGTTGGCAAAAAGGAGGATATCGGCACAGGAACTGTTCATCTTGTATGACTTTCGGGGGTGAATAGTCTCTTTCTGTACCGTCTCGATGCCAAGTGCCTCTAGCTCTTGGTCGAAAACCTGACAGAAATCCATTACTACGGACTCATGGATCTTCTGCCACAAATGAGCACGGAAAATTTGAATCAAAGAAATCTTTAATGTGGGAATTTTGCCGTGAAGAAAGATACCAGTAAGATCCAGCTGGACTTGGAAACCGACGTAGACATTGGCACGGTTGATAGTCGGCGACCACCATAGTGTAAACCGACGATTGGGAATTTGGTTGAGACCTGACCTTTGGGCATTTGTCAACTTCTTGAATTTCATCGACTCCTCGAAACCCGAAGCACGTTCCCAGAAGAGACCTTCCCAAGAGGGGAAGCCTGTCGCCTTGAACAATGTATGCTCTAGAATCGTCTCGACACCACCAAGAGCTTGGATCACGTCAGTGCGGTAGGCATTGAGATTCCATAGTTTGCCGTCGTGACGCTGACTTGTCCACCAGAACGGGTTGCTCTTCATCAATTGATAGATTTTGAATTCGCTTCTAGTACGGAAACCTTTGTCGAAACTGAGAGTGCTTCGGTCTTTCTGGAAGAGGGTATTTATACGAGGCAATCCTCGGTCCCAGCTGTCTTCCAGATCTTCTAGGGTGAGCCGCCGGTTTTGCTGATTGGCCTCTAATCGCTTTTGTGAATATTCTGTCCACACTCTCTGAGAATCAATGAACTCGGCTTCCCATGGAATAATGTACCGGAAGATGTTTGGTATCAGAGTCTCTTCGTCGTGCGTCATACCAGCCCGATAATGAGTGACACCAAGGTCTGTCTGCTTCGACCATCGCTTGTCACTAGCGGGAATCAAGATATGAGAACCGGAGATCATACCGAGACCTCCCAGCTCCTTCGGAGTATAAAATACAGCCGGGGGAAAACGAGAGGGCATTTTTGAGTTTAGGCCAATCTTCACACGTGTCTGGATCTTGGTCTCGCACTTCACAATCGTATCTAAGAGATTAACGGTTGATACAGCAGCCTCACGGTAGTAGGTGAATAAAGCGATGAGTGCTGTATTCCACTTGTTGGCGATCTTGGTGAATGTGGTGGAACCAGAGGACATCAGGATCTGACGAATACGGTTATTGAACTTTTGTATGTCCTCCTCCGTCACTTGCAAGAACGCATGCGCGGTTCGCTCTTTGGTTGTGTTGTCTACAAGAGACCAAACACTATCTTTGATAGGAAATTCATCGTTCTGGTTTCTGATTTTGGGCAGAATGCGGACTTCAAATCCACACATGGAGTAAAGGAGGTTTGGGTTGTCACGACTATAGACGCTGGCAAATGTATCGTCCCATTCAATTGTCGTAACGGATCGCGGAAGCCGGTTTTTAAGATCCCAGAAGACAGCGCGACCTAGGTTGACGTCGTGACGCATGAGGCGCATACGGGAATCCCTCGGCCAACACTTCTTGCTCCTATAGCCAATGACGTTTTCAAAATTTGGATCAGGCTGTTCTGTGAGAAATCGCTGGATAAGATCGCGAGATTCTTCAGCTGTAAATCTCAAGAATACCCAGATCTTGTCGATGTACCGCGTGTACAAACGTATAGGATGCTTTGTCTCGGTTTCTCGATCACGGAATTGAAGGAAGTCATTTGGACTTCCCGGAGGTCCAGCAATCTCACTAGCACGGTTTAATCCCAGGAGCAGGAGATCAAGAACAAGGCCGTAATATTGGAACACGAAACCGGAAAACTGGAGGCCACGAATCATGCCATAGCTGTTGACGTGGTTCATGTCCTTGTAGGTCAGCTGAACGTTATTCTTAGAGCTGATGTAGTCAGCCAAATTGTGATCCATTATAAGTCTGAGGAGTCGGTTTAGGAGCGTCAAATCAATCTTCTCGTAGACCTTAGATAGCTCCGTCTCAATCATGACGTTGCATTCTCCATCAGCTGATTCCCAGACCTTGTCTAGATTGTTGATGCCTTGTGCCCACTTGTAAACCAGAAGTGGCGGAACCTCGGAATCGGAAGGCTTGATCCATGCAGGGAAAAGATGTCGTTGATCTGCCTGATACCAGAGGTACTGATCAAGGTACGCATCGCTAATCTTCTCAATCGGTTCGATGTCATATACTGGGTTAATTGAACTATAGTTGTCGTTCATGTCTATCTGGACTTCTTTGAAAGCACGTTGAGTCAAAAGGAAGCGTTTAATCCTTTCTAAAGTTGTGCCTGGGCTGTCATATGCTTGCTCAATAAGTGCAAGTTCCTCTCGCTGACTCTGGTTAAGACGGCCCTTCACGGAATACGCTTCACGAAGTCTTTCGAGGGCAAGAATTAGGATCTTCGTGTCGTGTTTATAAGACACGCTCGGGAAGGGAATAGGTGTGAACTTTCGAGATTCAAGCCAATGCACAGTTGTGGTATAGATGGCAACAGCTTCTTCGGATGAGACATACGGCCCATCCTTCATGTAATTATGTTGTCGTTCCTGTTCAGCTTTGAGCCAAAGTCGCGTCAGGCGTCCCACATTCTTCTTAGCGACAGTCTTATCAACTGTAGCACCTCTTCTAATGCGTTCGCGGTTGTAATGCGCAACTGAGATCCACCAGTCTGCTTTCGATTTGACGTATCGAAGAATGATATTTTCAATTGGGGCAGGCAATCCAGGGACTTTCCAAGGGATGTTACTCTTCCAGCATCTCCATGCTTCTGAAAGATGCTGTAGAACGGTATTGACCTTATTCTGCTTAATACCTTCAGGCATCATATCCATTAGATCGGCCATGACGGAAGCACGAAGTTCAAGGTCAAAATGTGATTCAACTCGTTGTTTGGTAACTGTCTTGGCGACGCCTTTGCTATGGCGGCCTTCGAATTGACGCGACAGCAGATTTCCAAGCCATCGTTCCAGTAAAGGAATTATACCTCTCATGAAAAAGAGCCATACTCTCCAAGCTGGTGCCCAGAATCCACAGCCTGGTCCCTTGCCAACGGGCCCACTGTTGAACCGATAGTAGATCAGATGCTTGAGATCCTTACAAGTGCGGATCTGGTGCATAAGTTTGTATTTATACCGGTACATTCCAGTGAGTTGACCAACATGATTAAATGCATACAAAATGCCATCAGCAAGTTGAAAGGCGTCAATATTACCAAGTCGATATTGGACCTGTGCATCGACAATGAGCTTCGTTAGACGAAGAATTTCGCGCATGAGGTGGAACGCATTCCCGAATCGTGACTTCTTTCGTTCTTTGGTGGTTAAAGTCTTGACTGGCTTCAAGTTGAAGTTGTAGTCAAGGTGGAGATATGTAAGATTTTTACGATGAATCAGGAGGTTCAGCATATTGAAGCCCTGCCGACAGACCTGCAAACCAGCTTCCACCCAATCGATGGTAGTCTGCTGGAAAAACTTCGTCTGCTTCAAGGTTCTTAACAGATCCTGTCTATTTAGGGCTTTGGGCTGCTTCTTATGCAACTCATTAAGCACAAAAGTTTTCAGTAGTTTTTGGTAGGAGACGCGGACTTTCACTGGTTGCTTCGGAGGGCAATGCTCCAGATACCAATGCTTGACAAGAGGAATATCCTGTGCTCGTACCATGCGACCAGATCGGCGATCAAAGGGGAAGGGGGCCCACCAGAGCCCGATTGCTGCGGCGGTATCCTCGGTGTATAACTCCTCGTCGGCAAAAAATGGCTCGACGACTGCAGGAAGCGTGAAAGCGTCGTCCTCAGGTTCCTCGAGGTTGCCCTCGCCAAAAATCTCATCTTCGTGACTCACGGTTATATTCTTAGGTGCAACAGATCGGGAAGAAATGGGATTGATCTGGGAATCAAAGTAGTATGCTGGCATACTGGGATCTTCGGACTTAAGGTACACATTAGGTGGGTGCGAGTACCAGTGTGAATGGACGCTTCGTGGAAGAGAATTATAAAGGTAGGGATAAGCAACTCGACATTCAGTTTTGATTGGGAGGCGGAAGATGATCCTATCAATGGCGTTGAACTCTCCAAAGTCTTCGTCATTCGGATCAATATCCTTATAGAGTGGCTCGAATCGAGGGCCACCAGGTAATGCAACGTTGAGTGCTTTAGCAGTGAGTAAACTCTTGAGGTCGAAGAGATAGAAGTAGTTCTGGTCGATCTTGTCGCTTAGCAACGGACGACTAAGTCGATGTAATGTAGCCATCTGTTGCAGTGATAGGTTCCATGTTTTATAGCTAGGGCCGTTGACGTGATCGGTGTCTAGCAATGGGCGAGCATCGTAAAACCACTCGTATACGGCAGCATCCTCGTCTTCGTCAAGGTCCATTTGGATCGGCTGGAGAGGTTCTACGTCTTCGAGATTTTCTGACCAAGACAAAGGTGGTTCTTCGTCATCAAAAGGCGGAAATCTCATTCTCTTGAACAGTCTTCGGTCACTCTTCTCCTTTCGCATAGTCAACCACATCGTAGCCCACTGAGCATGAAATACTGGTGGAATGACACGAGGTATCTCGTTGACTAGAGTAAGACAACCATTTACGTGGTAAAGCACCTTCACTTCTCTCGTAGACTCCCAGGGCATCGGCATATTCTCCAATAGCTTCATCACGGCATGAGGCATGAACTTCAAAGCACCAAGATAGCTTCTCTTATCGCTTGTGTATTTCTTCTGCGAAACATCGCCAATATCCCTGACGATCTTGCGCAAGTGTTCCGGAGGCATGTCTGCCTTCTGAGTTTCGACGAAGCCCCCCTTGCGCTTTTCGCCGAAGCGATTTCGCTGCGTGCGTAGCCATTCCTTCTTCTTTTGTTCGAACTTGGCTAGATGAGGATCGGTCGTAGGACGGTAGCCAGGGGGTGGAGGAGCTGGAATCCCCGGCGGAGGCGGGAGGAAGTCAGAAGGAGGTCCCGGGGGAGGCGGCGGCGGAGGCGGTGGCCCCCAGCCAGGAGGAGGTGGAGGAGGTTGAAAAGACGACATGGTAGACTCGTTCGTGATGGATGGATAGCTAGGCGACGGGTGATGGGTCGCTTTCGCGCCGCGATGCGTCGCGGATGACGTGAATAGTTATCGCAGTCAAGATAATAGTAACACTTAGACAAGCTGGATTCCACCAGACGAACAACCGAAATAACGCGTTGCTATATGCGCGGCGTCCTCTCCTGATGAACGCTACGCGACGTGTTTTGATATAAGAGTGGTGCAATTGATGTAGGTAGTTCCCAATGTCGCCTCTCGCGATCGCAGAGTGGGAATTTTTGCGTAGCGTACAACGTAGGTAATAGAGCTATGCACAATAAGGCTAGTCAGCTTCTACGCCACGAAGAGAGCTTGGCGGTCACGTGGAAACGCGTGGCTCGAGTATCTTCTGTGGCTTGAGTGCATGTTCCACTATCTCATTGGTCACCATACCTTTCGGCACAAAGCGGGCCTGCAAGATCCACCCCACACTCCTACCTATTCTCAGAACACCAAAATTCCTTCACCCAACTCGCAAAAAGTTCGTCCCGCAAAAAGCCAACCATCCCGACGACCACCACGAGACGACAACCACAACCGTCACAATGCCCGACAACAGAGTCACGTACCGAAGGCGCAATCCTTACAACACTACCGTAAGCATTCTGAGCTTGAGCGCAGAGGAAACCAAGCACTAAGAACCTCTTACAGAGCAACAAGACTCGCATCATCCGTACCCCTGGTGGTGAACTCCGTACCCTTCACATCAAGAAGTGCGTTATCTCCCTCAGACTCCGATAACAGACAGCTACTCTACGAAAGCGAATCGAACCTCAGGCGATAATTGCTAACTGTATGATTTCAGGGCCGGCACAGCGCCCAAGTGCGGTGACTGCGGAATCAAGCTCCCTGGTGTAAGTGGCTTCTTTGCTTTACATTGTGATCAGCTAAAGAGGAGAGATGGAATTGCTTAACCCCGAGTTGGTCGGCTGGACGACTAGCTCTACTGTTTACTACTAGATTCGCGATTGTTCAAAAATCACTAACAGCCAGATTATAGGTCCCCGCCCTTCGACCTCGCGAGTACGCCCAGATCTCCAAGCCCAAGAAGACCGTCCAGCGCGCTTACGGTGGCTCACGATGCGGTAACTGCGTAAAGTACGAAACCACCGCGCCATCCCGCACAACGATTTTAGACATTGGGACCATGTTTCTTGCCAAATTACTAACACATATTCGACAGGGACCGTGTCGTCCGAGCTTTCCTCATTGAGGAGCAGAAGATCGTCAAGAAGGTGCTGAAGGAGCAGGAGCAGGGTGCCAAGAAGAAATAAACTTGTGATCGATTCTAGGATGGAACGGTTAGGTCGTCATTGGTTTGGTGTTCACGAGGGACATGGCTGCATTATTCAAACGGCTACAAAAAGGCTGTTTCTGCTTTGAAGGCTTCTTCTCATCGTCTAGATGATCGGAATGGTATAAACGACATTTCAGACGACTTACTGCAGCGCACAAGTGACGATCACATTCTGTGACATATAGCCACTGCATGGAGTACTCCTGTACCGTGATTAGCGACTGGCAAACACATCGCTACTGCTCATGCCAGCAGGGGGTTACGCCCCTTTCAAGAAGTTATGCCATTTGACGAATAGATTTTTTACCAAACGTGAAATAGATCACACTATATTCTGCCTAACCAAACATGACATCAAGGCTCGTACGTTAATTAGCTCGTAATGTAGGGATCTATAAAGATGCGATTACATCGTTGTTGGTATGAATTTGTAGAAATAAATGGTAGACGGTATAGTGCTGTCGGAATACGAATTACTTAGCAAATGCTACTTTTTTAAGGTACCTGTAGAATGCAACCGGAGCTTTTCAATTAATGACGTCCAACATTCGGCGCCGCTACATAAATACTGGAATAACGGGGCATGCTGCATACCAATAAAACAACTACCCGAGCCAAATACTGTGATTTCATTGGACTACCTATGTAATCTTGCAGTATTTAGTTATGCGAGAATCCCCCTTATTCCACTATTTATGTAGCGGCGCCGAATGGGTCTCTAAAGGGATAACCTTGTCCATGTTATAAGCTCAGCTCCATGCAGGAAAGCTCCCAGTGACCCTATCATGAGTATATACGATTAAAAGAGAATCCGACATAATTGTCGATATGGCTTCCTTGATGCGCGTCTTCCGGCCCGTTGGCACTGCAATCGCTGCGACGGTGCGAAGACGATGCCATTCTACCTATCGCCAACCCCGTACAGCTCCCACATGCTTGAGAACCTATCCAAGCAGCGCAACGACCATAACTCCCTTCACACACCCAATCGCATCATTCCATACAACGTCCGATCGTAGAAAAAAAGATCTACCACCACCGACCGACTTTGCCGTAATGGACGTATTAGTCAACATGCCGATACCCTCGACAACAGTCAACGTCTGCATGTCGGGCGGCTTCCATTTGAACAGCGGAGCCAAGGTCAAACACGGAGATGGCGTTATGCTCATTGGCGACAAAGCATTTGCGTGGCAGCCGTGGTTGCCGCGTGGCGAGCACCGATTACTGAATGCGAAGGGCCAGTGGGAAATACCGAACGAGAGTCTTGACCCATTGCCGCTATTATGGCCACGTCCAGGTGAGGCTCTCTTGCAATGCTTATTACATGATTCTCGCCGGCAAGGAAGCAAGGGAGTACAACGGTAATACTGATATGCGATACACTACAGATATCCTAATACTAGGACTTGGGCCTGAAATCCGACCGATCAGCCCCGACTTACGTCGATATATCAGCAGCTTAGGCATGAGAGTAGAAGTCCTCGATACTCCAAATGCGGCGGCGCAGTATAATCTTTTGGCGACGGAGAGGGGCGTCGATGAGATCGCCGCCGCACTTATACCCGTCGGCTGGAAAGAGGGTATAGGAGCAAAGTAATGACGAAAAGGCTCGCTCCAGGCATCCCCTCACCAGGATTCATATGGCGAGATATGATGAATCGAAGTGCGACCGGGCCACGGTCCTCCCTTGTAATGCTTCAACTCTTCTCGAAGCCTCAGATCATATCTCTTGTCATGAAACTCTACTTGATATATTATGATGCAGCTTTCCAGGATTCCAGAGCCGTTGTCTCATATACACGCCATATTAGTAGCACAGCCTTCGGATCGCTCTGGGCACCAGATGTACATTATAATGTATAACACTCGGCACTGAATCTCTGGGCAAGCTTCCATCATCTCGGCGTTGACTGCGTCAATTCTGCATCCAAAATGTCATAATCAGAGCCACTTTACTTGCTATGTTCATGCGCTATCTACTTATACAGGGTTGCCGATTTAGGTTATTCATCGAGTGCAAGCAAGTCCCCTCTTTAGTCATCTCTCTCCTCTGATGAGCATTCCATATGGTAGGCGGCATTGTGCTTATTTACGCCCGGTTATAAGATGTACTACGCAGTAAGTAGGTGTCGCACCGCGCAGCTTCGGCCCTCATACTATATATGTGACCCAAAACAATTACCATTGTGGAAGGAAACCTTGTCGGTTGGCCCATCTCCCAATAAACGTGCTTATCACAATTGGGGAGCGCAGTCGTATACATGAGCACAGGTAACCAGCGTATTGAAGTAGATACCTTGGTTTATAAGATGCAAATTCAGCGGTACGTAAGCACTGCACGGTATGCACCAAGGCACAGTACCTATGACGAACAACTCGCCCTGTATTATCAGCATTGACAATAGGACAAGGCTTGGTCTGCATCTGATACAACCATAGGGTTGTAGCACGTTCAAGATGTAAACGGTTTGTGGCTCGATGGCCGTGCCTGGATTTCCACATGGTGGTGAAAAGCGAGGCCGTGATTGGTCGACTGGGCAAGGTCCAATAATGTACCCGAGATAACGGCACGTTGAGGCACCTGGAAAAGTTATTAGTGGAGGGGAGCTAACAGGGTAGGGACTCATGCACCTATGACATCGCACCGGCTCCTGTAGGGATGCTTTTGTGCGGCATGTACCACGCTGTATGTGGTACGCCATGACAGAATGCCTACAGAATACCGACACCGACACCAAACCGGCCCGCGATGCTCTGGTTTTTTTTCTTGGGCTACGACTCGTCATCCATGTTCTACCACGAATTGAAAAACAAAACCTATCACCGCTCGACAGAATTCCTACCTATCTACTGCTGTAATACCCATCTTGCTCCCAGCTGACTGCGGTTTATTCGCTCCGCTTATTTCTAATCTAGTTAGGCTCGTAGAAGGCAAGACATTGGGCACGAAGAGGACGTGAAGAGTAATCCTGTCATCTTATCATTAGGTGAATTTGTTACTCGCGCGCGCTCTGATCAACTCTCCTGTCTCATATATTTCGTCGTCATCTGACCTCATCTGCGAGCCCAACCACTTATTTGCCTATTTGCCCGTTGGACTAGGCTCTCTGCCCCTCCATTCCGGTTGCTTCTCTTAGCCTCGAAGGCAATAAAACCTTAAGTGCAGTTTTCAAAACACGGACGGACAGAGTCTCGGCTGCCAACCTGAGGTAATTGTCATCTGTTTTACATAAGAATCAGAAGGATCAACTATCAAACGCTCGACACATACCCTCGCTTTCTCTCATCTATCCTGTCCCCTACGTAAACTCTTCACTTTTTTCGCATACGGCGTCTTCTTTTTTTGGAGCAGGTATCGTCCGCTCTGTTCATCGTTAGCGAATTGGGAAGGCCGATTCACCGTTCTCAGATTTCAAGTAAGTGCAGGCCGATCGTCTCATTCGAATCAGCCATAATCACAATGCCTCCTCGTCTCTTCACAACAACACACACGACTCTACCACCGACATGAGCTCGTCGCATTTGGATACCGTCATTCTCTGGGACAACCTTGCTACTGTTATATCCTCCATATTGTTGGACGCTCTGTACCATTCTTCCGTATCTGTATAAAATCAAATATTTACCATGTGTCTGTCTTCCATAGTCTCACTTCTCGCACAGCTCTGGTCTGTCAGCCTAGGGCTCGCACTCGCCCTAGGCGGCATGTTGATCCTACCGCGGATGGCTAAGAGTCGAACCACTACCGTGCCCGGATCGAAGGATCCCGAAGCCACAGACCCTGCGCTCCTACGGAATCATTCCGAGATCAGGTCCTTCAAGGCGTCACGGTCTGGCATTACATTCCCTGGTATTCGCATCTTTTATCGGCGTCACCCAAAGGCGGATGAGCTCCCAAAGGATCCGGCTCCGCTACCGCTTCTCGTCTTCATCCACGGCCTTGGAGGCTCGGTCGCGCAATTCCATCCACTCTTAACTAGCCTCTCCAACTCTGCGTCATGCCTCGCTATCGATCTCCCAGGCTGCGGCCGCTCTCAGTTTGCGCTAACTTCATGGGACGCATACAAAACCGAAAACCTGATAGATCTTGTTGAAACCATTATCAAAGCCTATATCGAGGAAGGCCAGGGAGTTGTGCTCATTGCTCACAGTATGGGAACTGCGATTGCTGCTGACCTCGCGAATAAGAAGGCTGCGCACCGTTTGTTGCCCCCTCTATATGTTATGGGTGTCGTTGCCATCTGTCCCCTACCTGGTACATTCCCTGAGCCAACAGTGCGAATTTGCCGCAGATTGCTCTGGATACCTGACTTTCTCTTCAACCTTTGGAGAGCCTGGGACCGGCGAGGGGGGCCCGAGAGCGCTGGCGTCAAGCGTTTTGTTGGACCCGGTGGCGACCTCGAAGCCCGTCAGCTTCAGTATAGGTTTAACAGTCAAAGCCGAACTCCCGTTTTTCGCCGGATGCTTTGGGGCTCTCTACCAGTCTATGAAGATGGCAAGGCAATTGGGGGGATTTTCGGAAGCACTACTTGGGCAGACCTTGACACGCCTGTCTTTCTTGTTGGTGGAGAGCACGACACTGTGACGCCACCCAAGGACGTCGGCAAAATCGAAAAGATGCTGACAGTACCAACCGGGAATCAGGAGAATTTTGAGGATAAACTACATGAAACTAATACGAGTCGCATCCCTATCTCTGAAGGGGCCGCAATTCGCGAGGCAGCCGCGCCAGTAAATCTCACCGCAGCACCGCGAGAGAACATGCCACAATCTATAGAAGAGATCAGCCAAGGCGATTTTACACGCAAGAAACCATTCTTAGCAAGTGGCGAAGACTCTATGGAAGATCCCATAACCCCGAGAGATCATCAAGAACCTAGTTCTTTGAATTATATCCCTTTACAGCCGCTTCATCCTAAAAAGGTCGTTAAATCAACACTTCTCCCTGCTGGACACGCTTTATTATATACCCCGGCCACTGTAAGGATTCTGGCCGGACTAGTAAGCGACTTCATGAATGAGCGCATCACTGGCCGCTTTTCACTGTAAGTGTTTATCGGTAAGATCAAAGCCTGTTGTGTTTAGCTAATATTATCAAATATAGTGGTTGGCAGCTCCAGTATCTTTCGCGCGAGGGCAAGTGGGATGTCAAAAACTTGGCAAAGTGGAAAGGCGTTCAACCCGTTTCTGAGCCTATTGGTGGGGTTTTCAGGGCCCTGAAGACCCTCCGAGAAGTGGACGAGGAGCATTGCCCGAAGATATTTGCGGCTAAGTGGTGAGCTCAATTTCTACGGTTTCCTAATTACTAAGATCTAGCTAACTGTCATCAGGGGAAATGAGATCAAGGACATTATTGACATTAGTCATGCTGATCCCGTGTATGACCCAAAAAGCTTTGGTGATAACATCAAGTATTACAAATTCCCGACAGTTTCGAAGATACCTCCCACCGATATCGAAGTAGCAGGCTTTATCGATCTCGTAGATAAAGTGCGCAAGGATCAGAAGCAAAGGTCGTCTACAGAGGCGAACTGGAGCGAAGATTATGTGATTGGCGTTCACTGCCACTACGGATTCAATCGCACCGGCTACTTTGTCGTGTGCTACCTCATCGAGAGGTGCGGCTACGGCGTCCAGAAGGCCATCGACACTTTTGCTGAGGCTAGACCTAACGGGATTCGACACTCACATTTCCTAGACCGCCTATTTGTTCGATATTCAGGTTTCAAGGAGTAGGCGAGCTTGTTTATCCCGACACCGAAAAAATACGTGAGCTTTACCTATCAGCTTGGGGTAGCGTTCAAAATATTGTTTTTTTGTGCAGCGATGGCCTTTCTTTTCAGGGGGCGGGGGGTTCGTAACCTAGGTTGAACCCGCTGTGTAGGATAAGGGCTTCAGCAATTCATGGGTTAGAGGGACAGGATAATACCTATTGTTAATGCAGTCTTTAACTGGACGGGGCTCGCGGCAAGGTGGCGGCGTCGGCGTCAGGTATCAAGCATAGATGGTGTTGGGTTCTCAGTTTACATTGGTCCTTCTGTATATCTATGTTCAAGCTCGTCAACAATAGTTTCGTCATGGTCTCATTTAGTATGAATTTCAGTACTTTCTATTTCTAATAACGAATGATAAAGCGGCTGCATGAATACGTATAGCTCGACGATTATTATTTATACCTTTTAGTCTTAATTGCGTGCTTCTTGGGCTAAGTCGGTCGCAACGTTTGAGATTGTAGATGAAGTTACATATGTAGTTC
This sequence comes from Nemania diffusa, assembly GCA_038501195.1. Classification (NCBI taxonomy): domain Eukaryota; kingdom Fungi; phylum Ascomycota; class Sordariomycetes; order Xylariales; family Xylariaceae; genus Nemania; species Nemania diffusa. Next base: position 3,970,847 of record JBBPUQ010000003.1, read on the forward strand.
TTGAACTCGCATTATACACCCAGCCAACTAAAACACATGGGGGTGTGCTCGTAGTCAGGAAAGGCAAGTGACATGCTCAAAAAAAAATTCAACAATTATTTTAGATTGGAAATTTCGCTATTCTCTAGTATAAGTAAATATTCTAATATTAATATAAATCCTTTGTTTCTGCGATACGGTTCCTTTTATCTGATCAAATGATTATATAGTAGCGTGGATGTCCAGTCAGTGTGTGTATAACCCCACTACGAAACCAATGAAATACCTAGACTAGGCGTCTCCAGAATACCTGGATATTGAAGGACCCCTGTTAGCGGTTAATTTACCAACAACATCATGTATCTATTTTACTATGTACCTCAACTCGCATAATGTCGATGCAGCTTCCAACTACCCGTAGTAGATGACAGCAAACCACTCTTTGCACCACATGACCATTTCTCTTCCTTTATCCTCCCTCCCGTCTACGGGACATACCACCTCCCATGGACCAACTCTCTGACCGCCTCGATCCATCACACTCGCACAATGTGGCCCTTCGCCAAGGGACCGCTTGGGGTCCTCGCATTGGTTTCGCCCGCATCGCTGCTTTTGCCACATGTCATCTACGCCCAGGGTGACGGCGCCGCCTCGACCCTTCGCGATGCCGCCGCCAGGTCGAGCCCGAGCGCATATTCCACTGAGCCCACCTGCGAAGCGCGGACTGTGAACTACATCACCGACTCGTTGCCACAACAATGCCTGACTACCGGCCCCATTACTTCGATACCGACCTCCGACGCGGCTCCCGAGAGTACGACCACAAGGACCTCGGCCAGCATTGATGCTCCGGCCCATACCGGCGATGTCGTGCATGATAAGATCGACCCCGAGGGGGAAGACCTCAGCACCGGCGCGTTCATGTCCTTCGAGGAATGGAAGGCCATGATGGTCGCCAAGTCCGGCCCCGACGCCCTCGACGCGAGGCCCCGCCGATCCAAGGACGGACGCGCCGACGCCGGGCCCGGAGACGGCTTCGATAGCCTCGGGGACGAGGGCGAGATCTCCTTCGACTTCGACGCCTATTCGGACAAGATATCCGAGATCGCCTCCTCGGCGCGGCCCCGCGAGCACGAGAAAGAGCCCAAGGAAAAGGTCGAGGTGGTGACGTACGACGAGGGCTTCACCTACTACCGGAGTAAGGACGCCGGCACCACGTGCAAGGAGAGGTTCTCCTACTCGTCCTTCGACGCCGGCGCCACGGTCAAGAAGACGAGCTCTGGCGCCAAGAACCCGACTGCTATCTTGATAGAGAACAAGGACTCTTACATGCTGCTGGAATGCGGCAGGAAGAGCAAGTTCTTCATCGTCGAACTGAGTGATGTGATTCTGGTCGACACCGTCGTCATCGCCAACTTTGAATTCTTCTCCAGCATGGTGCGCCAGTTCCGAGTCAGCATTAGCGACCGCTACCCTGTCAAGCTGGACAAGTGGAAGACCCTGGGCACTTTCCAGGCCCGGAATTCGAGGGATATCCAGCCTTTCCTAATCGAAAATCCTCAAGACTGGGCGCGATATTTACGGGTCGAGATCCTGAGTCATTACGGAAACGAGTATTATTGCCCTGTATCTCTATTGCGCGTTCACGGGCTCCGCATGCTTGACTCTTGGAAGCAAGTCGACCAATTTGAACTGGAAGGGGAAGATGAAAGCCCTCACTCCGTACCAGAACCAGCGGAGGAGACCGTTGAAATTGTCCAGGAACCGCCAGTAGAAACAGAGGCCGCTAAGCCTGTGCCAACTAACAACCATGTTGTAGTTGCAGAATATAGCTACTGTACACCTTATTGGGACAGATCTTATTTCGAGCACGCCTTTCCCCTTGTCAACTACTGCCCCCGAGAAGATAGTCCAGATTTTAACGAATCTATTTCTAATAAGGAGACACGCCAAACAGATCCAACAGAGCCTCAGTCTACTACTAACTTAGACGAACAGGCTGTTTCTGCCATGCCAAATACCTCCTCCGTAGCAACCGCGGCAAGGCAGACTACAGATCCATCACCAGATATATCCAGATCTGGGTCTTCACTCTCTGCTTCCGCCGAGCGGCCCGTGGGCGCGGCCAGCAGCGTCCCGACCCCGTCGCCATCGGGGTCGAGAGACAACGCTTCCATCGCCGCCGCCAGCTCTACCATATCGCAGACGATGAAAGAAAATGCAACAGCACAAAATAGCCCTAAAGTCAAATCTTCAGCTTCAACCTCCATTAAACCCCCGTCGTCCAGGTCATCGGCGAAACCTCCACCCGGCTCGCAGACGGCGGTGCGCAACAAGACCACCACCACGGCAACCGCGTCACCGCCGACGCCCACGGTGCAGGACTCGTTCTTCAAAGCCCTGACGAAGCGCCTACAGATCCTCGAATCGAATAGTACTTTATCCCTCCAATACATAGAGTCGCAATCCCGATTTCTGCAAGAGGCGCTCGCTAAGCTCGAGCGCCGGCAAATCGCGAAAGTCGACCTGTTTCTCGACAAACTAAACAACACAGTCCTGGGCGAGCTGCGCGAGGTCAGGACGCTGTACGACCATATCTGGCAGTCCACCGTCATCGCCCTCGAGTCGCAGCGCGAGCAATCCGAGCACGAGATCGTGGCCCTGAGCACGCGCGTCGGCGTCCTCGCCGACGAGGTCGTCTTCCAGAAGCGCATGGCCATCGTGCAGAGCGTGCTCCTGCTCGGCTGCCTCGTCCTCGTCATCTTCTCGCGCGGCTTCGCCGGCTCCGCCGTGGAGGCGTACTACCCGAGCCAGTTCCTCGCGTCGTCATCGGCTCGGGTCGCCTCCCCCGTTCTCCCGTCTACGCCCAGAGCGCAGTTTAAGGGCTCTCGTCTCGGCGCAGGTCTTTCAGGAGAGCAGAGCTCCGCGAATACCACGCCCATTGCAAGGACCCGGGCGCCGAGCCATTCCACTCAAACCGGGCTACGCATCAGCGGCAGCCATAATTCAGCTCGGACCCCCGAAGCACGGAGTCGAGCCGCCTCTAAGGGAGCCGATTCAGACTCTGGGCCGCGGCCACCAACACCAAACAGGGCGCTCTCGGACCCCTCAGGCTTGGACTTCCAGCCGCCTACGCCCTCTAGTATAGACGATATGGCGTATGATTCCGAGCCGGCCATGACGCCGAACGGAGACTATTTCTCAGCCGCCACAAGCGTGAACGACGATTCCTCGGTGACAGGGGGGGAAAGCGACGAAATATCCCGGATATACCCCGAGATGCTAGCGCGGCAGTCCGAGAGACAGCTCACCCCAACATCAGACGCGGAGACATCCGAATACATATTACCACGATCCGGCAGGCCCGGTCTGAGTCATTCTGGCTCTACGCGAAAACCCTTGCCTGCCTTACCCGAAGATCCAGATTAAGACGTGGGGCTACGAGTAGTTTAGGATATAGGATACCTACCATATTTATGTAATGCATTTGTACGAAAGGGGCAATGGGTATGAATAATGACGAAAACATGAAAGATCAAGCTCACAGAATACTTTCCACTCGAGTGACTAGCACTATCCATGGCTGTGAAAAATCAACGCTTTTGTATTATTACCAACCACGGAATTACCAGGCCATCGTAGCCGTGCTGAACTAACTCATCGCATGCTGATGCGACGAAACATCTCAGACGTAACCACATCCCGCAACATGCACCTCGCCTACCATGTCAAGTCATCCTCTTCGTAAGATACAAGCGAGCGAACTGATTTCGTGTCAGACAAGTCGCCGATCACCTCATCACTCATTTCGCACACACGCTCGCTCATTCAGTCACCATCACATCGAAACGAAGGGAATGCCAGTAGAGGATTAAAAAGGTACGAAAACAATATCAATAATGGAGTGAAGATTTGTCTGTCCTGCCTTTCTCTCCCTCTCGTGTCTTCCTCTGGAAATCAACGCAGATTCCATATATGTGAGCGCGGGAATGTTTCCCTCCGCATGTCTCCCCTCTCAATGTGAGTAAACACATTACGCCTGTCTCCACTATTCTCGTCGTGATCTAGAACTAAGGTACCACCATTCCTATCGCACGGTCTGCAACTGTTGTATAATCTCAATCGATCTTTAGATCCGAGGCGGGAAAACGGTACCTGATCACGACATCACAGAATGGAGGCTGTATAGAGTTTATTGAACGGGGAGAGGATGAAAGATTTCTGTGATAGAAAATCGATGAAGTCGGTATTAATGACCATTCGCCTATGAGTCATCCGAGTAATGGATTGGTCCGCAAGGAACCATGTTACTCATCATTTCAGAAGCCCACCGCTTCGTCGAAAGCATTAGATAAGGCTTGTTTCACCTTTGAGAATGACGGTAAAAAGAAACTCATATACGACCCCCTAGTGATCCATTAGTCATGATGGTATTTAATGGGATTTATTGCCAGTGCCATATGTCGAGAATACGGGGTTGGGTAGAAAACAGGCGTCTGGGTAGTTCGGCTACACTCGGGTCGCAAGCCCGTGGTTAAGCTGTGATTCGAAATGCTTTTGTAGAACGAGCCTTTTCATACGACCTTATGGTGGTAGGCAGTGATTTGGGGGGATCAGTAATGCAAATCAAAGCGATTTTATATTGATATTCGCGCTGATATTGCAAGTTGACATTTGCAGATCTTAGAGAAGACCACAGTGCTTTGTTCGGAATAGTATACGCTGTCCCTTCAAAGACCCGCACCCAAATTTTCTGGTCTCCTACATTCCCGTTAAGTTCAATGAGTAGCAAAAATCTCTCCTGATTGTCCCATAAGTACAGGGAGTGTCCCAGATTAGTGCCTGAAGTTCCCTAAAAGATCTCGGTATCTTCTGGACCTTGGTACCATGTTGAATGCTGCCGATCGAAAGACAGTCATCCTGCGTCCAATTCTGAAGAAGATTTGTATAATGTCTGCTTCTTAATTAGTAGTGCAGGCATTGTCGAAGACAGTAGCCATTATCATTATATGCAGTCTAATCAACCGCATAAGGTTCAACCACCAGCCGTGATAGATAGGTATATTTCGCTTCTCGCAAAAAGACCTCCACTCTTCGGGTCAGAGGGTAATAAAGCTGCCAAATGCCCAGGATTGAGCAAATACAAGGTTGCATGTAGAGGATGGAAGTACCAAAAATGGGGTTGCTCAAAACAAATTAACCCCTAGGAAGCATTTGCCTCGGTCATGCCGAGGCATGATCGAGACCTGGGTCGTCCGCGTAGATGTGATTGGCTAAGTCCATTACACGATGCAAGCGTGCCTTTGTACCATCAGTCGCACATAGTGTTAGGACTGAGTAGCCTGAAAGTTATAAACTTATAGGCATCGTTTAGGAGACGAGCTTCCGACAGAAGAGGCAAAGTCGGAGTTAGAGCTGGCGGTAGCAAGGTAACACCATAAGACTTTGCATAAAGAGACACTATGAGCGTATTAGGCGTCGAGAGACCCTAGGCTTTCAGCCCAGGATCGGTCCCTTTCTCAACGCCAGCGCCAGTAGATTTTACGAAGAGTAAAAACTATGATGCAACGCTGCATCATAATCATACTCCTCAGCCTCTGCCATGCGGGTGCCACGGTCGAACTGCGAGCGTCTGCGGCGTTGTTCGTCACGGAAATGCTGCCCTGCATTAGGAGTAAAGAGACCTATCGATTCGTTAGAAAGGCAGCATGCGATTTCCACGAATTTACATACCAACGTGCTCGGCATTTTCACAGCTTCGCTTCATCTTAGATTGGTTGTCTGGTTCGGGAAAGGGCTCCTCTTGCCCGACAAGATCAGGGCACGGGCCGTTCAATGTGTAGTACAGCTAAGTGACAGTTATCGTCAATTAGAAAGTTCAGCTAGTGCGGAGTTGCCCGGCTCACCTTAGGTCTATAATGTGCCGCCTCCAACATGACTGAGCTATTGCGGAATTTCTGAACCAGGCAGTCTTTTCCTTGAATTGCTAGTTCATTGGGTTAGATATCATTGGTAAAGGGTAGCTAGATGGCGGGGCGAACATACTGGCATACGAGATCTCAGCAACCTTATCACTCTTGAAGCAATTCCAGCGCTGGTTACCTCTTGCGCTCACGAACTAAAATTATGTCAATTCCGAGCTATTTAAAAAATTGGGGGTTTAGTCTTACATCAATAATGTCCAACGGCTAAATGAGAGTGTTAGCCAACTCTACAGTAACGAGGTGCGGTTGTTAGGTTATTAGTACTTACATCGACGAAATTGATGAATGCGTAGCCAACGCTGTATGCTAAGTCAGGTGCCATTTTTCTGCCTAGGTAGTTAAATTATAACTTACTTGCAATCGTTGGCAAAGTCGATACGAAGGTACATGAAGTCGTACTTGCCCCAGCTTGATTCGTCCACAATTCTCTTCAGCATCGCTTGGTCAACTTTATTAGGTATGTTCCGCAACATAATCTATTAAAAATTAGAAATTCCCCTTCAAATATCACAGGACAGACTTACCGTTGTTCGAACATCAGTTCCTTCCCGGATGCGGTTGACATCAACGTGGTTGTGGCTATTTGTCTGTTGGTAATAAGGAGACCGAGAGACTCGTGTAGCATTCTGTCGGCGGCTCAAACCTGGCAATCCACGCGGAATCATATCACGAGGAATGTAAGCACTTCGAGGTGCCATAGGATTGAGAAATGGATATGCTGCGGACGAAAATGCTGCAGAATGAGATCGAGAAGGTAAATTATCGTATACGTAGGGCGGAGTGGCCATAGGGATGCTCGGGTATACGATGGGCAGCATCCCATAACTTGGATGTAACTGCAAGGCGGGCGAACGCATCGGGGTACTGAGAAGGGAATTGGTATGGTTCAAAGTCGGCACAGTTGATTGAGATCGCGACATGCTTAGTCGTTGTAAGTCATAGACAATATCCGAACCAGTCGTTGAAGTTCGAGTAGGACTGATAACGCTATTATTGCCGGTGCCGTAGGAGCGGATGTCGGGCCGATACAACGCAATGCAAAGTTGAAAGCCGCCCTATTCTCTTAGTCAGTTTCAATTTGGCCAAAACATCGAGATAACTCACCTCAATGATTGTATTATTGAATCGGGCTACAGCTTTCAGAGAAACATCGTTATCGCAGTATTCCGCGATCGCACTGAATATGCTACCCTCAGCACCAGTAGTTCTTTCGACCTTGAAAGCATACAGATCTCCCTCGGCCTGCAAGAGCCTTTGTAGAGTCACTTCAAGACGCTGGCATTCGAACAAGCCAGTTGCTGGTGTGGAAAAAACGTTGAGGTATAGCTGGCCTTCGTGGTTTGTTTGAAGACCGTATTCAGGTTCCATGGCCTAGCCTCGATTAGATTGATACTTGTCATATATTGCATAGATTCCTACCTGAGAATACTCCCGGGGGCTGATGTAATTGGCGAACCAACCTCTGTCGGCAAGGTTTGAATATGTAGCATTGGAGTCTCGGATATTGAGGAAACGAACGAAAACCCTGTCTCCATTCTTATCCTCACAGATCTGTCGACTTCCATGCATTTCAAGCCCAGCAGATTCAAGGTCCTATAAACCGTTAGCCGAATGTTAAGTACCATAGATACTTTAACATACTGATAGATATGAGCCCACATCATGAGCACGCAGTCGACCGCGCGGGTCGGCAATGACTAGACATCTTGACACATCTGTATCCGTGCTAATGATGGCATGAACAAAATTTGCTTGCTGAGAGGTCGTGTTGAATTGCTGATCCGGACCATGGTTACTAACTAAGTCCTCCCTCTGCTGTCCAACCGGCTGGGTCATGGGGCCTCCAGGGAGAACGCCAGGATATGGAAGGAAAACTGATGCAGTGGGAGACAGCTTCTGTATTCTATTGGCGTTGATGGCTGAAGATGACACAAAAGGATCTCTCTCTGAGTGTGCATTCGTGCGGACGAAAGAGCTTGTAAGCTCTAGAGTACTTCGAGGGGTCGGCACGAATCTAAGTGTTCGGTTCTCTTGAGATCTAACATTCAAAGATTGCGGCGGTTTGGCAGATTTAGCAGAGCCATCTTCTGGGGAAAAGGCTGTCAAGCGAGTTTCCGGTGTACCTTTAAAGGAATCCGCGGCACCGCTAGACGAATGGGGCGAGGCCGGGTTGAAATGGCCTTCGCGGCCGGGAGGATTGGTACTCATGTTGGATCGTAGACGTCTGGGTCGTGTGTAGATCTTGTTCCTTCTCTAGTTGAAGGACTAAATCGTTGGAGCTGATGATAAGTGCAGTAGCCACAACTACTGTAGACCTTGGTTGGTGCGATATCTAGCCTTGACGTGACTTCCAACCAGCTACCTGCTCAATAGACTATGGTTAGTATTACTTACGTAGTTGCAAAAGCAAGGAAGCTTGATCCTTCTGTGTTTTATATAGAGATTGATTGATCATCTCTAGCTAGGCAGAGGAGCAGCAATATCACAATGAACACTTAGGAATAGTGAATGATGTTATTAGGAATGGAAGAAAAGGGGGGTGTTATGTGGGGGCATTGTGAAGAGGTTGTGGATTAAATACAGCTTCTGAAGCCTTGTGAATGAGGGCTAGTGGTATTGTACATTCCAATAAGGAAGGAGCAGTTGGACCTGGATCAAGCTTGAGAGAAGCTCTTGTTTAGGAAGTAAGAGTGAATGAATATGCATTCAATGACTTGGTGGTTGGGTGGGGGCCCTCGAATCGAAAGTTAGGCAATATGAAGAATATGAATGGGAGGTGACAGGAGACTCGATATTTATGCAATAACTTTGCATAATAAAAGCCTTCAAATGCAGGTAGATAAAGCCATGCAGAGTTAATGAAGACAGAAACATAGTAGATATAAACTTACTTGTAGACACATAGGTATGGGAAATACATGCACCTGGTAAACGAAGGGGCTTGGAAGGGTTCTCGTTAAGATATCACAAAGAGAGTGTGACTAGAAAATATGTGAAAGTTATTGGCTTGCTTGGCTGAAAATAAAAAGAATGTGTTGTGGGCTGAAGCACAAGATCGTCCGGACGATGTGGTTGACTTGGCAGAAATGGTTGCTTGGTAGATATGATAATAGATTGCACCCTTGTGCTGTAACCGGCGTCTGTGAATCAAAGCTGTTTGCTTGCAATCAGATACCTAGTGGCAATGGGCGAATGGTAACGATTGTAGTTTCAAACCTACCTATTCACAGGGCAGTTTCAAGACCACGACCCTACGATTCGGTTAGTCTATTGAATAAGAATGGGCTGGTATAACGTGGGAGATGGGTATGGATGGGGGTTACTAGTGGCTTAGTCCTACGTACAGAGTCTCAAAGACAATAGAATGTCTTTATTCTGGAGAATAGATCCTCAGGCAGCCTAATTGTAGAGGAGGTGAACTAGATGGTGGTGTAGTTGAAGCTGTTCTAAGCCCTGCCCAAGGTGCCTCGAAGACAGGTAGGAAACACTATAGACTAGGGAGAGGCGGTAGAAGGAAGAGTGTCATAAGGAAGAGGAATGATGGAAGTGGATATGGAGCCGAGGAATGACAAAAAGTGTTGTCCGCGGATGAAGGTCAATAGGTATAGGTATTGTTGTTGTTGGTGGGAGGCAGGGAAGAGAGGGATTCCACCAGGAGCAAACTTGGGTCGAGTCGAGTCTGGCCTGGTCTTGCGGGAAAGCTAGGGTGGCACAAACTTTTCCAAGTAGGAATGTTTAGCGGAAAGTGCATCACTGGTGTAGAGCAGGAAGGAGCCCACAAACATTCACGGAATGGAAACAGCTATGGCCAAAGCATTACCTACCTTACCGTAGCTTTATGACAGGAGCTTGAGTGGACCACAACTTCCTCCCATTTAGCTACCTAATCATCTACCTACTACACTATCACGCATTGTTTAGATCCCACTTATGGTCGATAAGGTGTTTAGGACGTAGGTAGGTACCTAAGGCAGAGAGCACTTTGTTAATAATTATACAAATCGTTAGGTAGCTATTGTATATCTGGTATAATGTAAGTATTAAAGCTATAACAAGAGATGAACGTGGGGTTTCTTATCTATTGACAATAATCAATCTTGTACTACAAGGGCTATTCGGTTATTGCAACTGCTAAATTTTGTACCCACCATATTTGATTTTTCCTAATTTATTTTAGATGACTGCATCAAAGTCTTTCTATTCAGCTACCCAGATATGCGAGCAGTTATTTCTCTTGATACTTCCTAAGTGCTCTTGATGTCAGATGTCTAGAAGCTGGGTAGCCTTCTGTTCTAGCTCAGCCTATCAGACTCCATATACCTTGTGTATTGTAATAAAGGTTACACTAGGACCCATTTGGTTATGTCAGCCATGAAATGCGGGAGTGAAATCTATTCTTTCAGTCGGGTTATTGGGCGCAGCTGGGTCATGATTTCCCAGTCAATGGTATGTGGTTGTTGAGCACAGACCAGAATGTGACTGCTGGATGAAATTTTATGGAGAACTTGCTCTATCATTGCTGCAGCGTGGTTTAGCTGGTCTTCACATGCAAAGTTTGCTAACAGCTACCTAATCAGGTGCTATTGCAAAAAGTTTTATATATTGCCGCTTTTATACTGCTTTTTCTTTTGCATTTATTAGGCTACACGTTGCTTAGGTACTGTGCGCACAATAATATGTACCACGGGTACCACGCTTTTGCTCTTTGCTCTTTGTTTACAAATTGCCCCAAAGCTATCCCTGTACGTACTTAGTACGTAAATGATTAGGACGCTTCCTTGCAGCAGCAGAAGCAGAAATTGTGGTAACACCCTTTATAAATGGTCAGCTAACCTCAACCTCATCAGTAAGAAACCCTGAAGGCTTATAAATCTTACGAATATTAGTTAAGCTCATTTTCCTATAGAATACATATAAATAGTGCTGTTAGCCGTCGAGGTAGAGGATCTAACGCACTAGATTAGGCAGATATTTATTTAAGAAAGTACCTATCTTTAGATCGCCACTCTAGAGTCTACTTATAGATCAATTACTCTTATAACCATGTCGGACATTATTCATAAAAGGGTTCTTCTTATCGGATTTCAGTCGGGCATCTCCATGCCACAATATTTCCGGGAGTTATTTGGTACTCCCGAGGAGATCCGATCAAAACTAGACACCGACCACGCTCGCATCCAACGCGCTGGTATTACGCCTGTCGTGTTCCAGCTCAACCCCCTTGAGCAAGAGAAGGGACTTAAAGATCTGGAACGCCTTATCCGAGAAGGGAATTATGACGCCATTGGAATCGGAGCCGGTGTTAGGCTCCACCCCGAGTATACAGGCCTGTTCGAGACCATAATCAACATGTGCCGAACAATAGCGCCAAGCCTTCCGCTCATGTTTAATGACGGGCCAGGTGGAAGTGTGGTGACTAGTGAGTGATATCCAGAGTTGTCGCAGAAGGGAAACCCCCTGTTCCCGCCACTAGACCTAGATGATACAGATTTTGCTAATGGTGATATTGATGTTGAAGTCGAGAGGGTTTTGGGGGTACATATTCTATGAGTCATAACAGAAAGAGTCGAAGGCTAATTGCATGCTGTTGGAACTAGCTAAGCCTATCTAAGACTGAACAAGGAATTGGCGGCGAGGTCAGTTGTTAGAATGCTTCCAACAATGCGTAAATAGGGGACGTAGTGTAGGGCGTGTATATATGTACCTAGTTTTAAAAAAGACTCTACTCTTCGAGGCAATTACTAGGCCCTAGGGAAACATCGACGTAAGTCGGCGGTGACTAATCCCCATGTAAGTGTAGAGGTATCTAGGTAGATACATAGGTCCTACCTACATGACGTTTTGCTATGTTGAAAAAAATTGACGGCAAGCTTATGATTGACCATCGTGTGGCATGATTCCCTGCTAGGTAACGTCTCAAGAAATCGTGATTGTTAAGGAGGAGCCGACACTCATCGGTCAGCTACAAGCAAACGTGGGGTGCCTAGGTACCTCTTGCCTCCACTTACCTATGTAGGTACCTATTAACTCCACGGTAGATCCGCTTTATGGCCTGTACCTAGGTAGGTACCTCCTACTCTGTACTGCAGCTTTTAGGTAAATTTAGATCGGGATTCGGGGTATATGCGTACCCCTAGTCTACATGAGGTGGCAGCAACCCCCAAGCTCGAAACGGCACCAAACTTCACTCGCCCCATGTTACATATATGCAGTACGTAGGCTTGATAGGTATTCATCTAGACGACCCCTTCGCTACGCGCACACTGAACATCACCTTTTGACTATTGACTCTATTTACGCAAATATCTTGACGACTTTGTTCGAAGTGCACGTAATAAGACCTGGTGATGCAGCTTGCGCCAGGCCCTCACGACGCCCATACCCAGGCTTACCTCAGCGAATAGACGTCGCTCCGATCCAAAGCCTCCTATAGAGCCTTTTTAGACCAATTCGTAGGCTGAGAGGCTGAACCATTATACCTACCTAGCATGCCGCGCAAAGTCCAGAGTTACGATGACTACGGCTCGGCCGTCCAACAGATCATCCTCTCCACCACAGACGCCGAGTTTCTCGACCAGCTTATTCCTGTCCTAAAAGATGCGACCAACACCAATCGATCAACCGCCCTCACCCAGAATTTGTCCCAATATGCTGATGATAGAGAGGTCGAGATTGAGAAGATAGGCCTGACAAAACACGAGGAGTTCCTCGGCTCGGTCAATCAGCTGCAAAATGTGCGCGAGCGAACTGTCGCTTTGACGGCCGACATTCTCGAGCTAAACCAGTCCATACAAACCAGCACGGAAAAGCTAGCAGCGCAGAAGCAGGCACTCGTAAACACTCGTGCCGTCCGGGAAAATATATCTGATGTGTCGGAGGCGTTGAAAGAGTCCCTGAAGATCTTGCATAGTGTCAACAACGCCCACGACTTGATCCGGAAAAAGAAGTACTATGGGGCGCTCAAATCGCTTGACGACCTCCAGAATGAGTTCCTCATTCCTACCATACAAAACCAATACGCTACGCAGCACCGCTTGGCTGATCTGATTCAGAAGTCCATACCGGCTTCTCAAAAGACCATTTCCGAAGCGGTCATGACGGATCTTAACACCTGGCTATATCGCATAAGAGAAACCTCACAGTTTCTAGGGGAAGTAGCTTTTTTTCACACAGAAACTCGACGCATACGCCATCAGGAACGGGTAGCGCAGAACGACTTTTTGCGTACCTTTGGTCTCAATTCCGCCATTGAGCTGGTCTTCGACGAAAGTGAAGAATTTGATGTCTTGGATAATGATGAACTACAGGTAGGACCTTCGAGGATGTTGGCTTGTCCCTATACTAATGTTGTTATAAGGTCGACTTTACCCCTCTTTTTGAAGCCCTACATATTCATGAGGCGTTAGGACAGAGTGACAAATTTCGAGCCGAGTATGCTGCTACAAGAAGGCGACAAAAAGAATTATTACTGCCAAGCTCCATATCCTTGACGACTGACGATGAACGTTCGTTGAACAGTCTACTAGAAGGGATCGCTGGTTTTGCCATCATCGAGAAGGCGACAATGCGACGAGCCCCCCAATTGCGTACAGCGATCGATGTATGCCTGCTGTGTATTAAGCCTGTAAACTGTATGCTAACGGTTCTATGCAGGTTGAGGAGCTGTGGGATTCAATGTGCTCGACTGCTATATCCTTAACTTCTAAGGCCTTGGGTGACATACATAATGCCGAAGCCCTAGTACAAATCAAAGGAGTATTTGCCTTGTTCATACAGACTATGGAGGTATGGACAACCCCTACTTATAGGAGGGACCTTTTAACACTATGTTGTAGGGATGGGGCTACACGGTTTCTCGACTAGACGAGTTTTTAGTGGCCTTGTTCGACAAGTACGCTGAATTACTGAAGCGGAGATTTAGCGAAGACTTCCAAGAGGTATGGTTATAGTGATGCTATTCAATGTGTCTAACTAACCTTCTATAGATTGTATCTACGGACGACTACATGCCCATGGCTATTAACACACGAGAGGAATACGAAAAAGTGGCTAACGTCAGCTGGTTCACCCAAGACCAACCCATTGATGAACTAACGTAAGTCTGACCTCTAAATGCGCTGACGAGGACTCGAAATTCTGACTCTTCAAGGTTCCCCTGCGTTCTGCCATTTTCCCAGATGTATCCACTGTGTTGTATCGACATTAGGAATTTCCTCAACCAGTTCTACTACTTTTCAAGCGACTACTTTCAGCATCCGACTAAGATCGACGATACACTGCGAAAGGTAAGTTTTTTTCTGGAGGTGGTTTCGATGAAATCCTAACTTGATGAATAGTCTTTGGATGAGCTACTCACAGAGAAAGTATGTAAATCACTGGTTGAACGCCTCAGTTCGCAGTATCCTGGCCAAATAGTGCAAATCTTGACAAATCTTGAGCATTTCGAAACCGCATGTCAGGAATTGGAACAGCTGTTGATCCAGGCGCGATCCTCGGGCTCCGCAGGTGGCCCTCTAACGCTAGCTGCTACAGAGCAATTTCGAGAGCACAAAAAGACAGCCGAGAAGCGTATCTTCGAGTTGGTCAATTCTAAAATTGACGACCTTATGGAGACGGCCGAGTATGATTGGATGGCTCATATGCCGCCCTTAGAGCCGAGTAGCTACATACAGACATTAACTACCTACCTATCTAACATCATGAGCACGACACTATTGGGCTTACCGCGCGAAATCAAAGAGCTCATCTACTTCGACGCGCTCAGCCACGCGGCGAGCAAAATACTTGTTAGTATTTTCACAATGAAGGGACTTTTGTGACTTCGTCTAATACAGAATTATTCTAGGCCCTTCCACTCTCCCCTGATGTTAAGAAGATCAATCCCAACGGTGTTGTCGCCCTGGCCCAAGATGTTCAGCATCTTACGGACTTCGTTGACGACCTTGAGAACGGGTTTATGTTGCGATCCAATCTGGACGAGCTGGAACAAACCATCCAGCTACTGCAATCGGAGAACACAGACGAATTCTTCGACGCCTCGATGAGGAACAAGAAGTACGGCCGTGTCGACGCAATGAATGGCCCTATCTTACTCGAGAAGTATGCATCACTCATTCGTAGGAAGTTTCGATGCTAAAACCACTACTAACAACTTTATAGGCTCACGCAGCAAATCTCGAGTACGGGACCAACATCCCAGCGCTTTGCAAACTTTTCATCCAATTTGTCGTCCCGTTTCGGTTCCAATAAGTGAGAAAATACATTCTACGTCAACCTAGGCCTCCGCACTTACGTCTGAGACAACCTACCTGCGGAGCTGGATGTCCTGTGATTGATGGCGAATAGAGAAAGAGAATAACAATATCAATTACGATTTTTTGACGAGCCTCTACTACCGCATGGGAAGATGAGTTAGGACCTGGAACCTGGAACCATACAGACTTATTTCATGGGGGAGTATAATTTGTCCTAACCTAACAAAAAACAACAGAGAAAGCATGCCCATACGCCATACCTTAAAAGAAAGAAACGCTGTGAATTATACCACGACAAACTGACGTTGGCTGAAATATTCACGCGAAGAGAAAGCCTCATATCTCCCACTAGCGAACCAGATACTAGCCCGTCATTTCCGACTAATGTGTATCTAGCTCCGGGTCCAGTGTTCCCTCTGATTCGCTCTGGTCTCCGACTTGTACGGGAGGGGGAAAGAATGGTGGCGACGACGTGAACTGAGCATCCTACTGCTGCTGCGGCATTCCTGGATACCCATATATGCCTTCCATGTCACTATACAAGGATTGCTGGGGCTGTTGCCCGTATGGCGCCCCCGGCGCTCCAGTTTGTACTTGGTTGTACATGGGCTGGGGGCGGTACTCCTGGTCAGGCGAGATGCCGTGTGCGCTCAAGTATTCCGGTGCCATGTGGTTTGCTGCACCTGGCATGCCGTGCTGACCGGGTATCTGGTTACCCGCAGCGGCGGTCGGTACGCCTGGTGCTGACTGCGACTGGGCCGCGGGATTAGGCCGCTTAGGATGGGTGGCTTCTTCGCGCGGGACGATATCAATTAAGAAGTCGAACATGTCGCTTTTGGCAAGGGCAGAAGCAATGTCCGACCGTTGCAACGTGCGTCTCTTATTCTCCTCTGCGTGGATCCATGCACGCATCGTCAGCTCCGTAATGAAGATATCACAACCCTTGGCAAACAGGATAGGGGCTTCCGCTGAGATCATTTTAACTTCAGGATCGGCCTTCATTACTTTCTTGATGCGGGCTAATGGTAGCTGGTGCAATTTATAGTCGTGGCTGTCCGTCTCTAACTGATTGATGGTTTGTTGCCAGTAGGTGGTCAAAATATCCTTGTATTGACCATGCAGACCCTGGTGTACGTTGGCCCATGGACCCGTGTAGAGCTCGGCAGGCGCAAAACCGGAATTTGCTAGCTGTGTGGGCAAGGTCAGTCACAATGAAGTCGAGTGCGCGAGCTTGAAAATGAGGAGAGCAGGGAAGATGGAGAGCGAAATGGGATTCCGCTGTGAGACTTACAGCGGCACTGGCACCTAGAAGGAGAGATGGTTAGCGACGTTGCACGAAATTGAGGCGGGCTCGCGACAATATGGGACATGCACATACCGTAATGGCCTCCATGACGTGTATCATACTCGATCGTGCCTCCGGAAGTACCTGCTGCTGCAGCTCCGCCGGCTGCCCGTGACGATTGCGGGTGATTTGTTGATGACTGGTCCATGATTTAATACGAAGCTCAAAAAGAGCGTAGATAGATAAACAACTAGTGCCCTCACTAAAGCTTCAATAGAGCACCGGGATCAAGACGACCAGCGTCAGCGTCACTTAACCTTCACTACTTTGGTTTTATGGGCGTGCGCGCACACCGTGTCACAGTCGACGTTGGCTGCCTCGCAGTTGAAGATGGCGGGTTCTGCGTGATGTCGCGCGCGGGTGTGTAGAATGATATTTTCGGGGGCCGATAGAGAGGTTTTTGCGACGATACGCGCTGTGTCCCGCGTGATGGTAGCCAAACGATGCACAATGTATCACCCTAATAATACTGGACGCGCAGGCCGGCGAAAGCAGGTGGCAGGGTGTAGCTATCGGTCCGTCTGAGTAATGCGGTCGCGCGTGGAGGGGGGGGATAGGTGTGCGTGAGGTCGGAAAGGCGGTTTGGCTCGGTAGATGACAGCTTGTCTTGGGCTGATACAAGCAATATACGGTGAGGGCGTGAGAGCGAAACAGATGTTGCGCGACGTCGGTTTTTTTGTGTACCTTCAATAGGACGCGAATAGAATGATGTAACAAATGGGCTCTTCCAATAGTGTCGAGACTCGTTCGAGGACGGATTGATGGGCTTGATTGGCTGGAAGGAGGGGTTTTTCGGTGCTTGGGTGGGCAATCGGGGGAAGATATGGGGGAGCCACTGGGAGCAATTGGAGGAATTTCGGTCCTGCCTGTGTGATGATAGGGTGCCTTACATGTACCTACCTACGGGTACAGTAGCAGAGAGTGGGCAGGTACAACGAAGCTAGGTACTTTTTAGTCGCTTAAGAATAAGTGGGGTGATTTGTTGGCAAATCAACCAATCCGATTTTTGGGTTCTGTTTCTTTTTCCTCCCTTGTCCCCTCTAAACCCGGCTTCGCTGTTCTGTTGGACGGCCGCGCGGTTCGATCCCAACAATGGTGGAGTTTCCCTAAGGAAGTCAAGTGTACGTATTCTCTTCTATTTATTCCAACAGTCTTCTTTGATTACCCTGTTCAAGCTATGCCTAAGGCTTGTTCGCCCTTTTCAGCTTCGCGTACTTTTAGCGATGGTGCAAGGCTCGCGTGAATCGATGAACCAATAGGCAAGTTTCCAGAACGTGGGCCGTGGAAGAAGCGCAATGCTAGTCAACTTCAAGCGATTGGCCAAAGAAAGCCGCAGCGGTTTTTGATTGATGGATTGATATTGATGGAAGGCGAGGATGCAACTGAGGAAAAGGATCTCCATACTGTCTTATCAAGCTGCCTAGGTAGTTAATGCTATCTTATGTACAGCACAACAAGTGACCAGGCTGACAGCTGAGCGAGTTTGTGGTGGGAGCTATGTGCTGGCAGATATGGTTGGGCAGAAACGCATCGTCATCAATCGCAGCACCTTGACTCTACTGTATATTCACATTAGGTAGTATGCAGCGTACATATCTGCAGGAATAAGGTATCTATTTACAGGCAGGTAGATACCTAGATATCTGTAGATGTTAATACATAATGCGTGTTAGGTATACATCGGGAATACTAGCTTGTTCAGCTGCATGCTCCCTTGCTTTCAGGCCCTAGGTAGTAAACTCGATCCTTACAGAATACTTATTACTTGGTCAAGTTAATTTCAAGCACGGCCGCATGCACACAACCTCTGTTGTCACACATGTCGGCAAGGCATCCCGTACTATCTCCCTCAGACCAAGGGTACTTGGGCTTTTCTTGTATGTGAAAACACGGGGGTATGTCCTTATTAGTAGTAATTGGGCAGTGATGGGAGCGTAGTGGCGTTACATGTAGGTAGGTAGCTACTTGTACCCAAGGTCCTCAATTGAACAGAGCATCCTGCATAGGGTTTAGCCAAATGGGAAGCCACACCGAACTAACAGTGCCGCCACAAGTGGGGACAGCCACAGTGGGGACGTCAAGACTTAGTCTAAAAATCGACAGAAAAAAATTATTGACAGGCACTTCTTCCTCACCACCCTCTACTCCAACACAGGCGCGTCACCTGTCACCATTTCACTATGGCAGACACTGTAACCAGCTTGTCTGATGCGCAGATTGATGAGCTTCTGAATCAGGCAGAGGCGAGACTATTGGAAAAGCAACAAACACAGCAGACCAAAAGGGTACTGGCACCTCAAATGTCCAACAATGAGAAAGGCAACAACATGGTAACTGTCGCAACGAAGACAACCACTTCAAAACCTACTGCTTCGACCCTCGACACCCAAAAACGCCAAGAATTGTCAGTGCGGGTTCCGGAAGCCCGTAAATCTAAGAAGGAAATGGTATGTTGTTCATCCTGTTGTCTCGTTACACCCCTGCTTCCTGATGAAAATTTATCCCAATTTAAGTGATGCGAGGACCAATCCCGTCATGGGCAAAGTCCTCGCGACAGAATGATCCTTTTATCATAGGTAAGTCTAACCTGTCAAGCCGTCGTTTGGTTCAATAGCTAATAAATAATAGTTACGCTGATTGAAGCTTCACTATCTTTTAATATGTGTTGTCACAATTAAGGCCATATACTAACAACAGCCAACTAGGCACACAAGGCGGATTCAGGCCCCCAATGGTTCAACCTACCTGCTACTGATTTGACGCCCGAACTTCGTCGTGACCTACAACTTCTTAAAATGCGAGATGTGTTGGACCCTAAGCGCCATTATAAGAAGGATAACAGTCGAGCTATTCCTGAATTCTCGCAAGTAGGGACCGTTATGCCTGGACCGACAGACTATTTCAACTCCCGTATGACCAAGAAGGAGAGGAACCGAACTCTTCTCGAGAGCGTACTAGAAACCGAGAATGCAACCAAACGGTTCAAGAGCAAGTATGGCGAGATACAAGCTATCAAGACAAGCGGAAAGAAGGGACATTACAAAAAGATGATGCAAAAAAGATACGGCCGCAACTACAAGGGATGAGAATTCCTATTCAATAAGTATTCCATCACCGATATATGCCTGTGTGCACGACCACTTCATCTACGTGGGTGGCTAGGCCTACGCAGCCAGTCCTCTTGAAGGATAACAAGGTCCTAGATCGCTAGGATAGCTCAAAGCTCCTGAGATCGGCGTCGCACACAACAGGCCCGCGGCGTACACGTTGGTTGCACCTCAGTTACTGTTGACACGGGATAATGTAGCACTGGGCCAACAACCATCACAGGCTACACACAAGGCCCCGGTGTTATATTTGATGAAACTATCTATGACAGCACCGTATCTGTCAATACTATCTGCTTCAGGAGACGAAGAACCTGTATAGAAATCTTAGGTTCTGTGACCTGCTCAGGGCCTCTAGATCGGGCTAAATGACTATTGCGAGCAAGTATCAATAGGGCTGTCCACCGATAACGGATGAAGAGTAGGGAATCCAAGACCAAGTCATGGCCCTCTGAAAAAGCCCCAAGGTACTCGTCCATTGCGCTGAATGCGCGTCATATGCTGTACCGACGCGTCAGCCAAGTACCCCAGCATGTTACTGGTGGCAAAGATACAATGTGGGATAGAATTTATGCATGGCGTAGCTATATACCTACTACCAGACCTAGATAAGCTACTAAAATGTAATTATCTACTCCTGTGTGCCCCGGGAGCTCTTTACTATCGAAATACAAAGACAGAAAGGGATTCAGTATTAAGATGGAATGAAATCGGGTGCAGAGTACTTTTTGCATAATCTCTATGTTGACTAATCCATCTTAATAACAACTTTAGAGAAGTGCTCTTGAGCCTTGAGCCTCTTGTATGCTGACATTGCATCTTCCAGTTCGTACTCTACATCGTCTAGAGCAATCTGGATCTTATTGTCTGCCACGTATTGCACCAAGTCTCGTAACATGTCTCGCGTGCCAAGTAATATGCCCCTTACGACGCAGAGCTGGAACAGCGCGCTCATGATATCCACAGGCATCTGCCCCTCGCCTGTGAGTCCACCACTACAATGTACAGTTAGTAATCGCCCCAGTTATGATCTGTGCAAGAAGCTCTCAAGGCATGATTCATTGACCGTATAGGTCTCCTTGTACTCTTGAAAATAGCAAGAAACAAAAGGACTTACACCACTCCTGTCAATGATATCAGCCCGTCCTGACGCACGGCTTTCAGGGACTCCGGCAGCGTCAATGGGCCTACGACATCGACGATATGGTCGACGCCTCGACCATTGGGCGTGAGTGCCTTTGCTCCCTCGCCCCATGCCGGCCTCTTGCGATAGTTGAGCACATGAGAGGCACCCAAGGCGCGCAGACGCTCAGCTTTCGCGTCGGAGTTCGTGGTTGCGATTACGCTGGCTCCGGCGGCTATGGCAATCTGAGGGGTTTCAGCCAAAGAACCTTACAGTATTTATATAATCAACGAGGTACATTCTCCTGTTCCTGGAGAGGAGACGGGCGTAGTCGAGGACACTCAAGTGGCTTAGGAAAGAAGGAAAGTAGTAATGATGATGAGTACACATACCTGTAGAGCAGCAATACTCACGCCGCCCGTCCCCTGGACGAGGACCCAGTCGCCTTGCTTGACCTCGTGGCCTTTGTACCCCATCAGCGCGTTCCACGCCGTCAGCCCGGAGCACGTCAGCGTGGCCGCCTGTGCGTAGCTCAGATTCGACGGTTTGGGGACAGGGCGCCGTGCTGGAAGATGCCTCGGCGGCACAGTGTCCCATGAGTCAAACCTCCCACTTCGGAACTAAGTGTCAGCTCTTTTCCTTGACAGAGGAGGACACACCGTAGTTCTGAAGTGGGTGGTTACTCACACCCGTCGGCAATTGCGTCAAAACCTGGCAAGGCATCGTCGGCAATATTCGGGCACATGTGCGTCACGACTACGGAAAGTACGGGCTGTCAGTCACGAGGTGTACTCAACCGTTTCAGGATGCTCCCTATATGGGAACTGTAGGCGAAATGGTGTCGAGATAGAACGCACCGTCAACTCCCGGCTTTAGGTCCGGCCGTGCGGAAGCCACCGCAGATCCGATAGCCAAGATACGCCCCGAGCCGTCGGAGCCAGGAATAAGCGACGGGAGGATCCTGGTCTGAAAGCTACCCGATGGCTATTTGATGTGTCAGCTTATAAGCAATCTTATGCATGTACACTAAGTGGGTGAGCACTGTAAGACGAACGGACGTACTTCGGTCACGACTAGGTCCCGGTAGTTGAGAGATGCGGCATGAAGCTCGACTAGTACATCATCTGGGCCAAGATGTTGCGCTGACTTTATGCCATGAGCATCGTAGTGGAGAGAATCCAGCCTGTCCTGGGATTCAAGCGTCCACTGCCCAGTAGATAGAGTCGCCATGATGTCAATCGTCGAGTTGGATTGTTACCTGATGTTACATGATGCTACGCAATATTGGTCTTTATATATATTTACCTGATACCATGTCTGGATATGGCGAGTATTATGCTCTATCTAGTATCTCCGAAGCCGTCTTGCAACCCCGCTCTAAAGTGAGTGTCTACTTACCTGTATCAACTTCTACAGGATCCACAACCCTGATTTCCATACCTAATACCACATGAGGGTAAAATTCACCTATTCGGTCGATATATGTTGGTATAGTCTTCACTAATGACTCTAAACGCCGACAAAATAATAGCTTATCAATCTGGCTCAAAAGTTATGCCGGTTTGCTGCAGGTCAAATAATTACTCGTTTGGGGCCCATGAGTAGATAGATACCTACATTACTCAAGTTCAAAACAAATTGATGGAACGTATAGATTATTTACTTGAGGACTTATGTTACTGCGTGAACATTACTGCGTAGGTAAACTACCTAGGATAGGGGATGGATGGATAGGTAACTGGTTACTTCTAAGTTACCTAGGTAGGTTAGGCAGGTATTTACACAAGTGTATTATGTAAGCATGCTCTGTACGCTACAATTCAGTGCTCAAGGTTGCTTCCAGCCCCAGCTCCAGCCACGGTAGCCTATCTAATTTACAGAACACAAGCCTCACTATACTCATAGCGTAAGCCTGCGGACCCCCTTCGACTCCTTGTTCGTGTTGTCCAATCACACCAAACTTGACGAGGCAACGCTGGTGAGTGCATCTGCTTGACACGACCGAGTCCATAATGTTATGAGGATGGTAAGGTAGCTTTTGAGACATGGAGGCTACAAATCCGACCGCCGGATGGGAGAAGGTCGGCGATCGATTTTATCGCAAGACTCAGCTGTATACTGCTGTCTTCGACCAGGATCTAGACCTGGACAATTATATCGTTGCTGGAGCTCCATACGGCGGCGCTGTAGGTAAGACACGCTTCAAAAATATTTACTGCAGCCTGTTTTAATCTCTTTCGTACTCTAACTTGATCTCACTAACATCGCACAGCAATTTGCCGGGATGAGACTCGCATCGTCACTTACCGGCTCAACCAATCGACAAAGCCGAGCATCGATATATACAGTTGCGCAGGCAAGCTTCTCAAGAGCATTGCCTGGGACAAAGGCTCTGTGAAAGGGCTCGGATGGTCTGAGGACGAGAAATTGCTAGTAGTGAGCTACGATGGCACGGTCCGTTGCTACTATGACCTGCAGGGCGACTTCACTCAATTCTCCCTAGGACGCGAGGCCGAGGACTTTGGCGTGCACTCGTGCCGGTTCTATGATCACGGTATGGTGGCACTGCTTACCAACAACGCCCTCATCTCAGTATCATCGTATGACGAACCGCGGCCGAAATTGCTAGCCATGCCGCCCGAGGGCGAAATTCACTCTTGGACCATTATTTCGCCTAGCTTTACTCTATCACGATCCGTCGAGGTGTTATTGAGCATTGGAAAGACAGTTTATGTCGTGGATGCCGCTGAATGTGAAGATCGATTCCTTGACATTGGACCCTTTACCCATATCAGTGCCTCCCCCAACGGCAAGTTCGCCGCCCTCTACACCGCAAACGGCAAGGCCCATGTTATTACCTCGGACTTCCAGGATCGTCTAAGC
Organism: Nemania diffusa; assembly: GCA_038501195.1. Taxonomy (NCBI): domain Eukaryota; kingdom Fungi; phylum Ascomycota; class Sordariomycetes; order Xylariales; family Xylariaceae; genus Nemania; species Nemania diffusa. The sequence continues at coordinate 3,994,522 of JBBPUQ010000003.1, forward strand.
GAATACGACTCTCGGTCCCAGATAACGCCAAAGTATCTTCAATGGTGCGGCAACGATGCCGTCGTCGTTGCCTGGGAGGATGAAGTAAACGTAGTTGGACCTAAGAATGCCGTGGCGAGCTTCGTATACGAGGGCCGAGTTCACGTCATCGCTGGTAAGACCTCCACATCTCTTATAATAGTCAAAAGCTAACAACAATAGACCATGATGGTGTTCGTCTTTTGACCAACGATGTTTGCGATTTCATTCAAAAAGTGCCAGAAGTTACTGACGAAGTCTTTCGCTATGGCACCGAATCACCGGCTTCTGTCCTTCTAGATGCAGTAGAGCAGCTGGAAAACCAGTCGCCAAAAGCCGACGATAATATTCAACTGATCAGGCCGAACCTCGTCGAGGCGGTGGACAACTGCGTCGCTGCGGCGGGACACGAATTTAGTATCCACTGGCAGAAACAACTACTTAAAGCAGCATCCTTCGGCAAATCCGTCCTCGATATCTACAATAGTGATGACTTTGTCGACATGTGTGAGACGTTGAGAGTTCTCAACGCCGTTCGCTATTACGAAATCGGATTGCCCTTGTCATACGAGCAATATCAACGTCTCACGCCAGAGGGATTGATACAAAGACTCATCAACCGGCATGAGTATCTTCTTGCTATCAAAGTCGCTGGATATTTGCATCTGGCGACAGATCGCATATACGTCCACTGGGCTTCGGCTAAAGTACGGACTGGTGCAGAAGATGACAGTACAATCTGTCGCATGGTTGTCGAGAAGCTTGCTGGCAAGCCAGGCATATCGTTTGAGACCATCGCGCGTGCCGCATATGATGAGGGTCGTGGTCGGCTTGCTACCGAACTTCTCAACCATGAACCCCGCGCTGGCCGCCAGGTACCCCTTCTTCTAAGTATGGAGGAGGATGAGATTGCACTAGACAAGGCTATCGAGAGTGGCGACTCGGACCTGATTATCTTCGTGCTCCTACAACTCAAGAAGAAGCTTCCCCTCGCCTCCTTCTTCCGCGTCATCAACGCCCGGCCCGCCGCCACAGCACTCGTGGAATCTTCCGCTATGTTAGAGGGTGACAACGCTCTGCTCAAGGACCTTTACTACCAAGACGATCGCAGAGTTGACGGTGCCGGTATTTTCATCCGCGAGGCCCTACAACAGCCGGATGGCCGCACGACAAGTGACAAGCTCGCACTTGCTGCCAAACTCCTGTCCGACTCAAGAGAGAATAACTTCGAGCTCACCGCCCTGAAGGAGGCGACAACTCTCCTACGGATGCAGGAAGCTCTAGACCGAGACCTGACAGACTCCTTCAAAGGCCTTAGTGTCAACGAGACACTATACAAGTTGATTCACCTGGGGTACTCTAACAAAGCCAAGCGGATCCAAAGCGAGTTCAAGGTCCCAGAAAAAGTGACCTGGTGGATTCGGTAAGCAGGCACAGACTAGAATCTAAGATCTCAAGTTCTCCCAACTCACGATGCTAATCACGCGCGTAACAGGCTGAGAGCCCTCGTGGCAAGACGCGACTGGAATGAGGTCGAGGAGATTGCTAAGAGCAGGAAAAGCCCGATTGGCTGGGAGGTACGTAAAAACGATTCTTCTCTCGTGAATAAACTGCCATCGTCCTCTCTCTCATACACGCACATTTATATACCCCTTAAATCCCTTCGCTGACTAGAATTCGTCGAAAAGCCGTTCTTCAACTTGGTACTACAGGCGGGCAACGCCCGCTTGGCCGCTGTCTTTATCCCGAAGTGCACCAACCTGGAGCCGGGTGCGGCTATTACCATGTATGAGAAGTGCGGCATGCGCGTGAAGGCTGCGGAGGAGGCTGTCAAGGCCAGGGATGCTGACACGTGGATGCGGCTGCTGGAGGCGGCAGGCAAGAATACCACCGAAGGGAGAGAGATCGAGCGGTTAGGAGCGCAGGTTTTTAAGAAGTAGTAGATAATTTGCGCTCATTGACCGCGTTAGTAGCACTCGGCGTCTTTTTATTATAGCACATTTCAGAGGGCCAGACAATAATGCATGTATACTTTATCTCAATTTCAATCCTGACACCTACCATAATGATAGAAGTACCACATCGACAGGCCGGAACACAGGTTTTCGGCACTTCGATACAGCAGCGTTGTGGAACTTTTGTTGGCCATTCCTTATACCGACGTCTATGAACAAAAAATGCTAGAGACATCCACCCCTAATCAACCGACCCGGCATAACCCTTCCTGGCCATTAAGGACAAAACTCACATAACAGAATCCGTACCCCCATCATCATCCCTTCCATCATCATCATCCCGTAACGTTGCGTTCATGCGTGCTACCTCCGTAATAACAGTGTTCTCTTGCCCCTAGATTCTGATAACAGTGGCTTGGTTTTACCTGAATCAAGTGTCTGCTTGTATTTGGCGAGATCTTACGCCTGAAGACATAATGGCAGAAAAATTGCAGGAATAGAAAGTCGAATAGACTGGGGGAGATTCCCACCACAAACTTAATCGAAGGGCGGGGTATCCAGTAAAAGCTGTTGCTACCCAGCATATCGTCGAGATCCGAAGGATAAGAGATAGATGCGCCAGCACCATGTCGACATCAGAGCTTGGTTTAAGAAGAGGCTGTTGCAGTAGCAAAGCAATGAATAAACATCAGAAATTTTCGTATCGATAAGGCCAGTCAGAACGCCATGGGGACCCTCCCAGAGAGCCTGGGCAGTGAGAAATCTGGTTTTATACAGACCCGCCGCGGTATTACTTCAAACTCGTTGGCGACGGCCTTTTGATGGTACGGTGGTCCAGCCATCGGGATCTTGGGTGGGAGCAGCTTCTGCTTCGGAGGTAGCGGGGACACCTTGGGTAGGTTGCTGCGCAGCAGCGGTAGGGTTCCCATTTACACGCGGGCTTCTGCCGTCATAACTACCGCGTGGGCCGCGAGGCGCACCGCCGCGTCCTCGAGCATCTCCACGGCCGCGCGAAGCATTCACATATCCACCACGGCCTTGTCGCTGCTCTCCCGAAGCTGTCCGCCAGTTGCCACTCTCTACTGCTCGTGATTTAGGGTTCGGGGCGCCCTCTTTCGGCCTAGACGGCAACTTCTGATCTGCAACCGTTCCATTCTCGGTACTTTCTGTCGGTACTTCCTTGGGTTCGGTAGGAGCCTCGGCTTTCACCTCGGGTGCCTCCACCTTAGCCGCTTCGGCCTCTGCAGCGGCCTTCTCGGCAGCGGCCTTCTCGGCGGTGGCCTTCTCGGCGGCGGCTTTCTCGGCAGCGGCTTTGTCTGCGATGGCCTTCTCGGCAGCAGCTTCCTTGGCTAGACGGCGCTCCTCCTTCGCCTTCTCCTCACTCTCTTTCTTCTCTTTTAGTAGCTGGTCCCGCTTATCAGCAATCTCACGTTCCTTTGCTGCTGTATCAATAGGACGAGCAGCGCCGAAAGGGCTTGCTTTCGCATCGCCGGTTGCACTTGGCGATGTGACGTCCGGCGATTCGGACACGGTTCGCTTCGCAAGTTGAAGTCTAGGACGGCCACCAGTGGCAAGGACAGCGGGACCCGGGCCAGCTGGCGAAGGTGGCGCCTCACTACCCTCCCGAGACTGTTCAGGAGACTTGACAGGTGCATCGGGGCGCATGCTAGTACGCCATTGATTATCGAGCTCGGCAGCCGTGGGGACCCGTTCGGGACGTTCCGGTCGCTCTCTAAATTCTCTCGGGGGTCGGGAGCCCTCCTGGCGTCCTTCGCCCCACGTAGCGGGCGAAACTTTGCGATCTTGTCGGAAAGTTTCTCCGCGGCCGGCGTCGCTTCCCCGGGGGCGGCTATCAGTGCGAGACATAGAGCGCTCAGGCTGCGGGAGAGGTGACAAAGGACCTCGTCGTTCCCAGTTACCAAAATCCCGTACCTTCCCATCTTCGGCTGGCCCTTCACGGAAACTTGGTGTACGACGCTCGCCAAAATCGTTGGGCCGTCGGTTGTTATTCCGAGATGGGTCATCGGCCAGGGGACCTTTGCGCTCCCAGCTGCTCAGATCTCGGGCCGAGTCGCCGCGATTCTCACGTTCTTTAGCTGGTCTGAAGTTAGTACGTGTCGTCATTCACATACACATTGATGCAAACTTACGAGGATCCGCGATTCTGACCTTGATGGTCCGGCCCTGGAAACTGGTTCCATCAAGAGTGAGTGCCTGCTTGAGGCCATCTACCGTAGCGAATTCAGCGTAAGCAAATCCTTTAGGACGTTGCTCGACACGGTCCTCAATGATGCGAACGCTCGTGATCTCGCAGTCGCTGAAGAAATCAGTAACACTCTCGCTTGTTGCTTCGTAGGAGAGGTTGCCGAGATGGGCGGTGTAGGGCGGCTTTGTAGGCAACTGCGTAGGGAATGAATCCCGAGGGGCGTAGGCTATGTTGGTGAAATTTATGTTAGCCCTCAAACAAACAAGAACTAGGGCGCTGAGGGCTGAGGACAACGAAGATATGACGGCGCACCTCGATCGTTGCTGCTAGAGCCATAGCCAGAGTAACTGGAGTACCCAGCCTTGCGGTCGGAAGTCGACGGAGGCAGTGGCTGGGAGCCTAGTGACTGTGGGTTAGAGACACGCGCTGATGCAATGTGATACATGGAGTGACTTTTAACATACCAGAAAACTCCTCGACCTCGTCAGCCCAGGATCCTCCGTACTCTGTGTATTTATCTCATGTTAGATGTATGTTGTCCAAAGCGGCATCAATGGCGGGGTGGCAGTGGGAGATGGGAATGTGGGAGATGTGGGAGAGGGGGGATTGGGAGTAGGAGTAGGAGCGAGAGTGGAAATGGACGTGGGAGGTCAAAGGGACTGGGGACTGACTCTCTTCATTCAGGAAGGCCCCGAGGGACATCTTCTGCTGCTGTTCCTTTTTCTTGGGCGCTGTGGGATACAAATGTCAGCACAGTGGCGCCGCAGGCCGACTAGAGTGCAGCAACAAACCCATGATTGCGGTAGTGCGATGTTATGCGCAAGAGTGCACAGCTGTACAGAGAATAGTCGCGCGGGTCGGGAATACAAGACCGGACAGACAGGAATCGGTCGGTCGCTTGATCGGTCGGTCGCTTGGGTTTGTGCTGGTGAAGCAGGCAGGTGTAGTCTGGATAGACTAGAGTTGCGGTATCGTCGCCAATCTCAAAAGGGATGGGTCGATTGGCAGGCGGCGGGATATCGAAGGTTGTCTCCGAGAGGGTTTGGCAAGGGGAGACGCTTGCCTCTTCGGAGAGAAAAATTTAATCGCTGGAGGGTAATTTTGGGTGCTGGGCAATTGGGAGGTTCGTGGTGGGGAGGCGACTTGGGCCAATCCCGGGCTAAGCAAAACACAAATCCACATACCTTCCGTAGGTAAGTAAGTACCAAGGTAGCTACGGCTGCGACTTCCTACAGGTAATGTATTCAGGCGCTAATGATATGGTGAATTAGTGAATGGGCTATCTATGTACATAATGTAGCATAGATACATTTAATATGCGTACCTTACCTACATAATACTTCATAGGCCTACACATAGAAGCCCTCTATTCAATCCCTTAGTACACGTAACTTGTAGTGAGATAATGGTACTAGGATGTATATACAGTACTTTTGATTTAGGTAGTTCCTCGACTCAACTACCTACCTAGGTAATCTGCACCCAGAGTCGCCATTTATTTCAGCCAGGTACTTGTGCTCATCAATATTTTAACACAAAGTTAATCATGTGAAATAACTTAGACTACCTACCTACCTCGAAGTTTAATTGATTGGTGTAGGGATGAACAAAAGGGAGGATATCTTATTAACTGCTTCGGTAGAGCGACTCGTGGCGGTGCGGCTCGCACAACTACATGCGATAATCCTCGAATAACAGGTTTTATTATCTAGGTGTGTACAGAATACAGGTGTGCGCGCTATGCCGAAGATGCAGTTAATCAGATAGTACCTACACCAGCCCCACATATACTACTACATAAGGCACATACATAGTACAGTGCTGCTAGGTAGACCCTCTTTACCTACTGTAGGTAGGTACTTGCTAAGAGATTCAACCTACCTACGCATCTGAATATTCAACTAGCTCTTTTACCTCCTCATACCATCTTATGTATTGCTTAACTCAACCTCGTCATTCACCATTACAGTACACTTATCAATAAACACTCACGAAATTTCAACCTAGCAGCTAATTGCCAGTCTGCTCATTAACGCCTTTCATGGGGTTTATGCCGTAGCTCCAAGCGTGACCCGTTTTCCTAGCCTCATGCCGCATCCTGCATGTTAAGGAGAAGAGATTCTAGTCCGTCTCAGTTCATATCAATACCTCAACTTACATAAACCGGCTCAAAATGGCCCCTTGGTCTTTGTGGCCCCAATCCACCTCTCAGCAGCCGCAACAAGAACAAAAACCTCAAGAACCACGACCACCACCACCCTCCCCAGCACTGCCTCCTAAGCCGACAAGCCCTCCATCAACCCAAACCTCAACTACACCTTCAATAGGGTACTTAGGGGTAAAACCAAATGATGCCTACAATAAAGAATTATCATCTACCGAGATATTACAGATTGCCACCAAGTCTCTTCAGACTGGTATGATCGCAGGTTGGTATTCACTCCCTCTTTCAACTTGGGCATCTTACTAAACTATACTTGCAGGTAGCGCTGGACTCGTTTTTGGTGCTGGTTCCGGAATTCTGCGCTCTGCGCCGCCCACTCTATTTGCATTATTCGCTGGTCTCCAATGGTTCACTTTGGGCTCGACCTATATGGGTGAGACTCCAGATCTGCAGTTTCTTTTGGGGAGACTTACTAACTCGCATCAGTTACGAAAGGTCTCCTCTGCAATGCATACGGAGGTGAAGAGAACATGAGTCCCTTCGACATGATCAAAGTAAGCGGAGCGTCTGGTGGTGCATCAGGGGTAATGGGCGGCTTGATCCGTAAGTAGTGCTCCCTTTCCTAAACATTCATTTGAACTAGGTCTCATAATTCCTAGGTGGTCCTAAAAACATATTACCTGGATGCCTGGTCTTTGGCACCATAGGGGTTGCCGGTTCATACATGAGCCAACTGGTTCAGGGTAGAGAAGTAAAACCAAGTACAAGTTGGCTCGATTCCAAATGGAGTCCAATGCAGCGATTATCCGACAAAGACTACATGAGCAAGATAGAAGAGAAGATTCTCCGGCTCGATGCCGACATCGCCATCATAGACGAAAACATTGCGTCTCTAAGAGAATCATCGAAATCATCAGTCACATCTACGGAATCCACGACAAAATAATCGTCCCCCTTTACTCACTAAGGAGTCACTTGGTTATCTAGCTCTTCGTTGTGCGCTCTAAGTTTGGAAATACCGACACTATAGATGCTTAAAGCGGACTGTCGCTGTTCCTGTTGAGAGAGAATGTCACAGCAACTGTTCGCTAAATATCAAGTAGGTAGAGCAGCACTCCTTCATACGGCATTGCTGCTGTTCTTGTAATATGAAGATCCAATGCTAGAGGCGGCCCGCTCCTAGGAGGTTGCAGGCATGCCAAACTAAAAGTAGCCAGGGTGTTTTCCTCCGATTGCCTACAATTTGCAATTATCCTAAATTCAGTGGAATATAGTTCCCAGCGACTAGTAGCAGTTCACACTAAAACTCAATGTTTGCTAGCGAGTAAATGATAGAGAAAAATAAATAAGTGGATAAATCAAAAAGAACGTGATCGCAATTAGGTCTCCCCGGGAATCGAACCCAGATTAGCGGAATCAAAATCCGCTGTGATAACCATTACACTAGGAAACCGTAAGAAGCACAAGATCATGTGACCCAGTCCTTAAAAACTTGCGGTTTGTTGGGTACTAAAGCCTGGTTACACTGCCTAATGGCATTAGTGCATACATTATTACCTACATATAGTGCTTATATACGTATTCGCCCCCTGAGAGCCGCCGCCAACAGCATTGCCATTAACTTTATTTACCCGTTGTAAGACGATTACATCATAAGACGGCAACATTCGTGTGACGTATGTTGCCTGTGTCCGCTGAAGAACGTTTCCAAATACAAGAAACAGTCATCTACTACATAGATAATGGTAATATAGGACCATGTAAATGACTTGGTGCCAGTCTTCTGTCGTATCGATCTATTCAATTCTAACTCAGTTGCTTCGAGTCTCGACACTTAATTCAGTCTCCAGGCGTCAGTAAATCTACACATATAACCACCGGTCAACATTACCATAGGTGATATCGCGTATTATCACGTATCAGCAAATCCGCTATCTCATCTTATCCCCAATAGAGCTAGTCAAGATGACGGACACTCACAGCGGCCACTCCTCCCACATTGAGGAGGCACCCCTTAACTCACAGCAGTCTGGACAAGCTCAGTAAGTCTATCTCTCCTCCCTCAGAGGGGATGGTGGTCTCCATGTTACTTTACGCAAATGACAATTATCTGCCGGCCGTTCCCCTTCCGCAGAGCCATAAAGACTGAAATTTGCCCGTTACAAACAGGAACACTTTGCGCGAGCAAGACTCCGTTCATGCCAACGCCACACAGACGGAGCTAGGTTCTCAAGCCCAGGCGCAGACAGAAGCTGTCAAAGACCAGGTCGACGGCGCCACGGCGAGCGGGCCGAAGAGAACATACGAGTCCACCGCCGGACGAGTCCAGGTGGGCGAGACGGGTGATTTACATGATCTCGCTGCACGACGGCGGTCCCAGTAACAGCTCTGAGGGTCTTTTCATATGTTCCAATGCGGATCCTAAGGGTGGCACTGGCTGTCGGTCACTATGGGGTGACATATTAGTATTGTGTTCATAGAGATAGGCAATGGCGAGTTACGTCTCGAAAATTTTGCGACAGCCCAGACTGAAAACCCATGATAATTACTTTCTTATCTCCAACGCTGTAGTATCCTAACACCTCCCAACATATCGTATTACGACTGTAAGAGTCGTTATTAAACGCCAGGGTGAAGGAGGGCTCCTAGTAGGTTGCTGGTGTCAGTAGTGTAGGGATATAACTTAACATTATCAATTCCCAAGCCTTTAGGCGTTATACGGCGCCTGGATTCAATACTATATACATACGCCATCCAGGAGGCCCAGTATGTGTGTTTATTTAAAAGAATCACAGCGCGCCCTCATAATCCGACTACCATGTTGATCATACAGTCTATAACGAAAGTGATTCGGGATTATAATATCGTGGCAATCTAGTAGCATCTACCTCATAAGGCGAAGATGCCACTCGTAAGTCAGAAATAGAAAAGTAGCAATAACTATTTTACTTGAAAAATTGAAGACATCGATCGTACGCTTCAGACAAACCAAGTTCCCCGTGAGAACTGACTTCAAGCAGTCTAGCTAGTTAGACAAGAATATGAGGTATTCCCCTAACTAGATTACAGCAACTACGCATTCGACTTGTACCAAATTCCAATTCCTAGACTATCAGCTTAGTGTTAAGTAGCCACAGTGATAGACTCTCTTACATTCCTATGACTGACCCCCAACCCCTCCCTCTTACAAGAAAAAAGGGGGGAGGAATCAAGTATCCATCATTCTGCCACTGTGTTCCGATACAACATCAAGGCTCCCATGTTTAGGCACCAGCAGGATAGTGAGACCATTTGCGCAATAATGTTCCCTAGGTCCAATAGATCAACGGCCCTATGACCCTCATGTGACTATGGGAAACACACGTCGTACGAACTCTGTGAGATTGTTTCTGTGTACCTACGCGTTTCAATTCAACGCCTGACTATACCCAGAAACACATGGCATCAGGTTCTACCTGTTGGTCCTAGTATGTAGTATTCGGGGCCGTATTGCATACTGAACTCCCCGGCGGCATGTTGGACGGCCTTTCGGATTGTTTCTAGCAGTTTCATCAGTTCTACCCGTGGTCACGACTCTCAGATGTTCTCAGATGTTGTCCACTCACCCGGCTCGTCGTACAACTTCATGCCTTTCTTCTCAAGTGACTTCAAGACGTTGATAACCCACGTCCGACAGAAAGAATTGTCCCCAGTAGCAGGAATTTCCTCGGTCGCTGCTGTGATTCGAACAGAGTCGGCGCATTCGTCATTCTCTAGGTTGGCGACTTCACAGATGGCCTTCAGGTGATTCTTTCTCATCACGTTGAAGTCGCGAACCTCGTGCTTCCTCGAGCCGCCAACGTCATTGGCATCCAGTAGGTCGATGGATCCGGTGCTGTCCTTCAGTACGAGGCTCCAATGCTGTGGTATTGTATCAGTATGTGAGCGTTTAGGATCGTTGTCTGTATCGAAATCTATATTATTAATCAACAAACATTAGTGAGGGAGCATTCATAATGACTAGGAAAACGAGGCCTGTATACCTTACGCAGAGACTTCCACTGCCCAGAGGAAATATTGCTATGTAGAGCCGGAAGACTCGAGGTTCCTTATCCTCAGTTCTGACAAATTTCAATGCCGGTTGCGAGTTCGACATATTGTTGTAGACTGGCTTTCATATGGGACGACTTGTTGGATTCTGAACATCTATTACGAGACGGCATTGACGACTGAGTTATAAAACCCGACTCTCGTACGTTAACGAAGTGGTATAATCTGGAAGACTTAAATAGTTGTAAACTAGGTACCCAGGTACCTAGAATGAGCTGGTGCTTGTTTCTATCTCTATAAGGCAGGTACGACGTAGTAACGCCGCGAAATGGTAAAGAGCAACATCAAGGTTCGTTATCCATATAAATGCGTCGAGTATTATCTAGCACATTAGTGCATCAATCGGTATACTATACAATATCGTCTGGTAGTTGAAGGACCTATAGGCTGCCAGTTCACTATCTCATATGTTTCCAATAGTACAAGCTACTATTTACATTAAAGTAGTATTAATGCCAAGCGGCCCTCTCACGCGAAGTGGTGTGAGGTGGTATTAGTAGGACGAGTACAAAATATCTATGCCCAAAAACCTAACGAGCGTGAAAAATGGCAGTGAGACTCGCCGCCCTTGATAGTGTATCCGCTTGAATTCATGGTTTTTGGTCTAAGACTCGTATTATTTCACTACTACAATGTGAACTTCGCCTAGGGTGTTATTATTTCTTCTTCATTGATACATAGTCATGATATTGTGAAAGTGCGTGTAATCAAGCTACAAATAGAGAATCTGTTTATTCAGGGGTGCTTAATTTCGTTGAACTTTTCTATATAAATCTAGCTAGTTTGCTGCCCTTCCAGGGCGAAAACCTACATTAGCCAGTTATCCCTCACTACAAATTAATTTTTTTTGCCAGTGCCTATAATGAAATCCTTAGATGGTTATGTGACTGCGGTCAAGCCTATAGGTTACGGTGGGGTGTTTTACACGATACGTTTCCTTATTTTCTACTTAGTTGCACATGTGATATGAAATAATAATTCCATCAACTGCTAGGTATATCATGGGGCTGCTTCAGCCGCTTGAAATTGCCCAGGAAGCCGTGAAACGTGGCACAAAACGTAAGCTAGAGATCTGATAAGTCATATCCCGGCGGGACTCGCTGCTTCTCTCTATCATTCCATTCCCCTTCAATTCTTCAAGTGAGTAATGTTGCATCTCGTATTCCCTGGTAGCACCTGACTCTTCAAAGTAGCACCTACGGATGTCATGAAGACTTGAACAGTTTTGTCTTTATAGATCGACTTCGCTCCCGCATTGTCCATCATCCTCCATCCCTGGCGAAGACATGTTATTCGTTTACAATTTCGAGAATAACCTAGAGTTTTCTAGAGTTTAGTGCCTTGCATGATTCACCTTCATCTGAAACAAGATTATTTATGATACACTTATCGCTTTTTGAATCGTCCCTGGTTGTCATGCCGTATCCTCGTTACCAAGAGCCAAAGCCATATCGTCTCTACGTGGCACTATACAATTTGGGACCAGTTCATGTGAGTTCCTCCAGGAGTCAACTACTATGTTCTTATTTTCCTAGTAACTAACGTGCTATCCAATGTCCGACGTATAGCACTGGGCATTTGTGGTCCGAGGCAGGAGGGGAACTTTCCTCTTAGATGCCACTATCGAGTACGGGAGACGTCAGTATCGAAAGCGCGAGTGGGAGAACGATCTATCAAAACAAATTATTTCTGTATTATGCGACGTTATGGACTTAGAAGACGATACCGGCGTCGAGTATTTTCTTCGTGTCTCAGAATCTGCCCCTATGCCAGGCCATGAAGATGAGAATTTCTGTCAGACATGGGTAGAAAACGTGCTCCAGAAAGCCGGAGAGGATGGCCATTCCCTACGTGCTTCTATAGGTAGATCACCAAGACGTCCTAGGCTCTGATAATTATCATGCTAGGTCATATCTAGCACAGACTAACCAACTCAATAGGTCAGATCTGGGAGATTATGCTGCAAGAAGCCTCAAACTCCTCAGACAGGAGATTCGGCGACCCTTTGAAAGTGATAGAGCCTTTTAATTAACCCCATTACAGCATGGTCGATTGTTATCCTATCAATTACAAACAATACTTGCTCTCTATTTTGGCTCTTCGCAATATACCCAAGTAGGAGACGGAAAAAAAAGACTAGCTAGAATTCCAAAGACTTCTTTGAAATCGGTGATTGTCTTGAGCGAGTGCATTTTTGTAAACCTGCGCTGCAGCTGCTATTATAACTAAAATATAACGCCTTTATTTACAAAAGATACGTAGTAACCCCGTTCAGTTGCCGCCGCAACCATTCCTATAGTTAACTAAAGTATAGAACCTTCAAGATTGTCACAAGGTTTACCAACAATCTCTTCGAGACGTTAAAGTAATCACCTAGAAGTTAAATACATGCCTATAAATATTTCGCTACCTATAAGATGTCCGAAATTATTTCTCCAAGTCGGTTATTGTTATTTCCACATCCTCTCTCTCTACCCCTTTATTTTATTCACCCAGATTACTACGGCCATTACTCTTCTTATCAGCAGTAAATACAGCTATCTTAAACTTACACCGGCGACGATGGAGGGGCTATTGGATTTGTTCTTTCAAATGATATGCCAGGTTGTGTTCTCCGCGATCGCAAATATGATCGAAAGGCTTGTACTTCGACACCGCGACGCGATTGTGCAGACAGTGCGCCGACTGCAAGCGACCCTTCACATCCCACCCTACCTTTCGGTGGTTAGCGAGACAGCACCGGGCGTGACATATCAGTCACTGCAGTTTGGAACTCGCCTGGCTCTCGTCTTTGGATTACTGTTCTTCTGTCTACTCGGTACCGTTGCGGTGCTCGGAAAAGTCAAGAGTGTTTGGGGGCTCTTAGCTGGGGTTGTCTTCCCGGCCTGTGCTATAATCCCTGTTTGGATTTGTTTTATACGCGCAAGACAAAGATTCGACCAAGGAGAAAGAGACGTACTTGATAAGGGCAATGGCGATCAGGGCCTGTCGAGATTCAACGGCGTTTGTGTGTCAGACGCCGGCGTGTAAAAATGCTAATTAATATTCAACTGGCTTGGTCCTCGCGGCTTATGCTAGCAGGTCAGGTTGGTGGGTACCTGTACCGCTGGATCTGGGGAACCTTGTTTGCGAGTCCAGAGACTCCACAAATATTGTTTACATACCGGTACGTACCTAGATTTAACCCACCATGACATCTTCTAACAGGTCCTACTCCTTCGTTAACTGGTACTAATCGGTCAATTCCTCAAGCTGTTGGTCTTAAAAAAAGGTATTCATCAATTAGATTGAAACGAAGAAGATGGGTTGAAAGTGCGCATGTTACAGGTATGCGTCGTGCTTGTCCTCTATTGTCCGCTCTGCTAATTGTTGAGTGCAGGTCTCGACCTCAATGCAATCCCAAAGCCCCCTTCCGCGCCCCAGCTACAGCCTCGCTCTCGACCCGAGTTCTCGACTAATCGCGCAAAATCAGGCTTTAGAACGAGTGATAGTTTAAGCCGACTAGAAAAGCCAGCGACCGGATTCTTGTATTAGAAGAAGACAGTCCAGATTTCGTCCCTCGAGAGCCAAACGTCGAAGCGGGTCCCGGGCATCCCAATGCAATATTAGCACATGATACTTTGCTACGTATTGTCCGTGCTGCGACGGCGTCAGAGCCATACAGACGCTCAGAGGCCGCTTGGGATAACCATGCACATTCACCTCTTCTAGAGCTCGTTTTTGGATCGGATCCATGGGACCTGGAGGGCCCCGACGCCGACCAGCCCGTCGTAGCGAAGTTTGAGGCCGTCATAGGCGCTACCATTGTGGGCGCCGCTATCCCGTTCATAAAGCCACCACAGCTGGGCCAGCCTGCACCTGCATGTTCAGTTTCTCTTGACAGTCTGGCAAGGAGTACGAATGTGGATAACGCTAGCACAATTGATCTAACTCGAATTAATATAACGGACCTCCACAGCCGTAGCGAAAGCAAGAAGGTCGACTATGTGCTTGTGATGTACATTAACGAGAAGAGAAACTCCGGCGGGTTATTTAAGACGACACTTTTAAGGCATGACTCGGCCATAGTTACGTCAATCAGACCTTGCAGACCAATTCATTGTATAACCCGATCGCTGTATCCATCGAGACCAAAGCATAGTTCTCGTCCCAAGACCTTCTTATACCCCTTGGACTATGGACTGCTGCGTGGTATAAGCGGATATCTTACCTTCATAGTCAGCTGAATTGGTCCGCCCATTCCGAGGCGACACAACGTCTAGTTTCCTTGCCGCTGATCCAAGTCGTCGGCCACGTCCGGCACATGTAGTTTGCGTGCGATTTAGGTGATTCTATCACAACGTACGGTCCTGTGAGCCTTGGGTTAACTGGGAGTCTGATGGCCATACATGCATTGTTCACGTTTCTTAGGCCTGTGAAGTTGTGGATCGAGACATAGTTTTCTATTGCCATACCTTCATGGTTTGGTGTTTAATAGTATTGTCTATTATGTAAGGGTTTGTACGCATCTTATAACGCATGCCCTTACCAGCAAATTCTCACATGCTTAGTCTATAAGATAACTCAGATATACACAGCACCGAGTAATATACCGAATGAAACGCCCTAAAACTTTTAGATCTTGTCAAGCTTCTTCACCTGGCGCAGGTGATAATCTTTAGGGGTTGAGGAACAAGGTGTATAGTTATTAGTAGGTGGTGAATGTGAGTCTAGGTCTAATAGTACTCTGTAGCTTAGAGAACAACTATACAGGTAAATCTGGTAGCGCGAAGCTCAGGCTAGTTCCCACTCAAATAAACACTTCATTATCCTAACGCACGGGTCTCCCTAATACTCTCTAATTACACTCTATGTAGCACTTGCGCCTGGACGAGTATTGTGTTACATAAGCCTCATGAAGACTAAAGCCACATCCCTTGCGATTTTAAGCCAGGTCCATATTTTACCGATCCACGTTTGCTCCTCTGCCGCCTTTGGTGTGTCATCCTGAGCGAGCCGTGTATTCCCCTTCGCTCCTGTAGGTCTCTGATGGCCAGTAGGTTTCCGATGGTTAGTAGCTGGCTGCAGTAACTCACTCTCATCATGGAGGCCATAACCTTTTCTTTTCACGACTACCTGAAGAATGCCATCCTGGCAATCAAGCTCGACGTCTTTTGGGTTATGCTCCAAAATCTTTGCGGCCTCTGTTTTATACCAAGGAATGTTTTTACCCATTTCATGGATAATTTGCAGCTTCACACTTGGAGCCTTCTTGTACCGACTTTTTATCATAGCCACGGCCATGTCTGCTCTCTCTTTCACATGTTGGTCGGGTTTGAGACACTGTAATGCCACATTTGGATGATCCTTATGCGCCACAATGCCATGGTGATAAACCTGACCACCCTGGTATTTTTTCCAGTTGTTTCTGGGAGTTGCCGGGGGATTAAGGATCTCAAAAACGCTTGGATTGTCCCTAAGCATGTCGAGCATACTTTCCCAAGACTCCTCAAAGCTACCCTCGCTGATCTTGTCCCACTTGCTCGTCAGGATGGTTATGTATCTGTAGAACTCAGGCCCACAGAAACATTTAATCCATTGAATCGTCTTGAGCTCCTGTGCAGTCAACCTCTCTTGATTACCGGCGGTAACAAAAATGAGGCCAGCAACGGTAACAATTGGACCAAGGACATGTAGGCACGCCATAATGTCGGCAAAACAATCCATGTCGTCCATATCGGCGGCACCGAAGCCTGGAGTATCGATGAATAAGTACTGTTCACCATCGATAATGGCTGGGCAGACTTCGTAATTTCTAGTCCCTTAGTCATCAGGTTAGCCTCAGGGTTCTTATGAGTAGATATGAATACATACCTGAATTCCAAGTCTTCCCAATATGCAAATCCATACCAGTTATCTCACGGAGAAGGGTGGACTTCCCAGTTCCAGTCTGGCCGACAACAAATATAAGCTTGGTCCCCTTCAGACTGCTAGCCGTTAGTCCTATTCATGTCCTTAGTTAAAGAAACTTACTGTTTTTCTACAAACTCGACAACAGGCTTGGAGGCTATCCCCCCAGCGTCTAACACGAGTTTCTTCAAGCTCGAAAACAGTCTTTTCGTCGAGTCCTGTGGACGCTCTTCGTTAATAGGAGGGCCGTCCGGGTATTCAACGCCCGCCTCGCTGGTATCACTGTTGGCATTAATCTCTCTAATTCGAGTTGCATCTTGGCCCATAACAGCAGCCTCCAACTCCACGTACGACTCGTCTCCAACGAGAGCAACACTCGCAGGTAGCGAGATGCTGGCGTTTGCAAGATCTTGCATGGTGATCTCCATACTTGATGTTATTTGATAAAGACCTATGAAGTCAGATGATGAGAATGGGTGCAATATAACATAAAGATATGTTGGGGAAGCAGTATTCGGGATAGAGTAAGACGTAGTAGGCACACGTGGTGGGGTTGTTTTGAGTGAAAATAATCAATACTGTGATCAGACGAGAGGAATTGTAAGATATTTATACTTAGAACGACCCAGGATAAGACTTGTTGTAACCAGTGCATGACCGTCTAGACTCTTCTACTTTTTGATGGCACCCAATATTACCTTCTGGACCGCGGCATGATCGAGAGCTCCGCAGACAAAATCAAGCGTCCAAGTAAAACATCCAACTTGAGATGAGCTCAGACAGCACATACCCGCATAAGGGGACGCTGCAAGCCGCGAAGACAAACGGGAAAATCCTCGCACTTTCCGCAACTGAGTGGGGAAAATGCGTTTGCTTTCTCGTTGAATTTCTTCAAAGATGTCCTTGTAGCTCAGTGATCTCCCAACCTCTTCTACGGCTAGTCTCGATACCGCAACAATGATAATAGACAAGGTCATTAGTTTGTGACATAAGTGTACGACGCGTCTGTTTTCGCTACAAGGTATTGTTATCTAGCTGTTAGCTGAATGATGCAACTAGGATATATAATCTAGATGAATCTTTTTGTTCGACACTATTGAAATGCGCTTTCCTTCTAGCTTCCCCTTCTTATAGATCTAATTCTTTGTTTATACCCCTAAGCCGTAGTGATTTATATTGAGACACTTATAATAAACCCATAGTACAGTTCTCGCCGTCTGCTTTGAAACAGGGGTTATTCACTTTCAAGTGGTAAATTTGATTTGAAGATATTTGGTCTAGTTGTTGCTCGTAGTGCAACGTGCAACGGAACCTGATTTGTTTGATTTTTGTTTGCACGGTAATTAAGCCGAAGGTGAGCCAGGTATACATACCAATCGGTAACCGACACAACTAAAAAAGAAAAAAAAACCAAAGATACTGAATTCACCCCACTTTATATGTCGGTCGACAAGTTAGCAAGGCCTTTTCCCACCTGTGTACGATTGCCAGGTCACTTTGGTATTAGCTGCTGTAGCAACTGTAAGTGGCGAGACCATGCGGCTCGCTACTTTCTACGGGACAGGCTCAACAATAACAGCGGCGACAACAACAATGACAACAATAACAACTATTTTCCCTCTCCCTCCCCCCTTTTTATCAAAAGGGAGCGTTGGAAGCCGAGTCGCTGGTCCGGTTGTACGGCTGGCAGCTCGGCCGCCCATTTTATTGTTATTTTTTAAGTATGTACAATTTCTTTTATGCTGACACACGTTACCCGCCACTAGGACATACGTTGGATTGGATCCCTTGAATCGTTACTTGGGGGTTGGGGAGTGACTACGTTCGAGAGCTGAATAAACTCATCCTCATCGCTATGTGTTGGCTTCCAGGTTCGACCGTTGGACTTTGGTCTGGTCGTGCTGTCGCTGCCGCTGCCGCTGCCGCTGCCGCCACTGCTACGCGGCCGGCGAAAGGTAGTGGACAGAAGATGAACTACAGATCTGGAGACTTTCGAGAAATACGATCTAGTAACCAGCACTGCTATAGTCGGCAGGCACGCAGCGACAATACCAGAAGAAATCTCGGCGAAAGACCATATACCAGACGGAATTTGGTTATCTAAGAACAGTCTCAGCGAGATGTGAGCCAATGAAGTCTGAGGTAGAACTTACAGGTTGGGTCTCCAGGTGCGGCCTGTGCCAAAGTGACGATACGTATGATACCGAACACGGTGACCAGAGCACCCAACAAGAATATCCCACATATCTGGATACGTCGTGTAAGGGACATTTGGAGCTTGACGATATATCGGATTGGTAAAACCAATATGCCGACATCAGTAATCAGGTTGATGACGCTAGCGACGTGAGAACAATTTCAGGTCATGGCGATGGAGTAGACTTACCTAAGCGTGGTAAAAGGAGGTAGCGTATCGATGCACACCCCGGGCTTTCCAGTCCATATTGAAGACAACGGGATGCATTGGAACGCCGTGACGAGTACAAGGGCTATGTTGTATGCGGCAATGAAGATACCGAAGGCCCATGATATCCAAACCAGTTTTCTCACAGGGAAGACACGGCAATAGAAGCAGAGGATGGAGAGTTTGGTGAGCACAATGCATAGTGCATACCACGTGATGCCGACGACGGTGCCTTTGATGATGCCCTCTACGTTCGTAACGAATATGATGTGTCTGCCATTCCCGTAAGATATCAAAATACGGCCGGTGATCACGTAGGCCGCCAGCGGGACGAGTGCAGCAACAATCAACCAGTCGTCCATACCAAAGGCGGCTTTTGCCACTCTGCGAGCGTAGACGCGTAGCCCCACGAGAGTGAAAGCGAAGACCAAACCGACGACGTGGACTGCGGTGAGGCCGGGCACGTAGCTATCGCTGGCATGTTGTTTGAAATATTGGATCTGCTCTGGCGATAGCGCCATTGTGGACTGATGATTGAAACTATAGCTCGTTGCGGGGGAGTTGACGTGGTGTTGGGGAGGGGTTAATCGGCTGAGTAGGTAGGTATTTGGTAGGCGGCGGCTCTGGTTTCGTATGTATGAGGTTGAGTTTGAACAATATCTAAAAGCTGAAATATAACGATTTTCACATAACTAAATAAACAGGCTCCTAATGAAGTCGCGATGATTTGGCAGTGAAGTTATTTCTGCCTCGCCACTTTGCCGGGCGGTGTCATTTCTTCGTGGATTCTATCACGGCCACAAGTTCTTGGGTGGGTGGTCAGCGGCTCTATCGTTGGGCATGAGAGTTAAGGGATCATGATTCGTTGGATTTAAACACCCTTGGGCTTCGTGAATTTGAGAATGATACTACCATAACAAAGGATGGATGGATGGGCATCGAAGAGACGGTTGTCACTAGAATAGAATAAGAAAACGACAGGGATTGCAGAGATCGGCCATGAAAATTTACTGGTTAATTCTCGGGATCGCCATAGGGAGATGATGATGATGTGTCGGTACTTGAGGTTTCGCTCCTTTATTGTAACTGTATCTCGCCCCCATTGAAAATTCGGCATCTGTCTCAAGCCCGCCATCGCCAGTCTCACCTTCGGCCCTTGCTTGGAGATATTGTGGCCGCTTGATGGACATAGGTAGCATCTAAGTAGGTAATTAGGTAGTTTGCGACATGCATGCTGCGCTACACCGGAATCCAATCACTGGCGTCCGACCCAGAAGTCTCCAAGACTCAGTAGCTATTATAAGTACCCGTATATGCAACAAGCTTCGAGATCCTCCACACTGCCAGCCAAGATCTCACCTGGTATTGGCATGAGCAAGAGAATAAATTTCAAACATGCTGCCCGCTCGAATGTTCAATCTAGAAAATCTCGAGAGGGGAAGGTAGTAGTAAGTCACCCCCGGATAACGCAGTGCAGTATGCTAATGGCACATTCAGGAATGCATTGCATCTGTAACGTGATCCTGCGAATGCCTAGGATCACCGTCGGCTTTCTTATTTGGGGCCATGCATTTATGTAACGGCTTCGCTTACCCTCTTTCAATTCATCCAATGACTTCTAGAACTGGAAACGATTCTTGCATGTGCGGTAATATGTAACACTCCATCATGCCTATCGCATCCTTCCAGCCTTCGCCTACCCTTCCTCACTAGTGACCTCTCTGCAGATACGCAGTATGCTGTCAATCTCCTCGGGAGGAGTTCTACCTAAGCCGCATTCTGTCGCCACGCCGAAAGGGATAGGCACGCAGGCTTTTGCAATATCGATGCGTTCTTTAGTTCCAGCCTCGTCTCCGGCATGCACCAGTCCTAAGTATAGGCGAGTGGGTTCTGAACCGGAGCCATTGGCGAGTCTGAGAGCTGCTAAAGCTTGATAATACGCGGGATCAACTCTCGTCTTGGGTACGGGAATATGGATCCATGAAGCCCGCCTGCCGAGCGTTTCGCATGCAAGTAATGCGTTGGCAAACTCGACCAAAAGCGTTGTATCCCGTGGCTCGACGAAGTGCTTATGGTTGTAGTCACCGTAGCAGAGGTGAAATCCTAGTTTCACGTCCTGGGGGATTCGGTCACAAAGCCGTACAAGACGGTCCCGGAGCCCCTGAACGACGTCATTTTCCGATTCCGAAAAGTAAGCTTTATGCCGTACGTCGTCGAATCGACCCCGTTCAAACTCGATTGCAGTCATCTCGAAGCATAGGTCCCATTGAATGATAAGATCGTGGTGTGGAATTTCTGTAGTAATACGATCAAGACTCTCTTCTAGACGTTGCTCGTATAGATGTTCATATGCCTTAGCGATCTCCGGTATCAAATGCCCGGTCATAACGCTATATGGGGTGGGTAGCCCAACCTGGAAGCGAACGTTTGAAGGGATGACACCTTCTTGGCGAAGTTGTTTGAAAGTCAAATAGGACGAAATTGCCGCTTCATCGTATCTTGTTGGTTTGATATCTTCGAGAGTTAACGTCGGGAACCGTCCCAGCTCGGCTAAGGCGTTATCTCGGTGCCATTTACCACTGACCGCGGGAGGGAAGCTATCTCGTTGCCACCCAATCCAGTTCCAGCGCGCGCCGGTCTCACCGTCAGGGATGGCCTGCAGCCGTCCAGGGAGAGCGGTAGCAAGGCGCGTAAAGACTTCCCGTGATGAGGCACCTGGGACGCTGCCGATCATGAGTACTCCAGTAGTTTGCATCGTAGACGACAAGATGGTGTAGGTAATTTGAAATATTCTATAAGGAAGTAAAATGAGATCGAAAATAGTCAAGCTTAGACGTTGATTATATATGATTACGCGCAGGGGTAAGCTGTGCTCCTTCGACTACCTAGTTCTTAATTACCCGATGTGAAGCCCCGCCATCGGATGTAGTCTATGTTGCTAACTAATACAGGGGGCACACAGCCGCAACTAATACCAGTCACTCACCCATCCAGATAACCTCAAGTATAGCAAGAGCATCGCCTTCTGCCACCGATAGACGCCGGACGGTTTGAAACCGTGGATCCGCGTCGCGAAATATGCTTTGCCATTCAGCCACTGACCGTAGGCGTGAGTTGCTGGTTGCCATCATAATGGAGTCAATGTGGCTATTATAGTCAAGTATTGTAAGTAAAGTTTTGGAATAGGTGTGAGTTTCAACATACCATACGGAACGCTGCAAAGTAAGGGGCAGGGCTCTATACGGCGGACTTAAGCTCTCGTTCACAAGAATCCGTGCCCCCGGGCGCAAGGCAGGTATCTGTGCCCGCAGGATCTTTACAACATAATGATCTGGCCAGTCGTGAAACACCCAGCGAAATAGATAGATATCTGCCGCGTGGATAGGCTGCGGTGAAAAGAAGTCGTAGTCCTGGTAACGAACACGAGCCCAATTGGCCGCTCCCGGAAGTAGTTTGGCGTTCGAAACAACTTCTGGCAGATCCTCGACGATGAACTCCAGTAATGGATACGCCTTACTGAGTGCTCGACTAACGTACCCGTCTGCGCCACCGACATCTACAACGGTGCCTGTGCCGAGTGAACCCCAGTCGTAGCTCTCTACGAGGCTTGTTTCCGAATACTCGGGAATTCCCGCTGAAAAGAAACACATCGCTTTACTGAACTGACTGGCCTTGGAAGGCTTTGAGCCAAGAAAATCAAACATGCTTTTATCGGTGGCGTGGGCTAATGCATATCCCTGGTAGTTATGTCTTTTGAATACTGTAATCATGATGATGGTTCTAGGGGGACACAACATACAGTGTGATTGGGCTCCGAGTCTTTGAAGCTATCAAGCGCGTCTGCTGTCTACTTAGATCTTGGGTTACCAGTGAGTCACCGCTGAGTTTTTCGACCCGAAATGGGGGTTTGCGGGGGTGACGTACTCTAGCGAAAGCACGATAGAAGTCATCCATCGACTGGGCGAGCCCAGCGCGAGCGAAGTCATCTGTCGCAAGCTTTTTCGACCCCGCTGAGTGTGCTATAAACCCTTCTTCTGGCTCTATAAACAGTCTATGAAAAGACATGGCGTACCGCATGATACGCTTGAGATTAGTAACATCGAGATCTGTGGCTTCGGCAAGGTCTGATAACGAAATAGATCCTTGTATTGGGACCTTGAGGGCAATATCCCGGCGCGAGATTACCTGGAGGCTCGTGGCATTGTACTGCCGTCCTGTTAGCTGTCTCCCCTCACGATCGAGGCTGCTTGCTGACTATGTGTACATGCCTTGGGGAGCATACAGACTACAGGCCCTTGAAGAAGATCTAGGAGCTCTTGAAGAGTATCAACTGCGGTGCTACGGGCGTGTTCTGCCTGTGGCGATAAGTTCAATGTCAAGGGCCCTTCTGCGTCGAACGATGGATGTGGAAGGTTATTTTGGTCAAGGTCGCCTGCGATTGTGTTACAGGCAGTACTGATTATAGCAGCCAAGTGATCGATACGCTGAGACATGACTGTATTGAACGGTTTGGAACGTGTATCTTGGTGTACCGGTAATAGCTCGTAACAATGGAGCAGGTAATTAAAGAATCGTTCCGAACGGAACGAATAAATAACATACACATCTAGTCTCAAGCGGGCTCGTGTCTTTAGCTATAGCTAAGCCTTGTTAGCCACCGTGACAGGCATTGGAGCATCGAAAATGAAGCCTGATCCGTTCATGACACGCCAACGCGCAGTCCACTCCTGAATCTCAGTAAAGTCGCGACACTGCCGCTCGAATATGACATCCATGTCATGTCCTTGGCGCAGAGGCTCAATGCCGCTGTCTCCAGCGCAGACCAGGGTCTGTTGCAGATAGTCGAAACAGTGGGCAATGTGTTCAGGCTCGCGTACACCCGCATGATTGAACTCGTGCCCAGTGGAGGTGGCATACGCAGCGTAGTATGCACGGCGAATAGTATACTAGTCCCCGTCGTTAGAACCCGTCTCATAATAGTGCACATTAGTGCACAGCCTTGTGCGGCAAACTCCAGGGTATGATTTACCAGGCAATGGAGCTGGTGAAAGACGGCAACGACAGACACGACGGGTGCCAGGTCGGGGTGCTTGACGTAGCCAAGTCCGCCTATCGAGCTCAGTAAGGCATCCAGTGCGTGTGCAAGTGGCGGGACGTAGCGTAGGATTGACTCACTGGGGATCAGTTTGTCCCATGCAGGCTCGTGGCTACCATCAGCAGGTGGTGCAGCTTGCATCTCAGGGCGGGTCATCACCCGCTGGCGCGATACACCTGTGACAGGCACTACGCCGCAACGCCGCATCAGAATGTTACCCCGCAGTTTTCTGGATGGAGCAGCATGCTAGGTACTTACTAGAGGGTATGACGTTATCGAGTGTCGCCGTCGATGGTGCATTCGCCGACCCAAACATCCAGCCCGTGGCAAAGACAAAAACACAAAGTATTAATGAAATCACTGTGAAAAGCCCGGTACTTCTCGTCCATGGTGTATTTTCGCCCGTGTCATTCTGGATCTCGAGTTTCGAGTACCCCGAGCCGCCACGCCATTGTCGGGACATGATATAGATGGATGAGATGTTCCAAACGAAGTAATAGATATGAGGTCAAAACAGCGAGCGCAATAGTTCAACAAGTCAGCGAGTAAGAAAGCTCATGAATAAAAGATAATTATCAGTCTTTGACTAGACACAGGTTCATGGCGGCTTAACCCAGGTCTATCGAGGTTTGAAAGCAGTATACATCTGGGGTATAATTTGAATTCTCACATGGTATTTAATCATGAAAACGTAGTGTGAATAGGCATCTGGCTGCCTAGATGCCAGATTAGCTAGAGATCAGCAGCTTCCCTCACCGTCAGCGTTACAGCGTCCGGAGATGCACAATAATGGTAGTCCACCTACATGTTCCATCTGAAAATGCTACATAGTAACGGACCTATAACTGCATTTTTCTTAAGTTAAAACATATAGGTACTGCTGTGCCTGCTAATCGACCTACCTTCGTGGGATCCGTGACCTGTCACGCATACAGGGTAAGCAGAGTTTCTACATACATAAGGTAGCTTATAACTTCTAAATGTACGCACATATACAATAAAATACAGCCCACGGTTAATAGCTTGCTTACAAGGCGTATGTGGCGTTGATTTGGTTGAGTAACGAGATATAATTAGCTTAATACGGTTGGATGGTTACTATGCAGCATTTTTAGATGGAACATGTATTAGGCGGGCGAAAATGATGGGGGATCAAAGTCTGCTTTTGCTATACGTTCAATGCCGCCGCTGTGTGCCCCAACTATCTCTAGCATACACGCCCGAAACTCTAATGCTTTAACAACCCATTAGAGAAAAAAGACTTCTACTCTCAGTATATATCCCCCACGCGGATAAAGTCCACCTCCCCGGCTCCATCCACGGTAGTACGTTTATACAAGTCTCCCACAAGTTTGAAGTCAATCTTGTCCGAATTCATGCTATCTAAATCTTGTAAGCAGAGATTTATATGTTCGAACTTGTGCAACTTACCCGTGCGGCTTGAGCTCAGCGGTGCAGCACTGGCCAGAAGGCCGAAAAGCAACGTCGACATGAGGTGCATGTTAAGAGCGTAGAATCTCGCCGAGAGTGATTCTGAGATTGATGATAGAGACAGGCAGTGCCAAATGGTGATGTGTTTTGCGACCAAATACAAGGACCGTTTTGTTACTTGGACTTGGGAACGTGATTCATTGTATGAAAAGGGGTAAAGTGAAGAGTTGGGATCAGCTAGTTTATATGCTTACACGTTGGATTAAGACTGAGGCTAGCCTCGTATACGGAAAGTCGGACGGATACACAAGTATTACACCATAACGTGGCAGTTGTTGAAAGCACGTAATCAATGTGGACCATAGAACTTGAGATGGTTTCGCTCAAATGTTCCGATGCCCGACCACACTTCACGAAGCATTGTTGCATGTAACCTCCTCTTTTCGAGCTCTTACGTCGTAGCCCGATGATTGTTTGCTTTATGTCAACCTCGTCGTTGAAAGAGTTGGAGATTTGGTACTCGCGGGCTACCCTTGTAGTCTCTGCTTTCTTGGCTACATAATTACCACATTGATAGGTAACATCGGACTAGAGCCCCTAAGTACCGGTAGTACCAGTGTTACTATAGTCCTAGGGACAGGGCACACAAATCAAAAAACAGAGGGAGGTATCACTTTGTGTGTCTGCATGAAAATTGGGGACGAAGGAAGGAGGACTAAAGAGAGCCAATTACCTCTTACATGCAGAAATGTTCAAATTGGTTGAGGTAGGTGAGGCAGGCCTGGTAATGATAACAAGGAGGTATTAGAGGATTCGGCCAACACGCGTGTACACACATAAATGCAACCTTGGCTATTCGGATGTGGCGAGTAAGAAGTTAGGGCTCGAGAGCTTTGCGTGTTCTACAGATAGTAGTCCATCCCTAGCCAAGTTACCTTTCCAGGTGGTAATATTGCTTGCAATGGTGGACTGAAGACGGATATACATGAGGCTGCATAACAGCGTCAGGTATGATGAGGTGAGACAAGTCTTATCGTCCTTATTCTTCGTAGCCGGCCAGACCTACTAGCTGTACTGTGTTTCTTTCAACAAGTCACTTCCTTTCTCTTCGAACAGTCCACAGTCCACCAGCCTTTGGGGCTCTTCCCTTAATTACAATGGCCCGGTATCAGCCTCTATCTCAAAGCCCTGAATCGCTCAACACGGCGGGCAATCTGCGTGCAGAACCGCTCGCACACAACAAGCGACTACGAGGACGTTGGATAGCATGCGGAGGAGCAGTCCTTGCCTTTGCTATCATCCTCTGGCTGGGCCAGAGACTAGGGACGACACAGGAATGGATTCCACCTCAGCTGGGTACTATTCCATGCATCATAATGTCTAGCTCATACTGATTCCATTGCAAAATAGCACGTACCAATAGACTTGATACGGTCTACAAGCGATTCTGGTGGAACACTGCGTATAGCCCTGCCAATCGATCTGATGCCGACCTACTCTGGGACGAAATCAACCCAGCGCATGGTATTGTCAGCGTGGATCGAGAATGGGCAGCGACTCAAGGCTGGCCGCTGAGCCTTCACCCCCCTGGTGACAAAACGAAAGCTGTATATTTACTCGAGGCATATCACTTACTGCACTGCATAGTATGTCAGAACAAAGACGAACAGAGGCTTCAACTGACTTAGTGACTTGGGCAGCGTATTATGCGACTGACTTTCTGGGAAGCAATTGACGGAAAGCCTTTTACATATCACATAGGACCGCATCTAGACCATTGTTTTGATGCTTTGCGACAAAACATACAATGCAACGCCGATAATACGCCGTTGTACAGTTTTGGTGACCATACGGCTGGTAACGGTCAGCTCCATCGGTGCAATGATTGGGAACAACTGCGAACTTGGGCCGCCGCTAATACGGCATGTTATCGTGATAGCATCGAGGAAATACCACTCGCAGATCATTTCGGATTCTGCCGAGACAATGGTGACGATGGTGTAAAAGACATTGAGTTTGGAGCGATCATTGAATAAGAGGCTGGTGCCATAGAACCGTACTCATCCTTTCATTTCTACCTGCATTCTGAGGGCTTATGTAATTAGATGATAGGATTTTGAGGTGCATAAATAAGGGGCCTTTACACCAGCTGGGAGCAGGAGAAGCAAGGAATGACATGCATAATCCTCTTTTTTGTTCCCTTTTCGAAAATTCTACGATGCTTTAGTAATCAGAATCAATTAAATCCGCGTTATTTTACCCCTATTTACGACTCTTAAACCCCTTAGAGGTATGATAATCCGTCATTTTTAAGGTGTAAGTATCCAAGCATTAGTCGGACAAGAGAGCTATTTGGGGTGATATTTTTTAGTGAGGTTACAAGGGCCCATCCCCCGAGGACCCTGGAGGATTCCACGTGTGGATCATTGGGTCGTACCCGCGGTTGCTGTCAGTTGGGGCTACCATTTTGGGAAGGATAAGTGGCGTCTGATCAGAAAAAGGTGCTCAGTCCAAAGAGTGTTGCATTGAGTTAGATTCTACATACTACAGTAGGTCCTAGGCTACACATCTACCGGTTGAGGTTTGCATTGGATCGCGGGCTGAGTCGTGCGGTGACATAATAGCTGATACGGAGACGTGAGAATCACGCACTACATGTAGGTAACCACAAAACATGGCGATAGGTATTGCACAGCCTGATTTGCTCGTATCGGAAGTCTTTTGCCATATCAAAGCTGCCTCGCAGAAGCCTTGCAAGCTTTCCCCCCAATTCATACAGTACCACATAATCATAATTATGGGGTGACAGCCCAGCATAGGGCACAGTATTGAGGAGAATAAGGAATGGAAGAAGAAGATCATCATGTGCAGGGGTTCTCATATGACAAGGGTTCGAATCCATCTCAGTACGCCTCCATGCATGCAGAAAGACAAAATGCTACACACCACAACGTTCAATCCTGGTAGCCGTAGCATAGCAGCCCGCTGTTCGTGGCCATCACCAAACTAACCTGGATGTTGGGGGCAAGCTCAGCCATTTCAATGAGATCTGTGAGCTGCGCCGCGATAGTCGAGTTATAGCGGGATGGGCCGTGATAGGCTAGGGCACGCTCTGGACGTGCACTTTGCCATTGCCACCAGAGCCGATCAATCTGCGCATGGTGAAGGAAGAAGATGGGGTCTAGGTGCCAAATCAGCAGAGTTCGAGAGAGACGATGGGAAGATGGGTTTGAACGCACCGTTAGGAGCAGTGAAGGACGAGAAATCCCCACGGACGAGAATCGGGATTGCAGAGTGTGGACCGTCTTCCAGCATTGAGAGAAACCTGAAATAATCGGGTATATCCAGTGCGCCGGCTATGGCGCTGCTATTCAACCGATGTGCTCCAAAATGTTCGAGGTACTCCTCTGCGACTAGAAAACCTCGTGATAGACAGTGCGGCCTCGAGTCTTCATTGTAATATTGGACTTGCAGCCCTGCAAACGGTCCATTTTGAACGCAATAACCGTCACCAACAGGAGCAGGGTGGTCCGAGTCACCGTTACCCCCAAATCCCTCCTCAGATCCCCAAATAGGCGCTTGGGTAAGATTGGCCCAGTCTTGTGTCCAGTCCCAGTACCTGGTAACTTGTCAGTTCAACCTAGGCCAGCGGAAATGTTACTTACGGAAGAGTTCCGGTATAATGGCAACGCTCTTTCAAGGTCTGCTCATATATATGTATGAAGTACCGATGCCATGGTAGGAACGGGGCTGCTTCGTGAGCTTTGGACTGTCAGTAGACTTCAAAAGGAGGGCACTGTCACAAGAACGTACAATAGTCCCCAATATTGCGATGAATATATGCGAACGCGTCGTGCAAAGTTCCATTACAGATGTTTGAAGGGATTGTCGAGAGGCACTTAACCGCGCGAAGGTATTCCAGCCGCTGATGACTGTTCAGCGACCGCCATTCGCGCCGAGTAGCCGGTAGCATACATTGGCTGGCCCTGGTGCTGGTCCACGATATGTGGCCCTTTAAAGTCCAGATAGCGACCGAAAGGACAACGAACGTGATAGTAGCGATGAATGTCGATACGAAGTGCTTGCACAAGAACGAGAGTAGGACTCTTCTTTGAGGTTTCTCCAGAAGAGGTTCCGCACTGGATTCCGCATTGTCACATCCATACTCGACTGATGAAAACATAGGTAGTTTTCGAGTTAAAAGCCGTGAAGATGATGAAGATAATCTTTGTAACGATGTCTTGGTTCAAGATATCAAAATAATATCATCGCTACGTAGCTCTGTTATACCGGTGGAAACAAGCATGGAGAGCTGTTATGAAACCAAAATGGGAAGTGATAAAAAGAAATTAGCATATATAGAATCAGGAGGCACCAATGTATACATAGACGTTGTCAGTGTGGGATTTTACTTAAGTGCCTAC
Source organism: Nemania diffusa (assembly GCA_038501195.1). NCBI lineage: Eukaryota > Fungi > Ascomycota > Sordariomycetes > Xylariales > Xylariaceae > Nemania > Nemania diffusa. The sequence goes on from JBBPUQ010000003.1 coordinate 4,024,197, forward strand.
CCACGCAAATGTGCGACGCTGGTGTCAATTCACGTGCTTGGAGTATTTGGGGTAACAACTACGTGAAGCTTGGAGATCCGATCAGGCTGACCAAGAGCTGTCAACATTGGGTTTTATATGTCGGAAAAATGACCGCTGAAACAACCACTAATGATCATAGCTAAGAGGAGGGCTTCGTCCCACGCATCGTAGGATTTAAAACGTAAATATAAAGACGCATTAACAACAACATTAAGACAGCTAAAATATAAGTAAACTTAATAATAGCTATTCTATCTACGTATTTTAGCTAAACCCAACATGGCAGTCAGCCAATCAAGCCCTCTAATTGCGCTAATTCTTACCAAATTTGTGTAGTAAGTAGAACATAAAAAGGATCCGGCTGGCAGAACCTACTGTAAACAGACGGTCTACAGAATACTCTATGATAGAATATACCTACTATGTAGATAAAAAGCTATTATTGCTACAGCGGTTTATGCAGCTACCTGTTAACCTATAGATACTTCTATATTAGTAAATATTATCGTCGCTTATTTTTTGTATCTACAGGTAGCAGCCTGGCCTGACTTAATTCAGTTGCCGGCTTTGATTGTTATTTTTTCATATACCAGGGTACGTATAAGGCTTGCTTTATACAGAATATTCCTAATAAACTTGGCTGCGATTGGAGCATTCGAGTAGGGGAGGTAGCGAAATTAGGCTTAGTGTCCTCTCGTTCAGTGATTTCTCAGCAGCAGTCAGCTAGTCGCAGCTGTCTAATATCTACGATAATAATAATAGCTCTGGACTTGCGCCTCAACCCTCCTCACCCCTCCTCATCCCTCTTCATCCCTCCTCGTCTCTGTTCATTCCCCCAGTGTTCCATCCAATCGAAACATCTACAATGTCAGATCGTCAGGCCTGCAGCACCTGCGCTCAACTAGTACCTAAGAAAAATCTTGCACGTCACCGAAAAGAGCATGTTGGGACACATAAGCAGACCTGCGAAATTTGCGACCGCTCTATCTGCAAAAGCGGGTGGCAGAGACATATTCATTCACGGAGGCATAAAACTAAGGAAAATGCTACACAACGTGGGCTCGTAGTAAGTATTAATATCAAAGTACAGCCTTCTTTTAATTCTTAGTTTTGCTATACTAAATGATTATAAAGCCCGTTCCGCATTCTGATGTCCAAGATGACGGTATAGAATCGCTCATGCGCGAATTTCTCAATACCGTAGATGGCCCGTTGTCTCATCTGTCCTCTACATATGCAACTGAAATAAAGAGGACCGGCGGACTTTCGGATCTAGATACGGGCAGGGAGACGAAGGAGACCCGAATATGGGCCAGTCTTGGGTTACGACCACCCATGCTGTTCCCTGCCGCTGAATGTTGGAAAAGAAAGCCGTCTTCAGAGGAGTATTTTACGGACCTGCTACATGGATTTTCGAAACATACCACCCAGATCTATTCCCGAGGTAATCCTTCCACTCCTCTCTATCCGCCGCCTTTCCATGTTGTCTTGCAACAATTAGAACAACCTAATTCATTGTCAACCATGTACGCTATCAACATGACCGCCGAGGCAGTCGACGTCAAGATCCCGGAGCGACTACAAGGACAGGTCCCTATTTATCAAGATGGCGATATTGTCACGACGACAAACATCACCCCCAAGTTTTCAACTGCGGGGCTTCACGTTGGTGAGTAAGGTCTCATCATGCCCCCTTGAACGATCCATTAACAAGATCCCTATGCAGACCACGGGAAACATGGTGTTACACTGCTTCATGGAGGATGCGTCAAACTTTGGGCACTATATCCCTTGACTCCTCACAACCTTGAACAATTTTCCGCAGTACACCGATCCGATGCGGCCTTTATCGAGGTCCGAGGCCAGCTTGAAGGTGGTGAATTATGTGTTCAAACAGAAGATCAAGCAATCTACCTTCCTCCAGGCTGCATACATAGTGCTTATACTCTCCGGGGCGGACTTGTCCCGGGCATCGAATTCACTAATATCGAATGCTTAGAGCCAGCAGCGAAAATATGGGATCTGAACTCAAAGGGACTAAAACTGTGTGGAAATGATTGTTATCCTTTTCTCGAGGCTATTATTATGGGACTTCGCTCAAAGGAATCAGACCAGCCAGAGAAGGCTTTAGAGCTTTTATGCCCAAGGTACAAAAAAATCAGCAGGCTTAATCCAACAATATTGTCTAAAGTCAAACAAGCGCTGCCGAGGTCCTGTCCGAAATGCGGTAAGTCATGGGCGAAGCATTGATATACTTAATTGATGACGAACATCGGCCCGTTAGCCTTTCCACTATCCTACTAATATAAGATCTGTGTGCCTGTTGACATATCCGTTCTTGCTGCGATGCTTGCGCCAGACGGCACAAATCGCAGTCAAGCTAAATCGCAGTTCTTAACTTTGTTAACATTCTAACGGTATAAGCAGCTATTGTCCTGCCCCCGGTCGGTGTACGTGTGATCTTTGATAATACTATCCAAGGCATAGGGCCAGTAGTAGTAACAAGGACTAGGAGGCCTCCTTGACGATGAGAAAGGGCATGAGCTGAACTCCATTTCCTCCACAGCTATGCGACTTCTTGATGACACTTTGGTTGCTCATGTCTTGCAGGGTGCAGAGCCTGTTGCCAAGACAAGTCGTAGGTCGGAACCGGAATTAGCTAGGGCTGTACTTCGCAATAATATCCAGAGCCCGGATATCCCCGATCTTGAAGCGGTCCTGCTGATCTCAATATCACAACGGTGACGATAGATGTGGCGAGGTCAGCATTTTGCGACATAAGTGTATGATGCGTTTGTTCGCGCTGTAAGGCGTTGCTATCTGGCTGTTGGTTGAATGATGCAATTAGGATGTAATAAGTGCAGTAGAGACTAGGACATGTAATCTAGATGAATCTTTCGCCAGGCACTATTGAAATGCGCGTTTCCGTTAGGCTGTGAAGCAGACAGAAAATAATTTCAAAGTAATAGGTAATAGTCTGCAACCAACCTGATTGTTTGATTTCTGTTTGCGCGGTAAGCCACATAGAACTGATCGGATGCAGATAGGAAATTTTGTGAATAGGATACGCGGATCGTACATTGATCATAATTTAATCAGAGGTCTTGCAGATTTTAAGTCAAACGGAGATAGATACTATAAAAATTACGAGGGGCAAAGTCTGTTCAAAAAAACAACAAACGCATTGAGCAACAAAAGGGATCCTGCAGCCCGAAAGGTCTGATTGCTTCGAGGGTTGAAAACCATGCTGTCGTCTTCCGCAGCAAACTTGAACAAGATGGCGGTGATTACTTCTGTGATATTACACCTCATAAAGCTACCACTCCTCCGTTTGTGAATACATCGGCCATGATTAGCGAAGACAGGCAAGGTCGTGTTTCTGCCGACCTTCAAGTCCCTATCCGAACCATCGTTCGCCGTCACCCTCCCCGGCGCTTTCTAAGTCGAATTCGCCGTCTCGATCTCGTAATTCACGTACACATTTATTCATACTATACACACAGAGTCGGACCGTCACACATAATAACTTACTGAATTGGAAGCTCCAGTCAATGTAAGCCGCTGTCCCGGGCCGTGCGCCCCCGGATATATTGCCGACCGCTTCGGGCCGTTTGACGTGGTGGTGGTGGCGAACTGCGTTAGTGTGCGTGGCAACGATCTCGACTTCCTGGTATACAAAGCCAGCTCGAGCGCGCGCCCCTCTTAGGGTTCTGGTCCGGGGCGGCAATCAGCCTGACACCCGCCTGCGTTGGCTGGGTGTGCCGGACCGACCTACGGCACGCGGAGCGGCACTGCCGGCTTTCTCAGGGGCTTTCGCACCGGGGTTGGGATATGAATCGCGGGCGTACCAGGGGCTGAAGGCTATTTTCTGGGGGGTTTTAACTAACCGCCTTGGCTGCCTTCGTCATGGCTAGGGTCTATTATGCGAATGGCGCTTCGCGGTCGTGTCTTAACCCCTTTTGCAAGGCAAGGTGGCCCCTATTGTGCATGCATATCTGCATATATCATGGTCCGATTTCGCTATGCGTACGTTGCACGCCGGTTATGGTTGGGCTGGCCGGCGAGGCCTGCTCTTGAGTTGTTCCTTTCTGGCATGTGCCTTGATAGGCTTGATATCGTCATGAGGGGCATGGGCATTCTAGAAAACAAGGCTATGTTGCATACATTCAATATCCGAGGGGCGAAATTGGAGTAAGATGTCCTCGATATGCCTAACCCCAAACTCCAATTCTCCATCTAGAAGTCCTAAGTCGGCCAACCGGGGGGTTGGTTATCTTCAAGGGTAGCTATGAAGGAGCATAAGATGCCGGAGCTGTTTGGAAACATGTATATCTTACATATTTGCCACACGCAGAGTAACCTTGCCACTTACTTGTAAATATGCCTAGCGATGCACCTCACTATATATTTTATGCGTTAAATGTATTAGACCTTGCTTATTCATTCGATATTTGATCCCACCGAACAAGTAGCTACTAAGAGTGCATAGATAAGTCTTCTATGTGACGGCATGTATGATTTTTGCCCCTGAGAGCTAGGGCACCCTATCTAGCTCACTCGTAATCCCATTTCAAGGATATGTAAAGTGCTATTTTTTACATACGGTGGTATAATTGACGCAAGCAGTAGTATAAACACAAACTCTAGTATGTTTTATTCCTCCAGATAGACAAATGATCTAGATACCCCCGAGAGCAAAGCAATAATACGAACCCGAGGTATGATATCCACAGTCTGTCCTTGAAGCCTAAGGTGTCATATCCCGTAGAAGCCGAGACAGGCTAATCAATCTACTTCCAAAATGTCCAGGTGTCCAACCGACCATGCCAACCCCTGATGCCTTCCCAGACCCAAACCCAATGCCGATACCATTCTCTATTCCGTCTTCATGACCTCGGCAAAGATCTTATGCATCTCATTAGCGCTCTTCTTGGGGGTCCGCTTCTGGCCGTTCTTGTAGTCGACAAAGGTGACGCCGAAGCGTGTCTCGTAGCCCTCGGCCCACTCGAAGTTGTCCATGAGGGACCACGCCATGTAGCCTCGGACATCGCACCCGTCCTCGGAGACGGCCTTGGCCATGGCGTGGACGTAGCTGCGGAAGTAGTCGACGCGGAACTGGTCGTCGAGTATCTCCTCGAAGGAGAGGTCGTTCTCGCCCTTGATGCTCGTCCCGTTCTCTGTCACGTAGATAGGAGGGTACCCGTACCGCTTGCTAAGCCAGTTGATCAGGTTGCGGAAGCCCTGCGGGTTTGGCCGCAGCCAAACCGACTGCGTCTCGGGGCCGATGACCTCGCCGTACTTGTTGATGGGGTGAGTAGTGAGGTTGCCTAGGAAGTCCTCTGGTGCCGCCTCGCCGGTTCCGTGCTTGACGTAATCGGCAGTGTAGTGGTTCATACCATAGAAGTCATTTGAGCCCTTTACGAGGGCCTCTTCCTCGGGAGTAAATTCTGGCAGACGGTCGCCCAGTTGCTTGCGCATGGAATCAGGGTACTTTCCAAAGTACACTGGATCGGCAAACCATGAGATAGCGAACTCTATCTTGCGATTAGCAGCAATGACGTCCTCGGGATCCTCATGGTCCCAGGGGTAGGCCCAGTCCCCATTTAGTGTGATGCCAATCTGACCCTTGTCTGTAGGCTTGAATTCTTCCCGGTAGACCTTCACGGCCCTACCATGAGCCACTAGGATATTATGACCGACTGCCCAAGGCTCGCGGCTCGAGTCGCCGACAGGGAATTTACTCCGGTCAGAAGTGTGGCCTGGCGCGAAGAGACCGGTGTTATAGCCCAGAATAGAGCTGCAAAAGGGTTCGTTGAAGGTAATCCAGTTCTTGCACTTAGGGATCGCCTTGAATACGACACGAGCATAGTGTTCGAAATCAAGGGGAAATTCTTCCCTGTTTAGAAGGCCTCCATATCGCTGTTCTATCCCATCTGGGACATCCCAATGGAGCAGTGTGATAAAGGGAGTGATACCGGCCTCGAGCAAGTCATCGACGAACTTGACATAATGATCAATGCCTTTCTGGTTAACCGGGTCGTTACGGCCGCCAAGGGGGACGATTCGAGCCCATGATAAGGAAAAGCGATAGGCTTTTGCGCCCACGCTCTTCAAGAGAGCAATATCTTCGGCAGTCCGGTTATACGAGTCGCAAGCAACGGATCCATCGCTCTTGTCGGCAATTTTCCCATCAATTGCACAGAACTTGTCCCAAATGGTTGGGCCACGTCCGTCTGTCTCGGAGGCGCCCTCGACTTGGAAGCTAATGGGAGGTACGTACAAATTAGCTCAGAAATCCCCTCAAAGGGCTGGAGTCTTTGTGGTTTCGGCAGATGCTTCGATTAGCGCAAAGAGGAAACTTACGCAGCTGTGGCAAACCCCCACTGGAAGTCTGAGGGCAGCGACATGTTGACGAGCAAAGGCAAATGAGGAGTCGGTGGCGACTAGGCTATTTGGGACGCTTAAGCTGTCGCCTTGATCTCGTCTGGAAGAACGGTTATATATGTTGGCGTACTCCTCGCCAAGACCGTGGCTAGCTTCAACCTTTGTACTGCGAATCAAAGAGGGAAGGGGTCTAAAAGTTCATAATGGGATTCAAGCCTAGCAGAGACGGACCACCCTATCCTTATATCTCTAGAATCCATCCTCTAGTGTAAGCATCTTAGCCCTATGTCTTCCCGATTCACCCGCATCGGATCATGAGAGCCGAAAAACAGAGAGCATTTGAACAACGTGATAGGACCTAGTCCTTCTCCAACCAGGCCATGAAGAGCCACGATCTCCGCCGTGGGGTAGCTCGTACACCATGCACATGTGTAATAAAATACAGGATCCCCTGCGACAGCCTGGAGAACCCCCGCAGCATAGCAGGAGAGTCCCTCCAAGACGGCAACTTTGCAAGACGGTTGCGACGGCCCGCGACTCCGAATCGCTGAATCACGTGGATTTATTATGCCCAAGAGGCGCGAGAACTTCGGGTAAACTATCATGGGGAAGCTGGCCGATAGCCGCATCACGGATTACCTGCATCCTAGAGCTGTCCCTCACACTCGGGAATGTGGGGGAAGACATGTCTAGAGCGGAGCAGATAGCCTAGCTAACTCTTTTTACCGTAAACGTCTTTCGCTATTGGTAGTCTAGTCTGGTTCCTTGAGTGACTTATACGTGAGCAGATACTAATTTTCAGTTTCATGTTCTTATTATCCAGCAACGTGAGACGTATTTCTAGCCCGATATTGATTCTGAGCTATGTCGTTCTGAAATATCGGCTCGTGCTCTAGGCCCGAAATCCCCTTTATACCTACTTACTTCATGCAGCCCCAGTAAAGATCCTGGGAAAGATCGTCGGTGATCGCCATGAGTTGAAGTGTTGGATTTGTCTCGATAGAGACTGTGAACCCCGACGGCCCTAGTCGTAGGTACCTCGCCTAGCCCAAAGCCAGTGAAAAGGGCCGAGTTATAAACAAGAGAATAAGACAGTTGAACGTAATACCGTGAGACCAGTTGCAAAAAAAGCTCAATAATCGACCTGACAAAGTGTTTTATCCTCAAGCGCTACGTATCGTTCCTTACTTCTGTTAATTCCTGATTCGATGCAAACAAGTATCGCGATTCCAACGACCGAATCGTCCTGCTGGCGAGATTCTTGCAGAAATTGGACAGGGTGTAGCTGTGTGAAAATTCAACAGCACAAATGAACTGTCGCCAGACCACCGAAACCGAAGAGACATGCAAAGAATGTTGATAATATTCAATTCGCTGCGCCAAATGAGATTACGCCAAAACCAACATCTCCTCTCAGGATAGCCCCTTTCCGACATCCCACTAAGGCTGATTTTATATGCTACGGTGCCTAGGGGTAGCGTGATGGAGTTATGGGGTAGATGAAGTAGACATTCTGATGTTGCCATCGTCAACGCGAGTCCTCTTCCTCTTGCCGGCAGTAGACATAGACGATTCCGATGTATTAGCTTCTCCCTCGCCTCCCTCGTCTCCCTCCTTATCATCATCAGCCGTCCACTCGGTGATCTCGAACTTTACCCAATAGGATCCGTCTCGGCTCCTTTGGACACTCTTCGTAGTGTGCATGTTCCCTAATTGGCTACCCGAAATGAGATTGTCGAACCATGGAATACTTGTGGTATCACGACCTTTCAACTCGCGACTGGGCTCTCCTCCATCAGTAGGTACAATGTCCATCTCATCCTGATCATTGTCATCAGGAAGCAGGCCTAGTTCTTGAAGACTATGCAAGTCCTCCGTCAGGAGACTGCCAAGGGTCAACTGGATGAAGTCGGCCTCGCTTCGTGGCTCTTCGGACCAATATGACAGCGGTGTGCCGCAGTATCCACAGAAGCTTCTCTGGGTGTGGCGTTCGGTTGGGTGGCAATATAGACGGCGAATAGTCGACCGCGATTCGTCAGGGAAGAAGGGGAATACTTCGCTACGATACCAAAGTAAGGGAACACGAATGAAGGTAGACAACAGTGATGCCGAAGAAAACCCTAATAATCGGCTCTGCCCTTAGCCATGTCCTCAGGGAACGGTGCCTGCTTCAAAGCAAGGTTCTGGAGCAAAGAAAGCAAAGAATGGACTACATACGGTGATTTATATCTGAATCGATTATGACCTGGGCCAAATCGGATGGGGTGCTGGGAAGTTGAATAGCATACTGATTTCGACCACACTGGCACGAGCCCCTCAGCTGAGCTGACAGGGCAGCCATAATGATAATGACGATGGGAGGGATGTAATAGAGGACTATATAGAATATAGTTGTACGAGATGGAGAAGAAGACCCTTGTCTCCCTTTATGGCATTATAGTATCGTTCATGCCAGCAACTTGCAATGAATAGGTAGCTACCTTAGTTAGGGAGATCGATGGAGATTCGCGGGACAAGATGAGCCTGAAATGGTGGTAGGTAGTACAAATAGTCATTTAGTGTTGTAGCAAGCCTCTATCTACCTATGTAGTCCATCCCTTGTTTCGGACGATTGAAGACTCACTTACATTACGTAGCGAAGCTGCCCACCGTGACGTCTACGGCAAGCGCCCACATACACACCTACCTACATAGGAGGACAGGCATATTCCATGAGGTAGGCATGTATTCTGGACAGATCTGGAGTCTTCTGTAGGCTGCGACATGTGTCTGTCATAGTGGACCTAGCCGCCTAATCCTTGTTCATACAGGTGCATGTACGCTAACCATACAGAATATCGCACTGCAGATCGGACCACGTGCAGCGTTAAAGATTAAGGTAGGTACCTCTTAAGGGGGGAGTTATCTACTGTACCGTATCTACCGGTAGCTTCAATATTTCAGCTGCCTACCTACCTACCTACATAGAGGCTATAACCTTCAATAATCATTCACGGTATATCCCCTTGCCAAAATATCATCATCGCGCAGCTTGACTGTTTCCGGTGGCCTCCAGAGGATTTTGAGGATTCGTCGGGGCTTGTCCGTTGTCATTAATCTCAGCTGCCTCCAAGGACTCTACATCTGTCGCATGTTTCTTGCCTCGTTGCAGCCACCATTTGAAGAATATCGTCAAAAACTGGGCAACAAAGACCTGCTCTACTGTGTAGAGCAGAACGGGAACCTGAATCGCTGAAATAGTAAAATTGTCTAGTTGTGACCACATCGCCGCAACCAATGGAATGCCTACACTCGTCGTCTTTGCCGCACCGCAGAAGCATACAGCTACCGCCAGCTCCCTTGGCATCCTCTTAACTGTAATGGCTCGTCTGAACACACCTGGGAGACGCGAACCCGGCCTAGAATCGACGATGTATGCATCTACCATCGCGATGACAGGTTGAGGTGGATATGCAATATAAAAGCAAATAACCGTGAAGAGAAGATACTCTGCCACATTTATAAAAACGTTGAAGATTACAGACGACTTGGGGAGCGTGGTGAGTGCACCAGTCTCGAAGGCGCCTGAAAATGTCGACCTATGAATTGATCAGTTAATTTGCTCCTCATGTCTTTGAGAACAGCCACAAACCACGCCACTAAGACTAGAACCACTGAGCAGAACTTTGCAAGATAAAAGGTTCTCAACACCCAGAGGGTCTGCTGTGGAAAGGCCCAGCGTAGGCCTTGGCCGACTGCCAAAGGCAATAGCGCACTCAACCCAAGCTGCTTCAAGACAGAAATATACATTGGCCCAAGCGTGCTAGATGTTGCAGGTCGTAGAGAGTCGAATACTGAGTCGCCTGGCAAAAACGCATATATCAAGAAAGGCGAGAGAAACGAGCCAACCACATTGCCAATGACTACTTCAATGATAGCTGCAGCTTCATCGCCACCTGAATTCTTGGTCATGACGACATTAGATGCGATGGTCGTGGGAATGCAGCTGACTACGACCATACCGACCAAGATACTCGGTTCAATCTTCCCCGAGTTGATCCCGCCGGCAGCGATTATGATGCGGATAAGAACTAGAACCATATCAGCTGTTGCTCCTAAACCTACACGAGAGGCTCAACCGACTGAGTTGTATGACTGGTATAAGAAGCAGATTAATCCCTTGCACAACTATATGCAACCGCCAATTTAATGCATGTTCTTTGAGCTTCTCTGGGCTTAGCTGGGCCCCATTGACCAGGAATATGAACCCAATGCCCCCGTATAGGATCGAATATTCGGATTTTATGATGCCTCCACGCGCTGCTACATCTATCACATGGCTTCAGTATATGCATCTTACTTCAGCTATTAACCATTTGACGTACTGGGGAAGAAATAGCCTAATACCGCAGCGAGGCCAAAGCCGACAACAAGCCAGTTATCAAGGATGAAACCTAAGCCTCGTCTAACAATATATAAAATCTTCGAGTGGGCGATAAGACCTTTCTCGTTGCCTGTGGAGTCCATTTCGATATTTTTAAAGATCTTCTCCCCCCTCGCATTAACGGTTGATGGGTTAATACTAACCAAGTCTACGTTGTCAGATTGTGTCATCAGCCTTTCGCTAAATAGAGTTAACAGAGGCACAGATTAACATCGGGTTAAAGCAACTAGATACATACCCAACTTTAAAAAGCGGCGAGGGCTTCTCCGACGTCTTATTCCCGGGGGAACAAACCCGATCAGACCCGATTTTGCTGCCGAAGATAAGAAAAAAACATATGCCAACAAGACCGATGTAGACTATTCTGGCCGGAAATGGAGCCGGCGGTCCACATAGGTAGTCGTTTTCCGCCTTGTCTCATTAGGTATTACTGTACTACGCAGTAGTATGAAGAGTGAGATGCGTCAACCTCAATGCCGTGTCTCACGGAAGGTAATCCTATTCATTCAGTTTATTTACGAGAACTTTTTTCTTCCCTCAACTCAAAAAAAGCGCCAGCAACTATATTATCACTCAACAGCACACTAATTACCCACTACATCCATCAATCCACGGTATGGATGTGCGACCCATTATCAAGTATGATTAAGGGATATGATTTTAAGAAACTTCATTGTTAAGAAACAGCGAGGTTGTATCGAATTTACTAAGCCGCGAAACGAGTAATCAGGTTGTTCTAATCCAGGTGCATGACCCTCACTAACCTAGAGTTCCGACCCAACTATTACTGATCTGACCGTCATAAGAATTAAACGCCAGAGCCACCACTATTCAAAAGACAGTGTTATTGAAGTTCAATTTACTGCTTAATCTAATATGAAAGAGTGTTGTTCGTGGAGCATACCAAATACTGAAAACTCTAGCTGTGTAATTTTATTACTTGACTAGAGGTTTCATCACTGAGGTATGAAGTATCTATATAGAGAAAAGCTAACGTTAACTTTAGTACATCTTACGAAAATAATGGTATACGATCCAACTGATGTTAAATGTAGATACGATCGGTCACTTGCAGCTATCTACCTAGGTATGTAGGTAGCTTATGATAACAAGAACTGATGTACTTGCGGAAGTCACGTGGAATTCTCTCTAACCGAGACTTGAATACTTCAAGCCTCGAGAGCTTGATAGGTAGCACGCACTTGATTACCAAGCATAAGCGTGGCCGTCGACGTCCTTCACTTTCCCAAGCTTCCTAATCCCGCTCGCCTCCATGGATTTCTCCACTCGAGACACATGTCTAAGAATCTGGCAAAAAGCCCAGAAGTCATTGCCGCAGCGATTAATAGCGACAGCCAGATTGACTAGCTGGCCGTCATCTTTAGTGGCCCAGCCTTTGTGAATCGCCACCAGGAGTCCATTGGCATTAAGGACCGCGCCCCCGGAGGACCCTGTATACTTAGCGTTAGTATAATAAAGCATTCATACTGATTGCATACCTGTCGCTAGCGAACATACCTTTTTCGGAGTCGCCATTATGCTCAGCCATCCCTATGAAAAAGGAGGAACCATACTGTAGAGTACAGTTGCTAACACATAGCCGCTTACCTGGCGCGTAGTCGGGCATGTCATATGGGAACCCATAGACACTGGCGTGAATGCCATCCTCGGCCAAGGGCGTCTGTGTATACTGAATGGGTTGGACCGTATCGAACGGTTTCGAGAAGCAGATAAAAGCGAGGTCGTTTCGATGCAACCCTTCGTACCACTTCAAGTGCACGGCGACGTAGTTGCCAACTCGACGCTCGGTGTCTTCACTACCTTCAATCCCTGCCAAGATTACCACGTTTTTAGCGTGACCATGTTCGTTGACGAGAAGATGACCAGCAGTCGCAACGATCAACGGATCGATTAGAACCCCTGATCCGGAACAGGTAGTGCCATTAACGGTGGCAGTGATATGCATGACCCCTGTATGTTTATCAGAGAAGTGTAATAAAGAGAGTGTGATATATAAAATGTCGGAAAATATACCCCTCAGAGTACTACTAGGCACCAACAGATTCGATGCGACCACCTTTCGCTCGTTTGTGCCGATGACAACCTCGGAAACTTCACGAGAAAGCGGGAAAACAACGCCCGCTTTCTCCAATTGAGGTTCTAGCTTCATAACGTTGCGCACCGACTTGGGAGGTATCTTAGGGGAGAGTGTGGCGTTTACGGCGGACATTGAAGCCGGGCTATCATAAAAGCGGATTGTTAGCCGGCATTGCTACACACGACGGGATGGGAAAGTATGTGCATGTCAGTCTCTAAAGCTGCCACCTATGGGCGTAACCTACTGTAGTTTCAAGGAGCCTGACTCGGCTATACTCCCAAGAACCTTTGTGGTCAACCCCGGGTTCTTACGCATAGCCTGGGCCAACTTGACTATGACTCCGGCTGTTGGTGTCACAGCACTACCGCCGGACTCATCTGGCAACTTCTCGGTGGTCATCGTGGGCATAGGCTGTTGGAAAAGCAAATTTAGGTAAGAGTCTCGACGTAGGATGATAACTGAGATTGGGTGCGATGTTTGGTGTAGTTGAGTCTGAGCATAGAAGATTAGGATTTAAATACAGATAATTAGTAGGGTGTAGCTCACTACAAATAGGGGATGAAAGCCAGTGACCGCTAACTGCGTTGCAAGGCCCAACGTCTCTACAGACCTCCTCGGAGGAGATCAAATACTTCCCCGTCATGCTACATCCTTTCGTATGTAGGAGTTTGGAGAATGAAGGGGTTGTGAGGGCTAGTGATTGATCCTGTTAAATGTAAAATACTGTAAGGTCTACTTGGAGCTGGAGTTCGGGATTCCTAGGGGGTTAATATATGTTCAACTGCTACTGGCTACCACAGCATGTCGATGATACCAAACCCCACCCATATACCTTGATAGCACTATTTGGAAAGCTAGGCTGGGATTCCAACTATGCTACTTCGGCTGTAAATGTTGGGAATGGTAGATAGAGAACAGAAGAGAACTAATCAGCACAGATTCCAGTGTAGCATTGCATTCCACCCCCTAAACGGCCACCTACGACATTCATGGCCAATCCGAGAACGAATGTGTTGAGTAGTTTAGTTACAATTCAGCGGGGTTGATCATGGAAACTATCCACGGCTCCTTATGTACTCAACTCATTGCCCCAGCCTCGATTCTCTCTTAATTCTAAGCCGCAACTAGATAAAACATATATACTCAATCCAAAGCAGCCGCCAGCATTTTCTGAAAGTCTGGTATTCCCATACCAGTAGCGGGATCCCATCCCACAGTTCCATTCCAAGATGCCCAGGGGATTTTTCCTCCGCCTCGTACTACCATATTTAGAGTCAGCTATGGACATCGCGGAAGCGATCGAGATGTGATTTAGAAACGAGGAAAATTCCTAAGACATGGCTCTGACCTGAAGAGCTGGGTCTTCTACTCTTAAAATGGCAAAGGCGAGAAGAAGATGACTGCGACAACTACTTACCTAGCCCCCCTGTCTGCATATTATATCCATTGCACCCAACGGCTTTACCCGCCGTAACGTCGACGAGGGGTCCAGATTTTAGACTATACAAGAACGGATTGATGAACCCCATGGTCGGCTTCCCTGCCCTTAAACGAGCGTCGTTGAGCAGCGCGATGATACCAGCTACCACTGGTGCCGCTGCTGATGTCCCTCCGGTCTGACCTATGTCGTCTGAGTTATAAAATAGATAACTACCATGCCGTTAGTCTTTAGGACTGTATGCCATAGTGATCTATTTTTATAGGCATTTAGAGAGCGTGGGTCGTGGCTTTACCAAGCGCTGTTATATCCTTTTTTCTCGACTTACTTTGGTGACAGGCTATGTGCGGAGATATCCGGGAACGCCCGCCCCGGGAAGTTGGCGTACAAATCATAGTATGCTTTAGTCTTCGGCGGGATACGCTGCTCGATGTATGCGTCGACGGCGTCCTGCTGGTACCAGGGCCGGGCGAAGTAGTTGCTAAAGCCCCCCGAGCTGCCAATCCAGGCAATCTCTGGCGCCCAGGACTCGGTCCCGCCCACAGCGGTGATGAAAGGGCAGGATGCTGGGAACCCGGGCGTGAATTCTAACTTCTTCCTCCCGTCGTTCGAGATACAAGGCGCTCCGATGCCGGTGTCCCCCGATGATTCAAGGACCGTGATCCCTCGCAGCCCCATCATACCGATCATGTCGCACACGCGCTTCGCATACTATAATAGACAATAATGAGAATACACTTCTTGGCTAAATTGATAGGACTCAGAGGAGTCGACAAGATTAGATTATATGTTAGGGAGAGAAGTATATAATACGAGAAAACTTATCGCATACTATGTTGAAGTCAGTACCACGTCCCGTCGATGCCGGATAAGGGAGCCAAGGGGGCGAAGCTCAGGGGTGTCAGTGACTCACCATCAATAGGCACCGACTGCTCATCATCCCCATACGAATTCGAGATGACCTGCGGCAGCTCCTCGTTCTCCATATCCAGCAGGAAACTATAGTACTCGAGATACGGCTCGTTAGTATTGTGTTCGGCGTCGGGGATGCCGACGCTCGGCACGAAGGGGGGCGACCCGCCGGTGATGAACTGGACCTGCGGCAGGGGGTGCGCCATGGCGCTCTGAAACTGCGCGTCCAGGTTCGCCTCGACGTGGGCGCCGTCGCGCGCCTGGTTGTCCACGCCGCCGCTGATCAGCGCCGTCGCGAAGTCCTGCTCGGGTATCCCGAAGGCGCGCTGGTACGCGTGCAGGTCCGCGAGCCGCGCCGACTCGTTCAGGAAGCTGCCGAAGCCGAGCCGGCTGCCGCTCGAGGCGCTCGGCACGTAGTCGCCGATGTTGTACGCGCTGCGCAGGCACGGCGGCGTGATCAGCCGCGTGCAGTTGTCCGCCCCCGCGGCCATCTCGGCCATCTTGACACGCGCCTGCGCATTTCCCTCGTCGTGGATGGGCATCCGGTGCGACTTCGTCTGCCCGAAGAACGTCGTCGGGTGGATCAGCTGCACGAAGGGCGCGATGTGCTCCGGCACGGAGTACTCGGTCGTCCGCAGCTTCCGGGACCCCGCGACGTTGTAGTACGCAAAGGTGGTGTTGAGCAGCCGGTTCATCGTCTTCACGGGGGCGGCGAACTTGATGTTCGCGCCTTGCTCGTGGATGTGCTCGACGCCGTGGCTCCTGAGCCAGCTAGTCACGGCGGCTGAGGCGCCGTCTGTGGCTGGGAACAGCGCGTCCACCTCCTCCTTGGTGAGCCACTTGCCGTAGTTAGGGCTAGTAGGCGTCGCGAGGTCCTTCAGCTTTTCCACAAGGATGTCGGTGTTGTCTAGCGCGAGGCCGATCTGCAGAGTCATCATCTGCGAGGTGGCGGGCAGAGCGACTCGTGACACAGTCTCCGAAAGAGACATGCGGCTCATGACTGCCGAGAGGACAGGCGTGGCGAAGCTCGCCAGGTAAGCTACCAGTATTTTGCTTTGTCCTGCCATTTCTGCGTGTCTGGTCCTGATTATGTTGGCTGTACTCGTTCAATGACCTCGCAGGGCCGGTCGCGCGACTTGATGTCTCTCATGATACTCGCGGGATCAGGCGCGGACAGTCTGCTCATTTATCATGTCTGTCTACTTAGAGGCCAGTTCTCGTACCGGGCGGCAAGTCTTTACCTGCGATGCAGGTATGTGGGACGGGATCTAGACCTGGCCGTCCGAGTCCTCTTCGGTTCTCCTCCCGAGAGGCTCGCCCGTCCGCATCGATATTCTGGATCGTCATATAGATTATCTGCGGCCGTTAATTTCAGGGATCCCATAATCCCGTTCATCTAAGGACAATTTAATGAGGGGCCTGACAACCCGACCAGTACCCCCCTACCCCCACATACCTACAGTGCTAAAAAACAGCCAATAGAAAATAAGAGAGCCGCCCCATCCGACCACTACTAGTAAAGTTGAAATATTTTTTATTAAATAGTTAATCGATTAATAATCAATTAACAATTAATTAATAATTAATAAATATATATATAAAAGTTATTTTTTTTTTTAAAATATATATATAATATAATATTTATTAATTAATAATTAATCGATTAATAATTAATTAATATTTAATATATATATTTTTTATTTTTTATTTTTATTTTTTTTAAAAATAACTTTTATATATATATTTATTAATTATTAATTAATTATTAATCGATTATTAATTAATTATAATAAAATATTTCAATATTAATATAATATATTATATATAATATATATTAATTATTAATTAATTATTAATTAATTAATATTTAATTATTATTTATATATAAAATTTTTTAAATTAAAAATATTAAATAGTAATCGATTATTAATCGATTATAATAAAATATTTCAATATTAACATAGTATATTATATATAATATATATTAATTATTAATTAATTATTAATCGATTAATAATCGATTTCTTTATTAATTTTATTTTTAAATTACCCGACCAGTACTAGTGTTTTAGCGCTGTTGATCGCATCCACTTCCTTGACCTGATTTGGGTGTTGGTGTGTTGATCAAGGGGGGGTACTGGTCAGGTTGTGTGGGTACACCAATTTAATATTGACCGATTGGGAGGTTTGCAGCCGGCCGCGGCACGACATATAGCCGGGACCGCCAGAGAGCCACGAAAGGGTGTCACCCGACGTTGCATACTTAGCCTTTTGGCTTGACTTTGTATGTCAGGTGACCTAATAGGACTAAGGCATGGAGATTTAAATATACTTCGGAATAGAAACATTGCATCATGCTCATGGTGGAGATGTTCTAGAGCGATAGGTCTGGCTGTCGAGACCATTGTCTTAGGATATCCCCAGAGCGACTTCACAAAATGGTGGTTCTTTATATTCACCATCTAAATATAGAGACTCTGTTTGGGAAATGTATAATAACTCCATGATATGAGGGCTATTTCTAGACTATTAACTTGCTCTAATGACGTCGTGACAGCTGTGTAACTGGGGTGGAGGCATGAAGCGAAAGAAAGTTGTCTCAGATTTACATGCTCTCGTAAAAGCTGGTGCTCTTGTCGATGTAATATTACTGACTAAATCAAGGCCGATCAAATTGAAGATATCTCTGTAGAATCCTAAGTAACTTTCAACTTATATTCGACTGACTACATCATGTTTTAACCACCTCAAACGCGTATATCAGCAAGATATTTATAGCCTAGACATGATACCACTAATCTATTGATAGAAATAACATCTTAGGAATTGGAGAAAGGGTTGTCCTGACAAAGCAATTGCTGCAATGCTGATTTAGCGAAGCTCGTAACTAGTAATCATGGGCAGGGGTTTTTTTCCGTCTCCGTATCGAACTGCTATTGATTTCTGTACAGGCTCCCTTTCTAAGATAAAGAGAAATAT
Source organism: Nemania diffusa (assembly GCA_038501195.1). Taxonomy (NCBI): domain Eukaryota; kingdom Fungi; phylum Ascomycota; class Sordariomycetes; order Xylariales; family Xylariaceae; genus Nemania; species Nemania diffusa. The sequence goes on from JBBPUQ010000003.1 coordinate 4,042,452, forward strand.
CTGCATTTCTTAGTAGGAAGTGTTCTAGTGTATCCTTCTCGCAGTTAGATGACAACTAAACCTTTCCTAGCACCGATCTCAACCATGGCATGAAGTTTTATTCGGAAGGAATAAAGAAACGTTGAATATATAAGTCTGGTGAACGCCCTGTGTTCAATAATTTGTAGACTTGCTTGACTTATGCTAAACCCAGGAGAGCGTTGAGAATGGACAGCTACAATGGAATGCCCTATGGGCGCTGCGTCTTGTTGTAACAGACTGGGTAGCCTCATTTCATTATCAGCTACTCTATGTTTTGTATGCGATTACATTCAATTTAAAGACAATGTTTGTTTTTGGTCCCGAGATGTGACGCGGAAACAATAACAATAGTATATATAAATCGTGTAGTAGAGTCCAAAAAAGGGGGAGAAAGCCTACCGGCCCTGAAATAAGTATTAAGGTAACTATCGAGTGCCTATCGAGACGTACGAATCCTACCAAGTATCCGGAGTTCAAAATGATACAGAGATTACTAAATTTGATGTCGAATGCATCGAATTACAAAAAAGACATGCATCTTAAATGCAAATCCAAGGCCCTGGTACTGGTCTTGAATGTTACTGTCTGCACGATTCGTATACAGCGACCCGACAAATGCATGCCGGGATAACGAATTGTTAACCGCGAGGGATCTGTAGGGATCTTCTTCTTTTTTTACTCATCATCACTATGTCTGGCAACACCGACTATACCTCCACAGAGATACTATTAGCTGATACTTACCTAGGTGCTATGGTATGAGGGAATCAAATAAGGGGTTCGCACAAAGCAGCAGACATAATTGTATTTCTGTCTAGGAGTATGGCGGAATTTACCGTCAGCTGTGTTAAGCTTGACGTAGACGCAAACTCCCTAAATGTTAGTTATCGTAGCTAGGTGTAGCTAGGTCCAAATCATTCAAGCCCATTTCAACACTAGCTAAGCTTAAGCTTCAACTTCAAAATAGTGCACAGCTATTCATGGATCTCCCAACCCTTAGTGTAGCATCTCAGTCTAGTCCCGGGGTTAGGCGTTCGTATACTAGCGGAAATCGCTTGCTCACGTTGTTACGATTGGACGTTGAGTCTGGACGAAGTAGAGAGTCATCGACATGGGGCATAGTAATATTTCTGAGCTATCGTCTTTGAAATATCATAATTCACAGCGCGAAGATCGCAAATGATTTCCTTGGGCGACAGAGGTGCTATTAATGAGCGCGCAATTCCGCACCATTTTCGTATATTGGATTCGCGCTAGATCGATATAGACTTGAAGATAATGGTATATAGATAGACGAGAACGTGGGTAGAGAGTGGGGACATGGCTACCAACTCTCGAGGCTCTACGACCACGTGGAGCTAAATGTCGCCGTAGGCAGCGCTAGGATTTTCCAGCGTCTTTGATGTTTAACTTCATGGTCTAGATGGGAGACTAGACGCACCAAGTGGGTGGTAAGTAGAGGCGATGGGGAGGGAGGTAGCAACGAAAATATGAAATATATGTGTATTGATTATTAATTGGTTTTAATAGTAGAGAATACTTACCACCCTTTTGTAAATACCTTAAGGAACTCGTGAAAAGTATACCTGTCTTGAGATAATGCAATGAGGTTCATAACTTAGACGGCTGCTTACCTAGTTTTTGCGGTTAACCCCAGTCAGATTATCTCTTGATCCCTACCCATCAGAAAAGGGGAAGTCAAAAGATAATCAATCAAAGTACGAGTATCACGGGAGTGTTTCAGCCATCAATTATTCCTCACGATCTCGCTCAGTAGCTCTGGCTGCTGCAATAGAGGCTGGGCTAGCTTAAACCGGGGTTATTGAAGCTGACGCCATAGTCAGGTCATCTTGTAGATAGTATACGCATAACATCATTGGGAGCGATGCCAGCTCGACCGCAGAGTTATCATGTACAGAGGCCCGGTCAGAGTAGTATGTATGGAACGCCACGGCAGTCCAGACCTCCATGCTTGGAGGGAGGCTGAGTGGCAAATGCGATGCGCGCGCACGTACATATGAATATATATATTCATAGTAGGTAATATTTCTCCATTTCCTGAACGACACGACTCTGCATGCAATTAGCGGTGAATGATCCAGTGCGCCTCTTGCGGAAGGCTGACGGCGCTGGACGATGGCTGTTGTGATTCGCTGAGCGCCTATTGTGAGAGCTCAGAGGTGTCGCGACGCCTCTTTGCCCCTCCGGGAGGGTCGGATTTGACTGCAGCTTTATTTGCGACCGTAGCACCGTGTTGTTTGAGATGCCTTATTCGTTCCCAAGATGCGCGATGGCGTAGTTAGTTGACGGATAAGGAAGAGAGGAGACGCACGTGGGAGGAAGCTTTTCGTCAAAACCGGATTTAGGGAGCGTGTGATAGACATATGATAGATATACTTAGGCCATTCGCGTAATACTACCTGCAGTTGGGAGATGTAAGTAGATGATGGATTGATCAATTGGCCGGATTATCCTACCCCATTGCCAGTTTCGATCAGCAGCATCACTTTACATAACCTCACCCTTGTTGTAGATAATATGTGCGCATACCTACTCAGTATGCGTAGGCACGCTACAGAATAGACATCCTTTTCTCGCGCCACATGTCAGCGTCCGTGGCAGGATTTGCCTCGTGGTTACATTCCAAGGCTAGCCAGCGTTGCATTTCAGCCTGACATACCGGTACTTTTCGGCATGCATATGTTACTAGTGTAGTTGCGTTGCATTCAACAAAAAGACCCCTCTACCCTAGTGTACGAACGATGCCTACCGAGTGCGTTGTTGGGGGATAAGCGTCCTCCAGCCCTGATAGTATTGTTGGCGGCGTATTCTGTGCACCAGGTAGGACTGTCTGTACCTGCAGTATAGATAGTTGTGCGTATGTAGAATATCTGTATGTATGCTCTGCTATGCAGAATAGGTAGATCCTTGTTTAAGTTGTATGTAACCAACGTTACTTGGCGACTAGGTTTTGTCGGTTGGAAACCGAGGTGGACGCGATGGGATGAGATAGTCTAGACTAAACTTGTAGTGTACAGAATAGCTGGGGGCATGTGGGTGGGAGGGTTGGTTGGCAGTACTGAATCTGATTACCTACCATCTGGGAAGCTTGCTTTGTGACCCACAATGCACAATGATTCATCTTTTCTCCATCATCATTCGCGAAAGCATGAGAAACAAAGCGGGGCACCTGTTGAACAGCTACCCCTACCAGTAGATAGTCTCATGCAACTAGTTATTTATAGAATTTGGCGGGGATTGAGAAAAAAAAAGAGGGCTACCTACAGCACAACCTAAGAGACAAGATGTTGGTACCAAATAAGGAATGTACTCTAGGTATTGCGAACCAAAAGGCTCTCTGATAAATATTATAGAATATAACATGCCGGATAGTTACGTACACATACTATTTCCCAGTACCCTAGCGTGATTAGCTCTCCCGACACGCAGTTTAAGCTTCTACGTATACTTACTACATTCATACAAGTTAGTATAGGGCGCAATAGGGATGAGCGTAGTTATAAGTATGTACACCTCTCCTCGGTCCCACTAGATTGGGAGCCACGATTCAGTACAGCATACATACTACAGATAGTGTAGAGCTATAGTAAATAGTGTAATTAACGGTCTGATGCAAAAATAACTCTTTATACAACACGATCGGCACCAACCTATTTCGTTTCGACGGCGTGCACATAGTGTAGATAGGTAGGCAGTATATCTAGATTCTACAGTAGTTTACCGGACACAAGTACCTACACGATCTAGATAGAGAATCATACTGTAGGTATGCGTATGTATGTAGTATGTATAATGTGGCTGAGGAACGGAGCTTGGTTCCTGGCACGGCATTGCCGAACTGGCTCCTTGTGACGGCTATAGCTGACCCCATAATGATCATGGGTTTGACTCTGGCTAGGAAACTGGCGGCTCTAGAACTTGCGGTGTTCCGTAGGCATATACAATAGATTCTATGCGTGTGAACTCTCTCAAATCAGCCGTATAATACACGCAATGGCTAGTCTATGGTGTTGAAGGAGTCCGAGCTCCAGCTGAACCATAGAGACCACGCTATAAAACTCATGGTAGCTAAAAATGGCAATATGACTCGGCCGCTTAATGCATCGAACCACGCGGCTCTGGCAGGGAAGTTGGTAGGCAGATAGGTTACTGTACACGCATATTCTCCTTTGAAACGCGGATAGTATACGCATACGTACTATTCCACGCAGTCGTTTTTGATCATACGAAGGGAGTGAAATGAGAGCCAGGGCAATATCCTTGTAGTGCGTACAATACTGCAGAACGGTATTATATCTAGATTTTAGGGTATCAACAGAGAGGTAGTTGGGTACCCGGATCCGTATAGGTACTGCGTACAAACATGTTAAGCCAAGGTCGGTATCGCCATTCCTCTACACCTCACTAGTCTCTGGACTAATGTACATACTTAATGAAGATCATTCGAATGGTATTTTACGGCCTAGGTACCTATCGCCCGCGAACCTTTGTGTGCAGCATCTATGCGTAGCCAAGCCATGTTGGTTATTCCCTTCAGCTCGCATATCTCGCTTACTTTCTGTCCTATTGAGCGTAGGACTGGCATCTCTTGGTATGCCGTGATTCTCTTGCTACCTACATAGGTAGTCATATCGATACTTAGTGTAATAATGGAGGAGGAAGCCGTATACGTAGCGTAGGTAGCTAGCCTGCCTAGGGCCTACAGGTAGGCAGGTAGTCTAGAACCCTTACTAGAAAAAAGAGGAGACGCCAGAATTCTATACCGAAGCTGAACGTTCTACTGTAAGTCCCGAAATTCCAAGGTAGGGACGGAACTGCCCCATTTCTTATTACATACACTACCTATTTACCTCGCATATTGTAGGACGTACCTAATGTAGACAGCTGCAGAGTACTATAAGTCTGTAAGTCTATATGGGTACTGCACCACATAAGTAGACTACATGTAAGGCTAATTCATGAGGTTTATGTAAGTTAGGTAGGTATTACCGAGTGGTATTCTGTACCTTATCGAGCCTAATGAATCCAATGTTACCTTGCCGGTATTAGACCTATTGCCGTAGACGGAGATAGAATAGCGTACGGAATACTCTGTATACCACTGTCTTAGGTAAGTCAGTATACATGTTGCTCCTTAGCGCTCTCTTACCTGGTTCATTCATTACCTTACCTTATTAGAGAGAAAATGTAAGAGGCAATAATAAGCCTGATAATAGGTGACAGCAACGGGTTGTTACTGGTCAGACTGGAGACGGTAGACCACCCAGACGGCGTATTTGTCTTGTCGATCCCACGCTCCATACACTACTTAGACGACATACCTAGTACACCTACGCATATACAGAATACATAGCTACTGCGTAACTCCTAGTACCTAGCATTAGATCAGCAACACAGCCCCCCTCGAGAAGGAGAAGCGGAAGCGGAAGCGGAAGCAGGTCAGAAAGAAGCACAAACGAACCCCCCCCCCCTTTCCTCACTGAGCGCACACTCCCTGAGTGTTGTTCAGCCAGACCTACCCCCAGGCCCCCCAGGCCCCCGGGGACCCCTGTAACATAGACGGTACCCAGTGTACGTAGGCGGTATTCTGTATTCTGTATACACACGCACACCTACCTACATAGGTAATCTGCAGAACATCTCCAGGGCTATCTACATACCTAGAGGGATCTGTTGGTCAGGGTTATTCTGCGTCCGCGTCTGCGTCTGCGTCTGCATCTGCTTCTGCTTCGCTTTTGCTCTGTTCTGTGCTGCGATGCTTTAAGTTACCTTGGCTGTGGGTTTTCCATTTTTACTCTGTATGATCTTGTTGCATTGAACCTGTCACTCCTTTGGGTACAGCGATTACGTACTGTACTTGCAGTACTTGTGGCTTCACGGCACGGGTTGAGCGAGCGAGCAATGCGCAGGACAGATATCTAGACTACAGACCGACAGACAGACTGACTAACTGATTGACTGATCAAGATCAGACCAGAGGAATCGGCTGTTTGTTTGTATAGGAAGCAGAAGGAGTTGCAACTACGCCAAACCGGGGACAAGAAACGTCTCATCTTGCCTTTTTTGATCCTACCTATCCGAAGTGCCCTCTTTTTTTTTTTTTTTGAATTGGTATCACTCATTTCGATTTATTATATTTTTTTGAATAATCTTTTTTTTTCCCTGTCTGCCCGCCGGTGTAGATTGGCATTTGCAATTGTCGGCCTGCGCACTCGCGCTTTGTTTGACTGCGCCAACCTGCTGGTTCTTTTATTGTTCCGAACTGGCACTGGAAACCGAACGCTGCCACACGGGCAGCTAAGAATAGATCAACGACAGGAGCAACGTCGATCGAGTTGACTCGCCCACACAGTAGTAGCGATGCCCTCTTTCGGCCCTTTCGGCAAACACAGCAATAGATCTCAGCACAACCTGCTTGAGCAACAGCAGCAGCAACGAGCAGCGCAACAGCAGGCGCAACAGCAGGCGCAACAGGCGGCTTTGCAGCAGCATCAACTACACTTACAGCAACAGGGCATCCAGCAGCAGCTCCAGCAGCAGCAGCCATCGGTCGCTACTGCTAGCGGAGCCGGAGGAGGAGGTGGAGGAGGTGGTGGTGGTGGTGCACTGCCCCTTTCGCAGTCCTCGTCGACTGCAGCTTCACCAGCCCAACGTACTCCAGGTCTACGAAAAGTCTCTACTGCTGGCATTGGCCCTGATTCCTCCAGTAACCCCCCCTCAGCCTCGCCAGGACCACCGCCGTCACTAAGCTCCACTGATTCTTTTCATCGTCAACAACAACAGCAACAACCACCGACTGTGCCTTCTTCTCCCTCACAGCAGCAGCAACAACAGCAGCAGTTACAACTAGTCGATAGTAGGACTGGTCAACCACTAGCCCCTCCACATCACCAGCACCAGCACCCGCACCAGCACCAACACCCACTGCAACCGCTACAACCACAGCAGTCACAGCAACCACAGACACCACACCACCACCTTCACCTTCAACAACAACAGCAGCAGCAGCAGCAACAGCAGCAGCAACAACAGCAACAGCACCAATCACCCTTTCCAATAGCTAATCTCAACAACGGGCAATCTCGCGAGGTGCTGCGCAACACCAATCCAAACTTACCGCCCCCACCTGCGCAGGGGCCAAACACGATACCTCTACCCCTCAATCAGCCCAATCTCAATAATCTCAATCTCAATCCCGGCCCCAATTCCAATCCCGTCGCCGCAGCCGCCGTGTATAACACAAGACCACCACCACCTCCTCCACCCCAACTGCAACAGCAACAACAACAACAGCCCCGCGACAACTTCGCCGAGTTGGTCTCACGATCGCGGTCAGCGCGGAACTCGCAGCACATCGCCCCACTGCAGACCCAGACCCAGGCCCTCTTCGGCGCCAGCTCGAGCTCCGCTGACGACCTGTCGCAGACCGCCTCGGCTGGTTCCCCCGTTATCCACCTGGGTCCGCCGTCGCTCCCTCACAGCCAGAGCCAGACCGCACCCAGCGAGACCAAGCGCTCAGCCCGTAAGCTGATTAAGCATCTGATTTCCGGTTCCTCGAGTCGCTCCGCTGCCGCTGCCGCTGCCGCCGCCGATAGCCAACCCCACGAGCCATCTCACGAGAACGCTGCCCCTGGTGTCGAGCGGAGACCCTCAAAACGATCAAGTAACAGTCCGAAAATACACCCTTTGCTGCGAAAGCCGATTGACCATCCCGACTGGCCAGTTCATCCCCCGAGATCGAGCTCGCGACCTCAACTGCAACAGCAACCGCAACCACAGCCACATCAACAGCCTCAGCAGCAGCAGCAGCCGCAGCCGCAGCAGCACGCTCAACAGCAGCAACACGTTCAGCCACAACACCCCCAGCAGCAGCAGCTTGCTCAGCAACAGCAACGCATTCAACAGTCACCAATTCAAGGTGTGGCCGAGTTTGACGGTGTCTACCCAACCAGTCGGACTAGCCAGGACTTACTTGCACGGACTTCACAGGAAGGACTACCAAATCCCATTCTACCCAGGCCAGCTGAGACCGTAGAAAGCCCATCTTACGACCAGGACGATATCCTCTTTTACCAGCAACAGGCTATTGCGCAACACCAGGCCCAGCTGCTGCAGCAACAAGGCCACGGTCACCCTCCACCACAACCAGACCAACAGCAACAGCAACAGCTGTATGGGCAGATCATAGTCGACCCTGCGCAGAGTCCCAACCCACAAGCACACCCACAAGAACAATACCAGCGTAGCAACCCCTCATCGGTTTATGTTGGACATCTCACTACCGAAGCCTCGCAGCCACCCAATCCAGAAACTGTTTCGCAATTGTCGCATGAATCCCCAACTACCGACTCAGAGCAGCCACCCGATAATTTCCATTCTGCACACGAATCGCCAACTGTGAGTCAAGTGCTGCAGGAACCACCGCCCCCTTCAGCGCCGCAAGATCAACAACAGCCACAAGCAGCCGTATCCCAAGGTATGCCTCCACCGCCAGCACAAGCTGGAGCACCAGGCCAAGGCCGTAAATCAGCAGACAATGATAAGCAATTGGGATCTGTTGGACCTCCCCCTGGCCCACCACCTTACCGACATAGCCAAGGCCCTCTAAACCCTATGAGTACTCCTCCACCTACTGCCGCACCTGGTAATGCTGCACCCAACTTCCGTCCCAGCGGTGCTGGGGAGCGGCCGCCGTACGACGGTCCGAGCATTGAGGATCGCAACCGCACAAACAGTCCCCAACCATCGGAGGGGGTGGATCATGAGAAGCAATTTAAGGATCTGGGTAAGTGTATCGAAAGTCTGTCTTCAGCAAATTATTTACATTGAATATAGTAGCGAAGTACAAGAACGTCAAGAGACTCTATTTCGACGGAAAGACGCAGATTGAGCAAATGACGTCCCAGATAGAACAGCTGCAGAATGCTCTTGCTAACCAACGCATGTCGCAATCACGAACAGCACTCGACGATAGCGAGTACTCTTTAAGGTTTAACCGACTCAATGGGGCCATTAACAATCTAGCATTCAACATCCGCAAAGATTGGAGCAGCTTACCAGGCTGGATTGAACGGTACGTGACGGCTGATGCGGTGAAGACGGGCAAGCAAGAAATGACAGCTGTGGGGAGGGCTGTCATCTCATGCTGGGTTATGGAGGAGATATTCAACAAGTGTTTCCACCCTGCGCTTGATGTCAACCTAAGTTGTCATTTGAAGCAGATCGAGCAGAACATCCGCCTGCACTCATACACCATGAGCAGCCAGGAGGAGTTCGATGCCTTGACAGCCAAGGTAGTAACGTGGCGGATGGCAACCCTAGAAGGACTACAACAAGTGCTCAACTCTCCGGAGAGTGGAGAGCATCGCGCGGACTTCACTAAGATGACGACCAGTAACCTGACTGCGACGCTATACCGGTATCTTTCCGACCCCCCGCCCGCTGGTGTAGATGGTAGCGCGTCCATGATCGTAGAGTTGGCCGTGGGAATAGCCGCCAATCTACCGCTAGAGAGCCGTGACGTAGCCTTAACATACCCTATGCCGGGGGACCTGATACAACTAGACATCATGGAGCCGGAGAAAACACCGCTACCGCCCTTGCCAGAGCTGGTGGACGAACCCGAAGACAACGTCAAGGAAGCCGAGAAGGCGGCGAAACGTGAGAAGACAAAGAGTGGTATGTTAACAATGCTTGGCGGTGTCCCGCATCCCGCAAGCAGCAGAAAAGGCAGCACGGCCTCGATCCTCACTGACACGACAACCCCGGCAGCAACAGCACCGCCCCCTAAAGACGCCCCGAGAGTTCGTTTTGCTGGTTTCGTGGGAGTAGAAGTACGGGGTCGCCAGGTATTATCGAAGGCGCCGGTCTGGCCGATAGCGTAGAAGTGGCCGGTTCATTTTCGCTTCCTGGGGTAGCGAAGTACAGGATAGGGCACAGTGGTTGTTTGCTCCCAACCATTGGTATAACTTAATGCCTCTCAAGAAGGGGGAGGGGTTATGTTTTTCTAGCATGTCATAGAATCAAGCATCGGGCATGGACTCGCACAGGATGGTATTTCTTAAGGCAGGGGTGACGATAAAAAGCACGAGAGACGATGTAGCGAGATGTTCCACATATATTTCTTTTCGTCCAGCCGCCTTGTTTGCAGCAGACGTGGTTTCTATAGCCAGACGCGTCAGGGGAAGAGGGAATCGAGAGAGCGAGGATTCGGATCCATATACCCCCTTGAAGTTGAACGGAATTACAATAATTACAGCCGAGCTTCAGAACCAAAGCTACCTAGGCACATATGAGATTTACGGGAGTGGGGGCCGAGCTGGTTTTATTGTCTCGTCGTGAAAGAGAGAGAGGGGAGAGCTACAGAGTACTTAGCGATGTACTCTACAAGGTACACCGCCTGCCGAATAGAAGTTTCTGCCGTCGGCCCCTCCAAAATTACCCGCCTAGGATCGCTATCAAGAGACATGTGAAGCAATATCTTTGAGTAACATTCACGCCCGGCGCATTTCTCTGGACCGAAGACAGCAGTCTTTGTAACAAGTCAAGTTCACGCTTTTTTCAGAAGCCGAAGAAGCTGTTATTTTACTCGATCTCGAATAGGATAGGACCCCCCTCATGAGAAGATAGCTTAGAGGGGAGATCGAATAACAACCCCACCATCTACCCATTCATCCACCCATCCGCACGTCTTAGGAATCCATCATAGCGATATCAATCAGATAACAGCCTCGTACGCCGCCATGGTGACACCAGCACACTTGGAGCCTTCTAAGCTCGGCACAAAAGAGTAGTATGTCCTGCTCGTACCCCTGATCCTATCCTAACCCCCCTTCCCCCCTCCAACAACACTCGAGCCCTGTCCTGTCTATCCAAGTACCTCTCTACCCTCTAAGTTAATGCGCACGACTAGACGAATAAATGAATGAATAAACGAATGAATTTACTAACTCCCCCTTTTCTCTTTGGGTGACAAACAGCTGGGACGCCCTGTACACGACCGAAATAGCCAACCATGCGCACGACCCCGCGGATACGGGCACGGCCTGGTTCGACGACTCGGACGCCGAGGCGCGGCTCGTCGACTTCCTCGAGGACCCGGAGCGCGCGCGCGAGCTGGGCGTCGACGCCGCGACAACGTCGTTCCTCGACCTCGGCACCGGCAACGGCGCGCTGCTGTTCGCCCTCCGCGACGCCGGCTGGGACGGCCCCATGCTCGGCGTCGACTACAGCCCCCAGAGCGTGCGCTTCGCCCGCCGGATCGAGAGGGCCCGGCGGAAGGACGGCGGGGAAGAGGAAGAGGAAGAGGGTGGCCGTCGGAATAATGAAGAAGGCGGGGCCGACGAAGACGAAGACGAAGACGGAGACGAAGAAGTAGACGTCCACTTCGCCGAACACGACATCCTCCACGCCCCCGCGACGCCCCTCTTCGACGCGCGGTTCTCCCCCTCCGTCGTCGACGGCTGGGACATGGTCCTCGACAAGGGGACCTTCGACGCCATATCGCTCTCCGCCGAGACGCTGGACGCCGCCGCCGCCGCGAACGACGCAAGCGCCGAGCCCAGACGTATAAACGAGGCCTACGGCTCCCACGTCCTGCCCCTCGTCCGCGACGGCGGCCTCTTCCTCATCACGAGCTGCAACTGGACCGAGGCCGAGTTGCGGAGCTGGTTCGAGGACGGCGCCGTCCAGGAGATACCACCCTCAGGCGCAGACCAGGGGCAACAGCCGCAGCAGGCGTTCTGGGGCTTCGAGGTCGTAGGCCGCGTCGAGTACCGTAGCTTCAGCTTCGGCGGCGTCAAGGGCCAGACGATTAGCAGCTTGTGTTTCCGGAAGGTCCAGAAAAGGAGCCGCTAGTGAACCTCCCTACCTAGCCACACACCTAGGTACCTGTGTTCTTTTGTCGATATCGATCTTGAAAATCAGCGAAAGGAGCTTCGAGGATCATCTTATTTCATAGATAAAGTAGATAGTATTGACAAGATACCCTACCATCATAAAAATAAACTTAGCTAATCTAACACACGGACATAATGCGACACTATTGTCTGCTTTGACGTAAAGTGCAATTACTAGTACAAGGACAAGATGACTGAAGAATAGGTCTATTGAAGTCATAGCATTTTTTATTCATGGCTTTTGGTGTGCTTGTATTCATACAGGATCTCCCGCCATAGCGAGAGCCATGATGATATGGAGTCCGTCGCTTGCTCATCTCTGCTCTATTGAATCTGTTTTTCCTCGATTCTGAAACGAGAGCAGGGTAGTACCGCCACTCGTGTTGATGCTTTGCAACTCCAGGATCCCGATCTCTATGCTTGAGATCCTTTGGAAGATATATCACCCCTAACGGACAGTATCTTTGTATCAAACTCAACTTTGAACGGTATAATGGTGACGTAACTCGCAAAATGCATCGGAAAGAGGCTGGAATGCATGGCCACAACCAAGTGTAGAAGGAATTTTCTCTTTATGAAGTCTTCTCTCCTCTATGGTGACGTGTTCATTGGCTCTCCTCCAGCTACCCCAGGAATGGCATTAGCCGCAGTTGTGGCGAAGAACCGTACGTCCACATCATCATCCTTCTGCAGTTTCTCCAAGTTCGGCAGTATGCGCTGCTGAATTAACTCCGTCGACTTGGGTGATGCTGTCGTATCCAGCTTCCCAGCCTTCTCTAAGCTGTAAATTGTGCCCTCGTCAGGTAGCCGTTTTAAGACGGTGATCAGCTCAGTGAAGGTCTTTGCTACGTTGAAGCGAATGTTGGGGATATCATCTTCCACTAGCTTTTCTAGCATAGGCAAGATAGACTTCCCAATCACGTCAAGACTGACAACAGTAGATAGAGTCTATTAAAATTAGAATATAACGTGCAAATAATGGGATACCGCAACTTACCGTGATCGCAAAGCAGGTCGTCATCCGGTATAGGTAATTTGGATGCGAGCCCATTGCCATGACCTTGGGGATAATAGCCTCGCTGGCCCACTCGACACCAAAAACCTCTGTAAGCTTCTTCAGATTATGGGCTGCCGCCTCTCGGACAGAGAAAACGGTGTCACCCAGCCACCTCATGCAATGCCCGCTCAGTTTTTCATCGAAGAATTTGACTCCGAGTTGGCTGGCGAGAAGTGGGATATGCTCGATAATAGCAAGCCTAACTCTCCATTGCTTATCGTCAGATAATTCGTCAATAGCAGGCAGCAGTGAGTCCGATAAACTGTCGATGCCAATAACTATATTTGTTAGATTAAGATAGTTAAGACTTTAGGCAAATGACGACAAACCTTGGTTTACCAGCTCAAGTTTTGAGATGATATGAAGGCGAACTTCGGGGAATTCATCCTTCAACATTTGTAAGAACATAGGGAGGAGGTGTTTAATGGTTCTGTCATGCCGTCTGTTAGTAAGACTCTACCGCGCAACGAGTTAGAACATACTCTTGCTTCCCCAAAATTGGAGCAAGTCCGCTGATTTGGGTGCCGAGAGCCGCGCGGACATGCTGAGACGGATCTGAGACTAGACCGTCAACAGGACTTATAATCGTTTTAAGAAGTGTTTCTCGGTCCACCAGGCTGCAGAAACCGGGGATCTGGCCGGCAATGGCAGTTCGGACCTCGGCCTCGTTATCTTTCAAAAGCTTAACGAAGGCAGGGACTAAGTCTTGCGATACAACCTCCTCGTGTACAGCACTGGCAATCTATTATGCTTTTATTAGCCGACATCTAAACCCCATCGGAAAGCATGGCCGTTACCTTCTCAAACCTATCAGCAATCATATAACGAACCCGCCAGCTCTTATCTTCTATTAGGCTACGTAGGGATGCGAGTAACACGCTGTAGCTAGCTTGCTCATCTTTGGGGACGACCTCGGCAATGGCGATAAGAATATCGACGGTGAGAAGTCGGACACTGTCTTGGTCATCCTGAGCAAGGTGCTGGAAAAGGGGTATCATCTCCGCAATGACTATAGGCGCGGTCATCTCTTTGATGAACTTGGCTAGGTTCGTGGCAGACTGGCGACGAACCATGGGGGTCTCATCGTGAACCAAGAGGCCAAACTGTGTGCGAAGCGACTCCTGAACCTGCGGGGATATCTTCTTGTAGGGGGCAGTGTACAAACCACAGCCCGAGACTTTGGAGGTGAACCAGTCAGCCTTGCTGAGGCGGATGGTGAGCGGAATAAAGTACTCTTCGATCTGCTGAGCGGAGAGATCTTGACAGATCTTGTTGAGCGACTCGACAGCCTAAGATTGAGATCAGCCAGGGGGGAATCATAGGGAAGGCTGAAGAGTGATTTGGACGACGGACCTTGTCTCGAACGACGGGCTCTTCAATGGCAGCGAGGTTCTCAAGGGGTGAGAGGAGGACATGGCCGAATTGAGGACCACCGACATACTCGATGAAGCTGCCGAGCTCTTCACTTAACGCAACAAGGACTTCATCTTCGTCTTCGACGGACTCTGCGAGAAGGGTTAGATTCTAATGGTCTGGCGTTGTGGCGTTGGGGCGTTGGGGCTATAGGGCGCTGTCTGACCATCAAGGAAAGGAATGAGTTCCTCGCGAGTGCGCTCGGGGCCCAGCGCAAGGGCGATTGTCGAAAGGCGGTGGATGGCATTGAGTCGGAGGAGAACATCATCGTGCTGCAAGGGTGGTCAGCGATACAAGCATACGTCTGAGGTGTCGCCCTTACCTTTAGCTCATCGATGAGCACAGCGATGGGGTAGAGCTCATCGTTCGCACTAGGCGCGTCAGCCATGGCGAAGGCTGGAATGACCTGCTTGGTAGTGCTCAAGGAACTGCGTAGGTTGTGAGGTGTGAGGTTGGGCACAGAAGTCGAGAGAGCGGCGACGGCGACAATGATGGCGACGACGATATGGCAGTGGTGGAGGAGGGGTGATGATAATGGTGGTGGTGGTGAGAGAATGTACAAGTAGTAATAGAGGTAGTAGAGGTAATAGTGGTGGTTGGTGGTGGTGACAGTGGTGGCAGCAGTAGCAGGTAATGGTAGTGGTGGTGGTGGTGATGTTGATCGCGTGGGTGGAGTGATGCAATGATAAATGATAGAGGTACTCTGTAGGTAGGCGATTTTAGGTCAATGTCGGGTGTCAGTGTCTGGCCAGTGTAGGCTAACGACGTAGACTACTGCAGCGGAGAGAGGCGGCTGGTATGGTTCTCTTGTTGAAGACGACGTTAGACTAGGCGACGGTACAACAGAGAGGTTTTTATTGCCTCTGTGATCGCTTGCGATATAAACGATCGAAAGCAAAAGGCGGATGGAGGGGTATCTAACATATGGGATGCGGTGCTTTCGTAGTGGGTGGTTATGATGATGGTATCAGTCGCAGAAGGCTTTTTGGCGGTGCACAGCCGGCTAGAGCTTGTCGCTGCGTCGGCATAACAATATTGAATACCTAGAGCAATAGGCAATAGGTACCTCACACTCCCTAAGGGTACTGCGTACACACAAATCAGGCTTAGCGTGGGCGCCGCTTTTGCTCAGGCTCGGCTCAGCCAACTACCTATCAGGCAGGCAACTATGTACTCAGTCCAGACCCGAGCTAAAAGCGGCAGGGCTCCCTGCCTCGCACTGGTACCTCCTAGGTAGGTTAGGTATCTGGTTGCTTGTTCACTTACATATGTAGGTAGAAGGGCCAATAATAACTGTGGCTTGTCACCTGCGGCTTGAATATAAATCCTCTTTGTGATTTGGACCCGCTCTTTACAGATGTAAACGCCTACAGTAGGTACCTACCTAGATCCGTAGGGATTGTACGGTGGGGGTTTCGCTTCCTAGAGGTACTGTAATTACAGGAAGTAGTACGTAAGTAGGTGTATATATATTTACCGGACATCTTCGAATACTATCATTGATGTATAAAAGTAGCCATCTTTTTAAAATACCTAATAATTATGAACTTTGAGCCCGCGTATATGCTTCTGTTATCAAAGAACGAGAACCACAATTATATAAACTAGATTGTGCGTGCGGAATAACGTCGTCACCAGATACTAGAAGACTGGAGGACTTATTATGTGCAAGGCAGAATGCCTCGGTACCGATACATATACATAGATCCTTTCTTAGTCACTTTAGTATTTTATACCAGATTGACAAGCTAGCAAATCATATGTTGCAGCACTCCCCAAACACCTGTGTTTGCCATCCTGCCCTAACTACCACATCCTAGGACCTAGGTAATGTTTAGCGTCTGGCTTGGTGATGTCTAGGGCTCAATTGCTTTCGTCAAAAACTAAACTAAACAATATTAGCTTCTTTTCCACTGCCCACGTGTCTAGTGACCCTCAAAAGGGGGGATTATCATGCGCCTCGATCTATCCTCAGTCCCTGAACAAATTTCTCCTAAATATGTTGTGTAATTAGACACCCTGAACCCAAGTGCTGGGACAGTAGCGCGTAGAGTTGAAACTGGGTTTCATCATTATGCCTTGTTTGTTCCCATCACGCACCGTAACAGTCATCTAAGGCCCTGCTAATGTGCTTCAAGCAGTGCATGCTATGTAATTATCTTGCCTCCAAACTCGAGTTGCCATCATCTAGTGAGTGCGTCGGCGTACTTTTCATCTCCTGCCCGCGGTCGAAGGTTTGCAGTATCTGATGTGTTGGCATATCTGCCATTTCCTGTTCGCCCGGTCCTTTGGGTGGATTATGAGTCTTTGCGGGATCCCCTCTATCTGGTCCTCCAAATAACCCGCGGCTAAGATCTAAACTGGTAACCCCATCTCGGAGTTTGGCCAGATTCATTGCAAATGCCCCTGGTGTATCAGCACTAGAACTATGCTTGAGAGTCGCGGAGTTCTTGAGACCCGGTGTAAGTGTATCGTGGGCGGTTTCTACAGCTGCAAGCACACTCCGACTTGTCGGGAGACCGGGCGGTTTGGGGCTTGGGGGCGGTTGTGGCGATCTGCTGCCATTCTTGCTCGGGGATTCGGTGGGTGTCATAGCGTAGCTACCTATTCTCTCTTCATGAGCTGCGGCCTGATCCAAATAGTCGTTCATCTCTGAGTCGGACCGCCCGAAGCATTGTGCCCACCACCGTATATCAGAGATTTTTGGAAACAGTAGTCTCTCACGCCCACTTTGTCGGTCGTCGACTGTGGCATCGTAGTCTGGATTCAGGAATTCATGTTTCCGAGATAGGAAGTAATCCCACACTGATCTAGTCCTTTCATACACGTGAGCATCTATACGCTGCTTCTCAGAATTATAGAGAAAAGTTCCGTATTGTCCGGCATAAAGATGATATAGAAGCCGCCGTAGAAATCGTTCGTTGAATTCGAATCGATTTGGATGCTGTCGCAGAAGTTGCCATGTCGCATCAAGGAATTGATGAAAGACGGGTGAAATTTCATTAGGCCGTGTGGTCTCGATGACTGCTGAGGACTCGGATGACCTCTTTGCCTGTGAATTTTCATCAGAGGGCGAGCCTGCACCATCAGCATCCGCCTCAGCGCTTGCATCTTGATTCCGACTCCGGTGGAAAAATCTTCTGGCACCAGCAATCGCATTTTCGAAGGCCTCGCCAGCCCGTCCATCGGACTCTCCAGGTTGCATTGCTGAGCCTGCCATGGCATCTCGTTCAATAACAAACCACTTTTCGTGGCTGAGTGGTCCCGAGCGCTGCTGGAACATGTGCCCAAACGACATCCAATCTTTCTCGACTAGGATAATGAAGCCGTCTATTGTGCGGTAAAATGGATCAAGCATAAGTTGGGACAACGCGGACAGTTGGCTTGTACGATCCCATCCATCTGAGCAATGTATTAAAACATGAGAATGATTGATTCCCACTTGCCGTGCAATCAGAGCTGATCCATCTAGCACACCTCTTATGTGCTTAAGCCAGTTGCTTTTTATAAGGAGCTCGCGGTTTGGTGGTAGTTTAGAAATATCCCCATCCTTGATGGCATCTATAACAGTGTTAAGAGATTCTCTCATGACATGTATGTTATCAATGTTTAGGTATGCCTTCTTTGCAAACGGATAATACTCCATGTTTTCGGAGCCTTTGCCAACCACCTGCATGGCAAGGGCATTGATAGTAGGTCGTGCATCCACAATCAAATTTCTTTGCTGGGCGCCATATATCCGCTTGCTAACTTGAGATTCATAGTCCGCTTCGTTATCGGTAATGAGCTCATCCTCGAGGCGCTCCGTATCTGTTGTTTCGCCCTCCAAACTTGAGCCACGAAGATCAATTTGGCTAGAGGCAGGGCTTGGCTCTGAGGTGTCGAGAGTTGAGGGTTCAAGGCTATTGAACTCAACCGTGGCTGAGGCAGAGAAGCAGGCACTGACGAGCTTCTCGTCTTGTATACTCCGATTTCCTCTGAAACCGACTAAAGGTTGAGAACTCCGCGTGATGGAGCAATTGTTGAGGGAGTGAAGATATGTTAGCACAGGTATTCGGGCTCTGGATCGATATGGGCCTGCATATTTAATGACATTGTCGGATATTTTCGAGGGGACGACGAGCAAGGCCGGGTAGGTGGGGGAGAAACCATAGTCTTTGTTGATCAGGGAAATCCTCCAACCCCTATCCACTAATTTTGTGCTAATACCCTGTCGCCTAAATTCAGCCCTCGGGTCGTATAGAGTCCAGCCGTTCAAGGGCTTTTCAGACTTGAGAGGCTGGTAACTGAAAGCATACAGCTTCTCTATTGATCCCAACCGACAGGTCCGAGCACGGATGTACTCGAATGCATCTCGAGCAGCTATCTCGTTCCGGAAGAGGAAGTTTATCAAACTAAAATCTCTCCCACGCAGTCGTATGGAGGAGGGACGTCCAGTGGCGCTGGGGCATGGCCTGAAGATGCAGTGGGATACGATAGGGAATGCAATGTAGGACTCTCTATGTTTCGGGGCGTTCGGAGGCACAGGGGCGCCGTCGGGCGAGGTGACGGGGTGAATGAAGATGATATGGTGGTCCGTAAGGCGCAGTTCGCCTGAGTACTTGTCGCCAAACCGAATGGCATCGACGTTGGGTATCTAGGGAACGCAGCGAGGAAAGAAGTAAGCATGGAATCTAGCGACCAGGAACTTGGTTAGATTGCACATGCTGGGGCGAGACGTACGACCTTAAAATGCATCGTAAGTTCTATAGCTAGGTTAATTCGATGGTGTGCTTAGGGTTAGACGTCGATGAAATGAGGCCTTCTAGAAGTGGGCGGCACATTTGATCGGCGCGGCTACGGACCGAAGAGGTATCGATCGGGTTCTGGTTGCGAGAACGTCACAGTAGGTGGGAATTTGGTTATTTAAGCACATGCCTGGCACGCCTCAATGCCACATGTTGATTGGTGTATTGTCTGCGCGTGGTGTTGTCGCCCTGGGGAGGGGCATCCTTCTGAGCTCGAGGGTCAAATGACTTCACTGTCCGTAGTAAGGAGCACCACGGAAAGCGCGGGGCTCACGCAGGCAGCTTATCACAAGGCTGATGGATTAGAAAGAGCGAATAAGGAATAAGGGAGTTGGTGTCGACGGCGACGTCACCAGCCACTGACGCTAAAAGAGGGATAGATTGACTTACGTAGGTACCTAAGTCGGTTCTGTTATCGATAGAGCCTTTATCGCTCGACACTAGGTAGGTTATCTCAGTCTCTAAGCACCACACAAATCTGAACCCTAAGCCAAAAATTCCCTGCCGCTAAAATTGCAGACAGTGCTTGCACCACTGTCAGCTGCGTCCCTCCACCAAAAACTACACGACCCTCGATTTTTCTAGCGAGCTGCTCTGCCATCGCCCAACACTCGGATCGACCACCATCCTCCCATTCCCCCACCGCCACAGCGATTCGAGCAGTCAATCAAGAGGCAAATCAGTCAAGATGGCTACTTCCGGAACTCAGATGTGAGTTGATTCAACCTCTGTCGCAATTTCCATCGCCATTCCTAGATCATGTCCAGTCATGCATGTCATGGCAAGACTACCCCTCCAGAGCGCCTCGCGATAAACCACCCCCCAAGCAGCAACGTCTCACACACAGACATGCACTAACCAAACTCTACCCTATTGCAGTTCCAAGCGCAGAAAGTTCGTCGCCGACGGTGTCTTCTACGCCGAGCTGAACGAGTTCTTCCAGCATGAGCTCGCCGAGGAGGGCTACTCGGGCGTCGAGGTCCGCGTCACCCCGACCGTCACCGACATCATCATCCGCGCCACCCACACCCAGGAGGTCCTAGGCGAGCAGGGCCGCCGCATTCGCGAGCTCACCTCCCTCATCCAGAAGCGCTTCAAGTTCCCCGAGAACAGCGTCTCCCTCTACGCCGCCAAGGTCCAGAACCGCGGTCTCTCCGCCGTCGCCCAGTGCGAGTCCCTGCGCTACAAGCTGCTCAATGGTCTCGCCGTCCGCCGTGCCTGCTATGGTGTCCTGCGCTTTATTATGGAGTCGGGTGCCAAGGGTTGCGAGGTTGTCGTTTCCGGCAAGCTGCGCGCTGCCCGTGCCAAGTCCATGAAGTTCACCGACGGCTTCATGATCCACTCCGGTCAGCCTGCCCGCGACTTCATCGACAGTGCCACCCGCCACGTCCTTCTGCGCCAGGGTGTCCTCGGTATCAAGGTCAAGATCATGCGCGGCTCCGACCCCGAGGGCAAGGCCGGCCCGTCCAAGTCCCTACCTGACGCCGTCACAATTATCGAGCCTAAGGAAGAGTCCAGCGTCGTGCAGCCCATGAGCCAGGACTACGGTGCCAAGGCCGCCCAGGTGCAGGCCCAAGCCGAAGCCGCTCGTGCGGCCGAGGAGGAGGCCGGTGAGGAGGCCGCTCCTGCCGAAGCTTAGGATTGAGTCGGTCGGTGCTGGACTCCTCAACCCGAGACTTCTGGTGATGCGAATGGAAGAAGCAGATAAAGTAGAGCGAAAGTGGGGTCTGCGATGGCAAACAATTCGGCGTCTTGATCATTTATATTGGCATGGGGGAAAATCACGAATTTCCCGAAACCAGGGATTCAGTCGTCGATGCATGGCTGTACAGGTGTTTGTGCATCTACTGATGAGGTAGAGCACGTAGGCTACTATAGGCAATCAATCATCACGAATGAAGATATCGGTGGCTTTATAATTGGTCAGCTGTGCAACCCACTACTTGTCATGTAATCGCAATAGGTAATTGACAAATCGCAACCATGTCTGAAGCTGTAATGAAAAAAGGTATGAGAAAGCTGTAGTACCGTGCTGGCGTTAACGAGTTGCATTGTACAGTTTGTTTAGGACATCATACGCTAGGATATCTCTTAATTTCGAGACGCTCTCTCGGGGTTGTGCTTTTTTTCGATACCTGAAAGTAACTTTACATGGTTGAAACAAAACGACCCTGGTCTCTCAGTTCCCGGCTATGATTTCGTATTCACAGCCCGCCAAAATCCGGAACGCCGCATAGTGAATTCCAAAAACCGTATCCCCTTTCTCTATCCACTCTTAGCAGGCAATATCGCCCTATTCTCTATACTCCTACATCAATGGTCAGGCTCGGGTATCCCGACAATCATCCTATGTAATCGGGCGCCCCGCCGTGAGCTCTATCCCGAGATACGAAACATAAAACCGTAATATTACTCATATGCGATTCTCATCGGTGTGGCGTTCTAATTCGTCGATAAACAAATGGCTCGAGGAGGAAATATACAATGCGGTCGTAGAATATGGAAGTCGAGGTATGTGTAGATGATGCAAGGAACCACTTCCTCAAGTCGAGTATTACATGTGAACGCTTAGATTATTTGCGATTCTCCATTTCAATCGTCTCGTAGGCTTTCGTCCCGTGTCCGTTCATGCCATTTTGACCCCTCGAAATTGCATCATTGTCGTCATCGGGCAGTCCAAAATCGCTGTGTGCTTGCTCCTCATCGTATGCACGCATTAGGCCATCTCTGTCGCTGTGGCCTCGGCTTCCTATGCTCGGTCGTGGATCTTGGCTCCTTCTAGACTGCATGCTAAGGCGAGTTTGGATACTCGATATCATGTCGGTTCCAGTGACATCAGTTCCTTGACCAGCGAGCATTTGTGTCCCATCCGGATCACGTCGGGAGAGGTTAAGCAGGTAAACACCAGTAAAAGTGATGAGAAAGCCGCATAGGAGCGAAAGCGTGTTCACGACATCGGTTGTGTTGAAGCCAGAAAAGAGTATGAAAGAGGCGCAGAGGGTGGCAGTTGTAAATGTAACGTAGTAAAGAGGGTTAACACTAATATCATGTTAGCAATACTTCAATGTCTCCGGCGTATCAGTTACATTATCGTACATCTGGGTGCTAAACTGGCTTAGAGCCTTGTTGAAGTAGTTCATCTGTGTTATAATGCAACCAGCAGTCAAGATCAGGAACACGTAGGTTGACGCGTGCGTGAATTGATTGTTTCCGGCGAAAGTGAGTTTGAGCGCAATGCCAAATGCCTTGATAGACATGACAGAGACAGAGCCAACGGTAGAGCAAATCGAGAGATAGATCAGAGGGTTACTCCTGCCGTAGACAGGCGCAATTTTGTAGATCATGACGACGGCGAAGACCGCCACGACAACAGAATAGAGTAAGAACCCTGCCCCCCAAAAATTAATACTAAATAGCCAGTACTAGGGGATTGTAGCCTTTTGCTTACCAGGTCGAAGTGCATAGTTTAGGATCTCGTCGACAGTTTCGACAGCCTCGTCAGGAGGTGCGTGAAGCACGATAATCAGAGCCCCAAGAAGACAGATAGCACAGCCGAGCTTTCCGAGTGTTCCTAGTTCCTCCTTTAAGAGATACGACCCTAAAACGGCACCAATCAAGACGGAGAGGGCACCTAAAGGCGTCACTAAAATCGCAGGAGCAAAGGCATATGCCGCGAAATTAAAGGTTTCCCCCGCCACCACTCCATCAAGTTAGCCACGAAGTCACTGACTGCGCAATGGTAGAGTCTTACTTGTGATAAGTCCTGCCCACCATATGGGGTTCTTCAAGTATTCAAATCCATCTCCTTGGAAGCCATGTTTTTCTTCTGACAATTGTAAGCCCTGGTTCGAGTCAGTACAGTAACAACACCGGCAGCCGACACCAGAAGGTCAAGTGTAACGAGCGATAGAGTAGCCTCGATTTGGCGTACCTTTTTCGTGATGACGAAACTTATGCCTATAATCACCCAGGGGTTAGCTTTATTGATGCCACGACGGCGGATCATGTGCTTACCAAGGACCAGACTTGATGAGATGGCCAAGGCTAGCCCAATATATCTAACAGAGAAGTTCGCGTCAGTTTGTTTTCTATCGACCAAGCGGCGAAGGAGTACTTCGAGGTCGGCAGCAAGAGCGCGTAGCTCAAGGCGCCTTGAAGCAGAGGAAAGTCGTACTTATCATCTATAGTCATATTGAGGATATGCGCCAGGGATCTGGTAAAGAGTGTAATGCCAGTAACCACAGAATGGAGGTTCGTGTCAAGTCGGGGCACTCGCGCCGGGCGAGGGGGGCGACGTGAAGGCCTCCTCGGATGTTCGTTGCGCTTCGATTAATAGGTACCACAGTAACCCAAAATAGCGACGGACTCGCTCGCGCCAAGTTGGGGGAGTTGGTGGCCGATTGTACTCAGGGTGCGGTACAGTGCAGTGCGAGGTACCAAGGCATACGACTATCGGGATTGGGTAAGATGTTCAGCTATTCGGTCGTGGCCATCGGCGGTTCAGTTCGACGGGACTCGTTCGATGGGTGAAGGAGAGTCGTTGTTGAGAGACAACTAGGCAGGTAGCGGAGAACGGTTTGCGACGGACGGTGAGACTACACTAGACAGGTCTACGTATAAGATTGGCAGGCGAGTAGGGTATGAGGAAGGTTGAGTAAGTCCGGACGCCAAGTTGCTTTGTGTGGTGTGGTGTGGTAACAAGTGAGGTGGATGCGCCGTGCTGGTGCTGGAACTGCCCATTGGTTCTCAGTGGGCGATTAATTAGGTAGGTAGGTCACTTGAGCCAGTAGGATATGTACCTAAGGTACATACCTACATTAGGCCAACAGACAACGCTAGGGCGCAAGAGAGTTTTTGTACGTACCCACCTAAATATAACAGTACGTACCTCACATACACGTCGCTCCAAGAAAGAACTTCTGGGGATTCAATCCACTAGAGCCCGCCGCTAGCCTCGATTTCTGCTGCAAGTGTTTGGTGGTTCTAACCTGTGCCTGGACAGATTCTGAACCTTAGAACTCCAGTGGGCGCAGCGCTGTGCACCCCAGCACGCCGACCGGAATATTTAATTACTACATCCCTGCCTCTCTACCCTGGCCATATATGTAACTACCTGGTTACTAGTGGCGCCACTGCGTGTGTACACAAAATGCAGGGGGAAAATGGGAAGTTCTAGTACAGAGTAGGTGGGTTTTACCACTTTCGGTGCCGCTAATAAATCGGGCTTAGCGTAGGCGCCGCTTCGGCTCAGGCTCCACTCAGGCTCACTGAGCCACAGGATTTATGCAAATTTATGCATAGACTACGTTACCCAGAACCGTCGTTGAAACGGTCCATCCAACCGATCAACATTCGCTCCACAAACAAAAGCAGCTGAAGTCGAACGTAATCGCAAAGACGCAGAACACCAAGGCGAGAAAGTAGAATGTAAACATAGCCCTCCTTACACGGCAGCAAAGACATTTATAGGTACTCCAGCCGTACCTACAGGTCAACCACAACAACTCGATAGCCGCAATCCAGTGTATCTCGTAGCTTGTTACGAGCTCATTAATAATAGGCCGCTTACAATTAAATTTTATTATTCGGTGATTATAGTTATCGGTTAACTTAAGATTTACCTTAGGTAAGTAAGTAGAGTTTCAATACGAGTCTACCGCGCGTTCCCTTCGAAGGGTATGTATAAAGAGTTCATTGCTCCCACTTTACCTATTATCGCCCACCTTCTCCCCCTTTCCATCTTCAATAATGCTCTCAGGCGCACTATCACATCACAGCCTCGGCCGGTTCTATATTCGTCACGCGAGGTTGCCACTCTATCATTACCTAAAATCGTCACCGATTAAATCTACGTGTCATCATGGCTGTGCTTTCTAAAACTACAAGAATCTATATAATGGCCATAGAGATTTGCGTTCTAGTGGCCATTGGGGTTGATGGCGTAGGCCCAGCGCTAGAAGCTCCCGCTCACCTCGGCATCTTTGGTCGGGTCGCCTATTACACTTTTCATCGTCGATTCAGGGACTTCTTCGTCCCTTACTACACCATTGGGCTTGTCCGCGAGTGCCTTCATGTTCTTAAAGGAGACCTGAAGACCCCTTTCTGGTTTAATAGTCTGTTCTTGCTTTCGGGTTGTTGGCTCTGGGCTTATATGAAGACAACACTGGAGGCATTCGATTACAGTGATCGGCCGTATACTGTGGAGGAGGAAAAGCTATGGACCGAAGGGATGACAAGACGCGAGTTCTTGAAGCGCAAACGTGGGTGAACACGGGTTTGTCAGCGCAGTGAAGAGACCAGTGGCGGGCTCATATTGTGTGCTGGCAACACGAGAGCATTTTCACAGTAGGAAATGCGCCGAGCATTCGACTCCCCGCGACTACCGAGTAACTATGAGCTTCGAAGAGACCAACAACAAGGAATATTAGACTGCGGATGGGCTTGTTGAGATGGATCAGCGTATTCGAAAGCAAAAACGTGGCCGCAGCATCTACCTTATCTCTGACGAATCTTCGTCTAACCACATCATCTAGACCATTACTATCAGACTTACTTCTTCTGATCCATCAAAATGGTGTCCTCGGTGAGGCCAGCGAGACCCCAAAGTCTCTGTTCTACAGTCAATTGCCTCGTCCAGACGCAACCAAGCTTCCCCTCAGCCATCTAGTTACCACTCGATTGCGTAGTCTCCAGATCATCACCACGATCCAGAAGCATCACGGTTGCGAATACGGATCTATGCACAATCGGCCTATTCCACCAGAGGGAATCCATTAGAGAGTGGTCCCTTTTCCGGGAGGTTTAGCTGGCCCTACACATCCCCGACTCGTCAAAATCTGGTCATTGTTATACTGGTAAATCCATCTGCGAGTGATCACCAATTCCAGGAGGCTAGACTTAACGATCATTGTGCCTCACGACCAAGGCTTCCAGCCACCGTGGCCACTTAACCCATACTCGCCGCACCATTCGTTGGTAATACTAAGCAGTCCGTTAGTACCAGGACTTTAGAGGAACCAAGAAGCCCCCCATGGCCTACGTTGCTGCTACCTGTTCCTGAGATTCGTCATCAGCGTTCGTTCAATATTGGGCATCTCTCATTTCGGAAACAGCGAGTGGCCACAGGCACCTATGTATTCTCTAGGTAAGTACAACATCTTACCGAGATAAACTGGTATCTTGGTAAGGCACCTCGCAGTCTCAATAGAGCTCTTTCCACATTGATACCAGGTAGGTGGGACGCTACTGCTTAGATGTCCAAGACCAGGTAGAGTTATATACCAAGCCTACAATAGTACTGGGAGATCGACTCGGATGTTACTTCATGTGCTAGAAGGTTGTGTAACAGCATGCTGTAGTCCAATCCAGGATGCGAACATCAACGTAGAAGGTGTGATGGCAAGCTGAGGTAGGTTTAGTAGAGCTTTCATCGAATCCTCCGCCCTAGTGTCAGGCGATAAAGTGACCAGACCCTATAGGGTGGTTACATCTATGGATTTGGCTATATATAAGGAACCTTCAGTCCCGCCTATGATCCATAGAAGGTCAGGAATCAATTGATTTATCTATTGAGCCCTATACTACACCCTTCATCCTAGCTGCTACAGGACTTCTATTCACTCTGTGACCTTCTCCTCTGACACCCAGGACCTTTTCTTCTCCTTTCTTCTCTTAGACCTCTCTAATTTTGAACAGCGGTCTTTTTGAGTATTTTTTTTTGAATAGCGAATGAGAGGTTATGTAAGCCTCACTGTCTCTACTATATCTCTTGAATCCTCATTTCACTGACCTCAGCCTTGCTCACTAACACCAATGCATTTACGCGGGCCACGCCTCAGTTCCCCTTGCACTGATGTTGCGAACTTAGCCTGCCCCAAAGCCACAAGCAAAAATTTTCCACCCAAACCTCTCTCCTGCGTGTTCTACTACACAGCCACTTGGGCAACCTCCGAGGATGTTGATATTCGTACCAACTGACAATCTATAGATATTTAACATCATCTAGGGGTTCATCCGACCCCCGAATACAGCCTCAAGGAGTCGACGAGTCGACTATTCCCTCAGACAGACTTCCAGAGCCTCCACGAGAAGCCTCGCGAAGGTTCTTCGTCCGCTCGACGTGGAGACTGTAATCGCGTACCCCACCACCAGCATGGCCAGGGCCAGATAATGATAGTGTCTCTCCACGCGGGAGCAACCCCAGGCCTTCGGGTTCTGTGTTGCGCAATGGAAGATAAGATGCTTCGGTATCTGATTCTTTGAGAGAGCGTTCGGGGACGTGGCATAACGTCAAAACGACTCGACCTGATGATGGTAGGGAGGATGACCTCCATCGACAACCCCGGTACCCTCGCCTTGGTCTAGCCGTGGACACCCCCTGCCAGCTCATTCGCCCCCCCGCCCACCGGGTCCGGTCGCCGCTACCGACAGCTACGGTCCCCTCGCCTTACTCCAGCCAGTGATACTCCTTGCAAACGCACTTGGCCCTCAGCAATAACTTAAGCCCTTGCCCTAGTCTAGCCGATACAACAGGTACATACATATGCAAACTAGCAACGAACACCCCTTGCAAATAATCTCTAGTAACAACTAGGTTCATGCTCTGGATGAGCCAGCGACACCCTTCCCAGCTCACCCGGCTCCGTATATTATACTGGTCACATGCGTACTAATGACTCAAAATCTGATGGATGACCGGGTATAGCTGCGCACGCAGCCTAAATCGTATCATTTAGGTATAAGATCTCGGTGACTGACCGATATGCGACTGGATCTCATCCTGCATATAAGTCTGCCTTAGAACCTGGAGAAGATACGAGGCTCATCTGTGCCACCTTTTCAGCATGTTAGACGTTGGATAAGACCAGCTGTCCAGTAATGAGGCGAATTATACTACACGGTAGCGGTAGAGCAGAGGACGGCAATATGCTGGTATAAGGGACCCAGGGCGTATCCGCCAACGATACGGGTACGGAGCTAAAACGAGCCGACAAATGCGTTCGACTCACCTTTTATACAAAGAACCAAACCACTCCCATACACATAGTCAACAGGACGCCGGGAATCGCTGAAGCCACCTACGGATCTTTTCCCCACGGTGGTTTTACCAGTATGAGCACGAGGTATCCTAGAACGATAGCAGGTATACCGGCAAAGCGACTGTTTGAGGGCGGGGTAAAGCGATCCGTGGGTGCGGGCTGAAGCGTACTTGGAGAATACCGAATATAGAGATCATAGCTATGATATTTTGAGTCATAAGACAAGGTCTGGTTCTATTATATATGTGTGTGTATAACAGAGTACCACGTCCTATGCCCTTAGGCAGGCAGGGACCCTCGCATAGCGTTAAGCAGAACAACAACAACAGGAACAACAATAGCAACTAATAAGCTCACTATACAAGGACCATAAACTAATTGATATCTCTAAAGGTACTTCTAATCCAACCTGATTTTATATGTTTGGATGTCGAAACAAGTATCGTAGTGATAAAGCTGGTTCCTCCTGCGATATTATTACTTATACTAAACAGGGGGGACATGGAATGTAATAGAGCGATTGCAAAGCATAGGACACCTCATATATTAGTTTGATAGCTTTTAGCTGCTTATCCAGTGAGTATAATTACCTATGATAGCTTTTTAGCTGCTTATCCAGTTAGTATAATTAGGTAATTAGACGGGACGCCCCTGCATGAGCAGACACTAATACGGTCTTCATTGTCAGGTGATAAAGTAACCAGACCCTATAGGGTGGTAATATCTATGGATTTGGCTATATATAAGGGACCTTCGGTCCCCCTTATAGATCCAGGAGGTTAAGAATCAATTGATTTATCTATTAAGCTCTATACTACATCTTTCTTCCTAGCTGCTACAAGATTTCAGTTCACTCTGTGACTTCCTCCTCTGACAATTACCTGCACCAAACCAATAGGTTCCTAATAAAACAACGTTATCAAAGGCTATCGAATAGAGGTCTCGTTGGATTTGGTAGGATGTATCGGTAAATTTATTTAATCATCGCTAATATAGAATAAATTCGGGGCCTTGTAAGTTAGGACCTATTATAATAGATTTTGCATATAAGGCTTTTACTCGAACGCAATATCTAGGCTAACAGAAAACCCTTTTATTATCGACATATGCATTACGCGTTCAAGCCTTGTGGTTAGACGCAGTTAGAGTAGTAAAGCGAACATTTAAAGAATGCAAGCTCGAGTAAATTAGTATTAAACCAGAATAGTCTTGTTTCTGATACGTTGGCTTATAGGCTTAGTCTAGCACATAGAGCGAGATAATGCCTCTCCCCAAAAGTTACTCAAGGGTAAAAGAGTGAACGCCCACACGAGTAACGTTACAGGGAACCTTAAAAACTAGGTGTGAAACTTTCAAAGAAATCAAAGAGCTATAAATACCGGAATATTTCCCATTTGTTTAGGCTACTCTTGGGACAGTTTCCAGCCTCCTCTTCTGCCTCTTCGTCCATTTCCATCGTCTTTAAGACTTTACACAAAACGATGGGTACTAGAGAAGTAACGGCAAGAGGCGTGTCCGAGGACATCTCTACCCCAGTGCTTGGCATCAGAATACAGCAAACTTCGCATCCAATATTCCAGCCGCTAATATCTTCCATATTCCTGTCGGATGATCTTATACTCTTCAAGAACACTGGAAATACCCCTCAACCCACGACCTTCCGTACGCCAGGCTACCAACCCCAGATTATACCAGCCGCACCATGCCTCTGTCGTATAGTAACAACTGATCCATTTTTAATAGTAATAATGAACATACTATTATCTTTGGAGGCCTATGCGATTGTTGATCTTGTTTTCATGAGCTACTACCTAGAACACAAACACAATTTTCACGACGTTACTCTACGGGATTTTATTCTGCAGACTACTGTACAGTCAGACAATATCGTGTGGGTGTTTGTCAACGTGTGGGTTTTCGCTACTCGATATATTATGCTCATGTTTTATATGACTTTTTATCTTTTTCTCGTCTTGTCCCTTGCTAGGACTACCTCTCAATCCAGATGCCCGCTACGATGTGGCACCTTGGCTTGCTATGCGGCGTATACCTTCCTTGGGGAGGGTCTACTAATGGTTCCCTGTGCGATTGAGGATTCTTTGAGCTATTTAAAGAAGTTTATCTATCTTTATAAGTTACAATATCAACAACTACGGGATAACGAAAATAACTACGGCGTTACTAGGGAGCAATTTCGGGATTCCTTAGAACAAGGCTGGTTTGTTCTCCGGCTTACTCGATACCCGGACTATTTCACCTTGGTTCCTTCATGGCTTCGTCGTATCTTGAATCGAGTGTACCTGGGCTATTGGGGGTACGCTCGATGGGTGGCGGCATCTGCTTTGGTAGCGTTGCTTCAGCAAGAGGGGAAACTTGGGCATACCTCTCTAATTAATGCACCCTCATATATTTCTACGATCCAAGAGAATGAAGTATTTAGGGCCAATGATGGAGGCAACAACACACAGGGCTTGTTGAACAAGGATAAATACCTTTTTGTGTGGATTCCACGTCCCAAGGCGGTTCTCGTTGCTATCACCGGGGATGCGGCATCATCAGATGGTAGCGTCGTGGCGTGAACAGACTAGTCATTTCTAGCCGGGTATGTCCTTCAATTCGAGCCATTTTTGGCGGAAGTGGATGAATTTGACTGGCGAGTCTACTGCTCAGTATTAACCTGAGTCCTCGTACGCCACATCTATTATCACCCGAGGATAAAACCAGACGAGCGATCTAGCACCCGTAGCGGCAGGAACATCAACTTCAGCGTCACCACGACCAATTCCCAAACCCCCTTCGTCACTATCACTATCACTGTCACCGTCACCAACCCAGCAGACAATCTCTACACACCTCTACAAAAAGCTGCCAAATCGCGACTTCGGGGTCCGGGGCAACAACAACTTATTCGACAGCAAATAGTACCATCTCTTCCACGATCGGCATACCTATTACCTACCGTATAAGTAGCTTCAGGGAGGAGTGCTCTCGATCAACAGGTCTCTATCATAGTAGTAGCGATTATCTCGGGTTTTCTTATATTTAGACGGTTATATTTAGACAGATAGGTGTAGGTAAATCCGCGTAGATTGCTACCGAATCCGTTTTAGAATAAAACGGTCACTTGCAACTTAATGTAGCGCTTTTACGGTAATACGTAGATTGAAAGTTATGCAAGTTTGTCCGTTTTGGCTTATGCTAAAGCAGATCTTGCTCAGGCTAGGGTCAGGCTAAAAGCGGTATAGCTCAACCTATCTCAGAGGTACTTGTTGAAGCACTTGCAAGGAAAAGTTTTGGCCGCGTGTCTCAGACCCCAGCGGCCGAACGTTTCGAAACCAAAAGCGCTAGGGCTTTTATTTCATTTCCTAGTGGGGATGTAGGCAGTACAATCAATTAAGACTCCCATCTCTCGCTAGCTTTTTATACTCCAAGTCAGATATTGAAGAATATAACAAAAGAAAATAAAAGAGATGATAAAATACTACATAATTTTATGGTGCGAAAGTTCGTTCTACTTGCTGAGAAACCACCTGCCCATTTGAGGTACCTATCTCGTATCGGGATGACCTGATCTAAATTAAAGGTGACGAATGTCTCCCCACTCCAGCTGATAGATAAATATCGCTTGATTACCAGTCTACTCATGGCCCCGATGAGACGTGTATCACTAGCCTTAGCCGGCTTTTTCTTATACCAACATGTTTATCTGTCTGGTGTCTGCTTAGTGTGGTAGCAATGGGAAAGCCATAGATGGGTACATATGGTGTCTTTTCCCAAGCAAAGAGGTAGAAGTTGGTAAAATTACGCCCTTTGTATTAGAAACTACACTGTGTAGTCTGTATTGTATTGACCGGATATCTGTTCATCAGATCAAGTATTTAGGGCTCACACTACGCCTCTGCTACACAGCACCTAATCGTCGACCACATCACTGACACTACTCTTGTCACCACTGTACTCCTAAGGAGCAGTCTTTTCCCTCTCAACATAAGACGGAAGGGTTACGAACCCTCAGTGCTTCCCTAGAGCCATTCCGCTCAACATCAAACTTAAATAGCTCCAACTCAGTGCTACACTCGACCGTGCGTGTCTTTTAATGCCATGTGAACGCCTTGGGTATCAGAGGAACCGGTATTGGGTGAGTAAAGGTGGGAAATACACTGTAAAATACCACAGGGTTGCTGTTGTTGAGCAGCCGTGCCTCTGCGCCGAAAAGTGACCTACCGTTGGGACAATCTAGACCCAAAACTCTAGATGATCCGCGCAAAACTGTTTTAGTTAGTGATCCTAAACAACTGGCGAAAAGGGGGGATTCAGGGGGGCTTCGGAAGTGCCGAAGTTTAGCAGCATCAGGGTCCAGTCGAAAAGGGTGACGCTGTAAATAGAAATGGAAAGTCGAATACGATCACGGCATGGTGACAGAATATCAAGACCGACGACGCTTGTAATCTATGTCATGTTAGCAAAACGCCTAGCTTTTGTTGGTTCAGGACATACCGTTCTTATCATCTGCATTATCTAATGCGTCCGAATCTGATCGAGTCCGCTTTCCAGATACTGGTGACACTTGTACTGTATCTGTGACCAAACCGTTTTTTGTTTCATGCTTAGTTTCTTCATCGTCTGATTCCCAAGTAATCTCGTCATCAACTAGCACCTTCAACTTAGATGCCGTTGCAGACGGCTGTGGCTGCATCTTTGGTTCGTCGACACCATCATAGTCGCTCTCGCCGCCTTCATCAGAGTTATAGTCAATCTCATCAAGATCCTCACCATCGAGGGTGGCCGTTACACTAGTGTTCTCCGAATTTGGAATATCCGTCGACGGATTCGGTGTTGTTACTTTAGGCGTCCGCAACTTCGATTCGCCGTTCTCCGATACTTTCGGGCTGGACTCATGCCCTTGTTCACTGGCTTCCTGTAATTGTAATACTGGAGACGACTCGCTTGTGACGTGGTCTTCAGGGATTGTACGGTTAGTCATCCATGTCAAATTTGAAGGGTAGTTGTGTATAGGCAGAACTGTGCCGGGGGGTGGCCAAACTTCGGCTTGTATTGGGGTAGCGAGGTGCTGGAGTTCAAGCTCGTAGCAATCCTCACATGGGCAAGTACTATCTTGCGTGCAAAAGGATGTATACTGAAAAAGTAGGGGGTAAATACCCTGTGTAGATGTAGAAATGTTAGGTTCGCGGTCGTCGGAATCGGCTGAACCGTTTACGGAAGGTTCCTCGTTGTCGTTGTTGAACTCGTCGGTTTCATCGTTGACATCTAAAATATGTTCCAAGCCTGCTTCGGTAGTGACAGGGGGCGAGGTGTGCTGTGTGTCGTCGTTGGAAGCGTCACCCTCTTCATAGTCTTCCTGCGGATACATGTTACTGCTCTCGCCGTCATTGTAGTCATCAGCAGAAAAGTCAGTATTTGGGCTGATTGCATCGTGCACTTGTTCCCCATCCATAGATGATGAGTCATTATATAGAGCAACCTCAGACAAGCCTCGGCCAGCATTCGCGCTTTCTCCTAGTGCCATCATTCGCCGAGTACAGTTCGGCTTCACTGTTAAATAAGTATAGATAGGCGGTGATGATTCTAAGGGCTCGTTCTTAACAAGCTTATCGTATAGAATCACTAGGTCGCCAAAGGTAAACTTTCCGAGGAAATCTTGAGTAGTAGACTGTGAGATGGTTAGTCTAGATGAAATTCGAATTTGATACTAGTGACTTACCTCTGAAAATTCGAGCCCAAGACCATCTACTTTTAATACTAAGTCATCTAAAGGGGAGATTTCTTCGGAGATCACCTCTCGCAGGTTCAATAGAAATTGAGCGAGAGAAATGTCCAGAGCCGATTTATCGGTAAGAAAATACTGATTCGGATCATCATCTTCCGATTTAGCGAAAAGCTGGTAATCGGTCTCGCCATATGAAATGTATACGCCATAGTGATCAGCCAATTCAATAGGGTTGTCCCTATCGCTCACTTCAGCTATAGGCGTTTTCATGCCGGGTATAGTCGCAACTTCGCTCTGGTAGGTCTCAACGTCTTGGGTAGGGCTAGTTCCCGCGGCTAGTGAGTGAGAACGACGAGGTACAGAAGAATCAGCCTGAGGAACAGAATCATCAATGTCAATTTGGTCATTGGCGGTTTCGTTGTACGATTCACCACCTAACTGATACTCGGAAGAATCATCAGCAGATTCATCTGCTTCCTCAAGAGACAAGGGGTCAGCATGGTCTTCTTTTGCGTTGTCTAGCTCGGAAACATCAAAATGTCCTGGCTGTTCGAGGTCATGAGATACAAGAGATTCATCAGCGTGATCAGGTCCTATCTGAACAGCTTCATTGGAATACTCAGTTTCCTGTTGCCTATTCGATTCTTGGAAGATGGGGTTTGGGCTATGAGACTTGATATCAGCATCGGCAGTTGGCTGGCTAACGCCGTGCTCATCTAGCTCCGCAACTGATAATCGCTCGGAGTCCTGGGCTACTACCTCAACTATTTCATCTTCAGGTAGAGTATTTATATCGTTTGACTGGCTATTCTCTTTTAAGCTGGAAGCTGCCAACGGATAGGTAGCTTCCGCATCAGGGTGCATGATCTCAACAGGACCAGAGGCTTCTCCATAAGAGGGAATAGAGTCCCCCTGAAGCAACTCTTTATGCTGTTCTTCTGACACTGTAACTATGTCAATAGAGACTTTGGTAGCCTGGTCTGTCGCGTCCCCTGCGTCTTGGAGATCTGCTACTGCTGGGAGCCAATCACTGGTCTCGACATCATTCCTTTCAGCGTCCATGATTTCAGCAGTAGTCTCGTCAAGATAATCAATCTCAGTATCTAAGTTGAAGTCTGCGGAATGAGAAGGATCCTGTTGCCAAATGCTTTCGACCGCTTGCTCAAGTTCAATATCAATATCATTGGCAACCACCGCAGAGGTGTTATGGTCGGTTTCTAGAGCATCGATCATGGCATAGGATGAATCATCCCCCTCCGCCATTAGCTCATCTCGAGTATCTGAGTTGAAGTTGTGAATATCGGGGACTCTATCGAAGTCTCCCAGGTCCATGTCTTCATCGGGCTCTCCAGCTGGGAAATCTAAATCTATGTCGATATCCTCACTGAACACCGCTTGACCGAAATCAACTGCCATCTCCATTTCTTCGTCTGGCATTTTGGGGAGTGCAGAAAGAATAGACTCGATTATAAATTCAATCTTTCTGTTAGGGCACTACTTGTCATGTACTCGAAATCTATCAGGCAAGATATCGTGCACTTCAGGGACATTGGGAAGGAAACGGCGGGAAATTATCAAACTCGCGACCACACGTAAGGAGACTGGCTACCTTTTCATTCGCTTGTAGAATACCAAGCGGTGGTAGGTTTCTAATAGAATATGGTAGACTCTATGTTCATACCATATGTTGAACAGCCGGAAACCCTTAAATGTGGCTAGTGTTGGCAACACTCAACAATATCGGTCGACAAAAACAATATATTGTTTCCTTTACTTCGTTCGCAAGGTCTTTTTCAGCTCGAGAGAGTGGGCCGGATACGAGAGGTATAAGCGCGGTAGAGTAGTTAGTTCCGTTGTAAATGTCCACGTGGTACTGTCTCAACAGCAGCTTCACGATGCCTGTCAAAGGATAATAAGGTAGCCGTCAATCGGGAAAGGTCGCGATACGTCGTGTAGAAGAGAACTTTTTTGATCCTGCCGACAGATATATCTGCCTAACAAGGGTAGAGAACAGGTTCTGGATCGAAGATTCTTGGGGTCGATAATAAAACGGCAGTATGGTCCGGGACTAGGCCGAGGGATATCGACGTGGCTGATGAAATTCTACCAGAGTTGGGGGTTGAAAGGATGGAGAAGTAGATGCAGCTTGGAGGACAAACTCGGATAGGGAAGGAGAATATTTGGTACTACGCGTGCGGTCGGTGGCAATACCTAGACAAGTTCTCGGTCTTCTGTGTCTTTGTTCTAGGGCGTTCAAATGAGGATCAAAGAAGCTCGATAGATTGCACTATTTTCCTGCACGATGGGAAGAGTAGCAAGTGATAGTAAACCTTGAGCGCGCGGTTTGGTTGATGAGGAGGCAGAGAATGAGTAGGGAAAGATGAAGCGTGGGATGTTGCGTTGGTTCAAAAAGGGTAGAAATTTAGATTAGGCAAGCTAAAATATGGGCATCATTGAGATGTAAATGCGTTGCTGGCAGGTACTGTTACCACCTAAGAGGCAGGTACCTACTTAATATTTCAGCGGGGAGCTACAGAGGATGCCACAGCCCTACCATATGGCGCTAATTTTAAATGGTAGGTACCTAGGTACTTGGTCCGTGCCTTCCACATTAAGTACCCTTCTAGTAACATATAGAATCCACAGTGGGGTTGAGGTACCTGTCTGGAGTGTGGCTTAAGAGGTAGTTGTGGCTGTAACTATCTAGACACATACCTATCTTTTGGTGGGACAGCTGGCTAGATGTAGTGGGTACAGTATCTACACTGCTGCTCCTATCTAAGTGCTCTGTCCCTTTTGGAGTTGACTGTAAATTATATCGCGAAAGCAGCCTACCACGACTCACCCATTCTAGGGACTCCTACAATTCACCGTTCTGTCACGTCACTATACAACTTCTCAAGATGGTATAGTCCCAATGCGACGACCTCTCTATTCTAATTGATGTCTAACGTCTACTGCGTTCCTAGGTTGTTCTTGCGGCCTCGATTTGCACCCGCGGCGGGAAAGCTGTCCTCTCCAGACAGTTCCGAGAAATGCCCCGTTCACGAATCGAAGCTCTCCTGGCTTCATTCCCTAAGTTGGCCGATTCCGGAACCCAACACACAACCGTTGAGCAGGACAATGTTCGCTTCGTCTATCAACCCCTCGACGAACTCTACATGGTCCTCATAACCAACCGCCAGAGCAATATTCTACAGGATATTGACTCCCTTCACCTCTTCGCCCAGGTCGTTTCGAGCACCTGCAGAACCTTGGACGAACGGGAGATCGTGAAAAATGCCTATGAGCTGCTCAGTGCCTTCGACGAGCTTGTCACACTTGGATACAGAGAAAACTTGACACTGAGCCAAATCAAGACCTTCCTAGAGATGGAGAGTCACGAGGAGCGTATTCAGGAGATCATTGCACGAGTGCGTTTATCTAGTCGTGAGCATTGGCGACTGCCCGCTAAACGTTGTGACAGAACAAGGAGCTCGAAGCCACCGAGGAGCGCAAGAGAAAGGCCAAGCAGCTGGAGATGCAACGCAAAGAATCCGCCCGCAGTGGCCGGCCGGGTGCGCCACGAACCCCTGTGTATCCCACGTACACACCTCCTAGCCGACCAACACCAACAGATAGCTACGATTCATACGAGGCCGAGAAAAATAAGTCTTACAAGTATGCTAGATCTCAAAATCCCAGAATTTCATGACTAATTCTAGAATAGGCCGGCAGCAACAAAGGTGAAGGGCATGCAGTTAGGAAAGAAGTCCAAGACAACAGATATGTTCGAGCGGGTACGAGGAGATATGGGAGCGGAAGTCGACGACACGCCGTTGGTGCCAGCCGCTCCCGCGCCAGTTGCTGAGCCTGCTGCTCCGCGCCAGTCTTCTACCTTAGATCGAGACGCGATACATCTCACCATCAACGAGTCTATCGGGGCCAAGATTTCGAGAGAAGGGTCGCTTAGTTCTTTGACGGTCAGCGGTGACCTGAGCCTCCGCATATCGGACCCCAGTTTGACTAAAGTCAAACTCAACGTAACGGCCAACGCTTCGCACAGCGTCCAATTCCGCACGCACCCCAATGTTGACCGCGGTCTTTTCACGAGCTCCAAGGTGATTCAGATGAGCAATGTCGCTCGTGGTTTTCCTGTCAACAACTCTGTTGGGGTTCTACGGTGGCGAACCGCCCCTAAGACCGACGACACGAGTGCTCTTCCCATCAATTTTACCGTGTGGGTAAACAAGGGTTCGGGCGGCAACCACACCATCACAGTAGAATATGAACTCACTGGGACCGATATATTAAAGGATGTTTCTGTGGTCATCCCATACGCCACCAGCGAGCCTTCAATCAACAGCTTTGATGCCGTTTATGAGGTATCCGGGGACAGTCTCGAGTGGACGATTGGGACTATAGAACCGGACAACGGCAACGGCTCGTTCGAATTTGATGCCCAAGCTGATGACGAGAACGAGTTTTTCCCAATGCAGGTGCGATTCTCAAAGTCATCGCCGTTTATTGATGTCGACGTAAGTATCATACAATCTTCTCGCAATTAGGAGCGATACTAACTGGTGCTTTAGGTTACGTCGGTAAGGCTTATAGAAGAAGACGAAGAGGTCACATTTTCGAAGGAGATTAAATCTGTGGCCGAAAACTACCTAGTTGAGTAAAGGAGTAAGTATTTGAATGGTCACATGAAAGTGTTAGCTGGAGTAGTTGGTTCGCTAGAAAGAATAAAATAAGGCCGCAAGAAGGGTTGATCACGGCATTATAGTAGGACTAAATTGCAGGGTAGTCGGTAGACTACGATAGAACAACACGAGAATTCTACCGCAAACAAAAACGATGTAGCGATAAAACGTGTTGCCATACATGATACCCTCTATAGGTTTTACCACCATATACCTAGATAATCGGGATTACAACCCAAGCCGTGCTATTTTTAGCCAGTCTTGAGGTAGCTTAGAAACCTCAGCTCAGTTGCCTCCAATTCTTCACAAATTCATCTGCATGAGGAAATTGTTATAACTAAAGCACTAATAAGCCAAGAAGGGGGGGCACCGCCGCCCCTCTTGTTCATCTTAGCTTATCTGGTAACTACGTACCTGGTTCTCATCAATTGCAGAGGGAGACATAAAACCCATTCCAACCCTTCTAAAATTGACCATAGCATTATCAACTGGCTCAA
Source organism: Nemania diffusa (assembly GCA_038501195.1). Lineage (NCBI taxonomy): Eukaryota > Fungi > Ascomycota > Sordariomycetes > Xylariales > Xylariaceae > Nemania > Nemania diffusa. The sequence continues at coordinate 4,081,593 of JBBPUQ010000003.1, forward strand.
GTAGTAACCCACAATGAATACTTGGCCCCAGGGTCCTAAAAATATCCCTACAATAATTCTATAAAATATTAATTAGAATGTCAAATGCCTAATCCCCTCATAATGTTACTAACCTTGTCGCAACCTTTAATCAAGGGCGAGGTCGAACCCACAGATTCTTTAGAGTCTGGACCGGTATTATCGACACCTGTATCAGGAGTAGGCCCCTGATCTAGTGTCTGTTTCCTTATTGAAGGTCGTTAGTGTTGATGTAGCGATAGGATTTTAGATGTAGTACGTACTGATAATTCCAACAGCTTTCAATCTTTCTGCTTACTGAGGCCCAGGAGGCAAAATAACAAGGTGAAGCTGTCTTTGCATCGAAAACACCAAACCCAAGAAACTCGTCACTACTATCATAAAATTCACAAGGATTACGCGGCAAATCCTTGAAGTCGTTAGCAAGCCAGCGCTCCTCAGATCTAGTCCTTCCGTCATATTGGCAGTTGTTGAACTTTGTGACACAACAATCGTTAGCTCGAGTACTTCGATCGACTTTCCGCAGTCGTCCCGAGACGGACAATATATGCCCACACTGGTAACTCTCATGAAATTTGACTCTCGCCTCCCAAATCGCGTTTTTGTCGTCAGGTGTCGGCCATATTTTCGCTCCACCGGTTCTCGCCCAGCTCCAAGAAGGTACTCCAGAAAGCGTGTCAGTTAAGGCTGCGTCAACATAGGATATCCAAAGACATTGTACTGATAAATTGGTGTCCCAAACACCCCAGAAATACTGTCCTGTTCCGGCCATTGTCGTCACAATTCCTTGTATGGCTGGAAGACGATCAGTCATTTTGGTGAGCTGCGATCGGGTATAGTCTGTTAAGAAATCGGGCCAAGAGTCATAGTCAAAAAGTTCGAGATCGTTTGGCCAAGAGCGTTCGTCCAGAGATATAAAACGACAGGCCCAGCTCATCCCGCCAGGCATAAAAAACACCTTTCTCCGAGACAAGTAACGTTCCTGTAAAGCCCATCCTCTCCTCGCTAGCGGTCCAGCGACCGGATTGTAACCTTTTGACGACATTAGCCGAAAGTTTATGCGTATTCTACGTCCGTTGTTGGTGTTAACGGAAATAGCAATAGCGGGAGTGTGTCTTGGCCTTTCTACCATAAAACAGCCTTCACTTGGGTCTGACGACCCAGCTGCGGAGATCATCAGAAATGCGTCTTCGTAAATGGAGCCCATGACCTTTGACTCGCGAGACCAGTCGTCATGATCACCTTGTACAATGCACAGCGCGTCGATCCAGAGGTAGTGGATTCCCAATCCACGAGTAATAATGGAAGCATCCTGAAATGTCTTTGGGAGTCTCGAGAAGGGTATTCCCTTTTTGAGATGAACTTCGAGATTTTCTCTGTCTGTTTTTAGATGTAGACTGCTCTTACGTCCCCAGCAATAGCTTAACGCACAGTAGCGACCCTTCAAGCCATGGCTTTCTAGTAATTTGATTTCTTGTAGATTCGCCACGGATAACACCCGAGTAGGTAGCGTAACACATTTTTCAATTATACTCTGCCCACACACCTTTGGTGAACAGTCGGGATGAGATTCCTGGCACTCTAATATCCACTTCTTGATTAAGGGAAGGGCTTCGGATGGATTATTTGTGAAGATCGGTCGTTCGGTTGAAATGCCCAAGTCTGGACCTGGGCACAATGTGTAGAGTTAGATTGGGCCATCTGAAATATACAAGCAACGCACTGTTTTCAACCCATATGGAGAACTTCGTGGAGTGTCCTATACCCCTATTGAAGAATTGTATAGAGGCTATACCTCCTATTTGGTCAGGAGAGTGAGATCTGTAGAGCGTTGTGAACACGTCTCTTGGGTACTCTTCGCGATCAAGAAATGGGTAGCGATTAACACGACTTAGGAGCTTACAGAAATCGCAGCTTGCGGCGGTATCGTGGGGGTTAGTTTTCTTCGTCCATTGATAAGAATAATGAGGATTAGACGAAGGATTGTTACATAACGTCTTCATGAGTTCCGTGCAGGAATCACATAAATCCGTGCTCGCCATTTTTCTAGTCTAGGAGTTGTTGCTTTCAATGACTGTTGACTCGGAAATGCCTAAAGTTGAAGTAGATGGGATAAGCTAGATTAGATGTTAGGCAAACCTGATTACGACGTGCCCCTCACGAGGCTAGGGATACGTGTCTGTTGATTGACGGCACGTAGAGGTATGCCTAGGTAGGCATACCGTACTCTCCTTTCCGGTCAGAGGTCCAGAAGAGCCATTGTATTTATAAGGCTCTGGGTAGGCAAAAAGTCCATGCGGTCGCTACCAACCTTTTTCTTGTGCATTACTTTACATAACTTTATGAAAATTAGTTGCTCAATTACTGGAATGAAGGCAACAGGGTGAAGCACGAACAAAAAGCGGCGGACTTGGTATGCTAATCCTGATTTACATATGTAGAACTTAACTATCTAGGTACTTACCTATGTAGTAAAAACCTGGCATAGTGCTAATAGAGTTGGATTAATAAGGAAATGCACTGTAACAGCCTATTGCCTTGCAGTATTTTGTATATAAGAAAGAAATGTGGGTCGTCCCAGCACACTGTGCTATCTGTACTAGAAAATGCAAGGGAAGCAGACAGCGACGTTATCTTCGTCGTGCGTGCCAGACACTAGAACTTCCGTAACAGCCTACAAAGTGAGACCAATTCCGCAAACCCAACGTCTTATGTGAAAAGCTGCAATATGAACAGCAGTTTGAATGGAAGCCCGCTAAAAGCAGCTGTTTCGCCGGCCCAACCATGACGGAACCAATCGAGCTCGGCCTTGTCAGCGAGTCAAGGCTCGAACCCGGCCTACATGAAGGGATAGTGACATATAATCCTACCATCGAGCTCTTCGCGGGCGCTGCAGGCCCTACCACGCTTCAGATATGGCGCAGCAATAATCAGATCGTCGCCAAAAACAGCCAGCGCGGGGAGCAGGCATCTGTGCAGGCCGTCCGTTGGAAACCCGACGGTGAGACGCGTCGAGAGCCGCAGAGCATAATCCTTGAGCTAACGTGTGCTAGGCCAGTTTCTCGCCGTAGGTTGGAGCGATGGGGTCGTGCGCTTGATGGGGCTGGAGACCAGCAAAGCCGTCCATCAGATGACCATAGGCGAGGCTGGGAAATCGACCATCACCAGCATCGGCTGGGCGCAGAATTTGGCTGGCAAGCGCCCAGTTTCGACTGCCCAGTCTTCCATTAGGACATGGGAGCAGCTCGCATCAGAGGGGCTCGACCTAAACAAGAAGAAACATGCTGCGGACCTACCGCGCGAGCTTACGTTCCTTGAAATCGAGACCGCTCTACCTAAGCTCAGTCCGCTGCCCGCTTCAGGGGGTTCAGGGTTAGTTTAGCATGACCTTTGTTTCTCATCGTAGAAACCTAACCTTCGCTTAGGGATGACACGTTCGTATTCACGACAAGAGCGTCGCTAGAATTTCTATTCCGCCCGTTCTCCCAAAATGACAGCGATAAAGTCGATGTTATGATTGTGGGCACAGACGACGGCCAGATTCATATCAGTATCTACGATTCCTTCGTTATTGGCAGTTTCCATTACTCATTGCCGCCATCACTGGGAAACCAGACCGGGTTGCAGCTTTGTGGAAGTGCCTCCCATCTAGAGCTTTCGACGCATACCCTCGTCTTCAAGCCATCCACGGGAGACAAGACTAAAACTCTCTACCTTGTGCCAATAGATCTAAGCTTTATTCACTCCTCGCCAGAGAATTTATCCCTGTTGGCTTCCAAAACCACCACCTTGCAAAAGTTATTGAGGTATGTCAATCAGGTGCAATATCACATGCTACATGAGTGGCAGTCAACTCGAGAGCTGCCTAGTCGCTTTCTGAGTAGCATAAACGAGACATTGCGGGAGGCTGGAACCTACGGTGAGATGAATATTGGCCAAGCAATGTACCATTCTGTTGTTACGGGCCATACGTTCCCAGAAGTTAAAGAATGGCTAGTTGATCAGCTAGCGGAGCGAGTACGTCTGCTCCCCACTCACTGCTTCAGTCGGTAACTAACCAGTGTTTAGGGGCATAAGAGATGGGATAAAGCAGTTGTGACAGGTCTACAGGCGCTTCGGTCTCTGGTGCATGAAAACTTCCTTCCCGCCCTTGAGCGCATCAGCATCATCCTTAGTCGTTTGCTTGGTATTGCCAGATTCCACGAATCCAAGGCGGAGATTGGGTTCACTAGCGCACAGATTATGAAAGTTATGGACATCGTGTCGTGCTTAATGATGGTCGGAAATAAGATCCTTCTCTTCGTAATGGAGGAGCTGGAGCTATTCCATGCATTCTCGATATGGCTACGCAATGAGATTGATCGTCTAGCATCCTCGTCCCTCACGGATGACCTTACCGAGAAAGAGGCTTCTATGGAACACGGCAAGATTCTGGCTTATATCCAACAGTACATGCCGGCGAGCCCCCTGAGATACTATTTGAGTACCGTCACGACAGAAGACGCCGAACGAGATCGCAAACTAGCTGACGGCGGCAGCTCTCTTCTAGAGCTGTTGGGGAAGCAGATTAGGAAACAAGAGTCTGGCCAAACGGACGCAAGCTCGTATCCCCAAGTGGAATTTCTATGCAAATATCTAGACAGCCAGGCCAATTATGTCCTTGGAGGGATCGCAGAAGCTGAGCGGAGGAGTGTCCGCTTCGGACAACTTACAAAGATCGTGTTAGATTCCAATGTATCGCGCTTTGATGTTCGCCTAACCGCCACGAAAATAGGGGTAAGATAGATCTTCCCATCTCCCTAAGTCTTTAGACTGATCTGCCACATAGGAAACCTGGGAGGGCGTGACACACGCAGCCCTAATTACTGAAGGCGATGATTCCCAAGGTGAATATTCACTCAATTCAAGACCCTATCATTCTTGGAGCTAATAGTGAATATAGTCTACATCTTCCGAACTTCGACGACAATCACAAACGGGATTAGCAGCTCTGTCACAGCTGAACTATCACGCATAATTCTCGGCGACGGCAAAATCCTTGATTTGAAGTTTTTCTACGATGATAGTTTACTCGTTCTCTGGATGCCCAAAGGTGTGTGCATAGCATAGCCAACCCCCCTGAATTATTTTATGAAGATAATCGCTGGTGAGCCATTAACTAAGCAAATCGCCAGACCCGGACTCGCCTCTTCGGCTCATAAGAATCCCGCACAAGTCCGATGACCTCGGCTATCAACCATACACAGCCGGAAGCCAGATCGCCCCCCACGAGCTCACCAACGAGCAAGTTGCCACTGTATTCCTGAATATGATCGTGCCTTGCCAGGCGGATTTCGTACCCGCGCAGATAGAATTGAAAGAGGCCAGCGCGGAGCGCGGGAAGCTGCCGCCTAGGGTGTGCTTACTAGGCAATGATATGCAGACGTACAAGGTGTTTGCTTTGCCTGAAGATGCGTTTGAGGAGACTCTGAAGAGTAGACGGCAAAACTCTGGGTCATAATAAGGTTAACCGATTACGTCCAAGATCATATAGATGGTTAGAGCTAGGCCTGTAAACTGCCTATAATAATGCCATGGGCTTTAAGTGATAATATTCGGAAGCTAGATTCCACGAATGATTCTGAGTTGCTTATTTACTGGCCTTGTATGATCCTAAAGGTTACTGCCAGAGGCGGTAGAAACAAGCCTAGTCGTTAACAGTACGCTCTGCCCCCTCTCGTCCTATACCCGCGTCTAGTTCTTTGCTCCATTGGCAATATGTCCACAGTATATCATTAATCCATAACGTCTCTACATCTCCACATACCGGTTTCCTGAAACTGACTGGCCGACCATCTCGCTAGCAATTCACCATTAGACCTTCTTCCCCTTCTTCGCCCACTCCCTGAGGACGTTTTTCTGGATCTTCCCGGTGCTCGTCTTGGGCAGCTCGTCGACGATCTCTACCTCCTTCGGGACCATGAACCGCGGGATGGCGCTCTGGTTCCTGGCCCAGTCGATGACGGCCTCGGGGGCTAGGGTGGCGGGTTGGCCGTCTCTCACTTTCAGAGTGAGGTAGGCCTTGACGCGCTCGCCCCACTGCTCGTCCGGTACGGCGACCACGCCCGCCTCGAGGACGTCCGGGTGTTGCACGAGCATGCTCTCTAGGGCCACCGAGCTGATGTTCTCGCCTCCTGGGTGGATTCCGCAACGTTAGCTAATATCGTCTATAGTGAGTACTTCCGAGAGGATGGCTAGACCAAGGCTCGCCTGCATGAAATCTAACTGAAAGAGCTACAGATTCATAAATCCAAGGTAAATAACAGGGCTTTCAAGAACAGGGACACAGCTGTAGAGAGAGAGAGAGAGAGGACTCACCGCTGATGATAATATCCTTGGCGCGGTCCTGGATCTGCGCGCTGCCGTCGGGGTGCAGGACGGCGAGGTCGCCGGAGTGCAGGGCGCCGCCGGCGAAGAGCTTGCGCGTGGCCTCGGGGTCGCGGTAGTAGCCCTTGGCGCAGATGTTGCCGTAGAAGACGATCTCGCCGACCTCCTTGCCGTCGCGCGCGACGTCCACCAGGATGCCCTGCTCGGCGGGGCCGGGCTGCACGACGCGGATGGGCAGGCTCGTCACGAAGCCGTGGCCCTGCCGCGCCATCTGCGCGTACCGCTCCGCCGGCGAGAGCTCCTCCCACGTCGGCATGTGGTAGCCCTTCGTGATGGGGCCGTATGTCTCTGTCATGCCGTACACGTGGACGGGGTACAGGTTTAGGTTCATCTGTTTTTATTGTCAGTTTTTCTATGCCCGTTGGAATGATGTATAGATAGAACCCTTGGGAAGTTTGAAAATAAGACATACCATTTGCTCGAATAGATGGCCTGTTGGCGGGCTCGCTGCTACTGTGACGCGGACTGGGTTGGGGAGCTTTTCCGCCTCCTTCGCGGCGCATAGCAGCGTGTTAACCGTTGGGGCTGCGTTGAAATGTGTTATACCCTCTTCCTTGAGGAGCTTCCATATTAATGGGTAGTCGACCTTCCTTAGACAATAGTGCGTGCCTCTGACGGCGGTTACCGCCCACCTAAATGGTGTTAGCCGCCACGTCTACACTTGGATATGATCCGCGGCGTGTCACTCACGGGAATGTCCAGCCAACAGCATGAAACCTGAAGCCATATCAGTTAGCCTAGGAACCTATCCGTGCAACGTTGCGCTCACATCGGCAGTGTCCACAGGTATTTGCATCTCCCTTGGTGAAAATTTAGGCCAGACTCGATGACGTTACCGAGTGCGGCCAGATACGCGCCTCTGTGGGTGTAGACACAGCCTTTCGGCCTCGAAGTCGTTCCGGATGTGAAAGGTATCGCAATCATCTCATCTTCCCCTTCGCAATCTGGGAGCCCAGGCCAACCCTTCGTTTCTTGCGTCTTCTCATACTGCAGCCCCTCTATAATTGCCTCATCAAAAGGACCAGCATGTGGGCCTTTGGTTGCATCGGTATCCTAAAACGTGTAATTAGTAATGAAATCCGAATTGGATTCAGCCTCACTCTAAGACACTTACAAGATCGACAATAAAACGGACATTCGGGTGGCTCTTCTTGAAATCATCGAGAAGTGACAAATACTCCTGGTCGACGATGATAGAATCCACGCCCGCAAAGTCGAAGATATAAGTAACATCATCCGGTTTGAGTCTACATCGCATACGACATTTAGCTAGCTTCCTCTCATCTCACTCATTGTGGCACTATCCTCCTGCCGTTACTCCTCAAGTCCTCACTGACCTATAATTCACAGGCACGAGCACAGCACCCGCGGCAATGATGCCGAAGATGGACTCTAGAAACGCCGGCGTGTTCGAGGCTAAGACACCCACGCGCTTCAAGCCATGTTTGAGCAAGAAATACGCCAACCCCCGCGCCCGTTCCGCGAACTCGCCGTACGAGCGCCGCAGGACCTTCCCATTGGCCGTGACGTGGTAGATGGCGTCGGCGTTGGGCTCAATGGCCGCAGCGCGCTCGAGGAAAAAAGTGGGCGACAGCTCGTGCAAATGGTGCGTGTGGTCGAATCCGGCGGGCGACTTACTACCGCCGCCGCCGCCGAGGTGGCCGAGGATGTTTCTTAGGCGCGAAGTCGCTCCAGACATTGTCAGTTATTAATAAGGGCTTTCGAGGTTGAACACACTCTGCTGCAAATTGCGACCTCCGTCACCTATACACCCACTACGCTACAGCACGTCTAGAATGGAAATGGCTAGGAGAGGGATGGGAAATATATATATTCTCCGGACGGTCCACGGCGTGAGATAAGGTTGCACTCGGCCTCGACGGACAAATAAGAAACAGGCGGGTAGACGGAAGGCCGGCTGGAAACAAACTGGGTGACGGATGAGAGCTCGGTTTACACGGTTGCTTGTGGGGGGTTGGGGAAAGCTACCTAGTGTACCTATACCCGGGGTAGTATCCGGGGTAGCGTATAGGACCCTTGGAAGGGAGGCGGGAGCTGAAAGAGGTTCCGCGGCACGTTGCCGCTTTTGTATAAGATTTATTTTCTTGGCTCGACTGGAAGCCTACTATCTACTAAGTAGTAGGTATCCACAGACTACAGTAGATAACTACGATATTGTGTTCGTAGCATTAATTATCGTATCGTTACAAGGTCGAGCAATTCGTAAATTAAGTAGAAACTCGATTTACCTACTCTGGCGATTTGGAAACTATTGCATTAGACCTAGACCGACTGGGTCTGGCCTCGAAACAACTCAGTGTAGGCTTTCGGCGGCTAAGTTGACGATTAGGAAGGAGATTCGCCGGCTTGTTCAAATCCTAGTAATGTCGCACGGTCTATACGTAAGTGCAGGGGCAAAAGCAATGTACAGCAATGGGAATCGGGAACCTCCGATTATAAGAGGAGGTAGTCGGAGATTATAGCATCTACGGAAAGCACTCGGTATGACCGAACAGGGTAGCAAAATTAGGGAGGACGGCTATATCACTGAGTAGAATATATTGGAAGAAAGTATCCTTGGACGAGGTCGAACAACTGGATGTCAATGTCTACGCCAAGCTCTCAGGTATTATCCAAGACATAGAGCTGTATGCTACGGTACTGAGACATAGTATTGGACTTCCCTCAATGAATACAAAAAAAAACCATTAAGCGCCACACTGTCTCCGGCTGAATAAAACCCTACTATTGGTGTATTTAACATGCTGCTAGCATTAGTATGAAGCATGGCATAGTTGAGATCCGACGTAGAGGACATACCTGGCTATCGGTGATGTCTAAACTTGGGACTTCGGATTTAGATATCTCCGTTTATAGATCAGATGGTTTCTCCGAGTTGAGGGCATGAAGCACGGGGTATCTCTAGAAGGAAAAGTCGGTCGACTCGTCAAGAGAGAGGTGTCCATAGAGACGAGACAGCTCTCATCCGTCCTTCTCGAAGTTATCGTTCAAGTACCACACAAAACTCTCACGTATCCTGGACGGGCCCATATTACCAATACCCTCAAGACCAATACCGCCCCGATTCAACCCCATGAAGGCTCTCCGTAGCCTCTGCAGCTGGGGTAGGCCGACCTTTCTACTGCCGGGGAGATCGACGACTAGATCCTCTCCTTCCTGCGCACCGCCCCGCGGCATCCTGACCTCGCCCCCGCCCTCGTCGCTCTGCTGTTCCAGTATGCGCTTGACGATATCCTGCGTCTCGCGATCGAGGACGTACAAGTAATCGCCGTCGGCGTCGCGACTCCGCTGCACAGTCGCCTGGTTCGGCTTGACGACCTTGCGCGTCTCCCCCGCGACGGCCTCCCACAGATCATCGAACACGCGCCTGCTCTGCTCCTCGCCGTCCTCCCATATGAGCGTGAACAGCGGGCTGTCCCACCTGGTCATCGGGTTCGGCTCCTCGTAGCGGAACACGAGGTTCTCCCAGTTCGCGGGCTCGTACGCGCCCTCGGCCTCGTCTGCGCCGCCGCCGCCGCCGCTGGCAGTGTCTCTGCTCAGCCGCGCCTCGTTGACCTCGCGGGACCGGTCGCGCGAGCACCCGATCTGCAGGACGCAGCTGGGCGTGCGCACGGCCTTGGCCTCGCAGTGGAGCTGGTACCGCCACCCCTTGATGTAGTTCAGCCCGTCGAGCACGACGATGTCCCGGTCGCTCAGCACGCGCTTCACGGCGCCGTAGATGGCCGCGCGCGCGTCCTTCTCGGAGGCGTTCGCGGACCGGGTGTGGGCCGGCAGGGCGGATAGGTCGTATACGGAGCGGGATATGGAGAGGGTCTGGTCGGAGATTAGATGTAGGCGGTACTTGGGCGTTGCGCCGCTCGGCGTCGCAGTTTTTATGCGCTCGGAAAGGTAGGTGTGTAACTGGTTGGCGCGCGTAGACTTGCCCGACGTGGGGAAGCCGGTGACTATGATGAGCTTTTAAGGAGTTAGTAGCGATTTATCCATTGTGGCTCTATGCAAAGGGTCATCATACCGGCATGGCTGAGATCTAATACCCTCTGCAGCTATGTTAAGAGGAAGAGAAAATACTAGACTTGTAAGTTTCAAAGGTAAAAAGTAGAAAGATATAATAATTAGGTACCTAGGTACCTATTGGATGTTCGGTATCACAAGCTATAAACATTCTATCTACCCCACCATACCATCAATCAACCAATAAAGTACCTATAAGACAGAGATGTCCCGTTTACCCCGCCAAACTTTTTCTATGTACCCAGTCTAAGTATTCCTCCCGCTATCAATCTACTTACTACCCGCTACCCGGATCACACCCTTACATAATTTCAAGTACATCTATAATATTTATGCAACTCCTATAAGCAAGAATTAGGCAATTGGGTATCCAACGCATTCATAATGCCACAGCGCTCCGGCCATGTGCCGCACCCCCTCACTGAACTCCTGAAGCAAATGCTAGGTATTATACGCTAGACGCGTCATAAAGCCGGCCGCTGTTCCTGTTCTGCATCTCATAGCCACCGTACCGGCCCTTGACGCGCTTGACCCAGAGCCCGAAGAAGCTCGGCTCAGAGGAGCCCGGATCGGTATTCTTCGGCTGGATCTGGAGCGTCAGGCCGATAGCCTCCACAATAAACATGATGATGAGCTCCTCGATGACGGCGGTGCCTAGGAAGACGTTCACGGAGCCCGTCAGCGTGCTGAAGGCCGAGTGCGGGTTGTACGTGCCGATGGCCGTGTAGAGCACGCGCACGAAGAAGAAGGGCAGCGAGAGCGCCACGGCGAGCACGAGGCGCTTCTCGCCGGGCTCGGCCGACGACACGTGGAGCCCCGCCACGGCGGTCGCGATGACGAGCAGCGCGAAGCCCGCGATCGTGAGCCCGACGCCGGCCTGCGCCAGCGGCGAGACGTTGTAGACGCCCGTGTCCGCGTACGTGCTGCTCGCCTCGGTGCCGCCGACGATGGCGAGGATGACGCCCACGAGCACGAGCAGCTGCGCGTAGAAGAGCACGCGCGGGTTGATGACGGGGCTGCGCGCCTTCGAGATGCTCTTGAGCGCGCGGGCGATGAGCCCGAGGAGCGTCACCGTGAGGTTCGACAGCCCGATGCTCTGCAGCGTCAGCGCCCCAAAGTACAGGCTAAGGTTCGTCGGGTTGGCGGCCGTCGCGAGCTGCAGCGAGGCGCCCAGGAGCCGCGCGATGGAAAAGATGACGAGGAAAAGCCATCCTGCTCTATGCCCCCAGCTGTGACGATTGCAAAGGATGATGGCGACGACGAGATACGGGACGAAAAAAACGATCTGGGCGATGGAGATGTTGTTACGTTCGGTGAGTTCCATGTGGACGAGAGTTGACGGTCTAGAAGAAGAAGAAGTGATATGGGTAGAATATACGCCGATGACTGATGAATGTAGTGTCTAGTAAGCCTAAGATGTCCTCTACAATATAGGAGATAAGAGATAATATCTGATGTTGCTGTGATGGAGGAACTATTATGCCGGTGGTGTCGATGTCGATGAAGTATTGTTCCGATTACAAAGTCAAGCCTACCCGACTGATGTCTTATATAAATCACGAACCTACCAATTTCCAACTATAAAAAAGACCCCCGCCAGAGTCCTGCTTGTCGTGAGGCATTGTCAGGATCGCTTAGCGGCGCATTATGACACTACAGCTGGTTTCCGGCGCAAAATGAGGTATTCCAATGAGATACAGTACCGGGACCCTAGGACCCCGGAAAAGGCATCTTGGCGAATGCGAAAGCGAAGTTGGGTTTGTTGACGGCCTGTCATTGGACGCTGAAATTAAGCTGACATGCCAAGCCTCAATTACCTAAGTAGCTACCTAAGCTTTTTCCAAGCTTCCTAGCGACTATAACTTACAGGGGTAAATGCGGGTGTGGTAACACGGGATTTAGTATACATAGACTGGGATCCTACGTATCTGCCTACATACCTATGCACGCTGACTAGGGTAATTCAATCGCATTCGCATTCATGTTCTCTACCTAGGGCCTAGCTAGTATCTTTCTTTGTTTTCTCTTAGGAGGCCTCGGGGGCCCGTCAGGCAGCAAGAATAGACTCGGAGAATTGTCCTTTATGTGGGTATCGTTGGGCTGGCTGTGTAAGACGCCCACGTACTACGGATATGATTATCCACGTTTGGTCGAGAGTCATCTTATTCTAATACTAAGAAACATACTTATCTACGCATAAATGTATGCCCTGATCCTTAACAGAACTTGATAAAACAGGCTATGCCCAAATAGAAAGAAAATAGACTAAGCATAAAAAATAGAGAGATATGAACTATCTGGCCTACCTAGAGACAATACCGAACACTGAAGCAAAGCCATACAGAATACTGCGACGTCAAATATCCATTAGATACTCACCTAACTAGACTAAGGCACTACGCAGTAGCGTAGCAGGGCTTAGCAGACTAGCTGAGCGAGGTTTGGTCCGTGAGGCTATTGATGACGATTAATTAATCTACTAGCTATTATAGAAGAGCCGTGTTAAGCGAAAAGCCATTCTCCCTAAATAATTTTTCATTAGCTACCTCCAAAATATTGGCCGGGGTAAACTGAATACAATGTTGTTATATATTTAGGCAGTGTTACACGCAGAAAACACAAGGGCTTACCTACTACCAAATCCTATAATAACAGCTATCAGCCAAGCGTTCCTAAACACGACCACAAACATGTTTCGGTTTATAATTAAGACACGGCTTACAGAACTTTGTGATGTACGTTCTGGCGGGGCATAATGAAACTATAGTCTTACACGTTTAACTACGGCTGAAGAGAGGGGAAGTGGAAAAACTCCAGTGGATATTAAGGGGCCTCTTCGCTGGCGAACTATTATAGCTCCTCGCGGGCCGGCTTCGAAGGCATCTTGTGCGGTGCTGCCACTACTGGCTGTCTCGCGACCGACATCGCTCCTTGGAGGAACAACCGGTCAAGCTCCGCCGCAGCCGATTCTTCGTCGGGTTTCAGCCTCAGGAAGAATTGGTTCTGTACTTCTCGATCCCAGACCCAGCGATTCGTCCCGTTAGCCTCGACGTGGTTATACCCATACTCATTCCCGAACGTAAACAAATCCCCTAGTCCGTGGATGGCGTACAAAACCGTCAGAGGATCCCATGAAGCTCGCGACGTATTGTACGTGTAGTATATGTACGCCATTCGCACCGGGTCTGTCTCGGGTGCTTCAGCCATGAACCGTCTGCCCGACTGCACGTGTTTTCCGACCTCACCGCCGAGAAAGACCATCCGCCCCTCCCAGTTATTGACAACATGTGCGGAAAGACTTGCATTGGAGCCCCAGAAGTTGTATCCATAGCCTGAGGGATAATCACCACCCATAATGACTAGCTCTGAGACTTTCTGCGCGACGAGCTCGGGACCAGAAAGCTGGGAATACGAATCCGCAGTCGAGTTCAATAGTCCCGAGAGCTTGTCCTCCGGTTTCAGAGAAGTGCGGTAGTAAGGTATGGACGAGCGTAACTCACGTTGTCTAAGAACCCAATCGACGCAATCGTCACACTGCCGTCCTCGGCCTCGGCAAGCACCTTTCGGTACAGCGCAACGGGATCCCAGGCCTCCTCGGCATGGCCCCAGGGTAGGCTCCCGCCAGACCAGTGGTACGCGACCTTGCTCGTGTACTCACCTAGCTCGTAGTGCCAACTATCGAAGAAGGTGTTGTTGGCCAACGGACGGCGGATCCCGATTGGGACCTCGGAACGGCCATAATGCGCCAGGATGGCGGATGCCGCAAGCGCCGAGAACGTCGACGGGTAATTGATATTGACGGCTAGCAGATCTACATCCGGCGATGTCGCTGCGAGAAGCAGGGCAGAGGCATCACTGTTTGCTTATAAGCCACGAATCTAAAATCGGGATGGGGCTTTTGGCTTTCCCCTAGGATCTAGATAAGCGCTTACTCGACATCGCTGAAAAGGTCGGTGTCGACGATGAGATTCTTCCCCGCGGCGAGTCCGATGGTGGTACTCGTTATCAAACGAATCGCTGCACGTGGCTTCATCTTGATCTTACATCGGATATCCTGGCTTGCGTGGTCAACCTTCGGGGAGAATGCATGTTTTTATAACCCTTGTTACACAGCCACGACAGGTTACCAGATTCGCTCTCACGCCTAACCAATGAGCGCGCATGAAGGATGACCATGATTAATTAAATTTCCGGTGTAGATAAATACTCAACGGGAAAAGATAAACAGAGACGAAATGTCAATTAATTGAAGTGCATGCTAGGATAATACCAAAATTCCCCCTATCATATCCTAGATAGTACCTTTTTCAATAATTTTTTTTTCACGTCGAAATTTCAAGTTCTAATTATATCTCTCCACAGGTAATCTTGCATACTTGTTTGTTCTCGGGAAAATTGAGCATGGTAAGCACTGTAAACTACTAGGAAGGTAGACTACAGAGTACCTACCCAGGTAGATCTACGTTGACAAGCCGGGTTGAGCCCCACTGGTGTTCTCTAGGTACTGTAGAGATGTTGCCCCTCCATACCTCACTACAGTACAGCGCCCCGGACCTCTCTAGGATGCTTATCCATCTATCCAGCATCAAGGCCAACTTTTACCTCTCTCTCGGACACGATAACTATAGCAGCTGTGCTCAGAAAGTATATGACTCCACCTCGAAACCATTGCGCCCAATCCCTCACGAATCCGGCCGAAGCTCACACAACACACCCAACACATACAACCATACCTAGCCATACCTACCTCTCCAACATGGCGACCCCGCCAACGGGCCAACGGACGCCCATAAACCCCATCACATCGCCGACGGAGCCCTGGCCGAGCCCCGCGCACCTGGCCTCGGCGACGCAGACGTACCGCCAGGGCGCCTTCACCATCGCGAGCCGCAAGCTGCCCATCTCCAGGGCCGGGCCGATCGAGGCGCTGGAGCGGGACCTCGGGATCCCGGCGCCGGAGATGATCTTCGGCGACAACGCCGTGAGCGTCGCGCACGCGCCCACGGGGTGGCGCGTCGCCTTCACCGCGCGCGACGCCCTCGACGCCGTCGGCAAGACGGGCGAGAACATGCTCCGCGTCGCCTACGCCGGCGCCTGGAGCGCCAGCCGCGAGCGCACCACCGCCGCCGGCATCCGCGAGGTCGTGAGGCCGTTCGACTGGAGCTACAGCACCACGTACAAGGGCACCGTCTCTGTCGATGTCGCTGGGTCCGGGGCTGAGGGTGACGCCGCAGCCGAGAGCACGAGCACGAGCACGAGGAGATGGGACTTCGCGCCGACGGACCAGCCGATCCCCATCGAGCTGCTCAAGCGGCGCGACCCCATCCGCTTCTTCGACGACGTCATGCTCTACGAGAGCGAGCTAGACGACAACGGCATCTCGGCCCTCAGCGTGAAGCTGCGCGTGCACGACGAGCGCATGCTGCTGCTGTGCCGGCTGTACATGCGTCTCGACAACGTCGTCTGCCGCATCCGGGACACGCGCATCTACGTCGACTTCGCCTCCGAGGTCGTCACGCGCGAGTACACGGCCAAAGAGGCCAGCTTTGACGATGTCAAACAGGTGCGTTGGGCCGTGATCTCTTTCTTTACTCATGTCATGAAACGGCCCGGGCAGATTCCATACCGTAGCTATTTTATATTCGTATATTGCAGTCGATGTGAACTAACCAAACTAACACCCTCGTAGAAACTTTTGATATCTGGGCTACGACCTGATGAAATCACCATCGCCTTGCGAGACGCGAACCGTGTTGCTGAAGTTCTGCCCGTAGTCGAGCAGACCCTCGAAAGTGTTTCGCTAGCAGCATAGAGGCCCGATTCTTCTCTTTCCCAATTATTTGAGCTAGCCTCGTGGAATAGCGCGAGAGCTCAACGGGAGATCGATAGCCCGGGCTCGACAACGCTAGACATCTAATACATGTGAGTCTGTAGGTAAACTAATAGTCACACGAGAGACGACGATCCGACTGGGAGGTTTCGTGCGGTAACCGAGATACGACGCGTCATCGGGTCAAGGGAAATACAAAAGCAAAATCTAGAAGGATTTGGGAAAGAGGTTTGTGGTATTGAGTATAATAGCAGGTAAACAAGCTGCAAACCCCCTAAACATATCTAGGTATGTAGCCCTCTTAGCCAATCCTAGCTTCACGCCTCGCCAAGCATATAATTCAACAGCTAACCCCTTGATAAAGACGTAAAAGGCTCATCATCATCGTGCCATAAACAAGACCACGTTTTTTTTCTCCCTTTATCCCAGATCACACCTCTTAATACTGCTCCAAAACTCAACTATCGAGCATCTACCGGTGAACTGCTTCGCGTCCTCTCTTCAAACGAGAGTTCCCACTGGTCTACTTCCTCAAACTTGCGCACTGCATTCTTAAGCTCTTGTCCCAGCCTCTCCACGAGCATCTGACTATCCTCTTCGCCCAGATCGGCGACAGAGTTACCCGCATCATTGGCCTCCTCTTCATCTTCATCCACGTTTTCCTTGTCGGACAGCCGGCCGTAAGTTCTTGATATGCGCTTGTTAGAGCCTTGCGTGGGTTTATCTTTGTTACGGGTGAGTACACGCGCTTTTACCGCAGCCTGGTTCTGGGCATTAATTCGAGATGCTGGGCGTCGTCTCGTACGGACGTCTAAATGCGCAAGCTCATCGTCGCCCTCACCTAGGCCAGAAATGTCGACTTCAGCTTCCGACTCATCTTCGCCTATATCAAAAACATCGTCTCCACCCCTCTGTCGGCGACGTGGTAGCAAGCCAGTGAGATCAGCCGTAGTCACTTTACGCGGTGGCTTGGGTGCCGCTTTTCGTTTTGGCTTAGTTACTCGCGTGGGCGGAGGCGAAGACGAATGGGCGTAATTAGGAGAGTGTGTAAGGGAAGGCGGGGATGACATATCCGAGACGTCATCAGCTGGACCAGGTGTTTGTCGTAGCACTGTTGGCTGTCGTGTACGTGCTTTGGGAATAGCCTTTAGAGGGGGCCAAAGTTCTTCGTCGCTTTGTGACGAGTCACTGCTGAGAGGGGGAGCCATCAGTTCGGGGTCCATGGGAGGTGCAACAGGTGTTGATGGTGCTTGTCGTGGTAGTGGAGGTGGTGATGATAGGGGAGAATCTTCATCTGAAGCTGGCTGCTCAATTGATTGGCGTATAGTGTCATTAACTTCAAAGGGAGATGATCGGACACGTTGTCTATGACTTTCGGTAGATTTTCTCTTGCGGGACTTCGCACTTGATGTAGGCTGTGCAGGCTCCGCTCCTCCAGAACTCCTCTTAGAGCGTCGCAAAGGAGTAGATTCAGCCTCAGGAGCAAACCCATCTTCATCAAGTCCTTCTTCGTCTTCGTCATCCTCCGAGTCCTGCTCAGGTTCGGGACGTTGCGCTCTTGGCTTCTGGGCAGTACTGAGGATGCTGGGCTCTCGCGCCCTTCTCTTGAATACGCCAAAATTGAGGGTGGAGCTGAAGGCAGCAGGAGTATTGGGCCCTGTCCTGCTACTGGGGCGAATAGGCCCGTCATCGCGACTGAGAAAACTGCCAGCACGTGGTCGCCGTCTAAATTGAGAAACGGACAGGGTAGATGTCTCAGCAGATCGGTGAGCACTGGCATGTCCCACCGTCCCCACGGTGGTATTAAGGTCATCGAACATAGAGTCGTCGAGATCCAAGCCGGATAGGTCTGTAGGCCGACTGCGCAAAGGCGTCGCCTTTACGCGTTGGCTTGGACCAGGAGAACCGCTTGAGCCCTGTACAACTTCTTCTCCTCCCTCTTCATCTGAGTTGTCGGTTGATGTTATATTCTGAAGCCTTTCCATAGCAGCATCGCGCCTCTGTTGCGCTCTGTCCAGTGCCTTCTGTTGTTGAATCGATCCTGCGGAGATAGTCCGGGTGCGCGTTGACGTGGTATCACGTAATGACTTGCGTCTCGCTGCGGCTCTTTCTTTTTCGCGATCGCTTACATCGTAAATATCAGAGCTTGGGGCGCTAGATTGGGCCTCATTCTCAGGCTCAGACGCCAATTTTGCCGCTGGCGCAGCATTGGCGTTTGTTGCTTTGGTTGAGCGCGTCCGCGCTGGTCGAGAGATTTGAGGTCGTGGCATCGCGAAACGCTCTGCTTTAGTATGGAACGGGGATTGAAAGTCTCAGAGGAATTGCAAAAGGGCTAGATTCCTTCAAAACTCATTGCAGTACTAAGGAATACTGACGGTAGTATGTTATGTTGCGACTGCGTTGAGTTATGAATGCGCATGCCGTGGGAGAGGAGGGAAACAAGTCGGGGTGGTGGGGATTTGGTAGAAAGCACGCTACACAAGCTCTTGACGCGTCGAAGCTACAAGCGTGTTTAGTGCCCTCTCGCAAGGTTGGGTTAGGTACCTAGGTACCTAACTTGCCCCGCTCACAACAATACAGTGTCCCAAGTAGCCTACGTGATAGGTAGGGAGCGCCCCCTAACCAATTAGGTACCTAGATTAGCACCAACTTTATAAGAAACTACATGTACCTCGTGAGTGATGCCTTTAGGATTGGTGTATATATCGATGCACCTTTAAAGTTTATCACGATTATCAATGATCTCATTGCTTATACCATCACGTTATAAATGAGGAAGATATATGAGTAACTAGGCTGGGTGCGAGACACTTCTATGAGATGATTGTTTGAGAGAGTATAGGCACGTTACGTTTATCACACCAAGCGCCTGATGACTTGACTCCGAATTCTAGTGAATTTATAGACGCAATTATATATAGATATCGCGACCGATCGTGTATATTATCATGAACTGCCTAAAAATAAGTCCGAATCTCAAAAGTTACAGAGTATAAGTGACATACGTGCGCGGCTAGGAGTCCAAGGGAATATAACGTCTAATCTCACTAAAGCTAAATCTGAGGTATTCCCGAGTTGCTCGCGCTCATGAGCCAACCACTTTGTAGCGGGTGATTATCTTTTTCCGGTCTCATAATCGTAATCAGATAATTTATATTCATGAGTTAATCATTGAACCTTACATAGGCGGCTGTGTTCTGCCGAATTCTTGCCCCAAGCTAACCCAAGCTACTTTTGCCTCACAATAAGCCCAACGAGATGAAAGCGCTATGGCTAGACATAATAATATCTATTGAGAAGTACAACACGCGTAATGAATACCAACGCGTCATCTAGTGTTGTATTCAAGTAAGTCGGCAAGTTCAAATAGAGATTGGAAAGAATCAAGAGGCGTCTCTAGACCTAGCTTTACGTTACATCGTTGTATCGCTTGTGTCGCCTCAGCTCTCCAACTTCAAGAGCGGTTATGAACACGCGTAATTATAAACAGTATGATTGACGAGCTCATGTTATGTGAATACGATAATCAATACTGTATGCGCTAGATCTTCTCCTGCTCTCATCGGCGAGAGACTAACATAGTATCAGAGCGTGGATGCATGCTACATCATCTCAAGAGCACTGTATCATATTAGAGAATAGCCTTTCTCTCTATCTTTCTCACTCAATGCAAACGGTTTAATAGGTTTATAGGGGGCGCTTTCATGAGATGTTATTTATACTGCTTCTAGCGTCTTAACTTTATTTATGCGTGTGTATATATGTGCGTAAATGGTGAGTATATACCCTTCTATAGATGCTCATGGAAGAACTTGAGCGCAAGCGCATAGCCTCTCTCATACTCCGCCTTCACCCGGTCCTTCGTAAGGTCGGCACGGGCACTCATGAACCCGTGCAGCTGGTCCTCGAACCTCTCGACGTAGTGAGGCACCTTGAGGCTCTTCTCATACTCCTCCACGCTCTCCGCCGTCTCGCCCTGCGACGCAAGCAGCATGGTGGGGATCTTGACACGCGCGCCATCTTCGGCGTCGATCCGAGCCGGCGACGTCTGCACCGCGGCCCTGAACAGCCCCGGCTCGTCGCCCGCGACTATGCTCGCCATCTTGCCGCCCCAGCAGTAGCCCATGATGCCCCAGGCCTTGATGCGCGGGTTCACCTTCTCCGCCGCCCGCAGGAGGCCCGGCAGCTTCGGGCGGTGGAGGGACCACTGCGCGTCCTTGAACCACTCGGTGACGATGGCCTTCTGCTCGTCGGTGGTGGGCGGGTACCACTCCATGCTCGCCGGCTTCCCGTTAAAGAAGTCCGGCATGAAGATCTGGTACGGCTGCTCCGCGTCTCCCGCTGCCAAGATGTCGGCGCCTTGGAGGATCTGCGGGAAGAAGCCGAAGATGTCATACGTGGCCAAGATGGCCTTGTCGGCGTCAGCAGGACCCGTCACGTCTTCATTGCGCTTTAATTAGACTATATTTGAAGACATCTGATAGCTCGGCCTGCTTACAAGTTCTGAGGCCATCTAGGTCAATGTACCGACCCTTGGGTTCATACCCCTCACTCACTACTGGCGGAATCCTATATTTATCTAGTATCAGGTTGCTGCTATTTCTAGGTATTTGACTCTCCAGAGTCTTACCTGCAGCACGCCTCGCTATGTTTCGACATCTTGACTCTCTAAAATAATGGCCTTCGGTCGAGTTCATTCAGGGTCCGGTTTTAATTTGAGCCGGTGATTCCGGATCCCGAGGACGCTGCTTATGCACAGAAAATATTTCTATCTACTGGCCAGTCACTTATCTAGTCTCACTTTGACGTGGGGTTAGTGTCTCCAGAAATATGTCCAATCGGAGAAGGGAGAGACACGCACCATACCCTGCGATAAGATACATAAGTGTAAGTACTCAATATTACAAAATTTACAAAAACCCACCTGCTTCTCGCTCGCCCTTACGTGCTAGAATTGTTGAGATGCGTGTAAGTCAGCGGTATTGAATTGTGAATATGTTGAGGGTCAATCAACCCGCATGGCCATATATCTGCACCTCTCTCGCTTGAGGTGAGGGGCGAAAAGGCGGGATAGGTGAATGATAACCGGACTGCCTTGCATCTGCAAAGATTGGGCATCTGATGGATTGTAGAGATTTTCTACTACCCCTGGCCGGGAGTAGTACGCAGTATACTGGAGGTTGCATCGAAGTAACCTTAGCGTAACCTTCAAGTACTCTTCGGTAGACGTTGGTCCCAATGTGTAATATAGTGCCTTGCAGCAACCAATATCCGCTTCGGAGGTTATGATTAGTGAAGAAATGTAAGAGCACTATGTTATTGTGACCCTAGTTCTCTCGTTTGCCGTAAGGCGAACAGGTTAGCCCTCTGGTTTTGTCTGCTCAAAAATCATCATCCGCGTGAGCAGTTTTTGTTTCAGTCCGCCTAGTTCTTCATCCACACCGTGTACCTTTTCCTCATTTCTATTGTTATTATTATTTTTACATTAGCGAACTAATTAGTCTATGTCGGTGCCTCAGAACCGTCATCGAGGATAATACGCTCTTGCGGTAGTCAGACACCTGGTGGGGAATTCCCTATACGAAGACGTATATCGAAAAGACTACGAACATGATGGCGCCGATGCACTGCGTATGTTGTGTACAAGCCACTGGTGTAAGCTAGCGTCCCTCGCTTCGCTTGGGATGAGTCCTCTCACCAACCTCCTATGGTTGGAAACCGGGTAATATAGGTCAAGGGAGAAACATCTTACCATCGGGGAGTGTGAGTAGTTGCGGTGGCGTGATTCCAAAAACGCGGCACTAACCGTTCGGAATAAACATTCGATATAGACAACCATCACGTAACACATGAGTTTTGAGCCCTACGCTGTAGGTGTTCGTGCCGGGCCGGCTGGGGTGACTCAGTCTAGGTAACGTTGGTATCGTTGACGGCGGTCAAAGGAAGTAGAAGTTAGGTTGAAAGGGATGTTCCTGGACACCTATGCATAGTGCTCCCTGGCTAGACTATGGCATCTTTTTTTTTACTACTCTGCCTGATTGCTTACCGCTTTAATAAGCCACGCGTCCATTATAAACTCGTTAACCATGTTTCCTTGATTTTCCAAGGATTAGTATTATGTAGTGCGGAACAAAACTATGTCCATACTTAGGACATATCTGTCATATTAAAGGCTTCTGATATACAATCTGCATTGTGTTCTCTAGGTGTTCCTTGGAGCTAGGGATAGAAGTACTCTTAATACGTATATAGTATTAAACAATACTACTATTGCTGGTTCTCTCCTCTAGATCGAGTTATTACAGCGCTATATTTGAACCGGATTCTAATATTTCTGGAAAGATTATAGCTGAGTACTATTGTAGAATACTGGGCATTTAGCACCCCTCCTAAGTTTGTGGTGTTATGTATGTGGCGTCGGTTTTTGAGACATTGACAGGACTAGACGGCTGGCCTGATGATATTCTGCGTCATAGTCCTTGGTCATAGTTTCCTTAACACTTGACAACTCGCCCATTTACCCCCTTGCAGTGTAACCAAGGCAGAACCAGGGTCACCCTTTCAACACTAGTGATATAGCCGATATATGATAGATCATATTCGTGAGTGGGATATCTCCATTGCGAGGTTTGCAACCACAGCCTCACAAGAAGGGTTGTAACTTGCGAGCTGCATCTGCAGACTAGTCGAGAGTGGTTCCCCTGATAAGTGGGACTCCTTTGTGGTCGGTTAAACAGTAGGAGTAACACAGAATTATACAATGACGCGGGCGTGTTGTGTGTTCGTTGAGCTTCTTATCATCGAAGAGGAATTACCTCTCTGTGGGGGAAACTTGAAGAAAGGCGAAAAGGGGGCACAACATACTACCTGGACGGAGAATAGGAGAGCGGATGAAGAAAAAGGCATAAGCCGAGACAACAAGGAGAGTTTGTGCTACTCCACTCAGAAAAGAATAATATAACTAACGCTAGATAGTAGTCTCACAGCCGTGGGCTTAATTACAGCTCATGAAGATGTCTCCTCGGGGATTGTGAGACAACTCTCTCGACAGTACGTAGGACCATTGATGCGTGTCCTTGTGACCTCGAGTCCTCGCTTCGACATCTCGCAGACGACGTACAGGGGTGGCTGGAGGGCGTCCACAACCACCCCCCGCGGCTGGACACGAGGTATTTCGATCGACTCGAGACTCTCTATCATCGACACACAGGCGCAGAAGATTGGCTGAAAGTCTCGAAACTGAAACCTGCAGAGTGCGTTTAAACGTTGTTTGCCACACGGGGCCTTGCATTTGTCCTCCTAGATTGCTTCCAGACCTCACCCCTTGAATTAGCGGCCTGTAGTTGCCACAAAGTCTGAGTGCTTCACCACTAGACATATTGAATACCTATCAGCCATATCACGGCTCAGGGGTTGTGTGTTATAGTACTTAGACGATCTTTCGGATCTCGGGGTGACACTTGGGTTGCTACTGATAATCATGAGTATGTTGCTTGCACCCCCCCGACTAGCACGAAGAATAGGGGGTGAAGATATCTACTTTCACGATCATTTAGATATAACATAAACCAGCGTATAAACTGTAGCATGTAAACAGAAATAAGGAGGCACAAGCTTACCAGTGTTTGTAGCAGTGCTCAGAATATAATCTGTAGGTATGTATGTAGTATCTATAGAAGGTAAAGAATTAAAAGCTACGTATTTACTGCCTACCTAAGCCTACCTAGGTATGTATTCGGTTGGTGAAAGCGGCCGGCAGCATACT
The DNA here is from genome assembly GCA_038501195.1 of Nemania diffusa. Classification (NCBI taxonomy): domain Eukaryota; kingdom Fungi; phylum Ascomycota; class Sordariomycetes; order Xylariales; family Xylariaceae; genus Nemania; species Nemania diffusa. Next base: position 4,105,664 of record JBBPUQ010000003.1, read on the forward strand.
GCGTGCAGCTCACCGCCTAATTGATATGCATGCAAACCGGGTATCTACAAGTAGTTGTCATAGGTAAAGAGATACGTGGCGACTTACTCCATATAGATAGTGACATCACAGTGTATTTATTTCCCCTTCCTCAGTATTACGAACAATCCTAGCTCTGTCTCTCCTCCATCTACGCACCAATCTCCTTCAGTTTTCTAGCAAGTACCAGTACTCGTCTAGGGCCATGGCACAACAGTCAGTCACAATCCAGTCCTGGGAGGACAAAGACCACTTTATCTCCTTCAGCGACGCACCTGGCCAATGGGAAAAGCCCAGCATACAATCCAATAAACACTCTTGTCTGCTAGGCGAGATCATCCAAGCCGATACCTTCATCCGACCTCGCCTAGTATGTCGTGATGTGAATAGTCGGCAATTTGTCGTTGCTTTCTATCCGGACAACGAGGCCGAGATGCCGCGTCTGCAGAGCGGCTTCAAGGTTGGCCATACTATCGCCATCTTCTACCCCGTCAGTCATGGGTTTCTAGATGGATCGGTGGGCATTAGAGTAGAAACACCAGACAAGGTCTTGGTATGGTTTATGCCGTTTTATTGTACTATAGAATATTTGCATACAAGTTTTAGTTACTGAAAGCTTGTTAGATCATACCCCTCCAGCTTAATGACGTCTTGGCCATGAACAAAGAAGTCATCGAGTTTGTGAATCGAGATGGCACACCTAGGAAATGCCACGGTTGCGGTCAGACTAGGGACAGGTTCGATAAGTGCGGCCGATGCGAAATGTTCTATTATTGCAACCGAGTATGTATACAAGTCTTCCTATAGGGTGTGTCGCACTATATGCAGGTGGCTAATATCCCGTAAAGGAATGTCAGGTGAAAGGGTGGGATACCCATAAAAGATATTGTAGGTCGCTGAAGGACAAGAATGTAAAGAAGATGTTGTTACTGGACTACACTACTATAGATAATGGTGCAGTCTCGTTTCATTAAGGATACCTAGGTAGTCATATCGATGTATGAAATGGCGACATGTAGCGAGAGGGACTGGCACGGGGAATACCTGAGCGTAGGCGTCTACGCATCTGCTTAAAACATCTATCTCGTGGAGCTGCTATGCATGATTGCTTCACCTGAATAAAAATTATTTTTTTCGAGGCAAGGAGGTTGAATTAATACCAAGGGGCGAATAATTATGAATATGTTGGGTACCTCCTTTAGCCATGCACAATAGTGATGTGTCACGAAGAACGGGCTGGGCTTAAATTAATACACACATATTATTCGCATGGAAAGAGGGTATCATTTCTCATTAGTACGACCGAAGTTCCTGTAGATCCCACAGGTAGATGTATAGTCTAGAGATGTAGATGATGTACAAAGATATACAAGGTTGAATCGTACAGTAGGAGAGCTAGTAGAGCTCAACTAAAAATGATTAAGTAGATACTAGATCAGCGCTTGGCCCATATACATGCTCTCCCTGACCTCAGCGACGATATCGCGCCGATCATCCTTGCCTACTAACACGACGCCTCGTCCTCGTCTTCCCATACGTCCAGCGCGGCCTAGACGGTGGATAAAGTCAATAGTCGTATGAGGAACATCGTATAAAATGACATGTCGAACGGCTAAGGTGTCGATGCCGCGAGAAGCAAGATCGGTAGCTACGATAACTTTAGTGTTGGGAAGCCATCTTCTGCCCCGTCCGGCGGCCGGCTCTGCAGAACCAGCCTTAGCTGTCATAGATTCAAGGGAAGTAAACGACGCTAGCATCTCTGACTGGCGTTGCTCTGCCGTATCACGATGGAGCGCTACGGCATCGATGCCTTTGGAGACGAGGAACTCGGCGACCTCCTGAGTTTGTTCCCTCTCGTTCACAAATACCATGATGCGCTTGATGTCGATCTCATCGGGTACAGATCCTTCGTGACGAGCGGCGTCCTTGCCAATAGACCAGATAGCGTCAGCGCAGGCTAAACTTTTGTTGTTACGATACGGATCTTTTGTCACATCGATAACACCAAGCTGTACACGGCGGGGAATGGCATGCAGGTTTGGGGTTGTGATACGAGTCATAGTTGGAAATTCCCTCTCAAGATAATTATCCAGTCGCTTAGGGATGGTAGCGGAGCAGAGGATGATTTGTTGAGTTGAGGGTAGTGCACGATCTAGGATGGCCGTTGTCACCGGTGAAAAGCTGCGGTCCAGAAGGGAGTCCGCCTCATCGATGACTAAATGGCTAACTCGAGACAAAATGTTAGGGTCTGAATCGGCCATGGATGAAAGCAGATGCGGTGTGGCCACAACAAGATCAATGCCTCTGGGCGAGTACATAGAGCTCTGTATGACCTTAGCAGACACATTAGCCGAGAATAGAGAGGCCTTGAATTTGACGGCATGCGAAAGAGACTTTGCGACGGCCCCGACTTGATCGACGAGTTCGGCCGTAGGAACAAGAATGACAATTCTAGGGCGTGCCGTCGTCGGGTGGGGCTCGAATTCGCGAGGTCCTGTGTATCCAGGCTCTTTCATTGCCGCCGACTGCTTCTCAAACGCCTCACGATATGCAATAATCGCAGTGTCAGCAGCCTCCGCTTCCTTTAAAGCATTGACCGCTGGAAGCAGGTAGGCAAGGGTCTTGCCCGAGCCAGTTTCAGCCGCTAGCAGGAACTCCCGCCTTGTAGGCTCAGAGACTTTTGAAAACCTCGATCTGCGGCGACCCATCTCCTGGCCTAGCAATGCTGGTATGGCCAATCGCTGGATAGGTGTGGGCGTGATGTCCACCATTCCTTTCAACGCGTCGTCCGCGAGGGCAGTTCTAACTGAGGGTAGGAAGTTGAACTGGTCGAAGGATTCCAGGTCGGCCACACTCGCCTTTGCCCGGGTTCTCTGCCCGTAAGGTATGGATGCGAGGGAGCCCTGCATCTTCATGGCTTTTGTCCGTCGATCATCCCTCCTATGTCTGTCGCCATTTCTGTCACCATTTCGGTCGCTACGGCCGAAGCTTCGGCTAGTGCTTCTGTAAGGTTGCCTCGGCGCATCTTCTCGTATCTTCGTGAAGGTCGTCTGGTTCATGCCACCGAAAGGTCCCTCTGATCGCCGGGGCCTATCGCTGTCACGGCTGTCGCGATGATCTACATCTCGTCTCGGGGGGCGAGCTACACGATCTGAGAGCACCATGCGCGAGGGACTAGTCCTCGTTCGGCCGGAGAAAAGTCGCTGGGCGGCCCATGGTTGACGTGCGCTTTGGGCGAGCGCCCGTGTCGTAGCCATGAATAAACAAGACGGACATATAGGCCTTGGAGCGAGCGCGCTCATCATTGCAGATTCAAAACGAGCTGCTACAGACATGCAGACTAATCAATGGCTATCCAACGAACGTGGTTGGTTGGGTAGCACACGGACGTCGAGCTGCGCTGTCGGCTGTTTTTCTGGCTTCGAGAAAGTTTCTGCAAATTTGCGGATATGGTCTGCTGTGCTGTACAGTGTGGTAGGTACTGTATTTAATAATTATTTATACTATACAGATTTAAAAACCCTTCGATACGCGCGCTAAACATGTAACTAGGCTCGTTAAAGACTAGATCATCTGTGCTTGGCTTCCTAAACGGGCAATTTCTTCTTAAAAGTACTTTGTAGGAAAGAGACTATTTTCAACACGGAAGAGCCGCAACGATCTCAGACGTACATAGTTTCTACATACTTGCCTCGAGCAAATGCCAATCACAAGTGTGTAATTGCTACATATTCCATATTCAATGTGTAGTGAAATTTTGTATTGACACCAGTGTGTGCCTTTATCATGAGGCGTCCTTTTTTTTTTTTTTTTTTTTGGGATCGGTTATCTTGTACGTGTAGTGTATTCTGCAGCTTTTTGATAGTTGATCGCAAATTTCAAGACCTTTCATTCTCGCTAGCACCAAGGTAGAGAAACATGCCTGAGCATCGCCGTCGACGCATCGACGCCACCATATACTGCCGGCCTAGCTTCGGTGACATCCCGTCAAAGCCTCCCTTCTATAGTGCGCTGTAATGTCTCAAGCAACCTTCCGGCATGTTCGGCCCTATACCGAAGACTCGGGAGGTCAGGCTACCATTCCGCTGGGTAGCACAGGCTTCGAACCCCAAGGGTCCAAGACAGCTGAAATCATGCCATGAACCATAGTGATAGCTATGTATATAGACACTTATTCAATCGTCTTGAGACTTGCACTTGTCTAGCTGATAACTTGTCACAGGTGAGACATGAAGCGCATAGTCTTCTTCAACTGTCGCGACATACTTACTGCTATACATAACTTCGACGCAGAAAAAGGCAAGAAGAGCCTTCATACGAGCCGGCGCTTGTATACCGCCCCCAATCATGCCGGAAGTAGCCACAGGCAGGCAGAGACAGGGGTAACAATGTCTTAGATCTCCCCGATCCTGCACCACAAGACTAGAATCGTTAGCTTTAGTTGTGGCTGAAATCAGACCGCCAGAAGATCAAATGTGACAATTTCGAAATCCAAGTGTACCCGCTTGTGCGCTTGGCTGCTCGTACTTAGTAAGAGTTTAAACTTCGTATTTACAAGAGTTGTCCGTCTCATATGTCACGTCCCAATCCTAAAATAGCGCTAGTCAAACCGATCGGAGTGTTTTGAAGTGGAACGGGCCTCAGCATCGTCTGAACTCACTATTTAAGGCTAAAAACAAAATCTTGAAATCTTCTCCAGAAGCACCTTTCTGAATACTAGCGTGAGACTGCCGATTATGCAAATACGTTGCAGCCTTGAAGCGAGAAGCTAGCCCCGCCATTAGAAAAAACATACCTAGTTCAACTCGATTCTGCACAGTGATATTGACCGCGGGTGGATATCTTAAAGGGGCTGATAGATGGAATCTTCTTTAGGCGGTCTAGTTCATGTCAACTGAACCTGTGACAGCTACAGTTCTCTGGTTTCAAACTAGCGACGGTTGAATGCTTTCTACCTAGTCTAAGTATGTGCAGTCTAGGCTTATTCTGTATTGAATTTTGATTTGCATCAGTTAGAGGTGAATTGATCGTCGTCCCTAGATTTTCAGATCACCATCAAAGATCCACGAATGGGCTAGAGGATCTACAAGTGCGGATGTGCGGGACCTACCGATTTTCAGAGGGTGGCTGGGGATTGGCTAACTGGCTCCAATTGACTAGAGCGATGTTACACTCCGGTGGATATTTCCCTAAACGGGCTTACGTGAAACTCGAGGGGTTTGACATTGTCCACTACCTACTGCCTATTCGTACAGAATCATTTACTAAGTATGGCGGCAATGAGTAATATAACTGTACGGCGTTGTTGTAAGTATTGGGGATGGCCGCTATGGAGACTACTCCATAGTAGAGGCCCATCTATCTAGAAGTCCCTTGTCTGTCGGAGCTATGCCTCGCTAATCGCAAACTACATAATCGACAAAAATATAAATAACCCAATATATTACAAGGTATAGAATTATTGCCTTGCATACGTAAGATGATGATAAACAAATCCTAGCAGCATAGACTCTGAGAGCTGAGAGCTGCGTATGCCGTGGATCTACTATTGAACAGCATAAGCTTTCTTGTCCTAGGAGATCAGACTTGGCGGTAGTATTCTCCTGGTAATTGGGTGGAAAGCTACCTATACAATGGTTATTAACAGAGCGCTCCATAATTTTCTCGCCTGCATCGAATCAATACAATTCTACTTACCTACTTACGTAAGAACGCACTGTCAGAGTACAGTAGTTGATCTTCTAATAGCCTACCTAGTAAAACGTTTCGAGTTTTTGATACTTGGGCTATCCAGGTATATAGCGGACGAAAATGCCTATTCCGTACATATTGTACCTGGCAACCCCTGACTAGAGCCTAGTCGGCCAAGGCCTTGAAACTCGCTACCCCGGATTTAGGTGATCCACATTGCATCAGATCTGCTGAAATGCTACCGCTTGCTCTGCTACTCGCTAAAGGACGCGCATGGCGGCCAGCATCACGAGCTGTCTCGACCCCAGACACGGCCCCATGGCCCATGATGTGGCATACTGCGTAGTCATGTTTTGTGCCTTGTCGCAGATGAAAGGGACACAAGCGCCTAAAGACAATGTCACAGTCTAGTCTACAAGTAATGATCGCGATTGCATTCAGTCTATAAAGTGTTCCCTTCGCCTCCCTTTGAGACCAATCTTCTTCTCATCTCATCACATTATCATTCAAACTCAAGCACTTCGCTTCCTCTTTTCCTCTTTTTTTATTCTGCTTCTTCAAATTCGTGGCTGGTTTCCACATTTTTATCATCACGCCTAGTCGCATTTGTATAAAATAACCTTCTTTTTACTTCCTCAAAAATATTCCCTATAAACCGCAATCATGCAGTTCTGGCACATTCTCGTTCTTGCTACCTCGGCCACCGCTTTGGTTCTGCCTCGCCACCACGCTGGCCAGAATGCGAGTAAGATAATCCTAAGCCTTGCCCGCATTGAGTAAATTCTGACGCTACTAGATAACGGCAACGCAAACGCCGTAGCTAATAACAACGGCAACAACAACAACAACAATGCCAATAACAACGCCAACAACAATGCCAACAATGCCGCGGCCAATGCCAATGCCGCCGCTTGCAACAACAACGTGAGTCTTATATCCTAGGCCTTTGAGTACTCAAATAGGTTCGCTAACTTGACCACAGAACAAGCGACACCACGCAGGACAGAAGGCGAACGGAGGAAACAACAACGCTGCCAATGCCAACTGCAACTAAGAGATGGGAGTAGCAAGAGAACTACACAGGGGAGAATAGAAATATGTCTTCCTCGGATCGTTGCGATGTCGATGAAGCCTGAAATGGACCGATTTCGATGGTCGGAGGCGAAGACACTGTTAGATATTTCGGCAAGGAGCTCTGCTCACCAAGACGCCCTAATCTTTTTTGTATCTGGCAGACAAAGTGCGCATATAGGGAATAGAAAACGTGGAACCCAAAAATGTTCAGCGGCAGGATCGCTAGTGGTTGTGCGAAATGGGAATGTGATCGTGATATGTTGGTGTTGATAGTCGTTAGATGAATTGAGGGTAGCTCACTGTGCACTGCTCATCTAAGAGTTCCGTGCACTGGAAAGTATAATTTACTCAACGCCGCGAATTTTATGCTACGCGACTTGCACGTTTTATACGCACTTTATAGGTTTTAATAGCAACAGCCATGATAGTACAAGCAGGCTTATTTAATACATAATTAAAAAGGCTATTAAATAACGCCGGTTGCATTATCAAATATCTAGGTTACAAGATCATTTTTTAGCTCGCAGTAAATAGGGCTGCGTAGTTGTAATAAATCATTTTTACCTCGCAGTGCACAGTTCATCTATGCCTTTAAATGCCCACTTAGCACAATGACTTGAGGTAGGGTGACGGGGCCGAGCTTTATTTGCATACCTAATAAAACTATGATCTAAGCTTGATTCTATACTCTTATTAGATATATATAAATAAGCTTGGCCCCACTATTCGACTTTTAAGTCACTGTGTCACTGTGTCACTGTGTCGAGTTGGCATACAAAGGGATAGACTAAGGAACAGAAGACGCAAAAAGTTGTTTCGGTAGGTACCTAGGCTTATTATGTTTAATACTACAGGGCAATTAGCTATTTATCGGGAGTTTAATTCTCTTAAACTTATACGTAGATAGGTAGGTAGGTACCTAGGTACAGAGGTAGTAGGTTAGCGTTTATCACGTGACCCGCTACTTGGCCGGCGCGGTCAAGTCAGCGAAAGTGCCTCGGCAACTTGCTTGAGATGCACTTGAAACTCTGTAATCGGTCCACAGAATACAACCCACAGAACCACCATCGACTTCATTTTAGATTAGGAGTTAGGCATGAGTTTCTAGCGATGCGATAAAACATAATGGTTTTGTTCTCACGGGTTTATACAAATTACACTGTCACCGCCACTACCCACCCAGCTAAGTCAGCCACTGTTTCGAGGTCGTTGAACAGCTGACACCTCACTCCTATTCCGCCTGTATTCGTGTAAGGCACGTAGGCGCCTCAGCTTTCTTGCCATTCTAAGAATATATATCGACATTACACATTTGTAGGGACTATTAGTCAAGTAGTTCCTGCTGGGTGCTCCCGATTTTAAACAGAGTTCTTGGTAAAGCCAGCCTACAAGATTATACAATCCACTGTTCTCCGACTACAAGGGCGCCACGTTGATTGAAATGTCCTTAGAGGTCATATATGTGGTTCGCCACGGGGTAAGACTTTTTCATAACGACAGTCGAGGCTGACGATGGTGGCTTTGGGGGCCAAGATATTCCTGTGGGGTTTTGACCTTAGAGCCTCTCCTTTGAGATTGAGCCCTTTGATAGCTATCGCCTCGCATAATGTAACTGAAACATAAGCTTACTTTTTCTGCTAGTTTCGATCGTCATGGAGTGTTGATCATGTTACTGGCATCTACACTTCTTCTCTTCGATCCCCGACAGGCCTGCCGACAGATCCAGCACTCACATCCCACGGCGTTGATCAAGCTGATGAACTAGCTAGACATTTATTGGGCCTCAATCCACCAATAGACCAGGTTTACTCAAGCCCCTACTACAGGTGCTTGCAAACCATATCGCCGTTCATCTCACGCTGCAACTCGGGACAAAACAGGTCATCGTCCTCCAACAATGACGTGCCGCCTTCCCGTTTGAGCATCCGCGTGGAGTCAGGGCTGAGTGAGTGGTATGGGCGAGCACATTTCGAACACCCTACATCCGCGCCCCTATATGACCTGAATGTCTTGTTTGCCGATCTTGATGAGAATTACGTTTCCTCGCCTGCGCCTAGGCGCCATGGAGAGTCGATACCGCAGCTATACGAACGCACGGCATCCTGCATACATACAATTATTGCCCAGTGTGACCAGGAAGGCAAGAAAGCTGTCATAATTTCGACGCATGCAGCAGTTGTAATCGCTCTTGGGCGTGTGCTCACAGCAAAGATACCAGAAGATGCTAGTGTAGAAGATTTTAGAGCCTTCACGTGTGGATTGAGCGTATATCGGCGGCAAGGGGTTGATCAAGGCTCCTCTATCGATGCCACTACTGATAGAGCGGCTACGATCAGGGATCAAGTACCCAAGCCTGCGGGTCCACCCCGGAGATGCGGGCTTGGGTTATCCGGCCGCTGGAGATGCGAGGTAAACTCAGACTGCAGCTTTCTCTGTGGTGGCGAAGAGCGAGGATGGTAAGTTCCTCTCCTACATGTTAGATTGCTTCTTCTAGCTCTGCACTTCAGACTGACAGTAGTGAAAGGAGATTCTCTGGAGACGAATCATTCGTTGAAGTTGGCGGAGAAGGCTTGCTACTATCGACGTTAGAACCGCGCCCCAACAACGCCGTCGAAAAGGGCGAAGGCATTTCTAGCAGCGCCGGCATCCCTAAGCTTTAATCCTTGAGGAAGCCCAGTTGGTTCCAAGCCGCTTTCTGACTGCCTATTTATCGTCTATTTGCTGCAGAGAAGTGTCTAGTCTGTGTAACTCTAATAAGCCTCCCAATTCAGAATACAGGGAATAGGGCAGGGAACAGCCCTATCCATAGGGAATTGTGCAAAAGTACCTACCTCGGTAATACCAACCCGACTTTCTAGGTACTAAGCTAAGGATACGCCTCATAGAAAGTCCCCCGGTAGCCCCGATAGCCAGCCAGACCCTGGGTGGTTCAACTTGATAAATTCGTTGAAGAAATACATTGCAGGCCCTGTCAAAAGACCTCGTCAAGTATTTGCTAATATTCTTGACCCTAGAAGCGACGCCTATACCCACTATCGTCACTTCGTAAATCTGCTCAACAGCCTGTCTATAACGTGGACATAAATCAAATATTAGTACCACATTGAATAAAAAAGACACACTGTGGCAAATTAAGACACTAAATTTAATAAGGTACGTCACGGGGCTACCAAATGATACATCAATCTCTAACTAGGTAGATAATACCAAGCAGTGTCTCAGTGCTAGTGCAGGCTACGGTAATGAGAGCTTTTGATTACAGTGCACCCGATCTATCTTTCACTACGATTCCAAGGCCCCAACACCACGACCCCCTTTGCAGAATACACGGCAACGTTCTTCCGTCTACGGAGCCACATAAGTCGAAGAGGTATTGATTCGACGGTAAGGCTGGGGCGCAGACGGGTCTGGAGAACCCTGCATCCAATCGCCCACGCTCACGTCATGACTAGAATTGGGCAGGTACTTGGCCCTAGTCAGGTGGCGCTCTAGAGGCTCAAAATTCGGTGTACAAGATACAGAATACCTATTTATGTACAGCGTTTCTGGCTCATTAGCTGAATTGTGCATCATGTTGTTTAAACCCGCAAGGGGCAAAGAAGAAGAAAAAGACCGGACACCAACTAACACGAGGGGCTATCACTCCTTGTGCCCAACGAAGAAACTAGGGGGCTTGTGAAGTCTCCAGAAACGTAGGCCTGCAGATGCCATCGGCTTCTTCTATTCGGCCAAGGACCAGCACAGCGTCTTCGGACCTTCATATCCGAGTAATCCCTCGGGTGACACAGTCAAGACGGTCCGAGGGAGCACAACAACGGTTACCAAAGCATGGGATCCCATGGTCGCCGGTCGCACTACATGAATAACGGTCGGTAGTCACAGCCGTAAGGTAACAGGTTCTACGAGTGTTTATGCTTGGGAGATTACCTGGTATCTCTATTTAGAAGTAGGAGTGCCACAGGCGTGCTGCGCCCGCTTTTTCCAGGCTCGTCGGAGAATACATACTGTAGAGGTTCGATGTTGCTTTTGTGCCATGGCTGTCGATCACATTACACGCGTCCGATCGGTGGTAGTGGTATGCAGTCCATCTGCTAGCGTCGCATTGTATTGTATTTTTTTTTTCTCGAATAAATCCTTCAAACCTAACTAACCCATCATGTCTCATCTCCGGCTGGACCGAACGCTCGAGTCTGGGCCACGGTGCTCCCCCACGGCTTGCTCGGCCAATCAGCCGAACAAGATTCAACGACCTTAGGCGCCACCAGACATACACAGTTCTCACTCATAGATGGTTAACAGGGCAGTTCGCTTACAGTTAAACGCTCGTCTAAGTATGGTACTCTCGCTCTCAAATAGGTATGGTGTTTTCAAATGAGGCATGCGCCCGTCTAGGAGGACCGGATGTGGCGGACGGCAAGATGGGATGGTCTAAGCCCACACTCCTCGCCTTGGGGGATACATTCTACATACTATAATAGACACTCCTTGCCTTCCTTCTCGGACATGTGTCTTCTTCTCTTTCTCTCCCTCCTCCACCCCAACCACCACCTTGCATAGAGCATCCACCCTTTAGTCTATAATCCTGGCTCCTAACAGCCAATGACAGCGGCGTGTATGATCCGACGGATTGGTTGCACTTAAACCAGCGAGTAGGACATCACTGTAGGATTCTACTAGGTTCAGTAAGTTTAGTAGGTTAAGTAGATATACCAGACACAGTACAAAGGTGTATAGTGGTCTCGTTCTCGGTAGAGCATCATGCCATGTGCTATGTGTTGCGTGTTATGTGCCATGTGCCATACTCGATTTTTATATCAAAGGGAGGGCCATGTGAATGCTAATTCCTTTGGGGCTGCGGCCGCAGTGACAAGTCCCTGGGCTGTCATATCTCAACTAACAGCCAGCATGCAATTTCTCGTTAGCTGAAGAGTCTAGCTCTCTCTTGGAGGCTACATAGAACCCATGTAATGCAGGAGACCAGTGACATTTCTTATCCTCTCGTTGAAACAATGTGCGCGCGCCTGGTGAATCCCTTGCGCCGTCCAAAGATAACCTGCTATTAGTCCAAACTCACGAGGCGGCATTGCTCTAAGCTTCTACCACACGTTGACTGTCTGAGACAGGTTTTTACTCCCCAGCGGGCTTCTGGTTACACTAGAGTCCTGTTTCTCGCCTGCCCGGTTCTCTAGCCAGATTGAGACTATCCCCAGCGTGGCCTGCAGAGGTATACTGGTATTACTGCGGTACACTATTGGTACCCGAGGGTGTTTATTTGTACCTAACTAGTTCTTGCGGGATACGACAAGGGCTCCTGACGACATTGGCCCTGTGTGGTTGCTCGTTAGTCCATTTTAATAACCGGGCCTCTAAATCTACAGCTACTCATCTGTTTCTTGTTAGTATATATAAGGACACGCATACCCAGTTCGTCACACTGCCATAGGTATTCTGCATCGTTTGAGACCCCTATCACCACTAGTCCGCTAAACACTTAGACATCCAGTTAAATCCAGCTCGACATGGCTCTCACAAAATATCCCGAAGGGCAGCGAGCCCTTCTAAGGGCAGTGCCGCCTTCCGTAGGGTTATTACGACGACAACAACGAGCTTCGGATGCCGTCAAGACTCAGTCAAGCATACCAACACATCATCGTTACCAATCTTCACAATCTAATGACTATATTTTGATGCCTCTATCTCCATCGTCAACAAATTCGCTATCCCCTATTTCGCCAAAACAGGAGACTGATTCCCTGCCCACAGCTTTCCCACTTACAGCCTACCCATTAAAGCCCTGCGAACGAAAGTATGAAGAGTATGGGGGTGTTTATAACGTCTCCCTACCTAGTCTTCAAAATCTATCCGCATCTATGGGTTCTTATACGCATCCGCATGCTCCCAGTCCACCGAGCCTCACCCCGGAGCCGAGCGAGAGCAACAAGTCCTCGAGGAGGTTTTCGCAGGATCCCATCATGGCGGAACTCAACAGCTTCCGGGTGGGCAGGAATAGAAGGCCACTCCCCATGGTTGAAGGCTTATCTTTCCGCGGCGAGACGAACAGCACGCCGCCAACTGTCCAGAGTTTTTATGGAGCGTCCTACCCACCGCCTCCACCGCCTCCACCACGCCGCGAGGTCAAGAGGCGGCGCGCACAGGCCCTAAAAGCAACGCACTGCAACGTCAAGTACCTAATAAAAGAGTTGGACTTCATCAGGTACCACCGTGTGGACCTCGCGCTGGGTTGGTCCATAGTTGAAGCCAAGTTTCAAAAGAAGTTCCCCATGACCGTGTTCCCAAAGCCCCGAAAGTCCCAGGGGCTCCAAGGCGTGACCTACAGGCAGAACAGAAACCTGCCCGAGATAGAGAACGGCATGTTAAAGTTCCAAGACAGCGGCAACGGGCACGTCGCCGTTAAGAATGTTCCGACGAGGCAGCAGAACAATGAAAAGCATCTATATACCTTGATATATCTATTTCCAGAACGCGCATTGACGTACAAATGGGTTAGCCCGGCGGATAAGGTTCGAGCACTGAGTCTCTGTAAGTGCCATATACTTTTATCCCCCTTCTTATCTTTCTCTTTCCTCACACCCAGTTCCCCGCCTTGCCAACCCTGGTTGAGCTGAAGAACCTGGTTGAATTTTATTAACGTTAATTGGATTGCTAGACGAAGATAGGCAGAAACAAATCGCGGTGGCGCGTGAACTGGCCGGGAAAAAAAAAACATATGTCGCAAAACTACCAGCCGGGACCCTATGCGGGTGCTGTCCCGTAGAAGACCGCGTAAGAGATAAGAAGAAACTAGCCGAGCAGAAGGAGACGGCTAATCAGGCTGGGCATACTGAGTTGGTCCAGCAGGTCCAGCAGGTCCAGCGGGCCAAGCATCGGGGTAATAATTTGAAATCGAAGCTGTAGCTGTGCAGTTATAACGCCCTCCCGCCTCTCAGCAGAAAAAACGAGAATATTTAAGGGCCGCATGAGAGTGGACCATGGAAATAATTTTTCAAGACATAGGATCGTATCAGTGCTGGATATTCAGCTGGTTCTCCATATCTGGCCTATCGACTGTCCCAGCTATAGACATCGACTGCGGCCTTGACATTTCTCTCTAGGTCTTTCCTATGTTAAGTTTTCCACATGGGAAACCAAATCCAACCGCTCTGTTGTCACCAGAATGAACAACCCTTTCCTTGAAAGCATATTCGCTACCTCATATATACTTCCTCGCACGTCGTCTCCGTAACACGTTGGCTAGTAGCGGGTTCGACAACAACACGAACAGAACACCAAGAGCAAAACCTGACGCTTGGTAGGGTGGATTCACTGGCACAACGAACGAATGTGCTATGAAAATCATGATGTAAGAGATGGGACGAAATAAAAATATACGTTGACATGGTTGGATGATGGATACGAAAACAAGTACCACGACAGGTATTTTCTCTTCTTGGGGACATTGCTCATTTTATTTTCTCACACGCTTCGGTCATCCTTTTCATATTTGTCTGCGAAGATTGTTAACAAAAGACATCTGGAAAAGTATGTATATCATTGGAACGAGGCTGTCTGTTTTGATCTCCAGCCTAGGTCTGAGCTTAGATTGCTGAACTACGTTTTTTTACTCAGTATAACGTTTTTTATTTTTATTTTTTTGTTTTCTCATTATATACCGGTTTTTTTCTCTCGAATGGATGGTCCACAGCTACATCCACGGAGTTTCCGCCCTGAAGGGCTCTTAAACTCATACTAGTTGGAGTGAGTTAGTGAGGTAGCACCTCTTGGGTTAATTTGTTGGCTAGTTAGGGGAGCCTATGGATAGATAGATAGGCTGATTAGCCCTCAAAAAATCAGACGAGTATCACAAATTGGGTAAGCAATATTAAGCATGAGTGATTTACCAAGTGACATATAGGGTGGTACAGGGACGAAGGCTCGCGAACTGATGAAGCTAGCTGGTTGGATGGTTATTTAGACCTAGCAGTTGTGTATTTTCTCGCTTCATTTCCAACCTCATTTGTCGTCTAATTTTTTTCAGCCAGCCTCCTGTATGAAATAAACAACCAAAAAACCATCACGTGGGTCACCAAGTCGACTATGATTTGCTTGTTTCTATATCTCCATGAAATGCCCGTTCAGCCCTGTGTTCTACATGTCTCAGTGTGCCATAATTTTTGGTTTATCTAGGTGTATCCCCTCTACGGTGCATACTTGTAATAGATGTGTTCCACCAAGCCACCAAGCGACTGAGGGGAAGAAGTTGTTTACATGCAACATTACTTGCAGCTCACAACCCCTCCCGTTGAAAATTCTCTCACCTACACCAGGTACTTGAAAGGGGCAGCCGATAGTGACATATAACAATCACGGATTCTAAAAAGTGATGGTAGTTCTGATTCGGCACCCGAGCAGCTGGGTAGGGCTGGAGAAGAATTTCCTCATATGTAGGTCATTCGAAAGTGTTCGGCACCGTGGCACTTCTGTATGCGATGTAACCGACACCCTTTAAAGTATATATAATGTATATTAAGATGTATAGAGTGGTACCGGTACACAAGCAGCAACGTCAAGTGACAAGTAAGACCGGCGGTCTAGGCCAGATGCGACAGTACAACGTATGACGGGGGGTTCTGCTTCGCGATGCTTCCGCCAACATGCCGCATGTCATACCTAACTAGTTTTCACGGCCTCCAACTTCTGCATCTCACAAGGGGGGCTGTTATTTTTGTTAGAGGAATTGCTTGAGTATGGTAATGGAGTTGGGTCGGTTTTTATTGCCTGGCCAATGGCAGACGATATATTGCCAAGGCGGTGCAGGTGTGGGTGTGTGTTGTTGGATGCAAGGTTCCAAATGGTAGGCTATCGTTGCATAACCAACTGTTATTGATAGCAGATTCCTTTCTCGGCATACTAGGGAAGCTCGATTACAAGTATTTTAGCCCGAGGATGTTTGCTTCGGCCCTACAACTGTCAAGGGACTAGGCCTTGAGCGGAAGTGAAGGTTTTCTCCTTCAAACCGTGTTATTCTGCAATGCCCGTTGGCGATGCTTCGGATCCAACCTATGCATTGTGTGACTTAAATGGCTGGCATGCTTCAAACTGCGCCTAATCGTGTTTGCCGGCTTCATTTCAATCCATCTAGCTCATTAGGTATGCACACGTTTCGCCACGTAGTGCGAGTCCCCATCGCTGGTCTGGTGGTTTCTACAAGTGATTGCTCTTGGCCCCATTCCGCCCTACGTATCTTCTAAATTGACTCGCGGTGTTTTCTTCGTCGGATGCATCATCGCTGTCATCCCCTACGTCGTACTCTTCTAAATCTGAGGCATTGCCGTTTCGGAATGTGTAAGGGTTTTTGTCAAACTCATCATCCGTAGCCACCTCCTCGTCAGGGTAGTCTGCCGTGTAATAGTTCTCGGCTGAAAATGGTTGTTAGACTGTGGCACGTCCTAAGGGATATAGATGGAAAGGGTTATACCATTTTCATCTTCCTCGTCTTCGGCCCACTCATCTTCACTCTCATCATCCTCCCCGTAGAAAAATTCTATGTCGGGGTCCTCGTCAAAGACTAAGAGGCCCACGCTCTGCGGTGGTACATGGTCTCCCATACTACTGGCTAGAACACGAACATAGGTTTCGATGATGTAGTCACCGTCACTATCACTATTTTCGGCATCGGCGTCAACCATTTCCTTGTCTACCCCGTGCTCCGCCTCTTCAGGATGTCTCTCTGTGTACCGCTTTGCCGGGGGTTTGGGTTTGAACTTGAGCTTAGATGGAGTGTTGATTCTAGATCTCTCTTGCTCGCGTTTCTCTTCCTCGGCTTTCTGGAGATTAAGGCCTATCTGTTGCATGGCATACGCCTCCATATCTGCAGTTAACTGTTGCATGTCGACATTCCAACGATCAGTCATAGATTTCGGCAGTTCGGACTTGTTCTTAGTCCCGCCGTCTCTAGCTACGGATAGTTTTGCCACCCCAGGCTTCTTGAATTTCCTAAGCTCGGGCGTATCTACTTCCATGGCCTCGGCCGCGGAAGTATGCGTAGGCGCAGACGTACCAAGGGGATAGTTAGCAGCATGGCGCTTTTCTCGCAGCCTCGAAGATATACGTTTGATTTTCCGCTCAACAAACATGGCAGGGGCAGGTCTTTTCTTGGAGATGCCTCCATGGGACCGGCCTGGGTAAGGCGAGGTAGCTAATAACATATCTTTGCGCGACATGTGGAATCGTCGGGGTTCGGAGGCAGGGACGGGCACGGAGTCGAGGGGCGTGTTGGTGCTCACGGTGGTGGCGGCGGCTGCGGCTTTAAAAGCATCACCGCCGCCCTCGGCATTGGCCTTACCAACAGGGACATGCTTGCTGGGAGAGGTGGCTTGTTCCGCGATGCTCTGGAATGTGGTAGCCTGGCGACTAGGTGAGATGTGAATGACGGGCTTCTGGACTTGCGGAGGAGCGCTCTCGGCAAATGTAGCCTCCTGATTCTGGCGCTGATAAACAAAGACACTGCTTTGGTGCCGCTTCGTTTCTTGGACACCTGGATGCAACGCTCAAATTAGCTGGTATTGACGGCGAATTTATGTAAATTTGAGGGCGACCGACGGAGATACGAGACAGGGGCCTCTTCAGTAGCCTTGCGCTTTACACGGATGAGCTGTGGGGGTACAGACATGGTGAGTTGTGTAGCGATATTGAGGGTGGAGATGGCAAGACGGAGGACGAAATAGTACACCACGATAATTATGGGTTTGGTTGGCCGCCTCCTATTTGCTATTTGCTGTTTCCGGCATGTGACAACTGTATCATTTTGTGGCTTGTCTTTTGTGTTCGGTGTGGCTGCTTCATAGCGATAGGTACCTTAAAAAGAGGATAGGTAACCTTGAAAAATAAAAAATGTGGCGCGAGCTATGGTGGGGTACAACAAGAAGTTCTTATCATCCACTAATTTCATTAATCAGGGGCAAAAAATTGCTGTAACGGCGAATCGAACGCCGGTCTCAAGCTTGGAAGGCTAGAATGATAACCACTACACTACTACAGCTTAAACTAATGATTAAGTCTCTTTACTGTGCAATATAACTAGTCACAATACAATATCGAGTCAAATTTCTATTCGGAGTGTGTTCTATCTAGACTGAATTTAAAATACACCTAAGCATATAGCTAACCTTAGGCGTATATGCGATGGGTTTTTGTGTTGAAGTGTAAGCGGTTGCGGGGTTCTTAGCGGGATTGTTGGAAAGATGAATGTCATCATCACTTTCTTACTTGTCACAATCATACCCTCGAAACACGTTGATGGACATACATTCATTTTCATGACTCGACGCCAATTAAACACGGCGAAGTCCAATGCTTTAAATGCATAAATACACGCTAACCTAGCATTGTTATCTAGTGCTCATTCCATTCGGGCTCATCGACGAAGCTCGACAGGCTGCGTGTGGTGGAGTTATTGGTGGGCGCGTTAGAGGGTACGGTAAACGTTGACATCATTATAAGTCATGTATCAAATGAAGAGAAAGAATCCCTAGACATTTGGATGGCATGAAAAGATCCTACCTTCGTCTACATAGGTAGGCAGGCACTCAACACGCTCATCATTGCTTTTTTGCCCCCCTATGATTTTTAGAAATACTAAAAACTCAACTCGAAGTTACCAGTTGAACAATCAGAAAGCGAGATAGGTATGAAAGTATGATTTGGGTTGCTACGGTTCCCCAGCTCCCCAATTCTTAAGACCCCATCTAACCCCGATCTCACGTTCCTAAGAGCAAGACCTGCCTACTGGCCACCTCCCTCGCCTAGATATAAATCTAGGATGATGCTTGCCATCATTTAGACTACTGCTCAAACTACGTAACTTAATAATGATATTAGTACCTCTCCGCTCATCGACTTCCAACATGTATACAGAATAGTATAAGTACCTACCTACTTACTTATGCATCAACTTCGCCCTTAAACCACCACCAGCGTTTACTACATAGCTACATGTAGACACGCGAATTATCTTCCTTCTAAATTATTCGAGGAATACTAAATACGCACCCTCTCTCTGCTCAAATCTCGATCCCGCAAACTTCAAACAAAGGATCTTAGCGGGCCGATTTTTGTACCAAAGTCTAAGCTTCTAACCTCAAACCTACAACTCAAACGTCCCTTTTTTTCACGACTGCTTTGGCCGACGGCTCTTGTCGCCTGGCCATGAAAACAATTGATATATTACAGCACCTAAGAGATTGATTAATAGGCCCCTACCAACGTCCTATTAACATGTCCTCTCGCAAAGTCCCTCTGACGTTTACCTTCCACCGAAATGGCGTGCACCCCCCTATTTTCGTCGCCGGTACTTTCTCAAATCCGCCATGGAAACTTCTGGCGATGGATGCTTCCATAGATCAGCATGGGGATTTCATCTTCACGAAACAGGTCATGGTGGACGAGTGTTCGGAGATCCAATACAAGTTTCGACACGCATCTGGCGACTGGTGGGCTCTGGACCCAGACGCTGACACAGGTGAGAGATACTCTTGGTCTGCTCGATCTGTAAACGTCATTTGGGATTGCTCATTCATGTTAACTACCAAATTCGCTGCTCCACAGTTACGGACGTAAACGGCAATGTGAACAGCCTGATGTACTCTCCGAACCAGCATGCCGCCCAGGAGACGACGCTAGTACAAGAGACTCGTGCTACCAAGGCTGAAGACATAGCTGGTGGCGAAGATCCTGATCCTAAAATTCCAAGAGACACTCAGGCGCCTGTGACCGATGCGTATACTCGAAGCCCGGATACGGAGATGGCAGATATTAATTCGCCGAAAGAGGTAGCAGAGGAGGATGAATTGAGACGTCTGTCGTTCACTCCGATTGACGAGGTTGCTAACACTGCGGCTGAGGTAGCCGACTCGGCCTCTCATCTCGACCATGATGAAGACGAAGATAGTGATTTCGAAGTTGACAGCGGCGACATGCTCCCCATGCTTAGCCACGAGTGCTTTGCTTCTACAGCCCACAGCCAAGCGCCCGGCCACCAGGTACCAGGGTCCCAGCACGAAAACTTCGACCCATGTTCAGAAAGCATCGGTCCATCGACCACGGACTACGACGACCCTAGACTAGAAGCATTCCCTTCGGACCGCGACTCCATCATAGCCACCATGCGCCGGCTGTCGACCGCCATAGACGTAGATCCCACAATGGTGGATATAAGCCCCCTATCAGCAGTGACCACCACGTCAAAGCCGCCGGTCGCAGGCGACCCCTCCCCGACACGGGGGTCCTTTGGCGCAGATGACACGAACACCGGAAACAGGCGAGTAGGAGACGCGGCCCACAAGCCCGCGAGCACAGCTTCGGCACACTCGCTGCAGTCGATCGCAGAAGGGGAGGAGGCCCCCGACAGCAACGGGAACGAGCCGCCGCTGTGCGACGAGGCGGAGGAAACCGCCACCCCAACCTCGTACATCGGGCCCCTCGAAACGCGCAACCTCTCCCTCGCCTCCGCGGCCAGCAGCAACGAGGATGAGGGGATCTCCATGGGTGGCGCATCCCGCAAGCGCATCAGCGAGGCCGCCTTGAAGGCAACCTCCCCGCCACCTCCCGCACCCTTCGAGCAGACGCCGAGCCCCGCCTCGAGTTCTGCGAAATCTAGTGAGCCCGACGACGACGACGACGACGACGAAGAGTCGGCGGCGGGCGTGCGGAGGAAGCCAGCGAACAACGGTGAGCGGCCGCATTCTCCTTCCCCGGTGGCGTATCCCGTCCGTCGCAGCGGCGGCGGCGGCGGCAACTGGCTGGGCGCCTTGCTGCGCACAATCTTCGTCGACTGGCTCGGCGGGTTTGCGCGCTGGCTCTGCGGCCGCGGCCGAAACCAGGTGTAAGAGGCTATTTGATACCCGGCGTTCTTGTTATGCTCTCTCTATACTTCTCTCTTGCTGTCTTGCTCTCTCTCCCTGCGTGATTCTGGTTACGCCTCTAAGCACAGAAGGGTTGACTGAAGAGTAGCTTAGGCTTCGCGGGGGCTTCTGGGACAGGGGCCGCCATCGTTCTCGGCGTGGGCGTCTCGTGGTGGGCTCTGCAGGACCGGCTGTACTCCGTTGCTCTGGTTGGAAGACATGCCTGAGAATGCCGCTGTAGTGTGGTGATGGTATACCTACCTGATTCAGATCGGGAGGTTGGGCTGATAATGAATGACTCGAAGAAATATGAATTCTGGGTCTGAATTGGGTTTCAGCTGAACTTGTATAACAGAATAAGAGGCAGACGCCTCAGGTTGTATTGGATACTACAGAATAAGTAAAGATTTTACTCCCTGGTCTCGCGATCCACTGTCCCGCTCCTTGTGAGCGGCTACCGCGCCTTGATTTGCTCGACATTAGGGATCAAAGGAATCTTGTCGTATCTTTGGGCTTCGGAACACCACTGTTAGCCTATTAGTACTACGGATAGAGATCTTGAGTTTTCTATCTCGAAAAGGTCGATATAATCGGCTGTTCTGTTCTTTCCTTGCTAGCCGTAAAATTCATAGCCCTGAGACGGGTACCATGTTTAACTGAATAACCAAGTCATTTCTATCAATTTCTATTATGAGTGTGCTATATAGGAGCATTAAGATGCTCAACCAAGTCTATCTTTCCAGGCCTACGCAAAAACTACCAAACTTTCGGTCCAAATGTCTCGCCTGGCGGCAAGACGACCTGTATCGCTTTGCCTTGATAATCCATGGTAGTCGACACGACGGTGTTCCCCCACCACTGCGGCGGCTCGATATCGTGGAGTGTAAACGCGACGAATATGACGATAGTGCCAATCGCCAGGCCAAGATCGAGGCCTGCAGACGTGAGGTAGTTGAGCCTGCTCCACCACCTGAAATGCCGCTTCTTAATGACGAACTGGAAGACGTAGCCGACGATGCCCCAAGAAAGGTAGTTTAAGGGCGTGGCCGGTGGGATAGCTCCCGCGCCGCCAAATATGAGCGGCGCCATCAGGTACTTAGCACCGGAACGCGGATACCGCTTAGCGACGAAATATATAATTACGGGCGTGATGGCGCCGATGACGAAGAATGATAGAAGACCGGAGTAAATTTGACCCGGGGAGAAGACGCGCGCCGGCCCGATGAGACCCCAGATTACGGAGGCCGAGAAGAAAATACGGCCGCCCGGGCAAGTGAAGCGTTGGGGCTGTGTTATCTCACAGATGCCTTCGATGTTATTTAAGGCAAAATTGAGGACAAAGACCTGTATAAAACATGATATAGTTGTTGCCACGACTTGGGCTAGAAACATAGTTCGGGGCGGGATCTTCATATAGTGCCCGAACTTGAGATCTGAAACAAAGCTAAGAGCTTGTGACCTAGAAAACCCGGTAAGTAAGCAAAGGAGCGAGCGAAGCAAAATATTCAACCTACATCGTGATAAAGCCATATGTCTTGAAGCTGCGTATTGTGCATTAGTACTGGTGAATGTAGTTGGAATGTGTGATAAGCCCTTACAGCATTAGAGCCAAAGGCCTCCCTGGTTGTAAATAGCCATAGACGAACTCCGTTAAGACGTTCAGTCCAATTTCCTGGCTTGTAATTGCTTCTACAATGCCAATAGGAAGAGAAAACATGAATGCGATCCCTACTGCAAGTAGAAAAGCCCACCATTCTAGGTTCGTGGGATAAAAGAGTACAGCAAACAGACTTAGCGCTAAAATCTGGAAATAATTAGGTTAGCTATGTTGAAAACCCCCGATTAACAGATCTTACTATCAAGAAGAGCGATGTGTACCACCACGAGGGCGCCTCTTTGTATTTCCGCATGAGCTTCATATGAATGTCGGGTTTCTCATGCGTGCTATTCCAAAATTGTGACCAAATAGTACCGCTGTAGTGTAGGAAAGTGTGAACGACTAGAGCGGCTATGGCAGCAAAAGAAAGGCCGTAGCATATAGCAAAGGTTGTGCTATACGTCTGGTTAGCTATGATACTTCGATATTTGCGACATGAGGTTACGAGCCTAATAAATAATGGGGAGTAGGCTTGATAAGCCTCTTCATTCAAAGTGAATTCAGGAGTCAGGACACGCGAAACATTATATTTAGCTCCCATGTTGTCGTATGTTGAAGCATCGCTCATGGGCAGAAATTGGGAATACCACTGCGATACGTAAGTCAATAATCGCCATTTCAAGTGTGATTTGTGAGTCTTTTGAAACTGTAGGGAGCTTAAGAAGAGTCGTGGACTCCAAATATTTGGCCAAGTAGGAAGAAAACAAACCCGGAGATTACTTACAGCGCCTGTATAATGAAGGTATGAGGCGAGCATGATGAAGAATCCAACAACACCAATGAGTGTATTTGCAATCGCATGCCTTCACGTCCTTATTGTTAGCAAAGGCTGTAAAAGATGATGGGTATATGCTGACCATGGGACGTTTAAAGGCGATCCTATGTAGCCAGCTACTTGGCTCCAGTCCAGCGTGATCGGAACAAGTGAGAGGCCGGTGGTACCACCAAATATCTGATTGACAATGGCATTCTGTGGTGCAAACCATGTGGCGACAGCGGCGACGCTTAAGAATTGAGCGAGGAACCCAGGTATGAAGTAGTAAACACAAGATATGATAGTGACGAGACCAAACCATCTATATCGCGACATGTTTCCCCCCATAATTGTCGGATCCTTGACAAAGTGAGTTTCGTACATCGCATTCATTAATGCGACCGCAACTAATCTAACGTGGGAAGTTATAGTTAGCACTACATTTATGTATAGAGCAGTATGTGAAATGAGACAGGTAAGATATCGCTTAATCAATGTTCCCTATGTATAGTGTCGAGGACGGTAATTCGTGTTACTCACGTATTTGGCCATATCATCGAAGCCGGATATACTATTCAACGTTAGTTACTAATCTTGTCCAGTCCCGAATATCAGCTCACCAAGAAACTGCCGCATAATCCCTGCAATTCCATACCCGAGGGACTGGGTCGACACGACGATTAGGAGTTGAAAGATAATACCGAAATCCTGCTTGTAAAACACGAGTTGAGCTAAGATGATGTCCGTAGCATATGCCACTGAGAATGACACACTGGCCATGACCACGATAATCGAATGTTCCTTGATGTTGAATGGCCCCGGATTTAGGTCGCATGTCACTCCGAAAAGAGTAATTTGCTTCTTTGGCACTACTTTTTCCCACGCTCGTCCCATAACCCAGGCAATAATCTGAGCGATGAGAGGTCCAATGCCGATTGTCGGGGAACGCAGCGAAAACAGAGTATTGAGGGCTGCGCCGACAAAGGTCAGGGACAATCCGATGGTCCATGCTCGAATGGTGCTACACGGTAGGTCCTCGTCGAAGTTGCGTACAGCGGCTCGTACTTCCTCATACGGAGAGTCCTCCTCGTTAGCTTTCGCGGCAGCTTCGCGGTCGAACGATGCAGCCCTTCCCAGGTCAACGTGGTGTAATTCTATATCATCGTCATCCGGAAAGTTGGGGTCAAGTAGGCGTTCGTGCTCCTCCCCTTCCTCGTACTCGGTGTTGTTATGGGCGCTTGGTTGTCCCCAATCAGAAAGTTCATGATCCTCGTCATGCTTATCATCTGATATCATGCCATTACTTTTCAGCATAGCAATCTCTTCCTCTTCTTGTGTTTGCCCGTCCCCGGGCAATCTATTGCTAACCATCGTCTTTGAAATATGATGCCGTTAGGGGGGCGGGCCCAGTGCCGGGTCTTAGCTCGCCGCACGATCAATTTGAGTAAATTACGCGCCTGTATTGGCTTAATGACCTCGAGCGTATTGAAACGCCAAATAGCTTCTTTGATTTTCGAATTGGTCTGGCAATAATCTTGTGTAACAGACCGGACTCCGTGAAACGTGTTCTTAAGCCCCGGACGACTGAGATGTTCGTCTCAGCAGGACAAAGCATCAAAATAATAGCCAATTCATCCAGGTGACAGGGTTAAGAAATAAAATAAAATAAAAACTCAAATTTTATAACTCTTAGTTAGCGACTAGAATTACTAGATATCGATGCTCTCCGATTTCTGAAACTGGTGTGCTGTGCTAGGTAATATCAATGGAGAACTTGATTACGTAGTCGTCTAGATGGTCCTCACAAGTCAGATGCGGCCTGTCCCGATACTATCGATGAGAGGAGGACAAATACGTACTCATTACTAAGCTTCGAGGATACTTGTACAATGTTTCGATGCATGCCTCTTTGTATAGGGTTTGAAATATATATTTATCGTGATCAATGATGAAGAAGGAAATGGGTGTTTAGCTCGGGATCAACGGTTTATCAGAGACTCGGTTTCAGCTGAGTAGCAAGAGGCAGGGATTAGATCAGGGGTGGGAATGGTCTAGGCGCATTACTAGTGGAAACAATGCCCAGGCTGCATACGCATGCGCTACAGCTCTACCTACCTAGATTACCTACCTATATATACACGCAGTTAGCCCACCTACACCTAACCCAGAGATACCTAACATCTTCAACAGTATCTCCTTAATAGTGACGCTCAACTCGCAACGAATTACCTAGATATTGCGTACTATAAACGGCAGCGCAACTAAAAAAATAAATAGAGATGAGTATAATACATGTATTTATATGCTACTATGATGCAACCTTAAATACTACTATTCGTTTATGTTTTACTTGCTGTTGGCATGTAGTGTGGTTATACCAGTATTATCCGACCGTTGAACATCCGGTGCGCATTCGGTTTGTTCACACTTGCTAAGATCTACTTTTTGGACGTTGGAATTAGCTTTGGTGGGGAGGGCTATACTATACAGCTAGTGTACATGAGCAGGTCTAAAACTTTTCTACCTATACTTCGCAAAAACCAGACTGGCGTTAGTCCCTCCAAACCCAAAGCTGTTTGATAAGGCCACATTCACTTCTTTCTCTTGAGCTTGAAGTGGGACGAGGTTAAATTTGGGCACAATGTTGGGGTCGTGTAAGTTCATGGTGGGTGGAAGCGTATTCTATGCCGCATCAGTTATTGTGCTATCACGAATTTCATACAGCTAGAAGATAGCTTACCTCAGTTATGGCGAGGATAGAAAATACAGCCTCGATTGCGCCGGCAGCTCCTAGGAGATGGCCTATGGATCCTTTGGTGCCACTCACATTAACCTGGCTCTCCTGTAGATGCCCCTCTTCGCCTAGCATGAGGGAGCGGATTGCGAGAGGTTCTGCAGCGTCGCCAATAGCCGTTCCCGTCGCGTGCGCGTTGATATAGTCAACCTGGCGAGGCTTGATCCCAGCATGTCTCAAAGCCCTCTTCATCGCGAGGAAAGCCCCCGAACCGTCCACGCGCGGGGCCGTCATGTGGTGAGCGTCACCGCTGCATCCGTAGCCTTTGAGCTCGGCATAGATGCGGGCGCCGCGCGCCCTCGCGTGCTCTAGTTCTTCGAGCACCACCACGGCAGCGCCCTCGGCGACTACGAAACCGTCCCGTCGCCGGTCGAAGGGACGGCAGCTCGCGGCGGGGTCGGCGTTGAAGGCCGTGGAAAGCGACCGTGATCTCCCGAATCCCGCGAATGTGAGGGGGTGGATGCAGGACTCGGCACCGCCGGCGACCATCACGTCGGCGTCGCCACATGCGATGAAGCGTGAAGCGTCGCCGATGGAGTGGGCGCCAGTTGTACACGCCGTGGTAACCGCATGGTTTGGGCCCTGGAAGCCGTATTTCATAGAAATGTGCCCGGCCGCCAGGTTGGTGAGGATCTGAGGCACGAATAAGGGCGAGACCTTTTTGTAACCCTGTTCACGCGAGATATGTGTGAGCAAGTTTAAATGTCCCTCATCGGAAGCCGTTTGTAGAGCCTTACACCATTTTCAAACGCAATACTAGTCCTATAAAGCTCTTCTAAGTTGCCAATGCCGCTTCCTAGACATACGCCTGTCTCCTGTAAGTCTACTTCGTCCTTGGGTTTCCAGGCTGCGTCTTCGAGGGCCATCTCAGCAGCAGCCATGGCATACTGAGAGAAGATGGACATCCGTCGTTGGTCGGATGCACTGAGCCAGTCGTCGGCTCGCCAGAGTCCGGCCTCGTTACTCTTGTTGCCATCCTTGGGCACAATGCCGGCGACAGTGCTGGTAAGCTCGCGCCATCGTTTCTGTGGCTCAAAGTCGGCAACGCTGACGATCCCTGAATGGCCAGCAACGAGCCTATTCCATGTATATCGAACACCGACGCCGAGAGGTGTGATGGCGCCCAAACCTGTGACAACAACTCGGCGCATTCTTTGCCATAGCCGAGGGTTGCGCTACGGGCTCGTTAATTTTCGTATGAAGGCAGATACTTACTAAAGCTTAAGGTAAGAGGTATTACTACATACACGATTTAAGTACGTAGGTAGGTATAATTTGCTTCTAAATCTGCTGCGATACGTACCTATCAGCTTTAAAACGCCAAGCTTTTCAGAGCATGGCCCCCCTGTTGGCCTGTTAGTGACCCACCTGTATGTACTAAAGCAAGCTCAGTGCTAAATCTTTTTTTCTACCCTGATAGGTGATAAGCTTTGATGACGTGAAGGACTCCGGGTAACCGGTCTAGGAGTTTGATGTACACAATCTCAACGACTCCTCCTAATACTTAAAACATATATATAGGTATTAATGGCGTGCCGAAGCTGTAGACGGCAGCTCTTGCTGCTTGGCCAACAAGTAAACACCCCCGGCACCACCGAGCTATACAGCGCAGCCCTCGGGCAACAAATCGCACATCGAGCCGCAACCAGACCTGTCGCATCCGAACACAGACGAGGCTTCCGAAGCACGCCGATGCAATCCGGCTTCATGGATGGCATTCGCAATGCCATCAAACGGTCCAGCGAGCCGTACAGGGTGGTAACCGCTACGAAGCAGATCTACGAAGCATGTGCTAAAGCCGCGCCCTATAAGATCGACCCAATAGCGATCAAGGCCGGGACAATACCCAAGACCCCAGAGGGCGAGGACTTGGGCGAAGGCAAGGGCATGTGGCATGATGGTATGCGACCAGAACTCCTCCCACTCCCCCTGATCTTGCGAGGCTGTATCACCGTTAGTAGGACACAAGTCCGCTAACGGGTGTTTGCTTGTAGATTTCAAACTCCCGCCCACCTTCAGCACATGGTCCCAAGTGACCATGCTGCACCTGTACCTCATCTTCGCACGATTACGAAACCTCGATATAGACGCCGCGCGGTCATGGCAGGCACAGCTAGTCGACCACTTCTTCTTCGACGCGGAGGAGCGCATGGACATAAGTCACGGTATATCATCTCGGGCTATGCGGGGCCGGTACCTTAAGGATCTGTTCGTGCAGTGGCGTGGCATCGTCGCGGCGTATGACGAGGGCGTCGCCAAAAATGACGCTGTGCTAGCGTCGGCTGTCTGGCGGAACGTCTTCAAAGCCCGCGAAGACATCTGCGTGCGGGACCTGGCCGCTATCGTCAGCTGGATGCGCCTTAGCTTGAAAATGCTAGACCAGATGCCGGATGAGGCTCTGTTTGTCCGCGCTGGGAGTGCGCTGAAGTGGCCTGCTAAGAACGAGTTTGCTGTCGTCGATAAGGCTACGAGGCAGGTTGGAGATCAGTTGGCCGAGATTATTACAGCGGCTGGAACAGCAACATCTGCAGAAAGAACACCATCAAGAGTGGGTGTATAAATAGGATACCGGGACAGGTAAGAACTCGGGGGAAAAAAGTACCAGTCTAGCATGAAGACGCCAAGGCAATCTTGAGCGGTAAATAAGTGTGACCTCAATTGGGAGGAGATATGTATATAATATGTACTACAATTGTGTAAATACACACACGCGATTATTCGACTCTCTCCCACATCTGGAACTCGTACTGGGTCTGATTTTCTTCCTGAATGCCTCCTGGCACCGTCTCGCCCGTCCACTGATCCAGATCTTCCTTGGACTTCTGAACCCATCGGCCAGCACCGCTCCCCTCAGCCTCTGGCAAACTCTCGGAAAGCTGCAACGGGAAGAACGTGTCGCACTCGAAGTCGCTCATGACCCTCGTGAGCAAGACCCTCCTCGCCTCCTTGAGCTGCAGCGCAGCGGCATATATCTGCGCGCCGCCTATAACGAAGACTTTGCCAGGAGGCCCTGTCGTCGAGCTAGATCGCAGGTATTGGAGAGCCTGCTCCAGCGAGCCAACCTTAACCGCCTCCGTCTCGACGTTGATACCTTGGGCCGGCGGCTCTACATGAGACCGGCTTATGACGATATTCAGCCGTCCTTTCAGCGGCCGGAACTTAGGCGGTATGCTGTCCCATGTCTTACGACCCATAATGACAGCGTTCATAAGGGGTGGGTGGCCGTCTTGGTTCTGAGTGCCTCATTAGTATTTACAGATCAAACCCCTATGCCCTGTTCTATACTCAAGGGGAAATGATAATAAATCTTACGAAGGGCGATGGTGAGCGCTTGGTCACCCGAGCAAAGTAGGCCATCTCTTTCTTCAGACCCGTCCAGGGCAGCGTGCTGTTGCGGCCGATGCCCATATTGCGGGTGGCCGCCACGATGAGGGTCAATTCGACGGGGAGCATCCCAGATTTGAGTTCAGGCATTTGATTCTGGATTCGCTATTAGTTTTTACACGAAAAATTTATTCGAAATTGCTGGAAAGAGTCTTGTATGAACATGGGTGAATATGGGTGAATATGGTTTATATTAAATGTGACTTTCCGTAGTAATGGTGGGGGTTTGCGCGTTCGACGCGCTGAAGTTTTAGTGGCTTACACGCGCACATACACCTCAGCCTCAGCATACATATGTAGGTAATGACTCATGTAAGAGTGGCATAACAAGGACGGCCACCTATACACTTATTTCCACGTAATAAACCTGTTTATAAAATCTGATTCTAGGTAAAGATCGTATCTCACCCCAGAGTTATATGTTTTAAGGAAAATGATGATTAAGTCGCCCAGATAATTCACACATTTTTTAAGGTGTTAGAGAAACTTTCGTCGAGTAAAAGAAGCAGCAGATATCCCTATACCTCACGAACTAAATCCTCACAATGTTCCTTTTAACCCTCAACCCTAAAATAGGGTAGTTTGGGGAACGACCGGAGGGCATAATAAGTGGGAGTTTTCACACTATAAAGCTCGCCTTCCTTCCTTCACCCCCAATAGTACTCATCCCCAAGCACTATTCACCCCTAAAGTTATCCCCAAACAATCGAGTCAGACACGATGGCACAAGCAACCTCCGTCCCTACCCTACCTACCCCGGTAGCATCACAAAACAGTAACTCGCCGACAATACGATTCCGCAGTATCGAACATCTCTTGCAGACAATTGACGACGTTTCTGGAGACTTTCTCATTGTTACACATGTCTCACACTATGATTTGGAACAGATATCTCTCCTCCCAGGGAGTTTGACTCCCTTTCTTTCCCCAAAAGGCCGTATATTTCGTCTTCGCCGGTATGACGACAAGAGGGGTATGCTCCTTGTTACAATTCCAACAGGAGTTCATGAAGCACTCCACCAGCATTTAAGTCAAAAACTTGCGGACAAGATGGGAAAAGTGGGCTTATGGAATAGTTGGGGACCTATCGGAAGTTCTACCTTTCAACCACCAGGTCATCTCGGAGAAGATGCTGGAGAGGGCTACTGCACTGGCGGTCCGGATCCAGAGCGTGCGACCCAGGACGCCTGGCCAACATTTGTCATCGTGGCCGGAGATTCTGAGCCTTTAGGCGAGCTACGCAAGGATGTGCGGTGGTGGTTTTCTGCGTCAGATCACCAGGTTAATGTTGTTCTTGTCACCAAGCTCGACCATACTCGCCGCGAGATCCTAATCGAGAAGTGGGAAGAGGACTGGGTTATGCGACTAGACCCTATAGGAACGAAACGGTCCGTCCCTAATAATACCCTTGAGCCTGCAGTACGGCAAACCATTGCTATTGCACAGAATACCACTACCAAACCCGTTTCGTACAATGCCACTGGAGATGCATTGATTCTCTCGTTTAGACTTCTATTCCTCCGAGGTCCTGGTCCGGAAGAAGGTGATATTATTATCAGTCTTCCGGAGCTGGAGCAATACGCGGAATATGTCTGGTATTTTGTCTGAGGGAGAAGATATTGGATCTTTTAAAAGGCCGGTTGCCCAGTTGTATACACCTGATAAAGGTGTAGATAATGCTTGAAGAATGCTGGAATACTAGTTTTATTTGGTGGAAATACCCGTGTCGGTGGCTCTGTTATTCCACTCTTCAGTCACTGCCTAAGTGGCTCTTAAAAGGATAAGTCATCCCTTTGAATGCCTTTTCAACTCCATGTGTTAGAAATACACCTTTAGAAAGAAGGAATAATAATTGACCGGTCACGCCAAACTTTTGGCGCAGTGGTTTTTTCTAACACCATGACTTCCGATCCCCCACATTAGGTAGCTTTGATAAGATAAGTGGCATCATTATACACCAGCAATTTTACTACTTTTTTTTGAAAACAATGCTTTGCAACCGTGCAAAAACGGAAGTAAATTGCAGCACGTTAGCAATATGATGTAGCATTTTGTATAATGGTTTTTGCAGTGACATCTGGCATGGGCAAGATTAGGTGAAAATGGATGTACTTTAGAAAATTTCGATTTTATTGGCTATAACCCCCCTGTATAAAAATCACGTAGCCGAAAAGACATGTGTGGGCATGTACATAAGATGAATTACCTAGGTAATCTAGGTTGTGTGCTAAGCTATCAGCTATGTCGAAGCCAAGATCCAACTCGAACTAGAGAAATAAACCTGCTCTTGTATAGGAAAGGTTTCTTGGTAGTTTAAGTCATCGTAATCCAAGCTTCCCCCTATCTTCGGATTTCCGCCAGCTGGTTGTTGATGTGCGAATTCAGACACTAGTCCCCTGAATCAAACTAAAGTAGAAATTTAAGCAGCAGCAACAGGATATTTCTTCTGCTCCTCCATCCTCTTCATCTCCTCCAGCTTCATCGCCTCCTGGATCCTAACACGCTGCGGGATGACACGTTCCCTCGGTCCCGTGATCTGCCACCCCTTAAGCTTCTCCTCGCCGATACACCTAATAGTCTTCCTCTCCACTAAAAATAGAATCAGTGAATATAATTTCTTAAGTATCTCGGATCTCAACATGTCGTTTGCAAAACGACGCCGTTACTGCGACAAGGCAATACCGGCCTATAAGGGCTCCTTTTCTCCGTGACACAACATACCTAGACTATAGTCCCCGTCCGCGCGATCGAAGCAATGCGGCTCCTTCAGCGACACGGGCGGGTTCGTGATGATCCGGACGCGCCGCAGCGCGTTGTCGCTGGCGGTGTGCGTCATGAGCGGGTGCAGGAGGTACACGTCGCCGACGCTGCCCGTGGCCTCGACGAAGGCCTCGTCGGGCACGTCGCGCAGCAGCGCGGCGTACCACTCGGGGCTGCGCGCCTCGCGGCGGAAGTCGGCGTGGTCCCGCGGGCGCATCCACGGCGACACGCCCTGCGGGTGCGCGTGGAGCCAGCGCGCCACGCGCCCCACGCCCGGCGGGCAGATCACCGTCGCCCCGCCCCCGGCCACGATGTCGGTGAACAGCGGCGTCACCAGCAGGCCCTGCTCGGCGCTGTCCAGGTAATGCACGAAGAAGTCCCCGTCCACGTGCCACCCCGGCAGGTCGCGCGGCGCGGCGGGCCCCGAGGCCGCAGTGCCCGGCGTGCCGAGGTTCACGATGAGCGAGTCCCGCCAGTCCTTGCTCTCGGGCGCGATGCGGTCTTCGCCGCCGCAGAGCTCGCAGATTGCTGACCAGGCCTTGGGCGCGAAGACTGAGGCGTCGAATGTGCGGTGCGATGGCATCTATGCAGCTTCGGAGTTAGTGAGATTTCTCTCTTTCTGTCCTTTTTCTTTGTGATCGAATCCTCTCGGATCATCGGGCCGAGGAGACGCCTTGAGCAAGCGCGGTATATGTAGGTAGGATGACCAAAGTTCAAAAGGTAAATGGCGTACATTCGTCCGCTCCCTAGTCCAGGTGCTCTTGTCCGTGGGCGACATCCCGAGCCGCGTCCATACACCCTCGCAGACTTCAGCAGCCTGCTCGCGCGTGAAGCAGTTGGTGAGCTTCAGGTAACCGTGCTCGAGGAAGAACTCCTTCTCTGCATCCGTGAGGGGCGCCGGTGGCGATGCCATGGTTAGTTGACTGCAATTACTTTGTCTTCTGCGAGTAACGGTATACAGTTACAAGTTAGGCTGCTTATAAAATTTATCGTTTTAAATGCTACGTGAGTATGTTATTTAAAAGATCGAGGTCACACTATTAGGAGGAATGCCCCCTTCACTTCTTATAAGCACGAACCAAACAAAGATCAACCCATTAGCGTCCTTCATGTCATGCATGCTCTCGTGGCCCGATACCCCCGAGACCACACGTCCGTAGACGGATGCGAGATCCGGCGCGGGGATACCTTGGGGTAGGTCACTTTATTGGATAACATGTGGCGGTAGCGGAGAACATTATGCGATAAAGTAGGTAGGTCGTCCTAACTCCAACTACAACGCGGGATGGTCGGGGGCAGAACGGCATCACTAGTGGCACAATGCGCGTGACATGAAGCCTGGAGTCGCAGCCGTAAGGTGTCTAACCAGCAAATCAAGTTGGCTTTGCTGAAGAAGGTATCGTGGGTGCAATATTCGCGCCCTCTATAAAACTCTACGATGTTCTAGCTCTCTAGATATCTACATCTGCTGTGAACGGGAAGTCCCGGTTCTAATGTGTTGATCGTAGCGCTTGCCTGCTTCTATCGCTAGTCGTCAATAGAATCTCAAACTTTACGAGCTTTCACCTCTAATGTCGCTGAGTTTATCGACATAGTATGCCGGCACAAATGGAGCGCCTTCCGCTTCCCAGTTCTCTTTCTTCGAGACACCCGTAAGCACAGCTAATGTGCCACCGAGCTTTCCCTCGATGCCAAACTGAATGTCGGTGTCGAGGCGGTCTCCAACCATGCAGGTGCGGGAGCGGTCGAAGTGAAACTTCCCCTCGATCGCATCCATCATGGCCTGGGAGGGCTTGCCGAGGGCCGTGGGCTTCTGGCCGGTCATGTTGACGAGCGGGATGGAGATGGAGCCTGCGCCGGGGAAGAAGGTGTGGCTCATGGGCAGCGTGCTATCGAGGTTCGTCGCGAGGAACACGGCGCCCCGCCGCAGGTACTGGAAGGCTATGGAGAGCTTCAGGTAGTTGATGTGGAAGTCGAGGCCCGCGAGCACGATGCCGACGTCCGGGTCTAGCATGGAGCCGTCGGCGAGCCCCGCGAAGTCAGCCTGCGTCATGTCCCGTCGCAGCGACGGGTCGGTGCCCCCGATGAACGGCACGTTTTCCGTCCGCAGCTCTTGCTCGATGCCGCTCTCGCCTAGCACGAAGACTTTGTTGCCCGGCGCGGGGAGCTTGAGGATTCGTGATATGTAGATGGCGGCCGAGTAGGCCGATGCGAATATCTCCTCAACATTGCTGGGGATGCCCATGCCTGTCAGCTTCTTTTGGTAGTCTTGCCGGGACTTGGTCGAGTTGTTCGTCACAAACACCACCTTCTTGCCTTCAGATATATTAGTCTAAGATGACCACTTAGGTAACGGATCTTGGCCACATCTATCATTATTCATAGTAGATGGCCGCGAGAAAGGCAAGTTGCGTTTGCATTTCTAACCTTTAGATCTCAATAGTTCCAGGGTCTGAACAGTTCCTTCAAACAGATGATCTCCAGACCATAAGACGCCTGCGCAAGAATCAGCTCTCGTTTCTAAATACAGTACAGATAGTTCGCTTACCATCACAATCGAATAGGAAGACCTATGCACAGGGGTAAGACTAATATCGCGTAGGTAAGGTGTAGTTGTAGCGGGAATTAACGCACATCGAATTTATCCAAGAACTCGCCGATTGCGGCCGAGTCACCGGTTAGATACTTGGACTGGACCATTTCTCTGGCTAACGGTACCAGTGGCGAGGTTTAAAAGCAGTAAGGGAAGAGAAGTGGTGCTGTCGCGGAATTCCCGGTGCCGGCTGCGTAGTTGTAAGTATGATAGAAGGCCATCGGCGTTGCGACATGCCGAGAATACATTGCTGTCATCCGTCTCCAATTGAACGGCCGACTAACCCGCCGCTCCCCGCCGCGTCATTAAGGTGCTGTTTGTTCCTATCACATAATCCACGAGAATTCATATATTCAAGAGCTACTCTTTTTTTCTGTTACATAACGTCAAAATAAACTGCGTTTATGATGCTCACTTTTACCCTGTTCCCCTAGAATTAACTTAAGATACATAGGTATGCATATATAGGGAGAGAAAGGTGCCTACCTAAAGCACCCACGTTGGTGAGGCTCTAAAGTTTAAACTAGTCGGTACTCTGTAGCGCACAGGCATCCTACTTATTAACAATATAAGTGGTCTCTTTTTCCACAAAACTACCTACCTACACTAGATATCTAGCACCCGCTACAGTCGTCATTCTTACTACTGTAGGGAGCTTAGCAGGACAAAAATATAGTAGTGCCAGAATATTAAGTTATTAGGTTCGCTGCTGATTGGGGACATTTTAGACCTAGCATATAGGCCTCCTTCAAATCCTACAAGGAGGTAGAGTACCTAGGTCATAGATCTCATCTTCTAAAAAGCTCGCTCGCGCTATGACGAAGCGCTTCCACGCCGGCTGTTTTGTCGACTGCGCACTTAACATTCTACGATGAAATCTCCGAGGGAAAATTTTATTTATTATTTTAATCATCTAGTATGATTCACAGGTATAAAGAAAGTTGAACCGAAATACAATAATATAGAAGCCGGCATTGTTAGTGGTCTTGTATGCTGGAATGTGGGACCTATCTATGCTACAGTAGGTACCAAGATAGGCACTTCGTAGGTACTACCTAGGTAGCTTCCGCCCTACCGCGCCGGTTGCTGGATGCATCAGTAGAACCAAACCCTTCGCACGCCTCGCCTCGCCTCGTGCGCCCCGGCGTCATGCTACAGGGTCCCCCATGCTTGCGACAGTTACATAGATACTATCTACATACCTAGTCTAGTGGGACACTACGTCAATCACCCCGCTGTAAGTAATTGACACCACAATAACAACATTGACCCCACTAGAAGAACAAAATAGTATCACAGGAATCAGAAATTTCGTGTCAATTGGCTACACGCCTTTGATAGTTAGAAAAAATCGTGGCATTCTATCTACCCAAAAAAACTGAAACTCGTTTTTGTTGTAGTTTTCACTATCTATAACCTAAGGGATGCTGACCATTCCTTACATATGCGCATTTTAATCTCATTGACCCCGCGCCATTTGTCCTTCACCTCATCATACCTATTTACGGTCTGTTATTTGGATTTATAACTATTTTGAACAGTCCATTGCGATCCAATTATCAAGTAAGTTAAACCCAATTAAGGAAATTATAGGCTAGCTTCAGACTACTTCGAATGATACATAAAAAGAGAGCTATAAAAATAAGTTATTAGATAGATAACCCCCGCTAAAAAACGGAATAGGGAACGAGCTGCATCGCCCCCCACCTACCGTACATAAGGTACGGGCAGTGAGCAAGCACTTCGCAGCCCTCGCGCACGTTTCGACCTGCGATTGCCCCGCCACTTATTTCATAATCTCAAATACAAAAACATCTCAGACAAGCCTTATCTCTCTCCCTTGTCCCTACATACTTACTGGACTTCACCTCTTCGTGCAATCCGCCCAACCCGCACAAAGCATCCCCATCATGCCGGGAAAGCAACCTAACCTGTTCGCTTTCAACGACGTCAGCGCCCTGACCCCGGCGCTCCGGTCCTATATCATATCCTGTCAGAACGCCGGCCTGACCCGCCATGGTGTCTTCAAGGTAGCCGTGTCAGGCGGCTCTCTCCCCAAAACCCTCGCGCAGGCCTTGCTCGCCGAGCCCAAGTCCGACGACGACGTCATCAGGTTTGACAAGTGGGAGATATTCTTCGCCGACGAGAGGGCCGTCCCGCTAGACCACGAAGACAGCAACTACGCGCTCGTGAAGTCGGAGTTGCTGGACAAGATCCCCGCCGCGCTCGGCCAGCCCGTCGTGCACCCGATCAACGTCGAGCACCTGGACGACACGCAGGAGCTGGCGGACCAGTACGAGAAGACGCTCGTCGGCTCCTTCGCCAAGGGCGACTCGGTCAAGCTCCCCATCTTCGACCTCCTGCTGCTCGGCTCCGGCCCGGACGGCCACACCTGCAGCCTCTTCCCCGGCCACCCCTTACTGCGGGAGACGGACGCCTGGGTCGCGCCCATCGAGGACTCGCCGAAGCCGCCCCCGCGGCGCATCACCCTCACCCTCCCCGTCGTGACGCACGCCGTCAGGATCGCTTTCGTGGCCACCGGGGCGGGCAAGAAGGAGATCATGAAGGAGATCTTCGAAGCGGGCAACGGGCTCCCCTGCGCCCTCGTCAACGAGGCGGCGGGCGACCGCTGCAGCTGGTTCACCGACAACGCGGCCGTCGAGGGCGTTCAATTCCCCCGCCGGGGGTTCCTATGAACCGCGGCGCCCGAGATGCGACAACGCAGGCGAGAGGGAGTGCTATAATTTCATGGAACTGAGTCCCCCTACTTCCTGTATGTAGTCGGTCGTCGCGCGGTCTCGTGACATGAGCTGTTTTCTTACGACTGCATGTTGAGTACTCAACGCACTGACATGCTGGGTGGAAACCGCTTCTGTTACTCCATGCTCCACATATACGCAGCGCATAACGACCCGACCTGCTCGCTATTCGACGGGCGTTGCCTTACCCTGCAACCACCGATTTACATCACAATCCATTATGACACGTTACGAGATACCGACGGCTCTAGATAGATTTGCTTTTTACTTGGTTTCCGTCCCTTTACGGACACATCCTCGCCACGCTCCATGGTTTCGAGGATGAAGGGAGGGAGGGGTTGGAACACGGCACAGGGTAGTAATTCATCGCATTCGCTTATGCATAGCATATGCGTGATATCATGGCACCACAGGCATTGTGGCCGCTCGGACTATTAAACACCATAGATTAAAATACCTCGTTATCAAAGAAAAGTTCTACACGGCCATTATTCCTGTGATATACGAGAATTTTGAAATATGTAGTCTGTCTTTTGGAATGTTTATTTTGCTGGCCCCTTCGTAGTCGCACGAATTGAATAAAGGATAAAATTACTACAAGACTACTAAACCAAGTCGTGTTCTTATCAACAGCTAAACTAAATAAATAAGCCTAAAGGCTCAAATGTGGTTACCTATCGAGCTTCCTCTCTCTGATCCAGAGCGACGACGCAATCGCAAGAAGAACAAAAATTGCCACAGGGACGAAAGCCCACTGCGTTGCGATAGCGTAACACCTCCGGACGACGACGGCGACGTCTGGGTCGAGTTTTCGTATATAGTCTAGACTCAGACGGACCTGCTCCTCGATCTCCCTGGCACGGTCGGCGCCGCCTAGCTCTTGTGCCAGATTCACGCGCAGCATCTGCTGGAGCGTCGCTGTCGAGATGCTAATGCCTAGCGTTGTACCCAAGGACCGGAAAAGGTAGGAGCAGGCAATTGCCACGGCTGTATCTTCCGGCGCAGCATTGGCGATTATGGCTATGAGGCTCGTGGTTATGGCTGGTTTCCGATGTTAGATAGGACATATAAATATAGTAATTCTAGGATAATCAATAACTAGAACTTAGAACTTACAGATGCTAGACCCTAGTGTGAGTATAGTCAGGCCTATGACAGTAAGAGTCGCCGACATCCAGCCAGCGCCCAACACCATGGGAACCGTGCTACATAGCAAAAGACAGTATCCCGTGAGCGTCAGCCAGTAATACCGACCCGTGCGCCTCATGATAAAGCCCGCCGCCAGAGATCCACAGAGGGACAAAAGCGTGCTAGGCAAGAAAAAAAGGCCCGCCCAGGTCGCAGACATTCCCAGCGCGGCCTGGAAGAATAGCGCGACGAAGAACAACACGCCCATCTGGCCGGCGACGCCGAAGAAGTTGGCGCCGTAGGCCGCGAGCAATGGCGGGTCGAAGATGACGTGGCCCGGCGCGAAGGGCTCCCTCGCGACCCGCGCCTCGACGAACACGAAGACGGCGAAGAGCGCGGGCGCGAGCGCGAGGGGGGCGATGGTCGCGGTCGAGCGCCAACCCTCATTGCTGCCGTTATCGAGACCGAAGAGCAGGAGAAACACAGCTACCATAAGTGTTAAGGCCCCGACGAAGTCGACGCGGACGAACTTGGCGCTCCAGTGGGAGTGCGTTGTCTGCGGTAGGTTAAGTGCCGCATATACGGATAGGAAGGCCACGAGGGCGAGTGGGCATTGGATGATGAATGCCCTGTTGGCAACGTCAGTGATCCATGCTGTGATGATGAAGTAGGTGGGTTGGACTGGACGACTCACCAGCGCCAGCCGATGTTATCGGCAAAAAGCCCCCCGATGGGAGCCCCGGCCGACATGCCGGCCGCGAAGACGATGTTTATGTAGCCCTGCCAGAGGCCTCGATCGCGTAGCGAGACTAAATCTGTCACGAGGATTGTGACTACGGCGTTCACTGCAACATGGGATGGTCAGCAACTGCCATCCGAGCAAATCCTCTCTCTTGTTTCCCGAGAAGCATAGATAGCTTAAGAGACAGACACAGATCCTAGCCTAGAAAGAAACCATGCACCCTTCAAGAGAACGACAATAATCAGATGATCAGTTAGGCACTTACTCCCACCCCCGCCGGCCCCGGCGACGGCCCTCGCCACACATAGCTCGACGATGTCCCGCGCGAGCCCGCAGCCGAGGCATCCGAGCCCGAACACGGCGTACGCGAACAGGAGGCACGCCTTGCGGCCGAAGATATCGCTGAGCTTGCCGTAGAGCGGCTGGAACGTCGTCAGCGTCAGGAAGTACGACGTCGCGACCCAGCTGGTGCTGTTGAGCGCCTGCAGGTCGCTGCCTATCTTGCCGTACGTCGCGAAGGTGAGCGTCTGGTCGAGCGCAACGAGGAAGATCTAAAAATTCGGCTCTCCTGCGTTAGCCTCCACGCCGCGTATATCGCGCAGGGGTAGTCTTACACCGATCGCCAGGGCCGGGAGGAGCGCCGCCATGTTGACGCCGGGCTTCGACGATGCGCCGTTGGCGCTGGCCTCTACTGTATGCGCCAAGCCGTTTTCTATATCGGCAGCACCGGCCCTCCCACCGTTACTCGAGTCTGCGGATATCCCTTTAGAAGCCTCCTTAATAGGCGATTTTAAAGTCGCATCCGGCGGCCCCAACAGGGGGGCCGTCTCGGCTGAAAGCCCGGTCCCTGCCTCTGGCATTGAGGACCTCATTGTGGCAAGGGGAGATTTTAGGAGGTATAACAGACGGCCCTTAGACTTAGGGATGCGATCGAATGAAGATAAAAGCCCCGTTCGTAGTGCGAGAACCGTTCTGTTAAGTTGGAGCTGCGATCCACCTCCATGCATCCGACTTGACCGACTCCGGAATCTAGGGGTGGACGAGAAGAGAAGGCCGATTGGCGGCCAAGGAAACTCAGCCGGGACGTCCAACCATCCAGTAAGATATAAGTCTCGCGGGTTATCGTGGTACTCTATTGTTGAGGAGGGGATAACGTAAGAGCTTATGAGCGTTGCGACTTTCCTCTATTGGTCGGTAGCATTGAAAGCATCCCGGGTCAGCTTCTCCTAAACCCTGCTAGAATGATACTTCAAGGGAAACAAGACTGTCGTGTACGTAGCTCAGGTTTCCCGCTGTATCACCGTAACTTTCGTGTTAAATCTCCGTCCGGGCCTCAATGCAGCCCTTACCTTAATAACCAGGAGGTCATTTCTTCAGTAGGGTACGGAAGACGATCCATCACAGGGTAGGAAGGTTTGCCATCTTAATTACTCGAATAGGTAGTCTGAGCAGTACGCTGCTAAGCCGATATGAAGAGAATAAGCGCCGGACGGGTCTAAACGATACCATATATATGGCACGCAACGCCGTTCGTATGACTCCTTGTAGCTCTCCATCCTCGCGCCCAAGCGAGAAAATTGCCATTATTAGGTGGTACAGCTCTCAAGGTCGACAAGTATCTGCCCACAAACTCAACCTTACGGATTCCGGCTCAGGAAGAGATTGAGACCCTCCGAATCCACGGCAGCACAGAGTACGGATTCGGAACCCTTCCAAACGTAATCGAGTATATCCTCATTCGCAAAGGCTTTGTCTTCCCGGTAATCAACGATGCCATTGCTAAAGTCCTCGCGTGGACAAAGACGACCTTGAATATCGGGGAAATGGCAGTGTCGTAGGTAGAATTAAAGGACCTAGTTCTTCCACTGAAAGTGCTGTGGGCAACCGTGGCTAACCCGCTCCCAAAGCGACCCTTTCTACCCGACATTCATACTCTTGACCATAATGTAAATGTTAAAAAGCCTAAAAGTAGTAGCACCTGTACTACTTTGGCTAGGTGGTTTTAGGACCTGTGCCACGTGAGGTGGTGAGTCCAAACGAATCCCAAATAAGGCGAGACATAGCACGGGTAGATACCTAATTACGGATAACTCCGGGGTCTATCCCGGGTTGTTACTTCCAAATATTGTTGGCTGTCGTGCAGAATATGGAAGGACTTGCATACTGAGCTCAATCACAGATAAACCTGGGGGGCCTTTGGCATACTATACTGCCCGTGCCTTGCCCTTCGCCTTCCATCTTTCGCACACGCACGGCACAAACCAAATGTGTAATCAAACATGGAAATACTCGAAAAAGAAAATAAAGAGGAGGGCGACCACTTATATTGACTCCGGATGCCAGTGGCGACGCTAATGCAGTGAAACCCCGGAAGCCCTTCTCATTCTACATGTCAGTTGCCGCGCTGAGCCTCCTATCCATAATTACATCGTGGGACGCCACATCGCTGTCTATTGCTCTACCGATTAGTGAATCATTTTACAGACAGACAGACAGATAGATAGATATTAATAAATCCCCTAATATGGCTCTAATTCGAACCTCATCTAGATAACAACACAAAAATTGAACAGTACTACGCTGCTGTCGTTTTGGGCAAACGTCTCGTTTATACTTGTGGTCGCGATAACGCAACCCATTTATGTCACAGTTTCCGATGTCTTCGGTCGAAAGCAACCGCTGTATGCTTCGAGGGTGCTCTTTTCTATTGGCACTATCGTTTTCGCGACCACTAGAACCATGGGCATTCTCATTGTCGGTCGACTAATCCAAGGTCTCGGAGCCGGCGGCTTAGACGTGCTTGAAGTTATTCTAGCTGACATCACAACACTAAAGGCGCGGCCGCTCTACTTAGGTCTCATTTCCATAGCCATTGCGCTGGGAATCATCACCGGGCTGATAATAGGCGTGTTGGTCAGCGACCTGGTGGATTGGCGGTGGATCAGCTAGATCAACCTGCCCATCGTCGGCCTCGCTTTCCTCCTTTCTGTCCTTTGCATCAACTTGCGGCCTAGTCCTATAGGGTTTCTTGCTAAGGCTCGCCGTCTGGATTTAGTAGACATCTTGCTGTTTTCCGTTGGTGCAGCGGCTACGTCTCTACCACTTAGCTGGGCCGGGTCCCTATATTCATAGGGTTCGTGGAGGACAATTGTACCTCTAGTCATTGGAGTTGCCCTTTTGATTGCATTTGGATGTTACGAAAGGATACCAGCCGACGCAGTGATGCCTTATCGCATGTTTTCTAACGCTACGGGTTCTTTCTCGCTCATTACCGGCTTTATTCATAGTCTACTTCTATACTCACTTCTCTAATACTTACCCCTATTCTTCCAAGCTGTATTTCTTGAACACCCATTACGAGCGGCAGTTTCATTTCTCCCGGTAGCCATTTTGGTATTCGCATTCAGTTTTATAGCCCCTGTCGTGGTGGACCTGACGCGCCGGTATAAACTCATTTTGTGGTCGGGATGGGTCATCATCACGCTGTCTCTGGGTCTCTGGTCCCGAGCAGACGAGAACACATCAAGGGCCGAGGCGTATGTCTTCCAAGCCTTACTTGGTGCTGGCTTAGGCATCGTCTTCACAGGAACCCAACTGCCAATGCAAGCCAGCGTCAAAAATGTGGACGATACTGGACTTGCAGTAGGCATGCTTGTCGTGTTTCGTCTCTTCGGCGCCCTGGTTGGACTTGCAATTTGTGCGGCTGCATTTACTGCTGAGTTTCAGAAGCGGAGCGTACGACTGTTCAATGGCTCGTCGGATCCCATGCTAGGTTTAGAAGACGCGAGCCAGGCGATTAGTTTCATACCCGAGTTGGTGAACTTGGAGCTCTCCCAGCAGTCTACCCGTGCTCTCGTTGGTGTGTATCTAGGGTCTTTTAAAACTGTGTTGGTGGTCCTGACAGCCTTGTCAGGGCTAGGACTTGTCGGCTCATTTTTTATCAGAGAACTAACACTAGAAAATGATGAGATCGGTAATCAAGGTTTACAAGAGTCAACTTGACGTATCTCTACACTCAGTTGGTCATCTAAAAAAACGAGATTAGCTGCTACTATATTGTTGCAAAGTACGGAATATCCTCAATAAAATGCTCTGTAGCGACGAATAGGGTGGATGGGCGTATGGTCAGATGATAGTATTCTCATCCAGCTGAACTAGATGAGAGCGTGTCAACAGTCGCGTAAGGGCTTAAGGGGGCAGGATAGCCCTATGGCAAAAGAAGGATAGATTTGCAGGCCAAAGGTATTCATAGAATGCGGCTGAGTTCTGATGCGAAAGGCTTGCAGTAGCGAGTCATAGGATTAGCACAGAGAGGCGGCGGCGCAGATGTAATCGCTAAGGAAGCAGTGAAACCGATGAATAGCATGAAAGGAAAGTATGGGATGGCCGAAAAGTTTATAAACAAGCGTAGGTCCGATGTCTGTGCCACCTAATCATCTATCCCATCCCATCCCAACCCGAGCCAAACTGGAAACACCAAATCCAGTTACAAATAATATACGGAACTAAAATGTTGAAGATAGACGAGGCTGAAAGCGAACCGTAAGCACAGTTGCGTCGGTAAAAACAAACAAAATGGGGGCTTGAAGGCCTTCCTGAGTACCGTGAGATTCTCGGACCTGGACGAGAGCACAAATTTTCTCTACAAACTGTTGCCTATCGCGGTGTACCATTTTAGAGGCATCCCTCGAACATAAAATCCACGACAGGAAGATAATTTGGAAGAAATAGCTTTCCGCTCTGTCTTACAACCCAGGGCCTCGAAAGCAAGATCGAAACCAAACGCCGAAATCCATGGAGGTAGAGGTATATTTTCAATGAGCGGTATGACTGCTGACATAAATCCGAGGTTCGCTAAGGCATCGAAAACACATTTACAGGGAATTGGCCTACCGCCGGAACGAAGTATCGTAGTGCCTGGCTTTCTCCTCGCACAGCTTTCGAATGATCGGGCCTCCCGAGTAAGACCCTCAAGCATGGCTTAATGGCTGAACAGCACTCTCGTATCTAGACTGGCGCAATTTTATATTTAAGAGAAAAGCTCCCCAACGCGAAATCC
This sequence comes from Nemania diffusa, assembly GCA_038501195.1. Lineage (NCBI taxonomy): Eukaryota > Fungi > Ascomycota > Sordariomycetes > Xylariales > Xylariaceae > Nemania > Nemania diffusa. The sequence goes on from JBBPUQ010000003.1 coordinate 4,149,975, forward strand.
CGTATAGACATATTGAATCGTCGGGTAGCACGTTTCGGAGCCCATCAATAACATTTCTATGCGGCCATTAGAACCGCTCGGGTACAATACGGTTCTCGAAATGGGAAACGTTCAAGAAAGCAGGGCGTAAACGAGGGCGGCGAATCAATTCATCAACGCGGGCTTGGTATGAAATGGGGTTTCGTTGTCAGGTTTTCAGAAGATGCCATCTAGCTGGCCTGCGCCTCTCAGAAAATGCTACATTATGCGTTCTACTAGGCATGCAAGGCAGTATCGTACACAGGTCAGCATCTCTACCTCTGCTTACTTACAGACAGGATGCATCTTTCAACACGCAGAAAGCGACACCTACTTACGATTGACTAAACTTCCTATATAGCGGTGTACAAACTTGACGAGCTCACGAAACTACCTCGGTATCGATTCGCGATTTATTTGTCTGTGTATCCCACAGTTCTGTTTCTGGGGCCACGACGTCACCATTCCATAATTTTTCTCTCCTATTTTTAAGACTAGTTTCAGGTTCCCGAGACAGCAAAGAGAGCCTAGTACCTAGATATTCTACGGTCACCTTTTATTGACGTCTCGTCGCACCTCCGTCTTTCCTCATACTAGCCATTCTAGTCTCCTGTGCTACCGAGATGTACAGCAGTCATAATAAGCTGTTTGGTAGTTAAACAGCCAAGCAAGCCCTTTGCATCATGCAACAAGCAGACACTAAATACTCCGATTGCATCCCCGGTCTGCGGAATGAGGATGTTCGCGATCGCTAGAATGCACGGCAGATCATTGTCGCAGAATCTATACTAAACCGAGAGAGATTCCCACAGAGCTTGGCTGCAACGGTGCCTGGCGTCTGCTGGCGTATTCTGAACGAACTATGCGTATAGAGAGAGTACCCTAGGCACGACCTCGATCGAACGAAGGCGACTGCCTATTCTGTACCTGCGTTGGGTTCGCACAGGGCGGGCTCGCCAAGACACCACACACACCCCATGATACACCTAAACACTCCAATTTCAAAGGCCTACCAAGCAGCCAAATAAAATCGAAAAAATAACATGAACAATGTTATAGATAGACAGGAAAGAAGCAGTTATATAAATGCCAGTTATATTATATAAATACAAATTGTGAAGTAGTAACGTACGTTGTACTATAAAGCAAAACTATAATACAAGGGATATAAACTACTATAACAACAACCTTAGAGTACGTAGCTATTAACTTCGATTTACATTGCGTTATATATATCAATATAATCGTCACTTTTTTTACTATTTAACTCTTTACGTAGATTAATTTTACGATTTTATTTGGTTGCTTGGTAGGCCTTGGAAGTTGTAGTGTTTAGGTGTATTATGGGGTGTGTGTGGTTTCTTGGCGAGCCGGCCCTGGTTCGCATAAGCAGAGTTCTAGCTTCCGTGTCTCCCGATGATGATGATGATGGAATACGCACGGGCAGCACGCCGCTAGATTGCGGATATCGGCGAGAACCCCCGTCGCGCTTCTTGATTGGTTCCCGAGGTTTCGAAACCGACCAAGTGCTGGTCCTGTCATTTGCCCCCGATTTGCCCGCAGATGAGGTAACTGTACTTCACACTAGCACCATATTGGATTAGGGAGAGTTGCAAAGATAGCTACCATACCAACTAGGTAAGTAGATCTACCTAGTGCAGAATAGGGCCGACCCATCCATGCCGTCACGTTTTGAAAATCTAGATTTCCTCCTGCTTTCCCTCATTAATCTGGGTGTCATTGGAGGCTTGAGATGGGCGAGCACGCGGTGAGAAGAGATCTCTTGCCTGCCAGTCTAAGTAAAGAAAGATGTCGGTAAGATTGGAAAGGTAGATGTGTGCATACCTTGCTACTATCATACATACCCCTATGATTGATATCAAGGGAGAGAAAACTGGTGAATAATCGGTCTCTGAGCTACCTACTTATTCGGTATTCCTACCCCTGAGGTTTCGCGTATTCACACAGCCGCATTCGTCTCATGCCGCTGGCCGACGCCTCCGTGACGCGTTCATCAATATTAGTAGTAAGTAGGATCAGACGAAAATGGCGTTTGACACGCTCGAACTACCTATCGTTGTTCTAACTTCGATTTCTACAGTAGTGCATAACATACGTGTACACAGAAAGCCCGTCCCCGATGGGGCCTCTACGTAGTACTCTACGTTTAGGTAGATCTATTCTTCTTTTAGTGATCTGGTAACTAACCCAGTTGAGTAAAAAATGACTCAATTTCAAGAACCCGCGTATCAACTCGAAGACGGGTCGAAAATGCTAATCCTCTGACGACCCCACTGTTGAACCGGATGTTTCAGCCTATTGAGGGTTGTCGACTGTATGGATGTTAAAGCATAGCGTTGCTAAAAGGGTACTATTCCCCCGCGGCACAGCAGCGAAGGCTGCTCGTCCGTCCGTTCGCGATCCTTGTGCTTAGGTTAAGCCCACACGTGTAGATCCGCGGCATTATAATTTATCAATTCAAGATTTTACATATTGCAGTGGCGTCCGTCCTACATAATCGTTATACAACCACCGACACTCCCGTGAGAAGGTGAACCGGCTCTCCAATCAGAACGCTTCGTCAGGTCCCAAGCCATGGTGTGATGCCCAACCATGCCAAGCAAGCTGTTAAGCTAATATACCATCTCATGCACCACATGTAAGGATTGCCGGGGTGTATATGCAAAGCAACAATCGCTTCCCACGCCAATTTGTATCGAAATTCCGTGAACCCTGGTCTGCTGTACCTGCATTAGGTACTTACATAGCAACAGTACCATCGATTCCTCCTCCCTACACTAGCGGCAGTGTCGTAGTGTAGGTATCTGGCTCTTGTCTCGGCAGCTTACCTAGAAGCTCTCCTAGGACTCTTTTCGGTGTTCGCTTCTGGGCATGTGCCTGAAGACTCCTTACTCCTAGCACTAAGTAGGGCAGCTAGGATCTTGCCCTGAAGGCTGATAAGTCGAAACGTGGCATGGGGTTTACATCTACACACACTATATACAAATTATAGTATATGCGGGCCCTTGGCATCTCACCAATCAACCTGATCGGACGAGAAGGCTCAGAGCATAACGGTCATCTTATCCCCGTTTCAACTTGCTTGTACAAAATACCTACCTAGTCACCTGTATAGAACACGCTCATCCATCCACTCCAGCCGATAGGATGGATATATCTTCACTTCAAGTCCCCCAAACGGGCCGCTCGCGTTTCTCTAAAGTCCTTCCTACCCCTCCCCCTCCCCCTGGGTTAGATAACAGACCTCAAACGGCTCTTCGGGAGCTACCGGATGTGCCACCAGCGCCGCTGCCACCGAAAAAGAACAGTATACTTATAACGCGCCCTTCTACTACAAGCCTGCGGTCAAAAGGCCTCGACTCGCCTTTGCCAATCTTGCCCATCATGGCGGAAGCTCCTCGGCCACGGGCCCAAGCTGGTCCAATCCTTCGGAAACCCGTGGCACTCTTGCCCACCCCACCAGCTACCGCAGAAGTCGGTACGAAGTCCAAAGCCATGAAGCGGCAGTCGTCCATATCAAGTCTATTATCAGCATATTCACGCAGCTCATCAGACTGGGCTCAGGTATCATCGTCACATGAAAGTGACTACACCAAAGACAGTGAACCATCATATTCACCAGAACATGAGGGAATGAAAAGCTTGCCGCCGGTACCATCAAAGAAAAGCATGGAAACAACAAACGACACCAATAGTGATAGAACGAGCGAGGTAACGTCTTACACAATCATTGACTCATTTCCGCCTCCACCTCCCTTAAAAGACCCATCACGGTCCCTACCACGCACGCCGAGGGATGTGCGCCCAGTAGATGGGGCCCAGGACCGCGAGGTGGACTCGGCTTCATTATCCTCGATATCTCTGAGAAGCGGGTCCCCACGAGGCCGAGAGATCTGGCGGAGAAGGGCATCGTCGAAGTCAGATGCTGGTCTAGTCATTGCCGAGCTCAAACTCCCCAGTTCAAACGGGTCTACAGCCTCTACCTCACAAACCCCTGCTGCAAAGGCAGAGCCACCTTCTCTACTTCCTCCACTACCTGCCAAAACAAAACAACAACCTGCCCTACCTCTACCACCACCTCCGCCGCCTCAACCTCCAAAACAGCAACAGCAACCCGCCACCGCTTTTCCTCCAAGGACAACTTCGGTACCAGCATCGCTGCCTGGGAGGAACATTCGACCTGTCAAGAAAGCTGAGCCAGTAGATGAGGACGACGAGATGAAGAAGTTTCTTAAGCTTTCCAAGCTCAAAGAGCTTGTCCGTCACGGTGACAGCGACGAAGATGACGATGGGGGACAGAAACGATCACAGAAGAAAAGGGAGGAGCACGAGCTCTCAGATATGCAGAATCCACTAAATGTAGAGAGTAAAGTCGAAGCTGACAAGCCCGAGCTTCCCGCAAAGGACAATTTCATGCAGAATAAGCAACAGCAATATGCACCAAGAGCTGCAGCAGGGGAATCGAGTCAGTCACTGGCCTCTCCTCCAGGCGCGTCAGCCCCACCCCCAAATGAGTCCGGAAAGGCCACAGGCACACCGATGTCGCGTCGCCCAGTTGGCGCGGTCCCTGCTCCTAATCCAAACCAGCTAGGGTCACAGCTTGGACCCAACCGGATGAACACGACAGGTCCCAACTTGCCACTTTCTGCTACCCAGCCTACGGGCTCCCTACAACCAAGCAACCCAGTAGGCACTCTGCCTCACCCGCGTCAACGTCAACAACAGACGCCGCGAGCAGGCCCGGCCTATCCGTTTCCTCGCAGTGGCCCCACTTCGCCCACAGGAGGGACGCCGAGATCAGTCTCCACATCCTCTCAGCCGAATCAATCTGCAGCTCCAACTGGGCCCATGGCCGGGTTCCACCGCGGTCCCCCCGGTGCCATGAATACGGGTAGCCCTCCTTACTACCAGTCTCAAGCTTCGAAGCAAGTGTCGCCCGTAACTCGTAGCGGTCCCGAGAGAGGTAGTTTCTCGCCCCGAAATTTCACCGGCCCTCCGCAGCAACAGCAGCAGCAGCAGCAACAAGCGTCGTCAGGAGGCCCCAAGAGTCCACCGTTTCTCCCTCCGCCAGCGGCGCTCAACAGCGAGCAGCGAGAGGAAGCGAATGCAGACCAACCAATGAGTGCCGAGGCAGCCGCTGCGGTTGGCCGATTTCCTCGCAAGCAGAATTGGAGTCTCGAGTGCACCATCGACGGCATCTGGCCCCCCAATGTCCTCACGGAGCAGCACTACAACTGCTTCAGCCGCCACACCAGCCTCATGAACTCGCGCAATACGAACTACGCCCTCGCCTGCCAGACCTGTGGCGTTGCCGATAAAGCCCGCCGCTGCATGTGCAGCCACTGTAACCTGCGAATCTGCATCCCGTGCACCGACCTACTGGTTGCGAATGGCCGGGATCTACGAGCCACCATGAAGATTCTTAAGGAACAGGGCAAGATTAGGGACTGGAGCGATTATCGAAAACAGAGTGGCAACCAGAAAGCTTAAGCAAGCACGACTATCAAAGCCGAGACCTTTGTCTCTCTTCTCGGTTTGGCCTTTCCAGGCTTTTAGTTGCGCTACGAGTCCAGTCTTTTAGCGAGCACCATGGCAGGCCAGCATAAGATCACAACAGCAGGGATGCAAAATACAGCTTCCCAGCAACTTCCCTTCTATTCCCCATGTTCAAACCTTTTCTTTTCTTTGTACAAATTTGGTCTGCAAACTGCGCACGCTAGAGGCGACGCTTTTTGCAACACAAGCCACAATACTTTCATGACGGATATAAACGAGGCGGTAGGGTTAACGTGACCGCTGGACTGGAAACGAATATACAAAAAAAGGAATCACGGTATAGGAAGGTCTTCTCCTTTTCGACGCAAGACTAGACGACGTCAATATTTGGCTTGTTGGAACGGGCGTTCCTTTGTTTGACACGAGGCGAGAGATACCATGGATAATGATGCGTCCACGTCTAGTTGACGACGTGGTTCCGGGTTTAATTCCGAGTACCATATTCGGCGGAATTAATCTCTTGTGTGTGAGGAACGAACAGATGTTCCGATAGAGATTCGGCGAAATGTCGGACTACTTGTACAAAAAAAACGTGGATCCTACTGCAGTATGCAGAGAAGTGGAAACGTGCTTCATAGATGATTCAGATTCGCATCTGCACGTGGCTTATGTAGCTAGGATGACACATTAAATGCAACACAAGATTAAAAGTCAAACCTTGCGGTTTTCTGGCATCTCTCTAGTGTGGTGGGATATGTGTCTTGTAAACTCTACTAAATCAACGAAACCTTCTAAAGCATTGAGTGTACCACGCGATTCCTGGTAGGGTAGTCTTCGTGTGATGTTATTGTTAAGATGAACATCGCTCTCCGTAAACATATCTACTGATCTCCTAGCCTGCCTGGATCTATATGGATTCTAATAAGTTCTATACATGGCTCGACAGGATCCCTAGCTCCAGCACCTTCAGGATTTATCTAGAGTGTGCCATATGCTTTAAGCTTGTTCATCTAGATCTAGAGGCTAAACTTATCTTAAGAGTTAATAATTAAGCATAGAACATAAAACACAAGCTAATTGACAATTAGTCGGTCGCTTTGCCAAAAGGCGCGTACCGACCCAGACCATACTTACGCGTAGGTTATATGTATGTAGGCAGGTAACTACGTCACATGTTTTTGTGACATCATATTGCTTTTTCATATATATGAAGTGGGTGTTGCCCATTTCCCCTTTAGCCTAGATTTACAGCAAATGGTAGAAACCTTAGGTCACGGACATGATATATATATATGATGCCAAGATGCTTTAGATATCCTACTACATAATTGTGTAAATATATAAAGAGAAAGGTAAACTTTACATAAAAAAGTTAGCTTAAGAGTTTACGCCTGTAGGTAAATCGGTAGCCCCTCCAATTGGCCCCACGCTGCCGGCACTTTGCTAGGTAGTAGAGTTACAGTGCACTAAGTAGTGGGGATGAAGGCGATTATTGGTCCCTGAGCCGCATGTGGAGCTACGTTACCTACACTAGCCTACAGATAGTGTGGATAAGGATTACCTATGTTTACTTTGGTATTTATCTACGTAGATAGTCGGTCAATAACCGAAACCTCTCGAGACCTTGGATTCCTCACAACCAGCTATGTCCTCAACAACAGGATTAAGTCGAATACGCTCAATTCGGAAACCCGCTGGGAAAGATAATGAATCTGCTGCAAGCAAGCCAGTCCAGAGTCGCAATGAGCCGAGGAATGTGTCTCCTAGTCGGCTGCCTATGAAGCCCCCGACTACGACGTCACGGACAAGAGCACCAAGCGGCTTAACTTCTAGGCAGACTTCTGGCGGCTCCTCCACCAAGGTGTCATCTAGATTGGCCGAGCATGGAGCCCCAGCAGCTGCGAGACCCCTGGGTCGAGCTCCATCTGTACGCCAAGCCCCGTCGACGACGACAACGACAGCGACATCATCCTCTGCTATCGGCCGATCAGGCAGTATAGCGAGACCAAAATCCTCGGGGGGTATTTCTTCCACGACAGCTCTAAGAGAACGTCATATGGGCCATTCGAGGGCAAAATCCACAGTCACATCCCTCACCGCCGCGACAACATTGCGTCCGCTGTCCCACGCCCCCTCGAGATCGAACCCGAGCCCAGCACCGTCGACCGCTTCGTCTACAAGCACGACCACACAAACCACAACCACATCGTCGACAAGGGCACAAACCAGGCCGCAAACAAGGTCACAGACACAGCATGCACGCGTACCCTCACAATCCAAATCCTCCACCGCGAACCCAACCGCGAACCTAACCGCGAACCTCGCAGCAAGACGGCCCGTCTTCAACACAAACCAACAACACTACAGTCCCGCGAAATCACTCGCCCCGAAGCCCCTAACAGCCACCTTCCTCGCACCACCCTCGCCCTCCAAGCAGCCCGTGAACGTCGCCATAACAGCCGAAACAAGCCGTCTGCAGACCGAACTCCTCCAACTATCCCTCCTACACCGCGAGGCGCACGCCGTCTCGACCTCCTGGCACGCAAGCGCGCGGTCCAAGCTCGGGGCACGCTTCAGAGAGCTCGCAGCAGCGGACCGGGCCCTCCGAGCCGTCGAGCGCGAAGCCGCCGAGGCGCGGGGTCTGCAGGACCTGATCCTCTGGGCCAACGCCCCTCCCGAACCCTCCTCTTCACCCTCTTCATCTTCCGACGAGAAAAGGGGCCGCGGAGGCGCGAGGACCAAGGCGAGGAACAGCGACGTCCAGGGCAGACTCCCGCTCGACGAGAAGGTGCAGCTCCTCGACCAGGTGCTCAACGGCGCCTGGGCCCTCGGCGAACCCGGCGGGCGCTACCAGCGCACCGTGCGCGCCTTCGAAGAGTGGGCGCGCCTCGTCGCCTCGATCCGCACCGCGCAGCGCGGCGGCGACATCGACGGGCTCCTCGTAGCCGGCAGCGGCAGCGACGCTGCCGAGGAGGGGGAGATCGGCATCTTCGTCAGCGACCTCGATGCCGGCGCCTGGAGGCGCGACCACGCCGGCCTCGTGCGCGTGCTCGAGGGCTGGCGGCGGACGCTCGCGCTGCTCGGGACCGTCGATGACGGTGATGATTATGACGACAATAGGGGAGGGGGAGACGATGAGGGCGAGGGCGGGGGCAAGGACGCGGAGAGCAGGGCAGGCAAGCCGCGCTCCGGCCTCGCGCGCACCCTGCGCGGGTGCCGCGGCCTCGTCGACGGCATGCTGGCCGAGCTGAGGGCCATGGAGCGCATCGAGGCCGACGCGCTGGCCGCCGAGGAGGAGTGGATGGCGCTCATGGAGGCGCGGCTGCTCGCCGACGGGCAGGACGAGTCCCGCACTGGCAGGAACGGGGGTGTGCCGCCTTGGAAATCACTGCTTTTGTAGATTGGCGCGATCGATTGGAATTGTAGTCGCGAGGACTACTGTTGGTATACATACGCAACTCACTCTGGAAATACGAGTGGTGTTTGTTTTCAGTACTACGACTGTTAGAGACTGCCTGGTGGCAGTTGGTTGTATCTTAGCACCTGTACCGTTGGATGCCCCTGGGTCTAGTCCAGGCCTGGAACTGCTGGTACATTGTATTAGTCCTATCTCACTTTTTACGTCGTTAGATGTGACGCTCATGACCACGAGATGTGGATGGCTTAGTAATTTGATAGTCATAATGTTGAATAGCTTTATTCCGATTCTAGACATGAAGATCTTGAGTTGTTTTATATCCGTAAATCTATAGTAAGGATTGGCTCTTCCTTTCCAATTACTTTGAGAAATTATAACGAATTCATACAATCACTTATGTAAGGGGATAGTGGAAGACGAGCAACCCCAAGCGTGGGAACAGAAATCCCCGCGAGGGCCGCTGTATTCTTCGCATAGGCAACAGAGTGTTAGGAGATAGCAAATGCCTATTCGTCTCAAGTTCACACCATAAAGAAAAGCACTCCTTAAGATTACAGCTACCAAAAAAAAGGGCTTTTGAGCGCATTATGCGACTAAAATAATAACCCCCTTCTTGCCTACTACCAAAGAAGATAAGTATAGTCTCGATTAGCCACCCATCAATCTTTCAGGTAGCAGACATCCCACGGACGAGGCCACTCAGTGGTAATTCAACTCGGGGTTCGCCTTGAAGTTGCAGCGGCACCGGCACTCGGGGACGGGGCACTCGACGTGGCGCGCGAACCACTGGCGCGCGTGGTCGAGGTGCAGCACGTGGTCGCACTTGAGGCAGAAGGTCGGGAACTTGGCGGCGAGGCGGACCTGCGGGTCGTCGGAGAGCTCGGGCTTGTCGGAGCGCGGGATGCCCACGACCTCGAGGCACACGACGCACCGCGGCAGGTGGCGCCCGCAGTTCGGGCAGCTGACGCCCGCGTGGATGCTCGTCGCCATCAGATAGTTGTTGCTGGCGCTGCCGCCGTGGCTCTGCGTCGGCGTCTGGGCCGCCGATGACGTGGATGGCATGCCCATCCCTCCGGCGCCGGTCTTGGAGGCGAGCTCGTACTCGGCGTCGCAGTATACACAGCGCAGCGCGATCTGGCGAGAGGGCGGCTTGATCGTGGGGACGCCGCGGTGCTTGCTCTTCTTGGTGCTCTCGACCTCGAATTTGGTGCGCTGGAGGAATGCCTTGTGTCGTTGCAGGTACGCCCTGTACGCGTTGCGCCAGACCTGGCAGCGGTAGTCGTTGATGTACCGCGGGGAGCAGATGGACAATACGAGCGTCGCCGTTTGGATGTCGTTGAATTTCTCGACGTACTTGGCGAATATGTCTACCAAGTTGTCTGTTATGCCGGTCAGCACGATACCCTCGATATCACCCGTTTCTATGACCGTCTTCAGTTGGTCGTCGAGCCACTCTGTAAGCTTGTCATCGTCAAAATTTCGGAGAGCTATGAAAGTGCGTTCGTGTAGTGGTAGTGATTCTTGGTTGGCGATCGTCTCCCAGTCATTAGTTGCAATCAGTGCTGAGATGGCTCGAAGATACGGGTCCGTTTTAGAGGCGACTGTGTCGTCAAAGTCGAGTTGCTCTTTAGTTAGACCCCTGTCTCCTCTCCCGGTAAGTTGGAGGGCGAGAGAGACGAATACAAGTTCCGGATACTCCGCACTTGCTGTCTTGAGGATATTGACAGCCTCCGCGAAGTCACCTTCGAAAAGTGCGCGAGCCGCCGCTCTTGTGAACAAGGATGAATTCCTCTCGGACGCAGGGACTTTCGCATAGTCGTTCCACTCTAAGTCTATAATCTTCTTGCCCCATTCGCAAACGCGCATGGCCACTTCTCTCCGCGCTGGCCTCTTTGTCTTTAACTTGCCATAACTTAACTCCCCTCCCTTAGCGTTTAATAACGTCTCTAGACCGCTCTCCCAAGCTGCATCATCCGGGAGTTGGGATCCATGGCTTAACCGAGACGCTCCTCGACGGCCTGGGTTGCAAATTAAATTTGGGCCCTAAAACAGGATTCAATTGTTTCAACTGACCTAGATCCTTGGTCCATATAGGGATAACCCCCAGAAAGCTATAATCCACCCCTTGAACCAGCATGCCATCGTCATAAGCAGCGTTCGAAGCTCCTAGATGAACGTGTCAGTCTCTGTCAATGACTGAAAATAAATAATACGTACTAGTCACCCAAAGCCACATGTCCTTCAACCATGGGTCGTCAGATGTGATATTCATATTAGCAGCGTAATCAAATAAATACTTTTCTTTCGCGCGTAGCAGCATGACATGGTCTAGAACAACCTGCGCCTTTCTCGGAACCCCCTTTGCATTAAGAGTTGCTGTGAGAAGATTCTCATGGGCTTGTTGATTTGACACCAGTCCAGGGCCACTCCATGTGGCATCCAATAAGCCATCGTTAAACATAGCCAAATATTTATCACCACTAGATAGTGCCTGGTGCTGGCTTGTATTCTGGGCATGTTTCCTCAAGGCTAGAATCTTCTCTGCCGTCGTTTTTGTGCTAGTTAACGACTGTAGAAGATCGTGCTGGTCTCCCGAATCCGAATCCGAATCCTCTTTTGGTGGGGGTAATTCCAACACGCGCGAAGTAATGGCTGTAACCGATCTCTTTTCGTTGCCGAACAAGGGTATATTTTTGATTGCATCGTCAATTAGCAGAGATCCCATCATCTCCGGGTACTGAGTAGTATCAAAGCGCATCAGGCCGTGGTAGCTAGTGCCCTCTTATATACTTGTTAGTACATCTTAATTGCAAAATACGAGATAGAAAATATACCTTCAAGTCCGCGATGTGGCGCTTGCCACGGTACCATTTTATATATATGATCTGAGGTATATGACGGCTTCTCTAGAATTTCATAAGCTCCACTGGCGCGTAATACTAATGCTCGAGGGGTGACTGTTGGTGAGTTGAGTGTGACCCAGTCAAATGACACGATTTGGTCATATTTTCGATTCTCTTTCGTAAAGCCCATGTCTAGCTCATAGGATTTTCTGGCCTCTAGAATTTCTGGACTTTCGGACCAGTTTCCGTCCCAATTAGGAATCTCCTTCGTGGTCTCCAGAACTCGTAGCTGTCCTGTCCGAGAAAGTACGGCTAATAGGCCACGGTGCTCACGGCAAAATCGGATCGAGCGGACGAGGGAGCCCCTATCGGGCGCATTGCTTGGGTTGATGTCGATTGCCCTGTCTAAGTTGAGCGCCGCGCCCCAAGGCAAGCCATCTGTGTCTGTAGCCTCAATATAGAAGGGCGATGATGAAGTTCTCGAAGTTACTCGGCGGTCCCATATAACGATTCCAGGGCGGTCCAACGAAGAAGATGCAAAATAGTTGGAGTCTACATAGTCGATGGCTAAATTATTGTTGCATTTCGTTTGGTAGTTGATGACAGTGCCATTAGGGTCTTGATGATTTCATTAGCTCAATGCTTTAAATATCAGTCGGACGGTAGAAGTACCTCTAAGGTCGTAGATTCGGATGCCTTGATTCCTAATCCCAACAACAAGTGTCTGGGGGCTATCCTCGAAAAACTTTGTGCTAGACACGGTAGTAGCGGGCTCAAAGCGATGGATGGCTTCGCCCAAGACAGATCCATCTAGGGAAGGCCAGGCTGTATTCGGTTTTATTTCAGTGAGGCGGTTGATATCCCAAACCTGAAGACACTGGTCATTCCGCACGCGCTCTAGACCGACAGCTAGCAAAGAACCATTATTGAAGGCAATGGCCTGACAAAAGCGGGTGAACTTCAGCCTCTGCTCGAGATAGTGGTTGGTGCTATCGTTGAGGTTGATGATGTTGATGGTACCCGAGGCAGTGCCAATGGCGACGAGTCCAGGGTAAGCGGGTGACCAGTCGTAGGTGCTGAGAGGCGGGATATCGTCAAGCTTAGCAACCCTTTCGTAGTCGAACCTGCCTCTTCGCGCATGGCCGGTAGGCTTATACAGCTGAACTACGCGGTGTTGCAAGTTGACATGGAGGAAACTGTCATCGCTTGGATTCGGCGACCACTTGATGAGGCCGGGTTCAGGCCTGTCTAACAGCTTGGAGCTCGAATAGTGGGACATATCTGATCGCAGAGCTTCTGGCTTCTAGCTTCTAGCCAGTGATAAGATCGGCGATTGGCTCACTTCAGACGGACAAGGACATCCGCGGGGTTGTTCATTTACGAGCTGAGTCGTCTATGGGCAGATAGCCCCAATGAGGTGGTAGATGACAACCGATACATGTGCGAGACGCTACTAGCTCAAAGTTCAATATTAGCTATATATTCTGTAAGTGAATTCATGTCTTTCTATCGTTCTAGCTACCTAGGTAGTGATAAATAAACCTACTGTCATTCATAAGTGTCTGGTGCTTCAATTATCTGCGCCGGATGTTGAGATGGTTTAAATTGTTTTGAGTTTCCGCGATGGGCCACCTGCTTCATTCACCCTTAGGTAGGTATATGCATTTAGTATCTGTTAGTGAAGTTGTTGTATACTGATAACGTGTATAGTACCTAGGTACCTAGTATTGGGTAGGAGGTACTTAGACGATGCCAGCCCCGCCTTGCCAGCCACATTGACCAATCATAGAACCTTGCAGGAGCCTGCTCTTCTCGCCCAAAAAAATCACAGTTGTCTATCCTACTCTACTCTTGCGATGTTCCATAATTGCCTATAATACACTACGGACACAACATCAAGATGAGCTCAAAGAGGAAGTTCTCCGAACTCCACGCCGAGTCTTCGGTCGCCGGCGACACTCGCGAGTACACACCTAGTCACCAAAACTCGAGATACAAGAAAAAGAAGGGCCCCTCCCAAGAGAAGCCTTCGAGCATCAGCTGGCTGAAGAAACGAGCGAGGACGATAGAAAGGCGACTGAACCACAATGATAGCCTGCCAGCAAATGTGAAACATGATCTGGAGAAGGAGCTAGACCACCACAAGCAGAAGCTTGAAGACCTTGCCGATGGTAGGAAGAGGCAAGCCATGATCAAGAAATATCATATGGTTCGCTTTTTCGGTGAGTGGCCACCTTCCATCTCTGATTACTGTTGGATTAGATGGGCCAGGTTTCTAACCATGGTATTTTCACAGAAAGGAAGAAGGCGGACCGACTGGCAAAGAAGATCCGAACCCAGCTGGGAGCTACGACAGATGAAGAGGAGAAAAAGAGACTCGAGGCTGACCTGCATATTGTCGAGGTCGACTCCCTATACGCAAGATATTTCCCGCACCGAGAGCGCTACGTCAGCCTGTACCCTGTATCATCGACTGAATCAGACGCCCAGGGAGAGACCAAAACAGATGATTCAAGCGGTGCAGCACGATTCTTGCATACGGAGAGACCGCCTTTATGGGACACAATAGAAAAAACGGCGAAGAAGGGCACTCGGGCACTTGTACAGATACAAGAGCGCAAGTCGGCTACAGATCCGAAGAGTAAACCCTCCCAAGAAGGACGCTTGAAGCAGTCGCCTACAGCAAAAGCAGGCCAATCTAAGGCCAAGAAGGCTTCTGCGCAAGAGCCTACAGACCCCCCTGAAATTAAGGGAAAACACCAGCAATTACATGAACCTTCAGACCCAGACAGTGGTGATGACAGCGATGGAGGCTTTTTCGAGGAGAGTTAAAGAGAGAGGCAACCAAAGAAAAAAAAAGAAGCTAAAAGCAGACCATGTCAACTATGTTGTGTAGACACTACGACAACAGAACGAACAAACAAATGATACCCAATGCCATTTATTATACAATACTATGTGACCATCAAGTATATCCCAGGGGTTTCAGCTCAAGACGCGTGACTTCTGATGAAGAATCTCACGAGAAATTGTACCGTTTACTATGTACCTAAGTACCTAAATAAGATCATATGTAGGTACATGTTAACAATCGTGATGTAAGCACCTTGGTTGTTTTTCTTCTGCCTTCTCTGTCTCTGTTAGTCCTTTTGCCGCAAGTATCCGGACAGAGTGGTTTGGCCTAGATAATTGGTTGTCTAATCTGTTGCACATGAGCTTGTCCAATCAATTGTACCTTAGGTAGGTGTTGACTACTCAGTTTAAGCCCCTATAGAGAGAGGCCAGCCGGCATGTACCTACAACCTACATCAAAGGCGCATGCATGTGTTGCTCGGTAACCTCGTCGTCAACAGCGTGCACTGCCTCTTAACAACCTCTACCAGCCTGGCCTACCTACTACGTCAGCTCCCGTTGCATGGTGATTTAATTAAATCCACTTGACGGCTCCAGGCTCTTCAGTCCTGATACTACTTAGGAGGCCCCCAATTTCCCTGCGCCAGCCTCGATCCAACCCCACCATTGTATACATTGTATACAGCAGCAGTATTCATGTCCATTAAATAGGGCTCTGTTGTTGTCGTCACTTTGTTCACGGGTTATACATAATTTACCTAGTTTTCAATATTCTAGCGACTAAGCTTCTATCTGAGCATCACGCAAAAACAACAAGACAATCATGGCTGACCCTGGCGTTAATGTGTCCCCGGCCACCTACGATCTGATCAAGACCTGGATCGGCCAACAACAGCAAGCACCTGCACCATTAACAGACAAGCTCAAAAGTGCTCTCGTCGACCTCGAACGTGCTCTTAAGGCCGATTCCATGTCTCTAGTCGAGCCTGAGATGGGAGATCAGAACTGGGTTGGAATGCTTCAAGGCAAGTCTCTCACCACAGCTCATTCGCCCTCCTATGCTCAGACTCTCCTCACATCTCTCTGCTTTGCGCTCAACCTCGCATGCGTAGTGACTGAGCCTTTTTCATCTTGATTACCAGAACCTCAGCGCTAACTCCCCCTTCAGAATACCGAGCTGCATACCTTTTCAACGGCTCCGAGCTCAATTTCGTAGAGACCTCCTTTGATCCCACCGGCCGCGGCCCTCTCCGCTGGAAGTGCCAGGCGACGATCAGCGAGGTGCCAGGCACCGAGTTCCCTCGTGCTGACGCAAACCAGCCGACCTTCGCGCGCAAGAAGGACGCCAAGAAATACGCAGCTAAGTGCGCCATCGAAGCGCTGCGCGCAAAGGGTTTCATGCCGCAGAACGGCGTGCGATTTCCCAAAGGCGTCCTGACACCCCACCAGCAGCTGCAGCGGCAGAAGCAATTACAACAGCACCAGCAGACGCAACCCGCCGCCCAGAAGGCCAGAGCAACCAGCACCCTCGCCGGAAGAGGCCAAGCTCTCCCCCAAGCCAAGCCCGTCTCTTCCCCTCCCGCGGCGGCGGCGGCGGCGATCCCCCACTCCCCCTTCGACGCCAGCCAGCCGTCGGCCACGCACCGTGTGGCCGAGCTCTGCAAGGAGCTGGGCTACCCGGCGCCGACGTACCAGCTCGCCGCGGGCGACGACGGCTTCTTTAACGGATGGGCCGACTTCGGCGACTACACCGACCTGCTGCCCCCCGAGATCGCGGGCCTCTCGCGCGTTACTAACGTCATCAGCAAGAAGGCCGCGAAGGAGATGGTGGCCGAGGGCCTGCTGGCGCCCCTGCGCGCCCACAAGGCGCAGCGCGACGCGCAGAACCGGGCCTTCCTGGCGCAGTATTCCGACGGCGGCATGAAGTAGGGCTCGGAGCCGTTGCCTTTTCGGAGCCGGGCGGGGCGACGACGGCGGGCGGCGACGTGTTAGGCGTAGGCGTAGGCGTAGGCGTAAGCTTGGATGGACTGAGTACTGTTTATCCTTGGATGTGATGGCCAGTGTATTGGCAGTATTGTGCTACTAGCGTTAAGAGCGAAGGAAGCGCATGGTTAGAACCTTGTAACTGAGTTCACCAGGGGTGTCTCTAGCTCATGGATGTAATGACGGGAAACGAGGACATGTCTACGATGATGATGAATACGACGTATCTTCTGTTCAGTAGATTCTTTGATCTTATCCCTCTGTAGCAAGATCAACGAGCAGCGATCCTAGTAGTACTCTTTCCCTCCATTAGGGACTGAATAGGATCATAGTGTCGCCACAAACTGAGGCTCTAGAGAGTGCTCAAGCACACCTTTAACATGCAAGCATGTATGCCGCTATTAGATATCCCCTCAAAGCACGTATTCTACCTTGACTCCCTTTATATCTAATCCGACAAGGATCGGGTTAATCTTATGCACGGCCCAGGATTCTAGAGCTACAGTGTCCAGATCCTTCTTACCCTCCTCACTTCCCCCTTCCACCTCTCCGTCCACCACGACTTCCCCTCCCGCCGCCGCCACCGCCGCTTCTGCCTTTACCCTGAGGGACCCTCGCAACAACATCACTCGGCAGATCCGCGACGTGCTCGCCGTCCTTCCACAGCACGCCAACGCCCTGCCGCCGGCCCCGGACCTCCTTGAAGTACTTCAGCGGGACCACGCCGTCGGCATTTCCCTCGGTGAGCACGACATTGTTCTCGCTGAGCCACCACTTGATCTCCTCTCCCGCCGCCGCAGTCTCCCCTTTCTCAGCGCTACTATCCCGCAACGCCCTCTCGATATCCACGAAGATGAGCAGTTCCGCATCGGCGCGCATGCCGCTAATGACCCTCGGCTTCCCCTCCCCCGCCGCCCCCTCCTCCTCTACGCCGTGCACCTGCGCCCCGCCGCCATCGTCGCCGGGGACCCCGGTCCCGAAGTGCACGTGCGTGCGGCCCATCCGCTTGAGCCCGCCGGCGGCGACGATGGCGGGCCAGAACGCGAAGTAAGTCCCGTGCACGACGACGGCGGGCGCGTTGCCTGCCGCGAGTGTGATAGGCGCGTGCAGGCCCTCGGAGGCGATGGCGATGCTGTGCCCCTGGTTCGCGCGGATCACCCAGTGCGCCGCCTCGTCCTCGGCCGCGGTGACGGCGTCCGGGTTCGGCTTCATGCTGAAGCGCTGCTTCGCGTTCGTGGCCACCTCGGCTTGGATCTCTGCCAGCGTTGGGTTCAGGTTGCGGAGGCGCGGCCATTGCATCTGTGGCGTTGTTAGCTTCTTTTCTCCTTTGTTCTTCTAGGCTTAGTCTGTGAAATATATCCCCCTTCTGAGTGTACAGGCTAGTCTCTCCTGGGTGTGTGACGATCACACAGTCCCTTTTCATCGCCTTCGTACTCTCTTCTTGAAACCCGAACGGGGTGTTACAGAACAAGGAGTCGCGCGAATAGAGCGGGGAGGAAATGCACGAATCTGAAGCAGAGAAACGAGAGAGAAAAAGGTAAAGACGAATGTCACTCACCACCTTGGCCAGCGGTGCGAAGCCCTCGGCATCGAGCTGGATCCCGGCATTCTGCGCCTGGTGCCTCAAGAGTGTGGAGAGGGCCTTGGAGATTTGGACCTGCCGGTTCGATCCTCCCGCTCCTCCGCCTCCGCCTCCGCGTCGCCCCCCTTTCCCTCCACCTCCACGGCAGCTTCCCCCTCCCCTAGCCGCCCAGCTCCGATCCTCGATGGAATCTGCCAAGTCCTGGAAATCTTCCGACATGATGACCTTTCTGTTCTTGCTACTCTGAGTAGCAGACCCGTTGTGAAATGCCCTTGATCTCAATCCTATACTGGTATCTCGAGTTTTATCAACACACCCCGGCTGCAGCGCACGTGGCGTAGTGGAAAATAGAGCTTTGGCTGGCCTTTGTTGAGAAATTCGTCGACGCAAGTACTGGAAGTCGTATTTGTACAATACACCACAGATTGCCAGTGGAATACAACAGTAAGGTGCTAACCGGGAAAAAGTAAACGGCGTGGGGAATGTTGGGCGAAGTCGAGTAAGGTTGATAGAAGAATGAGTGTTATGTATTGTTGGATCTGTGATGTGTGATGTATTTAAATGGGAGGTTGTACGATCCATGAATGTTGAAATAACATTAGATTGTAAGTAATCTACCTAGATAATAGGCAGTTGGTTACCTGAAATAAACCCAGAGCTGAACAAGCTGAATTGGAACTCGTCGGCTCGGCCTGAGTCAATGTTTGAACCCCACTATTTATATAGCATAGGGCTAGGTACCTACCTGGTAATGATTTCCTATTAACAAGTAAATCTATCTCAATAATAGCAAACAACATAACCGGCACTAAATCCACAGATCTCTCATACGAATATATCGCAGCAACATGGCCTCTAATTCTAATTAATATATCTTAAAAAAACAACCAAGACGGCATAGATAACAGCAAAGAGGAATTTTAGAAAAAGAATGCATCAGCCGTGAATCGAACACGGGGCCCATCGATGGCAACGATGGATTTTACCACTAAACCACTGATGCTTGTTTAATGCTGATTCTTAAAGTTCAGTATCTCTAATTAGTCTAAAGTAAAGATGCTCTTCTAAAATGGACGAAGATAAATAACTAGATATTATACACGTTTACTATGCTCAGCAACAAGTCCATGTTGCTAAATTAGGCCTCTTCATGACATAATCGTCATGTAAACACCCTTCTCACCATACCATGTGTGTAATTTATCAAGGCCAAAGTCCTTAGACGCTGATGATAGAATCAATATATTCGGAACAGCTACACCGCACAATCCTGTCTCCTAATACTAATTGACGATACTTTTTCCAACCGACAGGAGCCAGTGGCATAATACAACGTAACCGCCAATATTTTGGTCTTCATTATGAAGCATCTATCGGAAATATACGGATTAGTCTAACGGAGAGACTCCTAAAGCGAAAAAGGATCCCGTGAAATTTTAGTCCCAAAAAGGTGTTCCGGGATATAGTCTGCAAGCAAAATAAACGCCTATTCATGCTGTATGCAAGTTACAGAAAACACCTTTGTCGAGGAACAAATATAATAGTACATCGTTTATGGTCGTGACGTTCGTAGGCTTATTATCTATAATAGCTGGTGGTAGCTGTCGACGGGGTTGCAATCATGCTCTGCCGGTTCGTCAACCGACGATTTAAGCTTCCAGAGCGAGCAAGAGAGAACTGCCGTTGGGGTCGATCCTCAGCTACCTTGTCTATTTCGGGCGCTGTCTCACGGTTTGGTGTAGAGCGATCGAAATACCGCCTGTTTGGCGTCACAGTAGCTGACACTGTGTTATTTACAATTGGAGGTTGCGCCAATCGTGTGTTAAGTGTCGTGGTCGTAGAACCTATCCGTCTTCTTGGGAGGGCTGAGTTCGCTAGTGTGTCTACTTCTTTTGGAAGAGGAGGTGGAGGAAGCTGCGATATGTATTCCCGTGGCCGAAAACCGTTCACTTCGGTTATGGCACGAGATGGTGTGCGGAACCGACCTTCATCCTCACCAGGATCTATCGTTGCTCGACGTCCACGGGTAAGAATGGGTTTTCGATCCGATGGGTCCTCCGGTTCCTCGGTGCCGGCCCGGCGGCTTCTCAAAAGAGTTGAAGTCCTACGCCCATCCTCCGGCTCCTCTGTTCCTGCACGTCGAGTTCGTGAAAATAATAGTGAACTCTTTCGACCGGCAGTAGCAGCATCCGTTGTTGCGGCGATATTGACATTATATCGTGGACTAGGGAGAGCAGCAGTTGTTAGAACAGTCGCCCGCTTATCTTCGTAGCGAGACAGAGCTCTCGGGCTTGCGGTTAGCTCGATTGCCCGATTTGCAGGAACACTCGGTCGCCTCTGCGTTGCAATGCCGGAAAATTGCGTGATCGTGGGACTTGTTACAGTGACGTCTTCCGGCGGCGGCGCGGGGAGTTGCTGAGATTTGGCTGCGCTCGCATGTTCACTAAGTGCTAGACATAGCTCTGTGAGGCTGCGACAAATACTATCTGCCTTTTTCCTCAACTGGCGGTCCGTGACTGTCCCACTATTACTACCGATGTTGCTCGTCCCGCTAGAGATCGGCCCCGGTTGCCCAGCAGTTCCCATCATGGCCGCGAGGGCTAATGCGTCCACAGTCGCCGTCTCCAGAGCATCGTAAACCTCGGATACAAGGAAGTCCTTAGATTTAGCTAGAGCCGAGTGAAGTAAAGGGTGGCTATCTTTAGGTAAAGACGGCGTCTCCGTACTTTGTACTGCACTCGGAGTGCCACGTTTAGGGGATGCGGATAATGTGGTGGCGGTTGTATGCGCTGTGGGTGGTCGCTCGTCAGATGCTCGTGATATAGCGGCACTTGAGGTAGGTGGAAGCTTTCCTGTTAGCTCGAGGCGATGAATTCGAGATTTCAACTCTTCTAGCTCGTCCCAGACTGTCGAAGGCGCGGCAGTTGAAGTCGTTGAATCGGTTCCTTCCACAGCAACTGGCTCGTTAGGTTGTGCGTCCTGTTTCTGAGGATCCGGGGTATACGGGACTAAAGGGGATGAGTTGTATGCCCGAGGGTGGCTATAATTCACATTTGCTTGCTTGAGAGACGCCATGCGGGAGACAGCGGCGGAGCCGCGATCGATGGAAGGCTGCCGCCGTCGATGCGCGGAAGTAGGCTCAGAGGGATCCTGGTAGGTCAAAGTCCGTGGAGTTAAAGGAGATGCTCGGAGAGGTGTACTAGCCCCTCTGAGCTTAATATCTTCAGAGTGGGGTTCTCTAGAATGTCCTCGGTAGGACACCGGCGGTCCTGTTCTTTCTCCTTGATCATGACTAGGTCCTCTAACTCGAGACTCTTGTTCGGACATTCGCCGAGATATACGCGGAGGCGAAGGGGATCGGTATGATGATATAGCTACGGAAAGTGGTCGGCGGGCACTACGTGCTACACGAGACTAGGAACGAGTTAGTAGTGGTTCGAGTTCGAGACGATCGTCTTTCAATAAAAGTATTGGGTAATGACGAGGTTGGCTATAACGGATGACAGTGCTTTGAAGAGCCTAAGGTAATGAGTTGTACAAAATTAGTAACGGCAACACTCCACTTACAATTGCGTTTGAGTTCTCCGCGTGCATCCTACCACTATCGGCCGTACGCTGAAATGAGTCTTCTCGAGCAATCTTGAGAAATAGATCTCCGCTATCATCCCCGTCGGGCCGTTCTCCGGCAGAGTCAGGTGGCGTCCACTGCATAACTTCGTCGCCTCGTCTTCCCTCTAATGCTCGTAATGTTCTATCATGGTGGGTCGCATCCCCATAATCGTCCCCCCCATCGTAAGTGCGCGCAGACCTAAGATTCATGTCGAGCACTAGGCTGCGCCGTTCGCCAGAAGATCGGAAAGATCGAATCGGGGGGATGGATGCGGTAATCCCAGACGCACTAGTACTGGTGCGCGGTCGGTATGACACGGGCGGCTTCCTCGGTACAGGAGCTCTCTTATCATCTGATGCGGTTTTCTGTAAGGCCTTAGGAAGTAGGAGCTCCCGCTGCCCTGAGAAGCTTCCTCTAGTGGTTGTCGTCTCAGCGGGCAATCCGCCGGAGCCGGGTTCCGGACCTTGTCCTGGTGGCGTATTTGCGGACAAAGGAGCGCGTCTTTGTTGAAGAGTCAGGATTGTCTCAGTAGATTCGGAGGGCGATCCGACACCTGTAGTATTCAGAGCAACGTTGGTGGTATCCAGTGATATGGACCGCTTCACGTGGGCGGAGGACGTGGCTGCGGGTAGGGGTGCCGATGCGGGCTGGAACGTGGGTGCCCGAGACCTGACGAAATCCAAGGGCTCGAAGGGTTCCGAAGGTTCTATCGAAGGAAGTATTGAGACAATGTTGTGGTTAGAATCGTGGTTTTGTGTGGTTTCGGTTTTGGGCACTGCAGGTGGTGACAATTGATTCACTGTATTTGGCTGTGTTTCGGGATGTTGATCCGAATCAGGTGAGACAGGCGAGGGTGGGATGTGGTGTTGGTGATGCTGGGAATGCTGGTGCGGTAGCAATGGTGGCGCGATTGATTCTTTGTTTAAGCCCACGAAGCGAAAAGCCGGCAGCTTAGAGGAACTATGGCTCTGGCGATGCGCATGAAAAACGCGATTCTTAGAGAGAGGGGAGGTGGGAATGGAAGTGGACGGAAAATTAAAGTCGGGTGGTGTTGATGATGATAATGATGAGTGGAAAACTTGGGAGATTTGGGTTGGTGCAGGAGATGCCTGTGCAGGAGGTGCAGGTGCAGGTGCTTGTGCTAGGGCGGAACTGAAAACCCCCGATCCAGATCTGGTAGTGGGTGCTGCTGCTGTGGTTAATACGGCGGCCGCTGCAGTGCTTGAGTCAAGGTCGCTTCCCGCACCGTCGAGAGCACTAGCCAGGCCACTGTCAACAAAAGTTGCAGCAGTCCTGCCGGTTTTACCAGTTCTCACGCCTTCTATGCCCTCTCCAACACCTGCTGTTGCTGTTGCTGCTGCACCTGAGCAGGAAGACCCATGATCAGGAGCTGCATGGATCGGCTCACCGAAACCCGAGTCCATCTTGTCTTTCCCGCCTGTGTCTAGTACTGCTTCAAAGCCTTGAATGCCCCAGTATTAATGTTTCGTGCGCTTCTCATGAGTCGCCTGGGCGGTATTAGGCCAGTTCCATGAACTGATGGGCTGTGAAAGGGAGAAAAAGGTATTATAATCCCTCGCATCCGCCTGGTCAAGCTGGCTGTCGTACAGAAACGAGCTTTAGGTTCAACTGCGCAACAAATGGGGTTGAATAACTTATGAGCAGGTAAAGCTGCCTCTGTGATTCAAGTCGTTAAAAGCAGAGATAACTCTCTCATAAAGATTGTAAAAGGAGTGACGATGGTTGCTCAGAGAGTATTTCTCCTTTAGGGGATTTCACCAAATGCAGGGAAAGTTGAGGGAAAATGAAAGGGACGATGATGATTATTTTGTTAATTGAGCCCCGGCACTTTTTTCTCACATTCAGGGCCCATGTGGGAAGAAATCGACGACCGGGAGCATGGAAGTGTTTGTGTGTTACCTGCAAGGGATACATGCCTGCTGTACTCTGTACGCAGTAAGTATTGGCACCCGATGCCCCAGTCAACCCTCCCCTATTTTATGAGCGAGTTGACTCGTTGGCCCGATGCCCGTTGTCAAACTTGACACCTCGCACCACTAACTTTGAGAAAGATGGGGAAAGACGATCCCGTTTGGGCCCAGTCAAACTTGAATTAGTTATAAGTCTAAATTCTAATCGTTATACTACATACAGATATGCATACTCACTCACACATATAGCTTAGGTAGCAGGCAGCCGTACCATACCTACCACTTAGGGCACTATACTACACCGCAGTGTCTAGATCAACGGACTGGCGGTCTCTTGTCGAGGTATCTTAGTGCTAACCGACCGGTGGCGGACGTTCGTTCTACATAGGTAATGCCCCTTTCCTCGCAAACCCAGCTCGGTCCGTCAATCTTCGCATGGGCCCTTGAACTAGTCTGGGGCATACTTGTAAAACACGCGCTAGCTATTACCGCAAAGTGCACCGGCAAGCTGCAAGTCGGTGGTTGGGAGTTTGGGCGAGAAAAAAAGCCAGTATGCAAGCAATCTAGCAGCAGCAAACGGCCCGTCCAATGGCACCGTAGATACCACTAGACCGCACCTCTATACTAAGTGCCCAGACTATTATCCGATCGTGCGCTACGACCTACTTCTGCAAGTGTTCGGTAGCCGATTCACAATTCCATGACACACCAGCGCGTGGAAGGGGGCTTGATGCGCCACTGTAGTCTCTGTAGACACCAATCTAGAGAGTCTACAGCCCGGACTAAGCTAAACCGTCTGCTGTTAGGAGATGCAGCTATCACCCATTCGGGTTAAATAGGTAGGGGTGCAGAGGAAGTGGAGACGCCAGCTGCACGACGGGCATCTCATCCCCTTGTCTTTTTCATATATCTGACTTATCTAGATACGCCACTGACCAATAGGTACTATAATCTGACAATAAAGAGGCCCGTGTGCTATATCGTAAACTCGGTATACATCTGATGCGGTGTAGATAGTATCGGATCATGATTAAGGTGCCGATCACGATCATCTCCCACATACTAATACTACATAACAGTCACTGTACACAGGGCGGGATAGGACTTCTGTGTTTCTAACTTAACTATGGTATATTGAAGTGATATCGACTTTGTGGAACCGTCGTGATAGAAAGAATTGCATTATCTACTCCTTTAATAGACATGTTAGTCTATCTACATTGTTGAATCTACATTGTTGAACCACGTCGGCTATTGTGTCCACCCCCTAGAGTTAATAAAAACTTGAGTACATAATAAGTAGCAAACAGCAGTCAGAATGTCTGCACAGCGCCATTTGAATGCTACACTACATGTAAAGAATCTTCGAGACAACCTGGAGATTAGCCTCGCTCCTTTCATTCCCACACAAGGTGTAATATTCATTGCTCGAGCGACCTGTCGTTCGTTCTTTGCTAGCTATCAGAAAAGAAAAGGGAGTACTACCCGATATCGCGATATTTCCCGGATTATAAATCTACGGCGCGGTTTTATCTTTACAACACGATTACGACCATCACATTGCTATGTTTCGAGGCTGTAGTGCTACAGTATAAGTAGCATATTGTTAGAAATACCCACTGCGCCAAAAGATGAACATCATATTACAAAGACTATTGTAGTATTTAAAGCACTACTGTACGTCCCTATCTAGATCTCTAAACTCGAGTATCGGCATATAGGTTGTGTAGTAACTATCTATACGTGCCTACTATATGTCGGCGCAGAATACAGATATAGGAGCCACACCGTCGCATTCTAAAGAGTTCGGGAGCGGTGTGTGCAGCCATTTGTCACACCAATTTGCCCGCTCGATACTATAAGTATACCTAGAGTATCGTCATGCTCACATCAACTTCGCAGTTGCAAGATACCACCAGCAACACATCCCATTAGGATGGTAAAAATGAAATCGTTGGTGAAGTGCCATGCAGGCAACACCAAAATAGTGCATATGCAGCGGGGAGGCGTTGCATCAGTTGGAAAGGGAGCCAATTCGCTGCTCACCATGAGAGGCCGATGTTGCAAGGCATGGTGTAAGTATATATTAAAATGCATGTCAGCTGCAGGTGTGATATCGGAAACTATCACCTGTCCAGGTGCATTTTGGCCGTCTGTTAGTGTATGATATATGCGACCTTGACTCAACTTTTCACACAGCACCTGCTCTAGATAGTAGACACTCTATCCATCTACATAAGCCCTCGATATCTACCTAAATACTGCAAACTGACGCATCGCTTTTGAAGATCATTGTGGAGGAGTACCGAGAAAAGCCAACCTGCCCAAACCGGGATCGTTTCCGCTTTCGTCTAATTATATTCCCTGTAGATAAATCAGCGTTGCACTCGGCTGTAGCGTAGCAGCAACGGCGCTGCTGTCCGAAAAGACGTAATTGTGAGCCGCAACCGGAAATTCGAGGGGTCTCGCAGCTCGCTTACCTTTCCGTTGAAGTCGATCAAACAACCGTCCACGCCCCATAACCGGGGAGCTGTGAGAGTTGGTATCTATACTCCGTTTACTTAGCTGCCTATCCCCATGGAATGGTCCCTATGAAAAGGATTTACAGTAGGTAGTACGGATGAACAACTAAAAAGCTTTTGCGATACCTGCTATATCTGCGCATCTTTCTGCGACCTAGGATTCTGTCTTTGAGAAGATGACCTTCCCCCCTGTTTCGTCATAAGCTGTGCATAGGTTGATCCCTACGCCAAATCAATCCTTCCCAACAACCTCATCAGGCAATACCAATGTTCTATTACATAACACAGTGGTTCACGGGATCAAGGGCTATTCCACATTTGTTGCCAGATCCTTCCATTCCTTGTAAGTTGTAGGGTCTTGAACTCCCGACCCAAATCCTACTCTACAGTTGCTGCTTGTCGATGGGGCCATCTTAGGCCACCTAATTATCTAGAGAAGTCGACTGAGTCGTCTAGACCCTATGGGGATGTTGATCCACGTCTCTTTGTTATCAACCCTATTCAAGGCCTGTGTCTAGGGTCTAGAGTTAAATAGATGCTTCTTTAATACTGTAGTTTCGTCTTGGTCTAGGCCACTTATATTGACCAATATGTGAGATTGGGGTCCGTTCTTGGTTTCTAAGCAGCTGCAGTCAATCCATGCACTCAACAATGTGCTGCCTACATCATACTTATGTCGGCTGAGCACACCTTTTCATCAGTTTGACTGACGCATATAAACTCGTATAGAAATTCTTACAACCTTTCCAGATGACCCCACGGACTCGCTCTACGCTACGCATACTTGTAGTGTAGATATCCGTTCGTGCTGACATAACATCTCATATCGTATTTGCAGTAAGCCGAGCCAAGATTGTCGTTGATCATTGAAAAAGCCTAGGCATATGCGTACTTCGCCCGGCTAGGTAGTCCAGAGATGAGATTAGTTTGGGCGAGTACACGTGTATAGCAGGGCTAAGGAATGCTCAGCAAAGTCAGCTACCTACATAGTAAAAAACGTAGACTTTGTTAAAATTGTGACAAATTTAGCTTTGGCATTGTGTTGATAACATCTATGTTACTTCTGTACTAATGAAGATCTTCCCATTAGCGTCACCCCCCAAGCCCAAAGACTTGCGTAGGGCAAACCATATAGAGGAAAATCACGGTAAAGCTGTGCAACCTATGAAACCCTTATTATTTACCATGTAGTCAAGACTCCATTCTGAGCCACCCTCAATGACGCAATCGATCGCACAAAAAGCATTGAGGCTGATGAGAACCGCTAGCGGGCCATGAAACTTGGCGACGGTCACCTGGAGGTCTGGAGTACCTCAGTAGATATCACAGAGACATTTTCTGTTTGCACGAACCCTCGTTTCAGGGACGTCGGATGTGGTAGAATATATCTATGTATGTCTAACGGGAACGCAAATTGGATAGAGCTGAGCCTTAATAACGTAGCTTTGAAGACAGTGATCAGCCTTGCTGGCTGAAGTCCCGTTGAGCAAATATTGTGTTAATTAGGTATGAGACGAGTGAATCAGGATTATCGAAACTCTAACCCCGACGTTTCAGACTTGCCAAGACGATTCAGAAATTTAATCAAGGAATGGAGTGATATGTTTGGAGACTAGGAATACTAGTAGGATATGGAGATTAATGGGGATTTAGTCTCCAGTGTATTAGTTAAACTACCTACTTGGTATGATACCTACCGTGTCTATCTTTCATACACTACTATATTGCGTATCTTAGGTGCGCGTCTTTCCCATAGTACGGCATAAGGAGTGTTATTAATAGCTAGTTTGAAATATAATACAGTCTTAAAGCTAAGTATCACTTAGTGTTAGATTTTAAGGACTAGGCTTAGGCTTCATAAGTATAGGCTCAAGGTGAGGGATATCATACCTACATGTAGGTAGTGATTAATTCATCAGCATGATGATGCGCGGTTTCTGCCTCCCCATACCTAATATTTATTCTGATGTATAGTAAGTGCGCATCCGAGTCGGTAGTCAGGTAGGTAAATAATTGTGTCGTCATCCTCCGCGACATACTGCGTATACATAAATTCCTTCAAATCAAATCTATATATAGCCCTAAGCGTCTTGATAGAAAACGGAAAACTCTGTCATTAGCTCAAGGAAGCTAACTCCTTGCGATACGGACACGCGATGTATAGTACGACATACCTACCTATATCTACTATAAGCAATTACCTCGGCAAGTTCTAGCCCGCCTACAAATAACAAAAAGTAACTCTTGACAATAGACCCAAAATGGGAGGTCAATATTAGATTTAGGGAAGGGTATCGCCACCGTTGGCGGAGTTCGCGATCATTCTGCAACCCGTAATGGATAATGACTATTCTTATCTTAGAGTTATTCGACCGCTTGCGTGCACGTGCCAATAAAACCCTACATTGATGGGTCCTATGCAGAATTTGAAAGTGGCTGCGCAAACTACTATGTACGTGGAGACTGTAACGTACAGAATACATATAGGACGGTATCAAGGTTTATCGTACACCTAGTTTGGCCACCTTTCTTGGCTGTAAGATAACTTCTAGTAGGTACTTCTGGCGGGTTTGACCATATATGACAGTCATTAAACTAAGTGGAGAGGTGGTTTAGTTCAGCCAAAAAGGTGGCCAGGCTAGGTGGGATAAGGGTTTCGCGGTGATCACCTAGACAACGAATAAAAAATTATGTGCTTCCTTCCTATGACAACGATCAACAACTCAACTCAGCAACCCCCCTAGTGGAGGAATTGATTGTAATACTTACACTATATCAAGTAGGCGAGTATCAAGAGCCGCCTAAAGGACACCTTTCGCGCTTCTCCTCCCGCGGAATCCTCTCGACAGGCTTGGCGGAATTGCGTTTGCAGAGGAGTCTAGGAGTTGATCAGCGGCTTTGAAAATGACGGGCTGCATTACCAAATTGGACTGGAGCAAGCTGATTTGCTGAAGTTTGGCGCCGACTTGGCTGCAGGGGGCTATTAATAGAAGCTCGTCACCAGCGCCACCCCTGTTTCTGGTGGGCCTCTCGTTTCGCAAACATCACCCTTGCTCACGACAGCCAGTCATATGCCGAGATGCGCCTCCATGCCTCAGCAGAGTGGAGGCCGTAGAACTCGGCATACATATGATGGAACACACCATCTGCAAGTACGACAGAGTACAGAATACAGTACACCACACTCATGTACACCGCGACAAGACTTGTGAGCACGACCCAGCCAATTGACCCAGCGTTGTCGAGGAGGACCAGATAGACAGGTTGACGTGTTGTTTGCTAGAAGAGGGTCCTTAATGTGTAAGAATGCGGGAGACTGCGATATAGCATTAGTTAAGATGAAGAGGTTGTGAAACCATCTTGTTGTAAGGTACTAAGTAGGGGGTGATTCAGCCGAGCAATAACTAAGATCAAGCCCTGTCACAGGGCTCTGACCAGGGCCCTTCGAGTGCGGAACATTTAGGTCACTCCAAAGTACCTGTTCCGTGTAGAGGTGCAGCTGAGCGCCAGGCCCACGAAGTGGACCATAGTACTTTATGATAGTGGTATAAGCGCTCAACAAGTTGTTTGCGTGTCCCTGGGTCCGCCTATTTTGGTTGAAATGCAACACAGTAGCTACTTCGCGTGGTTGCGATGCGCTATTAAGACTACTACGTAGACAGAGGCAACGCCTGCTGCAAGCGCCAGGGCTAGCACACTCACTACATTCCGTTTACCGCTGCAGCAGCGCCGGGGCCTACCTAGTATACTGCATACGCAGGTGGTGGTAGGTACACTACCTCACCACGACTTCCACTCTGCGCCCTCCACCAGCAAGCGCAACCAAGGCCTGCGCCCACCTAAACCAAACTAATTCCCATCCCAACCACTGTATTGTACTCCATTCAATCTCCTTTCCTCGTGCTTTCGCGAGATCTCTCCCTCTCTCCCCCAGCAGCGATCGGGCCAGTCATTTTGTTTCGAATTACACCTAGGTAGCCATTGCGAGGAGGGTATCTTGGTGCGCGCGCGTGAGTGAGAAGTACCTAGACAGAGGTTTTGTCTATTCTGTACTTGGGCCAATTCCCACTTCTCCTCCTCTTACACACACTCCTCCCCGTATCTCCCTATTCTTCCTCCTCGCTTCTCTTCCCTCCTTCATCTTTACAACCGCCGCTGGTGGTACCCTAACCCTCAACCGCCTGCTATACCTCCTACCTAGCAAGCCTACCCTGAGCGGCGGATGTTCGTCTCTTCCCCTTGCCACCTGTTTTGGTAATCCAGGTTCGACCATTCCGCAAATGGCCCTCGACTCGTAGCCACCCGAAACACCCTCGCCTTTCTAATTTTACCTCT
This sequence comes from Nemania diffusa, assembly GCA_038501195.1. Lineage (NCBI taxonomy): Eukaryota > Fungi > Ascomycota > Sordariomycetes > Xylariales > Xylariaceae > Nemania > Nemania diffusa. Next base: position 4,180,587 of record JBBPUQ010000003.1, read on the forward strand.
ACATACTCCGGCCACTACGCTGCTCATCGTACATACTTCTCTCATTTGTCTCTTCTTCGTCATCGTTGCCTTGGCTTGGACACTTCTCCTTCCTGCCAGGTCTTGAAGCAATAGACCAATTAATCGTTAGACATTGCGCGCGCCGAAGTTTTCTTTGTTAGCATCTTTTAGGCTCTGGCAAAGGATCTAAGGAATCCTGATCAACAACACGGTCTTTTCTAAGACGGGTAAGAGAAGGAGCGAGGTGCAGGAGCAGGATTCAGCAGCGCTGTCCAGGACTAACGTCTCGTCTATACCGCCATTTCGCGACTACCATTTCCTTCAACAACATTCCAGACACGCTACAACCTTTCAAACTTTCGACGGGCTTCTCGATACAGTCGGTGTTTTCTGTGCCAACCAAACAACAATACCAAGGATTCGGGGTCAATATTAAACCTTCGTTGCGAGGGTTCGGAGAGAGAGAGAGAGAGAGCTGGTAGATCAAAGACTACTCGGGATCCTTATCATCTTTAAATATGCCTTCCGCCGCCGCCCGACGACTCTATGAGGATCAGATCCCCCCTTTTATGTCCATAATAGATATAGAGAGCGAGAGGATGGGGGACAGGGAGTTAGTCACAGTCGCTGAGCCAAAGTTCATGGAGATGCAGTCGTCTTGGGCGCCTAGGCACACCGATCACAAGATTTCCCAGCCCACAAGTCAACATCTACGACCGCTCCCGTCTGACTCCATCCACCGGCATCATGACAGTACGTCGACGCAGAATTCAGAATCTGCCGACTCTTCCCCTACTCTTACTACCGATACCTCGTCGCTGTCGGACCCCTCGCCATCATCGTCTCCCGACTCACCTATTAATCTGATACCGCTGAGCTCGTTTCGCTCGAGCACCTTCGGCGAGCTGCCCACAACGATGGATGGCCTTCAACTCGACCGCAGCGCTAATAGCAATAAATCTGAGAGACCCGTAACGTCGCCGGGTCCTAGGAAACCTAGGAATATGAAGGGTTTATCTATACAACCACCATTTCCCGCCTCTCTAAATAATTCGTTTGAGCCTCCTTCACCTTGTTTTATCAAGCCCAAAATACCTGGTCCCAGGAAGAAGCCCAGCCAACTCAGCCTCAACACTGATCCTCAAGGTCTCAACATTCGTCCAATTGCTTTGGAGGTACCGAATTCACCTGGCCTACCGCCTATCTTGCAACGCAGGTCGCTGAAGCATTCAACTTCATCTCCGCATATGCTTTCGACCATAAAATCAGCGACATTCGGCCCATCTGGTGGAATGACATTCCCTACAGTGTTCGAAAGGGGTACGTCTGGATTATCAGAGGTTTTGCGACCGACGAAGCTAGGCAAAGTGAGCAGTGACTATGGGTCAACAATCATGGAAGAGGATTCACCAATCAAACCACAGCTGGCGAACCGGGCCGCGATCGATTTTGAACCATTCCATGACGAATCAGAAAACAATGAGGACCAAAAATCCCCAGGCTATCCAGATGGCCCAATCGCGATATATAGCGATAACGTGTACCTTTATTTGGAGCCCACTGCAGAGGAGGCCTCCAAATTCGATGTCGTAATTAACGTGGCGCGAGAGGTCCATAATCCATTCGCGGCTTCGGTCACCAAGAAGAATGCATCAGATTCAGTTTCGTCTCAAGATCAAGAGCCGATGGTCCAATCCCCGATACCAGATACGGCGATGACAAACGATAGCTTTGCGACCGCATTCGAGTATCCACCTCGTCAAGAGCCTGGCTCAGACACTCCAACCACACCTAAGGCAGCTTCATGGAATGAGCCTGAATACATTCATATCCCTTGGGACCACAACACTGACATTGCGACGGATTTGGTGACCCTTTGCGACACGATTGACCAGCGTACAAAAGAGGGCAAGAAAGTGCTCGTTCACTGCCAACAAGGTGCAAGTCGCTCAGCAAGTCTAATCATCGCATACGGCATATATCAGAACCCGACACTAACCGTCAACGACGCTTATTACGCTGCCCAAGCAAAGAGTAGATGGATAAGCCCGAACATGCGACTAATGTATTGTCTTCAAGATTTCCAAAAGGAGATGTCGAAAAAGAGGCTCCCGCCTCGTTCGGCTGCTTGTCCTAGGAGTGGGAGAAGTCCTACTAAACATCGAATCACGTTGTCGGCCGACGCGATAGATATTAAGCCAAAGGAGCCTATGACTGCGCCATTACCCGACGAGAAAGAAGACTTATCGCAAGGTTCTAGCCCAGATCGTAACACGTTTCATTTCCGCGGGAAATCAACGCCTAGCATGGAGGCAATCTCACCTGGACCATCCTCTGCCCCATCTAGCTTTTCGTGGTCAGAAAACGAGGGAGGAAATAAGTCGGAAGCTGTACCTCGCTTTAGTTTTGGCGATACGCTTGCGCCACCACAGATATTTGAGCCAAAACAAGAACCGAGGCAACAACCTTCGTTTCCGCCTAGGTCATCATCTTTTGCCAAACCGCCACCATCACCTGCGTTTCCTGGGAATTTCCCGACTAGATCTCAGCCCTTCGGGTTCCATGATCACAATATACTCAAGCGGCAGAACCCGTTTAGCAACCAAGAGGAGCCATCACCTCTTCGGGGGATGGCGATATCTTCAGCTCTACCTCTTGAGGACACATTAATGTCCCCAAGAGTAGAGGCTATGACGAACAACCCATTGCACGATTCGTTTTCAGAACTGTCTGGGATGAAATTCGTTGTCGAATCACCACCGACACCCACCGGTGGTCTCTTTTCTCCGCGGGAAACTATGTTCCCAAGGAATCCTTTGTTTCCTTTCGGGCGTCCCTCTCAAATTGCTGATCCGAGAAGTCCCCCTACGAGAGGAGAAACACCAATTACGCGGTCTATCGATGATGTATTATAGCCATTGATTTAGGCGCGCGGCATATTGTTTTGGACATCTAACAAATCACCATACTATCACCATGAGGTCTTATCCTCTGCTCTTTCATTTGTCTGCAATCGATATTCGACTATCATCTTCATGTTATCCCTTTTTTTTCTACGCTTTCTGGATTTCCAGCATAACCGAGCACCGGAAAGGCGAAACCGGATACCCCGGGCGGCGCAATTGCGATGCGGACAAAAGTCATCAATGGGGAGGGCCATCATCTGGCTTTTGCACTTCATATTATTGGTTCATGACATTCATTGAATCCAACGCCAATGTATAATCAAACAATCGTCTGCGAGTAAAAGGATAGGGGTAATTATCACCGCCAGCGGGGGGGCTATTGGTGTAGAGCCTCGGGCGAGAACAATAAAGTGAAGCCTATCCTATATTGGATCATGGTCAACTTTTCAGCTTTGACCCAACATAGCTTGGGTCGATGGCCAAGCGGCTTGATTTTAGCCAGCGAACGAGCGAGCGAGCAACGAAGCGTAGAGCTAAATAGCGTTGAGTTGAGTGGACGGCGTTTTCGAGGAGTCTAGGAAGGGGCCGGGGAGGAAATGGCAATACACATACATATCATGTGGTCCTGGATATAAGGAACTTTATACGAGTTCCTCCTCAGTTTTGTATATATATTTCATGAACGACAATACCAAAAATTATGCGCCATGCGCAGGTGTTTGAACACAACTTCCTTACCTTAATATGTGTCTTTCGTGTGATTCTTTTCCTCGGAATGGCATTCCTTAAGGAATTTACTAGAATGCTTAAACATTTCCTTATAAATATTATATAAAAAGATATATAAATGTTAATCTGTAACTTACATCCATTTGGTAATATGCACAATTCTCAAGTTGCTTTCGTTTACATTCGAGAGCTCTGAGAGTATAAAGTTGAGTTCTGGACTTGATATTTCGGAATGAATTCTCCTGAGTGGCATAGGTATGTAGAACTCTCTTGTTGTATTGTGCTTATTTTGTTATAAAACACATATAAATATATAAATATATACAAAGTCAACATTGAAGCCTAGCGCAAACCCGCCTTTTATAGGACTATATCAAGATTCTTTCGTCTCAATTCTATCAAAAAATATATACAATGTAGCGAGCCAACTATGTGATGATTTATACCGCTTCGAGTAAAGAAATTCATGTTTTTCCCCATATACCTATTGTAATGTCTGCATCTAGCTCACTGAGCCTTTGCAGCCTTGGCGGCCTTCTTAGCCTCTTCCTTGGCTATCTTCTCGCGGCGCGCGATGGCGGCCTCGGCGCCGATGCCGCCGAACACGAGGCCGACGCCGAGGACCTGCATGTGCGTCAGGCGGTGGCCGAAGGCGACGACGGAGAGCATCATGGTGAACATCTTGCGGGTGACCGTGACGGTCACGAGCAGGACGGAGGAAAACGTCGCTAGGGTGTAGACTATTTTTCATTCGTTAGTTGATATTTCGATCGCGGATTTTTCGCGAGTCAATGGGGGATTAGGGGGGTTAGGGGAAATGAAACTAACAGATAAAGACCTGTCCGATGGCGCCACAGGCCGCGAAGCCGAGAATGTCGGACCACACGCTCGGATACTTCGCCATGAAGGCCAGCGCGTCCTCGAGCTCGCCGGCGCTGCCGGCGATGTCCATGCCGAGCCACTCGCCGATGCCCGTGTGGACCAGCCAGGGGCTCAGAACGAGGTACGTGGCCATGACGGCCATGCTCATGAGGTTGTTGGCGCACATCATCTGGGGGCCCGAGTAGGGCTGGAAGGCGCCGAAGATGTAGTCCTGCGTGCTGTTGGTGAGGCCGTCGAACAGGAGGTTGATGCCCAGCAACAACAAACCCCACGCGCTATTCCGCTCCGTCGCAGCCGAGCCGTGGCTCTTACCTTTCTTGCCCGAGTGCAGCGTGAAGACGGCGACGCCGGCGGTCACGGCGGCCACGACCATGTACTTGTACAGCGGGTAGCGCTTCTGGAAGACGGTGATGTGCAGGAACATGACGGGCAGCAGCTTGCAGCTCTTGGCGAGCAGGAAGGTGATGTAGTCGATGTGGGCGAGCGAGGCGTAGCCGAAGGGGGAGGCGAGGGAGCTCGTCAGCGCGACGAGGAGCAGCGGCATCAAGATGCGCGACGAGGGGATGATGGGCGGCACGGACGAGCCCTTGGGCGTGCTGAACCACAGATACACGGCGCCCGTCGCGGCGGCGAAGAGCGACTGGATGGTGTTCAGGAACACGGGATACTTGAACAGCTCGGTCTGGCCCGGCGGGCCGTGTGGTGTCGTCGTGAGCTTTTCTTGGAGATACGCCCAGGTGAGGCTATTCCCACCCATCGCCACGTTAGCTATGAGCCGCCCACCCGTCATGCGCGTCTGGTCGTGTATAGGCCAAGGGTATAGACCTCGTATCGTGTAGGACCCAAGCATAGATAATGACTTACAAGGACCCGTATATGCCGGCAACCGCGATCACAAGCTGCGTTGCGCCAGCATCAGCAGCTGCAGCTTGTTTCGCTAATATTGGTGCCTGTGTCGGCTTGTCGACTGCGCCATTAGATTCATGAGTGATATCGCGCTGCTGTTTCGGCGATTGATTAGAAACATATTCGGACGAGGTCTGACGCTCTACCGGCCGAGCTTGCTTGGTGCGCGCCATTCTCCAAGGAGAAACGAGTGTGACGAGAGAAGGGTGAAACAATTGCCTATTGAAACCAAGTTTATCTAACAGAAGAGAACAATTCAACGAGCTGGGCGCATTTGCGAGATTTAAGGGAAAAAGGGAGAGCGATTGTGTAGTGTACGTAGTGAGATCCAACGAACGATGTCTCCTGACAACTGTATAAAAAGAGTGATCGCATACATAGGTAATAATAACAAGTGGTCTCCAGTATTACTGGACAGTTGGCCTTCCAGATCGTGGCAGAATCATCAATTAAGCTACCCACTTGACCAAATCAGGTAAAACTTTAATTGGGCGGTGAAAATTAGTCCAGGTGGGGGGCTCCATGTTTTACGGAATACCTAGGTACCTAGCTAGATAAGTACAAGATGCTATATTAAGTATCACGTTAGCTAGTAGTTACCACGTCGGACCCGTATAGCTAATTGCCACTTTTGCTCAGTTTGATATTTATATAAGTGTTCTTTAATCATTGTCTGGATCTATCTTACAAAACAGAATGTAAAGAGCCAAAGGACAGTTTCCTGTCGTAATAAAATTAAACACTATTTGTTTGTAGAGTATGTTCATTTTTATACTTGATTTCCTTATTGCGTTTAATTCTATTAGACTAACTATCTAAGTACTCATTTCGGCACGTATACTTTTACACTTGCTGTCACACCATCGTGGATTTCGCCGACCATCACGCCACCAATAGAGAGACAATCTGATTAAACGTCAGTATCGAAGTTAGCTTCGAAGTGGTACGCCATCGAAAATCGAGTATAAAATTCTCGTAACTTCAGACTGAAAGGCGTCAATTAACCACTGTTACATCACCCTTGTTCTGTCACCTTATTTATACTGACGGCCTATAGTTAGCAGCAGGCGCTAGACTCCAGCAGTACAGATGACCTTACCTCTATGCTTATCTGTATTATCCCCTAAAAGGCAGATTTGGTTAAAAAGTGTACCGAGCCTTAAAAATAATCATAATCTGAAAGAAGATGTTAGTAGATCTTAAGTACTGCATACAGCCTTCGAATATAAAGTCTCTCTGTTCTCCAGACAAGTTGTTTTTGTATTGCTCGTTTTTCTCTTTATAGACTTATCCAGCCTCTTGAAAAACATAAGTGACTTACCAATTATCGCCTCAAGCCGGCTTGTATTACCTCACTACCAAAATGATTGATAATCTAATATTTCCACCCATGGTGGAAAGAGCGAAATGATAAATATATAGCTTCTCTGCCTAGGTAATTAGCTCCAATCACCGGTGCGAATCGAGTGGTTGCTCCTACTTAGGTTTCGTTCCTGGTCTAGTGGTCTTGACTCAAACACTAATCGTTGTTCAGGCACCAATAAAATAACCACGATTTGTTCAACTAGGTATCTAAATACCGTCCCGACAGACTGGTAGCGAACGAGGTAATGAAATGTGATTGGATGGGGAACAAAGTTCCTTATTCCCGCCTGCCTAAACCCCGCCTCAAGACCCGGCGAGCGATCCGAGCCACTATACTCTAACTACAATCTAGGTATGCCTATTTCTCTAGTAGATATCTAGGTATTGTCCGTTTTCGCAACTAGTGTTACTAAAGCTGTAGATGACTTAGCAGTGTTCGAGAAGGGTTAGGGCTAAGGTTTAGATATCTACGATTGTGAATTACTTATATGTTAACATCACCCTGGTGTTTTATTTCTTAGGTCAAAAGGCGGCAGCATCCTTTTCTGGCAAATCGTTATAATAAAACACTTTACAGGTTATAAGCTATACAGCTAGAGCTATCTTCTATTTAAACTGAATAAATATGCAGTAGATAGGATTAGATTTTGATTTTGGCGTCTGGTATGTAAACCTGGCTAAAAGGAGTATCGCTTTAGTATTTCTATCCGCAAAACAAGCACCTTCACAATTAAATTTTGATAGCTTTTCCGAAGACAGTTTCAATTCCATACACGACATATAGTAGACGTACCAACCCTAAAGAGTGCGCTTACCTATAACCTGAAAGGTCCAAACGCTGCTAAATGCTCTTTTTCTATTATCGGATATATTTATAGCAACGCTACGGAAGTCTCTCGGGCTTATCTTAGCGAGCATAAAGGCAACCGCCTGATGCAGCTTTTAGAGAAAGTTTCCTGAACTAAGTGCGACATCGTAGAGATCGTGGTCCACCCTACTTTAATCTAGGTAGCTATCCAAAATCGGGCCCCTCATTCCGCTTTAGAACGCTATCATCTAATATATTACCTATACCTAAATAGCAACAAACTCAAAACTACCATCTCCAGCTGTCTATAAATGCCTCTCAATGCTTAATACTATTCACCATGTTAGATATGCAGTACCTAGGTTAATTTTGTTAAATACCGTTATTCTAGACGCTTCGTTTAAATAAGGTACGTCAGAATCAAAAAGGCTCTCCATTTATCTGCCCAACCTTTGTTGCGTAGACACATTAATGCCTTATCTAGTTTCTTAGTTAGGTACCCGGGGACAAGCTGACTGGTCACTGGGAACTTATACCCAGTTAGGTCAACTAAGCCCGAACCGGCTGAGCCGGCAACTTCGTTCAATCATATACTTTTTGGCTATATGCCTTTTCGAGCCATATTTATTGTTATTCAGGTGGCGACGGTCGGAGCATAAGCCATTCGTTTGGTCTACATTACCACGATCAAATGAGGTTCAAGGAAACTTAAGACATCTATTGCACCGTGTCACGTTGAAGATGCAATGTTAATGAGGGTTAGGGAGTGGTTTTTTTTATTATGATTAGCCCAGCCCCAGCGTGTACCCCTTCGAGAAGGCCTTTTGACACACGAGCCACCGCCGAGAGATCAGGGCCGCTTTGAGCATGGCACTCATTCCGTCCTCAGGGGTCCAATAAGAGTTAAGTTGACACCGACCACGCGAAGAATACAAGAGAGGAGGAAAGGAGACGAGGGTTTGATTCCTAAGATGTGATGGTGCATCGCATCGAATTCTCGTAATAATTGGGAGTAAAGGGCTAAGGAATTAGGCTAGGTATGTGTTGCAACTACCAAGGTTTAAGGCTGTGACGGGGATGTGGTGTGTCACTAACCATCTGCCATGGTCTAAGGTGTCGTACAGAGTAAAGAGCCTTTAACCTAATGAAAGAGTTATAAACTGCGAATCCCCATGGATAGGACGGGAGGACCAAATTTTTGCTGAGTGTAAACTTGGAGAAGCGTAGTTGATGCCTCCAAACCCCTAGCTGTCTAGATGAGGCACGGAATATGCAACTCGGTCGTAGACATCTAAAAGGAACGTAGGATAGAGGACGTTTAGCAAGTCTCAATACTATCCCTGACGAGTATCAGGTAGTAATTGTCCCTTCGCCCATGTGGCATACCGGACTTGTAATAAGTAAAGATTGCTCAGAGACTGTAGAATCCTAGGTTGCAAGCTTGCAGAATCGATGGTTCGTTTGCTATACTACCCATTTCGTACTGCGTTGGCCATAGGCATGATTAAGAAAGCGGATAATGAGAATGAGTTGATTTTGTGTCTTTTTTGGAGGTTGAAGAGTAGAAATTGTAGTCGTCACGTCGTTTCGTAGATATCACACCCGGAAAGGAGCCTTGCGGCAAGTCAGATCTGGAAATCTCCCCGGAATGTAGGGCATGTCACCAAACCGGACCCCACAGTAGAGATGTCCTAGACAAATGTATGAACTTTGTGTGTTTTGGCGCGAACGCCGTCCAATCCTAACAAAAGCAAGAGTCGCCAAATTACTCGGGTGATTGCGCCTGGCTGCGTCGCATCTTTTCAGCCTCAAGATTCTCGTACAACAAAAAGAGAGCATTCTCGTTAGCCTTGGCTGTTCCCATAATAGTAAACATCCGCTCGCCTGTGTCATCATGCGGCGCCTGTATTTCTCAGTCAGTAAGAATGAAGTGCAGAACATAGATAGTGCTACACCAACAACAGGGCCACGGAACTAGGGGTCCGTCCGTACTGCTTTGACTAAGAATACAACGTACCTTGGCAATCGAAATGCGAGCACCAGAAGACTTGCGGATCTCGCTGATCTTGCTTCCGGCTCGGCCAATGATGCAGCCAACCATGTCTGCAGGAATACTAATGTTCTGGGTTTGTATCTCCTCGCCATTCTCATCGTGTGTGGGTGGGCCACGGGCGGCAGCGTCGGAGTCGGAGCGACGGTTGTTGAATTGACGTGGTGCGCCATTGCTAAAGTCAGCTCCGTTTCCTGTGCGCATTACGCGCGATGAACCATATTCGCCTCTATTAGACGTGCCATACGGTGCTCCACTAGGAGCACCGATACTGCCACCTAAGGACCCCGCACCACCGGGTTGCGTGCGAACAACAGGGTTATAGAGCACGGTGCCAGTACCACGTTGCCAGTCATCGACAAGACATTTGCAGATCTCCCAGATGGCTTGTTGAATGCCGCTAGGGTTCCCTTGCAGCTCAACAATACGCTCAGTCGATTGAGGAAGCATCTCTTTCTGCGCAACCATGCGCACGCCCGACACATCTTGAATATGCTTGATCTTGAGACCCTGCCGACCAATGATTGTGCCCATTTGGTTATGAGAAATAAGCAATTTCAACTCTGGAATCACCTCATTAGTTTTCGGCATGGTGAAACGAAGCACATAGAACTTACGATGAGTTCCGCTCTGCTGGATGACACCGCCCATACCCATGGCCGGAGCACCCTCTAATAGGGAGCGGGCTACTTGAGCGTATGCTCTGGAGATACCCTCACAACCACCGGTAATGGTTAGAACCCGATCATGGACACCCTGCACTACCTTGCTCACGCCAGCCTTGACGCCTGTCTCGTCTCGTAGATCCGCAACGTTTTTGCCGCCTTTACCAATGATGACGCCGGCTTCTTTAGAAGATACAATGGCACGGAGTGTCAATTGCGTGCTGGCATATTCCTCGTCCGTCTTAGGGGCGGGCTCGCCGTCGGGGCCTAATCGTGGCTCATTGTCGTCGAGCTTGTAGTCCATAGGGGCAAGGTCGTTGCCATTTGGCGGGGCGACTTCTTGGGTACTAGACATAATGAAATGAGACGAGTACCGACTAATGGTCTTATTGGTAAGAAGATCGATAGGTTCAATGGTTCAAATCTTTGAGTGACCTGTTGATGATGCGGGCGACTGTACTGTGGTATGTTTGCGGCAGTCGATGCACGCGACGAAGGTTAGCGAAATAGGGTTATAGCCGGTGTTCGATGCAATCCTATGGCTAGGATCCTAGGACGAGCTGATCTATGACTGGCTGGTGGGAGGTTAGCTCTGATAAGCTGATGTGGATTATGCGGGGAAGCTGGATGTGGTATTCATGTGTGATGAGGTATCGAGTGATAAAAGCCAGGAAATATCTTGGATGTAAAGATACGTGGCGGGGCTGCCCTGTGAATGACGAGCGCCACTTGACACGAGTGCAAAAGGATTGGGATGAGTGTGAAATACATAGCAACAGATCTTGTCATGTCAAAAGTCTGTTGCATCTGCATGATTTCGGCATGTGGACAGAAAATGGATACAGCAGGCATGGAGAAAACAGCCGGTATCACAGCATAGCGAGGAGGCGCGGCTTGGTGGCTGGTGGGGTTCTACAAACCTTTGTAACTTGAGTTAACCTCGTAGGAGCTGATGCGACGCGTTGTTGCGGCGGTGCGTCCTTCGGTATGTACAAGTGGTGGATATGTTATGCCTGCAGAGACTGGCGAGTTGCGCGCGCAAAACTCTGTTCATGTCGCCCAGATGTTAGCGGCTGCGGGGTTGTAAAATGTCCACTGTTGAAACACAACGACTTTTTGGTTCTGTTCTAACTCCTTTTGTGGCATGCGGTGCCCTCCAGGGGACAGTAAAGAATAGGTAGAGCAGATAGCGGCATGTCACTAGGTAGATAGAACATGACCTAAAGCCCGGAGAATGCTTGGCATGAGCTCCGTAGGCTGGTCTTGGCCGGCCGGGTGGATTCTCTTTTTATGCTGCTGGGGGGGAGGGGATAGAGACGGCTGATGGTAGTTGGGGAGTTTTCGTCATGCGTGTAAAGAGTGGATAAAAAGCGATGAAACAAGTAGATAGAGAAGTCTGGCATGCACTTACTTGGATATACACGTCTGCTCGCTGACGCAATGTCGAAAACCGGTGATGTTGCTGCACAGCCTATCTTTCTCCAAAAGCAGCTGGCTGTATGGAGGAATTGGCCCACTTGTCAGGAATTGCGAAAATGTCAGGGACACCAAAGAGGGCAGGACGAGCTCTCGGGCTGGTGGTGCCGGGGTTTGGCTGAGCTGACGGGAGACGGGGAGGGGTGTGGTGTGGAATCGGAGAATCGGGGAATCGGGAGAAGAGGAAGATGAGGGTTAGGAGAGCGAGGTGGGTGTAAAAGAAGATGGATGCGAGGTGGAGGATGAGCGGAGGATGAGAGGGTGGAGGACGGAGGAAGAGAGGAGGGAAAGAGTTGAAAGGTGAGAGAGATGTGTGGTTGAGGATTCAGCGACGAAACAGGTGAGTGTCTGTCGAAGAAACGGTGATGAAGTTATGTAAGGTGGTTTTGGGGGGATGGATCATTGGGAGGGAAAAATAAGGTGGGAGGAGAGAGGGGACAGAACCAGGCCGTCGAGGCCAAGCTCCAAAGTCGGGACTAAGTTTAGTTGTTGATTTGCCAATGGGGTATGCAGTGGCGCTTGGGCTCTCGGTAGGTGGTCACTAGCAACAAGGAAAGTCGTACCTACTACATGGCACCCCACCCCGCCGTCTCTTGGACAGTCTTTCCTCCAGTGTACAGTACTATCTACAAATACCCCTCAGGATCATTGCACAATAGGTCGTTGAGTACCCAGTACTTGCAGTTCCCTGTGGCGAATAGCTAGGTACCCTAGGTACTTGTAGTTTCAAGCACTCCGTGTAAGTACCTACTGGTCAATTGGGGGAGTCGCGGCTAATGTACAGTTACCATTTGTGCCTACAGAATAGTTAACCACATGCATAGTAGGTTCGGACCTGCGAAGCAAATATAGGTATGATGAAGACTGTATAAAGGTGCACTTACCTGGGAACATAGGTACCTAGGTAGGTATGCTACAGAAAAAGAAAGAAGCTCTAAGATAGGTAGAAAATGTTCAAATAATAATGATAGAAATATTGAAGATTATAATAGCAAATGTAAAAAACTGTGAAGATAGATTCAGAAAATATAGTAGGTGTTTTTTTAATAAACATTTAAGTCTGGTTCAATTTACTTTTTTAAAAACATTCAACATTGTTCACAGCATAAACATAATGATATAGATACCTAAACTTCTCAAGAGGCCCTTGTAAAATTATCGTCACAAAGGTACCTACATTAGGTAGTTGGTAGCTACATACTTTAGGTACTTTATGTACCTAGGTAAGTACTTAGTACCTAGTACCTAAGCACCTAAAGCAATATCAAAATTAATATAGCATGTAGATATAATCTGCAAGTTGAAAATTATGTAAAGATTCTCTAGGGAAGTACAACAAAAAGTTATGGTCGTTTTTTTAGCGTGAATATGTCTGTTTATCAGCATGTTAAGTAATCAGATATGCTAGGTAAGTCTCTGCTAGATAAATTATGTACCTACCTGATAGCCTAGAAATTCTGCGGACGTATTACCTATCCAACGTGGTAGGTACTTTGTAGGTACATTACTGTACAATTAAATGGTGGTTTGTTATAGCCGTGTTTCAATGCACAGAACCGGAGCCAACCGAAGATTCCTTTTTACTTAAGTAGACAGACCAAGGTCTCATATAATTTCCCATCTCCATGATAGCACTTGTACATGTGAATGAAACGCTGATTTGTTTAATTGGAAGATCGATTCATTCCACGGCATGCAATGTCACGTCATCTGTACCGAAACTTTATTTGTTCATTCAACCATGCCCACATTGTTCTATTTACCGGATCATGAGCCTATCTACATAAATATGCTGTTTGTTTGCCTTGCAGTCGATAAGGTTATCTAGGTACCTGGTGAGCCTACCTAGGGGTCGTATACTTGTTGTCTCCAAAAGTCCGTGGAGCGGGCACTTGCCATCGTAATTACTCCAATTGACGCGCAACATGCTTTGTATGTAGTTGAGATATAACTCCCAACCTACCGCAATGGTACTTGTCTATGTACCTACTCAACTAAGTTTGGTACGTGCAGTACTGTATTCTGCACTTACCTACTTCAAATTATTCAGTGTATCGTAAGGTAGTACTGGAAGTGGTCCTACGCAAGTATCACGTGTCGCTGTCACCTGGCATCGGTACCTATACATAAACATGCCTAGCACCACGCCACAGGCACTACCTACATATGTAGTATCAAGAATATCCCGTAGCTAGCCATGTGTGCCCCTCGCTGGTGCCTACATATGTGGTAAATGAGTACATATTTGCTGACCAGAGGTCTCCTCGTAGCATTTTTCTCACCATCTATTCAAGTATTAGCCAGGCAACAGTTTTGTCAAGTCCTGTTTGTAGTCACTGTAGCTCCGCACGAAGGACTCGCAGCTCCAGGTTAGGGTCGCTTAACCTGCATGACATCTCGTGGGGTGCGTGGGTGAGCAGCCCTGGGACGGGTTGCTTGCTGTGGGTCGCTGCGTGCGTAGAGCTTTCCAAGGAGCGTCTTACAGGGTCTGTATAGATGGATAAAGGTCCGCCGCACTCAAGTAAGTAGGTAGTAATTTCCTTTGATATCACCCTCGTGGTTCGCTATTATGTCTACTCGTAATCTAAGATCTGTGGGCCGGAGACAATTTATTATTCTATCTAGAGTCTATACTGCGTAGATGTGAAGTGTGTAGCTACAGAGAACTTACTTACTTATACATGGCTCCGTAGGTAGAGTAGATCTGCATGGTTAGACTAATGGTTTATAGTCCGAACCAATAGCCTAGGTTCGACCCGTATTAGCCAACTGGAGGCACGCCATAATTCGCACAATAGACGAGCTCATCACTCAAGCTTATCCGATGGCTTGACAAGCCCCCGCAGTGTTGCATATACACAGATAAATTACTGTCCAATGACAACAGAATCTCGAGATAATATTCATGGGCGTCAACATCATTGGTTGGTAGGATGTAACCTCATCGAGAATTAGACTCACTATGTTAGTTAGACCCTGTAACTATGTACATCGGTCCGACATGTAGGTCAGCCTTTCAGATTAACGAGAGACGGCCGTAATCTCGCAAATGCTCCGGATATACGGGACGATCCCGTCTGTGAGAATCAATACCACAGGTTGCTGGGCCTAAAGTCATACGACGCGCCGTCGGATCAAACTCGGACGGAAAACCCACGAGGTTTTGCGTCGCGCGATCACCATACCGGTCGCTCGCTGTATTTGTCACCATCCGCACTCCAATACTATCCTGTGGCAGGAAGGCTACCTCTGCCTGAGTGTGTTCTCATGCTGTATCCAGAATCGCTTGCAAGCAACATGACCCCAGTGCTCCACCCACCACTCGCCAAAGCTGTCCTCTATCTCGTAGTCGACTTTGGCGAGCCGCTCGTTTCGCTTGAGGCCACATATAACACAGGCTTTTGGAGCCGTCGGAACATCCTTCGCTGTCTGGATTTGCATGGTGTCCGTGATCTCAGGTACCTTCAATAAGTTTCCACCATTCCTTTTCGCCGAGTTTGCGGAGGCTACCGTAGACCTTAGTCGGCCAACCTGACTCTTCCAGTTGCTTACGACATCCGCTGCCTCGCGATCTTCCCTTGCTGTCTGTGTCTTATCTACCCCCGCGAGCTTCATGCCCTTACTCCCAGCTGCTGAGATAGACATGCTCTGGGCGAGGAACTTGTCCCTGTGCCATCTCATCTTTCGGCCAGCAATGATGCGGGCTGCCACGACTGCTAAGCTTAAAAAGCCTCTTAAAAAGTCGTGCGCCTTGGTATCTGATAGGATGCGATCTTTAATGCTCTGTGACTGTGCACTAACTGGCTTGTATAAGTATTCGTTAGCTTGGTCGAACAGTTGCGGAAACGCTGACAATAGAACTGATGGTGGCGGGATATTAATCGGGGGCAGGGCACTGTCTTCAATCTCCGTCGCTGTATCGGTCTTCATATCAATCGGGTCCCACTCCCACATAGTATCCTCGTTATGCATGGTGGCCTTGTTACTTTGTGGGGTAGACGTTTTCGTCTTAGAGTGCCCAAGTTCATTTGATTTCGATGGCTCAACAGAGTCCCAATCCCATGTAGACTCTACCGTCTTCGTTTCTAGCCTGGTTGGTTGGTTTGGCCAGTCAGAAAAAGAGTCCCAGTCGTCTTCCAATGTTTGAGGTTTCGGATCAGTTCGTGAGCTTTGTGGTTTTGAGATTTCTGAGTATGGCTTGGGTTTGTTTTGCTGTGGTTTCTGGATTTTAATGTGCGACTGGACGGTATTTGTTTGTGTCGATTGAATAGGGTTAGGCGGTGGCTCATCCATATGCAATTCCATCAATAACTCAGATGCATTCTTGGTCGGGGGTGTGTTCGGCGAGGGCACGAACAGAGCACTCGACAGCAAGTCTGAAGGTGGATGCGCGAGCGGCGGCATAGTCTCAAAATCGCCAAAATCGTCTTCACTTTCCTCTCTGTCATGTTCCCCTTCGAAATCATCGGCATCGAATAAGACATTATGGTTAATGCTATCGCTTCTTATATGCACTTTGGGCTCTACAGGCTTTGGACTTGGCTTCACTGGCAGGACGGGTGGTTTTGTTGTTCGACTAGGCTGTGGTGTTGAAGTTTCCTGGAAATCAAATAAGTTGTTTGAAACCAAGTCTAGTGTTGAAGCTCGCACGATCCTCGTTGGTCTCTTATTAAAGTTATCTATTGGTGTCGGTTGCTTGGCGTTCGCGGAAATAGGCGTCGCTGATAGAGCCCCTAGAGGCGCAGACGAGAGACCAGTATCAGGCGCAACCTCGAAGTCCCCCCACCCATCATCATCTCCAGTATTGTCATTGTCAATAGGCTGGATGCTTGGAAAAGCGCTTGTGGCTATCGATGTCGGTCGCGCATTGGGAGTTGACAAAGGCTGGTTTGCGTGCCACGAATTCTGGAACTGATTGGAAGCTGACGAGGACTGGCCCCATCCCCGGCTGGGGTTTGTTGATGCGAAGGAGAGCGGCGTGGAGATAGATTGGGTCGAGGGAGGTTTCGACACGGTTGGCTGTGGAGGCGGAGGTGGTTGCGAGAAATCCTCGAAGGCGGCGAAGAGGTCTGCAGACATGTTTGAAGACCGAAATGATCGGCTTGTTTATCCGGTGTGTCTCTGGAGGAAACGTGGTTGAGGTTTCGTAGCTAAATGACGTACCAAACAAATAATAAGTATTAATTGGATTTACCTATCAGATAGCTGAACCGGGTCTAGCATGTTTAGGGGCTGAATCCGGCATCCTCAACCGAGAGCGGGGCCCGCTTTATGCTACAGGGATATCTTTTCCAAGCTATCTATCTACGTAGGTACAGTACAAGAATAGGTACGTGATAAATCGCCGCGGTGCTCTTGTTTTAGTTGGCTTTGATCGTTGATGTTTCATTCTAATCCAACGCCGAGACTATTATAAACTAATATACTACTGATAGGTAGGTACTTATGAAACGTGATAACAGTTATCTGTATAAAACAGGTAGTAGATTAGAGGCTGGATAGGTACATAGGTTTTGGTGGGACTGATAGCTAATTGGAGACTGTCAGGGCGTACAGTACATACCCTAGACTACCTAGATAGTAGGTACCAAATGCCTACTGCGGGGTCGTGAAACCGTTTCGACTTTAGCATCACCAAGCTTATCCTGAGAGACCAATACCAATTGATACAAGCTACCTTTCAGCCCCAGCACTTAGGTAACCACATCAACTGCTGACTTTCACGGTGCCCGTCATTACGCAGTAAATAGACGACGTGATGAACACCTCCATACCCGACAAGGACATAGTTACCATAGATCGGACGCTGTTAAGATGAGATCTCTGGGTGATGCTTAGTAAGCTCTCAACTACCCAAGGTCTTATAGCATAACTCAACGTCGACTAACTAGTGCCCCCTTACATCTAGCTTGCGATGGCAGGAGACTCTGAAGCACAGCTCTAGTTTAGCAGATCTACAGAGAGCCGTCAAGCATAATAGCCGCCAGAGTCCTTGCATATCGGGGTGCAGGTCTGTCTGCTGGAAGGTCCGCCAGCGAGCCTCTTCCACCTATCTCATCATGAACCTGTGCTGATAGGCAGTGCAGGCCTTCTTGCTAAACCAGACAACGGACACCACTAACTGGGCTCATGCGCTGCTGGAGTCCAGGAGCTCCTACGCGTCTCTCAGAGAGCACTTCTTAAAATACATCAAGCACCCAGAATATCTCACGGCAGGAAACTCGGATCCGTTGGCGGACGACTCCAATGTCAGTCCCCCTCTGTTTCGCCTCATTCGCGTGCCTGTATGATTGATAGATAGCAGTCACCGTGGAATACATACCGCCAAGATGAGATCCTCCGGGCTGAGATCCTTCAAGATGTCCAGCGCCTGCCTGACGAACCTTTTTATCACCAGCCACACATCCAGACTCTCATCACGGATGTTCTCTTCATCTACTGCAAGCTCAACCCCGACGTCGGGGGGTACCGCCAAGGTATGCATGAGCTGCTCGCACCCATAGTCTACGTCGTCGAGCAAGACGCAATCGATCCCGCAGATGTTTCCCCAGATGCTTCTAGTGACCTACGGATGGTAGAGATGCTAGATGCTTCATTCATCGAGCATGACTCATTCGCTCTCTTCTCTCGGGTCATGGATTGTGCAAAGTCATTCTATGAAACCGCCGATTCTTCGGATTATACAGCGAACACCACTTTTAGTATGCAGTCAACAAGGTCTTCAATAGTTGAAAAGAGTCAATATATTCATGAGATCTGTCTATTTAAAGTAGACCCGGAGCTCTCGGCCCATCTTAAAAATATCGAGGTTCTACCACAAATCTTTCTCATGTAAGTCCCTATAGTGAGTATACCTATAGTATTACATACTGATTTTATTGAATATCAGTCGCTGGATCCGGCTCCTATTTAGCCGCGAATTCCCCTTCGATCAAATGCTTATACTATGGGATACCCTGTTTTCTATTGATCCAACCTTTCAACTTATAGATCTTATTTGTACCTCGATGCTACTTAGAATAAGATGGGATCGTAAGGCGCACATATTTATTAGAAAATGAAAGAGGGATGCTAATTACTAACTTGAATCAGTGCTCGAGGCTGACTACAGCGTCGCTTTACAACTTCTTCTCAAATACCCGGTACCACAGGCTCCTAATGGGCCACACACCTTTATAGACGATGCTGTTTTCCTACGAGATCACCAAGACGCCGCCAGAGGCGCAGAATTGATTACGAAATACACTGGACGGACCCCTAGCCCACCAAGTACGCGAAGACCTACAACACCAAAAGTAGCTGCCCCAAGCCTTCGACAAAAATTAGCAGGCACCCGATCGCCGCTTTCGCCGCCACGCTTCCGCCCACCTCCAGGCGGCGTCGAGGCTCTGTTTGGCGCGGCTAAGAACGTGCTCGAGCAAGGCGAGAAGCTAGGCATCAACCAGGCGGTGCGAGACGCCATGCTCGAGATCCGCCGCAACGTCCACGAGGCTAAGAGCTCCATGAAGACGAGTAGGGATCTCTTCTCCGAGCCGCGGCCCAACACCGCGATCCGCGCCGTCGCCATTATGGATCGACGGAACCAGCGGCTGGCCTCCATGCTCGACGAGCCGATTGCGGCCCTGCGGAACCTGGGCATCCTGTCGGGGCCAGGTGGGGACGGGCAGAAGGCGCAGGAAGCGCTAGATGTCGCCTTGGCGAAACTCCAATTCATCAAGGTCTACCTCGAGGACTCAACCCTGGCTCTCCCGGACGAAGAGGATGCCCAGGACGCCCCTGGCTCCCCTAGATTACCAGAGAGGAAAGTCGATTCCGAGCCATTGAGCGATGCCGTCGCAGCCATGGCGCTGAACACGCCCATGGTGATCGACTCGCCCAATCCCAGCGGCGAAACGCCAAAGCCAACACCATCCTCGCCGCCAGGGCAAGAGCCCTCCGCCACTAAGCCCGCCGCCGGCGCCTCCGACAAGATGGACACGGACCCCCTCGGCGTCGAGGCGTCGAGCACGGTACAGACGCTGCAGCGGCCCCAGCTCCCGATCCCGACGCGCTCGACGCTGGCGCAGTCCTCGTTCTCCTGGATGCTAGAGCCCGACGTCTCATCCCAGGGCCCTGCGTCCGCGTCCACGTCCACGTCCGCATCCATGTTCGGGTCCGCGCCGACTTCGAGGCCCGACACGATGCACCGCAAAAAACCCTCTGGGAACGCGAGTCGCGAACGCACGGCCTTCCTGTTCGGCGAGGTCCCCTCGGATGCCAAAGGAAACGCTATCCGTGAGGAGGACATCTTTGGGCTACAGCCAATACGCAAGGGGAGGTAGGTAGGTAGGTGCAGTTCATAGTAGAAAGATTAATAATAGATGTAAATAGTCCATCAATCAAGTGCAGCGAGCGTTCGTAGATGACAAAATTTCGGCATATAACGATGTCGCTACTGGCTACAAAAAAGATCATCTAATAATTACTATATCGCAGGCCCAGCAAATCAAACTGGATTATGAGACGGGTAGAGCGAAAGAAACAGATAGAAACATTAGAAAATAAATAATAAGCCTATATGTATTGCCGTGTCTTTTATCTTTTAAGGTTTCCGAGCGCCGCCCAATGCTGTACGTACCCAGGTTGTATATAGGATATGATCTCTAAAAAATAAGGAGATAAGGAAATTGAGGAACGAGTCGTCAAGAAGGTTGTGTGCTGACCATAACACATTGGTGACTATGTCCCTGCCCGTCCACTCCTCTCTTGGCCAGCGCTCTTCGAAACAGAAAGGAAAAGAAAGGCAAGCTTCCCAGGGGTATCACTTATTCCACCGCCCATAACAAAAGGAAAAGCCAGGGGGAAAATGAAAAGGCTTTCTTCTTCATGCTGTATCTTGTATACGTCCCGCTATCATGTGACTCCATTTGCTCCATGCTCTCTGCGTTCCTAGACTTCTAGGAGTTAAATTGCTTCTCTCATAGTGTTCTCCCTGCGTTACTCGTCTGAAACTCCACGTCTCATTTCATTTCATTTGGCACCAAGGATGCTCAAGCACCTGCTCGATATCGTATCGTTGCGAGACGTTGCGGTTGAGCATGCAGCGAATGAGGTTAATGCTCTCGTCGCTAATCGTGTATGGTACCCTCAGATCGTGATCCATTATCTCGTCGATGCTATAAAAAGGGTTCTCCTTGTAAATGATGGTATAGAGTAGGATGCCAAGGGCCCACACGTCTTGTTCTCTCCCGCCATATGGTTTACCAGCTAACACCTCAGGAGCAGCGTAATCTGCATGTTGCTATGTCAATAACGGTCTCTAGACCCTGACGAATGCTGTGCATCTATGAACTTACCGATAGTGCCTACGAAAACATCGAAAGGCCCACTCTTAATATACGCCGCACTTCCAAAGTCGATGAGCTTGATATTTCCTTCGCCATCTAAGACCACATTCTCGTCTTTGATATCACGGTGGACCACCTTTGCCTTCATGTGTAGATGGTGTATAGCCTTGGCGACCTGGACAAAGATACTGCGGCATTCGTCCTCGTCCATATTCGCACGAAGCTCAATGTAATCGAAGAGATCCATGCCCGGTAGGCCATGCGGGGTCATTTCTATGTAGTAGTTGGTTTCATCCTCAAAGAAGTCCTCCATTTCTACAATGTTAGGGTGCTTGAGTCCGTCTCGCTGGAGGTAATCTAGAACATGTATCTCGAGGGGTACAGTGCCAAGTCGTCGATCCCTAGTCCAAGTATCGACAAGAATTCGGCGTTTTGTCACGTATTTTAGAACGACCTTCTTTCCGCCATTGTGTTTATACCGTGCTAGCTTGACTTGGCCGTAGGCACCCTGGCCCATGTCCTCTAAAATCACAAAGTCGTCTATAGTCTTCTTCTGGGACGTTGCAGCCTCGGCGTTCGATGTACTAGTCTTTTTGTCTGCTGAAGCTGGGACGCCCGCTATTTTCTTAGCAGTGTTAATGGCTACATCTTTGAGCTGCTGGGACAACGAAGCCTTGGGCGGCGGAGATGTTGGTCGGCTGTCCTCTGAATCGGACGTAATAACTGGAGGCGTATGAGCCGGAGTTTGACCCGGTGACGGCTGACGGGGAGGAGTCACAAGACTGGACAATTGGGGCGAACCAGCAGCAGCCATGTTTTTGGAGGCATGCAGATGCCTAGAGTATGTTATCCACAATGCATATACCATTTCTGACTCCACGCCCGATACGGCAGTCTCATCGGCGGATGAGTCTTCGTCGCTCGTGCCTGAATCGTGACCTGAATGTTTCTCGCTCTTCACTACCCGCATCTGCACGTCGATTTTCAGCTCAGTGCCATCCCGATGCCTAGCTAGTAAACCATCGGGATTAAGGAAGGTAGTTGCCGCATCAGGGCGGCCTTCATGAATGCCTACCAAAGCTGAGGCTTTTCTAAAGCTGTGCTCGGGAATGACAATTCCATCCCGGATCTGCATGCCATCTTGCTGCTGCAAAACTTGAAGTATCTTGTCGAAGTCTGGAAGAAGAGCATTGATGGGCTGACCTTCGGGTTTCTCGTACCCAAACAAAGCACCGCAGAATGCGGAATTTGAGCTCTTGATTCTAAGAGTACCAGTGCTAACAACAATAATACCTGCGATGTGAGGGAGACAAGAAACCCGAAGCTCCATCGCTCCTCTGGTCTGGGTAACCGTAGCAGGAATATTTATGTTTCCACCATTACGGCAGGTGAAATACTTGCGCTTCGCAATTTGCGCATAATCGACTGCGCCGAACCTAGGGTCAATACCCTGCCGAGGGATGCGGGCAATAAGTTTGCCAACATCTATCCCTGGAGCGATGCGTTCTAGTCCCCATATTGGTAGTGTATTCCCCGTAATGGTAGTGACAACTCCGTCTTCGTCGAGGCTCAGTAAAGCAACGTCTTCGTGAATTTCCTCCAGAACCCAAATCAGCCCAACTTTCTTCTCTTTTACCCAGAGACTTGCAGAGCCGGTCGCACCATTTCGCTTCTGTATCGGTACGACGTCTCCACAAAGCAATACGCCTCTTGACCGAGAATGGGAGTTAGGGCCACGTGTCTTAGGAGTTGACGGATCGCTGTTATGGATCGTTACAGCACGGCGTGTAGGGGCCTTAGGTGGCTGGGACCTGGAATTGGGCTTGTTTAACAACTGCGCTGTAATGCCTCCTCGACCACCCAACAAAGTTGATCCTATTGACGGTGCCGGTCGAGTGGGTGCAACGCTGGTAGTGGTTTGATTTCCGACTTCCGGATCGGCCTGAAGGAGCTTCTTCTCCAACCATGCCCGACGCTCTTCTTGTACAACCTCTAATATTCCCATCTTACGGACCTCGGCTTTGGTCACGCCAAAAACTAGACAGGCCAAATCGTTCGCGGCGATAATGGTCCATGGGGGTCGAGATTCCGTTGTGAAAATGGCCTGTGCAGCAGGCACCCACCTTGACGAATGCCCATGTACCGCAGGTCCCAAGGCACCGGATTGGGCAAAGGAGCTAAAAGGCCGAGACGGTATTGCCGGGGACAGTAAAGCTTCAGGATAGCTACTGACTTGGCTGGCAACGAAGGGTTGGGCCATGGCATCCGTGAGCCTCTGCTGAACCCCCACCGCGGCTACATCTGTGAACGTCCGTCGTAGGCTGGCAGGCCTTGTCACGGGTGGCGATGTCTTCGTGGTGGAATTGCTCTCGTTGGTAGGCGTCCTAGATGAGTTCTCCGAGTCCGTTTGGCCCTGCTGTGTATCTAGGTGAGTAGGACATATAATCTTCTCGTCTGTGGGCTCGGGCTCGATACTGAGGGCCTTTTCAGGCAACAACATAGGTGGCTGAGTGGTGGCAGGGGAGATCATTGGAGTCGCATATGATTCGGGGCTATTAGTCCTGGGTATAAACTGGCGGTCGAAGACGTTCTCGTGCGACATGTCTGCCGGTCCAGTCAGAGGGCGGGCGACGATGGCAGGGTCAATATTGGGTAGATTCCCTGCACCAACGAGTTGTGCTCTCGCCAGCAAATCAAGCATGTTCTGCGTTTCCACATCACCTGTCACCCTAGCCTGGGCGCTGGCGAGGGCGGCGTTGGACGAAAGGGCCCATCCCATACGATCCTTCATGAATTCTATCGATCGTTTCAACACGTTTTGGCGATTATGTATGATATCCTCCGACTGATGCGCGAAGGAGAAAGAGTGCAAGGATTCAGATGGAAAGCGAGAGAGATCCTCAGCGAAATTAGGAGAATAAGGCCCTGCGGTCAGCGGACCCTGTGGAAGCATTATATTGAGAGAAGCCGAGCGCGCAAGACTGATCGAGGGACTCCTGGAGGAGGCTGCAGTGGAAGATATCGCAGGGGTGCGCGAAGAGGGATTTTGGCGGATGCGTCGAAGACCAGACAAGCCCAGCCCGTGGTCATGTTCGGCGATTATGGAGGTAGATTGACTGACAAGGCAGTGTTACGGTTAGCAACAAGGTTAACCATAAGGTTGGCCATGGTAGAGAGGCTGAGGGATTTGTATATATGTGGTGGTGGTGGTGGTGGTCTGGGTGCTCATGCGCGCGGACCATACATAAGCAGGCAAAGAGGCTGGGGCTGGGTAATGTCGTGCATGTGACGCGTTGCGGAAGACCAAGCAATGAGCAAGTGAGCGGATGAGTGAATGAATGACCGTGAATGAATGAATGGATGAATGAATGACTGATATGCACGCATCTCACCTGCCCCACCCATATAATCACATTGTGGTGGGAGCCCTTTGTTGTTGTTGTTGTTGTTGTTGCTCTTGTTGTTGGCGTTGAGTGTTGAGTGTTGTCATTCATTGTAAGTGATAGAACATACCTATTGGCAGAATCAGGCTCGACAGACGCGGCTCCCGCATCGAATGAGAACCGAAACTTGGGCTTCCGGTCATCGGCCGTGTCAGAATCGCTCTCAGCGACGGCGGGGAGGTTTCCGGTGCTCCGGTTCTTGGGTATCTGCAACTCCGGAGAGAGTTTGCCCTTTGCGAGTAGCCGGCCACGCTGGGATTGTGGGTGTGGGTGTTGGTGTTGCTGTGCTGGTGGTGGTGGTGGTGGTTGCTGGTCGTCATCCTGAACATTGGCTGTGTCGGCGCCTACAAGGTCCGGCAGCATCGGGTGTCAGCAATGTTTTGGGCGATGCACATGGCCGTCGGTCTCACTGTGAAGCATGAAATCTGACGGAATGAGCGAGCACGCAAAACTCACCGAGATCTTGCCCATCACCATGAATATGTCTCATAATTGAAGATGACAATCGAAACTGTGCGGAGGACGTACGCTACTGGCTAGGAAATCGACCAGAGACACAGAGACAGAGACAGGCACAGAGACGGGACAAAGACAGAGAGAGGGAAGACAAGTGAAGGAAAGGACTGGCCAAAAAGTGCAAGGTAGAGCCAAACACAGCGAACACAGAACAAGGAGTGAGAACGGAGATGCGAGACTGGCTCAAGCTGATGGTATTTGGCGATAGGCTATTGTGGTTTAAGAATAGAGATGCCACATAGGCCGCGGTGCGAGCGCGGGGTTCGAGGTATAAGGAGTGGGATCCCAAGATTTTGAACATTTATTCTCAAGTTGGGGTTTAGTTCAGGTAGGTATGTACAGGTATTGGTTCTTCATCCTGGGCAAATTTCTGTCCTGTCAGTGGAGGTAAGGCCGCCCTGCGGAGACACTAATCTACCTACCTACCTCTTACAATGCTGCACCCAATGTAGTGGTCAGGCATAGCCTTCGTCCTTGTAGGTATATGAACATCTCCTTCGCTGGTCGCTGGTGTTTTTTCTCACGCATACTTAGGGCAGGTACTTACAGCGAGTGAACCAGTGGCCACCGCGACGGTAATGCTACCACCGAAAACAGCGTCTTAAAAGCCGGGGAACCCTGCAGATCACCCGCCACCATGACATATTGCATACTACCTACCTGGTAGCTATCTGCCTTAGGGATGCTGAGCTTAGATGAGCTTGTATCTGCTAGATAGCAGGTATCATGATAGTAAAATTAATTTAGCTTCGCTTAATATTGAATGTGAATGCTGACACTGTCTTATGCACCGACCTATGCCCCATGCTATAAGCGTAACACATGCATATCACTAGACCGCAGCGTACAGAGTATAGCCAGCCTTTACTTCAATGCAGCAACAAGGATTTTGGCTGTTGATATGTTGTGTCCCCAAGGAGCGTCCACAGATGTAGCGTTCCACAGCCTATCACCAAACGCGTGGGGGGCTAAAGAACAATCATGACCAGGCCTGAACAGGAAACTTCGTATAAATAGACTGGGTATACTACTGTAGATAGACTTTTAGAGCTGAAATGTTGTGTCGACAAACAGTTCGCATGCAGAATAAAAGGTCTCAGATAAAAGATCGACCATGTCTCGGGCTTTCTCCCCTAGCCTGCTCCTCAGCAGCCCTGATAGATGTGTCACAGCCAGGGGCCGATGCCTATAGGTGGGTAGTACATACGACTACTTTGGAATTTTACGACAGCACATGCATGTTCATTGATAACGATTTCCTGAAGCCGACACCACTACAGTACGTAGGCAGTAGAGATATGATGTCAACTAGCACTAGCAGGTGCATAGCCGACCAACCAATGCCGGATGCTGATCTCCAACCATTTACACCAATCCTTCCATTAAAACTTCGAGTATACTCATTCTACATCGCCAAGAGCGAAGCGAATGCGCGCTTCACGCGGCTCGCGTAATATGTTGGCGTGATATAGTAGGCAGTATGCTCGATTACGGAACAGATGATGCATGATGCATCTTTACCCTACATTAGGTAGTCTTGGAAGCGGAACAGTATCCTCGAGTAGGTTGAGATCACTGTGATCGACCAAGACAGTCTATTCGAACCTATGGAACATGCCCCATTTTTAGGTTTAGAATACCTAGCCAGCTAGATATCTAGTATGCAAATCTCTCTAAGCAATGACGACAAAAATCAAGAAGGCCGATAGGAAGTAGGTGTACCCCTGTAAAGCGAATACTAGAACTTCCCCTTGGACTATTCACGAAAAATAGGTGGCGAGGTTGGTTCAAACCGGACAACCCAGTTGCCAGGTAGCTGAGAACAAGCTGAAATAAACTACATATAAGAACCACGCATCGAGTACCGAGCGAGCGAGCATGTGCGCTTTGAGAGCGTTGGTATTTGCGTCTCACGTCCCTCCCCAGCAAGAGGTCTTTGCTTGAAATCCATAAACCACCGCCATCTTATAGTATAAACTCCATTGATTATCCTTTTCCCCCTTCTACGTGCAACTTCGAGTTATAGGTGGCCAGTCCTCACCAACCGCCCAAATCCCGGAACGCCGTGTATGCAGCCAGAAACAATGCTATTTTAATCTCTTCCCTGGTGTCGTTTGCACTTACGCCTGACCAAATAAATGATCCTTGGCGCCGCCGAGAATCTTATCCCTCCCAACGCTAATATACAGTATTTACGTATAAGCAAGCATGCGTCCGTTCCTATGCTAGCCTTGTACAATCGCCGCCTCGTTCCATTGGCTGCCCGTATGGTCTAATTTTTTCTGGGTATCATAATATTTTAGGTCGTAATGGGAACACATGTTCCTCATCAAACGCGTCGATGAGGTGCTAGCGCGTTGGTTTCATCAATTAGATCGAGTCAAGCCTTCAGCTACCTGATCCGCCAGATGCAGGCGAGCCTCCACTTTTATTCCGCCTGAAGAACGTCGTGACGTTCATCCTAAAACGGCTCGTCTTTTTCTTGAGAGTCCCATCAGGCTTCAGGGTACCATTCGATTCCTCTTCTGAGACCTGTATCGAATCTACAACTGCAATAGGCGTAGTAGTGCGAGACGAGTCCGGAGCCGTGACCATTGTTGTTGGGTCGCTTGATGGTCGATCTATAGAGTCCTGGCTGACGATGCTCGTCCCCTGCGTACTTGGGGAGAGCGGCATTTTGCCAGTAGTAGCACTTGTGGCCTGAGACTGCCAGTCTCCAGAGCAGGGTGCGGAGTTGCTCCCTTCAGTCGTATCACTTGACCGCTGTTTCCCATTCTGCCCTATGAAATCATCTTCGTGCTCGGCGGCATGAAACGAATCGCTAGCAATAAGCTCCGCTTCACTGGCACTGAATTCTGGGCGTGCGATGGCAGGAACGTGGTTTAGTTTCTCAGGAGGCGAAGAGGCAGCTTCCCTCATTTCAGCATACCCCACAGGAACAGGAATCAACTCAGCCGTTCTTGTCCCGACTGATGAATATTCATTATCCATTGCAAGTTTTTCGACTAGTTTCATGATGCCGGCGTCAAGGGGTTGATGAGTAAATAGCCTCTTCATTTCTTCTGGCATACCTGGAATTTTCTTGACCGCTTGCTCGAAATGGTGCGTATTCTTCTCGACTTCCAGGACAGTATATTGCATCTGAGGTAGTATATCGGCTACGCCTTGAAAAAGTGGAATAGCAAACAGCTTCACAAAGCCGAGTTGAGCAGTGGCGAGTGACATGAAGTCCTTCTTCGGTGGTGCGATAAGTGATGTTGGGATCCCAATCTCCTCTTCCATCTTAGCTTGCCTAAAGAACTCATCGCAAAGAATATTCATCCACTGAAGGGCAGCATCGTATCTGCGAGCCTGTAGTACGCGAATTAGACTACGATGTGCTATGTCACAGGTAGGGGAAGTATGCTACTTACAACATTGCTGATATCCGCACATTTGATCAATAGCGAGCATATCAGGGTCCTCTGCTCCTCGACCGTTCGTGGGAGCCACTTTTCAATCGAGGGATCCGACTTCAACATCGTTTGAAGATCGGCTAATTTTTTCATGTACTCAAAATGAAGACCCATATCTGTCGCCAGGATGGAACTAATCATCAAAGTGCGCATTTTTGTGTCCTCAAACACTCGTGGCCAATGCCGTCGAAGTATCTGTGAATAAGCCGCACAGTGAAACGATTCGAGAACAGATCGATCATTATATAATTGAGCTAAAGGGGCATTTAGCACGACAAGGAAACCGTTGTTGACGCCTGGATGGCCCACATCGTGACCGATGGCGCTAACGAGGAGTGTCAAAGCCTCGAATGGCCTTAGTAAGGATGTGATTTGAGACTTCTGTGTAGTTGGCAAGGGGTGTGGCGTATGAGGATACGGTGGTAAAACTTGGATATGAATTAGGAAATCAAACGTGGCCTGCAGCACGTCGACAGCGTGCCGAAAATTGTGATATGGCACGAATTGGTTGTACGCTGCGCGGCATGCAACCAGAAATGTCGTTAGCTGCTCTATATTTTCAGTATTAGCAGGGTGACACAAACAAGTATCAGTTCAGCCTTAGAAGTTATTTACCTGTGGGTAGCCGCCACTTTTCCAATTCCGGCATCGCTAACGCATGCTTGAACATCAGCGATGCAGCAATTAGAAGCGAGTCATCGTCAAAACAAGGAGCGCAAAAATGCCATTTCCCTGGAGCTTCTTCGATTTCCGCACGGCGCTTAGATGAGACATCAATTCTCACAGTGGAAATACGACTCTCACTCTCCTCGCCTGAACGACATATACCACCCATCAAGCCCGATACCATGGCCTCTCTCAAATACGCAAATGGCTTTTCCTCATGGATTCCAACCCAGGATCGTTTCCGTCCCCTTCGGATTTCTAGTAGTGATTGTTGGTCCTTGACTACCTCCTTGTGGGCTCGGTATGCGTGAACTTCGAGCGATGTAAGAGTTTTCGCATGAAGTGGACTGGCCATAACGTCTACAGCGCCTGAATCGAGACACCTTCGAAGAAGTCCGCGACTTGTCAACGAATTACTCGAGGGATCCCGAGACTCTGAACGATATCCAACATATGTAGACTGCAACGGCTCCTCGTCCGTCCCGTCTATTGCTGGCGAGGTTCCTAATGAAGGGAAATGGACAACTGGAATAGGCACAACTAATTTCGAAAGACTCCTCAAATGCGTCTCGTACACGATCTTCTCTAATAGCCCAATTCCATATAGATCTTTTACTAGATCATCGTCTTCACCGTTGAGAGCGGGGAGTTTAGAGCAAGGTGAAAGGTCGCGTGACACTCGTGTCGCCTCAGGCGGCTCCGCATCATGTGGTGTATCTATCAATATGAGTGTTGGCCTTAGCTCGACCTTTGAAGTATCATGCAAATTGACGAGTTTCTCGATGCACTCGGCCCCATTTGTACACACGTATACTATAACATGGGAAATTAGCACACAATGAACATCAGATGCATATCATCAACTCACCACGACCAAAGGCACTTAAAAGTAGCTCTAAATTAGCCCGCAGGTCACCAGTCTCGTGCAATTCTGCGGTGCGCGACCCAAGAAAACGACTCTTGTAGACATTTCGGTCTACATAAATAACATTGCAGGTATCACTATCCATGATGGCGGATTGTGGCATCCAGTCCTGCGACTGGAGCGCTTCCACCCTCGGACGAACTGCTGTCGCAAATAACCGTTGACGGGCGTGAGCAAGAACAAATCAAAGGTGCCAGAAAGCGTTAGAGAGAGGCGAGAGGTAGGTAGTCGCGTTGCGTATCAGCGGCTAACCAGCAAGATGTCTCAGCCTGCTACGATCTGTCAGGGGGCTCGCGAGTTCGTGCGCAACGTCGGGCAATCGGTCGGCGCGCAATGTGGAACAGTAGACTCGGGCAAAAACTCGATCGGCTAGCAACAACAATTGAGGCGAGACAAAGGTCCCGAGCATCTAACAACCCCTGAAGTCAAATTGTTGATGGCGCGAAAGGCTACCAGGTGTGCGACGAAAACAAAACGAATGGCGATATAACGGAGCAGTTCGAAATTGACATGAGAAAGCTTTCGAAAGGAGCAAATGCGACGAGGGGCGGCGGTGATGGAGCCAACAGGCTCACAGTCGAACAGAGAATCAACGAGGGTGCAGTTCTGCACCTTGGGCAAACAAACTCTAGGGCGCGGTGGCGAAGAGTCTATGCCGTGGTGGGTGGGCGACGAGGGGATTGGCAAGGTCGAGGCGATGTTGGCGAATTGGAGAACAATCGAGATGCGCAAAGTTGGGATGTGACGAAAAGCACTGCGAAGGACGCTCCTAGGTGAACCCAGGTATGTACAAACTGTAGCAGTGGTGCGATATTGGCGAAGAGAAGCGTGGGAAATCGGCTGATATTGATCGCAACGCAGTGGTAGGTGAGATGGGAGATGGTTGGACAATGATGGCGATGTAGGTAGGTGAGACGCCGACTCGACAAGCGAATGGTATTGTAGGTAGTTAGTCAAGAATGTAAGGTAATGTGTCAGGTAATGGTGAACATGGACGGATGGCTGCCGGCCTCGATGGCGTCGATAGCGGCAAGAAAGGTAAGCCGGTACTTAATTGGTAATTGGTAAATGGAAAACAGGGCGAGGTAGATAGTATGTACAGAAAGAAGAAGGGAGCGACGGGACAGACTGCAAAGGGACTATGAAGAACTACCTAACCGTGTACAGTACTGGAAGAGGTAGGTAGGTAGGTGTGCAGGTAGGTTAGGACCGTTAGGTAGAGAGTTGTGCTACCAAGTAAGAGGTAGGTAGAGCGGGCCAAGGAAGGTTTGGTGTGGTCAACGTGTGTGTCGCAGCAACAGTAACAACGGCCTCAGCGACGGGCAATTGTTATTAGCGAAGTACAACCAGACCCGGGTACCAGTTGGGGTGGGACGACAAGCTGGGAACTTACCCACTCTCGGAGACAGATAGTATAGTGCTGTGCAGAGTACAGGACTGTGCCTAAGGCAGAGTTGGTAGCAGAGGCCGCAGGGACAAGGGAGGGGGGAGAATGAGTGAGTAGGTAGGTATAGATTGGAAATGCCAATAGGTTGCAGAGGAGGATAAGGGGGCTGTGACAACATTTTGCCTAATTTTCTTTGGAGTCTTGTTCAGGTCCCATTTGTGCAACGCTAAGTCCAGACTCAACCTTCCATTTACTGCAAGTGCACAGGTTCTATGCGTCGATAGGTTTTCCTCTTTGTAGATCTGAGCCTTACAAATTCCCACAGCTGTGGTCAGCTGGTGACAGCTTAGCGCACTGTTAGTATTCTGTACACTGATAGGTATTATATATCTATAAGTTTACAGGGCAGGCTCCCTCTATTTCAACCAACGAACTCTCTACTTTGTTTCTAGCATTCAGTGTTTTATCTGAATTTCTAGTAGTAAGGAAATCACAGTAGTAGATTCTACTAATAGGGGTAGATGGGTTTGCAGGTAGGTTTGTAGGTATAGGCAGGTAGCTTAAATTTAACGAACTCCTTTACTGTAGAACAGCTAGGTGCAGCTGGCCTGCAGCTGTATACTGCAGCTTCAGAACGGTAACACCTGTCTATCTAAAAGATACCTGTATAGAAAACGTCGGGCACTTTAGGTTTAGCGGCGTGAATTTAAAGGATGCCATGGCATTTTCAGCAAGGTACCGGTATTGATGGGGTACCTCCCTAGCAAGTAGCCCACTCTAGGTTTCGTTTCACAAATCGTTATCGTAATTATAGTAGGTACTCTAGGAGAAAATGTTACCTAAAGTTTATCCTTGGAATTGGAACACTGCTTAACTCTCGGTTATCACCGCCCTTCATTGTTGCCACCTGGAATTTGTTATATGACCCATGGTTCTACACAATGATGCATTAGCAATTGTGTCGTGTCCATCGGACTAGCAACCATTATCATCTGTACAACAGTACTTTCCTAGCAGACCAGCTGGCCCAGGATAGACTGCAGATGCGTCGAGCTGGAATAGGAATGAGAATGTCATATAAGTAGGTATGTGGTCAAAGAGCTTTGAATGTTACCTCATGCTAGGTGTCCCTTGCGGCTGACCACAGATCCTGTGCGCTGTTTCAGCACCAACATTCCATCTCGTAAAGTCTACACTAGCTCGCTAGTAGGTACTGTGAACCTCAAATTTAGCCCATATCTATCACAAAATATTGCGAAGTGTGCCTATCGTCAATACACTCTTTTCCCTTTTCCTAATGCGAGGCGGCACAAACCCATTGACAACCCCGCGGCCATAGACAAGACTGCGACAAGCTAGCTGCTACAGCATCTTATAAGTACTTTGTATGTAAACACTTTAAGTCAAGTAACTACCTACCTACATGTACATTAGGTAGGTAGTGCAGGTTAGGAACATAACCAACAAATTGGGTGTGGGCTAATAAGGCACTTCGGAGGTTTCCAGCCACTAGCGATGCAGCACCGACTCAGTCCCCCGGCACCCTTTGATTACACCATATGGTGCATCGCAGTGCATCGTAAGCAAACCTTCAGGAGACCCAGCCAACAAGCTAGCTACAAGGAACCTAGCGAGATGACTGGCTGCGCCCTCCTGCACCTGTCCGGGTCGCCCCCTGCAGCTCTCTCCCGCCTTACCAGCTCGTGCCCACCAGCGCGCGGTCGGCGTTCTTAGAATGCTTCGAGAACCCCCATCGAAGCTTGGTCGAAGCCTGTCTGTCGAACATACGCACGTCCGGAAAAGTGGGCGTCTTCAATCCTTCTCACCATCCCTCACCATTTTACCCTAAGTAGCTAATGCAAAGCCTTAAGGTATGTACCTATGTATGTAATCATGCCGCGCGTTTGTGTGACCTACACACTTACAGTACATGCTGTAGACTCAGTCCCGTTTTTGCCTGGCAGCTAGGTATCTACAGAACACTTAGTATGTAGTCGAACTGGATGTTTAAACCCGGTTATAGATCGGCGTTGCCGTCGCTCTAGCATATACCGTTCTGCACACTAGAGACATACTGAGAGCTATATCCGCAGGATACGCTACCTACGTAAATGTTACCTACATATTCGGATGAAGAGTCGGCTGCTACACAGAACAAGTTTGCCTGTTAACATCCCGTTTACTCTAGGTACACTATTATGTCTAAGTCGTTTCACTCTTAGCTCGGTATGAGTTCATTAGTGTACCGTGGCTCCGGAGCCTTCTTTAGTTATCTATCACCTAGCTAGAGATAAGGAGCATAACCGACCAGTTAAGCGCCTCCTCCGCCTGCTTCTAAAACGTATTCTGCATTCATCTCGTAACCTTTATACGCCATGATGACTTTTTTTCCGCAATACCTCATCGATCACTCCTGGTGATATTTTGTGCTAGAGAAGTTATTTCCCAAATTGCCCAAACCATGAGAAACTATTGGGTTTTACACTAGAGTCCGGAGGCTTGTAGAACTATTTGCTAGAGGTCGATGTAAGTGATCGCGTGATCACAGAGCCTTGTACTGCGTATTCCTATAACAGCTCGACAGCTCGAGGGTGCGATTCGAAATCAGCAAGGTTAGCCCTTACAGAATATCAGCAACTCCACAAACATTTCGGGTGATAAATTTAGAGCAAAACCCTATAATGAACTAACAAATACATAGCTAATATCTGCGCTTTTTGTCCCATTTCCCGTCCCTAGTCCTAAGGACCTTGCATTCATAATGATGATATATACTTTGGACTACATAGTTGCCTAGCTACATTGGGTCTCCTATTATCTAGCACTTACAGAATACGCTCTGTAGGGAATGTGCCTACCTACACTGCACGTAACGTAGCGTAGTGACCATACTCATACAGTGCTGTTACTAAGTGCCGAGACTGTACACACTAAGATGTACGTCCATCTCCAGGTCACTGCCACTGTTATTGTCCAGGAAGGTAGGTATGGATGTACGCCGTTAACTTGACGTCTTCTTCAGACCTTCCTTATCAAGTAGGCCCCTTCGTCATCCATCTCCCGCCCCCAATAACATTGGTAGGTATCCCTTACTGTGTGACAAATGCGTGCTATGTATGTACATACTGTACAGCAGGCCCTACCCCCCCCTCCGCAGACCCATCTCTAACTACTGGTAACTGCGCAACTTGATCATACATACTACAATCCTCGACCTCGTTTGCTTCGTAAAGCCAAGCCTTTGTCCCCAGTCTCCTCCAACCTACCTACCTACGCATAAGTACATACATACGAACGAATATGTATACACGCGCGTGCACACACACACACATATGCGTACATACATCGTAGGATTGATTCTATACTCTACATGGCTCGATTAGAGCTCTGCAGCGCCCCGGCATGCGTATCTATGCCACCTTCTTGATCCAGCCGGAGGCTGTGGGCGGACTGCCGGAATACTACCTAGAACTGGTTCCTAGACCGCATTAAACATTAAACGGTGTCTAGTCCGTCTACACTAAACCTGTGTTGACAGCTATCACCTCCCTGATATTGCCCCGTTTAGCATATCAGCTGTATCAAGATTGGAGAACAGCTTGGCTGCGTCGCTCATAACGCCTCGACGACCTTGTTGGCCTTGTTATTCTTGGCGAGACTATCGTGCATTGTGTGCTCCCCGGAGGCACTCGAGGCCAGAGCGGCAGACGACCGTGCTCACCTGATCGTGCTATGCTCTATAATTGGCCGTTTGTGGGGGCAGCGGCATGCAGCAGCTTGCATCTTGACCAGACGGATGATGATGATGAGGTATATGGTATGCTTGCTAGTAGTGTAGTGTATACGTAGGATATTCTACGGGAAGTTACTCCGCCGCCGCACTGCTCCGTTGTCATATCTCACTAATCACTATCCTAGCCACTTTACAGCCCGTTCATTATCGTTCATCCCATCCCCGGCGGTCGTTCCCGTCTCCCGGTTTCTTTCTGGGGGGAAACAGGGTAGATATATAAGTACCAACACCAATTACCTAACCTAAACTGGTTGCTACCCTTCCCAGAACCCTTCCTCTTAAACATGTTCGTTCTTATCTGCCTGGGACGGCTCACCTGGCATGGTGTAATGCTACCTTGCTCCATCTCCCTACGTCTTTATCTCGTGCCAACGAACCAAATAAGCAAGTCCGAGCAACTACCGCGGAAGAAGGGTTACATACATCATACAGAGAAACCCGCATTAGTTTCAATATACCGCCAGCCAAGGTCGGACACAGCACCTGCTGTACACCAATTTGCAGACCCCAGATTAGAGCCCAGATATTGCGTCGGCAGAGCCCACAGCTGCAGAACGAACGAGGGTCACCGTGACATCTACCGATGAGAATTACCATTACTGGGCTAGCTCATCACTGATGTGCCACGAGGTGCTCGCTGTGGTGTGGCTTACTACCCACCATCATGAATATACCACAACGCCTTCAGTTCTTTCGATAGTGTGACAGCATGCGAATAAGTTGTATTCCTCCTTCCGCGAAGCATAACCAAAAGTCTCATTGGGTAGTACAAGATTGATCAAAGCCGGCGTAAACCGATCCGTCACCGGTGTACGGTACCCGGCCTGGTCGAGTCCCAGCTCCGTGGTTGTGATGAATAGGAAAGATACCCGGCTGCAAGTTACAGCTTCGTGAGCACTGCTCTGGACGGAAGCCCGGCGCGGCACGTGGGAAATGGCGTAAAAACGGATACCTATACAAGTACAGGTCTCTTAGTCCGCCGTCACGGAAGCCGCTTAAGCTTATCGTTCGCAAGGACTTTCCTGATCAAGTGGAAGTCATCTAAAGTACAGTCATCTACCTACTGGTCCCCAAGATCGAACCACAAGACGAGGCGACCCCGTCGTAGGGTTACTGTTAATACTCGTAAGGCTAGACCGCATAGAAAATCCTAAAGTCAGGCGACAGTATGGTACGGATGGGTTTGTGTTGCGTCGTGTCAAGCTGAATAGATGGCAGCTGAAATTATAGAAGTCTACGACAACATACCTACTATTAGATCGCGCAATAATAGCACACCGAGTCCTATAGCCTGCGGCCGCACATCTAGCCTAATTTGACGGTAGTCGATTCATCGGTTATTTTAAGTCATGCGATGCAGGGCCGGGCCGGCTTCAGATGTGTTGCACAAGACATGAGTCTCTTGGCGCGTATCAGACACTTTTCTTTTTTAACGCAACCGTGAGTACAACCATGAGTCGTATAGATAGAACCTAACCACATATGTAAGTAGTGAAAGTAGACATATGCATAGGTACTCATTGCAACAGGAATATGCAGGCGCGCAACGTATAAACAGAAGAAGCAAGTCTCCCTTCCTGTCTGTTAATTCCCGATATGTCTCTCAGACCCGAGGGCTCGGACACGGGGTATGCTTTTACTATACGCATCGGGCTAACACAAAGCGGAGGTTTGCACAGACTGAACTAGACTGAACCACTACCTGGTCGATCGACGCCTTTACCTTTTACTAAACCTGGCGTAAAATACCAGCTCCATTGGCCTTCCACAACGTCGAGAGTCAAGGCTGGCGGTCTAAATACTAGAAAGGTAATCATAGCCCGAGCGACCCCATTGCTCATGTCCGTGAAACTTCCAGCGCGTAGGACGAATCGATCCCAATGAGGCAGCCCATTGGCCATAGCTTGGTATTCTATCCAATCCTTCGGATCAGTCGGGGGGGGGGGGGGGTTATCTGCTTGTCGATCATTCTTGGACCCCCCCCTCGCGCCCATCTACCGATGGCAAACAAGAAGGCTATAAATGACCTGCCACGACGCGTTGCGTTAGCCCGTCTCCGCAGCCGACGATATCATCGGAACCTTCACCGAACGTGCCCCGAACCATGCTCATGGGTTCTTAGGAAATAATGCTACGAGGTAATGCACGATACCATCTACGGACCCCAACTCCGCTATCGGATTATAGGTCTATCAAGGCTGATAAGATGCTAGTGTTTCGCGTTTAGTATTTATCGAGACTTGTCATGGGTACGATTCCGTGCTGTCAAGGGTTTTTGAGCTTCCGGTGGGGTTTCCGTGGTTTTCTTTTTGCTCCATCGTCAGTCAGCGTTGAGTCTGGCTGATGGTTCGGAGCTAAATCTCATTAAATGCACGTCCCGTTATAGGCCAACTTGGGGTGATGACCGGCCCTCATTGTGACCGCCGCTGTGACCATCGTTGATAGGCATTACCACGGCAATGTACAGCACGATCTCGGGCATCTATCTACCTGCCAATAAGCTTGAGATCAGCGGGAAAGCTAGCGACATTATACACACTCTTCAACATTCACGCGTGCCTACATACTATGTGTGTATACTGATCAGCAGGCTAAGCACTTACAGGTACATAGCTTCACTATCTTAGACGCTATACTTATAGATATAGTCAACGCGAGTCGTAATCATGGCATGATCTTCAAGATCAACAGCCTATAATGAATCTCTGCAAACCATTGCCCTCAAGGCCAAGCGCATTTAGCTCCACGCTTAAGCCGTATTCACGCAATACCTAGAGTACGGCTGTGGCCTTGGTACGCCTCCACGCCTTGGCGCCCTGCTTCTAGAATCCTTGGGAGCAGACCGTGGAAACTATAGGCTATCGCCCAGCCTCCGTCACGCCATACGCTACGTACTTTGTATAGAGGTCATACGTATGGGGATGGTTGCGTATACATATACTAAAGTTTGGCTCGTGGCTTTTTTTTTTTGATAAACTCCAAATGCAGCTACATACGTGGCCGACCAGATGTGACTAAACACCACGACTAGATTACGACGTTAAAACAAGAGTAAGAGACAGGGAAATACCAAAGCGCACGGGACCTTGTTTCCTTGGCTGAGATATGGAAAATCAAATACCTAAATAACAAACCTGCCCAGTCTGACTGATCTACATACCTACATGCATATATGCCTACCTACCAATCATGCTTCGGCCCAAACCTTACCTTACCTTCGGGTCTCTCGTCCCACCGGGTAGAGTGGTGAGGAAGTGGCATAGAATTTTAACTATACACCCTTCCCAAAAGGACTTTGCCTCAGCCAGCCACATGGGTATTTACATATGTAAGCGCTCAGATTTCGGGTCGTGCGCGATCCGCTCGCGCCGTGAGCCCGGCTAGGACCGCGGCGATTCCCCAGCTTACAGTACTGTACATACTACGTAAGTCATACCGCCTGTCAGACTATTGCTTTGTTTACTCGTAGCGTATAGCCTCTGCACTATGATACTGCACTATAGGTAGTGGCGGGGTTATTGAGCCGTAGTCCAAGGCGAGCCCGAGACTCCAGCAATGCCCAGCTGCGGTCTAACGGGAACTAGGGGGCGCGGAAGGGTGGCAGCGTCGACAATTCCTGCTTACATATGGTATGTGTAGGTAATCTTCGCAAGTTCGGAACACATCTGATCGGGCACCCCGCCGCGATATATGGCCATTATGCTAGATCCGGCATGACACCTGATTCTTTATTAGGCCTAATGATGGTGGACAACAAAGTATGTGCCCTGCTCTCCTGTTCTAGTCGTAGGTGTAGGCATTCCAAATGCTTAATATCGAGTCCATAAGAATAGAGTGGCTGCAAAATAGGATAACACACTTGTGACTCGAGAGTGTTATATGGTTTGATGAAAGATGAGGTAAGTTTACCCTTCGACGCAATTAAGATCTTGCCAAGGATACCAAGAGGCCGGAAGCGAGCCACACCTATCTAATCTGTTGCTCCATTATCGCAGCTACTGATTACCTGCAATCATGCATCACTAGGTATGGCACCAGGTAAATAAGGCAGGAAGATTTCACCCGCATTATCATCGCATCATAACATAGCTACTGATGCAGGTGAGTATCTGCCGCGTCGTACCACAGAGCGTGTTGCCCTTTTTACTCCTGCGGTAGCTATAGGACGAATGTTTAAAACGTACGAGCATTCTCTAAGCAAGCGAAGCTCACCCCACAAGCAAGAGAGCTATGCATTACATACTTAGACAAGTACGTAAGTATACAATATGTTTTAGCTTGCAATTAAAATAGATTATCTATTCAACAGATGAAATCGAATTCATTCCTCGAGGCTAACAGTGAGGCGTCATTGCTATTAAGGCAAAGCTCTGGGTTTATACTGGTAGGTGGTAGGTCTTTACTCTAAGTTCGGAGTTTCTTCGAGGTCGAGGAAGCTGAGACAAAAGGACCAGGGCTATAGCACTGTTAACTTTTAGCTGAGTTCTTAGAAACATGGACTATTGTCTTATGAAAATAAGTGTCCAAGAGTTCCTTCCAAAGCCTTGCCTAGGTTAGTCACTATACTCCAGACGATTGTTAGAAAACTCACCGGTAGTTGTTGGCACGTGAAGAGGTACTATCTTAATAAACATTGGGCACTGACCTGTGACCTTAGCGAGCCGCGGCGTACTCGCTTACCTACTCCTATATCCGCTAACCATTTCTTTATTTAGAAAATTATTCTCCATGGTCAGACACGACTTGTTTACTTGTAGGTATATGTTGAAACTGGATTTGCTGAGACTAAGGGTATATTCTCGTGAGAAGCCCCTGCCCTAAAAAAAGACAGGGGCCAAAAACTATGTAAGATGCTCATCAAACAATAAGGTTCGTGTAATCTATCAGAACTTCATATAACAAGAACGCCGAAACCCCATCAGCCAAGCCACAAACCGATTTGCGACAACTGGGGTATGCAATGCACCAACCACCAAAGTCATACCGTCTTTTGATGGGCCAACCAATCGAACCTAAACCCTTTCCACCCCTTCAAAAGAAATCCGGTCACGTTTATTTAGAAACCAGGCCATAACGGGTGTGCCGTCTATTCGCTGTCTATCATAGTTCGAGTACGTATGCTGCTACATGCCTCATTTATATGTACAATCGCGAGCTGAAAACCTTGCGATGCCCGAACATGAGTGTCCCGATAACACAATTAGTGATCTTTGTCACGTGCTATAATGGCAGTGATCAGAGATTGCTCTCCCTGCCAAGGCGATCAATGCCACAGCTGAGGCTTTGATGCCCAAGTGATAGGACAGTGCTGAAAGATGCATGCAGTGTTGAGAGTTGGGTCTGCTCGAGAGCGGGACAAAGTCCGCGTGCAGAAACTGCCACACAACAGACTAGTAACCCACCTATGGGACTTTGATCCGGTCATTGTCATCTAGGTGAATTTCTGTTGCGTCATCCGATTGTAGTTCCTGTTCACCGTTTGGTATAATTTCATGAACTTCATGTGTGATCTGACCTGTGCTGCCGGTTAAAGGTTGCTCTACACAATCGGGTACTAGATGTAGATATGATGGGGGATCCTCTCCAGGCTGTGATAGCTTGTACTCTGACATTCCTGGAAAGTTAGAGTCCATGTCATCTCGCGGGCTTAGTGCTCGTTCATCGCCAGAGGAGTCATGTTGGGCTTCGTCAGAGGCAGCAACAGAGT
Source organism: Nemania diffusa (assembly GCA_038501195.1). Classification (NCBI taxonomy): domain Eukaryota; kingdom Fungi; phylum Ascomycota; class Sordariomycetes; order Xylariales; family Xylariaceae; genus Nemania; species Nemania diffusa. The sequence continues at coordinate 4,221,592 of JBBPUQ010000003.1, forward strand.
CAAACGGACTGTCTGCGACAGCGTTCGGAATATTCTCAAAACTCCAAGTGGAAAGACCTGCAAATGGCTGGGCGCTTGGGATAGAGTCTTCTAGCTCGATACCTTCGTCCTCATCAACAATACCCTGTCCAGATTGGAAACGTGAGCTGGCAAGTAGCGGGACATCATCATCCCCTCTGTCGTCTACTGCAAATGAAGTCATATCCGAGTAGTGCAAAGCTGAGTTCAGATTAGAGATCCCACCATGATTTTCGGCCAGGTGAGAAACTCCTGCTCCTTGTAACGCGCTCGACGACCCATTCTGGGAGAAGCCTTCGCCGAGACGCCGACCTTCCCCCAGCCCAGACATCTCATCATCATTATCAGCGTCTACAAAACGCTCTAAGATTTTGTGCAACCTGGGTCCTCCTAAAGGGACGTTGGATTGTCGGCGGTAAAAGAGCATATATGCCGAGGAATCAACGATGCGGTCAGTCGTGGTTTTAGACACCGATGAATCTGCGAATCGTTAGCCTATAGAGTTGTGTGGAGAACGCGGGGCTGGCGAACCATTATAAGAGTACCATTGTCCATCGATAAAGTTCTTTGCGTAAGCTGTGTAATGGCCGCCACCTAATCCTCCATAATGACAGTCAACTCCGATCAGATCATACTTCTCTTGCTTCCCTTCTTCTGTTTGTAGCACACGTGAGGTGATATCTAAGTTCTCAGTAGGAAATTCCACGAGGGTTTCTAATTTGTCTCTTCGGAATCCGCTGGAACTGAAGCGTTTTAGATGCATGACCAGAATATCTGGAGTCTTCCATAGGTCAAGCTTTTTGCTAGCGCGGCGATGTTCCTTGCAGCGAGGGCAATACCACATATCTTGCTCGGAAAGCACTTCATCCCGCTCAAACTCGTCGAGACACTCATCTAGAGTGAGACCATGCTTCCGCCGCTTAGCGCGTGCTTCTTGTGTCCTCTCTAGATCAGGGTCAGGCAGGGTTTCACAGTGTTCCCAGGTTTCTAAGGAACCATCGGTACCAAATATTTCTTCGTAGGCAGTTTCCGACCAGTCGACAATGAGCCCCTCTCTCAGCCTAATAAGTGGGCCGCCATCAGGAATAGGGTCACTTAGATCGGTAGAATCCTCAAAATTAATCGCATTTTGTTTGTCCTGCTGTTGGCGCTGCTGTTGACGTAGGCGCTTTTTGCCGCCTTTGGTACCGTATTGTCGTCCTTGTTTTGTCTTTCTACGACCATTAGGAAGCTTAGCGTTACCCTTGGAAGCACGGCCGGCTTTAGGCCGGTGAGCAAATGACTGGTTACTCATTAGTAATTGTTCACTACATGTTCGCTTGACAAGAGATTTTAGGATTACCTTTATTGGTGGACCATTTTCCTCATCGTCGCTTTCTTCATTCATACGTGTCAACGCTATCTCGGTACTACGTCGGGGCGCTTCATCTGAACTCGTATCGTCATTTGAGGCTGTACCATTATCACATTGGTCTTCCGAAAATGGAGACTCTGCTGGAAGCCGAGATGAGAGTTTAGGATAGTCTCTGTCGTCTGAGACACTGTTATTACCAGTAGGAATAGGGCTAGCCGTTTCGGTGAATATTCCCATCTCAAAAAGATTCTGGAGCTGAGGTGGAAGAAAGGCTTTAGGGTTTATCCAGGCTGGCCGCCTTTTATTGATTTGAAGCTTTGACGAACGACTGTAGTGATTGATTAGCATCTCCTCACATAAAGATTGAGCTTGCTCATACGTACCTTGCAGTTTTACTCTTCTCATCCGATGCATCTTTCATTCGCACGTCAACAATATCGTCTTCGCTCCCAACAGACTGAGTAGTCACCTTTCCTCCATCCGAAGACCCTATATCCGAGCCATTAGTTCCGATCAATTCGGGTTCGGTGCTTTCGGAAGCATCAGACTCCTCTAGGCGCGCAAATAAAGTGTGTTTCGAAAGCGTTGCTATTTTCTCTAGAACTTTACGGCGGATAGCTTCTTCGCTTCTGGCCTCTTGTGGTGTAACCATGATAAAGTGAGGCACACAAGCACCTTCCCATTTACGAGACTGGTAACCTTTCCCGGAGCCCGGCTTCCGATGCAGGACCGGAACCAGAATATGTGCTGCATCTTCGTCGTCCCACGAGATGGGGGGTGTGTCATCAAGCAAAGACCGGTACTTCTGCTGCTTAGGCGTCTTCCCGGGATAGTTTGTAGGTTTGGCCTCTAGCTCGAATATCCATGCATTGTCACGAGTGGCAATCTCCTCGCTTGCAGTCATGGAATCAAGGTAATGTTTATAAAACTTTTTAGACCATTCTTCGCAGCCATGAAGTCGCTCGACTGGAACGCCCGTCCGTCCCGAGATGAATTGTTTCAAAGCCCTGATACTGTCATGCTTATCCACTTCAACTCTAATGTCCATGGGCTTATCATTGAGCGGAAAAAACTTGACCGTGTGAGTCCATTTGTTTGCAATTGGCAACTGCAAAGTCAGGTTGTTGAATGGATCAAACGTAATGCTAACTTTATCACACACGGGACAGACTAACGTCGACTTATAAAGGCCCGTGAAAAGATCCGCGATAACCGAGTCATCGCGCTTTCTTGTAATATCCCAAACCTCGTCGGCCATCTTCCGGATGGCGGCGGGATCGCCAATCATTTCATCTGTGGAATCTGGCTTTTCGATATAAGGCTTTTTCTTAACCCGACTAAGGTCTTCTTGTAAGCCATCTAGTAGAAAGCCAAGAAACTCTTGGGAATCCTGTTGACCATAACCGGAAAATTGGGGAGCGTGACGGCCAATGGTGTGCTTAAACTGTCGTGGCGCGAAAACACTTGGAGGCGGATCTTTATACATCTCCCTAAGAAGATGGGCATAAGAAGCGGCAACGTCACCATTGTGAGCTAGTACATTGGCTTTGTTTAGCTCTCTTTCCCATTCGCCTACTAGAAAGTATTTCGTCAATTCTTCAACACTCCTCACACATTGGAGAGCGGCATTCATATAGCATGTGTTGCCTAGGTTAGTGAGACCGACACACCCTAGAGTTCGTCCAGACTTGGTCGCCCTACCACGCGTAATGGGACCCGTAGAAATGGGGCTCGTTCGTCCACCCCGAGACGTGTGGTTCTGGACGGTTAAAGTTGTAGAACTGCTCCGCGTTGGAAGGGACGTAGTGTCCGATGGAATATAATTTGAAGTCCACTGAGTGCCCTCTTCATGAGGATCTAGGACTATAGGCTGATCTTTCTCGATGCCAAGGGAACGGAGAGTCTTATTGGATTCATTCGTTTTCGATTTGTTGTTCAGGTTGTTGGTCAAGTCTCCAAACTCAATGATTAGCCTTTGTCCACCTCTCTCTAGTGCGTTGAATGATTGGACATCCACGAGCAGGTGATTCCACATGGCGCTGGAATCCGAAGTAGTCTCAGGTTGAGCTGGGGATGTGGGCGGAGTTGGCTCAGGTGCACCGGTTGAAAAATGGTCTATAGCGCCCGGAATATACCAGCCCCGGACTCGTTGTGTTAAGTCGATTTTGACCATTGCTTTCGCTTGCTTAAGAAAGGCCTGAAACTTCATATTGCTGCTACGGACAAGTCTGGCAGGAGGAGGATTGGTAGCTTTTAGGGATGCGTCAACAGGGATCTGACTGTGAGCAGACCAAAGGCGGTGCACGGTGAGCACAAGGGGGTGGTATTCAAACTGGACGTTTGTCCCATCTTGATCCTTACTATTATCGGTAGCAATACGGTGGATAGGAATCTGTCCTTCTCTCAGACCAGGCCATTGCATCAAAAGCTCCCAGGCTGCAGGAGGAAATGGAACAAACTGCTCTGCCCCAAAGAGAAACTTCAATCGAACAAATTTTTTCTTCATGACATCAGTAACACCGTTGCCCACGCATGGATCATCGATAACCTCCTCTATTATGTCCGAATTGTCGACAGGAGGAATGGCGGACAAGTCGCTGGGTGCGTACTTTTTCGTGGAGTCAAGGGGGACACATGCGAGCCATTGTCTGGATACAATATAACACTCTTGCCCATCTACACAAGGTGTTTGGTCGAAGTCCTCTACAAGTGTGCGGATGTCGTTTATATGGGCCTCGATCGATGCAGGAGGTAGTAATGCTAGGAGATGTTAGCATATTACATTTGAGTAGGAAAAAGGTATGAGGAAGTACCCGAAGTTGTGTTGATAGCCGCCATGGTGTTCCCTGCCACGGTAGACAGTGTGTCTTCCTGTAAGCTAGCTATGGGCTCTGAAACGTCGTTCCCGTTTACCGAATTCTGAGGCAAGGAAGTAGGCGTGTTTATGCCTGTTGCGTTAGAGGAGGGCACGGTGATCATGTCCACATCTTCATTGGCATTTTGTGCCTCGCTCTCTGGTTCCATGGTTGAAGCACGACGCTTGAGCGGGGAGGATGCACGCTCTGGGAATTCGGCAGCACCACCCATGATGGCCCGGTGGTGAGTTGTCTTGGTAAAGGGCGAGGACCCTCTAAGGCAGTTCGCAAAATCGGGAGCTGGGGTGTCGGCCCCACGGTCACTCTGGATGCTGAGGTCGGCGTAAGCACCAGAGGGTGAGCTAGCAACAGATGAGCCGTCCTCAGCTAGGGGTAGGGAGCCCGTGTGATTCGTCTGCAGGCGAGGAGGAAGGCTCGAGGCTGGCGGTAGCGAATCAGCGCGAAGGTAGGCCGGCGAGGCAGGTGGCAGCACGTCAAAGGTGGACGAGGTGAAGGACAGGTTGGGGTCGTTGTCTTGCTCGCAGGACTGGACGGGGATGTCGGGCGAATCAAGACGTTCTATATCTTCATTTCTTGCTGCAGACGATCGGCGTGTAATCCTCCTTTTCTTTAGGGAAGACGTTTTGACGACGAGCTGCCTGGGCAGCTCTGGTTCACACGATGAGGTCGGGCCGCCAGGGTCACAACTGCGCACGCGCAAAGAGTTGCTGAGATGGTTGTTGTGTTTCCAAGGTTGTGCCTGTGCCTATGCCGTGTTGGTGTGGTGGCCTTGTTCTTTGGTGGGGGCTGAGTGAGCGGACAATGCACTCTGAGATGAGACAGGACGGAGGCCAGCGAGAGACACGTGGGACAGTACCGCAGAGCTAATCGGAAGGGAGAGAATAGGGAAGAAAAAAAGACCTCAAATGTATGTCGGTAGAGGGCTATCGATGTTGTAAATTGAACTTCGTACAGTATGTAGGTAGTTTCGGTTCCCGGGATGGGTGGAACTGAATATGTTGGTGGTGGGTGGAGCTACCTGTATTCGCCCTGTATTGACAGGCCACTAGACTACCTAAACTTTAAAGTATACCGACTCAACAGTGGCAGGCACGTACAGTAAGTTAAGCAGAAAAATAGAGAGGGGGAGTGCCTGGACAGTGCACAACCCCTTCTAGTATGTACATTGGAAGGCATGCTTGCCCTAGGGAATGTACCCCAGGTCCTAGATAGTGTATAGAATACAGGTATCTAGTGCATTGTGCTACCAAACGTAGGCCAATCTGTACAAAATATCGGTGCACACATTCACATATTATTGGTTGGCTTCACCTAGCATCTCTCCTACTCATGTTATAGAAAACCATCTGGCCCTAGATACTTATCTAGTAAGTAGATGTATTCAGACGAAAATTTTATTAACAGTAGGAAAAGGCCGCTCATGCTTTTATATCTACTTCTATCTACCTAATATGCCTGCTTGCCTACCTCCTACATTCACTTAGACATAAGCTGTTATCCCTACCTGTTTCGTTTGCTCCCTTCACCGATTCTATCCTCCTTTCCGCTCTTTTCCTTTTTTTCAGTGCTGGCAGCAGGGCTTAAAACATCGGTAACACAGATAGTAAACAGGGCTAACATTACACTTTGGTGTGATTCGATGTTTCAGCAACTCCAGGTTGACTGCAACGCTGCATGTTACCCGACTGCTAGCAATGGCTTCTGGTAGTCAATCATTAATTGAGGCTGCATTTCCCCCCTGTATTTTTTACAACGCATACGCGATCATTTCAATTGTTGACCATGATAGATCGCTAGGTATGCATTCACTGCGGCCTACGTAGGCTACGCGTACTAGATAGGGCACTGGCCACAAAACAACTTGCTTACGCCACTAGAAGAAAACAGCGGTGAAGTATCTGCTACACAATTTCCTTGAGTCAAGTAAGTAAGTACTGCACCAGGTATGATTGATCTCCTTTCATAATTATTCGTAATGTAATATTCGGATAATAGTTACGCCATTTGTACATCGTATTAGATTAGGTTCCAACGCTATTTTCAGCTCAGTATTGTTCTTGTCACCGCGTCCTTGAACTACCCAATTAGCATTATAAAGATGGGTTTTACACACCAATGATGAAGATTTAGTATGGAAGCTTCCCAGGAGTCTAGGCAAGCTTTAAGATTTGAAAATAGAGTCCTTTATACTACCTGCGACCCACAGGCAGATTTTATTTTATTTTTAGTTAACAGCTATTATACGTTTTAACTTTGTCTAACCCTAATACTCTAATATCATAGTATCTAGAAGTTGGGTTTTTTGTTGACCTTTATTAAATTTTTGTTTTATGTAATTAACATGTTGTTAGTCTTTGGAAAAAGCCCTACTCGTGTCTAGCATTGAGTTTTTTATCACAAACACCTACAGGGGTCCAACAACGTGCCACCAATGACTTTATCTCCTAGTGGAAACGCTGCTTAGGGAAAGGCCATCGAGACTCGATTCATGGGTTTCGATTGAGCTGAGGACTGATATGCTCGCCTCCTGTTCGCTCGGGTCCTTTGATTTCAATCGAGGACAAAAGCGGTACGACCCGTTATAACCATGTTAAGAGTGAATTTGCTAGGAGAGAGTCGTGAATAAGGCCAGGCAAACCAATATCCATCCCTTAAAATCTCCCCCGCTACGAGAGCCCCCCACCGATTATACGCGGCATGTGGGTGCTTCCATTTTGAAGCGACGATGAAGGGAGAGATTGGGAAGTACTCCTCTTTGCCTAAGATCTTAAGTAAAACGGGAATTAGGGGACTGTAGCTATAGTCAGATAATCTCCGTATAGTAAACATCTAAAGTTCAATTATAATATTTGGTATTCCCGACAAGGATGCGCGAAGAGTCAAGTCAAAGCCCTCGAAAAACTGTAACTCGGGGGCCCTATATCTAAATTAATCATGTGTAACAGCGACCTAAACTTGAATCCTACGGTAGATATTCGTCTCCATAGACAAGCTTGTATTGGGGGACGACGAGAACAGTCTAGTCATCAATGAGGAGATATCAAAGAAACTAATTAGTATGCATTAATCTTTCGCTCAAAGCTTACATTTTTCGTACGTCCGAAATTGCCCTCCCTCCCTTCCTCGATGGGCTGTCTCACTATAGATATGAAGCAACTCTATAGACAAATGGACCTGCATCGAACCCTGTCTAGTAGACTTTTCGGAATCGCAGACATACCTTAAAACCATGTTGTAAGTCATTCGATGAAAGTCTACAACCTACTTAATATAAGAGGTCAACAAGAGGGTGAGAATGGGCCGCATTCAAAGAAGTCACTCGCGTCACCCACAGACTTCGGCTCTTCTAAGTCTCCTAGGACCGCTACATGGCCGCATGCTTTTAAGTTAGAACAATCGAAGGCCTTTTTTTTTTGTCTCGGTCAAATCATGTCTCATTCGTATTCATTCTAACCAATACTATTCGTCTATCATTAAGGTAAGGGGCACGTATGCTGTATGCTGGGCTGTAGCTAGCACTCCCCTTTTCCTGTGCTTGTCTTCAACGTATGCTTCTCAACTTCATCAACTGTCTCTATTCTTCTGTCCAGCGTGTTCTCCGGTTCCTACCATGCATCGGGGTATTGGATACACTTCATTTGCATGCGTGATGCCCAGCTGTTTAAATCGATATCCACGCCACCGAAATCGCTGACTTGGTGCTAAAGCCACCAGTCAACTGAGAGGGGCCTGAAGAGAATCGATTATTGTGCACCATGAGCGAGATGGTAGGTTAGTTGCTTTCGGTGTTGTAGATTTCAAAAGCGAACTAATACCGTTCTAGAGTTTCGAGTCCAGTTCCTCGAATTCACTCAGATCATGAACTGCGCAAGGTCCCGCTGTAGCAGCCATTCTAGCCTTATAGTCTCGTACACTAGTTATTAAGACAGGCTGCGTTCCATTTGAAATGGGTGGCGTTGTTTCCTCTTTCTCGGCCTCAGTTTCTTCTTTCTTGGCATCAGTATCCTTGGGCCCGGAGCTAACGCCTTGTGCAATGAGTTGTACTACCAGCTTAGCCCGCTTTGGTGATGCTGGATCTATGAATGTACTGTAAAAATCGATCATTTCAGCTTTGGTGAGCTTTTCTACATGAGCAGCATCATGTTGGGCTAGAAATATTGTCAGTTGTAGTTTTTATGCTATGTGATATGGGGTTTGCAGATATTTACCAGCTTCGAAATCATAATACTCGTTAGATATCTGTGCCCAATGTCGACCAGTCTCCTGATCCAAATTCTTCAACCTTTCCAAGCGCTTGACAACGACGCTCCTCTTGTGGCTCTCGAAACTGGCGTCAGTCATTTCTTTTATAGCCGTGGCTTGTGCATTGAGGAACGAGTCGATGCGAGATTCCAAATACTCTGAAGTTCTTTCGCTCTGGATTATAAACCGGAAACCGTACGTAGTCGCGGAGCCTCGAAGGCCACTGAAGACGATGTAACCAAGCTGTTCCTTAGTTCTTAATTGATCAAAAGCGGGCTCGTGAATGATCTGATCTAGCAACTGTGTTTTGGCTCGTACCGAACGATCACCCTTGCTACCAATGTGAAGATAGTACTCGAGACAATGATTTATGTTCGCCGGATCTTTGAGGGTTTTCTTGTATAGATAGTTCGATCCTGGGGGGAATACAAGAGACCGCATAATAGGCCACTCTTCCTTGGGCAAGACTCGAGGTTTCAGGATCGATTCTATCATATCCGTCAACTTCAGCGAATCCTCCTTGTAGAGGTTACCGTGGACGTAGGCTTCGATATGTAATTGTGACATGATTTGCTTGTGGAACGACCGAACGTCTTCAGCGGTGATTGAGGGCAATTCAACTGAGAGTTGCTCCACAACAAAATCATGCTCAGAGGTGAGCCAGGACACATAATCTCCAATCTGTGTAAACGGCTGTTGCAGCTCGCAGTTCTTGTATCCCCGTGTCAGGCGTTCTTTGATGATCTCAAATCGGTCATCCTTGACAACAAGGTCACGCATGGTAATAAGGACTTGCTCAAGAAGGACTGCCAGTTTGTCATTGTACCCTGAGACCTCTACCAACAGACCACGAGTGTCAAGGTTGACATTGTACTGTAACCCGGCCAATTCTGCGTCGTATGAATACTCCTCGAGTGCGTCCCGGACCAGATCTGTAAAGAACTTCGTCTTAACGGAATTCTTGACTGATGCATATACGATAGGGTTCTTCATGCTGACAATGAGGCTAGCCTTCGGAACCCAGAACATGTCATCTTTCTTCCACCACGTCCTTGCAATGTGGTCATTTCGAATAACACGAGGGGCCGTTGCCGGCTTTTCAACTTCCTTTTTCTCCACCTCAAGCTTAGTCGGAATGAATTGGTTCTTGTGTGGCACATGTAGAGCAGACGGCTGCTTCCCCGCAGGCGTGTTCAACGCCGTGGAGAGTTCGGCTAGGAAATCCTCGGGTATTTTCTCTGATTTATATTCGGTACCGTACCATTTCTCTTTCTTGTCCCAGTCGCCTGGGTAGTCTCGAGACACAATCGTCATCCTCATATTGTCAGGACGTAGAAGGCTAATCCCTTTTTCGATCATCGCAGGGTCAAACTTTCTTAAACGACTTTGCCCACTGAGTAGCCACTCTCTTGGTAAGGGTCTTTGCATCACGGAAGATATCTTGCTGGTGAAGCGGCTGGCAGGTGACTTCTGCTTGAACTTAAATTCAACATCGGACATCTCTCTTTGCTCGTTGTATATCCACTCCTGTGGAGGCATCTGGCGGAGTAATGAGACATATTGGAAAAACACTTTCACTACTTCCTTGTAGTTATTGAGTCCCTGTATATATCGTTAGCCTGGCAATATTTTTAGAGCAAAGCGTTTAGGGTGAGCTTGCCTCTTTAGTCAAGCGAACTTGGCAATCGAATATCCCTGGAGTGCCCGGGCATACGGTATATGCACCAGCACTCAATGAATTTGCCCATCCCTTTGCTTTGATATACGCCATAATGCTACCGGGTCCTTCATGTCCAATTAGATGACTGATATATCGACTTGGTTGACTTTCGTATAGGTTCTCTTCATCTAGGAAAGGGAAGAAGAGATTTAGCTCCCTAGAATCCATAACAGGTTTTGCAAAGCATTGCGCTGCGAGATTGTCTTTATTAAAGGGTACCTCGTCCTCCCAGCGATTTTGAGGGAGGTCTTTGTTGGGTACCCCTGAAAATAGGTCGGCGACCCAAGTTTCTAGCACATCTAGAGATTCCCTTCCTAGTACACAAAGCTTCATTCTATTTGCGGAATAATGCTTCTCATAAAAGTCGATGAATTTCTGTCTCACGTCGATATTTTGGCTCTCTGGGATTGTCTTGAGAACATCTAAGTTACCTGTTGAAAAATGGCAATAAGGATGTCTGATATTGGATAGAGATTTTTCCAACTGGTGTAGACGCCACTGATCGCTCTGTAAATTCTTCTTATTTTCGGAGTCGACTGCTCGTAGTTCACGGTCTAGTGTCGAGGGCAGGAAGAGTGGCTCGATGAAGAATTGCGCAAATCGGTCTAGGCCGCCGTACAGGGGTGATGTATTTGACTCCGAAGGTGGTTCGCCATTGCTCGGCTTGGCTGAAATATCAAAGTAATAATTGGTCGAAGTAGAGCCAGTATACGCGTTAGAACTACCGGAATGCGAGGAAAGATAAACGTTGTAAGCATTCTCTTCAGGGAATTTCTTGGTTCCCATAAATAGAAGCTACACAACAAATAGTTAATTTTACTTAATTGCAGGAGTTGGGTAGGGAGTGGTCCACGCACATGTTCAACGGCATGTGCCATGCCTGGCATAGCATCCTCGTCGCTAAAGTTTCCGACGTGCACATCCAAAGCGGCGCTGGCTTTGTCGGTTTCGGGATCTTGAACTAGAAGTACTTCGAGTTTGTTGGGCAACCGGACGACACGGTACTGCCGGTCATCGAGCGAGGGGATCTCTAGTTGGTCGGCCACCAGCTCGACAGCTTTTAGGAAGGCCTCCCGCTGCAACGCAGGAAGCGATCCCGCCTCGTCTTGGCGCGGGGTCATGGGACTCATGGTGAACAAGCGGCTGTGGCCGGGACGTAGCACAGGTCTGAGCACGGGTCTGACAGCGCGAAGCCGAGTAAGAGCGGATGGGGGAGAGAAAAAGCGCAACGGCAAGGCGAAAGACGCGGAACAATATGTCATGAACGCCGCTCCGAGGTGGCAATGGAAGTGGCTCTGGCACCTACTTACTCTGTAGTAGCAGATCTTATACGTCTGTCCTACGTATGTAGGTACAGGACTGTAGCGGAAGATGATAGGAAGAGAGGCCTGTCAGAGCTCGCTGCTAGTGGAGAGTCCCAACTCAAAAGGGCGCCAAAAGGGGATTTCAAGGCCCTGGGTGGAGACGCTAAAGACCTCCAGGGGGCACCAAGGATCGTCCAAGGATGGTACCGGCGAGTTGGAATGAGTAGGGTTGAGTACTTTAGGTAAGGGCGACACCTGATAGGTAGGACTGACCGACCGCACGCGCGCTTTCAATCAAGCCAGGCAAGGGAGGCAGGGACTACCCAGGTATATTACGGAGCCACTGCCGAGGAATGGATGCTGTCAGGGTTGCGCTCACTAGCTGTCACACACATGCACCTACCTGTCCTAGGTACCTGGTTAGCTTCCCTCCTCCAACAAACAAACAAAACTAGCCAACTAACCGACTCAATTAACGATATGCCGACCACCACTATGAAAAGAGAGGCTTTCCAGCCTGTCGAAGGTGTGTAGCAACGGAACTGCGGAAATAGGGAGCAGGACGCAAGGACCAGCAGCAGCAGAAGCAGCAGCAGCAGGGTTTAGAGAGGCTGCAAGTGATAAGTGACCGCCGGCCACAAGTTTCCACGCGGCACGGGCCCTTCTGTGGCCTGCGTGTGCGTGTGCGTATGTACTTTATGTAAAGTACTGCACAGCTGGAGATGACCTGCGACCCAATCTAGCACCTTAGCACAGAATACGGCAGGTAGACGATAATCTGGAGGTGCATTCGGCGATGCCTGTCAACGACGGATCTTGTGCCGAGACTGACGGTTGCAGGTGGCAGGCCAAAAGGCGGAGGTGTAGGTTCGACGGAAAAAGCCCGCTGCGAGCCTCCTGCAGATTGAAAGAAGAGACTAATGTACGTATGTATGACGGCGGCTGTCGGCCTAGACTTCGCTTGTGGAGTTTGGGCAAGGACAGACAGACACAAGGTCAGGTACGTTTGCGCTCTCCTATAACCGGCACACCTATCGACCTTCCAGATCTTTCTAGATGATGAATACGAAAGACAAAGCTGCAAGCCAAGCACGACCCAGGCAGATGACGTGACAAGGCCGGTAAGTATGGCGGTGGTTGTAAGGTCGTGACTCGTGTGGGATTGCTCGCTCCGAGACAATAAGCAACTCTGCGACTCTGCGGTGAGTGAGTGAGGCTGTGTCTGTGTCGTCTGTAATCTGCTTGTGGTCAGAGAAGAAATGATTGGACCTCATTGCCGACGAACCAACCCGAATCGCCTTGCGCTTATGCGAAAATGCGGAGCTATAAGCGATCCCTTACGTACCTAGGTAGTTGATGAGAATACCTGGTACTGTGACTTGCCAGTGTAGAAGAACTATCTGGGGGCGGCGGATAAAGACAGACCTCGCTGCTACTTAGATCTCGCCGCTAGATACACCACGCTACCTAATAGGTAACAGGGTGTACGTGGTATATAGGGACGCAGTATACAGCGTGATGGGGTCCGCGCGGTGAAGAGACGGGACGGCAGACAGGGATGTCCCGATTTTTATAAAAATAAAATAAATATAAAAAGGATGTAGGGGAAAGGGTGGAGGGGCGTCAACCTCAATTAATGATGTAGGTACCTACCTGTAGATAGCTATCAGTGGTAGCGCAGGTTTGGGGTCTGGGGGAACACAGAGTCTACCAACACGCTTGGCAGGGAAAGAAACCAGAATTGGGCCAGATAGATAGATCTTGCTAAGCCTCACGTCTAAGTAGACATCCACAACGAGAGATTAAAAAGAAAGTCTGTCAGCGAAAAAAAATATAATAAAAAGTCCCTCTATGCTTTCTTGTCTCTAGATGCCGTATGTCTTATAATAAAAGTCTAATGCAGCGTAAAATAAAATAAAATAAAGTAAGGTCTCAATCGGATCGGGATGGAAAGGTAGGTCGTAGCGACTAGATAGCGAATGCGACGCACAAAGGGATGGATGTGTGCCTAAAACGAAGGAAAACCCAATCTAGAATATACATCAGTTTAACAGAGTACCTCTTTATTTATTAAGCGTGCTTACCGGTCAATCTCTGGAAGTTGGCTCACAAACTAGGTTGCAACACCATATATCATTCAGATAGTAGACGTTTGAAAGCCATCAGGGGATGAGAGTTACGAACAATGCGCTTATATACTCTACATAATACACGAGGATAAAGAGGGCCAAGAAGAGAAACCAGGCCTGTTGACTACGAAACATCTTTTTCTTCCAGTTAATGAGAAACATCTACACGGAGAACCGCGATCGATCCTTGCTCACCAAGTCTATGCGGATACCCTCAATTTCTACCCAAAACTAACAACTAACAGGAACTTTTGGGGATGTTAGAGCGGCGGAATGGTCGAGAAACACGTGGCCACTGCCTCATGAGAATATCCATATTCGATGTTAGTATCGCATGCATGCATGAATTAATATGCAAAACAAGTATCAAGGATGTTTAGTGAGAGACAAGCGTGCATGATATCTAGTATATATGTCCAAGTATCTACTTCCTTACTACAGTACCAGAAAACTGGAATCGTTGGAGACGAAACTCGCCTAAACGGAATATCCAACACGCATACAACATCGAAGCTTGGATCGGACATCCTCTGCTCCCCAAAGTTCCTCGCACCATGCGTGGCCCAACACTAACTACGCCAACTACTTAAAAATAACATTCCCATCTCCCGTTCACGTACTAAGATAATCTAGCCGCACATCAATGCCTCCCATCTCGTGCCCTCTAGACTCGATACTCGAGGGGGCGACCCACCAATTGTTCTTGACTGTTAGCTATGTTAGGACCGGTGAGGATTTCTGTGTCCTCCTGATGCCAACGGCCGACGGCCACAGCAGGGCGAGACTCCTTCGGTTTCGTCTAGTGGATGAGACCACCCACCCACCGTGAATCTGACGGCGCAAGGAAAGGCCAGTAAGAAATGTTTGATATGTCTGTACGTAGTACGTAGAAGCTGGGCGAAAAGCAACCACACGGATTTTTACCCAACAATGAACCCGGCTCGTACCCGGACCATCGATGACTTATCCACGGATCTGGCTTGAAAATCTCCTAGGTTAATAAACAGCTGTCCCGCCATTATAGGCGAGGTACCTAGCCCTGCGGCCCCCTCCGCAGGTCTACTGCAAGTGCCGAGAATTCTCCATTGGCTGAGGCATGTGTGGAGTTTCCTTGATACCTTAAAACGTTGAGACCTTAAGAGGAGACCGAATCGTTATGCATCCGGCCTCCCCTGAGTGGACGACAGACGCCTTAGCAATGGGTATGGAGGACTTACATCGCCGATGTGCCCCCCATCTAACGACATGCAGTATCCGCAAACAGACTTTTCAATATGCAAGTCATCCGTATACTTAGACTTGGCACATTGGGTAATTAAGTCGCTTTACTAGTCGTTGCTTTACTGCCAAGATCTACGAGGACAAGATAGACCTGGCTAGTCATTCGTATAGCAGTGGTCAATAGTAGATTTGTAATCTAGATGGGATTCCTAGGTTGCTAACCGACGAAAAAGCTCCTAAGGGTTGTGTACTACTCTCCTTGAGCTCAGGTTAACGAATGCTCTGCGCGAATGTACGTTTATGAAGTATAAATACAAGATCGAGGCACTCTCAGATACCTCGACATAACCGCGTTACGCGATAAAACCAAGTTACCAGCGTATTCTGCAGTGGTGCATCATAACAGATAAGCTAAAGTAGTTCAGCGTTTATTATTCGGTAGTCTTGAGGTTCTTAGCTCCTAAACGATACAGCAACAGCGATGTCGTAGTCAATAGCAGTAGTCACGCTTTATGACGGGATGCTAGGTCAAAATGAAAGCTATGCTAGTCAAACTGGGCAATGCGTTGCGGTGAAGTGGAAGGCTGTTCTTTAACGCGCTTGCTGGTTTCTGGGCTTTTTACACTCTATAGCTTTATGCCCAGGTTGGCCACAATTGAAGCACGTGAAACTCACAGACGGCTTGGGAGAGGGACCACCTCCAGACGAGATGGACGTTACACCACCTTTTGGGTTATTCAACTTGACCTCCCTTTTCCTCCGCTTCTCTGCAAATTGCAAAGCTTTGAGTTGCTCAGCGCTTCTTTTGCTCTTCAGGGTCTTTCGAGAAGTGGATTGTGCCGTAGACGCGGTTCGCGGGTTGGAGCCGAATGACTGTCGCCCAGGTGTTTCTTCGGAGGACGAGGCGTCTGAGTCGGACTCAAATTCAGACTCAGACTCAGACTCAGAACTCGCTTCGCTGCTGGAGTTATGGGTTTTCTTTGCTATCTAAAATGAAGAGTAGTATTAGTGTAAGACCAAAATAGGAGAACATCAATAAATATGCATGATACGAAACGCACTTTTTTCTTTTCCATGTTGTATCGTCGCAAAGCCGGGACAGTGTCGTGTAGAGTGCTAGCTGCCTCGGTCTCATTCCCCACGTCATCGGAGGAGTCAATCTGCCCAAAGCCAACTTGGATAATGTTCAGAGGGGTTTGCGCCGTATGGCCTTTGTCGTGCTCGGGAATATCAAGTACCCAGCGGGCATCTCCCAATTCCTCAGCACGTTTGACTAAAGCTCGCTCGACCTTCTTCTCTTCCTCTGCAATAGCTGCCTGAATAGCCGACTGGTTCACGAGTGCATCTACGTTCTGCTGTGGTGCGGCATTATGCGCAATCTTGCGACGCTTGCTGGACTGGTCGTTAGATGGGGGAGTGCTGGGGACGGAGGAGGAAGGTGAAGAAGCAGCGGCTCTTTGCATAAACTTCATAGTCAGTAGTCTAGAAGACATGGTCTTCGGGGCACCTGTAGACGCCATCTTGCGCCACCTCTTTTGGAGTGAGTATTTCAAGAAGGAGAACAGTTTGAGTGATGGCCCTCAAGAGCTTTTTCCAATGGCGGTTCTTTTGCTGGAATAGACAGCTAAGTCGTCGAGAAAATCGCGGTGGGGCAACCAGCACGTGCCAAGAAACACCTATTTAAGAGCCTAGACTACCTACACGTAGGTATATCAGTAGGTAGGTTAGGCAGATATTGAGGTTGTAGATATTAATATCCAGACAAGCGGGCTACGATTTTGAAATTGAGAGGACGACGAAATGGTAGGTACCCGATTTAGTAGGTACCTATTAGAAAAGTGCCCAGTGGAGCGCGTTGTTGCTTCCAGTCTATCAAGCTCTAGTTCTTGATTAGATAATTGATTTTAAGACTGTTATCTAAACATACAGTCAGCCCGCTGTGGTAGTACTGTAAACTGACTGTTTCTTTTCAGATACCTCCAGTCATTTCCTAATTAGGATTAGACTAACTTCAGAATAGCGAAATGCGTTTAGATAAGTCGTTGTCGCGCACTTTACGTAAGGCAAAATATGGCCCGAGCTCTTGCGGCATCTCTCGATACCCATTGCTTGCTCAACCTCCGACCTCACCACTACGATCACCAAAGGGTCATTCCCTCAATTGACAGCACATATCAACAACAATGATCTCGCGCATTTCGATCCGGAGCGCGGTTAGATTCTCGCAACAAACATGTGCGGCTAGACGCACCTTCGCCGTGTCCGCCCGGCTATGCGAAAAGAACCCTATCAACATCAAAGGCGAGACAACCCCGGAGACGAAGAGCGAAGAGGATAGCCTAGGCCTGGCCGAGAATTTGGAGCGGGGTTTAAAGCAGGCGCCTAACCGCACCGAAATATGGTCAAGGAGTCAGAGGCCCCGGGCAACGGCCATGTCTGGCCCCCGATTCGAGCAAACCGATTTCGACGTCCAGGTGAGATGACATGATGAGCCGGACGATTGATCAGCCATTGACTGTGGAGCAGCCCGCGGCGATGGCAGCTATAGAGCTCATCCACAGACAGCCAGTTCGATGGACCCACGACCGCATGGTTGCTTGCGACGGTGGCGGCGGGCCTGCTGGGCATCCCAAGATCTTTATCAACACAGACAAGCCGGAGATAGCCACCTGTAACTACTGCGGACTTCCATTTGTGAGTGCCCCTTGAACAGGAGCCCTACTAGGATCTCTAGGAGTGCGAGATCAATGGAGCAGAAGCTGTATCTTGAATAATACCTAGGGGCTGACAGTGTCTTCCAGGCCAACGAACATAACCGAAAGCATCTAGAATCCCTTCCCGAAACATCCTACCCTCTTGCATAAGCCGATCCTACTACTCCGAGAACTATAGGGGAAACTGTCCGGGCAGTGATATATGCCTCGGTCGTCCAAACTAGCTATTTAGCGCAAAAGCAAGGCTAGCTGTGTATATATTATTCCACGGCAAGACGAAATAGAGTTGGGTTCGGTCCAATCAAATACGTTTTATTCATCTTTCCAGAAGAGCTGCTTAGCCCTGAGTCGATCTATATATCACAACCTGTCACTTGACTACCTACCTAAGTCTTTGTTGTCTAAGCGGCCGTATAGTTAAATAGGCGGGTAAGTACCTACATGTACCTACCTAACTATAGGTTCAGCTTATCCTTAGTGGAGCTCTACCTAAATACATGTAACCTGGAAGAACTTATAGTAGATAGGTACCTACGTGTATTAGATTGATAGATAGCGTTCGTAGGTATTATGCGTAAGTAGAAAGCAACCTTCCCGCTGCAGTCCAATGCAAGGAACCCCACCAAAACTCCCACTATCTCCAAACATCGCAAATGCCGTCATCCACATCGTCCTCCTCACAACTTGTGCTTTTCCTCATTCTACTCATAGCTCTATTTCCTGGGTTATTCCACTACCTCTGGGTGCTGCCATTGACCTATCTAAATCCCTTCACCCCAGCACCACAGCCTCCCAAGCGTGACGTAACCCCACCACCAGTGACCATGTGGTTTCAGAAGCAGTTCACGCTGCCGCCTCGCTCGCGCGGCTCTTATCTCATCACCTCCGAAGTCATGGATGCCCTGCCCGAGATTAAGAGTTACAAAGTCGGCATCCTCAATCTCTTTGTCCAGCACACGAGCTGTGCGCTCAGCCTCAACGAGAACTGGGATGAGGACGTCCGCGCCGATATGAGCGACGCATTAGATAGGATAGCACCCGAGGCTGGCCCGAAAGGCCAGGAGCTTTATAGGCATAGTGCAGAAGGAAGCGACGATATGCCGGTATGTTAAATCTACTTCACCAGTTATAATATCAGATAGAATTAACTATTGATAGGCGCATATCAAGAGTGCCTTGATTGGCGCTAGCGTTACTATCCCGATCAAGGACGGCAAGCTTGTAGGTTCTAGTAGATAATCGTTTCAATGTTAGACGGAAATAACTGACTCTCAAAAGGCGACGGGAACGTGGCAAGGCATCTGGTATCTTGAATTTAGGGCCATGAGGCACACGAGACGAGTGATGGCAACTATTCAAGGCGAAAAAGCATAGACAATGTTATGATTAAACAAGGAAAAGAATCATTTATAGATAGAAGAGATGTCCTGCAATGCGAAAAACAGTTGTATTGCCCCAAGTCACTAACATGCACATTTTACGCCGTGATCTCTGACTACGCCAAACGCCTATCTAGTAGCATACAGCCAACTTTTACCCATACATACGACTAATACCGATGCAGCACGTCTTAACTCGCGCCGTTCTCTGCTCTCACGTCTTTCATATCCTCGTCTCCGCCCGAGAGCACCTTGACCTTAGGTACATATCCCTCCGGGCCGTACCCAGGCGTCGCAGCCACGACCTCCCCGTTCTCATTGACAAACTCAAAATTATATCGGCTAAGTAGATGCGGTATGGCTGAAAGCTGGGGTCCGTAGCGCGCGGTGTTGTCGTAGAGCTCGAATAGGGGGACGGCGAGTAGCTTCATATTCTTGGGAACACTAAGAATCTCTGCCACGTTGGGGATTAGCCATGCATACGTATGAGAGAGATAGAGAGATACTGTAACAACGAGTAGTACGTACTGCTCTCAGGTAGTTGGATGAAATACAGCTTCTTGCACTCCTTGGGCCGCGTGACGTGGGCCGGGATGAAGGGGTACATGAACGTCTCGAAGTTGGGCCGCCACCACTGAGCGAGGCAGTCGCCGACCTGCCAATTACCAGCCTCCTCGCCCTCGCCCAATCTACCCACAGGCGCCAGTCGTTCGTCTAAACGCGTCTTGAAACCCTCGATCTCGTCGTCCTCAGGGCGTAAGTAGTCGCCAGGGAGCTTGAAGAAGGCGTTCGCGATCTGCAGCATCAGGATGTGTGGGTGGTTGTGCTCGTGGCAGACGAGGATTCCCTCGCATGTCCGGCGCATGCCATGGGCCGAGAAGTGCTCCTCCAGACGCTTCAGACGCGCTATGACGGAAGGGTCTTCTTCTGGTTGTGTCTCCTTGACGCCGAATGTGTAGTTCGATAGCGGGTACAGGCGGATTGCGTTCGGCTGGTTCGAATTGAAGGAAAGGGGTATCGTGGGAGGATAGGCGCTTTGCAGCGCTGTCGCTGTGACTGTAGACATAGTCGCAGAAATTTTTATGTCAGATCCGATGCTCGTAATGTGATGTGGCAATTTCAAATTGCGATCACAGTAGTAGGCAACTTCAATAAAAAATGAAGCTCTAAAAGTTGTCTTGCCAACTCACCTTAGCGACCTCTCAAAGTATTGCTATACCCATGCACGCGTATAGGTACCCGGTACCTTATAAAAGTGGAGACGAACCTAGCTTGCTACATGTAGTGCTGTACGGCTGCAGGGACTACAATCTACAGCTTCAACATCTCTCTAACACAGGTACCTACTTGCATAGGTAGGTAGGTGGGTAAGGTAACTCCTAGTCAACTCTCAAGTTATCAAAATGGTGGTCTTAAAATTCTTGTGAAGCTTCTTGCATGTATGCAGTAATCAATTAGTTAGGTAAGAGGTACTAACCTGACATACCTATGTATGTACCTACTTATATACATGTATGTATGTATCGCTCATACTTGGGTAACCTACCTACAGTAGGTAACTTATATATCAACAATTATTTCTATGTTTCTGTAATTTTGCTCAACATTTGGAACCCTCCATAGCTCCTATATATTATCAGTCTATATAATCTACCTCATATTTTAGTATGGTTAAGGCTTTTTAGGTTACTGTGGCCGTAGCCTACGACGAATGGATCAAGACGTCTACCGCCAAGGTCCTACTGCCTTAATGCGGTTATCTGTTGTCCGAGCCCAAGAATCCTCATCCTCCACGCACCAAAAAGTTCCAAGGCTTGTCATCTTTATATAATAAGAACGTCTACCTTTCACAAAAAGAAATAAGATGACAGTAAAAATTGGGTATTAGGAAAGTATAAACAAAATGCAACACGTCACCATCTATACTTAATGATCGCGTGTTTTAAATATAAAACAGTGTCTACTTTAGAATCCAGCTGCCTCGGAAATTTACTAGTACAGGGGTATTCGAGATGAGGGCATTCTCCGGTTTACGTCCCCAGAGAGATAGAAGAAGACAGACAATTCTGACTAGACTTCATATAATTGCAAGGCCATGCAGTTCCCGATAATATATGTACCAGGGGAGGCAGATCAATAGTGTGTGGAAACGCGAATATGAGTGCTCGTATTTCTGGTTACGTAAGATTGGGTGTCCCAGGCTTTCTGCAGGGGCGCGTATAACAAGAATAATATGTGGCGCATGATGCATCCTATCTTTTGGGCTTGATTTAACCCTTTACCACCTACATACAACATCGTTTTAGCATCAAAAGGACACACACAATTTCTAAATCTCAGAATGAACCTCGCCGAAGTTAGGCGCGGGTTCACAGCTGATATAGACGATGATGACCTAAACGAAGCCCTCCACCACGCAGCGGGGGCAGGAAACGTAGAAAGAATCAAGTACCTTATCGAACGTAAGGCAGACCCGAACTACGAAAATTCAACCGGCGAAAACATTCTTAGCATCGCAATAAAGCGCAATAGGCTGGAGATAGTTAAGCTGCTTGTCGCTAATGGGGCAGACGTCAAACTTCACCAGGGACGATGCATCCACAACGCGGCAATGCTAGGGAGTCGAGAGATAGTCAAGTTCCTTATAGAAAAGGGGGCGGACGTCAACCATCAAGATATGAAGTACGGCACTGCCCTCCAGGTAGCGGCAGCAACAACCGTGGGGCCAGATTTAGAACTACTTAGGTTTCTTGTCGATAATGGAGCAGACGTCAACCTCCAAGGTAGGCAATACGGCACCGCCCTCCAAGGAGCAATAGTAGGAGCGGAAATCACAAGAGACAGCCGATTCATGGTAACAACACCAGCAACAGTACAGCAACGATTATTAGAAACGCTCAATTTTCTTATTGATAAAGGAGCAGACGTCAACCTCCAAGGTGGGCAGTACGGTACTGCCCTCCAAGCTGCGGCATCGGTGGGAAATTTAGAAGTGGTCAAGTTTCTGTTCAATAAGGGAGCAGACGTCAACCTCCAAGGTGGGCAGTACGGTACCGCCCTACAAGCTGTAGCAGCAACCGCGGGGCCAGATTTAGAACTACTTAGGTTTCTTATCAATAAAGGAGCAGATGTCAACCTCCAAGGTGGGCAGTACGGTACCGCCCTCCAAGCTGCAGCATGGTATAGTCTAGAAACGGTCAAGCTTCTTATTGATAATGGAGCAGACGTCAACCTCCAAGGTGGGCTGTACGGCACAGCTCTCCAGGTTGCGGCATACCTGGGAGCGTTGGATATTGCCAGGCTTCTCGTCGACAATGGAGCAGAACCCAACCTCCAAGGTGGACGGTTCGACACCGCTCTTCAAGCCGCGGCATGGGCGGGGAGTTTGGAAACGGTCAAGTTTCTGTTCAATAAGGGAGCAGACGTCAACCTCCAAGGTGGGGAGTGCGGCACCGCTCTCCAAGCCGCGGTAATGAGGAGGAATCTGGAAGTTACTGAGTTTCTTATCGAGAATGGGGCAGATCTTGACCATAAAGACGCCTTTCAGTTGACAGCCCTTCACCACGCTGTAAGAACCCGCAACGTGGAGATTGTGAAGCTGCTTCTTGATAAGAATGCTTGTCCAGACACTAGGGATCACGCAGGTATAACACCATTTGAAGCGGCCATCGACGTACAGAACAAGGATATCATTTTGATGCTGCTCTCTAGAACGAAACCAAGGCCATTACTATCCGCCAAGCGCTGGCGTAACGCTTTGAACTGTAAACGTAGAAGGTGTCTTAAATTCACCTTTGACGAAGTTTTGTTTATTGAGGAAATAGAGAGGCCGCGTGGGCGGGATAAAACCGAGAGATTGATGGGGGTTGGCGCCACGTTCCTCACCGACAAGCTATACTATTCCCGACGTATAGATTTTCCTAAGGCTGCCATCTAGTAAGTCTTGACTTTACATTATCCCTATTAATAGCGTCTAATATTTTTTTAGTGTTGTTCTGAACAGTGGCATGTTGGAGGTTACTCCATCATCATGTTTTGAGTACCAGTGGTGGCGAAACCGTTTGCTAGGCGAGTCTGAGCCGTGGTCGAAAACGTCTTCATCGCTGCCTAGTCTCGACCTCTGCAAGCAATTAGACCGTAACAACTGTAAGCTTCGCCCAGATTCATTACAAAACTAGTTTGCAGGCTTGCAGTAACCTAATTTACCGTTAGTCTTTGTAGAATGCTGGTTTACGATATCTTGTCTTACGATTACTGAGGACAACTGGCCGTTGCCGCAGTCTTCAATACCTGAGGAGTATAATGATCTTAAGCGGATTGAAGGGTTCTATTGGGCTACAATACGGTGGCCTTCAGAGAACTCCAGTCCCGATACCCCGATTGAGGATTTGTTGCGGCCAATTTTCTCATCTACTACATGCGAAGATTCCGTAGTTGACTTAGTTAAGGGCATCGGTGATCTGCTTATTCCTCTGATTGACAAATTCGATCATACCTTTGAAGATAACGTTTATTGGGCAAACCGTCAATTATCGAGTTCGGTACGTACTGTCATCGCTGGGAGTTGATGACGAATGCTAAAACGAATACCTCAGCGCAGGGAAGTGCTCAAAAATGGTGGTAGCAATCCGGATCTAATACACCACTTACTATCCGATGCCACAGTAATTGAACATATCTCAGGAGATTACGCCCGTATTATCCAGTCTTTGAAAAAGCTAATTGGCCATGTTCGGGGTTTGCAAAAGGGACCATGGAAGTTATCCGGCGAGTCTCTGTATGAAAGCAAGAAGAAGCTAGAGGTCTTGCAGAGGCATCGGGACGCATGGCGTGAGCTCTCAGAAAAGGCCCAAAGTCTTATCGGATTAGTATGTTGATGGGTTGATAGCACTGCCATGATAGTGAAAAGTACTAACTTCGTTTAGGAATTTAATCTCGCTTCGATCCTAGAAGCGCGAAGGTCGACATCTACGAATAGAAGCTTGAAACGACTTACTTGGGTCACTGTAAGTTAACAAGGCGATAATTCAAATCACCAGGACTACGCTCATTCTTTTAGTTCGTGTTTCTTCCTTTGCTATTTGTTTCTGTAAGTCATCATTGCCTGTTAGAGGAACCCTCTTTGCTTATCGTTGATAGAGCCTTTTCGGTATGAATGTCGATATCCTAAGCCATGACCCAAGTTGGTGGTATTATTTTCCCATTGCAGGTGGATTTCTGTTCTTCACTTTTACGGTATGGATTTTTTTCAAGCGATACGACACGGTATGTAACCCGGATATAAGAGCCTTTGTTTGTGCTATGCTTACAGGGATTAGCTTGAGGGGAGCTTGGAAAAGAACTTTGCATGGCTGGTTAAAAGACATGAAAAAAACGGACACGGTAAGGAACAGGCAGATACCGGACATTCCTGGCTAAACGGAGGAAAATTAAAACTGAGGAAATTGGAACTGAGGAAATTAGAACTGAGGAATTTGGGACTAGGGAAATTGGGGCTGAGGAAACGTAGGGAAAGAAGTCCAGAGTCCGGCAACATAGATTTCTGATCCCTAACCCCTCCATAGAAACTTTTCTGATCCATAGATATTGACACACCAAATTTTGGGGCCTTAATCGTTAAAGCCGCACTGCTCCCTATGTCACGGGACTATGTATCCTGTGGTCTTAACTTGGACAGGGCTTCTTAACCCCCTATATAAACTTATGGAAGTAATGTAGTATTAGCAGATAGAATTTCCCTCCCAGTGGAATAGCAATGAATCTATCCTGGTGAAGATGTAGATAAGAACTAGATGTACTATCTACTGTTCTCAAATTTTCCTGTATGTTGGCTTAATGATTCATTTCCATTCTAAGTCGTTCTTGAAAATATCAAGTTTGTATATTAGAATCCTCATTCTTTCTAAGGATACAATGATCAGGATTTTATTTATTTACAAAACAGCACTGATAACACATTCAATGATACCAATAACCACCAGAGGAAGTATTGGAATAGCCGCAGGAGCAAGCACCATAACAATGAGTCTAATAATTGCTGTAACAATGCTAACAGCTCGCAGCTTTCCGGGGCAAATACATCACTCGGGCGGATCTGGCCCCGGCCAAGAAAAGCGAATATTGCGATCGCGCAAACCAGACTCTATGATACTAATACCACCAGATTTCAGAATCCATTCCACGCGATGGTCGCGGTACTCGCGCTTCGCCCCGCTACCCCTCCGGAACGGACTACCCGCAATAGCGGCCATCATCTTCGCCGTTTTCGCCGCGGCCGCGTATTCAGCAAAGGTATCCCGGACGCATGGCAGCTCGCTGATCCTCGCGTGCCACTGCTGCAGCGGGCTGCCGTCAGCCGGGCCTAAGCCGTAACTGATGCTGCGGTTGAGGTACGGCGCAACGGCAACGTCCGCCCAGCCGAACGCCGCGCCGCTGAAGAACGGACCCGCGCCGATCTGCGCCTCCAGCCACGCTAGGACCTCGCGCGTGTGAACCCCGGCCTGCGTCTTCAGCTTCTCCGCAACGCCCTCCGCTACCCCGCGCCCGTACCGGGTCACCTCCGCATACCCCCAGTTCACCGCCTCATAGTGCGTGTCGCAGAGATCTTCAATCATGCGGGCGCGGGCCCGCGCTGCCGGGTCACTGCGGGGTGGGAGCAATGGCGGCTCTGGAAATTTGTCCTCTAGGTACTCTAGGATGATGGTCGAGTCGAAGATGCGCGCTTCTCCGTCGATGAGTGCCGGGACTTCCTGGCGGGGATGGACCGAGGCAGGGAAGTCTTTCATCTCTTGGTTCCCCGACCCCATGCCGGAGGGTATAGCGTGTTCGAAAGGGATGTTCTTCCATCGTAGCGCGATTCGGACTTTCTGTGCATAGGATGAGATAGGATGGTCGTGGAGGAAGAGCTTGCTATCTAGCGCCATTTCGATGTGATTGTTGGGGACTTCGGATAGCGTAATACAAGCTCGAAAATGTATTTTGAAAGAGAGAGGTGTATGCAAATGAAGTCCGCCACGGTGCCGAGTGGGCGCTTAAAGGGATATACAAAGACGTAACGCCACGCTTATAAATCACAATGGCGTAGCAACAGGGTGCCGAATCAGGACTTACAAGCTACTGATATATTAATTAACAGTAAAACCACCTCAGCGACCGTTCATAAGCTCTTAGTACCGTCAAGATTTTGTTGTCAAGTCGTTATGCCCTTGAATCTTTCTCAAGCGGCCGCAATTGGATATTCTGAAGCGCGACACTCAGCAGTTTCTTCCGCTTCAGGTTCGTCCTCAACTCAGCGTTCAGCCTTGAAATCTTCTCCCTGTTAGTAGATGTAGTCTTGGGGTTAATTACTAGCAACGGATCAACCGACTCAGATCGGATCAGTTATCTAGATATGCTATTTGTAAGTATGAGTCATGGTCGGGCTCTTGAGTGTTCTATCAATTCCAAAGTCCTTGGCATAGAGCTCGCAGTTCTGCGCAACCCATTGATAGCTAGCCTTCAAGTTTATGTCGACCGCCATTCCTGTCCAATGGCCATTACGACAACCTTAAGTCGTTTATGTTCTCATGGCACAGCAAGATTTTAAGTAGAGAATTAGATAAAAGAAAATAGTGTAAGACTAAGTTGTTCTGATTAATAATGCATATCCCTTCCTTTCGACCTACTTCTTTGAAGTTGTACATACACTTATAGCACCGTGTAACTAACTTCGTTTATACCTAGTGCTTTGCAACACGGGGTTGCAAGTCTTAGTCTTCCAGTATCATCCTAGCTTCCAGTTCACACATTTATCATTTGGTATCCTCCTGAAGAACCCCATCAATAACTTCGTAAGCTTTCATACCATCACCATGTTTCTTCCACACAATACCATGCCCTATAGGCTCATTAAATCTCAGCCTGTCATCCAAAGGGACTTCAGGCCACAACTCGTCATCTTCATGTCCAGGGACCCCCTCGATCGGGTAGACACCAAGATTGCCACCATGGTTTCTTAAAGAATGCGCATAGCCAATGGCAGCTCTGGTAGTTCTCAAGGCGGATTCCTCTTCCGGGTCATCAGAGCCCACGGAAGCGTCAGCGAGAGCCGGTGCAGTGGCGATATATTTCGGCTGCCCCTCTTTACCCTTCTTTTCCTCAAAACCACCATATGGGTTCATGGTGGACAAGTCCACACCAGACTCGACTTTGCGCCCGATTTCCGTCATACCGCACATGTTCAACTGATAGAACTGAGAAATGTCTAGGTCCGACTCGAGAGGAACAAGCCAGACATGGCCAAATTTGGGGCGATCCACCATTTCTTGCATGCGAATGTTCGCCTTTGCCATGGCCTCGCGGTCGAGCGTAATCACGTAGCAGGTCTTCTGCACTGCATAGCCGCTGGGCCGGTTGAAGAGCCACTCTATACAGGCCTTGTCGTCAATGTGTTTAAAGTCGGCGGGGGCAAGGTCGGTGAGGTAGACGCCTTTTCCGTAGTGCGTGTGCTTCTTTCCCTCAATCACGGACGCTCTCATAGCCCGTTCTGCGAGGATGCCCTCGTAACCGGCCTTGTCGGTGTAGTGGTATAACCATCGCAGCTGCTCCATCCTCGGATTGTCGTAATGCGATTGTAAAGGCGAAAGGGCGCTTGGAACACGTGTTTAGGATCGATTTTTCTAAGTCACGCAGCTGTAATAGTACCGCGAAGGTGAAGCGATTAAGATATAAGAGTTTAAGAAAGCCCGTATGAAATGAAGTGAGACCTTACATGACTAGGCATTTATACATTTATTAGTATCGAGGGCCACCACTCGGGAACTCAAATCGCCTTGCTGCTGTAGTTCGCGGGCTATTGTAATCACATACTAATGTAGCTAATGAGAAATAGTAGAATCAGCTGAACTCCTTTTTTTAGATGTGCCAATAAAAAGACGGCTGTCACTAGCCCAGCTGAAAGACCCTACAAGCAGAGATCTAAATTCAAAAGAGACTCGGGAACACTGTCTAGATCTCTAGACGACAGGAAAATTGCCCTTTATGACATCTTCCCACAAATATTTCCGACACTTTTCCCGCGGGGAGGCTGCCCTAAGGCAGTAGCTGGCCCGGAATCCTCTCTACGTGGTCCTTTGGAGCCCACTCGCAACCACTCACTCAGTTACTAGGCCAAATATGTACTGCAACGGCATGGCGGATCATTTACAACCCATCCGGTCTTTTTTCTCTTGATTTTCAACACCCTACTACTATGCAACGATGGAAACAAATGATCGTGGTACTCTGCACCTACATGGACTCCTCTGGCTAGATGGGAACATACAATTATCGTCCCTTGTCCACGAGATGGCCCACCCCGACGAGAGAGAATACCCTGCCAATACAGTTTGTTACATAAACTCCGTCTTCCATGACTGTCTGGCGAAGAAACGGATAAAGAGACGTGACAAGACAGAAAGCTGATCCACCTAGTCAAAGAGATGATGAACAGCTGCGAGGCTCTTATATCAGTCTTCGAGAATGAGTCTAGCAATGTTGAATACTATTGCCGAGGTCATTCCCTCACCTGCACCTGCATTAAGTATTCACTAAAGGATCTTGCCTAGAAAGATGTAAGTTGACATAGCAAGACGACTTGCTAATCTAAGGTAGTCTGGAAGATTGTCGAAAGGATCATTAAAGTAATGTTTCCTACAGTGTGCACGACCCCAAGGATGGCAAAGGCAAATACGACTGGATGATCCCGAAAGCCAAGTAATAAAGACCACGTTCTTCTAGGTAAGGGTCTACCAAGGGCAGGCAGTGGAATATCACCATTCCCACTACTATTCATGATCACTACTAGCAAACTCCGTAAGTGTTTATTGATCTCCTAGAATACCTAAATGAGCCTGTCGCAGAGCGCGCCTGGCTCCTCCTCGATATCAAGGTAAGCATCTCATTCACGACCTTGAATAGCGATAAGAGGACCCCAGTTGTTATAGTTGCTGATATTTCCCACATAGACAGACGACGACGCCGGTGAGCTGTTAACTGCTATAGCGGCAACAATAACCTCAGTACCAGCAACTAAGCGCCCATGGGCCGAGAGAATCATGCTTGGGCCCTGGCGTGTGAGTTTTTAGAGTTGAATGGTAATTATGCTATGAAATTAGTTATCTGATTGACTTGCAGGTAGATTGGTTCGTGAAATGTCTGAGGCTTCTCCCCGGTTTCCCGGTCACTTTGATTGCTTTTTCTCCCGACTATGCTTCGGCGATGCTGCCGGTCCCTAATCTGAATTTCAACCTTTACAATTACTTCTTTGCCACTTCAAGAAGGTCTCGCTTTATAACACGCGCTCAATAGAAACACCGGCTTCTATTCTCATGGTCGGATAATTCAGACGAACAGATGTTCCGGAGCATACGTAACGAGGTTGACGGCGTGATTACTGATGATCCTTTACGGTTTGCGGAGCTATGCGCCCAGTGGGATGTGAAAGAGGTGAGAGAGCGCGCGAGCCAATCTACATTGAAGGGAACGATTTTGTGGGTTATCATCAATGTCTTGGTGATAGTAGGAGAGGTGGTATCTTACTGCGTCGGAGGTTCATCTCGATCACGAGTATCGAAATCAATAGGAGTTTGAGTTCCGAGCTAAGGCTCTGTCCAAATTCAACTCGAGCTATTCGCGTAGGGAAGAACAGAGATCGTACCAAGTAGAATATGAAGTAATCTCACGACCTTTTCCAACCCTATGACCTTTTTCGACCCTACAACCTTCTTCAACCCTATAACCTACGACTCTTCGACCTTACGATTTTCTCTACGAAGTGACTCAGGCGCTTTATAAGAAGCAATGGAATAGATCGAGAGCTCTAGCCCTAACTAACGCACCTGGTTTATTTGGTTATTTAAATCAAATAACTGGCTCAAATCAAACAAAAGATCCAACCAAAAATGTCAAACAGGCTTTTTTTACGATCAATCAAGGCAAAACAAGTCGAAGACGTTGTTTTGACTTGTTTTGCTTGTGTGGAGCGCTAGACTCGCAAATAACTGAGCTAGCTAAACCAAGAGCGAGCCGCGCTCATAATTAACAGTGACGGTGGGAAAACCACGCTGTTAATATTCCTCTAGTATTAACAGTAATATATATAGCATGAACTATACGCAACACTTATTAATCATGCAAAGATTCCAACGCATTCTTGCGTTATGAGTTCGTGGCACCAAAAGGACTGTACTAATTATAATAAGCCAGGTGAGTTATCCCATTACTTTCCATCAAAAAAGACCCTTGACTAACTAGCTACTGTGTCTCAGAGCAACGCGACCGGAAGAGCGAGATCCGGGGACGTGCAATTCTGGAGATGGTACCCAGAAACCTCGCTCTCCGAGCACGTCAAGTTCAACCCCGTGCTCGCCACGCCCGTAAACGCGACCCTGCAATGTCCTTGTCAGCGTTGTCCCCAAGCCCACCAAGTTCTTTTCTTCGCCGCTAGCGGAATCCTGGGTGGGGCTAGGAGGGCGTGGGGAAACTCACAAGCGGCCCGCGTCGTCGTGGCAGAACCACGTCTGGTTGAGAGACAGGCTCCGCTCCGCTCGGCCGAAGGCGGCCCCCGTGGCGATGGTGAACCGGTGCTTCCCGTCCGTGTCCCGGCGATCCGCGCACGCCTGCCACGCCTGGCCCGCGTCGGTGCCGGTATCGGCATCGGCAGCCCCCTGATCCCCGGCTAGCGTAGCGCCGAGCGAGAGCGCGCACACGGTGCTCACGCCGTTGGCTGCGTTCGACACGGCGAAGGACACGGACTCGAGGTGCTGGATGGGGTTCTCGTCCTGGGAAGGGAGCGCAGTCCAGTTCCCGTAGCTGATGAACGTGAGTTGGAAGGTGGTGTTCGAGGACTTCTCGGTTGCGGGCGTTAGTGGTTTCTCCACGGAGGTGAGATATCTTATCTAATGCGGGATGCTTGAGAGTATGGCTCAGACTTGCGGGCTACGTAATACCCTCCCTGGGCCTGCTAATAGTGACTGGAACAGGACTGGGTGATGCCGTGATGGTTGGTTGTACTCACTGCTGCGCTGCACTCTGTATTCCCTGATGTCGTTGTTGGAAGGAGCGCAGCGTTAGTTATCGGGAAAGGATGGATAAGGGAAGAGGAGGATGAAATAGGAAGGAGGAAGAATAATATAGTAATGTATAGTCTCATTGTTGGATTTTGACGCTTTTCTCCTCGGTATCGAGATGATGTGCTTTTGGTTGATACGTGTCAGGTTATCAGGCCTTAAGTCGCAAAGGATTGGCCTACGTCACTCACAGATCCAGAACCTCTCCCACGCGGGCCGCATGCGTCTAGGCATTGTAGATGTACTGCAAAGTACGTAGTTAAATTCACGCTGCCCCTACATGCCGGTGAGTTCACCGGGATTTGTTGGTGGTTATCGGACGTGTGGTATAGGTCCAGGGCAATTTATCCAGGTTGCAGTAGTTGGGTAGTTAATATGTAACATTATCCACTCACAGACCATGATGTGACATTTAATCGAACTTGGCACATACGAGTGAGCCGTGGTTCAACCCAATCTACACAGATACGGTTATATATTGCCCCTTAAACACATAACTTGGTTGGTTCCTGGCCCCCTGAGAATACCACTACGACAGTGAGCCAACCAAGTGAGCAACCCCCACGAAAGCCACTATAGCTGGTGATCATAGGAAGAATAATACATTCCTAAACAAGAAGTACATTGGGGGACCATGAGGTTTTATCTTCAATTCAATAAGGATAATGTGAGATGCGTTTTATGTGTTACTAGAGTCCTTGCACTATTATTCGGTAATCTGAATTTGAGAAACATGTTTTAGAATATTAGGCCGACTACTACCTACTGAAAAAGAACAAACTAGGCTTCTTAATAATAGTCTAGAAGACGATAATTTTATTGCACCATTGCAACTACTGCAGAGGGGTATTGGTAGGTACATAGTGAAGAGATTTTTCCAAGCTGCTACCATGCTTAGAACCGTGAGAGCAGCGAAAGCTTTGGCGTATGTAAGCCAGATTTAACCTGACTGCTCCCTAGGATAGATAATGTTGTACTCCTATATTATATGTTATATAGCCGTCTTAGATATGAATTTCTATTTTATTGCCCTTTTAAGAGACTACGGAGGTTGAGAAATCACCAATCGATTACTCCTACACCGTACATGAATGCTATGCCTTTGCTGTGACAAACCTGGTTCAAAACCTTCTACGCCAACCATTCTGATGGCCAAAGCACAGGGGCAACCTGCTGCGTGGTTGAGAGGGTGGCGAGGCGAATTTTTCATCCCGAGTCCAACATGAAGCCTAGGGTGCCGACGATTGAATTTCAAGCCGGGAATCTCACCCTTAGACTAGAATTTGATAAGCAGTAGTACATAGAAGTGTTGTACCGGATTACATCCTAGTAGCCGCGGGATATCGAGATATACCAATAATAATGACCTCTTCGTTACGTATAGCAACTCTCGATGAAATCTAAAGCCGCGAGCCCCACGACTGGTATTACTGCCATATGAGGCTAATTCGAGGAAGTTTCCGGAACATTGCCTTTCTCGAAAATCCACAGTCAGGCCACCTAGGTGCGAGTAGTCCCTCTAGATGCATATGTATAAGCGTTGAGGCGTTTGTTTGAGACAGCGTCGGTGATTCATTTGGCCATTAGAAGATATCTAGACCGAAGATGGAGAGGGGCGCAACTTATAAGAGGGGCGAGGTCGTAATCCTCTTTCGATATTTCCACTCTCGGGCGGCCAAAAAACGTCAGCACGGTCTTCTCCGCAAAGAGGTAGCATATGCACGTCGAAGACACCCGGAACATTCCTCTCGCTGTCGCTCGTTTAGGTGCCCAGCTAACCTACTTATTCTTTTGGGCATAGACGCAGCATAACGTTGTTTCGCTAAAGGCGGACTTAATGCCCGTAGTTTTCTAAGGAGTGGAACTAATGCGAGTTGGGTAATTCGTTTCCTATCAGACTCTATTTATGATCTTCAACGACGGTATATCCGTGCTTGCAATCCCGCAACGTCTAGCTATGTATGGGCTATTGACGCGAGGGTGCTTCTAAACTCGGAGAATTCTGATAGGAAGAGTTAGATAGGCTGTGTACGTTATACACGCCAGGACTATATGGGCAGAGCTAGGCCAAGGACAACGACTAGGTTATCTAGACTAGGTAGACTGGGCAAATGGGTTTTGATTAAGATAGATATTCCAAGATCCATGTTTACACTAGGGTAGATAGCCGCCCCCTCCCTTGATATTCCTTCGAGAACAACTCGCTGCACTGATCTACGTACATATGTAGTGTATATAGGTAGGTAGTACGTAGCCACACCACAATTCCCGTACAAGGTGCATTGGGCTACGCGTGTACACTCGCTCCTTGGGCTACCGCGTGGCGCTAGGATGGGCTAGCTGGCAACCTGACTAATGCTGCACCCGTATGTTCCCTGCTCGATGTATTAGGAGGGATTCGAGGCTCGCTATCCGTACTAGGCTATTGTAGACTCGATGGTGAATTACACATGTTTTGGTAAGTCCTTAGCAAGTCGGGGCGTAAAGCGTAGACCACCACCTCCTCACCAGTGGCCAAGCCGGTGGTCAGGTGGTCACACGAGTGAGAAGTCACATGCCAAGTAAAACGTAAGATGGAAAGACGAACCGCCCGGAGAGAGAGAAAGACCTAGGTATCTAGCGTGTGTAGACTACTGCGTCTAGAATTGTGCTAGAATCGTGTCGCGACGCTAGGAGTACAGAATAGGTATGTATGTATGTAGGCATCGAAGCCCGCCCGAGCCGTCTAGGTTCCCCCCAGGTTAGAGCATGAGGAATCCGTCGTTTGGTGGTGGGGACTCTCTGCGGCACCGAAATGAGAAAACGAGCCTGCTTGGCAGGGTAGCTGAGCTGGAGCTGAAGACAGCCAGGCCAGGCAATGTATTTCATTGCGCCATTTTGGCTTTCTCGAGATGTTGCACACACAGTCTTAGACACCGAGCCATCTGCTGAATTGGCACTGAGACATCTCTTAAGATGCCCCCATTCAATATTGTCAGACTCGGTGATACAATATGCCTCAGTCCGTATCTATTGCGTTATGCCATTCGTCTCTAGTGTCTGTATGGCATATGCGTAGGCATGCAGTCTCCCTTTTGCGACACCGGGCCATGTGGTACGCAGGGTTGATCAAACCTATGTAGATTTTATCGCATGACGAAGGAAAAGTCTCTGTCGCAACTAATACGATGGGGGCGAAATTCGGTGTTGCCGACGAGTGGGAGATAAGATATCGCAGACTATCTGCACTAAGCTTGGTAGTTCAGTTACCTACTGGCCGCCTACTGCGTACATGCGCCCGCCTACTGGCACCTAGTCTGTTTCCACCAATGGGCATTCCACTATTTAGGAAAAAAGACATTTGCCCTTAGGGCGAGTCGTACAGTAGTAGTACATACAT
This sequence comes from Nemania diffusa, assembly GCA_038501195.1. Taxonomy (NCBI): domain Eukaryota; kingdom Fungi; phylum Ascomycota; class Sordariomycetes; order Xylariales; family Xylariaceae; genus Nemania; species Nemania diffusa. The sequence continues at coordinate 4,256,014 of JBBPUQ010000003.1, forward strand.
AGATCTATGTATGCTTTCGGTATAAGCTATACGCTGTACATTATAGTCGGTATTGGCTATACGCTGTACATTATAGTCTAATCACTGGGGTTATTAGTTTGTGACATAGATAGATCCCTGGATTGGTCCCTACTTCTGGCTCATAAATACGCATAATTAAAGTACATAAGTCAGAAAATGGTAATGGCATTGCTACCGATGTAAATATGCGTAGGACCCGTCCATTCGTCGTGGTCAGTGTGTTTGTGGGGAACATGCATGCAACATTCCTTTTGTAACGGTTCGGAGTAACATACCTACCTACAGTATGGTACACCACGCCTCGTGGCATACCTAAGTAGTTATCTACATAGGTCGTCAGTTGCTATTGTTTTCTGTTTTTACGAGTTGTTCATTCTGAATAACAATAGAATAGTAAGACAAAGAAGATAGAAATACAAATGTACCTGACTAGGTAGGCATTGCCCCATGGTTTAGCACGACTTGAGACACCACGCTAAGTACACTAGGCAGATAGATCTTGTGCACCCAGACTCCCGATCTTAGTTTGAAAATGAGTTTCTTTGACGTAAATGAATGGTTTGAGATAGAGCCGCAAACCAACGTCCCCTCTTCCCCAGATTTGCTGAATTGTATTCGTCATCGCAATGTGTTGTACAGTTCCGGGATGTTTCTTAGTGCCTCTAATTGTCCGCATATTCTACCCTAGATTCTAGAACGAGTACGGGGTTCGCATGACAGCCGACCGACTCAATTATATTGAGACTTGAGAGTAAATATTACTTGGTATTATCATCTGTATATAACACATAGTACAAACTACCTATACTACAAAACAAGTCATATATCGAAACCAAACGCGACTTCGTTGTGCAAGCATCAAGTCGCGTGCCCATTGGTTACAGAGTACCTACCTAAGGATGTGTGTGCAGGTGCCAAATGGAGAAGATACACCTCCATGAATGTTGCATTTGGCGTCCTCGGCCTCCCATACACTGGGTTCGTTACAGGCCGTATGGGCGTCCTTGGCCGGCCTAGCACCAAGAGCCAAGCCGGACGTTAGTATGGACTGGGATGGTGGAGGAGGAGTCGGCTTGGGGTGCGCAAGGCCTCATTGGCTTCGCTTAATAAGGTAATATCTTTCCAAGTCCTGTTGTTAGATCTGTTTGGTGGGCTCGTCCAGCTTGCTGCTCTTCTTCATGGTAAGCATGAAAATAAACCCGCAAACTGGCCGAAGACAAGTTAGAGCCCGGCGCAAACCAAGCAAGCTACTGGTTATGGTTGGATGATTTGTCTATAGCGCGCGTGCATCCTCATTAACGGGAACGGAAAAAAAAGGGGTGTCGAGCAGAGCAGTCAGTGATAGTAAGTAACGCTGGCGGCAGGCAACGCTGGTGATAGGCAATGCAATGACGGTGATAGGCAAATGAATGGTGCACGTAGGAATCCAATAAGGGCTTGTAAACACCAGATGCACATCCTGACGACACCATTTGCAACTCGCAACTTGCAAGCCTGTGGACAAGTACGCAGTATGTAGGTACGTGTTGCTTAATTGACGAGAGTGATTGACATGAACGATGGAGGGTCCTTAGCTAAAGTAGTGCAGAACTGCAGAGGATCTTCGGTGACGGTTTGAGAAAGAGGGCGGACCTCAGCTTGACCCTGTCTGAGTCGTGGGCATGGGGGTTTTGGCGGCCCACCCTTCGGAGCATCACCGTTGTCAAAGTGCTTCTGTTGCACTCAATTGGCTGCGTGCCCTACACTCTATATGACCGGCTGACAGGATTTGAGAAAGGCGAAAAGGAGCTGAACTAGGTATCATGGGCTTTTTATTGCATGCATACTACCTACTGTTGTATGCAGCAATTGAATAACACGATAAAATACACAACAAGGCCCTCAACGCTTGCCTTGAAGAGGCGACTGAAGGAACGTATGCCTTCCCTAATATGGAAGGCTAGATCTCTTATCGTGGAGTTAGTTGGTAAATTTCCAAGGTTCTATCCACCTAAATATTCTTGGACTGCTTGCATACCTATTTGCGTTACCATACTGGTGTTCTGTACTTGGTGGAATATACACAGTAGTGACACTCCAGGGGCGGCGGGGGACCCGGGGGTGGGGGGAAGTATAGATGTACCTACGTCGTAAGTATCGAGGTAGTGTGGTGTGCTCTCACTCGGGTCCCAATCCCACACGGATGGCCAGTTAATGGGATGATGGTCTAGACAGGCTATACCTATGTGGACTGTAGTTCTAGACTACCCGCTCTTCTTGTCCCGTGCTTGGTTCTTCTCTACGGAAAGGATTGGGGTTTCGAGGCCCATGGTTGGCTGTGTTTTCAGCCATAGCATTCCTATCTGCACTCGTGGGTATTTCTAGTAAGCATCCAAACCTGCGGTTATCGTTCTAGAATCTTAAGCTGACGGTTATCTTTGCATGTATGCGCTATGGATCGAGCTACTCATTGGTTCACAGATATACTCGAATCTTATTGCGCTAAGCTATAGTGAGGTTGATCCGTATCTGCCTCTTCACTGCATATTGTAAGCACATATGTAGGTACAATTGGCTATGTATGAATGATAAGTACTAGTAGCTACTGTAATTGTAGTCTGGGTAGTCATGTGCTTCTAGACAACGCCGTTGCGATGTTGCGATGAGTCTCGACTTACACCGTCGAGATCCTCCGCGGTCTCGTGACTCGGGCTTCTAGCAACGGAACATGGATGCATAGAAGTTGCACGCTGTACGTATAGTTAAATGTACGCGATCTTGTTACTAAACTCAATCTCCACGAACTAGCAAGATTGACTGATAGGACTACCATCGACTACCTACTAGTAACGAGTAGGTCGGTAGGCACGCAGTAGACATGACTAGGTACCTACCCGCCAATGTCGCTTGTTATCAAGACATCGACACTAGAGAGGGGAGGCATTTCCTCATTCGTGCTAGCCACGCCTCATTGTTAAATTAAGTGTACAGCTGTGCTACGCTAGCGCACTTACACCATTATAGACGCCTCACGCCATGGCCCTCTTCTCCAGCTCGTTAAAGATAAGATGGAGTAGTGGCGTCTGGTGTACTCGAGGTACCCGGCATGATATATCTGTGGAATGCAGCGAGTACAGAGTGGAGATGTTGACATACTAAACACCCATGGCAATACAAGCCGCCTGCACCCCCTTAACATTTATCACCCTGGGCCTCAGGACGCAGAGGGTACCTGTACATGCCTCCCCATACAACGCCTGTCCATCGTCCATCGCCCATGGCATACCGGGCGATACCAACGATAGGGACCGTTCCCTACCGTCCGCCGCCTGCTGCTATTGCATGCAGGTTATGGCGTATATATCTCTAGGGCTGTCCTCTCGCCCTACCTGCTTCTCTCGTGGGCTCGGCTTCTATCCCCCTTTCGCTTCTCTTTCGACAATCCCCCCCGTCCACTCCTTTGGATAGCCTTCTCCCGTAGTGAGAACGCTCACAACACCTACCACCATGTCTGAGTCCGACAGCAAGGAAAAGGACGTCAGCGTCCAGCCGCATCAATATGCCGGCAGCCATACCGACGAGGAGGTTGGCATCGTCCACAAGGGCGCTGCCCTCAAGACCGACCTGAGGGGTCGCCACATGCAGATGATTGCTGTTGGTATGCGAATCGCCATGCCGTTTTTATATTGGGTCCGAATAGCCTCAGCTAACTCGCTGCTCTCACTATAGGTGGTGCTATCGGTGCTGGTCTCTTTATCGGATCCGGAAGTGCTCTACACAACGGTGGTCCCGCTTCTCTGGTATGTCGGTGCAACGTCATGTGCCATAGCATGAGTGGCTGGCTGACTGTTCTATATCTAGATTATTGGCTATATAATTATCGGTGTCATGTTGTTGTTCACGATGCAGGCTTTGGGAGAACTCGCTGTTATGTACCCTGTTAACGGTGCCTTCTACACCTACGTTGTCCGCTTCATCGATCCCTCCTGGTTTGTTCTCCTTTTATTATCCCAAAGGGTGTCCTAGCTACATGCATCCAAACCTAACAATTTTCTACGTATAGGGGTTTCGCCATTGGTTGGCAATATGCCATCAATTGGCTCACTATTTTACCTTTCGAACTCATTGCTGCTAGCGGTACCATCAAGTTTTGGAGAACCGACATCGACTCAGCTGTATGGGTTTCTGTATTCTTGGTCGTTCTCACTCTGATCCAGATCTTCGGTGTCCGTGGTTATGGTGAAGGTATGTAACAAGGTCGTCACACTATCACGATAACTTGACTAACATGCGTCAAGTCGAATTCATTCTTAGTATCATCAAGATTGCAGCATGCATCGGCTTTATCATTCTAGGTATCATTATCAACGTCGGCGGTGTCGGCGATCAGGGCTACCTCGGCGCAAAATACTGGCATGATCCCGGTGCGTTCCAGAACGGCTTCAACGGTTTCGCTGGTGTCTTCGTCGTTGCTGCGTTCGCTTTCGGTGGTACCGAATTGGTTGGTCTTGCTGCTGCTGAGTCGGAGAACCCTCGCAAGGCTATTCCTCTTGCCGCTAAGCAGGTCTTTTTCCGAATCTTCTTTTTCTACGTGGTCAATCTTTTCATCCTGGGCTTGATCTTTTCGTCTACCGATGAACGTCTACAATTTGCGACCGGCTCCAACTCGCGATTCTCGCCTTTTACCTTGGCTATCCAGGATGCCGGTATCAAAGTGTTGCCATCCATCTTCAACGCTGTCATCACCATCTCCGTTATTAGTGTCGCCAACTCGTGCGCTTTCGGCTCCACTCGAACTATGCAGGCATTGGCTGAACGTGGTATGGCTCCTAAGTTCCTGTCCTACGTCGACAAGGCAGGCCGACCTTTGTGGTGTATTGTCATTCAACTTCTCTTCGGTCTCCTGGGCTACGTCAACGATGCTCCCAATGGTGGAGATGCCTTCACCTGGCTTCTTGCTCTTTCAGGTCTCGCCAATTTCTTCGTTTGGGGTTCTTGTTGCTGGGCCCACATTCGTTTCCGATGGGCTTGGAAGGCTCAGGGCCGCGATTTCAGAGAAATCCCGTACCAGGCGCCACTCGGTGTTTGGGGTAGCTACATTGCCATCTTCCTCGTCGGCGTGTGCTTGATCGCTACCTTCTACAACGCTCTCTACGTAAGTTTATCCAAGAATTAAGAAAAGGAGGTACGAATTCTAACATTTGTTATTTAGCCCACCCCGAACTCTACCCCCAACGCTGAGACCTTCTTCGAGGGATACCTCGCCGCATTTATCGTCATCGCGCTATATTTCTTCTGGAAGGTGTACTCTCGCGACTGGAAATTGTACGTCAACCTCCAGGACATTGACCTGTCATCGGGATCTCGTCCATTGGATCCGTCAGAATTCGACGATCTGGAGACCAAGAAGGGGCACTGGGCTATGCGTGCTGTCCGATCTCTCTTCTAGTCGTGTACTAGTTATAGAAGAACAGTTTTGTATAGATTAACCATTATAATATTGCATATATGACAAGCATTCCGGCAGGACTTGTTCGTATGAGGGCCCTACGGCGTTTTCTAGGTTGCATACCACATCTTTAGGACTTCACCTACCCTACTCGTTGAATAGAAATAATTCGAAGCCAAATTTAGAATTATCTATCCTGTTTCTCATGAATCAACAAACGCAGTAGTCGAATTAGTTCATGGTGAAAAACAGTAGGTGCAGACACTCCCCGAGCCATGCCTTGATGTCGAGTAGTGTCGTATTGTCCCTACGAAACCAGATTCCACTTGATCAGTTTATCCACCATCCACAACGGAGCCCTACTATGAGACTTCAGATCCCCATCGACACATTGATATAATATTAAGCGGGGTACGGAGACGCGGTTCCACTCTCTAAAAACTCTGGCCCTCTAAGTGGCTCCTCCTTCCCTTGTTTCTCCCAATAATTATTATCTATATGCGTCTTGAGTTTAAAAACTATGCTCTCGATCTAAGATAAAACCATCAACCTCTCTAGTTGGAATAGCGTCGTTAATCGAGACATAAATAGTTTCGCGGCCACGTAGATCATAGTCGCGCTACGATCTCCGCTCTATCGACAAAACCCACACCCCAAGTCCCCCAAAACCGACAGACGGCTAAGTCGCGAGGACACGCACGGGACACCGAGGTACTCGGCCTGAAGACTTTCTATGACAATTACTGTGCCTAAGTCTTACTACCATGTGTCTTTGTCGTCCAATCCTGAGGCGTCACTAGGGGGGTGTAACTAGACGACCGGGCTGCCTACCCCATATTTGAGGAGTCTTTCTCTAAAATAGGTAGGTAAGTATCGGTTCCAGATGGGTATCGCATTGACAGTTGTTGGTCCTGTCTACGAGCGGGCATTCTATGGAGATGTTGGGACTGAAAGATTGTGACTACTAGGAAATAGGAAAGTCTAGACATATAGGATTCAAAGGAGAGTAGGAGGTAATAGTTCAAATACTTTCAATGGCGTATTTTGCACCATGTAGATAATAAATAAATGTGGCAGTGGACTCACCTTTAGGCAATTAGCTACCGAGTTCTAATCTGAGCCAATTGGCAATACCAGAATTCCGCACAATAGCGCAAACGAAGGTGGCGGGCGGCCCGGCTCCGGTCGGCGGTAGACAACCTGGACAAGACCTAGACTACTAGCCTATACCCCGGATTACATAACCACGGTATATGATACTTGACCAACGGTGTAGAGATGCGTGCGGGAGAAACCATATCATCCGATAGCGAATATTCGATGTTTCCTCGTGCGCGCCGCTATACTGAATCTAAGGAATACCGTAGTTGGTTGCCACTTTTCACGGATGAGCTAGAACTTTGAGCTACCTACTCGATCGTCTATTCATCTAATAGATCTGGACTCGTGGGACTGTTGGTACTAAAACTAGGTACCTATACTACATCTTTCCACTCTGGGCCGTGCCGCAACTAGATATCTATTTTGCAATCCAGCCTCTTAATCCGCATATTGATGGCCTGGTTCCGATGTACGCAGTACGTATGTGTACTAAATGAAGGGAAAATTCTACTATGTAGAGTGATAATTAGGGGTGATTTGCCAAGGAAACCCCTCATTGGGCAACCAGCTTTCAGCTGTGTACTCTGTAGGTGTTCCATTCTGATCATGCAACTTGCCGATGGCCTTAGTCATCAGATTGGCCAGATTAGGCCATTGGACAAGCAAAAGGCATGTATGCAGATTGGTACAGAGGTGCTTACGATGCAGATGCCGGTGTGCATGTTCAAGCAAGGGGCAAGCAAGTGGTTAGCATCATCCAAAGAGCTTGACAATAGTAATATGTATAGCAGTAGTACTATAGTAGAAGCCAGCGCTTTGTGCTTCATCAATATTGTTGTACGGCATAAAAATTCCCATAAGGTCTGCTGAATTTATCATTTGAATGGGCTTCGTTGGGCAACCAACAACCACCAGCCATGGAGCATTTCGACATTGTTATCGTCGGCGCAGGTATATATCTAGACTCAACGAATTCAAGTCTCCTCGAAGAACTTGCTAACGTATCGTCTTAGGTCTGCATGGCCTTGCTATTGCTAGGACATTGGTTGATGCTAGCCCAAACGGCCCTAAAAGACTTATTATCTTAGACGAGGGCCGCTCGATCGGTGGTACTTGGGCTACAGAGCGGCTCTATCCTGGCCTCAAGACGAACAATGTCGTCGGCTCGTACGAATTCAGTGATTTCCCTATGGATCTTGGGCGGTATGGGCTCGAACCAGGCCAACACATCCCTGGTTTCGTGGTGCACAGGTACCTCACCGACTTCGCCATACACTTTGGTCTCGACAGGCTATTTCGCCCCCAGACGAGAGTAGAAGAAGCTTCACTCCAAGAAAACGGCACATGGGAGCTTGGTTGTAAATGCGTCTGCGAGGACGGAACACAAACCAAAAAGCTAACCTGCGATAAGCTCGTCATCGCCACGGGCCTGACTTCCGAGGCGCGCATGCCGACCTTTCCAGGGAGCTCGAGGTTTCTGGGCCCGTTATTCCATGCCAAAGACCTCCACAAACGCTCGCAAGACTTGAGTGGCTGTGAGGAGGTTATAGTCGTCGGCGGTAACAAATCCGCCTGGGACGTCTGCTATTCCGTCGCTACTACCGGAGCTCGCGCACACATGGTCATAAGGCGATCAGGAGGGGGTCCTAGTTGGGTTTGGCGACCCATTTACATTTTCGGGGCGAAGTTCACACTCGCGCGACTCTCCTCAACTCGGTTATTTAGCTGGTTCGATCCCAGCCCTTTCGGCTCGAGCTTCTCTTCGGTTCGGCGATTCCTCCACACAACAATCCTTGGTACATGGTTGACATGGGCGTTCTGGGCTGCACTAGACTTCTTTGCTGCTGCAGCTACTGGATATAGTGACCCTCGGCTTAGGATGCTAAGGCCGTGGACATCGACATTCTGGATGGGCAACTCGCTGAGTATACATAACTATGAGACTGACTGGTTTGAGCTTGTTAGGGAGGGCCGGATCATAGTTCATCATGCTGACATTACATCACTGGAGGAAACGACGGTACATCTCTCAGATGGTAGTAAGTTGAAGGCCGATGCTGTGGTATGCTGTACCGGATGGAAGTGTATACCACCCATAAAGTTTAAGCCGGATGGTACTGCAGATGAGATTGGCCTACCACAAGAGATCGCATCCCACCGGCAAGACTCTATCAAAGGCACCCAAAATGCGCTTCGCCAATCCCAATACGAAACGGCCAGTGACAAGCAAGAGGATATCCGGCCGCGGATCCATGCTGAAATAAAGGCGCGATGTGCGCCGCTTGGTTTCTCGCCGAGGAGGACGCTACCTAGAGACAGTGGGATCCAGACAGATCGAGGTCTCGCCCTCGCTCTTCACTCAAACACGCCACTTCCCCTCGACCTCAGGGAAGCCCCTTATCATCTATACCGCTTCCTCGTCCCCGCATCCCCTCGCTTCATCCGCCTCCGCAACCTCGCCTTCATCGGCATGCACCGCTCCATCCACGCCGTGATCATAGCGCAGGCGCAGGCGCTCTGGATAGCGGCCTTCTTTGCAGGGCAGCTGCCCGCCGGGCTCGAGCCCGACGCCGTCGGCCGCGACGCGGCATGGCACGCTGAGTACGGGCGGCTGCGGCGGCCGAGGGAGAGCGGGGGCGCGGGCGCCTCGTTCCCGGACCTCGTGTTCGATAGCATCCCGTATGCGGATCTCCTCCTGGAGGACCTGGGGCTGCGGACTATGAGGAAGCGGGGGCTGTGGGCGAATGTTGTTCGGCCTCATCTGCCTGTGGATTACCGGTACGTATCTAAGTCTCTGAGTCTTTCGTCTCCTGTTTTGACCAAGCTTTTACTGTTATATGCTCCTTTTTCTCCTAAGACCCTGAGATGAGCTAGAGATAGGAATGCCGTAGCATGTGATTTCTGACATCTGAATCTTTATAGAGGACTTCTCGAAGAGTGGCTTGCGAAATCGCGTGAGCGGGTTTCTTGATATTGAACTAAATGTAACGAATCGTTACCGCGTATGATACGAGCAGACGCGCAATAAATGTCTACCCAGTAGATAGCGTTTTTCATCATTTGCTCTAGTGTATTCGCTGCTCTTGAGCATGTTCGTCACTCTCTACGTGTTGCTAGAGCTCACTAGGTACGTGATGTGAGTAGCACGAGAACCTAGCTTGTTCCAAGTAATTTCTAGGCCAGCTACTTGCTGGACGCCTTGTTCATCTTCGTCGACATCTCTGTGAAATAGATGTTAGTACTATACAATATGTAGAACGGCGGGGAGCGCGGGACCGGCATTCCCTTTTCGAGCGTCAATATATGGGCTAGATAGTGGACGTATCCTCTTGGCTATAGTTTACGATAGACTCTGAGGATGCTAGTGTGAACTACGGTATGCTCGGGGAGCTATTACATAGATACCGCGACAACGCGAGATCGCTACCCGAGAGCTCCGACCCCTGTCCTTGGATACATGATGGTCGACGGCAATATTGCCCTTCAATGGGCTTAGCCTCGTTTTACACGAGATTACCTTCTACTATAGCAGTAGCTTACTATGGGGGGGGCTTTCCGCGACCTTGAGGCTACGATCTCTACATAGCTATTTAATGGGCCATTTGCTAGCAAAGCATAGACTAGACTCCATGCTTCTATCGAATTATACTGTTAGAGATGCCAGTTGCAGTTGGCAGGCTTAATGTTGGTCGGCTTCCCTCGGAGGGCGTGGCGGGCTTGAAGCGGATGCGAATAGGAGCAAGGAAAGAACGGAATTAAGTGAGGCTTCATTAACAATAGGATCTCCTTGCACGTACCTGGTGCTGGTGAGCCACCTGCATCTCTAGACTCGATTATGTTCGAATAAATGCAATCCCAGTGATTTTAGCCGTGACAGGCAACACCCATTCATAACAATTAATATCTAAGGCAGCTGATAGCATTGCGCTCTCTGCATACCATGTTGATATTGACGGGGCTTATGTACAAACTGGGAGAAATATGGTGGCCAGGTGCCCTAGAGGTACATATAAATTCTTTTAATACAAACTCCGACGCTTGCTTGCACAAGGGCACTGTGCGCCATAACATCCATTTCGCCACAATGATGTGAACATCACATCTAGGTATACATCCAGACATACTCAAATAGAGAAAACACGTACTGTCCAATTCGCCGCACCGGATTATCTTTCCCTTCCCTTCCCTTCCCCTCAACTGCTGACATAGTCGTAAATCTGCTAGGATTCGTTTTGTTGGCTTACTTCGCAGATGAGAGCCGAAGTTCGACCTTTTCTTTGTGGGCTTTATTCTTTAGGTGCACCTCGAAATTTGAAGCTGACGTATCTGGGCCAGGCGTGTATAGTTTCCCGGGACAGTCAAGACATCGTATCCGGGGGAGGAAGTAGAATCGAACGTGGGGAGGTGCTGGCTGGCCTCCTTGAAGAGAGTAGGTTTGGCCGGTGTTGCTGTCTATAGCGCTGAAGCGCATGATGCCTTCAAACTGATCATTTTTGTATGCTTCTTCCTGCCTGAATTGTTCTAAAGCACTGACAAGCCATGCCGGAGGAGGAGGCTATGAGCATGGTGAGTATAGGTGAGTATAGAGATCAAGATGGTTTATGGGGAGTACGGGCAGGGCTCAGTTTGACACCTAGTTATGCCGCGACCAGGTGACAATGATGGGGTCATAGATCATAACGGCTACTAGAATATCGAAAGATAGAGGAACTAGGGTTTGGAGGAATAGGGGGAAATGGTCTTACAGGAGTCGGTAGAGCTTCGCCCGGTTTTGGAGCCGGGGCATCTACTCGACCAATCTGGCCTGAAGGCATCCCGTTGGAAGGTGTCCGAGGGATTACCGATATGGCTGCATTTGGGGTTGATGGCGGCGGCATGCTGTTAGAGATAGATGCGTTGGGGGCGCGGCTATGGGATTGCGAAGGTGTAATAGAGCCGGCTGGCGTGGTTTGCCTCAATTCGATGTCTCGAAGAAGTTTACGTAGCTTCTCTTTTCCCACTTTCAACGTCACGAAGAAAGTCTGAGGCTCCTCGGTTACTTCTCGTGTTACTTCGCGACCAAATCTCCTAGATGTTCGAGTTTCGTGATGGTATATTGTTGCCTCCGGTGTTTCGGACCGACCAAGATTAGCCATCCGTTGCTGCGCTGCTGAAGCGGCACCTCGCATACCTCTAGTTCTTGCTGTACCGGCTAATGCTGATGCTGCTGGCGAGTCGGGCGATGAGTCCTCGCTCTCATCGGAATCTGAGAGATCACCATCACGGCCAGCCTGGCCTCTCCTGCGGCCGGTCCCGGGAGCCCCCGCTACACGCTTATAGAGCCTACTATCTTCAACATTGGTTACCGCTCCAGGTAGAGTTGATGATACAAGGAGAGTGCGAATTGTCCTCTGCCTCTCTTTCAGATCCGGGAGCGTTGGCCCACCACGTCTGTTTATGGACCTCTTCTGTCGTCTCTGTTCTCGTGAAAACACAAGCTCGTTTCTCTCCAAGTCGGCCTCGCTAAGCTCATATAGATACGGCGAATAGTCCTTGGCCTGCTGTTGCGGGCGGAAGACGTTAGGGAGAGGGGATGGTAGAAATGCGGCCACAAGATCTGCATCCTCAATTGGTCTGCCATCGAAGGGATGTCCAACGCTGTATAGACTTCTCGTGAATAGCTGTGACTGCTCTCGTATGCAGTGGGCTATGGCAGTTGTGAATTCTCCGGATAGCGCAAGATCCTTCGACATACTTGCGGCAAACTCCTCAGGAGAGTTGAGTGGATTATTTATTTCCCATTCAAACTGGTCAACCAAAGTGTGTTGTCCAATGGTAATGTTGAGCTTTACTAATATCCTCATTTCGTCATTCTTCCATGCCGAATAGGGTAGTTCGGGGTCCAAGGCGTCTTCGTCGGAGAAGACGAAAGGGTAGAAGTCGTTGAGCTGCTCATGAAGCTGTTTTAAGATCTCGTCGTAGACGGGCTGGGCCACGGGGAGCTTCAGTCCCATGTCCTCGATCAGATGCATAGCAAACAGTTCAGGGCGAACTATTCGCTCGTGGAGATTCCAGGTAAATGTGTCGCGTAGTTTTATCTTGTCGTAATCGACATCTAGCCGCACTGGCACAAGCTCCTCATGCTGCTCAGCCTGCTGTTTCATGTCTTTCCTTTTCCATCTGAGGGGTATGACTTGTCGCCCGCCAATTATGGGCTTCTGCGTAGGATATATCAGTCGTGCAGGCTGGCCAGCCTCGGTTCGTCCATTTCCATAGCCGCTGTAGCCCTCGCCGTACAGCTTCGACGGGGGGAACCAGGCTCCGTATTCGCCACGTAATAGTTTGTAGTCCCCTATTTTAGAATAGGTGGTGGTGTTGTGTTTGTTCTGCTTGCCAACAGATTCAATCAATGCGGCGGCGTTGATGTGATCGCGACTTATGGCTTTTTCTATCAATATCTTTTTGTAGGCGGCCTTATCGCGAAACGGAAGACCACTATCATTCGAGTCTGGATGTGTATCGGCTTTGCCATTCGGAGTGGAAGACGAAGAATGATCTAGTTTCGACGTTGAACTAGTCGCGGCTGCGGTTGCGGTTGCGGGCGCAACGCCGGTACCAGAGGCACGACTTGCGGAGGGCTCCGCATCCTGTTGACTTGCCATGGCGTAGGGGGCAGCCCAAATGCGGTTCTATGTTTGTTGCAACAGATGTTCAGGAGCGGGCTGGCGCCTGATCAGCCGCTTTTTGTTTCTACGAGTAGTTTCGGTGTCGCAACTAACAGCCAGCGCAAGGGGAGTATGGGATCGGGTGTTGCGTAGTCAAATAACAACGTAAGCCATGTGTCGCGATGTTGAGATGTTCAGTGGTTTGGTAGGCAATTGCTGATGGCGAGCATAGATTACGGTACGAGAGGGTCGGTGGTCGCGAAGGTTTACAGCTGGACGTAAGATCGAGGTTCGGTGTGGTTTAGTCCAGCGTCTCGTTTTTACGCGCGATGCAACCATTGGGCGCGACCAGACAAATAGGTACTAGGTACCTGTTGTCTGTCCCTACCTACAGACCTATAACGTTAGTGTGGGTAGACAGACCTACACCCTCTTAAGTATGTCAGTGACCCACTGGCCAGTCCAGCTTACCTGGTCTGTGCTCCCCTGCGCCGCGTTAGGTACTCTATATGCAGTGTATTGTCCTAAAAATTCCACTTACAGTACCTAAGGTAAGTGTTGCTTTAATACTTTTGCATCAATTTTAACTATAAATTAGACTTATATATTACCTTTGTTACGTAGGTACTAGTTAGCACTACCTGGCTATTTACATTTGTTTTTCCGGGTGATTTAGCGACCTAGTGGGTAGAACATCTGATGATCTTACCGCATTCAATTAGACGAAAATAATATGGTGTTTTATGTATCAACTGATATTCACATACCGCGTAAACCCCCTGTCCTACATAGTATTGTACCTCTCTCTCTCTCCCAGGTAGGTACCGAATACCTAATCTACTAGACGTCGACGCACTGTAAGTACATCAAGAACGTTAGTAGTACCTACGAGATAGGTTTTACCATCCAGAATCGGAATAAGAATGCAACCTGAGCCACGCCGCTTTTAGCCGGAGCCTAACCTGAGCAAGACCCGCCTTTTCACAACCCGATATGAACAAAAACTTGCATAATTTCCAATACACGTCACGGGTATATACATAATTCTCAAGCCATGAATCTAGCCAAGTGGGCCCTCGCGCTGCCATGATCCCAGTGAACTAGACTCCGTTCCTTAGCCTCCTCCATCTTGGTCTTGACAAGAGCGTCCATGGTTTCACTTTCCTTCGAGGTGAGGCTGCTAAGCCGTGCTTGATGGTCTGCTACTTCATTGGGCCCAAAGTATTTAGGGTCTAAGTACCGCCAAAAAAGAGCATCGAACTCCCAGCTGCTCTTAGCGGCGTAATTGATCATCCATGCCTTGCTCTCCCAGCGCTGTCGCATCATTTTTGAAAGGGGCGGGCTCTTGGCGTCCGACAGGGCTAGATGCCTGAAACTGCTGGCAAGTTCGGAGCTGGCTTGCATTTTCTTCTCTTCGACTTCTAACAGGCGGAGAAAGGTCTCCAGGCGAGGCTTGTATGCTTTCATCCAGGCCTTGTACTTGCCATCAAAGCACTCTGGTAATCTCAGCAGAAGCCACCAAGGGGGGTCAAAAGCAAACAGAGCCGGCGCAACGTAGGCGAATTCCCAGTCTATTATACCGACAACCTGGAGATCCTTGTCGATTAGGATGTTCGAGGGGCGTAAATCAGAGGAGTATATGAGAAACCCGGCTGAGTCTTTGCCGTCCCCCTCTAGCTTATCTTCAGACGTAAGTCGTCCACTAGACGCGAGCTGCCGAAACAGTTGGCGAGCGACATATTTGTCCCGAGCATCGTCCTCGTCTTCAACTGCATCGTTGTGCTGGAACACAAGTTGTGCCATGTGCATATCAGCTAGGGCGGTATACCACTCGTCGACATTTGTATACGTTTGAGATGGAGACGGCAACAGTGTCGGAGGCATATCAGTCAATTGAATCAATGAGTTCATGTTCTGTGTGAGGGGCCTCCCAGACACGGAAATCTTCCCATCCTCGTGTTCGACCAATGAACCAATTCGAGGGAATTTTAGGCGAGAAAGCTGTAAGAGAATGTTCGCCATTTGTCCGTAGAGTAAGTTAAGCTTGTGTTCACTAACATTGGGATCTAAGACGTGGTATTCGTCAGGGTCTAGAGGATCTGCTAGGGCCTCGGACATTGTCATCTCATGCTCAATGTACTCCATAATGATAAAAGGTCCAATCCCGATAGGATTTTCTGCGGCAGTCCCGTAGTGATATACCTTGGGCACTGGGATGGTTGTATTCTCCGCAATGTAACGCATTGTGGCCGCCTCGTAGCGAGTTTTCTCGTCGGGGAACTTGACGCTACCTGCGCCCGTCAATACCCTCTTCCGTGGAAACTGAAGGACATTGGTTGGCTCCGTACCTTTGAAGGGGACTCTCAATGCTGTCGATGAGCCATCCTTATACTCCAGGCGCCAGAGGACGTTATAACCCCCTTTAATCGGCCTATGAAGTACCTCGGCGGCCCCAGGCCTATACTTCAAGATGAGGTTGCCGACAGCACGCTGAACTTCCTTTGAATAAAGTGATTTCTCCCAAATCTCATCCTGCTTATCGTTTTCCTCCCAGGCGAGGTCATCCCTCGGCTCTGTTACATATCTAGCTTTAGGTTCCATGACAACAATAGAGTGCCCTAGAGCAAACAGAAGTCAAACACTGATTTCATTATAGAGAAGCATGAGATAGTAGAAACGTACGGTTCAACTTGGTGGTAGAATGAATGACTGGTAGTGGCTGGTACCTACCTATCTAATTAAGACTAAAGATGAGGAGGTTGATGGTCTTGCTTAAAAAGAAAAGTCATAGGAGCTAGAAATCGAGGTCGTATATATATGTTAAAAATGTTACTTCCTCATCCGACAGGGAAATTGGCTGCGATAGTACTTGTAGCATTATAACTATCCCTTTGGGTGCCGACTCGGCACTAGTACATACATGTATTAGATTAACCCAATCAGAGGCACTCAGCGTTCAGATGCCAAGCTGTGCAACATGAATTTAAGAAAAAAGCTGCAAAGTTCTTGGCTTGGTGTAAATTTTTATCCTAGAAGGTGAGGCGGCAGAGGGGAGGTCAGACTTCTAATTGTACCTAATAATAGATTAATTAATCAGGTAGGTTTTGTTTGCTTGCTTTAGTTAACAATTAAAACAAGCTGAAACCATTTTAAGAGCTTGAACCGTTTTGAGGTTTATTTCTCTCTGCATAAAACAATACACAAATGCACAGTGACCGTTTCACAGTCACCTAAGAGAAAAAGCGGCAAGTGCGCTAACCCTAGTCCGCTGCATGCTTGGCATTTGGTAAAACCTAGAACCTACAGAATACTGTAGTTCCTAACGTCTAGATACAATGTACCTACCGAACCGACCTATGAACAAGTGACCTCACCTACCCCTCCAGCACCCACAAAGCCCCTCTGTCCGAGCAAAACCTCAAAATACCCGCGTCACAACACGTAGCTTCCCCCATCGACCTTGATCCATTTTCGTTTCTCCTTGATCCAATCCCAAAAACACCACTCCTAGCAGTACACGGCCAGTGGCTAAGCTAAGCAAGATGTCTACCGAAGATAAGGACGTTGGTTCGTACAGTTCCCCATAGCTTTCCTTGCGCAGACTTTGTAAACTACCCTACCGAGACGTGCTGCTTTTCCACCCTAACGAATGTAAATGCTGCAAGGTCTTTCTGAGCCCTACAGCGCCTTACCCTTGGACGAGACAGAAGCTAATTTAACACTACACGTTGCCCAGACTACTCGCTCAAGAACCCGGATGTTCTCACCAAGTATAAAACCGCCGCCGCAATTGGCGAGAAGGTTCTTGCTGCCGTGTCCAAGCTATGCGTCGAAGGCGAGAAGATCGTAACTATCTGCCAAAAGGGCGACAAGCTCATTGAGGAGGAGGTCTCCAAGGTTTACCGCACCACAAAGCTCAAGGGTAAGAGAACGTCGTGCAACCGCGTCTATTCCCTAGAACTTGGACTGATCTAGCCTGCTTCCACCAGGTTTCTCCCACCCTACCACCGTTTCTCCATCATCCTACGTCACGCCCTATACACCTCTGACATCTGATACTGCCGAGGCCAATATTGCGCTTCAACCTGGGGAGCTTATCAAGATCCAGCTGGGTGCACAAATCGATGGATTTGGCTCCATAGTCTGTGATACGATTATCGTCCCACCTAAAGATGGTGCCCAGGACGTCGTCACTGGACGCAATGCAGACCTGATACTGGCTAATTATTACGCAAACGAGCTACTACTGCGGCTCATGCTGCCTCCTGGGCTACTGACAAGCGGCACTGACGAGGAGAAGGCTAAGGCCGCCTCTGTGAAGCCCCCTACACAATCTAAGATCACTTCTCTCCTAGATAAGGTGGTCAAGAGCTACGAGTGTAACCTCGTCGAGAGTACAACGTCGTGGCTCTTCGATCGGAATGAAATCGAAGGTACCAAGAAAATTGTCATTGCGCCCGCCGAAGGTACCAAAGGCGAGGGTGTCCCTCAGATTGGTGAGGTTTGGGGCGTTGAGATGGGAGTGACTCTAGGCTCTGGAAAGGTCAAGACTTTGGACCAGCGGGCCACATTGCACCGTCGTACCTCCAACACGTATATACTCAAGTCACAGACGGCGCGTAAGACCTTGTCAACGATCCAGGCCAAATTTGGGCATTTCCCATTCAGTTTGAGACAGCTCGAAGAAGACGGCGCCGACACGAAATATAAGGTCGGAGTCTTTGATGGCGTTCGTTCTAATGTCCTGCGGCAGTATGAACTCGTGGGTGACAAGGAAGGCGCCCCAGTTGCCAGGTCATTAACTACGCTTGGTAATAAGAAAGCCCCTTTTGCGATCTGCACAGAAACTAACGTGACACAGCAATCACCAAGAATGGTATTACCAAACTCGGTGCTCCACCTCCGCTTGACCTCAGCAAATACCAAACCGATAAGAAGATCACTGATGAAGAGATCTTAAAGATTCTGGAACAACCTTTAGCAAAGAACAAGGGCAAGAGCAAGAATAAGAAGAAGAAGAAGTCTACCAAGAAGTCTGCCGAGCCCGGAGGGGGAAGCGAGGAGGAGAGTGAGGAATGAGTAAGCTCTGTATCTATTAGGGTGCTCAACGATTATAGTGTCCTCGGACGACGTCCATATCTGCAAACTATGCGATGGCTGGGTCAACATGGGAGGAAGCATCCATGGATGTTGGCTCGACCAATCTCAGGTGTTGATAGTGGGCACTGCTTGAGACGTCTTTGCCCCGAGTCCTGGCATGGGTGTATGTTCCCTCGCCAAGGAAGGATCCGGGCGTGAAACATGCCTATCGTTGATAGTGATAGGCATCCCTTAAAATTCATCACTCAACATATGAGCCCTGTTTTAGCATTTCACAGAAGCAAAAGAGAAAAAGCTTGATTCAAGCACAAAATCCACCAACAGTCTAACGCAATGTGCCCTCTTGACCATATGCACTACGCGGACACTATTGGTGGACGTGTGAAGGAATCAAGATCTTCTACCAGTCCGAGAGCAGTTGGCTGAAGGAGATGAACGGCTAATCCGTCCTTCTTAGCAAGGGACGATGTCAGTTGTGGGTAGATTAGCGAGATAGAGGCAGAGTCAGATCAACAAATCTACACCACATGCCTCGAGTCAGAGGTGAAAGCTCGCAATCGCGGAAGCCCGAGGGCGACAGACGGAAACGTAAGGTATGTAGTATAGGTGAACAAACGGCGGCGTTGCGTGCGATGTGCGATGGGACGCGGACAGGCAGGCTGTGGACTCGGGGAAGAAAACACGAGGCCTCAGGGGGGATGGTGTGAGTTGTGTGAGAGTGCGAGCAGTGCAAGCAGGTGACCAAAGGCCCTCAGGTGACTGGCGCAAGCAGAGGGGAGAGAGACTCGACGCAATTGGATATGTGCGTAGGCCTTTTTAGGGCGCCTGCATGGACAGAGAAACAATAACAAACCATAGTCACTTATCAGCGAAGATGTTGCAGTGCCACCACTTCTGCCGCTTCTTCATTTAGCAACAATTAACAAACAAACAAGATCAATTGACTGATACTTTCAGAGATGTTGGCTGTTAAGTACGTGACGTGGGATGGGAAAACAAATAGGAGAAGGAGACGGATACCGACTTACTCAGTACCTTAGCGAGTCGGATGTCTGTATGTAGGTAGAATAATACTAGGTAGGTTAGCCTGTTAGGTATATTCCAGAGATTGTAGACTTCCAGCATTCACCCCCGGACAGCGCGTGGTGGTGGTGGGTTCAGCAGTGCATTAGTGTACGTACCGTGACGGGGGGGCCACTGTCAATATAGTGGTGGAAGTGGCCCGTCTGGTCTGCTAGGTAGGTAGGCCGTTCTGTACCTCACGTCGACTCCAGTAATTTTTTTGGAGCTCCCCTTTTGTACCTCAGCATTCCGTCGCCATAACCGCGTATCCGATCCCGCCAACACCACAACATCGTGCACATGTCCAACGAGCAAAAGAGAAGTGCGAGACCCTCGCTACCGCGTAATGTGCGCAGGCTAACACCGTCCGCAGTTTTCAAATTCAAGGGAGCTCGTCTTGCGAGGCCATAACGCGCACGCGCAGCAGCAGCAGCAGCGGCAAAAGGGGGCTCGGTCCCCAGCAAAAACCTCGCCAGAGCAGGTCGCCAGCCATGTCTTCGTCACACTCCAAGCCCACTCGATCGCGCTTCTCGAGCCCGCACCGCCTCTCGAGCTCGTCTGCTGGTCATAGTCGGGGAGGGAATAACGACGGTTCTCGCTCGCTTATGCAGCGCTGGCTAGAACCACCCGTGCAGAACAAGCCCAGCTATCAGGAGGCTGGGCTGATTCGCGGCGGCGTTGTCGAGAACATGGCTCCCCTCGGCACCATGCCCAAGACGGCTATGCTTAAGAAGACGCCCGTCTGTGCCGAGAGCTCGCCGCCCGTCTCTGCATCGACTGTAAAGAGGATAGTTCTGAAGAAACCCTTTTCGCCTACCCCCGTCGGGGCTACGGTGCCGGCAGCCACAACACCAAGCGCAACGGCAACGCCGTCTGATATTGCGCGCATTTCGCGCAGCGGCTCGGCTGGGATGATAGAAGACACTGCTGCAGATGCATCGCTATCGCTATCGCCAAGGTCCCATCTCGCGCTGCCGGTCCGCATCGTGGACGACATGGATGACGATGATTATGTGCCTAAGAAATCTAAAGCTCGCCGAAACACACAGAATGCCAGCCGCGCCAATCACTCTCCAGCTGCTGGCACTCTCCATCCACGCAGGCAATCACACAGGCACCACCGAAGTACACACTCTAGCCCTGCACCTCCTCCTGTCCTTGATCCCACACCTGATCCCACACCCACACCCGCTCCTACATCACCTACATCACCCGTATCACCTACTCATTCCGAAGCCCAGCCCTTTCAACAGCTGGCACGTGAGCCAGACGATAAGGAACAAGCCGATAAGGTTGTTGAGCTTGCCGTGGAAGAGGCTCTTCGCCACTTTCGATACCCTACTGCATGGGCCCTACGCCTTCTCTACGACGAAAACTCGGGAGATCCGCATTTTGTTTCTATGATTGAGGACGTCTACTACCAGCGTGCAACACCTAAAACCATTCGCAAGTTCCGCCGCTTAATCAGCGAGAAGAAGAAAGAGGGCAAGCAAGACAACAAAGGTTGCTACTATTTTGTGCCACCTGCAACGGGGAACCGCTTTACACCACACAAGCCGGAGCCCGCGCCCTACGAGAACCTGATCAGGATAGACTTCGCTTCGCTTCTCCGAGGCTCTGCCGGGGATATGAACGTTGACACCGACGGCCACGTCAGCAAAAAGCGCAAAACGGAAGGGGGCGAGGAGAAAATGCCACCCGTTGATCTAGCGAGCACACCTATTCGTCTCACAACTTCCAAAAACGACACGGGCTCTCACTCGCACGCCCAGAGGAACGGCGACCATCGTCGTCAACACAGTCAACACAGTCACCACAGTCATCACAGTCATCACCCTCGCGGCGGCACGGCTAAGAACAAGTCGCCACGAGGCAAGAAAGCACGCGCAGGCTCAGTCAGCAGCACCTCGTCCCTCTCATCCGTCCCTGACGACGCGATGGAGGATTATGACAGTTTCCTGGACAGTGTGGACGGCGATCTGGGGGCGTCGCGGATGGAGGACGAGCACTCCGAGGGAAATAATGCACACACCCCGGCAGGTCCAGTGCAGCCAATCAGCATCAAGCAGGCGAAACCCGCTATCAAAAAGCAGATTGTTTCGCCCGAACCTGCTTCTGAGCGAAACACTCCTACTACTACTACGACGCACCACCATCCTCGCTCACGGGACTCGAGCATGCCCGCTGCCGTTATCACCACCACTGACACCTCCACCACCACCTCCGCCGCTGCCGCCACCACTACCAACGGCACTTCCCATCATCATCATCATCACCACACTCATCAGCCCATCCCCGCACTCAAGTTCCCGAGTCGCTTTGGTGATTTCGATGATTCCGGTGACGTCTTCAGCCGGAAGAAGCTTGCCCGGAAGTCAGAGACGATCGTCAACACTAAGGGTGCCTCGGTCGACAGCTTCATCCGCGAGCCCCTTGGGCTGGACGAGTTGCCCGATGCGCCTGACTTGTTGCCGCAGCCGCCGGCTCCTCCTCCTGAGCGTGCCCGCTTGTCCCGGACACCAGCTCCCGCGCTAAGTGGGCGGGCTGCCAGAGCGGCCAAGAGAAATCATGACGAGTTTGACGACGCGAGCTCGCCTACTGTATCGTCGTTCAGGGTTGATTTCGAGGCCTCGTCAGCACGCAACTCACGTGCTGCAACGCCCACTAACCCAAGATCTTCTAAGAAGCCCCGAGGCGGATTGCGCGTCAAAACATCGTAAGCCTCTGCTGTTTTATTCATCTGTCTACATGCATCATATTTGCGGGTGCGCCCTCTGCAGGGGCCCCGTTGCGCTGTCACAAGTGAGGCAGAGCCAAGTGGCGATGTGGCACCACATAATTGCAGATTGGGCGAAAACCACCCTAACCGGCACTTATGCTTCTCGCGACGGTATTCATCGTGCAATGTCTGGATCAGATTCGCTAACTCTACTTGTGTGTGCTAGACCTATGAAGAAGAAGGGCACCTCTGCGGGAATTCCTCGTGGCCACGGTGAGCGACCGAGCCCCGTAGGCAATGGCGTACCAAATAACCAGGTGAGCAATAACTCTGCAGATCTCTGTGCCTTGTGCCATCTATCCTTTCTCGGGTACACGATCGTACACAGTGTTCCTTTTCCCTTTTTTTTTTTTTGGCAGACTGAGCATCTATGGCGTGAAGGAGCCGGCAAAGGCTAGCCCTAAGGTCTCGAGCACAACAAGGTGGTTGGGGGAGTGCTGACTTTTTGGTTCCCGCTTTTGCCGGGTCCTACGCAACAATCCGCCAGGCCCGTCTAGCGCCACGTGCTAACAACAACACACCCTAGGACGATAATGACGATTCCTGTTATACGTGTGGCGGCAACGGGGAATTAGTCTGCTGCGACGGATGCTCATTCTCATTTCATTTTATGTGCATTGACCCCCCCATGGACCAGGGTCATATTCCCGACGAGTGGTTCTGCAATGAATGTCAGATCCGGTACAATCCGCCACTGGTGGATGAGCACACGGGCGTCTTTGGCCCACTCCTCGCCAATCTACAACGCAAAAACCCTCGTGCTTTCCGTCTCTCTGAGCCCATTCGGGATTATTTTTGGGGTGTCAAGACTGGAGCGGAGGGCGAGTACGAGGAGGCTGCGCCCCCTAAGCCCAAGTGAGTAACCCCCCCTCCCACTACAGTTCCCGACCGTGTAGCCCTGTTGAGACTAATTTTTGGTTTCTTAGGACAAACAAAAAGAACACAGAAGAGGCCTTTGATTTCTTCAAGGTTAGAAATGGGGACAAGGCAGTTCTATGTCATCACTGCCATAAAGGGGCGAAAGACAATCGGCCCATTATCCCCTGCTCCGTTTGTGGCCTGAATTGGCACCTTGAATGCCTCAACCCCCTCTAGCTCTTCCCCCCATCCCGCGAACTTGGCGCTGCCCTTGCCATGTCGACGACCTGCTCAGCGACCTTGCAGTTAGGTTGGCTCCAGCACACAAGTATCGCAAGATCAAAAATATGCCCGTAATTGAACAAGGCTATAGTCGCGGTCTAGCCAATAACGGGTGGATAGAGATTGAGGAGGATGACAGTGACGACGACGATGACACTGCCTGGAGGGAAGGGAAGGCATTTGGCCGCGTGTTCAGATTGTCGGCTACTGGTATCAAGCGGGATTTCATCTCTCGGTTAGTAGCATTGACCTATTTTTTCAGCATCACCTAACCTTACTAAATATAGGGTCCGTCAAAACCGAGGACTCGACTCGCAGCATACAATGGTCACTGGCTCCGCTTCGACTGTTACAGCCAAACTGCCAAACCTGGAAGAACAGGAAGCTGCGCTGACTCTAGTACAGCTGGCAAACGGCCAAGGCGATAAGGTCCATCAGCCGACTCAGCCTATGATGGTGAGTTGCGTCCACATTTGATCCCTTTATCTAATAAGTCTTTCTTGCTAACAATCTCTCGACTATAGTCCCAGACGGGACCAACTGCCCTGGCCGCAATAGCCCGAGGAGACGCACAACTCATTGCAAGTGACAGTTTAGCCAATGCTGACGTTGTTACGCTCGAGGCTGTGCTCGCGCAGGCAGAGGCCCTAAAACAGACAGTTCTCAAGATCCTCGAGAACCGTACAAATCATGCCCGCCAAGAAAGGTCAAATGCTGAACTCAAGGCGCTTACGCCCAGCAGCATCTCTCACGATGACTCATCCCTTGTTGACGAATTGAAGCTTGACCCTATTAGCCCACATGATATCGATGAGACCAAGCCCGTTCTAGATTCTGCCATGCATCTAGATTGAGACTGGCTTGTTTAAATTACTACGACACACATACATCGACATATTAGCAGACTCTATTTCATTATAAGGATAGTCTCCTCCCCCCGATCGGATGAACCACGTCGGTTTCTGGGAGAGTCACCTAGAAATAGTTCTGCTAGGTTGCTTTCTTTGCTCACTCTGGCTCTGATAGTGGTCTCATATCTCGCAGACCCGAGTGCTAACATGGAGCTCGCTCGATCTCAACTATTTGTTGAGAGTCTCTTACATCCTCTGGTCGTTGGTAATCGGTAATGCCACAGATGCCAAATTTGATGATCATTTAAGGAGCTCTAATTCGCCTAGGGTCAGATACAAATGACCTGATACCCGATTTCGGTATTTTTTTCCCCATTAACAACACATGATATGTTGTGTCAGTTAGGGATTAGAACACCTCCGCCCCCTCATGGTACTCACAGCGAGAAGCAAGTTGGACGTATAGATGCGAAATCGCCTCCCAAGAGGTATAATCAGAAGCATCTTCTCGACCACTAATTAAGTGGCTCGAAGTACCCGTTGATTTGCGACGTCTCTCCATGCAAAGTACACAGAACATGCTAGGTAGCCCGTTCCTAGAACTACGTTAACAGATATATTCGTTAGCTCATGTACCTGCGACCCAGCATGGAAGAGGGAGGAACTCGGAAGATCGAAAGACACAAACCTGCATATGGTATGGCGTAAAGAGAATCTGGACGTGGCACTATAATAAGAAATAGCTTTTGCACCTCAGCGCCCTGTTTGTGCCTCGTGACTGTGCTTAATAATGTAGAATTTTCTCACCTTTGCCAGTATTGGTTAGTCGTATCGTTTTCCTGACTATCTATAAAAGCTTTGCTGGACTGTTCGCTTTACACAGTCAATAGAATTGCCATATATTTTAAGACATTCTATGTAATCCATTAGTCTCCTAGTCGGGAAGCAGCTTGTCAAGCCTGCCCTCCTTCCTTACCCGTGGCCTTTACGGTTAGGGAAAGGAGACGCGGGCTTCTTCATAAAAGGCCAGTTTGTAAGCTGAGACAGGGTATAGTAGAGAAAAATTGGGTTTCGAAGACTACATCTAGGTCGAAATGAAGCTGAATATCTAACTATCGCCGCTAGTTTCATCTACACCTACTCCCCCTAGATTTCGAACTACCCGACAGACAGATCGATAGCTAACCCGCTGAACCTGCCAACCGCCTCAAAATATCAAGACAAGAAAGAAAAGAGGGGAAAGCGTCACCTCTCAAATAATCGCAGATGTCTAAATCAGGGGCCGTAATCCGCCCTTATGTCTCGACGTAGCTTCTCCTTATCTTCCTATACAGCACGCGGCTATAGTGCCCCAAGTAGCTAGCTACAACAAGGTTGAACGGCTTCGCCTCCCTCACCCCAACGGCACTTTCGGCTACGACAGGGAGCGTGTTTAAAACAGTGGCTAAAAATCCTATCTATTCATGGCCGTATGGGATCTAACTGATTAGGTTACACGGTGGTAGAGAATTTGGCTGAAGCGTAAGACTGATATAGAATCGCGTAGAAAGGAGGCCTAAAACTCCAATTACCACTAACCATGTACGCAGCAACACATCGTAGGCATAACATACCTGTTGAACATCAGGACATTTAGGCTTTGAGGCAGTCACAGCGACCGGAATGATATCTTATATACGATCTTACAGATTCTCATGACTAGAAAATAAGTACTACTAACATACGTAGCATCTACCTATTTTGAGGCTTTAGTACAACTCGATGTGAAGCAGAAATGCGGAACAAAAGGACAAAGTGGACGAAGTAATTGTACTGGATCTTTTAGGCCGCCCTTATTCCACGCTGAATAACAATCATGCTTTTTTTTCATGTCCTGTGGGGACTCGCTGCCTTAAAAAAACCATCATCTTTGCCTTTTCTACATAGGTAGGTGCTATGAAAGCTCTCGGCATGGAGATGATATATCAAACAATCATCTATAGTCCCCGGGTCCCCGGGTCCCCCCCCCAACCTTTCTCGACTGATAGTAAACACCTCCTTTTCGGTCGTGATGGTGACAGTCGTATCTATAGATCGCCTTGAAAAATCCCATTGAAACGAGCGTGAACTGTGCAGTGCAAACGATCCAGAAATAGCCCACGAGGTCCCCTGCCCTCGCGGCTTAAAAACAAAAGGCAAGTTGCACGGCGGAGCCTTCAGGCCGGAGGAAGTTACTGCTTCCCACTCGTGCTTGATTTCTCAAAATAAACAACGAAGTAGTGACTCATCTCTGATCATTTCAGCTCCCACATAACTGTACAAGATAAGGTTGGTCATGAACAGAGTTCACGTCTCTAGAGACGAGAGCCCCACACCCCAAACATACCGAGAAAATAGTGCTGCGATCATCTCTGAGGCAGAGCTGTCAGTGCCGCTATTCAAGGTCGAGGCGATCGCTTTCGAGGGGGTTGACCTACGCGTCCGCGTCTCGAACCAACAGGCTGCTCTGGCATGTATGGTACGTTTGGCATTCCGTTAGAGTAGCCATAGCCTCCCATATTGATCCCCATACCAAATCCGGACGGCGCGAAACCAGTCGGAGCTCCAGGTGGCTGGATAGGGCTGCTGTTTACCATATTCTGACCCCGAAATTGGTCCATTGTGGGATTTGGATTAGCGAACCCGCCATACCCAGGTGGAACCGGCGGGTAGAAATTGTTCATAGGTGGCGTGCCACGTGAGAGCATGTTCTGCTGATATTGCAACTGCTGCACATTCACAGGCGCTAGCGATCCGTTGGCTCCGTTATACACTGGTGCCTGGTGCCCGTATGATGCGTAGGGAGGCATATTAGGATCTCCATTTTCGCTGCGTGGTACAGAATAGCCGTTCATATCATAGTTCGCGGTTGAATTGCCCTGATTGAGCGGGCTCAGGTACTGATTAGCGTACTGGGAGTTTTGCTGGACAGCAGTGGCATTCGTCTGGGCTTGGCGAGAGGTAGGGCGTTGTCGTTCGTTCGATGCATGTCGACCAACGGATTGATCACGCGACCCGCCGCCGCCGCCGCCACCACCGCTTCGGGTAGACAAACCAACCTCGTCCATCAATCTCTTATATCCTTGATTCGGCTGTGCCTTGATACGAACCAAGACGTTTTTCACGTTTTCAACGACTTGACTCCGAATGGACTCATCGAAGAAAGGGGTAGTCAAAACTTTGAAGATTAGAGTAGCCCCACAAACATGGTCACTAAGAATAGCCTCAAGGGTTTGGTCCTTGGGAGTAAAGAAGAGTGCTTTCAAAATGATATCCCGTGCATCAGGTTCCGCTTTCTGGTTGATAACCTTCAAAACTGTAAGATAGGCAACTTTATGTGTGCAAAGGTGAACCAAATAAGGAACAAGCTGAGGCGCTAGAACGCTGCGTCGCTGAGGGAAGGTGCATGTATCTAGGAACCATGTCAACAAAAGCGCTCCATTAGCGTTTGTCGCAAGCTGCACGCTATGTAGGGCAATGGCAGCAGCAAGCATCCTCTGTTGCTCCTTTGTGGCGTGGTGGCTTTCGAGACATGCCCTCATTGCTCGGGCTCCATAGCGTCCCTGGCTAACCTCCCACATTCTACTAAGCATAGTTTCGAAGATGAAGTCGTTAAAAGGTGGCCCAAACTTTAGACATCCCTGCAGAACGTAATTGCCATATTGATCGAGGAATAGCGGGATGATATATGACCGAACATTCTCAACAATAAGCTTCATTTGGTGAGGTGTTTTGCAAACGTCGATAATCTTCTGAGCGGCCCAAGTACCGTTCTTATGAACGCCAATCTCAGCCATGTGAGGGGCGATCTCAGCGAGCATAGCATCTCGAAGCTCGTCAGAGCAATGCTCGAACAGCTTCTGAACGACAGTGTTGCCCAGATAGTCTGATGATAGCTCGGCAATCTCAGGGAGCATATCAACAGCAATGTTTTCTATTTCCGCCTGAGACAAGCTCTGATTATCGATACGCTTTCGAATGTCTCTCAACTTCGGAGCATCATGGACGCGAGTATGGGTAGGTTCGCGGATAGCAGGGATCTCTTCGACGTAATCATTATACTGGATCGCTTGCTGAAGACTGTGCGAAATCCTGTACGAATCTTCCTCTGTTGCCCCAAAGGATCTGACGATCAGTTTGATATCGACTGTCATGTCTTGAAGAGGGGGTATGACTGGAGCTGAGGCTGAGGCATTCGTAACAGAAGCTACACTGTCTATAGTAGCACCAGTAGTAGCTGCGCCACTAGAGTCTTGGCTCTTTGCGAAGGGATCAGGGCTGGGGCTTGGGAAGGCACCATCGTGACCGGGTGTGTTAGAAGCAGAGGGTGGTTTGGCAAAGTTGATCCGAATTGGACCAGCACCCGGGAATATCTCCTTCCCGTTCATGCCAGCCTTGGCCGCAATAGCACTATCGACCCTCTCAAAATTTACGAAACCGCAGTTCTTATGAGTCAACACTCTGGCGGACAAAATGGGCCCGTAAGACTTGAACATTTCCGTCAAAGTGGAGGTGGTGGTCGAGGTCGGAATACTCCCAAGCCACAACGCACTAGTCGGGCCCTCGAGACCAGCTTCTTCCGCTGTAAGCAATCCATTGTTCCGACTATTCGACCGGCCTAGATTCATCGCAGCTACAGCGCTTGGGAGGTCATCGTATTCTTTCTCATCCGATAGACGTATTTCTGCGGCAGAAATGGAATTATCAAGCCGTGAAGGAGTAGGATAATAATTGCGCATAAGTCTCGAGCCAGCTTGGAGCTCCAAAACCCCAGCTGTTCGTGCGCGAGGTCGAGTGGCTGCCTGCGAAGCAAACGATTGAAGAGTCTGTACGGCAAGATTGTGGCTATGGATGGCAGCATTCGTGGCGGCAAGTTGATCCTGTAACTGCGCATATTGGTTCTCCAAAGCCAAGGCATCGTCTTCGTAGACATCGTCTTCCTCATCTGCGTATTTATCTTTGTTATTCACAGAGTAAGACCGGAACCGATTCGCCTGCTTGTTGAAATCCATAAGTCCTGGGATGTAAGGTGTAGCAAGCTGGGCACGAGCTGGCTGTGGTGTCTCCGCTAAGCCGAGATAGTCAAGAGTCCTCATATGAACATCGTTGTCACCCGGCCCGTCCTTCGATATGGCGGACTGTGCTGGAGAGCTTGGGCCATTAGATCCGATACTGGCGATACTAGCAAGTGTGTTGCCCCTCTCTCGACCATTCGGGTTCCATGTGCTAAAGACGGACGGTCCAAAGGGTGAGGCAGTACCCGGGCCGTGGGAGAACGGACTACGCTGGGGCATAGAACCCGCACGGAGTCTCGACAGGAGCGTAGAGGATTGTGAAGCACCCGGATTTTCGGAGAGCCCTGGGGGTGGCGTCTTGTTAAATGGGGTGTGGGAGGGAGTTGGTCGGGAGGATTGAGTAGATAGCGTGGGAATGTTGAGCAGACCATTTCCGAGACTGCCTGCAGGAAAGCGAGAAGGCACGGTACCAGCCCGGGCACGTCTAGTTGACGGCAGGCTATCTGGGGTCGGCAACTGTGCAAAGTCCGGAAATCCATCGGTAGGTGATTCGGGGATATTCTCCCGCAGAGGAGTCGAGTTTCCACTAGTAGGCGGCCCACCCCAGGGGTTGTTGACGGGCAGGCCGGGGACGCCTTCTTGAGCCTGAATCTCTCTGGCCCTGTTTCACGATGTCAGCAAATTTCAGCCAATGGAAAGACGAGCGAAAATAGGCTCTTCGCTGTCATGTCGAAAATGCTAAGTCTTACCGCTTGGAAAATAGTCTCGCGGATCCAGGGGTGTCATGCGATGGAGAACCGGCCCCCGATCGCGAGGTGCTTCCCATTTTTGAAGCGGGATTCATAACGCCAGACATGCCGAAGGGAGACTTGATCGAAGAGCCACTAGGTGACTCGATGGGAGAGATGTGTGCAACAGGGGAGGTAGAACGTTGGCTACCGGCAGACTTGGGGGGATAGCCGATAGCCAGGTGTTCGGATCTAGAAGTTGACATTATCAATTAATCATCCGACCCTCATAGGAGAGGCAGTTGTAGAGGCTCTCCACGGATGATGATTAGGGCAAGTTGACCTGCTTGCGGTATATAGCAGAGAAGCAGTGGAAACCGACGGCGTTGTCAAGCTGGCGTGAGCTTCTTTCTCTCTTTGTGCTTCGGCGGAACGACGACGACGACTGGGTGAGTACTAGGTAGGATTATGTCGTCTCGCGCAGTGCGAGAGAGAAGAGCTCTGGAAAAGAATGGCGTGGGATTCGAAAGTAGTTGGTCCCGCAGGTTTCTCTGGGGCTATTACAAGATGGCGAGCGAAGCGATCGGGAGTATATATCTACCGGGCGACGCAAGACGCAGAAGAGTCGTTATGTGACTAGCGACGATATACTGTGGTGGATCTTCGATAGGCAATCGATTGAAGGAGTGTTGAGACAGGCCCAAGAAAACGACGGCCGAGAGGCGCAAGTACGGTGCGTTGCGTATGGTGATTTGGTGGAGGATAACTTATTCGTTGCAGCAAGTTGCGTGCGATTTCGTTTTTTTCCTCTTCCTTCCGAGGCGAGCTGCCTGGTATCTAAACCCACAGTGCGGGAGACAGGAAGAAGCAAAGGGAAAAAAAACTACAACAATATCTAAACTAAACGGGTTGATGTCAATATACAGACTCCATTAGTGATTCTAATACCCGAGCTTGAGGGGGTGCGAAGAAGAGCCTGGAGAAGGGAAAAAAAAGAAGCGGTTTAGGTGGAGGACAGGAGTGGTGGTGGTGGTGTGGGTGAGAGAGGTGTTCGTTCCAATTCAGTCTAGGGGAACCTGAAGAGATGGACTTTGACTTGCTTTGGCCCTGGCCGATGGGGAAGCCTTTCAGCGGGCGGAGGAGGAAGAGAGAGCCAGAAAACTTCAAAGCCCATTCGTTAGTGGCTATGGGTTCCCTGCTTGTTTGCCAGGTATTCTCCTGCTCTGTTTAGCTAGCTGGGGGGACCGTAGGGTACATGTACCTATGTAAGGTATGGCTAGCAGCCCGCATATGTACATAACCTACCTACTTACGCATATACCTACTGCGTACGCAGTACAGTAGACCTTACAATGGCAGGTGTACAGCGGGTGAGTGGGTCTGATGTCCGTCACTGCTAGATCACTATATATACCTACCAGTAAGGTATCTACCTACATATGTACCTACTTGGCTTAGGTCCTTAGGGTAGGTAGCTGTATGTTGTACAGTATCACTTAGGTACCTCTCTAGCACCTTACCATGTAGGTAGTTTAGGTACTTAGAAGGGATGTACCTAGAGCTCCCTATTAGCATAAAAACCCCTTCCCGGCCCCTATTCTAATGCGTCGCCTCCCCACAACTGGATGTCAGTTTTAACAAGGGGATTAATAGGTATTAGGTACCTACCCAGGTAGGTAGGCTGATCTGGAGGTTTTTTGACAACATCCAAACTTTACAGTTTACCTATGTAGGTCTCCGAGTCCAAATGATGTCTTTTCACTGAAGTACTAGGTAGACAAGGAAGTACCTATGTAGGCAGGCTAAGGTCGGTCAACACCATAATTATTTTTCAAGAGTGCTGTTCTATGTTTCATTATCAATTTCCACTCTTTACCCATCATTTCCTTAGGAGTCAAGGCATGGGAATCGAGGCAGCTCAGTGGTCTAGAACTAGGGCGAGGGTTAATTCTTAAAATTATGAGATTGGCCAGCTCCATTCCTTCCACGGTTTTTCTTCAACTACCTGCCTAGGTAGGTACCTATGTCTAGGTATATCTTTAAGCCGCAAACCCCTCTTCAGTCTGCAGCTAAAGAAGAAAAAAGGCAGAGATGCCAGTCTTCACTTTATAGTTAGACTTTCACGAGAGCTGAAAAGCTACGAGGAAAAGCTACCTACATATGCGTAGGAACATACGCCATCGATCGCAGTTAAGATAAGTCGCTTGGCGCCCGCATGTAAGGGTCGATCAGGACGCCCTCAATTTTTATTAGTTGCATGAGTTCGTTTACTCCAGTTTACAGTATTCTGTAGGTAGAGCAAACCCAGCTTTAGAACCCAATCACAAGAAGTCTTGTCCCTTAGCCAACGATAACATGATAAGTAGAACCGCATGCGAGAAGTATGCCGGGAAAGGTATGAATACCTACCTACATATATCCTACATATATCCATCTGCTATCACTCCTAATAATAGATACGTGCATCCGAGGTACTACCGCTGCATACTGTATAAATACATTTGCATAGGAATCACAGCCTCAATTAGAGGAAGTGATCGTCCGTCGTTGAGGCAGAAACGGGACTGCTGTTCAACCCAGGAAATCTGGGGTATGCCAAGCCTTGCACAAGACATACTCAAACCACGAAGAAATGAAGGGACACTGCTGACCTTATGAACATCAGCAGACTAGCAACACTATCGCCTCACACGTTGAGATGGCCTGACCGAAGTGACGAAAAAGAAGTCTTAATTTCGAGGTCAATTGTTGGAAGTATCTTTCGGAAAAGACTCGTAATATCCAGGTAAATCGGCCGACCTTACAGAAAGCCAATGTGCCACTCCATACAGAGTAGTTCTAAGTAATTACTTACTCAGTTGGTCATGTTGCGTACAGTCTCCCCTAGATGCACATGTGACTACCTAGTAGTTGTACGCATATCAAGAGAGAAGATGGGTAGGAAGAGGTACTGCTCAACTAGGTACTTATCTATGCGTAAACTTCAACAAATATGGCACAAAGCAAAGTATGCGTTCCGCCCCGATGATAAATACCTACCTCTTCAGTCGCCGTGAAAGTTGAAAATCTATTAAAAGGGATGTCTCAGCCGTCCGTAGCAGCCGCCACATGAAAGGGAAATAGGGGATGCGAGATACCTAGGTCGGACAATGCTATGCAGCACATTAATGAGGTAGGTATGGTGCTTGGCTGTGTTGCATACTCGATGGCCCACGAAAATTAGCCTCAAGCCAATGACGGGCCTGCACAAGCTTTCTGAAGAGACACGCTAAGGTCCTGAAACATGGCTTATCGCTGAATGGGGCCAGCCGGCAGTGCGACCCTACTTCCCCTGAAGTACCTACATAACCTACCTACAGAAGCCCTTCCGCCGCCCCACTAAAAGACGGCGTAGTGTTAAGAAACCCTCAGCAGCCACCGGGACTTTGTGATGTCTCACATACTCGAGAACCTTACGCAGACAAGGAAAGTAGAAAGTACTGTAGACAACCTTAGGTAATTCGTAATTCACTCACTACCTTATGTACCTTACATACCTTGCCTTCAGCTAAGCCCACAGAGCGTTCAATTCTCATCCTAGCTTACCTATTCGACGAGAGGCAAGTCCGCAACTCTACCCCCTTCCACCAGCCTCATTCTATGCATAGTATATTTTGTTCACTTTCCATTCGGATTTCCCAGAGTGCGGATTCAGTGTCGGTCCTGTTGAAATAGATGGGTCTGCATTGTTGCACCTAATATATCATTAGATTGCGAGAATAGCAAATGTGTATGAGTCTTATGAAGCCAGCTTGGTGACGATACTCTCTTAGACTGACATAGTTTAACAGGTCTACCTAGCGTAACGAGGCTACGGATTCAACCGCTAGCAAATAGATTTGCCATTTTTCGAACGGATTAATTGCGTACCTATTGATTTAAGCATGAGATCGTTAGATATTGGCCGTATCCCTATGCTATATCACACATAGACACACTAAAACCTCATACAGGTGGCGAATATTGTGCCTTTGTAGGACAACTTCGATAGTCAGTCGAAAGGTATGTAGGTACATTGTATATGTTCACGCTTCGATCTCCATATCCCAGTGTTCCCCGGTGACATCCATCCACATCCCTGAGCCTTATATTGATAGGTATAGGTACCTACCACCAGCAATACGATCCGACCAAGCGGCTTCCTAGCTGTAGATCACTATAGCATACAGCCACCGCGCTATGTATAGCATCATCACCAGGCTCTAACCAGGGAAGACCCGAGTGCCGCGTGGACGTTTAGAGGTTTAAAATAGGTAGCTACCTATAACCATTCTTTTGCTATCGTTCTCCGGGTTCATCGTACACTCATCCCTTCCATCTACCTACCAGTAGAAACATCCTGTCTGCCTGCCAAGCTTCTTTTCGATGTTTCATATTCTTCTTCTACCTGCGATGCAGGATCATGCCGTCTGCATCGTACGACGAACATTGAATGTACGAAACTATCTAGGAGTAGGATATATTATGTCAAATAGTCAATCAGAGCGTTTTGGTATTTTTCTCTTTTTTTTGTTTACGTATACAGAAGCTATGCTTATATATTGTCGTGCGTAAGCTAAGATTAATAACAATTCGGCTACCTAGTTTCTACTATGTACTCTTCTCGTAACCGGATGCCTGGACGTATTTAGGATGGAAATTCGGTAAGAGTATTCTCCATTAGAGTATCGTGACCGTACATCTATAACCAATCCTTTCGAGCTTTCTGCGCTCTTTGCCTACATGGTATTTATCAACTTCCACGAGCAATGGCTACGTTTGAGGCGTCGACCTACTCGAAGTCGAACTTGCCGATACCCAGTTACTAAATCTCCTTTAGACTTCCCAAGCGTAAACTCAGAGTTATTCAGCCTTCTATTCCCAGGCATCTAATTCACCTCGATATGATTTAGTTCATCGAGGAACAAAATCCCATATTGGTAATTCGACACTCTGAAAGCTGTTTAGTCATCGTAGACATCCCTGGAGAGTCTATTACCACTTTAGCTACGGCCTAGCTTAGTTAGTCGGTGTACCAGGCTATTCTAAGAATTATCGTCTGTATTTTTAAAATGTCTTCTTATGGATAGTTTCCTTGACTGACTACAGCATAGCCTCAGGCTCCTTAGCATTACTGCATAGTTGAAGGAGGGAGAGGCATATGTGAATTAAAGGTGACGGTGATGTACTAGAGAAGCCTACTTCGTAAAAAAGATGCCGCATAACTTTAGCCCCTTTCACATTTATATATGTCCATCGAGACGAGTATAAAGACTCATAATAATTTAAATCCCGCTACTGTAGCCATGTGTCACCAGCGTTCCAAAGCATCCAGGTGGTAGATCACTTCTATCATGCGTCTTTCTATTCATATCCATCGTCGACAGCGTCCGTAGAATACCATCCACACCCAAGCCCCTATTTCCCAGGAGCTACCAAAGTGACCCTCCGAACCCCGTGCGTAAATCAGACCATCACCGAAAGAAACTCGACCCAGCAATCATGCCCACCTCCGGACAATACTCGGCGATCTCAGCCATGTGCTCCCCCTGCCACCGCTGCGGCTGATGGAACCCCAGCGGCCTCAGCCCCTCGACCCAGATCGTCTCGACCGCGAAGCGCGCCGCGGCCTCCCGGTCGGGCAGGTTCACCCTGACGCCCAGCTCGCCCGCCAGCTCGGCGTCCTCGCCGAGCTCGCGCATGCGCGCCGCGAACCACTGGTCCTCGAACCGCCACTCGCGCGGGGCGTCCTCGGCGGTGCTGTCGGCGCCGAAGTCCCACTGTAACCGCTGGAGTCAGTAATTACTCTTTTGCGTAGTTCCACAGCTCTCGAAACATGCTCCCGAAACATAACCCCGAGACATTTCGGGAGCTCTCAAGTTACTAGAAAGGGAAGAGAATGACTCTAGGGGTAACTCACGCGCCCGAGCACGCGCAGCGCGAGCTCGCGGCTGCGCAGCGACAGCCCGCCGTTGAAGCCGCTGCCGAAGCGCGGGTCGATGGGCGCGCCCACGAGGTCGAAGGCGAGGAAGTCGTCCACGCGCGCCGGGGACCCCGCGCAGAGCACGCTGTCCGCCTGGAAGAGGAGGACCTTGGCGTAGGGGGCCAGGTCGGTCCAGAGGAAGGGGGCCGCTAGGAAGGTCGAGACCGAGGCGTGCGAGGTGAAGTGCGTGTCGGGCGGCAGGTGGCGGATCTCGATCTCCGAGGCCGTCACTGCGCGCGAGAGAGAGGCCGAGAGGAGGAGTATTTCCTCTGTTTGCGGCGAGGTGTAGAGTATTACGGGCCACGAGGGGCCGAGGACGGCGTGGAAATGTACTGGGATAAAGTCATTAGCTGAGAAGTGAGGCAAGTAATTTCTTCCTCGAAACAGGTCTAGATATATGGCTTTGTGTATAATCAAACTACCCAATATTTCCAGTTCTTAGAGAGAGGTTGAAGTGTTGATCTCCGTCACAGGCGAACATGTCTTAAAACTAAACTCGACCCACCAGCATACATTACTACTCACATATAACCGGGATTAGATTTCCTAGTGGCCTATCTTCGATGATCACTGCAACGCGGTCCGCGTGTTTCTTTACAGAGGGGGGTGCTGCAACCGGTACTCCATTCCCAGACCCGGACTCATCGGTATGTGGTGATCCATCTACCACGGCGCCATCCAACTCTACACGATCTGTCTCGGGATTGTCTGCTAGTGGAATTGTAGATGCAGTTGAATTCTAAAAAATACACATGCCATTAGTGTCTATATTTGTCATTGCGACTCGGTGCTGCTGGATGAACTAGGAATTTCAAGTAGAGGGACCGAAGAGCGGAATGGGTGACAGCGATATAACTGGTCATATTACCCCTGAGAACTGTATCCAACCTGTAACTGCCCATATCACGAGTAAAGCGCAAAACCACTTAACAACAACCCCACGAGTTGTCGAGCGATTCGACGAGGTTGATTGCATGGGTAGTAACGGTGCCGTCATAACTGTTAGTTGAAGCCGAGTACCCGGCTATTGATATGTAAGTTAACAAAACCAAGCTGCTTTCCACGCCGAAGGATTGTGGGAAAACATGGGCTGTGCAAGGTGATCCAGTGGACGGGAATCATACTGGGCAGATAAAGCAGCGCCAGGTAGAAAAGACATCGCACTCGTCTAGCTATCCAGTAGATCAGTCAGATAGAGAGGGGGGAAGTGGTGCAGGGGTTAATTAATCTATGTCTAACTGTTGGCAAGATGAACATTCACTTATCTAGGACTGCTTAGGGATCTTGTACGAAGGCAAATTTACGCCACCTATTCGATGCCACCAGTATCCCTTACTACAACTCGTCCCAGGACCTAAGTAGCACAACATTTCTGTCATCTTCAGGGCCAGGGGCTACAAAAGTCGCACAGTACGTTGCCTAAGTATGAAACCTTGGAACCGGTGGCGGGTAGGACGATTTACTTGCTCGCGTGGTAATTTTAGTAAGGCAAACCGTCCGAGCAACTGGGAACGTGGTCCCTTACATACAACAGCTCCCCGGCTAGACAGATGCCGCAAAGAATGATTGAACAGGAAGAGCTTGACGACTAATGGGTATCTGCTTAAAATTTCAAGCTCGCTGTGACGAGGATGCTACTGACCGCACTCCTCGCCCTCTAGTTCTAACTCGATTAGGATACTAACTACTGTGTTACTTGTAGGTGTCTTCATATGTCAATACTAGGCGATAACCCACATGGTGCCATTCAAAATTTACATGTCTTACAAAGTCCACTCGTGTACATCGTCATCCGGACCGATGAAGGGTTCATCGATTCGCTTGATTGCGTAGTCGCTACACAAGATACTACAGGGGCTCAATGGTTAGTGAAATTCTTCAAAAGAGACTGAGGCACTCTCCAGTAAATATCACGGTAATAGCCGGGATGGGAAAGGACTCACCACGCAGAGGCCACAAGAGCATCGAGCTCTGCGACCATAGAATCTTTCTGTGCACCACTAACGAGACCTTTGCTGATCGAGACCTGACACTCTTTAATGCGGCGGCTTTTACTCACACCGACCTGCTCGAGAACCTTTCGACCCAGACAATCCGAATGGAATGCATGCTGGCAAGGGAAGACAAAGAACTGCCGGCTGAGAAGAGGTAGACCGCATACATAACACTTCTCACCAGGTTCAACGATGGCATACCGGTGATCGAGGGCCGCAATATCTACTTTGATATTGGCTGCCGTCTGCGAACTCTCATCCATCTCCTTCTTCAAGGCATCGATATTATGCGAATAATCCTCCAAGGCAGTACATATCTCCTCTTTAAAGTCGTCGATCACTACGAAGTCTGGGAAAAAGGGTATCAAGTCTTCTATCTTTAGTAGGTCGCATCGCTTAAGAAACTCGATGGCCGTCTTGATCCCATTTGACTGTGATATCACCTTTCGCGCTACGGCTAGCCATAGCTTCTTCCTCAATGCTGGATTTGATGTGGGACGATCTGCAATAATGGATGCGTACTCAACCTCATTATGAGAAAGTGCAAGATCTACCGCTTGAACATATTGTCCCATGTTAGTGTAGATATGGACGCAAGATAGAGTTCGCTTATGCTGTATACACAAACGAAGTGCGAAGTCAGGATCAAAGTTGGGCTCATCGCCTTGCGATTGAAGATATGCAAGCAGCCCCGACTCAGCTTTAGATTCGTGCGAGGCGTATATAGAAACGAGGGTATTGTGTACAGCAGCATCTGTAGATTGGAGTTGGTTTATGACATATTGAAGATATCGAAGAGCTTGGTTTTGTGCGAGTTGCCCGTCGAAGTTTCGGTTGTAGTCTAGTAGTGCCGGGATAATCTTTCGAGGCTCCAGTCTCGCGTGCCGCATTAGAATTTCTATTAGTTCGTGGGCCGCATGTGTCATAAGTACGCTGCTATACCGGTAGAAGACGTCCGGGTCTGTCTGCTTCTTGAGCACGTTTAAAGCTTCCGTCCATCTTTCTCTTTGCACCCAGTACGAAAGCTCGTAGTTATAGTCGTTGATGGCATTTGCAAAGAATAGCAACTCTTCTTCTCGTGCGTGGCTACTAATGACATCGTATACCGTTTTACGGTCCAAGTCGGATTTATGCTTGTCGACAAAGCTGTGGAACTCTTCTCGGACTGCGTCGAGCTGTTGTCGGGATTGAGCAGTGTGACCATCCCCAGCTGCCTCTGCCTCTACTGCGATAGTGTCTTCCAGTGAATTAAGTTTAGCCATGAACACCTCTATTAGCCACGTAGCTATCATCATCCTCTGCATGATATGAGATTTCTTGTACGTCGTGAGTTTCGTAAGTAGGTATTTTCTCAAGGCATCAGTTTGGCCGTTGTCGATAAGTGATAGAGCAACATCTTCAA
The DNA here is from genome assembly GCA_038501195.1 of Nemania diffusa. Taxonomy (NCBI): domain Eukaryota; kingdom Fungi; phylum Ascomycota; class Sordariomycetes; order Xylariales; family Xylariaceae; genus Nemania; species Nemania diffusa. Next base: position 4,295,298 of record JBBPUQ010000003.1, read on the forward strand.
ACGGTTTACTGCTTTTACCATAAACACCAGCAGCTTCAATGAAAAGGCCTTTCTCGGCTAAATAATCCCCTGAAGCTGTCGCGACTGCATCTTTCTGTACAGCGGTTTGAGCATATTGCAGAGCAGTATCAAACTGCTGCCGCTGCAACATGATCTGCCAGATATCACGGTCTTCATCCCTCACTGCGATTTCGAATATGTCTTGGGAAGTAAACAACCAAAATGTGTTCTTCTGTTGGTCTATGTAGAGACCGAGGGCCCTCTGTCCCTGTTCGAGAATTATCTGGTCGTATACAAGGGAACCTGTAAGCCGATTTGTTGCTATAATACGGCCACCGACCAAACTAATCACATGCCATTGCGTCAAAACCGCTGCATCGATAAACTCGGTAGCGTTTTTCCGTTTTCCAGAAACATCAGCTGACAATATTTGGGACCTTGGAAGCATCTTTGCTTCGGAATAGACCTTGTTTCCTAAATCATTGCCACTAGAGGATGTGAGGAGCTTTCCATGATAAATGCCTTGAGCTGATAACCACGCAAAGGCTCGGTCTGGCACGTTGTCTTCGTACAAAGCAGAATCTGGCGGATCTGGGGATATGGCGAGGGCAGAAGGAGCAGTAGCCGAGCCCCTTGAAACCTCATGGATGGTGGGTTGTTCAGTATCGAATAATTTGGTGTAAATGGATCCGCTTCCTTCATGGCCACTCCGCCCAATACGGCCGACAAGGTGGAATAGTCTACTCTGTGTACTTATAACAATCCTCCTAGTATCGACCTTGCCGCCCATGTTGTCAACCCATAGTCCTGTTACGGGCCCATCAGGGAGTTTGTGTAGCGCCTTCAAGTACTTCTCTTCTTTGCGATAGAACTCTGCAGAGGGCTCGATGAAGGTTTCATAGATATTTCCATCCGAGGCGCCGATGAGAATCTCTCGCGTTGTAGAAGTCGGAAGAGAGGGGCTCCAAGCTACTGATTCGATGGAGACGCCGCGTAATCGGCTGAGCGGGCGTGGTTGGCGGGACTGAGTATGTAGATAGTAGTTCTCGCCAAGAGAGGTACATATTAGAAGATGTGAAGCGGTAGGATCGAGGAACATGCGCGAGATAACGCCTACTTCGGAGACGCGTTTAGGGAGATCGATATCTACATCAGCCGGCACGGGTCAGCGTCTCCTGAACAGCTCGTTGAAACAACCACCTCAAGTGCAGGCCTACCGTCTATGTCCTCGGGTTTGTTTAGGTCGATGCGGAGTATGCGCCCATTGGAGAGAGCCAGAACCAGGACATTGTTTGCCACCTGGGCAGCAACAAAGTCGGCGGCAATGGAGAATTGAAGCTGCACCGGCTCGATATCGAATATGGGTAAACCCTCGTCGCCAAGTTCATGGTGCACGCCGTTGGCGGCGCCAAAGCCCGTGTTCGCATCGAGCGCCATCTGATTATATATATCTTAGCATCATGGATTGTCGAGGAGCTTTAAAAAAGACCGCGCCGTTTGTGTTTGTATAGTTCGGAGCTGTCTAGGTAGATTGGGTAGGCTGGTGATTAAGAAGGGACAGGACCTCCTACCTATGTATGTATGTAGGTTTGTGGTCTATGTGAATATGCATATAACGAAGCAATTTCAACCTTACATCATCATGTACCTAGCGTGCAATAGTACATAGGTACATAAGGGTACCTACAAGACCATGACTTCGTGAAACCTTACAAACCAAAGCTGACTTGCAACTCGATCTTACAATTACAATTAACTTGTCCGTCAAAAAAAATAATCGAGTAAATGCGGTCAAAAAAATAAATATATTGATCAGTTCGAGGTGGAAAAAAGCCCGAATGAATTCAAGCAATTGGGTAAGAATGGACCACTTGCTTAATTCTGCTTGCATGACTAATCTATCAGGTAAATTGATCGATTTGGGTATATCCTGGTTATCGCTGTCTCTCCGTTACCCCTTGATTAATTAAAAAAAACTCAGTTCATTAAATTTGTAGACATTGGTATAATGTTGGCTGTTTTGGTCCGCTTCCACGTCACGAGCCATTGGTGCAAGATGCTGTATGTTCGGGTATTGATGGCTGTGATTGTGAATTTTGGTTTTCTGTTGTGTCTTCCGAGATTGTGGCGTTTGGGTATGATGGCTCGTCCGTAGTATTTTGGTGTAAGCCTGTGGTTGGTATTATTGCCTGTACATCGTCTTCTTCGCCTGTTTCCATTATAGTATCATCCGTTGTGGTATCTGCATACCCATCATAGTTTATATCATTACTCGAATGATCGACGTCAACATTTCTCAGCCACTCTTCTGTTGTGTGTCCACTGCTATGTTCGGTGTAACTAACTCGTGGACGCTCATCTCTCTCGTCGTTACCCGAATTTGAATGCTGAGCCATCTCGTGGGTAGTAGATGTGATATTGCCCTGGTCTTCATTTGTTGTTGGGTGGTTTGAATGGCTCGGGTCGGTCGAGGTTCCTTTTAGATTGGCTGGAGCGCGGGTGCGCTCTGAATTCGCCTGGAAGTCGTTTTCGCTGAATTCTATCCCACCCCCAAGCTCGCCTATAGGTGTCGTTGTCCAGCGAGTGTGGTGACCAGGCTTTCTCCCTGTCAGCACTCTGAGCTTCACTACAAATGTCTTTGCTCTTTGAGGATCTTGGGCAAGCGTCATCATCTCCTCCCCAACCATCTCGCATCCTAAACGAACGTCATCGGGGTTCCAGCCTTTGTATTTTGTGAGCAACCGCATACAGGTAGGCTCCATCCCATTTAAGCACGATAGTAGCCAGAATTTCCCTGTTGACCCATCCTGTGTCTTGAGTGGTATTGAGTATTCTGTCAAATTGACATCGACGTAGCCAGCATTGACTAATAATCTCGGTTCTAGGTGTCCAACTCCTCGTGAGCGGCCAGAGAGTATGGAGGCTTCTTGAAGATCCTGTGCTAATTTATAAAGCAACGATTCAGATTCAAAATAACCAAACAGGTCGTGCATTCCTTTCTTATCATCGAAGTCGAGTACTTCGATCCAACCACCAGGTTTCAGACACCTGAAAGCAGACCGATATATGGCCTCCCAGTCTGTAAATGCGCCGGTCATGTCACGGAGGTGGACTAGGTCGTAATAATCCGGTGGTCGTTCCCATTCTAGCTCGGCGTCATCGACTTCCCAGTAGACGTTTTGCGGTACTCGGCGTTCAAAGATATTAGATATGTCGGTTCCTGTGACCTCACATTCGGGATACATTTCAGCCATATCGATCGCCCATTCACCCACACCAGTGCCGACATCAAGAATTGATGTTGGGCATTCAAGAGGAACAGTTGTCAATTCTGCGTCGAACACCTTTAAATAGACTTGGTTGAGCAACTGGAGCCGCACTTGTTCGTCCTCATCGTTGGGCATGTAGTATGACCCGCAGTAGCGTCGTCCATTCTCAATAACGTAGTCCACATCTAAATCAGTTATTGACCGAGTTGAGTCTCTGCATCAAGTCAGTCGGTTGCGCATATAGGTTAGTTGCTAGATGGAAGTCTGCTGACGCTGTTTCTGCATCCTCCCACGATCGATCAACTGAGCGGTATGTGATGGAGATGGTGGGAAAGTGACTGGGCGTGTATATGGACGTGGTATCGAAGGGATTAGACCCGTATCCATCGTCGTGGTCTATGACGGGCCCGAGAACACTTCGCGTCCTCGTGCTGAGGTAGTCACTCGTGACATCGTCGGTGGTGGAGAGGTCGGTGTCTAATTCGGGCACTGCTGATTCGGAGACAGGACGGGTTGAGGTGCTGCGATCATCGGAGAACGAGTTGAACGAGTGAGTCGATTGCGGTGCCATGCTGGCCGTATGATGATGGCCCAGTTCTCGGGTACGACAAGACTGTACTACCGCTCGTTGATTTCTAGAGCAGCAACACTAGCCCGTATCCTTCCGATGCGCTAAAATACCGTCGTGTGTTGCTCTTCGTGCTAGCTCCCATGGCGGCCAGCACCCCGTCACCGTGTAGAAAGACAGCGAGACCCGTCGCTACCTGGAAGGCAGTTATCTTGGGAGGCGGAAATACTGATCGCGCTTCGAAGAATCCAGTCTGGGAGTAAGAGGCAGCGGAGGCTCTTCTCTTATCTCTCTATGTTTGAGGTAAAATGCGATACCTAGTGACAGATGCATCGATAGTGATGGTGGGCGGCGTCGTGTTCAAACGAAGGAGTGGTTACATAGATAGCATTCAGCTGCATGCTGACCATCGGTAGGGGCATGATGGCCCGGACCACTGATCTGGTGTCATCAGCGCCATACCGCGGTGCGCCTAGGGAGCAGCGAAGGAATGCTGCAAGCCCAGAGGGTAGCATCGCCTGATCACCCACCTGAGCCACGCAACCAGAGATAGTGGGTGACATGCAGCTAGGTAGACCAGCCTAGGTGTTTCGGGGTCCAATAGAAACCCTGTCTTTGATTTGTCGGCCCTGCAAAGAGAGCGTGCAGGTCAGGGTCCTAATGCTGCCTAGCTCTACTGCGTAACTTGGTCTCTGTTCGTGGTATAGCGAGCTCTTTGTACCTAGCCTCATAGCTGCGCGAAATGTACAGTAGATATTAAATGCTGTAGTTAGGATATATCTATTTCATTTCGGTATATACCAAGTACCTACCATATATTATGTACACGACGCCTAGCTATATAGATACGTCCTACCTTTAAACATGAATCTGAACGAAGTGCTGGGCATAACCGGGACTCTGGTGAAGGAGTTTGCTGTAGATATTGCAGTGAAACATGCTGACTTTCGATGACGAATGAGGAATAGACTAGACTTGCTTGAGACAAAAAATACTGAGCAAAGCTAGTACATAGCCATTTGATTGGACTACTACTGCAGGCATCTTTCGGCTAAGGTTCCTGGCTATCTGTGCATACAGAGTATGTAGGTATACCTACGTATAAGTCCCTGGCCTACCCATACAAGTATGTAAGAGTGATAGACTCTAGAGGGACATACTTGTAGGTAGGAGATAGGTATGTACCTACCGACCCGTATTAAACATTTATTCATACAAGAAGCTATTCAAAGTCACCTCTACGAGATACGAGACGCATTATACCTACTGCAAAGAGGTTGATGATTAGGTCACACAACCTTCTCCCCTGTCAAAAATGCACTAAGCCTTATTATTCATCTACCTGCTAACCTGAGGTACTATCTTGCATCGCCGGTAACCTGTCAAACGAAAGTACGGCAAGCAAGCAAGCCCCATACTTACTTACGTACAGGTTACTTATATGTAAGTACATGCGCTATTATTCTGTGTCATCAATTTTCTTTTTGTCAACCCTCTTATTCAGCTTCGAAACTGAATAGCGTTAGTGTTAGCGATTGGGTATCATTGTGCAACGACACCGCACTTATAATCAGGATTAGTTGTTATCACGAAGATATCCTATTTCTTCGCTTATTTCAGATCAGTTATACCTAGTATATGTTAATTATGACGAGGCCGTAAATCGGTTAAGTGTTCTGCTAAGGCGGCGCTGCAGCATTCACTGCAACAAACCGCAATTCAGCCACGTGGTCTCCAGGATTTAGCACCTTATGGGTCGTTAATATCAGTACCTACTTAGTTTAGAGCCCATAGGTACGCCCTATAACCCTGCACCATATAAATAGTACCTCCACGTATGTAGGACCTACGTATAAATAGTCAATTTGTCTATACATAAAAATACGCATACGGCGAGATACACCTGGCTGGGTGGGTTTTATACTACACTTTTGTCTCAAGGGTCATACTGTAGTGAATCTACTGCCTAGTTTAGCCGAGACCTACTTTGAAAGTGGCGTGTCGATGATGTCTGGACTGATGGTAGGTATTGACATTGTTTGTTACGCAGTACCGAATTAGATCGGCTTTGCTTCCCTTGTTAAATCATTGCTTTCTTGGTTATAACTTATACTCTCTTTCGCGGTATACTTATATAATCCTGCGTAACTGTCGCTGACAATAACAACTATAGACTATTCACTCCTAGAGTCCATTACTACCTATTTATCTAAGTTGTATGTAGATAAGAATCCTAGTACTTCATCAAAAACATTGACGATTTGTTCGATTGATCATCACATTTTACTACCAATCAGTCGACTTATAATATCGGTGTTGATACTACGTCAAGTGTCTAGAACAAGGCACCTTCTTGGGCTATCACTTAGGTAAATTCAATGTCTTTAAATAGTTGTCTAGTATGCTCAATTACTGCTATCTAGGTATGGCCTCGCGGGCCTATTACGTCGGGTATCTCGAATGTAGCATTTAGTAATACACGACGGAGACAGGCACAAATGCAACGTCAGGCTTCACAGAAGTATCCCCTGATGATACTTAGCCTGAGACTTTTCGCTTCTTAGTCGAGAACGGCTCGTCGCCGATTTCTTCTTTATCAGAATGCACCTCAGTTTCAATAACGATTGGGAAAGGACTGAGCACTTTGCTAATATCGCCCCACCATTCCTCCCCGAAGCGTTTATACCATTCAACGGTACTCTTGAGGCCTTCGGCAAAACTTGTCTTCTGTTCCCAGCCCAGTTGACGGAGTTTGGTGCCATCAACCGCGTATCGATGGTCGTTGAAAGGTCGGTCGTGTGTATACTTGATCCATCTGCTGAACTCTGCCGGATCATCGTGCACGATTCCCATTTCTTTGAGTAACATCCTGCACAGGTCAATGTTGGAAATCTCGTCATAGGATCCTACATTGTAGACCTGCCCAAGAGTGCCCTTGTGCAATATCGTATCAAATGCGTCGGCCGCATCACCTGCATAGAGGTATCTTCGCGTGGGGCTACCATCGCCATGCAAAACGGCCGGTCGTTGGCGATTCAGCAAGCAGGTAAACTTGGGAATAATTTCTATAACAACGCAGGTGAGTTTGCTAACCCCTAGAATAGTCTAGAATCTTGAATACATACTCTCGGGATACTGGTGGGGGCCATATACATTGTTACTTCTCACAATGATCACCGGGAGCTTGAAGCTCTTCATGTAGGAGTAAACAAGCATCTCAGCGGCGGCCTTGCTCGCAGCATAGGGATTCGTCGGGGCGAGGATACTAGTCTCCAACAGGTCATCATCGCCATCTTTCACTTCCCCATAAACCTCGTCAGTTGAGATATGGATGAAACGTTTAATTCCAACCTTCTTTGCGCTCTCTAGCATGACATGGGTGCCATATACATTGGTGTGTGTGAACCCATAGGAGTTGCCGAAGCTCAAGTCGACATGGGATTGAGCCGCAAAGTGAAATATAGTGTCAATATTATAACGTTCTATACAATCAAGAACCTCAGATGGGTTCGTGACATCTCCATGGTAAAAGGTGAAGTTCCGTTTGTCGTTCAGGATGCGCGTGTTGTTCAATGAGGCGCAATAGTCTAACTTATCAAAGGATACGATGTTGTAGGCTTGTGGATAAGTCAATGTAAGGTGTCGAACCAGCCAACAAGCACTAGAGGCATCATTAGTACAAGGTGCTAAAGCTCTTGGGTGAAACTCACATGAAGCCAGCACCACCCGTAATCATGATGTTTTTTACTTCAGGTAAGGGCTCGAATTTGGTAGACCCGGTTAGGATAGGTGCTTCTTTCCACACTCCATAGTCGTTGAAGAACCGACTTTGTTTTTTGCGGCCTGGTGGTGCTAGAAAATACAAAAGTCAACGAGGGCTAAGGACTTGGGAGGCTCTCTATGCTTACCCTGCACCCCATTAGTGCCGCTCGCGTGGGTCGAAGCTGTCATGGTAGGGAAGGCTTCGTCGCAAAGCAGCGCCCTAGTGAGTGGATGGACTAGGAGGGATCACCAGCGACTGGTATGTGGAGGGTAGGTAACGGAGCTTTAAGCAGACCAGCTACGCTGGCCAAAAGAACGTGGTGAGTGAAGATCCTCGTTTTGTACGTCAGGTTTGCTTGGCGGGATTCCCGGGAGACAGATGTACAAATGCCGATCATCCACTCACGTTACAGCGCGCAACGAGGGGAGACAAGACAATCTGACTGTTTAACGCTCCTCATAAATGCAGGGGTAGAGATGTTTATGGTAGCATTAGCCAGTATTTTATGCTGTTAGATCGCAAAATATGTCCCGGCGATAGGTAGTGTTAGACTATGTGGTTGTAGGTCAACGACGTGAGACGGATCAAGGACATCTCGACGCTTTACACGCAACGTAACGGCTTCGGCGGGGAGCCTCGCGAAGATTTATCGACTGATGGGCAACTACTCATGTAGATACCTAGGGTAGAGGGTAATCAACGAGTGACTGGTGTTTGTGTAGGTACGTACTTGAGTAAGTACTGCTGTCAGACGGCTTCGAGTAGTTAATCGGGAAGTTCTGAGGCCGTTGTATTGAGTCAAGATTAATTGGCAAATGAGAAGCTCGGCCGTTCACTACCTACATGTATTCACCCCCACCTATGGCCAACCACTGTAAGTTGGTTGGTACCTTAGGTACATATGTAGGTAGCAAGCAGGCACCTACCTCACCTACTTCCATATTTCTAAAGAAGTTCTCTCTTAGGTACTCTTAAAAAGAATATGTTCCACTGTAAGAGAATGCACAGCAATTGCTCACGGCATTTGGAAGCCCCACATGCCTACAATAGGCGAGAAGTACCTACCATGTAGGTAGCTGCTATTTTAGATACCGCCTCCATGACTCCGACACCTAGACTACATGTAGTAGTAAAACATCGAATGGTACACGGCGACGTACCTACATATGTAAGTTACACAGAGGGAGGTATCTCGGCAAATCGGCACTTGATAGAATTCATGCTTGCCATAGGTGTAAGCAGAGCATTACTGCGTACGTACGTTTCTAATACAACCAATGCAGTTGCCCTCTTACAGTAGGTACTTTTCTACTACATGTAGGTTGCCACTCCCGTCAGTATACGTTGAGGATTCTCCATCCACAAATTTCGCATCCCTACATGTACATAATGGCTACCTACCTACCTACTTAGTAGGTAAGCCCGACTGATCTCAAGACAACTACCTAGACGGTAATACACAATGCAACTTGAGCACATGCTAGACTTCCAAAGTTGTCATCGTGTTGTATATCAATGTCTAGCTATAAGGTATTGCTGAAACTATAATACTAGCAATACAATTATCGCTTGCATCTCGGTAGACAAATTATAGTAATACAGACCGAGGCAACTTGATAGACAGTAAAAGGGCCGGTCCTTCTATTCATCCATGTTCTGCAAAGGTACCTAGGTAGGTTCCCAAGTCTATGGTAACAATCTGGAAGTAGTATAGGTACCACCCATGCATGCTACAATAGTAAGTACTTTACACTGTTTCCCCTGCCAAGAATCGTAAATAGGGCTTAAGCTGAGATGCAGCCTCGATGGGGGTCCAAGTGTTGGATCTGCTGGATCTGTCAGTCTGGGTATCATATCACTTGATTGATAATATGTGTATCACAGCTGTTTTGATTTTTAGCATTGAGTTAATGTTTAAATACTACCTAGTATTAGGTACCTGTAAGCACTACGAAAAGGCGTCAGGTGCAATGTCTCATAAACCCCGACTAATTAGACTCACTGTGTTGCTTTACCACAAGTGCGAACACGCCATTTGTGTGGAAAGCCAGATGTCTACACAATAAAACTGTCTCGTTTATGGGGCCTGCATGCGACCTGAGTACATGCACGTCTACCTAATGTAGATCGATTTATAGAGGTTGGTCTCAAGTAATCATAGGTCTCCAACCAGGAGACAGGTACCGAGATAGGTACGCTATTGCTGTGCGCCACAGCCGCTCCGTCCCACATTAGGAAGTTGTAAGGGGCACTGGTCGGGAAACGTCGCGGGGAACCCCTGATGCCGCTACTACAGCACGCTAGATACACTACACTATAGCGTACCTAGCACCCTAGCTAGAGAGGCATGCCGTCATATGGGCTTTCGGAGATATGTGATCTTTGAACAACACACCAAAATAGGTACCTACATTCAAGTTCAGTTGGCCGACAGACCTCATCCCTTCATCCACCGGTACCTGCATTGTCTCCCAGCCCAGTCTCTCTTGGCATTCTAGCGTTACGCATCTCTCTCTTTACCTAATGCCTATCTAGGTTCAATGCAGTTTAAGTATACCCACTTAATATGTCCTATGCTCTGTTTGAGTATCTACAAGTAATGCCACAGCCCGCTGCTGTTGCTTATATAGCCTAGAACCCAGCACCCAGCTCTCGAACCTCCAACATCACGGCTCGATTTCAACGACCTCCGATGCTGCTTGCGGCCCAACATGACCTTCTCTCACAGTGATCATGGCCTAAGCTCTTCGGCCATATCCTCGCGGGCGAACAGCCGGTCGAGGAGTTATGACGGTACAGACAACGATCGGGGCTCCGCTCGCAATAAGGTTGAAGATGGTGATCCGAGGCGCCAGGACGAGGCTGAAGAGGCATTGTTGGAGAAAGCCATGCCCGAACACCATGTCCCAGAATCACCTTCACAAACTGGATTTGCTCGGACTTCCTTCTGGATTGTGGTGAACACGTTGGCTACTATCGGGATTGTATGCTCTGTTCTACTTCTTAATCGATCGGTATGAGGCCGCACATAGCTAACGCTCTGGGCTTCTACTCAGGTCTTTACCAACAAAGCCATCTTCTCCGATCCGTCGTTGAAACTGGCTCAATTGTCATTTGCGGCCTTCCACTTCTTTATGACCTGGCTGCTCCTATACACCCTCTCGCGACCTCGTTTTGCCTACTTCGTTCCACGGAGAACGACTATCCGGGAGGTTATCCCCTTGTCTATCGCCATGTCGCTCAACGTGATACTGCCGAACCTTTCACTGGCGTACTCTTCGATCACTTTTTACCAGGTTGCGCGCATCCTTCTCACACCTACCGTCGCCACCATGGATTTCTTCTTGTATCACACGACACTTCCTAAAAATGCCATTGCGGCACTTATCCCTGCTTGTGTAGGGGTTGGTGTCGTTTCATACTACGACTCGCTACCCACCGACGATGCTAATGTCAAAACTACTTCTAGCCTGGGCGTCATCTTCGCGTTCTCTGGTATATTCGCATCTTCGCTGTACACAGTATGGATCAAAAGCTATCAGCGAAAACTACAAATTTCAAGCATGCAGTTACTATTTAACCAAGCACCGGTTTCGGCATTTCTCTTGCTTTACGTAATCCCTTTCGTTGATACGTTTCCAACATGGTCTGAGGTTCCTGTCAATCGATGGCTTATGATTTTAATGGTAAGCCTATGCAATCACGCTGTTCAATGCAATAATTAACCACAACTAGTCTGGGATGTTTGCCGCATTGATCAATCTCTCGCAATTCTTCATCATTGGTCAAACGGGCCCAGTATCCAGTACGGTGGTGGGTCATTTGAAAACCTGCCTCATTGTTGCTCTCGGGTGGATTGTCTCTGGGAGGTCGGTTGGGGATAGATCCATTTTCGGTGTTTTCGTCGCGGTGGGCGGCATCATTTCGTACGTGATCTAATTATTTTCCTACGACTTTTCAAGTTTCATATTACTAATCTCATATTTGTAGGTACTCGGTTGTCATGCTTAGGCAAACAGCCCGGTCACCGAAATAGAAGCTTCAATGGGAGTAGTCTAGGTGATGTCCTATAGGAGTTTAGGTGTTCATACTGGTATCAGGGACACAAAGACAAAAGAAGGAAGGACTTTGCTCCGCTGCTAATTAGATTTATGGGAATTCAACCCTTTCAAGGTTTCATATGCCACAGCTGTTCACCACTGGAGCTGTCATGAAAAGTTGAAGACTTCATTGGTGGTTCGGTAGACATTCTGGCAGCCCAAGGCGTTATCGGTTACGTTGTGTCGAGCATGCGAGGCAAGCTCCAGCTCATAAGCTATTCGGTAGTGCGAGCTACAAATGATACCCATGTGTTTTGAAAACATGATTTTCCTCTTGACTTGTTGAAAGTCTAAATATGAAAATGGAAGATGGCTCCCAGTCGCGATTTTGTCGTTGCTTTCTGCCACACACCACGTTGCGATCACTCGGAAAAGTGGTGCACTTAAACAGAATTGCAATGCACTAGCCACAATTTATCTCAGCTGCGCCTCACATATAAGCAGCTATTAGTAAACTACGTACAGGTAGGTAGGTACATATGAGAGTCACCTGCCATGTAGGTACATAAGATAGATACTATAGTGGGCCTAGCGAGGCGCAAGCGCCGGAACAGCCTGAGCATGACGCAGCAAGACGGTACCTACTAGATGTACGTAAGGTAAGTAGGAGGTAGGTAGCACAGAGCTCACCTTGCTTAATTAATTGGGTACCTGTATCTTTCTAGGCTCCCAAGCCTCCGACATGAACATCATCACTCTCGGCGGCGCAACACTATTCTCAACTAGACTCCACGAGCTACAATAAAACATCTTCCATTCGCAGGAACTAGTTGTGGACATCCCCAACATAACCTTCTAATAAACTTCATTCATTCTGGCTTTATGAGCCGCTTAGCGCTACTCCCTCCCCTCCCCTCCCCCGCCTCTTCGTCCTCGGCCGTGTTGCAACCGCCGGCCAATTTATACTCTAAACTACGTTCCCGAGTTGTTCTAATTGATCCTACCTATCTATCTCCATATCCCGTATATCGTATTGTAGCGCGCGACAGTCGATCACAATGTGGAATGACGAAGAAGATAACAATCCCTACGGCACGAGCTTTGACCGTCGAGATTCTATAACATCTTCCTCCGCGAATCCAGCCTCCCCAAGCTCCCGCGATTGTAAGTGCTACTGGGTTATCTCCTGCCACCTTTGTCGGAGAAGGATAAGTCATGTGGGGATTGATTTCACCTTCTCGAGATGACTCTCTTAGCGAGGCTGGACCTAACTCGGAATTTCTAGACCAACAGCGCTTTGAGACCCCCAATACACCGTCCTCGACAAGCGAAGATGCAGCGCCCCCTCTAACATATGGGCGTCAGCCTAGCGACGTGGAGAGCGACGAGGAGTTTAATCCACCGTCTCCTCGCAGGAAACCTGGTGGCTATGATAGCCGGATCGAACAGATCCTCTACGAGAACCCGGAGCTTCCTGTCCTTATTACAGACGCTGGCAAGAGCATGGAAAGCGGTGGGAAATATATTGTTTATACCATACGCACTGGAGTACGCTTTCCTGCCTGCTCCGCGCTTGTCTGGCACTGACATGACTCTAGGATCTCGAGGTCCGGCGTCGCTACTCGGAATTTGCATCTTTACGTGATGCTCTGACCAAGCTGCATCCCACACTTGTCATTCCCCCCATCCCCGAGAAGCACACTATGGCAGATTACGCTGCAAACCCAACCAATGCAAAGCAAGATCAGCAAATTATAGATTTACGCAAGCGCATGCTTGCTGTCTTCTTAAACCGCTGTCGAAGAATGGATCAAGTGAGGGAGGACGGGATCTTATGGAGGTTTCTAGATCCCAATGTTAGTTGGGTACGTTATCATTCCATTCCCATCCCGCTTTTGAAGTGAAGGGCTAACGCTAACATCAACACAGAATGAGGTCCTTCATTCGCATCCTCTATCATCTATCCCCAAGTCCATTTTAAAAGCACCTCCCCTGGACACAGGAAATCCTACTCCGGCGCATGCTTATTTGCCAGTGCCCAGCTCCTCGGCAAAGCTGAAGAACACGGCAAATCCCTCTCCAAACCCAGCTTTTGAAAGCTCGGGTACAGTTGCATCCCAGGTGTTGCGTCGATTCCCTCCCGAGGCCCGAGAATTGTCTGAACACGACCTAGATCCCTACTTCATCGCTTTTGAATCATCTATAAAAGAGCTTGAGAATGCGTTGATGGGACCAATGGAAAAAGTGAATCGTCGTACTCTTAGTCATCTAAGCGCTCTAGCCACAGATCTTTCTGATTTAGGCGCTAAATTTAATGCTTTCGCACTATCAGAGCCTTCTGCATCGCTCGCAGCAGCTATTGAGCGGGTTGGCCAGGCCGCAGATTCCTCATATATAGCAACTGAGGAGCTCTCCAGTTCCCTCGGTGCTAATTTTGCCGAGCCAATGAGAGAAAATGCTCAGTTTGCTGGTGTTGTCCGAAGCGTTTTACGCTATCGGGTTCTAAAGAGAGTCCAGCAAGAGATGACCAATGACGATCTAGTGAAAAAGAAGGCACTTCTCGAACAGTTAGAAAGCAGCGAGGCTGAAGCAAGAAGGATCGAGCACTATCTTAGTAGTAGTCAGCAAATCGGAGGAACCCATCATGTTCAACCTCCAAGAAGATCATCTAGTATGAAGGAAACTTCGTCGCACTATAGGGAGGGCAGCGGCGAGGATACTGCTTCTATCGACTCCGATTTTCCTCCTAGTCATGGTGATATGTCTTCTGCGCCATCTGCAAGAGTGGGTGCTCCAGAGCGTCCAGTTGCTACCCCGACACACAGAAAGGTCGCTAGTGGGAACTCTATTACGAACAAGATCTTCGGACCAATCCGTCACGCGATTCAGGGCGTTGCCGACGTTGATCCTGAGAGAACGCGTCGTGACACTATTGGGAAGACGCGAGAGAGCATCGAACAACTTGAACAAGCCCAGGTAGCGGTAGCACAGGATGTGCGAGCCGCAAGTTCTAGCATCTTACAAGACTTGAAAAGGTTTCAGAACGAAAAAGAAGATGATTTGAAACGATATATGGTAAGGCCCTCTTTCACTATTTTGTATTGCGGGAACTAATCAGATACCGCGTAGCTTGCTTATGCCAAAAGCCAGATCGAATGGGCGAAGAAAAACAAGGAAACTTGGGAGGAAGCCAAGGCTGAGGTTGACAAAATCGACGAGGTTTAGAACGTGTCTAAACACGGGAGTTTCCATAGAAAAAGTCTTCGGAATAATAGGCATCTCGGAGGCGCCTGGCTTGCATCGCTCAATATCATTATGTAGACAGTCTGAGATGACCCAGTTTGGTTTGGCATGGATACCTAGGTTAATGAGATGAGCATGATATGGGTTGCCGAGTATACATTTTGATATGATAGCCGGTAAAACACCTATATTCGAGTGGAATTTAGTCTGCTCTTGAATTACGATCCTCGGTTTATGTGCATCTTTAATCGCGTGAAGCGTGATAATATTTTATACTTACATTTCTACAGACCAGCCGGCCCATTCTATCTCATTGAGCCCATCATATATTATATTTTTATTATATTTTCAATGTCCATGATACTCCCAGCTAGAAGGCCCACTTCCTTCGTTCATCTTTCTTCGTCCCAAGCTTCTCCGCGTCTCTTCGTTTAGTTTGTATTGCACGTCGACGATGCGAGACAGCCGGCACGTTTGACTTAGTACAGACACTGTGTCACGTTCTGCTTCGACCTCGTGAGCATCAACACGCAAACCACGACCCCGTAGAGCCCCAAGACCTCGGCGAAGATGAGGATCAACACCATGCCGATGTACAGGCGCGGCTGCTGCGTACTAGCGCGGACTGTCACCGTGGTAAAGATTAGGTCTAGTTGATATTTGCGGAGGGGGGTTGCGTATGTAGGATGGGAGGGGGTTTAAGGGGAGGGGAATAGGAGCATAAGATGAAGAAGCGTCAACGCACCGCCGGCGTCTCCTACGATGCCGATCGCGAACCCGGCCGCGAGCCCGCAGAGCCCGACGGAGATCCCGGCGCCGAGTTGCATGAAGCCCTGGTACAGCGGCATCTTCTCGTCGAGGTCGCCCTGGATTATCACGCTTGAGACCAGGCCGTAGATGGAGAGGATCTGCGCCATGATTGCGCATAGCCTATCACGGGGCGGGTGGTTAGTGGCCTGGTATAATTCTCCGTATTATGCGTATGCATTGCTATGTCGTGGGCAGCACCAACGGTGGTGAAATATATTGGGGATCGGAAGGAAGGGGTGTATATACGTGTTCTGCATCAGCCGCTCTGGCCGTATTATCCCCGAGGAGAAGATGGCTCCGGCGGACTTTGCCGTTCCGTAGGAAGCCCCGATCACGGTGAAGATGATGGAGGCGGCACAGCCCATCACGCCGAAGAACGACTGCTCCGTGGTGTTGTTGGGTTAGCCATGGGGGCGTGGCGCTCGCCGGCGGACTTCGGGATACGTACGGCATATGCGGGACTGTTCGGGAGAGGAAAAGTTAGCCGACGTCAGGGGAAGTATAGAGTGTATATTCTAGTGCGAGAGGAGGCGAGTGTTGGCCGAGCCGAGAGTTTCAAGGCTTACCAACGCGCATCAGTATACTGGTCCATTTTGAATCGCTTAGACCACCAATGTGAATTCCTGGTTTAATGCTAGATAGGCCGCAAATTCAAGGCAGCTAAGGTGTCACAAGCTGTATCTTTACCATGTAACGGTGGGAAGCTTGCAAGAAAGCTGGTTGTCATATGCTGCTTATAGGAAACTCCTCGCTGGTACTTATCTCTGTGACAATAGAGTAATTATGCGTCAGCCTAATTAAAGCTACACTGTACCCTTTCTTCTCTACTCGGTAAGCTTGTGGCTTTTCAGGCAGAAGAATAAGAGAACCGCTTATTGGTTCCGTGCCGCAAGTCCATGTCATAGGAGCACATATCCAATCTACAATATTTAAGAGATAGGTTCAGTCTCAACACGAGCAAATGCGAAATTAATATTTATATACAGCGTTTCGATAAGAAAGGAGGTAGTATGCAGAACTAGAAAAGGGCATGTTGCTCAACAATACCGAGTATAGTAATACTTTGACCCGGTCTCAGGCTTTTAGAAGTAAATCTCGAGAATGTTCGAGACCTTACTCATTCTAAGCATTACTCAATTGCTTTCTGTTGTGGTGGACGAGTCGGTAAGCGATGCTGATTGTTCGCAAATAGGTAGTTGCCTGAACGGCCTCGTGTAGGGTGGGCCATTACCACATTATCCGACATAACTTTTTTATTTCGTTTTATTTAAATCAAAAGATAGATTATAGGTCTGCTACATATATTATATCTCGCGCAAAAAATATTTTCGTACATTTATAGCTTTATATTTATTAACAGAAATAAAGTTGCTATATAAAGGCGTAAGTAGCTCTGCTTCTGTATAGTTCTAGCTGCTTAGCAGTTAAAGCGCGACTGCATACACAAGCCGTACAGCTATAATATAAGCTAATATTATACAAGTTACTGCTAATGGAGCAATAATTACAGTCGGTACGCTTTTAGTACAGCGATTTAAATTACACTTTTATATACTGACTTTGTTTTATTAACGTATATTTAGTCCGATAAAGTATTTTAACGTTAGTTCTGAATATAATTCGAGTTGTAATAGGTAATTGATTTTTCAAATCCGGGGTAAAAAAAGTTATGTCGGATAATGTGGTAATGGCCCACCGTCCTCGTGCTTCTGCGCAGGGCTTATTTGCCAAGGAATGCATCGGTTTAGAACGATGCTAATAAATCACCAGATCAAAACAGACGAACTCTGTTACATACTCTTTCGCGTTTACTAGGCACTACCTGCCCGCTTTCTAATACGCCTACGTTATTAAACAGCAGATGCTCACTAAAACTAATTGAAGCTTACATATATCCCCAAAATACGAAAGCGGCCGATAACGTTCCGCCATCTATCTAATACGATGAGTAGTCGCCTTGACGACAGGTCGAGCTGAATTATAGTTATGGCGGCGACTCCGTAGCATCTATGCGCACACAAAGAGGATCATGGTTCGCCAGCCTCAATCAAATCCAGTTAGCTTCTATCGAGAGCCGCGCTCTCGTGGGTAGGTAATCACTACCTACCAAGGAAAGCGGGGGTGTATGCGAAACGGAAAGACGCGAAGGATTGTTTCGGGAATCTGCGAATCACTTCATAGCCATCAGTATTGATACACCTCGCAGCCCGTTCTGAATTCAACCAGCCAGAGTCGCTTGACGTCTGCAGCCGATGGGGTCGAAAATCTTGCAGTATGGATTGGACAAGCAATGGGCTCGATGGGAATGTATCATTTATCTCGTCATATTCTCATTTCGCGAAATCACTTGCTAGTGACCCGAAGCCATTCAACCCAGCAACAGATCTGCCCGAGGCCAGGCTAAACAAAATCTCTGAATGGGGAGATGAGTCGCCTAAGGTGGTGGCGGGAGAAACGGCTACTGCACAACTAATTGCTCCTCGCCACCCCTGCGAGCTGCTTGCTGAGCATTGGGACGAGGTCTTCGACCGGTATCCTTGGGCGACACATTGGTTCCAATGCGAAATCCGCTCTGTATCAAGATCTTCAGCCTGTGCCCTATGTCGGCTGTTTGCCCGGGCGCCCATTGTGACCGAGGCGAACGAGTACGGTCCGAGTTCCTTCGGCGTGTATACGGTTAACTTGCTTGGCGAGCGGGAAAGGCTAGTAGCCGATAACTGTTCCCCTGAACATTACATCATGGGACTCACCGTCAGTGTGGGCGACCATCGACGACCTCTGAAACACTTGAAGGGGCTGTCGAGGAGGAATCATCGTCATGGCACCCAAGGCCTCATCGTGCCCGCAATCAAGCAAGGCGATGAGCATGAATATCGTTCACCTTATATGGCTCGTTTGATCGATCCTAAACAGGTCGATTTCGGTCTGCTTCGGCAATGGATCAACAAATGTCAAACTGACCACACTGACTGCCAGCCGCCCCCAAGGTCTATTGATCAACTAGGAGTCACTTTGATGGTTGTTGATTGCCAATCAAAATCTAAAGTCCCTCTGGCGCAAGGTGAGCGGTATCTAGCTCTCAGCTATCGATGGGGGGAGCCACCTGAGTGTGACGATCCATGGGCTGTATCCGCGGCGCCCCGGACTGTGCGAGATGCAATGGATCTCACTCTAAAGCTGGGGTTTCGGTACCTCTGGGTAGACCGTCACTGTATCGACCAGAACGACAAAGTAAAAAAGGCCAAGGATTTGACTATAATGGACCATATATACGAGAACGCAACCTTAACTATTGTTGCCATGGCCGGAAGCGACGATACTTATGGTCTCCCCGGACTTGGAACTCAGCCTGTAGTGTTGCGAAACGAGCCACCACAAGCGACTTTTGCAGGGCGTACGCTCGTGTTGCTAAACCCCGATATTTTGACTTCGGTGAAGGAATCGGAATGGGCGACTCGGGCTTGGACATTCCAAGAAGCATTACTGTCCAAGCGCTGTCTCCTATTCACGCCAGACCAGGTTTATTTCATATGTAGAACGACGTACTGGAGCGAACTTTTGCCCAACTTCCCAAATATCAGGCCACTGGGGGCAGGCAATGCAGTCACCGAGTATGACCCTTATTCAGGCTCAGACCCAGAGGTGACGCTTTCCAACCTCTTTTACTTCGAGAAGGGCGGTCTCGAGGGGGCATCGAGCGAGCTGGCCGGGTTCGAACACGACGTCAACATATATCTGAAAAGACTGATGGGAGATCAAAGCGACGGGCTGAATGCCTTCCGAGGCATCTTGAGTCGCTCGGTCTACTGGA
The DNA here is from genome assembly GCA_038501195.1 of Nemania diffusa. Taxonomy (NCBI): domain Eukaryota; kingdom Fungi; phylum Ascomycota; class Sordariomycetes; order Xylariales; family Xylariaceae; genus Nemania; species Nemania diffusa. The sequence goes on from JBBPUQ010000003.1 coordinate 4,314,802, forward strand.
GCTACTACGGCGTTCCGCTTATCACAAGAGCCGGTCGTGAACTGTCAAAAACAAGGAAACGCAAAGAGGCATGGCAAGTCCTGCCAGTTCTACCTGGAACGGTCAGCAACAGCGTCCGCATCCTCGCCGACAAGTATGCTAGAGACCGACGCATGGAAAAGATGATCGCGGCGGCGGCATCAGCGGCCCCGAAAAGGCGACAGCGGAAGACGATATTCGGCAGCACTTACTACGACTACTACACGTACGACTGCCTGCCTGGCGCCGGCGAGCCCTTCCACCCATCGCCCACGCTCGCCTTCCTCTACGGGTTGGGATGGAAAGTCGATCCTGGGACGACCTGCCATCGGCGACCGCCCATGCCCAGCTGGTCCTGGGTCAGCGTCTACGGGGGCGCCCTCTCCTTCCCCGCCAACCTAGACGGCGCAAAAGAGCTACCGACAGACGTGCTCACGATGCCGAGCAGCGACGTCAAGGTGTGGCTGCCGGCCGACAACGCGCAGCCACCAACGTGGGTAGAGTTCGACGAGAAGTTCCAGGACAGTAGTAGTAGTTCAAGCAAGTTAATGCCCGAGGCCAGCCCCCTAATCCGACTCCAGTCGCGCGTGGGCGACATAGCGCAGGTTGTCTTCCAGCCCCGGGCGGGCGACGGCGACTACGACCACTGTAAAGTATTCGTCTCCATCGCCGGGCTGGCCTCCGCCACGCCGCCGTACGAGATGCGCGTCGACTGCGTCGAGGAGCTGCCTCCCCACGCGCCCGGCGAGGAGGCGGCCTGGCGCGACCTGGGCTGGAAGTTCGCGCTGGCCAGCCGCGCGTCGATATACAACCCCGAGCCGGCGCGCAGACACATGTGGGCGGACTGGCAGCCCACCAACACGTTTCTCGTCGTCAGGCCGGTCGGGCGGCTCTGGAAGCGGGTTGGGCTTCTCGAGACCAGGGACGCGCTGTATCGGGATGTGGAGGGGGGGACGGTTGTGCTGGCTTAGGGCGCTATCTACGTGACTGTATCTACGGCTATTACACATGCGCTTGCTACGACGGCATTTTCCGTCATTCGACATGATCCCTAGGTGTCCCATATTTGATAGGTTTGTCAACCAGGCGGCGTAGAGAACATCTCCACAGCGTCGTGGAGCTCTAGTATACACTAGGTAGGTGTTTGAGTATAAGCTTAATATTTAGATAGGTAAATCTATCCCTTTAAGGGCCTCCTCGGCACAAGTGATTTAAATGATTTAAGTGTGGAATAACAGGGCCACTCACACGTTTATTTCCACTTAATAAACTTATTGTTTAGGCGTTCGTTATACAGCTGTAATATATTTATAAGTTTATTAAGTGGCCTTGTTATTCCACTTTTAAGTCAAAGTGAAAGGTAGCAAATAGACCTACCAACCTATTTCCGCTTTGAACTCGTCTACCTGGCGTCCTACTTTTCTCTGCGTAGACTCTCCGATCACACTTACTCATCCCATTGCGCAAGTTATCGCCATCTGCACCACCATTCGTCAGGCTTGCAGAGAATCGTCACTCGCTCGCCTGCCTCGGTCATCGTCGTTGACCCCACCCCCACCTACCCGACACCCGACACCTTATCCCGCAGGTGATAATACCGGGAGGGGTTTAAGAGGGAAACTAACGCCGCGAGCCGGCGTCTCTGGCGCGGAATGCACGAGTAAATAGGTAGCTAGTCAAAATCGAGCCTAGAGTTGACCACGACGACGACGAGTAGGATCTTACAGTTGTGGTGCATCCTGGTGTGGTTAGGTTCGATTCCTAACAGCGCTAAATGGTTTTCGCCTTTTAACTCATCTCTTACTACTTAGTAGCCCGCCCTACGGATGGGCAACAATGCGCTGATATAATTTGAAGCTGTTGGTCCCATTACGTACGCCCTGGGCGACCTAATGCTGACAGGGACCCGCGAGAAGAAATGCCTCCTGACTTTTGTAAGTAGGTATGCGTACACTACTGCGCCAACGTCATTGCCCGGCGGATCCCACGGCAGCCCCAGTGGTTCAGATGTTGGTATTTTTGGATGAACTTGGGTCTTTTTTTGTGACACTGGGAATTGATGCATTAAAATCGCCTCATCGTGGAGTAAAGTGCGGGCTATGAGAGGTAGCGCGAATAAGCGCTGATGGCGCATCGTACTACGGTAAGCAAAGGGTGCCTTGAGGCCTCCATGTTAATAGGACTACTACTGCCAACAATGTTTCTTAACCGCGCATCTGTGTTTCAGCAGATTATAATCTTATCTTATCATGTTTAATTGTTTGCTCATTGAATAACTTGTCGGATAATTTCCCCAAGTTACTTACATACATTATCTGAGTAAATAGTCCAAGACTATATTTAGTGTAGATGTTTGTTCTATATGTACAAGAGTATATCATTCTCTGATCCTAACTCGGATAACCCCAATTACCTAACGCGGATTCTTGATTGGATCAGCGGCCAATCGGGGACTTGACTGGCCGTTAGTGTTTCCGGAACGTGTGATCGCCGCAACCCCCGGTGCCTTTCGAAACGGCGCGCGTTGGGAGGAGAGAGCAATTGGCGGAGCCTGCCTGACACAAGGTAAGGCGTGTCAGGGGGGATGGCGCCAAGCCTCTGAAACGGGTGTCGGCACTTTTTCAAGGGACTTCTCGTGGGGGGGATCTGGAATCTATGTTCTGTGTCATTTACACCACGAATTATCTACCAATTTACTCATTCTAGAAACAGGTACCAATTATACTGAGACGCCACCTACGTATACAAGTATGTAGGGAACTACTGCGTATAACCTATACTAACTGCTTATCTCCGAGGATCACGGGAATCTTTATAGCGTTTGTACATATTTTTATCCCACATAGGCCGAGCACCTACACTAGTCAGTTACTTAATTAGTAAGTGTAGGTAGTTAGTGAGTGGCAAAGACTTATTCGGCATTCGACACTTACATACACGCACACTCGCACACTAGACTACTACAAACACAGGTATGTATTGAGTATTCCAGATACCTACCTAGGCATGTATGGCCCTTGATCCTCTTTATGCAGCATGCAAAAGGGAGATAGATGCCTGCGGCATCCGCTGCCCAGGGCTCCGCCCGGGTGAAGCGCGCGAGTTGAAGGGAAAGTGAAAGAAGAAATTGCTACTACTAAAATAGTAAGGGGGACAACGTGGACGGCCGCGCGTCCGGTTCCGACTCGGTGTGCAACATAGCCTTATTGGTCCTCATCGCTGCATCGCATGCTGCCCCAATCCCTGTCTTGGCCTCGCCTGCTTTGGGAACAGCATGATTACGTGGTGCCTGCTGCCCTTCGCTTTTCCCTCGCCTTTTTTTTCTTCCTTTTACTGTAAGTAGGTAGGAGACAGGTCTGTTTGTAGGCCCTACCTAGGGCATGTATGGATGTATGGAGTGTATGGATGTAGGTACATACCTACATACGCATACCTGCCAACTCCTGTTGCGAGTCGCCTGACAAAAACCAAACCGATGGTGGCTCAGATTGTCAAGTCACGTCTCGTCCTAGAATGCTTGTTAGTGAGCCTGGCTCAGCTAGCGTTTCCGGTTTTAACTACTCGGACTCAGCCTCCAGCATAAGACAAAAAGAGCACGTTGCTGCCGAGAAAGCCTTAAAGTAGTATGCTTGCTGTTTGATTATATTTTTTTGTTGTTCTCTTCTTTTCTAGGTTGCATTGAACGCTTTTGAGGCTCTGACTAGCATTATCATTATTATTCCTTTCCCCATATCTCATCTCATCTATCCTATCCTCCCTTCTCATATTGACTCGCTACTGTTCACTACCTATCCGTGATAGTGTATACCCACTGCAACGCCGCGCAAGGGTTACGAATCAGTTCCACTACTTTGGTTGAGTTCCCACCAGGGTCTCTCTCTTGGCTTGGCTTGGCTTGGCTCTGTTTTGCTGCACTTGGACTTGTATCACCAGAAAAAAGAAAATAACATATTAGAGCATCTGCGAGTCTGTTATAGAGACTGCTTTATTTTTCCTTTTATGTTCGCGTTATAGAAGCAGACTTTGCTGTGTTTTGGATCTTATTGCACCCGGTGTTGCAACCCGACGACACGGTAACAAACGCGCCGACTCCCAACGAATTCTACCGAAATCAGATATAGGTATCCGACAAAATGCGGACCGGAGAGCTGTGCGCCTTGGTAGCAGGCTTGGCCTACGTACCAGTAACACATGCACGTAATATACCGGGTAGCATCGACGAAACGCAACCCAAGTTCATCAGTTTGTCTACACAGAGGAGAGCCGTCTCGAATCCAGTGCAACGGGATCGGTTACGACGACGAGCTAGTACGGTCGAGGCCTCTTTAGACAACGAGGTTCGTCGCACCCCCAAGAGTCTTGATAGGCTTACCCACGACTGACAAACTGGCTATCTAGGAGACACTTTATTTCGTAAATGCTACGATAGGCACACCCGCGCAGTCTCTGCGCTTGCATCTCGACACCGGCAGCAGTGACCTTTGGGTAAATACGCCCTCCTCAGCCCTCTGCACGCAAACGGCAGAGCCGTGTGCATATGCTGGATCATATTCAGCAAATGACTCTTCTACCTATGAGTATGTCGGAAGTTGGTTCAACATCTCGTATGTCGATGGATCAGGGGCTAGTGGAGATTATGTCACAGACACTATCACAATCGGAGGCACGGTGCTCGACAAGTTACAATTCGGCATTGGCTACACGAGCTCATCATCGCAAGGCATTCTTGGCATTGGCTACAAGGCCAACGAGGTGCAGGTGGGAAGGGCTGGAAAGGCCGCATACGACAACCTACCCGCGGCCATGGTAACGGCGGGCCAGATCTCTAGGAACGCGTACAGTCTTTGGCTCAATGACCTCGACGCCAACACCGGCAGCATCTTATTCGGAGGAGTCGACACGGAGCAGTACTCGGGGGATCTGCAGACGCTTCCCATCCAGGCGAACGGAGGCACCTATGCTGAGTTCCTGATCACACTGACCTCGCTCAAGCTCGGGAGCCTGACGATTGCCGACGACCAGGCCCTCGCCGTGCTGCTCGACTCGGGCTCGTCGCTCACGTACCTCCCCGACGACATGGTCGAGACCCTCTACGAGCAGGTGGAGGCGCAGTACGACTCGAGCTCCGGCGCCGCCTACGTGCCCTGCTCGCTGGAGAGCAACACGACGACGCTCGACTTCACGTTCTCGTCGCCGACGATATCGGTGGCCATGAACGAGCTCGTGCTGGACCTCGTGTCGTCGAACGGGCAGCGGCCCAAGTTCTCGGACGGCACGACGGCCTGCCTGTTCGGCGTCGCGCCCGCGGGCTCGAGCACCGTCGTCCTCGGCGACACGTTCCTGCGCTCCGCCTACGTCGTCTACGACATCGCCAACAACGCCATCTCGCTCGCCCAGACCAAGTTCAACGCCACCAAGTCCGCCATCTCCGCCATCCCCACCGGCAGCTCCCTACCCGGCGCCACCACCGTTTCGAACTCGGTCGCCGCCACGAGCGGCGTCGTCCGCGGAAGTGGCAGCAGCAGCAGTGGAACCGCGAACGCTGGCGACACCGATAGCGGTGCTGCGCCGACGGCAGTGCTGGCGTCTACTTACATGCTCACGCTCTTGTCTGTGGGAGCCACGATCTACACTACGCTTTATCTTTAGCGCGGCCTAAAGCTTGAGTTTTAGCGAAAATCATTTAGTTTTGCATTTCTAGCACTCGCATATTTCATATCATTGTTAGTCTATTGTGTTACACAGCGCCCATTTTTTTTGGAATCAGCATCGCGGGGCGTTTGGGATAAGGGGGTCACTATACCATGCTTTTTCCTATGTTAGGCATATAACATGCACACTTCGTACAAACACATATACACACCCCATCCAAAGGGCGGCAATCGCCAAGACCGCGCGACGCAGAGCAAGTTCAACCAGATCTTGTGCGCGCACGGTCGGGTCGGGGCTCGATTAGGAAAAAGCAGCGCGGAAGCGGAAAGCGGGAGACAGGAACCAAGACAGCGACGGCGGACGACGTCGTCGCCAAGCTAGATCTAGATACACACTCGCGTATATAACATGCCACCTATGTATGTATACCTAGAAACCGATCTTTCATCAAATAGATACCCACTCATCATATCGATCCATCTGGCTTCTAAGCGATTTAGCTTCGCGATTACCTTGTTCTGCCCACAGCAACATGCCACTTTATCTCGCGAACATCTACCCATACGTACGTACATACAGCATATGTGCGTACAGTACAGTAGTAGTAGTAGGCCATTTGGAATGCGGCCAGCCTCGACCCCCGCTCCCCCCGTGCGCGAAGATCAGCACACTAAGTAAGTCGAACAACTCGCGCCCGGGCCGGGGTCGTGAAAAGTGGCGGGGTCTGGGCGTGCGCTGATGCCACGCGTCTCCTGACGTAGCCAAGGGAGGAGAGAGAGTATGGGTAGGTTCTCACTTTTATGTATGTGCTCAAATGATTTCGGCAAGATAGACGGATCTCCCCTGCATGCCCTGTTGTGAGACGAGCTTGATAGATGCCGAAACGGGTAGGCGTAGGTAGGTGAGAGAAGGTCATGGCCTAACCTGGGTATCACGGGAGACGAGAGCACTGAAGAGACAAATGACCGAACGAGACAACTGGTGAGAAGCGACTTTATAATGTAGCACTTCGAGAATGCAGCTCCTTGGACTCCGACACGATGCATAGGTAGTAGGTAAGTAGTGTAGCAAGATAAACCCCATCATAACGATATTCCCATCCCCATCCGCCGTCTAACAAAAGCCCCTATTCGTTATACTTGACTTGAACTTCACTTTTCCCTCTAGCCAGACTAATACTCGAAGTCGTCGTCCACCGACGGCCCCTTCGTGACGCTCTCCTGCTTCCTGTACATCTCGGCGACCTGCCGGCTGCTCGTGGCCTCGTCGGGCTTCTTGTCGTCCCGGATCTTGATGAAGCGGGGGAACCGCAGGCTGATGCCCTTGTCGCCCGACGGGTCGACGCCCTCCTTGCAGCCCGCCTTGTACCGCGGGCTCAGTGTGAGATCCGCCGTCTTGACCTCCCAGACGTACCGCGGCTCGAACCAGACGTCGGGCTGGTGCTGGCCGCCGGCCGAGTGCGAGTAGAACGGCTTCGGGCGGTCGATAACGATCTCTGACAACTGCTTGTGCAGGTCCTCCAGCACCTGCTCGGAAAAGCCGGTGCCGATGTTGCAGATCGTTTCGTAGGTGTCAGATGCGGCGTTGTAGCACGCTAGAAGGAAAGCACCATAGACGGAGGTACGTTTGCCTTTGCCGTGGTAGGCACCCAAGACAACTAGATCGAGGGAATCGCCCACCCCAGATAGGTAGTCCTTCTTGATCTATGGCCTGTTAGCGAAGAGTCTACCTTGGTGATTTGGACTTCCTTACCTTGAGCCAGTTGCGACTGCGTTTACTGGGCTCGTATCCGCTCTCCGACCCATCCAACATCTTCACCATTAGACCTTCGCAGGAAGCTTTCATACTTTCGTCCAGGAATACTTGGATCTCCTCAAGTTCTTGGCCATTCATGTGAGTAGCAAAGGCAAATTCACCCTCAACGGGGTTGAAGGATTTATGTAGTAGCTCACGACGCTCTCGGAGCGATTTCTCAACTACAGCCTCGCCATTGAAGAACAAAAGGTCGAAAGCAAAGACGCAAACCTTGACTTTGACATCTTCTACTTTAACGTCCTTCTTTTTTCTCGTCTGGAGCTGCTGGAAGGGCAAGACTTTCTTCTCCGTGACATCCCAAGCCACTGTCTCACAGTCTAGGACGAAACTCTTGGTCCCCTCCTTGATCCAAGTATCGAGTCTGGCAAGGATATCGGGATACTTCTTTGATAGATCCTCGGAATTCCTAGAGAAAATAGAAGCGACACCTTTGGCGGCCTCATTCGTAGCACTGGGCAAAGCTTCGATGTAATCATCAGAGCGTTCCTTAGCAACATAGTGGATTTGGGCTCGCTCTCCATCATACTTGTATTCGCAAGTGAAGGTCTGGTTCTCAAAGCGATCTAATACTTCAGTGATGGCTTTAGTCGGTTTGGCAAGCATAGGTTTTAAGGGGACACCTGGGCGAAGTTTGCAGCTTTCCTTCAAGTTCATAATACCGTCCTTGACCATCGCCGGTATTATGACATTCCAGCTTGGCAGCTCACTAGACAAGTCAGCAGAGGGGTCTCTAAATTGGGGGAACCGTAAACTGTGACATACCTGTAGACTGATTTTAGAAGGGCCTCCGCCTCTTCCATTTGAGTTGCAGTTGGAACCTTGCCCTTTTGCTCCATTTCATGAGATAGCACTGCCTGTGCAATCGCGACAAGAACAGTCCTCTCCGCCAAGCCAAGCCGTAGCTTTCCTTCAAGGAACCGGACGAGGTATTTGGCCTCGCTAGGCCCTCCCTTGTCTTGAGAAATATCAACTCGGCCAGTCGAATGAGCATCAGCAGCCGAAAGCATTTTCTTGATCAAATCGACCTTCCTCCCTTGGGCTCCATTACCAGTCACAGTGGCAACATCCATCAGGCCTTTGTGAACCCCGCTTATGGTGAGTGGTTTGGGTTTGAACATGGTCGGTTGAGTCGATCGACTCTTAACAGCAACAAGTCCAAGGTCGCCAATTTCCTTTTGATCCGCCTTGATGACTTGTAAACTGCGCCCCGTTGTCTCGCCGATAGCCTTCATAATCAGAGACTCTCCAATACCCAGCTCAATACCAGCATAATCTGGCGCAAGTTTGTTTATCATCAAAAGAACAGTGGAAAGGAAGTCTTCGGGTGTGAGCCGAAGGACCTGTCGGAGAAAGAGGGCACAATGCTCCTTGATAATCAATCGTTTAGTAGTAAGTTCGATGAGCGAGAAAGTTGTACAAAGAGCTGCGTAAGGGACAGGCGTGCCAGCCTTCCAGTCGGGATAAGGATCCTTGGTCTGAGTTGTTAGTTTCGTCTGTATCTTTTCACGAGCTTTAGCGGCAACCTCGGGGCTCTCGTCCGAATCCTCGTCTTCTTTCTCCACTTCTGATGCGGACTCAGAAGCTGCCTCTTCTTCAGCGTCTTCATCTTCCTTCACTTTCGGGCCTGGCTTTTTCTTCGACGTTGAGGAAGTTGCGGAGGATTTCTTGGAAGTCTCCTTGGTAGTTGAGGTACTCTTTTTCTTGGGTTTTACTGGTTCGGCATCAGGAATAACTTCGTCCTCATCCTCCTCGTCCTCAACTCGTCTCCGAGTTCTTCTCTGGCGCTTTGTGACAGGTGCTTCTTCTTCTTCTTCGAGATCCTCCTCCGGTTCCTCTACTTTAACCTTGGTCGGAGACGACTTCACCGTAGGTTCGGGGGACTGGCTGGACCGCGATCGCTTTTTCGTCACTGCATGAGAATGCGTCAGCCATAGTTCGACATCCAATGAGCGAACAGGCTAGGTGGTAATACCCTTTTTGGGGCTGGCATTCTCTTTACCGTCAGGGTCGGCCTTTATTACCCTCGAGGATGCCTCTGGCTCTTCTTTCGGCTTTCTGGTTGATTTTGTAGCGAAAGAGAGTTTAGACTGCTGGGTCGGTGCGGGCTTCGAGCCATTGGGCTGGCCAAAGAACTTCCTGTGCCATCATTACTTGTAAGTACATGAACATCTCTCTCTATCTGAAAACACCTGGGGATAAATGGAAAGAGGCCAAAACAGACCCTAAGGTAGTCTGGGATGGTCTCACATACCCCAAGGAGCTTTGCTTCGGCGGCATCATGAATAACCGACGGGGCGCAGTTGTCGCGAGGGTGAAGAAGAGACGACGGGCCGCCACAATGGGCAGTATTTCCTACTAATATATCCTCAAGAAAAATCAATTGTGTGAAAATATGTCGTGCCCGAGCACGTCGCACGTCGCGTGTTGGAGTATTTATTGTTCTAGCGGGGAAATGCAACTGTGTTACATGGAGCAGGCAACAGCTGGGTGCCTACATAGGTATGAAGATTGGATGATGCTGCTGAAGTTCTGGTGCGACGCGTGCCTGGACATTGACCCTAGCTAGCCGCGTTAATTGACGAGTGACGCGAACAAGTTCTCCGATGCCCCGCAGTAGATCTATCTACATGTGGGTACCTATTCTATTTGGTCATAGTGTCGTAGCTAGAGCCCCACATATAAAAGCATCTGGTCAGGTACGTAGCCTTTCCCAAAATAGGCCTTTTAAGGTAGCACCTATATGTATATAATACTCGATCTATCGATAACTCGAAGCTAGCAGATGTCAACATGTCAACTCATCTTCAAGGAATTCTCAACGTAAATAGTCAACTTATAGCATGTCATGTCCTACTATTTATTACTCGGAGAAAAATCAAAAGACCCTTTTTTTCTTCACTATTGTCTATCAGTTTAAGTTCCGACACTCGCATTATGGTGAGCAATATCGCAATATCAATATCAGTGTAAAAATATGAGAGGACTCGGGTATAAATCTAGTCGCCAGCTTATGAAGCTCTGGCAGGGCCAGCATATCACCCCACAAGCCCTCACGCCCATATCGACAGCCCAGTGGCGTCGATACAGCTCTACCACCTCCAATGTCTCACCGCCAGGTACTACAGGGGTAGACATTGAGGCCATCAGGGCCGAAATGCTAGCTCGCAAGCCACAGATTCACTCAGATACCATGTTCCCTACTAACTCGGACCTCTTAAATACGGCACTATCTGAGTTCCTCCCCAAGCTCCTCCCCGATGAGGGCTCCGCAGAGCCGGACCCCTCTCAGTACAATCTGTATAGAGACTTAAATAACCACGAGCATCCTACTATCCCACCAGCTCATCACCTCGTGTATTTCCCGCTCTGTCTGCGCGGCTCGGATCTCTGCCCGGATGGCACGGACCCCTATCATAGCCCACTCGATACACCCTTTACGCGCCGGATGTGGGCCGGGGGGTCGATTCAAGGCCTCTCAAACATGATCCTGGATGAGAAACCTGCCGTGTGCATTGAGAGCATCGTGGACGTGAATGTGCGGGGTCCCGCCGGTGCTGAGAAGATCTTTGTCGAAGTATTGAGGGAGTATATAAATCGGGGGTCGAGGTCTTACAGTGATCTGGCTGACCTGCGCTCCGCGTCTATTGGTTCCGTCGTGCGAGGCCAGCGCGGATTTGGCATCAAAGGGATCACAGAACGTAGGACTCTAGTTTTTATGCGAGAATTGAACAATGAAGAGAAGAGGACGAACTTGGAGCAAGAACAGAGGACTGTCAAGGGTAAGTAGGCTCTCATCGACCACTCCCCTATATCCTATATCCTATATCACTTCATGTTTCTTTCTTATATAAGCTGCTACCTTTGCATGACGTCGGGAAATTATGTAAATCTTCCTATACTTGCTTGTCCAACGTTAATTAATAATCACCAACAGCACTGAGAAAGCCCGATTATTCAGTTGAGCTGACGCCAACTCCCACTCTACTATTCCGCTACAGCGCGCTCTCCTACAACGCGCATCGCATCCACCTGGACCGTTCATATTGCCGCGAGGTAGAAGGATACCGGGACCTCTTAGTCCATGGCCCGTTGTCTCTCACATTAATGCTGTCCGTTCTCCAATCGCGGCTGTCCCAGGAGGAATACCCCGAGTTCATTGAAGACATCAATTACCGCCATCTCGCACCGCTCTATTCTGGGCAGCCGATGCGCATATGTATTGCGCGGCTGAACCCCCAAGCTACCAAGAAAGGGGAAGAAAACGGTAGCGATAGGGCGGCGGAAACGAGGAAACGGAGGGACCTAAAGGTAAAGAATAAGTGGGATGTCTGGGTTGAGAACCAGGACGGCAGTCTATGTGTTAAAGGCACGGCCGCAACAGTGAAGTACCAAAAACCGCGAAGGTAGTGAGCAGGCTATCGCCACGGTAAAATAATACACAAGTGAGAGCAATGGAAGAAGCACAGAGAGAAGGGGGTGGCCGAAGATGCCAACGAGCATTGCGACGGCGGGAACGCATACCTGGATATACCAACGGTGACTCGTATGTTCATGTAGATACTTTTCCGGTTAAATTCCTCTGTAGTTCATGCAATGGGGTAGGGTTATGAAAACGATGGACTGCATATGTAGCTGGCGTTCCCCTGTGAAACATAATTAGATGAGCCTGGTCAAAACCTATTATATTTGGCTGCTGGGTATCACATATCTCCTAATAGAGGTCCCAATACAAAAACCGCCCAATGACTCCGTAGTTTACCTCCTGTCCTTCCCGTTTTCATGTATCCTTTATGTACAAGCATCGTAATGCACAGAAACAAAACAGCAACAAATATATCTATACACGCAAAATACAAGATAGAGTATTTCCTATCCAATTACCCTATGTAAGTCGGCAGTTCGAGGAACTAGCTTGTAAGCAATTGTCAAGCCAATGTCTCTTCCTCAATCATATAGGTTTTCCGAGGCGGATACGAAGCTTGGAACATAGACAGACCCTCGAACCCCGTTATTGAGATAGGGCTGGATGTCTCATGAGGGGACATGTCTCCAACCGATGTCATTACGCCAAGCTCGAATACTGCCCTCTTTCCTTTATCCTGTTGTGTTGGCATGGGTGCAAGCCATGGAGGCAGGCTATCGTCATCCCAGGCTTCCAGATATTCGCTTTCTAGTCTGAGACCCTGGTTTATAGGATTATCTCTGTTTCTCTCGAGGATTTCCTTGACCTTTTCAGTCTCCGAATCCAATTGTCTATGAAGCCCTGTTAACACGCCATCTAGACGGTTCTCGGTCGATTTAGTGAGTCTATCATATGCCTTGATGGTAGGCCGCCTTTGCATTTTCATCAAAAGCCGCTTTTCCTTGCTGACCGCATAGTCGCGATCAGTATCAGATATAGGGAACGATATGAGTTGGTGGTTGTAAGCTAGTGCTTCGACGAGCTTGCCAAACTGGTGGTGGTCGAAGTCGTTATGTTGAATGTCGAACATAGCTAAGCCTTTGTTGGCCATAATGATTCGACATAACTCTGATAAATCCTCTGCGGCACCCATATTGTGATTTCGCAACCGAAGTTGGTGAAGAGATGTGTTGTCTTTGAGCCCGCTTAATGCACCAGAAAGACCCCAGCCAAGTTGCCCGTCTTCGAGCTTCCCACTGTATCCAGATAGGTCCAAGAACTTCAACGTATCGTTAGCCCTCAGGAAATTCGACAACAGATCAGAGGTATGGGAGGTAACGCGGCCAGGCGGACCCGTCCCTACCATACTTAGAAATTTGATCGTTTTGTTTTGTGACAGAGCTGATAAAAGTCTGTTGAAATTCGACTCCTGCTGGAACTGTATCATATCCAAGTGGAGCTTAGTAGGGGCCTCGTTTCCGTGGATCAAATCTATCCAGTCTGTTGACCCAGTTTCGAGCGGGTTTCCGTTAAGAAGAAGGTGTATATCTCGGCCGGTGCCCATTCGACAGAATATTCCAGTAGCTAGCTCTCCAGTGAGACCGCAGCTATTCAAGGAGAGACGGCGCAGCCCGTTAGACTCATCAAGCTCTAAATACTTCATGATCCCACAGAGCGTCTCAAAGTTTAGCTTTAGCCAATGTTAGCACTTGTTTATAACGCACAATTTACGATGCATACCTTCCAACCCGAGAGATCTAGGTCTTCTAGGCGCCATGCTCCGAATGATGCTGAGCTACTCCAGGGTCTGAAAAGAGGCCCATCCAATTCTCCTCTGATGGTATATGCCAGATTTAAGCGCCTTAACCTGCTTAATTCGTTTAAGGTGCATGCAACCTTGGAGGCCTCTATACGCCCAGGGTTGTACGATGTGTCAAGTTCTTCTAGGGATAATCTTTGCTCATGCAATCCTTCCCATAGATAGACAAGGGACGGTTCGTCTAAATTGCAACGCGAAATTTCAAACGCTCTCAAGAAATTTGGACGAGTTTGAAACACTCGGCCTGTAGAATGTCAGCATATCTATCTTCCGATGCCTACATATATGACTATACATCGCGACCGGCCACTTACAAAGTTCAACAGCATCGATCTCTCCAACAGCATTTCCGTTCAGATTGATTGAGCTACAACGGGTCTGCGATGACCCCCACAATAGAACCATTGGAGGTATTATCTCGCAGATTCCTACCGGCATAGATGAAAGGCTATCTTTTTGCGACGACGAGATGGTGGGTACTTGTCGGAGCACGTTCGTTAGATCAACGTGTTTGATCGATTCTGACCCTAGTAGAATGGACACGAGCTCCTGGAAGAGGATAGAAGAGGATTCAACCATATCGGCTTCGCTGCGCGTTAGACTATGCTTTCCTGCTCATAAGTTAGTTATCGAGACTAGGGGCGAAAAGAGCCAGACACTGACCAGTGCGGGAGAGCCATATCGTCGACTCAAGCCGTTGAGAGTTATCAAACTTATTCGAGAGACTGGAAAAGTCTATGTCACAAAACGAGATACTTCTGAAAAATTCATTGAAGCGTATAGCGCGAAAGACGGCCAGTAGCTGGTGGGCACTATAGTGCAGTTGGTCTCTTGGTTTAAGCAAGCAAAACTGAGGTGCATGCCGCACGTCTTTCCACTTTACTGTCCATTCCACTGGCTGACAGTGATAGCCCTCGATAAATGCGTCCAGACTTGTTCGGAACCCCCCATAGTCCTCACCGTTAGGTAATGGCATCTGTTGAGCACCATCGTCTATATAAAACACCTCCCGCCTAGTCCATAAAGGCCAGGCGGGCTTGAGGTACGTGTCCGCTTGGAATAGTCTGGATAGAATGGTTCGGTAGTATCGACTGGATAGCAGTAATTTTTGGGGCTGGTCTAGAGGTAAACTAGATTGAATTAGAAACTGTCATGTATACGATACGACTCAAGCGAAGCGGCAATTAAAACAGACGATAAGTGATAATATTAGCACTATGCATAACTTTAAAGACACTGCTTACCGAAATACTAGGTCAAACCGTTCATCATTTACATTCACACGAACTCGAGAAAGGGTGACTAGTCCGAATTGAATGAGAGAAGGGTTTACTCTCTGTCCGTTGGAGGGTGTCGGGAACTGGGCTAAGAAGAGCGAATATTTACTGAATGCAAGATAGAAAGATGATTGGTCTCTCCAGTTTTTCTTGAGCTCAGTGGCGGGCCTCGTGTACGGCCGTCGGGGAACAACAGGATATATATCGACGGGGCCTTCTTTTTCGTGTCTGGCGTCTAGGATCGGCCTCAAATGGAGTTCAACCTCTGGTGGTGCTCGCTCTTCACCGGCCTCCTTTGCTCTTACCTTAGCAGCATGTCTGATTTTCTTGAGCCAATCATCTCGTTCGTCGGGAAGACGAAAATCAAATCCCGCAGAGGTGAAAACGTGTACCGCACCAGAGTCTTCTTTCCACCATATCTCAAGACTGAACGACGGCCTCGTCCCCTCACCCTTGAAAACTGACACGACCTTCTCTAGCGGTATACGTATTTCAGCACTGGTGGTAAGATCTTTAAGCGACGCGTGAGACGCGATAGGTGACAAAGAGGTCAAGCCCTGTTCGGAGATAGATATAGTGGGGAACTGTTGCTCTGCGGCAGCACGACTTTTGAACTTGAGTAATTCAGATGGTGTTAAAACAAGATATTCTCTCTTAGGCTTCAACATCGAAGGCTCTGGTTGCAGAGCACCTGATTTGATAACGAGGCCGGCATCACCACGAACGCTCGTGCTTCGGCTAATGATAGAAGGGGTGGTTGGCTGAGTTGATGTTGAATTACGACCGACGCTGCCCTCGGTGGATGATTTGGAATCTTTTCGAATTAGCTTCTCCTTTTTCAGCGCTCCAGGAGGTGCGGTTTTCTGCAAAGTCCTCCTTTGCACCCCGGCGCTCGACGAATCCGTGTCGGATCCAATTGACAAGTGAGATATCTGAGAGCTAATACTGAGGGATCGAATTGCCTTCATGGCCGAGAACGAAGCTCGTCTCTGAGACTTCTCGGGTGGCATCTGCTGGGTTGCCTTTGTAGGATCCATGGTTGCGATTCAGCACTGATACCGGTAATAACACCTCCAGCTACACACTCAAGAAATCATGGCAATAGCTTGCTGCATGGATTAAAAGGCAAACAGAGTTGGGGTAGTTATAATCCTCGGGTTGCAAATTCGCAGCGTCAACACGAGCTTGAGCTGGTATCGGTAGGATTGTTGAAACATCGGGATGACGTAGTTTGTTTGTCTCCTTTATGGGCTGCGAAGTACTCTCACCTCCATTGTAATGAATGATGTAGTGTTCGACGATGTTCACGAGTTAGAAAAACCCAATGCCGGCGTCAAGTTCTGCGACTGGTATTTTCGTGTCGTATAGAGAGAACGAGAGTCGGTTACCAAGGAGCAGACAGATGGATAGTAGCGAGCTGGGTGAAGTAAAGGTTGGGTGCTCGTTATCTCTCCTTTGACAGCTTTGCCTTATTTCCCTGCTAACCTTAGTCTAGTTAGGTGTCCAGGCACCTACCCAGTAGGGCCACGGCGATCAGTTGGCCTGACTTAGCGTAGAGCGTACCGTACATTATTGGGCCTTTCGCCTTTCGTATCAGTGCGAGACCGAACCCGGGAAAAGTGTCTCACCTCCACTAATATGTTAGATATACCAATCACAGCATGTAAAAGCTGCAAGGGGCTGACTTGATCAGCATCGTCAAAATCTCGATATGTGATCGAATTCCCATGAGAACAGGTATTCATATACCACCTACGCTTTAAAACCAATAGGCTTTTAAGGCCAACACATGGCTCAAAATAAGTGACTGAATTCCGCAAATTCCGAAAATTCGCCTCTCTATCACCTCATGCAAATGTGAAATGTGAAAGGGATGTTTGCGATCATACTTAGTCTAGCGCCTATCCTATCTAGGCGTTGACGTCATTCCCGGCGCTAGTGATTGACGTCAACAGAAATAAGTGTGTATAATAATCTAGGGCTATCTACCCAGGTAGAGAATCCACTGACTGACTACTTACATAACTACGCAGTAGATAGTCTCTACCTAGTGTACAAGACGATGAAGATCAGCTCATCAAGTCCGCCGAGGTCGCATGTTTTGGATCGTAATACATACTTCATACTTGGGTAATCATTACTGGTATCCTGCTACAATTCTATCGCTCAATGTGAGAACTTAAGGCGTATATGATCTTACGCATAGTTTCTAAGACAGGGACAACCGAGATTATTCTTCACACCCCGCTTTTTAACGAGACCATACAAGTGTATCTACATGACGAGGGCCTTAAAGCCCCTCTCTGATGCTTACTTAATTGGTTAATCCCTATTTCACAAGGTAGATATACTGCCTCTAGGAAATAGAACTCGACCATTTCCCCAGTACACTGATTGTGAACTACGTTATACTATGTGTGTATGGTGTGATGCCGACAACAAGGTGTATTTATAAGTCTATGTACAGTAAGTGCAAGACCCTGATCATAATACGACACTCGATACTTGCGCCAGACGAAAAACCCGAAGGTCAGATTACCCCTGACACCATAGATTATAGCATGTTTGTACTTATATCTCCTCGTTCCAGTTAGTCGGCTTTATGGGGGGGTTATTGATAATTATACCATTCTAAACACTATTGACAATAATAGATACCGGGCTAATTTTATGATTTCACCGTTTGCGGTGGAAACATGGTTAGAAAAAGTCGTATGAGAGGCATTTTTATAGAACCAATTTTTGGTGTGGGTATATGCGGTATGTCTCCATGTAAACATGCATATATTGACCTAGATCCTTATATATATCTCGCCGTTTCTAGCAATCCACTTCTATAACCGACCTGATTCGAGAACTTTAGTTATAGCTGACTAGGCAAACCTGCTCATATCTAAGTGGGTGGGTTAGTACATATAGTGTTTGTTGCTGTTATGGTCCTTAAGATTCTGACTAATTATTACGAAAGTTTAGGTAGGGAGGCATGGAAGAAAGAACTGGTAGTGCAAGTGAGAAATGCGACTTACTAGGTATAGTGGATTGCTCAAGCATAAAGGCGAGATGCGTTGAGTTATCGACAAAAGGGTGAGGAAGTTTATTACTATGCCACCGTCAATCTGGTTATATAGCCCCAGGCAATGGTATGGGTTGGGATGATTGCAGTAGTTTCTACATAGATATCATGGTGTGTTAGGCATAACTATGTATGTATATGTGATAGGGTACATATGCGTGACACGGCACCGCGTGCAAGCATACACTATAATCGGCAAATCCTGCCCTTTCCCAGAGCTCCTGTGGTTGCGTTGCTCATTGATGCTAAAAACAGGCCGCGGTTGAGTATAAGATTGAAGAGCTGGTGTCTAAACGTACAATACCTACCATTTTCGGAAGATGCTGGGTGTATTACGTGCTATGCAGGCTGCGCGCATCGCTGACCGCATCGTTCTACCGGATTGACCGTGTGGCCGCGCACTGCGAGATGCACGGGTGCTGGCATAATACGATATCTTGTTTCCTTGTGCGCATAAGTACTCAGATAGTGGCCCTCGCATTTCCCCGGTCCTTTCTAACCATTTAACAGCGTGATATAATAACGAAAACCTTGGGTTCCTGTTATAGAGGAAAAGGCTCTGTCGCTCTCAAGGTTTGGAGCACCTGACGCGGCCGATATCGAGGCGAACGATGAGTGCTTGCTGGCACCATCTGACAGACACCAACAGCCGCCAGTCCTGCGGGTTGTTGGCGTTGACGTTGCAATACCGGACGTTTATCCCAACCCAGCCCTGTGGCTGTTCCGCACACATCCGGCGACAAGTCCAAAGTTCATACTTATACGTACACCTACCTACTACTGTAAGTAAGTAAGGTAGGTGTGCATGTATGTACGTTATGACATACCTAGATGAGCGATGTTTGTTTTGATTACCGGGGCCGATGGAAGCAATGATGCCCACCCTTCCATTATGATGAATGTCGATCAAGCGGTCGCCCGGGTAGCTTTGGGCAACGCGCACATACCGTAGGGTCCACAACTAAAGATACCTGCCGTACGGTACTTATGTATAGGTATGACTGTGACTATTTTACCGGCACGAGGGATGAGATATGTACCTACGTGACAGGTTCTAATCGGGTGCAGGCTAGACCGCTAGGTCTTGTGTGAGCGCTGGTCGAAACGCAGCGAGTTTCACGTTGGCGATTTGCGTGTTACCCCTGCTGGTTCGACCCCTGGACGGGCGGGTCCCCACGGGTATGACTCGCTGCACCCAAAGCGCCATTGAACAGGGGCCAATCAAACTGAGGCGTGTGGTCCTTTTCAGGTGTAGGTACCTTGGGTACTCTGTAAGTTGATATGGCTGCCTCGCCCAAAACTGTCGTTCACAGATGGGCCTTCCTATTTTCACGGGCAGCCGTCGATCATATGCCATGGCGCTCCTTCGGATCTCTATGAATCTGTTTTAGCACGTGTAAACATAAACAGGACTAGCTAATCCGGGCTCCATACCTCGTCGTGGCCTACCTACATAGGTACCTAGGTATCTACGCAGTACGTCTTACAAAAGGACTACACTTTGATCCTATTGCCTACCTGGATACCTACCATGTATGTAGGTACTCTAGGTAGATGAAGACGATCGATAGATACGCATTTTGCCAAAAATACGAGCAGCTGCCATGCCGCGTCCATTCTTGCGACCCAATAGGAGGAATACATAGTCCTCTCACCGTTTAGTGCAGTTTTATAGCTAGGGGCCACTAGATGAAGTCCAACTATACATAAGCCAGGGGTGTTTAGGTACTATACCCTAATGCACGGTAGGAAAAGGATCTTAACTGCTAACCAATACACCGTCATACTGTAAGCAAGCAAGCAGGCAAGCAATAAGCCTAGAGAAGACGGGGGAGATAAAGTCCGGCTGACGGAGGGGGAGAGTGCACTTACTACTACCTAAGCTTTAAGGTAAGTAATCAATATCAGTGAGAAATAGGTACTCAGAGTAACCATCATTCCGGGAGAGATGCACAGTAGGTACTGTATGCTGTTGTAACAACTCCGCGTTATATAATGCGACGGTAATTACGCCGGAGCGGTGGGTGAATCAAACTACAGATGGGATGCCGTGTTTGATGAATAGGATGTATGCGTAGAGAGGTCACGAATGTCGTCGACATTCGTGTTACTTATCATTATTAATTGGAATGGAATACACACGGTGCCTGGATGTAATTCTGGCATTCCTTCACCCAGTATCGGACAGAAAACCCAATGCTATCTACAAGTATCCTTAGACTAGATAGACCCCACAATCCACCGCAGCTTCACTGTTGGTTTTTCCTTTGTTGGCAATGTTTGCAACGGCAGCTTCAAGTAGTCCTGTCGTGCTATCCTATTGTCTAGATAGGGTGGTCACAACCCCTGCCTACCTGGGCAGCTAGAGTTTCACTTTACCACCACAGGGTGCCGCCGCAATCCTTGAGACCGGGGTGTCAAGAGCCAATGACAATCTGTTATAGTACAAGAATAGAGACGGCTCAGCGCTTGGCACCGTGAAAGACGACCCTGGAAAATCGGGCCTGAAAGCCCGTATTGTACTGCGTACATTAGGTAGGTACCTACACTAAGCAGTTCTACATACCTCCTTCTAAACCCACCTATAAGTACTGCGTAGATACACTATGAGGCTTATAAGGGCACCTACTGGACAAGGTTGATCGGTAACAGGTATAGTAGGTAGATATAGGTAGGTACTGTACAATAATGCCCCCTAACGCTACCTGCGTAGGTCAGTCCGCCCCCAGTGAAGAGACTCCTGTAGCGCCCCTCAAGACATCCATCCATTTGAACTATATACATCAAGTACCCTGTCCACTCCTATTTCCGGATGGCTCCTCCTCCTACCTAATAGGTACTGGGTATCTACACCTCCCCACCATTTCCTCTTAAACTATTTCTCTTCATTCACTACGAAACACCCAGGTAGATCCTTTTCCCGCGTCGTCTTTGTTGTAATTTTTTTCCCTTTGCCGTTTCTTTTCTTCTACCCACGGCTCTCGAGGATTCAACTCGCACAGGTACTTGTACGAAGGAAGCCGTTGACGCAAAAAGTTTTACATAATTTCCCGTTCCATGCACCTGAATCCTTGAGCATTTATCTACGTCTACGCAATCCACTAAGCCCACGCGGCAATCCCACATCTGAAACCCCCAAAGCAGTCTCGTAAATAGTCGGGGGCTAAATCGGCCCATTTATCACATGGCCTGCTCGATATTTTGAGCCACCACGAACGAGCCCGCCTGGTCGACGACAGCTGTCTGCTTTGTCCAACCCAACGCCACCCTCAAAGGAGGTGGTCGAAGTCGTCGGGAGTGGAGAGAAAGAGAACAGCATCGAGACCTCAACACCGGCTCGGTCATAGGGTTCCCTCGTCTTTAATCGTGTCACCAAAATGGCGATGCTTGCTTCGAAGTCGTCTTTTCCAGCCTCGCTGTCGAGTGCTTCGACCCTCGTGGGGAACACGCCGTCCTCCAGCATGTCGCATCCAAGGAGAGCTCTTGCAATGCCTGCTTCTGGTCAACCCTTCGCTAGCCCAACCGAATCTGAATTCTCAGATATCGATGGTCCTGATGCCGTTAAGAACTGGTCTGAGGACCAGGTGTGCGAATACCTGAGGAGCGTCAAATGCGGCGAATATGAGAAGCTGTTCCGAAGAAACAATATTAATGGCGAGAACCTGCTGGAGATGGATAAGGATGTCCTTAAGGAGATGGGCATTGATAAGGTTGGCGATCGGGTGCGGCTGTTCCTTGGTATTAAGAAACTACGGACAAAAGCATATGCAAACCAGAAAAAGCGAAATCGGGTAAGTCTTCTCACTTAACCTAACTAACAACGCATTCAGGCTTCTAACAGGTTGACTGGTTAGGATTCCTTTGCTGTGCTCGACACCCAATACACGCCCCCGTCTGCCTCACCACGTCCTCTTAATTTAGTCAACCGTTCAATGCCTAAGAGGTATTCTCGGAAGATCGACCCGTCTAGCCTTGCGATGAATCCAGCGATTGAGGTAGCAAAACCATCCTCACGACCTAGCTCGCCATTACACTCGGCCGACATTCGACCATCGAGGCAGCATCGGTATCCTCAACCCCAGCCGTACATGAGTAATACGGCCCCTGCTATGAGAGGTCCTACCTCACCCCCCGAGACGCTTGCGTCTAGTCGATTGGTAATGACCCATACGCGGAATAATTCTAGTCAGGATGGTTCGCTGATGGCTGCGTTACCACAGGACCAAGATTTCATTCGGGTTATCTCTACAGGAGGTACTACAAAAGTAGTCAAAGTCGCTGGCTGCAACACGTGTGAAGAAGTTATGCGTGTTACTTTACGGAAGTTTGCTCTCCGAGAGGACCACGATCGTAATTTTTGTTTTTGGGTGTTGGCCGGCGTTGACCCCGATCCTAGACAATGTCGTCGGCTTGGTGATACCGAGCTGTGGCGCATTATCAACGATCAAAAGCGTCCCGAGAGAAACCGGTTAATCCTCCGGAAAGTACCATCTGGAGAACCTGGGGAGTCCGAATTGGTGCGAGCTGCGGCTATCGGCATGGAGGAGGCGCAACAGAAGCACGCTCGTGCACTCGAGAGTGTCGATAAGAGGAGCCAACTGAAGGTGCAGAAGCTGCTGGGCGAGAACTGGAGCGAAGGACTTCAGCAACCTCTTTCTCCTATATCAGTTCAAGACCGTGAGAGGAACCTACATAACGCAGCTAGGGATCTGGAGCGCCCGGCTCCAAGCCCGACTAAGGCCCTCCCTCGACGAAAGGGTATCCTCCGACAATTTGGTGGACTAAGACCGCCTAGTGAATTGATTACATCAGATCTCACATCATACTTCCCTGATCACCGTAGGGAGGATATTGATCGAACTGCTCGATTATCTATGCGGAGGTCTACTAGACTCAGTAAAGTTAATAGCCGGCTCAGTGTTGCTAGCAATTTTAGCTATGCCTCTAGTATACAGGATGCTCTGCCGATTCCACCGATTCCGACAATAGCCGACAGCTGGCTCAGCAATGGTCATCTAGCAAAAGTCAAAGCACGCGAATCCCAGGGGCGTCTTCCCCATGCTTACAGGGACTCTGTGACTTCGTCAGTCCTCGACACGCTACAGGAAGAGTCTCCCATTGAGCCAAATCGGAAATCCTATGTCTCGTTCGCGGATAGTGGATCCGATACCAATCCTGTCAGTATCACAGACCCAGAAGGCAACCTCATTCGACACAGCTACTATGATGAGACAAGCACACAGGGTTCAGAATCTCTAAGGGATCTAACGCAGGCTTTGAGCGAGGACGGAGAGGATGCAGATGAAGAGCTTGCGAGCTTTCTCGCTGGCGAATCCTGGGATGACAACAAATGGATGAAGGGTGCCTTGATTGGCCAAGGTTCGTTCGGCAGCGTATATCTGGCTCTGCATGCCGTGACAGGTGAACTTCTTGCCGTCAAGCAGGTAGAGGCTCCTTCGCCGGGGTCTAATAGCCAGACCGATGCTCGTAAGAAGAGCATGATCGAGGCCCTAAAGCGTGAGATTAGCCTTCTACGAGATCTTCGGCACCCAAACATTGTCCAATACCTGGGCTGTGGCTCATCCAACGAATTCTTGAACATTTTTCTCGAATACGTTCCGGGCGGATCGGTTCAAACAATGCTCAACTCATATGGCGCTCTACCAGAGCCTTTAGTGCGCAGTTTCGTTAGGCAGATTCTAGACGGATTATCATACCTTCACAACCAAGATATCATCCATCGCGATATCAAGGGTGCCAACATTCTAGTTGATAATAAGGGTACAATCAAAATCTCGGACTTCGGAATTAGCAAGAAGCTCGAAGCTACCAACCTCCTCAACGGTGCAAATAACAACAAAAATAGGCCGTCCCTCCAAGGATCTGTGTTCTGGATGGCACCGGAAGTAGTGAAGCAAACATCCTACACACGCAAGGCAGACATCTGGTCTCTTGGGTGTTTAGTTGTGGAGATGATGACTGGCCAACATCCTTTCCCTGACTGCAGCCAGCTGCAGGCCATCTTCAAAATCGGTGGCGGCAGAGCTACGCCCACAATCCCCGACAACGCCAGTGAAGAGGCAGTGGAGTTCTTGAACAGGACCTTCGAGATTGATCATAACCTACGACCTAGTGCAGACGATCTCCGGCTTAGTCCGTTCTTAACGCCCATTACCTAGGAAGTCGACATGCCTCATTTCTTGGTCAGTTGGGATCGTGCGGTGGTTGGTCTCTGCCCTAAATGGCTAGAAACCCTAGTTAATGAAGAAGAGAAGGAAGACAACGGCCTAGACGCGGATATGTCATTACGGTCTATTGAAGATACGCCTCTTCTACCACTACCTACAGGGCTAGTTTCTTTAGAGGGGCACGGCATCGAAGATTTAACCCCGCAGGAGATATTCGCGATGGAGTCCATGTTCGACACTTCGGGCTCCTCAGGAAGCTCCGAGATTGGCTTACAGGCTAAGCCATGATTCTTTTCTGGCTGCTAGTTCTCGTCGGAGGTATACTTCAATCTAGGATCGAGAAGGCGTCTGGTACTCACGCGTCACGGCTGGGGTGTGACGATCGCGTGATGTCGTTAAGGGTTCGAGTAGCAGAAAATGCTTTATCTCCCCGAGTCCGGACTTACTTCACATATATAATACATTGCCAGCTCAACTAAAGATTCTCGTGTTCAGCGAGTGTCCTTAATTGCGAGGGTTCCGCCACGTTTTAATGCGAGGTATTCTGACCTCCACTGTTTATATACAATGATATTTGACTGGTAGGCAGTCTACAAATGTGTTACTACAATGGCGAGGTTTTTTCTTTCTAGTTGTCGGGCAGGCAACGGTGGGTGATGAACTGGCATTGACTGATATGAGAAGCAGGGGCATAGAATAGGAGTAGGCAGACACGAGAGACGTTTGATACCATGTGCATTAGCAGGCCAGCATCTGAATTTTAGAACTTCTGTTCGCATATGATCACCAACATTTTCGCGTTTACTTTCTACGTTGAATTCATGAGCTGGCTCACGGCTGTTAGATTACTGAGGATGATACATGCATGACAGTAACCTGCTATGGTTCCATAAATCGATTTCGAGGCCCCGAAGCATGCTTCGAATGGAAGAGTAGTGTGGTTCGTAGTTGTAGTGCGATAACTTTAGTCTCGTAAGCACTATTGTAGAATGAACACAGGCAATCTTTCTCTCGTCTAGAACTATCTAATAGGTAGTATTTCGAGGTCAACTCTACATCTGAATTCATTCAATTCTGCCTTTAGACACGATTGCTCGGCGAGGCCAAATGCAGGATAATCAGTCGGAAGAGGCATGGAAGTTAGCTCTAAGTATAGGCACATCCCAGCATTTATTTATGCGCAAGGCCAACCCATGCAGAAGGCAATCGCTACAGTTTGCTATGTCATGTTCTTTGTTTCTTCACGCTTTTGCGAGTGCTCTCGAAGTCGGGGCGGAAGGGTAACTGCATGACAGGTCTCGTGTTGTCTGAGTACCAGGTGAGGTAGGGAAGCTTCTTATTATAGTCCTAGGTCTTTGGCAATCTCTCGTAATCGGGAGGGATGACGAGTCAAATACCTAGGTAGGTTGTAAGGAGCAACGAACGTGTGGGAGTGAAGAGTCACATTTGATATTCTGTGCATTCCTGGATCCTATTCAACATACAAGGGTTATGCCAGTCGGGGTCGTGTAGGGAAATTCAGCTGGCAAGGTGAGCCGGGATAATTAGGTACTCAGGAGCTAAGAGTCAACGGTGCATTGATGTTAATTTACCTATACTGGATCCTCGATATAATAATACTATGGGTTAACTCAGGTACGCATAGTTATTTATCTATCGGCACGCGGTCGGCTACCTAAACTGATAATGACAGGGTCCAGAGTACTCGGTTCATGAAACTTCACCATTCATTTAGTTTTACTCGGCACGTAATATGCGCATGTCGAGCAAGCAGCAACCCGGACTTACACGTGAAGTCTTCCCAGTAAGCAGGAATGGGAAGCTGACAGTCCATCCGGAGGGAAGGCTGAGATCAGAGAAGACCCGACGACGTAATGTCCGCCCAATAAGCGGCGAGATGAGCTGACGCGCAACGCGCGATGGATGGACTGAAGCTCCATCCGAGGTTGTTTCAGACTCTCGCACTAACACCGCATAGCCTTTCGCTCACTCATCCGTAGTAACGCGAATGCTTTCGAGGAGGAGGCATAAAAGGGAATTATATGATATGACGATATCTCATATAGGTAGCTAAGCCGTTTGTGGACCTCGCCCCGGACTAAGCGGACTGGAGCGGAATACGAAACATGATTCCATATTCTAATCCGGGAGATGCTGGTCTTTATGCGGAATTCACGACTCGAGGTCACCAGAGCAGAGTAATAAGCCCAAGTATTGAGACGAGCAAACAATCGTATTATACACTGAGGCCGTCTCTGGTTTTGCGCCAAGCAAAACCGCCCATCTCATCGCTGAGAATTCATCGCACGGATGTTTCGCGTGCCCGCGTGCCCGCGTGCCCGCCGCCATTCTATACTACCTAGCTAGGATTACAAGCGTTGTACAAAAGAGACCCGTTAGGTCATATATGCTATTACGAGTTCGTATCCATCCGCGTGAGCCGAGCCAGGCTGAGCCAAACAAACGCCGCTGCCTCGAACCAGCGGAGCTCCCGTCCGAATTACCCCAACCCAATTCCATTCCAATGAAAAAAAACATGATCTGTTCTCGCCTCTTTTTTTGCGATTTCAATGTCTTGTACGCCTCCGTGTGCTATGCAATAAAGTGATGTGAGGGTTGTAAATGTTCAAAGAGCCCAACGCCGAAAATGCCAAATCCCCAATGACCAGTCTTTCATGTCCGTGAGGACGACTCGGCCAAAAATCTATATAGACAAAACCGGCCTGTGAATATCGCTTGTGATAGCAAATCTAATCGTTGATGTAATATAGCGTGAAAATGCTGAGGAACAATAATAACAAGCAGTATGGTGGCGTTGGGGCGAGGGGCATTTACATCCCTTTCTGACGAATAACATCAGTCATCCAATCCGCATCACTGACAAGATCGTCAAGACTAATGTCAACGTTGGGAAGACCGAAGAAATTGTTGGTATCGTCAGGCGCCTCGTTGTCGTTCCGAGCAACAAGCCCCGCAGAATCAAGGACGTGGTTCGTGTTCATATGCTTCCTATTATCTGTAGATGCTGGCGGAAGACTATAGCTGGTTATGGGCGCCCGTAGCTCCGACTTTGGAACATTATTGCGCACGCTGTTGGCTTGGTTCACGCCCCGAAGCAAACTACGATGACCCTCGTAAGGGGCAAGGTCTTCATCATCCTCCGAGTCATCGAAGAAAGAAAACTGACTCAGGCCCCGCGAAATGTTCGAGTGAGGGGTGGCAGCAGATGCTAGACTTGATGTCGTAGATTCCGCAGAATGCGATCGCGGAATATCCAGCTTCATTAGGGCACGACGGCCGAGGACTGGAGCTGGGGGTGGCGGCGATAGAACTGTCGCGTTCCTGGAGTGACTTGCTGGAGGGGCGGATAATCCTCCTCTTTGGAACGGGGGAGGTGAGAGATTTGTAAAAGGGTTGCTATCCGAAGTTGTGGTGGTTGCAAAATTGTGGTCATCTTCATTATCCTCAACCTCCTCCTCAATGTCGTCTGGGATAGAAAAACTAGGCGCCGGCTCTGGTGTCGCGCAAGAAGGTAGGTCGTCGGACAGGAACCTCCTCAGAGACTCCGGTGATAAATCTCGAGACCTTATGCTACCGGATGGGGTGGCACTGCGGCTCTGAGTAGATGGATCTTGCTCTTCTGTAAATACGTCGTCCGATTCATGTAAGGCAGACATGCGTCCACGCTCAGACTCTCGATCTCGGTTTTGCGATTTGAAACCTAAAAACCGGCGTGCGGTACCTGTCCAACTCGGGGCGGGTGAAACAGAGCGTGTAGCCCGCTTAGGGAAAATAGAGGATGCAGATGCAATGCGGAATTCTCGACGATGGGTTGGGACTGGTGGTGCACGTGGTGCAGTGAATCTATCTGCAGGGTTCATCGTCTTAAAGTCTGTGTTTCGAAGGGAATTCATAGAGGCACTCTTTAGCCTAGTCCGACGCTCTACGGGGACGTCGAGTGTGTTGAGAGTTTGGCCAGGAAGGAAGGGGCATGCTGTTGTGGTAGGTAGCGAGGGATTGTATGTCTCTGTAGAACCATCTACTTCATACTAGAGTCTTGTAAGCATCATAAAGAGTATGAAGATTATGGCCTGCACTTACGTAGTAATAGTACCTTTGACCCATCTTGAGTCCCCCACGTCGTTCCGAACTCGTAGGCAGGTCGCCGTCACAGATGACCTTGTCGAAGTTGTGGCACCCCCGCCATTCGCCTTGGTGACGTCGAGAATCGCGTTCCATTTTGTGATGTTTGCTGAAGTTATCCCACGACCCAAGCAGTTGAACGGACAGGACCGAAGGGTGTGTTTGTCTGGGGAACCAGTCAGTTTTTATTTGTTTGGCCAGCTGAACGGGTTGGGTGCAGGCGGGCTAATAAATAATAAATAGCACGGGAAAGATCGACAGATAACTCGTACAAGGTTCGGTACAGGAGAACCAAACCAAGGATTGGAAATGATCCGTACCCCAGACACAAAGCAAAAATAGAAGGCTGAAGGGCTAATACTCTTATATATTGGGAAGGGGGGGGCAGCCTGGCAATGATTCCTGGACACTAGAAAAACAGTGCCACGCGAATAGACAGGGATACGTAGCATTCCACAATTACGTGGCAAGGGTTCAGAATGAATTGGGATGCAGGGGTCTGAGCTCGTAATATCAGACACTCACGTGGCTCCCTTGGCGTGGTGTAGAACTTTCTTCTTCTAGAAGGAAAAGAAGCCAACGTGAAAAAGGGCTAATTTGCACAAGTTGTGACCTCAAGATGGACCGTGCCCCCTACCCTGTCCGTGATAGTTCAGGGTATGCCTGTAGCTACCAGATAATGAGAGAATCGGTAACAACAGCGACGAGGGTCAATGTAACAGGGAAAATTAGGCCGCAGGATAGTACGGGAGTTCCGGACAAATTTGAGAATAGGTACTCACAGCATAAATGTGAATAGCGTCGTAGTCGGATCCATCACAAAATGAGAAAGGCCAAGCTCGGATTGACGATGGCGGTCAACTTATACCGACTTATATGAAGGATGTCGGCGTGCGCGCCGTCAACCAGTTTGCCGCCGTGTCAGGTTCGAACCACCCAAGATAGAAACAGTTGGTACGATCTCTTGAATCGTCGTCAGACGGATGCAGGTACCAGTTCGAAAGAGCAGGTAGCGAGAATAATCAAATCAGCCAATAGCGTCACGTAAACAGGGCTGACGGAAGCGCCGTAATTAGTGACGAGTTGACATGCACAAATTGGAGGTAGGGGGGTTAGCAAGGGTTGTCAGCGCTTATAAGTAGGTAAGGTATCAGAATGGGAAAGATTTCAGAGCTGACTGCTCTGCTCGAGGTTGTGGCTGAGGTCGAAACTTGATTTTAAAACTGTGATGATCTAGGTGAATGGCGTATGTCTCTCTTGATTGCTATTTTTTCTCTCTTTTTTTCTGCAGCAAATTTCATTATTAGATTCAACGGATTGATTTGGCATTGGGTTCAATAAAAGACGGGATTTACCTATTAGTCGCAGAACTGGTGCAGCGCCGCCGACCAACTATAGCCAATCTAGCCTAGCTAGTGTACCTACTTTAGGTAGTATCGACGAATATTCCGCTAATTAGTAGCGCTGCCTTAGTTCCCAATCTTGGAACCACTGAATAAGGAAGAGAGCCTAGACTACCCAAGGTACCTAGGTAGTTTTGTTAGAGGTTGCAAATGTCGGTGTCCGCGTTACCAGCAGCTGCTTGTTTCAGGGTACTAACCTCTCTGTTCGCACTCTATCGCAATCTCAAATGGTTGGCAGTAGGTATAGGTAGCTATACGAGCAGCTATTATAGAAGCTATAAGACTATAAGCTTTGTGGTGTACTTATGCTTATGCGTATTGATACCGGCTTCCTATCGGGTGGTGAGTGCGACGTTGATGTTCTCGAAGGTCGCGGTCGCAGTCCGAGTCCTAGATTTGACACAAACCCGCTGTGCGATTCGGATTCGGATGCTAGCAGAGTCACAGCACAGCAAAAACCAGAGTTGCAGCGGGAGCGGTAAGTGAAATTGATCGGTGTGTCTTAGAAATGATGTGAATGAGACAGATGTTCTGTATGTACTATGAATGCTTCCGGCGGAGACCCAGTCGGTTTTGAGAAAAGCGGTGGTTTTCGCCGTCGTCGCAAGTGTCGGCACGACCACGAATGATGTTTAGCAGAGAAGGGTCCGAATGCAATACTACACAAACAACAAGCAACGCAAAGCTATTATTCGACGACATGATGCTGTGCTGCTGTTCGTCATTATCGTGCGGGTCACCTGCCTGGTCATCTTTCAGCTTCATGTTGTAAGTCTGCTTTATGGTGCGACAAGAATGGTAAGGACATTTGCAGCCCCAGCCAATGAGGGATGCTGTCTCACCAGGTGGTGGCACCTCCTAATCCGGACAATAATTTATGCAGGTCCCAATGAGGTACCACTGGTTCCCTGGTGATAGTAGCGCAAGAGATTTCTTTTTAGGGACCCCTTAGCTTATATTAGTGCAGATTAGCTCATTTCGAACTTGCACAATGAACTTGCATACGACTTACGTATAAGCATAGCAAGATCCCGCGAAATCGAAGCTACACCCGCTCTTCGTACGGATGCAGCGGTTGATGGGATACCTATCTAAATGATGAAGGCGGACAGTAGTAGTATTGGTGCTCTTCATTCCAGTGTTGATGTCACCCTTCACCTACGACGATTAGCTTTGTACTTACTACTGTAAGTACAGCGTGATTGTCCGATTGGGTAAAATCAAAGTAATTGTCAATTTCCTCGCTCGATCCCCGGTAAGCAGCCACGTCACGCCAGTCTTCAGTACTACCTACGTATGCGGCGTGTCATAGGATTTCTATCAAGCCACAAATACATGTGCATACCGCAGCTCCCAACCCCGGACAAGGTAGATAGGCTAACCAACCAGCTGGGTTCTACGCTATTCCGGAAATATCATACCTCGTTATTAGTGTATCGAGATATTTCCGACCTACCCGATGCAGCCCTTCCGCCAGTCTATGACGTTTGCTCCAACTTGAAACTTGATCGAACTTACACACAATAGTTATCTCTTTAAATGCCACTTCGGCACAGTGACTTTTTTCGACCCCCTGTTGGTTCCACATCCTCCCTGCTTAGATCAGCTACATTGTTTAAGCATATAGATCGCAGGCGTTTAGCAGCAAATTATATATTTAACGAAGTACCTATTGATCTAGGTGATACACTTTACATGGGTATAATTAGGTGAAATCTAGGGGAAAAACGAAGTATCTTAAATCCATTGAATTCATTGGCTTATAACCCTAGTCTATTGCATATCTAAAGTCACTGTGCCGAAGCGGCATTTAAAGAGATACTGCGTAAGAGCCGAAGTATCCATAGCCAGCACAATCAGAATGCTCACTCTAAGTATAAATCCATAGCTCTGAAATCTCACTACATGTATACATCAAGACAAGAAACAATAATAAGCCGTAAGGCATTTCCGAGCAGCCGAGATAACAAGCGACCGCCCCGGAATCTCACTAACGGATACTCTACGCTAGAAGAGAAGGGCTGAAGATCCAAGGCCGAAACAAAAGAAACTCAGCAGCAAAAGACCATCCTTATAAACTTAGTGTCCCCAGTCTTGTAAATAGTGTGTTCGCATATAGCCAAATATCTGACGTTCGGGGATTTATTCAGTGGGTCAACAATATGCTGGGGGGGAAACCCGAAGCTCTGGAACTCTCATCGGTGGCTTGCTTACCTCCAACAGGCTCTTCAGCTCCCCGTTATCATGCACGCAGTCGCTAGCCAGCAAGACGATTGTCCGAAGGATCGTGAAGTTCGTTCGCGAACGTGCGGATGAAGGGATGCACGACAACAATCGCGATTCGACGATGCCAGTTCTCGTCGGCTCCGTGTGGGGGTGGGCCGCTTCCGACCAGACCATCTTTAGGTACTCTGTATGTAGGTATGTAAGTATGATTACCTAGCGTGCTAGTGTAAAGTGTAATACCTAAATGATGTTATCGACGAGCGCCACCGATATAGTTCCGGCAAAGTCCACGTGCTGGTTACCACTGTCTCGGGCATCTCAGAAACATGTGTTGTACTACCTACTACTGCGTAAGCATCCCTTACAGTAGGCAATCTTGTGATTGAAAATCAATTAGGTATGTACTACTTAAATCAGTAGCATCGTTGCACAGCGGCAGCTTCGGGCATGAAGCATTGACCGATTGATCCCAGCGACAGTTGTAAACATTTACATCCGAGATATCCTTCAACTACGCTAACAAGTACACTATGTATATTAGCGTGCTAGTAAAATCCAAACAAGTGAGCAGGCATCCCGAAAGAACTCCATAGAAACTACCCAGTAAGGCAACAATTGCCTCACGATCTCACGCGTGACACAAATGCTGAAGAGTCTTGGCACAGCCACCTAGCCCTTGTGCCGATTTATGCAGAAGCGGCGTATTCCACGTGCCGCTACGCGTGTTGCTAGGTCAACAAGCTAGCTAGGAGCTGAGTTACGAGCTGAAACGAGAGGCGTGCCTGTCAGCTTACATTGCTAGACCCGAATATTGGGGACCTGTGATCGCTCACTACGACACGTGTAGAGGTTTATTATTGTATGCGTGGCTGCGGCACAAATTATTAGACTACCTCATTTAGTAGGGATCAGAGTTGTTAATTAGCAGGCTTATATAATTACCTATTACCTTTTCGACACTGCTACACAGAGTACTCCACTAGCTTCTAGCTACCTACCTAGTGTCCTGCGTAGTGTTTAGACTAAATAACCGCCATCTCATGCGTATGCGTACATAGTGTGTAGAAGGATCTAGGTATATACATAACACTTCGCTTCTTTCGTACGGTTTCGTATTTTTAAGCTCTTGCTTTGACCTCCATCGGAGCACACCGTTCGTTCCGTACTGGAGCGATGCGCTCGGGCATCATCTGACGTGGTGTTTCAGCAATGTCGGCTCCTTTAAACACCCTATTCTGTGTAAGGAGCTAATTTACACCGCTTTGCCTAATAAACTGCTAGCGACTCATGGGAGAACAAGAATTGCACGATTATCGGCAGTCAATGAGTCTAGACCGTGTGGTCGAAAAAATACCCAAAAGTTAGTCGTCATCATAACCCCCACAATTATGTTTCAGCGCGTCTTTCTCTCGTCTTTTGAGCTTTCTATCTTAATTCGCCTAAAATAACTACATACGAGAGCCTATTACTGCGTAGGCACACTACGGTAGATTAAAGACCCGCAAATCGCGCAAGGAGAAGCCCTGCGCAGATCGTGGGCTGTGGGGACAAGAACGAGGAGCCGACGTCGTGAAAAACTTGGGACAACGGTTTTTTACGCTTCACGTCGGCCAGAAAGAGCAAGCTTTCCTCGACTGCCGATGGCGAAAGAAGAGATTCGTACACTTCAATAGAAACTGCTCGTTGATTTGCAGTTACAGATTGTTCTTTGCATAGTACTACCTATTATAAGTAAACTGGTGAAACTACGTAGTCTACCCTCTCGATTACATAGCTATGTATGTAACAGCTTCTCTCCACTATATTAGCTAGGTTTAGAAAGGCAGAAATTTTACGATTGGTCATTAAACTACTCAGGGTATTACCGTCATACTGTATAACAACGCTATTTTGATGTCTCAAATTTGCGGCCGCTAGAGACTAGCCAAACTTTTTTTTCTATCTAGCATCGGTAGTATAAATCAATGTCCACGTAAAAATCTGAGCGACGGACCTTAGCTTCTAAAGCATATCGAAGAGCAGACCATTCTAGGAATAGTCTAACAATCAGGAAATATATACATAGTATGTAGATGCGGTTTCCCTGTTATTGCCCGCTTTTTCTGTTTAAACTCACAGCCTGTAAGCCACTCACACGTCCAAGAAAATTTAAAGTTAATAACTTGTAGCTCAGGGCATGTATCTCGCTACTGTATTGAAGAATGAGAATTCATCAGAGTTTAAAAGCAATAATGAAGAAGGGCTATAAGGATAACCAAACTATGTTAAGTTTGATGCAGATGTAGATATTAGACCATGAGCAAAAGACCTACAGTACGAAAACTTGTGGTTCACGCCTGTTGGGGGGTGTTGTCCCGGAGTGAATAGGAGGCCTACAAGCAGCTAGTCGAAAGGGCGAAGTATAAGGCTTAATAAAAGGATTAATGGGTCCTTAAAGGTACCAGAAGTCATATATAGCCAAACCTTACTACATTATAAGGCCTGGTTACTTTATCACTTGACAACGCTAGAAATAGCTTATTACAATATACTCGCTTAACTGCTTAAATAATAATATTAGTATAATGAATGGTATAAACTACCAGGTATGGAAAGATGTTCCACTAAGTTGATAAATTGAAACGTTGTGTTGTAGCATTCTGTCCCCCTGCGTAAATGTTCCTTCCATTGACTTTCGTGATATATCTATGATTTCTTGATATGAAGAATCATATATGAAAGACAAATCTCCTCGTGATAAGCATTTTGAAAGTGACTGTGCAGAACCACCCATCTTTATTTAGTATGGTCGAACGTGTCATCACATACTGCTCAAATAAACGTGCCATTTCATCCTGGTTCCTAATCTTGAGGTATTGGCAATTAACCCTCAACAGTGCCGTGAGAGAAGTACCTTGCCTTAGCTCGATAGTCGAAACATTCATTAGCCTCACCCAATAAACGTCTTCTGCGGTATTTTAGATGCTGCATTCTCAGCAGCCCATTGTTTTAGAGCATCAAAGTTGTTACACACGTGGTGTGCACCATCTGTCATTGAATTGTTACCTTCCAGTGTTGAGTCGGCAGCGCACAAAAGGCCTTGTCGTATATAATCGAAGCAATCTCAAGCAAGGTCAGTAAAGGCTGCATCATGCTCTACAATGATTTTCTTACGTGCTAAATGATTGTCGTCAAAGGGAAAGGTATCGTCACCTAGACGAGCGGCGGAAAAGGCGCGTATGAGATGAGACTAGAAAATAATAAGACTAAGCTTTGCAGACAAGCGGACGACTTCTGGCCACTCACCAAGCAGTGGAGTTGGTGAAAGACTGTGATCATGTACTTATTGTCTCCTGGATCAAAACGTCGAGGGGGTGGAAGATTGTGCTCTTCTGGGTTGGGGATATCAATGAACCCCCTGCTAGGTACTAGGCTTTCGGTAAGTAACGAGACTCCGGACAGATATGAACACTTACAAGGAACTAGTCTGAAGAGCCAGTCCTTCATTATACGATCCCGAAGCTCTGGGTCCCCAAACATCTGGGGATGTACAAAGCTTCTGTCAGGCTCCCAATCCCAGAACGTATCAACTTGAACAACTGTTTCGGCGAGACGTCAGACAACATTTCATTTCAATCGGACAAGTACTAACATTTCGGTACCACGGTCGTGATCTTCACCTCGGACTTTCCAGCTCCCCCGATCCCCCCGAAGAATAACATGGTTACGAGAATAACAATGGTGCCAATTAGGAGAGTATCAAATAGGCCGTGGGAAATCTGCCGCCAACAATGGCCTTTAGTGCGCCGCCTGAGGGGGTTCACACCCTTCAGATCCTCCTCAGTCAATAGCGCGAGGTCTTCACTCGGAGTTCGGGATCCGTCCATTGTAAATCTGGGTCGGCAATGCAACAAATCAACATGGACGGTGTAACCGGGCTCGTGGGCTAGTTATATAAATTCCAGCGTCCAAATCACAGGAAGCATCAAGGGAGCAATCGGGGCCTTCAAGTCTGTGGGTTTCCTCAAGGGATAAGCCTACATCGGCAATTGCCGAACGCTGGCGCAAGCTGTGTGTTGTATGCAACCATCGTCACAAGTCAACCTGGCCCTGATGGTTCAGTGTAAGACGAAACGAAACGTCCTTACTCCTCTATATGCGGGAGCGTCATCGTGCAGATTCTTTTTCAGTCATTCATTCAGTTCTGTTACGCAAAGCACAGTAATCTCCGCGGAGTGTAATATGCTTTCGAGGTAGGGCAATGATGTGCATGCTATACGAGACATGGAGGTTCGTTTCGTTCTCAAGAGCATTGACCTCTCATCGAGTAATCAAGTTACCACGTTTTGAAAATGTACTTGCCCAGTCATGCACGCTTACATGCTAGTGTATAATCATACATCATGTAGGTCCTGACTCCTGACTCAATCACTCTACATCTCACTTCACGATCTACCTAGCTCAGATTAATACCGATACACACCGGTGTGGATAAGTACCCAACTTTCTAGGTACGCACTTCAAATAATCTAGCGTGACCCGTAAGCATACCTGCCAGTGACCATCAGGCGCCATGGAGTGTGAGACTTGCATGCTACTGGGAGTTCCCCGCACGATGGCTATGAGGGCTCGACGTCAGGGGGACGAAGTGGGATTGCGGAAGTAGACGTTGAAATATTAGAGGGTGGGTGTAGCACGGGGTGAGGAGATCAAGATCAAGTCAATGCATACCTAGATTAAAATGGTGATGAGACTATCACCTAGCTCTTTGAACCCAGCTGCATCTTGACTAATTACTATGTATATAGTAATAATCGTGTGTCTTCCTCTGTGTCACCGGATCTTCTGCCTCAATCTTCGCTACGCTGGATCCTGACACTTGAGCACTAGCAATGCGTTTCCTAACTAGCCTGGCCGAGAAGACTTTTCTGATACATTGTAGCTTAGTGCGGATGGTTCGGGCCTGGCGGTCTTGCTCGCTCCTCACGGCATTGCTAAGCATCTCAAATATGGCTCAAACTTATAAGTTATCACAGTAGAATTTAGTTGCATATCTACTAGAGAAAGCTGCGCAAAATAGAAATACAATGTGTTTCGTGCTTGGTAAATTCAGCTTTGTAGTCACTAGTCTACTTCAGATATTCAGTAATATAGGACTATGGGTATGATAGTGAAGCTTCCTCAACCTCAGCAAAACCGTCGGTGCCGTTGATAGTGACTGCAATTTGCGACGTACTATTTTCCCGCTGCGTCGACGATGGACTATACCATAGCGGCTACTGTCATTATAGCAAACGTTATTGTAGTAGCCGATCAAGCTCATCATGACTTCGATGCCGTTGATGAACGACGGCGCGGCCAAGGTCCTAGGTTTCTCCTTATTCGACGAATGACCAGGTTCCAAGGGTAGGATGGCCTACGATAAAATGAGTAAACGCTAATATCTAGGAGGGATCCGACTCCGAGTTCCATATCCTTGAGCCGCGAAGTAGACGGCAGCCCTAGCATATCAAGGCATATTTGGAAGTCCAACGTAGTCCTCAATGCCTCGCCGATAACATTATATTGAAATAGTATTTTCCTTAGCTCGGCAAACATGGCCTGTGCCGGAGCCATAAAGCCTTAGTGATATAGACACCTTTCCGGCGAGCGGCAATAAAGACCTCCCGGGTCTCTCTAGCGTTAATGGTAAAAGGCTTCTCGCAAAGCACATTCTTGCCCGCCGCGATCGCTGCCAGGAAGCCGCGCTTAAATGATCACATCGTTTGAATGTAGCGGATTAACATGAATATGCGTCACCAAAAGATAATCCGAATTACCTTAGAGCTAGCTATATATACTATATGACCATCAGATAAATAGTAGTTGTCTGCTCTGTATACACTTGATGGAGAATCGAACTCTTCAAAATTAGCGTCTGTGAGGAATTCATTGACATCTACACCCTAACTATCTTAAGAGAGTTA
The DNA here is from genome assembly GCA_038501195.1 of Nemania diffusa. Classification (NCBI taxonomy): domain Eukaryota; kingdom Fungi; phylum Ascomycota; class Sordariomycetes; order Xylariales; family Xylariaceae; genus Nemania; species Nemania diffusa. The sequence continues at coordinate 4,352,763 of JBBPUQ010000003.1, forward strand.
TAGAGTGCCGGTTTGGTACGTCTCGCTGGAGAAAATCTGATGCTGAATCAAGTGGTATCTGTGTACTATTGTGTACCCCTCGCTATGTCTAGTGAGAAAATGGTCTCTTTTTGTACTTCAGGTCCTCTTCAGGCTTCCCAGGCATAGGGACATGCTGGAATTCAGTCTCAAGATACCAAGCAGGGTCGCCTCCGTATTCGCCCTGGTCATTGCATTTAGTATGCGTAATACTCCATCCGTTTCCTAACCATTTCAACTTATTGGCTCCGCTTGGAACACTTTCCCAGTCATAATCCTCCCATCTAGGAGCTCGGAGAGCTTCTAATGCATGTAGCGTGCTGCCAGGCCACAGGCCGGTAATTCGATCACCTTTTCCGCCCCCACTCTTGTACCAAGATTTGCAGTGGTCGGTGTACACTGTAGTCTTAAAGTAAGAACTACAGTATTCAGCCCAATCTGAAACTCGCTGTTGTTTTATTTCCATGGATGCGTAGTCTTCTTTCTGCAGTTTCCTGATGCATTTCACGACATAATCTCCTTGGGTCTCGAGTATCATGGTGAACGACCCAGTACCAACTGCAGAATTAGGACCCCCCATCATGAAAAAGTTCGGAAACCCATCGACCGCAAGTGATAAATATGCCTCAGGATGTGGTTTAAAACGTGTATCCAACGAAATCCCATTCCGGCCCTGGATTGAGAAAGGAGGTACGCCTGATATACTGAAACCAGTTGCACAGACGAGACAGTCAAGATCTACTTGTCTGCCGCTCTGCAGTAAAATACTGCGCGGGTTCACCTCGATGATGTGCTCCGTAATAAAGTCTACGTTTGACTGAGTCAACGCCTCAAGATATCCTAGTCCAGGCGTTATCCGTTTACAACCAATAGCAAAGGAGGGTACGAGAAATTCCGCAATGTCGGGCCTCGAGGCTAAGTGTTTTCTCATCGTAGCGCGAGTCCTTTCGGATACGATACGCTGCATATCATGACCTCTCATGGAAACAGCATGAACAGCGTTACCATCTTGCTCGATTGCTTTTCGAAAAGTGTAAAGCTTTTCCGGGCTGTTTGCGAATTCTTCTCTTTGGCTGTCTGAGACTGCACCTATGGCGTTAAGGAATCGAACATCTGAGCGCTGAGAGCTGGACTTACATTCAAGAGTTTGAGGGTCTAACCCCAACTTGTGCATGATATCTATAATAGTCAGCTATTCGGCATTCTATATCTGAAACCCGAATATCGGAGGTAAGTGGTAGCGGATCTAACGCTACAGTATTTACTTACTATCGCCGAATGGGCTTGTGATCCACGTTTTGCTCCGAACGAAACATGAAAGCTTTGCTCCGTCAATCTTTTGGAGCACTGGCACAATCTGAATAGCACTTGAACCGTTTCCAATCACGCCAATGCGATTATTCTTGAAATCGAAGCCTTCATTCCATGATGCCGAGTGCATAATTTGTCCACTGAAGGTCCCAAGCCCGGGAACATCTGGCCATGATGGAACGCTGAAATACCCAGTGGCTGCAATCAATACATCAGCTTCATCGTCAATGAGCTTACCACTTTGATGGCTGCGTATCTTGAGATACCATTTCATGGTCTTTGCGTTCCAATTACAGTTCTCTACTTCGTGCTCAAGACTGACGAAACGCATAACCCCATACTTGTGAGCAACATTCTGGAGGTAAGCTTGAATCTCTGGTTGAGAGGCATAGAAAGATGACCAGCCGGGATTAGGATCAAATGAATATTGATAGCTGGATGAGGGGATGTCACAGGCGCATCCTAATCAATAGTAAGTTCCTGGCAGACATCGCAAGACGACGCAAGGGAGGGACATACCAGGGTACCTATTGACCCACCATGTTCCGCCTACACCTCCGTTCTTCTCATAGATCCGTAGATCCACATTGCGCAATCGCTGAGAAACCCTGATACCTAGGTAGATTCCTGAGTAACCAGCACCTATCACACAGATCTTTAATCGGCGGTGATTCTCTATAGGCTCATCTTTCAGTACCAAGCTGGAGGGAAGGCGATCGAGAGCCATCTCTGGTACCTAGCGAGGAATGGAAAAAACGCGAGGAGGATATGAAGCTCAGTTAAGATATTTTGCAACCTATTGTTTTGCCCTCACTTAGGACATAATATACAGATCTCGGTACTATACAAGCAATTCATCATGAACTTAAATACAATATTTCAGGTGCTCAGGGCGTTTCTCAACAAAACGAGGCAATGGGCTAATACCCTTTAGCCATGGTTGCTTATTATCCACCGTAAGCTGTTGGAGGAGGTCGGGAAATGCGATGCAAAGCCATAGCCACGTTTTGCTAATATCTCCTAGTTTGAGAGGCTCTTCCCGAAGCTGTTGATAGTTGTACTGTGTACAGCACAGCACATGGATATTACCTCGTAATCAGCTGAACGTGAAACTTCTCATTACTACTTACTAGACCTAAGAGAAATCATGTAACTTTGTTGCTACGTTCTTGTCACACTGCATGGGCGAAGAAAACTATGCTTGGTAATCTTGTTCGAGCTGAGTGTGCCTAGGATTGCGGTGTTGTAGAAGGGAAGTTGCACGATGGTTCCCTGAACCCTGTAGAGCAACCAAAGAAAGATTTTCTTGGTAATCTTGCAGGTTCAATGCGACCGCGACTACTACGCAATAGTGGTGTGAGCGGGTGTTATACCATGTTAGGTTTAGTGTTAACTTGGCCGTTTCTCAAAATCCGAGGCGACGGCTATCAGGCCCACGGGTAGATCCAAAGCGAACTCTATCTCATTAACTGTGGCTGACAAGTGGGGTAACAAGGTTTTTTGCATATAAGATAAGTATACTAATGAAAGTGTTATCTAAGACGAATATTAATGCTTTATTGTAACCCGGCTAGATTGGCCACCTTTCATAACTGAACTGACCCCCCTGCCACGATAGAGGCCACGAGAAGTTAAAATTTACCGCTTTATTAATTTAACATTATATAAGCACTATTACAACTGTTTTAAAGTGTACATAAAGTAAAGCTACAGCGGTGTAACTATTATTACTAATCACATAGTTACCGGTTATTTAACCGCTTGCAACGGTAAATTATTACATGTATGATTTAAAAGCGTGGGTAGGTTAGGTACACCTACATAGTACTTGTAAATTCTGCTTTTGTTTCCAGCATAGGTAGGAAATGAGCAATTGCCAACCTCAGTACATAATCAAATCAGGTGGTTCACTCTAGTTATGAAGGGTGGCTAGTCCAGTCGGGCTATGTTATTGGTGTATTAGTAGTGCAAGACGCTCCGTTGCTCCGCTTGACAGTCAGGGTGCCGAAAGGGCACCTGATGAGATAACACTGTGCATTGGGTATCAGATCAACCCCGAGGTCAAGATACAATAGAGACACGGACAACGCTAATCGCTGAAAGGTCATCTGAAACAACAGGGGAGCATGGCTACTAGGTTATCAGAATGGCGATCGTATGGGGAGCTATTGAAGATTTCGATGTAGCACCTTCAAGCCGCTAACGCGAGCAAACCAAGTTAAATAACAACCCTCTGGCTTAATTGAACAGAACTAGCACCTTGAGAATCGTTATTTAACGGATTTTATTGAATCTATTACTTGGCCAAGTTAAGCCAAGTAAGTGTGGTCTCGGTGCTTAGTTGCAAGATTGAAGGTGTAGGTACAAGTATACGCAAGTACCTCGGCAGGTAAGCCGGTAGTTAAGTCGGTATGTGGGGCGGCCGGGTCGATATGTAGGTCAGCCGGTCGGTATGCAGGTCGGTACAACTGATGGGTTCTAGCCCCGCTGGTGGCAAAAGTCTCGGGCTTTCCCGAGTGCCCTATATGTGTAGGTACGTGGCAGTGCAACGCGCTGACATACTTGTACTTGCACTTCGTCGGACCAAACTCCTAAAGCGTTGCCTCGACGACCGATAAAACCCCTGTTGTAGAGAGATGGCCGGCAGGAGGAGTCGGGTTCGGGACGAACCGTTAGTGTCAACGGAGGGGTAGTTACGTGTGGGTAGTACCGACTACATAGTGGACCATATCAACGTTACCTAATGTATATAGATTGCCTAGCTGGCGGCCTGGTTATTCTAGCATTGCTGTCACAAGACTTGGATTATAATTTAAATTAAAAATAGAATTAGAAATAGAATTAAAGTAATTCGAATAATTTCTTTATATATATTTTCGTTTACCGTTTTATTAAGCAACAAGTTATTGATTAACTTATTTAAATATTACCTCGTATAATATTGAAACCGAAAGTGACAGGTATACGGGAGCTCAAGGGGGTGGGACAAAGATATCAAAGCCACACAGCAGCCGTTTACGGCAAAACAGAGGACTGCGCTACAGATACTTCCCTGTAGAGCTACGGTAGTACTGCATTTGCCATGTTTACGTGTACTGAGTAATTGCCAAGTGGCTAGCCAGAGCTTTTGCGCTAGATGACGTTGTGGCTCCGTCAGTACTGAGATAGTCTGCGCTCTTGATATATTGCAGCAAGTACGCCGAAACCCACAGCCACCAAATCAAGTCTTGAATATTGTGAAACCAATTTTATTCAAGTCGTCACTGCACTCTTCATCAGCGCTCCCCACAGGTAAAACAATACTTTGACTGCTTGACAGATAACTTAACTAACTAAAGCACAAATAAAAGGTTTGAATTTATTTACAAGCAAATCAAATATTTTTTATTTTATTTGTGTTTGCTAGCTATTTCTAAATAATTTCTTTTTTTTTTTGATTTTTTTTTGTTATTTTTTTAATAAAAAAAAAGCTATTTAAAAAATATATTTTATAATATTTTTTTATTTAAATAGCAATTTGTTTTAAAACTTATATTAATTAATTAATAAAAACTTTTTTTTATTTAATAAATTTATATATTTATTTATTTATTTAATTAATATTAATTTAATTATAGCTTTTTAAATTAACTACTTTTTTTTTTGTTACAAATTATTTTTAATTTTTAATTTTTAACTATTTATAATTTTATATATTTTATATATAATATTAAATTATTATTAAATTTATATTTAATATAATTAAAGTTATTTAATAATATTATTTTTATAATAATGTTGTTTTTTTTTTTAGTACTATAACTAAAAATATGTTAAATTTTTTTAATTAATATTTTTTTTAATATTTTTTTTTTTTTTTTTTTTTTTTTTTTTTATTTTTAACGCTATATATATTATAATTTAAACTATAAAAACATTATTTTTAAATTTAACTTTTTTTTAATTTAATAACTATTTATTTTTATATAAGTTTTTTTATAAAATTAATTTTAATTAATAAAAAACTTTTTTTTTTTTAAATTTTTTTATTATTTTTATAATTATATTTTTATTTTTTTTATTAATAATATTATTTATTTTTTAATTTATATTAAAATAACTAATATATTTAAAACTAATATATTTTTAACTATTTATTTATATTTATTTTATAAATTTTTATTAAATTATTAATTTAATTAATTTGTTTTAATTAATATTATTTATTATTATTTTTTATTATTTATTTTTTTTTACTATTTTTATTATTTTTATTTTTATATTTTTATTTTTATTACTATAAATATTATAATTATTATTAAAAAAACAAAATATTTTAAATTAATATATTTTTTATTTTATAAAAATATATTTTTTAAAATATTTTTATTTTTAGTTTTAACTTTTTAACAAATTTATTTTTTATTTTTTTTATTATATTTAATTAAATAATATATTAATAATAATATTATTATATAACTTTTAATAACATTTTTTTAAAATATAATATATTATTACTTTTAAATAAATATTATTTTTTTATATATATATATTAAAACTAAAAATTTAATTAATAATAAAATAGTTTATAAGTTAAAATATAATATAATAATTTTTTTAAAGTTTAAAACTTTTAAATATTTTTTATAAAACAATTTATTTATAAATAAATTATTACTTTAATTTTTAATATATTAAATAATTTAATTTAGTATATTTTTTTTTAAATTTAAATTTTTAATAAAAATTATATATTTTATATTTAGTTTTTTTTTTATATAAATTTAAATATTTTAAACTATAATATATATTTTATATTAGTTATTTTTAATAACTTTAACATTTTAATTAAAAGTAAAAAAATATAGTTTTATTATTATTATAAAAATAAACAATATATTAAAATATTAAATATAAAAGCTATAAATTTAATTAAATATTATTTTTATTTAAAATATAATATTAATATTAACTTTTAATTTTAACTATTATTTATTACTACTATTATTTTTTAATAATTTTAAACTATAACTAATTTATATATTATAAAATTAATTATTTAATAAAAATAACTATTAATTTATTTTTATATTTTATTTAATATATTATTTAATTTATTTTAATATTAAAAATTTAAATTTATAATTAAATTTTTAAATTTTTAATTAATTTTAATTTTAATAATAAATTAATTTATTATTATTTAATAAATTAAAATTACTTTTAAGTTAATTTTTAAAGTTATTATAATTAAAATTGTTATTGCTAAATTTAAAATTTATATTTTTTTTAATTTATAAAAATTATTTTTTAAAAAAAATATTATTAATATTATAAGTTATTATATTAATTAAAACTAAAAATTATATATAAAGTTTTTAAATTTTTAATATATTGCTAGCTTATATTTTATTTAAAATATTAAATTATATATTTATAAAATTATTAAATAATTTAATTTATAATTTAAATTAAAATTTTTTATTTTAAATAATATTAATATAAATAATAAAACTTTAATAGTTTTTTTATAATATTTTTTGTTTAAATTTAATAATTTTAAATATTTATTTAAAAACAAAATTAAAATTTTTATTTAATAGTATAAAATTTGCTACTAAAGCTATATTATTAATATTATTATATAATATTAATAGAACTTTTTGTATATATATATATAAAAAGATTTGGAATAATTTATAAAGTTTAAAGTTTATTTTTAAGTTTTAAAGTTTTGTATTAATTTGTATATATATTTTATAAAAAAAAATATAACTAAAAAAATTATATATAGATTATTTATATATATATATATATAAAACTTATAAATTTTATAAATTTTAGTAAATTTTTATATTTTTTATTTATTTAGTTATTTAATAAAAGTTCTAGTTTAAGTTTTAATTGTATATATTTAATATATATATATAAATTTTATCAAATTATTAATTTAATATTAGAAATTTTTTTTTTTATATAGTAACTTTAGTTTTAATATTAATTAATTTTTTATTATTTTTTTTGCTATTTAACTAATTTATATATATTTTTATTTATATAACTAGTTTATTTATATTAATTAGTTTTTTTAATATTTAATTAAATGTTTTTTTTGTATAAGTGTTTATTAAGTTGTTTTTGCTATCGATTTAATATATTTTTATAATTTTGCAATTTTTGTACATTTTTTGAAATAATATAATATTGATTATAAGTCGTTTTTTTTACATAGTTTTTAGCTTAATTAAATATTTATATAAAAACTTAAAATTAATATATATAACTAATAATATAATTAGTAATTTTATTATATAAATAATTTTTTAAAAAGTTATATTAAATATAATAATATAGTTAAATCTATTAATTATATTATATAACTTATTTATTAATATATTATATATAATTTATTTATATTTAATTAAATTTTAATAAATAATATTGCTTTTGATTATAAAAGTATTTTTTATATAGTTTTTATTAGCTAGTATAATTATAAATCCGATTTAAAAACTTAAATTTTTGTTATTTATAAATATTTTATTAATAAAAATAAAAATTTTTATACAACTAAGATTTAAAAATATATAATATAATTTTTGCTATATATTGTTAATTTATTATTATATTTATATATTTAATGCTTTAATATTATTTTTTAATAGCTTTTAAATTTATATAACAATTAATAAATTATATAATATTTCTAATTAATATATTAATATAATATATATTTTTTAAGCTTGTTAAATAATATATTATTAAAAATAATTTTTTATATAAAAGTTAATAATATATAGTTGTTTAGTTTGTTTTTATTAAATAAAAATGAAATTTTATTTGTTTATTTAAATTTTGCTTTTGTTAAATTTAATAAAATATTTAAATATTAATTTTACTTTTAATTTTATATAAAATAATAGCTTAATTTTTTTTTTATATAAAAACTTTTTAAATATAATATTAAAAATATTGTTTATTTAAAGTTTTATAATTGTAAATTTGTCGAGTTTTTTTTCAATATATAATAAATATAAGTTATATATAAATATTTTTATATTTAATTTTTAGCAATAATATCTATAATAAATTTTATATTAATATAATTTTAATTTAGTTAATTTATATAATAGTTATATAATTTAAAATATAATATTTATTAAATATTTGTTTTTTAGTTTTTTTAATAAATAAATATAAATTTTTCGGTTTAATTTATTATATAACTATATATATATTTAAAAAATATTTTACAATTTTATATATATACTGTCGTTTTAAATTAGCAACAGTTTTAAAGCTATAATAAACTATTAACTTATATATTAAATTATTAATACTTATATAAAAATTTAAACTTTGTTGTTATTTTTATAATTTTATATAATTAATTTAAACTTTTTATACAGTTTAATTGTTTTATTTTTAATTTTTTATATAAATTTAATTTAAAAAATTTTTATTTAGTTATATTAATTTAAATTATATTATATAAATTAAAATATATTTTAAATTGCTAATACATTTATTTTAACTATATTTAATTATTTAAAAAATATATTAAATATAATAATTATATTATTTTGTTTTAGTTATATAATTAAAATATAATTGTTAATTTTTTTTAGTATAAAATATTAGTTACTAATAAATATAAATAACTTTTTCAGTTTGTTTTTGTATTAAAGTTGCAGCTGTTTAATAGTTTATAAAAAATTATATAAAAAGTTATTTTTTTTATATAATAAATTAAATATAGCTTTTTGTTAATAGTATAACTTAATTTATATATAATAAAATTTAGCTAATTTATTTATTATATCAACTATAATATTATAATTTTTAATCGCTAAAATTTTATATAGTTTTATTTAGCTTTTTTATTTTTTTTATATTATAACTTTATTTTAAAAAAATAAAAAAAATACTTTATATAATAATATTAATTTATTTTTAGTTTATATAATTTAGTTAATATTAATTTTTATATAAATATTTTTTAATATTTTTATAGCTTTTTATATAACTTTTATTTTTTAAATAATTTTTAAAAAAAAAAATAAATTGCTATTAATTTTAAAATAAATTTTAAAAACTAATAAAATAAATATAAAACTATTTAATTTAATTATATTATTTAAAGTTTTTATAGCTATTTATAATATTGTTTTTTTATTTATATAATAATTAATTTTTTTATATAAAATATTAAATATATAACAAAGTAATATATATATTTGTTCGACTTTTTTAATAGTTTAATATATTTTAATAAATATTTTTTTGTATAAAGTTTTAATTAGTTATATATTATTATAAAATTTTTCGAATAAAAAATTTGTATTAAAATTGTATATAATATAATTAAATAGTTTTTAATATATTAAAATTTAATATTAGTATAATATATTTTAAATATTATATATATTTAAAAACTTTAAAAATTTAATTGTTTAAAACAAAATATTTATATTGATTATATATAATATTAATTATTTTGTTGGTGGAACTCTTCGTACGTACGTACACAAGAGGATTCGGAGTAATCCGTGGGGTTTGGGGTCTGTTTCCAGGTCCTAAGGTTCTGTATTGATTCGTGTGTGTATTCTACAAAGGGAAGTACGACCAGAAGGGTCGTACGCAGGTTATTTACATGTGTGTGTGCGTGGGACCTGTGGGTCCTGTGGATCCCAGTGGGTCCCTGTATTCCTTATCTATTCGGTTACCTGATAAGGGTCCTGGTTCAGGTCCTGGTCGTACGCACCTAGTGCGTACGTACAGGTCCTGTCAGGTCATTGGTCCAACACTGGAGATTCTTTCTTTTGTGCGGTAACTCCAGTTCCAATGTCAACCAATCCTCCGTCATTCCTTCCACTGTCCAACCGATCTACATATGCTTCCACTCGTACGACCAGCTTATTTGTACTAACCAGCTTTTCCAGTGCTTGGTTAGGTGCTTTCTTCGTACAAGCGTCTGCCGGGTTATCCTTGCCATCGATCCAACGTATCTCTGTGATCTCACGATTTTCGTACGCTTCTCGAAGTGACATAATGTCGATCATAAGTCGCTTCTCTTGCGTAGTTCCCAGCTTGACCAAACATTCGTACAAAGACTTGGAATCGGTACATATAACCAGTGGTACAGTTGGTAATTTCATCGTACGAATGATTCTCTGAAGGGTCGTACCGAGTGCAATAGCGCAGTCGAATCCGTTGACCATGCCATATAACTCACTTGCCAGTACGCTACGTGTGACTCGTTTGCACTTGATTGAATTCCAGTGAACAATATTGCCTTCGATCGTAAAGGTGTCTTTCGTACGGCTCTCGTTGGCTAGTACGATTACAAATCCGATCTGAGAACTCAAATCTTTGTTGTTTGCAAACGCTCCGTCGGTGAAGATAAAGATCTTCGTACGACTAAGATTCAAGGGTATATAGCGTAGTCCTCGCTGTGCGTTGTCGATCTGCCATTGTATTCGTACGTTCAATGCTTTAACATCGTCCTCTGACGGCTCTTGAACTTGTGCAGCTATCGACAGGTCGTACGATGCTTCCGGTTGACATACCGACGCGATATATGCGCCTCGAGCTCGCTGAGCGACATATTGCTGAGGATAATCTTCCGTACGAAGGTCAATAATACGCAGTTGTTCGGCCTGTCCCCGTTGAGTGAAGATGAAATCCTGTCCGTCCATTTGGATCTTGCTTCCGTTGAATTCGACGGGGTGTTCGGGCGTCAATTTTGCTTTTGGTTTCGCGCGAAATGGTAGCTTGGTTTCTTCTTCGTACGAAAACTTCTCAGACACAATACTGAACGTATCGTCCGTTTGAAGTCCTGTAATCGCAAATTCGTCGGGTTTCTTCTCAGTATACAGCAAACATGGGTCGTACGTAGACACTTTCATGCCTAATTCCTGGCAGTGATGTCTGTGGTAGGTCTTATACCAGTATAATCCTGACTCAGCCAATCCATATAATGGTCGTACGATCCGAAACATAGTGCCTGCCGGGTACCTGTTTTCCAGTTCCTTCGGCAAATAGGCATAAATCTCTCGGTTCAACTTGTCGTACGACTGTGTATATGCTTGAGAGATGTCTCGCAGCTCCGCGTGCATGCCGTAGTCTTGAATTAGCGACGGTCCCAAAGCCATGATAAACCGTTGACTCATACGCTGGATTGTCGGTGCTTGCGTAAGAATTCGGACTTTGTCGTCGTCTCTATAACCTTGTACAACTAATCTGGACTTTTCGTACGGCTTGGTCGTTTTACCTTTGACTTCTCGTACGAGCCTAGTCCGGAAAATTCTCATTTGGTCATGTTGGTCCGGGTTATATCGTACGAACTGAAATACACCCTGGGTTGCCAGCGCGTCTATTTCGGCTGCGTCTGATTGTTCAAAGGGTGCGCCGGGTGTAGTAATTACACCGTCCTGTCTCAGTCGTACGGCTAGAGCGTAATCGTTGACTTCTTTCGGTGCAAGGTATTGGTCGCCAGTGGGTGCAGGTGACTTCCTCGGTCTGCCTCTGCGTCGGGGTTGCGGCTGTTCAACAGCCTGGAGAGGGTCGTACGAAGGGTCATTCTCTTCGTACGATGGGTCAGGCATAGCTTCTTGCCGGTAGTATGGCTTGACCTGTGTGCAACGGAACTTGGCCGGTCCGTTCGTCATATCGACCGTAATGTCACGATTTTCGATCGCAGAAATCTTATACGGTCCTGTCCAGCCTTTTCGTTCTCTCCATACCATAACTTCACTCTGGAGGGGTAGGGAAAGTACTTCGTACGATGATGCTGGTCCGTTTCTGGTTTGTATAGCTCGGTCGATATCAACTTTCGTACGAATACTTCTCAACATCTTCATAGCTTTTCGTACGGCTTCCGCTCTTTGGGTAATTTCCGGCGAAGGGGGTGAATCGCCGTTGATTCTGGGGTAGGCTCCAAAGACTAGTAGAGTAGGTACGAGACCGTTCGGTCCAGCTGTATCGTTTAAAGCTTTTATAGCCATTTGCAGTACTGTTTCTTCGTCCGTACAGTGACCGATTTCTTTGTACAAAATATCAAACGTACGACGGAGTGGTGCATGTGCCCGTTCGACTTTTCCGACGGCCCAGTGTGCTTCGACAGGCATTTCTTTGCACGAAGCTCCGACTAGTCGTACGTTATTGCGAAATTCTTCGGACGAAAAATTCGTACCGGGATCGTGTACGATGTAATCGGGTGGCCCTTGGTATACCAAAATCCAACATTGGCATAGTGCGTCCCAAGTATCGTACGCACTCAAAGACTTCAGAAATTTAGCTGCTTGAAACGAAGTACTCGTATCGATTACGTGTAAAGTCGGTCGTCCGTTGATCTGTACGACGTCGATAACTATTTCGTAGTTGAAATTGCATTCGTCTTTCAGCGAAAACTTAAATCTTCTTGGAGCTTGGTCGTACGATTGACAATGGTGGCAAAACTTCTTGATTTCTCGAAGTACTGAGACGTTAATGTCATCATGTCCAGCCTCTCGCAGTAACTTCACAAGTCTCTCCGTACGAGGGTGTCCAAATCGACGATGTAACCTTCGGAGCTCCTGTTCTGTGAAGTAACCTGCGGCTTCCGATCGGCTGACGTCGAAAAACGGGTGTCCCCATTTTCGTACGATTGGTACTGTTGTACCATCCTGTCGTACGATCACGTCCTGTACGTTGTTGAAATAAGCGTGCAGTCGATCTGCGTCTTGCAGCGACAGTAGGAACGGGGTCGGTGCGTCTAGAATGTGGAATTCAATCGGTCCAATCGACGTTGGAATCGTCATAGTACCTATAGCTTCAAGGCCTTTGATACCACCGAATCGAATTGCTGCACTGCCCGGGGTCCAGTCTATTCGTACGGAAGGGTTCTCTCGTACGAAAGCTTCGGCTTGGGCTTTTCCAGTAGTCGAAACCTTAGCTGCGCCAGTATCCCATAGGATACCTTGGTATTTCGTACTATATTGGCTGTCCAAGTGGAAATTGTCTGATGTCGACGTTTGGTCTTGGGCATATATGTCTTCTCCTGTCGTACGATGGAGATATGCTGAATCCATCAAGAATTGGACTGTTTCGTTTCCGGTCTCAGAATCCAGGTCGTTATCAGATTCATTGTCGTACGGAAGGTCCTCATCACCTTCGTAGTCCAGTACAAATGCATCATACTCTTCGTACGATGGGGCTTTTTGCTCTAGGGTATCGCACGCAGCAAGATATTGCTCTCTTGCCTTCGATCTTTCCTGTTGGCTGTGGTTGGTGGACCAACAACCAGGCTTCTTGCAAATAAAGCACTTCTTGTCACTTCTGTTATTCTTATCGTACGATCGCTGTGGTCCTCGACGAAAATTCTTCTTGGGGCTATAACCGTACGATCGTTTCGGGTACTTGGTATTATACCGTCTGTCGACGAAGTGAACGTCTGTCGTACGATAGTGGTTTACCTCTCGATTGAGAGAAACCTGCAGCGCTGCCCGCAGGTCAGAAAACAGTGCTTCGCACGTAGGTTTCTGACTAATCAGGGCAGGTTCGAGCTCGGGTACGCCAGAGCATGCTCGTACGACTGCTGTATGAAGTGGTATTTCTCCATGGTAGCCAGGTCCTAGGGCACGTTGCGTAAGTTGGAGCTTGTCGATCATAGTCTCTAATACTTCAGGCATTGTCTTCGTCGGATTGTCTTGTTTCATTCGTACGAAGGTAGTAGTCGTCCAGTCGGTCCAGTACTGACTATGGTTAACTGTCGTATTAAAGTGATTGTCGAGCATTGTATAAATTTCGTCCCATCTACGTGTCGGACCAATGTAGTTGAGATAGTACTGTTCGGCTCTTTCTTTTAGTACGGAAGGAAATACTGCGTAGTACTGTCCTTCAGTAATTCCGAGTCGACGGCACGTCGAAATAAAGATTCGAGCCTTGTCGTACAATATGTCGTACGGCTTACCGCTGTAGTTCCAGTCGGATCGCCATACCTTGGTAAACGCAGTGAATTGGGCTGTTTCAATCGGACTATTGTAAATAATCCGGGTAGGGGGAAGTTCGTACGACCGATCTTCGTACGTGGGTAGGGGCGCAGGATGCGCAGTGGGAATCCCGGGGGTAGGTACAGGTTCTTGGGTTCCTGTTCGTACGAAGGGACTGGGTACTTGATCATTTGTACCAGGCACCGCATGGCGTGCTGGTGTCGCTGGTCTTGGTGCAGCCGGTTGTGGTGCCAAAAGATCCGTTCGTACGACGGGAGGTTCTAATATGCTCGCCGGTGTAGATGCCGGAGCTGGTGCCGTTCGTACGGACATATCATCGTCCGACTCGTCATCATCGTCGTCTCTATATTTCTTGAGAATGTAGATAAACTTGTCATCGTATGTTGTACCGCGCAGTCGGGTACCTAAGTTACGTCCGACCATAATGCCAAATTCTTGTTTGAACGTACGACTGACATTTACGAACATAGATCTTGTCCATCCGTCAAAGTCCATTGCAAATGTTCGTACGAGCTGTTCGCCTTCGACTTTCAGTCGTATGTAGTCGTGTAGGCATCGTGCGAAGTATGTTGTCAATTTTATAGGTTCCGAAGGGGTATTAGGGTCAATGGTCGTATCCCAATACTTCGGATCTGTCTCTTTCTTCCAAATTTTCATTTGGATGCTGCTGCCTTCGGCCATATCTTCGTACGTAAAGTCATCTTCATCGTACGAAGCTGCCGGATTGTCGTTTTGAGCTTGTTCAGCTGCCGCAGCTGCCGCTGCCGCTGCTGCTCTTGTCGTCGGTGTTGACATGATTGTGGAAGGTAGGAGGGTAGGGGTTGTAGGGTAGGTAGGGTAGTCGGAAGGGTAGGTGTGTGAAATGGCTCACAGTCTTGTTGATCTTCGTACGAGGGTCAACCAGACTATTGCAGAGGAAACTTCAACTCTACGATAGTTAGGCCTTGTTCGTCCGACGGTCAATTCAACGCGTCTTCAGCCAATCGACGAGAATGGTAATCCACTTCTCGTACGAAAGGAAAAAGGATGTAGCACGGAGGTTATTCTTGACAATAACCGGTCTCCGCCTCTTCACTTTGCTAATCTGTGATCGCGTCCCGCAATCACTGATCAGTGTTGGTGGAACTCTTCGTACGTACGTACACAAGAGGATTCGGAGTAATCCGTGGGGTTTGGGGTCTGTTTCCAGGTCCTAAGGTTCTGTATTGATTCGTGTGTGTATTCTACAAAGGGAAGTACGACCAGAAGGGTCGTACGCAGGTTATTTACATGTGTGTGTGCGTGGGACCTGTGGGTCCTGTGGATCCCAGTGGGTCCCTGTATTCCTTATCTATTCGGTTACCTGATAAGGGTCCTGGTTCAGGTCCTGGTCGTACGCACCTAGTGCGTACGTACAGGTCCTGTCAGGTCATTGGTCCAACATATTTGTTAATTTATATAATATTAATAATAATTTTATAATTAAAATTATATTTATTTTTTAATAAAAACTTAAATTTTTTTAAAGCTTAGTTATATAATTAATAATAATAACAAAACTTTTTGATTTTTTAAAATATTAAAATGTTAATGTTATTATATTTAACTTTTTATAATAATTTTATAAATTTTTCTGTATAAAAATATTTAAATTAATAATATAATTTTTAAAGCTTTTATTTTATAAAATAATCTACAGTTTTTATTTAGTTAATATTAAAAAACAAATGTTTTTATTTTTATATAATTAATACTATTATATTATTTTGTTATATAATTATATTTTATATATTGTTAAAATAAATATATAGTTAATTTATATTTTATAACAATAGTAAAAATAAAATTAATATATTTAAAATATAAAATTTAATTGGTTTAATTAATATTAAAATTGTTATAATATTTATAGTTTTAAAACTTTTAATATTATTAAATCAAATTGCTATATTATTTAAAGTTTAATTTATTTATATAAAAAAGTTTTTTTATATAAAAGTTTTAGTTTAAACTTTTTTAATAGTTAAAACTTTTGCTATATTAATATTTTATAAAATATTTTAATACTTTATATTATATTAACTGTTTAAATAAAAATTATTTAATATTAACGTTTAATTTTAAATATATATGTTTTTTTTTGTTATATAATAAAAATATATTAAATCTATTAAAAATTAAACTGTTTTATTTTTAGTTTTAAAATTTAAGTCGTTATTAAATTTATTATTATATAAAAAGTTTTTATTACTTTTGTAGTTTAATATAAATATATTATACTTTTTATATAATAAAGCTTTTTATTTTAAAATATTATATATAATAAAATATTGCTTTTTTATTTTTGATTTTTTTTATTAGCTGTAATTAATAAATTAATAATTAAACTTTTTATAAATAAAACATTTTTTGTTATTTTTATTATTTTTATTATATAATTGTTATAGTTTTTAATAAAAAATTTTTTTAAAGCTATAATTGTATAATTATTTTAAATATTTAATATTATATTGTTTATTAATAAAATAAATATTTATTATATAATAATAATTTATTTTTTAATTAAAAAAAACTTGTAGTACTATTTATAAATTAAAAAACAAAGCTTTATATATAAATTTTTAACTAATTAAAACAAGTTTGAACTTAAATATATTAAAATATACTTATATAACTGTTATATAAAGTAGTATTTTTTTATAGTAGCTAAGTTTTAAAATATATTGTATAAATTAAAATTTATTAATTATAGTTTTTAATATTTTAAATATTATTTTTATTAGATTATTTTATTTTATTTGTATAAAAGTAATAATAGTTTAGTTAATTTAATATTAATTATAATTAACTATTATATTAAAATAATTGTTAAACATTATATAAATTTTATTTTATTTATATATTAAATTAATATAGTTAAAATAGTACTGTTTAACTTTTTTTTTTAATATAAAAAAAAATATTATATAGTATTGTTTTTTAATAATTTTAAATTAATAATATATCGAAATAAAAATTCGAACTTTATTATATAATATATTATATAGCTTATTGCTATAGTTTTAATTAAATTGTTATACTTTAATAAATATAGTAAATTAAGCTGTTTTAATTAAACTATTATAAATAATCTAAATAAAAAAAAGTTTATACAACTAATTTTTATATATAAGTAAAAATATAAAATATGCAGTAAAAATCTCGAAAATAAATATAAGTTTTTAAGTTTTTATTTATATAAAAGAACTAAATATTTAATTATTTATATTAAGCACTATATAGTATATTAATATTACTAGTTTTAGTATAACTAGTTATAGTACTAAAAAATCTATTTATATAACAAAAAGTTCTAATATATTTATTAGTATAAATATTAAAATTAGTACTATTTATATAAATATATTATTATTTAACTCGTTATTATTTTCGTTTTTATATTTTTTAAAAATATAAATAAACTTATTATTATATATTATACTATATAATCAAATATTTAAATTATATTTAACTATAATATTAAATTTTTATTTAAATATATAACTAATATTTATAAATATAAATTTTGTTTATTTGTTAAAATCTATTGTAAATATTTATATAAGCTATTCGCTTTCGACTTTTAGTTATATATAATTATATAAATATTATACAAAATATATTATTAATTTTATAAGTTCCGAAAAAATATTAAAATCAATAGTTATATTTTAATATTTTAAATCTATTTTTTTCTTTTAAATTTTTATTTAAATGTTGCTGCTTTTAGCTATATTTTTATATATAAAATTATTTTTATTATATAAAGCTGCTAAATTGTTATTTTAAACTTGTTTAGCTGCTGCAGCTGCTACTGCTACTGCTGCTTTTATTATTAGTATTAATATAATTATAAAAAGTAAAAAAATAAAAGTTATAAAATAAATAAAATAGTCGAAAAAGTAAATATATAAAATAGTTTACAGTTTTATTGATTTTTATACAAAAGTTAACTAAACTATTACAAAAAAAACTTTAATTTTATAATAATTAAGCTTTGTTTGTTTAACAGTTAATTCAATATATTTTCAACTAATCAACAAAAATAATAATCTATTTTTTATATATAAAAAAAAAAAATATAGTATAAAAGTTATTTTTAATAATAATTAGTTTCTACTTTTTTACTTTATTAATTTATAATTATATTTTATAATTACTAATCAGTGTTAATAAAACTTATAAATCTTATAAATCTTAATAAGTCTTTGTATTTTTTATTTATTCGGTTACTTAATAAAAGTCCTAGTCCAAATCCTAGTTATATACACTTAATACATATATACAAGTCCTGTCAAGTCATTAACTCAACATATAATCTATTATTTTTAACAAAGTTAATAATAAATTTTTTAAATTTTTTACTTTAATATTAATTAAAAAAAGTTACTTTATTAATATATAAATTAAAGCTACTTTTTAATATTATAATATTTTTTATAATAAAATTAAAAGTAATAATATTAATAAAACAATTTATAAAAAAAATATTAACAAATTTATTAATAATAAAAATAATATTATTTTTAAAAATTTCAATATATTTAAACTAGCTAATATTTTATTTAATAATATAAGTATTTTTTATTAAAACTTTATAATAAAAGTTAAAAATAATATTTATTAAAACTTTTTTTTAATTAAAATTTATAACTTTGTTACTTTTAAAAATTCTTTTTTTAAATTATATATAATATTATATAATAACTTTAATTTTAATAAATATATTTTTATTAATTATATATTTAAAACAAAAAATTAAAAAATTTATTATAAAATTAACACTATTTTAAATTTTTTTATTTAAATAATATTTTAATATAAAAATAATAAAGTTAATTTATTTAATATTATAGCTTTTTTTAAAAAGTTTAAAAATTATTTATATATTTACTTAGTTTATTTTTATTTTTTTAAAAAAAAAAAAAAAAAAAAAGCTTAAAACTTTATTTTTATAATTTTAACTGTTATTATTTATATAACTTTTTATATTTAATTATTGCTTATTTTGTTAACAATTTATTTTTATTTAATAAAACTTAAAAGTTATAACAATTTTTTATATTTATAAAAAGTAATACTATTTTATTAATTGTTAAATTAATATATATATTTTAAATGCTATTAATATAAATAAAATTTATATTAATTTTTAATAAATATATAAAAAGTTATAAAAATATAAATAGTTATTTAAAAAAATATCTATTTATTAAATAGCTATTATTTTTTATTTAAATATATAATTAAAAAACTTTCGAAAAAAAAACTTTATAAAAACTAAAAAAATTTATTAATAAATTAAAATATATTAAAAAAACTAATATATTAATAATATTATATTTAAAATTACTATTGCTATTTTATTTATTTTTAAATTTACTTTTAAAAAATTTATAAATAAAACTTATAATAAATTTAATTTAAACAATAATAAAAAAATTTATAAAAATAAATTAAACTATTATTTAATTTTTAATAAAATTAATTATTTAAAACTAAATTATAACTTTTTATAATAGTAACAAATTAAACAATAATAGTTTTTTATATTAAGTTAATTTATTATTAATATATTGTTTATATTAACAATATTAACTAAATATAAAAAAATATTTAATTAATATAAATTTATAATAATTTTATAATAGCTATTTATTAAAATAAACATTTTAAAAACTATTTAGTATTTATAGCACTAGTTATAAAAAGATTTAAACAGTTTATAAACAGCAATTAAAACAAATAAAAGGTTTAACAAAAGTTTTAGCTTTAACTAATTAATATATTTAACGCTTCTAATTTATTTGATTTATTTAATTAAATAACTATTCAATCAAAACAACAGATTTAACTAAACAAGTCAAATAAGCACTTTTTGCGATCAATCAAAGCAAATCACGTCAAAAGCCGTTTATTTGACTTGTTTTACCTGTATGGAGCGCTGCTCTTCATATATGTAATCTGGTGCTGCAATATTTGCAGAACCTAAATCAGAGCTTTGAGGGCCTATAGACCTTCCCACAGGCCCTCACATGGCCTTGCACGCATTTCCAGCGAGCTTTGATATATGGTCGGCATAGAACGAATGTAGCGCCCTGGCGCGTTATAACCAGCTGCGTGAGAAGTGTCTCGTGGGGCAAATCTGGCATAGATTTTCACCTCTGTGGCTAGGGACTGAGAGCTCGGTGTCCATAGGTCTTTATATGCCTCAGAATGACCTCCTCTTTTCATAGCATCCGGTCCAAGGGTGCGTCCGGCGGTACACGCATGTATAAGTGGTCCATGGGTTGTTATACGCTGCTACAATGCGCTTAACGCCAAGTTTCTAGGTTCTTTTGAATAGCTTGAAGCATAGAAAAGGAACATAATAAGAAATAAATATATGTCCATCGTTGGAAGGGCGCGTCAACCTTTATCCCAGTAACAGATGGGAGAATGGTCTCCTATATAATCTGCTGCGGAAGCATGACCTGCTAGGTGTGCATCTGTGCCGCCTTATAAATGGGTTGTAGTCGACTTGAGGTGTATCCAGAGGAAGGTGAATCTAAAATTAGTTAACGTCCATGTCGAATTCATGAGCAATTAGATCATCTTCATCATCTGATGTGGCCCGTCTCGTGATGTCCCGAAAGCGACTTCTCATATCCCGGAGCGATGCGAGCATCCCGTTGTCCTCTTCAAGGATGCCAAGGTCAATCGAGACTTCGTATAATCGCTCCACATCTAAGACCATTTCTTCGGCCCGAGAAAAGCACCCTTCTTTAAAGTACCGCCTCGATCGCTCACGTGCGTTTCCGTTCGTTCCGTTCGTTCCATTTGATCTTGGATATTGGTTTCCAGCGCTGGCAGGGCTCCTCCCGGTTCCTCCGATATTGCGAGCATTAAATGGCGGAAGTAACGGCTGGGCTGATGAGACCGAGGGCTCTCGTTGCTCTCCCAAGTTGGCTATTGGTATAGCGTGAGCCTCATTGTGAGCGCCCTCGTCAATAACTGGGAGGCCCTGGAGAACAGGCGCCTGTGAGGCCGACATGTCCGACTGCTGGGAGAACTGTGACGGGTACTGTTGGGGGGCGGACTGTGATGGGCTTGGTACAGAGCCGACAACTCCGGGGCCGGGCGGGATCCCCCAAGTTTGCGTTATACGGGGTGATGACTGTGGCATGTGAACTGGAGGGATTCCCGAACCATCGTTCTGTGCCGTTGAGCTGCTAGACCGCCGTTCATTCTGGAATTCACCGTGTGTTTGGAAGAATGCTGTTGACGGCATTGACGAGGGCCAGGCAGACTCAGGCAACCAAGGGTTTGTCCCACTATCTGGCTTTGCGCTTGGCTCTTCAACAAGCTGCACGCTTGATGAGTTTTGATGATAATGACGCCGTTGTCCTAGCAATACTTTAGCTTCACATTGCATTCACGGGAATTAGTGTTTGGCTCAGAAGAAACCTACTAAACCGGCGCTGAGATTCCTTGTTTTGAAGCCGGCGCTTTTGCTTAGAAATTTCATCTGCCATCACTTATAGCTCTGTATGGCCCGAATGGGAAATTCCTCACATGCCTAGTTTTACATTTTTGGATGCAGGTCAAGTGCTTTAAACTAGTGGCTTTGTGACTTTCTTTTCTTTCAATCCAATGCGAAGCATGACGGCTCCGCTAAAAGACTGCAAGTAATACAGCGCAATAGCGCAACTGGCGCTTATCTTCCGCAGCTTTCGCATTTACGAATAGTTGTTTGCAAGCCGAAAGGTCGTCCGCAATGCCCTTGGCGATGGTCCACTTCCACCGTAGCTTCGTATGAATTACGCAGTTGGGACCTAGTAAAAGCGTACACCTCTAGGTACTATTTGCCACGCTGAGCTTTGCTAAGCTTTGGCCAATTACCCAAAAGGGATCTATATGCCTCTGTTCGCAAGTTACTTACACGGAAAAACCCACTGTATGGCGAGTTCCGAGAGCCTCGAACATTTTACAGGGGGGTAGCATAGTATTACAGCTTCCCTAGTAGGCGTCCTGCTTCTGGCCATGGCCCCGGGCGCGGAGCCTAGCGGGCCGGATCCACCTTGTGGGGACTCATCGCATAATACCGGGTCTCGGTCAAACTTGAACAGTAGAGCATCGCATCCGCAGGATCCGGAAGCTGTGAAACCTCAGTCTGCTTGGCTTCCTACACATTTTCACTTGCCTATGTAAGTAAATGCAGAGTCCTATTTCACAAGTAGTAATCATGCATGCTCGTTTACTACTATACTATACATCGGTCAAGGGCGCCGATCACTATGAGTAATAACTTTGACGAGAAGCGGCCCCCGCCTCATCTTGATGCTTGCCAGCCACGTGGTCCCGGTGGACAGTGAAAGAGACATCATATATATACGTAGTCCTACAGTAGTTGCGGTTACGTAAATTCTTCCATGTCTAATCTACGTATACGTGCAGAATATATTAATGCAAGTAAAAGTTATAATGTTGATAAATTGATTTGAGGTTTATTTGTATAACTTTAATTAAATAATACTATAATATTTTATTAATATAAAAACGATTTAAAAAATCAATGAAACAGCTAAAATATATAAATATTATAAAAATAACTAAAATAATAACAATAGTATAAAAAAACGATAACGCATTATAATTATTTAAGGGTGTTAAATAAAACATTGAGTTTGTACACAAATTATGTGCATACCTTATGAAGGGGGTAGGTGCCTAAAATAGGTTTAATAGGGCCGCAACAATTAACAAAGGAACCCATTCATACGCGTATCGCTAGATGAAGCTGAAGCTCGGCCTCACACGAGGTAATAGATGCCCAATGTAACCTCTGCCCCTGTACCAAAACCTAAGCAACTGGCACATTCACATCGAGGGTCACCATTGGCCCGCCTCTTAAATAATCCTTGAGATAATCTAGATAGATTCGGGCAAAAGGACCTTTAACTTGACCGTGCCCAGGTTTGGCAAGGATTGTCGCATGAAACCTTCCCCCGGAATTCCGCTGCATTTGTTACTGACATGGATGCAGCCCTTTTCTTCTTTGTCCATTGTCAACAAAATTCTTGGCATTCTTGGTCTACTCAGGTCTCCATTCACAGCTTGATTCAAGCCAATACAGCCGTCAGCTGGGGGAAGAAGAATGGTAGCGTACCAAGCGAAGGTTGCATCTGTCGCAAGATACTGTCGGTCAAGACTTGCCGGGGCATTGGGCCTACCACGGGCTGTTTTGCATTGAGATCAACCACAGACCATGGCTTTATTTGAAGTCTAGAACAAATCATGTGAAACTGTAAATCTAATCATCGACCTGATAGTCGCCAATAAGGGAATAGGGGGTTCAATGTTGCCGTGTAGTCATTTGTCATGTTTAGCATAAGATGATAAGGTGAAAAGGATGGTTCTACCTAGAATACACCTCTACTCTAGCTGTGAGAAGTGACGAAAGGTCGACGGCACTAGGTCCCGTCTCACTTCTTGCAATCTACCATCTGCCATGAATACAACGGCGTCTCTTCCAACCTTTGTGTGTAAGGCGCTGAGCCTGTGAGCAATGATGATAACAGTATGACCCTTCTGCGTGAATTCCTCGTCAATGATCCGGTATATGGCAGACTCCGTTGCGACATCAAGAGATGAGGTAACTTCGTCTAGGACGACCACCGGTGTCACTCCCGAAGCACGTAACGCGCTGGCCTTGACAAGAGCTCGGCAGATGGTAAATAGTTGACACTGTCCCACAGACAACTCTTGAAATACCGACACCTTCTGATCAAGTATCGCGTGATCACTAAAGCCTGAGATAACTACAGCTCCCTCAACGCCCTTGTCGCTCTCAACAAAGTGTGACCACAAATTCGCTCTAGTCAGCGCAACGATCAGATCGTTGTCCGACACTGAGCTGTCGGGATCCAAGTTGAAGCGTAAGGTTTCCTCATGTAGAAGAAGAGCATCCTGTGATACCACAATGAAGCAGCGCTGTCGTAACAAATCGAGCCTAACAGAACTAATATCTATACCATCAAGAAGAATCTTACCAGATCGCAACTCTAGAAGCCGTAGTAGAGTCAACATCAGCGTACTTTTACCGCTGAAAAAAGAAGTTAATTAAGAAGTTGTGCAGATTTTGAAGCGAATAACAAACCTCCCAGTGCGGCCGCAAACGATTAGCTTTTGCCCTGGACTCACATCCAGGCTGAAATTTCTTATAGCAACGGAGTCGGAGCTAGAATTGACGATTAGTGATGGACAAGGGCTCAAATCTGTGAGAGACACATACTGATAGCCAGCAGTGATGTTCTGAAACTCGACGCGTCCATTGGAAGGCCAGTTTTCAGGGGGCTCAAAGCTCCAGTGTGTCCCGCTCTCTAGTGGAGTTGTGCTTTGCAGTGTTTTTAGTCGAGAAATGGCCCCAAGAGAAATCTCTAAAACCGTCCAGTTCTCCACGAGCTTTAGTAGCGTTGTGTTTGCGACCAGCATAATGTTCAGAGCAATTCCAACCTGTGCACCACTGATATACTCTCGGAATACCACAGCTATAATAATCGCGGTTGTTGCTACACCGGCAGCTAGAAGATCGAGAACAAGATTCAACCATCTCTGCAAACATAAGAGGAGGAATTCTGGGCGCTGGGAATGTTCTACACTGCGAATATTGCGCTTAATAATAGTTCCGGACCAGTTGAACGCGCGAATCGTTTCAAGGCCCTCAACCTAGCAACAAATGAGGTTAAAAGGTTCGTTCCAGTTACAATATTTTCACTTACAGATTCTAAGAAGCTCGAAAAGACACTTGCTCGCGCCTCCAGTTCTAAATAACGCAGTTGCCTCGACGATCGAAGATAAACTTTCTGCACAACGTATACCAATAATATGCAAGCAGGAAATAGCATCGTAAGCCATTTTTCTGCCATGCAAAGAACGATAACTTGCATAATGAGTTTGCACACCTCTGCAAATTATATTAGCTAGACAGTCCCCGTAGAGATACGCCTGAAACCTACGAGTCACGATCGTCTGAAGCGCTGAAGGCAGCTGTTTGTCAACTAGTTGAATGTCCTGACTAAATCTAGGAAGGGTCAAAAAAGACTCAATCTGAGTAGACTCGTACACCTACCTATTTAGGATTGAACCATTATCTGTGTCCGAAAAGAAAGACAAGGGAGCGCTGTTTGTAGTTAGCTCTTGCTGTCTTATGGCACTAAGAATATGGAAGACAAAACACGAACCTCATGATGATTTTCAAGAGACGTGCATGTATCCGCAACCCAGATTGGGGCGCAAGTCGGATAAGAACGACCCTTGGAAGTCCGGTTAGTCACGGACATGCTATATACGGCTAGGAAGCATACCATGCTTGAGCACTCGTGGTGACCCATGACACTACAGAAAGGCAGAAGTACCCAATGACGTAGAATGAGGTGCTACTTTCGCCCAATTCAGTCCACAAACGCAGCCAATATTGCGGCATAGTAATGCAGAAAGAATATATAGAAGTGTCGGAGACGAGATAGAAGAGGTTCACAAGATCGATGAAGCCTATATAATACCCTATTATATTGTTATATTAGCTTAATAGCAACACAAACTGTAAATATAGAGAGGGGTCACCTTACCGTATAGAGCCATATCGCCGGTCTGCCTTGCCAAGTCTAGTTCCGTCTCATCCTTTGCCCGCAGCTGCGCACTGAGTGTATTGTAGTTATTTGATAAAATAACGCTCTCCTTTCTGAAATGGCTTGAAGAAAATTTTGCTATAGAAGAGGCCTTGGTTATGATATGTTGCCAGTTCCCTTGATCGATAACGCGGCGATCGCTCAGGACGACTATATGATCCACAGCCGCAAAATACTGAGCTGAGCAAAGGTCAGCTGGTTTCTGGAACAATTAAAAATGCTGGATTGACTAACCGGAATTAGAAACTAGGACTACGGTGGTACCCAGACGCTTCAGTAAACCAGAGGAACCGAATAGATTCTCGAAAACTGCTTGCTCAGTTTCTCCGTCCAAGCCACTGAATGTGTCGTCGAGTAGAACTACGTCACATCTTGCAAACAGTGCACGAGCAAGTGCCTATAAAAGTTAATCATCAGCTTGTTATCGGTCGCTACTAGGGAAACCTACGACCCGTTGCCTCTGTCCTCCGGACAGATTGAGTCCCCTACTACCGATTCGAGTCTGATCACCGTCGGCAAGTAATTCTATATCATAAGTGAGGCAACATGCGTTTATAACTTCGTTATACCATTTTTCAGAATATTTCTCATTGGCACCGTAGATGACATCTCTGATTGTGCCATTAGGTAACCATGGTCGCTGGGCGCAGTATGCTATATGGGGTGTCGACAACGCGACCGACCCATGAACAGGTATTGTTTCTCCAAGGATCAGCCGTAATAGAGTAGATTTGCCGCTGCCAGTAGGGCCGGAGATGACCGTTAGTTTCCCATTGGGCACGTTAATATTAATGTCCTCCAGAATAACCTGTGGGTGGCCGATTTGTACTCGACTGATCTGAATAGCGGTACCAGCCGATACTGGTTGGCCAGATGTTGGATTCCAAGCAAATTTGATCGAACTAGCTTGCGGCAATATTCCACGATTGGCTTGCAACGGGGGCTGGAGGAGAAATGTTTGGATCCTTTCGAATCCCGAAAGCGCCGCCACAATGCGCGGCACCATAGTCATTACCATATTTGCAGGATGTGTGACCATGCTTAGGATGGCGATAGTAGTGAATGCGGTTTCCGTGTCCAGCCTCCGACCGTAATTCGCAGAATTTATAGCGAAGATGATCAGCGTGATCGCTGGAGAGAAGATTCCGAGCGCATTAGCTATTACTTGTCAGTTTGTGTCAAGAAAGTCAAACGCACTCGCTTATATAACGAACCGGACGCATTATAGTATACCATAACCCATCGTAATTTTGAAGCTATTCGTAGCTCTAAACTACGTAGTGTTTGAATGCGATGACCTAAGTGGTCCTGGAACCCCAACATCTTGACAATTTTCATTGCTTTTAGCACTGAGCTTGTAGCTGCGATACGATCTTGCGTTGCATTATTCCAAGCTTTCTGGCCAGGGTGTAAGTGCTTTGCAACAAATCGACTCATATGAGAACATACTACGTACGTTAGTATCACTGTAAGGAGACACGCAGTGATTTACTCACAATAGATAAGGCAGAGTGGTAGGGGCCAAATCCACCCAACCTGACCAGCCAGAAGCCAAATTCCAATCAAAACCTCGACAATCTGGGCCCAAGTCTCATGAACCATTTCTGCAATCCCTTCGAGACTATCAGCATCAGTGCTCATAAGCGTCGTGGCCGCACTGTCGTCATATGCAACGCTAGGTAACTTCATAGTATGGTCGTGGATAAGTCCGATAAGAGCACTTCTAGTCATCAATTTAAGTCGATTAAGCGAGTTCTGGTATGCAGCGGTCGACAGCTACAACATCGCATGAGCGTCTGGAAGCATGATGGGGCCATGTGGCTTACCGCAACGCCAACATATATCCCAACAGAAGATGCAATGAGCCAATATCCTTGGTAGTTGTCCGGTACCTTAGGGCTCACTGCGACGTACCTGATAGAATGGTTAATTAAGGGAGGCTGACAATAGCGGAAGATGATCAAGGCAAGCCGGGGTATGATAGCCGCGGAAAATGGAACTCTTAGGCATCTAAGCAGAGTCAAGGGTAACGTCTTGGGTGTTTCGGGTTTCGCTAGTCCAGACTCAAGTTAGCAGGGCAGGGGATTTCGAGTTTATTTAGCTGACCTCGTTGGGACCATGCCTCGATCATCGCTTCTCTCGTAGATCCCGGCATCATGTCTTGATCGAGAGGTGGCATATCTGCTTGAGTGAAGATATTCTTGTATCCTTGAAGTAAGATTGGATTCATCCACAAGAACAGTAACCGGCTAACAAGACCACGGAGCTCCTGGGGAGTTTGGTGCTTGCTGCCGACTTTAACGATGGAGCGTCGTGTGCCATATTCAAAAGCTAACAGGGTCGATTGTATGGAGCAGCGGAGGATAACTGGCCAGGAAATAATCCCGTGTCCAGCCGAATTGGAAGTCGCAATCAGATAGACGATATCGCAGATGACGGAGGCCAACAAGTAACGCGCGGGCATATCTGGAATGCGATCAGGTCGTTGCTGTTCCAAGCATAGTAGTAAACTTAGGCTTAGCGCTGCAATCGTGGAGGAAATCAAGGACAAGGCAAAGTTAGGTTCATGCTGAAGATTCCATCTTGAGCACTTTGTCCAGTATGTGAACAGGACAAACGAAAGCGACAGTGAAAGACCCTTAAGACGATGTTAGTCTCGTTACAGAGCCTTAGGGCTACAAATTGAGGGCACTGACAGCTCTCAAACGTCTTTGCGAGCTTGGCACAGTTCTAATGTTGGACAGGCGAAGCCTCCATAGTTGGATAGGAAGGAATGATACAAATACTGCGGCACACGCTGCAGATATAAGATGCAGCGTGTTGGGGAGCTCCAGAGTCATTGTGTTTCACTGAGACGCGATGAAATAAAATGGAGGCAATGAATCAATCAGAAGCCAGGCAACGAGATGTTCCCTATAAAGTGCTCTTTCCTGAGGAGGAACACGATTTTAGTGGTTGAATGGAAGCCTTACCAATTGCCGTACAAGACATTAGGTGAGGGATGAAGATCAGGAACATAAATCAAGGTCGGGTTACATGTGATTACATCCTCTAGAGATGCTAGGCTTAGCATGCTAAAAACGAGAGTGTCAACCCAAGGTTTAACCAAACTTAATAAATAAATATTTAATTATAAAATAATAAAGGATTAATTTTAAGGTTAATTGATATATAAAATATCTATTCAAATATATATGAATTAAATTTAATTAATTAACTTATAGTGTGCATAATATAGTTGCTAACAAAAGTTTTCTACTTACCCCCGCTTTAAGTCACTTGACTTAACTTACCTAATTTAGCCTAGCTTATTAACCTATATATACCACTTAATAAAATATATCTTGGCTACATTATTTATTTTTAATGACTACTTTGATTATTTATTAAAAATGTTAACACTTAAAGTTTTTAATAGTTTTTAATACAAACTATAGTGAGTTACTTATTTATAAATAATATAAAATGAAATAAAATCGAAAATTTATTTAAAAACATTTATCTTAGCATTTTGAAGTGATTAAAGTGGTCTGTGAAAGGGAAAGGGCCGGGAGGGAGGAGGGGGCTATTTTATAAACACGCTACATGCTAGCATATATATTTAAATTTCTTTTTATGATGTCGTTTCTATAGAACTTGAATTTGCATACTCATAGTAATGGGGCTATTCTCACAGCATGTTTTAGGTGCTTGCTACTCCTTTCGGAAGGTTTGTGTGGCTCCTGTTTCTCATCTTTAGCGCGCGGCCTTCGGCTGTCCGGCGCTCCCGGGGGTTACCTGGGTGCTTGACACATTTCTCCGGTTCGTGTATTAATATCCATATAATCTAAGAGTTCTCCGACGCTAGATAAATATTATGTATGTAAAAATACGAAGTAATATGTACCTCCTGCAGGATTACTCCTTTAGCTCCTTGGCATTTCCTTTGAAGGACTTCGAGATCCCTTTATCTATCGAAGCACAAGACCCATGTCGTATGATGATATATGATCGACTTCAATTATAAGCAATCTTACCACGAGAACTGTCAACATCCATTCGGTACCAACTCCAGATGAGACTGAAGGGGTTAGTTTGGCGTTTCGATCTCACTGATCTCCTAGGGCCCTCACTTTGTTGATCTATAGTATCGGATCAGTATTCTTCGTTAGTCTAAGCCTTGTAGATGGTATGGCTGCAATAGCGCTCAGCGGGGTCGCACACAGACGATTTGATCCGCTCCGAGGTTCTTGGGTGTTGATTGCTTCCCCACAGAAGAATAAGCGACCAAGACTGTAAGTGTGAGTCCAGAGCTTCGAGTCTAGAACCATCCTGAAGATTTATATATCCAGAGGCCAAATAGAAGAAGTGTTAAACGGCGAAAAGAAAGCCTACGATCCTAAGGTAAGATTTCGCGAATTTTACGATTTTCTCACTATAGCTAATATCATTGCGGTGCTACCTATGTCCTGGTAATCGCAGGGCTTCTGGCGACCGAAATCCCCACTACAATGGAACTTTCCTTTTTGAAAACGACTATAGCACGGTGAGAATGGACGAAGAGCGCTGTCACGGTGATATTGATCAAAAAGGTATGTTTGATTTATGTTACCCACTCTACAGGATATTGATCGTTAATTGCTGCTTGTGATAGAGTCCTTTCAACAAACTAATCCGGCCCTTTTGCATGCGGAGCCTGTAATTGGCCAATGCTATGTTGTCACTTACTCACCGAATCATCACTACAAAATCTCAGACATGACTACAGCGGAGGTACTTGACATCATTGAGAGTTGGACTAATGTCTATGCCATGCATCTTTCATCCGATAGCCCACTGAAATCAATTGCAACGGAGCTAGATTCTTCTGAGTCTGAATCCACCAACAGACCCTCGTATTCTGCACAGGAGCTATGTTATATGCATATATTCGATAATAATGGATCAATCGTGGGCGCCTCGAACCCACATCCCCATGGCCAGATCTGGATCACTTCAAGTATGCCAGACGAACCTAGGAGAGAACTAGTTGAAATGAAGAACTATCGTGAGAAAAACTGCGGGTCGCATTTGTTAAGCGACTATGTGCAACTTGAGATCGACAAAGAGGAGCGAGTTGTGTGGCAAAATGGAAGTTTCTTGGCCGTTTGTCCGTGGTGGGCTGTCTGGCCATACGAAGTTCTCTTGCTACCAAAACGCCAAGTCGCGAGCCTGGTTGACCTGACAAACTCTGAGAGACTGGACTTCGCCGAGGCTATACTACAGTTGAACCGGATCTATGATAATCTCTTCGGTATCACATTTCCTTATGGTAAGTGTTTAGAGAATCCCCACCTAGGTAGAGTTTTCCTAAAGAACCTTCCAGTTAATATGTTGACTAGTTTCGGCTGTTCATCAAGCCCCTCTGAATGCCACCGGCGTAGATCTGGATAGTAGCTTTCTTCACGTCCACTTCAGCCCGCCTTTGTTGTTCCCATCAATCAAAAAATTCTTTGGGGGATACGAGCTATATGGAGAACCAACACGTGAAATCACTCCCGAGGCTGCTTCGGCGCACCTCAGGTCTGCTTTAGTCCAACCTTCAGTATGCTCTAACAACTACAAGGCTTCTTGTCTGCCCGCAAGACCAGTACGGTCGTTTAGTCTTGGTTTGAAGAGGAAGGGGGCTCGTAATGGGGAGTCCACTGCCTGGTGGCGATGGCTATTACAGAAACGGCCCGGGATCTGATGCGTATGTTTACTAGCTAAGGTATGTTGCGCAATATACTGCTTATCGACTCAGCTGCCAACAAAACACCTAATACTTGTCTATCTCTTTTCATAGTCACTATGTTTCAATCATTGCGAGATTTAATTTCGTGGCTTTGAATACTGAAATGTGACGATTTAAGCAAAATGGCAGCATAATTTAGGTCAAAATCCCTAATCAAGTTCATACCTATTGTTTAGATCATCCCCCAGCTAGAAAGCACCCCAAATTCCCTCCTTATTTCCACCACTACATGCTTCCTTACCTTAGCAGGCAGGTATTTTATCAATGCCGGACCCCGTCGGGAGAGGGGGGCTTGGGGGGTGGCATTTGGCTCTATTTCCATCACAACCCAATCAACCCAACATTGGCCGTCCATTTTTTATAGGAGCGTGCTTATTGGTTCTACTAACTTAATAGTAACAATTCTGTGGCTATTTATGTTCTTTGACATTTTGTGTCATTTTCCCTTTGCCTTCTCAACTCTTGTGAACTCTGTCATATAATTTTTCAGAACCTGTTCTACTAGCGAAAATGGACGGCCCTACCTTGCCAATTTTAGCGAGGACACAGGCCGACAGACAAGCTGGCTTCTCTTTGATGTCATCACTCTGTATCGTGTAAGATGCTCTGGAGGAACCATCACACGCATTAACTTACATTTCTCTACCAGGAACTGGGTGTTCTTTTCAAGCCTAACCATCTTGTTTAATAAGTGGCTGATTGATAATGCTGGTTTTCGTGAGTGGATTCTCCGACACTATTACTACTAGGGGCTGCATAGTTGACGTACTGGATTTAGGATATCGTGAGTGTATATCCCGAGGATCACGTTTCTTTCCTGGCTGATTGACTACAAGCGGTCATTCTCACTTTATTCCATATGGCCTTTGCCTCTCTAGCTACTCAGATTTTAGCAACTACTACTAGCTTGCTGGATACTCGGCACAAAATCAAGATGACGAAAAAGCGCTATATGCGTGCGGTAGTCCCAATAGCCGTCTTCTATAGTGGCAGCCTGGTCTGCAGTAATCTGGTCTACCTGTATATGAGCTTAGCGTTCATACAGATTGTAAAGGTCAGTAATTGGCACATTTGACATAACTAGCCCTAGCAGGCTAATATGATTATAAGAACGCTGCCCCTTTCACTACACTAATAATAGCTTGGCTGTGGGGATTAGAGCAACCAACAGGCACTACTATTCTCAAAGTACTGATCATCGTCTTCGGTATTGGTTTAGCGAGTGTTGGAGATATCCATTTTTCATGGGTAGGACTTCTGTATAGCTGCGGCGGGCTACTATTTGAATCCATCCGAGTCCTCTTGGTTCAGGAACTGTTGCAGGGGAATGGCGTAAACATGGATCCGCTTGTCGGACTCTACTATTACGCCCCAATATCTGCCGCCACAAATCTCTTCATCGCATGGGCCACGGAATGGCCGTCATTTAATGGGTCTGCTGTCGCACAGGCCGGAGTGACTATGCTGGCATTAAACGCATTGATTGCATTTTTCCTGAACGTGGCGAGCATGATAGTGGTACGTACTACCTTTTGGATAGAGAAAGTGTCCTTTTTGATTACGGATAGATTGGCAAGACCTCGGGCCTCGTCCTCCACCTTACCGGCGTCCTTAAAAACATCTTACTCGTTGTCACCGCCGCGCTGATTTGGAGCACCCCTATTACATCGATCCAGATTTTTGGCTACAGCATCTCTCTTATCGGATTCGTTTTATATAAGCTTAAATGATAAGAGACGACATACTCGTCTACAAGAGCTAGACAATGAGTTGTGGCGCCTTCACAGGGTGTTTACAAAAAACGCGAGCTATCCATGTAACAGGGGCATAAAGAGCATACCTAGTCTCATGTAAAACTGGATGACTAAGAATAATCTAGTTGCGGGGTTCTGCTTTCGAAGGCATATTTTCTACTTGTTCTGGGTTCCTACTAACCGCCCTGCTTGTAGCATTAGCAATGCTCAATAGAACAACCCAAACTTGATCTTGCACCTCGTTGGAACCATACCCCTACTGACCCTTAGTTTAGAGCGGTCCGGGCGAGCATTAACTTCTGGGCCATTGTTATAGGTACATACATACGTACACCCTTGAATACTCCCGCTAGGAGGATGGGGTTATGTATGCTGACAGAGAAGCTGCAGGGTTACCAGGTATTGCATGACGGTTGACCAGGGTTCGAAAAGTCTTAACAAGGTCTCCTTGTACTATGTCTATTCGTAGCGAAGCTGGCAACTGTGGGGCTAGAAAATGGACTAAAGCGCCGATGACACGCAGTAGGAGTCTAAGTCTTGAGCTGTGCCTTGAAAATTGGTATCCTTGATAGCCAAAGACCTCTTCTTAGGACCTACAGATTTCTTTTTTTAAGGCGATCCTCATTAGAATCCAGTATTTCAGCAAAGACAACAGCAGGGCATAAGCGCTGATGATGTGGGAACTTCTACCTCCCATAATACCTTTATGATTTGCTACCTAGTCGTCATATGTTCACTTCTTTTTCTTTCTTAGTCCAAGCACACAGACCAGCGATACAGCCTACACACCAAGTAAGATCGAAAATGTCAGTGAATGGCGGTAGCAGGCCTGGCTCTGCAGCACTGTATATTGGGTGTGTCACCAGCGCATGTTATAGCATTGAGCCGATGCTAACGCGATCACTAGTCTTTGGTTGAACTTTTGCATGGCAGTGGTATTCATAAAGAAATGGATATTTGACGATCGCAACTTTAGTGAGTTAAGGAGAGCCGTGAATTTCCCGTGACGATGCTCACCAACAGATTATCGTGAGTAATCCATACGTTTCCTGTTGACAAGTTGAAGGCTTACGTGATTGAAATATCCATAGCAGCCTTTGTGGTCACTTGCCACCTCTTATTTAATACAATATGCACGCATGCCCTGGCTTTGACGACCAAACTCTTGGACAACCATAAGACTACCACGCGAAGCTGGAAAACACTCTGCGGAACAGTCTTCCCTTTAGCATTCTTTACAGCTTCCAGTTTAGCGCTTGGAAATGTTGCATATATTCAGTTGAACGTCGCAGCGATCCATGTGCTCAAAGCACTCACACCTGTGCTAGTTTGCATCTTGTTATTTATAGCAGGTCTTGCTGATATTACATGGGTGAAATGTATGGACATCATTGTGATATCAGGAGGCATCGTCTTAGCCTCTGCTGGTTGGGGCCAGCCAGCTCTTGCAGGTGTCGCAATGCAAGTGGCCTCAACCTCCACGGATGCTGTCAGACTGGTCATTGCCCAGAGAGCCCTAGTATCGCCCAAATTGGGCATGGAGCCTTTGGCTCTTATGTATCACTTGGCGCCTATGGCCTGCTTAGTTAGCATGGTGCCTACATTCGCAACGGCCACCCCAACGCCTGATGAGATTTGCGGAAACTGGCATTTCCTCCTGGTCAATTCTGTACTGTGTTTCTCCCTCGATATTGCAGGGTTTTCGGTGGTAAGTTGTTGGTTCTCTCTTTGAAGTTAAACCAAACTGATCTAATCTAGGTTAAAAAGACCTCATCTTTGACTTTGAGTATCTGCGGTGTTTTGACAGATCTCATACTTATTGGGCTTTCTGTCCTAATATGGGAAGATACATTTGGATCTTTTCAAACTATCGGCTGCGTGTTCGCTGCAGCAGGAATAGTACATCATCTACACCACTTACACCATTCACAAGGTAGTGATAGGGCAAGAGATTCCAGTTCATAGCGCTAGAGTAGTAATAATTTCAACATAGTTCAACTAAGTATTAGCCTTGTATTGAAACGATGCGTGCAATATACACACAACGCACTCTAGAGGACTAGCCACGGCTATGAAAAATCACTTCTAGAGATTTGAGGCAATAATAACAGTAGTCTGGAAAAGCAATCGAAATAATATTGAAGTAGCAAAACTACTGTAAATACTGCGCAACGACCTAGTCAGTCGATGCCAAAGGCATCGACCTCCATGATGCCATTTTTCTCCCTAGTAGAGAACTACTCTTCTGCTAACTAATAAATAGAAAAATGAAAAATCTAGGGTCTCGCTGACCTAATCAACGCAACCCCCTGCAACAGTGCCACCCACACCGTCTCAGTATCAACCTGGGTACCACCAACAACATTGCATTAAATTGTTTTGACTCTCAATTAAGACTGCAGATCATGAGGCAAGACAAGGAGGTAGGTGGTTTGTTTTCAATATGTTAGTATATAATAGAGGACCGAAGACAGTGCATCCACCAAAACACCCATGTAGAATTAACTATAGTAGCAATGGCAGGGTATCACCTAGAATTTTATATTTCATATAGCGTATAAAGCAAGCACAGTGTTCATCTGGTTGAATGTAACACTTGTGGTTATATTGTCCTCTTCTTAGCAACGGTGACCGTGTACTTCTGATGTATCCCTTCTTCAGAGACAATGTCTCGTAGACATGCCTTTGTCAACCTGGCGAGCTCATCCTGCGTGGTCCCAGTTCCTAAAAGCCTGCTAAGCAGTTCAGGATACTGAGGTACCAATTTCTCTTGGACGTACATTCCCATCATCTGGCTTCGCGGCGATTTTAGAGACGGGACAAAAGAGAACTCAAACGTCTGGACGCTAATTATCTCTAGTCCTTCTTTTTCCATGGCATACCTAGCACTGGAGCCTGCCTGTGTAGACATGCCCAACTTTTCAATAGAAGACACCACTTTCTGGTGCCACTCCCAGTTGTCACTCAAACATTCGTCGGTCCGCGCACGGTAAAATTTCCAGTCCAAGTCTTGGTGCTCAATAAAACCACCAGGGGTGAGCGAGCGAGCTGCCACAGAGAAGTAGCGAGGCCAGTTGTCAATACCTAAAAACAACATGCGGCCGAACACGTAGTCGATGCTCCCCGCGGCGCAAATTTTACGGGTCATAATATCGTCCTCATCTGAGTTGCTATGATCGACATGTAAGATATTACCAACCACCCAGGCCACGTTGGATGGCGCCGTATTCTTGGTTGATTCGGCGACTGGAGAAATATCTAGACCATAAACAGTCGCCGAGGGGAGAAGATTGGCGATCTGAACTGTTGCGGCGCCGGTACCGCAACCGACGTCAACTGCTTTTACTGCGGTACTCTGCATTGCTGTAATAGGGGCAAGCACAGGGGCTCCGCCGATCATTTCAACAATGGCAGCAGCCTGGGCATCCAGGCGGTCCTGCTCAATAGCGCTTATATAGACCTCATAAGCTAACGAGAATGAATTTACAGACGAAAAGGGACAACTTACTCGTTTGGTAACGCATAGGCGGAATCCGTACTGTGATACTTGCGCTTGCCAGCAGCTGGAATCACAGCTGGCACCATACTGACTGGATGAAGAAAATACACCTATCTGGTTGCAATGACAATTCAATTCTGAGAAACTCCCGATTTCAATGGGAATCTTGTATCTATGAGATAAAGTCCTAATTAATTATTTACTTCTCCTTCGTCCTGAAGTTCATATGAGGGGGCTGTCGTTGGGCCTAAGAATATCGCCCGCCTCTCCCTTCCTTGCCAAGGTCTCTTGATCTAGGTCTAGCCAGCTGACATGTAGTAATCAAGTACATCCATGGCAATCAAACTCCCCATAGCCGAGTGGGAACCAGTACATGTATACTGGGGCCCTACATAAGCCCACAGAGATTGTAACCCTCATATGCATCTTCTCCCAGGCTTAGTAGCTCGAGGCACATGGTAGGTGGGTAAATCGAATCGAAGTGTTTTCTAAGAGGACCTGATTACGGTGGTCTCTAGATTGTTGTCACCCTTGAAGGACAGGGTAGGAGAAAACAAAGGTCACTTCCTCAATTTCAGTAAGCTTGACGACGCTAACATCTTTGATGTACAACAGAACATGCCCCTCCGTACAGTGTGGAAGGGATTCCACGGCCTGCCGTGCCGGCCAGTTCTATATTAACACTTGTGCCACGTCCTCCTCCCACAAGCGAATTTATCTCTCATTCGAGGCCTTTTCTTTCCGCCATTCCGTATTATAGGGGCATTGAACTCCTTCTGTCATAATTCCACAAGAATAGCATCCTTGACTGAGTAACACCGTTCGGAAACAGTGTAGTACTGTGTATGCACACGTCTATTGACTATATCCATCATGATCGAAGTTCATGATCCTGTCGTTTTGCCCCCTCGTGTGAGCTCTGAGAAATTTCACGAATTTATCATCCGAGCTATCCAAGAGGTTGGCATCGTAAATGTTACCATTATCAGTAATCCGGACCAGTTCTCGCAGCAAGACTACATGAACTCATCAAAAGCGCACGACATGTTCCACGTCCTCGAGAAAGAGCATTTCCTGGCCTCCGCGGTCGTCACGCCGCGGCACGTTCCAGATGTGCAAGCCATGATGAGGCTGGCAAACGAGTTCGAAATACCTGTCTGGCCATTCTCCACAGGAAAAAACATCGGCTACGGCGGAGCTGCTCCGCGTGTTCGAGGTAGTGTTGGCCTGGATCTAGGCCGGCACTTGAACAAGGTCCTGGAGGTCAACACCGATGCCGCATATGCGCTCGTTGAACCAGGCGTGTCTTACTTCACCCTACATGACTATCTTGTCAAGAACAACCTTCGAGACAAGGTATGGACGGATGTGCCGGATCTGGGCGGTGGCTCCTTGATTGGGAATACACTGGAGCGAGGTATTGGATATACGCCATATGGTGATCACTGGTAAGTCAGATGGTACTTTATAGTAACTGCGCTTTATTCTGACCTTAACTTCCAGGATGATGCACTGTGGGCTTGAAGTCGTATTGCCCGACGGGTCCCTTATCAGGACGGGTATGGGCGCCTTGCCTAACCCAGAGGCCGACAAGAGGAAACCGCCGCATGAGCAAGAATGGAACAAGAGCTGGCAACTGTTCAATTACGGATTTGGTCCATATAATGATGGTCTTTTCGCTCAATCGTCGCTCGGTGTGGTAGTGAAGATGGGCGTGTCGCTCATGATGAATCCTGGCGGTTTCCAGTCTTACTTGATCACCTTTGCACGTAATGAGGACTTGCACCGTATAGTTGAGATTATGCGACCTCTAC
Organism: Nemania diffusa; assembly: GCA_038501195.1. Classification (NCBI taxonomy): domain Eukaryota; kingdom Fungi; phylum Ascomycota; class Sordariomycetes; order Xylariales; family Xylariaceae; genus Nemania; species Nemania diffusa. The sequence goes on from JBBPUQ010000003.1 coordinate 4,391,569, forward strand.
GCATATCTATGGTGATTCAGAACGCGCCTAAGTTGGAAAGCATACTTGTGGCTGCAGCTCTTGCGGTATGCTCTCCCGGCCTCCGCTGATTTAACAATATCCCCTTTGCTAACCATTACTAGGGTCCTCGCACTACATACACCAATTCAGACAAACCTTTAGACGAGGAAGACCTAGACAATATCGCTCGAAAGCTTAACCTCGGTCGTTGGAACTTGTATGGCGCACTTTATGGTCCCGAAGTCGTCCGGAGCTCTCTCTGGTCTATTATTAAGTCTTCTTTTGGGCAGATCCCAGGATCTAAGTTCTTCTTCCTCGAGGACCGCCCCGAAGACCGCGCCATGCAAATCCGCAATACAACCTTTCAGGGGATCCCGACAATCTCCGAGCTCGAGTGGGTGAACTGGCTGCCGAACGGGAGCCACCTCTTCTTTTCACCTATCGCGCCGGTAACTGGCGAAGAGGCACGAGCACAGTACCAACTGACGCGTCAGCGTGTTGAGGACCACGGGTTCGACTTCATTGGATCCTTCCTCGTCGGTCTCCGGGAGATGCATCATATTGTATGTATCGTGTTCAATCGTAAGGACGAGGAGAGTCGACAACGGGCACATGAATTGATCAAAACTCTGATTGCTGAGGCCGCTGCTAAGGGGTGGGGAGAATATAGGGCGCACCTCGCGCTCATGGATCAGATTGCATCGACGTACAGTTTCAATGATCATGCACAGATGAAGCTGAATGAGACGCTAAAGAACGCACTGGATCCCAAAGGAGTACTCGCACCGGGTAAGAACGGTATCAGGCCGGCTAGTTACATCAAGAAAGAATGGACTATGCTTGAGTGAGAAGCCCAAACATTCATATAGTCGTCTGTTACTGGGTCATAACCAATGCACTTAACACCTTCAACCTATTTCCGCCCCACTATATTGGCCTAATATGGTCTAGACGGACATGACTTAGCCCAATAAGGCTTAGTAGACATCTTGATTAGGTTTAGATTAGTTTGCGGAACTGTTGCTTTTTAGCTACAAAACAGATGCTTAGTACATATTGTGTATATAATACAGAATATGCTGATAATACAGAATATGCTTATAATCGAACTGCACTCAATAGTTGAGCTATGAATATTTAGCTAGGTTTGTTAAATGCGCAATTAAAAGCGCTATTTTATTAAATTATATTAAATTATATATGCTCTGGTATTGTTGAGTAAACCGGATTGAAAGCTAGAAAGTTGATGAAATCAAGGGATATAAGATTAAGTGTATCGGTTCTGACCCAGTATGTGAATCTAATTATTTCATAAAGTAGAGTCTTCGTGCTGTCTTAGACAAGCTTTTATATATTTACGCATCTACCTGAGTATGTAATTACTTTCAAGATAAAGTCAACATTTTATTAAACTTTTACTCTCGAGTGCACGGGGATATGTTTTCAAGAGGTTAAGTAATCATGCAGTTATCTCCATAGATTCTACTACCTGTCTCTTCTCTTTCAAACTTCTAGTGACCCAGTAGAATCGACAACTCCTAGACCGTCCTATATTAGGGTGGACCATAAGCATAATCTTGCAGCTACTGTATATAAGCTTACAGCTGCTATCCATAAGCTTGCAGCTGCTAGTCGTCATCCTGCAGCTGTTATTCGTAAGCCTGCAGCTACTGATCGCCGCCGGACGTATTATGCTCAGAAAGTCCAATTAACACATTGAGGCGAATCTGCCTCAGGGATTTGACATTCTTAGGTAGTCCCCAAGAGCATACCCAGATAGAAAAAGGCTCGGTGTGCTTTTTTTATGGTGGCAAGCCAAATGGAAATACATCTGACTAGGGCGGAATGTAGGTTATTCTATCGCAGCATGTAGTATAATTGCGATGTCCACCACTTACTAGTATACCAAACGTCTCAGCACGAGTTAGTTATTAATACCTTTAGTATATAACTTAGTAAAATGACATTTGCCCTTGAATGCACACAACTAAGGTTCGACATACGTGATCAGCATCGTTCAATTACGCGGTTCTTTATTTGGTTGACTTGTAAATTCATCTGGACTCGGCTGAGCAGCTTACAGGTCATAATCCCTAGGCAAGTTGATCGGGCCGTGTATAAGTTAGTGCGAAGGTTAATATAAGCAAAATTAAATTAGTAAAACACAAATTAATAAATACCTAGGTTAATTACAAGTCACAAAATAGGTAAACAATGTGTTTAAAATAATGTTTTACAATAAAAATATTTCTAATAACAAATATATAAAAGATTTAAATTACATATAATATCGTTTTTTGAATTTAAATTATTTAGTGATTGTTTATTCTGTTTAGCTTCTTTAATGAATCTTTTATTATATTCTAGGGACGAATTAATCAATGACACAACTCGGATGAGTAAATGCGCTGTACCATACTGGGATAGTATCGTCCCATAATAAGACACCTCGCGGTACAGTATATATCTTCCCTCCAATCTCATTGGTGGTGTTTGTGGAGCCCGGTATTGATACTCATTGTTTGGTGTAATAGGGCCAATAGGTGGACCTCAAGGCTTTGAGAATACTACAAAAGCAATCAAACAAGAAAGAGAAACGACCATTCATAATAAATAAGCATGAAGCCTCAAGAAGTGCCAAAACCGTAGTTGTTTTGTGGTTAATAAAATTACCTAACGGCGAATCTCGGTGACGTGGATTATTTCCACCCGTACTAACTCGCCGAGTCACTCACTTCATCATACTGGCCACCTCTAGAACTAGTCGTTATATCACTTTCACCATGTACGGTTGTCTTACTGACTGTGAGCATCTCACAAATTTCAGTTTGTTTAGGAGGACCTGGATCGCGCTCACTGTTTCCTTACCAACGGCATTGATTGGTTATCTTTTCCTTTGCCTTTCCCTGGCTACCTTCGCTTTGACTTTACAGAAACGGGTGACTGCTACCAGCGATGCGCCAGATAGGACTACAGACACTTCTCGGGCACGAAATCTCTCAGCCGCTAGATATCAAACGCCTCATCAATTGGTATCTTCGTTCACTACTTTAGTCAACGAAGATGGTGCAGGGACATGGCCCCCCAGGGCCAACCATAGCTCCTGGCCACTGGCTCTCCGTCCTTACAAGCACGTATACCTAGAGATGGTCCAATACCTTTCTGTTGAAACACCATCACTCAACGACAACGTTAATCGGGAACGGTGCAACGCGTTCAGGTCTTTGATGCAAAAGCTCCTAACGGAGAAGATCAACAATTCTCATGTCAAGGAGATCATGCAGCAAATGGAAAGTGGAAACTTGGATATCCTACCACGCGACCAGATTAATGGTTTCTATTGTGTTGTTGCCGTTTGTCGCCATGCTTATAGGTATAGATATATCCGGCCCATTTCCCGTTAAATCGTTAACATCAATAGATGGGCGACCATACCAGTAGTCAAAGTCTCCCAGGCCGAGAAGATCATCGAGTTCCCACCAGAGTTAGACATTCCGTGGCCTTTCTTGCAATGCCATTTTGGGATCACCGCAGAAAGCGGCAATAACACAGCAAATGTGCTACTAAACTTCGATGAAAACGGCGAACGTGTTTATAAGATCAACGTCGGTAATAAGTCTGATTTGATCAGGACTTCAGAAGACGTATTTTTCCGAATGTTTCGCGATATCGAAATCATGGTAAGTGCCACGTCCCGTCTACCTCTTGCTGGGTTTTGAGAAGAGCTCTGGTTAAGGAAGGTGAGCGTATACGAAGGCATAACTAATCTGTTTATTTTGATTTTTCTCTCGTTGAAGGCGTACCCTATCTACGAAGAAATGATTGATGCCGTGGTCTCGTTTGAGAATAGTGACAAAGATTCTTGTCTTGTCCACCTTGAGAGCATCAATAAACTCCTTCGCAATCTCCTGAAGATCTTTTACGAGAACATTAGGGAATCTCGCATCTCTCGCTCGGTATGGTTAAGTTACGTTCAGGGATTTCAAGGTTGGGGATTAGGGAAGATATCTAACGGAAAGTTCGTCAAATACGATGGAGTATCTGGCAACCATGTTCTCTTCTTCCAGGCACTGGATGCCTTCCTTGGGCTGCCACCATATCTCAGCGAAGAAAACCACATTTGTTACATTCCGTTACACCAACGGGAACTCTGCATCGCTTTTAGGGACCACTCTTTTTGGACCAAAGTCGATAATAACCAGGAATTCAAAGCCATCCGGGACCAGATGGTTAAGATAATAAAACACATGAAGGTACAACCCCCTTACCAAAATCCTTATCTACCTGGAGAATCCTCTAATCATTTACTACCTAAAGCGCTTCAGAGCTGCCCATAGAACTAGGGTGATGCCGTATCTTAAGCAACCTGCTCCAGAAAGACTTATTATGACGGCAGGGAAAGGAGTGCTCAAGGGCCCCACGACAAAGGAAGCTCTGAGAGAGCTTGATGCCATGATGGTTGGGAGATTGCGGCAGACATCGGGACTGATTACCAATGAAACATCAGCGCCAGTCAAACTTTGATTCCTATAGATGTTAGTTTATGCTAACAGAAAAAGAAATTTTTGCTAGTCATTCTTCTTGTAGTTCTTTACAAATACAACACTAAACATTTTCTTGGAACGCTGGAGGTCGCGTGCTGTCCTTTTACAGCGTATTTTACGTTGTTGAAAAGCAGGGCAGTTGCCAGGTATACTAAAATAGAACGTGTAAATTACACACACTGCACTTAGAGGTTGAAACACAGTCACAATAGTACTTCTAGAGATTTATAGTTCCAATTCTTTAGAAACAATAGGGATTTATTTAGGAGAACCAGCCTTCAGCTAGTGTCAAGCACGGTGCCTAGCTGAAAAGGAGGTCTAAAAAGTGGTCTAATTATAGCTTGTGGCTTAGCAGGTGGCTCATGTCCTCAAACACCTTAAGACATATCCAAATCAGTCCCAAGTCCTTACGCCTAGAATTTCTCAATGAATAGCCTCTTAAGATGGAATTAAGGATCACGAATATCACATTGCGGCTCAGTTATTTGCGAGTGTTGTCTAGCAGATCACACCCATTGTCTCTCTCCCAAATATATCCAAGATCCGCCTCTTATGATAGGGCGAGTGATGAAGCTACCCAAGCCACATTTGTGTGGCTTGTACCAGCTATAAATCACGCAGCTTGTTCGATAGAGCTTCTCGTTCTATAGTATTCACCTACAATACTTAGCACAATTTATTCTTTCCAGTTCTTTTCCTACGCCTCCCTACTAGAAATCATAAAGTGATAGGCTTCTAGAGGTGTAAACTGCAGTAACCTCAGTATTCGCCTTGTAGGTTGATTTATTGATTACTGTGGTGAACCCCTCGCAGTGGGTGTGATTGCAACTGCAATGATCCTGGCAGACGGCCTTCCCCATATTACTCAAGTTGCAGGGGGTGGCCTTTACATAGAGGAAGTACTAAAGCAGGTACGTACGTACTAATTTGCCACCATTGTCCGGTCACTGTCTTCCTCCGTACAACGATTATCGCCTAGTAAAGCTAAGCGGCATGATGATCGCGGCTTCGTCACAGGTGTATGGTACAACTGCAAGATTACGAGGTTGGAATACCGAAGTCAGCAAAGGGGCCCCTGCCTAAACGTAGAGTTGGGGCTAAGCAAGCATTGGCGCCAAGTGGCAAGGGTGTCACTACGCAGTATAGACCTACCGTAATATGTTTTGTGGATAGGTAGAAGTCGCCTATCGTCCGGGAGCGAAACCTACAATGTCGGACAGTCGTATAGAAATTCTGGCTCCTAATGGCTCAGCCACGGCTCTCTTCTCGTGGTTTACGGAAAATATGAAGATGTTAGAGCGTGCTGCACTTTTTGGCCGTCAAGCCGGTCCAAACCAGCCAAACAGATTTCGGCGGCATTGCCGCCGAGTGTTCGTTGTATTCGCCCTTATAGCATACGTAGTTTTTACCTTGCACCTTCGGCAAACCTGTGTAATCAAACACGGCCAATCAAGCCAGAGTCAACAATATTCTGACTGCGGAAACAGTACCTTAGGAGTGAGTCCTTTGTAATGGCTCTTGTTTTACCTATGTCGGTACTAACAAAGTGAGATACTAGTTTGAGAAAGTTGTTGTCGTTTCCACAGGACCCTCATGGCGGCTCGACGGGCTTATCGAAGCTGCAAATCGAACTGGAATCGACGTAGAGGTTCCCGCACAACCCAAGTGGACTACTCGTGAGGTGGACATCTTTCGGCGTATTGCTCTTGCACCAAATTCCGAAGTTCCAAGCAAAAAGGGGCGGGGCTTGGCGCAGTGCTGGCTAGGCCACCTCAATGTCATCCGTGAGATACTGATTAGGGGGTGGTCCACAAGCCTGATCATGGAAGATGATGTTGACTGGGACATCATGATAAAGCGTCAACTAGCATTTGTTGCGCCAATGATTAAGAAAGTCACCATTTCGGAAGACCCTGCGCCGTATGGCAGTGGTTGGGATCTGATGTGGCTCGGCCACTGTGGCGAGGCGACACCAGCATCCGGCCATGTCTTGTCACAGATTGACGAATCATTACCCGAGTCCCCAATTTACAGAAGATATGATGGATCATATAGCTATTTCCCCCCCCAGTTGCGGATCGTTCATCATACTTATGCTCCAATCTGTACATACGCATACGCCTTAACGTATAGTGGTGCATCGACCATCTACCAACTAGCACTTGGAGGAAAGGAGCATACCATTACTGCCGGTCTATACGATTACTGCAAGAATGGTTACTTGCGTTGCGTATCTGTCAATCCCGAACTCTTTCATCACCACAAGAAAGCTGGTGTGTCAACAAGCCAGATAGCCGTTGTTGAAGGCTGGGATACCATGGCAAAAGCTGGGGATATCACCTATACAGCCAATATTAGGCATAGTGCTAGATGTAATAGTCGATCGAAGGACCTAGTCACTTGTCAAGACCCGATGGCTGAGTAATGCATTGCAGGAGATAGTAGGAGGTTGTGAAATTGCCATTAAAATGGGGCTTGTGATGACACTCGAAGGAGGGTGTTAGATGTACTATGGTAGTTGCAGTTATCGTTTCTAGTGAGGCTGGACTTGACCATGTCTTTTCAAACCCCTCAATTTTCATTCAAGACTACCCTGCAAGTTGGTTTCCGTGCAGATTGTTACATTGATCATTGGCAAAGCGATATTATACTGTAAACTACCATCCAAAGTGATACACTTTTTTCATGATTGCTAGGAATGTTCTCGCGGTGGCTTCTACCTTACAAGGTAGAAGTTGGTCATATGCTAAGATAACTACCCCCCTCGCGGGCCACACCCTCGCGGGCCACCTGTACTGTACGGGTTTTACATACAAACTAAAATATACGCTAGTAGGGTTTAAAAATCGGGGGAAATTCGGAAAATTAATCCACTAGCGCCAAAAATTATAAAGAAATCTAAATAATAGTAATAAATTTTTGTTTATTTTTGTATTAGCTTAATTAATTTTTAAAGATTTATATTTAATTTTTAAAAATAGCCGATAACATTATTATATATAAATTACTAGTAAAAGTGTTAACACTGTGCTAAAAACGAGAAGCTTACCAAGTTGATCGATTTTTAAAAGTGGGTATAAGTGGGGTTATAAAATTGAAAAAAATATTAGTATTTTAAAAATTACGTAATATTTTATAAACTAGTAGCTTTTTATTTTTACTATTTTTATTCGAATTTCTACTAATTAAAAGCTTTATAATTTTAAAATAAATTTATATATAATTTTATATATAAAATGTACAGTCTATAGTTATACTGTATAGTTTTGGTGTAAAATTTTATATAAAATTATTTAAAAACTATAAAGCTTTTAATTAGTAAAAATTCGAATAAAAATAGTAAAAATAAAAAGCTACTAGTTTATAAAATATTACGTAATTTTTAAAATACTAATATTTTTTTCAATTTTATAACCCCACTTATACCCACTTTTAAAAATCGATCAACTTGGTAAGCTTCTCGTTTTTAGCACAGTGTTAACACTTTTACTAGTAATTTATATATAATAATGTTATCGGCTATTTTTAAAAATTAAATATAAATCTTTAAAAATTAATTAAGCTAATACAAAAATAAACAAAAATTTATTACTATTATTTAGATTTTTTTATAGTTTTTGGCGCTAGTGGATTAATTTTCCGAATTTTATCCGCTTTTATAGGCCTACTAGCGTATATTTTAGTTTGTATGTAAAATCGCACAGTATAGGTGGCCCGCGAGGGTGTGGCCCGCGAGGGGGGTGGTTATCTTATAAACAGTTCGTTTTATGGCTCAATGTGACCTACTGATCAGCTTCCACCGTTTGTACATTGATATGTATCAAACAAGCCTCAAAATTGAATTACTAAGAATAAAAATTCATCACGAAAGACACTGGTAATAAGATTTACGGTAAAGACTGTATTCGTCGTCATTCCACCGGTCAGTTGTGTGGGTGACCAAAGCAAATAAGAAACTAAAATAGGAGATGCAGCTTTCAACAAGACATCGCGCCGAAACTGTTCACATAATTCCAGAAACTTAGCAACACCTCCATGCTTGCTATAGCCCGAACACTAGAACACAGCTCCCTAACTTGGAACATGCCAAACTTCAGGATGCTTGTATTCCAGCAAGACAAAAACCAAGGTTTCCGTACTTTAATATCTCTCAATACAGAGCACACTCGGCTCTGCTTCCCCATCTGCTAATGCACTCTGAAGGTGACCACCCTCTTTGCGCTTGGCGGTAGACCTAAAGACCTAAGCCCACTTCGTCACCTTTTCGTCGAGATGAGAGACTTCAGCCCTCTTAGAAAGGTCTCCGTCCAGATGGGCAGCCTCAGTCCTTTTGACAACATCTTCATTAAGGTGAGAGACCTCAGCCCGTTTAGCGACGTTCTCATCAAGATGAGCAATTTCAGCACGCTTAGCAACGTCTTCGTGGAGGTGAGCAACCTCAGCCCTCTTGGCGACATCTTCATTAAGGTGAGAGACTTCAGCTCTTTTGGCAACGTCCGTATCCAGATGAGCAACTTCAGCACGCTTAGCTACGTCCTCGTTAAGGTGAGAGACCTCGGCTCGTTTAGCGATATCCTTATCCAGGTGAGCAACTTCAACCCGCTTAGCCACATCTTCGTTAAGGTGAGCAACCTCGGCCCTTTTAGCGATATCTTGGTCAAGATGGGAGGCCTCAGCGCGTTTAGCGACCTCATCCTCTAGATGAGCAACCTCGGCACGCTTTGCGACGTCTTCTCCCAGGTGAGACACCTCAGCACGCTTGGCAGCATATGTGTCGGAACTACCCAAGGGCCAGGCCCAAACTCCCGAGAAGGCAAGGAGGGCGATAGCGACAGAAGATAAAGTGGATGACGACTTCATTGTTGTGGCTTAGCTTTGCAAAATATGCGATATGCAATGTGTAAATAATGCTTGAGTGGATAAGCTTTGAGTATCGTGATGTAATAATGGGGCGGCGATGTTGGAATCAGGATTCTTTCTCCATTTGAGCGAGGGTTTGGGATTTTATAATCTCTAGCTTAATTTTAAGCTAGACATAACATCCCAGGAGCGGGAAATGACTGGCTAGTCATTGTCAGAGTGCATTCGCAGGTATGATTCAGTCAATGAACGATCGCCTTGGCGATCCAATTACTTAGGTGTTCCTCATAATAGCTCACTACCTAGGTAGTTACTGCACGATCATCACTAGAGTATATCAGTACCAACACTAATTTGTTCAATATTACTAGCCCATTTAGTGCTGCATAATATTAAAACTAACATTATATAATTATTATAAATTTTATTTATTTATTTATTACATTTACGGGGGAGGGAGCGGGGGTTTCATTATTTCATTATATTAAAATTGACTTACTTTTACTTGCGAGTATTACTACTTACTTCATTAAATTAGGGTTTGTTATGTTGAACTAATACTATATACGGAACTAATTACTAACATTGTGCTAGAATGCTGATTTCTAACCCTATTGGACCTCATCCCTAAAGCTGTATTACCTGCTTGACGCCGTGACGCGTAGGATACCCATGCTCTTTGCTCCACGATTTTGCTTATACTAGTGTCCTGAAGATTTGAGGTCAGCATGCAGGTAAGAACTGCAGTCTACATACGTCACACCTACACCAGGGGTGTTTACAGAGCAACATTACAACCCAACGCTTTTGTCGCGACCCAAGCATCTTGACCGACGTATCAGCGAAACCACCGGCGAGTAACTTGGTGCGGCCGCTTGGTAAAAGGCTACCTGCTTAGGCAAGAAATCCCAGAGCTCGACAAATCATACTGCCCTCTCAGGCCGAATTCTCCGGACAACTTTAGTGATTATTCCTGGCGCACACGTTAATCACCATATCCTCTGTTGTGTCTATTGCGTCTCTAACTCCCATGTTCATAGTAGAGTTAACACAGATTCGCTTCGATACGATGGTGGAAGAAACTCACTACAGCCCTCTAAATGCCGATGCGGGTGATTCTGAGAAAGAACCTATTCCATCGAGTGACAACTCTGATGCCTCTGAGAAAGAACCTATTAGGCCTAGTTGGTGGACAATTAGACCTGATAGCTTCAGTGTCTACACTTGGCCATTCTATCTTGGTGTTCTCAATTTGATTATTTTCCTTGTCTGGCTTCTAATTCATTTTAATGTCTTCGCTCAGCAAAAGGGAGGTGACCCTCAGCTAGCTGTGCTAGAGAACGGTATCTACTCCGGTCGCTATGACAGTTCGCTTGACCAGTTCCACTTCCTAGGCATGCCATATGCGCTGCCACCTGTTGGTCACTTGAGATTCAGGATTCCGCAGCCTTTTGACCACTCTTGGCACGGTATTCACAATGCCACTGAATTTGGTCCTATGTGTATAGGATATAGGGTATGTGTGAACAATGACTGGGGATCTACAAGAGAGGGCTGACTCTATTTTCATTATAGGGGAAATCGAGCTGGTTTCCACACAGCGAGGATTGCTTGACTATCAACGTTATGAAGCCCGCAAACGTCACCCGCCATGATTTGCTGCCAGTGGCTGTATTTGTACACGGCGGTGGCATACACGGAGGTGGTTCGAGGGATGACCGTTACAACATGAAGATGCTTGTCTCTCATGCTACGAAGCATAACATGCCGTTCATCGCCGTATCTTTTAATTATCGGTCGTCTATATGGGGCTTTATTTCCAACGAGCAGATGCTTGGGACGCGGAGCGCAAATTTGGGCCTTCGAGACCAGCGACTCGCTTTCCACTGGGTTCAAAAGAACATAGCGGCATTCGGCGGAGATCCAAGAAAGGTCACCCTCATGGGTGCAAGTAGTGGAGCTGATGATGTCGGTCTTCATTTGACAGCATATGGGGGGCGAGACGATGGACTTTTCCGGGCTGCCATCTTGCAGAGCGGGAGCTCTGTAGTTCCCTTTTCATTCAAAGGGACATCTGCACAAGAAGCCTATGAAAGACTTGTGCTGTCGACAGATTGCTCCGCTGACGAAGATCCATTCGAGTGTTTACGTCACCTCCCCTTCGAGAAATTAAACAACATTTTCGATAAGGATAACTCCAGCGAAGTTACTCTAGATATGGCGGTTCAGTCTATTCCGGCGTTCGATGGGGACTTCATACGATCCTATGGTACCTTTAGCTTACCACGATTCCGCTTCACTAGAGTGCCTATAATTATAGGAGTAACGTCAAATGAGGGCTATGATGAAATCATTCCTGGATTAACAAGCTGGGGAGACTTGGAGCATTACCTAATATCCGGTAGAGATCCATTGCCCCAATCCTTTTAACATCGTATCTAACGGGTCTACAGGAGTCTTTAGAAAGTACCCCCGGGCGATGGTTGCGCGACTACTCTCATTTTACCCTGAAGACACGAAAACCGAACCCCTCATACCTCCGATACTCGGTATTAGGGACCTCGATACATATAGAAGAATCACGCAAGTTCTGGGAGATCTGTCATACAACGCTGCCAGGAGACTACAGTGCGGTGCATTCTCAAAAGTTTCTACGTGCTACAGCTATATACACGATGACTTCGAGACTTTACGGTCAGGAAATCCTCATGAGGGTGCAAGACATGGCGCAGAGCTTGCGCCTGTTTTGCAGAATTCCAACGGTCTGGGCTACAGTTTATCGAAGAATATTTTTGAAGACAGAACTTCGGCTTACTTCGAGATGTCCAAGACAATGGGTCTAATGTGGGCTGGTTTCATTACTCAACTTGACCCTAATGCCGCTTTCTATGGGGAACCATGGCCCAGGTACAATGTGGATGCTCCTAGAAATATAGTATTCAACGAGACCGGTCCTTTTTGGACAGAGGAAGACACTAAACGACGGAATGCAACGGACTACATTCTCAGCATCTCACAGTCGGTTCTTGGGAAATAGTGTACAGTACAGTAATTTTATTCTTTTTTTTTCAAGGGGTTTTCCACTGTTGGGCGTGAGTTGATTTTTTTCTGGATAGTAGTTTGAGTCAAGAGTCGATACTCCTTCGATGTGTTAGTTTACAACTTTCGTAGTGATAGTATACTTTCAACACGTAACACTCAGATAATACAATAACCCCTATTCCGAGCCATTAACTTCGGGATACAGATATAACGAAATTTAATTGTCAGACTTGTCATAGGAAAACGACGCCGTTAATCCATGATTACATTAACGGTATATAAGGGCTCTACGCGACAAAACTCGTCTTGTATAATGGTGAGACGTTATCCGGAAGTACCCCTCATGTGTGGCAAATCGCGACACGTCACTATGTTCATACTCATAATCTGGTTGATACTTTCCGATAAATTTGTCTAACTCATTAAGCTTTCCCAGGCTTTTAATTCTAAACTATTCTGCGCGCGTAACTTTCATCCTAGGCCTATGCCGTTAGCAGTTGATGTGATTAAGCTCCTGTACAATCTTTCGGGCACCAACAATGGCGAAACAAGCCGCGGTCAGAGTTGGATTGCACGCGTTCTGCGTCGGAATCACACCACATCCTCCAATGAACAGATTCTCGAGTCGCCACACCTTAGAGTTCTTATCCACCACTGACCGTCCATCATCTTTTGCGCCTGCGCGAGTTGTTCCGCAGATATGCGTCGCCGCACCCGGTGCTAGTAACCTTGGTTCGCCTCCAGGGAGAAAGTCGCCGAGGCTACGGGCAATATTGATCATACTAACGGATCACTGCTTCAGCTGCCCATCCAGAGTATGAAGGGTAACAGAAAGGACATTACAAGACTTACTCATCCATCATAGCTTGTTGCCGACTACGTCCTTCCTCTCCGACCCGATAACGGATAAGCGGCTACAAAGACATCAGCTATCAAAGACTGTTGGATCATGCATGGGAGACATTAGGGGATTACTTGAGGCATGCCGAACGGATCATGATTCCCTTCCTCGAATGTGACATAATTGTCATAAACAGGCTCGACATATCCGAAGAAACGTATGTCTATTATGAGGCGGGGGTCAATTAAAGTCGAGACTTTGTTATAATCAAATGGATCTCGCTGTATCTGTGTATGCCATGGATACCTCTCAGAAACCGGACTGGTAACCTAGCATTCTGAGAATTAGAGCTTGTCTACTAATATCAAAAGTCGTGCTACCATACCTGAGGAGAAGGATCGTTGAAAGGGATGCGCAGTAAATCATCAGGGAATCTCTCATAATGTTCCATACAGCGTGGATCGTTCCAGGCGCTTTCGATCAGATTATTCTTCAACATAACTTGGCAAACAGCCATAGTCTGCTCGGTCAAATAATGACCCTCCTGATTGTTAGGCTGCATCGTCCAAGGAAGCTCCAAATGGACTCACCACAGCGTTATATCCTGTTTCGGGTCGAATACCGGAATTAAAAAGAATTCCATTCGTGAGGATGGCTCCGGCACAGATGACGTAAATCCGCGCCTTGGCCATAACTACTTCGTTTGTGTACAGGTCGATGAGCTCAGCTCCCGTCACTTGTCTCGTGGTCTCATCGATCAATAACTTGCGACAGCAAAGGCGAGCTTTCAGCGCAAAATTTACGCCGCAATAGTTTGGATCCGCTAGCTCGCCTAGAATCCTGGCCGACCCTGTCCATTGTACGTAGCCCGGGTTGAATGGACTTCGCTCGCACGCTAGGGGCAAGTTCACAAATTCCCGGTCCTTGTGTGCCTGGGCGAGAGCACGTTTAACAATATTATGACGTACTGAGTCGTCAAATGCTGTATCTGTGGTACCGAATAAGGCTTTCGCTTCTTTGTATAAGTCTTGCCATTCTTGGTCGGTGAAGAGATCGGGCCTCTCTATTCCGGGGCACATTTCGGGCGTGGAGCAGCTCCAATAGGAACCCATACCCCCGACTCCCCTAACTACTGGGGCGGCGGGTAGATTGTTGTAAGGTTCCACGCCAGCAGCGACATCACTGGGCTGAAACCCCATAGGACTCGGGAAGGATTAGGGACGCCCTCTCAATAATGTTGATGAGACTTACTGGGTGGGCAATATATCTGGTTCTGACAGCAAGCCTAAAGCCCCCTAGACGCAAGTAAGTGTGCAAGTCGACGTGACTGAGTTGAAGCACTATTACCTTGACGGTACTGTACGTGTAAGAAGAATGAGCATAGGGCAGCGTATTAGAATGTACCATCTGCAATACTTACTTAGAAAAACGATGCAATCCCCTCTGTGCTACAACGTTGTTCTTCTTGTGATCTCCAATTCGTGGTGTCTCCCTGTCAGGTAGATAGTTTTAGTCCTATCAACCTACTAGCTTAAATAAGGACAAGTGAGATTACTTACTGCTCTCCCATCTCAACCATGTGAACTTTGATGTTCTGGTCGGCATTAATTAGACTGCGAGCATAAACTGCACCAATAGGGCCCGATCCCACAATCAACACATCCGAGCTTAGGATTACTTGATCTGTCTGGCCATTGACGGTGGCGGTTGCACATGGACTCATCCTTCTTCTACAAAGGTTTGGGCACTGCACACAGTGTCCAGAGGTGTATAAACGAGATTCTGCTCTAGGACGCGGTAAATACACGTCGATGTTTTACTTGTTAGCAATACTTAAGTAAAATCATCGATGTGATATGCATCATTAGTAAATAATGTTGTGATACGATACTTGTCATCTATCCCCTGTAATGAATAATCAGGTCAGCATGCATGAACGCTATTCTTAATTAGACTTTCATGAAAGACGCTGCTATTCGAGCACAAACAGTAAACTTGAATAAATTTGAGCTAAACTAAATATAATTTTAAAATGGCAATTAGGTAAGCTCATTGGCGAAAGCTACCTAGGGACAGGAATGAGCTTGCGATTCTCCTAAAAACATCAATGAGGTCTATTCTTAGGTAGCTAATTAGTAATTAGCTGCAACTAGTCCAGCAACTGTATCTAACTTGGCAGCTAAGAAGTCCTCAGAAATAGAAAGTCTAACTACAATAAAAGTTTGGTTACAGATCAAACAATTTTTTCACCTGTCTCATAGTATCCTTCGGGCCATCTACTTCATGACCAATTGTTCTCTCGTCGTTGTAGAGCTCGTGGTCATTTCCTCCTCTATAGATCTTATCCCCGAAGAAATGAATGTTGTTATAGACTACGCCGCTCCTTTCTTTCTCGGCTTCTAAATGCCTTAAGCAATATGTTTTATTCCAGCCAACTGGGAAAACGTCGAAACAGGTCTGTCCACCTATTGCGCACGTTAGGTTGAGATCGGAGAATTGTAGGTTCACGTCCTCGATCATAGCTTTCCGAATTCCATGCACCTTATCATATTTCTCGAAGTCCTCCATTTCTGCATGAGTAGCTCCTTGTCCAATCGGTGAAATATTCACATTCCCATTACGGAGCTCGACGAACGTGCCGCGCTTAATTGGGATATCGAGATCAGCGATGTATCTGAGCACCCAATTGACAAAGTTTTTATAATTTGCCTCGCCGATTGTTTCGATGAAACTGCTACCCGAGAGAGGGACGCCCAGTCTGAAAGCGGTGACCCCGTTCTCGGCGAAGCAGAAATCGAAGAGTGAAGTCACAGGGACAGACGGGCTACCAGCCTGACGCTGCTGCTTGGCGAGAGACCCGCCGCTAACGTAGGCGATGGTACATTTCAATCTGAGAAGGGCAAGCAGTGAATGCATTTCTGGTGAGACACGCTACACACTGTCAGCACGCATCTTGATACAGCTTCAGTGCAGTACGTACCTGTTTCTCGGGGCACAGAGTCCCATCGAGATCAAACAGGCAGATCGTATCTCTTAAAGACCGAGCTTCGAGGGATATGTAAGAGGTTCCTGTGTTGGCCATCGCGGTGTCTGAATTATCGTAATAGGCCATCGATTGTAACTTACTTTGGGATGGAGTCAGATAGATTGATGAATTTGATCGATCCATCTTATGGCATGACAATAAGGCGTCACTGTCAACGCTATCTTGAGAGTACCTCTCGCTTACTGCATTCTGTGGGATTCATTAGTTGTTGACACGCTGGGGCCCAATGTTGGCATTTGTGCTTTGTAACCATAAGCATGCATTAGCAGAATAGGGGCTAAAAACGCTCTTCACGTATGATGACAGTGCGAAAGCAGTGGTAACTATGCCACGCTCCACAACTATTAGCCTAATTATCGCCTTGAATATCAGTTAATGTAGTGCAGGGCCTTTTTGGTTTTATGAAAATAATAATATATAAATAATATTTTAATAATATATGTATAACTTGGTTTATATTTTTGCCATTAATCTTTTAATCAACATTATTAATACCCATTAAAAATATAAAAATAAAAAAAGGTCTAAAAACAATTAAGTTAATTGAAAACTCCTTAATCCTCTGTTTTTTTTTTATGCGAAAAGGCCGCAGACTGCCATTTCAGTTACTTTCTACACATTCGTATGCAGGTGCTTGGAGATGCTCTGATTACTTAGTAGACCTGAATTGGGCGGTTCCACTTGTATGTTACGACTTTGTGCTTTGAGTAATGCCCAAATACCAATAGCGGTGTCAGCAGTCGAACTTGACTCAACATATACACACGGTAGGTGTAGGGTTGACAAGTGAAGCTGCTTACCCCGGGGTTTGACCCTGGCTCTCTACGAAAACGAAGTAATCTGTACATGACAGGGAACCAGGAATAGTCGCGGGCAGCCTGAGGTGGATGTACTTCGTTGCATTGAGCATACCCCAGTACCATCGGCCATGTAATCAATATCAAGGTAATATAAACAAGGAATCGAGCGACCTATCGCAAGAATGTTTACCGCATCCTCGCTAGATTGCGCTTCTCGTAGTATGCTCTAAAACCTGACTTGCTCATCACCGCCTCGTACAACTCAAGACAAAGTCTCCAAGTGTATCAACATGGGTAGCCTGATGCAAACAGAAGTTATCCAACCAGTCATTGGAATATCTGCCAATGGGCAACTCTCTCATTTCCCTCCCACTCTTGATATCCCTGCCGACTTGCAGGCCTCTTTGCTCCGTGACAGAACTAGTCACTATGGCGAGGTACCTGGCCTTCGCCTGAATACAGTCCCGCATCGTCAACGCATCTCCACCGCTGCTCAGATAGACTTTCGAGTCAAGCTACTCCGAGTTATTCGGGAGAAATGGCAGTATCCCGATACAGAGGCCAAGTTTCTCGAGGCGGTTGGTAGAATGGAGACTGACGGCTGCGCCCTTTTTGGAGGGTTAATCGACCCGTCCATCTTTGCCAAACTAGTCGAGGAATACGATAAGGTCCAGGAAAAAGCTGGCAATAGGGCGTTCAGTAAGTTATAATGACAAGTTCTTCCTTACCATTCGATGTTTTTCTTCTTCTTTTTTTTTCTTTTTTGGAAGTGCTTCTATTTATATCAGCCCACTTTGTTTCGCATCCAAATATTTCCATTGCTAATCTCAAGTTTTTCAGTGCACTCATACGTCAACTTGTCCTTGGAGCACGAGTTCATTCTAGGAGGAAGCTATGTTGAGGCTTTTAGCCATCCGCTCCTTGTTGCCCTTGTTGCTTACCTTTTGGGAGGATCCATACGCATTGTCGATTTCAGAGGGAAAAACACAGACCCGATTTCGATCAATGCTCAAGACAATATGCTCCATGTTGATAACACTCCCTTCAAGGAGGAGTATAAGGTCCTCTTGAACTGGCGCAGAGGCGAAGTAAAAGGTCCATCTGGCCAGAACTTTACATTTTTACCCTGGACTCACAAAGGAAATCGTATTGTTTTGAAGGATGACCAGGGTACTCCATGGTCTTCGGAAAAGGACAGCCTTTTTGTCAGTAATGAGGCAATCGATGGACTCTTCGACTTTCAGAACCAGGTCAAGGGCACCTCTGCTGTTGTTGAAGCCAGGCACTCCGAGCAGCCACTAGCAGTTCTATTCCCGGCAGGGGCGCTTGTTCATCATCGCTACCGTACAGAAGATGGAGACCCGAGAAGCTGCATTATTACGGCCTTTCATTTGTCCAGCAAGCATCCTGGCCAGATCTCTGAGCTGGCCCCCGTGTCTGGGCGAAAGAAGACCTTAATTGAGTTCCTCGTTGGTCACCAAGACGAAAACTCCAACGACGAGTTCCTAGACTTGCTCGTTGATGAAGCTCCGCGCATCGAAAGCAAGCTTGAGGAGCTGTCGCAGCCATCTCATCCGAGCAAGATTATCGACATCGGGCCTCTTGCACTGGAAGGCGAAAGATTGGTCAAGTGGCGCCAAGCCGTCCTCGCTGCGCCAAATCCAATTTGGCATAGGTTAAATAATGGTCTTCGCCTATCTGAGACTGATTTCGGCGACACCGAGACGCTGACGGACACTCTCGCTGCCATTATGGATTATGATAAGCACTGCAATCTACAGATGGTTTTATACGATGACGGCCGGGAAGAGATCCGTAAACCGGCTCGAAAGGTTGTAGGAGAGAGGAAGAAAGACGCAATGAAAGCGCGCTTGAGACCTTGGGTATCGAGGCTCCTTTCGGGTTCCTTCACTGCCCATGACTTGGCAGAACCGAAGACGCTGCGGATCATGAGTGATGCGGTGGCATCTCTGGCTGAAAAAGTTGCTCAGACCTTTGATACAGAGACTGAGCAATCTGACGGAAAAGCACGCATGGTTGGCCAAAAGAAGATGTTCATGTCCTTCAGTCGCCTAATGACGGATCTCGGAGAGGCTATTGTGAGATGTGAAGGTGTTGAGTCCTTCGTCGTCACTAGTTTGTTCCTTTTCTTGGCTGCTCAGGAGATTTACTCAGGGTTGTCACCATCAGACCAACAGGCGATGAACTTTGTGTTGGTGGTATTCCTTAGAAACTATGTGGCAACGACCTTGGTCGTAGAAGGAAATGTCTCCTTCTAAGGAAATTCAATTTAACGTAGAAATAACTCTTTCCCGGCCATTCGTTGGATTTATGTTCAGCTTTCCTTATCTCCAGTCTTTACTGATCGAGGTCACTACGTTTAGCACAGATAGCTTAGGCAACTGAATTAAAAAAAAATTCTTACCAATTCCATTTCAACATGAGACCGATACTTGCTATAAATGAATGAATTCAATTTTATTAGATTAGGAAAGAATCAGGTCCGAGAGGAGTAACGTTGAAGATATAGTTTGCCTAGGTGCCCTAACTTAATTATCATATTCATAATACTGGATTGGGCCCAGTCCTGTTTCGCCTCATTGCTATACTAGCGTTATCTCTTTCACCCCTGTTTCGTTATCCTCTGGCCAAAGCTGGCCCTGCATCATGCCGCAAATGTAGGCCGGCGCAACGACCTGATATTGGCCCTGCCCGTCGGCCTCTCTCAGTAAGAAAGGAACTTCTGAACCAGCTAACAGTGCTATAGAGTCGCCCTCTCTACTATTAAAGTACGCCCTACCAATATGCCCAGTATCAATAAATAGAAAAGACCAATTCGAGAGCCTGAGGCACCATTTATGATAGAAGAGCGAGGCCATATTTAGACGACTAAAAATTGAGGCTGATAACTGATCGCGCGAAGCTTTGAGCCTATTCTGATCTAAAACTCGCTCGATGATCTCTAGATATCTGTGTTCTCCGGTAATGTCGGGATGCTCTAGCGCGGCTACTGTTTCCAAGTCCCTCGTCGGAAGATCGCCACAATTAGGATACCTAAGAATATCGAACCAGGAATCTAAACGGCTGTCCTGCCAGAGACGTGGTCCAGGGGCGATTTCGGGAGCGAAGGCAAAAATCAACTCGCGTCGAACGCTGCAAGCGTCCTGATATATACTTTGGAGATTAGCCTGGTCGAGTCCTAACATAAACTTCCGACATGAGCGGGTAAAGTCGGCAATACGAGTGCTCGATTGGGCGGGGTTTGATGCCTCTGCCGCCGAGGGTGAAATAATTGTGCGGGAGACTCTTCCGATGATAACACCTTTTACGTGGAGTTCATGTTGAGGGTATGGTCTGGGCATAGCTGCAATGCTATCGCCACTCGCATGGAACACCCCTGGGCGGAATAAATAGTGTCCTGTGAAGTCAACTCCCTCGTGGCCCAAAAAGTGTGGATGACCCGTTGCCCAGTTTGGAACCCATGTAGGCAACTCATCGTACCCGAAAGGTCTGATACTAAGACATAATATCGAAAGGCTGCAGGGTTCCCTCTTGATGAAAGCCTTTGCTACATCCCCGTAGATCTGCGAAATCGTGTTCCCGTATTCAACACACTTAAGATCGAACCCGAGAGTCTTGAGAACTGGGTATAAACCGTACACTTTATCTTGAGGTAAGGATGAGTCCAAGTGGCCTATTACCTTAGCCCACATATCGTCGTTGTGTTCAAATTCGGGCTTGTCATTTTGGTGCGCGCCTGCTCTTTGCGGGCCAGCTGGTAGCCTAGAGAGTAACGATCTAGCCAAATCTCTAATCGAGATGAGCACAAACCTTTTTGAATCTATGTCTACATAGCAGACATAGTCCATGGCGGCCTGGAGAATATGCCAGTCAAGCCGCATTTTCCCACAGAGAACAAGGCACCTGCGGGCGAATGCAGCTTCTTGAAACGTCCACACCCGTAAGAACCACGGATTGTTAAGAATTATTCGTACGTCTTGTCTATGCTCCTCAAATGCGCTCACTGTGCTCGGCCCACGGCTACGATCTATAGTCAAATTAGAGTGCATACCGCCTAACAAGAGTAACTCATACCTCCATAGATATAATAAGTGGGCAGACTCAGCATGAGCTTCACTATGGTCTTATCAAGTCGCGATTTTTCAAGACAATACGCTGCCATACCAATCGCCCGGATCCGACGAAATGCGCGGGGCGTAGACTTGTCACCAACACCAAGCCAAATCAAGACCGTTCGCGCCTCTCTGTAAATTTCCCCCATCATCTCTACCTGAATGTTTCGCTCCCGCGTGCTTCGATCATTTTGTCGCTGATCAATGCATATCGCGTCTATCCACAGCACACGCGAAGAAAATCGGCGTCGTAGGCGGCGTAGCGCATCATACAAGTTTGGCGTTACTAAAAGTTCCTTATCATTGCAGTGAATAGGAATGGTGCCAGTTGGTGAGCCCCATACGTAAGATAGAGCCTCATACGGGTCCGTACCCCGTAGGTTGTCGAGGTCGGCTGCAAAGACACTGCAGCATATTTTTGCATGGGGGTCGGTCGAGGGCGCTAATGAAAGGAGCCGGATATATCGCGGTGAAGGTAGCGGCTCGTGGGGAAACGGCTGTACAGCGGCCATCTATAGCACATCACAGGGTACACACACTCTCTCTAGTAGGCATAGTAACCTGTCCTTGTATTAGGCGAAGTGTAGGTCTTTTCCGGCTTGACTTTTGAAGTAAAGTCAATGCTAGTTCAGGATCTTCCCCGCGCGCGACCTCCTTCCCAGCCAACCGTGCGTTTAGTCAATGTGCTTCACGCGGCTTCACTCCCCCGGTCGCGTCGCGCTTAGAGGGGACACCTTCGTCAGCTGACCTTTGGGTTTAGGTACTCTGTCTGGCGGCTAGGTCTGGTTTGGCACGAAGGCTATCTAGGTGTGGCTTTGCTAAATGTGGCTAGTACCCTAGGCCAAAAGAGACAGCCCTAGTGCCAGGGTCCCCCTTTCTGGTTAGATCTTTGGGAGTCAATCTGCAGAGCTCAATTTAACCCCTATATTTGCAACAAAAGTGCTACTACGACATAACCTGCGTATACAGAATCGCCGTTCGATCGAGCCAAAACCTAAGATGCTGTCATAGAGACTAACGTGCCAAAATCAAGCAACTCGATTGATTGCGCGGTCAGAAGTGAGAGTGTGCTGTATGCTTAGGAGACGGTATCTCTCTCTCGCGTTAGGTGTTCTCCTCGTGATTTCGACCACGAACCTCATAATCGATAATTTCCCTCTCGTTTTCAGTTTGCATATCTGTAGATTATGCCAAGAAACCCCCAACAAACAGCTATTCTTTTGTATTCCTCTTAATGTGGAAGAGCCTATTAGCCCCACAGCATAGGAATGACAGTGAGGACCTAGTCTTGTCCAGGGTATCTCTTTTGGGATATGTAAATGGCTTCTCTAGAATGTCACCACATGAACTACTGTCGCTCAATTCATCGTGGTCAATAGATGATACCCATTTCTGTCTTTTTGAAGAAGATTGCGGCTTTGCGACCGACACCAAACCAAACTTTGCAGCTGCATTGAAGACTCTTACGCCGTTCGCCCCAGTCACGAACGAATCATCAGTAAACTGAATTTTGGCCGTGTCCATATCGTCCACAAAAATCGCAATCTCGCTTCCGATAGCCACCACTCTCACGTGGTATTCTTTCCCCAGAGCCATATCCATTTTTGTCTGAGCCAGATCGGTGAAAACTCCGAGATCAGCTTTGCCGAAGGTAATAACGCCTGAGGGTGAAATTGCCGCCTTGTACCCCTTATATTTGTGGGTTTCTGGAGAAAGCTCTGTCACTCGGAAGAGTAGTCCGGGGTGCCCATTCCCCTTCGTCGTTGCTACCGTGGCATCGAACACGAGATCCGCAAAGTTCGTGTCCAGCATCGCCATGCCGCCGCTCGTATCTTTCGCCGTGAGACGCTGATCCTCTACTGACCATTCTCCTCCGTACAGAGTCCAGTTAAGCATAGCACTGTCGGCAAAATTATCTTTAACAAGCATGGTGACTGGCTGGATAGTCCCGTCCTCGTTAAAATACATGCGGTCGTAAGCAAGGGTGCGATGGTTCCTTGCGGTCTCACTTAGCGGTCGGCGGTGATATAGGATATACCAAATATCCGTGTCTGGGACTTGAATGATGCTGTGATGTCCAGTTCCTGTCGCAACCGCACTATCCTGTTCTAGAACCTTGGCCAGCTTATCGAAGGGACCTAGAGGATTATCTGCCATCGCATACGAGATGCAGCAGTCGGGCCTAGTCCAACTACCCTCGGTCCACATGAAGTAGTAAGTGTTGTCTCGTTTAGCCATCCTCGAACCGCTAACGTAGGACTTTGGCGTGATTTCCTTAAATGCCGTGCCATCATCGAATGTTCCTATAGAAATCATATCTTCATTCAACATAGCCACGTTAGCGTGCGAGTGGCCGCCGTAGTATATGTAAGCCCTTCCATCAACATCATCGATGAAAACATCCTGGTCAGTTGGCTGGGCGCCATTGTGGTAGTCGCCAATAAGTGGTTTCCCGATTGCGTCGACAAACGGGCCTTCTGGTTTATCTGCTACGGCGACCCCAATGCCGCCTACTATGCCAACCTCGTCTTCCTGGATGTCATTGGCGCTGAAATATAGATAATATTTCCCACCCCGTGAGATTGGTGTCGGAGCCCGCAATGCCTTTGTCGCCCAGGCCACGTTCGCTACTGTGAGGACATTGGGATGCTTGGTCCAGTTGATCAAGTCGGGACTAGAGAATGCATCTATGTATGTTTGCTCTTGGTAGGCACACGAGGATGTCGGATATACCCAGAATACCCCGTCGTATAGTGCCGAGCCCGGGTCCGCATACCAGCCATTCACGAAGGGATTCCCGGCCTCCGAAGTGGTATAGTCAAGTGTAGCACGGGGCTCCGCGGGTGGGGAATTGGTTATGGTGGGCATGTCGACACTTGTAATAATATGTAAATAGATTTGCGATGCCTAAAACTCCGACTTATAAACGCTAGGGGAGCCGGACAAAGTCTGGAGATAAATAAAGGGTGGGCGCGGGGCGCGGGCGGTCATTTAATATCAGTGAGCCATCCCGGCCCCGAACTTTGGCTAAATACTGAAGAGCCTAATTACTTGCGCAACGATGCACATAACACGTAAACATTTGTTCTAGCTAGCTGAGCAACCGGTTTCAGAACCTAGAAGATCAGCTACTAGATATAAAGTGTTCTACCAAAGCAATAAAAAGTAGTCTAAGTAAAAACGCACTATTCAGAGAAGCATGCCTCTGAGCTTCGATACGGTAATACGGTGCATAGGCGGGATCAGAATGCCGATGGTAGAACAGGGGAAGCCGAACAGGGGTCCGGCTACTAGCGAAATGACGGCGGTCAGGGACAGCAGAACTATCTAATCACAACTTGTCGACGGGCTCTTGATTTCGTTCAGTATTCTTTCTCAATTATACGCTTTCTTTCTAGCCCTAACAGGTAATCATACAAGAATTGCCGCTTCACCTATCTAGGTAGGTAGCCATCTTATGTGGGCGCAGAACCATCTAAACTATAATTTACCCCCCCCCAAGTTCCTTCCCTTGAAGTCCACTTTAGCAGTGGCTTGTAGCTGTGGCTAGAGAATTCGAGAGCATTCAATTTTACAGTTCAGCCACCATTTGGCCCATAGCGGGGTTTAATCCTGTACGTGCCTCCATCTTGCTCCCATACCTCACCCATATACTCTTCAGGAACCATCTCCCCGCCGTGATTTCCATCCCTTTGAAATGGGTCTACTGTTACTACCCTATGCCCTAGCATGGGTGCCTTGTCCTGGTGTGAATCACTGCTACCCTGTCTACTTGATCGGTATTGCGCTTCCCTGACCTCAGCTTCGCGGCTCGGGGAGTAGGTCTCCCATGTCGCAGCCTTTTGTATCTCTCTAGGCTTGTTCGATCGTTTCCCCTCATTCTTTGGCGCCGTGTGAGGTTGAGACCGCGAGCTAGCACTTGCTACCCCCCGAGACGAGCCAAAAACCATATCCGCAGCCCTAGACAGCATGCCACCCTCGGACTTCTTTGGTTTGTATTCCAACCGCGGTTGATCTTGCGAGGCTTGTTGAGGTGATTGTCTTCGCCCATAATCTGTCCTCGGTACTTTCGTGCTATATCTAGACGTATCAGGCGGTTCCCTCTCAGAACGCCTTTGCTCTGTTCTTGACGGACTTGCCGGTGTTCTTTCAACAGTTTTGACATTGGGTTTTACGGGAGAAAAACTTCTCTCTCTAGGCTGAGAAGTATTTAACTGGGGTTGAAGGTCTAGCTGCCGATATCCTAGGGCTACAGGCTTAACGAGAACGAGGTCTCCCTGATCACCATGGCCTTTTCGTTCTAGACCAGGGTATAGATAACTAATAGACCCAATAATATCGGATGAAGGCACTGTCCTCCATGTGGCCATGTCTTTGAAGTTCCACGATCCGCGGCTCGGCGGGATGGAACCAGGAGCTATTCTTTCAAGGCAGAGTTGGTAGGTCTTGGCAGAGCAGCCGGTCGTATGAAGGAACTTGTATGCTGGTTCGAGAACTTTATGACGTAGATCACGAAAATGCTCAGTAAGTTTCTCGTCATCGATCCAACGCTCAAGGTCTATCCTCAAGTCCCTCTCGAAAACTCTCGTTTTCTCATAGAAATTGTCCTCATACTCCTGAGTATTCACGAGAGCGGATATAGCTTCTCCTTTCCACTTAGGATATCGGCTCTTGCCTAGCCTCGGAACTATTAGCATGAGACCTTCATTATTCTTAGTGTGACTCTGGAGGTTACTCACCTCCTTTTAGTGTCTCCGAATCCGATCTCATCCCATTTTCAACACGCTTTATAAACCCTATCTCATTTGGTGAAATCCCTGGTGGCAAGAGATCTCGGCTCTCTGCATTGAGATCTATATCAAAAATGTCCTCAACGATAAAGCGGGATATTACCAAAGACAGGATAATGTAATGACATGTTTCGAGCCCACTAAGCTTCATCGCCCATGGCATCTCCAAGCACTCCGACTCGAGTCCAAGACGCTTGAATAGAGTCTTGCGATCATTTCTCTGCATAATACTGGCATAATTGGCCTTGAAGTCGAATCTCTCATCTCCCGACACATCATCAATCCAGGAGTCGATTCCATCGAAGATGCTAATGAACTCATCCTTGACTCGCTGCTCAGGGATATCATTCTCTTGTTGTAAAATGTCAAAGAGCTGGTCCTTGCAATCTTCGAGGTCCTGACGAAGCTGGCTATTGTCGCTTTCTAGTTGCTCAATCTTGGATACAGCCTCTTCCAAGGAGATACCCAAGTCACTAGACGAGTAATTCGCCATGAGAAATATCCTTTGCCGTGAGTTGAAGAGGGAATGATAGAATACCGCTTTCAGGCGGCAAATGTGAGGTGCTTGATGGTAATATGATTTTTCAAAGCGCACATTATGATCGAGTGCGTAGAGCCTCAGAGCGGAGAAACTGCAGTGTAACTGAAAAGTCCATAGCAGGTCGCTTCATTGGGCGATAGGGTGATATCGGTGGTGGCGAAGTGTTTTTTATCATGCAGGAGAGCCCTAGGCTTCCCAATTTCATCATACACCCACCTCCACAAAGCTGATAGCTGATTCGATACAGGATAGTGATTGTGTGGTTTAAGAAAGCCACAGCGGATCCAGTAAGCATCCCTTTGGCTGCTGTAGATATTCAGCATGCAGCCATATGTAGGCATATCTACTTATGGTGATGTGTGGCCTGGCGAGTCTGTAATGAGGCTCTGTCTTGGATGGTTCGCGACCTACCGGTGATCCATGGATTAAAACCCCCGTCGGAACCGCAAGTAGGGATGGTTCGTGGGCGTGTGAGTAACTTAATCATTAATGCTAAGACTCAAACTTAACTTCTCAACTCTGATCCAATAGTTTCTTGGAAAGCGTCGCGAGAACAATGAGTCTCACAAGCTCAAGGGTTGTGCCGAGGTCCACTACTGCACCTGGAAGCGACCGAAAAATCCTGGTCGCTGTGGACTTTGGTTAGTGAATCGTATGTTTCCTACAGTTCTAGAGCTAATTATTGCTATAGGAACAACGCATTCGGCTGTTGCCTGGGTGCAAACACGATCTGTAGGTCGACATAAGCTCACCTCCCTAATTCTCCACAGATATCAGCACAGAAATTGGTGCATGATATCTAACACTAAATATCTCGTTTAGAATACTCAGCCTGGAAGCCAGCGGACTGGTATTGTGGATGAATGGCCAGACAAAGCTGATACACGGGACAAAGTACCAACGTCAGTCTCCAGTTACTTATATATGTATTATCTAACGAGCTCATGTTATTACTGACACTCTACCGAATTTTCAAACAGAACATTACAATATGACAATGACGAAGGGCAGCAAGCCCTAGAGGGCCCTCCGAGCCGATGGGGCTTCGAGACCGAGAACGACCCTCAGGAGCTCAAATACCAGTGGTTCAAACTCGAACTGGATCCAACCCTGCACAGCATGCTCGCTCGGAAGTACCCGAAGACAGCAATCCAACCGAAACCTGAGAATGTGGAGAAACTGGTCACCGACTACCTAGGAGTCCTACGAAGGCACGCCGAAGGCCGTATCAAAGCGTCGTTCGCCGGGCTTGGCGATGCGCTCCTACGCCACGTACCTTGGGAATACATTATCACGGTGCCGGCGGTGTGGCCGGAGACTGCGCAGAACATAACGCGCAAGTGCGCTGCCGATGCAGGGATGGCGTCCGCAAGCCCAGTGCAGATTATAACGGAACCCGAGGCCGCCGGTATATATGCACTGGAGCACGTGAGTCGAGAGATCCAGCTTACGATTGGAGATACATTTGTGATATGCGATGCTGGCGGCGGGTGAGTATTGATTCACAAGCTAAGTCACCCAGACTCTACCAGCTAGGTCTACTAACACGGAGTCTCGACTCAGAACTGTAGACCTGATATCTTATACTGTCACGTCTCTCAAACCAGTGCCCCGCCTCGAAGAGTCAGCAGCTGGAAACGGCGGCCTTTGCGGGTCAACCTTTCTCGACCGCCAATTCGATGAATGGCTGCGGCGTAGATTCTCAGGCTTCTATCGGTGGGACGACGGCTACCACGCTGACGCTTTGGCGCGGTGGGAATCTGAAATCAAGCGGAACTTCAACGGTGACACCACCAAGCGTTTCTATGTCCCCGCTCGGGGCCTGCCCGACACCCCCGACCTTGGCATACGTGGGAGCAAGTTCGAGATCCCGGGCAAGAGGGTGAAAGAGTTGTTCGAGCCCGTCATCGCCGAGATTCTTGGTCTAGTCAATTCCCAGATTGCCGAGACCAGGAGAAATGAGAAGATAGTAAAGGCGGTACTATTAGCCGGAGGGTTTGGCAGGAATGAATATCTGAAGAAACGCATACAGCAAGAGGTTGGGGAGACAATCAAGGTAGAGAGGATGAAAGATTGGTATGTTCACTTGCATAACTCCCCACACAATAAATAGAGTGAAGGCTTGACTTACAACATGTGACGCTAACTTAACTTTGCTGCAGTAACACAGCCATTGTAAGAGGAGCACTGATCCGAGGTCTCGCGGGTAATACGGTAGGCCCCCGGCGCCCGACAATCTGGGTTGACTCCCGCATCAGTCGTAGACACTACGGCATTGGTGTTTGGACGGTCTACGACCCTACGAAACACGACCCGAAAAGACAGAAGTACGTGTCCGCCTTGAGTAATCAGCTATTTCCCTGGGAATCTGGAGCTAACTTACCCACTCCACTAGGATTGCGCCTGGAGTAGAAGGCAGCGAGAGGATCGAAATCATGCAGTGGTTCCTCGAAAAGGGAGCCCAGACCAAGGAATCCGAGCCAGTCTCGTTTAAGTATTACTATGACATGTCGGAAAACGAAGTGAAATCCCAGGGCGGCAAGCTTGATTTAGTTACGTTGATAGTGTTCACCTGTGACGAGGACGCCCGGCCCAAGTACCCCGACTCCGGTAAGCGTTAACTTGATCTTTTTCATAATACCTAGTAAAGGACTTAACCTTGCTAATGGTTGAACAGACAAGTGTAAACAATTGGTCAAGTTGACAGCAGATCTTAACCAGATACCGAAGGAGGCAATGCTTAAGAAGAAGGGGGCGGATGGCAATTTGTATTACAAGATTCCGCTCCAGATCCAGATGACTTGCCATTCAGCAAACATCTCATTTGATCTCGTACACCAGGGGACCAAATACGGAAGTGTTAAGGCGGTGTATGTGTAATGTATAATTATAGATAAAAGGGTTTCCGGGCTCATGTCCCGGTCAATGGGGTCTCTTTGATAACACCTTCAGTGGGTTTGGATAGGCAAACACTACGCCACTAGACAGCTAAAATGTATGTTGTAGGGCGAAGATAATAGCAGAGTATTACCCAATGTATATCTAACAGCAACTGTCGATCTAGTGCTAATTAGGCAAACTAAACACATCATATTA
Organism: Nemania diffusa; assembly: GCA_038501195.1. Lineage (NCBI taxonomy): Eukaryota > Fungi > Ascomycota > Sordariomycetes > Xylariales > Xylariaceae > Nemania > Nemania diffusa. Next base: position 4,421,262 of record JBBPUQ010000003.1, read on the forward strand.
CTATCCGAAATAGGTGAGAATGTCAGCCTCATAGAAGTAAAGTAGTAAAGGGCCTGGTAGCTACAACGAAGGGTCTCTAAGTATTGAACAGGCATGAGTAAGAACTTATAATATACATTGACATAGGCCTATTGGAATTTTGTAAGCAACACACAGCACAACGCGACAACAAGAATAGCCTACGCGAAGCAATTAGCCCAGCGCACAAACGCACAGAAAAATTGGTAAATTTGATTAGGAACTTCAATGACTAGACCTCCAAAGATAAAGAATGCAAGATTACTGCGTAAAAAAGGCAATAGAAGGGGTGGTGGCGTAAAATTGGTGCTGCAGCGTCCCCTGTCATGCATAGTGAAGGCTGTAACGACTGCTACCACAATGAGATAGCAACGCTACCTCTTTCAGAAACCCTAGGCATGTTTATTTACTTTCTTCTTCTGTCTCCTGGTATTCTATTTCGACCTTGTTCTGCATTTCTCCGAAACATTAGCATCTATCTAAGTATCGGGGCATAATTCGGTTGATGTACGGCACCCGTTGAATCACAAGACCTAAACATATCACTATCGCCTTTTTCATTTTCCATTACATATTCTACGAGATCTATCTAAATATAAAGCTGATGAGAGCAGAGAGGGGCCTTCATTGGCTTTGGTGGCCCCTCTAGTTCGTCATCCATCCGATCCCAAACGCTCCTAACACTCAAGTCCTTGCTCGCCCTAGACAATTGCTTATATACCAGGGACTTTTGGGTTCCGAGACCTTCTAATTCATCAATATTGAAGTAAATTCATCAGTTTCAATAATTCTACACCGCAAGGGGTCAACCCATTGCCTCATATTCCGGCCCTCTACCTCGGCCGTGGCAGCATCCATCCCCGACCCAATCGCCATGCTATCCAGATCTGAACGCCTAAGCCCCTCCAAAGATGAAGCCCAACGATGTCATCGCACTTATCATTGGCCTCCACATCCTCCTCTTAGGCCTCCTTTCCTACGGCTTGGTCAGGCTATTCCGCGTCTGGCCACCATTGTCGTCCACGACCTATTCATCCAGTTATTTGAACTCGGAATCCGGCTCGGTAGATGATAGACATAGTCCACCGCCTCCTCCGCGGCCAGGTCCGCCGTTTTTCCCAGGGCCCATCCCAGGAGGTTGGGTTGGTCTCCGGAGTCCACAGCTGGGCCTGGGAAGGACTAATAGGAGTCCGCGGCCGGACATAGCAGGGAGGATCAATGTCAACGATCCAGGGCATGCTGCAGGGGGGAGGATTAATGCTGACGACCAAGGGCCGGGTGCAGGGGGGAGGATTAATGCCGACGACCAAGCGCCGGGTGCAGGAGGGAGGATTAATGCCGACGACCAAGCGCCGGGTGCAGGAGGGAGGGTCAATATCGACGACCCAGAGCCGGGCCCGGGAGGCAGGGTCAATGTATCACCTAGTCGGAGAGGGACGGCTAACATTGATGGCCACAATTAAGCTACTTGTGGACACGCCAATATATTAGCGCTTGCATTCGCCTGCTTAGAATATCCTGATCTCTTATAAAGCTCACTACTTTCGTTCCTTCATTTCCTCCTGTCTATCTATACAAACACATGCAAAGACAGTCCGAATAAATAGCAAGTTCTATCATTAGTTACCAAATATATAAATGTACATATAGAGCTTAAAATACAAGAAACTTACTGTGTCAAGCCTATCCTATCAAGCTAGATATCTTCGAAGTCAAAACTGAAACTAGTATATTCGAACACGAGGGTGAATTAAAGGTGCTCCAACGTTTGAAGACTAAAAGACGTTTTCATATTGAAAATATATATTATTGATGTTATGTAACAATTAATAAACAAAGCAGCAATAGTGTAAAGCATCGACAGTACTCTTGAACATGTCGTGGTTACCTAATGACGCCAAATAATGATAGACCAGGAGGTCAAGTGGTTGTCTACGTAAGCCATAAGAGTGCTGAGCAGTGGGTGCTCAAGATGTAAATCAAAACTTGAACAAATTAAAGTCGTATTAATGTGCCATCGGTCAGGGGGCTAGAATATGTTTAAATTATTTAAATGTAGGCACATCAATATGGACAGTTATTATATCCAGGGATGAGGTTGACAGCTCTCCACACGGTTATGCATGTCAATGCTTTTCATCTGACACACCCAAGAGGTATCTCTAAGAGATTGGTATCCCTCTCTAAGCTCATAAATATAAGCCAACAGAGTAGGTAATTCGTCGCTCAAGTTATTTTCGAAAATATGTATGTTGGCTGTATAGGGGCGATGAAAGACTATGTATATGCATATATATATTCACTAAAGCCATATAGTGCCATCGCGGCGTTAATGCCTCTTACATAGAATACTATTATAAACCAACACCAATCTCACATCCAACGGACTCCATTCCGTCGTCCTTTCTCTAGAGTCAATTACCAATGCAGCTACCTCAATATCTAAGAAAATCCCACCAGTCGCCTTAGTCCGCGATATAGATACATCATGGCCGTAACGTGCTTACCGGCATTCCCGTTCGTAGTGTTCGGGGTCGTCGAACCTGTACTCCTGTACGTATTCCTTTATATCTAAAGCCCCTTAATGGAGCTACACGTACCTCGCGAAGAGCGGCGCAGTCGGCCGTGAGAAATTTGAAAGAAAACGCCAGAAGGCAGATATGCCATGCAAGGCTCGTCGAGAAGAAAAGGAGGGAGTGCTCACGGTTCAAACAGCGTGGTAGCATACATCACCACCCTCCAAGACCCATTTACCTTCTACGCCCGGCAAGCGCAGAACTACGCCCTACCGGCGGACCCCTCATCTTTCCCGCCACAGGTGAGTCTTCCCGTCTCGTCAATGACTCTCCCGCATCCTTGCGAGGCTTCTACTCGGGGGCACAGGCCGGCTAGCCCCCTGCCTTCATCCCCGCGCTAACCAATCAACCCCGTACAGGCCCAGATCATGACCCTGCAGCTCGTCAACGTCTATCTCCTCCTAGCCGCCATGGCCGTGATCTGCAGCTGGACGCCGCACGCCCGCACGGCGCGCTGGTACCTGGCCGCCGTGTCGCTGGCCGACTACGGCCACATCTACGCCTGCTACGTCGGGGTGGGGCTTGACCTGCTCCTGCGGCCCGCCGAAGTATGACAGATCCGAACTTTCCTACCTCTTCCCCTCCCCCCCTTCCCCCCTTCTCCGTTTTATTTAAGCTGTGACAAGAAGTCACCCGTGCGCCCTTGACTCTATCTACTATTAATACAATGACACTGCTAACGCTGGTCTTAAAAGTGGAATGATATGCTATGGGGCTCTGTGGGTGTAAGTGCGTTTCTCAATGCTGTACGTCTGTTGACGCTAGCTGGGGCTTTCGGAACTGTGGTGGATAGTAAGGAAGAGCTGGTGACGAAAAAGACTATTTAAGATGTTCAGGTTATAAATACTTGTGCAACCGGGTTGATTGGTCTACGAAGAAATAATTGGTCAATGAGCGTCACTAAACCGGGCAATGTGAAAGTACGGGGTTTAAAAAGTATATTATCATTATCCACACATTGTAGGTGTGGTGAGTTCTTCATAATCGGTACAACCCTATCCAAAATCAATACATCTCCCATATCTCCCCGCGAGATGTAGCCTCGACACAGAGAGGACGTGTGCTGGCGATCTCGGGCGCAAATATACAAGCGTGATATTACACGGCATAGGAGTAATGTGGTGTGATGAGCAGCGAGCCACCAATCGAAATGAATCTGGGCATCAAGTATCAAGGTTCCTGCCTGACAACGCTCTAGCCATCCTGCAATTGGCATTTCTCTTGGACACAATTCAACCCGGATCTCATGCTCCCCTATGACCAATCAGTAGATAAGACCAAAAACACACAAAACAATCCCTATAATGATACAACGAATCGAAGCCTTGTAGAACATCATGTTCCTATTGAGCCTTAGCAGATCTTTTCTTGGCCTCTGCCTCTAGACTGTTGGCTGCATTAATCCTCGCGCGTTCATATTTTAGAGATGTGTCGCCCTTCCAGATAGTGCCCAGTACTCGGTCCCAGAAGGTGAAGAAAGGCTGGGAAAAGTTGGTCTTGATGCCCCAGCTCTGGTGGTGAATGTCATGGTACGTAGCATTGTTACCACTGATATGCTGCAGTGGATCCCAAGGCAGCGCATATCCACAGTGATCATCCACAGTTTTGATGGTCGAGCAGATGAAGAACGCAATGCCCTGTTTCACGCTCATGCCCGCAAGCTTGTATGCCAACCCAGCGCCTAGCGTGTCGAGGAGAAAGCCTTCGAATGGATGATTGTATAGCGCTCCATAGGCATAGGGCACGTAAAGTCTGTGGTGTCGCGAGTGGAACTTGGCTAGCATAGAGTTAATGGTTGCTGTCTGCAAGGTAAAAGGGGCTGTAAACTTACTATAAAGCCACTTGTTCATGTGCATACCACGATGCAAGAAGTACTGCCAGGTGTCCAAGGCGCTAACACCGATGATGAACTGGAAGGCAGGAATGACAACGTAGTAGATGGCCTTAGCCACCAAAAGCTCCCAGGTAGCGAAAGTAGGGACTAAAGTGCCATCGGCTGCGTCGAGGCTGGTGCTAAGAAAGGGGTAGTATCCGCCAGCAAGAGCACCAGCTAGAAGAGGGTGCGATATGGCCATGTTTTTGGAAATTGTGGCAGCATTGATGCCGACTAGGCCGAGGATAGCAGGGACGGCTCTCTGGGCGAGACGAACTCTCGTTGCCCAGACAGCGACGTCATAGTCTTCTTGGCCGGTGAGTTGTGGAGGGTCGGTATAGCCTAGAAAAACGGCCATGCCGATCTGGATGATTTGCTGAATAATGACATCGCGGAAGACTTCGAATCGGGTAGCTCGGTTTCGCTGCGTAATCTCGGCGGGCGTATGTAATCTGTATTTGGGAAAGAGGTCGTAGACATCAATGATATGAAATATGCCCGATACAACCCAATATGCAACTACGGGCGCAATGGCGGATAGGTAAAAGTCAGGGAGCCATGATATGACATCGGGTGCCTCGGTGAGGGTGTAAGCAGGGAGGGGAGGGAGGTCAGTGGCAGCTGTCCAGTTCGTCGCCATCGCTGCTGGATAGCGCCAGAAAAGGAGTAGCAGGATATATCAAACGAATTACAATGTATAAGAGTCCGAGGACGAGTAGGGGATAAAAAGGAGCGTGGTGAATGAGACGGGCGCGGGTTGTTAAAAGGAAGGTTTTCGGAGAGCCGTAGGTAATCTAAGAAATCAAAACTGGAGCGCGTGAATTACAGTCCCTGGGTTCCTCTAGATAATGTACCTACGCATAACTGGGTGGGTAACAGGCTGCAGCGAGCCCAGCACCCGGCTGGGTCCGAGCTGGCAGCTGTTGTAAAGATGGCAAGGGCTGACATGGGGAAGTTTTCGGGGCATTGTGGCAATTTGCATACTACCCATTTGGGCAATGTGGGTACTGCTACAATTCCCTAGGGGTAAACTATGACACTACGTAGGTACAGCTACCGCGTCTAGGTATACCTAGTCGATATCTGCTAAGGCGCACCCGAATCAGCTGTTTAAAAGGGCGAGAGGATAGGTTGATGGCACAGAAATGGTCTGACATCGTCTTCATTTATTATTATCCTCAGCCACACGGTCGCCAGTGAATGATATTCCTATTGTCTGCCTGTAAAATATCACAATAGGTCGGCAGCCGCGGGTTTGATAGCTACCTACGTAACACAACAGGAGGGCAGCTCTATGCGTACATACATGTGTAATTTGCCTGTGGTCAGGTGCAGTTTCAGGGGTAATCGTTAGAATCAGCCCAGCTAGTCGTTCGTCATACTATTTTTACCTGTATGGCTATAACAGCTGACAGACAGCTGTCAGCTATTCGCTATTACCTAAATGTGGGTAGTTCAGCTTAGTGCATGCAATACAAACTGTTCTTACCTAAATAGGAAACTTAAAGGTTTGGGGCTGCCCCTCCAGTCTTGTCCGTGCCCCGCTTTTCCTCAGCCAAAATTTTGAGTTGTCCCTCGCGCCGAATCTGCCCCTCATTATTTCGCAAAACCCGTCTCCATCGCCTGGAATTCTTCCCTTCCATAATACTTGTTCTCATCTTCTCCAGCCGCACTCACTTGACGTCTGCTTTGCTTAAATTTCCGAGTACTCTAATCAACCCCATTCCGCCAAAATGATAATTTTCAAGGTCAGTTCCTAGTCGATATATACTATTAACCATGCCTCGATTTTGCGCTGGGAACATAGGGGACTGACGAGTTCCCCGCTTAACAGGACGCCGTTAGCGACAGCAAGGATGAGTTGCTCTCCGATTCTTTCGACTACAAGGAGGTCGATGGTGTTGTCTATGAAGCAGATTGCGCCATGATCGAGATTGACGCTGTCAATGTTGGTACGTTTTGTCGCGTCGCTTGCCTATCCTAGTGTCCGCCAATGGCACTCGTTAACTTGGGGGCTTGCAGATACTGGTGCCAATGCCTCTGCCGAAGAGGCTGACGAGGGTCTCGAGGACAGTGCCCAGAAGGTCAACAACATTGTCCACTCTTTCCGCCTACAGTCCACTAGCTTCGACAAGGCCTCATACGGAGCATATCTTAAAGGTGCGATTTGAATTTGGCACATAGGAGAGGCCTAGACTAAAACGGTACAGGTTACATGAAGAAGGTTCTCGCTCATCTTAAGGCAAAGAACGCTCCCGAATCCGAAATCGATGCTTTCAAGAAGGGTGCTGCTACTTTCTCTAAGAAGGTCCTCAGCACCTTCAAGGACTGGGAGTTCTACACCGGTGAGAGCATGGATGTCGATGGAATGTAAGCAGACCCCTTACAACCTCTCCTTAACACAATTCACTACGTACCGCTTCGCACAAATCCTCGAGCTAACGCCCGATTTTAGGGTTGTTCTCCTAAACTACCGTGAAGATGGTGTCACTCCTTATGTCGTTGTCTGGAAGCATGGTATTGAGGAGATGAAGGTCTAAACGGTCCTTTTCAAACTGTGGATGGGTGCTATTCCTCTTGTCGAGGGCGAAAATCGAGCAATGCATACAAATAGTGCTGGTTTTCTTTGTTTTGACGCAAAAGCCGTGTCTTACCAGATAGACGGTATTCTATCGACCCAATGCAGGATATGTTCCTGGGGCTGGACAAGCCTAACAATCCGATACTCTTACCCCCAACTTGACGTGACATTCACTTCGTCCTCCTCGACTGACATCAGGGAATGTATAGAGAGTACAGGTTCTTAGAAAAGCCTGGATACGTGACATGTAGGATTGAAATACTCAACCAAACCTAGGTCTCGTAGCTAACGGAATTGGTGGCGGAGCATCGGTGCTCTCCGTTGTTCCAGAAAACGCCGGTTTCTTTGGCTTTGGCGGGGGAGGCGGCTTTTTCTTACCTAGCACAGATGGAACCGGTGCCACGGGGCGCTGTTGCGGCCTCTCTTCTGCTGATCCGATGCTACTAGCCTGGGAGGGTGAAGAAGCACCCATGCGCGCAAACCGGGCCTGTAGCTCGTCTAACTGGCCGTGACTCGGTGCCTGTGTTGGCGATGCGGTCAAAGGCGGCGAGGGCCGCGCTCTAGGTGGTGGTGCCGGCGTTGTACCTCCCCCTATTCCCAATCCTGGAACTGATATGCCCGCAGCACCGAGGCGGTTTATCGCGCCTTCATTCAAATGGCCCTGGCCAGCCGCTTGCCCGATAACTGAGATGGGGCTTGGGCTACTATTCCCGCTTCGGGGTGGAAGTCGTGGGGGTAACGAGGGAGGTGCTTTGGGTTTTGCCGTTACTGCTGCTTGCGTTGCTGCTGTTGGACCTGGTGAGTGTGTTGGTGGTGGCTGGGGAGTCGGCCTGTCTGCGCCGTTATATCGTGTTGGGGGTGGAGGGAGATGCGATGTAGTTAACCCGGTCGTATCGAATCTATAGGGTTTTGGTTCGGTTGGCGGCTCTTCCTCAATGGGTTGGGCATGCTGAGACTGGTAGGGTTGTATGGCGTTCTGCGTCTGACTTGCCACGGGCCCTCCCGCGAGGGACGAACCCTGCGCCGCTCTTGGTCCGTAAGCGGCGACGTGCTTCGGTGGCGGCCCGAAGGAAGCCGGGTCGCGGAGGGCGGATCTAGGGGTGGGAACGTGCTCCTCGCGCTCGGTTTGTGTGTCGCCCCGACCTATTAAACCTTTCTATTGCGGGTAGAAGACGCATTAGTCGATGTGTGGTATATATAGCACGGTGCGTTCATCCATCCTACATACCACTTGAGTCTTGAGTGAAGATCCGCTTTTCTCAGGATGCCAACCATTTTTGACGACGTCCTTCCAACCGCTCGACATTTCGGTTTCATATGGTACAAGCAAGCCACAACTGAAATTAATATGTCAACATGAATAGGGAAACTATATTGAAGCAACGGAAAGGAAGCGCCCTTTAACGCAGAGTATATGATTCCTCTAGTTTGTTTGGAAAGGTAGGTGGGTATTAGGTAAGTTGAACTATTTCTCTGGGGACTCGCATGTCTTATCTGTGCCAGATATCAATGCTTGATGCCTGCCACGGAATGACGCACATTCAGCTGAGCCACTGCGGGAGGAACCACCTGAGCTTAGGTATGTACCTAGGCGGTATTTGTATGCCTAAATATGTATGTAGGTAAGTGGGTGCTCATGCTGAAAGAATCGCCCAGCGCTATCACGATTTGCAGCGCCTAGCCCATGTTGACTGGTTCTGTCTTGATTTACAATATATAAATCTAGAGAAGTATAAATTCATGTTTAATATAGCATACCACCACCATAATTAGGTATATGACTTATAATACTTTGTGCAACCATTTTCTTCTCAGGTCTGTCTATTATAAGTCAAAGTTCGTTCGAGAAGCTTGTCATGAGGGTGAAATTCAACTGCGATATAATCGAGATGTCGGAATTAACACACGTAATCAGCATATGAATTTTGAATGAAGTTAAGATGAAATCTCAAGATACTTAAACGTAGGAAGGAATTTAGCGAATACATTCATCAATGATGTATACAGTTTAAATACATGTTGGTTAAGTGAATAAGCCAACAAGGTTCCTCTCGATAAGGCCCGGGCTGCTGGGGGTAGCCCCTCCAGAGCTAATGACGCTTAGCCAATTAAGATAAGATAATGCCGGCAGGCGCGTCGCGTTTGTCGAAATCCAACCCGCCAACCACCCACCACCTACTCCATCAACAGATAGAAGACATTAACATCGAGATCATGCGCCATGACTACGTCTGCCAATTCAGAAACCGAGCTTTTGACAGAGCACTTCGGATATCCCCCAGTTGTCAGTGTGTCCTGTTTCCTCCAATAATCCTTCGGACTTCACTTTATCCCTGCGCAACGACCACTGACAAGCTATCTACCACAATCACAGAGTCTAATCGATGACATAATCAACAGCGTGAACGTCCTCGCCGAGCGCGCCCTGAACAGCGTTGAGCAGGGACTCCTCAACGCATCACCCGCCACGCTGGGCTTCAAAGCCCCCAAGTCGCAACCCCAGCAAGATGCCGCGAACTCGCTGTCTCCGGCCGAGCTCGCTAAGAACGAGGTCGAGGCCGGCACGCACCAGCTCGAGACGCTGCTCTGCGCCAGCATCGACCGCAACTTCGACAAGTTCGAGATCTACGTGCTGCGCAACATCTTCACCGTGCGGCCCCCGCACCTCTGCAGCTGGATACGCCTCTCGCACTACGACGGGCTGGACTTCTCCTCCTCCGCCGCGAAGCGCAACAGCGCAAGCGCAAGCGCAGACCAGGCCGCCGCCCCGCCGAGCGACGCGCCGACAATAGAATCCGTCACCGCCCTCCGCCGCCGCCTGCGCGAGTCCATGCGCCTGAACGCCCTCCTGACCGCCGAGCGCGCGCGCAACGAGGCCTTACTCGAAGACCTGCGCCGCCTCGTCGGGGACCCATCCTCCGCCTCGCCGCAGGTGAAGGACGAGAGCGCCTCGCCCACGCAGCCCCGGTCCGCGCCCCGCGACGCGAGCACCACCACCGACAACGGCGGCGGGGAGGAGACGGCAGCGAAGCAGAAGCGCCAGAGCCCCTTCGCCTTCCTGCACCAGAAGGGCGACCTCGCCTCCTCGGGCGGCGGCGCCGCCCCCCTCGCCACGACGGCCGCCTTCGCGCTCTCGCAGATGCAGGCCCTGCGCGCGCTGTCCACCGCCCTGAGCAACGTCACCCCCGACCTCAAGACCTCCTCGTCGTCACTATCGCCGTCCTCCTCCTCCCCCTCCACCTCCGCCTCCCAGGCCCGCGGCGGCGCCAGGGACGACGGCGGCGCGGCGCCGGGCGCGCCCCGGGGCTGGCGGCGCGAGCGCGTCGAGTACGTCGAGGCCGCGACGCGCCGCCACCTCGAGACCGTGCACGGCCTCGAGCTCGGCGCGCACGGCGACGTCCGCGACGGCGAGTGGCAGGGGCCCGGGCGCAATCTCGCGCGGGGCGAGGTCGAGGGCCTCGAGAGCGTCGTAGCGGTACTAGGCGGCGACAGCAATGGCGCGTCGTCGTTAGCGCCTGTCGAAGAAGGAGATGGGGATCCGATGGACGAATCATGAGGTTTGGATCAGGCACCAAACGGGGAAAGAAGACCCCTCTACGATACGATTGATGAACTGGGCATTTCACTTGATGTTGGACGCGCATAGAAGAGAGAAAAGGGGCTTTTGATAAGCCAGGAGTTTGGAGTTTTTGAGCATTACAATGCTAGTGCAGACACGGACGGCACATTTATGGCAAGGAGAGGTACTGCTTCAATACGGACAGGCAGGTGAGGAGGATTAATGTTGACTGAAAGAAGTTCAAACCCTGCAATGGCATGGATTGTTTGTATAATATGCAAATCATGCCTATATCTGTATATATTGTTCTACAACGGGATGGCGATGATGACTTGGGCTTTCCATAGGACACCCCTTCTATCAGCTATGAGGCGACTGCGAAGCCGCCACAGTGCCGTTGGCCTCTGATCCTGCGCTAGGCACACTAGGCGAGGGTAGGGGGGAATCTACTAGATTATACCTTGTAGCCAGTTGCCAGAACGGGTGACCCCAAAAGCTTGCATGCTCTTCCGGGTCTGGATTCCGGCCCTCAAACTGCTTCTTCTCGCGATTCACCATCTCTCTAGCATCTTTGAGATTGTCCTCTTGGATTAACGCGCGCAACAGCTCAATCAGTGAGCTGATACTCACCCTGCCGCCAGCCTCGACAACGCGTCTGTGAACGCCAAGGGCCGCCCGAGTCTCGCCTACGAGGGCATAACCCCTGACAACACGGTCATAGAAAATATGGTCCATATCGTCGAAAGCAACGCGGCGCCGACGTTGTACGAACATGTGCACTGCGTCAAGGGCCGGTGGGCGTTGGGCGAAGCAGTGTTCGACGAGCATGGTGTAGATATGGGGTGATAGCTCTAGGTTTTGGTTGTACAGATGGTTAACAATAGCCATGGCAGCGGCAGTGGCGTTTGAGCGCAAAAGGGTATATATCATCTTGCCATATGTCTTCATATTGAGCTCTAGTCCGGCGTTGGCCATCGCGGAGGCGACATCAGCAACAACGTTGGCTTGATCTTCTGGATCTCGTGCATCGTCATGTGAGAAGGAGGCATCAAGGATGATGACAAATGTCGCCTCGTCAGCACTCACTCCTTGAGCTTGCATAGTAGCCAGCAATTTCTCGACATCCTTACTACTATTTCCGTTGCGAATCAACGAGCGCAATATAGTGTTGAATGTGAAAATGTCTGGTTTAATGCCTTTTCTTCTAGCCCAAACCAGTAGCTTATCTACGACGTCGTGCTGTCGTCGACGAAGCAGCCCGAGAAGAGCAGCATTGATCGGGGCTATAGTGGGCATCACAGCAGTTTTATTCGTACCGTTTCCCCACAATCTAGTCATCTCTTCTAGCGCGTGAAGGCCGCCCTCAATATCACCACAATCGATCAGCCCAGCAACGCGTGTTGTCCATATTGCTGTATCAAGTTGCATGCCGGACTTAGCAAGCTTAGCCCAAATATTCTTGATACCATCAATGTTGCCTGCTTTTCTCAGACCATCAAGCATCAGGTTCCAGGTCCTTAGACTTGGTTTGAGCCCAACTTTGCCCAGCACGTTCCATGCGACTATAGCCTTGTCCGGCTGGTTGAATGTCATACGTGCCTTGATGAAAGAATCCATGAGTTCCGGATGCTCTCGAATTTGGGCAGCTCTTTCTTCCGAGATGGGATGCTCCGAACCAACAAACTCCTGCCAAAGCGTGTCTAGTTGCAAAGAATTGCGATTTGCATATGCGTGACTGAGACCACGCCCAATTAAGCCTGCATCGAAGGCCGAGGTTTTCTGGTCTTTGTTATCCGACATAAATCTTACGTGATGTTCGGCAGATCCTTCATCCTCGTCCACAGGATTCTGTCTCAGGTACGCTCTGATCTTTGGCCAAAGTCCCATAACATATCCTTCTAGGTGAGGAAATGTCCTGGCGAGTGACTGTTGGATAAGTTTTTCGCCATAATTAATAATTGTGAGCAGGTGAGCAACTTTAGACATAAACTGCGTAGCGTTTCCTCTTACACTAACTGAACATCGTCTGCTGTCATGCATTAGGGTAAATGTAGCAATTGCTAGCGTAGCGACAGGTTCGCCGAGCTGGCTATGTGGATATTGGGGGAATAAGCTGCTAAATGCCGCTGGAAACCCGCCTTTCTTGGCGACTTTAACCAAGGAGAGCTTATCGAGCCTCGGAAAGCAGAAGTCGTTGGTCAGTTGGCTCTCACTCGTTGGCGACATAGGGAGCGGCGGCAAAGACAAGACTTTCCATGACTCAAGGAGATCTAATAGCATGGCCTCTCGCAAAGCAAGCTTCCTCTCATACTCGACAATAGATCGTGGTTGGGGCGAAGGATTCATGTTGATGATAGATAGGACCAATTCACCCACTAGCGCCGTCCATTGATTCTTCGGCTTTAATTCGCCAGTCTCTGCGTATGTTCGTAAGATTTCAGAGACAGTGGGAAGTTCCGGCGCAAACATGTCCGCCTGCTTAGCCACGACAAGCTTATCTAGTAATGCGAACTTGACTCTATGGTACGCTTGGGGCACATGGGTGCCAGGTGCTTGGACTAGAGGGTGTATCTCAGTTCGGAAAAATAAGTAGGCATCGACTACTGATGTATCCGAGGCTACCATCTCTTGAAGCCTTCCAATAGCTCGGACAAGGGAAAGATTGACAGAAGCACTCTTAGGGGAGGATGCATTGCTGGCAGTATTTTGGAGGCCCTGCTGCTCTTGAATAATTTGCTGGAAGAGGGCATCTACCCGAGAAGAAGGCGGCTCCCCGGTGATCTTGGTCGGCAATATCTGCACGTTGGAGTTTGAGCCATGCCTCGGGGACAGAGTCCTTCGGAAATACGAAGGCGGTTGCGATTGTGATTCGCCGGAATTCGAGTCAGGAAGGACAGCGCTATCGGTTGAGGCTCTACCGGGGCCTGCGGCATCGTGTCTCGACGGGGCGGCAGAAAGCCGAGCGGTTTGGGTCTGCCATGGTAGAGCAGGCGTCTTGCTTGTCGCCCGCGCGACTTGCAGACGACAAAGCAGACAGACGGAATTCGAGCCCTTCATAACATGTGGCAAATGGATCGCTAGAACGATGAGTGAAAGGGATCACTAGTCGCAACAATGTTGAGAAAAATTGGCCTGGTCGCAACAATCGGAGGTCACTTACACTTGATCTCCCTCGCTGCGAAGACAGGCAAGAGGTAAGTAGATAAGGTTCTTTATCAGGTTATCAGCTCCAACCAATAATTGCTATATCGGGATTCTAGACGGGGGTTACATAAATGTACGTACTCAGAGTTCTAACAAGTTAGGTAGGTACCTACCTACCTAGGGTATCTAATGTACTTAAGTGTCTGATTAGGTAAGCTAGGATATGCACTAAAGTCTTAGGCCCGGTCCGGAGTACATTTCCCATGCCCGACCAATGCTGCCCGCATTCGAGCACTTCTTTACCCACAATCCAAGCATCACCTTCCGAACAGGACCGTTAATGTACCTAATGTTTTCCGGCGATGGATTGGCGGGGATGGACTGGATTTATACTTTATCTGGTCACCTTCACTTCCCTACCTACATACCTACCATAGGTACCTACCTACCCAGATAGATAATCTACCTACCTAGGTTATACAAGATTTACAGGCACCTGCTTGCCCAAATACTAGCTGAAACAACTGGGGAAATCACTGCTGTCTTGTCCATTGTTGATTCCCATTTGATTGATTTCACTGTCTTCATACATACATATATCTACTACTACGCCTGCCTACTGTCACGACTGCTCCTATTGACCCTAGACACTATTCATTTACTATCACAACCACTCACTGCTACGGCTCAACACCTTGACTCTACCTGGGTAGATAGCTGTCAATTGACATCGTCCACACTGACGATGACTAGCCTCGTCCCTCGTCCTCCATACAACAAAGACGAGCTCCAGGCACTGTACCCAGCCAACCTCGAGCTCCAGCTAGTCCAGATACTCCTCCGACATGGCGAGCGCACTCCTGTAACGCCGCGTTTCCAGAACACTGGCCTCCCTACCTTCGTGAGTTACCGCTGGAGTCATTCTCTTCCCTTTCTAGTAACTTGAGAGCTCCCGAAATGTCTCGGGGTTGTGTTTCGGGAGCTGTGGAACTACGCAAAAGAGTAATTACTGACTCCAGCGGTTGTAGTGGTCATATTGCACCGCCGTCCGCCAGTTCAAGTCTGCCGTGCTCGACCGCACCACCGGCCAATTCACCACCCTGGAATGGAAGCGTCGCCTGGAGAGCTTCGGCCCCCACGACGAGCCCACGCTGGCCGTCGGGCCGCACGGCGAATTGGATGGCATCTGCGAGATGGGCATGTTGACCGACCGCGGAAGAGAGACCACCTTTGACCTGGGGACGCGCTTGCGGAGGCTCTACGTCGACCAGCTTGGATTTCTGCCACCCACATTAAAGGATGCCGACTCGCTGTACCTCAGAGCCACTCCAATACCGCGAGCCCTCGAGTCGCTCCAGGAGACCTTTATGGGCCTGTATCCGCCGCATACGCGCTCGCCATCTTTTCCGCCGCCTACCATTCTGCAGCGCTCGCTCGGCGACGAGACTCTGTTTCCGAACGACAGCAGCTGTCGAAGGTTCGCGGCCCTCGCGCGGGCCTTTGCCCAGCGCGCTGCCGGCCGCTGGAACGAGACGGCGGAGATGGACTACCTCAACAAGTTGTACGGGAAGTGGATGCCGCCTGCGTCACCCCGGGTTGCTGTAGACGGGCGGCCCAGGTTAAGTGGAATCATGGACACGATCAATTCAACACTCGCTCACGGTCCCGACACGCGACTACCAAAAGAATTCTATGACCCGAAAGGGCGAGAAATCATGGAGAAGATCGCAGTTGAGGAATGGTTTGCGGGCTACAAGGAAAGCCAGGAATA
Source organism: Nemania diffusa (assembly GCA_038501195.1). Lineage (NCBI taxonomy): Eukaryota > Fungi > Ascomycota > Sordariomycetes > Xylariales > Xylariaceae > Nemania > Nemania diffusa. The sequence continues at coordinate 4,436,784 of JBBPUQ010000003.1, forward strand.
CCGTACGTTGGGAGTCGGAGGGCTTCTAGGTGACGTCGTCGGGAGGATGGTTGGTAGTGCTGAGCACTCAAGCGCAGACGGAGAATACGAGATCGGAAGAGCACAGGATAAAAAACGGGCAGAAGGTAATGAGAAAGCCACGCCTATCCGGTTTGGGCTCAGCGGCTGTCACGATACGACTCTCGCCGGCGTGTTGGCTAGCTTAGGCGCCTTTGAAGGTAGCAAATGGCCGCCATTCACAAGCCACATTGCCATTGAGATGTTCCGCAAGGATGACGTTGCATCTGAAACAGCCAGATCTACCCGCAACGGCGGCCTGCCGGCCACTGAGAGCCCGAGTTCAAATTCGACCAGTCACAACCCCGGCTCCAGCTGGTTTGCTTCACTTTTCTCTTGGGCCGGGCGTACAGCGCCGGGCGCGCCGCCGCAAGGTATAGGACGCAAACAAACCACGGAACTCACGCCGCATGAGAAGGCAAAGTTGCAAAACTACTACGTTAGACTACGATACAACGACGAGGTCGTCACAATACCAGGGTGTCGGGCACCGGGGAAGCATCTCGAAGGGGATGAGAGCTTCTGCACGCTCGTAAGTAAATCAAATAGCCCCATCTCCTTCTTCGCAGCATATTGCCTACAACGGGCCGGCCTAAAACTTCTTGACCACTCAACTACTTGAATGAAACAACACCAACCCAAAATGCAAATAAGATGGTGGCACCAAATGAAGAGAGCTAGCTGATACGAAACCGCGTGTAGGAAGCATTCAAGGCCATCGTCGACAAGTTTGTCCCGAGGCGCTGGAAGCAACAGTGCTCCGCAAACATAAAAGACCCTGCGTTCCCGGCCAAACCCGAACCTGCTGGATACTAAGACTCACTCGTCGGGATTTACGTTACACTAATCTAATTATAACAACATGCTTCGGTAAATAGCACGCTAGGGGGGATGTTTGGACAAGTTATCCCCAGAATGACGTGGCCAAGGTAGTAAGTAGCACAAGGTTTAGGATAAGTATTATAGACACCTAGACGAAGAGGGGAGATAGATGAGTGGACGAGAGATAAAGCGCTAAGGAAATGATTCTGCATGCTGCGTTGAGTTAGGTAAAATTGTAAAGCATAAACTAAGCTGCATACCGAAGCTATCCAAAGGACAGGCAGCGTTAATAAGACCTAATGAGTCTGTTGCTTATTTTATCCTATAGCTTTTTAAGTTGCCGACGCGAGCATTACCTAGCTCATGGAATGCGTCATTACTAGGCATTTAAGTTACGAATCAATGGTCTGGTCACTGGAAGTACGAGTCCTATTCCAATTCCCTCACTTGCCGGATCTGAATGTAAGGAAACATTGCAGTCCTGCAACACTTCCAACCCAAGCAGAGCAACAAGATAAATTAGTTACGCACCCCTATACTAGAAACCTGGGTAGAACGTAAAATCAAAAGGTCTAGAACTTATCACGACTACAAATCATAAGATTACAAGTATTCTTTTGAAGTTGTTTCTTGTATTATACCCTCCGATCTTCCTTAAGCAGAAAGACGTTACGCCGATAATGATGACAACTACTGATGTTGCTGAGGACGAGAACTACGCACCACCGCTTCTAGGTCGACTTCTTGTGTGCTCACGCCGCAAATTCTTCGCTTTTCTTATCCCCCCAAGGAACATTGTGAACACAATGCCTTAAACCCCATGTCTCAATTTCCCGCCCGCTGGCAAGTCGAACGCCAGCTGCTTTGGATACAGTGCCTCTCTGGGATGCTCAATTTCTCTTCAAATATTCAACAATCATACATGAAATAACAAGCCGTTGATAACAACTCCGAAGAAATCAACGTAGCAATTACAACATATAATACCCCCTCTTAATGAAGCTCCTAAAACGATGTGGCTTCTCTAGTTGGCGACTTCCTCTTCCCATCCGTTCAGTCCTCCTTGGATAGCGAGGCCGAGACCCGAACCAATCCCGCCGAAGCTCGATTGGTAATGGTGCCCCCTACGTTCTCCCTCGCCACCAATAGGGCCGTGGGCATGAATAGGACTGCTAGCACCATTTTCGAGTGGCGCAAAGACTGGAAGACTAAGAGCACGGTTATGCTGACCACGAGGACCTGGAGCAAGGAGACCGCCGATGGTTGTAGGACCAGCAAGAGCACTCTGAGGGCCGCCATATCCGTTCGAGATGCTAGCAGATTGGCCATGGCCAATCATGTGGTTGTGTTGTGGTATTTCTAGCTTGAGCTCATTGGGAGATGAAGAGGCTGTGCCAAACAACGCAGCCTGCTGCGATACGAAAATCTGCTGTTGATGTTGCTGCTGTTGCTGGGCCTGCTGCGATACCTGGTGTAGGTACATCGTGAGTGGGTTATTGTTGCCGGCAAACAGATTCGCACTATTAGGAGCAGTCATCGGCGATGTTGGGTTCGTAGGTGAATTCCCGCTTCCGCTACCACCAGTAGCAGGTGATGAGACACCGTCCCCACGTGGTGATTGAGATTGCTGTTGCAGTTGTCGAGGCTGATTTCCGCACCGATCTTTCCCGAAATTGACCTTGAATTTCCTGTACTCTTCCTTGCTTCGGACCGCCTCGATAGCCTTGATAGCGTTAGCGATGTTGGTGAAATTGACGAAAGCGCAGCTCTTTTCTCGTAGAGCATTAACCAGCTCGATTTCACCGTACTCGGAAAAGTCTTGTCGCAATCTTTCTTCAGTCCAGGTTTCATCAAGATTACCGATATATACATTACGAGATGCACCGCCGCTGACGGCTAACGCGATCGCTGGTGGAAGAGCGCCTGAATGCTTTCCCCAACCAATCTTGAGGCGACGGTTATGGATCATCAGACCCTGCAAGTTGCTCAAAGCATAGAAAGAAGCTGCTGCCGTGGGATCAATGAAGGTTACGAAGCAGATGTGCTTATCGGGGATGTATCGGATATGATGAAGCAGTCCGCCTCGCACGACGTTGCAAATCTCTTCGACGGTAGTCTCTGGGTGAATGTTTCCTAGATAAATCGTCCGGTTGCCCAGATTATTGATACCACCAGCCGTAGTTGCCACAGCTGCAGCAGCTACGGATTGCTGGGCAAGCACGTTGGAAATGACATCACGGTCCTGGCCTGTCAACATGTGGGCGTAGCCAGGAGCAATACCAAGATACTGAGCCGCATTCTGTTGCTGAGTCTTAGAGACATAAGCACAGCGATCCTTGCCATAGTACACACGACGAGGAGACTGCCATTTCGGTTCCTGAGGCAATTGCTGCACCGCCTTCATCGCGTTGGTAATAGACAGGAAATGAACAAAAGCAATGTTCTTCTCACGAACTATCTTAATAGTATCAATAGCGCCGAACTTGCCAAGGTCCTCGCGCAGCTCCTCGTCCGCAATATCCTCGGGCAAGTTGCCCAGGTAGACGTTTCGGGAAGCTCCAGATTGTTGGACGGCAAGGGCAACTGAAGTGGGAACTTGCGAGGGCTTGCCCCATCCGATCTTAATATCCTGTCCCTTGATGCAAAGCTTTTTCAAGATGGCATCGGAATGGAAGTGGGTGGCGGCGTTCGCATCGAGGAAGGAGATGAAGGCACAGTTCTTATCAGGCAGAAGACGGACGGACTCAATCTGACCGCTTCGGACGTGCCCGAGAATCTCTTCAGCGCCCGTGTCAGGAGGGATGTTTCCAAGATACACAGTCCGGCTAGTTCCCGTGATAACATTACTTGCCATACCCACAGGAGACTGGGGCTGCATTTGAAACTGATTTCCCATACTATTAAAGCTACCAGTAGGAGATTGAGCTTGGTAGAATTGAGGGGCGCCGTATGCTGAAGGAGATACCATGGCCTGGTACTGCTGAGGAGACAAATTCTGCTGGACAGGGCTAGCTAGGCTGTTCTGTTGCTGCTGCTGCTGTTGTTGCTGCTGTTGCTGTTGCTGAAGACCATTTGTCTGCTGAAAGGCAGGCATGTTTTGAAAGCCAGGACTAGCAAAGGCAGTTGGAGACCCAGGTTGGAAAGGGCTTCCAAGCAGCAGCTGCGAAGGGAGCAGAGGAGTGAATTGCATATCAAAGCCGGTACCGGGGGTTGCCATATCCGCTGCCATGTTGTTGGCAGGTTGGTTCATTTGCTGTGTATTGATGGCAGGAATATTGGCACGACGCTGGGGTCTATCGGCGAATCCAGAGACGTTAGATGTGAAAGCGCCATGAGAGAAACCAGTATCGCTATTGGAGGGCTTCGAGGCGTGGCCAAACCGACTGGTCGGGTTAGCAGCTGAAGGACCAGTAGGAATGCCCGAGACCGAGAGGTCCTGCATCCCGAGAAGATGTGGAGGGACAAGATTGTCCCTAGGGGCTTGTGAAAGAACCGCCGTTTTGAAAGATTAGGCGTGCCCGGTGAAAGGCACGGAAGCAAGAAAGAATATGCTAAATCTAGAATGTAGGCCGCTGTATGGAGTACCAGGCAACGTTGGTTATTACAAAAGCCGTTTGTCAAAAAGGGGTAAAACTTAAGGTTTTCAAGTCTTCTCCAAATAGGCAAATAACCCTTGACAAGTGATCACTAGCTGAGCAACGAGATGCCACCGTGGATCAATAGCATCAATGGTATGGGCTATATGCAGCGTTCGGAGGCTGAAAGAGTACTTTGGATCGGGTTGACTGGCCGGCTGTAATCGAATACGCAGTTATTCGATACGCTGAAGGAGCCGTACAATCACGCGAGAGCTAATAATATTACCGAATAGTGACTGCTGCGAGGTGGAAGACGTCCTTTGATTGTGGATGGTCGGTCTCGGTGCCTCGCAAACAAAGGCTGGGCGGATACGATGCTCCAAAGAAAGCGAGCGCAATGGAGATACACCAGAAATGAGTGTCGAGAATATAGACAGCCAACAAAGCCCTCCTTTTTTCGTTCTTACTCGCTCGTTTATTCTTTCTCTTCCTGGACGAATAGGCGTGAGAAGACGGTTGGCAACAATTACGTAGGACGTTCTGTCTGTTATTTGAGCGCACGCGTGAGGCGAAGAAAGGGGCCAGATGCTTGGTTGCGGTATGTATCGAAAGTACGTTTGATATATGAATAATTAAGAAGCTATAGAGAACGAGCGTAGGCAAAGAGAAGAGGGAGAAGAGTCCCAGGAGACCTGGGGAGGAGAGCAAGAAGCAAGCAGAGAAGGATTGAATAGGGTAAGATACACGAGGCGGGTGGTGGTGAAGGTGGTTGAGGTAGGGATGGGGAGGGTTAAAGAAGAGGAGGTGTAGAAGGTAAGTAGATGGGTAACAGGGCCAGGGGTAAAAAAATAAAATAAAAAACGAGAGGATAGAGCAGAAACCACTCTAAGGATCGGGAACAGTACAGTACAGTGCTGTGTTCTGTACCGGTTATTCCTCCACAACGGAACGGAGAGCGGGCTGGGATGGGAAGGAGTCAGACTTGCAGAGGAAAAGGGAAACCAGCGAGCACGTATGCGTAGGTAGGTATCGATTTACCTAGCACGCGTGGACTAGCAGGTAGCAAAAGAAGGGGAGAAGCCAGACTGAGAAACTGCTAGCCCTGAGTCCTGACTGGTGCGCAAAGGGGAAAGGGAAGATGATGGCGCCGTCTCATTGGACGACAGGGGTCTAGTGCAGATTGCCAAAAATGGGGGCGCTAGTTTTTTAATGAGGGTCGTCAGAGCTCGTCTAGCCCATCTCGCCCGTCTCCGCACTGCCCAGGGCCACGCTAAACTCAATGCACGTCGTGATGTGCCTATTTCGTGCCTGGTTCCTGCTTGTAGGTACTTGGATATATGCTGCTGGCATGGCTCCTGACAGGGGTTGAGTCGGGACGTGGACGAACCTTATGAAGTTAACAACTAGGGTAACTCTCCCCATGAGCTCCTTAAGCAAGTAACCTTTTCTTCTAACTCTAGCCTGACGTCCTAGGGGCCTTTCTAGTGCATTACCGTATTTGCAATTTCAATTGGGTTTGTTTTAGGTACTCTCCTGGCGCTGCTCCTGGAGAATACTCAAATACGAAAAAAAATCAATAAATAAAACCACCGCCAATGCTGTGCTAGGATATTCCCTTTTGCCCAGGCCCATGCTCAATAGGTACCTACTCATTTCTAGCGGCCCTTCTAGCATTACCGTTTTTATGTGTTTCGCCCACTGCATTGAATGTGTCCCATCATCCAATTTATCATGCAAGATATATGAATAGTACTATTATTACATACATACCCAGGTACCTCTTTTCACTTCTCTGGCCATGCACAGCCATGCGTCTACCGAGTTACGGACAAAATTACCGCTCCTCGATTCAGACAACGATTAATTGCTGCTGGCCATCTATGTACATTAAGTACATACCTTAAATAAGTATCTAAAATCATACCCTCGCCAATGACTTGCAGCCAAATTGCTATGTAGGTAGTCGAGGCTTCGTCCCAAGTCTAAGGTTCGCCCATTTTCACAGTAGGTATGTACACCACAGTTCTATGATGATGTGACAATGAATTGTTCCTAATTCGGTTCCATTTTCGGAGATTTTTATAATCTTCCCTTTCCTGACAACCCCTATCTCCTATGTCTTGGCTATAGGTACTACTATTATGGAGCCCAACCAGCTAGGTTACTGCGTAGGGGTGTGGGTATGGGTGTGGCACACCTACCTATACCAGTGGATATAATAGGGGAGGGGTGGATACAGAATACCTGCGTAAGCATACCTATATGCCCTACACCGACTCTGAGCAAGATCTTTCAAGTTTCTGCCAACTGTTTATAGTAACTTTATTAATTACGAGGTTTCACCTATTTGATCGGTCTCTTTCAATATCTGCATGTTAGGGATACCTACCTTTGACAATACTAAGTTGAGCATATTGAACATATATATGTAGGTAGTCATCGGGATAGGTATAATACCTTTGGCGTTGCCCTCCCTATTTTATCGATTATCGAATAGGTATTTGGTCCACCTGCACAACCACCACCCACCTACCACCAAGCTGAGGTCTGGACAACATTGAAGACTGCATTGATGCTCGTCCCAAAGCGCACGCATGCAGGTACAATGCGACATTACCGCCTGTGACACGTTGCATACCTAAGCTGGCTGAGTAGCGCAAGCATGCTGGCGAGACACGCTGGTGAAACATTCGCTAGGTGTTACCACGGTAGTCTCGCCAAGAGATGCCGGTAGGGACATGTAGGTCGGTATAGGTATAGCACTGGTATAGCAGCACCCTCTCATGTATGTATATACTTACTTGCACCTCCTACTTCTATACAGAAGAGCGACCGAGGTAACAATATCTAAAACTTCCTTATTTTCCCGTATGTAGGCGGTGGAATGTGCATCATATCACAAGATTTGGCCCGAACAACGTGAAGGCTATATTTGGGCACCCGTCAGGGCTGATGCTCGTTGTTCAAGCCAATCGCCACACGCTATTGAAATGTTTTGTTGATCCTCTTACCCAGGCGGACTAGCTGGCTAGCCTCGAATAGTAGCTGACTTGTCAAACGTAGCCCAGTAACACAACCCAGAAGGTTGGTAGTTTCATGACACAACACGGCGCTCATGGCAGGAGTTCTTCAAGGAAAAATGGTTTCATTACAAAATCGTTCCACCACTCGGAAAACATCAATGTTTACACCATGACTTATTTTTGTCCCTTCTCTATATTCACGGCCCTCTCTTCCATGCCCCGCCAAGTAAGCTACAAAGCTCTTGCACCACCAACCTTTGCCCCTTGCATACCGGTATAGCGGACGCGTATACCTACCAACTGCAAAAAAACCAACATGGCCTCGCTTCAAGTAAGTAGGTATGCGTAGTCTATCATTTCGGCAATAGTTAGATTATGCCACAAGCTTAGCGCAAATTCCTACCCTCCATTCTCACCACATACAGTACTGTTATCTCTGGCCACCAAGGCGTTTCTTATTCGATTACGGTGGTCTTACGTGAGCCGCATTATGGGTACTATGGTGGTGTATACGCATAGGAGCACGATCCTCAATATTATCCAGATCGGCGAAACGAAACCAGCACTCGCCATTCGTTCAAGATGTAATCTAGATAGGTTGGTACCCACCCCGGATGAGTAAGAATCACGATTCAATCACATCGTGTATATAGATAAAGTAGACACCTACGCCAAAGAGGTTGAGGAGGATTTAAGCTTATCTATGAAAACTCATCAGAAACCCATCTCATTTATGTAAATATCGACTTTTCGACTTATAAAAAAAGAAAAAGAGAAGTATAAGTATTTCTATCTACCTAAGTAGTTCAACGCTTATACACAATACGAAGATGTAAGCAGTTTATTCAGACAGTGTACTACTACGCAACCCAACATGCCAGCATGAGAATTAGTATCATACTTAGTATCCACCAATACTACTATCTACAGAATAGCCTGCCATAGGCTTGGGTGGCACTTACATCTGCTACTCGATATAACAATGGTAATCTTCAGTTTGTATACTTCTCGTAGATAGTCGGGAACACCTCGGCCTTGCTTATATCATCATTTACATATTACTACCCATCTACGACCCCTCCAACTTTGGATATCAATAAATTCAAATTCTCAATTGTGTAAGCCTACGGCCACTTGTCTCTATAGCTAATGGGCTACATCTCCATTGGACTAATGCGACAACTTCTAGAATGCCGAGCAAAGCTCCTTCAGATAGGTGATTGGCTCGCCAAGGCCGTGTTGAAGTATAGCCAAAGAGACATTATGAGACAAACCGTTCCGTTATATCACGCCGCGCTAGACGAGGCGACACGGCCTCCGGCCCGCTTCCGTCCTAAACCCCATTCCTAGATAAGTGATGTATGTCCCGTTTCGACGACGTTTTCACTTCCGCGTGCACCTGCATACGCCCGAAACGCCAAGGTCGAATTAAACCTCTACCATACTTGATACCTTCCTAGCACTTGGGTGGCGTGGGTGTCTATAGGAGAACATAGTCCCGGCATGTACCTCTAGCCGCTTAGTTTCTAGCTTCTAGGTGACCTGTGGTTTCGGTTGGTCGTGAAGTTTCGAGGCTGGGCGTCCCTCTAGAGCCCTACTCATAGACAGCCTTGTTGGCAAAGCTCTTGGCAAACTTAACTTTGTAGAGCGGTCATCGTCGAGTGGCATTCGCGAATTGGGCATCGCGGTGTTGGCTTCTCAGAATTTCGTATATCTGATATGGAAAATCCTACGTGGCAAGAAGTCCGACCTACTAGGGTTTCTGTCATCTTTACTAACATTGGCATCAACATAGCTCGTAAGGCCAACAGCTGTTAGCTAGGAATGTCGGCGAGTACCTAATAAGCAGTATTTTGCCTTTGACAATCCTGTAAGTTCAAACACGCATAAAATAAACGTGGTTATAAACGAAACAAATTTTAACTCTTACGCTAATCGAGCGTGTCTAAATACGACAGACCAGAACAAAGTTTCCTACCTTAAAAAAAAAGGCGTGCTTATTATAAAATATGCCAACTTATACCGTAGAGACGGTGACCTTACATAAAGTATATATCTTAGTATCCAGGCACCAATTCTTACCACGCGTATACCGCGCGACGAGATTGCGACATAACGTCCGGGCTGGACCACGTTATCTCCCTATTTTTGCTCATTCCAGAGTGAAACTGGCTAACAATGGTTAGGCAACGATTAGGATATATTTTCACGATGCCCACACTCTGCAGCATACATGCTTCTGACACCATGTAACTTCATCTACTTTAACATTTTCATTCCCACTCCGCCACTCTTACCGCTCCCGCCCGCTCTCCTCTACAGCTCATCCTTCACGACCCCCTCAACCCCAGCATCTTCCCTCGCGGCCTTCTCCGCAATCTCCCTCGCCCCCCTCTTAACCATAGAGCTAAGGATCTCAAACACGACCTGTGCAGCCGCGAGCGCCGTCTCCTCGCCACCCCCCTGATACGCAGGCGCGACCTCGACGACGTCGGCGCCGACAACGTTCAGCCCCTCGACGCCCCTCAGCACGCGGATGAGCTCGCGCGTCGTCCAGCCCCCGGGCTCGGGCGTGCCCGTGCCCGGCGCGAACGCCGGGTCCAGCACGTCGATGTCGACGCTGAGGTACACGGGGTCCTCGGTGCCCAGCGTGTCCATGATGGCGCGCGCGATGCCCGCCGTGCCCACGTCGTCGATGTCGTCCGCGCTCAGCCGCACCCAGCCCTGCTGGTCGTCGTCCTCGAAGTCCTCGAAGCCGTCGCCCGAGAGGCGCGTGCGGAGGCCCGCGTGGACCGAGGCCACGGAGGATGAGGAGGAAGAGGAGGAAGAGGAGGAAGAAGAAGAGTTGGCGAGGAGGAGCCCCTCCTGCCCGGCGAGCCAGAACATGGACCCGTGGTTGAAGTTGCTCTGCGCCGTGGCCCAGTAGCTCGGGTACTTGGCGGGGTGCCACGTGTCGAGGTGGGCGTCGAAGTGCAGCACGCGCAGCGGGCGCCCGTACGCCGCCTTGAGCGCGCGCAGCGCCGGCAGCGAGAGGCTGTGGTCACCGCCCAGCGTGATGAGCCGCGGCCTCGGCAGCACCTGCCGCGACACGGGCGCGCGGGCCGCGAGCTCCTCGAACGCCGCCGTCATCTGCACCAGCGCCTGCGCGTTGTCCATCGGCGTCACGGGGATGTCGCCGCAGTCCAGGATCTTGGCCCAGTTCCGGTACGGGTTAATGCCCGCGCGCGGGTTGAACCCGCGGAACGTGGTCTGCCGCGCCGAGGCGGCACGGATTGCTCTCGGGCCGAAGCGGGCGCCTGCAAGCGAAGGTTTGGTAAGCGAGTTGAGTGAGTACCGTAGTTTACGATGTGACTAGTGAATCATGATGGCGATAACGAGAGTTTGTAACACCGGTACGCTTGAAAAACAAAACATCAGCTCACAAAAATAGACGTACCAGGGCGATATGATACGGCTGTATCGAATGGGGCACCGAGAATGGCGATATCGTAGAGCTCGCTAGGCGTAGTTAAACACTTGACATGCTTGAGGTGGGCAAACGTCGATATGCCGCTGAACGCCCACTTCATAATTACGAATGCATAATTAGCTTTGAATTCTTATCTACTCGGGCATATTTCCATACGAGACCACCCGATTCATAACGTCTCCAATAGGCTTATAGACGAAACCACAGGCAAAGAGGACTTACATCTGTTCCCCATTTCGCTTCTAACTCGTCGAGCTCTGCTTGGCTCCACTCCCTCGCTTGCTCTGCATGTCCACCGCAAGCACTGACAAGAGCCGAGTTGAAGCCCAGGGCGACCCAAATAAACTCTCCGAGTCTCATGTTGGCGGCAGTCGCTGTTTTGTTTCCGCCGTCTGTGTGTACGTTGGGAGCACTAGGCGATGATGGATGGAATTGGCGCGGGTTCGGTCTTCGGGCCTGCTAATAGCGAAACTCACGTCTCCTCCCAACGGACAGACAGGTTACACAATGCCTCCTAGACGGTCCTTTATCCTCGTAGGTCAGGTAGCTAATTAGGACGGCTCGCAAACCCTTTCTTGCATGCACCTTGAGGGAAAGACTTGAACTCAATAAATCGCCAGCAAGAGTCGCTACCTAAGAGGCAGTTCAATCAGACCGGTTACGGCGTCACCCCGACTTGTCGGTGCGTGCGCTAACTGCCGATCCGGTCTTGGCCCCTCCCTCATAGCGCGAGCTTTATCTCGGGAGTACGTGCTAGCGACGTCGCATCACCACCAATGCCGTAGCTAGGAGATAAGTCAATTTCCATTTACTTATCATTTAATGAACTCTTACATAAGCGTCTGTTCTTATTACATAAGTAAGGTATGAGATTCAATGAATGAATAAAAGAGGGGGAGGGGAACGGACCCGAGGTTGAACGGGCTCCCGGACCTTGAACCACCGATCGACCTCTGCAATAGACTTTAAGAGACTTCAAGAGACTTCGAGATGAGAGAGTTGCTGGGGGCGATAACCAAGGCTACTCTTGGGGCAATACGTCCGTCTAATCAAGTAAAATGAATATGAGGGAACCAACCAATATCGTTTAGCCTCACTTTTAAACCAACAACATCATTAATTTCCAATCAGAAGTTGGCGCTCGGGGCGATGAACATGCCTGGCAGAGATGCATGCCTTAGTGGCGTTGGTTCATTGTAACAGAGGTGAGAAAAAGAGGGGCAAAGTTGCTGAAGAATGTCGGGCCCGACACATCATGGCTAATTCGGAGCCAGTCTTATGCAGACACGTTGGCTCTCGAGGAAATTTCTTCAATTGACGTCTACAAACGGCTCACCAACGCATTCAACCGAGATTCTGCGCAGAGCCTTCGACATAGGTATCATGTATACGCCCTGCTAGGCAACAGTATACAGCGAAATGAAGTATTTCATGTGAGTCGAGGAAGATGGAAATGTGCGACAAGCCGCCAACAACACGCGTACCCTCTCCGAAAGAGAAATCAATTGAATTTCAGATGCACTCCAATCGCCAAACAACCCTATCGAAACCCTTGCCTGCATGTATGAGTGTCCCTTCAAGCCTTGCTGTCGAATGTATCAGAAAAAGAGGAAAGAGAGCAGGGGAGAACAACCCGGCATCTTTTCCCACAAGGGTTAAGCAGCTCGAGGTGTTATACTTTTGTACTAAATACGGCATCTGAGTGTGCCGTTCCCCTATATGATGCATACGAATCTGTCCTCGAGGATTGGTAGGCCACGACGAGGGGGTAACGCTACCCCCGACTGGCAAGATAAATCTAAACGCCCAACAGTAACTCCTCTGTATTCCCTAGGGCATATGGTGTCAGAATTGCCGCGAGCCTTAGCCGCTCGTGATGATATCAGCGCCGGGGCGCTGTAAATCGCCGTCAACAAGCAGCAAAATCACATAGAAATGCCGTAAGCGGCAGTAAAATCTCCACCCACTTAAGTATCAATATGACGTCTTTGCCAATCACAAAGCACTTTCGTTCACATCCCGGCCCAAATAGGATATCTAAAGTATGCGGCAATGCCTGCTTTTCTTCTTCTGGACAGGGGGCTCTAGGGCAGCAACGATTGCCTGAGTAAGGGTTAGTTTAGTATTGTCTTCGTCGTGGTCTCCGGGAGTCGTAGAGTAGAGGTTTACATACCTCATCGAATACGTCCTTGAGCTTATACTGCGTCAACGCACTACACTCGACGTACTTGACGGCGCCGAGCTCCTTCGCCATCCGCTCGCCATCCTCTTTTCTCACAGGTTGCATCTTTTGCTTGGCCAGTTTCTCCCGCACACTGGGATCATCTCGCAAATCTGTTTGCGTGCCAACAATGAGGCAAGGGACTCCAGGGCAATGGTGGTGGACTTCGGGGAACCATTTCTCGCGCACGTTCTCGAAGGAAGCCGGAGATGTGACACTGAAGCATACGAGGAAAACATCGGTCTGGGGATAAGAAAGAGGTCGCAGGCGATCGTAATCTTCCTGTCCAGCGGTATCAAATAATCCTAAAGTATATGGCTCGTCGCCAATCCTGTTGTGGAGTGCGTCAGCAATTGCTTGCCGCCTAGATAGACGCTATCATTCCATCTGACCAATGGGATAATATTGCAGATAGAGGTGTATGTATATCGATTCCACATGGTAGCACTCGTTGCAGTCCGCGTCCTACAGAGTCATGATCCGGGACTGAAGCAAAAAGAACACCTACATGACAGTGACGGCATAATTATCGAAGACAGTAGGAACATATTCCGAGGGGAATTTGTTCGTCGTATAGCTGATTAGAAGGCAGGTCTTGCCGACAGCACCATCTCCAACAACAACACACCTATAGCAGAAGAGAAAGCTAGTCAGCCAAGATGTGCAGTAAGACAAATCCGCAATATGTTCTTCGAGTCATGCGCGAGGTATCACGCCGTGTTTCTACTGGATCATGGTGCACATGCGCAGCTAGGATGGCACATTACAACCAAAAACCAGCAGCCAATGATCAGGTGGGAAATAATGCAATGCATCTCTTGGCGGGAGAAGTAGCAACAGGCTCACTGACTTGATAGTAGCAACAACCATTTTAGTCGAATAAATTGCTCCTTAGAAAGGGGAGCAAGAAATGTGACGGGCTGAGTGTGGTCGTTGACAAAAGTCGGGGGCGGATTGGGGATCTCTTATCGCAAGCGCGCGGACGTGAGACGTCGGGCGGGTATCGGCCGCTGTATCTGATTTATTATTCCTGACTCGGGTAGGCAAAGCAGGAGGATTGTATGCTGCCTGGTTAGTTGGATAGCAGAGCCCAGCAGGGTTGGCCAGAGAGGAATAGAAGGTTAAGAGGTAGGCGGAGGCAGAGAGGCGGAGGGGTTTCAACGGTTGCTGAAGCTTTAAGCCCGAGCCGTCTCAAAATGCAGACAAGGTGATAGGATGCGTTGAGCAGTGCGAGAGGGCATCGACGTAGGCGCAGGCAGTCAGGCAAGACGGACGAGAGCAATTGATCGGGATCGGGTTGGACTCGAGGGGAATAGGTTTCAAGATGGTGAACAGGATTACAAAGAGAATTGTATTGAATTTCAAGTCATGCGTGGTCTTGGGGGTCGACAGAAGATAGGATGGGATAGGGATTAGGATTGGGATTAGGACTGGGGACTGGGACTGGGAATTGGCAGGGTCGAAATGAGACGGGGAGGGCGAGAGAGAATGGCCGACTAGCACAATTGGTTGGCTTCAGTTGGTTGGTTGGGTTGGCCCGTCGCAGACTGGTGGATTGCTTGCTGTGCTGGATGGACTGGACGGATGGACTGGACGGACGGTCTGAATGGTCTGAACTGGAAGAGGAGCAGAGGAAGAGAGCGGGAGGAGCTTGTTGCTTTCTTCAGGGCTCTCTCTCGCCCTTGGTCTACGCATACAGTGGTAGGCAAGTTAAAGTTAGGTAGGTATACTACCTAAATCTAGGTAGACAATCTATCGACTCGATACCTATTTAGGTACCTTAGAGGTAGGCTAGCCTAGCGTAGGCAGGTAGATGTATACCTAGGTACTGTACTCTCGGCTGCCATGCGGGTTTAGGGTACTTTCTAAGCCATGTTTCGGTTGGCTCTGGTGGATCATAAAACGGTTTTGGTTGGCTACAGCAGCAATGCCACCACCCCCGGAGCTTGTGGGTTGGGCACGTCACCTTCTACCTATTATAAGTACAGAATACGCTACAGCTGGCCGGCACTGTACTTAGGAGCGTGCTCACTGCTACCTTATGTTTTGGGAAATGTTTTCAAGGTGGGGTCCTATACCTTAGGCTTGGGTATTGTATCAAGTCAGGTAGGTAATGCATTGCAAATGAACCGCAGACCTCATTCAGCTTGAAAAGTTGAATACCAATGCGTGGGCCGTGTGCTGCGTGTGCTTCATGCGGATGGGATAGCTTCAATGGAGCTATAGTGGGTCTAACCCACCCACATGCTCTTTGAGAACTGCCTAACCTAGAGGATACAGTATGCAATTAAAAAACGATATTCTCCTATTCGCTATAATACATGAAGCCGGGGTTTCAAGGGTTAGGAGATTGGTTATCATTGGTGATGCAGCTATCAAGCGCTAGTCAAGCTCGTCAAGTCCTGATTTAATCGATTTAATCTCCTCGCCTTCAAATCGATCAAAGGGAGAACATGTAAAGATGCTAGTACCTAGATACTTGTTACTTAACCTCTGCTACTAGACTGGGGTAGTAGACAATAAGTAACACAAAGTAAGTTTTCACCTTACCTATTTGTGTCCTTGGTCTATTGTCTCGTTCCAACCGGTCGTTGTGCTATCTTTTTATCGAGTTCTAGATTCCTCTGCAATAGGAACCTCTTGTTTATTTTTGAATAGGCACTCAATTGCAAATCAACGTGGCGGTCTTGCATCTTTGCCTTTCGGACTAAATTTAAGTAAATTTAAGAGTCTGGGTATGTAGACCAAGCACCTAACTCCAATTGTTAGATATCCCCTATTTTACCGAGTCTTCGTTAACGTTTAGCTAAGCCAAACATGGATACCATACTACCTTCGCCTAAGTAGGCAAGTATACTATCTATAGACTCATGCTTCGAAATAGCTGCCTGATGAAAAGACATAGGCTAGGCATTCCAGTTCACCTTGCCACACCCACCTCATCGTCTTTTCAGTTGTGGCGTGGTGTAACACTCATCTGTGTACAGAGCAGTACCCAACATGCTATGACAGCGTGTCTGTGGGCTCACCTACCAGGGCCTGGTTCGTACATAGTAGATAAGAGGGAAAGAAATAAACAGTCCAGCTCAATTTACCTAAATGCTGGCTCATAGGACAAGCCTCGGAACTTTACCGCTGATGAGGTCACAGCTCCAATTGTAATACCCGGCTATCAGGTCTGCCTCGTGGCCAGTTTCACCAACTTCCCTTGTAGGAAAGTCGGAATGCGAACTGGCTTTCACTAGTAGGACGCTGGCGGCCTTCTTTTGTGGAGGTCGGATGTTCCATACGTCTTCTAGAATAAATGCAGCCTGGTGCAGCTGAAGAGCCAACAAGTGAGCTAGCTAGGAGACCACTTGCGACCTCATTATTTCCATCGCGCAACCCATACAATTACCGGTATTGGCTGTGAGCTGATATGCATCGGGGTGCATGAGACCTGCAGAATGCGCGACCACTAGCATTTCCATATCAACTTGTTAGCGCGCATATAAATACCCTGGATGAGTTCAATAATCCTACAGCGGGATATTTCTTCTACCCTGGCATTCCTCACATCGTATTTCTCCCCCGCCCGTGTTGTGTTGTCATGGCGGAGCCGAGAGACAACACACAAACAGGAAGGGAAGGATACCTACAGCCGCAATGAAATGGATATATATGAACTGACGTTGTACGGATGCTGTGTTGTTGATTGGATTGACGCCGTGGGAGACACTCACTCGCCGTGTGGTGTACTTAGCCCGCGGCCTTAGCTGCACAACTAGATCATCATGTGCATGCGTTGTTGCTATCATGAAGTGCGACGTTGTGAGGCAGAAGGCAGCCATATGCATGACAGACCGGTATGCGAGGCGGTGCTTCTGCGTGATCAGTCAGCACAACCGATGCGACCGATGCGATGAAGCCTTTCCTGCTTGCTCCACAAGGTCACACCTCATATTCTTTCTATTCTTAGACGGGTGCTATTTGCTATCGCTGTCACCGCTCTGCTTCGGGCTGCTGCATGCACGCAGAGTTGCATCGCAAGTCTTGGGCTCGCCATTGAGCAGCAGCAGCACAAGCAAGGCATTACACCGTAGAATCTACATAGTATGCATAGATGAGCGAACTTAGCTTACCTAAGGTATAGATATGTGCATATATGCATATATGAAAATATGAAAAAACCTATGTATATTGTAGCTGCCTAGTTATCTAGCGAGTCAAGCCATAGTCACACACTTCAAGCAACGATGTGGCGTTTCTCCCAGGTTGAGGCACACAATACGCCTCCCATCAGACATCACAAGGCCAATGATCCGGTAGGACGCATACATACCGTCGGTGGATTCTAAATCCCTAAAATATCCCAACCATGGATCAAGATCACATCGACGGCCTGTTGGAGCGGTATCTCCACCTGCTCCACGAATACACATCCCTTAGAGAGGAGCTCACAGCGCTGCAAACGAGCATGTACCAGAACATTGCGCGCGCCAACTTCGCCGCTGAGCGAGGCCTGAGGTTCGGCCAGGACCACTACGACGACCGCATGCAAGCGTCCCGACGCCTAGCCATCAGCTGCCAGGGTCCTGACCAGGCCCAGGAGGAGCAGAGCGCGAGCCAGGATAGGAGAAACCCCCTCCCGACCTTCACCGTCATCAACCCCGCCTCCTCCGCCGCCGCCGCCGCCCTTGCAGCGGAGGATTCGGAATCCAGCAATCCCTCTCCTCCTCCTCCTCTTCCCCACCCTGAGGCCGAGGTTGAGGCTGAATCTAATTCTGTGGGGCAGGACGCCACCACACACGCGGACGGCGACGCCCAGCCTCGGGAGAATGACAAAGCTACTCTCGGCGAGAAGAGCACAGGCGTCTCGCCAAAGAAAGGGATGCCAACCACACCCCAAAAACAGCATGACCCACTCCGCTGGTTCGGTCTCCTAACCCCTGTTCCCCTGCGCCAGGCACAGGCGCAGAGCATACGCGCCGTCGAGCACGTGATTCCGCGCCTGGCCTCCGTGGATGCTGAGATGGTAGAGGTTGAAATCGAGGTGCGCCGCGCGCGCAAGAGACGAGAGAAAGCTAAGAAAGCAGCGGAGACGATGGCGGCAGCGACGGCCAGTTAGCCATCCCAGCAACTTGACTAAGAGGGGGCAAGGGGGGTAGGAATGGAACGTGTCGCTGCCTACTAGCTACGTCTATGCTGAAAAGACGAAATGCATTGCAGAAGGTGGGTTTCTACGCACACCGGTGATATACAGCGGCTTCTAGGATATCTAACGCCGGACCTGGGATTTCGCCTTGCGCGATAGTCGTGTTCTTCTTATCCTCGGAATTGCGTACAGAAGTGGTCTCCTGCGGTTAATAATCCATTCCGGTCGCCTGCCATAGCCTAAGCTATAAGTTGAGAGTATTGTCCTACAAGCAGCTAGTCTGTCTCGACAGCTAAAAATGAAGCAGCATGGAAAACACCAATGCACCAACCTGCTACATTAGGCTCGCGTTGCATTTCGGAACAAAAGCTGAAAACGACTAAAATGGTGGGGATTTTATTATTCTGGCACCATCTGCAAATATACAATTTAACAGCCTGACTACACATCCCTTAAAACAATACCTACATACTAGTACAGGGGTATTACGCTTTTCAGTTACGTTAAGCATATGCTGCCCAGCCTAAGAAAAAAAGATCATTAGCTGTTCGAATATTCCACGTAAAAGCAATAGAAGCAATTCCAAGGGATCTGCCGTACCTGAATACAAAACAGCTAGATTCCTCTCATCTGTCGCCTGATTGATGAGATCGTTCACTGTGGCAGTGACACTGAGTGTCTTGCTGAGCTTCTTGCGCACAACCTCGAGAGCGCGATCTGCTTCGCTTGGTTCGTTCACAATGCCGTTACTTCTAATAGCTGCATTTTTCTTCTTCGAATCCATCTCGCTCTCGGCGTCGTCGCCTGCCTCGTCGCGTCGTGTGCCCTGCAACTTGGCCACGCGCACAGGGCTAATCGACCACGAATAGAGAGGATCGTAGCGAAGCACATCAAGGATCGTCATGATTGAGTATGTCTCCTCGCGCAAGGCGTCTAAGGTGAATTCACAACACCGTCGAAAAACCCCCTCAGTCTTGGTGGTACCCATTCCGTCTACGATATCTCGCGTCATACGAAACGGCACAAGCTCGGGAACAGGTAGTACCCGGCCAGACTCGAATGCTACACCAAGATCGATGTGCACCACTTCGCCATTCTTTGAGTCAAGAAGTATATTGTGTCCGTGACGATCACCAAGTCCAAGGACGTGGCCAAGCATGGATATTGCCGCAGTAGTGCGGGTGTATGCCGTTCGTTTAGCGAACCAGTCATCTGGATCGGTGAAATATTCCATAAAAAAGTAACGCATCACAGGCTGGAACCGATCCGTGACTTTCTTGTATGTCGAAAGACGTATCTCGGAAGACTTCGTTTGAACATTCGATATCTCCTTACGACACTGTGATCCTTTGAAGTCTCGGGGATGGTAGCGTTCGTGGGCTGGCATAAGGTAATCATGAAGAGGTATCGTGTTTGGGACAAACTCGATCAAGCCAGATACGGACGTAAGAGGTAGAACTTTGTATGTCCTGATGCCGAGATTGCGTTGTCGAGTAGAACGATGGAGTTTCAGAACGGAGGAGACTGCTGCAAAAACTTGTTCCATGATCGCGTCTTGGCGAAGGTCATCGTTACCGCCTTTTACGAGCTGTCTGAAACGCTCCCCATTGCTCCCTATTATCGTTATGATTTTTGGGGCGCTCACACCACTCGCAATGGTCATGGTGGGTTCCAGCTTTGTAGCTAATGGAACGGTAGAATAGTCACAGGTGGCTGAAAGTTCTATCTGCATCGTAGGAGGTGGAATACGGTATTTCGCGAGGGAACTTGCTAGAGCGGTTCCAGCATTTGATTCCTTCATTGCAACCTTCTGGCCTCCTTTATAATTACCCTCACCGGCGAGCGCGTGGTATGCCCTGCTGGTATAATATATAGCTGTCCATGTGCTGGTTGCTGTTTCTGTATGAGCCAGTTTCTTTCCAACTATCTCAGTAGCTTGCTTGCGGAGCTGAGCAGCTTCGTCTTCTTTCTTAGGCCTAGATCTTGTGCCTGACCAAATCTGATACATTCCATGATATGGATGATCAACACAGATTCGGTACACCAATTCAATAAGGAGCTTTTGGAAAGGGGTATTCTGGTCCAGGAGTCGGGAGGTTAGTTGATTTATCAGCGGCGCAAATTTCCGAGTCGGGGCTTTGTCGATGTACTTTTTCACAGCCTCATTCGTATAATCTTCGGCTGCACGCTCAAGCCAAAGCGCAGTAAACCGGAGAGCATCATTGTTGTACCCATCCGAAGCGATGAGTGAGAGGAGGTAGTTTTCTAAGCTAAGGCGCACAAATTCACTGCGGCTTTGCTCAACTCGACGCAACTCTTGCTCGTCCAATCCAAGCCACTGCTTAGCCCTATTAAGGTGAGACGTGAACCTCGTCCTCGTCTGTGTATCCTTTGCGCTGGAGACGAGTTCCATAAGCTGCTTAACCTCATCACTTTTTCCTTGCTTCAGATGTTGCAAACGAGCTAGATCCCCAAGGCTGTCGGGATTTTGCAGTTGCTCGTCGCAAAACATAGCGAATTGATGGTAGACCTTACCCGCCTCTTCGCCATCTGCCTTTCCCCTCAGTTCTTTTAGCGCTGGCTGAAGGTAGTTTCTCTGAATACTGTCTGGTTTCTCTAGCCTTGCAACAGATATTTGGTGTGCGGTTTTAGCGAGCAGGTCAGGTCGACTAACAGCTATAGTCTGCTTCTTAAGATCAGTGTCTTCGTCAATAAGCTGAAGCATCCGGATCGAAGACATCATTTCTCCATGATCCCAGAGAGAGTTGGCAACTTCAATCCGAGCGGCAGAGTCAACATTGAGCCCAAGGTCTGCGCTTGGCTGTACAAGGTGTGTGAGAGACGTCGCAATATTCAGCGACTCCTGAAAGGCTTGATGGTACCTATGAATATTAGAAGATAGCAGCATTGACTTGACCTGGACTAATCGCGCCTCAGGAGGGTTCACTTTTGCGATCTCGCTGCAATTAGAGAACTGAGAAAGAAGACTCATGGTTGTTTCTCTACAGGATAATATCCGGCCGACTTCGTCATATCTACTCACGATTAGACAAGGATTTCTTAGGTATCATGAAACTCACCGTCCGCTCTTCATCCAGTTAGTACGATTTCTGAATGTCTCAAGGAGCTGTTCTAAATCAGTAGAGTTGGCGACGTCAACCGCGGCATTGAGTTCCGTCAAAACAGCTAGAGACCCTAAATGGTCCCGAAGTGATGATGCACTGATGTCGTCTTTAAGTGCATTCTGCATAATCTCAGTAAACCCAGTCCAAGCCACTCGCTTCACCACGCTCGTTTCACTAGCTCGGTTCCAGGCCTGGTAGGTTTTGTAGATAGCGACAGAGGGGTTGCGTGTGGAGCTGGGTGCTGGCAAGTTCCAGATTTCTAGTTTTCGGGCGGTACTAAATGTGCTTTCAACGGCACTGGAGGAGCCATCAAGGCTCTGCTGGTTTTGCAATAAGGCGTATGACAAGCCGGAGAGATCTAAACTACCAAGAGTACCCACAAGAGATTGACTGTCGAGTACAGCTGCAGGATCACTTTTCCGAATATGACTGTCATACTGCGCACCTCTGAATGCAAGGCTCTTGATCCCTTCCTTTTCATATTCTAAGCGGGCCAGAACGTTTGTCAAGCTTGAGACCTGGGTTAGCCCATAATATGCATCTGGATCATCAATATTCTCAAAGATTTCCAATAACAAATCCGTAGATTCCTGTGCTCGGACAGCAGACGAACGTCGAGAAGACCGGACCCCCTCGGACGAGGACAACTCTATCAATAGTAACGCGGTTTTGTACATGCCGCACTTAGTTGCGGCTGAAGATGCTAGAGTAAGGTCAAGCTCAAGCCACTGTATTCTATCAGCAATAGAACTCTCCCCTGGTAGTTGTTGCGTCCTGAGGTAGAGGATCGCGTTCACCAAAAGACTAATGTTGTCCCTCGCCATAAGGGAGTCTGTTTGGAACCAGTGCTTCAGTGCTGCTGATAGTTTTCGCCTTGCTGATTGTTGGGACTTGCGCTCGATTAATAAGATCAGATGAATGATATATGGGAAAGCCTCTTTCGCAAAGCCCTCCACGTTCATAAGGATGGGAGGTAAAGCACTAAGCATAATACTTTCCGGGGAATTTTGTATTAGATATACTGCGATGTTCTCGGCCCAATTCGATTTATGTATTGCTTCCGGAGTAAATATGTAATCTCCTTTCGACTCGTGAACGAACACGTTGTCAGAAGGCGGAGTTCGATATGGTGACCAGTTAGAAGCCTGGAGGAGTTGGTCAGATATGATCTTTTCACAGGCCACAAGCAACCCATTATCACCTTGAGCTACGGCTTCTGAAACTATTGTTCTCAAAGCTGATTCTGCAAGTCCGCCTTTGGCACCATCACCATCTGCTGTCAAAGCTTGTAAAAGGCTGAGAAGACCTTGCTCAGAGGCAGATTCCCCCCGTGCATCTCGGCAGTATTTTGATAATTGTGACTCTCGTAATAAGTCATTATCAATGTAACCTGACGAGGCGAAACCTCTACCAATGACGCGGCCAGCCCAAGCAAGATACTCATCACTAAGATTCTGTGATTTACAGCTTTTCCAAACTGCTTTCGCCAACATTCGGGAATCTTCGTCCGAACGAACCAAGTCGATGCTTGATGTGGCTGGCATGGTAAAATGACAGCAGAGCATCTCTAGTGCTAATTTGCGGGAGGCGGCACTTAGAAGTCTAGCCCCATTTTCCTTATCTCGTAGAATTTCTAGAAGCAATCTGCTCTCATGAGTTCCCTGTTCTGCATTTCCTGAGGCGCGCACATGAGCAGCAGATTCAGTAATGGCTCTAAACGCATCTCTCTGTGTTCCAGGTTTGAGAGCAGACGAAGCATAATTGTCCAGATATTTAGCGAACCATGAATGAAACCTCTGGGCTTTGCTCATCGTTTCTTTGAATTGACTTTCCTGAGTTGTACTGGACTGAGATGTGCCGAGGAAGACTCGTAGAGATGCCAACGCTGTTAAGGCGTATCCTGCGAGGAAAGAAGGTGATTCTGAAAGCGCTTCATACCCTTTCTCAATTAGAAACTGACTCATTCCTAACGCATCATCTGCACACTCAGTATCTACAATATATGGGCGTATAGAATGCAGCAACATCTCTAGAGGATAGGACTTCCAGGCGTGGGAGCCGGCCAGACATATCAATACTCGGACCTTCCGGAGGATAGAGCATGCATACAAAGGGCCAAGAGCTTTATGTATGCTGCTGAAAAGCTTCCTAGCGACGGCAACTAATAGTGCAGAATTCCAGAGGGTGGAGAATTCGTATTCTGTACGGCTGCATAGAAGAGCAATCTCCCTTGTTAGATATTTCGGACGAAAAGTAGGTTGTTGGTTGGCTCCTAACACAACGTCTGAATGACCACATTTTTTAATGCTTGCCATCATTTCTGCAGCATGGACATGATTTTCGTCCTTTGCCCACGCTCTCTCGATGAGGTCTTCCTGGTCTATAATGCTTATAAAGGTCCCAATGATGTCTGCGAAATTAAGATATACACTCTCAAGAAAAGCTTCACGACCTAGAAGCCTTCTAAGTCGGCTCTCTCCACTTTGATGCTGTTCTCCCTTTGGGATGCTAATATCATGGGCCATACTATATGCCAGTGTTTTCGAGAAGTTGCGCTGTACAAGTTGGGCTGATGTGGTGCCAAGAGTTGCAGCAAGCCTCACTAGTGCCTCATCCTGCGCACGCATAACCATTAGGGCTACGATGTCCGCTTGAGATCGGTGAAGAAGCGCTTCGAGACTTGGAAATCCGAATATCTCAAATGGGATTTCCTCAACGACTCCATCGTCTAGCCAAGTGTAGAGAAGTTGCGAAGCAAATAAGTCGAAAAGCTGTCTAGGGTCCTCAAGTTTGAGAGTAACGGCTATCCTCTTAAGGCAGTAAGCGGCGTGGTCTTTGGAACGTGGGACCTTGCCTGGGGTTTCAAAGATGTGATAGATGCCTCTTCGGAGAAGGGTTGGCCATTCCCGTGCTACCTCCCCGAGTACGAAAAGTCTCAATGCAATTCCCTCTAGAAACACGTTGCTTGTCGGGAGATTCTCGAGGATGTCGACAAACATGTCTTCGTGGATCTTCAAGACGTAGCGACTAAACATACTTGGCAACCGAGATCCTATATAGAACTTGACTGGCAAAGAACTATGTTCTAATATGCCAAGAAGTGAGGTATTCGGAGGATCCATATCCACGGTCTTGTGGAAATTTTCACCCACCTGGGCTAATCGAAGTAGTAGACGTGACAATGATATCCGCACCTTCGGCGAGAGGAGATTACTGGACAGCCCTTTGTCAATATAGTGTCTGTATAAATCTCCCACAGGGGAGGATAGCTCGCTGTCACCATCAGACCACATCGCCATAAAACCTTCCATCAGATCTAGGCAGATATTCAATGCCACTTCACAGCTCGAAAATGTTAACTGTCCGATTAACCCTCCAATCCTCTCTATAACACTCAGGGCATCATCGGGGTTGATACTCAAATCCGAGCTAAACACCTCTCTAACGAAGCAGCGGCACAATAAGATTTCCCTATCTGATAGATTTAGAAACGGGCCGAGGAACGCTGTTGGTACAAGGCCGATTTGCCCGCTATCTTCATAGAGTTGCTGGAGGAGGAAAAGTCGCTGCGTGGTGTCGCAATAGAATGAGGATGCCTGAAGTATCACTAAAGATTCTCGTCGAGGAGCATCGGTTGTGTTCGAGCTGGGACCTGATCGGCTCCCTTGGGATTCAAATTCGTCATCAATGTCCATCGCGTCATTGTCCTTCTCAAATGATCGTTGATCAACCCGCTGCTGTAGAGAACCAGAAATCTCCGCAAATAATCGATGAAGATATAGCAAATCAGTTGATAGTCGAGTTAGATCGCTACTAGTCAAACCCGGCATGTAGGCGCGAATTGATCTCAATAGGCACTCGTACAGTGATTGACTTTCTGGCGAAGATGATAAAGTCTCGACAAGATCTTTTAATATCCGGAAGATGACATCCTCAGTCTCCTGGGACTGTCGTGTGTTGACTTCTTTCAACTGCGGAAGTATGAGGGCCCCAAGAAGCAGGCATGAGACCACACTTTGAAGTTTATCTGGTGTGATATGGCCGGTGCCTTCTGTTTTCCTAGCCCAAGCATTGCATACGGCCCCTACCTCTTCTATCTTTGCGTAAAAGAGCTCAGCTACTAACCTCGTTGTCGCAAGAGCGCTTGTAGAATCTGTAAGTATAGCATTGACGTGTGATGGAATGCCCTCCTGATTGTTTCCTGGTCCCAAACTACTCGCGCCATCCTCGAGCAACAAGAGATACTTGACTATGTTCTGGCGTTCGCGAAGTAAGAGCAGAGTTTCCGCAATTGGGCCAGATATTGTTTGAGAGACGTCTGATAACGACAACTCATTGACCCCACAAGCTGCTCGTACAAGATTCGCAATGTTGAGTGGAGAGACATGTATAGAGTATGACGAGATAAAGTTTGTATCGACTAGTGATGGTTAGGGGTTGACTTTTGAGCGTACTTCAACATTTACTCACCTGGAAACCAGCGAGATAACATCCAACGAATGATGTGGTTGCTAGTCGCATGACTTGCGTTTGGCAGATGGTGATTTCGAAGCTGGAGAAGTGTTGTCATTAGGATAAGCGAAGAGTCTACCAAAACTGCCGGACCATTGACATCTGCTGTCGTAACTATGTTACTGATGTCACCCATTATGTCGCTGTATGCTAGTAGTTTGTTGGTTAAAATAAAATCGAGTAAAATACTTGCGGCCCGAGAGGTCCCTGCCATGCTGACGGAACGGACCGCAACCTGCCAGGTCTGCTTCCAGAGGATATTAAGAGAACCATCAAGGGCAACAGATTTGGGAGCAAGACTACATAATTAGTTAGCTCAAAGAAAGCTACAATCAACTCCAGACTAACCTTGCACAGCTTATCATTGCCCATGTTGATAATTTGCTGTTCTTGTTGGTAACAAGATTGATCAAGGTAGATAGTAGATCACGTATTTCTTCAACCGTGATGTCAATCTCGGACACGAAGAATGGAATTATCTGGAGAGCGGTGAATTGCGTAGAACGATCAATAGATAAAAGCTTATAACGTAGCCTATTAAAACCAGCATCTTTTCGCTGCTTCTTGCGTGGCTGTTCGGAGTTGTCATTGTTAGTGGGATTCGTGTGCAAAGATCGCGATCTTTTCCACATGATCCCTTCTAGCATTGCTAGTATCTGCACAACTGCCCATTGCTTTTCTCCCTCAATATTGAAAGGCCGCAAAGCAAACGACTGTATGTAAAAATGGTTGACTGAATGATGATCGATTACATAAGTGAGGTCATCTTGCTGAAGCTGGGCTCGATCATCTCGCTTCGAGTACTCATTCCACAGTACTTCAGATAGATTCTCAACGTCTTCGAAAAAGGTAGGTTCACTATTCTGTCGAGCTAGAAACTCTAGCTGCAAACTGATGTTGTATAGAATCTTGAGCATCTCTACCCGAACAGCGTTGAGTAAAGCGTCATATTTGGATGCAGTCCGAGCCTGCCACCAGTAGATAATAAGTGGTAAGCATTCGACAGCCATGAAACTGGCCTGGTTCGTATCGTCTGTCTGAGTTGCGACTAAAAGTATGTTGATGACGGCGAAGGCTAGTTGGTGAAGTTGGCTGAGACCGATAGAGCGAAGCTGAAGAACTTGGAGAGCAACAGCTGCAATTTCTTTAGTACGCCGCAGGAAGGGTGCGTTCGGAGCCGAAACAAGAGAGAATAGGCACTCCATGAGATCTGAGAGATAGCCACGTAGCGATCGATCATTGTTGTTACTTCGCCTAGGTGCGCTGAGCGATCTCGGTGTTGATATTGGGAGTGTCATTGACGGGCCTGTTAAAGGTGCTGGGGAAGCATGAGAAGCTCCCACATCGCGATCAGCATTTTCTGCGTACTGCGAGGTGACCTCAACCAGGAAGTCGACGCAAGTGAACCAGCCCTCGCTGTCATTTGCTGCTAGAATTTCCACATTGGCGCCATGCCCAAGGAGGGTGGCAAGTGCCTTGATATAGTCCGAGACCAGCGGTGGCACCAGCCCATCATCAGAGTGAGGCAGGATGTCAGTAATATGGTCAATGACAGCCTGGAAAGTCTTCCTTTTGATTTTTGAAGCACCATGTTCAACACTCAGCCGAAGCACCTCGGCGCATTTGGTGAGCCTGGCAGCAGGAGTAGATTTGGATCCCTTGCCATGGTAATAGGCTTCCTTCTCAGTTAATGTGTAACGAAAGATGGCCTCAAATAGTCGATGGTAGCTCTTATCATCTAGTTTAAGCCTAGAACGTCATGTTAACTTGTTTAGGATTCATCTGAGCCTAGATCGGACTTACAGATCGGAAGCTGTCGCTTGATGTTTGAATATATGGATCAAATCTGTTGGAGGCGAATGAGCATGATTGCCGGCTGCACCTAAGAAAGACGTGGGCTGTCCTTACCGTCTAAACCGGTTGCGCCGGTTGCTCTATTGCCACTCTCGATTGCCCCTGTTCCATCGTTAGCCGAGGAGCCTAGTAGCTATGATAAGTAGAGAAACGACGTACCTACGGCCTTCTTCATAGTGAGCTCACGGGCTCCTGATCGAGGTGGCATCGTGTCTCAACGTCATTTGTTCAATGACCTGAGCTGAAATGATGGATTCATAAATAGGCCCGAAGGTTGGGCCAAGACCTTATTGGCGTGTCTATGTAGAGGTATATGAGCGTGGACAGGTTTTCATCTCCATTCACGGAGCTCGGAAAAGACTTGATGCCTATCCAAGTTAACATGTAGGCTACCTAAGGTAGAAGGCAAGAAGCATGGCGTTCTCGTCTATTCATAAAGCAGTATGGGCTAGGCGTCTAATAGAGGTGATCTACAACGACTGGTCTAAGCGATGAGAAGGCTGTGTTGCCTTACTAGCGGAAAATAGGCAGAGTGAGCGTCAAGGCAAACGTGCTTGGCAAGGGGAGCTGTAATTGCCATGCCAACCTTGACCAAATGTTACGGCGTCAAGGTTTAAAAGGTAGAGCCATAAACAGAAATTCTATCTTAGTACTAGAAGACAGATATCTAGTGAAAACCACAGCTGAGAGGTAACGAGCAGAACAGCAGCAAAGACTGCATTGGAAAGTATAGCATACTCTATATTATCTTAGGCAAGTAGAGTTAATGCTAACTTACTAAGCTTAAATACCCTTCAACATTAAGAAGGCGACAGTTGATTAAAAAGTCAACAAGCAGGAGGGCGGTGTAAAATTTCTGCCAGGCGAATTTAAGCTGAGGTGCCTACGGTGGCCCACAGCTGGCACTTAACGCCGTAAACCTATATCCGCCCCACTCTATTGACCTAGTCTAGTCTAGAATGACCCCACATAGCCGAACAAGGTCTAAAGCGGAGCTACGCTTTTATAGCTGTACTACACTGCTTTAATACATATTATCTAAAATAGCTGATATTATGCTGATATTAAAATAGACGTTAATACAATACCGACTTACGCGTAACTAGGTTTATTAGATGCGCAATAAAAAGGGCTTTTTTATTATATTTTATTTAATTTTTTAAGTATTGCTTTCTTCTGAATAATTCATGTGAAAAGCTAGAAAGTTGATCAGATCAACCAAAGTACATGTGGCTGGCTTGTACCTTGTAGATAGGCGGCAACCCCAAAACTTGGACCTACCAGGTAGCTCTACGCAACTGGCCGTGATCCACTAAAATTCGCCTTATCAACAATACGATAGTACCTGGAACCTCTTTTACTTGTCCCAATACAGCAGCTTTGCTAGCTACCTATCTAGGGTGAAAGTCAACTTTCCTGGTAATATTCTATGTAAGTGCCGTCTCAACCACGTCGCGCTCTCACGCTTCTCGATACCCGTCGCCTTCGCATGCCCTGCTAACCACAGTTAATCGTTCAGTAGTTTTGTGCAATACTCATCGGTTACCGCTCTCCCCAGAACCAGCGCCGCCATTCGTGCGACATCCGCCGCGTCGCGTATTTCGACATACACACACCATGCGATAGACTGGTAGACAGATCATGGCGGATGATGGCACCATGGAAGCTTTCCAGGCTCTCCATCGAGACCTGACAACCGTCGCCGATGCCCTCAAGGAGGACCGTGAGGATCGAGGTCGTGAGGCCTTGTCCCAGCTCCCGGATAACCCCCTCCTCGAGGTCCTTGCCGACAAATTTCAGCATCTGTTAGAGAAGCCTGGGAAAAAGAAAGAGAGTCGTGACACTGTGCTATCAGGTTGGTCTTCTCTTAACTGCTGTAGACTTGGTATCGCCGCTGACGAGCGTGTTCACAGGAAAGGTTCATATTGACGACGAAGATTGGACACTCAACAAGGACTTCGAAGAGATCATTCTCCAGGTCGCCGACTACCTCAATCTTGACGAAATCGAGGCCACTCGACTTGCCTTACAAGCAGAAGACGAAGAGGAAAGGCTCGGCCGATCTAGGAAGGAATGCGCCATCATTCGATTCCACCAACAAAGAAAGTATCTGCTGAACTGCATGCTCTTGCTACTTGAGCTTTCCAAGGAAGAAGAAGAGTTATTGGCCGACGATGGCGATAATCTTGGGCACCTTGCTATATACGTGAACGAGAATATCCTTCGAGCCAATACCCCCTGCGCCGCAGCGAGACTACGATTCGTGCCTGCGTGCGCCGCCACTTTAGCTGATATCCGTACTTGGCTGCAAAGGCTCCCGGAGCAAATCAATGGGGCTGCCATATTAGGCCAAGCAACAGAGCCGCAGACTCAAGAAATATACGAATTTACGCATATCAGTCTAATGCAGCAGCATGAGATCCTCGCCGTCATTCTTTCCCATGCAATCGAAAGGCAGATGGCGGTTGAGAGTGATTTCGTTGACTTTCTCCGAGATTTTAAGCGTGCGGCTAGATACGATTACTCTATAGGTAAGCTCCTGAGATTGAAGTATATCCTGTGGTTGTTGCCAAGTATTAACATCTCCAGTGCATTTGGTACCTGTGCTTGGCACTTATATCACCACATTCGGCTCAACCGAAGGCAGTGCCAGCGTGGAGCAGGCAAGAAAGTTAAATGCGATTGTATGCCAGCAATCTGAGACTACAACGGGCACATTGCCCTTTCTTGACGCTGCTATTAAATCCTGGTGGATCGCTGAATATAGCGGCTGGTATATGGAAGATGCCGCTGGCTCTGTTCTGGCCAACGTCGACCTAGACGAAGGTAAGATGTGTCGGTTTTGTGAATGATGCGTATCGCTAACGTATTGGGCAGAGGATATACAAAGGTCCAAGCAATTCACAGAAGCCCTTAAAGACGGCGCTTTCGATTTCCTCCTGACAGTAATTCTCGATGTTAAAATGTCAGAATGGCCAGATCCCTTCCAAACCAAGCTAAGGGTTTGGACTCAGAAAAGAACCCCCGCGCTCCCTCCTGATACCGTCCCCTTTTCGACTCAGTTGCAAGGTCGCATAATGGCGAAGATGGAGATGTTTGTTGACGCCTTCATATCAAATATGCCTGATGTCCTCCGCAAGCTTAAGATCGAGGAAGATGAGCAGCGCCAAGCTGGTCAACGCCAACATCAAGATATTGATTTGGAAAGATTTCTCTTATTGATAGCCTACACTTATGAAGGCCGACCAGGAGCTGCGGACGCATTTTGGGCTGATCCCGAGAGCAATCTCGCTGGGTTTTTGCAGTGGGCATCAAAACGAACGACAACGCCTCTACAAACTGCGTTTTGCGAGATGTTGCAGTGTCTCTCTGACGATTCCGAGAGCGCAACTTACGCACACGAATTTCTCATGGATGAAGGCCACCAACTTCGAAGACCGTCATCCATCACATGGGCCCACATCCTGAAAGAGCTTGAATACTATGTTAATAACCCCAGAGCAAAGCCAGCCGGAGGACAGACGATTGCTCTTAGAGGCAACAAACTCGATAGTGAACGGGCAGAAAGTGAGGCAGAGGTCCTTATGCTGCAAGAAGCATACCTTCGGCTTATATCAAAGCTCGCCTCTCAGAGTGAGGGCTGTCGCACTTATCTAGGACACATACCTAATGACAAAGTGACCTTACTACTTTTGCAGGCTATCAGTAGTGCTGTTGGGCATCAGATTAGGACCTATGCATTGAGAGCGTTGAGTGGTCTTTTGGCTCAGAAATCACCTAGACAGAGCCACTTCATGTGGTCCTTGGTCGAATCTTGTCTCACGGGCCAATTCGTCTCGCCCGCCATGTCCCCTAGAACCCAGCCTTCTCCGGCAAACCCTACTCAATCTTCCTTCATGGAGGTTCTTTTCCAAGAAATGAGCCCAAACTTTGACGACTTGAGTTCATTTATTCATTTTTTAACTGTCCTAACATCCTCCCCGGATGGGTTTGGTCCGCTGAATGATGCCTTACCGTACCCCGAAGACCTGGGTGCCTCAACTCGGACGCGCCCCGGGATTGAGCCATACATCGACTTTATTCTGGGTCACATATTTTCGATGAGAGTTGCAGAGTCTCATGATGCCGTGCAGAAAAGAGTGTTGCGTTATCAATGTCTAGATTTCGCCCTGACCTGCATATGTAGCTTCAATGAGGACCTGATTGTTTTCAGCAACGAGTCGAACATCAACGTAGACTCCGCCATTCAGACTAAGGATCTGCAAACTTATGTGAGTCTTCACCCGTTCGCTCGCGTTATGGAGTGGATGTACGACAGCAGATTCACGAAAGCTATCTTGGAGACTATCCATCAGAATTCCTCGGACATTGGCAAGGCATCACCTGATTCTCCTCTTATTCTTGGAGTTCTACGGGCACTTGAGTTATTGTCGAAAGCTTTGGATCTCCAGGCCACATTCCTCGATCTAGTTAGACCCATCGTGAAGCCCCAGAAGCGGACCCAAAGTCGGTCATCATTTACACCCACCTCAAACTCAGCATTTTCTTCTATTGAAGATGGTTTGATGACTAGTCTCACGCTGGTATCAGATCTTGGCGGCTATTGTGGCATAGGTCATCCTAGCGTTACTATGGCAAGCCTGAGACTTTTAGAAAAGATCTCGACCTCGCCTAGGATCATTGCAGCTTGGCAATCGGGTCCCCTCGGTCAAACTCATCGAAACAGAGCGATCGTAGCCCTTGAGGAGCATGGTGATGGACAGGCTATTGCGGGTGCTTTTACTTCTGAGTTGACATCTCCTCTTGATTTCCGCCAAGAAGCCGAGTCTCCCGACTACCAGATCAAGGTCTACATACTGGATTTTCTCTATTCTTGTTTAAAAGCTAATCCAGGCCGGCCGACAATCGCACATCTCCTGCTCGGATTTCAGTGTTCAACAAACGCATTAGAAATCGAACCTGGAAGCGCTTTCGACCAGGGATCGGCCCTGTT
Source organism: Nemania diffusa (assembly GCA_038501195.1). Classification (NCBI taxonomy): domain Eukaryota; kingdom Fungi; phylum Ascomycota; class Sordariomycetes; order Xylariales; family Xylariaceae; genus Nemania; species Nemania diffusa. Next base: position 4,469,572 of record JBBPUQ010000003.1, read on the forward strand.
CCACTCGTTATTACCGATTCTCATCGAAGTACCTACAAACAATGAGGACGGGGTCATGTTGCGGTGGCTCGTAGAGCTTAAGTATAAAGTCATGCGTATTTTTAGGCTCCTTTGGAGCTCTCCATTGTCAGCGAGCCTTACCCTCAGCGAGCTCCGAGACAGCGATTTCCTGTTCCATATTCTGTTACAGGGCCTCGTAACCCAACAAAGCTTTGTATGGGATGGGCAAGAGGCTAATGGACCTGATTTTCTCACAACCCCCGCTGCCCAGGGATTTGTTGATCATCTCTCTATGCGTGCCATGGCTCTAGAGTACATTGCACATGAACTCTGTAGTGTTACTCAAGGCCAGATGCCAGCCTTGAAGAGACGTATTTTTGATGCCCTAGGTGGCCAGATTGTCATAGAAGGCACAGAGTCAATACCGGTACCATCAGTTTTCGAGTTTCACGATTCGCTACCCCAAGAGGACCTATTTGCGGCTCCACCGCCAAACCTCCAAACCTTTGGTGAGCTAGATCTTCGGGCATGTCTTGAAGAGGATGATGATTCCAACCCAATTTACAATTTGAACAAGGTCCAGGAGATTTTGCTTTTAAAGCGTAAAGAAAACAGCAAATCTGGCCAGATGATCTTGCCACAGGATGTGGCGTTAATGGACAATGAGGAGGAAACCATGCTGCTCTATGCTGTGTACCTCAACCGACTAACCCAAACCCGAGCGTACAGCCTTAAAATTCTACGAGGCTGGGCCAGACTGCTCATGGTGATGACTGACTGCAATGATTTCAAGGGTACGCATAAGGTTTCCTTTATCTTACAGACGCTTCAGGCAACACTTCCCGGCCTCGAGATGTATGGTTCTGAGAAACCGGGCCCGGCTCTCGAATTAGCAAAGCTTGCGAAAGTAGTCCTCTTCAAGCTCGACTTCGCCGCCATGTCTTCAGTCGACAAAGACAGTCGAGCGGTAGAAAGCTTAATCAGCGATAAACTATTTCAGTTGTTTCAAATATGTTTAGATGCGATTGCAAAATGGGCAGCAAGTCAGGAACTACGCGCCACATACTACAGCCTCTGCTATCGCTATCTAACAGGACTCCTCGATCATAGCCAGGGAGCCCAGTCCGGGCTTCGAAGGACCACGCAAACAATACAGTCGTTTGGAGAGAAACTCCTCAATGTGATTTGCGACGATGCGTTCGGTGGGGATCCCCGATGCCAATCGGCAGCATTAGTTCTTTTGGCGACGCTTGTTCAACTCGGCAGGAAGGAGGGCGATTACTACGTAGTAGAGGCGCTTAACAAGCTGAACTTTATTGGTATTGTTGTTGATTCTCTCCGCGACGTGTTGCGGGAATGGAATGAGATAAACCGCAGCAGTAAGCACGATCCCCCAAGTCAGCCTCGTTCTATAGGTGCGCGCAAACTAATCTTTTCTTGTTCCTTTCTAGGAAATTCGGATCATCAAAACTATCTCAATTCCAAATTAGTGCTTCTCCTCCAGCTATGCCAGACGGGTCAGGGGGCCAAGTATGTGCTTCATGCCAATGTATTCCGGGTAATAGAGCAGTCTGGGTTATTTGAGGCGGATCCTGAGTTACAGGTCGAGCCTTCGAATACCAAGGCACTGGAACAGCATTATCTCCTACTCGTCAAAGTAGCCCAAATCATCAGTGTCGCAATTGTCAGCCGAGGCTCGCACAACATTCTACAAGGCAGACGGTTCCTCGCCGATCATAGGATGTTAGTAACTCACGTCCTAAAACGGTCGGCAGGAATAGGCACAGGGGCGGGAGGTACGGATCCGACGCTCACCGATCTCATCAGCGATCTGGCTGAAGCCTTCATGATCATGATCATGGCTACAGGCTTCCTCGAGGTAAGACAGAGCGGAATTTAGGCAACCGAATTGAGCTGCATTCAGACGCTAACGTTGTATGTGCCGCAGTTCGATAACCAGGCTCTCACCGAGGACCCTAGATCGGCACCGATGTTATTTCACTAGATACGTCGTGGCGAATAGAAATTGGGGGCAGAGAAAAAATATTAAAAAGGTACGGCATATGTGGACTGAGGTCATCGCTAGGGGGTTCAATGAGGCAGCGAAAGACATAATTACCTAGAGACTTGTATAGCGGAATTCATCCACACACGGAGTTATGTGTTGGTCTAACGGGAGGACCAAAAAGAGACAGATATTTGCATCACTCAATGATGAAGATTTCATCATTGTGCTAGCTAGGTACCTACCTATTTGTCTATCTCTCTAATCGAAGTTGTCGCATTGGAAGTCAGAAGTTCTTACCTCGATGCTGATTTTGTGGCTTGCCTAGAAGGGGCCTGGAATGTTTCTGGAAGCCTTTAGCGTTCCATAGCTGCTGCATAACACTAGGTAGTGGCTGCGGCAGTGCACTGGCAGAAGGACGGAAGCGCGCAGCAAACATGGAGAGCCTGATTCGTAGTGTGGTGAATATCCCTGGTTCAGTATTCTTCCGGCGTCGTCCGTATTTCAGCTGAGATATCTTCGGTGACGGTGATTGGTTGGCTTGGCTATTCATGGGAAGACGCCCCCCCCGCGCGCCCTTTCTTACCGTTGTTTTCCATTTCCAGCGACGACGAGAGCACGACCGGGGGAAAGGGGGGCTACGGAATACGGCTAGTGTGCCTGTGTTGGCTAGCCGTGTCTTTTCTTGGATGGGCTTGGCGGCCATGGCAGGGTAACCGGAACAAGCAGCTCAAGCTCGGAAAGAACTCTTGGGTCCTTATTCTGGGATGCGCGCGAGCTCTCCCCTCGGTCTCTCCATCTGCTCCAGCTTGGTTCGTGACGTTGCGAGCTGGGAGACAAATAAGAGACCCGGCGGGCTGCCAAGCGTTTATGGCTCACGAGCCTCAATCCTACAGTACATACGCAGTATATGCATGCCATACGTAGTACACTATGGTCACTGCGGTTGCGTTCAGAAGTCCACTGCCTACTTAGTATGCAGTCGTATTCTGTAGATCACCCGGAAATTAGAAGTACCGTGTCGATAGTGGGTTTCGCGTACTGTGATGTCTTGATGCGTAGACGCTACGCTGCACGTCGCCAGCCTACCTACCTTCATACTTACATATATAGATGCCTAGAAAAAGAGCGTCCATCTTGGGCAATCGGTCACGCAACTAGCATCGACCAGAGATCGACATGGCCGGCTCCTCCAAGAGCTTCGCCCCCATTGGCATGCCTCTACCCGTCTCGCGCGCCCTGTATTCATCGTTTCTTGAACGTCTGTGCTGTAGATAGTCTGGGGCACTACGCACTAATCCACGCGGGTCAGCCTGAGCTGAAATCGTCTGCTGGCGTCAAGGCGGTACACTAGGTAGGTTACTTAAGTAGATTGGCTGAGTTGGCAAGATGTCGACCGCATGACTACGGTTTGGTGTTAGTGCTCTCTCGTCGTCGATGTAAATCGTCCTTGCGTAGATAAACGCGGTTTGCCTACCCATAGTGTAGAAGTGGCGTAATCAACAGAGCGGCATTTGCCAGTGGCTTCTGAGGCTGTGGTGTAGATCACTAATATAGATGCACTAAATACCTATGCGTCCTGATACAGATTACTTGTTTATATTAGGTGAAGGGCTTGTGGAGTGCAGTATATCTGGTACTGGGCCCATTTAGATAGATCTTGGCTTTTTCAACGGCTTGCTGTGTTACGCATATATAGGCATACTTACTGGTAAGTATTCTATCTTCTCATCCAATTCGTAACATGGTCTCACGTGGTTGGTCGAGGAAGAGAGGCAATTGCTGATAACACAACGGGGCGGGAGGACTTGGCGAGGGTCTAGAGTAGGTTAATGACTGGGCAAGACCTGGTACGCGAGTCGGGTCCATTGCCTCTGCTCACTCTATCTCGCACTTGTATCTTGCACTACGCAGTGCTACGCAGATACTGCCGAAGCATAGTTATTATGGTGGGGCGCGTCTTAGCAACAACGTGGTGTAAGCAAGATCGGAAGCGTGATAGATAGATGCTACCTTAGGTACTATTGGTTGGTTGGCGAGTTGCTTAGAAAAAAAACAAGAAAAAGGGAACGTCCATAGAGAAATACCTAGTCCAGTGTACTTTATGGCATACATAACCTGATATAGCACCTACGCATAATCATGTAAATACTACGATACAGAGCTAGGTACATATGTAAGCAGGGATAAGTTCTGTTCAACCGATCTTTTGCGTACATATGTACGCATATGTAGGTACTCTATCTAATCGAATAAATAGTTCATACAGCAGGCTATAATCTAGGTATTCTACGCATATAAAATACCTACTGTGTATATGCACTAGCTACAACAACACCCCCACAACCATACCTACGCGTACATACAGTAGTCTACCCAAGTGTATATGTAGCACGGGGTCTACCGTACACTACTGTACGCTAGGTACTTACTTGGGCAATTATAAAGTATGCGCCTAATCTATCTAATAGGAGGGAAAGGCAGTCGAGTCGAGCCGACGGTGACCCTTGCGGGCTAAACCTGGGTCCGCATGGGCATCCCTGGCTTGCCTAGCTTCCCTGGCTCACTTGGCTCACTTAGTGACCGAGTCCGGGGCCTTGGTCCATAGCAGGCGAAAGATAAGACGGGGGAATATCAAGGGACCGACGAGGCGTGGGCAGGGGTCGACATGCAGATACCGCCAAGAAGTACATGCAAAATCTAGACACGATGGAGCAATCCGACCGACAATTGCGCCTTGGCGCGCATCCCACTTATGATACCATCAGCGGCGCCGCTGTGAGCGTTGTTGGTGGTGGGTGGTGGTGGTAATACCATGCAGTAAGTAGATGGGTGTCGCCGCCGCCGCCTTGGCGTCTGCTCATATACGTATTTAATAAACCCAGTCGCCTCGACGCTCCCGTGCTGTGTTCCCCCAGGTCCAATATTTGTTGGTATCCCTGTTGTCGTGGTAATCGTCGTCGTCGTCTGGGTCCTCATCTCATCTTTCTTCTTTTCATACCTATTCGTCTTTGTCAATTGACATTGATCTGGGTCATTGCGCTGTCGAAGCCGAGGTCGACAACACATCCGAAAGAGAGAGAGAGAGAAGGGAAAGGGAAAGACAGGCCCTCCCCGCCTCTACTCCGTAGTACATACACGCGTGTGTCGCGTGCAAGGGACCCGACAGACATACAGATATACAAATAATATTCACACCATGGCATCGCATAGTATGAGGTCGAGGCACTCGTCGTCGCCACACGACACGAAGGAAGTCGCCGGCTCTAACGAGTTCGATATCGACCACCCAGACCATATCCGCGGTATCGAGACCTCCGCCGAGACTTCACTTCACCGCGGTCTGAAGGCCCGTCACATTTCTATGATTGCTATCGGTGGTGCTATCGGAACTGGCTGTATGTGGTTATTGTCTCTCCTCCAGTTTCTTATACCCTTTCGTGAGGATAGAAATGCTAACTGTAGTGTAGTAATCATTGGTACTGGTAAGGCCCTCGCCAAAGCCGGTCCCGGTGCTATCTTAATCTCGTACTCGGTCATCGGTTTCGTTGTCTTCCTGGTCATGGCTGGCCTCGGAGAGATCTCCTCCTGGCTTCCCATGTCCGCCGGCTTCACTGGTTATGCGTCCCGTTTCTGCGATCCTTCGCTCGGTTTTGCTCTAGGTTGGACGTAAGTTGGACTTGGGCCCCCGTCTCGGGACCCCCAAGCACAGAGGCTAACATATGCGCTTCGATACACATAGTTACTGGCTCAAGTACATCATTCTTCCGCCCAACCAACTTACCGCTGCTGCTCTCGTGATCCAATTTTGGCTACCTCGAGACCGCGTCAATCCCGGTGTATGGATCGCCATCTTCCTCGTACTGATCATCGCTATCAACTACTTCGGTGTTCGCTTCTTCGGCGAATTCGAGTTCTGGCTGTGAGTGCCCCTAGGCCTCCTCATTGGAGTACAAATTGCTAATTCAAATGCTTCAGATCGAGTTTCAAGGTCGTCGTAATCATCGGCGTAATCCTTGTTTCGCTTGTCATTACCGCCGGTGGTGCTGATGGCCATGCCAGAGGATTTGAGTACTGGCGCAACCCAGGGTGAGTCGCTTGTCTTCCTAACCCATTTACATGCGACGGTTATTTTGAGGGGAATCAACATGCTGACAGAAAAACAGTGCATTCAATAGCCATTTTAGCGACTCTACTCCTGAGGGACCCCTGGGAAGATTCCTCACATTCTACTCGACGCTAGTCACGGCAACCTTTGCCTTCCTGGGAACCGAACTGGTCGGTGTGACTGTGGGAGAGGCCCAGAATCCCCGAAAGACGATCCCTCGCGCCATCAAGCTCACCTTCTACCGTATCCTCGTTTTCTACATCATCAGCGTCTTCCTCGTCGGCATGATCGTACCTTACAACGACCCCAAGCTCGCCTTCGCCAACAGCGCCTCGACCAGTGCTGCCGCCTCGCCCTTCGTCGTCGCCATCGAGCTCGCGAACATCGACGCCCTCCCCCACATCCTCAACGCGTCCATCCTGCTCTTCGTCTTCTCGGCCGCCAACTCCGATCTCTACATCGCCAGCCGCACCCTCTACGGTCTCGCGTCCGACGGCTCCGCGCCGGCCATCTTCCGCAAGACCGACAGCCGCGGCGTGCCCGTCTACGCCCTCTTCGCGTCCGCCCTCTTCGGCCTCCTAGGCTTCCTCAACGTCTCCGATGACTCCAAGGCCGTGTTCACGTACTTCGTCAACGTGACCACCATCCTCGGCCTGCTCTCGTGGATCTCGATCCTCGTGACGCACATCTGGTTCGTGCGCGCGCGCAAGGCGCAGGGCCTGACCAACGAGATGATGCCGTACACGGCGCCGCTCGGCATCTGGGGCTCGTACGTGGCGCTCTTCATCTGCGTGCTCGTGGCCATCACCAAGAACTTCGACGCCTTCATCCCCAGCCTCGCCCTCAAGGCCAACTACATCGCCTTCATCACCGGCTACATCGGCATCCCCGTCTACCTCGCCCTCATCTTCGGCCACAAGTTCGTCACCAAGAGCAAGGGCGTCCGCCCCCACGAGTGCGACTTCTACACCGGCAAGGACATCATCGACCGCGAGGAGGAGGAGTTCCTCGCCAACCAGGCCGCCGAGAAGGCCGCGCACCCCGACCGCGGCCGCTCCTTCTACCGGACGTGGGTCTCGTGGCTGTTCTAGGCGCGCCCCTGGGAAGCAGCAGACGCCTGCGCCGCGGGGGGAGGAGGAGGAGGATACATGAATGCGTGTATAAGTATGTTCCTGCTGGCTATGAGGGAGGAAATCTTTGTAGATGTATGCGCGTTCGTTTATGACTGAGATACCACCACGCATAGAATTGACTTTTTAATGTTAACTATTAGAGCTTAATGCTCAGTGATCCTAATAGTGACGTCGCCTCCGAAAATATTTGTGGCAGATCATGTGAAGTGCACGTCTGTATCCCTTATCTGCCGTGTCTGCAGCCTTATAGCTCCTATTCTAGAATGGGGACATCCTTACAAGATGAATATTAGTTGCCGTATCTTGTCCTGTCTTAATTAGGCTAAACATTATTCTAGGCTTCTAGTTCTATTGTTCAGGCATAAGCAATTAGTACAGAGAACGATGAATAGATAGATCATCAGCCTGATTGTGAGATGGCTACAGTTGGGCTTAATACTTTACAAGCTAGACCAAAGCTTAATAATAATACGTGTAAATCTAGGCTCTGGTTTTACATCTAGCTTTTCAATCGCAAGTTCAATATTAATTTATCTCATGATTAGGCATCCACCAGTACTATGTCTATACTTTTGTTCAAACATGCCCACAATATCCAGTACCGTGTTGTAACGGGGGAGGGCATGCTATGACAATAGAGCATGGCACATGAACTTTGCCATCATATATCACATAACCAGACACATCAATGGCCCTCTCAAGAGCGCAAGAAAAGGGATATACTAGACGATCCACAAACATGTATGAATGCCCTAACAAGCCTCTACGCTATATGACAGCCAGAGGCAGAAAGTATATTCCCCTCGCCATGTGGTCATTGCTCGTTGTATCTATTTATTATCCACCACACGAACACACTCCCGTCCCAAGTAGCAACCTATCGCACATGAGTGGCATGCATGTGACCATATTGCTAGAAATTCAGGTCGTAGTGCTCAACACCCGACTACCCCCTAAAACGACGGAAAGTGAAAAGTTAAAAAGGATAGTGAAGACTTAGTCGCGTCCGAGAATAACGCGCTTGCCTTCGCTCCTGGCGTGGGCCAGTCTTTCATGCAATACCTACCAAATTCCAAATTCGATATTATGATTGTTCTTGGCTGAGGCGCAGTAGCGCTTGCATCTCGGTTATGTCGTGCATGGTTTCGTTAAAAACGCGCGTAACAATGCCGAGTACCTTCATCCTATTATGTTCGCCTCGAGTCTCCCACAGTTTGGACATCAATTCCCGGTTGACCTGCTCTAGTTGTTCTATAGTGCAGCCAGAAGTGCGCTTGATTAGTTCGGCGAGGAAGAAGTCGGCTGAGGCGTCCTCCACTTCTACTCCCTGAGTCGGCTGTGATAGACGTTGCGACAGGGCTCCTCCGCTTGGTGGCGGGTCGGTTGGTGCGCTTGTTGTACTAGGAATGTGAGAGGATTTAACTGCGGTGGGTGATGCCTGATTCTGCGAATTCTGGTAGAAGCTACCTTGTGGTAAATACCCTCGCGCGATACCCTGAGCTTGGGAGTGGGGCCATGCATCGTCACTTGATGTCATCTGGCTAGGGTTGGAATATTGCAAAGTATCTGGCATAGTCTCTGGTCCGGACTGCTCGTGAAGGCCGTTTGTTAGTTGTGTACTAAGACCGGAAGATCTATTGGAGGGATCTGATGTTCGAGTGGTTGACGCATCGTTAACCAGCGCCGATGGAGATACACCTGGTGGTAGTGATTGAACAGCTGAGACTTGTGAGATCCCGGGTTTTTCCCCCACAGTGGCCATGGCTGACGTGTCAAGGGATCGTGGTGGAATAAGAGGCCACTGTGACGGTGGCTGCATAGGTGACGGATAATTTGAATGATTCCCGACATCGTCCATTTGGACATCTTCGTCTCCAGTCTGATTAGAAACAGATGCTCCGTTGGTAGCAGCGTTAGATGCAGTCGCTACTGTAGTGCCGTTAGGCAGATCCCCTATGACCTGAAACTGTGCGGTAGTAGTATGCAAGCTTGTAGGAGGCAATACGTTCTGGGAGAGGCCTTCATTGTTGTTGCTAGCACCAGAACGTGCTGTATCAAGGACAAGCTGCATTGCCTTCTTTTTACGGGCACGCTCTTCTCTCTCCTCCCTCCGTTTCTTGTGGGTCTCGTACAATGTTTCCCAGTTAATGCCCATGTTTCTTAGCTTCTCATCGACATCTAAAACGTCAACTTCTACATTCGCCAGAAGTTCAGAAGCCTTCAGCCAGCGCGGTCTGTCGCCAATGCTTTCTGCGTCGGTTTTCAGGGCGCGAACATCCCTCAGGAATTCGTACGGTCGCCAGTAAAATCCATTGGCAAGCCTTGTTTCTATGATATTAACATCAAGATTGTAGAAGAACTTGCCAGTCGCAGTCTCACGAAGACCAGGGTATCCATCACTATCTTTTGCAAGCTCGTAGGGGCGTGGAGGTGCATTCGCCAAATCGGCCCGAACATAATTTGGGTCCGCCTCGTCTAACAAATACTGGTACTGAGATTCTAGCAAGACTGGGTGGCGAAATTTTTGATATTTTTTCGAGATCTGGTCCATTATGGGCTGCAGGTGGACTTTCATCAAGTTGAGCGCTTGCCGATACCGTACATCCTCGTTGTGGATATCTTCCTTCGTCAACTTTTTCGCCGGGGGTGGAGGGGCGATAGGCAATTCCTCCAGTTGACGTTTCTTTCGATTGAGGGGGTCAGGGAACTCATTTGGCACCCTTTTGATATGTTCTATAATCCTCGAAAAGTATTCTTCCCGGGTTTCCTATCTCCCGTTAGTCTCGGCGGAAATTTTCAGGTACGAGAAAGGCCTTACCTCTAGTGGGCGTACGATCTCGATGATATTTGATTTAGAAAAACCAAAGAGATCCCGCCGTAGCTCTGAGCTGAGATCTTTTAGTTCAGCCTCAGCAGTAGCCAAGACCATGATCGGATCCGTCGGGTGGAGCGACCTTAGCATGCCCAGAAATGCAGTCAATGCAGGCGCAGACATAGCACCATACCATGTATCAATATTGGGGATAAAGATAACACTAGGTTTCTGGCGCTTTACTTCAGTGAAAAGACCCGTCAAGACTTGCTCCGGAGGCTGAAATAGAGTTAGCGGTGGCAGAAGAAATAGAACGACATAGTTACGGAAAACATACCCTTGAATCACCAATGATAGTAGCCAAATCAAAATTCTGAACGTGGACACCTTCGAAATAGTGTAGAATAGCGGCACTAATATAGGAATGGCCCATGCCTTGTATCCCGTAGACCAAAAGTCGAGGCCGAAACGTGCGTGAGTTGTCAAATTCTTGGTAGAGTTGCTCGCGGTCAAACCCAAAATCCTCATCATTATACGGTTCAAACATAGCCTCACCAAGGGCTGTGACCTTGGGCTTCCGGGGGAAGGCGCTGTCGAGTCTCCTTGTGATGGCTTTGAATTGGTTTCGCAAGAGTGGTTCAATGTATTTTGGTAGTGATGCTGCCCCCGACGTCGAGGATCGTTCAGACGATGGAACAATCTTTTTCTTTGCAATGACGAAATCGGTCATCTGTACGATCACCTTTTCAGGGTCGACTACGAGTTTCTCTTTGGAAAAGTAAATCTGGGGATACGTGCGCTGGATTGCATTCAAGGCGGCTTCGGTGCACAAAGCTCGTATATCAGCACCACCATAACCCTTGGCGTCTTTAGCCAGCGACATCTTGAAATCCTCAGAGAGCCCCCAGTCTGTTGTGTGAATGTCTAGAATTGCTTTGCGGGCGTCTACATCTGGAAGTGGGAAGTAAAATTCACGGTCGAAGCGACCAGGGCGACGAAGAGCCGGATCGATATTATCGGGCCGGTTGGTAGCACCAATGACAATGACTTGGCCTCGGCCGTCCATGCCATCCATCAAAGCTAGCAGAGTAGAGACGATCGAGGCATGGATCTGTTCTTGTTTACTTGAACGGACAGGGGCCAGACCATCAATCTCGTCGAAAAAGATGATGCTAGGCTGTGTTTTTCGGGCTTCCTCAAAAAGAAGGCGTAGCTGTTTTTCTGCCTCGCCTACCCATTTGCTAAGAGCATCAGCGCCCTTGCGCATGTAGAATGTAATCTTCCTGCCACCAAACCCGATAGAATTCGCGAGTGCTCGAGCAAGAAGGGTTTTTCCTGTTCCGGGGGGGCCGTGGAACAGGACACCTCTAGGAGGAGTGACATGAAACCTTGTAAACATGTCTGGGTATAACAGAGGTAGCTGAACCATCTCTTTGAGTTGTTCTATATGGCCTTCCATGCCTCCAACTTGACTGAAATTGACGTTTAGATCAACGCCCAAAGGATCCGCGTCGGCAAGGGCCTTGTGGTCCTTTACTTTGCCGACGTTTGGTGCTAGCATACCAATTCTGTTGCCGTGGCCATCTCCACTGGCAAGTTGGCCGCCACCGCCTAAAAGGCCACGAGGAGTTGTAGAGTGGTTACCAGCCGCTCCAGGGCGAGCGTTATTCTCGTCATCACTGCTATCAGATTCAATGTGTAGCCCAGCAGCTCTGGCTAAGTCACTACCCCAGGGGCCTTCGGCAAGCGCCCCTTCTCCTGAGACGCCTCCAAAGGGACCAGCAAGGGTATGCAGAGCGCGACTGGTGTAGGTCGCAGTATTTGTACGACGCCTACGAGCTGGGGTAGAGATTGGCGCCTCTGCTTCGTCCTCGTCAATCTCAAAGTTTGCCTGATTCAGCGGGAGAATAGAATAGTCGACCTTTTTAACGCGTCGCCGCCGAGTCTTTTCCTCGAAGAGAATTTTGGGGGAATGCCGTCTACGTCGCCTTAACGACTGGGAATCTTCCCGAAGATTTTCGAGCTCCTCTGCTAGTTCATCCTGGTCAAGCAGCTCCTCTTCGCCAGACTCATCCGCATTCCGAGGCTTTCTTGATGATCTTCTACTCTTTCCCGGGGATCGTTTTCCTCTACGACTCGGGCTAGATTCAGCATCATCATTCTCGCCTTCGGCACCCTTGCCTTCAGAAGCCAAGTCGTTATCTTCTTCGGAATCATTGCCGGGTTCAAAGTCGCTACTAGGTTCTTGAATTGATTTTTTTGGACCATTACGCCCCCGCGTGAGGCGGCGGCGGGATGCAGTCTGGTTATTCTCCGAGGCATTCCCATTGTCGGTTTCAGCAATATTATCTGCTGCATGTCTACCGCGGGTCCGCCGAGTAATGGGCACATCATCGTCCTCATCTGCGTCTTCATTGATCTCAACAGTTTGCATAGGTTCATCTTCAGCAGCTTCTTCAAGGTCAACCGCAGGCTCCTGAGCTTCTTCTATATCCATAGCATCCTGGGCTGCAGGTTCGGAAGTCGCTTCGTCGGGATTTGGGGTGTCCTCCTGAGTAGCTTCGGGAAGTGGAGAGGGTTGCTTAATACCTTTACCACCACGTACGGCCCTACGTCGAGTGGCAGGATCGGGGCTCTTACTTTTAGGGCCTCCAGCCACCCTAGCATGCCTTCCGGAAGTAGTAAGTTCAATAAGCTCAACTTCGCCGTCGCCACCCTCGACCTCCGCAGTACGAGCTCTAGTTCGTCTTGTTCCGATCGTAGCGGCGACAACAGATGCTAGTTGCTTCTTATGCAAACCAGGTGTAAATTTAACCGTGACAATTTTACTCGGGCGTTTTGTCTTTTGAGCAGGGGCCTCCGTAGTTTCATCTTTGGTATCAGAATCCTGATGCTCCAGTTCATCCTCATCGTCGGTACTTTCCTTGTAATTAGTTCGTTTCGCAGCCGCCTTCCTTACACGGCGGCCCGTATTCGCGTTTACAAGGGGTTCGTCGTCTTCTTCGTCTTCATGGAAGGACCCTTCCTCTTCGCTATGAGACAACTCATCATCCTCCTCGATATCAGAGCCTCCGTATTTATTTCCACGACCGTACTGCTTGCTACTGTTATTAGCTCGCGGCCTTTTTCGAGGACGTCCTGAACGATCGTCAACCTCGGGCTCGAAGTTTTCGTCGTCCGAGTCTGACTTGTTGGGGTCAAAGTCGAGCAGATTGCTCCGAGTACTCTTCCGCTTAGATCCCATGGTAGGTATGCGAGGAAGGGAACTAGGCTACACCTAGTATTGTTAGCACAGTACCTCGTTTAGTCAGGGTAGGCACAATACTTTACGGTTTCACACCAACGCTACCCAGTTTGTCCAACTACTGAATAGGTTGACAAGGCTCTATCGCCACCAACCGAGCACAGGTGCCTTTACGTTAAATCACAGTCAGCCCAGAAGATATAGTGATCGGGTATATTGCAGAACAGAGTCGCACAAATTTAAGGCTAGGGAGTATATCCAAGGAGATTATTAAATAACGATGGAGAATTGTCGTGGGGCAAAAAAAGCCAATTTCGCGTTCATGTTATCGAAGGCAAACGCACGTACCGTTCGTTCTTTCGATAGAGTAGCTGGGGTTCATCAAAAGCATACACGGTTGTCGGTGTGGTTGCTTGTTGTAAAGGAAGCGTGTGCGAACCTATCTCATTTCGTAAACGCCCAAGTAGGGTGTATAGGTGGTATATATTGGCGTTTAATTGAGGGCGTTACTCGTAGAGCGCAAATAAGAAGAAACGAGGTCGAGGATTCAACGGAAGGGAACCAATTAATTTCTGTGTGCAAGCGCTGCAAGGGCCGGATGATAAAGACAATCCGAGACGCGAGTTCGTCAATGGCAGCAGTCAGGATCAAAGCTGAAGTCGTTCATCGCGCGAACGAGGAGCGAGTGTTCGGGGCGTTAAAAGGGCTGTGTCGGTACCAAGCTTAGGTGTAAGCAGACAGACGCGAATGGTTTGATTTGATGTCCGCCAAAAAGGGGAAGAGACTATATGAGGGGATCCGGATTTGACACGATAGAATGCGATGGAGAGGGAAAAGATAAGGCGGGACGAAAAGTGCTTACAGGGAGAGATGGTAGAGGACAGAGGATGCATGAGCAGGTAGTAAGACTTAGGAGCTTTTCTGGGGGTGCGCGTCGCAGTAACGGGTGCTGAGCACCAACAAGGTCAGACCAAGTGGGTCCCCGCACAGACCAGGGGCAGCCAATGGCGCGATCTATCAACCAATCAAATCACAGTACTACGATAAAATCGAGCGCTAGATGAACAATTTCCAGCAACGTCACAACATCTGCAACTTGATGAATTCCCTGTTGCCATCCCATTTCTTTCAACCTCAAAATCGAACATTTTTCCCATCATGATAATGCACCCATTCTCGCACCAAAATCCTCATTTTTGTCCGTTTTCGGGGTCGCCTAACTCTCCTCCGTAGTTTTCTGTATTTTTTAACGCTGGGAGCTCCCAGACTACCTTGTAGATGCTATGACATGTAAAGCAGTAACTGGTCTTCTTCGATATCAACAACTTCCATGCACTCCCCCTATTTGGGATCGGCCTTGTCGGCGCTACGATGCGGCTCAAACCCCAAGATCAGCCCTATAGTACTGCGGAATCCCGGGTCTGTGGGTAGGGGAGGTGCGGTGCGGCGCCAAGCTCCAGGACAACAAGCACTACAGTTTTCCGGCCGGACTTGCCACTACCGATCAGCTGACAAAGACTTTACCACCTGCCAGCCGGTGCTACCAGATTTCGTGTTACGTAATTTCTCAGACCCAAAACGTATCTACAGTTATCTAGGTAGGAGGTATTCTACCTAGGCATGTACCTAAGGTAAGAACTTACAGAATACACGCGTAAATAAGCACGAACGGGTAGGTACCCCTCGTTAGTGATCTACAGAAATTATATCCATCCTTATTCATGCCCTCATTTTTCATCGAGTCATCAAGAACCCGATAACTAGATGCATCAGATACTTAAATATATTACCTCTTTGGTTGATCCACTGTCTATTCCTCACGATATTGGAATGCATCTGTCCGACGACCACCCAACTTAGATAACCACTACTCAGACACACTAGGTAGTAACTCAGAACACGCCTATACTCGATAAAATGATGATATCTATTCTATTAGGTATACCTAAACATCTTAGAAGCGATTGACGACAATTAGCGCAGTACTTGGCAGCTAGTATACCTGGCATTACACCATCCTTATATGCTAGCAGCCTTCTACTTGTAGAGAGAATATTTATCTATCTAGACGATGCCGGTTTTTGCCGGTCCTTCTATGGTGCCGTCTTTTCCACGATGCCGGGTTTCCCGATGAGTAGGGCTGACCTTATACCCACTCAACGACCCCGTTTTTCCCCAGGTGACTACGCTACACTATGCCTAACACTAGACCACTGCAGTACGTGTATGAATCCGTCATTCGTTACGCTACGTGACAGCAACTTGATTGGCCTTCTGGGCGTGGTAGGCTCCACTTCTCTACATCATCGCTATCGAGCTTATCCACCGCTAGATGACTGTTCAGTGTCCAACGTCGCACAGCAGAGCCGTCGGTGACCAATCCCGGAATAGCTGTGCCGTTTCTCTACATCCAAATCTCCTGGCACTGGAAGCCGGCACGCTGATTCTCGAGGCAGCAACATAAAGGGCCAATCAATGAGGCTCCAATGGCTTACCTCCCGGCTTCTAGAAGCCGACCATCGAGCACATTAGAGCTCATATAAATTAAGCTTCTCAGGCACCTACATTTTCTCTCAGTCCTCCTCCGAGTTTACACATCTTTGTTTTCAATAAGTGTAGTCTTGCCGTCCCTAGTGTATAGGTATTCTGTCTCGGAGAACAGTCAACCCTTCACTTATTATTAAACACAACTCATATCCACCACCGAATTATTCATCTAGGCTGAGCTCAGGCCTATAATAGCAACATTTTATTATTCTCTGGGCTACCTACTACAGAAGACACTATACGCCAGAGCAGATCCCTGCACCGGCGAAGAGAAGAACACCTTAAACCCGTTAGAGGCCCTCTGAGTCCCACCAATCATGAGTTCTGGGCGAACTACATCCCCCGCCCGGCTCTCTCTTGATGACAAGTCCAAAGTCTACCGACAAGATAGCTTCGGCTCCGACTATTCGGTCAAGGCCAAGGTCAGTCGATCATTAATCGACCGTTTAAATAATACTTAGTCTAACTCTTGCGACATGCAGAACTCCCCAACGTCCCCCTCAAGTACTTGGTTTCAACGAACGAGATCTACCAGCGAGGGTGATCACAAGTCGAACTTCGGCACCGTAAATCGTTACACACACTGCGGCCGCCACACTGATCAATATCTATTTGGTGGTCATTCTTTATCTGAGTCGATTAAAGATCTTCTGAAAAAGAAGGATTAGGCAGTTGATGAGGGAACTGCCATACATCGCAGGAGGGAATAGTGGGAAATTGCTTGCATGAGATACCCTTTGCTGTTTTATGTGCCTATCGCCCTTTGGTTAAATTGACAGTACATCAGTGCTGTAATGAAACCAAATCTAAATCCAGTTCGGATCGTCCAATGCCAGGAGATAATAAAGATCCGCCATTTCATCCCTCAGTCTGCTCTTTCCCATGTCTTTCTTGACGTGATTAAACCCCCAAAGTTGTTATATTCCTGCGATGACTCGTAATCAAGTATGACGACAGGTGTAACGTGTAAAGTAGGAGCACGATATTTGCTAATTTAGATAACAATGCTTCCGTCCACGCGGAATACACGTTGGAATTACTTATTCATGTAAAACAGAAGAAATTTGAGTCTTATAGTCCAGATTCCAGCTGATGGACAGACAGCAAACAACAGGATGTGCAGGTAGCCTCCCAGAAACTCTCGGTCAGCGAAGGATCAGATACAAAATACCTCTACGCTTCAATTAGGGGCCTAATGCTACATCGACCATCCTAACACAAAGGTCATTCAGATCTATATTTACCAACATCACATCCATCTACACCCCTACTGTCCCTGGCTTTACTCGTAGCTTTTCCCTCCTCGTTAAGCCATTAAATTTCCTCGAGGCGTATGCTTCCTCAGCAATCCTTCATTTAAACTGCTACGTAATATCAGACCCTTCGGTTTCAACGTCACCAAAGGCGATTATTACTTTCATATATAAAACAGACAGGCAAGGCAAGTAAAAGCTTGCATATGGCGTACCTCTTCCCTTTCCAATCTATCAACATCCATGGTCATCGGCATTCCTAGAGCACCCCCTTATCTTCAAAAGCAGAGTGAAGGTTATCTCCCACTATCTAGGTGCTGACTGTGTGCAACCGCTTATGCGGGTGCCAATGGGCATTTCTTAGTCACGCAGAGCCGCGCTAACTAGGTACACACGTATGTAATCAAGCCGTCGCTAGTATCGCGGACGAATACCATGTCAAACCCATAGCCCACGATTGAGAGCTTCGAGTTGATGAAAAGACACCATCCAAATTCTAAGATGTCGAGGCGGTCTTGCTACATCTACTACCTTGCGTGGATATGTCGCGCTTCAAGTGACAGTTCCTACAGCACTCAAAATCGATCATCACTTAGGTAGATGTACCTGTTACTATAACCTAATTAGAATACGAAGAGTATCACATCAAGAGTGTACTTTCTGAATAGCTTTGGGTTAAGGCTACACCATTGGTGTACGACGGTCCCTTACACCCGACCGCGACGACGCAAAACGATGCTGTTATTACCCTATCAGCGAGAAACACATGTACATCCCGCTACAGGTATCACTTTATCGAACCGCCAGACGAAGGCAATAGTTTCGGGAGCCAAATCCCCCCAGCCCTTGCACTACTAGACTAAGACAGGAAAGGTCGCATCACTTGGTTTAAACGCTATTTACTAATCCTTTACTTACGGCTACAAATATCTACTATGCCATGGGATTTAGCAATGGCAAGATGGAGTTCGTCGCTACTAACATAGGGCGCAGTCAACCTTGCGAGATTGCCTCGACTACTGATCGCCAGTGCTCACTACTTGTCTATTCCCAAGCCAATAGCAAATGAGGATTGGCTGTACTGAAGTTTTCAGAATACTGTGCCAGCAGTATTTAAGGGCAGTATTAACATCAAGATGCTACTTGGACTAGGTAGCGGGCAAGCACGACTTGCTCCCTTGTGGCAATTAAAGCCATCATAAATCGTTAAGTCGTTTGTGACCCTCGCCCATTTATAGAGACCTAAGTAACAAACTATTGTTATTATAGGCGTGATTGGTAATTCTTATGGCATTATCTGTTCTGATGTCTCTTAGGTGGTTAACGGTCATGTTATACTGAAGGGAATCGCTAATGTCTAGGGTAGTGTCTCCTTAGGTAACACTAACAAGAGTTCAGCATGGTCTATGAATCATCTCTACTTCGTCTATTGATGTGAGTGTGCATCGACTGTATTAGTACATCTTAAAAACGAATTGGGTTGAGAGTCTGTACGTTAGCCAGGCTAGTTTATACGGTTGGATAGAAATCTAGGCTCAATAAAATATTTATTTTAGAACACAAAGTAAGATTCTATTTGAATTAACACTTGTTGGTTAACTTGCGAGTTTATCGCTGCGGCAAGAGATATTCTAGAACTGTTTGGTGGCTGAACGCTGCTCTTCCACAATACATGTCGTTTCATTTCCACAGCTACATCATAATAATACATAGACCGGATTCAAGTGAACGGTTTAAGTAAAGAGTAATTTCATTACTACACAACCCTTCATTCAAATGAGTTTAGCTAAACTGCAAGTCTCTCTCGCCCAAGCGTCTGCTGGTTTGGACCAATCACAAAATATCTCTTTATTTTAACTATCTGTATATGAACATTTTTACTTAGGCGCACTGGAAGTAAAGGCCCGTATTGAGATAATCGTTGGGTCAGAAGTGAGATATGAAACATGAACTGTGTTTAAGTCCGCATCTGACCCCTGAATTAGATTATACAACCATACTATGTGAACCCAACAAACGAATTCTTTATACAAACATGTGACAAATAACAGCAACGCGAAGACGTCAAGTGCCCAGCTCGTTCTAGTTTTGGCCGAGCCATAATAAACAGTCGCTGCATTTGTAGTCCTCGGGTTTTACATAATGCGAAAGTCGGGCGAATCTCCTCAAGAAATGCCTGAGCCGGTCAGCGAACGAGCGAATGGACGTCCTGCGCACGCCTTCACACCGCCAAAGACCAGCGAGGCCCCGCACTAGTTGTATAACTCTGGGACGGGATCACGGGTACCGCGATTCGAAGACAATTGATTGCGCGTTCCCGGCGTAGCACGGAAGGTCGTGCGCATATTCCGCTCCATAGACCGCGTTCTCGATTCACGGGAGGACGACGAGTGAGCGAGAGAGAGAGATTGCCGACCAGACTTGAAGATTCCACCCTGGGTGATGAGAGAATGACTATCTGTCATCATCAACCTTATAGGCAGGAGGAAGTGTAAGAAGTTGATGATATGACGTGCCCCATCAGGTCGCAATGGGCCATGGCCATGTCATGGCCATGTGTGGGGTTGGTCCGGTCTTTAAAGTAATCTCATGGCAGCCAGCGTACCTACATTGCTCTACGTCGTTGAATGGACATCAAGTCATTCCAAGATGCGACCTAGGCTCTAAGGCAAGTCGACATCGGATGTCTTTTGCAGCAAAAAGAAAAAGCTAGTGGGCCGCAGAAACGTGCGAACCCAAAGTTTGCTGATGTATGTATCTGGTCTGAATTGGCTTGTGACACTGCATTCGGTCGTATGCGTAGACGTCTGTTGACTCCAAGTGGTCGGTAATTCCCGTCGGCTATGGGGATGCGCTCGGGAAATACATGATCTGTCGAGAGGCCTGCTCGAATCATCTCGACTGGGGACAAGGAACAAGGGCCAACACGCTCGACCACGCGTTTCAAAACTTCGATCAGAGTACTGCGAGGGTTGGGATATACCTGGCTCTCTGCTAGCTGTAGGCTGTATGTGCTGAGTTTATTCATTAGCAAGACCCGACGATCTCTTTGACGCTGCCAGGGTAAGCCAGATGAAAGTCCCTACCCAGGAACCTTGACAGAAACAATTCTAGGGTCCATGGTTAGGTGGTAGAATTGAATCTGTGTATGTATGCACAGATGAGATCGTATAGCGGGTTTGAAACAGAACTCAAAGATCGACCTGTGGCAATCTAAGCTCATCTGCACATATCATACCTCGTGGTCACGAGGCATGTATGTAGATAGTTAACTCAATGTTGGTTCGTCAATAAGACGCATGAATCTTAGTGCCTACGCCTTGCTGACGCTGGTGAGATGAAGCTGGGACGCCGAAACCACATCGAATTATATTGCAACGGGCGGGCGAGCGAGACGGTCTGGAACGAAGTTACTGTCTCCATGCGTCTCCCTAAGTACGCATAGGGTCAGCTGGGCCCTTTAGAAGTCCCAATTTGCTGAATGCAACGAAATAGAGCAGACTGTGACACGGCATGTCAAGCGTAGACTTGATCAGCTGTTTCCGTAGACATCTAGCGTGACGCCACGCAGCTTCGGATGCATACGATACCTGCCCGAACCTCCAAAGCCAAGCGCGACACCAGAGATGAAGGGTAAAAGGTAACGTTGGAATTGGTACCTACTCGCGGTTACAGAACCATGCTCCCTGGGGCAATACAACGTATCGTGGGACATGTATTGAGGCTTCTGGGCGGAGAATTCTGGAGCTCTGCAGTGCGGCAGACTTCGCACTCGCCCGTGGGTTTTATGTTTATATGTCTGTATGCAGGTATGTACAGAGGATGGTTGAGGGTCAATCCTCACCCGATTCTCACAACCTATTCAGTCCTAGCCGCGAGTGTGCACACAATAACATACCTAGCGGCGGTAAAATAGAGTGATGCACAAAAGCCACCCGCTTTTTCTTCTTTTATTACTCCACGAGCCGCATTCTATCTAGCTAGCATTCTACGATTGAAGGGGCGAACTTGATTCGGGAGCTCAGTACATGTACATACTGTAGGTCGACGAATTTCAGCTCTCATCAATTGAAGCGGCACTCTTTTCCCGATTCTCGGTGTGTAAGTCATCAATGCATACGTAGTCTCGTATCATTCCAACAGTGAGCAGCGGCTCTTCTCCTGACCTGATTGGTACACAGGGTACGCAGTATTCGAGCATCAACTTGCACATCATGGGTATGTCGACCAGGGGTCCTGTAGTTACTTACATACGACAGTCCCGAACGCGCGAATCTACTTTCTCTTGGCGAACTCGGCGAGAAAATGTCTTGCATCTCCTACTGCGGCCTACGATACTGTACTGTATCATGTATGTAGTGTCTAGTGCAGTAGGAGAGTCTGCAGGAACGTTTCTCCTCGAGCAGGAAAACCCTGCGGCGGTGAGCAGAAACCAGCTGGCCCACGTGTTTTTATTCATTCTGAGTTTCTCTCTGCGTTACTCGGATCGGTTGATGCAAAAAACCCCACGCTAGTTTAGAACAAAGCACGATGATGCAATGCGATATTCACACTACACTAGTGTATGTAAGTGCCTATGCGAGCTGAGAACGACTATGAGAATGACTATGAGGGGAGATATCCCGTATTTCGTGGGCGAATTTTATTCTGGAAGAACTGGGGACCTCCATACTGTAGATACTATTCTGCATAGAGTATGTATCTACGCTACAGAGTACGCGCTACCTAGAATCCTAGACACACCAAATAATAATAACTACCTACGCATAGATCTAACCTAGATAGTACGTGGAGAAGATATCCCCTTAATCTCGACAAACACCTTTTTACACTGGGTAAGTACATAGGTATCTATCTAGATACTGCTCCCAATCTAGGTATCTATTTGGGCAACAGCCCACATCATCAAGATCGTAGCGTGCTCCGTAGTTACCTGGGACCCTCCCGACCAGCTGGTTGGAACTATCTGAATCTGAACCGCACACAGACTTTGGCCTGACCTTGAGCCGTAGAGGCCGAAATGAATGGCAAACTTTGGGTGGTCGTTTCATAGTACCTACGCATAAGGGCTGGATACTTACAGACTAAGTAAGAGGTAGGGATGAGGGCACTTAAAACTCTTTATCACACGGGAAGACTACCTACTTAACGTTAGTACTGAGGAAGTTTCGTACTGACCGCTACTGTGAAATCTATACGTAAGCGACGAATAATATATGTAAGAAGAGTTACCCGTAGTATTGATAGCGGCCTGACTGGGATAAGACACCTTGCCTTGTATAAGTGCCGAATGGGCATATCAGGACACCTCACCTGAAATGGTAACTTCAATATGTATATACTGTACTAGGTATAAGTACAGCAGTATTCACACACTTGCGTGTAAGAATTAATCAAATCTGGTTGCTTATTTGTCAGGTGTAGAACTATAATTCGACAACAAGGCGATAAATTCACACAGTGTCAGTAGGTTTTATACACACATAGTAGTATTTGTGGCTGGCTATGTATGAAGATCAATGGCGAGAAAATATGGATTATATGAAGCTCCTGCAGACGGTTAATTACCGTATCTATCTACTGACTGAAGGACTGCGTGCCATTGGATAGGAGACTATCGAAAATACATACACTCGAGTCTACTTCCGAGTAGAATTTCAGGCCTAAATAGCACGCATTTGGGTACCCATTGTACGCATACTCTGTACATACCTACCTAGGATGATCAGTCCCTACCGACATATGTACATATATACCTAGACCGACACCAGCCTAGTGCGAACACTGACTTAAGAAAAACACGACAGACAAACGGCCAAATTATCAATGCCAAGACGAGGAATAGCCCCAAACGACTTATACAAGCCGTGAGATCCCGGCCACATAGTAGTGATATTGTATATGTTCTGCTTGCTAAAAGACATCAAATACTAGATAGTATCGAGCCCACGTACATAAACAGCTTTATGGAGAGAGTAAATCCCGCAGACTCTAGTTTCAGTTTGTGGAGAGCTGCTATACGTCATGGGGAAATTATGACTGACAATTGCATTAATGTCTCGTTTATCTGCCAAAGGTTGTAAAAACTACCTCCATACTTGTACCTACCTCCCTACCTCCCGGTGGCGAGGCAGTAATTTGCACTTTTCTGTACAGTACGGTGCCTACATACCTAGGTACGGTAGGTGCGCTACGTACAGCCTCAGGTACCTAACCTACCTACAGTGAATTATCCAGTGTTTATCTACTGCCCACACCTTCAATCTCAGCACATTCGGTCCCTTGCTATTTCTTGTCTAGCGCGATAGTAATCAATGCTTGTTGATGAAGACCTCCAATGGGAGCGGACTGCATCCTGGTCTCATCACCAAATTCCATCGAAACTTGAAGCACGTCAATTGGCAATGTTAAGCATTGTGCTAGAATGGGCCTGCCAAGTCGTCAGTACTTGAAACACCCTGGGACAAACACGAATTCCGAGGCTACTGATACGCCTCCTGTACAGTACTTGTAGGTAGATCGGCTTTTACTTTTAACACTCCAAAAATCTTGTTTACCTATCCAGGGCTTTTTTTGTCGCCCGTGGTGCAAATTAATTACTAAGTAGATAGGCTCGATCTGTCGAATTTCGTAGATACTAACACACCTAAGCATGTCTGTCGTACGCCTCATCTAGCTCCCTCTACCCAACAAATGACCCTTACATAGTAGCTAGAGGTGTTGATCAGAGACAGACGGTGTCCGCATTTGGATGATGATGTTATTCAAACCAACTTGTTGGCAAGGGTGTTTGCGCTGAGCAACAGTCAAAACAAGTTGCTTTCCTGATTCTGCCGGCTCAGATTCTTAATTATTTACAGCGAACATCCATGCTTCTCGCATGCCTTGTGATGTGTGACTGGAGTGGGAGAGATCCAGGCTACTGCGTAGGTGGTAGAATCTGCATGGCTGGATCCTGTCCCTATGGCCTGATACTGTACAGTGCTGCATACGGCTATATCTGTGCATACCTACGGGCTACATACCTACCTACATACGTGGTTCTTTAGGGATAGGTAGGTGGCGTAAGCAGCCGCACCCAGTCCTAATGTTTACTTATTTGGCAGGTAGTTTCTCAGAGATACTAATCGAGATATTATACCTACACTACCACTCGTAGTAGCGGTATGACATCGCCCCAACTCCTGACTTTTACGCTACATGCATTGTTTAGACATATTAAAATGAATAGGATAGACGGATCAATGCGGAGGTGCACAAGGTTTCCATAAGTACTTACTAGACACTTCCACTTACGTACAGTAGGGGTCCAGGTAAGCAGCCAGTACGGGGAAAGAGGTAAGTACTTTCTAGGTTATGTAGGCATGCGCACCTTCAGGTATCTATTGTACTGCTCCGCGCATTATTTAGCACGACCAGAATCGACTGTTAGAGCGGCACACCCTTCTTATGCAGTACTAGTGTAGTGTACAGTAGCGTATACGCGCTGCAGGGGAGTATAGCGCATTCTGTACACTACCTAACCTGGGATGTATGGGTGTGTTCTGTACCTAAGGTCTACTGTAGGTAGGCTGTAGGTAGGCACCAGCCTACCGAGCTACCTAACCTCCCTTAGGTACGCTACTTGTCTTCTGGTGTAGGTAGGTACAGAATACCCTGCAGGGCAACATGCACCCGCTGGTATGGCGCCCCCCCCGATACCCACAACCGTTCTGCGATCTTCCCTGCCATTGGCACTTCGCGTTCCTGTTACGTCCCCAGATTCAACTCATCCATTTCATCCTGTGTCGATGCAGTCAACCTCCCATTCCCTCCTTCTTCCATCCCAAATGCTCTTCTGAATACCATCATTCTCTCCTTCTTCACCCCCTACACCCCCTCGCGTTCGTTCTTCCCTCACTTGTTCTTCGATTCTCAGCCTACTAGTACATACTCTTCTTTCCTACCCCCCAGGTCTAAGACAGTTTTTCTCCTTGACGTGATCTTCTGCCTTCCCCTTTGCTGAGGTTTGTTGTCCCCTTTTTAACACTAGGACCCTAGTCTGCCATCCCTTTTTCCATCCAACCGTTCTGGCAACATTGCTCTTCTTCGCAGTCTGTCTTTACATCCTGCCACCCTCCGTCCCGGCTCTCCATCCATCCATCTCATCACTAAACAATACCGTATCAAGATTATTTCGTCTGTTCCTAGGTGGCCACCGTTGACATCGTGACAAGTCTTTCCCATGTCCTTCTATTAGACCAAATCGTATACCTCTCCGCGTGTCCTCTGGCACTAGCGGCCCAACCGTCCCACCAATTGCCCGTCCTTCAAATACGAGTTGGTCGCAGTGCTCGATCTTTCGGCGTCGACTACGGTAAAAGTAGTTGGCTAGCCGAAGATCTATTGTTTCCCTCGGGTCGCGGGCGTCCTCTCTTTCCGACCATCTCCTTTCATTTCCAACGCCTCGAGACAACGGCAACCTGTAATAAGGGCTTCACAAGCTGTTTAAGGTACATTAACTCGAAGCCCTTTTCACAATCGCCCTAAGCGTTATAGAAATGTGTCGAAGTGGCAAATGATTGTTATTAGCTTCTAGGGATGAATGATAGGGCGACTCATACATTTTGCTAACTTGGGACAACACAATTAGATTTCCTAGATCCGCTCGAGAATTTTGATAACCGTTAAACGTATCCAATAGTGAGAGCTATTGGAAAGACGTGGCCTTCGTACTAAGAGGTCTCCAACAACTCGATTTCTCAGCCCCTACTCCCCTATCATGGCTGCATTGGTTCAAACATACCCTCAGCAATCTGGAACTGTGACCCTGCTGCAAACAAGACCAGACTCGGCCACGGGAATCATGTCAGGCACACCACAAGGACACTCTGGTCAGGCATATGGCAACCCCCAAAGAAATGTTTATCATGGATCCTCAGGAAGTGTAGGGGGCCAGGTAGGATACCGAAGCGGTTCTGTGGCCCCCATTCAACCGTACGCGTTTACCTCGACACCCAGCCTCGCTACTAGTGCGCAGCTCCCACAACACGGAGGATATCGAACATCCTCGGGCACGACGGTACCTACTTTGCCACAGCTGGCAGATCTAAGAGCGCAGTCATCTATGACTGCCGCCCGTTCTCAGCTGAACCCTCAGCTCACATTTGCACAAGTTGCTGCTTCTAAGGCATCCCCCGAGAGATACAGACGACCAGCACCGAGACAAGTGGACTCGTCGACATCCATAACCCAACCTCAGCAGACGCAAAGTGCCGTCCCGCCTGGCACAGGCATGCCTACGCCCGCTCAGCTCTATAATCCTAGGGCTGTACCTCGGAGTCCTGGGATGCTTGCTATTAGGCCCCAAAGTGCGCATGGCGCTTTGACAAGTGCAACAATGGACGATATGCATCTACATCGCCAACCTACTGAGGATGAGTCTAGACGGTACCGACGGCGGAGTATTCACTCAATCAATTCATCGGATTTCAATGGTCTAGCTCCCCAGAACGTTAAACGCACAATGGAGATCTCCCCAACCGACGGAGCAACGGGTTCCAGGAAACAGGGTGGCAATGAGAAGGATCAAAAGCCGACGAGAGTTGTTCCCCTCCCTCCCCCAGCGGGCAATGCTTCTCATGTCAGAAATGGCAGCTCCGAAAGCATCGTCTCCAGTCGCAGTAGCAATTCACGGCCGTCTTCAGTGAGTCTATGTATCCGGCACCCAGATGTGATGCTTTGTTGCCCAATCAGATGTGCCGAACTGTGATGCTAACCTAATATCCACTTAGTCGGCGAATCGAAACTCCAATACCTCTCCCCCCACTGGTAGCCCCACCTCAACCTCCTCTCTATCAGGGGAAAAGGTAGCGACTCACGATCAACCCAAACTCGTCAACATACCACCTAGAAGCTCATCTACTGATGTCGGAAAGCGAGTGCTTAGTCCGTCACCATTGTCTAACCCGGTTACCATGGCTTCCGGGTCACCGTCCAACAATGGGGCTAGCACCGATGTTTCATCACCCACGAAGCCGCCGACGTCGTCGCACGGGCCAAAGCCTGATAGCCCAGCAGCTAAACAACTCGCTGCAATCAATGAAAAGGGAGCAAGGTCAAAAAGCAAAACATCGAGATTACGCAGAGCCTTCTCTTTCGGTAGCGCTGCTGAGCTCAGAAAGGTCACAGGACAGGACATTACCGTCGAATCAATGACTGGCAAACATGACGAACCATCACGGCTGCATAAAAGTCCCCGCCCTGAAGATATGTATGAAGAGGAACAGGCACGGATCGCCCAGAAACAGGAGGAAGGCGGAATTGGCAGTAGCATCTATTCCGGCACAAAGTTGTTTTCAGGCTCTACTGATAACTTATCTATATCGTCCACTGCGTCGTCTGCTTCGATCATGCTCCGCAAAATGGGACGCGGCGTAAAGAAGGGTGGACGATCGCTTGTTGGTCTTTTTAGGCCTAAGTCTATGATTGGGTCACCTACAGAAGAACTAACAGCACTGGAAGCATCCCAGGCTACTGTCTCGATGGTCACTGTTGAAGCAGAGCGGGACCGGGTCAATGTAACCACCAATGCTGAGCGTACTCAAACAACCGGAACTGGTTTCCCTCATTTAGAACGCAACTCCATTGACGCAACCAAGAACGTAGAGAGCCTCAATGCCGATCATCCAGACACCTCTAGCGAAAACTCGGCTGCCAGGAAGAGCATTATCGGGGGTGAAAGGGAGCGAGCCGAAGTCCTAGCCACTATCCGCAAGGGCATCTTGAAGAGTGAGTACATTTTCGTTCGCTTCCTCTAGAGGAATAATTCACTGACAACCAACAATAGCTCGTAGCAACTCCCCAACGCCTCCTGCTCGAGGGGCCGAGAGCAAAGGACCAGCCTTTGATCTTCCTATGATTCCTAACGTATCCGACTCGCCCAACTCGAGCGCACCAAGCACGCCTAATGACGAGGTTCAGGGTCATAAGCGTAATGAATCTGTTGCAATTGGAGGCGAGGATTATTTCATGTCAGCAATGCGTTTACGTCAAGATACCAAGAGTGCGCCTGCAACTCCTCAGGGGGCCCATAAGCGCAACGCTACATTCAGCCCTAGAATCGTTTTCTATGATACATGGCCTAGTGGAGAGTATGACCGCCGCGGCGAAATCGCGACATGTAACCGCTTGACACCGATGCTTGCACAGCAGATCAAGGAAGAATTAAATAGCTTCAAGATGGTGGGTTAATCTCATTCGCGAGCTATATGGGACATGATTGTGCTAATCAAACTGGACAGGAAATGGAGGTTCACGAGACATCCAAGATATACACACACTTTTTCTGATGACGACAAAGCACTTCACAGGGCATTTCAGCGAGACTTTCATTTTCCAATTCATGGCCATAGACTTCCGTTAATTTTCCGGCTTTCGTCCAATCCGACGGCGTTGCACATGGCCAGCATAGTAAGGTGTTGGGCGTTTTCGAATTTGTTCTTACGTTAGCTATCTTATGTCCACGGCCGGTCTGTTAGGCTCGGCCTTTCTTTTTTAATCTTTTACCATGGCGAGACGAGTCGAAATTACTCGACCTCAATACCAACTAAGGAGTTCTACAACTTTTTCCCGCTCTATTATTCCCGCTTACCAACGACCGCGGTCGTATAACCGACCACACTGCAGGTCACATGGATGCAATCCCCTTTCCAGCTCAAATGCCTATTCTTTGTATGTTTTGCCGCAGACCAACGATGCCGGGATACTAGATGCGGAACAGAGTTGGCAACAACCTGGGCAAGATGAAGCGCTGTCGGCCTGAGTAAAATATAAAAAAAAGGGACTAAGCTTACGTATACGACAAGCAAAGTCTCGGGCGCGACAGGCAGCTTTCGGGTAAAATCAGGAGATAATTCGTCTGTCTATCTAATTCGGCGGGGACCTCGGAAGGCCGAGATTTTGGAAGTGAGCATAGGGCTATGTTCGACAGTACAGCTGTCAAGTAAGGAGGGCGGGCGAGGCAGATGGTGGGGTCAGCCTAAGGGCCCCGGCGCATAGCAAGCACGGCTTGTGTATTTACACAAGGAGACTTAACAGTTTACTGATGTGGAAATTTGTACTTTTAGCGAGGACTCTAGCAACAAAGAAGCGGGTGAAAGCAATGAATAATAATACACAGCGGAAAACACAGGTTGCCATGTGATGCAATACCTATGTACCTGTCTATCCTGGATATCTATCTATCCTGACGGTAGATCAATGTAGGTATGTAGGTA
Organism: Nemania diffusa; assembly: GCA_038501195.1. NCBI lineage: Eukaryota > Fungi > Ascomycota > Sordariomycetes > Xylariales > Xylariaceae > Nemania > Nemania diffusa. The sequence goes on from JBBPUQ010000003.1 coordinate 4,498,931, forward strand.
TGTATGTACGTTGATGTCGGCACACTTTTGCATTTCTCGTTGATTTATTCTGTGGGCCCTATCGCTGCTGCAGCAGCATGTGCATCACACTCATGCTCTTGTCAGAACTCTCATCCTCATGGCGCCCTCATGCATCTGCGTGCGCGGCCAGGAGACTTTTGGTGTAGGTATGCATGCTGGAATACGAGATGCGCTAGGATTCTCGCGCCCCCGGCGCGCGGCACCACAACTACTAAAGTAGTCATGTTTTGTTTTAGGGGACTGAGGCGCAGCATCTCTCCAACTCCCCACCACGCTAACTAAATCCCAAAGACAGACCCTAAGCCAATTAAATCTTGGTATGCGTGGAGGGGCGTAATGGAGGCGAACATCTATCGACAGTGTACATCATGCTAATCTACAGTACATACAGCTTATCGGCAGTACATGCTAATGTACTGTAGATACACGATTATGCGTAGGCAGGTTCTAGATATGTTTTACCACTGGCACAGCGCCAGGCAGATTGGGGTTTAGCGTGTCCGCCGCTTTTGGTCAGTTTCGGCTTGACCCGTCATTAGGCCGTTGACTAAACACCTCATGGATAACTTACTCGATGTATAATTTACGCATATGCATTAGGCAGATATAACGGTTAGGAAAACGGTTACGACTTGAACAATTAGCCCCGTACAACTTATCTTATTTGCTACCTTATGTAGTCCTTTCGACTATGTACTTCCTCTGTCTATAATTCTACCACTCGTTGCTATATCAATAAGCCCACTTACTTCGGTTACTTATCACCTACCTTTGGAGCAGTTACTTTCTAATACGAGAACGCAATGGCAAGCTCTCCCGCCTGAGATCAAACACATGATCTTCAATATCGCGCCTACGAATATGTAAGCGCCCTCAAAAAGGGCACTTAGGCTACCCTCTCCAAATAATGGTAGATCTTCTCCGAGAAAACCATCTCTCACAGGCTCATTCTACGTCAATCAAACATCAAAAACCCTTGGCCAGCTCTTCTAATGCCAGCAGCGAGAGCTGCAGCAGCATTTATGCCACGTATTGAGTGCACCTTCGGATGAACATGATATGAGGGTGAGGTTTGAGACCCAGTCTCGAGCTTTCAAGGGCTCAAGTGGTCAAAAGGAAAGTTTATACGTGGCAATATGTTTGCGCCTTCGGTTAAGAGACCTTATTCGACATCATCGGAGGCTTATCCGGGCTTGAAAGCATAAGTTTGGAGGTTCAACCCGGTAGGCACCTTGCTAAGCAACCGCTCTTTTTTTTCTTCTTGTGTGTGTAATGCATTGTTGCCCCTATTGACATGTCTAATACTATAGTGATTATGGAGGGACGTAGACTTGGCAGTGGGGTTGGACACTGTTTATCATACAATCACAACCAGGGCCCTTGAGACCAAAAACACAACAGAAGAGATTTAGATCCATTATCAAGCGCCGTGCTTGCTTATGGTGGCTGCTTACAAGAGCACTTATCTATGGCATACGTCATTGAAACGAGAGTCTTCTTCCAGGACTTATGACTAGGTACTTTGTCTGTTCCTATGGTGTCTCTAGTTGACAGATGGACAGCAGCAGCCAGATTAATGGAAGGCAAGCTGTACTGGCCCTAGTCAGACCTATGCATAGCAGCCGACATAGGTAAGTGGCCAGGTCTCAAGTCCCTAGAACTCACATCCGTGCTATTGCATCCCTTTAAGAGTTGCTAGACGTTGGAGTAAAGTTTACATCAAGCAAGAAGACAGCGATGTTAAAGTAAATAAGCAGAATCCGGATCTTAAAGAGTTAAGCGCTAAGCTTTGCAGCTCTGTTGTTAATCATTTACAGCTGCGCCACGTAGTTTTGCAACTAGTCACGAGGTGCTAGCTTATGTGGGAGGTAGTGATGAATGTTATTACAATTGTGTTGCTAATCGAGCATTATACTATTTATGCATACTTAGAATTTGTTTAACCTATGAGTTCTTAATTTTATTTCCCGAATACAATATCGATAAATGCGAAACAAAAAGGACGGCAGACAAATATTCGACGACTCAGTAAGATGGAGTAAGAAGCTTCAAAATTGCAGTATAGCCCGTTGGTGCGATTATAAGATAACGAGTCAAGGCCATCAATAGATAGAGTCGCTTACATATATAAACTATTTTGAATCTCATTTTAACGCCTATTCTTGTAGGCAGCACTCTATTTTCCAGAAAGTCAAAGTAAATAAGAACTCATCATGGTTTTGCGTTTATGTTCAACTTCAGCTACTTTGTTTGTAAAGCAACTTCCTATAAACTCGGTCTAGGTTGCAGTAACAAATACTCAAGTCCGTATTAGAATAAACTGTTACTTTAGATTTACAAGTATTTTGGGGTATTTACCGGGATACTGCTGCTATGCGGTACCTATTTGTACATACTATCAAATTTGTCCGTTTTAACTAGCCTCGGGCTAAAAAAAAGCGGCATGGCTCAGGTGAAAATCCCATCCCGATTCAGCATGGTAAATGCTAGATTCGGTCATACCTTGGACTTTACCATAAAATTCCTAAATGCATAAGTCTACTAGTATTAATTTAACCGGTTATAATCAAAGAACAACCGACTTTCTGGGAAGTCGGTTCTACATGTGTGGGTAGGGTAGGTGAACAAAGCTCACCTAGGTATTTGTTTATATTTGTTGGCATATGGTGTGGTTATACCAGTATTATCCGACAGTTGAACATCCGATGCGCATTCGGTTTGTTCACCATATTTAATATTTAATATAACAATGTGATATGATCTTGCGCCTATCTGACCATGCGCCTTTTTGAAACATAAAGTATCAACTACATTTTGGATTCTCTACTGACAGTATTTCAAGACTACGCTAACTACAAGAAGAGAAAAAGCAATAATAAGAGGCCAAAAGTCTGCTAAGCGAGTAGCGCCGAGGCGAAGCAGCCGAAGAACTTGTTGAAGAAGCACAACCTAAAGTGCTCCAGCAGTACATAACCTACAGCACGTCACTTGCGAGGCCTTTCTGTTCGGGTGGTAATCGACCTTTGTTATTACGGAGACTGACGACCTTGGTTTATCTTATGTAGCAGTTGAGTATTAAGCCGCCAGGCGCTCGTTTAGACAAGCGTGAGCGAGGTTCTATCTGGGAAGCTTCATATTTGTTTCGAGTGCTTCACCATGCAACCGGCGTTCCATATATCAACCTGGTACGGCCATGGTGCTTCTAGGATGACGTTCCCTAAATGTTCTTTATGCCTTTAAACGAACTAGCCCCAAAACTCAGCTTGATCTCTCAGCGCTTGTCCAATGCGTACGGGGTAGTAACGTGATGCAATCTAGCCAGGGACGAGTTTTTTTTCTCTATCTCCTGGTGTAATAGGATTTATGTGAAACTGGAGTGGGAGAAAGTAAGAAAGAGGCTTTCCATGTGCGCCTAGGCCGAGACTATGGCCGAAGAAGTGATGAATTCCATACCCACTACTTCTCGCATCCCGCTTCCAAGCGATGTAGTTATAGAATATCATTAAGTCGTCAGTTAGATATCTAGCACATATTTGATGAAGTTTGGCGATTATGCCAAGACAAATTTGGGGGTTTGCCATGTGTGGATCCTCTAGTTCTAATACCTACCCCTGTACAGACCCTGTAGGGTGTGTATGTAAACGCGTGGGGAAGGAAGACACTAGACTACTATAGGTAACCGAATTATTAGTGGTATGAATATAGGTGGGTGTATGCAAAGATCGTCAGTAGCTACTATCTAGCGCCTATCTATCTAGTAGGCAGAGGGCAAAAAAAAAAAGGAAAAAAGGCATTTAGAATGTATCTATCTACACCTACATAGGTAGGTATTATACTACCTATGTAATAAATTTGAAAGAGCCTTCAGTTCCTTTTGCGACGTGAGAGAAGAGAACACACAGGATCGCAATACATAGTGGCGTTCTGTCGCGTTTATTCGACGGCGGCCGGCCGCACTCGGAGCTGTTTTCTGCTCCGCCGCTTCCTCAACACCATGGCTTCCACACCGACGGCAGTCTCGACACCGACGCCGACAGCGACAACGACAGTGACACCGACATCGACCAAGGCCAAATTACATGGCCGCGCTTTTTACGAGAGCCTGGGGAGCCCCAGGTTCGTCGTTGCTCCCATGGTCGACCAGTCCGAGTTTGTACGTTGTTCTCTAGATCGATACATGCCCACATGATTGCATCTATCTAACAAGAGAGCCAATTCACCAATAGGCATGGCGGAGGTTGACCCGCTCATTTATGACGCCACAAGAGAACGAAAAGCTCCTCGCCTACACGCCCATGTTCCATGCGCGCCTGTTCAAGGAGTCGCCCAGCTATAAAGACAACCACTTCCAAGCAACGAAGCAGCCCGTCGAAGCCCCAGACGCCGTCGACCCGACCAATCTATACCTCGATGGGAACCCCAGCCTCGACCGCCCCTTGTTCGTGCAGTTCTGCGCCAACGACCCCGAGCACCTGCTCTACGCCGCGCAGAAGGTCGCGCCGTACTGCGACGCCGTCGACCTCAACCTGGGCTGTCCCCAGGGCATCGCGCGCAAGGGCCACTACGGCGCGTTCCTGCAGGAGAACCAGCAGCTCATCTACGACATGATCAACACACTCCACAAGAACCTGTCCGTCCCCGTGACCGCCAAGATCCGCATCCTCGACACCAAGGAAGCGACGCTAGCCTACGCGAAGAACGTCCTAGCTGCCGGCGCGAGCATCCTCACCGTCCACGGCCGGCGGCGCGAGCAGAAGGGCCACCTGACGGGCGTCGCCGACTGGGAGTACATCCGCTACCTGCGCGAGAACCTGCCCGCGGAGACCGTGCTCTTCGCCAACGGCAACATCCTCCAGCACGGCGACATCGAGAAGTGCCTCGCGGCCACGGGCGCCGACGCCGTCATGAGCGCCGAGGGCAACCTCAGCGACCCCTCCATCTTCGCCGCGCCGCCGCCCCCCGGCCGGGAAGGGCGCGAGTACTGGCGGGGCGTGGACGGCCTGGGCGGCTACCGAGTCGACGCCGTCTTCAGGCGCTACATGGATATCCTGCACGAGTACGTGCTCGAGCAGGCACCGCCGGCGCGGCGGCCGCTGTTCGTCGTGGGGGACGACGAGGCGTGGCTCCACGACACGGCCGCCGCCGAGGACGGCGACCACGAAGAGGGCCCGGCGCGCAAGAAGCAGAAGCAGGATGGCGCTGTAAAGCGCCCGCCCTCCCCCAACATCTCCGCCATCCGAGCCCACCTCTTCCACATGCTGCGCCATTTCGTGTCCCGACACACCGACGTGCGCGACATTCTAGCCAAGACAAACCCCAAGGACATCTCCGGCATCGAAAAGGTGCTAGATATGGCAGAGACACGCGTCGCCCAGGGCTTAATAGACTACGCAAGAACAGGCGGCAAGAGCCTGGAAAACGAGCCGCCTCTCAAGCCCAAGGGGCACCACCCCGAGCCGCCCAAGGCGGAGAGCAGAGGGGACGACGCCGATGCCGGGGATGACCCGGAGAGCTCGGTGGCGACAGTCAAGGCCTGCAAGCGGCCGTGGTGGATCGTGCAGCCCATCGTCAGGCCGCTGCCGAAGGAGGCGCTGGCGAAGGGCAGCGTACGGCTGTCGAAGAAGGACAGGAAGAAGCAGGAGCAGGAGCAGGAGCAAGCCGCCGCTGCTGCTACTACCGATGCCTCGACCACAGTAGCCCCTGGCGTGGAAATCGCGAATGGCGGCGGCAGCGGGCTGGCCCAGACGCTGGAAGAGGGCGCTGTCTTAAAGGAGCCGACGATACATCCTGCCGCGCCTGAGCTGACGAGCGAGGAGCTCGTCAGCGGATAGATAAATGAATGTATAGATCTGGATACTGCATGTCTAGAGCTAGAGCCGTAGATAATAAAAAGGTTAAATTTAGACATATATTTATATTCGATACCTGCGTCTATCTAAGCGCTGTCGCAGAGGAGCTCAAGTGGTAATGATTTATAGTTTAAGAAGTGACGAAGGGGGCTCGTGTCACTAATGGAAAGAAATGTCTTTATCATGCTGATATTGTCTTAGCGCCGCCCTACGCTGGGTATTTGAGAGCCGTATACTAGATATAGATTATATGAGCTGTTGTATTCCATGTTATCCTAGAATCTTAGCAAGTTTAGTGATGTATTTGCCACGGGGCTACATTCTGAAAGTTCCTAACCCCCGGCCAGACTACAGGACTCTGCTACCCGCGGTGTTACTCATACATACGTCCTGGGAGCATATAAAAGCGAGATAAACATGTAAAGAAACATGCAAAGAAACACACAGTCTAATGCATTGAGGGGCTAGTTCGGATATCTGGTCACCGCCGTGAAGGGCGACTCTATTCACCTGCTCTTGTGCTGCGATCATGGCGCCGGGCAAATGTCGAATATCGAATACTAGCTGATTGGGTCCTGCCAGTAATATCTTTGTTCACCATGTCCGTAGACTACGCTCTTCCACAAAGTACAACACTTAGGCTTAGGAGTACCTTAAGCCACTTGGTAAAAATGGAGATTTATTACGACGTGCGGTTCTGAAACCTGGTATGCACTGAATGGGGAATACCTTGCCTAAATCTGAATAAAGAAATCCTGTATAGAAGTGGTATATCCACGCGGGATGATCGCGTACTAACCCAAGACCCCGGCGATGCCAACTAGAGCCGAGACCCATCCGATCGGCCTCTCCAACATAGTGATATGCATATACATGCATACATATGTGTCCGCTATGTGTTTTAGCCGCCTATACTTGGTATAATATCCTTCGCGAAGAAACCGCCATTCCCAGCGAAATCCACCAACCACGTCTCCCTACTACTTATGAACTCCGCATCGAGCCCCATTCGTCTTACTATTTCCGCCCCGGGTGGTGCTTACTGGACCTTCCTCCTCTCGAGCTCCTGCTCGATCCTCTCCCGGAGCTTCTCCTCGCCCTCCTCGGTAACCGCGTCGCGGTCCCAGTTGAGGGCCACGGCGGCAGCAGCAGGCCCGCCGATGACGAACCAGAAGGCCATCTTGCGCAGCATGGCGGGCAGGCTGGGGTTCTTGACGGCGCGCTGGTGGAGGTACATGGACCAGAGCAGGACGGGGACGGTGCCGACGTAGAAGTCGTAGTGCAGGAAGTGCTGGGCCAGCACGGCGAGGTCGCCGGCGCCGTACGTGTCCGGGTCGACCGAGGGTCCCGCGTACCAGGGGTGGGGCACGAAGGCCTCGGCGAAGGACAGGCTGCGGAACACGGGGGCGTAGTAGGGGAACGCGCGGGCGAGGAACTCGCGCCCCGGGGCGGGCATGAGGGTCAGGGCGACGATGGGCAGGTGCGTGGTGCCGCAGAGCGCGAGGGCGAACTCGTAGACGCCGCGCACGGCCACCATGTACCCGCGGCCGTGCGTCGTCGGCCGGTTCTCCTCGTCCACGGGGCTCAGGCTGCCGAGCGCGTAGTAGCAGCCGTAGTGCAGGAAGCCGAGCGCGAGCACCGTCGTCGCCGGGAACGGCTGCCAGGCCGCGATCCACTTGTAGTGCGTGGCGGCCGTCTGGTCGAAGAGGCGCGGCATGCTCATGAAGATGGCGGGCACGATGAAGGTGAGCGTGACGGCCATGGGCAGCAGGGCGAGGTCCCAGAGGTAGACGAAGAGGGCGCGGCGGGCGCCGTCGCCGTCGCCGTTCTTGAGCTTGGCCACGGGCGACGTGAGGAGGTGCAGGGCGAGGTACAGCGGCACGGTGAAGGTCAGGGTCAGGTTCTGGAAGAGCAGGCCGACGGTGCCGATCCAGGAGACGAGCCGGCCACGGTTACCGGCGCGCTTGGCTTCGAGCACGAGGATGGTCCAGATAGCGGCGAACTGGGCCATGCCCCAGACGTAGAACACGGCGATGTCCCAGGACTGATTGCCGTCGAGCAGCGCCGAGAAGAAGCTGATCATGGCGCTCAGCTGCCCGTCGACGGCCGCCACGCCCGTGTACGACGACAGGAACGGCGACGGCGCCCCCTTGAGCGACGCCACATGTCCCGAGCTCACGGCCCGCAGCACCTTGCCTAGCCCGTTGTCCAGCATCGTCAGGATGGTGGCCTTGAAGCCGAACAGCGAGGCGCCGACGAAGAGCGGCACCAGGACATATTTCAGGTCGAACGCCTGGAGTTTTGGGGAAACATTTTGCACATGGTCAGTTACTATTCTTGCTTTTTGGCTTTGCCAGGGGGTGATAAGGCTGGATGACAGGGAGCTAATGAGTATTTGGCAACTCAACTCACCATGATGACCGAAGTTTTCCTTATCTCATGAACTGATCTCGCACTCTAGACTTATTCAGATGCCCACCAAAAGCATGAAAATTCAAGTCCTTCTAAAGAGCAGCACTTTATTAAAAAGATACTAAAAAGACGCTGAGAATGAGAAGGTGGTAAAGACCGAGCCTGGTCGAAGAAGAAGAATGAATAAATGCTTAGGTACTATCTAAATAGAGAGAGAGCGAGAGAGAGTGGGCCGCGCGCGGGCAGGCACGGAGCTCTGAGTGGGGTTTTCAGCTGCCTTCGGCCTCGACTGCCATTGGCCAACGAGTGGTGTAAGTGATTATGTACCAATGATAAGGTTGTCTCACGTCTCACGGCCGCCAGCGTCGCAGAGAGGCTTGCATCCCGACCAGACTTTCGATGGCTTCTTGTACCTCCTTGTGTCTGCCGTGTCTAGAATATGCAAACTTGTACGCACTATTCTAAACTCAATTCGTCTGGTTTGCTTTTGTTGTCCTACTGCCTACGTGTTTCATTCGGCTTGGAACCACAGCACCCGTTTTTGACGATCTAACCCAGGTTGGTAGGTATTTATCTAACTGCGGACATGTACGGTCAGTCTATAGATTATCTAGTCGAGATGTTAACCTAAGATGGGTGTCCTCCCTATCACCCCAAGTGACTGCAGTAAAGCTCTATAAAGTTATATGGATAGGCATTCAGTCTAAGCAAGAACCTATCCTACCCAACCTATCCCCCAAAGGCTTCTCACAGCGCCTTCTCGCCGCGTCGCAGGGCCAGCAAACGCTCTACTTCCCTGGCCGGGTAAGAATTCCAGGTCGCGAAGGTGTTGTCGGCCGCCTTTTTCTCAATCGTTGCATTAGGCACGAATCTCCTCAAGTCCTCGAGCACCTCCGCACGACGTTCTTGGCTGACTCGAGAGGTGATGCAAATCGTCACCGTGTGGTCGTAGCGGGCTTTGTTGTAGATGTCCAACAGCTCAGGCACCTGCTCCGGCGTCGTGTCACCCGTGAACACGGCCCCGAGTGCTGCCGCATCCTCGAGCGCCTGCGCGCCGCCTTGTCCTTGATCTAGACAGTTACCGTGGGATCAGTACAGCGCGAGCAGGAAGAAACGAATCATGGTCAGTCGAAAGGCGGCTTACGTGGAAGCATCGGGTGTGCCGCATCGCCCATCAGGGCAAGCTTCCCCTTGACATACGTCGGGGGAGGGTCGCGGGTGACCAGGCTCCAGAGCTTGAGATCCTCTGCCATCTTGCAGAACTCTTGAACTCCCTCGTCGAATCCGTCGAGGCACTTGGCGAGATCTTCGACGCTTCCCGGATCGAGCCAGGACGACTCACGTCCCTGCCAATCATCGGCTTCAGTAGCATAGTGGATGAGTCCACAGTTGAAGAGAGTGCCGGACCGGCAGGGGTACACGATCAGACGCTTATGCGTTGATCCAATGCCGCTGGTTTGGTTCATACCGATCGTGTCTAGTAAGTTCCTCACTAACGGGTTCGCGCGCGCCTTCTCAATGGGGACCAGAAAGCGGAAGACTTTCTGGCCCATATTGATTTTATCTCTGCCGTTGCTAATTACGGCTTGAACTGTTCGGGACTGCAGATGAGATTCAGTAACAAGTACGGCCACTAACAGGAAGTGCGCCTTGAACTTACGTGTACACCATCTGCTCCGATAACCAAGTCTCCCCTGACAATGCGTCCATCTTGGAAACAGACCTCACCTGTCTCTGCATTCTACACCGGCTATGTGTTAAAGTAGACCTTGTAATAGGAAGTGTCTTTGGGCCACTCACTACCGAGTCGACCTTGGAGTTTACATGAATCTTCACGGGCCGGCCTTGGAACCCTTTTTCAGCGAGCAATCTCAACCCATTATGAAGATCGACGCGGTGAGCCATCAGCCACGGGTCCGTGATGCCCAGCTTGCCTTGGCCCTCTTGTTCGCCCTAACCAGGCAGTATACGTATTAGTACCTTGATGACCAACGTAGCCGGGAGAAAGGAGAAGTGAATGGTTGTCAGTGCTCACTCACCACGGCCCAGAGGAACTTCAAGTCTGCCGAGTAAATCCTGATGGCCTCACACTCGACTGGAAAGAGCGTCTTGAAGTCGCAGTCCCAGCTTTTTAACACACGAGTTGCGTTCGGTGCCAAGTGGATGGCCGCACCCACCTCATTTAGGAACGACGAGCTTTCATAGACCTGAAATTTATCAGTGCAACGTCCTATGCCGAATGGATCCGTCTTAAGATCCAGTGAGGAATGGAGAAGAAGCTAGTAATTACCTCGACATCGTGCCCAGCCCGGTTCACTATAGCACTCACAGTCAGTTGCGGCCTTTCAAAGCGGATATGTAAGTGTTTCGAAACTATAAGAAGTTTCTGATGTAATATGACCCAAAAAATTACTCACAAGCAATGCTTGCACCTAGGCCACCAATACCAGCGCCGACGACGATGACCTTCATTTCTTCACTATTTGTTTGAGTAGTCTGCGATGTCGCTTGTTATCCTGTGTGACGTTCTCCATGAAGATATTCGCCTTTCTATTTATTCATCCTTTGACTCATCACTCGCTCGGTTCCTCGCCCTCGTATAACAACACTTGACGCGGTATCACGGCGTTTCGTGCCAACGCTCTGCCGACTTGCTTCACGAACAAGGTCGCCTGGACGTCATGTCCAGGGGTAGAAAAGGCGGAGAGGGTCGCGCACTCTTCCTTTCGCGCAAGCGAGCAAGTGCCTAGATAGGAAATAGGTATGAAGGGGGCTTCAACCCCCAACATCTTACAACCATGTCAGAGCAAGCTGGTCGCCTCTCGACAAGTCAAGTACGCAGTAAGCACACGCAGTTGTAGGCACACCACTTTCAGGCGTCTATCTCCCCTCAGTCTCGGTTCAGCCAATTGGTCTAGACGGCGCCCACATCCCGCCTATGCAAGGACTAGCATCGTCTACATACCTACACACCACGATGCCTATTGCTACCTTGCCACGCACAACCATTAGCTACTGCATATGGATATGAGTAGCTCATTGCGGCAAATGACAAGTCTTGCCGTATAAGTAGTCATCACGCACCTCCACTCTCCCAAACCCCACCGATCACACACAGTGTGGCAATTTCGAGAACTACCTACTTACATTAGTACTATGTAAGTGCCTCCTCTTCGCTGTTGGCGGCGGCATATCGGGAGTTAAAGTTCCCGATATGCCGGGGTGTACCGGATACAGGATACTACGTTCAGAGTCGGAGTACCAAGAAACCACACACGCCCCATAATACACCTAAACACTACAACTTCAAAGGCCTACCAAGCACCCAAATAAAATCGGAAAAATAACATAAAAGATTGTATAAATAGACAAGAAGGAGGCAGTTATACAGATATCAGTTATATTATATAAATACAAAGCATAAAGTAGTAAGGTACGTTGTACTATAAAGCAAAACTGTAATACAAGAGGTATAAACCACTATAACAATAACCCGAGAGTACGTAGCTATTAACTTCGGTTTACATTGAGTTATATATATCAATACAATCGCCATTCTTTCTACTATCTAACTGCTTACGTAGATTAATTTTAGAATTTTATTTGGTTGCTTAGTAGGCCTTTGAAGCAGTGGTATCTAGGTGTATCATAGGGTGTGTGTGGTTTCTTGGTACTCCGACTCTGTACGTTTTTAATAACCCATGTTCTTCATCCACAGCCCCTGCCGGATCGGGACGCCGGCGGGCTGCCGAACCACCCGGCGCGGCGTCAAGGATAGCGCTAGCAATATTTTATTTATAAGTACGGGTGTATACTGAAATACATACATACCTATTACTCGATATGGAATATGAGTCACAGATTAGATCGGAAATGCTCATCATTGGTAAGAAGATATGGCGCATGATATCCTCAGACGAGAGCCTGGAGGTATTACAGTTTAATATGACTGCGATTCAAGATCGGGGCTTCATCTGTTAGATAGAACCACCACGATAATCGAGAATGGTGATTCTAAGTAGTTGCGCGACAGAATATAGTATATCTATAGGAAGTTATGTATGTGTACAATACTGAATTAGCATCAAAACTCTGGAAATTAAAAGGAACTGGTATTACTCTGTATATACTTGTCTCTTCCTAAGTACGTGTCCCTACATTCATCTAATCGGCGTCGTTGAGCGGGAGCTGAGATGAAGACTACACCTTACAAACAACTCCAGCTCGCTCTTCCATTGCAATTCATTTCACTATTTTATTATTTTCACACTGAACGCCTACCCTTCAATGCATCTTACTATTCCATAGCTCTCATCCCTCCATCCTGCTCCCCAGAACTCGCCAGCTCTCCCCGCCTCGCAAGATACGCCGCGCCAGAATCCGCCCAGATCTCATACCGCCTCACCTTCGCCCGCGCGTCGAAGTAGAGGACATAAACAAACGTCTCGTCCCAGCTCTGGCCCGTCTCCCTCCACGTGAACCTAGCCATCCCCCGGACCGCGACCTTGCCCCCTTCATATCCATCTCCCACCCTCTCTCCCTCCTCGCCATCCTCCCCCTCCGCCGCACCACCAGCAACAAACTCCACAAACCGCATATCCTCGTAACTCAGACACGCCCCCACGATCTCAAAGTACCGCCTCGCGCCCCGCAGTCCGCGGAAGTCCCGCCCGAGGAACGGCGCGAGCTGCGGGAGCCCGTGCTCGCGGACCAGGACCCCGCTCTCGCTCCCGTCATCCGTGGCAGATGCTGCTGCCGCGAGAGGAGAGGCAGGAGAAGTAGAAGAAGAAGATGGCAACGAGGAGGAGAAATGCGACAAGATCTCCTCGACCGGCCGTTTCCGCGCAAAGCTGTCGCAAAAGGCCCTCGCGGCCGCCAGGAGCTGCGCGCGCGCAAGAGGCGGCATCTCGTCGATGAAGACTTGAGGCTTGGCCACCCTTAAAGTCACGGGTTTAGCTCACGGATCCCGATCCGTACACGGAGAGAAGAAGGGAAACGACTCCTAGAGCACGCGGCTTATATACCGGGGGTTGCGGCGTGTGCCACGTCCAAGGTGAGTGAGGAAGGTGGCGGCGTTAGTGAAATGATAACAATGCGTAAATGCGCTTCATAGACTGTTTGTTTAAATTGAGGACATGTGAATAAGGTAAGATCGTCTGGGCACACACGGTCTTCTCTTGGATGTAACCTCAAAAGGCCTAAGAGAGATACTTAGGATATTACAAAAGGACCTTTGACGTAGATCGACGTCATAGTTAATAACCATATCAGCCTTACCCGTCTTAAGAATATTGGTCGAGCCCGTAAGACGTACTCATAATAAAATAAGGCGGAATAAATAGTATGACGAAAAAATTAATTCATCATATTCGCATTCACATTATATGGGTTTAAGCCTTTCAGGTATCGATAGTGTACAAACAATCTGTCCTTGATACTAAATCGCAATGCTCCTCAACGCTTGGTCTCGAGACCTCTCCGTCGTTCCTAGTTGAATACAACAAAAGCAAAGAATAAAGTCCCCGGTGCCCAATACCTGCATGGTTTTTAAAATATACACTAGATGGTCCATGTCTTATCATGAGTTTAATCACGGTCGTTGTACTTTGTCCTCTTCCGGGGTGGGCTAACAGAGTACGACGAATCTCGTTTTGGTCGAGTGCGCCGGGGCGTCGGACTACGATCCTTGCGAATAGGAGTACGGCTACGACTCCTTGACGGTGTGAATGACCGGGAGCGAGACCGCGAGTAACTCCGCCCTCGGCTTACGGATCGGGGTTTAGCGGCGGTCCGAGGAGGGGGTGGACTGCGCGATCTATATCTGGGGGAGCTAGAATTTCGTCTAGCTCGGGGTAATGGACTGCGAGATTTGTACCTCGAATGACTAGAGTCACGGCGAGCCCGTCTAGGTGGGCTTGCGGAACGCAAGTCCCGCCGGGGAGGTGGACTTCTTGACGAGCTATATGACCGAGACCGCGAACGGGAGCGAGAAACGCTTTGGCTCGGTGGCTGGGGCCTGGCGCGCCGGGGTGGGCTTCGTGAGTATGAAGCTTGTCGGCGCCGTGGAGGGCTACGCGATGAGCTATAGGAACGAGACCGTGAACGAGACATGCTTGGACTATACGACCTCGGCCGTCCGTTCTTTGGCGGTGTTCGTGAATACGAGCGACCTCGATCGAGCGCCTTTCGTGGTGGCGTTCTTGATCGAGAGCGTGATGAGTATGATGACCCAGTATATGAAGAGTAACTAGACACAGAGTCTGTATCTGAGTCTTTCGCAACCGGTGCAGGGAGTGCTGGTTTCGGCATGTTTGCTAGGTATTCTCGCATCTCTTCGGTGAGTGCCCCCATTCCGATACTGGTGAAATAGTTGATCGAAAACCGAATATTGCGAGCGTTGTCACGAGGAAAGAGGCCTTCGAAGCTCGGTTGCATCGTCTCATCTTTCACACGGGCTTGTAGTTTTGGCATGCCTAGTTCTTCGGATATTTCCTGAAATAAGATTTTAATGAATATTCGGCTGGCCGAGGTCGTCTCGTCTTCGTTCAAGTGGATAACAGATAAAGCGTGCCAGCCGACTGCGTCTGAAGCAAACAAGTGGCCGAAAAATCTTGCAATGTTGCGGAGACCGTTGGTGTCATGGCGGTGAATCGTCTCGTACTTGTTCTGGAAAGCTTGCTCAAACAGATCTGTCCATAGCCTATTGAGCTTTGCAAACCGTTCTCCGATCAAGCCGAAGAATTTCGTATATGTTTTTTCCTGAGCACAGCACTCCACCACCATTGAGGGTAACTCGTGTTCCTGGCCGGCGGGGAGGTTGATTTTCAGTAATTTGTGGACGCTTTCTTCCGGGTCGATAGAACTCATGATCGTGAGGTAGATGACCTTCCTCAAATTGACGAGATCCGTGTTCGACTGATCTTTAATCTCCACAGCCTTTTCTTCCTCGTCTTCTTCCTCTTCCGAGCTTTCATCCTCATCATCCTCATCATCGCTGCCCTCCCCTAGAATTTCAGCTCTGAGTCGCTTATAGCTAGCTTCATTTTCTTCCCAGTCCGGATCAAACTTGAAAATATTCAATCCGTCTTCCACATCTACATTCGCGTCTAATTCGATACGATGGGTGATTTGGTCTTCTTCCTCGATGAGGTCAAGCTCCTCCTTTATGGCTACATCATCCTTGTACCCATCCTTGCGCACTTGAAATAGCACTTCGATCATGTATTGGGTTCTTTTGTCGATGTCGGCTTCGTGTAGGATCGATCTAAACTGGTCGAAAACAGCTCGTGCTATCCCCGGGCTCATTTCTTCCAAATGTTGCCCAACAGCCTTTGTTAGGCCTACGGCAATTTCGACACTGTCGTCCGTGGGTTTTTGTAGGAGTAGGAGAAGTATTTGCGCAACAACCATCTCGTGGACCACTTGCTGGTTGGCAAGATGTGCCAAAAAGGTTGTTGAAGAACCGGCGACTGCTCGGTCGTTCCGCCGAAACGACTTTCTGAACTGGATAACCAACCGTTTTACACTTTGACACTCGAGGTTAGTTATCGCCTTTTTAAGCATCATCTGCGAGTGCTTCTAAAGCATTGGATGTTGCTAGGATATGATCCACGCTAGAAAAAGAGTATTTGTCCTCTTGAAATAATAACAAAATGAGCCGGAATAATACGTACAGAAGTTCGCCCACCTGGGGAAGCTTAGTATTCACAATTGCAGCCATAGCAGCGAGAACCGGTGTGAAAGGCAAGGAAGACGCTTGCGCCTTCATTATACTTCGACAAAATAGCCCTATACAAAAAGGAGTCAGCGATAAGCATTTACGGGTAAGCGGAAGAAGGGATTCAGGGGGGAATAGAGTTAAGAATGGTGATAGAAACAAAGCGGTGTAGCATCTTGGTTCTAAAAAGCTTACCTCTTCCTCGGATAAGATTTAGTTCGAAGAGTTCGGGCACAATATGTTTGATATTGGCTGTGTTGACTTTGTTGATCAACCCATTAATCGACTTCTTGAGCGCGTCCCACGCTAGGCGCTGATACTCCTTTGACGTCTTGTCCGTGATCTGTGCTTGGAGCGCCCTCAATCTAGCGGGTGGTATATACACACCGCCCGATCGCATATTCAGCAATTTCTCGTACTCTGCTTTAGCCGCGGCTTGCTTCTCTTCTTCGGTGGGAAGCTTCGGCGGAGTACGCTGGCGAGATCGATTGCGACCTTGATTGCGCGGCGGTCTGTATTTGTCGCCGCCTCCATCTCGGTGTCTCGGGTGTTCATCACGGCGAGGCGATCGAGGCGAACGGGGTATCGGTACGGCGTTTGGCGATCGCTCGCCGAGATGAGGTGTAGTCTCGACCTCAGCCATGGTGTTTTTCTCAGTACGCGCCGTGCTGTACGTTCATAACACAAAATAATATATTTTCGTCTGTTTCTAGGGTCGAGTGTGCGGGTTCGGAGATGACAGAGATGCGGCGAAACATCTGTGTTGGCAAAGCTGTTGGTTGGGTTGTTGGCGAAATTATTCGCGATCGTGACTAGACTTTGGAGGTAGGCAGCTAGCAGCATGCTTTGAATAGGTATGGATAGAGACGAGGCTGGCAAAAAAATTAGCGGGGATAGCTCTTGCGGCGTGGGTGTGATTGGTTTATTTTGTTGGTAAGATCAGCCCACACCCAAGCTAGTGGTACTTCCCTTTAGGTGCATAGATTTCATGGCTGTCCGTATGCCTCTAAGCAACTTTCTTTCTTGTATGATGTCTTTATTAAAGCTTGAAATATTTTACTTATATGTAATCCTTTATTCAAATATTAGCTGAAGAACATGTCTGTGAAACTAACTTAATATTCTTGTAAATACCTATACACATATACAGTGATCCCGTTCCTGGCTGCATGGTTCCCCTATTGTCATGCACCTGCCTATCCCCTAGCTCTCTCAGCCCCTCCAGAGGATCCACCCCGTCGCGTCTAGTATCGTGTCAATTAAGTAGTGTACAGGCTACATTTCTCATTACAGAATAGCGTCACTCAAACCACTACTGAGTCCCTAATTGCCAACAAGACATCTCCTCCAAAGCGACAAGAACTAAACCACCAAAATTAGCTTCACAAAGAACGAGAGTGATCAGTCAACTATACAAGACCTAATACCACGCTCTTCATCGTCTTGCATTCTACCCGGAACCCAATTGACAATGGTAGGCGGCGCAACCTTCGTCACGACTTGCCCCAGTCCTGCAGAAGCATACATCTATATCTATATGCCTACAGATCTCCTCAGACACCTATAACCCCCCAGCTGCCTATCCCGCTCAACAATTCAACGCCCACAAGCTAACAAACCCCGCCCCTGGATCTAGCTCGGGACTCTCGTCGGCCTCGCCATGCTCGTGGCCGCCACCGTCGTCTTCCTGTACTACTCGATCTGGACGTTGGCCATGGTACGTACAATCTCTCCCCCTCCCCCCTCACACGAGCTTCCCACTAAACCACCTTCGCAGCCCTTCGTGGACCTCGACCACCCTCTGCACAGCTTCTTCCCCCCGCGCGAGTGGGCCATCCGCATACCCGTCATCCTGATCCTGCTGGGCTCCGCCGTCGTCGGCTCCTTCCTGAGCATCGTCATGATCCGGAGCAACAGGAAGAAGGCCGCGAAGGCCAAGGCCGCCGCCTCGAAGAAGAAGGCGTAGACCCGGGGGGACGGGAAAGAGCGAGAGGGAGAGTGAGAGAGAGTTGGGAACTAGGGCGGAAATAGGTGCCCTTACCAGGGAAAGAAACGATCCAAATAAAGAGCTACTCCGGAAACTTATATAACTTATCTTTCGCCATACGATGGAAGGAGTTCTCAGATAGACTACTAGAAAGCTTACTGGGTAGGATGAGAATTTCACCTGAAAATTAATGCACTGCCAAAATGGGTCCTTTAGTAGACCACCTATTCCCAATCGAAAGAATCTTGTTGTAGAATTTGACGTACAGGGTATGAATGAGAAGCTAAAGCAGTTTGTAGAGTATTCCAGGCATATCACACATTCAGAACAAACTTAGGGGTGACTTCAACGGTGTCTAGTGTATTGTTATAACTCCATATGCTAGCGAGACCGTATGTAATGTGTCATGTGTCGGTAATGCCGAAATCGATGCCATTGCTCCAACTCCAGACAATTGACTAACCACCCAGATCAAGCGAGAGTCAAGCCGATGAGGCGATACGCAGTTGATCAAGGCCACAAAACTTCAACCCCGGGACTAAGTGGCGTGTGGAAACAAATGCAGTTGCAAAGAACGAACCAAGTCAGTTGTACCGAAAGAACATAAACTCAGGTTGTCCATCAACGAACTGTATCATACTCGCTGGTCAGCAAAATCGAGCACTTCGCAATCGTCCTCAAAGAAACCGTCTTCATCATTGTCCGCGGATCGATTGCCACCCCGCCGCCGCCTCCGCGTAGTGACAACAATCTGCTCGTCATTCCCACCGACCTGCAAGACCCGTTCCATAGCCGATACAGGCAAGGCTCGGTGATCGTCAATACTATTACTGACATCTTCGTCTATCACGATTGGTAGACCCAGGTCAAGTTTGACGGAGCTGATTGGCTGTCCGAAGGCCCATGCTTCACTCCTAACTGGTGTTTGTTGGGGACGTTTGGCACGCTTCTGTGTATCATCCAGAGTCACCGAGCCCATTTGCTTTATCACGGAGGACATGCCGCCTTCGCCACTTTCTTCTTTGAACACATGTAGGTTAACCCGCCTATCAGTGTGGAATGGCTGGTATGGTGCATTCGATTCTATCTCTGCCTGAGGAATCGCTGCCTCTGGACTATGATCCATATCGACTAAACGCGGCCGAGGATGAAGAACTAAAGTGTTTCCGCCGTCATGATCTGGACTCGCAAGGTCAAGATCCTCGATTGGGTCGATGAGCTGCTTGATTGATGGCGCAATCAGATCATCCGGCAAGTCCCGCAGCGTGAAATCGTTGTATTTGCTCACACGGGCAAGCCGTGGCCGGTCCCGTCGAATGCTTGACCTACGGCTTTTTCTAGGAAACATTCTAACCTGGCCATCGCCTACCGCGAACAAAGTGTGATGCTTCTTGCCGGTGATCCAAGTAGCACATGATGGCCCAGCTGACATATTTCTCAGAGGTAAGCTTACCCTGTTCTCGCCGGTATGGCGCAAATGGTTTATGGCAGTTCCGGCATTGCCTAAAGAGTGACTAATTCCCGCGGCAAGAACCTTTCCCCCATAACTCGCATGGTCCATTATGGTTGACGTGCCCTGGGTGTTGGAGGTGCTCCGCCGATGCGAATTAAGCAACGGTCGGGTGGCCCCGTAAGCAGAGCTGAGTACATTCGAGGCTATGGAAACAGCTGAAGCATTCTCAGTGCCCCCACGGGCTGTTTCTGGCATGGGAACGCGTCTACGTGGCGGCGGCCAGGTATAAGCGCTGGGTGGCATGTCTAACAAGTGCACGGTGCCTCTTTCAGTTACCATGGCAGCTCGTTCGCCGTTTGGTCTAGCCCACGCAACGTCCACAACGCGCGCGATAGTCATACGCGAGAACTGCGCGACTTGTCGGACTCGAGTCGCATGTCCGTTGTTTGGCTGCGAATTCTGCAGCGGAGATGACTTCGTGTACTGAATACGCATGAGATCCCAGACAGTTTGCACGTCTCCTTTATTGCTTGCAGTAAAGAGAGATAGCCCTGTAGGAGAGAAGGACAAGAAGCTACAGCCTAGTGGTGGCTTAAAAGTCGTGATTGGATGTATAGTAGCAGAGCCCACCAGACTTTGCACATCAGCAATCGATATGAGTCCTGGTTCCTTCGTCACAGCTTGGCCAGAGATACCGTAGGTAGGCGGGAATTGCGCAATCTCGGACCGCCCAGGATACCCTGAACCCCATGGTGGCGAGCCTACCGCCGATTGCCTTCCAGGCGGCTGCTGTCCAGTCTTCCAATAGTTGTTCCACAGCTGCATACCCTGCTTCCCAACCCAGCGCGCGCCTTGTATGACTTCTTGTGTCGTCCCCCTCATGAGCCGGTTCATAACGCCATCGGAAAAGGGTTGATCCACTTCTGAACTCTCGTTTGGCAGTACAGGAGAAGTGAGCGTGGATAATCCGGGCGCTTTCCCTTCTACTGGTACCAAGATCGAGGCATTCAAGGCAATCTGAGATGAAGCAGGCGGTGGGCAGTATGCTAACCATTTCCCGCTCATCGCGAGAATAGGCGTTTGCGGCCGTTTTCGTGGAGGTATTGGACTAGATGCGGCTTCGTCTTCTGGTGTTGAATCGACCTTCAGACCTTGTTGCAAACTTGTCCATAGCTTCCCAACACAGCTAAACCGATAACCAGGCTCTTGTTCATACCTCGACTGTCGAAAAACCCAGCATTCGCCAGTTGTACCCGAAGCCACCACTATGTTCCCATCATCGGCGCGGATCTGGAAAGCACCGGTTGGTTGCGGGCTCCTAAATACCGGGCTCGTTACCGAAGCCTTGATAGGTGCTTTTGGTGCTTGTAATAACACATCAATTAGTTGGTTAGTCGCTAAAGAGTATACCTCGACCGAGGTCTGATAAGCCTCAATGATCGGCATACTCTTCCCAACATTAACTTGTCGTTGGTTGGCCTCCGATTGCGGAGTGTGAATACCTTCTAACCGTGGACTTGTAGGGTTGTTGAACACCGTTTCCAACGCAAGGTCGGGGATGTTAAGCGGAACTACAGGCCCGTGGACCACGACAGCAATCAAGGGAAATATGCCGTACGGGTCTGATGTACCATTCCAAGGTAGTATCTTTGCATTGTGAACACCACCTCGTAGCCCCTTCAGAGTGGCGATGGGATCTACCCCTCTCTTGTTCACGCTGTAAATGTCCATACCACCTTCATAGCCTGCGAGAACGACATGATCACTACCAGACGTTTGTGCCGTGTTTTGCCGCGGAAGTATATCAAAGCCAAAATAAAATCCTCTCTCGCCAGCTTTCAAACCGGTCTTATGATGCATGTCGAAGTCAATTTCTGGTGCACCATAGAAGTGAGCTTGAGGCTGGTGGGGTAGAGGCGGCTTAGATCCAGCGCGTGGCGGCGCAAAAGGCGAGTGCATCGAACTTCTTCGCACACCAGGGGGCGAAGATGCTTGAGAGCGAAAATCGCTAGCAGGGTAGTGGTCCATCTGAAAGCTCAGGGGTCGCCGGCCGCCGCCGCTGCCAGTGGGGGGCGAAGCAGAGTAAGGGTTGCTACTAACATGATGCCGCCACTGCTGCTGTTGCTGCTGCTGCTGAGCGCTCCAAGCGTATGACAGACCCCTCGGGTCCTCGTACGACGATGGTTGTGTAGGCGGTGAGTCCCCCATGATGCTGATCAAGTTTGACGGCGAACCGGCAAGCGGCCCCATGGTCCTGGTCCAGTCATTGGTACTGGGAGCCGTGCTTGCAGAAATCGACGTTGCTGATGCGGCATCTAAAAGAGGGGAGACCGACAGATTACCGTTGGTCGGGATCGAGGCGGGCGTCGCAGGCTCGAGTTCTGGGGACTGGAATATAGGAGACTCAACAGGAGACGCGACGTCTTTGCCGGCGATACTACTGCCACAGGAAACCAGTGTTAGACCTCGTCATAAGTAAAGCGTGGCTGAAGACTGTCAAAGGTCAAGCCGGGACAGATAGGGTCCCCGGGATTGCAGACTAGCGACTCCGTAGAATCAGGGGCTAAAAGGGGTTGCGGACTTACGAGAGCTTGGCCCTATGTTTTGTCACCGCCGCAACAACTCCACCACTATCTTTGGCATTCTTGTCCTTCTTCTTTGGCCCTGGAGAGTCACTCCGAGTAAGCTTCTGTTTCCGTTTCTGGCGAGGCTTGCTCGGGGGAAGAGAGGAGTCCGACGTCGCTGACGGATCGTGGGCTGACGAACCGGGCATAGAGAGACGCTGCTGATAATGCTGGGGCAGTTTCCTGCTGGCCAGCAGAAGAGCTCTCTGGCGAGCTCAACTCGTTACTGTCGATCGATCGATCTCGCAGGACGTCGGTCGATGAAGGCAATCGGGAGAATCCAGCCTATGACAGTATCGCGGGGTTGCGGCAAGTCCGTAATAGTGATCAAGTCCGTGGGAGAGTAAATAGGGAGTATATTGCTGAATGAGCGGGATGACGAAGGCGAGCGCGTATATCGAAGGGCCGGGAGGGTCGGCGGGGAAGAACAAAGGACGGCTATGCAGTTCAGGCAGAGAATGATATTATTACAATGTCGCTAGTAGCCCGAGATGGTTCAGCAGGCTTGCACTAGGTATTTCATCTGACAAGAGTAGATAAAGAAAGCGTAGGGTATTTACGTGGGATGTGCTAGATCAAAGAAGGGTCAAAGAGTTTCTAGAGTCGAAGGAAGAAGGAAGAAGGAGAAGAAGGGGGAAAAGAAGAAGAAGAAAGAAGATGCAATATGATAGAGTCAGAGCAGGTGTCGTCAACGCCGGGCCGGTGCGAGGAACGAGGATGAGGTATGGGTAATGGGTATGGGTATGGGTATTGGTATTGGTATGCGTGCATGCTGGATC
Source organism: Nemania diffusa (assembly GCA_038501195.1). NCBI lineage: Eukaryota > Fungi > Ascomycota > Sordariomycetes > Xylariales > Xylariaceae > Nemania > Nemania diffusa. The sequence continues at coordinate 4,521,773 of JBBPUQ010000003.1, forward strand.
GATGGCGGGGCAAGTAAGTACCTAAGGTAGGTACATAAGGTACCTAATGTAGGTGATATAGGAGGTATCTACTAGATAACTACCTAACGCTGCACTAAGTACACGCTGCGCAGGTAGCGTGCTGCTTAGCTCTCCTCGCGCATGGGATTAGGCAGGACAAGAACACCGGACGCCTGCACCAGGACAGGTCACCACAGGCCCGCCAAGGTGCTCTTTTAGGTATCTGTGTCAAGGGTCGAGGGCGAGGTGGGGGACATGCCGACATGGGAGATACTCGAGATAAGCCCTGGGGGACCGGCGCATATCAAGTACCCGGGTGCTGACAAGGGCCCGGGGAGGGTTGCGCAGCGTGTGCATAGCAAATGACTGGATGGGATTCAGGCACTCTTACCATTCTATAAAACAGTGGAAAGTAGAGGGGGACATGTGGGCTGGTAGGTGGTGGAATGTACCATATCTAGATTCTAGATAGGTGGTAGTAGGTACACTCAGATGAGCTGCGATGGGATGGATGGTATGGCCTAGCGCCGCCGCTGTTGCTGCTGCTGCATGCTGTCTCGAGTACCTACATCTAAACCTGGTGATCATCTCAGCTCTTTCGAGTTTAGACCTTTTCAAATTATGCATACTTAGTACCGTAGTACAATAGTACGGGGTTGAATTATTGGAACAATCTCCAGCGCTACACTAACTACCTAAACTAAGAGGTAGGTACCTATCTAATCGGCCAGAGCCCTTTACTACCTATTGTACCTGTCTCTGTGTAAGACGCGTCTAGAGACAAACACAGGCATCACCAGATTGCCAGGTGCATTATGCAATTACATAACACTGGATTGAACCGGGCAATCGGCAAATCATCACACTATCTCTCCGCCCGGAGGCCCCAGTTTCTGCGCCAGTTTCTGGAGTTGTTGTTGGACCCCAAGCTAACGCTCAAGTGACACGGCAATGAGGGGTATGCTAGATGGGTATTTGAGGGACAGATGGAGGGGTAATAGGGCATTGTGATAGCCACCCTATCCAGCTATCGTATGGAATACTGGATTCATGTGAGACCATCCCGTTGTCTAAGTGGTAGGGGCCTACATATGTAGATAATAAGCACTCCAGTACCTAGGTACCTACATTGGTATTGGTACAGAATAGTAGTGCCATAAACTTAGGTAGGTACATAAGGTACCGTGGTTTTGTTGCTCGTCCAAAGTAACCCTATTTAACCTACATGGTATATATGCAGTTGAACATGAAGTCTAGACTAAGTAATTGCTTCAAGTGAATAAAACAATTCAACCTACACCTACGTACGTATGTACATATGTAGGTACCTAGGTAGGTAAGTAGACAATAAATTACACGTATGCGCAGCCGCAATAGAGCCTTGTTGGTTTTTAGGAGGACAGGCTACTTGGCAGTAACTACAAGCTTCCCGTTGTCTCACCAAGCATCTCCCGACCCTGTCCCGACCACACCGATGACTTCATTAGGCACGTACCCACCGTAGGTACCTACAATACTTCCCTACCTACCTATATGTACCTACCTACAGCGTACCTTAGGTATGTTCTGCCCTATCGCGGGCAATGACTCTGTCGACTCCGGATGATTCACCACGCCTTTCTTTCTCCTTAGCATTGTGATTCCAGTGATATTCATGGTTAAAGAGGGCATTGATTAGAAATCATCTCATGTAATTACTTCTACCAATATACATACTGAGGGAAAACGTGACAGTGGCCGCATTGTCTAAGACTCTATCGAAGTAGGTCTACGTAACGGTAAAAGAATGACATAAGTCAGCTGATGGCCGCGCCCCCGTGGTCTCTTGATTAATTCACTTGGATCACGATGTCATGTCTAAAATTACCACCGTACGGTACAGCCCGCCTTTGGCTTAAGGCAATATAGGTGGATGGAAATGCAATTTGCCACTTGCTTGTCAGTTCGAATGCCTAATTTCCCCCCGGGTTCACCTAATCTGACAGCCTTGTGTCAGTAGCACAGGAATATGTACACTAGCTAGACTGGCTGACTATTACGGTTTTCATTCTCAGTCAGCCTAATAGATCTAGGTAGCTGGTTCTGCAACTGCTAAGGTAAAGACATCTCAACTTACGTATGAAGATAAACTTGGTAAAACTTATACTTCAGTCTGCCCTCATGATCCACGAGAATCGCGCGTGCAGCCCATTGTCCAGTGGCCTTCCCGGCACTCTTAAGCTCTATGTCGACTGAGCCGTGTAGCATGTATTCAAATTGCCATTTGGGCTCAGGTTCAGACGACTCAAATGCAGCCGGGAACACTTTCTCTACCTTGTGAATTTGTGACTTGACTTTGAAGTTTTGGAGTTAGCAGGAATCCTGGAATGTAAGAGGCGCTTACAGGAACGAAGATATAACTCAACTTACCCCTCTCCCCCATACCCTTACGGAATTCCCGAATCTCTATTTCGTGCAGTTAGCGATGCAGCCCCCTTAATAATGATATCGTTCTCAAGGCCTATGCATACCCTCTATACCCTTAGCTTGCCTATCTCCGAGAGTAATAAAGGCATCAGGCGTAAAACAATCCACCCACTCGTTGTCCCGCGACGGATCATCCGAAATAGCGTAAAACACCGAGATAAACTCCTTTACTCTCTCATCGACCGTAATGCTCGTCGGATATGTTGCCGTGTAGTCCATCATGCCTGTCTTTTACTTGTTTTGCTTCGGCTTCGCTGAACGTATCACTTATTGGGTTAAAAGTAAAGTGATGGACATAGACTAGGAACAGATGAGATCTGGCTAGTTATGGCTCAATTTGATCGATTGAGAAAACGATGTTTGTTGTCAAAAGCCGTGTGACCAATCGGGTGTAATAGACTTGGGATTTTGATCATGAAGCGCTTGAGCTCACTTGGTTTGTAGTCCATTTACAAAGTGGTACCTAGGTCAAGCAATAATTGGAGATTGTTGAAATTTTGTTCGAATTGCATAATGTGAGCCACTTATGGCATCCACTTGTACAAGCTAAATAAAAGCACAACTAGTTCGAGACAGTTATTCCCCAGTCACTCGATGGTATCTAGACTATTAAACACCTTCAACCAGTCGAGTCGAGTCAACGTTCATTAGAGGCCCCGGACACCATTCACCATACTCCGAATAGGTATCACAATCCTCTTGAGAAACTTCGTCAAAGCCCGAAAATAGAAAGAAAATCATAATCCTCACGCCGAAAACTCCGCAGGTGTTGTATCCACCAAAAGCCGGTGACCGCCGACGAATAAGTAATCGAGGGCCCGAAAAAAACGAAGCAAATACAATCCCAGTTTCGAGTCGGCATTTTAGTATCTATACACAGGGACTTAGAGAGTGAGAGGTCCCCAAATCGATCAAAAATGATGTTATGCACTTCACATCTTAATCCCACGAGATGTGACTTCTCCTCGTTCTCCGATATTTAGCCGAATGCGACATTGAGGGCAGTACCACTTTGTCGTGCGTGCTGGAATTTCTGAGAGCCCTACACACTCGAGGTGGAACCACTCCTTCTCGCAGTTCTGTTTGTCCATTCTTGTTAGTCTCCTATGTGTTTGCTTGCTTCTATGGAAGGGAGGGAGGGGGTGAGGGGCCTGGGGTTCTGGCTTACATCAACATTATCGCACTGAATCATGGTGCCAAAACTGACCCTATTGCATTCACAATATCTGGGTTCATCTGGGTCAACGACATTTCCATCGTCGTCTACCTCGACCTCAACCTCAGGATCTGGCTGTTGGTTAGTGCCCTTCTCTTTCTTAGTGTTGCCCCGGGCTTTCTTGCGTGGTGCGGCCTTCCGTTTACCAACAGCACTAGTGCCACCAGAATTTGTTGTCACGACACCTGGGGCAGGTCGCTTAGCACGTTTGCTAGGTTGACGAACTTCAGGAGCCGGAGTATTCCTGGCAGTGCTGGCACGTCGAGACCGGTCGGCTGCAAACGTTGGAGGAGGTTCTTGACTTGTAGCCTTACCCCGTGACACAGGTCGTCGAGCAGGGCCAGGTTGTGGCTGCTGCTCAGGTACGATGATAGGCGCTGGCGTGTTACCACGGGAGCCGTTAGGCTGCTTGGGATTAGTTGTAGCTGGCTGCACGGTCTGGCGAGTTTCTCTCTTAGGAAGATCCCGAACTGGAGGGAGAATAGGAGTAGTGGACGTCTTGACAGGAGGGGGGACCGGCGTTTCCGCGGGAGGTTTGGTAGGAACTGTGGTAGTGACGGTGGGCGGCACTGGACTCCTCTGCCCTGAGGACGCAGCCGTCCTTACAGCCACGATCGAGGAGTCCGACGGGACGGTGATTGGTACTGGGACCGGAACAGGCGTCTTGGATGTAAGACCTGTCCTGCCCATTTGTGGAACGGGAACCGGCGTCTCCACTAGGACCGGATGAGCTGGAGGAGCTGCGGTAGGCTGCGGAGGCGCTGATGGAGGTCGCGGGGTAATTTGAGGTGGAGGGACTGGTGTCTCGGTCTTGGTACGCTTTATCTGCGGCTTGTCTGGTTGCACAGGTGGTGGAGCTGGTGTTTGATTTGAGGGTGGGTTTTCGGCACCTTGAGGCTTCTCCGGAACTGGAGTCTCGGACATGGAGTCGCGTTTCCGTTTCCTTGGTTTAGCCTTGCTTGGGGGATTTCCTTGGCTCTGTCTAGTCTCCTGTGACTTGTCTTGCGAGCTACTAGCAACAGACGGCGAGGTTTCCAGGTGCATAAATCGTCGGGCGGTTTCCTCCATTCTTCTCGCAGACTCTTCTGCTTCCTCAGCAGCCATCCGAGCTAAGGTTTCGCGTTTCAGTTTCTTAGCCTCGTTTAATTTCATTCCGCGATTGCTTAGCTGAACCTCGTCGGCTGTTAAAGCTTCTGCACTGATAGCGCCCTCAGGAGGATGTGGGATGCCGGATTCAGAATCTACAACCGGAGCGGGAAGAGTGGGTTCAAATGGTCTTCCTTCTTCCTCAGCTTTCTTCTGGGCATCCTTAAACGCTTCGACTCCACGACCAAGATTTCGCAGCTCTCGCGCAATCATGGTGTCGCTTGGAATCCATTGCGAGTTCTTCTTCATTCTCTTCCGGAGCTTAGCCAATTCGTATTGAGTCAGCTGCAGCCACGGAGCGTCTTTACTACCTGGCACAGCGTTCTCGGGTGGCGGTTTGAGCTTTGCTAGAGCGGTGCTTGTAGAGATAGCAGGTGGGCCATTCTCCCGTCCGCTGGGTCGCGCTGGTCGAGGGGTTTTTGGAGGTCTCTGCTGCTTAGGAGTCTTGGGCGGCTTGACTAACTTGATGCGAGGGCCTTCTGCGACGGGCCGCCTAGGCGGAGAAACTGATATTTCATCTTCAGAACTATCCTCACTAGAATCGCTGTAGACATTGAAGTCGATCTCGTGAGGGCCGAGCACCTCGCCCGGAACAATGATTCGTCGCGGTCGCATTTTCTCTCCATTGCTGTCGAGTCGAAGAGTGATTTTGGGGCCACGGGTCATATGTGGTGATCTGGACTGCACCGGGCTCCTCTGTTCCTGTTCTTCAATAGTAGGGAAGTTGTCGTGCATAGTGTGGAGTTTGCTTAGTATGGTCTGAACTCTGTTATAGTGTCTGGTGACAATCTCCAACATGCGACACGCCTCAGCGTGGGCGTAGGTACGGGAGCTGAGGGCATGATTGAGCCTGTCGGATATATCGGCACGAAGTTTGACTGGATCGACGCGCTCGTTGGGGGGTAGGGTAGGCAGCTTTCCCCAGAGCTGGGTGAGTTCGTTGACGGCAGCAGACGAATCGATATAGGAGCTGTCGAGCTGGGCGATGAGGGTCAGGGACCGGGTGAGGTCGGAGGGAAGATGTTCGGTGAAGTCGAGGAAGTCAGTCACAGTAGCTGATGCGTCTGGGTCTGCGCGCATCGAGAGCGGCTCCAGGTCATTGTTCGTGGCACTTATCGGCTGGATAGCTGGATGCCTTGGGGAGATGTCGCCATCCAGCTCCCCGCGACCTCTAGTGCCGATTGCTTCTACTGCAGCAGCCATGGCCGGGGCACATAGTTTAGAAGACGTGCCTGGTATAGCTAAAGACCATATTAATATGGGATTACATGGAGTTCTTTATATCGCAAACCGATTTACAGATCTTATAGAAGTAAGTAGGTAGGTAGTGGGCAGGGCTTACCTCGCGAAACTAACCGTGTCTTGAAGTGGAGAACTGTACAGTGCTTGTGGAGAGTTGAGTTTGAGGATGTAGGGAATATCGTTTAAAGCGAAGAGAGTGGTGTTTATAAAGTTTATTTAATTATCGGGGCCTATCCCCAGCAAAACATAGGAATAAGGAACGCACCTACCTCGTACCTACCTAGGTACCTAGGTATCTTTGAGCACCTTCCGTACAGAATATGTACATAGGTACATGCACCAACTACATCTTATGTATACAAGCCAATTAACAAAGAGGATTTTAACTCAAAGCAAAGAACCCTGGAACTTGTAGACAATCAACAGTTTATGCTATTGTAACATGAATCGCAATTGCCAAATGTGCAGCCATCCACCAGCTAGGTACCTATTTACCAATGAAATAAGCCCTGTAGAGAACATTTCTGAAACAACTCACAATGCCCCAGTGCTCAGTAGTTTCCTTTACTCAAGACTGCTTAGGTACTACCACCTTGTTCCTGGTTGCTCACCTCCTGTGTCAACAGACGAGCTAGTCTGGTCAACGCGCTATCTTCCCTATTGATCACGCTGTCGCCTTCCACGATAAGCTGTGACTTATTTCCAAATCTCTCAATGGTGCCGGTGAGGTCTAGGGACTTGCACTGCCTGTACGCTCATAACGAGCATCGGTTGTTAGTAGTCTGGTAGTAGAGCTCACACTTCACAGCTGTTGTAAATGTTAAGGGAAAAAGGAGATGGTCATCTGTGAACCCACAACCGCAGGAAGCTGGATTACCGGGTACCTTAAGCGCAGCATGTGTTAAAGGTTTCACTTACAAGGTACCATCGATTCTTATTAATCCAGTAACTGTCAGGTTACCATGGATTCTGCATTTGCCTTTGATAAAGGCACCAGAGTTCACCACCACATCACCGCTAAACTCACATGTTAGTCAAATGCAAAGGTAATATCTATGCCTTAGCTAGCTGAAGCTGACAATGAACAAATAATAGATAGCCAGGTACTTACTTGATAGTTCCTTTCTTGTAGATGACCATGTTCTTGACGACAGCAGGCTTGTCCCTAAATATCGTGACGGACTTGTTAATCTTCACATCCACAAAGCCAGTTTGGAAACTGCAGAGTGAAGTTGAGATGGGAGGAAGCAAATAGTAAACATACCAGCAGGAAAGCTCGCCGCAGAGCGTGAAAGTGCCCTCGCACTCAAGCCTGTTGGTGACCACGAAGTCCCCGCGCAGACACAGCTTGTCGGTGGCGTGAAGACGGCCCTGGACAACCATTGGGCCTGGAGCGAAGACCGTGTTTGCTGAGATGTCACCTTCTTTTGCCCATCCTCGGTCTACCAGCTTTGCTATAGGATCGGTCTTTTTTTCTTTGCCTTTCTTTTTAGCACGCGAGGGTCTCTTCTTGGATGGCTGCTGAGCCTGTGGGAGGTTGCTTTCATTCTTGATGTCCATTTTGGATAACAAGTAGGATCGAGTAGACAAGTCTTAGTATGGGCTGAGAGTTATGAAGTGCCTCTACAAAGTAGCATAGGTCGGAGTAGAGTGATAGTGGTCTTGATATATGGAAACACTGCTGTGTTGGGTCAAGGCATTGTTGGTTTAGAAGTCTCGAGATTGTAGGATGATAAATGTTGCTGTTAAGTAAGTATACCAGGCAGGTATATGTTGCATCTCTGGTAATAAGTAGTATTTTCGAGCCAACATTTGAGGCGAGTGCCTGCCACTTTGGTATTTCAAGGGCAGCCTGTGAAACTCCAGTTGCCTAGAGCTTTTGGAATAAACGTTATGGTAACTACAAGTATCTAATAGATATTTTAGAAGTCCCTAACATATTATCTTCCCGTGGCCTACCAAGCTTCTAAGTACCTAGGTCAAATTCGACAAACCCACTTACACTGTAGGCGCATTCTGTATATAGTTGGTTAACTCGACCTTGGTAAAATAGACATTATCAAACAATTTATGACGGGTACGTACACACGTCCTTGGAAGCAACCAGGCCAAACCAGTGTACATAATATCCGCGTTGGGAGTTGTATATATGCCCCCGCCCCTAAACGCCACACTCGCATCATGCGTTTCCTCCCACCAAACCTTCAAAAGTCACATATCTCGTTCCTCTACCATGAATTGCGACATCTCTAAACACCCCCAACAGCACTGAGAGCTAAACCAGTGACCGCCGCAGCAAGCACCCAGACGCTGCTCCAGGCTGCAGCACCAGCACTATGACACTCAAGGTTAGTTATTGGCATAATGAACATGATATTTAAGTATTCGAGAATATGGGAAAGCTGCTGAGATACAATTTCGGCTTGGAAAAGAGCCTTTATATATGAAGGGATGCTAGAAGAATAAGAAAAAATCTCCCAATGATGACTTACGTTTCTACACCCACAACAGTAAGTCGTGTTCGTAAGAATGTGTTAACTCCAGTGACGAGCATAGCCAACGACGTGCGCTGAATTGCCACCTTGGTTTGCGAGGACCAGCCGAAGAAATTCCAGCGCACCGTCTCGCGCAAGCTAGCTTTGATAGGGTCGAACGCCTCATTCTCAGCATCAGCTGGCGTGCGCCCTGTCGCCTCCGCTGGAGTGAAGATAAAGACGCGAGCCGCAAACCCGAGCGCGAGCGTCACAGGTAAGAGACCCACATAGCTCGATTCATGGGCGCGCACCAACGACGGCAGGTTCGCAAAGTACACTACCAGGTAGGTTGGGAGGTAAGTCGCGTAGGCGAACAGTAGGGACACGCTGTAGATGGCCCCGGCCAGGAGTGTTGTGAGGAGCGCAATGGGCGCGTCAGTCAGTATGTCAGCATTGGGGACGGCGGCCGGGTCTGCATGGGCGCGCGACAGTGGGCGGAGCAGACGAAACGGGATGTATGTCGCGAGGGTTTCAATAGCGACAATGATAAGGAGCGCCTGCGGTTGTGTATCATAATGCGCAAAGAGTAGGTAGAGCTGGCGCGCAATCGCGGTTAGTATCAAGCTAAGCAAGCTACACCACAGAGCAGAGGTTGCGAGGCGATGCGCTCGTAGGGAACGAGATCGCTTACAGGAGGACCTTGAGACAGCAGATTTAGCGCCGTGATGTCATAGCCGTCATAGTCGCCAAACCATCCGAGCGCAAGCTCAAATCTGGTGTAGTATATGTTGTTAGCATGTAGCACAAGCAAAATCAACTCCGCGGACGGCAAGCAGCTCGGGTCAAGCTAGGGGGAGCTCTCAGAGGGACGCACAATCGCCAGCCCATTATGGCTCCAACCTCGGCCCAGGTGCCCGGGAGTCGCGCATGCGCAGCGAGAACGCCTTGCGTATAAGGCCATAAAAGTGAGTAGCCTAGCTCCGAGATAGCTAGACTGAGGATGGCGACGAGAGGGAACTGTACTGCCTTTGGCAGCTTGGATCGTGGTTTGCTCTGCGCGTGGCGGTCGACGGTAGGTGTCTCAATTTTAGAGATGGTAACGGTGGTCGCTGGTGTCTGCGCATCTCTATTATCGCCGTCGGCGAGTGAAGAAACAGCAGTCGAGGGCTGCTCTTCTCTTTCAGCAGAATCAGAATCAGAAGTGGTGGTGGTGGTAGCAGCTGCGGCGGCGGCGGCTGCTGCTGCTACAGCCTTGTCCTGGCGTCTCGTGCGCATTGTTGATGTACTCGCGAATACCGACACAGCAGATTTTAGATAGCTACCAGATGGTACAGATCAGCGGGGAGGGAGAATGTCTGACGTAATAGAAAGACAAGTACCTATCCCAAGCGCAAAAAGAAATCGAAGGGGAAAAAATATTTTTGAAAAACAGAGGAAAATAAAGTTGAATGGCGTAAGGGTTAATAATAATATTTGCAGTTTGAAGTGTCTTAAGTCATTTGGGTACTGTAAGTGAGGTAGTGTAGCCTATGTAGGTATCTAGCAGGCAGGTAGGTAGGTAGTGCAACAAACAGAGGGAGGAGGGGCAACCGTGCATGTCCCATAACCCATAGGGGGGTAGGTACCTAGGTAGGTGACCAGCTGGTTTGTTTGGGGGAGCTCTCAGCAGCAGCTTGTGTGTTTTTTCACTGCACCACACTTGGTTGTCCCAGCTCCAGCTCGGCCCCAGTTCTCCATCTCCAAAGATCCTACCAAGCTCGCACCCAGCTCGTCTCTCCTCCACCATCTGTGATGTGACGTCTGTCTCTTGAGCTATCGGAGATCTTCACTCTAACTAATCTCCACCGGTGATCGCTTGATTAACCCGGAGAAGCAGTCCCTCATAAGGATGCTCGAAGTCATCTCGATTGAGGACTTTTCCCTTTCTGTTCTCTCCTTTCAACCTCAGCCGCATCGTTCGTTTTAGGTGGCTGACGTGGAATTCCATCCGTTTGTTTGCACCATCCGCATCCCCTTGGTGAACTCTTCACAAATATCACCAACTCCCCTTTCTTCGACTTATTCATGTCAATACAATAGTCATGCCTTGTGAGGCGACATGCGGATCATTGCAAGCATAGCTTTACCCTAGTCTACCTAATGGAAGACCACAGGCTGTTTGAACTGCGCACTGCCATCCCCAAGCTGAGAAGAAATATCCTAATGTAGGTATCCCAAATTTCATTTGATTTGGATATTCTTTCATATAGACCAAATGAGTGTCGTGCGTCTAGGTACGCATTCATACACTCACTTCCGAGTCCTCTACTCTTCAGAGTCGTCGTGCAAGTTAAAACCCTTCATCATCCGGTGTTCGCTCGACGCTCCCTCCGAACCTCACTTTAACCTCGTGGAGATTGCTTTCAGCAGTCATCACTTCTGAACGCCGCCACTCTTCGGTGTAAAGGTTTCGGCGGCGGAGCGAACCACCCATTTACAAGCCTCGATATACGTAGTTGTGGTACAAAGGAAACATTCAAATCCATACCTCATTTCCAACACGGGGAGAAAAAGTCCCCAACACATGACGCTAGTCGCTCATTCCTCCATGCGTCCAAACATCATTTCATCGTCTTCCTCGCTACTTCGCGCCCTAGAGCGTCGCTCTTCCTCCTCTTCGTCTATCATGCTACCATCGCTATCTTCCATTTTCACGTCAATCGTCCGCCGAGAGTCACCGCGGGTAAAGCTCTCGGGCATTTGTGTCGTGTAGCTGTTGATGAAGCTGGTGCTACTAAAAGCGGCCTGGTCAAGATATTGAGCAGGCAACGGCGGAACTGGAGGAGCGTCCTCGGGGAGCCGTGAATCCCGGGTTCCCCCGCTACTGCAGCTAAGCAATTCGACTGCCGCGGCAAGATCACGGTCTTCCTGACCAGTGTTGTTTAGTCCCGACGATAGAGGACGGCGGTCTGAGCTACCGTGACGGTTGTGGCTGAGCCCGTTTCTATGGGGGAAACTACCAGGGAAGAACGAGCCCGACGCAGCCGATTGATAAGACAACGAATAATTGCTCCCGTTGCTATGACGCTTCGGTGTATCTCGGTATGTGAGTGTGCTGCTCGCAGCAAAGCTCTCTCTCGGAGGCGGAGTAGTGTCCGCAGAACTGCGTCCGTCATGGTGTTCCGAGTAACCAGAGGCGGTTGGTGAAGCTGACCCCGCGTCACTAGCAAAGTCCTTGGCTGAGTCCGGAGGCGTAGTGGAGTCTTTGGTGTTCATTGCAACAAGGACGGACGCTGCTTCCAGCAATTGCACTTGCTGATGCTTGGATATGAGAAGCTTGGACGTGTAGGACCATTCGGGAGTGTGTTCCCACCTGACAAGTAATTCGTCAACACAGGTTCACACATAGACACTGGGGTTGGGTGGTATGCAAGCCGGTCCAGGGCCCTTCGAGGCTAATGCATCATCCAGCGGCGTGGCCAATGGAGCACAGGGTAAGGGTAGTGGGTAAGAAAATGGGCACAAACAAATGCTTGGTCAAGCAGCTGCTATGCTTGTATCCCTTTCCACACTTGTCGCAGCGGAGCTCGACGCGATTGCTCTTCCTACCCTCCTTAGTGAGAGGCTCGCCATCACTTGCGCGTCGAATTCGTGCTGTTTGGAGGCCCCCATCCCCTTCGTCGGCGGACATGTCATTCGAATCATCATCAATCGCACTCTCCTGCGCTTCCGGCTTTGGGTGCATTGTAAATCGATGGGTTGGTAGACTGGCCGGCGGCGAAGGGAGGCTTCCTACGATAGCGGCTCGGGAAGCAGCGGCGGGCTTGGACATCGTGTTGCGGCGAGAGTTGGCGGCGATGGGTAGGGCTGCGACCTTGTCGCCAAACTCTTGGAGGGCGGCAACAACGGCGGCGGCATTTGCGGCGGGGTTTGTCATGCTCTTTCGGCGGGTTACGCGATGGTTGGGATTGTGGACGCCGGACAAAGCGGACAGGGAGTGCGAATTGTTACGGGAGTGGGAGGGGGGCCGAACGGACGACATGGCAGATGCCAGGCTCGAAGAAATTGATTGACGGTGTTGGATCAATGGCCTCGTCGACGTTGCGGTTTCCTATGATGTTGGCCACAAGTGATCAGCATGGCCAGCTCCAGCGAGAAGTAGGCTAGGTGGGCATGGTGGTGCAAGTGGTTTTACCTTGGAAGAGGCCATTGCCGAACACGTAGACAAGAGTGCAACAAAATCCAACTACAATACAATGCCGCCGTGTCTCGCTCTGATGGTTGAAGACGGCGGGATTATGGTGAGCAAATAGGAAAGCAAGAGTAAGTGCGAAGCCGAGGAGAGCGAGAAATATGCCGTTGCTCGTTGGAGTGGGCGAATGTGGTGTGGTGGTGGTGGATGGGCGAACAAGGGTTACTTGTGTGGTGTGTGTGTAAGAGGGAGCAGTCGACTTGGCACTGTCTGCTGACTGGTAAAATTATTTTTTTTTCTATCAGGAAAGCCCCTTAGGAATTGGAAAGAACAAAGATAGCTGATAGTACAAAAAAGGCCGGGTCAAGCAGGCAATACATAGAGGCAGGCGACCAGTTGGGAGTGGTGGCATATACATAGAGGGAGGTATAGATGTACACAGTAATAGGTCGAATTGAGACTACTCAGTGATGTAGCGTAGATACAAGATATACATACATGGGGGAATGAATGAATGATAGGACTCAAGTGGGTAAGGAGTCAAATGGGCTGGAACTTCCCCGTGCTTTGTGTTGGCTCTAAAGATAGTAAGTATCTATCTAACATAGGGTGGTGCAAGTTCAGTTCAATTGTAGGATAGTGTTAAAACTTACCGGGAACACGGAGTACAGAGAACCTAGCTAGTAAGTATGCGGACAGAATATGTAGACAGATACATAGAGTTCAGGTAGGGCAGGATAGGTTAGGTACCTCGCAGTCCTCTGTATACAGAATAGCTAGGGAGGGTAGGCATGGTATGCAAGTGGTGTAGGTAGGCCTGTATGTATAATGCAGGCGGGTAGGTAGACGGTAGGCGTTAGACCTATTCTGTAAGCTCATGACCTCTTTCCAAGTTGCCCTAGCACGCGGACGGTTGGTTGGATGGTAGGCATGTGTGTGGGAGGCAGTGGAGCAAGTTCATCATCTGAGGAATCGGCTTGTGCAGTGGCTGTTCCTCGTGACCAGAAGTCGTACTTGGAGATACATATGTATGGGTAACTACTAACTAGGGACCACGACGAGGCAGTGGCATTTTTCCCGAAACTCTCCCCCAACAATTATCCTACGTCCCAGTCGCTAATTTACCAATTCATTGGAATTAAACAGCGGTGTTATCCTCGTGAATGAGTCGTGGGTACGTACCGCACACCCTTCGCCTACATAACGATAGGTACAGTAGTATGATGATCAATCCCTCTACATACCCGAATTTAGTGGCGCTCTAGCATTACAGTACATATATATTGAATTCGATGGCATAGGTAGCTTGAAATAACAGCCGAAACATCATGTTATTGAAGAATTATTTCCGGCCAATCAGGGAGGGAGAGCCTCTCCCCAGAAGTTAGGCCAGTTTGACACTAATCCCCAGCTCTAGGCTTGGTTGGCCTCTTCACTCACTTATACAGAATAACTATGCATATATCACCAAAGGGACATACATACATAATATGGTTTCTACCTAGAACCTTGACTAAGAAGTACCTACTAAGCCATAGGTATACAGTATAGACTGTGTTGCTCAAGAGGCCCCTGGTGTCAAAGACACATGCACAGCATAAAAGCCACGACTATGGTATTGGTTTTACATCGTATCTAGATCTAGTATCTACGACAAGATAACAAGATGATTTTACCAGAAAGCCATACTGCTGGATGTCTTATCATTAGGACCTGCCGATTAGCAGTTGTCTTATCATTAGGACCTGCCAATTGCCAGTTGGGCAAGACTACGCATATCGATATGGCTTGTAGTGAGTGACTTTACTAATCCAATCTGACTGATATTGCTCTAAGCATGGATAAAAATTCTAAGCATACCTGGTATTATCAGTACGGATGTCGGTACACATCTATGACTGGCCACGTTAAGCTCAAGCATCCGAAGTCGCTCATTTCTTACCACCTTTGACTTAGACTCTAGGTTAGTATTTAAATTACCGAGTCAGATATGATACAGACTAAGTCGCATAGGGTTTTTTCTGTAGGTTTAGAGATGTACCTACGTTAGATAAGTCGTAAAGTTGTTGTAGCTATTTTTTTGAAACCTCACGCCGGGATTATCCTGAAAACAGTCGAATAGAGATTCGTTACGTTTAAGGTATCATACAGTGCGCGATCCCATTATGTATGTCGAATGCACTGTTTACTACACAGTCACCCCTCACTCAACACAGTGCGGTCCATCCACCATTCCAATCCTCCCCCTCCCCTTTCGGCCACTCGTCTCGGTGCAATGTTCTGTCGATACCAGAAGTACCGATAGCGTGCTAGCAATCCCCGGTGCCTACGTGCCTTCTTGTGAGTCGTACTATACAGTATTCTGTACTGTACGTCTATCTAGTGATTGGCTCTGTACTAGACTCAAAACAGTCCGTATATCCCTTCTATACTTCATTAAGCCACACGTAGAATTCATTGGAATCCGAACGCAACTTTCTCTTATGCAATGCAATGCGCAACGTGGAAGCAATGACTCTCGATGCTGGAGATTTGTCTTTGGTCTATAGGTTGAAACGGCCACCACTTGTTCGGGGTCACAGCTCTGCAGGCAGACCTTTTCGTCAACTGTCTTCAAATCTACCTCTTACCTCCTGGTCTGGGCGAGCACATACTTACCTTACATATGCGTACAGTTCTGTACTTCTGTACTACGGTAGGATCCAATATCTGCATTGACTCTAGCTTGGATTCTCTGGTAAATATTCCGAGCCAAGAGTGATGCAAGAGCGGATGTTTAGTTCCCTTGCTATCGTGGCTGAGCGCCTAAGTACGCATGCATATATACTACACCATACCAATCCTTATGTAGTCTAGTCTAGTTTAATCCAAGTTCAGCATCGTATTGTACGCACAACTACTAACTCAGTAGGCTGTAGGTACATACTGCAGCATACCTAGGTATCTACTTCGAGTTTTGCGCTACCAGAGTAGGTCACAAGGCTGTTAATGCCCATGTTGTTGATTTATCCACCAAACCCCCAAAATGGCTGAGCTAAGTACATCGCAGGTAACAATTCCTCACCCAAGAGCCTACTCTTATCGCTCACGTCTTACTGAAACGAAAGTTCCCCCTGTGCCCTTTCAAAGGGCGACAAGTTTGTAATTTCATGTCAACCGAATCTGGGCATATGGCAAGGCAGGGATAACTACTACATAAATAATTGGTTCGTATATAGTCTATGTATACGCGGTATGCCTGCTTGCAATGGTTTCTAGTTTCAACCGACGTTACCACGATACCTATCTACTAAAAGCAGGTAGCAGTTCTACTACATATCTAATACCAAGGTAGGGATCGCCACCGTTTCCGTGCAGGCAGACTGTAGACCTCTTAGTGTATTATCCCCGCTGGAGCTATTCATCCTCCACACCCCAGCTAGTTCCTCACGATATTTAAATAGTTTCGGTCGTTACGCGTACCCCTCGAATTTCAAATGAGGCCTTACCTACCTACCTATACGCACGTACAATATTGTACATAGTGATTATTATTACCTGCAGCCAGCAGGGTGGTCTTAAGACCTTCCCCCTGACACATTGTTCCTATTAAAACTGGCTGCTATGTCGGTACCTACCTAGAGTAGGGTAGTGTACTCATGCTCTCCCCAGACTTTTGTTTCCCGGAAGGAGAGCGATTTTTTTTTTTGTACACCAAGCGAGTGCCAAGGCATCAACCCAACAAATGAATCGCCCCTGTTGCACATGCTGATCGAGATGGCAGCTGGGATCGGACATCCACTGGTGCCTGGCTAGCTGGCACTAGCCCGTCTGCTACGATTATAGAAATGTCTACTTACGCATAGGTATGTACTGTAGGTATGCATACGATTTAGTATACATGTCTTGCATGTAACTTAATATACGTAGGTAATTCTCGCACCACGGCATTAGAGTGATCGACGTATAAATGGCCCCCTTTTGATGCACGTAAAGCTCCTTCGTGTTACGTGCATGGAAGCCATGGATGGGTGTGAAGGATTGAAGGTTATAATGCTAGTTTACTTGCTGAGTAGGTAGCGTAAGTATATAGAATACTGTATGTACACTAAAACTTGCCACTCGCCTAAACTAAGTTGCTGTTCAGCTGCTGTCTCGGGTTTCTAGTCTAAGTGGTGTGGTATGTTGAACATATGCTTGATCACCTTACTTACAGAATCCGATAGTATACGCAGAGTATACGCTTAAGTCAACGTCGGATCACAAGATAATAGACTACCAATTAAGTATCTATAAATTGATTTTTAATTCGATAAAGTAGTTTTAAGGGTCTATATGTATACATAAATGAGTATTTGGAACGGTACCTTACTCCAGGGGAGTGTGTAGTCAGTTAGGTCTCAAGGTCTCAATGTCCCGATTGATATATTTCTACTATGTCCACGCCTCTACCATCTCTACCCCGAGATGAAGGGCGATGCCTCCAGTTTCGACGGCATGCCTATAGCCGGGCGCCTTCTGCACTACCTACCTCGTATACATATCCTATCCATGAATTGCCATCCACTATCTACAAATATCTATATACAGTAGGTACTCAATTAATCCGGGCGGGAGCTGCTTAGTCTACGAGCGCACAAAAGAAGCGTAAAGATTTCAAATTCGCCATCCACGCAGCAGGTAGCGAATATCTCGCGCTGCCGTCTCAATTTCAGTTGTTCTTACACCCATAATAGCCGAGAGATCTGGACCCTGCCGAGTTACAAGATCAGCTGTGCAGTGGGACTCCACACCATCTTTTTTTTTTTCTTGTTAGCTATCCAGCTTGGAAGGCCGTCCGTAGCCCTTTAGTTTGGTAGTCTGGTAGATCACAGGGTGTTCTTTGGTTGGGGGTATACAGGGTTGCTTGCCGCCGTCGTGGGCCTCGGAGTTTTGCAGATTTAGGAGTCCAATTTCCAAGAAACAGGCCCCCAAAAGCTTGTCTGCCTATCGAAACAGATGGAATGCATTCTCGTTTTGACGCCGTCACATTTACCAATGCGAAATCTGTGGAAAGTCCCGTGTCCAGACGAGTGTAACGTGCTACAGAGGGGATCGATCGACAATACCTTTTAGGTATCTGTTTCTATTCAGGGAAAGACTTGTCTATCTTAAGCAAAACCCGCCCTGACCAACTCGTCTCACTAGGGCGTTTTATGAAAGAGGCAGATGGTATCGGCTCCTTACAAGTAGGTATACCGTATGGCTAGACAGAGGGGTAGGCCCAAAGCGATGATTCCAGCTAAGATGGCTCAGTAGGACAGTTGTCCGAAGATATCAATAGCTCCTCTCATCTCATCTGTCACGTCTGTGGAGTACCTGGAACTTCTGACCGAAGGCTGAAGCCCGGCAGTGCCAGTCATAAGGCTTTAGTAAGATCGCCGTTGGCGCCAACGATCAGCGTATGATATCCTTTGAAGCGGCGGGCTACGGCTATAAGGGTACACCGAATCCGTAGTATGGCAGCCTCTATCTGTCTAGGACAATAGAGAAAACAGGATCAGCCCTACCAGGTGTCAAAAGTGAGAACTGACGGTTGGCGCGGGATTCTCCGGGTCCTGAAGCGTCCATTTTACCTCTGTCGTTTCATTCTCAAATCTAAACAATGCATTAACCACTGCATTAATCGGCTATCTACGCATCCTGCGTCGAACACATCAGATGTATTCTGATGTATACCTGCTCGGTCGGATATGTCACGACTTGGGATGGTGTGTGTGTGTAGGCTGACCACCATTACCAAGGTCAGGCTTGGTGGCTGACGTGGTCACACACCAACCATGCCATGGACGTCGCCCCAAACGCTCCCGGCTGTCTGGGTGCTGGGTGCTGGGAGGCTCTTCCTCGTGGGAAGTCAGCAAGAATGAGCCGCCATTCGAGCACTCGGTGTTTAATGCAGGTACAGTGCTACTTTACGCAGTATTATCAGCCCATTGCCCAATCCTAAATCCTATCTTAGCGATATGCTTCGCGCAACAATTGTCCGGAGAATATCGTGGTTGTCGTTAAATATACTCTCTACATCCTGAACTAATTCTCCTTCATCGCTTTTATACTTACTCTAGAGAGATGGGTCTCAGGTTGTGCGTGAGCGGCTCGCAAAGAAGGACGGTCTCGTGTAAGTCTGACGCAGCTCAGCTCCCAAAACCTGCTTACTTCGGATGGTAAAGTTAAAAGCTCGGCACTCGTGGTCTTCGGTCCACAGCACAAGCTGGTCGTATTCAGGGACCCGGAAGATCTCCTTGACACGCAGGGCAACTAGTGCAGTTAGTCTAGTGTACCTAACTGTCTCCATTTTGTTGTTCTTTTCGCCATATCCCAGACGGGGGATATCGATGCGGGAACACACCGACATACCCGTCTCTAAACGGGGCCAGCGGGACTCAGCGTCCTTTTATGACGTCGATGCTAAATGTGTTACAGTGCCCTTGGATAATACTATATATTTCTGTTATTATCTGTCTCGGCTGTTTTCAAACCAGGAATGCGCCATTGTACGAAACACTGTCCACAAGCCATATTACTGTAATGGGGCACCTCAACAATAACGGAGAAGTAAGCATGCCTATAATCATGAAATTTTTTTCCCGGGCTAGACAGGTAGGCAGGTAGAAGAAACCTGCTAATCTATACGGAGGCACTAGCAAACGATCAGCCTCTACGTTTCTAGAAACTCAATATTTTTTATGACCCATCTATGTAAGATCATATGGTCTGCTGTAGCAAATCATTCCTCGCTGCCTAAGACATGCTCCGGTAACTGTCGGCCGTCAGTAGTACAGCATTGAATTGGTAGTGTGTACTCCGTAGCCTTCTACAGTACTATACTTAACTATGGCTGACATGATACGGAGGCCTCGTGACGCGCACTCCTTCAAACTAGAGATACATATGTCGTCTGCCTAATCGAAGAATGCGTTCTCTTTGGCGCACACCGACGGGGGAAAGGCGAGAAGAAGAGAGAAGAAGGCCGCAGATTAAAATGATCACATATGATCTCCTTTTCTCATCCACGATCACATTATCCGCATAAACTAAGACTATGCATAGTTCATATTACCATGATATGATGCATAAGTGTCATGATTTTGAAAAATTGAACAGATAGTTTCACCAAGTTGCCTCAATACCGCTTTTCACAATACGCCTGTACGAGCTGTAATATAGTCTAGATGACACAAAGGTTGCATTTTGATAAATCGATATTTCTTATACTAAGTGACTGATACATCAATAAGACCATTTATTTAGCGTAGACAGGGTGTCACTTAGTAAGAAAGTTCATATCTGGCGCCTTAGATAGAGTTTGGCACCCTATCTTATAATATCTCGTAGATAGTAGAACTTACGAAAACTACGAGTTCTAATACGATACGAACTATATCGTTCAAGCTAATGGCAAGATGAAGATACCTCAGCAAGTATATGATTATCGTGTACAAACGATGGCCGAGTTTGCTACTCGCAGAAAGTCATAATAAAAAACAAAAAAAAGGGTCGTGGGGATCGATTGAGTTTCGTTCCCCTAGCTGTAGCACGATCGCAGATCCGGCAGGCGACAGCCAAGAACCTGGAGCTACCTGGCTAAAACCTTCCCGCGCAGGCAACTCAGTCGCCGCGCACCGAACGAGCTAGCCCCGTGGCACTCCGACCAGGGCAACCTCGAACTTTCGATTTTCCAGGACGCCATTCAAGCACTCGAGCTCGGATTGCAAGATTCGCCGAGCACCCGAGGATCTAGAGCAAGAAGTGCAAAGAGTGGAAATACTATCTAAGAGCGCGAGAAGAAGAGGAAGAAGAAAATGGGCGACGCATACTTGCGAACAGGCCGTGGCGGCGCGGGGAACCTCTACTCGCAGAAGGATATCGAGGATGCCGCGGCGAAGGACAGGACTGAGGTAGGTTTCATTTCCTCTTTTTTAAAAACCACACACGCATTCTCCTGTGGCATATCGTATCCTCATCCTTACCTAAGCCGAAATTAGCAGACCTTGAAGTGCAAGGATAACTAGGTAAACTTATAAGCCTAAACACCACACGGCCCTTAAGTATCTAATGATCTATCTACCCAACTAACCTCAAAACCAGGACCCAGAAGCGCAAAAGCGCCCACAACAAGACAGCAACACCACCGCCCCCAGCACCACCACCGGCGCCCTCTCGCGCTCAGGCCGCGGCGGCGCAGGAAACTTCGCAGCCGCAGCGCCAGCGCCCGTATCACCACCCCTCACCCCCACCCTACCCTCCCTCACCGGCATGGTATCCCCCTACGCCTCCTCCTCCACCACCTCCGCCACCGGCACCACATTAACCGCTAGAGGCTTGATTTTCCATTTTTAGCAAAATCTCAGCTCTGAATATATGTTGCAAAAATCTGTTGCAAAAGTCTGCTGCAAAAGTCTGCTTTATATACAAAAATGTTATTTAGCTATAAAAATTTAAAGCTAGTTATATTTTAATATTTTTATTATTTAAGCTTTTGTTTTTATTTTATAAAATATATATAACTAGTTTTAAAATAAAGCTATTTTTAAATATATATATTATTATTAATTTAATTAATATTTAATTTTGCAATTATTTTATAATATTTATATTTTTAAAACTTTTTTAAATAAATTTAAATAATAATTTTTTATATTTAAACTAAATTTTTTTAGTTTTATATTTGTAATAATTATGTTTTATTAGTTTTGTTTTTTATTTAATAAATAATATTAACTTAATATTTAATTAAAAGTATTTTTTAATTTATTTAAGTTTAAAAATTATATTATAGCATTTTAAAAATAAACTTGTTTATATTTATAATATTTAGTTATTGTTAAATAGTATATATTGTAAATTTTAATATTTTTTGTTTTAAAATAAATAAATTTTTATTTAAAAATTATCTTTTTAATAATTAAATTATAAAATATATATTATATAAAAAGCTTTTGCTAAAAATTTAATATTATTAAAATATTATATATAAAAAAGTTTAAATAGTTATAAAAATAACTTTTAAATTTTAATATAAATTAATTTATTTAATTTTATTATTTATTTACTATTTAATTTTATTAATTAAAATATATAAATAATAAATTTATAATAATTTGTTAAAATTAAATAAAATTAATTTATTAATAAAAAAAAAACTAAATATTAAATTTATAAAGTTAATTTTAAGCTTTTATTATATTAAAAATAGCTATTTATAAATTAAAAATTTTAAATTTAAATTTAAGTTTAACTTTTTTATATATAATTTTAGTTTTATATTTATATTTAATTTATATTATTTAGCTAAATTAATTAGTTATTTTTTTAAATATATAGTTTATTTATATTATTTAAAATTACTTTTTTTTATAAAAACAATTTTATATATATTATAAAAAAACAGTTTTTTTTTAAAATATATAGTTTGTTTATATTATTTAAAACTATTTTTTTATATAAAAGCAGCTTTATATATATTATAAAAAAACAGTTTTTTTTTAAAATATATAACTTATTTATATTATTTAAAATTATTTTTTTATATAAAAGCAGTTTTATATATATTATAAAAAAACAGTTTTTTTTTAAAATATATAGTTTATTTATACTATTTAAAATAACTTTTTTTTATAAAAGTAGCTTTATATATATTATAAAAAAATAGTTTTTTTTTAAAATATATAATTTATTTATATTGTTTAAAACTATTTTTTTTTACAAAAATAGTTTTATATATATTATAAAAAAACGGTTTTTTTTTAAAATATATAACTTGTTTATATTATTTAAAATAATCTTTTTTTATAAAAGTAATTTTGCAATTTTTATAAAAATATAAAAATATATTTTAATAATTTTTTATATTATAGTTATATATTTCGATATTTTTAAAATATTTATAGTTTTTATAAAAGTAATAAGTTTTATTTAAAAAAAACTTTTTTAAATATAATTTATAATTAAATATTATATTTAAATAATAATAATTAATTATATAATATATATATAAGTTTATTAATAACTAAAATATATAATAAACTAAATATAAAAAGTTATATATTTTATTATTGATTTATAATTTAACTAATAATAAAATATTATATATAAATTATTATAGCAAATATTTGATTTTTTTTAGCTATAATTTAATTTTTTAGATTTTATTATTTATTATATTATAAAAAGTAGTAAATATATTATTTTATAAAATTAACTAAATAATTATATTTATATTTTATATAATATTAATATTATATTTATTTTATTTATAATTAATTATTATAATAATAAATTTTATAGTTAAATATTTTAAATTTTAATTAAAAATATAATTAAAATTTTAATTATTAATAATATTTTAATATTTTGTTTTTATTGCAATATTATATTGAAAATAATTTTTAATAGTTGTTTTTATTAAATAATTTATAAAAAAAACTAAAAAAAAACATATTTAATTAAAGTTAACTTTAAAATATAATTTATTTATATTTAAGTTTAAAATTTTAACTTTTAACTATTATAGCTTAAAATATAGTTAATATATAATTTTATATAAAAACTATTTAAATATTAAATTTTTTTTGTTAATATTTAATGTTATTATAGCTTAATTGCATTTTTTTAATATTTTAATTTGTATTTTTGTTTAATTAAAAATAATATTACAATTTTAAAATATTAATTAAACAAAAAAAACGCTTTATTTATAAAATAAATAAAAAACCTTTTTTTTATAATAATTAATTAATAAAATTATTAAATATATATTAAATTTAGTTTAATTAATATTATAATTTTAAATAATTTAAAATAAAATATTATATAATTTATTATATAAACAATAATTAAATTAATAATATTTTTATATAAAACATTAGTTATAAAATTAAAAAATTCGACTTTAAAATTAATTTAGCAATCACAGCTTTTATTATAATAATAGCTTTTTAATAAAATTTAAACAAATATTAGTTTATAATATTTTAAAAAGTTTTTAAAACTATATATTATTATTATTAATAATTTGTTATAGCTTGTTAAATTAATTTATATATTTTAAAATATTTATATTATAAAAAATATAAATTATTATATAGTTTATTAAAATATAAAAAAATTATTTTAATTTAAATTTTTTAGTTTTAAAATTATACTAATTATATTAAATATATAACTATTGTTTTAATAAAATAAAAATAATTAAAGCTATATATTATTTTATAAAATTTATATAATTAAAATTTAAAAATAAGTTATTTTTTATATAATTTATTATAATATAACTATTATTATTAAAAACAAAGTTTGTATAATTATATGTTATATTAAAAAAAAAGCTAAAAAAACTAAAGTTTAATTATAGTTAAAACATTGTTTAATCGTAATATTTAATCAACCGATTTTAATATTTAACTTAATTTTAATGTTTAATTTAATTTTAATATTTAATTTAGTTTTAATATTTTTGATTTTAATTTTTAGTTTAATTTTAATATTTTTGATTTTAGTTTTTAGTTTGATTTTAATATTTAATTTAATTTTAGTTTTTAATATAATTAAAAAAAGTCAATAAATATTCTGATAACTTTTTAATATATTGTTTTCATGCTTTTTTTTTAGCATAAAACAACAAGCTAGGTTTTTTAAAGTTGTTTTAGCACTTATAAAATATTTCTTTTTAAGTTATTGCAAATAAATGAACTTTTAAAAGTTTATAAAGCCCTTAAGTTACATAGATTAAGTTTAAATTATATTTTTTTTTTTTCACTTATATATAGCTATAGTTATTTTATATTTAGTTGCTTTTTTTTCGGATCGGCTTTTCTATGTTTAAACTAGCTAGCTTTTTGTTGACAATATTAAGCAGCTCTTTATTAACAATATCAAGTAGCTCGTTTTTAAAACTTAAGTCTAAAGCTTTTAAATTATTGTAACTATTATAGTCGGTATTATATTTTTTATTTTGAACTTTATACTTTTTATTTTCTAAATTCTGCACTTTAATATTATAATCGCTTTTAGTAGCAGATTTAATCTATATATTGTAGTAATAATTAAGTAAATAATTAAAATAAAGAAAAATAAAAAAGCAAAGCTAGAAATAGAAAAAAAAAGCTTTAAATAAAGAAGTTGTATTAGTAAAATTATATTGATATAGTAATAATAGCTAGAAGTGAAAACGATGTTGTAATATAAAAAAGCAAAGCTGAAAAAAAAGCTTTAAATAAAAACGATGTTATAGTATAAAAGAGCAAAACTAAAAATAAAAGAAAAAAGCTTTAAATAAAGAAGTTATATCAATATAATAACTAGTTAATGTTTTTTTTTGTTTTTATCTGCTTTTTTTTATCTCTTTTTATTTTTTCTTGCTTTTTGTCGACTTTTATATATTTTTTGCTCTAGCTGTAAAAATATATTAATGTTTAATTAAATATAAACAAAAGTATAAGTTAAAACAAGAAAATTGCAGCAAAAACAACTTAAACAGTAAAAAAAAGTTCGCTTAATAGTTTATAGCTTTTTTTGTTTAGTTATTATAAAAACTTAAAGTAATAAAAGATATAGCTTAGATATAACTATAACTTTTTTAATTTATAAAAAATAAAAGAAATTTTATATTATAAATATAAATATTATTTATATATTTTTAATTATTATTTATATAAAACTATATATATTTTATTTATTATATATATCTATATACTATAAAGTTTGTACAAAAGGTTTTTAAATTATTTTTTGGTTCTTTATTTTGTATTATTATTTTCTTTTTTAAAATTCTAGAGTTGCAAAAATATAAAAACTAGCTAAAACTATATTTTTATATAACAGTTTATCTTGCTATTTTTATAGCACTTATTGTATTTAGCAAATATTTAAATCATTATTTATAAATTAGAAAAAAGTTAGTAGATATTTTTAGATATCGAGGTATAAACAAAAAAAAGAAAGTTCTAAAATATATCAAAAGGTTTGGTATATTTAAACATATTAAAATAGCTATAAGCTTTATATAATAGTACTTAAAAGTAAATAATATATATATCTTTTATAGCTTTTGCTAATAAAATAGGAACGATTTTTTACTTTAAGATTTATTTATTTGTTCTAAGGCTAAAATAATAGCGATAACAATAGCAACTTAAAAAAAAGCAATAATAAAAATAAAAATGCTAACGATATTAAATATAAAAACAAGATTAAAAATAACAAAAATAGTAGTAAAACAGATGATAATAATAGCGTTAGCAGCAGTTATAGCTATATATATATTTTATTTAAATGTTTGGCTAATTAAGTGCTTAGCTAAAATAAAGCTAGATCTGTTATAAAAAAGCAAATTTGATCTATGTTATTTGGAATAAATGCAACAGATGCTTGATTAGGCGAAACTGATATGAAAACCATAGTTATTACAAAAAGTACTATAGATATATATCTAAAAAAAAAAAGATATATTTTTTAGAAAAAGTAGAGATATAAATGTAGAAAATTGCTAAAGTTATTATATTTAAAGTTAATAATAATTGTTAGTAATAATATTTATAACTTATTGTAGCTAAAATATAAAAAAGATTAATTTATATAGCATATTATTATATTAATTAAAAAATTAAAGTAAATTATATATACTTTTAGTATATTAAGTTAGAAAATAATTCTATAAATGGTTTAATTAAGCTTTTTGATCGTACTAAATATATAAAGTTTATAAAGTTGTTAAGTTTTAATAAAAAGTAATTGATTATATTATTAACAATAGCAAAAAGTTAAAGCAGAATTAAGTTTTTATTATTACTTTGACTAAGCTTTTTAATTATATCAAATAAAGTAATTAATTATATTATTAAAAAGGGCAGTTGTTAAATTTTAATAAAGTAACTAATTATATTGTTAAAAATAGCAAAAAGATAAATTAAAACTAGGTTTTTATTACTACTTTATATATTAAATAATTAACTGCTAAAGTATATTTATCGACCGATAGCAGTAAAAAAAGAGGTTATTTTTAATTATTTATTTATAACTTTATTTCTTTAAAGATTTGTACTTTTCGATGTTTTAAAGATTATCGTTTTTTATAAAGCTTTTAGTTAATTGAAATATGGTTAAAAAGATTAATTAGTGAGGTTTTTATTTATCTGTTTATATAATTGGTTTAATTCTTTCTTTTAATAGGTTTTAGTAGATCTTTAGTTCTAGGTTTTAAGTTTTAATATAGCTATTTTTAGTCTAGGGTAAAATCGGCTATTATTAAGTTTTATATATTTCTTATAATATTGAAAAGTCAAAATTATTATTGAAAATATTTTTATTTATATATAAATTGTACTAAAGGATAATAGTAATAGAAATATTAGAAACAACAGTTTTTAAAAAAAGTAAAGCTATTTTTAAAGCTATTTTAGTATGTTTGACTAATTGAAATGCAAATATATTAAACTAATAGTTTAATAATATAATTATATACTTTTTAATAAAAAAAGATCAAAAAGCATATTTAATTTTTACAATTATTTAATTTTACAAAAAACAATAATATCTACGGTTTATTATAGCTAGAATATAAAAAAGATTAAAACGGTTTATATGTTATAATAATAAAGTATTTATTAAATAAAAACTGAACTAAGTTTTGCGCTATTGGTTTTATTTGTATATTTATTTCTAGATATATATACTATTAATAATTTTTCGATATTTAAAGATTGCTATTTGCACTAAATAATAAAGCTTGATAGCAATAACTAGTTAATATTATTTCTTGTTTTTATTTACTTTTATTTACTTTTTTTTGCTTTTTATCGACTTTTATATATTTGCTTTATTTTAAGTTTTATTTTAATATTATAAATAAATATATTGTAGTATGTTCAACTTTTTTTAAGCTAATAAATAACAGCTATATAAACTAAGTTTTAACAACTTTTTATAAAAAGCTATTTTATAAAATAACTGCTAGCTTAGCTATAGTAAAATCAGATTTGTTACTATAAATCGTTTTTAAATATAACTTTTATAACATAGCAATTTGCTATATTTTCTTTATCTTTTTTTTTTTGTTACAGTTAATATATTTTGTTTAAACATAGCTTTACAAGCTAGCAATTCTGCTAAAACTTTTAATATAGTTGTATAGCTAGCAAACAAAAGCTAAACAGCAAAAACTGCTTTATTTTTATATAACTAAATTAAAAAGTTCTGCTTAGATAGCTTCTAGCAACAAAAGGAGCTAGTTTTTGAATATTAGATACCGATGCTACAGAAACTAGACAGAAAACATTTAATAAAGCTTATATATCTATTTAAAAATAAATACTTAAATAATATATGTTTCAAATATAATAAGCAAAATATATTATATAGCTATTGTTAATAAAGCGGTAATAAAACATAAAAATATAACAGCTTATTTATATCAGGTATAATAAGTTATAAAAATAACACTTTAACAAGATATCTCTATTATAAATCTACAGAAATAATACATATTTCTAATATATTTAATAATAAATATTACATAAAGCCGGCTCGTATACAAAATAAAACAGATTTACATAAAATAGATTATAGCACCTATATAAGCTATTTTGCTGCTAGTATAAGCCAGATTTGAAGAAAACGTCGAGTTAAGCTTCGGTCTACAGCTAATCCTTAAACCACATAATCGCGTGTACTAAAGTGGTTATATGGTCGTTATGCCTATATATCTACAGGTTATATTAGCATCGACTTCAGCAAAAATAATATGTTGCTTTAGCACTTACTGCACAGCTAAAGCTAGCGAAAATATAGTTTTCAAACTTTAATAAACTAATAAAAGCTTTTAGCTCAAATACCCGCTAATTTTTAAGCCAAACGATATATATACTTAAATAAAATATACCTAGCTCTTATAATACTATCAGCCGAAATATATAGCTTTTTAAGTGGTTTTTTTTGCTTTAAAATAACTACCGAATGTTTTTGATCTAATTCAGATATTTCTTAGAAACGACCGCTTCGTATACCGATATAACGTCTCGGAAGCAGGTGCGCCCTAAGAGCCTTTTAATTCCCAAACGGTCTATATTGCGCAAGTCTTTTTTATAGGTTATTTGCCCCAGGTCTAAAAAAGGCGCTAATAGCGCTAGCAATACTGCTGCATAAATTGCAAGTATTTCTAGCACTTAAAACATCAGTAGAAGTAAAAATATATCAAAAGAAATACCGATATCGATGCCGATATCAACTGCTGCTATATTTAACAACTAAGTTTTATTAATATAACTTTTAAAAACTAAAGCTAGTAAATATATCTAAATAATAAATATTAACGCTTTGCTGCATTTATTCTGCTTATGTTATTTTTAAATATACTGTAGCAGATTAGCTGCTTTTATAAAATTCAAGCTATAAAAAGTATTTCTGACTATCGTACTATATATATGTTAGCGGCCCAGCCTGTGGTGTTTCTAAATCTATATATTTATTTCAGCAGTCAAAAACAAAAGAGATAAAATATGCGACTAGGTAAATAGAAATAGTAATATCTTTAAAAAAAAAGCTATATCGTAAAAAATAGCTAGTAATAAAAAAAAAGCGACTAAAAAACGACTAATTTTTTTTACTAAAGCTTGCTGCTTTTTTGCTATATTTTTTTTTTGTTTATTATTATTAAATTATAATATTAAATATTTTTATTTTAGAAATAAAATATAAAATATATTAAATAATATAGATAATTCTTTTGATTTTTAGCAGTAGAGCTAATTTAATATTACTTAATTATTTTAAAAACAACAATAAACTAAATATATTTTATTAGCTGTTTTAAACAACATAAAAAATAATAACAACTAGGCCGGTAATAGCTTTTGCTCAAGATTTATAATATAAGTATTATTTAGGGCTTTTTTGTCTCTAGCTTTTTTAGCTTATCGCTAATGCGTTTTTATACTTTAAAACAGCAGTTTAAATTATAAAAAAACTATTTAAGCTTATAGCTTATTTATTACAGCTATTTTATACTAGAAAAAAAACTGCGGCTTATAGCTTATTACTATACTATATAAAAAAATAAGCCAAATATAAATATACTATAATATATTATTTATTTAAATCTATATTATTACTATTAATTAAAACTTCAGATAACAAATTATAATATAGCATCTTTTGCTTTTTGTAAAACTTTAGATAATAAAAACTATTTGTGTTAGCTAAACAAGCAAACATTATCGCTTTATTGTCTGTTTTCTATTTTTTACTACATAAGCTTACAAAAAAAAAATAGGTGCTAAAACAGGCATAATAAATATAAGCTGCTTTTTTTGGTTCAAATATATATAGTTTGATCAACTAATATATTATATAATCTAAAAGGCTTTCAATATACTGATCTATTTTACTTTGCCGATTCAGCTTTAATTGAGACTTTATAAACTATAAATTTAGTAATTGTTATCTCTACTGATAACATATACTAATCGGCGGCACTTTTCTTTTTTTGTAATAAACTCGTAAGCTTTTAGATATTAGTTTCTACTAGCCTATATATAAGGCTTCGTCAGCTGTCCCAGTATTTGATACGTCAATATAAAACCAATGTACAACTATATATATATCCTAACATAAAGCAGAGCAATACCTGTGAGCTCCTAGATATTAGTTTTTACTAGCCTATATATAGAGCTTTGTTAGCTGTCTCAGTATTTGATACGTTAATACGAAATCGACATATAACTATATATATATTCTAATATAAAATAACACCTATAAACCTTTAGATATAAGTTTCTATTAGCTGTTTTAGTGCTTAATATATTAGTATAAAACTGGCGCATAACTATATATATAAAACTACTTTAGTTTTTAGAAAATTAAATAAGCTAGAAAAAGACTAAACAGAAGGTTTAAAAAAATAACATTTTATAGTTATTATAACATAGCAAAAAAGTCGTAGACAAGTTATAAAATGTTTTGGTCTAGCTAGCTAAAATGTCGTTTTAATGCTTAACACGTCAATATAAAACCGGCGCATAACTAAAAAATTAAAAAAGCTTAGAAAAGATTAAATAGAAAGTTTAAAAAAATAACATCTTATAATATTATAACATAGAAAAAAAATCGTGGATAAGTTATAAAGTATTTTGGTTTAGCTAACTAAAATAGCTTTATAGTTTATTTATAATACTGCGAACTTTTAGCTTAACTAGTTAAATATTGTTTAATAAACTATATTATTACTATAAAAACTATATTACTTTTTAATACTAAGCAGTTTTGGATATTTATATATATAAAAATATAAACTGTGTTTTATAAAATATCTAAAATATTGTTGATCTAAAATATCTGCACTATCGCTACCAAATAAAAACAAAGTAATCTATACAAATAAAACAATTACTTGTTTTTTTTTATAGTAATTATTTGGCTTTTTTTATATTTTATAAACATCTGCTTTAGCTGCTAAATAGCTTGCTTTTTAAGTCTTTATCTAAGGTTTAACTTTACTAAAAAACCTTACTATAAAACTTTGCTATAATAATGTATCTTTTTAATCTCTTTAATATAAATAAGCTTTAGCAACTATTTTCTATTTTATTATTATGCTAAAACTAATAAACAATGTTACAGATAATATATAGACAGCTTTTTGCTTTAGTTGCTACTAAAATCTAATTTAGCTTAAAATATAAAATCAAAAAATCAATTTAGCTAGTTTTTACTAAAGTCCAGATATAGTCTATTAAAATATAACTTATAAATCAACTGTTGCTTTAGATATATAAACCAAACTATAGCAACAAATACTGCTATATAATTGCTACTAAAATAAAAAATAGCTTTTATTTTAAGCTAAACTAATTTATTAAAAAAGAAATAGTTAAAACTAAAATAACACGAAATAAATATAAAATAATATAGCTTAATTAAATAGAAATTTAATTTTAGCTATATTAAAACAGCAATAAATCTAAAGAAATATTTAGAGCAGTTATAAAAATAACATATATTTTTCGACTTATTATATTTAGTTTTATAAATAATCAACCTATATTTCTACTACTAGTTATACTATAAAATAAAAGCGGTCGATCTAAAGCTGCTGCTCAAAATAAAATATACTTTTTTAAAAAGCTGCAACAGTTAATAGATCAAAAAAGCTAGATCAATAATAATTTAGCTAGCTATAAATATAAGATTTACTTATTAAAAGCCAAGGTTTAAAATAAGTTAAATAGTCAAGATACTATAGTACTAGATATATATTCGACATTTATAGCTAGTATCATCGGTAGCGGTTTATATAAAAGAATACTAAAGATAAAAAGTTAGAAAAACCAGCTTAACATTTAAATGCTACAAATATTAAAAAAAATATAAAACAATAAAATAATAGCTTTAAGAAATAAAGTAGTTTTTATATATCACGTTAAATTAAGAAAATCTTTTGATTTAATTTTATAACTTTAATAAAAAAACTTCTAATTTGATTTTAAAATTACATTATATATTCCTATTATTAGTTTAATTAAAGTATATTTAAAAATATAAACTATTTATATTATTTTTTTTATTGTTATTTTAAAATCATAAATTTTTTTATTGCTACTTTAGCAGAAATATTATTTTATTTTTATTTTACTATAATACTATTACTATTATTTTATCAATTATTACAATATATTTACTTGCTTTTAGTTTAATTATCACTTTAGTTGTTGCTATTGTTGCATTTATTTTAAACTATTTATAATAGCCGACTTTTAATAGTAAATATTTAATTCTAGTATATTTACTATAGCTTCTACTAATATAGTATATTTTATAATAAAGGTTTATTTCCGCTATATTTATAACAATATCATTTTATCAATTTAAAACCCAAATATAGACTTATATTTTTACTTTAGATTGTAGCAAAAAATCTCTGCAGAAATAATTTACAAAACCTATAAAAATATATATCTTTACTTTATAATAAATAAAACGTCGATAGCAGATATAAATCTACTAAATAGTATAGTTATTATTTTAACATTTCTTTAACTTAAAAACAGATATAACTAAATGCTGTATAAAAAAGAACAGATATTAGACTTTAATTTTAAACAAAAAACCAAATAAAAAGAAAAAATATAATAAGCCGTCGCATTAACTGCAGCAAAAACATATATATTTTATAAAATATATATATTATATTAGATTTTTTAATAGCTATAAATATAATATCTGCTTTTTTTATTAGATTATAACTTTATATTTTTAATAATAAATTGTAAACTAGTAGCTGTAGATATATATTTGCAAAAGTTTAATATATAATTAATATTAAATTATTTCAGTAATAAACAATATAATAGTTGGCAAAATTTTTTGTGTTATATATACATCTTTTTTTTATTTTATTTGTTTTTTGCGCTTATATTTTGCTTATTATATTTTTTTAAAATATTTGCTTATTATTTTTAACAAATTAAAAATACTAGTTAATAAGCAAATTCAGCAAAAAAATCTAATAGATAAATTATATAAATATCAATTATAAAATTCTAAATATAATGTTAGCTTAACAGAATAAAATATATTGATTTCTAGTTATAATATCGGCTTTTTAGTTATAGTATCAAACCTTTTCTACAATATAACTTGGCTAAATTTTAAAGTTTTTTTTTTTTTTAGTGCTTATTTAATTAGTTATTATATAACTATATAAATATATCTATTTAATTCGATATATTAAATTATATTAAATTCTATAATAAATAAAAAGTTATATTTAGATGTTGTATTTTCGGGCTTTTTTTGTAATAATAACACGTGCTAGTTATTAGCATTTTTTTCTTTTTGTAATAACTTAGCTTTTTCTACAGATGTTTTATAATCGGTTTATATAGCTACTTTAGATTTTATATCCTTTTATATTAGAAATAACTATCAAGAAATAGCAGAAACTATTCGACTTATTTTAAAAACCGGTTATATCTGTTTTTAGCGCTTATTTAACATTTAATGCAAAAAAGTCGCTACTTTAAATATAATTATAAAAAAAACTAATTAATTATTTGAAATATAATGCAATAAAAATATTTGTTATTATATTATTAGCTAGATTTAGCTTAGATATAGATATACTGATATATCTATATTAACGACTATAAATTAAATATTAAAGCTAAAAAGCAAGCTAATAAGCTTCACTTTAAACAAACTGCTTTTATCGACTTTTATAAGCTTTAATAATAAAATTGCTATATTTTTGCAGGAAATTAACTTTAGGCTAGAAACTATAGAGCTTATAGTTAACTATAGCTTTATTTATATCTTGTTAAGTTTAATTTTTAAAGATTACATTTGCTATTTTACTAAGTTTATTATTTTCGACAGCTTTTTAGTATTTAGCTGCTTGTTTCAGTAGCTTAAATTTTAAAACTAGATTACTAATACTAACGATATAGCTATCTGGTTTTTAGTTTGTAATATAATAGGTTATATATTTAATATATACGAAGATGTCGCTGCGGCGTAAACTAGGTGCGATAAATAAACAAAAGCTTTTGCAGCGAAAAAAAAGACTTTGCTTAAAGACAAGTTAAATCTTTAAAGAATTAGCGCAGGCAGCTAAAAGCTAGTAAATATTTTACATAATATATTAGATATAACATAGAAAATTAAGTACTAGCAGAATATAAAAAAGCATATAGCTTAGCGATATTTAAATCCTTTGTTTAATAATAGAAACACCGTTTCTGCTTGATATATATAGCTGTTTAATATATATAGCTATTTAAAGATAATATATCGGACATAGCAAGAAACTTTTAAAATATTGCAAAATATTGCAACATTTAAATACTATATTTAATATATATAGCTGTTTTAATATATAAATAAAAATAGTATATAAATATTTAAGACATATTTATAAATATAATATATATAATTTATTATAAAAGCTGCTTTTTTGTTATTTGTTTTTTTTTGCTTTTTCTTTTTTATTTCGATCAACTATTACATTTTTAACTTAAAATATAACGCGATTACTTACTATCTATTAATATAAACTTCTTATATTTTTTGAATATTTGTTAAAATGATAGTTTTGTCTAGGTTTATTTCTAAAGATCTCTTGAAAAAAAACTAGGCATAAATTAAACCAGAAAATATCGAAAAAAACTTATTAATTAACAGCAAAACGGTCAAAGTTTTTAAAACAAAGTGTATTATATATAAATTGCAAGTTTTATAATATTTTTAAGCCGATATAATAAATAATTTAGCTGCTTCTGATATAACA
Organism: Nemania diffusa; assembly: GCA_038501195.1. NCBI lineage: Eukaryota > Fungi > Ascomycota > Sordariomycetes > Xylariales > Xylariaceae > Nemania > Nemania diffusa. The sequence goes on from JBBPUQ010000003.1 coordinate 4,556,782, forward strand.
GATAGCAATTATTATATTACTACTTTATAAAGTTACTTAAACAATATAAGCTAAACAATTAACGATATTTTTAAAGTCGGCTTTATCAAAGTTATTTTTAAATATTAAGTTTAAGCTAAAAACTTAAATAATATAAACTTAATTGATAAAAAAGTAACAAAGCTGTTGTATTAAGTTGTATAATTTAGAACTAATTATCTTAAAAATATTAGAGCATTTTTTTCTATCTGAATTTTAAGTTATAAAAAAAAACAGCTTTTGTTATAGAGCTAGCGACTTTAGTTACTAAATGCGATGTTTTCAAAAACCTATTTATCTTAAAGTTTTAAGCTGTTATATACAACTCTTTTACTGCTAAAGGCATACACTTAAGTTCTTTGTTGCTGCTATGTAACTAATTTTCAATAAGTATTAAAGGCTCGATTGTCTTAGCTTTAAACTTTGCTTTTGCAGGACCTAAAAAGCGGGAAATTTTGGACGCTTACTGCGCAAAGTATGCCTTAAATCAAAACTTTTGTATTTTTGCAGGTTTATGCTTAAGCTTTCTATTATCAGGCAAATCTTATTTAAATACAAATAACCTTAACATCTAAGCTTTAGCTTTAATATTAAAAAAGCTTAAAAAGCAAGTATAATTTTTTCAAGCTTAATTAAAGTTATATAAAAAGAATATCTAAGCCGATGCTATCTTTTTTACTACTTAAAATATATATTTTTATATCTTGCTACTACAATACAACTAATGCTATATAAATAAAAATGACTTAAGCATTATATACTTAAGTTTAGCTTTTAAATAAAATAAAAATATAAAAGTTTTAAATGCTAGCTTTATATAACACTTTAGTCAATTAAACTTTGCTAGCTTTTATAGCTATATAAATTAAACTGTTAGTAATACCTATATAAAAAGCAGGTTTTACAACAGTATATATATATCTCTAAAGCTACAAAATCGCAAAAATAAAACTGCGCTTATAGCATTTTTTCTAAAGTTATATCAAAAACTTTCAAAGCTATCGCTAATAAAAAAGCTTACTAAAGCTATCTTTTTTTTTTTTAAAAATATTTTTGTATATAGATATTATTTTCGTTTTATTTTTTAAATTTAAACTAAATACTTTTGCAGCGATTTCTTTTTAAATTAAAACTAATCTTTGCTTTTTAGTTTAAACTAGTCCCCTTTACCAAAGTTAAAATTTACCCTATATTTAAATTTAAACTGATCTTTATTTTTTAGTTCAGATTTAACTCTCCCCTTAGGTTTAAACTAATCTTTGCTTTTAAATTTAAACTGATCTTTTTTACTAAAGTCAAAACCTACTTTATACTCAAATTTAGACTGATTTTTGCTTTTTAGTTTAGATTTAACTTTTTTCTTAGGTTTAAACTAATCTTTGCTTTTAAGTTTAAACTAATTCTTTTTACTAAAGTCAAAACCCACTTTATATTTAAATTTAGACTGATTTTTGCTTTCTAGTTTAAATTCAACTTTCCTTTTAGGTTCGAATTGATCCCTATTTTCAAATTTAAATTTAATTTTTTCTTTAAATTCAAACTGATTTTTATATCAAAGTTTCTATTTATTAACCTTTAAAATTTACTTCTTTTATATATCAAAGTATTTATTTCAAAAAAAAGCCTTTAAATTAAAAATTAATTATACGATCTATTAACAATACTTTTAATGTTTTTGAAACAACTGCTTTTGAATAATTTTATACAGATTTTTATTTAATATCGATTAGCTATATCGTTAAACTATCTGATTATTTAGACCGCTTAAAGCAAGCATAGATAATATTAACAAAGAAGTACTATTCTATATATAGCTATATTAATTCGAAACTTTGTATTCACACTATATAAAAGCTTAAAAAAAAATGGACTTTTTTTCTAATAAAGCAATAGATCACAGTTCGTAATTGTTATTAACAAGTCTATATCAAGCTAAATATATATATTTTCTAGTACCTGCGATATTTCGCGAATTTTTTACAACGATTTTTATTACTTTTATAATATATAAATAAAACAGTTCTAGCGAAATATAAAAATTAAAATATATAATAAATAGTTTTTAATATATAAACATACTTTGTTTTACTATAATAAAATAGTTTTATTAAAACTAGAAAATTTGCTAATTTATTTAATATACTTTTAAATTTATTTAATTATATTAAATTTCGAAGTTTTTACTATTTTTTTAGTAGTTTTAATGTTTAGTTTTAGCTATAACTTTAAATATCTATTTTTTTAATATTAACTTTAATATAATAGTTTACTAAATCTAACATTATTATTATTTTTTTACTTAATATTTATTAAATATATTTTCTATTAATTTTAATATATTACTATTGATAATATAAAAACTTCTTAGTTGTTTATCTATTATTTTAACAAAAGTATATCTATCCTTTCGCTGAAAATAAACTGTCGAAACTAAAAACATTTAATACTTCAGATTTATATCCTTTAGATCTAAAACGTCTAAACTATAAAAATAGCAACTTTTACTTCTTTTAAAATTATAAATTTATTAAAAGATAGTAAAATATATTTTTTATCTGTTATAGAAGTTATCGATATATTAAATCAAGCAGAAAATCCGACTGAAATAATTATAAAGATATTTCAAGAAGTAACACAGTATTAAAATAGTATCAAAAACTTTTAAATATAAATATCTTATTTATAAAATCTAACATTAAATAAAAAACTATAAAAAAGCAAATATAATATCTTTAAATAATAAATGGGTAAATTTTATAACAAAATATACTATATTATTGCAAAAAAAAGATATAAAATTAGAAACAAAAAAACAGAAATAATTAAATCGCTTACTTTGCTCGGCATAACTAGCTCGTAGTTTTAGCATCTGATTTAGTTAAAATTGCGTAATTTTTTTAACACATTATAAAATTAAATAGCACGCTACAACTTAAGCTATCTTTTTGCTGCAGTATTATTTAATATTCAAATATATCACTAGATCACATTTAAGGCTATAGGTCGGCAGAGCATCTAAAAGACTCTTAATATACAGATAATCGATATTACTAGCTTCAACAACATCGTTTATTATAAACTAACTAACAAAGAAATAACGGCCGCTTAAATAGTAGTTAGCCTGTACAGCTTTTTAATAAACGAGCTATTAACTTTAACATTTATCAAAAATATAGAATTCGACAAAGCTATTAAGTTGTTTGAAATAAGCAGGCAAGCTAGCAAATAGTTGTTTCTGCTTACAAAAGCTAATCTTTTTAAATCAAAAAACAGTAATACAATATTTAGCATATATATAAAGCTTATATTTATAAAACCCGATATATTTTAGTTTGTAACTTAGTATTTTTGTAAAATTTCTATTTCGTTTGATTTAAAAGCAGCTTTTAATAAAATATATTAGTTAGCAAGATATAATATTTTAGAACTTTTTATAAATATAGTAGCAGAAATTAAAAAAGTAATATATATGCATTACTGCTAGATCTAGCTAATATATAGCTTTAGCATAAATCAGCTAAAATATTAATTAAATATTAATTATTTTGTCGACAAGATAACAAACTGTATATATAAGCTAAGTATATAAGTAAAAAAAAAGCCTAATGCAAAAAAGGACTTTTCCGATATAAAAAAAGGCCTAGGTTTTTTTTAGGACGACTTTAGCTCGATTAAGGTCTTTAAGCATAAAGCTATATACTAAAAAAGTAAAAATACCAAACAGTAAATCTAGCCTTAAACACTGTCTAAAACTCAGAATAGCTTTATAATAAAGCAAACTTTTTATAATAAAACAAACTTTTCATAGTAAAACAAACTCTTCATAGTAAAACAGACTTTTTATAATAAAACAGACTTTTTATAGTAAGACAAACTTCTGTAACAGACTTTTGTTTAAAACTTTTTATAAAGACAGACTTTTGCAACAAACTCCTAAAACAGGTCTTCAGAGCTGAGATCTTGCTAAAAATAGAAAATCAAGCTTTTAAAAATGTAAAGATATTAAAAAGTCATCAAAATATCTATTGACTTTTTTTAATTATATTAAAAACCAAAATTAAATTAAATATTAAAACCAAGTTAAAAACTAAAATTAAAAATATTAAAACTAAGTTAAAAACTAAAATCAAAAATATTAAAACTAAGTTGAATATTAAAATTAAATTAAATATTAAAATCAAATTAAATATTAAAATTGATTAATTAAATATTACAATTAAATAATACTTTAGTTATAATTAAACTTTAGTTTTTTTAGCTTTTTTTTTAATATAATATATAATTGTGTAAATTTTATTTTTAATAATAATAATTATATTGTAGTAAATTATGCAAAAAATAATTTATTTTTAAATTTTAATTGTATAAATTTTATAAAGTAATATATAGTTTTAGTTATTTTTGTTTTATTAAAGCAGTAGTTATATATTTAATATAATTAGTATAATTTTAAAGTTAAAAAATCTAAATTAAAATAACTTTTTTATGTTTTAATAAACTATATAATAATTTATGTTTTTTATAATATAAACATTTTAAAATATATAAATTAATTTAATAAGCTATAGTAAATTATTAATAATAACAATATATAGTTTTAAAAGCTTTTTAAAATATTATAAATTAATATTTATTTAAATTTTATTAAAAAGCTATTATTATAATAAAAGCTGTAATTACTAAATTAATTTTAAAGTTAAATTTTTTAATTTTATAATTAATACTTTATATAAAAATATCGCTGATTTGATTATTATTTATATAATAAATTATATAATATTTTATTTTAAATTATTTAAAATTATAATATTAATTAAATTAAATTTAATATATATTTAATAATTTTATTAGTTAACTATTATAAAAAAAAAGTTTTTTATTTATTTTATAAATAAAATATTTTTTTTGTTTAATTAATATTTTAAAATTGTAATATTATTTTTAGTTAAATAAAAATATAAATTAAAATATTAAAAAAATATAATTAAATTATAATAGTATTAAATATTAACAAAAAAAATTTAATATTTAAACAGTTTTTATATAAAATTATATATTAGTTATATTTTAAATTATAATAATTAAAAATTAAAACTTTAAATTTAAATATAAATAAATTATATTTTAAAATTAGTTTTAATTAAATATATTTTTTTTTAGTTTTTTTTATAAATTATTTAATAAAAATAATTATTAAAAGTTATTTTTAATATAATATTGCAATAAAAACAAAATATTAAAATATTATTAATAATTAAAATTTTAATTATATTTTTAATTAAAATTTAAAATATTTAATTATAAAATTTATTATTATAATAATTAATTATAAATAAAATAAATATAATATTAATATTATATAAAATATAAATGTAATTATTTAGTTAATTTTATAAAATAATATATTTACTGCTTTTTATAATATAATAAGTAATAAAATCTAAAAAATTAAATTATAACTAAAAAAAGTTAAATATTTGCTATAATAATTTATATATAATATTTTACTATTAATTAAATTATAAATTAATAATAAAATATATAACTTTTTATATTTAATTTGTTATATATTTTAGTTATTAATAAACTTATATATATATTATATAATTAATTATTATTACTTAAATATAATATTTAATTATAAATTATATTTAAAAAAGTTTTTTTTAAATAAAATTTGTTGCTTTTATAAAAACTATAAATATTTTAAAAATATTGAAATATATAACTATAATATAAAAAATTATTAAAATATATTTTTATATTTTTATAAAAATTATAAAGCTACTTTTATAAAAAAAGGTTATTTTAAATAGTATAAATAAATTATATATTTTAAAAAAAAACTGTTTTTTTATAATATATATAAAGCTGCTTTTGTAAAAAAAAGTAGTTTTAAATAGTATAAATAAATTATATATTTTAAAAAAAAACTGTTTTTTTATAATATATATAAAACTGCTTTTGCAAAAAAAAGTTATTTTAAGTAATATAAATAAACTATATATTTTAAAAAAAAATTATTTTTTTATAATATATATAAAACTGCTTTTATATAAAAAAATAGTTTTAAACAATATAAATAAGCTATATATTTTAAAAAAAAATTGTTTTTTTATAATATATATAAAATTGCTTTTATATAAAAAAGTAGTTTTAAGTAGTATAAATAAACTATATATTTTAAAAAAAAACTGTTTTTTTATAATATATATAAAGCTATTTTTATAAAAAAAAGTAATTTTAAATAATATAAACAAATTATATATTTAAAAAAATAACTAATTAATTTAATTAAATAATATAAATTAAATATAAATATAAAACTAAAGTTATATATAAAAAAGTTAAATTTAAATTTAAATTTAAAGTTTTTAATTTATAAATAGCTATTTTTAATATAATAAAAGTTTAAAATTAACTTTATAAATTTAATATTTAGTTTTTTTTTTATTAATAAATTAATTTTGTTTAATTTTAATAAATTATTATAAATTTATTATTTATATATTTTAATTAATAAAACTAAATAATAAATAAATAATAAAATTAAATAAATTAATTTATATTAAAATTTAAAAATTATTTTTATAATTATTTAAGTTTTTTTATATATAATATTTTAATAATATTAAATTTTTAATAAAAGCTTTTTATATAATATATATTTTATAATTTAATTGTTAAAAAAATAATTTTTAAATAAAAATCTATTTATTTTAAAATAAAAAATATTAAAATTTGCAGTATATATTATTTAATAATAATTAAATATTATAAATATAAATAAGTTTATTTTTAAAATATTATAATATAATTTTTAAATTTAAATAAATTAAAAAATATTTTTAATTAAATATTAAGTCGATATTATTTATTAAATAAAAAATAAAACTAATAAAATATAGCTGTTATAAATATAAAGCTAAAAAAATTTAGTTTAAATATAAAAAGTTATTATTTAAATTTATTTAAAAAAGTTTTAAAAATATAAATATTATAAAATAATTATAAAATTAAATATTAATTAAATTAATAGTAATATATATATTTAAAAATAGTTTTATTTTAAAACTAGCTATATATATTTTATAAAATAAAAATAAAAGTTTAAATAATAAAAATATTAAAATATAATTAATTTTAAAATTTTATAGCTAAATAATGTTTTTATATATAAAGTAAACTTTTGTAGCAAATTTTTGTAACAAACTTCTGCAACATGTGTTCAAAGCTGAGATCTTGCCAAAAATGGAAAATCAAGCCTCTAGCGGTTAAAGTACTCGGGCCGCGGCGGCGCAGGCAACTGGGGCGACAGCAGCGAGGGCGCGCAGCGCGCACGTGCCGAGCAGGACCAGCGGCGCAAAGAGGCCCTCGACGCCGGCATCGCGCGCGAGATCCGCGCGAGCCTGCCCCAGCCGCCGCGCACGTACCACCTGCACGAGCCCGGGCGCGGTCGGCGGCCGGAGGTGTAGGCGTAGGCGTGTGGTTTACTTGGGATTCTCGGCTTCTGGTTGTCTTGCTAATGACGGAAAAGAAAAAAGGAGGGTAGGGGGAGAGGGCGATAGAAATAATGATCAGTACAAACTCGGAACGTTCGATGTTTTATGGCGACGGGAGACGATAAAGCGAAGACCTCGCTAGTACACATTGATGTTTCTTGGCAGAGACATTTTCCTGTACATAAAGGGCATGTATGATGAATTAATGTATGTATAAGAAAAATGGAGATAAGCTCGATAGAGGTTGTAAAAGGAGCGGGCATCTTAGAAAGATACATTTGTATTTGTCTAAGAATAGTAATATCGGCGGCCTAGGCAGCTTTAGACATGATACACCGCATCAGAGCAAAAGCACAGAGCAATAGCATAGGTAGCAGCAAAGACTACTGCGCAAGTTTATCATCACTCCACTATCAAAATGTCGAGGAAGCGGATTAGAAAAGCATGCCTTTCTCTCCGCAATGATTTAGCGCCCCTAACGCCATGATATGCCGGAATTAAATCATACAAGAACGCCGTGATATCTGCCCCAACTGTATGAAGTCCAATGCCCAACAATAGTGACGGCAAGTTTAGTCCGAGTCCACGTCCATGCCGTTGTCTTCTCCCACAAACTCGACGCCACCATCGACCCGCAGTTTCTGGCGCAACTTCTCCTTGCCGTGCACCTTGGCCTTCTCGGTAGGCAGCGTCTCCTCCATCTGGTCGATCTGCTGGGGGTCCACGCCTTGCTCCAGCAGACGCCTCCGCTCGCTTCCGCGCATCCGAGGAAGTAGGTGGCTGTGAGTCTCCACAAGCTTCTTGTCGATGGCGAGTTCGCGGGCACGCTTGCCTGCCATTCTTCGCTTGTAATGAACGCGCTCGCGTTTTTGTCTTCAAATGGAGTCAGTAATGGCACTGTATGGGGATAGCTCTGTTGGATCGGGGAAACAGAAAACTCCTATGCAGCCAGTTTTTGTTCCTAGAGCAGGCTATGGGAGTGATAAAGCGCTTTGGAAGTCTTACCTGATCTCTTGGATGCGTGCCATGGCCTGCATAGTCTTCTCCCAAAGCGTTCTGTCGTATCGCACGGGTACATTGCGCCGTTGGGCAAATTGAAGGGTGGAATCCACTAAGGTTGTATGTATTAGCAGCCTTATCGTTAAAAAGTTCCATGATTATAGCAGTTGTGAACGCATGCGAGCAGACACTTAAATGTTCAAAAGGGGGATAAAGAGACAAGCGCAAAACATGGTGCACTCCAGGGCCAGAACACATACCGGTCATTTCCTTGCCAGCCGCCTTTCTATAAGCTTTTGTCCAGCCTAGCTTTCTAGGGTTTCTCTTCATTTTGAAGTTCTTGTGGCATTTTGACCTAGATTCCATGTCAATAGGTAGGCCTCCCGTGGTGGAACATGCTTATAAAAGGAAAGCAGTAAAGACAAGCTTGATGCGTGGACTTGGTCCCAGCCAGAGGAGTCGCATTGCCAATCATAGACGTGCTAGCTTGTGAGCCATTGCATAACAAGTCCTCTTGAAAGGCACTTTCTCCGACCTTCTACTTGTTCTAAAACTGCGCGCGCACTGGCCATATCCCGGTAATGTCTTCGCAAGTAACAAGGGGGTTCAAGGGGGTTCAAGTCGTAAGAACGGAAATGGGATCGTACCTGCAGAATCGAAATGCTTTCCCGTCATTTCGGACAAACTGTATACCCTTCCCTGTATATTGAACGTCAGCAGCTTCTCTTGACAGCGGCGTTTCCTAACATTCTAGGATATGCAAAGTTTTCAAACAAGATTCTTGCTGGAGAACAGGCTCCTTAACTTTGGAGATGGCTAGAAGAGGAAGGGAACGGGTCGTACCTGGATATGAGGGCCGAGAGCAGAAGTAGCACGTTTCCACCCTGCGTTGAGCTAAGTTAGTATCTAAAATATCGATGATGGTAAAAGAATCCCGAGGGTAGGAGAGGATGCGATTATAATCTTTTGTGTTTGTGATCCAGGAAGTATCCCATAATAAACAGAATCAATAGTTTTGGAGCTTTTGTGCAATCCCAACATCTGTCGCCAGGTATAACTGCAGTCGCCCAGATGAAGGTATTCGCGAATAGCCCATACTTGACGCGGCAACTTGATTCGCAGGGAGCGCAGGGGTTATATTGCTGATAAGAGAACAATCCAACTACCTACCTCATCTTGACAGGCCGGGTACTCTAGGTTCGTGATCTCGGTCGTGTCGGTCGGGAATCGTAGTTTGGGGCCCAAGTACAACTTGAGGCTCTGAGGTGAATGTTCTGTAAAAAGTACTGGGCGGTGGGGTGAATGGGAAGCTGCTGCATCCAAAATTTCCATCCAGCAGCTTATCGATACCGCCCACTACTGCATTTAAGGTTAGTTCCTGCAGTGTCTAAAAAGAAGTGGGACGTCCCCCCACCCCCAATTACTTACACAGGCGCATCGAAAATTGCCCCAATTCCAAGCCAGCATAAACTACATTGATCAGACACCGCCATAGACCGGGCCCAAATAAACAACGAAACTACCCAAGAAATGGTCTCCATACTCGCAATCGGAGGCGGCGCGGCCGTCGCAGCATTCCTCGGACGAGCCGGCCTCGTGGCATGGCGGCGCTCGCGCGGCGGCGTCGGCGCAATGGGCAAGGCCTTCTTCAAGGGCGGGTTCGAGGAGCGGATGACCAAGAAGGAAGCCTCGTTGATATTATCTCTCAAGTACGGCCTCCCACCCCCCTCGCCACCCATCCTTCCGGCGGGGGTTCCCGTCGTACCAGCCTCGACAGGAGACAATAGCTAACAACACCGCAGCGAGCGCGCCATCACGAAAGAGAAGATCCGCAAAGCCCACAGGACCCTGATGCTCCTGAACCACCCGGATCGAGGCGGAAGCCCGTACCTTGCGACCAAGGTCAACGAGGCGAAGGAATTTCTCGAGAAGACCGCTAGCTAGTCGAGGGAGCAAGTCTATGCTATTCTACTAGGAGGAACCATGCCGGTTCGCAGCTACAAGCATAATTACCCGCCGATCGAGGGAGGAGGCCAGAGAAGATCGGAGGACTTATACCAACACCTGTACAGTATCAGAGCATTTCACGGAGCGATGGCGTTTCGAAAGGGTCACGGATGAGTTTACGCGATGAGTATCATCGAGGTGCCATATTCATAATTGGCTGTATAACTTTTTGCTGTGCAAATACATTCAACTCTCTTCAGACTGACTTTCTTCACATTGTTTGTAGAATCATCGTTATATTAAAGGCAACTGGCACGAATATGTATCACAAAGCAACTGAAGCCTAGGCGATAGCAGTAAGAACTGCAAGTTGAGGTCCGGATGGTGCTTCATAAGCACACTCTACTCTTACACATCATCTATGTCCCCATGGATACGTCACATTTCGTCATTTGTAAACTGTTCATTGCTGAACAATAGTAATGTAAGAACAGATGCCGGCCTTGATCTCATCAACCCATATCTATATAATATATCAGTACAATTACATCTAGGGCAATGCCTTGAAAATTTCCAACCTTACTATCATATTAGGAGCCGTTAATGTGCTCAATGAGCGGCGCGGATTTCTTCGGGCACCCACCATCATCCATATCTCCGTCCGTCCATTCATCATTACTGAAATCATAAGTCAGCGCTCGCCGCAGTACTCGCGTCATTCACAACTTGGGCTTGGTACCTTGGTGTGAATGATTCCTCATTTCTGTCTGAGCCTTCAACTGTTCGCTTGACGGCCATGGCAATCATTGCCTGGAGCGTGTAGACTGCATCATTTCCAGCATTGTGATAGTTGCGTCCGAAAATACCAAGTTCATTGCAAATCGTCGATAGGCCGCGACCATTCGGGCTTCGTTCTACTCGTTGAAACATGTCTTTGGTGTCAATTTCATCGACAATCTGCGGAACCAACCAATAGTTATAGCCTATCCCCCTGAGGTATTTCAGATCCTGTTTAATATCATGGCCAACAATGATGACTGGCCTTTGATCTTCAGACTCCTGGTCGCCGATAATTTTACCCACGACCCTGTTGATATCCTTGATCGGGACCATCTGGGATTTGCTGTTATTCATTAGCATCAGTTCTTAACTCTATCAAGGTTTTCGCATTACCCAAAATGGAAGGCTTCTGGACAGCCGACAACAAATTCATGATTGACAATGTTGCAGCGCTCCATAATTCTGACATGATGGGCTTGAACTAGTGAAAAATAGTTCACGCCCCCCTCACCAGGGCATATATCAATGAGGTCTTCGGTGTCTAATACTGCTAGCCCGATTTCAGTGATGACCCTCGTATCTCTCTCGTATGCCTCCACGTCGACACAAACAAAGCGAACAGATTCTCTGGCCTTGAACGGCGCAGGCTTCGAGACATCCCAATTTGTGGCGATCAAGCCTGAATAGGTAGTCCATCAGCTTTGCGTATCTCAATGCCAAGCAAAGATATCAAAACTTACTCTCAGATGACATATGTGAAGACAAATGCGAGATAGCCTGACGAAGTCCGAGGTATCGCTGTACACGTTTAAGCATGCGGCCACTATCTTTCTGTCTCTGTATTCTCTTCTTTTTGGTGGCTTCCTTCTTTAGGCTCTTGCCGGGCTTGAATGAGCTGTAGATCTCGTTCATTTTATCGCAATACATCTGATAGCAAGCAGGAGAAAGGTGGCTAAGATCGTCAGCTGGAAGTGTATGTCCACGCGCCTTAAGTGCATCGATAGCGCTGGTATTATTCGCTCGTCCGAGAAAACGAGGGCGCGGTGTGTCCCTTTGACCAAAGGTAAGGGAGAACTGTTCTCCAGCGCCGCCTCGAGGAATAGCGAGATTTACACCAAGCTGATGACTTGCGGTATGTAGATATTCTTCGAACTGGTTCGTAGAGACGAGCAGCAATGGATCCTTTGAAGCTGTAGGGTCATGCTGAGAGAAACTGTAGTTCCGAGTAAGTCTTTCTTTCGCCAGTGTGTGAGTAATCCAAGCTTCTGCAACCTACAAGTCCCAGACACGGTCCTTGAGTAGCGTCTCCCGAAAATAATCTACAACCTGTAGTTGACATGAATATTTAAGACTAGCATATACGCTTTTGGGGGACTTGCGTACTTTTCTCCTATTCGCGTTGCCGACGTAAAAATGAGGGTACCTTTTCACGAGCTTGAAAGGTACAAAAGTTGATACTTTCTCGGGCACTTCACCGAATGCCAAGCGCAAGGGCTCGAATGAATTGCAGTCTAGAGGAAGAGCTGACGGTAGCGCCGTGGTTGGAATTTCGGCATGCTCCCACTGCTCTGACACTTGTGAGAAAGCTAAGCTGTAGTTGTTAGTTATTTATAAAAAGCAAGAGCAGGACTTGGTTGGCTTGCAAGAATATACGAGCGAGGGTCTTGGGTCTGTGATCATTGAGATGTGCATCTCTCCATCGCTGTCTTCCGAGTCCCAGTATCGGTGCGTGTCGGACGCCATTTTATGAGTATAATCCTAATTACGCCTGTTGGTTTCACTACATGTGATAGCGATGCGTGGTTAACGCGCAGGTATACTGATTAGTGTACTGACTTGGGTGAGAGTAAAGACTGTATATGCCTGTGTGATGCCCGAAGGAGAAGGATATCGATGTCGGTGACTACCATGTAGGTATTTGCTGACATTCTGGTGCGCAAGGGGAAAGGTTCTTGTCTCCGATAGAAAATGTAGAAGTGGCTGATAGCTTGTTGGTGACTGCCATACTTCGTCACATCCCCGGTGTTTGTAGGTAGGAAGGAAGGAAGGGATACCTATGTTACAGTCATATGCAAAATTGCGTGTAACCGGGGAGAATCAACATGTACCGAGGGCACTTGCCTTGATCCACATGATTGAATAGCCATATTTGGCCTCTGGGACACGAAGGAAGCGACAAACATGTCAGTATATCCATTACGACGGTGAATGGCGAGCCTTAGCGCTGTAGGTTCTCTTTCCTCTCATTAGCTAATATTGAGTTTTTATTCTTCCAATTACCATGCACTTTTATAATTGTAAATAAGTGAATGCGCAGCATGAGAGCGGGTGTCACGAAGCTTGGGGGTGATACTGGTGGATTATAAACTATCGCAAGCTAAGTGCAATGATGCTTCTTGATATTCCAACTGCATAGGTAGACTATCATATCATGGAATCGTGTGCACCGAACTGTCTCAGCACCTACTCTACTAAGAAGAAAGCTCGAGAATGACGCGTGAATGTAGAAGAAAACCGACGATTCATTGCACCTCAATGAACTATTAAACGTTGAGACTGGCAATTACCCTAACAATGTGTCTAGAGTGTTGTGGAGATTTTGATAGCTTCTTATACATTTTTATGATTAGATACCTACTCGTAGTTCAAAAATAAGATAACCGGTTTAAAGACATTGAATTTTCAAGTATGTGATGTATTTTAGTCGCTTCGTAATAACTGCTAAGCTAATATATGGAGGCTGCCGGATATGGGAAATAATACGAAGCCATTGTAAACTGACGGGTTATCAGAAACTCCACGTGTGTCCTGGCTCAGATAACTCGGGGCCATCATGCGATACGCTATCCCGGCACCTCTTCTAGGATCCTCACTTAGTTTCCAGTATTGAATTTCAGGTGTGTACATAGAACTCATGGATCGGTAACATGTTGAATATCCATGGTTCATGGGATTCCCATTTCCTAAGTTCTTGCAATTCCAAATTTACTTTGATGAGTGCATTAGCGACCTGTCTTGTGAGCCGCTCTGTCAACCAACTAAACATGACCTTCGTATCGTGGCAACGCACGTTGAGCGCGAGAAAGCAGAACGTTTCGACAAGGAACCCTTCAAGAGCGCAGCCTTCGGGGGTATGTGGCCCAATCTACTGCATTATTTCCGGGCCACTGATAGAGAGGTTACTTCTTGATATGTATAGCATCATGTCGTTCTGGAATTTAGGGGCTAGTATATAGTCGCCAAACAGCCAGGCCTTGGCCGCCACCGTTGGGTTCATGCCTTTTGTTTCGGCGATTTCATAGTGCCACGTCGTGAGGCTCCTCAAGTATATCCAATTAGTGAAAATTCCTACGACATCATCGTCGCAATGCTGAGTTAAATGGAATGTTCGAGTCTGGCCTTCTTTGAAATTGCTATTGAGGGCCATGCGAAAATAGCTGGATAGATGCGCAACTGGCCGCGCGTGTAGCTTATGCCGTTTACCTGAGGGTGTCTGTATAATTATCATTTCATCTGACGTGCTTTGGAGTTGATTAGTCACATTTCCCACAACCCTTTTCTAGGTCAAAGACCACTTACTGAGGCGGGGGTGTCAAGTTCTCTTTCCGAAAGCGGTTTGCCATAGCGGGCACGGGAAACAGTAAACAATGTAAACGTATAGGTCAAATACTCTGAGTCGGTAAAGTTAACGGAAGCACAATGTTTTCGGTTTTCCTAAGCAGGAGAGGATATGGCGCAATAGTACACAGGTGGAAGAAGGCTCACTAGATCTGTAGCACTTTGTTCCTATTTCTAGATTCCGAATGCTAGGCACTGATGGGCGCTTGATGCTTAAGCAATTTTCATCGGTTATGGCAACGTTTGCGGTGGAAATTAGGATACCATATAGGAATCGGTAGTTTCTGGCACCTCGAGAGAGAGAAAAAAATGTAAAGCTGGATGCAATATAACGAGGGTAAGAAACATGATAGATTCATAGAAATATGTTAGATGCAGGTGGGTGCATGACGGGGGGCAGAACAAGACTTGATTAGGAAAGTGTACTTCTGAAGAATAAGGTTGTTATTGTGTATGAAATGTATGATGTAGTAAGAACCAAGGAGCTGCTCTTGCAACCTGCGGTACTCAGACCAACTGGACAGGGACCTAGGGAAGACCGACCGACCGAGTGTAAAGAATCGCGCACTAAATTGATGGGAAATCGCTAGATCTCTGGGTTTGAGAGCCATGCTATCCTGTACCGATAGATACACGATAGAAATTTATGCCGTTATGAACAGAGCACAGGGCCAAATAAACTGAGGTCTGAGCTTGTTCGTAGGCGCAGCAACGTAGTCAATTTCCAGCCGTAACAGGATTGCTGACATCGTCCCCTTCCCCTAGAGCTAAATAGAACATTGTCCTTTTATTCTATTTGAAATCCTATGAGCTATGTTAGTCTAATAGCTTCCGGCCTCTTGACGCAATACTCCCACACCCAAGCTATCCGGAGACAACTTCCCATAGATTCAAATGCCTAAACACCTCAATATTGATACATACTACAGCTTGCATCCTAAGTACTATTTCTTCAGAAACTAGCAAATTAAAGTTAGCACTACGTGCAAAAAAAAAAGGTATATTAAACGGCATACTCACCCCAGCTGCTTCTTCTGTCGACACCTTAGAATGCTCAGAAGCGTTGTTATCAATCAAACCTAGTCTGGCGGATTTAATCTTCCACCATAGCTCCCGACGATTGCCATCAAATTCACCTGACAAGAGGCGAGTTTTAAAATCCCTGATAAAGGAGTTGAACAGGCCCGGGTACTCGTACTCAATCGTTGTGTCTCTTAAGACTCCAATATGTTCAATAGCCCGGTCGTAGTCTTGATCACCGAAGCTTTTGGTAACCATATCACGAATAATGGCGCCCATCTGCTTAATAGCATCCTCGATGTCGGCTTGGTCATCGGCAAGGTCGACTTTCTGTTTAAATTCGGGTATCGCCTTATCAGGACTGATCTTGGCTCGCTTGTTCTCAGGTTGTTTAAGTAGGGCATCAATATCAAGACCAGATATCGGCTTGGGTCTATCGCCCTTGTCCTTCTTACCCTTCGCCTTAGGAGGCACTAATCGATTGTTAGTCACCACCGTAAGTATATCTACGCTGCTAGGTTTTCTTACCTCTCTTAACGCTAGCCTTGTCTATGAGGTCCTCAAGATCTGACCTGACTTTTGCCACTAGATCTTCAGGCGGGATTGCGTATTTAAGAAGAATCGCGGGGGTTGGAGGAACAGGTTGGTTCGGATAAGTTGCGCGATATCGAACAACTTGATTGATTCGGTGAAGTGGTGGACTAAAGAGATCGTCGACTGGAGCGTACTCCATTGTATGATTACTGATAAAGGTTAACTCTACCTGCGCGGGGCTATAGAAATAATGGACCTACCCTTCGTCGTCCTTTTCCCAAGAAGATATATCCATGGCATCTACGTAGTCGTCCATGGCCTCCTGCAGCTCGTGGGAGGGGAGATTTCGATGATTTTCGGTAATCGTATTCCCTTGGACGGTGATAACCTTGCCGAGAGGCGGAAACGGATAACTCCTGACGTCTTCTGCGAATGGAAGAGGTACATCATAGAGACATTCGAAATCAGGCTCGATATGAGGTGCCAATAGAATGAGAGCAGGTTCTTTGCCGTCTTTTGTCACGATACGTGCGACGGCATAAGACTCTAGCTCATGGAGCGAGTGAATGAGCGATGATAGTTTTAAGGCTGCTGCGTCGTTGAACTTTTGGGCTATCGTCATGCATGTCTCGCCCATATTTAAGAAAGACTCGTACTATGGAAGTCAGTATCTAATTCGGCACTTAGGGCTGACTTCGTACCTTCTCCTGGTAAATGAAGCCCACAATACTAAAACTCTTTGTTGTCTCGATCTTAGTGATGTTGTAATCTGACTCGCTAATATGCACAGCGGTTCTTCCATATTCGTATCCTTTAGCTAATTCGTCGCGATCAACATCTTGTTTCCCACCGGGAGCATTAGGGTCATTGACTCTATATGTGCGAGCGTCTTTCACTGCCGAGAAGCTTGGTGTAGGCTCTACAGCTTTCATCTCGTTGTCATTAGCAGTGTCTACAGTACCAGAGGGACCGCCATCGGATCCAGTCTTTATGACAACTCTGCTAGCAGGCGGAACGGTGGCCTTATGTGTCTTAAAGTATCGCTCAACATTGATGCTCATAGCATCCTCGTGTATATTGGGATCACCGAGAGTGAGTAAGCCGTCGTATGTTTTATACGGCTTAACAGACTTGATTCTTGGAGTCTCGAGCTCAGCGATGGCTTCGGCCATGGTTCCGTACAAACCATCGCATTTCTCCACTAGGTCTCTCATAATCTCTTCATTTTGTTCTTTGATGCTCGATTTGTCCTCTTCCTTGATGCCGAATTCAGCATCATCAAAGTCAACACCTCTATATGACATTAGCACGTGGTATTATACCGGAAATGCTGGGGAACTGACAATACTGTAAGTTGTATACCGCACTTCTTGATCTTCTCAGATATGTCACCAATGTCACTACTGTCTATAGGCGCCTCGCCATCGGTGACTAGGATAATCTTACGAGTATACTTTAGTTTCTTGGTGAACTTCTCGATCATCTCGATGGCTAGGACAATAGCAGAGATGGAATCACCAGCCTGTGTATTGCTGGGCTTCACGCGATCGCGCAGAGTCTCGAGACTACGCATGGTCATTGGACCAAGCTCTTGGAGAACTGATATGTGCTCGTATCCTTCGCAGCCTCCGTCTTGCTCTGCTAATGGGTTGTCGGTCTCATCGGTCCTTACCCCAACGACAGCCACGTTCCACGTCTTCCGCGAAGCCGCAACAGTTGTAGAAATCTTGTCCCAAACGTAACGCATACTCCAGTCCAGGTCCGACTCACTACGACCACTGTGACAGTCGGCCATCGACAACCCCAAATCGAGAATATAGACGGTAGCCTCCTTGTCTGCCATTGCGGATGGAGGTGCCGGCAGCCACTCCTGTGAGAATTAAGGGTGATTAAAAAGCGTTCAAATCGCAATACACCATTGATCTTAACTCATAAGAAGGGGGGGGGCAGGCAGGTTTCTTATTTCATGGCCTTGGGTCCTCGTAATTACTGATGCTGTTCCACCTGGACAGCTGCCTAGAACGCGCATAAGTCGTCGCGATACTAAGAGAGTGCACGAACAAGGCAGACGCGATGGCACGTGACACGTACAGAGTACATGTAGGTATTAGTTATACGGCGAAGACCATTTGATGAATAAGTGGGTCTAAGCTCACCTGTGACCGGGAGGATGGGTCTTCACTTAAAAGTAGGTACCTACTCTACCTAGGTATATCTGCTGTACGCATAGGTACAGAATACTACCTAAGTAACTATACGCATCACCATATATGTACATATGTATGGTAACAATATAGCTGTCACGGTCCCATTCCCGAACCCTTCCGTCGGATCACGCCATTTGGCTTCCCGACCTTGCCGACCTTTACAAAGTCTATGCGTATTTGACAAAGTTTATACAAAATAAAAGATAAATTGAATTTTTTATAACCTAAACAGCCAGCTCAAAATGCCCGAAGGATCTCTTCTGTTCTCTCCAGCTCCGTACCACGTGCTATCGTATGCCACCTCCCATTCTAAACCCAATTTAGACCGGGATGCTAACAACCTGTCAACTTACAGCTATGGCGCACTGTTGGGCACCCAATTCTTTCATGTAAGTGTAACTAGGTGGTATATGATCGTCCGTTGTTGCGGAAGCATGCTTTGCATCGCCGGTGGTACTATACTAACAACAAGCCAGACTTTCATCAACTCGATAACCTCCTTCAAGGTCTTGGAACGGCGGCAATTCGCCATCCTGCAGCGCGCCGTCTTCCCCGCCTATTTCGGGATCCAGACCGTCGCACCCGTCGTACTGGCTCTTACCTATCCCGGAGGAGCTGGCCGCGTCGCTGCGCTGCCGCAGGGTATCAACGGGGTCCTGCATCCGGCGAATCGTTGGGGCGTGCTGGTGCCGCTGACTGCGGTGTTCGTGACTGGTTTGGCAAACTGGGTCTACTTCCTGCCCGAGACCAACAAGGTCACGGCGCTGCGAAGACAGCAAGGTATGTGCGCTTGAATTAGGCCCTCGATATTGCTGTGATTAAGCCTTGCGTTGGATGTTTGATTGGCTTTCAAATTAGTTGATCGCATGGATGCTGACGGGAATGTGTCCTCCAGAGATCAAAGATAGTAAAGACAAGACGCCTAAACCAAAGGAGATGAAGGCGCTAAACAAGAAGTTTGGCAAGTTGCATGGCTACTCTTCGCTGTTCAACCTGGTGACTTTCGTCGCCACGGTGGTTTTTGGCGTACACTTGTCTGCGAGAATTGCGTAGTATACACAAAATCTTAAAATTTCGTATCGAAATCGAGTATATAACAATCGTCTAGGTTACCAAAAGCTATATTGTGCTATCTTAGTAGTGTACGCTTCCAAAGCCCTGAAAAATTATCGCTGTTAACTGATTTGAATCCCGAGAACATGGTATAATATGGATGCCTTTCAGAAAGACGCCGTTTGCCAAGAATCTCCATATAATATCGATTTTTGTGTATACTTTATCGTCCAGTAAAGGGCGGCGACGCTGATTCGCTAGTGTATCATCGTAAAGTCGATTTTATCTATAAGCTTGTCATTTTAATAGAGAAGCTGATTCACTCGAGAGGGGAGCTAGTCAAAAGCGACCAACTGAGGCGAGTAGATCTCTCTTCGCTTCTGTAAATTTCCGTGCTCTTGCCTCTGGATCCTCAGCTCGTGGCTGTGTGCTTGGACTGGCGCTTCGCTGGAGCCATCCCTTGACAGACCAGTATGCGGGTTGCTTTAATAGCTGTTGTGCGATATCAAGGTCTTGTAATGGCTTCGTATATTCGCGGTCCAAGGGCGATAGTGGGTAGGGAGATGCTGTAGTGCCACTACTGGGTGTTGCAGTAGCGCTTGATATCGTAGGGGCCAGTGTTGATGCTGTCGCGCCTTTGGGGAAGTAGCTGTTGGATATTTCTGAGGGCTGCATGAGCACTGATCCAGTAGAGCTCTTAACATCGGAGACCATAGAAGTTTCGGAGGTCGACATTGTACCTAATGCAAGGGAAGCGATCGACGGCTGAGTAGGGTTGGTTGCTAGTTTGTCTGTCTGTATAAGCTTGTTTAATGTAGGGAAACGCTGGATTTTGTTGTAGTTTTAGAAAAAGCAAAGCAATATTCAAGGTCGGAAAAGGGAAGCACGCAAGAGCATTTAGATAAATACTAGTCTAGGCATGCCTCAAAGGTCCTAGTCCACTCCCTAACTACAATATCTACGTACTCTCTATCTGCAGTCTTAGTAGATAGAGTCTAGACTATAAATGAATCGTGACTGATCCAGCGGCAAATATGGGGAGGTAGTGGGTCGTATTAGCCATTGATTAGTTTGGCTAGTGTCTAAAAATAATGCTGTTGGCTATACACAGTAATGTGAGATGATAATCACTGAGTAATCACCTAATAAACTGACTAGTTGTTCGTGACAAGTATGGTGTGGCTTGTCCTGCTGAGACTTATAATGTTTTTATCTCGAACTAGTGACATATTGTTGTGGCATCCTGATGGTACTTATGATCGATCTAGGAACGCGGTGTAGATCTAGATTATCTCCCGGCGGCTCCGCACACCGAACATTACTGTATATAAACCCAGGAACCGACCCACAGGACCCAGATACCAATGGAGGGGGTCGTGCCACTTATTGCCGTTGCCACTGTCCCTCTACAATAGATAATAATATAATTATTTAAAGCCGTCCCCTTTCCTAACACCCATTAGCACTATATCTACCTAGTTACGCCAAGATGACATTCAGTGAGACTGACCCCTCCTTGATCTTGTCCATTCTATTCGATATATCTCTCTTATTTCTGCTTCGCATTCTCTCGTTTAGCCAGATCGCTCGTTCGAATGATCTTCGGAGTTGCCACCGGTGTCTTGTAGGGCCGAAAGCTTGGTATAAGGCCACCGGTTTGTTTCTGATAAGCTTTATACTCGGGGTATTTCCCAGCGGTGATCAGCTCAGTAAGCCACGTCGATCCTTGGAACAACATAATGAGGAACAAGGAACCCGAGGCCGCCCAGCTATATGAAACATTGCCGGCGTAACAGCTCCATTGATATAGAAGGAACCAAATAGTTTGCTCTGCTGTGAAGTTCGGATGCCTGCAGTATGCCCAAAGACCCGATGTGATGAAGCCCCGGTTTAGGTCCTCTTGAGTATACCCGCAATCCCGCGGGATCTTGGCTGTCTTTTGATAATTTCTCTTAGCAGTTTGATAGTCTATAACCGTGTCAGTACCACCATCCTCCCCCTGAAATTGAATGGCTGAGGTGACGCACCCCATTGTTGCTGGTCGCTAAACCATTCCGATACGACGAGAGCTAGTTCGATGCTAGCAAATAGCAAATCGGCTGTCCCGACTTTCGGTTCAATATTTGAAGCTAGCAAAACAATATATGTCGGTGCAGCAAGGAGAAAAAGTAATATGCTCTGTATGAAAGAGATGAAGGTTGCGTTGAAAATAAAAAATATCACTGGGTGACATTGACCTCGAATAATTTCCCTTTTAGAATATTAGATACTGCGGGGAAGGGATGGGTAACCGAGGGCACGAACCATCTATAATCTTCGGAACCAATCTCATAGCCGCCCTTGCGCCAGTAGTTGAAAGTCAACCGAGCCTTTAGAAAATTAGATTTGGGTAGTAAATACATTTGCGAGCCAGATACGGCAGACATACACTCCAGATGACGCTCCAGAACAGAATCAGGTCTACCCTCTGGCTGGGTAAGTTATTAAGATGCATCCAGGCAGAAAAATGGGCATTGTAGAAAGCAGGGAGCAAGCTCCAAAACCGATCTACTTGAGAGTAGTTACGATTGGCCTCGGAGGCAATCCAGAAGAGGCCACCAAGGAACAAGGAAAACGCAAAGCCTGAGATGAGGGGATTGGTATTCGCGTAAAGGTTGAGCAAGGACTCGCCGTTGGTCACAGTGGTAAGGACATTGGAAGGGAGTTCGTAGAGTTGGGACAGAAACGGCTCGATGACTATAGAATAGTCGGCGCAGTCTCCCAGAGACTTGATGGTCGGGAGAGCCATTTTGAGTTCTAGTTGTCAAGCTTGTAGGTTAGGTGAGGAAACCAACTGCAACGCCTCAGCTGAGGACGACTGTGTAGGTACCTACCTAATGTAAGCTCAAGCAAAAAAAGGGACGTCATGCGGGGCGGCCGTCATCCTGTCATACAGTTGACGGGCGAATGCCATGCACAGACCATGTCATGATTGCAACTACCTACAGTGCTTGGGGTATTCTAGGTACCTACCTATGTACGCTAAGGAAATTGATTAGCGCAGGGATTCGCGACTGGTTAGGTAGGTATGCAGAAGACCTATTCGGGTGTAGGTAGGCGCGTTTTTGTGCACGATAGATTTCAGAAGTTTTAATCAAGTGAGGAAACCTAAATAATCCGAATGCCTACCTTAGGTGTCCTCTTACTGCCAGACTCTTTCCACGGATCCTAGGACCTATATAGTACTAAGTTGCACTGACGGTATTCACTACGTAGATCCTCATCACTTGAATGTCGAGTAGTGTCGGTTTTAAAGTTTTCCTCGGCTTGCTTGATCAGTTGAGCCATGAAGAGAATGCTGCACAGCCTTCTTTAATTAGTACCACGTACGACTCCACGTCTAAACCCACGGGTCTTTCTGCTTAGGTAGCATCCTCACGACTGGGTGTTAGCTACAGCAGAGAGCAGCAGATAGCAGCAGGGCGCTGGCTGGATCCTGCTTTGTCTTTTCGCTTCCCACTCTCCAGCCCCCCTTAGGCTAATCGATGATTTACTTGTTTCGTCCTCGATGCCATATTTCAAGGGTTCGACTAGTCGCCTCAGTTAGCGTCCCAAGTACGCTGTCGCGATTCAACTCTATCATGAAAGTACTCTGCGTGGCCGAGAAGCCCTCCATCGCGAAGGCCGTAGCCGGTCACCTCTCTGGGGGTGAGGTGCAGACTGTCTGTTCTCTATCTCTCCGTCGCAAGAAGACCTTCGCTCATGTTATCTAGCATAATACCTCAGAAAAGTATATCAAGAATTATGTCTTCAATTATGACTTTGGCCGTCCTTGGGGCAAGTGCCAGGTCACCATGACTTCGGTTCTCGGACATCTTACTTCTGCTGAATTCCCTCCGGAATACAAGAAGTGGGATTATCCACCGCCAGACCGCCTGTTTGATGCTCCTGTAAAAGTGGTTGTTGCAGCGGTAGGTACATGCTCTGCGCCATGTCAGCTCGTGGTAGACGACGTGCTCACATGACCTGAATATAGGACAAGACAAAGGTTGCAGATAATATCGAGAAGCAGGCACGCTACGTCAATGCCTTGTGTATATGGACGGATTGTGATCGAGAGGGCGAACATATCGGTTACGAAATATGTGAGGCTGCGCGAAAGGGGAATCAAACTCTGGACATCAAGAGGGCCAAGTTCAGTAATATCGAGAAAGCGTTAGTCATAAAGGCCCTAACATTTCGTCTTGACCATTTCTAATAGATTCAAGGCATATCATCAATGCTTCGAGGAATCTTATCAACCTTGACCATAAGCAGGTTAACGCCGTCGCATCCCGTATTGAACTTGACCTTCGGATAGGTTATGCGTTCACTCGGTTCTTGACCAACAGTCTAAGAACTCTTGGCGGTCCGTTCCAGAACTTGTTATTAAGCTACGGTATGCCTCGAATTTCGATTTCGGTAAATATCATTCATTCACTCACCCGTATTGGCAGGATCCTGCCAGTTTCCAACACTAGGGTTTGTTGTCGATCGCTATTTTCGAGTGAGGAATTTCAAGCCAGAGCCATTCTGGAGTATCAAAGTCATGCATAAACGAGAAGGCATTGACGTCAATTTCAGCTGGGCTCGCAACCGACTTTTTGACCGATCGTCAGTTATTATACTCTATGAGAGGTGTTTGACGGCCAAGAAAGCCAAAGTTACCAAAGTCCAAGAGAAGCCGACAAAAAAGTGGAAACCTTTACCCTTAACCACTGTCGAACTGCAAAAAATGGCAACAATTTTTCTGCATATGACTGGTCAAAAGGCCATGGAGACTGCTGAAGGGCTCTACAATAAGGGGTTCATCAGCTATCCTAGAACAGAGACCGACCGATTTGACCCTGGTATGAATCTTCGTGCGCTGGTCCAAAAGCAAACTCAATCCCATGCTTGGGGAGAGTTTGCCCAGAGTCTAGTCAATGGTGGCTTTCAACAACCGAGACAGGGACGCAACGATGATAAAGCACACCCACCGATTCATCCCATCACATTCGCCGCCCCTTCAGTGCTTAACGACCAAGAGAAAAAGATATACGAATTTGTAGTCCGGCGTTTTCTGGCTTGCTGTTCAGAGGATGCGAAGGGTGTCGCTACTGATGTTGATATCTTATATGGCGAAGAATCGTTCCATGCCCATGGGGTTGTCGTCCTAGAACAAAACTACCTCGAAGTATACGTGTATGATAAATGGACAGGTAGTGTTCAGCTCCCCCAATTTACAGTTGGGGAGACGTTTGAACCTACAGAGGCATTGATGACCGAAGGGAAGACCGTTGCTCCTAACTATCTCACCGAGGCTGATCTAATCGCTCTTATGGATGCCAACGGCATTGGAACTGATGCCACCATGGCAGAGCATATTCAAAAAATCCAAGAAAGAGACTACGTTCGGACTATACCAAGAAATAGCCGCCCAGAAGAAGTTAATGACTCAGAAGGTGGTCAACCAGCCGAAAGCGGCCGGGGTGGCCGTGGCAGCCGTTCAACTCGTGGAGGGCGGGCGCGAGGTGGCCAGGGAGGCCGGGGAGGGGTGACTACAACCAATGGACGTGGAGGCGTCATAGAGTTTATTCCAACACAGCTAGGCGTGGCTCTTATCGAAGGCTTTGATAGGATGAATTTCGATACCAGCTTAGGTAAACCATTTCTACGCAAAGAGATGGAGCTGAAGATGAAAGCTATCTGCGAAGGACGCACAACGAAGGAGGTTGTCTTGGGTGAAAGTATCCAACAGTATCGACAGGTCTACATGCAGTCGCAGCAAAAGCTTAGCGTCCTTAAAACGGTTGGTATTCCCTTTGTTTTCTCGAATGATCGGCATGAGAACGTTAACGTATATCTGCAGGCTTGTCGACAATATGTATTTGGAGCTTGAACTATACGGCCTTTAGATAATGACCTTCCAAACCCTATACGTTGCCTCCCGGGCCAATTACTACAGCACGCTTCATGCGTGATAAGGAATTACTCCGATCCCACAGGTGGCACTTGGCGTCGTAACACAAACATCTACTCCGAACATCGGCTCTAGCATTCTAAGGCTATAAGTGACTATGCGAGTTAGGCAGCTTGTGCCGTCGAGGTATATCCAGGTCATTAGAAGCAGCACCAATCGACAAGAGGCCAGGGCTGCTAGGAAATATGGGAAGATGTGATAGTGGCCATTGAGGTGCTCAGAAGGAAAGTATGCTCATAGCATTCGTTCTTAGCCAATCTCTTTTCCCGTCCCTTCTTAACAACCACCTATCCGCATCCACTTACGACTCAAGCAACCATGCGCTACGTCCCCACAAAACTCCGAACATCCTATCGGAAAATGCGCCCTATTCAACAACGTGGGGAAATACCAATGGCTGATGGGGTGCTGTCGCGATGTTCCCTCATAGCGGGGTAATATAAGAACCTAGAGATCAACACGCAGGCACAAAATACCTACTGCGTACTGGCGCATCATCGTCGAGTACCATGAACGAATCATCATCGCCTCGGTGCAACCATCGCACATGAATCACGCGGCCGAGACATTTTGGCACCAATTTGACACCTAGGGAGTCGTCTCAGTGCATAGACTCTCTGGAGGTCCCAAAATATAGATCGGTAGTGAATGGTTCAATTAAACCAAGACAGAACAGTCTGGTAATCTACCAGAATTGGCCAAGATAGACGAATGTTTCCTCCTAATACTTGATTGTACGACGCTACCATACAGGGCTTATAGTGTTTAACTGCACTTAAGCTACATACACAGTACCTAAAGAGCAAGGCTTAAGCTAATCAATATGGATCTTATCTCGCATGAAGAGTGACCGAGGCATATGCACTCGCTCCCTTCCTACTGTCGGCACTCACGAATCGCGGAACTTGGCACATCAACGGAGCACTATATGCTCCTAGGCGTGAATGACGACTTTTATATACTTTCATCTATGGCTAGCAGGCACGACTTCCTCAGATATCTTATAGACATTGTAGGACAATAATGCAAGCACAAGCGGAGAGGTATAGCAACCAACTGGCCTATGCTATCTATGTCTCAACCACTTATGGTACCTAGGTAGCCTAGCTTTCATTGAATAGTGATGGCCAGCTTGGCCGTAGGTGCTGGTGGCATAATAAGTGCACTCAGTGAGTCTACGGCTTCTAAGAACGTACTCAAGAATTGGATGGTTTCGACCGCAATATCTTTTAAATTTACACACTACCCTACTATTTCTCCCGAGCTAGGTAAGTCGTCGGCGAGACCTAGGGAGCCTAGGGAGAGGTCTCTGATGGATTTTATGATGCCTCTCTCTCTGTAAGGTTTCCCCTCCCCACTCGGAAACAAATAAGCTAGGTACGTATAGAAGAACGGCAGAGCACACGGCCTGCTTGTTACCGAGCCACATGCGCAACATATGCGGCCTGTTTTACTTTACATGGAATGGAACCCTGACGAAGTTGCAGGATCAATGATTACAGTGTAGTAGATTGTACCAGTATGGTATCACTTATCGCGAACTCTCTGCGAGCCCTCGATCCCCTACATCCCAAATGGTAATGATAAGGCCACGCGACCCTCCCACACCATCCCGTGGCATCTAGTCAAGCACCTCCATAAGCCACCCAAGGCGCCCAAACGTCATGAGACTTCGTCCACTCTCAAGAGGGAGTGGATCGCTGGAGCCCAAGTCGGCTCAGGCATTTACCACCAGTAAGCTAGGAATTGTTCCCTGACGTATCCAGTCGTATTATCGTTTTGTGGGAGGTTTATTCTTAGACTAGTACCTACCTTACTGCGTAGATAGGGCAAGCCAGGATCAGCTGGCCTCCCTAGGAATAGGTAGTACTCTGTACTGTATTCTGTAGGTACTTGTTTTTCCATCATCATACTCAACAATTAGACTACTCGTATACAAATTGGGTATGTCTAAGCTGACAAATGACAAACATTTGCAGGCTGGTCCTATTCAAGCTGACTCTTCAGTAAAATATCTCAATTAGGGTTTCAATAAGAGCCTGGGTCGCCATTGTCTCCCATGCCATAGTTTCCGGGGGAATGGAGGTACTAAACTGGTATGTCCTACCTATTGATGAGACTAGATAAGTAGCATTGCATTCTACTTTAGGGATCTTAGGTTACAGACAGAGCCCATAAGGGCAACAATACCTATGTACATAATGCCAGGTAGTACTCTGTATCCAAGATGCAAGCGTCGTAGCTATGGAGACGCCCCTTCCCGACTAATAAGACCCCTAATTTTGCTTTGAACAGAAAGGGTGGATAAGCCAATCATATGCTCATCTCGCCCAGCGTGATGCCTATTCTAGTTCTGGGAAAGCAATAGGCCCACACTCCTCACGCAAGATTGTGATGTAATAGCTATGTACAGCTTAGCACCTTGTATAGTGAAATTAGGCCAATGGGCCTAAAACAATACGCAAGATATACCTGTTTCGCATTTCCATCCCCCATCCCAGGTTACTCGCTACTGTACTTACCTAAGGTAGGCTAGGTAGATGCCATAACCACTGAGCAGGCCTAATACAGCACATGCACAGGTGCTCAGGTTGGGGCGTGCCGTCGGTCATTCCAGGTAAAATGACCGTTGCTGCTCACTCCCAGGTTTTGACCCTTTTCTTCCAACCATCAACAAAGAAACAACAGCAACACCAAATCAGCAGAACAAAAGAGTCCTCTTGTCACAGTCAAGATCATCGCGCAGCATTGCCAGCCCGCCTCCTCGGTCTTTGTCATTGCATCTTTCGTCAAGACCAAAGACTTGCCGCCGATCGCCACCACTGTTTATTAGTGCCTACTTCGGATCTGCTCTGTAAGTGCATGAGTGACTCAGTTGCCAATTCGTCATCCCGTCATCCCGTCACCCGTCATCTGCCATCCATTGTCCCGTCTCGACAGCCCAACTCAGCCCGCGCTCCCCACGCGCCGCATGCTCTCTGTGCCCAAAACAACCACTAATCCTGTGTCGCTTTACCTAGCAGGCACACACCGAAGTTTCAATTTTTCAATATGGCAACCATGGCATTTGCTACCGCTGCTCGCGATATCCCCATGGCCTTCCAGGCTGGCCGAGACACCTTAGCTGGTGTAGCAGCCGCCCGGAATGGCTCTGTGACAGGCACTCATCCTCTCCCAACTCCCCCTAACTCCATCTCACCGGTCCTCCCTCCTCACGGGCTCAAAGCACAGTTGCTGAGGGCTAAGCTCGACCCTATCGACTCTGACCTTGACCTTCACGACGACACCGAATCCAACCGGGTCGTATCGTCCTCTTTTGAGGCTGCCGGAGACATCACCGCGACCTTACTTTCCAAATTCCACCTCCCAGAGATCCTCTTGAACCACGGTCCCCTGGCCATCCGTCATATCATGGGCTACCTGACAACATCTGTTCCCGGTTTTGCTGGCATTCCTCCAAACAAGGCGCGAAGGCTGGTAGTTTCGGCACTGCAGCGTGGACAAGGACATGGTGCCGACGGCGGCGGAGTGGCCGGAGACGTCGAGTTTGAGAAGGTTGGTTGGGGCCGGTGGGACGCAAAGCGAAGGGGCCAAGCTGCCCGCCCTGCTGTCTCTCGAACAGCGTCTAGTGAGCGTCGACCAGGCCCTTATCCAACTAGCATTCCTATCAATAAAGACAGGTCTTGGAACGCGAGCCGATCTCGACGTAATGCTCGCACCACCAGCAACGGTAACTCGGCCTCTTTTTCCCATGACGACCGAGATGCGAGCATGCTGGAACATGAGGCGGACAAGATGTCTCTCGATTCCCTTGACGAGCCTGGGTCGGCCTCGTGCTCGGAAGCCCCTGATGCTGTCGACATGGCCATGGACGACAACCCCGAAGACGAAACTGACGACGAAGACTGGGGCGCTGTTGGAGCCGCTGCTCTGCGAGCTGGCTCCTACTCGAGCCCAGCCGAAGCTCGCCGCGGCGCGGGTTACCCCTCTTGTCGTGTATATAACAATGGAGCCTACCGATCTTTCTCCACGAATACTCGCATGCTCCGAGAGCCTCCACTCGATAACATCGACCTGGATGCCCTGGCCGCTTCCTCTGATCCACAGGAGCGTGAGGCAATCCAAGCACTTCTACAACTTGGTTCTGTATAATTATCATGCATGGGCGGCGTTTTGGCAACATCCGGTTTGAAACAAATATGCATGGTTGAAGGCTGGTTGGATTGGTTGTGGACATCTCCCATTTGATCGGTGCGGCGTTATTCTGGCTTTACTATCATCCGACCTTTTTATTTATTTTGGCAACACGTGGCATCTTAGGCATTGTGGGAAGAACTGAGTTCTCCGCCCCATTTTCTAGTCTGATGTCACAACTCACGGGGGATTCTCGCCTCGATTCTTTTTTTATCAGCATTCTCTGGCCTAGGAGGCGGGACCAAGTCTCCACGGTCGAGCGGTCCGGAGTTATATTATCCTAATCTTTTTTTTTTCGCCACTCTACGAGATCACGAACATTCAGCAGCTGGTGTTATTGCGATTCACTTCGTTGTAGCCTCAAAAATCATTAGTGACCTTGAGCCTGTGGTCACCCTCGTGTGCTCGGTCTTAAAGATTTACTGGCGGCCTCTTTTAAGACGTTATTTTATACCCCTTTACACCTATGTATACCCCCATCGCGACTTCATTTTGGCGTTTTTACAAATGTTCCCGCTTCAACAACCTTTGCGGGCTTACCCATGTCTACCTTATTTATATGACAACTTGGCATCCACAACAGAAATGTGGGTTTAGTGTGTCTATGCACTTATATAACCTTTTAATTACTAGCAAAAACTGGGAGGGAAACGAAGCAAGGTCAGACGCGAGGTGATTTGAGAGTGTTGGTTGGCATTGGTATGCATTACCTGGATATGTTATAGAACGGTCAACCCCGTGGGGTGGTGATGAGAGTCGTCTGGGTTATATCAAATTGCCCGACTTGAGTGCAGCCAGTGTGGCTGATCTTCCACTTCTGTCTTTCGTGCCTCTGAATTATCAGAGAAACGCAGACAAAATTTGGAGGGAGAAAGATAGAACAGTTTTTTTGAAGACTCTAGGTCGTAGCTTCATTGCTTGTTACTAAGCCCAAAATCAAAGCAACACCTATGTGCCCTCCATCCTAATGTCTCAGATGATCGTGAACCTAATAGGTGCTAAATCCTACTTCGGCTAATAACTTATTAGATGGTGTAGACGGATGATGGCGTTGGATATGAACCGACTATATAGAGTTGTAGGATTAAATCAATCATGAACTATCCAGTGGCCGTCCTGATTCAGGAAACGAGAATCAACATTTACTGTTAATTATCAATATACGCTCTCCATTTTAGACTCTACGATTATTCCCAAAACCGTTTCACTATAGATAGAGTGTGGGTGTGCTTATTGAAAGTACCTCGGTCCGTTGTAGGCACACCGCAAGTCCATTTTGTTTGCTACCAAAGCCCATATTATGTGCAGCGCTCCCTCAGGTCAGCTGAGAAGAGGGCAAGAGATTCCGAACTGCCGGTTGATGGCTGTACAACCACCATCGAATGCTTTCTTGCCGGTCTGTGGGTATAGGCTTATTGGGAGGGGGAAGAGAGATTAAGTTAGCATAAGCGCCATCGGACCGCGTCGACAAGTTTGCGCTCCTCAATACGAGAGGGCTCGATCGCTTACACATTCACTATACTTATCTCCCATGGACTTCTGCATCCTCTCTGATATGCAACCTAGAAGCGAGCTGAGTGCGAATTAATCACATGGTCAGCTAACGTGCCCGTACTTGTCCGGTGGGAATATAAATATACTAGATGGTCCGTTCCTGTAGATCCGTAGCTTCTCATGGAAACTCCCCAGGCAACATTCTGCCCAGATCTAGATAGCCACAATGCGGCGACGTCTAATCGAAACAAGGCCTCCTCTGGGATGCACGCGCCGTTATTCTTCGGAGACGGCGATAATGAATGTTTAGGGGGTACCGTGATACATCGCCCTGCCGTGGAGCCGGCGGAGGACGAGGTCAATCGCGTGGAGATAATGAAAGTGAGCACTGTCGAAGTCTCGGCCTCGGCCCCGGTCCTGCCTTTCCCGACTAGTTTCCCGACCGGCCATTAGGTATGATAGTGACAGGTACGAGACTCAATAGAGCCCCGAGGCCCCTGCCACGATAGTAGACGAGAAAGTATGACATATGGTTAGACTAGAGTTCACTCCGTGGCAGTCTAGGAACGGCTGGCGGGTAGGAAGTGCTGAATCCTATACTCGAAGATATACTAGAAGAAGAGACGAGAGACTTTGTCATTAGTTGGTTGACGCTACCGAAACTGAAGCAGTCATGATTCAATGACATCAAATACCCGCTTTAAGACCCAAAGATACGCAAGAAGAGTACGAAAGTAATTTGCATCGATGTGAGGTTAAGAGAAGGCGTAACTTGAATTTTGAACACCCGAAGTTATGAACACCTATGTATCGGCGTCCGATATTCTGACATCCGAGATACTAGCTAGCATAACTATACTGCTAACCTACCGAGTTATCTCTATTTAATCGTCCCTCATCATGACTACAAGAATGCTTACACCCACCCATATGCTCCACGTGGAAAGAACAGTACGCGTCATTAAGTAGAGCGTGTATGAGAGACGGCGCCGTCGACGGCGTCAGGGGGTACCTTATTGATATAATGATCCGTTGAGAAAGTAACATTCATTACGCAACGGAGTCAGGTCGAGGCCCGGCTCAGCGGAGGGTAAGTTGATGGTGGAAACCGTATTGAAATAATTACTTGAAAAGCGACCTCCTATCATGGCGGAATCTAGGCTCTTCATTGGCTGATAATATAACGCTCTAGAGTGTTGAGATTGATCGCTATATGCATAGGAACACCGGCTGATCTACATGAAATCAGCACAAGGGCTGACGACGATGACGATGATACAAATAAGGTAAATAATGTCATTAGACACGTGAGAGCAGGCGACAAGATAGGGCGTATAACAATTAGTGCTGCGTTGAGTCAATTCAATGGGACTGGTAGAAAGACAAAACCTTCTTAGCGCGGCCGTTATATATGCGCGATATCAGCTGCGCAATTAAAGTGCAAGTCGAGACTAGAAATGTATATATATACATCTATGCACGTTTTCCGGTTGTTGTAATGCTAGCAGAGGACTTGATAGAAAACTTGCGTTTGCTGTGCGCTTAATGAATGGTATACATATTTCCCTTCTATCTGCTATAAGATGTACCACTTGTTTGTATAGAATATCTGAGATGAATTAAAGGGGGAAGTTTGTCCGGATTCGTTGGATCAAATACTGATTAATACGTTACGTTTTATGACAAGTCAAAAGCTGGATGACCCCATAACTGGCGGCTGTGACAATGGATAAATAATTATGTGTGCCGATAAATGGGAGTCACACATGCAAACTTACACAGAGATACCATAAATGAAGTTGATATCCATAATGCGGTGATATATGGTGCGATGGAAGGAGGTCGCACATTAAGGTCAGCTGAACGGCCTAAACGCTCCCATCGCCGTGGCCTTGGTGTCTGATCCGTCCTCCCGTAATTATTATGCACTGTCATCTTATATAGAAAATGAGTTGAAGTCGTATCAATGTTGGGACGCGCAGCAGCTGATAGTAGCAAGAATGTCGGCCTTGCTACATAATTTCCGTTCGTCAGGGATTGCTCTAGGGAGAGCGACGTTTCGGACTTGGTCCTTGCAGAGGAAAATACCATAGATACATGACTCGTCATCTTCCCGTGTACGTACAGTACACAAGATCAAGCTGTCAAGCAGTTAATAGCCAAGGGCTTGGCGGGCGGAGAGGAATACCAAGGCTTGGCCATTGGCGGAGGAATTGATGACTACGATGAAGTTCCAAGATCCCAAGACTTCCATGCCGCAGGGCTGGGGATGCT
Source organism: Nemania diffusa (assembly GCA_038501195.1). Taxonomy (NCBI): domain Eukaryota; kingdom Fungi; phylum Ascomycota; class Sordariomycetes; order Xylariales; family Xylariaceae; genus Nemania; species Nemania diffusa. Next base: position 4,590,402 of record JBBPUQ010000003.1, read on the forward strand.
TACCTACCTACCCATAACAGCATACCAAGACTTTCTTCCGCCATCGACTTGGTATCCAGGATACTGCCTACCTATTAAGGAACTCACGGTCTCCGGGAGATAAGGTGGCACGGATGGAGGAGAGATATTATCCATGTGATACTAAAGATTATTAATAAAAGGGCAATCTTAAGTAAATCAAGGTAAAATAAAGATATCGTTGCAGGAAAACTTCAAACTATATTGTAGCCGAGGGTATTGAGAGTAGGTATAGGAGAAGGACGAAAGTAACACACTCGCCGAAGCCCATCCGTTAAAAAAAAAACACAAAGGGGAAACGGAACGGACAAGAATGAAAGCAAACACACATTATGTAGATAGGTACCTAAATACGTGCGTAAGAAGTATGTAGAACAATGGTCATCAGGCTTACTACGATTCTCGACAATCTACCTCATTTTTTATTAAAAGGCGGTTGAATTCCATCCATCCATCCATTTAGATTCTAGGTAGGTATCCCATTAGCTGCGACCATACAGCAGACCACACCAGTCGCATTGACATTTTATGGCACAACGGGAGACGCCAAGTGAGCCAAGAAAGCCAAGAATTATGCCAAGGTGGGCGCAGTTCAGAGTCTCGGCACAGGAGCACCCGGGGAGCCAAGCGCGTTCCTCCGTTTACCAAGGTCTGGGCAAACTGAACGTAGAGGTAGGTAGGTACCTACGCATAGGCAAACAGAAGCCCAAGAGAAAGCCAAGGCAAAGGATCTGGGCAGGAAAGTCTAGGCACGCTGGGCATTTTGCGGTAGTACACGGAATCCTGAAGACAGGTACCGGTAGGTAGTGGAGGGGAGGGGAGGAGGGGAGAGAGAATAACTACCTACATAAGGTAGGTTGAGAGAAGAGTCAGGAGTCAGTCGGGTTGGGCCACATCTCCCTACCTGCCTACTGTATCTGTCACACCCACAAGGCGCAAGGCAGGAGGCGACAGGGGGCATCCACGTATAGAGCGTACCTGCTAGTGTGGTTATCTACATATGCGCCTGCAAATGGCGAGGGAAGTTGCTGACTACAGGCAGAACATCGAGACAATCGGTGATTGCCAAGTGACGCCAAGAGTATGCTGAGCTCTTGGCGCAATCTTGGCGTTTCTTGGCATGCTTGTTGCTGAGGGGAGGAGAGACTTGGCTCTTGGCCAGACCTGCCACCACCCGGCAAGTACCCCGCCGAAGACGATACCCAGCTCTCTTGGCCCCCTCCGCAGCCGCCAATCAGGCTCGAGTTGCTGCTACACCCCGACGGCGATAGACCCATTGCCAAGAGTTTCCGCCTGCCCATCGTCAAGGTCTAATCACCATAATCAGGAGCAGTAACAGCACCTGATTTACATAAACTGCACTTGCTCGCCCGCCAAAGTCTAATTTCCAAAAAACTGTTTTCTTTTTGTTGGGAAACTCCCTACTGCTCGTGTGGAAAGACTATTTTGTTGTTTTGCTGTCTGTTCACCTTCAAATTCAATTGTTTGCTATTCTACATTGTTTGCTAAATCGAGTCATTCAACTAGTGACAAGAGGCACAGTTTTGTCTACACCTGTGCCCTGTTTTGGCCTAGCTTCAAACTTTTGCCCAATCCAACTTGCTCGTTCTTCTTTGGTCCAAACTCTCCATAGGACACCAAGGCTTTTTTTTCTTGGCATTGAGCCCGGAAAAACATCGGGATAGCTACCCACCCAATCCCGCGGATAAAAACTTACTCCGGGCAGCATACAACACCACGTGATATATCCTCTTATCTCCTCTTGGCTTCGGTGAATAGACCATGTCTACAACCACCGAAGGCAACCCGGTCCCGTCCGGAGGTGAAAGCTCCACTTCCAATGACGGAACAACGCCGGCCTCATCCACTTCAACCAATACTACTTCACAATCTAGTGCACCCGCCCAGGATGACTCCCTCACCTGCAAGTGGGCTAACTGCAGTGAGAAGTTCACCTCGGCTGAGACTCTATATGTAAGGCCTTCCTCCTTGATCATGAGCGATGACCATATGAGACAAGCTTTTGAACTTGGCTGGCTGCAACGTTGTGCCCGACCATGGCTGACGATCAAATAGGAACACATCTGCGAGAAGCATGTTGGGCGAAAAAGCACGAATAATCTGAATCTGCAATGCCAGTGGGCACAATGCCGGATCACAACCGTCAAGCGCGACCACATTACCTCGCATATCAGAGTTCATGTGCCTCTAAAACCTCATAAATGTGACTTTTGTGGCAAGTCGTTCAAGCGTCCTCAGGACTTAAAGAAACATGTCAAGGTACGCTTCATTTCTCTTACGCCAAAGATCTTTATTTTAGTCGTAGCTAGAGGCATTGGATCACGCCTGTCACTTGAAGCTGGTCAATCGTTTTGCGTCGCTACACTGCAGCTTGCCAAAGCGAAATCAACAGCGGAAGGCACACGCTGTGGCTAATCTAATCTTTTCATCGCGGCGTTGATTTCCGCAATATTGCCCGAATCACTTGCTAACTTGATTCTTTAGACCCATGCTGACGATTCTGTTCTGGTTCGAACCCAAGACCAACACGGCGGTCTAAATGGTACCTATAGGGCACCTGGCAAAGGTAAGATATTGGCTCGGTTCAAATCCGGTAATTTTCCTTACAATGAGGCTAATTCCGCCTCCCAGCACCTTCTAGCTACTATGATCACAATGGCCAGATGCGTACTAACTCGGCCGCCTTTGGTCAGCCGCCTCATCCAGCCGGTCATACTAGCAGCTACTACCAACATCATCATGCGCCTCCCCCCTCATTCGGAGGTGCTCCTATGTACTATCAGCCCATGAATGGGCGAAGTGATCACATGGGGTACCAGGCTGCTGCAGGCTATGATAATCGCAAGAGGTCTTACGAAGCATTACACGAGTTCTTCAATGACACCAAACGCCGCCAGCTCGACACTACGTCATATCAGCAAGTTAGCCAGAGGCTTGTTCCCCTTCACGGTGCGCTACCCATTCACGCCCATTCCCTTGGTGCCGAATATCTGCCTGCTCCTGCTGTCGTGTCGGTAGAGGGACATGGTGCCCATGCCCCTTACCAGCATTACGCTCTACCCCCAATGCCGGAATTACGGACAAAGAACGATTTGCTTCGTATGGATCACATGCTGGAGCAGATGCAAAGCACTATTTACGAGAGCTCCAACTCGCCTTATATCCCGATCAACATGCGACATAGTCACTCACCCCCACATTCGACTGCGCAAAGTCAGTCTGCTATGGGAGCCCATGGATACTCGGCGGCTCATGTGGCTTCGCCCTTGACTGCAGTCTCGTCAACGCATTCAACCGGTACGCCGGCTGCCACGCCGCCATCTAGTACCATGTCCTACACTTCTGGCCATTCACCCAGTGCTTCTTCGGCCGGATTCTCTCCATCATCTCGGCACAGTTCTACAGCATCGGCATTATATCCAACCCTTCCTGCCGTGACTTCGGGATATCCTGGCCAGTCGGCTACATCGACTCTGGGACCGAGCTTTGACACGGATCCTCGCCGTCGCTACTCAGGCAGCATGCTGCAGCGAGCCAGTACTGGGCAGCGGCCGACAATCGAGCGCGAGGGCTCACGCACTCCCAAGGGCCCCGAGTCGGCGATCTCCACAGTCAGCTCGCCCTCGGCTGAATCCGAGCGCAGTATTGAGGCTCGGGAGCGCGAGGATCAAACTTACGAAATCTGGTTGGAGAACGTTCGGACCATTGAGTACCTTAGAGAGTACGTCAATGAACGTGTTCGACGCAAGGAATATGATGATGAGGGTAGCCCGGGCTCGAGTTCTTCCATGGAGGCCGATTCACCTGTCAGGCCTCCTTCTCAGCCGGCGTACCCTGCACTCCCTCTTTAAGCGTTTTTTTTGTTGGAATTTGGGATTTTAAAAAATTGTGATCACAGCGTTTTTTTGGCATTTAATGATTTGGCTTAGTTGGTGGTGGGGTTTGTACGAAATGAGAGATGCCCTGGATGATAACTCACTGTACATTAGTTTAGTATAGTTTTGAGGCTTCACGCAGCGGGTCTATGATTACGTGGGGGAAGAGGATGTTATTCGAGCGATATTGAGAGTATATGAACTTGACATGATTGGAATACAATTCGTAAATTTCAACCACCCTTAAGCACCCTCGTGGCTTATTGAAACGTCTTTCCCCTAAATCGTTATGCTATCGATGTCTTTATCCTCAAATGACAGGATAGGAAATTTAAGTGCTATCTTGGTACCTCGGCCTCGATAACTTGCTTATGGCTGGTTTGTCAGTTTATCGCTCTAGTCATAATCATAATCGTCCAAACTATGTGTCTTGTTTCCTGCTTAAATATCAATGTTACTTAGAAATGATTAGATGACATATTCTGTACGCATAGAAAGGTTCACAAATTTAGGTACCTATATGTAAGCCGCCCACTTAAGTGGGGTACTGGTTGCTGTGGGGATGGGGCTTTAGTTGATAGGCGTCATACCTAGTGCGCCAGTGCTACAGCACCTACCTCGACGCGCAAGAGCGACGTGACAGTTTCATCTACTTCGTTTCCTACGCTACGCCACGCAACCACTTCATCGCTTCTATATCGACCTACTCTGCCTTGAATGTCCTTTCTCAATTAAGAAGCGGGGCTGATATTTCTCGAGCACTCGGATCTTTCACGTAACAGAGCGCCTGCCTCCTTACCTCCTGCATTTGTTTACATTCCCTGGCTAGGATAGTAAATTACGGCAATGGTACGTAAGGAAAACCCACTGTTTCAGTTGACTAGGTAGTCACTAGGAGGCCGGATTAAAGTTTCAAATCTAACGCACGTCTCCAGGCCATGCCGGTCGGATACAAGCCTTCCCCCCTGGGCTACGGCTCGCCGCGAAGCTCTCCCTTCCGCAGACCGGAATCGCCCTCTTCGTCATCCGCAGCAAGTCGACAGACGACGCCGACACCATCGCCTACGAAACCTAGTAGCAGCTTGTTTAGCCCCTCTAGATTCGTAAACCCGTCGACACCGACCTCGGCTCAGGACAGCGAGAGCCGGACGACGCCGCGCAGACTCGCACCGCCCGACAGCATGACGTCGCCACAGTCCCTCGGGTCGCCCGCTCATATTTCTCCGCGCGCGGCCGCGATGTCGCATCCGTCGATTGGACACGGCAGCGCGCTGTCGCAGCTGCAGCCCGCGCAGGTCCGCGTGCTCCGCGACGGCTTCCAGATCATGGATAGAGACAGCGACGGCGTTGTGAACCGGGAAGACGTGGCAGACATGCTAGCACAGCTCGGTGCGTACTATGCCCCTTTCTAACTACCACCAGTCTCATCGATGATATAGTAACTAACATCTACCCGCCTTCTCGCGATCTATAGGTCTCCCAGCAAAGGCATCGGACATATCCCAATTCTTCCCCCCCGGCGGCCCGCAGACCCTGACGCTGGCGGCGTTCCTGAACTCGATCGCGGCGTCGCTGGCGGCACTCTCGCCGGCCTCGGAGCTGCTGTCGGCGTTCTCGGCGTTCGACGACGACGACAGCGGGCAGGTGGACCTCGGCGAGCTGCGCGAGGCGCTGCTGCGCACGGCGCCCGAGCCTGGCGAGCGCGCGCTCACGCCCGGCGAGGTCGACAAGATCATCGCCGGGTTCAGCGGGCGGAGGGCGTTCAGCAAGAGTAGCATGAGTGGAGGCGTGGGAGGCGCGAGGCGAGGTGAGGTGTTTCGGTATCAGGAGTTTGTGAATTCGATTGTGGGGGGGAATGGGGGCTCGCAGCCTAATTCGAGTGAAGATCAGGAAGAATGAAGAGACTTATATAGATTGAGGGGGGTTGGTTGTTACATGGATACAGACACACAGCCAGGCGGGTTATGGAGAGCATTGTTGGGGTTTACGTGGTTGAGGTTTTGGGATTATGGCGTAGGGCATCTTCTTAGGCGTTGCGTGTGTGGCATAGTATCTTGCCCGTGAGCTGCGGAATACACGATTGGACTTTATACCTCGGAGTCCCTCTTGTTTCAGAAGTAGAGCAAGAAAATAGACCTCTAGGCCTATTTAGCTAGCTAACTGCTTAGGATCTTGAATTGGATACGAGATTGTGTCCTAGCTAGCAAGGCTTACGAATGATATACTTTCTACAATGCTATCGATTTCAATTGCTTGTTTAGTTATGAATCAACTAGATCTTATGACTGCTTCGTATGAAAAACTACAGTTTTCGGGAAACGACTTGCATTGTATAACGCAGTAGTACAACGGTAGAATTACTACATGTACTTATACCGACTCTTCATAAATATTGTGACAGCCTATAGAATTGTTTGTAGTGGCTCTACTCTATGGGTATAAGTTCTATGACGTCTTCTATTCCGTTATCGTAATCGATAAGAATATGTGTTATACCGAGGTAAGTAACTTTATGGGTGTAGATAGTGGGCTTAAAGATGATTTTATTATTTACATTGATCTCCCTTCACGTTTGATAGGGGTATAGGAAGGTAATAAAGAAGCTTATCGACTAAATACTCTTATTGCCTATATCCCAACTTAAATTTGAACCTAAAGCTGAATCGCAAACAATTAAAAGTGGACAAGGCTCGCTATTCCACTCCTAAGCCATCCGTATTTTTTCATGAATCCACAGAAGGTTCGAGAATCTACTTATACACATTGTAATAATTATGCCAGGAGTGGCTAGCTGGACGGGCAGGACAGACGTAGAGGGGCGGTCGTGGGATCGAATGGCCAATTGGCGACAGAGGTTGGGTACCGCTCTCGGAACGACCTAAGAAAGATCCCTGCCCTTGCCTGTCAAGCCCGCCGAGCCCGCCTGTCCGTCTGCACAATCCAAACGCTGCTCATCTCGGAAAGCAAGGGTTGTTGAACCGTTCTTGTGCCACCATACTGCTACCGTCGTAGTGATGAGAATTGGGGTGTTGACTTAATTTCACGAGAGCTTCAGTGTGCACAATGTTCAGCCTCTTGAATTTCAACGGGGAGGGCTGGGTTCGCCCCTCCTGATCGCGACGGATGCGAGCGTCACAGTAGACACGATCGTCAACGACAGCGCCAGCGAATACAGACGCAGAACGATGTAAACAAGCAGGGTGATCGACTCTCTATTGGCTATCAAACACTCCAAAGTCTGGACATTGGATACCTAGTCGTCATTCGCGGTGGGGGGGGAATGTAACAGGGGCTCTGTAGCAGGTAGACACGACCTGAGTATATTAGCGGCTGCTAGCGGCTTTGTAAGTCCCAGAGACTTCCGAGTAGCAGGGTTGCCCGCGTCAACGGACCCTGGGGACTGCACTGCTTCTCCAAATTTCACAAAATTTCCCAATCCCAACTTCTATGTCCCAGCCTGACGATTTTTTTTTATACACGATTGTCCTGTTGATATCTGCCTATCACATACTACTTTTGTGCAAGCTAACTGTGCTCTTGGCTATGCTCTACTTATGCTCTACATAGCGTATGTGTGTTCGGTTGTATTCCTATTCTATGCCCTGTCCCCTGTGCAGTACTGTACCTACCTATGTAAGGTATGTTGTCTTGTGCTGTGCTGTGCTGTGCTGTGCTGTCTGTACAGTAGGTAGATTAGGTAGTCGGTAGTAGTGCTATTTGCTGCTTTTATGTTCTGTAGTTTTTTCCTGGGGCTGATAAATCGTTCGTCTACCTACTGCTACTACTATTACTCTTCCTCGTCATCTCCTCGTCCCCCTCTAGCAAAGAAATCTGTCTTAGCTATTGCCTCTCTTTTCCTCGCAGAACTGTTTCCCTCCACCTTTACTACATTCCCTGGTTTCAGTTCGAGTACCCCTTCTACTTCTGCATGCATGCATGAAGCCCTCTCTGCCTCCCTAGCGCAAAGAAGTAGTACAAACCGACCCGACTATCTCCGCCTGCGATTGACTATCCCGGCGGACCAAAACTTCTCGGCCTTGATCGCACCAAACCTGTTTGCTTGCTATCTGTCACTGACAGCAAGGCAAAAGACCGAACGAGGCTGTTGATTCGTGGTGCCACGACCAAACAGATCAAGACAGGCCACCGGCCACCGGCCCCGGCTAGGATTGTTCCACGAGAGAGTCATTTAGCGAACAGCACTGGGTCTCATATTACTCAAGCACCAGCCATTCTCTCAAAATTTACTCTTTTCTTTTGGCGCTACAATCTGCGACGTGCATGAAGAAGGCTTCGAAAGCTGGCCAGGAATTAGGACGAGTCTTTGGTCACATTGTGTTAGAAGTGTGCGCTTCTAGAACCTTCTTACTGTCCACTACTTTGTACAACGACAAGCGCTGTCAAGTACCCAAATTGGTAGCCCGGGCTATCCTTATTTTTTTTTGCAGGGATCACGGTTCTTTGCACCTGAGAACGGCGTTGAGTCGGTCGCCTTGATCTGATAGCTCAAGGGACATCGAAGCAAGCAAGGGCCAACCTTACAGGCGGCGCATCTTAGGTAATCTCGCTATCAGGGCAGCCTGTGGTGGTGTGGGCACCGCTATAACCGGGCTTTTTTTAGCACCTTCTGGCTCCCTCTTACCCGTATACCTCCTGGGTCCACGCTGTAGGACCGCTATAGGGCCTGTAGGTCAAGTCTTTTTTAGGGCTCCTCGACACATCCTCTATTACCAATGAAGGGCCTTTTCAACTCAAAAAAATCTACCAGGAAGCAGCCTTCTGGCGACGACAGCGATCCCCCTCCCTCGCCCCAACACGCTCACCACTACCATCAGAGTCGTCCGTCGCAGTCGCATCCCCAGCCACCCGTCGCGCCCTCTCGGCCAGAACCTGCACCGCCCGTCAAGTCATCAACCGGCCCCTCCAGGAAATCTTCGCACCCCGCATCGCCTGGTCGTACTCAGCGCGAGCCACCAAAGCAAAGAACATCACGTTCGTTTGGCAGACATACTTCGGACTCACGGCGCAGCAAACACGACACGGACATTCACCCTCTTAATCTTCCCCCAGACGAGAGAGAAAAACGCCTGTCGGCCCTTTCCGCCATGAGCGAGAGAAGCTCTTTTGATAAGATGGACGTTGATAAGGAGAACTCGGTACAGCCTCCTTCCTCTCCACCTCCCCCCCAACCGCAAAAGTCCTTCTCTGTGCCCATTACTTCTCCCACGAATGGGGCCAAGCCTGCAACCAATGGTGAGGGACCAGCACCTCCTCCGCATCGGTCAAACCCGTCGAGTCCGGTACCGAACGAGGCCGAACAGGCCGAGGGGTACAAGTCTTTGGGCAATAAGTCGTTCAAGGATAGACAGTATAAGAAGGCCATCAAGGAGTATACCCAAGGTACGGTGTGATAATACTACTCTGGAGAACACAGTCACTAACCTGCGTTCTAGCCATCGAATTGATGCCGGAGTCACCCACGTATCTCAGCAATCGTGCCGCGGCTTACATGTCAGATGGTCAATATGATGCCGCCTTGGAGGACTGCTCTCGAGCGGTCGACTTAGATCCCCAGAACCCTAAATTCTTGCTCCGGCTTGCTCGTATCTACACTAACCTGGGCCGGCCTGAAGAAGCCATTACAACCTTCAGCCGCATTCAACCTGCACCGTCGGCTAAGGACATGGCCGCTGCAAGGGAAATGCAGCACCACATGAAGGCTGCTCTAGACGCCCTCAATAGCGGCACTAGTGGATCAATGGTTTTGCATGCAATTGACCAGGCCGAGAAATTACTGGCACCGGGCGCTGCCAGGCCTCGCAAATGGCAACTTATGAGGGGCAATGCGTACCTGAAGATGGGCAGCGTCAACGCTCTAGGGGAAACTCAAAATATCGCCATGTCCTTGCTGAGGCAAAACAACCAGGACCCGGAGGCTTTGGTGCTTAGAGGACGTGCGCTATATGCCCAGGGTGAAAATGACAAGGCAATCCAGCACTTCCGAAAGGCCCTCAGCGGTGATCCTGATTTCAAGGATGCCGTGAAATGGTTGAGGACGGTGCAGAAGTTGGATCGGATGAAGGAGGAGGGCAATGCCGACTACAAGGCTGGACGTTGGCAAGCCGCTTTTGATAAGTATACATCGGCTTTGGATATCGATCCCTCGAACCGAGGCACGAACTCGAAGCTCTTGCAGAACCGTGCGCTATGTAGGCTCAAGCTGAAGGACTACGACGGAGCAATCACGGACTGTGACCGCGCAGTCGCTCTAGACCCTACTTACATAAAGGCCCGAAAGACGAAGGCCAATGTCCTAGGGCAAGCAGAAAGATGGGAGGATGCTGTGCGTGAGTGGAAGAAGATTCACGAGCTAGATCCTGAAGACAGAACCATTGTGAAAGAAATTCGGAAGGCCGAGTTAGAACTCAAGAAGAGCCAACGGAAGGATTACTACAAAATCTTAGGCGTCACCAAAGATGCTGACGAGGCTACCATCAAGAAGGCGTACCGCAAGTTGGCTATCATTCACCACCCAGACAAGAACCGAGACGATGAAGGGGCTGCTGAGCGCTTCAAGGATATTGGAGAAGCCTATGAAACCTTGAGCGACTCTCAGTAAGTATTCGACCGACCAAGTCATTCTATGTACCGTTGCTAACTGACTATAGAAAACGTGCGCGCTATGATAGTGGTGAGGATCTCATTGACCCTTCTGAGATGTTCGGTGGGGGTGGTGGAGGCGGTATGGCCGGTGGAATTGACCCCGAGATCTTGTTCAGCATGATGAACGGAGGCGGCGGGTTTGGAGGCGGGGGCGGAGGGTTCCCCGGTCAAGGCTTCCCGGGTGGCCGCCAGCGAGCCCAGGGCTTCCCAGGGGGTTTCCATTTCGGTTGACAATCAGAGGCCAGCGAGTACGAGGACCAAGACCAACGACAGGACCGAGACCGGGACCAAGATGACGACGACTACGATGGGGATGACGGTGCAGGTGGATATGACAGGCAAGCTCGAGATGACATTGCTCATGGTGTGGACTTGGAGAAGACAATCGCTCGGTTCCGATGGGGTGTGGTGGCGATGGCGGCTGCATTCATCTTCCTACCCCTCGAGCTCGCGATAACGCTCCTCATGTTGTATATCTGTGTTGTGTTTGCGAGATCTTCGGGGATTGCACTTAGCATCTAGTGAAGGTTGGGATTTGGGGAAATAGAACCTCCATCATTGCAGGCGTTAGGTAGACCAGATTCACGAGGCGGGATTTCCGCATCAGGAAAGCGGGCTTTCTGCGCAGAAAGAGAGGGTCAGCGAGGGCAGTTATGCTCTGAACAGACAGAGATCTGCATATAGAATTTGCCAGAAGATCAAAAACCCTACCTGACTTATTACCAACCCCTCCGTTGTTACTGTATGTTGTAATATACGACATCTAAGAGCATTACCCATCTCCCGTGACCTCCATGAGTTCCCGTAGAATCTCAGGTCATGTTTGTTTGAAAATATTGTACAAAATACAGCCACCATCAATAAATGGCACTATAGTAGGCTAGATGTTGAAGATCGCCTTGGTTACTTGGAGAGGACATTCTGATACCTATTCGGAGAGGGCTCTAGATAAACCTACCTAGGTAGTCCGGCAAAGCCCCCCACTAGTCTCGTCTATCGCTACAGTACTGTTAAGCGTTGCAGCTGCAGGTACAAAGAATGTTTTAAAAGATAGTAGTAGTATTACAGGTGTTGGCGTTAAGATTGTGGCTTACGTGGTTGTTGGATTAGGTTTAGAATACTCCCTAAATCCCATAATGTCCTCTCTAAGTAATCGGAGCGAAGATCGCCTCGGTTATTGATATTCGACGTGAAGTTGCTTTTTTTTATTGCGCAACTCTCATCCCTTATTTTTTCTCTTCGGTAGGTATTACGCATAGCTGTCGGGGTTATCAATCCGAGATGTCGGCGACTTAAGTTCCAGAGAGGAGCTCTACGTAAGCTTGGGAACCCGACCGGACTATAGACTATCTAGCGTAGCTCACAGGTGTCATTCCTCGCATAGGCGCAAGTTTGTTTTTATCTATACCTTCTTGTGACAAGGTTAATGGGTCTATAATGGTAGTTTTGGCCTTGTTATGCCACCCTTATAACAGCACTTCAAGTAGAGTACTTAATAAAGGTATATTTGTTTAGGCTGGGCGATTTCAATTACATGTTAATATAACCGAACTAACATTCGAAGTCCTAGAAGAGGCGTAGGTGCCAGTACGTCTCGGACTGTACCGTTCAAACCAGTACTGGTTTGGACTAGTACACGCAGCAAGATCTCGTAGTGGTACGCCCCACAGGTCGGCCTGTTATACCGGACCAGTACGAGCCGCAGTCCGTGGTATAGAACCTCTCTAGCTCAAGTATACGTAGTATGTAGCAACAGAAACAATCGACAACACATTCCCTACCTCACCTAATAAATTCTTATTTTCCTATATCTATATATCTATCAATCTAATACTTCTCCATTGTCTGCGAGTATAAGGTAGCAGCGCGCTACTACCTCTCCCAGAGTTTGCGACTTTCGGCATCGCGGTACTCCGGCGGCGAAATCCCTCTAGATATACCTGACCTTCCTACAACCCCCGCCATCTCCGAACCCCAATTGCACGGCTTCACGGACCTTATAGTATATGACACTGTGTCTGGATATCGAAGCCCGCGCGTAGCAGGGAGATCCCCAAAGAGCAAGCAATACGCAAGGATATAGGCATAGAGAGAGAGACAGACAGAGAGAGGCAGAAAGGAAAGAGGAAGAGGAAGAGGGACCAAACATGGCGCCATCCCGACCACGGGGCCTAATATCCCGGCTGCTGCCATTCAGCCCGTCCACGACGCCGGCGCAGGCGGCGACGTACCTGCTGGGCATCTCGCTGTTCAGCATCTCGTTCCTCGTGTTCCTCAACAGCGCGGTGAGTTTCGTGATCACGGACCTGCTGGGCGTGAAGCAGGGCGTGGGCGACATCGTGGGGACGCTGGGGTTCGCGGACGAGCTCGTGGCGCTCGTGGCGTGCCCGCTCTGGGGCCTGGTGAGCGACCGCCTCGGCGTGCGCTGGGTCGCCGTGCTTGGGTACACCGTCGTCGCCGCGAGCCTGGTCGTCTTCGTGCAGTGCCGCACCGTCTACCCCGCGCTCGTGCTCGCGCGCATCATGTTCGCTGTCGGCGCCACGGCCGCCGCGACCATGGTCACGGCTATATTGCCTGTGCTGACGGATGACTTTGATGGGGAGGAGGAAGAGGAAGGGGAAGGAGGTGCCGAAGCGAGAGATGAACTAGATGCTGATGTCGGCAGCGGGGGCGGTAATGGAAATGGACATAATAGAAGCAAAGCGTCGCGCGGGAGCATCGCCATTAGTCTCGAGAGCGACCTCACCATCACGCCGGAACGGTTCACCCAGTCTTCGTCCGACAGCGAGGGATCGGACCCCGCCCCGCGGCGCGGGAGCAGCGCCAGCCAGGTGTTTTATCCCTCCTCGTCGCGCGATGACTCCGACACGAAGGGCAGGAAGCCGTCCGCGCTCGCCGGGTTCGTCGGGCTATTCACGGGATGCGGCGCGCTCGTGGCGCTGGTCCTGTTCCTGCCTTTGCCTGCGCAGTTCTCCAAGAAAGAAGGCGTCACGCCCGCCCAGGCGATCACGGACAGCTTCTACGTTGTGGCCACCGTCGCCATCGCCGTCGCCGTGTTCGTGTTCTTCGGCCTGCGCGGGCTGAAGGGGGAGGACGCTAAGGGATGGCGCATGCTACTCGGCCTTAAGGACCCCTCCTCCTCCCTCTCCTCCGCCGTCTCCCAGGATGGCACAGCGGCACAAGTCCACACGACGACGAGCTATACCAGCAACGGAAAGCGAACCGGCGCCCCGAGACCGCCGCTGCCGTACCGCCACCTCCTGCTCTCGTCGCTCCGCCTCGGCGCGACGGACCCGCACATCGCGCTCGGGTACCTGGGCGGCTTCGTGGCGCGCGCGAGCACGGTGGCCATCTCGCTGTTCGTGCCGCTCTACGTCAACGCGTACTTCATGTCGCACGGGTTCTGCCAGGGCGCGCCCAACGACCCGTCGCCGGACCTCAAGCGCGAGTGCCGCGCCGCGTACGTGCTCGCGGCGTCGCTGAGCGGCGTCGCGCAGCTCGTCGCGCTGCTGTGCGCGCCCGTGTTCGGGTACGTCAACGCGCGCCGCTGGGCCGGCGTCAGCTGGGGCGTGCCGGTCGCCGCGGCGCTCGGCGTCGCCGGCTACGCCGTCTTCCCGCGGCTCGCGAGCCCCGAGTTCAGGGACGTCGACGGGCGCGGCGGGTCGCCGGGCGTCTTCCTCGTCGTCGCGCTGCTCGGCGTCAGCCAGATCGGGGCCATCGTGTGCAGCCTGGGCTCCCTCGGCCGCGGCGTGCTCGGCGACGACGTCGTCGTCGGCGGCGGTTCTGCGGCGCCTACCGACGCGGCAGAGACGCAGGCGCTGCTGGGAGATGAGGGGGGCAGGGGCGGGGTGGTGGAGAAGGTCTCCCGCGTCCAGCTCAAGGGCTCGATTGCCGGCGTCTACTCGTGGTGTGGTGGTGCCGCTATCCTGCTGCTCACGAAGCTGGGCGGGTACCTGTTCGATGCCTTGTCCACGGGCGCCCCGTTCTATATGATGGCCATTTTCAACGCCGTGTTGCTTGTTGCTAGTCTTAGTATCGATCTAGGGGGGTTTGTCAGGAGTAGAAGATAAAGGGGTTGTTTGTATATTATATGTGTATATACTGATTGGCTGAATTGGACGGTTGGGGAATTGGCTCTAGCACTGGGTATTATAACGTGTTTTGGGGCTTAAAGGGGAATGATTTTGTAACTCGTGTTTGGTTAGTAGGTATATCAAAATGCTCAAAGTTAATATTGTGCAGCGTTATCGCCGTGAAACAACCGCGCGGTAATCCTCCCGCGGCGCCTTGAGCGGGTGACGGCATGATGCTGAGAAGCTGCGTTGGTAGGCCTGAGGGCGGCCCGGCCATCCCGTCTATATACCCCGCCGCAAGCTCCGGATTCCCTGCCGGGAGGATTCCCCTCGGTTCGTTGCAGCATACATATATGCACACGAGACTAGATACGGCGAAGCTCGAAGGTATGTGTGGTGCAGAGCTAGTAAACACGATCACTCCTCGTGAGAGCAAATTAATAAAGGAACAGAAGAGCTCGCTCTCATTGGTTCCCATGCTGTATGGCATCATCCTTTTCATCATCTTGCTCAATGGCATGATACTTTAGACTAATGCGCTTGGAGACTACTTCCCTCTATGAGCGTAGCAAGATGGCCCTATCGCATTTCACATTGTCGCCACGGAATGATGTCGCAGCGCCATCCTGCAAGCCAATCTATCGTTCCCTGCCACGGCTTGGCGATCTTGGGAATGTGATTCGAGATATTCGCGATGTAGTTGAAAACGGCAGTCATTAAGTCTTTCCTGGCTTCATTGCTCGATTCAATCTATATCTCGTCGTACCGGCAGCCATTGATCTGTTATGAGTTCTATAAGGGCACGGAAGATTAGATTTACGTACACGATATGAGAAGAGAATATGCAAGTGTAACTTCATCACATCATTACACTTTGGACTAAAGGTGTGACTGTGGGACTCGCGAGAGCTAAATAGAAATACATTATTTATGACGATACTAGCTAATTAAGTATTTTAGACATTACCCGAGCACCACGGGCTCATTTAAACTCATCCGCCTCGAAACAGAACCGTACTTGGCCTGCCACGCATAGAAGTAGACCAAAGCTGCGAAGGGCTGTCCGAGGATCGTGAACGAGACCCAGAAGATGACGTTACCAATCAGCTTGCCGTTAGGTCCTTGCATTTTCTCCAATGGCCGTGTGATATAAATTAAAGGGATCTGGATGAGCATACCCATGAATGCCACACCTAAGAGAATGTTAGTTACCCGCGTTAAGATCATACTGAGAAATAGACGAACCAAGGATGTTCTTCGTGGGCACGCCCACGAGGAGTTCGTGCAGGACAGCCGATGCGAAAAACACGATCAAGCTAGCAGTAGCCATCTTATAGCCCCGGCCCACGAGTGGTGAGAATATATGTCTCTTCATGAATTGATAGACTGGCTTATTCCAAAGTCGCCAGTATTCTCCTAATCCAGCTGAATTCCACCAGTCATCGTAGAATGAGCGGTCTCCGAAACGCATAATCTCAGCCAATGCATTTAGTGCCGACTGGAAGAGGGCGAAGAACCCTGCTAACCAAATAACGAGAGAGATGGTCGACAACTTCAGCAGCCTCTCCACGATGGATACGAAATCGAGAGAGTGCATCTTGTCGAGCGAATTCCAAAGGACCGGGGCAGCGTATTGCGCACTGCAGAACCAGATAAAGACACTCAAGCACGCAGTCTCACCGAGTCGCTTAAGAACAAAAAGCCACCGAATCTTCTCCGTTCGAGGATATACCGGTTGATAGACGAGTGTTGGCGCCCACCAAAAATAGGTCAGATTACCCATGGTGATATTCTCGGGGTATGGGCACGACGCGTATAACTCGGGCACTGCGGCAAGCTCGCCCTTGACGGGATGGAGGTAAGCATGCCGCAAGTCCCTGTTTGTGAGCGCATACGACATGACCTTCATGTAAACAATGATGACATGGAGCTCGGTGATGGTACCAATCAATGGGTGGTGGATATGGAAATAAACCACCCAGCTATTGACTGCCAGAGCCAATGTAGCATTGTAGAAATGCGCTCTTCGAATGCTTGCCCAGGTCGACTGGAACGATGCCTGCTGGTCTTTCGTTGGACTTGCCGAACCACCTCTTGAGATAGACTGAGCTCGCGAGATGCGTGCTTGTTTCGCGGCGACCAATTCGAGCAAGTATGCGATGAAGAGGTGGCAAGGAACTAAAACGTATAGCAACAACCCGAGCAATACATCTTTCTGTCGGAAGTCGTGACATGTCAGACATATTAAATTGCCATACTACTCGATAAATCAGCACTCGATCTCCGTGTAGCTTCAGCTGCGAGAACAATTACCTTTTGCATGTTCTCGATGACGAGCCGCAAATTTCCCACGACTATACTGCATTAGCTGAATACACGGCATTTTTGCAATGAATAATTGCCATACCTAGTACAATGACCATTAAATTCCGAAAGCCGACAAAGCTAGGAGAAGCTTGTGTATCGTGGCTCAATGTGGAAGGGCGCGCCTTGGAGTGCACAGCGGCGACATGTCTATATTTCCGGAGGAACGTCTTCTGTCTGATCGCGTTTAGGTTGGACGCAGCGTGGTTTGTGTCGGTGGGTGTCTCCGTCTCTTCTTTCCGTCGGAGAAAAGCAGTCGCGGAGACTTCCACGCTGGTGGTGGTGGCCGAATCCATGACCTCTTGAGCCTCGTAGAGTTTTACCTCGACAGTTGAAGCTAGGACGGGCAACAACTATAAGAACGCATGGGACGGCACAAATTCAAGCAGAAAAATGGAACGAGCGGGAAAACATTCGCCTTCAGCTGGATGAGGCAAATATTATGTAAAAGAAGAAGGGAAAAAAGGCTGGCGGGATGTTAGTCGAAGCCCGAGGATTAGACTCCGGTCTAAGATCGAAGGAACAGACAGACAGTATGTATGACAATGGCTTGATCTCAGAACGCCTCCTCGCCTTTTCGGCCGATTGAACCTCGTCGAGAGCACACAGACACCTTTGGGTTCAATGCCGAGGAATAGTGGAGCAAGCAACGAGAGAAAAAAACGTATGTACTGCGTACAGAGGAGAGAAAAGTTGATGATGTTCTTATCGCGAGATCGGTGGAGGACGGGGGACGCCCTGGTTGGGGCTCTCTACCTAGGTAGTCTAGATACCTATTAAGAAGGTGGACGGGCTATTATTTTGTGTTTGAGTATGTATATGCCTAAAGAAGAGAGGGATGATGGAAAAGGTATGTAGGTAGGTAGCTGGCATGGGCAATGAGAGACAGTCGAAGCTATTGATGTACTTAGGAGCACCTAGATAGTCCCTTATATGTATGTTATGTCGTCGCACTTCCATTGACACTGACATCAGACCCGGTCCGTGGCCAGTTGTACTATGCCTAAAGGAGATAGAGGGGTACTGAGAGTACTACTTCATTCGTATTAACGTCGTATACGGGTAGAATATACGTAGCGTATATGCGTAGAATACAGGCGCCATAACAACGTGATGATGCGCCACCGAAACCGTACAGTAGGTATAGCTGTGCATCACCACGCATATCGGCTGCATGGGAGTTGCATGATGCATATTATATCAACGTAACCTACCTATCTAATAGATAACTGTCGAGCCGTTGCCATCATGATCATGTTATATTGTTTATCATCAATGGCACTATCTTAATATTTTTAACGTATAACATGCTCGACAACATAGGTAATCTAAAATTTAAGATTCCCTGCTGCATAACTGCCAAGGTGTTCTAATCTTTAGTGTACGCCACTGCACAAGTACATACAGTTGAGACAAGGATTATACAGTTAAAAAAAATCTAGACTATCGGGATGTTGGTGGAAACTCCCGAGGTGTAACTATTCATAGCAGAGCATCTACAAAGTTCAAAGACTTGGAAATCAACAATTACTTAGCATAGTACCTATCATGTGAAAATGGACCTAGGAAAAATATTAGTGTACCTACTATATACGCTCCGGGAGCTCCTTGTGGAGCTTAAAACATAAACCACGGCTTGTTACCTTTTTGTTAGATTATATTCGTTTAAGGACTAGGTACTTTATTTTGTACACCAGATGTAACTATCTACAGTACCTAAAATTCATAGGTGCCTACTAGGTACCTAGGTACCTAGGTAGTGGGCACGCTACAGCCTCGGCTCCGAGCCGTGCACCGCCACAGTAATCTAGGTAATCTCAAGAGTCTCTGTCAGCCACGTCACTGTGCAAATATTATGTACCTAGATACCTACTACCAACTTTATGCGTATTCAATGGACGCGCTAGAACCCAACCGTGGCTGAAAGCTTCCAAGTTTCACCGGTACGACAACCTTTATTCAAAGTTATGTTATATGGACGTTGTATTGCTGCTTCATTCCTTGGCACTACTCGAGTATCCAACTCATCCCTATCATCTACTTAGGTATACCGAATCATCTAAACTACTACATCATTTCGTTCCTCCATTTCAGAGATTTGGTCTAGCTTCAGGGCGCACTCACTATCTGCACTGAAGCGAACGTACAATTGACCATCATGGCTTACGAGCCGCGTGGGGACCATGGCGGGCCTGGTCCTTCACATGAAGGCGGCTTTGTGAGGGCTCGAGGTCGCCGTAAGTGTTCTACTGTTATATTTCCAACCGTCGCACCTCATTGATCATCAGATTGAAGCCCGCATTGTGGCCCCTGCGTCCCTTGCTATACTGGCATACTCATGGGCTTCTGGAGAGGTCAGCTGTGGCTCCTCCTTCTCTCCGAGCCACCATCCTCTCTCTCCATCTTTCCTCTATCGTATCTCACCTATAATCGACTGTTTAAGCTAGTTGCTAATGCCTAAGTAACCTAGGCCCTGTGACAGACTATGGGTCTACAATGGCGAGGTGGATGCGTGATCGCCAACCGCGCTACAAAGGCTCCTTCAACGGTGAGCTGGAGCGCCCCAGTGCGAGTTATATCGTTAATGTATGCTCGGTTTCGGTGCAACCAAGATGGTTATAGACACTGACCCTGATGTAGATGCTTCCACCGTTGGCCAGAGTGACAAACCCAGCCGAGACTGTTCCTACAAAACATCTACATTCATCCCTCAACAAGATCAAACATCCGGTCAACGTTGTCCGATGGACGCCTGAGGGCCGAAGATTGTTAACAGCCTCGAGCAGTGGCGAGTTCACTTTATGGAATGGCACTGGGTTCAACTTCGAGACCATAATGCAGGCTCACGACGTCGCTATTCGTGCTTTAGCCTATTCTCATAGCGACGATTGGCTCTTGTCAGCTGACCATGATGGGATCATCAAGTACTGGCAGCCTAATTTTAATAACGTCAAGGTGATACAGGGTCACCGTGATCCCATCCGAGATATCGCCTTCAGCCCTAACGATTCCAAGTTCGTGACTGCCTCTGATGACTCGACGCTCAAGATTTTCGATTTCGCTGGCGGCGTAGCTGATTCGACACTGCAAGGCCATGGCTGGGATGCCAAGAGTTGCGACTGGCATCCAACCAAAGGATTAATCGTATCCGGGTCGAAAGATCACTTGGTGAAATTATGGGACCCGAGGACACAGCGGTGTCTCACAACCCTCCATGGTCACAAGAACAACATCACTAAAACACTATTCGAACGTGTGATGGGCCACTGTTTAGCAACATCGGCGCGTGATCAAACAGCAAGAATATTTGACTTACGAATGATGCGAGATATTTGTCTTATCAAAGGACACGAGAAAGATATCTCGACCTTGGCCTGGCATCCAATACATCCCAATCTTCTCAGTACAGGAGGCAACGAGGGTTCTTTACATCATTATCTCCTCGACGAGCCGAACACGCCTGCCGGCCAACCGAATAATCCTGCTGTGTATGAGAGCTCAGATCCGTTAGCAGCGCCAGCACAAAGCATATTCCCAGCCCACAAAATCCCCTTCGCGCATGACTTTGCTATCTGGTCTCTTGATTGGCATCCGCTCGGTCACATATTAGCGTCAGGCTCGAACGACCGTATAACTAGATTTTGGTCTCGGGCTCGTCCAGGGGACGCGGACGTGATGCAAGATAGATATCACATTGGTGAGGCGGCTGCCGAAGTTCAGGGAACATGGGATCGACGGGGCGGCCGCCGCCAGCGACAGGAGGAAGAAGAACAAGAGGCCGAAGATGAAATGGAAGGCCTGGTCGACCAAAAGATGCCACTGAGGCAGTTGGCATCTACGTTCCCAGGTCTCCCCGGCTTGACATTACCCGCGAACGGTATCCCGCCACCACCTCCGCAGATTCCTGGGGTTGGCGGTATGCCTACGGCAATACCGCCTCCGTTGCCTTTTGCCATCCCGGGTCCCAATGGCAGCGTTCCACCTCCGCCCCTGTCTCTGCCCGGCTTAGACCCCAATAACCCAGCCGACCTTGCTAAGATTGCGGAGATGATTCAGAAGTCAGGCTTCCCTCCACCACCTCCCCCTGGCATGGTTCCACCCCCCGGTTTCATGCCACCACCTAATTTCGCTGTACCACCTGGTTTTCCACCTCCACCCCAAGTACCTACAGCTGCCGATATAGCCAGTGAAAACGCACGTCGGCGAGCGCCTTTACCTAGCCAGGAAGAAAGTCTACGCATGGAACAAAAGAAAGGAAACTACACTCGAGTTAGGTAGGGCCGTTGTTTGAACTAACGCTTCATGGTCCTAGAGCTGTAAAGACTAGACTCTCGAACGATGGTGGAAGGTGAGGTTGGATTGTTGAGCCGCTTCTTCGGTACCCGGGAGTTAATGCGTGTATACCGTTATCTACGTGGATCGTTGACTCTTTCTGCCACCCTTGTTTTGAGTGCGATGGATATTGCCATAAAAGAATAACGGACGAGAGGGATAGTTGTATGATTAGTGGAATCCGCTGAAGTAGTACCCAGATACCCAAGGGCGTCCCGAGAAGGGTGCTAGGAGCAATACTGCCGGCGGGAACAGAAAATTAATGATTAGCCAAGGTGTTGGAGGCAAAAACTGTTACTATGGGACATTTGTCGTTTCTTTCTTATCTCTTGTCCGGTCTGACTGGGCTGGATATCCGTTGCCATCTATGCGACTGTGATAGATGACGTGAAGAAATCGGTATTCAGCGAGCACTTTGCGGGCGGCGGATCTCCGCTAGCTGGTGTGCCTCTCTCTAAGTTGCCTCGAATCTCGCTGAAGATAGCATGAAGCCACTCACTTTCGTCTAGGGCGTTGAAAGGTTGGTGTGATAATCTATTTGATATGCTATACTAATCCCCCATGGGCTCCTAGAGCCATTCGCGATGCAGTTCCATAAAATAGCTAGATGATACATGATTATTCCACCTCTATGCGATAAACCTCGCTGTACAGAATCCGTGACGCCGTCGCAACCGACCCCCCAATAGACAAAGCCGTGAGTATGCAAATGGTAGGTGTTATATATTACAAGACGGGGGGTTATTTCATATACAAGATTTTTCTAGTTCCTCCATGCATGTCTTGATCTTGATTATTTATTTGCTTCCCTTCACGAGGGCACCAGCGTTGGGCGACTTGAAGGCCTTCTGCCGGTCGGCGTAGTCCTTGATGACGAGGGCGCAGCTCGTGTCGGTGCACAGGCGCTTGCGGCGCTGGGCGGGCAGCTTGGAGGCGAACTCGAGGCCGCTGGCGCGCTCGACGGCCTCGATGGGGACCTCGAAGTCGGCGAGGGGCTTCTCGTTGGGGATGGGGGCGTTGGGGAGGACGAAGGCGCCGATAGCGACCTTGCCGGTGCCGGGGGCGGAGCCGGGGCCGTCCTCCTCGGCGAAGATGACCTTGTAGAAGTGGGTGGGCACGGCGACGTTGGGGGGGTTGCCGATGACCTCGTACTTGACGTACCACTTGTTGTCGGCGGGGTCGCGCTTGGGCAGGTAGAGGGGGCCGGTGACGATGCGCACGGAGGGGTAGCGCTGGGTGAGGCGGCGGCAGAAGTCCTCGAAGTGGGCCCAGTAGTCGCGGTTGAAGCCCTCGCCGACCTGGGGGGACATGTTGGTGAGGTAGAAGGTCTCGTCCATGGCGGCCTGGGACCAGCGGGCGTCGGCGGCGGGGACCTGGTGGCCGCGGTCGTAGCCCGAGCGGAAGTAGTCCTTGAGGCGCGCGCGGAACTTGTCGGGCACGCCGTCGTCCTCGAGGAAGACGCTGTGCTTGCGGTCGCCGCCGCGCACGGCGAGGGACGCGGGCGTGATGTGCTCGACGACCCAGTGCGGGTTGCGCAGCCGCCGGTCGAAGGAGGAGATGAGGGCCTGCCGCGTGGCGATGTCGGCGACGGGGCCCGGGAACCCGTACTCGAAGAGGCCCGCGGGGTCGACGGGCGCGATGCCGCCCAGGGCCGCAGGGGCCGAGGTGGAGAGGGGATGTTGCTGGTTCGGGGGCGTGAAGATCTGCTTGGCGGGGACGGGGATGGGGATGGGCGCCGAGGTGGCGTTGGTTGAGACGGTGGTTGTGGTTGTAGATATTGTCATGTTGGGCGTGTCGAGCTTGCGCTCGGATTGCGACCTCAGTGAATACATTGCGGCGGTAACGGCGGCACCAGCTCCTGCGCTGGCAGCGGCGATAATTGCGAGTGTGCTTTTGGACATGTTGCCGACTGGGGGCTCCTTGGAGCTGTGCTGGGCGGTATGGGCTTATAAGGCGGACGGGAAGACAGCGAGCGAGGGCGTCGAATACGGTGACAGCAGACCAGCTGAAGAGTTCGTCAGGCGCGTTCGTTAGGAGCTAATATGAGGCTCACGCGGGGGGCAATGCGACGGCCTCGTGGTGGTGTGGGATGGTGCAGGTGTCTCGCCTGTCTCTGTGTAAGAGGGTGTGGTATTTTTTTTGTGGGTTTTCAGCCTCGAGAATGACAGGATCCTCAAGGAGGGCAGCAGACAACGTCTTGTGTTAGCCAATCAGAGCTGCAACGTTACTAGGGGCGGGCGATTCCGAGCTAAACCTATTGGTGAGCTACTAATTAGGACTAGCGTCTTTGCCGCTTTTGCTCAGGGCTGAACCAGTACGGCAGCCAGTTTGTAAACTGGTGATGTGATCTCGAAGCTCCCATACCCATCGCCAAGGTCGAGAGGCTGGCTTAATTACAAGGCGGCGGGTTTTGCTCAAAATGTCCCGTTTTCGTCACCACTAGGCCTTGTCAATGACAGTCGATTGTCGTGACAACAGCCCCGAGTACCTCAATGTCCAATATTGCGTTGCTCCAGATCAGCCATGTGTCGCTCATCTCCATATATCAACCCTTATGTCCTATATCATTCTGACCAGGTAGTTTCTCGCGCCCATTCCGTGGTTTTCTTGGGTTGCTATAGACGTTATTACTAGTTTCCTTGCTTTTATCACCCGACATGGCCGATCGAAGTGCGAGATAAACCTCGGATTGCATGATGTGGGAGTACACTACGCTCGCGAAGGCGGTTGTACATGGGATAACCAGAGATGCATCTATTTCCACAAAACTAGAGTTGAAATGTCAGAACAAGACCGGTGGAGGTCAGGAATTCTGAGACGCAGACCTAGTACAAGTTCAAAAGGCATATAAAGTAGGAGTGAGGGAGAGAGACATTAGAAAGCATCATCATATAATGGATGTACTTACAGGCTGTATCTGCCATGCTTGCGTCTACCTGGTAGAAATATATTTTATCTCCAATATCCTTCTCAAGCAGGAGTAACAGCACTCTGGACTTAGCACCACGAAGCCTCATCCTTTGTCTTTCGAACACGGCGCAAGGGGGTTTGCATGTAAGTGAAAGCGCAAGGTTTACCTCAAGCTCCCTCGTCTGCAATCAACACCAGCGGCGCACCAAACAGTCGCCCTAGAGACGGTGATGAGGTGTGGTCTCTTAGAGACCATGAAACTCCCTAACTCATGATTTATGTGATGTTAAAATTGAAACGAATTAGTCTAGTTAGGGGACTGAAGTTAGTTGCATGAGGACTGCTCAGCTCTCTAAATCGTGGTGTAAAAAGCAGAGTGTATTGTTGAACACTACCCCTTCAAATTAAGTTTCCATCGGCGAAGCAATATGGTACCCAGACCTGACCAAAACATGTAGTAGATAACGCAGCTTAATCTGGCTTACATCACCGAAGCTCTAAGCTATGAAATCACCAACTGCAGTAAATAGAATATGTTTAATATCTTTCGCGGGCTTTCTAGTCGCTTCGTGCATGATTCCCCCTGAGTCGCTCGTAAGAGGTTAGATATAGTAGCAGAGGCTGCAGAGTATTACTCACATGGCGAAGGATATGTAAACTCACTGTCATAATACCCCTTCTCGAAACTAGTCAGAAGTTGACAATTCTTACAAGTTAGGCCTTGTTGTCGTCCTCTTAGTCTAGTTCATGTCTATATTTCCACTTCCCTTCTCCTCTTCTCTCTCGACTCGCTAGTGGACATCACTTCTGATATTCCGAATCAAAAGAGGGATTTGTATAAGACTTGCAGCCGCCAGTACATGACGCGAAATAAAGCGTATAACTGGTCAAGTGTTTGTTTACAATTCTAGCTGCTTGATGTATGTTAGTAGTGAGTTTACGCATAAGTTGAGCTATAGCCTCTTATCTTAGATATAAATTACTTATAGAGTACCGATCCTACCTACATGTAAAAGCGGCATCTACGCTAAACCAAATACATATGTGGGTGCTACAGAAAGTGGTAAAGCCAAAATCTACTATGTATCTACTTAGTACGTGGTAGAACCAGCACGTGGTAACAGCCGTCATTCCCAGGGGGCATTCCCAACCCCCACGCTTCAAGGCTGCCGTTTACATGACTGGTGCTTAACTTAACACATAGAAGTCGTAGAACCCGTGACGCGCCGCAGCTGTATCACGCAGCAGGTATTTCGGTCTATGATAGCGCATTCCCGTTCATATGCTCTAGATATCTCAAGATATTATCTAGTCTCTTCTTCTTTCGTTTCGGGTTTGTCGGTATTGGTCTATTAATACCTGTCTGGCCTTACACCTAAGTTAAGTATAATACTTCAATACTTTTAGGTACCTGATCCCCCAAAGGTTAAATAAACATAAAAAGCTTGGGCTAAGCTGAGGTTTTATTTAGTATGCATTATAAACTAAGTTCGTCATGGTCAAAGGCCCAGGCACAGACACAACACTCTCCTGTCTAGGAAAAGCTATTGCGGGTCAGGGGCGATATGAGCCGCCTCGCCCTAATGTAGCATTTCTTCTCCCAAGTTGGCAAGCGGTCAACACGACAAGGCCATCGACTAGATTGCTGTTGTCGCCTTGACATAACGAGGCTCCGACTAATGATAACAATATAATTAGTCGCAGCGCGCTTGTGAATACTTACTATAAGTACACTGCATCTCCCTGGTTTCTTTATATATATATATATATATATATATATAATAGCGATTTAGAACCTGGTGGAAAAAGGAAAGTATAACTACATATTTGTGTGAGTACCTTTTTGAGATGAGTGGTGTTCTTTTTCGACCATCAGGGTACTTGTCTCCTCCTAGCCATCAGGGTAAGCGGTTAAGCCATCAAGGTTCCCAAAATCTGATCTTGGCTCTTGGCTGAGCTATGCGTATGTCATCATAGGCTAAGTAAGGAGCAGCCTAGCCAATCACAGCACGCGGGAATCTGTTACCACACCCTTTGACTCCCACCTTTCCGCCACTGTTTGCGGCCAAGTGGGCTGCTGGGCTGGTGGGAACAACGGCCTCCAGCACGCCCTCGCCTACCTAATTGTCCAGGTCCTACCTACCTCCTAGATAATTAGTACCCAGAGAGGTAGGTTCTACTGTAGCTAAGGTAGTCTAGTGCACCCCCGGTCCCTACCTACTTGCCTACTGCTACGGTCTACCTTATTTTTTCTCACGTGTACTACAATTGCATTGTTTCCTGCCTATGGGCATTTAACTTGCCGTTTAAATGCTTTGTATCGTCAGTTTCATCTTTACCACCACTTGCTTTACCTATCTGCCTACCCGCCTATCCACCTAGACACCTGGACATTATTTTATTCTCTACTGTTTTAGGATACGGCCGAGAAGTTCGTCATCCTGTGGTTTGAGTACTGTGCTTCTATATTTCTATATTTCTATATATAGAAACTAACCGTCACCTTAAATCGAGCGTCACCTTGCCGTGTCATTCAGCTTTGCTCTCGTCACAGGTATCGGTAGTTTGTTCGACCTCTGCGGACTATATACGGTACATAACGAGTCCCATGCCTCCGTAACTATTACGCCTACGAGAGAGCGCGAGCGAGAGAGTGGTCGAAGAAGCCATCTGCTGTAGGCAGAGGACGGTGACGTTGTGGCAAAATGGATTTTCTTTCGTCGGTTCCATCCGCAATGGCCAACGACGGGATGGATAACGATTTGAGAGGGTGGATCATGTGCATCGTGAGCGGCATTGGTAAGTGTGACCGTAGCTACTGAGGCGCTACAACGCTTCGAATCACCTGAATAATTAACTAACCGCTCCCAATGTGGTGTAGCTTGTGTTCTCGGTGCTGGCATCATCTGCGTTGACGTTATTGTCCGGCTTTTCCCTGGCAAATCGAACTTTCGTGTCCAGGACAGCAACACTTTCTTGGCCTGCTCACTAAGCTTGAGCTTTGGTGTCATGGTGCGGCCACTCGTTCATCTGCTAGCCCTATTGTTTCGATATGTGACTTAAAAGCTAATAAAATGGTATACAGCTCTTCATGTCCTTATATAGCATGCTACCCGAAGCGAAGGGATACCTCATAAAGGCTGATTTGCAAGAGCATACCGCAAGCCTTGTCCTTATGGGCTGCTTTATCGGTGGATTTGTAGGCATTCAAATACTGTCAAGGTTCTTCCACCAGTTGTTGCCATCGCATGTTGTCGACTGCGATCATAGTCATGACGAACACTCCATGAGCGGAAGCGCTCATGGCGACTTTCAAAAACGGCTGTCCCGCGCTCGCAGCGCCGACAGACCTGATCCTACTACCGCAGGTGAACCAAGGCCCTCAATAGAACATGAGGAGGAGAACGGACACTTAAATGAATCGACTCCGTTGTTGGCAAGCCAAGAACTTGAACCTCATTCTGATGGCCATGCATTAGAGAGGGCAAGGTCTGTCCAGATCGATCCTACAGTATCCTTTCAAGCCAAACCCCGAAACCGTGCCGCGACCGGGTCACGACGGCCGTCTGTACTACAAGTACCCAAGAGGGTTGTATCATTTATGAAGGACACCAAGGCCAACTGTGACGAGTTAGGGCCTTGCTTTGGATACTCAGACCCTTGTGGACAGGAGTGCTTTAAACATCTAACAACTCGGTCTAATGGCATTTCA
Source organism: Nemania diffusa (assembly GCA_038501195.1). Lineage (NCBI taxonomy): Eukaryota > Fungi > Ascomycota > Sordariomycetes > Xylariales > Xylariaceae > Nemania > Nemania diffusa. The sequence goes on from JBBPUQ010000003.1 coordinate 4,618,370, forward strand.
CGAGTGGCAACATTCGTTCGGACGAACACCGGCTATTCTGGCTCTGGCATGGACAGGGTAGAAGAAGATAGTGAGGAAACCATGTCGCAAGTGAGTCCGACGCAACAGAGAAGCCGTGCACATTCGCATGTAAGCCGACCACCACACGACCATGATGGTGATTCTATATATTCAGACGATGTCGAGGCGCAACATCACCATCACGTTGCAAAAAACGCATTTCTGTCCATTGGGCTTCAAACGTCGGTAGCCATCGCTCTCCACAAGTTTCCAGAGGGTTTCATAACGTATGCAACAAACCATGCCAATCCCGCTTTAGGTTTCAGCGTGTTTCTTGCGCTGTTTGTGCACAACATATCCGAGGGGTTCGCTCTCGCCCTACCCTTATACATGGCCCTGAACAGCCGTATAAAAGCGATCCTCTGGGCCTTCCTTTTGGGCGGTCTAAGCCAACCAATGGGCGCCGCCATCGCTTTCGCCTGGTTTCAGTTAGCTGACCACACACACATCACCCCTGGCGCCATGGCCTACGGTTGCTTATTCGCCATCACGTCCGGCATCATGGTCAGTGTTGCCCTGCAGCTCTTTGTCGAGAGTCTGAGCCTGAATCACAACCAGAACTTGAGCATTCTCTTTGCATTCTTGGGCATGACGCTGCTGGGTTTGAGCAATGCTTTCAATTCGGACGTACATTGATCAGGGGGCAGTGTAAATGAGACTACAGGAGACGAGACAAACGATGGCTGACTCTACTTTGTACACATGTCTGGACAGCGAGCGGGCGGTCTTACTATGCGATTGACCGGGTGCTGTACTGGATCACGATACTTTTTTGACGATTGAACGCGGATTCTTGGGCACACGGTCTGGCGGCGGCGTTTCAGAGCGGACATAGGATAAGCATCATTGGTACTTTATGTACTTTCAGCATTAGGACTAGGAACTGGGACTCTAGAAGGATACTTGGCACGGGCACGGTGGAACGGTCGTCTCTGCCTACCTCGCATTATCCTCGTATCACGAAATTGAGTAAAATTGAGTAAAATGACAAATTAACGTCTGGTTAGTTTGTACAGTTTGACTGATGGAGTCTTATGCAATGAATACCATTCAATATGCCAGTGGGCACTGAATCTAGCTATGCTCCTCTCTCTAAGCATCTTGAGAACCTCTACCTCCCATGCCATTTCTTGTGGGGCGGGTAGTTCCTACGCTTCTTATTACATGCTCCTAAAACGCCATCTCATTCAAAGGTGGTGATACATATAACCAACGACAGGCCATTTTACAGGCGGCTATTCACCTGCTCGCTCTGCACGAGGGCACCGCTCATCATGGGCTCCGCTACCCCGTCTCCGCCCCCGCCTAGCATGTCCCGGCCGCCCCGCGTCCCCCACCACGCGACGCCGGCGACGGCGCGGTCGACGTCGAGCTCGCCGCTCGCGAGGACCTCCCACAGCCTGCGCCTCGCGGCGTCGCGCATGCGGGGGTCGGGGATGGCGGCGCTCGCGTCCGCGGCGCGCGAGAGCCACTCGTCGAGGAGGTGCGCGGGCAGGTGCGGCAGGGCGTCGACGAGCGCGAGGACGAGCGCCGTCTGCTCCGAGACCGGCTCGGCTAGGGGGAGCTGTAGGGTGTCCGGGGCTGCTGCCGCCGCCGCCGGTAACGGAGTGGTGGAGGCGCCCTCGGCGCGGAAGCGGAGCATCTCGAGGAGGGTCTCCGAGAGGCCGGGGTGGGAGACGGAGATGGGGTAGGGCGGGCTGGCGACCTGCATGACGGTGCGGAAGGCGAGGCGGAATTGGCGAGGCGAGATGCGCGCTGGGAAGGAGGAGAGGAGGGTGTCGATGTAGAACGGGATGAGGGGCGCGGTGAGGGCGCTGTGCTGTGGGCAGGAGAATAGGCTGAGCAGGGCTGCGTGCGAGGATTCGAAGAGCTCGAGGGTTAGGGAGGAGGGCGGGGTGTTGGCTGGTGAGGTGAGCCATGAGGTAGGCGAGAGATTCGCGGTTGCGGGCGCGATGATTAGGGCCTCGGCTGATGGCGTCGGGAGAGAGAGAGTGAGATGCTCGGCGGTGTTGAGGTAGAAAAGGGATAGGGCTTGGTGTGCGGGCGGAGGCACGGTACTCGTTGGCGGCGGTAGGGTTTCCTGGAGGAAACGAGTACAGGCGTCGGGGTACCGGGTCAGGATGTCGAGGGATGTTAGATACGTGAAGGTGTAAACTTGAAAGTTGCTTCCGCCCTGGCGAGACGAGATGAAGGACATGTTCCGCAGTATGCGGAGCGTCTTCGCCGCAAGAGTTGGTGCTGTATTATCGTTGCGTAGACGAGGATCCAGGAGACACCGGCCAACTATAGGTTGTAGTACTGCGACCAGCGAAAACATAATCTTCTTCAATAACTGCCAGAGCATCAGCCAGGGTCCTTGGAGAACCTCGGGTGATAGTTTAGTTGATTCGACAGCTAAGTCAACCAGTGACAAGGCGCAATTCTCCCACTTCTCTAACAGGCCCGCCGTGAATGACAGGAATTCATCCTGGATGTGTAGAACAATATTCGAGTCTCCAGCATGCTGAACGGCGAAGACGCCAAGCCGAGACAGAGGGCCCATGTTCTGCGCTAGAGGTCGCGACTCGAGCTGCTGGATGCGATGGACTGAAGGGGAGTCGGCAGGCCAGCCGAGATTGCGCGTAGGGGCGATATCCAGTTCTATTGCTCGGATGAACTCGCCATGCTGGAAGCCTTCCTCTCCTAACATGGCTTCCACTACAGCCGGGAGAAGCGCATTACCGTTGAGCAGCGCCTTGTTAGCTGCCGACAGTAAGGGGAACGCATAGGTTAGCGCCAGCACAACAGCGCCTTTGCCTAATGCTCCAGTCCGCGAGTTATCCTCCAATGCTAGGTTTGCGGATGTGACCACGGCCTGCTCAAGAGTGGACCGTAATCTCCAGGATAGAGACCTCCTATCCTCGCCCTCCATACCCATCAAGATGCCTGCGAGGACCAGCGTGTGCTGCCATCGGCTAGAGCGATCATCCAGGCCCTTCGCGACAGCGCGCGCCCAGTCCTCGGCAGGAACACCGCTTCCCGTCGGGGGCTGCCCTCTCGGCAGATTCGCATTGTCCAGCTCGTTTCGGCGCACGTGGATCGCGGCCGTGTTGAATATGCTTATTATTCGGAGACAGGTGCGCAAACCATCGGGCTGCTGCCATATCGAGCGAGCGATGAGAAAATGCGACGTGAGCAGGGAGAGGTTCAGGGGGTTGTTGAGGCTGGCCAGGAGCGTGTTCGTCGTTCCAAAGATCTTGTCGGTCTGAGAGGGATTGGGAGCATCTTGGTAAGCCCGCAGGACCGTGTTAAGCAATCGGTCGGCGGGCATATTTGTGACGGGCTATCTATTAGCAGCTATACTAGAGTCATGACTGAAAAGACGGTGCATTGAATTGATCTCGTCTAAGACTTGGCAGTCTTTCGAAGAAGGCGAGTTAAAAGTAAGTGATAATGTTGGATTACAGAAGACTGAGCCGTTGGACCCCAAATTGGCGAAAGCTAGGTAGCTGGATGGCTGCTTTGCCGAGGCACAGCAGCCCCATCCTAGCGCCATTCTACCTACATGTACCTACTGTAGGCAAGGTACCTACAAAAGGTACAGGTAGTCACTACAAAGCATCACGTCACACGGTGACAGAGCTCTAGCGTACCTGAGGTCGCCTTAAACTTATTTAACACCCCTGGTCTTCATTAAATATTCACTGCATCCCTAACTCAGCTCAGCTTCCGACTCTCCTCGGTCAACATTCCTACTACACTACAGTAACGGAAATGCTACCCTATAGAAAATATATGGGAATATAGCTTCATGTTGGGAAGTCGGCTAGATGCCTAATTCGCAGTGAGTTCTTACTAGCTCGTCGCGCAAATGCCGGGCCACGCATCAACTGACGATGCCTTCTCGCACTAGGTGTTCCGATTATCCCCCATCCGACTATCATGTTCCTCCGTTTCCCTCCCTCTGCTGGCCTCCATATACCTGCGTGATATATACCGTTTACGACTCATGGCGGTTCACCCTTGTCTGGACCCTGATCTTGTTCAGTGCATTCCACCTGAGCGCTACTGCCATCGCCTTACTGATGCAGGTTGGCAAGCCGAGATCGATATGGAAGTATCTAGTTGTCGTTCCCATCGTGTATGCCGTTGTGGCAGGCGTCGAAGCCCTTGTTGCTGGTAGTGTTGCCGGCTCCGTGTAAGCATTTAGCTTCTTAGGAGTTGATTTAACTTGATCGGTCGTAGTACGAGAATCGTACTAATCATTATCCTCAGTCTCGGCGCCGTATATATGGCTGCATGCTACCACATGTCGACATGGATCCCCTTCATATGGGGGTTCATCAATGTATTAATTCTAATCATCTCGTCGTTCACTATTCAAGGAGGTCTATAAGAAGCCCTTGTTCCTATGCTTCAGAGACGGGGATATGCCCAGGCGGGTTATAGCCAGGCGGCAGCTCTTCTCTCGGCACTCGCCGGATTGGCTTTATAACCCTCGCTGGATTCCCTACCGCGACCGAGAAAGGAGGAATATCTTTGGTGACCACGCTCCCCGCCCCTATAGTACAGCCCCGGCCGATTGTAACCCCAGGAACGACGACGACATTTCCACCCAGCCAACAGTCTTCCCCGATGGTGATGGGAGCACCCGCCTCGGGGCCATTCGTACCATCACGCACGCTAGGATCCGTTGGGTGGCTGCCCGAGTAGAAGGAGCAGTTGGGGCCCATAAGTGTCCGGTCGCCGACAGTGATAGGGGACGTATCGATCCAGGTTGAGTTGCTGTTGATATATACATTCTTGCCGATTCTGGTATTGTGAGCTCTCCTCGCTGACTCTAACCCCAAGAGAGACCTACTTGACATTGTAGCCATAGTCCATCTTTACGGGACGATCACACCAAACATAATCGGCCAGAAGATCCTCATCTTCTTCCGCTGTGGCTGCCTGCGGGGGTAGAGGCGTTGCATCACCCACTATCCTAGTAAGATGGTGTCAGATATTGGATCAACTCTATAGCAAGGGATTGTCCTACTTCTGGAACAGCTCGACAGTGGTTCGTCTCCGGTCATCTCGGTTATCATTGAACTTCTCAAATGCCTGCCGGCACCTTCGACGGTCCTCTATGAGGTCCGGGGTGAAGGCAAAATAGAGGTCTCCATTTTCCATGCGCCGCTTATTGTCTTCCGGATCAATTACCCGCAAAGCCATAGTAACGAGAGTATGCAAGTAGAAACGGCCAATTATCGAGACAAAGGGAAGGGGGGGATTGCTTATTCAAAGCGATAGTAGGAGGTGATAACCCCAATTATGGGATATCTATGGCAGTGCAGGCCGTAGTTGAATTCCATACGAGGAGTTGTGTCTCGATCTAGACTACACTTGGCGTGAGAGTGCCCCCACCGTGCCGTGTCCAAGTTGTAACCATTACCGATCTCGCAGGAGATCAATTTAGGTATATATTTAGTCTAATCCTAGTATGCTAACGCGCGTTGCAATATCCCAGGATTCTCAACCCAATCTCTCAGTACCTATTTAACCTACCTACCTACGCTATGTGAAGAGTTAACATGTGCGAGCTACCATGTAAGTGAGTACCTACCTAACTCTCCATTGCTTAGATGATAGGTAAGTACCTAGGTAAGTATATGCGTAGGAGGTAGCTAACCTGTGTAGGTAATTGTCCGTTTCCGGCCGCGGGGTACCTAATCTAGCGGGTACCTACCTAGGCAGGTATATGATCTACTTAGTCTTAGTACTAATAGGCGCCTAGACTAGGTACCACGTTTTACCAAACGCCAAGACTTCGACAAATCGGGTTAGCGCTATCGTCGCTCTATCTCAGGCTCGGTTCAGTCAATTCTCAGGCCATTGACTGAGCGCCATGTTTTATGTATGAATTATGCAGAAGGAAAACGGTGCCTCGAAACGGTCTGCGTTCACCGTCAGCAAGATATACCGAAAGTGTTAATACCGACCAGGGTGGCTTTTGTCTTTTATGACAATACAGACACTGGTATCTTGACTACTTTAGAGTTTCATCCCAATTTACTCAGTTTAACGTCCATCGTTGAACTGCATCCGAAAACAAGTGGCGTATTACACCCGTCACGCCACCAGCTTTTCTACCTATAGTCTGAATGGGCCATGGTATCTGTCCGCTCAAAGTCAGACACTGTATTTGGTACTCATGGGCAGAAAATTCCTACTTCTGAGAAGTAGTCCCATCCCAGTTGGCAAGCTTGGGTGGGGGCTGCCGCTTGGGCATGACAGCCTCCCAGGCGCTCATCACCTGCAAGATCAATGATTCTTTGTTCTCTGGCGCAACCACAACCAGGCCAAACGCCCTACCGTTGAAGTTGGTCGCGTACCCGAGCGGTATGGTACCGATGGGGTAGTTGGCTGCTGTGGCGATGGTGTTGAAGCGTCCTCGGGGAGGGCCTATGAGGACGTCGACGCCGTTCTCTTGCAACATGGCATCAATGCCCTCTTCCCGATTGTGTCGGACAAGAGCAGCGGTGTATTCCTCGTATGTCTCTTTGGACATCTCTGCCGTAGCAGCCCGCTCGAGGGCTACCTGATTGGGCGTCCCTGCATTGATGACGATTAGTCGCGGCTAGCCTTCATTGAAATCGTTGCTTATAGACAATATACCTGGTTGCAAGCAAATGTCGGCATGTTTCTCATTAAAATCGACGAGGTCCTGCATCGTCTTGACGGGAGAATGGTCAAGTCCGCTAATGAAATGCGGGAACAAGTTGTGGGTGTCGATAGCTTGGATGCAAAATTAATACATCGAGCACCAAAAGCCCGTATTGGGTACCACGGTGACTTACCTAATATAGCGTCAAACATGTCGTCGTCCTCGGGGCTAAACTTCCGGAGAGGAATGTCGCGCTTCACATGGGCTCCAGCTTTCTCGACGAGGTACATGGCTTTGTTAAAGTCGTGATTCTAGAAGAGGTAGTCCTCACCTGTCAGCTTTCATGAAACAAGCGTGCCTCTTTTCAGGTGACAAAACGCTTACAAATTGCTCACTGTACGCGTCGTTCGGACGCACGGCATTGGGGGACGACACGCATTCTTTCTCATCCAGAAAACCAATTCGGAGACCCACGAACGACTTGGTCAAAAAATCGCGATGGGAACCCTCCTTCAGCGGCTCCAGGATATCCAGCAATGTAGCAACATCGCCGGGGGACTTCGTCATGGGACCAGCAGTATCTGCCAACGGAGTGCCGGGAAGAATGCCCCGAAAAGAAGCCTTGCCAACGCTGAGTTTGAGGGAGTAAAGACTGGCTCGGTCGCTGGGTTGCGTAATCGATCCGTCTGTCTCGGAACCGAGCGCAACCGGCGCCATGCCAGCAGCAACTGCAACTGCCGATCCAGATGATGAACCAGCAGGCGTCTGCTGTGAATCAGTATGCGATGAAATGCATGCCAAGGACCGGAGAACTTCTTACGCTATGTCCAAGCCAGCTGTCCGTAGGGTCAATACTGTCGGGGACATAGGGAGATTGGGTTTGACTGAAAAAAAACCATTTAGTACAGCTCTTATGCCGCATGTGCATGTGGCACGACTGGCACAGATGCACATCCAACTCACCCTCCAATTGTTGACCATCCAGCATATCCACCATCCCCCTTGAAACCGGCCATTTCCTGAAAATGTCGGTCAGAATCGGTCCCCGAGGAGATTGCTATCAATCTAGCCTTGCATGTGAAGGAGGTGTACATACCGAGAGATTCGTCTTGCCCAGAAGAATCAAGCCGGCATCCAGCAGCTAACCAGCAACGTTAGACATCCCACCGCAAGTCATGAAGATGAAAGGTAAAACTCTCGTGAGTCGGAGCATGCTGCAAATCACAGAACCAACGTGAATGAACAGTGAAACATGGCAGCCAGCACCAGAAGAGTGTGGGTGTGTGTGTGTTCGGAGAGGAGGGAAGGGGAACCCCTGGTTGAGCAGTGCGCAATCCGCGCAACCGCCACGAGAATATGAGTCATGGACGGACACTCCGACCACAAGGCATAGACAAACCAAAGAGTCACTATCAAGGTGAGCCTGTCGGTCGAAAGGATGGGCTTGAATGGGAGCATGACCTACTGCTTGGACAACATCGGCATTCTCCCTTGCGACTGCGTCTTTCAAGGCGTATGCCCCGCATGTTGTCGGTAAAGTGAATGATGCAGCCGACCACATATTGTCCTGGAGCAACATCTTCATTAGCCGTGGAACAGCATTAGATTGCCTGCCCAGATATGTATTCACCTTGGCCAGAAACGGAATGCCATGGTACAGACTTCTCGTCTTGCCGCTCTCGCGCTCTCGATCTAGCTGGGCTGCAGTATCCAGAAGCTGCTTCTCCGGCACGACACTTATGACGGCTCTGAGTCGCGCGCCATCATCGTTATGGGCGCGAATTTGCTGTAAATATGCTTGTACAAGCTGGACGCTGGTGACCTGGCGCTGCTCAAGGAGCACGCGAAGGTCGCCGGCTGTTGCGGTCAAGACGTCGAAAGGCATTATCGGTTTGGCGGAGAAGAAAGACCGAGTCACTGACAAAGGAAATGTCAGCACCGAGATCTCCAAGTCGATAGCGGGTGTCCGTTTAGAGCAGGGTTCCCGGCTCACCTCTCGAAAACATGTCCTTGTTACTAAACAGAAAAGCGGCGAGCCCGGCCAGCACTAAAGCTCGTCCGATCGTTCTGCAGTTCATCCGCAAGCAGTAGAGAATCTGCCTCGAAAGCAGAAGAGTTATGTAAGGAATGAAGAGCTCGACAACGGCGGGGCCTGAGACGGCAAGAGCTCAAGGGTCAGGCAGTAAGGTACTTACTTGTAGGTTGTTCTGTGGGGAAACATACAGAGGTACATAGATCGCCCACGTTGTAGCTACTCCTGCTGTGTCAACCTTATTCGCCTTTCGTGTGCCTGCACTCGACTGGTCACGTTACAACCCTGTCGTTGTTCCGGTCCGGAAACTGACATGTCCCAACTCGAGCAGAGAACTCGCGAGTTCAGCTCGAAGATGAATGGAAGAATATTGAGAAATCCTTTGCCGAAGCCTTTGCAGCCATCGGAGAGACCGAGAAGTTTTTGGAAAGGTATTCCAAGAAGACCCATTCCCGTCCACAAACAAGGCAACCAGACAGCGCCAAATCGAAGATCTTCCCTGTCCACACTCTTCCGCCCTCCATGACATCTGTTTTCGTCGGCCGAGAAGACATCCTGACCAACATGGCGCAATGGCTGCGACTTGATCGCCGTGGTCGCAACGGAGTTGCCATCTACACACTGTGTGGGATTGGCGGTGTTGGGAAGACTGAGCTTGCACGAGAGTATGCTAATCGTACCAAGACTGACCTCGATGCTGTCCTTTGGGTCGTGGCCGAGTTTTCACACATTGCAACGCAGTTGCACCTAGACGGAGCCAAAATCGACGGAGACGCTGCGAACAACCGCAGACTGGTCCAAGACTGGTTTCGTACAGCAGGTGAGTTGAGTCTCTATCATCACGGTTCAGGGCCACCCTTGCACAGCCTTTCTCTTACAACTCCATCAAGTCTTGGTTCGTCTGGCTTGCCTGCGGTGGCTAACTACCTGAAACGCCTTGCGTTGGATTCTATCCAGACGAATCCTGGTTGCTGATCCTGGACAATGTCGAGGACTTTGATCATATCAAAGATTATCTACCACCCCTAGAAAGCACAGGATCTGTGATAGTGACGACAAGGTACCCTGATTTAGCGCGGCGTTTGACACTCCTTCGCGGCCGCAGCAACATTGTCGAGAAGCTCGACAAAGACGAAGCCAAGAACCTGTTTCTTCAACTACTGTTTAGTAAAGAGGATAACAGTGCCACAACCGAGGAAACCCCTTTTTGGCCCCCAGACCTCCTACCTCCAGAAGTGAAGGCCATTGACTTTCTGCTCAAGGAGCTCGACGGTCTAGCGTTGGGGATTCAGCAGATGGTTTCATTGATCAAACATGGCCTCCCGTCGTGCACTCATAACCTGGGCAGATTTGTGGAGCGATACCAGAGATATCTGCCTCGCCTTCTCGAGAAAGATCCGAGCATGAGGCCACACAGGCTCACCACACTCTGGGAAATGACTTTCGACAACGTGCGAACGCACCCAAAATATCCATACGCATGGAAAATACTTGGAATTCTATGCTGTTTGCAGCCTGACGGCATTCCAACGAACGTTTTCCTCGGCTTGAGTGCCTCGCTTGCTACGGGGGATTTGGACTTCTGCAGCGATGAGTTCGGGTATGCAATGTTCCATCAGCCGACACTCTGCCCCTTCATACGAAAGTTTTGGCACTCATGCGATACAGCGTCGACGAGAATATCGACTTCCTGCGTAGCCCATCAAAACGCATTGAACAAAGAGCAGAGACAAAAGTCAGTACAATCAATTATACTGCTGTCAGACTTCGTTATACTAGGCCTACATTATATTCCTAGATGTGTCTCGTCATATTTAACCTACATCAAATAATAGAACATCGTGCATGTTGACTCTTGAACGAAACGAAGTATTTTATTCATGCGTCAATACGTAAGAAGTCCGTTTTGAGTAAAACGGTTGCCTCTGATTCTCTCCTGTTATATTTACGGAGAAACGTTATTGACCGTTACGAGATTTTATGCATTTGGGCTTGTGCAAAAGCGGGTCTTGCTCAGGTCAGGCCCTGGCCAATTTACAGGTAGTAAGTCGCTAAATTTAGGGACTAGATGCCGGAGGAGGTTGCGACATACCAATTCTGCCCGCTACGGCCGCCTAATTTATCTGGGGTCATTCTGCCACTCAATGTTTCATCCTCAGTTCTCTAGCATACAAAGAGCCTAAGAGTTCCCTCGGCTACTCGAGAGTGATGGCAGCTACCTATCTCTCGAGGCCTGCTTTGTTCTAGGAAGCCTACCTAAGAACTTGTCATAACAACAAAGCCACTAGATGTCACAATGGACTTCCCGCCTGACAGGTAAATACCCCTCTTCATTTCCCTTGATCTGCACTCCGAAGACCTCGAAGCTTCGCGCGCTACATCGGCTGCTGTTCCGAGAGCCACACAAACAAACGTCCGTGAAGCAATCGGCTACACACGAAATGCCGCGCGACGGCTCGGGCTCCCCGCCTTCAACATCCTCTCCACCCCACACGCCTGGCTTCTCTCCGCTCCCTACCCTCAACGAGAATCCGGACGACGAGAAGCCATGGGCCACCAAGCAACGCCGCCGCCGCTCGCTTGTCGTAGAAGCACTCTCTCCAACCACGACACGTTCTCCGCCATGGGATACTAACGAAGTACTGCCTAGGCACAGTTTCAGTGCCCCGAGCGCGCAAGTGAGACCTGACAAGGCCTATTTTCCCGGTCAGTCAAAGTCTCTCGAAGGCATAGCCATCCGGTCCTTCTATCTCGGCGTCGCCCTTGCGCTATCTACTGCAACCTTAATCTCGATCCTACTGTTCACTTCGTCGTCCCTCTGGCGCTTGCCCTTCTTTATCGGCGCACTCTCGACCTTCCATTTCTTGGAATTCTGGACGACCGCCAAGTATAATACCTCAGTCGCTAGCATTGACTCGTTTCTTCTGACGGCCAACTGGCCAGCATATGCGATTGCACACACAGCGGCGTCACTCGAGTGTCTGTTAACAAAGCTACTTTTTCCCAATCGTGCGTGGGCGCCATTCTACAGCGGGCATATCATCCTCCTTTTAGGCTTTGTACTAGTTTTCGTCGGGCAGACCGCTCGCAGTCTAGCCATGACCCAGGCCGGAGCGTCCTTCAATCATACCATTCAACGTAAGAAAAAGGACGATCACGAGCTAGTTACCACGGGACTATACTCGTTTCTGCGACACCCGGCGTACTTCGGGTTTTTCTATTGGGGGATCGGTACACAGCTGGTCCTGGGCAACCCGATATGCTTTTTAGGATATTTACTCGTGCTATGGAGGTTCTTCTCGGCTCGTATCAAATCTGAAGAGAGTGATCTCGTCCGATTCTTTGACGATGATTACATCGACTACAGGAAACGGGTTGGCACCGGTATACCTTTTATCAGATAGAGAGCTGGCGTTGCACAAATGGAAACTACCATGGGACATATCTATATATATCATCAGCATTTAAGAGGCACTATAGAGATATTACGTATAGTATTGAGCAATCTACCATTCTTAAGTAAAATAAAACGGCCACCAAAGAATTGATATAACAGCAATAGAACGATACATGACTTCATTCTAATGATGTAATTATCAGGCCATGTCTTTGGGGTCAGATAGAGCTAAGTAAGCGTTGCAAATATACTAATGATAATTAAATATGTTAACGAGCATTAAGTTAGTATCTAGAATCTACCTAGATGGTTTAGGCAGAACAGGGGTAGCTATTCAACTGTCAGGGGTCTACGTGCAAGTAACGAGAAGGAAGGGTCCACAACTTTCTAGCCACATTGCTTCTACTTATCGATAGGTCGATAGGTCGATACCTGGTAGTGGACGCAGGGGAGTGGCCACCCTAGGCACTTCAATTAAGAAGGCCACGATTCAACACTAAAGTGTGAACTCCGGTAGATAATCGACGCAACGAAGCAGCAGAACCGTCCGCGACACGCATGCATCCGATCTTGGAAGCCGACCCATGATCAACCACATCTCCAGCATCCCGTCTACAAGACCCCTTAACTAAGACCCTGTCGCAGGGCACGTCTGCACCATGAGTTCAGACTACTCCTACGACGAGCAGGGCCAATTCTACCCCTTCTTCATCTTCACGCTCTCGACCATCGTGACCCTGCCCCTCACCTACAGCCTACTCAGCTCGTCTAAAGATCCCGAGGCCCTCGCTCCGAGAATACGGACCTCATACAAGCCTGAGCATGCCGACCTCATCCAGGCGCAGGCCAACGCGCACAAGCGCAAGCAGCGCAAGGTGAAGCGTGCCATCGCAGTCGTCCTTGGTTGGGCCATCATGGTCGGCATGCTCTATTTGATTATCACCACCCAGCGCACAGTCGCCAAGATATGGAACCCATATGATATCCTCGGTCTGTCCGAGTCTGCCACCGAGAAGGAGATCAAAACTCATTACAAGAGACTCGGTCTCAAATTCCACCCGGACAAGATTCGACCCGACCCCGCCAAGAATGAGACCATAGAGTCATTGAATGATAAATGGGTCGAGCTATCTAAGGCATACCAGGCCCTTACCGATGAGGAGGTCCGGAACAATTGGATCCAGTTCGGACATCCAGATGGCAAGCAAGGATTCTCTATCGGCATTGCCCTCCCCAAATTTATCGTCTCGGACGGAAATGGAAAATATGTCGTGTTGGTATACGCTATGCTCCTAGGTGTACTGCTTCCCTACCTGGTAGGATCATGGTGGTATGGCACGCAACGTATGACGAAGGATGGTGTCCTAGTGGAGAGCGCCAACAGCCTCTTCCGTGAATACACGGATGCCACTGACGAGGGAGACTTAATCACAGCTCTAAGCACCGGCAAGGAATTTAAATCATTCCTCAAGGGCGACAAAGCTGAGTCTGGTCTTTCTAAAATAGAGTCCCGGATCTTAGAGAAAGGCCAAGTTACCCCGTACGCTGGCGGTCTCTCCGACAGGGACAAGACGAAGCTAGAGGACTTAGAGAGCGGCGTCAGACGGAAAGTCCTGGCTCTCCTATGGGCCTATTTAGGAAGAGTCGAGCTGGACGACCAAGCTCTCAACAGCGCCAAGTATCTAGTGGCACCCGTTGCCCAGAGTCTTTGCAGATCTTTTACCTCGATAGCACTCGCATACGGCAACACAGCACCTCTATTAGCTTCCTATTACATTAGCCAGCGACTCATCCAGGCGATTCCACCGAAAGCTTCTCCCCTTTTTCAACTGCCGTTCTTTACCCCCGCCGTCGTAAAGGCCGTGGAGGGCGATTCAAAGATTCATATGTCCGTTCAACAGTTCATGGACCTGCCAGATTCTCACCGAAGAAAGCTGGCGATCGGAAAAGATCTCCTAAGCGACGAACAATACAAGACAGTCCTCGAGGTCTCCCAGCAACTGCCTTACTTCCAAGTTGCAAAGGCGTTCTTCAAGGTGACTGGTGAGAAATATATTATTCCGCAGTCTCTTGTATCTTTTGTGGTGAAGGGCCGTTTTGTGCCCCCCGGCAGCACCGACGTTCCCGCCATTGATGAGCTCGATCTTGAAGATGTCGACCCAGCAGAAGACGACCTGGACGCAATGCTTGGACGCAAGAAGACGGTCAAGGATGCCAGTGGAAAGATAGTGACTGAGGATTTCAAGCAAGTTGCTCCACCTGTCACGTTTGCTCCTTCTTACGCTCGAGACCATTCGCCTAAATGGCATGTTTTCTTATCAGACAGCAAGCAAGGCAGAATGGCAGTTCCCCCTTTTACTTTTACTACGTTTGACAAGCCAATATTCACACCTGATGGCAAGCCTACATACCACATGCAAACATTGAAGGCTCAGTTCGCTGCGCCGCCACAGGCCGGCAACTATACCTTTGTCATGCACCTTGTTTGTGATAGCTACGTCGGCTTCGACACCAAGATGGAGGTTACACTCTCCGTGGAAGAAGCCAGCAAGGCAGCCCAAATGGCAGCGGAGGACGAAATCAGCGAGCCTGAAGAGGGTGAGTTCCTTAATTTTATACTAGTGTTTGACATCGTACTAATCGCCCCTCACAGATTCGCTTGCTGGCCAGATGAGCGTCTTGAAAGGCGGCCCCGTAGCTAAGCGGAAGGCGGACGATGAAGACTCCGATGAGGAAAGCGGTACCGAGGAAGAAGAATCAGATACTAGTGCTACCAATACCGATACAGAAGACGAGTCTTAGGATAACAAGACTATTATTAATTATTTCAAACCCACCTCACCTACGGCACAGCCAAGCTGAAGAGCAGAGGCTACTCATGTTAAACTCTATACCACCCTCTATTTTATAGAAACAAGGGGGTAATAGGTTTTGTAGTATTGGCAACACTAGCGTGTATTGCGAAAAAAAGGCATAGGTCGGCGCATTCGGCGTTTAGGTGCTTGTGCATTTAGCAATATAGGGGATCGCCCGCCTGGCGCCAACATACCTCTGTGTATAGGTGTATTGTAGGAAGAAAAGGAATCTACTATTCATCTTATGCTGTGCGATTCTTCTACTTTGTCAACGTGACTTGAAATGTCTGCATCTAGCGTAGCAGTAAGAAAGAGATGAAAACATGCCACAACAGCGGTGGCATCGTTGTATCGTGACTGGCGATTCGAACTGTTACACGTCGCTGTTCTATGTTTAAATGGGAAAGGAAATGTTAAATAAACGAAATAAAAGAGCCCGAAAAATAATACTGCACAACACCAGGGATTTGCTAGTCGTTGCCGAACCAACTACCAACCTAGGGATCATAAGCCTTCGATTCAAGAGCCATGCGATCTTCTATATGCAGTCTTTATACTGAGTATCGCTGCCTTCACGCCTTTCATACACACACAGCAAGACGTTGCTTCAAATATGAACCAGATACTGTTGGGCTCTGAGTGCGTAGTAAGTAGTATAGATGCAACACTACCGCTAGATAAATAGATGAGTTAGTAGCGTAAAACCCGGGATGGTGGCTTGAACAAGACAGCGTGAAAGGAAAGGCTCAGATGATCGCTGTTGTTGGCACTATAGGTATAGCGGCACTGCCCGGCCAACGCAGCGAGGTAGGTGTAGTCGACCCTCTGAAAATCGATAATGAGCAGACAGACCTCTCTAATCCCCAAGAAGCTGCACGGGTACGCGTCGAAGAAACAGAGTGCAAGCAAACTCTACAATGCACAAAAAGGTAGACGACACTCGATCTTATACTTAGAAGCGTGCGCCTGTCATGTTGCCGAGGCCGAGGCCAAGATAGGATTCCAATCCGATGACGAAGTACAAGCTTTTCAAATACCGCGTACCAGTGCATACAATACGAACATGGTCAGGTCAGGGAATCACCGACTCGGGACATATCTTCGAAAAGGGTAGCTGGTCAGCCACGATATAAACCTAGCAAAAGTAGCCACTAAGGCCCCCTATTTATACAAGTAGAAACAAGCTCCGCCCAAGAGCTTTCGAAAAAAAAGGACAAAAAAACAACAATGTGTTGGGAATATATGCGCCCCTATCGCCCAAGCAGACCGTGCTTAACTTCGCTGCTGTACTGCGCCAGGTGAAAATTATATATGCGCCGGGCCTCCTCGGTACGCCGGCCGATGTTCGTTATGAATGGGGGACGCTCAGCAGACTCTGATGCCGCACACCTCCACGCCCTTGCCTTCTACATACGCTTGGCGACCGAAGTATGTCTTCAGGAGTTCCTTCACAAACTCGGCGTCGGCAGCGCTCCAGATATCGAGCCCCATCCTCTTCATTACGTCTGTGTCGATCTGCACGCCGTGCCCTTGCTGGGCACCGTCCTCGTCTGCGTCGATCAGCGCGTCGTCCTCTTCCGTCGGGCTTTCGTCTTCCAGGCCGCTATCGGCCGTATTGTCGATCGCGTCTGCCAGGGAACTGAGGAGCTGCGTTGTCACCCTGTGGAAATAGGATATTATCGCGAGCTCGACGCGGGCCTCGTCTATCTCCAGCGGCGCCGAGGCTGCTGTGGACGACCGCCGTGGCGTGAGGAGCGAGGATATCGATGCGGCAATGTCTGATGTGCGCGGCATGTTCATGCCGATAGATGAAGCAGCCAGATCGCTGAGAAGAGAAGCGTCCTGCGCAGCCTCCTCGGCTTCGTCTGATCGCGGCTTCTCGCCCGCTGAGGCCCACCACATGAACCCGCTATACGCGAGAGCGGTCCAGCTCGTAGGTTCCACCACTTGCTCTGCGTCGTCTAGCATTGCCTCATCCTCTCTATAGGCAGCTTGTGTCTGTGGCGTGCTCGGCGAGGAAAGTACGACATTTCCTTCCATGCGCGCGAGTCCTGCCTTGAGAGAGCGGAAACGGCGCATATCGCGCTGTGTGGCCTTTACGAGTATCCCGTGTGGTAACTCTAGGGTAGGCCACACACGTTTCTTCGCGTTCGAGGCGTGGGGTGGTGGCATAGTTATGAGCATATCCCACAGTTCGTCTTTCTTAGAGAGAATGCTGTCGGTTGTGCAAGCTACCCATCCAGTTCCCGCCTCCGATTCGCTATCTGACGTTGAGGCATCTGTGTTTCTGGAGCTTTTCGCGTCGTCCGCGAGGAAAGGGATATCGTGAACACCAATTGAAAAAAGAGGCCGCAAGCGATGCGAGACAGAGCTGGGTGACAAGAGATCGGATGTCGCTAGTGGTATATTGGAGAGCACGGAGATATTGTACACTAAACGTATGGTTAGGTCTGATTTATAGAGGTAGTGGACTAATTGTGCTCACCAAAGTTGCAGGCTTGTTCTACAGGTGCATGGCCCGAAATCAATATTCGCTTCCGCAATAATGCAGCACGATGTATAGGGAATATTAGCGGTCCAAAGGCATCTAATAGTTTAGTCAAGCTCCAGGCCGGGTGGAATGGTGATAACCGGTGACCAGGTAGCATCAATGCTGTTCCATCAGAAGCTGAGCGGTTCCTGGTATGACTCTGCGGTGTCCTGGAGCTGCTCAATGCCGCAATCGGAGATTCGGGGTCATCTTTGGGTGCAGCGCTATCGTCGGTAGAATCGCGAGCTTGATTCTTCTCCCAGTACTCTTCCAGAGTGGCAATATCCTTGCTGTTGGCAGCAAGTTTTCTACCCAATATCACGTTAGTCGTTGCCATAGCATAGGTAATGGGACATGTGTGAACCGGGGGGGATTGTAACATACGATGCGATTGCTTTCAGACTTTCAGCATGCTTCCACGCCCTCCCTAAGCGGCCATAGCTTAGTGGAACCAAGATGCCAACTGCTAGCATGCGCGCATTGCGGGCGGCTGTATCCTCGACGGGCGCATTGACGAATGCGCTCAGCCCTGCGTACCCACCATGCACGAAGTAGATGAGGTCCTCCGATACCGTGTGCAAGCCAGAGGGCAGCGACTTGTATTCCACGACTCCCTCCAACTCAACGCCGGGTTTCGCTGCTTTCCAGGTTATCGTGTAGCCGGCCTTGACGTCGAAGTCGATGAGGAAGAGCGCGGAGATGGTAGGGAGACCGGGCAGGGTTACGACGCTGGGGGTCGAGGGCAGCCGTACGTGTAGCTCCGGCTGGCCACGGCGCGAGGCGGCCATGCTGGACGATGAATGGCGGATGGCGGGTTTCGGGTGACGGATGACGTTAGCCGTGGGTGCATAGCCAATCGAGGTCGGTGATCGGTGATCGGTGATCGGTGATCGGTGAATGGTCGACGGTCAATGGTCAATCAGACGACGTTTCGTTTCAGCACAGCATACATCAAACATCATATCACAGGTAGGTAGGTACCATAGAATAACTGATCTGGCGCGCCACTCGATGCCTCCGTATCTAGGTAGCTGTCCGGTGGGTTTGGGTTACGGAGGTTTGCTGATCCCGTGGTGAAGACGGGGGGGTTTGGCGACAAGGCGGAGGGGTTGCGACGTCTGTCAGATCATGTTAATCTGGGCCAGGCCATGATGCGATGATGAAATGGGTCTCCCGGGTCTACGCGGAAACAGGCTCCAGTTTATGCCCCTGGCATGCGGAGCTATTGTATCGGGGAAGTCCTTCGGCACGTGATGTGGGTCTCCGCCCGGGGGAGCCTACCTGGCAGTAGCCCCTGAAGCAAGAGGTACCAGGTAGGTATCAAGAAAACAACAATCGACGATAGGAAGAAGCTGCGGATCTCTATAGAGTACCTACCTACCTATATGTACGCATTTCTCTTGGTTATAGGCCATGCCCTATACATTGTATAGAAGAAATAAAGAAAAAAAAAGGAAAAAGCCAAGGTAATCGTGGAGAGATGTGATTTAACGCAGGCCATGTAAGATACGACACAAAGTCATCTACTGGTCGAATAGAAGACTTGGGATAGTGCAAGCGCAAATCAAGGCAACTCCAGTACCAAGAATAAAACAAAAAACGAGAGGGCGAATTGAAAGGGCGCATAACGAGGCTAGTGGGAACGGCAGAATGATAGACGAGGTTAAGCAGTCATCGAACCAATCTCGTGCCGCGACTAGATAATAGGTATCAGTTCTTCGTTATCGCCCAAGTTACCAGATTATTTAAAGACCTCGTGTCTAAGGGACTTAGAACCGAGCTAGACATTGTAGCTGGCATTCGATCCGACTCTGAACTGACAGGAACGATTTGAACCTCATGTATAGGAAGTATTCACGAATAGCTTAACAAGCAAACAAGCAAAAGGTAAAACGAAAGCAAAATGAATCCTTGGTGCAGGATACACACATAGATATATATTCGAGTTCTCTACGTATAAGACTGCCTACGCATAATGTACTGGGGCTGCGTAGATATTTGACGTGGCGGCCGTCGGAACCAATCAATCGGCTCGTTGCAATTAAGCCCTGCTGTTGCATGCGCATAAAAAGCATGCTGACGGGCTCGCTTTTATCGGAATTAAACCAGCTGGGAATCGGATTCTATGATTAATATATTGATCTGGGACAGACATGCAGCTCAAGACCGCCACAATATCGAAATGAACAGTACCAAGCCAGACAATAGATAGGTAATCATGCTAACGATTACTTCAAGCCGTGACGCCGTAGTGTGCGGTTCACAAAAAAAGAAAAAAAAAAGGTAAAGTAAGAAAAGAAAAAGGGAATAACACACACATATATATATATATCATGTACCACGGTCAATTTCTGAATTGACTTTGATAAAACCCAACAGTGAGTTTCCCCAATTACATGCCCGGCTAGAAACTTCGGCCCGGAGGAACACAGACGGAACATCCCCATTCGGGTCCGGGTCGGCGCAGGTACTACCTTCTCTAACTGCTTTTCGTCAAGTGCGAGGCAGCCTTAGTCATCTATCAGAATATATCTACTCACGAGACACAGACACGAGGTGCCTACCCCGTGCTATCTTGCAAATGCATCCTCCGTCCGCCTATATAAGCATAGCCGAGTGCCCCGAAGCCACGAGAAGCAACAACGCGGGTTCCTAGAAGACAATCAGCAGAATCCTCCAACATGGACACGTCAAAGCTCTTCCGGGTCGATGGCATGATCGCAGTCGTCACCGGCGGCGGCACCGGTAAGCAAGCCCTTCTCCCCTCCGCGCGGACCGCAACGCAACGTAACGCCATCCTCAGAGCTGACGCCAGAGCTGGCTGACCAGGCATCGGCCTGCACATGGCCAAGGCCCTCGCCAACGCCGGCGCCAAGAAGGTGTACGTCCTCGGACGGCGCCGCGAGCCCCTCGACGCCGCGGCAGCCGCGCACCCAGCCCTGCACGCGCTCGTATGCGACGTCGGCTCCAAGGCGTCGCTGCAGGCCGCCGTGGACGCCGTCGCCGCCGACGCCGGCCACGTGAACCTCGTGGTGGCCAACGCGGGCGCCCTCGGCCCCGTGGCGCGGTTCCAGCCCGGCGAGGGCGTCGCGGAGCTCAAGAGGCGCATGTTCGACGAGGTGTCCATGGAGGACTTCACGCATGCCTTCCACGTCAACGTCACGGGCGCGTACTTCACCATGCTGGCGTTCCTCGAGCTGCTGGACGCGGGCAACAGGAATGCGCTGAGGGGGGGCTTTGGCGCGCCGCTGGTGGAGGGGGGCGATGTCCCGGGCGTGCAGAGCCAGGTCATCTTCACGAGTAGCATCGCGGGGTATAGCCGTTCGCCTGCGTCGTTGCCCGGGTACGCGGGTAGCAAGGCGGCTATCACGCACCTTATGAAGCAGTGCGCGTTTTCGAGTTCCCTTGTTCTCCTGTCCTGGCGGCGGATATTGCCCCGATAATGCTTCCGAATCCTTTCTAACATCTCAATTCCCATAGCGCTACCACGAATCTGTCGCCGTACGGTATTCGTACCAATGCCATGGCCCCTGGTTGTGAGTCGATGATTGATGACGCCGAAGTCAGATTCAGGCGATGGCAGAATGTACTGATCGATACACGTAGTGTTCCCGTCCGAACTAGCTGCCGATCTTATTGGTGATCGCGACCCATCTAAAGAAGACCCCTCGGAGATGCGCTTCATCCCCACTCGACGATTCGGTGGAGAGGAAGAGATGGCAGGGAGTGTGCTGTATTTGGCGAGTAGAGCTGGCGCGGTAAGTACCTATTCTCTTAACAGCTGTTTTGTCTATCTCCAATCTATTGAGGGATAACTCCCCGCAACCGAAACGTATTACTCTTCGGAGACAAAATGGCTAACTTTTCAACGTTGAAGTACTGTAATGGATTGGTGCTCGTAATGGATGGCGGTAAGCTGGCTACCATGCCCGCAGCGTATTAGATGTTCAGAGTTACACACATCTATGACGAAACCTCTAGCAAGTTAGCTGTCATTATTTCGAATTCTTATTATAGACATACAACAAGCATTCGATAGCTCTGTCGAAGCTGTCAGACCCGAGAACGTCGATTTCTGAGCCAAAGTAGCAGATGAGAAATGTATAGAGACGTCGTATTCTATAGAACGCTTAGAAACCTGACCAGAAACGATGACAGCCTGCATGACAGCCTGCATGACAGCCTGAGAATGAAAGGCATGAAACCTCGGTAGAAAACATCAAGTATCTTTCCCCATAGTTCGCTCAATTCAGGTTATAAATGACATCGCCCCCTCGTGGCACCTCTATAGACTAGATCACGTATCAAGACCGAAGATCGCGCCAGCGCTCTCTATATGCAGAGAAACCAAAGTTCCGCTATATGTACAGCAACACCCAGGCTGCTCACTATGTGAATGTTTTAACATCGTATGAAGACAATTTGAGCGTCTCATCTACAGAAACCCAGAGCCCGAATGGTGGCTTGAGTGATCCCCAATGACGGTCGGGGTAGGTCGTACTATCACGCAGAAACCGTGATTTGGAATATATGGCAGTGAATGCGAAAGATACCAGACATGGCCCTGTACAGTGAAATCTGGACTACTACCAGAAGATAATGGCAATACCCGGGGCGCTCAGACTAGGCCGTCGGCACACAGATCGTCTCGCCAATAGACAACTTATCACAGTCCAGACCCTCATTATTTTCCAGCAAGACGTCAACGGATAGGGACCTAGCCTCAGCAATCGCCCAGCACGTATCCCCCGCCTTGATCTTATACGGCGCCGTGTCCCCAGCACAGCTCCTGACGACCTCGCGCTTCGACGACCCGCCGCTGATGAACCACAATACGACAAGCAGGAACAGGCCCACGAGCAGGAACCAGTTCAGCAGCGGCATCATCTCCTGGCGCCACGAGGGCTGCGCGCCGCCGCCGGGCCCGTACGTCAGCGGCTGCGAGGGGCTGCTCTCGTCGTCCTCCTCGGCGTACGCAGGCGGTGCCGCGGCATCGCGCACCCGGCTCAGCCGCCCGTACTGGCTCCCCGGCGCGCTCTCCCATGTCCCGCCCTGCGCGTCGCGGAACGTGTACACCTGCGTGTCGGCGTCGTACCCGATGCGCTGCATGCCCTCCGGCAGGCGCTCCTCGTCGGTGTCGTATTCGGACCAGCGAGCCATCTTTCAATATGTCAAGCGGGCGGGGTGGGCTAGCATCACGTATCGCAGGTCAGCAGGTTGGGTTGGATTGATTAGGGAAGGGGGTGGGCGAGCTGGCAAAGCCAGCCTCAGGACGCTACCTTAGGTAGATTTAGGGGTTGGCTTAGGTACCTGGATACAGAGTAGCTTGGTGGTGCGCCGAGCTAGAGCGAGGCAGCTAGATGGCCGCTAGGACGAGTGACAGAGACTAACGCACGGATATCTTGCCACCCTTGGGCTATAATTGGAATTGGTAGGATGAATAGTTATTTGCTTTTGATGCTCTTGGAAGGCAGGTTTGTTGGTGTTGATTGATTATTTAGATAGTTAACTGCAGAGATCTATTGCAAGCTACCTGCCTTAGTCTTTCTACCTGAGACTTGCTCCGCCACGCCTAAAGACAAGGGGTAAGGGACGCTGACGTCAGACAGCGTGACTAGGTACTAGCCACTTGTCAAGCCATACCTATGAGTCTACCTCTATACGGTGTGGCGTGGGCGTGGGCGATTTGAGTGGTAGGCAACCTTAGGTAGCGTGCAACGAAGCACAGCTAACTGGCGTGGCATCATTTGGCAAATGCTTGTTCATTGTTAGCCTGCCATTTTTTCATTCTCGACGTCACCGCCCATTTATTTAGCTTGCTGACAGTATTCTTATTTTTTATCTGCTAAATTCGATAGCTGTGTGATAGAAAAGTGATATTAAGTTTTTGGTCGCCTTGGCGGCTCCGTATTATTGATAGGTACATGGTAATCCAGGGTCCTTGCATATCTTTTTTGCAGGATCCCACGGGCTATCCTAGGTTCTCTGAACCCAGGCATGAGACCAAATCCAAGATATTCTATCGGATGGTCTCGTAGAAAGTGCTCCTATGCCGTCGATATGACAACTTCTGTGGTCCTCATGATACCCTTGTTGTGTTGAGCGTTCGTATTTGCCTCCCTGAACATCGAGTCCGTGCTATTGCTCCTGTCCGTCATCTTGTCCGCTTGTGACGACGCAATGGCGTGCGTGCCGAATCCGCTAGCATCAGCATTGCCGCCCCGGGCGAACGGTCTCTCGTCCAGCTCGAAGTCGTCAGCCTTGTCGACATTGCTTCGCTGTCTCGCGTATCGTCCGCTGATGTTGCCCCCTGTAATCGTATTCCTCCGGTTGTGCGACGGGTTTCCATATGGCGAGCTATTATACGAGTTTGTGAATCCCAGCAAAGGTCGCATTAGCTTCTTCAGCTGCGGGGCGCAAGCCGCGATTATACTGATGGTTAGTTGGATACTAGCGGGTGGACTGTTAGCACATCTCATCTCGAAATCTCAAAGCAATGTTGGAAAGGAGACATAAAACTTACAATGCCCAAGTGGGGACGCTGATCTCGAAAGTCGAATCGCCAAAGGGGTTATAATTTATCTGGTTGATGGCCTTCACAACACCGATGGCGACGGCGCCCCAGCCCAGCGCGAGCATGATAATGAGATAAACGCGGATCTTTGTCTTCAATTGGAGTTGCCAAATGATGGGGATCGGCAGCGAAGCGAGGAGAATGTCGGTGAAGATACTAAGTGCTGTGAAGGGTGAGTAAAAGCCTACTTTTCGCACTTTCGGGGAGACACCGTACCAGTATTGGCGAGGCCGAAACGAATGAACAGCTGTAAGCTGTAGCACT
Source organism: Nemania diffusa (assembly GCA_038501195.1). Taxonomy (NCBI): domain Eukaryota; kingdom Fungi; phylum Ascomycota; class Sordariomycetes; order Xylariales; family Xylariaceae; genus Nemania; species Nemania diffusa. The sequence goes on from JBBPUQ010000003.1 coordinate 4,642,707, forward strand.
GGGCACCCGAAGTGACGTCCCAGAAGCCCGATAGGGGCTTGCAATATAGGAACAACGTCAGGAAGGCAAATATCGTATATAGAGTCACGAATGCTACGTCGGGTTAGTAACTGCTGTATTGTGTATGTCATGTCATTGGATTTGTATTACCGATTGCTCCCCATAAAATCCATTTGAAGATTTTACTCCTGCTAAGTCGCAGAAGTGAAAAGCTGAGAGATATCTTCAGGAGTCCAAGGCCTAGTAGGTTGATAATAGTTTGGGCGAAGTTGGCCGCCCCGAATTTCCACATGTCATCGGCCGACACATATACCCTATGCTTTCCCAGACCATGCTGGGATTCGTAGATGTAAAGTGCCCATGAGACGAGCGCAGAGAGCTATATTAAAGGTTAGCCGCTCGTACTGAAGTATTGGGGGATTATCGAATTAATATTGAGCACATACCGTGGCGCCCACCATAAACCCATCATCCCATCCAAATGCCTTCGCCAGGAATACTCGACTGTATATTCGTAAAGATGTAATTGTCAACGCAAGAGCAAATAATGTCGTGACAATGGCCAGTTGCATTGCCAGCGAGCTCTCGCTAGCCGCAGGGACCGCCGAAGACGATGCCATGATTTAGGATGATGAGCGTTTCCGGGTCAGTAAGTGTTTTTGAATTAACGAGTCATACGTGGGCGCACATATAGAATCGAAGAACACCTAGGTTGAGTATAAGACTACGTCAGGTCTCGTAGTCGTAGAACAACGGCACGGTGGACGCGCAAGAAAGCGACATGACGGAAACAATTCCAGAAGAATAGCGTCTCGCAAAGTTTGAACCTGTGGGAGCGTGAAACATCTTTATTCTCGAACAGATGGTTCGGAGGGCTAACGATGCTAACCCTGAACTACCAAGCCTACAAAGTCTCCGAGTCTAAAGTAGCGAACCTGCAGCTATAGTCGACCGTCGGGTCACAAGGTTTGAGTAATTCATATTTGTGACGTGACCTTCTTAGTAACCTTCCATGTTCGCTCCCTCATCCGTTACGGTGGTGCAAAAGTTACCCACACAGAAAAAAAGAACAGAAAAGGAAAACCGGGTTAGTGAGAATCGTCTAGGTATTAGCCAAACGCCTCCCGGCTCTAGGGGCCGGTAACCTACCCCGGAATACAACATGCAACACATACAACATCCCTAAAGACCAAGAAACTAAGCATGAACGGCTGACGCGACCCATGCTTCTCTAAACTTGTCTACTAAGTGTTAACTATGTACGGCATGCTTGCCCGTGAATTATCACACCAGCGGTGTATGCTGGGTAGGAGACCCATACCTACCTATCTGTTGACGAAGTAAACATAGGTAGGTATGTGAAGTGAACTTCAAAAAACACCATCTATCCACCCACACACACCCACCCTAGCGCCACATATATATACGCCAGGTATACGCCAGACACATGCCGTTGATAAGAACTAAACATTAGTGATACCATCTAAGCAACAAATACCGACACCATAGCAACTTTTACGTATTCTGCTGCGGAAGGGTGACCGGTACAGAGTGCTACACTACGGTAGACTACCGGCACTGTAAGCGTCTTCGAACTAACATAGTCGGATAGGTAGGCTACTGAGTAGTAAAGCGCCACAACTCAGAGTAAAATTTGATTGTTTGAAGGACTCTAGGTGTGTATCGCTCTCGTCAACAACATCATGCGATGACCAGCTGTCTGAAAGAGGGAGTCTGTAACTGACTGGAGTGGATATCGTGCTACCTATAATGTTTGAGATATAATGCATGAAGTTTGAAGGAATTTAATAAGATGCGAACATGGGGGGTGCAGATTAGATAGCTAAGACGCATTGTACCTGCAGACAAGACCAACTGCAGGAAAAGTAGCGAGTCTTTCTCGTAATGGAATTATCCGTTGCGCGCTCGGACGTCCATCTCCTCAATAGTGCCTAGCGTAGGTATTTAGGGGGTTTAGTACGGACGCTAGGCGAGGCTTTAAGCGTTAGGGCGTCAGGTCTTGTAATAGTTACACGCGCTGGAAATCCTTCACTTGGATAGTACGCCCTTAATTGCGTGCTTAGTATAAGATCACTGATATCTATTCTAGAAAGATGGTATCCACGTGTTTGCGGAGCCACTTAACGTAACCTACCTAGGTACCTATAGTAGGTACTACACTATTAGAGTTACATGCCTACTGTAACACTACTACCTAAGATCTTGGAACTTCTCGCTTGGAACTTGCAAGCATGCAATCCACACACAAACCCACCTACGATCCACGATCAACGCTACAAATCCACGTTGCTACCCACACTTCGGCTGCGGCACCCATCGCGTTACCTAGCTTCAAGCTGCCTCCTACTGTAGATGCTGTGAGATGCTGTTAGTGCGAGGTTACATTATATCTGTCGGTTATATTCACCAACTTGGACATTACGTATCATCCTAGCCGGCGAGCTTGGCCGTCCCCTAAGCTGTTTCTACTCTGCAACGCCGAGGCTAATGATGGGAAGGCCAACTTTTTTTTCGTGCTATTAGGGGACAACCTGACCTCGGTACCCCTTTCTCTCGATAGACAGCTGCAATGCCCATCTGCCGCTCTAACGATATCATGTGTAGCTCTGGGGATGGATCGGGGCATTATCTCGATTATATGCAGATTGTCTATCAGCCCTGGATAGCGATCCTGATTTATCAGGTCCTCCACGTTCCCACCATGCTATCCACATGGGGTGACACTATCGTGGACCTGAAGACGCGAACCAGCACTTCCGAGCGCTTCCCGAGTCGCAGCGCATCTCACTATTGTCCCATAGCTTGCTTCATCCAGCATCAAATCTCCGGCTTCTCGGAGCGGGGTAGACAGCCAACTGCGCGGCGCTGCCTATGTACTGTATATGAGTCAATAAATATTACCTATGCTTTTGCTTGTGTTTGTGCTTCCGTCTCACGACTTTCTTTGCTTGCTCGAGCGTAGCGCTTCTCCGATCTTTACTCAATCGGTGCTTCAGGTTTTCATCTAGTCTGTACGCCTCGTTGACGATCCCCTCTGACAGCTCACGATGCGTTTCACTAAGCTTGCCCTTCCCGCCTTCCTAGGCCTGCCACTCATCTCTGCCAAGCCGCTGGCCGAACGCAGTGATGCTGAGGTTCTCCAGAATCTGAATGACCAGGCGTTGAGCGCTCTTCAGAGCGAGTATAACACAACCAGTGCGAAGCGATCTAGCAGTTGTAATCTGCTGAACGCCAGGGTTAGGCGAGATTGGTAAGTCATCACCAGGTTTCCGGAAGCTGTCTTGGCTTTCTTAGCTGCCGTTGTTGTTTTTTATAGTATAACACAATAAAAAACAACAACAATAAAAATATGTCCCTTCTCTTTGATCTCTTTTCCTGCTGGGGCTTGGCGTTGCAAATTTCCCAAGTGATGCGTTCACATCATGTCAGCTTACGCTTACCCCTCCCTACAGGAACGCGTTCACAAGCACGCAGAAGAAACAATATATCGCCGCTGTCAAGTGCTTGCAGGCGAAGCCTAGCATCGCCGACCCTACCTTTGCTCCTGGTTCTCGAACCAGATATGACGACTTCGTTGCCGTCCACATCAACCAGACCTTGACTATTCACGGTACTGTAAGTAGGCTCAGACGGAAGTGAAGGCGACGAATGCAGAAGAGTAACTAACTCTGACTAGGGAAACTTCTTGACCTGGCATCGATACTTTGTCCAGGCTTACGAGAACGCCTTGAGAAACGAGTGTGGCTATACCGGCTACCAACCCGTACGTAACAACTACTTGTATCCTTAATCTTGCATATAAAAATGGGAGCTAACCTTGCGTCAGTACTGGAACTGGCTAGACCACACGGCGGACCCAAGCACATCGTCGCTCTTCGACGGCAGCGACACTAGCTTCAGCGGCGATGGCGCGTTCCTCCAGCACAACGGCAGCATAACCGCCAACGGCAACGTCTGGATCCCTTCGGGCAAGGGCGGCGGCTGCGTGACGACGGGCCCCTTCAAGGACTACGTGGTGAACCTGGGCCCCGTGTCGCCGACGCAGGACGGCCAGGTGGCGTTCCCGGTGTTCCTGGGCTACAACCCGCGCTGCATGAGCCGCGACCTGAGCGCCTTCACGGCGACCAACTGGCTGACGCTGAGCAACATCCTCAACATCACGGTGGGCGCGGCGTCGGGCTCGGTGCTGCTGTTCCAGAACGAGCTGCAGGGCCGCTTCACCGACGGCTTCCTCGGCCTGCACACGGCCGGCCACGGCGTCATGGGCGGCAGCTCGGGCGACATCTTCGCGTCGCCCACGGACCCCGTCTTCTTCCTGCACCACGCCATGCTCGACCGCGTCTACTGGCTCTGGCAGGCGCTGCACCCCACCAAGGCCAAGACCCTCGGCGGCACCATCACCCTCTTCAACACCCCGCCCAGCCGCGACACCTTGCCCACCGACATCATCGACATGGGCGTCAACGGCGTCGACCTCAAGATCTCCGACCTCCTCGACACCCTCGCCGGGCCCTTGTGCTATTACTACCTCTGATCGGCGCCGGCGCGGCCGCAGGGGGGGAATTGTGGGAGTGCTTTTCACGCGCGATGAAGGAAGGACGAAGATTGCATGATACCATTCGAGAGCCCTATAGCTTATATTCACTAAATTAACAGAATAAACCTTGCCTCTTATCAGCAGGCTAATATTGATTGATGTGTATGTGTCTAATGCATTGATGTGGTTTAAACCAGAACTGGCTTTTACAGAATATTCTACAAAAGAGGCTTTCTTCTCCAAAATGCTACCCTCTTTATGCATTGCGGTAGCTACTTCAGGAATGATAAACTCTATAAGTCTTGGATATATAGGGACTTTACTTCCACCTGCATTTTCCCTCGTGCCTCGAGTTCATCTTGAAGATCTTTCGATATCTAGCTCGGTTCTCATCTTTATACCGCCTAAGTAGGGCCGCGAGGCGACTCTCGAGTATGTTCGTAAGATCTGAAAATATCTTATATTGAGTATTGTTGGTTTTCGCTGATTTGGCAAACTATCTCAGCGCCTTGTAGTCTTATGCGTGCTAAGTTGAGATGTAAATCTTTTCTTTGTGGCCAGGAAAACTTCGTGTCAGCAGGGTGTTTCCGTGATATGTAAACTTTGAGTAGGTCGCACTCTTGCGTAAGTAAATAGCATTGACTAAAAGCCATCCACTGTATGGCGTAGATAGGTTCGTTAGATTCTATCACGATTCGTTACCAACTCTTCGCACGTTCTCTTTCAACAGCATCGATTCTACACTTCCACTGAGGGGTCGTAACAAGCTAGGCAAAGAGGTAGTAAATCAATTCAACTCCGGTGTGAGACAGCTCGAGCCGCTGAATGGGATTGGCAATAGATTCATGTAAGACAGGAACGGATTCCACGAAGAAAGTAACTTACTAGACACCACCCGATAATCCACTCGGTCCATCTTCAGCCCGTCGCCAAGCTCCGTCATAATCTTCTCAAGCGCGCCAGCAGCGGTCTCCTTACTGTAGAAGCTCTCGTTCACGTAGCTGAGAGCGTCAACTCGTCACCCCAGCTCCAGGGGTGAAAGGTGATCATGGGCGTGGCGTTCTCGATACCAACCTAGAAGTCCAAGACCTTCAGACAGCCCGCGGTGCTGTTGCTGCTAGTGCATGCGTACTTGCGCTTGATGAGCCCGTTTATCTTGCCTAGGCTGCTGATGACCGGTGTCTTCGGATACGGACACCCCGGCACCGGGAACGCGGCGAAGAGAACATCGACGTTCGGGCAGTTTAGGTGTACGGAGTTCGCCATTAGTTCTCATCACTACTACCTATTCTATTCTTGTTCATTACATCGACTTGTCCACATGCTCAAGCTACAATGTAGGTAGGCTATGAGCTGATAAGCATAGGGCTGGGTAATTGGCGGGTGGTATATTTAACGTCGAAGGAGGGATTTGAACCCTTCAACTTAATTTCGAGCTAAAAACCGGGCGAAGCTTTTCTACTGTAGATAATTGTCCCGCGGCGTTGGTAATACCTAGTAATATCTACTTGGCTTACGAAACATAGGGTGTATTAAACCCGAGTGCGTGGGTTGAATAGCTTCACCTTCTCATCGCCTCGGTTCAGGTTGATAGGTGAGGTAAGTGGCCTTCACCCACTACCACCACTACGGCGGATACGGAAAGGTTAATTCTATTCCGTTTGCTGATGTTACGTTTGGTCCGTCTGATTGGAAAAGATGGGATGACAGGGGTTGTTACAGGAGCCAAGAACCGTGCGTATCGCCCCGAATGCACTTGTGCCTTGCATTACTACCACGTAGCTCGATTCTACAGTGTAAATGAGGGCGGACGGTCGGTCTCGGCACACTACCGATCGCCGTGACAGAAAACTACTAAGCTGACGCCGAGGCGACTGTCTTCGGCACTTCTACATACCTACATATGTGGGATGCAAATGCTACCGAATGATCCTAACTGAATGGGCTAGCTTTACGGCGATCGATATGTGACGATCAGTTGATGTGGACTTGTCCCTCCGTTATTTGAAGCGAAATGTTGCTTGTTGACGCTATCGAATATAGCGTCAGCCCTAACTATAAGGCGTCGGAGAGCGCGGCACGGGACGGCAAGCCGAGAATGACTTTGAACAACGTCTATAATACTGTGAAGGCATGGTCTCAACAATATCAAGTCGTGAAATTGAGACCTGGGACAAGCCCGGTCAAGGTTGACTGTAGGTGTCCGTGATTTATATTACACGAATAAGCTAAACCCAAAACCACCAGAATAATGGAGGAGGCATGTGAATATAGCCTGATCGAATTCATTTCGAATGATGCTTTTCCTATCAACCATTTCGCCATTTCCGTGATGCTTATTATCCCTCCCCCGACCTAGAACGTAGTACTTTTGACCCATTTTTCACCATCTGTAAGCAAAGGCTGGCCGCTACCTAGTCAGCAACCACATCATTCTCCGCGTAATACCGATAGATGCCCCAATCATACTTCTGTCTTCTCTCGCTGGAAAGATAGGCCGCGATATTCGGCCGAGCCCTGACCGCCTCCCACAGCCGGAAGACCCGGTCGTATTTCCCCGACTCTTTGGCCTGGCTCATTGCCTTGGGGAAGGCAAAAAGGACGCCGTCGACGCACTGTTTCGCCGTTAGCAGTTGGTAGACTAGACCTATAAGACTATGGACAAAATAGCCTCCCGTAGGAATCTGAGGCAGGTATGTAATTGATATAGAGAAACATAAGGTGAAACTTGCCTGGAATAAAACTAAATCGGCGTAGGTGAATGATTTCCCCAATAACCAGGGGCCTTCGGTGCTCTTCAGCACCTTTTCCCAGTACCCAAGGTGCTTAGGCAGACGGTGCTTGACCCATTCCTTGCTGCGCCTGTGACTCTCCTCCTTCTGCTCCTCCCAGTACAGCTCAACAGCAATAGGGTGATGACAGTCGTGAACCTCGTTGCTCAGGCCGTCTAGCGCCGTGAGAGCGAAGGCATTGACCTTGTAAATAAGGACCGCTTCCGACCCGGCAAGCCCGAGCCTAGGGCCGAGGTACATGAGGATGTTGCTCGTTTGCGAGATGATCAGGTCGTCGTGTCTCAAGGCAGGAGGGGCGTAGTAGGGAGGGTTTCCGTTCTGGCCCTCAAGAACGGTGGCGACGGCCTCCCGGCATTTGTCTAGGGGCAGCGTTGCGGTGTCCGTGTAAGGTGCGCCGGCTTCCTCGAGCGCGAGCCGGATGTGTTCACCCCGGCCCGGAACCCCTCCATAGTAGATGAGCTCATAAGACGCAACCATGGCGACTGATGTTGATATGAGTGATAAATGTTTACTAAGTGAGTTTGGTGAGTTGCGCTTCGAGGTGGACGACCTGTAGTCCAACACTACTTATCAACTAAGAAGTGATAATAGTTAACATTTACTGGATGTGAGAGATGATACTAAATATTAGTGAATCCGTTTGCCTAATATGGTATTACAATAATGCGGGGTATGTTACAATACTACCATACACCAGTGTTCAATGTTCAACATACTGTGAGGCTAGGTGGTGTGTGCTGTATGCTGTGTACTGAACCGTTATGAGTGTTGGTTGGGATGTGGTAACTATTTTGGAGGTTGGCGCATGCAATTGCAGTAGTAGTACTTGGGGTAGGTAGTCTAAAAGTCTATAGTGAACCCGGCATATCGTCATGGGGAGATCTGTTAGCCTATGCCCCATCAACATACAGTACCTACAGTTAATAATTATCTACTTACTTTGGCAATGTGTTTGTCTTTTACCACTACATACTGTGGCCATGCATTCATATTATAATAGTATTTTGTATATTCAGGACATGCTGTCATAATATTGCCTTACAATCTACAGCGTACCTATGCAACATCAATCGCTCAATAGTCCGGTTGCTTATTAACCTAGGTACCTAACATATCGGTAAGCTTAGGTGTTAAGACTTGTAGCTGACATGGATATTCCCCGTCTCCACCTCCGCCCTCCGCGTTTGCCTATGTATATATTTACGGTAGGTATGCTGCAGTGGAACGGGCGCGCACAGCATGGCAGAGGAACACTGCATGCAACCCTTTTCTCCTTCGGGGTTTCCATGTTATGGTAGATCGTGGGCGGATATCTCCGTGGGTGGCATCGAGATGCCCTTATATGCAGTGTTTGATGGAGGAATCTACATACCAGGAATATACCTTATACCAAAGAATGTTACGCTATCCACGACAAGATGGTGGCAGGATTTCCTGTGTAGCGATCCGCTGGAGAGAAAACAACGCTGCTGATGAAAACGAGGTTAATGGGATCATAAATTCATATGACGGTGTAGGTTTACCGACTCAGTTCGATTATGCGAGGCCTTGTTAATCAATTCTTCGGTTGCCTTAGTTTAATAAGATGATTGCGTTTGGGGGCTTCGGAAATCATATCCTCTCTCTTGCTCAGAATGCATCCCGCCAGATTTACCCCTTCAGAGGAGCTAACGGGAGAGAGCATAACAAAATCTCATAACCATTTGCTAATGAGTGGCATTACAAACGGACCAAATAACCTGCAAGGATATCCTTGTCACTGCATTGCTATCGTAGGTATGGCTGGCAGGTTTCCAGGCGCAGATGGGGAAACTTCCTTCGGGATCCGGAAGCCTTCGATCACCGCTTCTTTAAAAAGTCAAACCGCGAGGCCATTCGATGCTACTGCCGATGGTTATTGTCGGGGTGAAGGTGTGGGAGTAGTAGTCCTCAAGCGGCTGTCTGGTGCGATTCAGGATAGCGACAGCATTTTGGGCGTGATTGTTGGCTCTACCGCGAACCAGAATCACAACCTCAGTCACATCATAGTGCCATATTTAGGTTGACAAGCCAGCTTATATCAGAAAGCCATAGATCTCAGTAGTGTTATCCCGGAAACGGTATCCTACGTGGAGACACACGGACCGGAACCGGTGTTGGTGGCCCTGTTGAGGTCCGTAGTATCCGTGATGCTTTTGGGGGGCCTCAGAGAGATTCTCTCCTTCACTTCGGCTCTATCAAAGGAAGTATTGGCCACACTTGGCCGGATCAAGGTTCTTCTAATAATGAGGCATAGGAAGATACCTAAGCAGGCCAGTCACGGCTTGTTGAGCCCTAAAATCCCACCTTTTGGCGACCACTATATGGCGATTCCTAAGGGGACCTTGCCTTGGGACCCTCCAACCCAGGTGGCATGTGTCGATAGTTATGGTGCAGCCGGTAGCAGCTCAGCTGTCATGATGCGTGAAAAGCCATCCTCAAGTGTTCCTGCATCACCTATGAGACTTTCAGAATACACCTATTCTTTCTGCTGCGTCTCCACGTAGTCTTTCTCTGTACAGTAAGAAGCTACTCAACTGGCTGAAGAAAGCCGAGATTGAGGCTACCAGCTCTCTAGGATCGCTAACATTCAACCTTGCTGATCGAGCCAACCATGAGCTACCGTACCTCTCTTCTACATTAGTGTCTAGTACTCAGGAGCTCAAGTCGAAATTTGAAGCCGCGTCGACTAGCTCTCAAATAACAGCAGTTGACACTCCTAGACCTGTCATTCTCGTACCTGGGGCGGCTCTGATGCAAAAGTACTGGGGGATCTGAACCGGGATCTATGATATTTGTGCAGGCTAGTCGTGCGACGATCGAGGGTATCTTTTAGTCTCTGAAAGCCCATAATGGTGACTTCTACGCTGGGATCGCCTGCTATAACGGCCCCAGCAGTCCTGTGGTCGTCTGCTTGTCTGGCCCTATCCATTTATTGGAGCAGAAAACTCAGAGTACATCATCTCTCCGGAATACTATCCGCACTAAGAGGCTTAGAGTTACGCAATGTTTCCACTCGAAATTCACCGAACCCATACTCACGCATCTCACAGCTCTAGCTAAGAGGTTAGATCAGAGACGCCCTACACTTCATGTTGAGACTCGCGATGAAATCGAAAGCGTCCCCGAGCCTGGCTTCAAAATTGTTTCCAATCATACGAGACTCGCTTTTTTTTTCCAACAAGCTGTAGAAAGGCTCACGGCACGGTTTTCTGAAATCGCGTGGATCGAAGCCGGCCGCGGGTCTTCTGTCATTCAGCTCGTTAAAGCTTCTGTCACTCCAACCGTTTTCAGAATATGCTCGGTGGCCACGCCATCGCAGGTTAAACGCTCGCCCCGGCCTCCTTGTATTTTGAGCTCGCGACTCGGGCGTCACTATTCCTTCAGAAGGACATAGACCAGCGACTTTGCGATACCCCTAGGACTAATAGCTTTATGCAATTTGCCGGGTTTCTAGTGAACTATTTTAACAACCCAACTCTTGAAGATGTCCTTGTCTGTATGAACATTGAGCACATCGAGATCGGCGGAGGCTTCAATCCCGAAGCGAAAGAATGAATTATATATTCTAATATGAGTGAGGACGGTAAGGTCGAGGCGTCAGCTGATGCCTCTGTGTTTAAGGCCGGAAGTAAAAAGACGGTCATGGGCCGCATTCGGGTTCCGATTCTCGAAGATGCTGCGAGCCCTGCTCGCGAAGATACTGAAGCATGTCAACTAGCCCGGCCCAGCAAACACAAAAAGCCGGCCACTAGAGGCTGAGGTTAATGATGTTAGAATTACTAGTCCCCTCGTTCTAGATGTGTCAACCACCTCGGCAAAGAAATCTTCCAGTAGGCGCCATAATGTCCTCCAGATATTATCCAACGTTACCGATGTTCGCCCCGAGGACCTCAATCTTGATTCTACACTAGATGACTTGGAATCGACTCGCTCATAGCAGCTGAGGCTCTCAATTATATCCGGACGACCTTGGGTCTCACTATTGATCTAACGAGCTTCCTATTTTCCCTAGCATTCAAGCTCTCATAGCTCATGTTGACGAAGACTTGGGCGTAGGTAGCGAAAGTGACGACATAAATACACCACCATCGCGAAGCACAGAGCTTAGTATTGTAGACTTAAGCCGTCCCTAAGAATTTAGGGCCATTGCACCGGAGCCCCTGGAGAAGACCAGACGGCCTACTATAGTTTCAGCAATCAGTGCCTTCGAGAAGACGAGGCTCGGGTACGACCAACTCGCGGAGGCACTAAGGCTACCGGCTTCTGGGCCGAAGCTTATCCGCACCAGGCCAGACTTGTGCTGGGCTACGTGGTAGAGGCATTCGCCGAACTTGGTTGCAAGTTAAAGGCCCTTGAACCCGGCGACCCCGTCCCTCGAATCAAAGCATCTAAGAAGCACGCACAGCTTGTGTCTCAACTATATCGTGTTCTCGAAGACGGGGAGCTAATCACACCCACGACCTAAGGCTTTGCTGGAAGCGATGTTCCTATTGATGAAACCTACACCGAATCTATATACCAAAGTCTTGTCGGCCTGCACCCACAGCACGGCGATGTCGACAAGCTAGTTACATTAGTCGGGCCTCGACTGGCAGCGTGCTTGGCCGGCGAACAAGACGGCCTGCAGGTAGTATTTGGTGACAGGAAGACCAAAAAGACGCTCGAAGCTATGTACGAGTTCTGGTCCCTTCTCCCAACCCCATCGCTCCTACTCGGCGACTTCTTGCTGAGGGCCTTCACCAATGCCACCGGCGGGGGAAGTTCCGCATTCTCGAGGTGGACACCGGAACTGAGGGTACGACTCGATACATCACTAGCCACCTCAGAAACCACGGCGTCCCCTTCGAGTACGTCTTCAGCGACACATCGTTCTCTCTTGTTGCAGCAGCAAAGAAGCAGTTCAAGGACATTAACGGTATGTTCTTTGAAGTCCTGGATATCGAGAAGCCGGTCACGACCGATCACGAGGGGGCTTCCACTGCATAATCGCGACCAACTGTATCCACGCGACGAGAAATCTGGAGGTCTCTCTTTCTCATCTGCGCAGGATGCTCCGTGAGGACGGGGCGTTGACGTTGATCGAGATCACGAAGAATATGTTCTGGTGTCTAGCTAACTGCCCTGTAGCCTTGATGATTCACGGGGGCAGTCTCATCATCTTCTCGAGAAAGGACATCTGACCCGTCTAGACACGACATCTGCTCGAGAAGGGTTTCTTACCAGTTCTACCCGAGCCCAGTATTTTTTATTGTAAAGATTACATGAGTACTGGTTTACTTGCACTCTTTCACTTAACACTCCTATACTATTTCACATACAAGATAAGAATGGGTAAGATGGTAGGCCCTATGGGAACGAGACTATCATCGAAGAAAGTATCCATATCTTTCTTTCTAGCAGGTAGTAGCGATTGGCAAGATACCCTTCTAATAGAGTTCAAATATGATCGTCACATGAGGTACAGCTTCGCATTCTGATCTAGGGTGAGTTCATGAAGCGGGTGGTTGTTAGAACATCCATCAACCAAAAACTGCTCTCTTTAATAGATAACTGCGCTACTCAGTTTGGAATCGCTGTGTCAGCAGTTATCAAGACGGATTTTGAATTGTTTCTAATTCTTAACCGAATGTAAAGCAAAGTTTCTATAAGACATCGCTCCAAGGCTACATGCAAAGTCTCCTAGTATACAAAGTCCATTTCAACTCCAGATGCAAAACTCCAAAGGCTTTGGAACGCCGTGTCCCAATGCTCCAGTTGCTGAATTGCGATACAATGTGAAGTGAAAATGTCGCCCCATATCAATGTAAACAAAACATTGAAGAAAGTGTGGCGATCGGCTAAGGCATTTACTCACGACGTGAGCGGTTTAGTGCCAGCCCCCATGAAAGGACGTCAGCATGTGACAGCTTTCGAACTCAGCGTTCTTCGCCGGCTTGTACGGCGCGCACGAGAAGAGTCCTCGGCCCCAGATGCACATATGTCATTCGCATCGGGCTGTGCTATAGGATATTTCCTAGGTCTACCCGGGCCTCGTTTGCCGATGGTTGCTTCACTGGAACGAGCGACCGAGGTAGGGTTTGAGATAGCAACTGGCACTTTTCGACCTCGAACCCTAGCCTCTTCTTCCGTGTCTAAAAACCTATGAATAGTTCGATGATCAAGGACGCGTTCCTCTTTGTCGTTTAGGCCCTCTTTCTCGGTCTTTGGCCAAGTATAACCGTAAAGCTTTGAGTGTCGTTCACAACGAAAGCAGGAGCTCCGTGTGTAGTAGGCGTCCCGTTGAACGAATGCATCCCCGCAAACAGTACAGTGGATCCAAGCTGTATTGGGTTCAGAGAGGAGAACTGGGGTGAGGGTGTAGTCGCCAGGTACTCGCTTCTTGATAGCCTGGGCGGGCTCATCTATACATTCGGCCTCCTTGGGTTCCTCGGCCTTTTTTGATCTACCCCTCCCACGCGGTCGACCCCGACTGAACACCTCATCTGGCAGTTCAAGAATGCCTTCTGGTGCGGTTATCGAGATAGGTGGTATTTCCTGGGAAACAGTAGTGACTGGAGCTGGCAGAGCAATAAGATCAACACATGGAATCTCATTGACCAGATCATTTATCTTTAGAGAGGCCGCATTATCAAGATTAGTAGCACTCGCGATAGGGATGTCGTTGAGAAGTACTTGTGAATTTATGTTTGAGATAAGAGACACAGATGGCGTGCGGGAGAAATCCGTAATCGAGGACAAATCGGAATCTTCCTCCTTCAATGCTAAGATTCGAGATCGGACGGGTGTCAGCGCTGGGGATTTGAAGACGGGATCCTGAGTTTCCTCTTCAGGTGTTGTTGCGTCAGTCATTACCATCGCATCAGTACTCGCGGAGTCAGATGTTGAGCTTTCACTAGAGGTGGTGTCATCGCTGCTTCCTCTGTCTAATCCACTTGGGGTAGGAACAGGCTCTACGTCATATTGAAGCGTCTTAACCCGCTTCGCCGGTGTGATAGGAGGTGACTGCAGAGCGTCATATTCTCTTTTACGTTTTTCTCGAAGGATATTGTGGGGAGCGGAAGAACCATAAGGTGATTCCCGCTCTGAGCTGCCATTCTTGGGTTTGGGTTTCGTCTTTCGAATCCGTGGACGGATATCTGGTGTGACTGAAGGTGTGCGAGAGCCCGATGCACAGCTATCGTCTCTTCTTCGGCGGCGTAAGGAATACCCTTCGGGATTGGAATCCTCGATGCTCTTCTTCAGGACAACGCCTCCTCCACCTTGTGCCCAACCATTTGTCACATTCTCCTCGCAAGTCTTGCATAAACACTCGCAATTGTCCTCTCCGAAGTAGTTATCTGCGTAGGAAACAGTGATTTCGTCACCAATATCGATGTTTTGTGTTGCGACGATCTCAATACCGGCTTGGCCGGTTATCATTAGGCGAGCATTAGCGTTGCAATCATGGTTTGCGAATCGAGCAGGGCCCATAAAGAGGGCGGCGCATTTGTTCCTCGAGCTGATGACAATACTGAAGTCTTTTTTCCTCTTCGCGAGCTCTTTGTCCTCTTTCGCGGTGATCGTAACCTGGATCCCGGAGAGGTACTTGATGGACTGCCCCTTTTTGATATACTTTCGCGCGGTTATTGCTGCCTCGTGGCTATATATGGTATATCGATTGGTTGAGGATACCTCAAACGGGCAATCAGGCAGAAATATGCGCATGTATCGACGAAGATGGCCGCGAAAGTCATCTTGCTCCTTGGATGTCTTGAGGCTACTATAAAATCGCCGAAGACCCACTGTCGCAAGAAGCTTGGATTCGGCAGCGTCGAGGTCGGGATCAACAATGATATGCGATTGGACGATCTTGGCAACCTCTTCTTCTGTGACGCCTCTAGAGGCGTGATAGGAGGGGCGATTCTTCGGAATTGTTGTCCAGTAGTATGTCTGCAGCATGCCGAAGTCAGTTGTTGCTTGTTTGGCGTGTTATTAGGCGGAAGAGCCCGATATGCCTGTCTCAACTTACATGGTCAACAAGGACATCAGTCAGAATATCATCGTAAGATGATAATTGTGCTAATGTAATTGTCTGCCTCTTCGCGGCAGAGGTCGGTGGAGGTGAAGGCATTGTCGCAACCAGCAATCCCAATTACTGTCCAAAAAGGGCAATAGGGATAGAGTTCAGCCAAAAGAGTTGAGGAACAAGGGGCGTGACGCAGTTTTATGCATACACAAGGAACCCAAATCCTCGTCAGCTGCGGACAAAAAGGAGCGGCCGAGGAAAATTATTGTCAGCAGGGCTCCCCAGACCCCAACGATTGATGGTTGCTGGCTGTTGCCGGTGCGCCTGTGGTGATATCGTAATGGTCTGCTGCAAGATATTCTGTATATGCGCAAATCACTACTGTTCAGACTGTGTATGTGAAATGTCTGATACAGTTATATCTTGAGCATTGCCTGTCGCACAGGAACAGCTGGGATTGAGAGGTGTTCAACAGCTATCAAAAGGACGTCATGCCAGGATTAAGTGGATGTGACCGAGTAATGCAAGCGAGATTAAGAGGAGAATCAGCTGAACAGCAGAACCAAGTTGTGATGGTAGCTTCCTCTAAGAGACCGAAAGGATCGTAGTAAACACCGGACAAGATTGGAGGTTCATTATTACTTGCTAGTTAATGAGCGAGATAAAGGAAAAGAAAAGAAAAAGGGAGAGAGGGAGAGAGAGGCCTCGTGTGCAAAGAACAGATGAGCCAACTCGAGAGACCCGGCAGGATGGCAGATTAGCGGGCTTGTTGAGTTGCGGCGGCAGCCAAAGCAACGCAAGAAAAGCGGGTAAAATTGGGTGGCAGGTCAACCAAGTTTCCATTAATAAAACAGGGGGTTCCATGGCATGCGCACCGCTATCGATGCGATGGCTAGATAGTGCAAGCATTAGTTTATGAAAGCTGCTAGCTGCTACCCCCTACATAGTAGGTACCTAAGATACGTACCTGGTACGTAATATATGAAGTACATTGTAGTAGAGGTATCGCTACTTATTGACCAAGTGTCTCATCCAGCCATAAGAGTATTCAGAAGATACTCAGATTTGATTTAGTATATAGTACAAATCCAAATGAGATCGAATCAAGTCCTTTGATTTTCCGTGGTTGTTATGTAGACAAAAACTTTAACTTTCCAGTTTTAATCAATATGATAGGTGCGCATATTTTCAATAATACCGAGAAACCCAACTTTGCGGGGTACCTGTGTACATGTAGGTACCTAAGTACATCAAACAGTATTGAAAGGCTGTGGCTGTGCTGAATTGTTATTCTGGGAATGAATGTCAACCAATCAGATTTGGCCGCGCCGAATTTTCGAGTAGAGCCGCACTCAACACCCCATAAAGATCACCACCACCCTAAGGAGCCCATCAGATCAACGACCTGCATCAGGGGGGAGAACGGGCCAAGATGATTCAATTAAAGGTGAGATGCTGCATCTGCCATCAAGACAAACTTTATTAGACTCTAGCCCCGTGGCTGACTTACTCCAATGCTAGACGATGCTAAATTGCATCGACAACTCGGGTGCAGCCGTTGTTGAATGCGCTCTAATTGTCGGCCAAAAGCGACACGCAACGATAGGTACGACATAACGCAGCTATCAATTTCCCCGGGGCTCAAGTTCCCCCATCTTGCCGGACCTTATGCACCATGCCAGCCCAACCACGAGCCGTAATCTCCCGATTAAACCCTCAGCGAACCCCCGATCTCTCAAGAACGCTCCATATTATAGTTTGACTGACAAGCTCTCCCTTCTCCAGGCGACCGATTTGTAGCCATTGTCCAGAAACAGAGAGGCGCCAGTGATGCTGGTATGGGCGCAGCATCAGCCGCGAACAAGGTGAAGCGAGGCGACATCCGACATGCGATCGTAGTACGGACCAAGAAGAAGGTGCAGCGCCCGGACGGCAGCGTCGTGCGATTCGACGACAACGCTTGCGTCCTTGTCAGCAAGTCAGGGGATCCCATCGGCACCCGCGTCAACGGTGTTGTTGGTGCTGAGCTGCGGAGGCGGAAGTGGAGCAAGATCTTGAGTATGGCACCTACCCACGCTTAGACGGTCTCTGCGCTATCGACCTCTGACGAGGGGTGATGATTATCATGTTTATAAGAGAGGAATGTTTGACGGAAAGGGGTACAGCTCCAACGGCTTTGTTGAAGCCAACGAAAGTAATGCAGCTACCGAGCTAGAGAGAGAACAAGTAGTTCAAAGCCTTAAAGCTGACTACCTACAGCTGGCTTGTGGTTGCGGTTCCTTCACTGCAGTGCCATGGACTGCGAACCAAGTGAGAGGACATGTAGATTTCGCATCATTGTACTATACATGGAAGCGCATTTGCTAGGCGTTGATAAGGTGTGTGGATGTGTCAATCACAGCCCTCACGATCTAGAAATCATTATACAGCACAACAATTAAGCTACACACCTGAGCCATCCTAGACCAGGTTTGTTTTACATGTGATAAACTTGGGTAAAAGTAAATAAAAAATGGATTAAGAGGTGGTACAACATACTAGAATGCTCTTGTAGTAGAATTAGAATATCACCTAGCGATCTCGATACCTGGTTCATATTTCTTGCGGAGACAAACGGCAACAGCGCAGAGCATTGGTAAAAGTTTTAAAAATTGACATTAACTCCATTCTCATGCAACAAACCAGACTAAATCAATGGTATCACAAGTCGCTACTTCTAGTGAGCGCAGCCCTTCCCACACAATCCCCTCATGCCCAAATTACTGGAAAATATGTCCACATTCGCAGCACACGTAGAATAGTTTCTTGAGAGGTTGTTAGCGGTATGTCCTTGTTTTGGAGTATCGATGTTGGCAATACTGACCATGCCAGTCTCGGCGCTTCGTTGCTGAGATTGGAAGAAAACGGCTTCGTCGTGCTGACATGCTGGGCACGTCTGGTTCGATCGTGGGAGCTATATAGGCGAGACCGAAACGTCAGCAACAGAATTCACCACAAGAGTACACGAAATATGCATGCTCAAGCTAGGTGCTCTGCTGTACTGTGCTGATATGCCAATATTGTGTTGATCAAAGGATCGAGTTCAGTCATGTTTCTCCACTCGCCGAATGCATAGACGACGATGTTTTGAAGGGGCCGTATGACAAATCAAAGCGAGCCAGCCACAAGCATGGAAAGATTATCGGGGCCCAGACGTAAATACGCGTAACATATGGGAGGAAACATATTGTGTAAAGGGATAGCGAGATATGAGTCGCAGGAATGATCAGTTGGCGGTATTGTATACGTCGTAAATTGAAGGTTCCACACCGAGGGCTTCCGGAGGATCTGCCTCAGGATCGAGCGCCATTTCGATTGGAAGGTAATGGGTGATGGTCTCCTCAGACAAGCAAGGCATGTTCAACCCGTTATAGGATGAAAAACGATCGACGCATCTATCTCGAGCTTCCTCGTCTATCGCAGTCCAGTAGTTTGATAGCTGTATGAGGCGGACACACCGGTCGGCAGCAAAATCTGGGTTCCGCCGTACATAATCATTGTACTCATCGACCGATGCAGGATCCTTACACCTATCACAGTGGAGAAGGGTAATGCCACACCTGAGACACAGGGCCATGGTGGAATCGCCAGCGGTAGTAGCAGAAGCAGGGGCAACATGGTGAACATCAGAAGAGGGAGAGGAAACAGGGCTACAAACCGTGGGATCTGATCCAACATCCTGGGTGACACCAGCGGTCTCGCCGGCAGCACTATTGAGAACGTGCCGGAACACGCAGCTTGAGGTGGCCTCCTCAGTGTACTGGCATGTACGACATGTGAACATGAGCTTGTGAGAGTCCTCGTCTTCTTTGGGGTACAGCATATTCGAACACTCCGAGCAGAAACGAAACGTGATCTGCTCAAGGTTGTTCTTAGGAGCTTCGTTGGAGGTTGTTGACTGTGGGGTTGCCATGGTTGATGGAAGACAGTAATGAACCGCGCGCGTCTTGCGATTATGTGTGAAGCCGTTTGCACTCGTACGACTGGGTGGACGTGGTTCTGGGGTGCCCACCTGCCTACCTTCTTCTGGATCGTAAAGATTGAGAAGCGAGTTTATAAAATGTGGTTATGCTGTAAATTGCGATAATGGTGATGGGGAGATTGATGGATGAGATATGCAGCCCGAGGCTTAAGACAATTGAATGTACAGAGTAGATAAAGGTTGTTCGTTAGGTGAGATGATGGCGACCGAATACGGCTAGGTAACTAGGACCTTCTAGCATGGGTAGGACGGGCGGCTTCTGCCTTACATAGAAATGGGGCCTTCGGTAGAAATTCGGAGAAGCGACTACGAAACAATGTAGTGTTACTTTAGTACACATGAGGGCCCACATAGTGATGTGGCACGTGCTCCCACCTATTATTCCCAACCCCACAGTTCCATTACCAGGACCCAGAACCCACCTACAATAGGTAGGTATTCTGAACTTATAGGT
This sequence comes from Nemania diffusa, assembly GCA_038501195.1. Classification (NCBI taxonomy): domain Eukaryota; kingdom Fungi; phylum Ascomycota; class Sordariomycetes; order Xylariales; family Xylariaceae; genus Nemania; species Nemania diffusa. Next base: position 4,662,558 of record JBBPUQ010000003.1, read on the forward strand.
ACCCTGGGCAGGCAGATATACCCTAAAGTAGGGATTCCTACAGAGTACCCACCACCATTGCAGGCACCGTTGCCCCGCATCAACCAGCGGCAACCAAGGTCAACTAGTCCGTCACCCACCTCGTGATCTCCATGTTTGCTTAGAATTACTTGCAGCTCGCCTTGCATTTCGTCATTTATTTATTAACCACCCACGAATAACCTGGCTGTCACATCTGCAACCCACCCCTTTCTCTCCCCTTTCTCGTACTTACGGTGGATTATCTATATCTGCCCGGTGTAAAAACAGTTAGCAACTGTACCTACAAGATAGTAGTGCCTTATCCGCACTATTTAAACAAGAATCCTCTGCTCTAGAACACCAACCTTGCGACTTTTGGTGGTGCCTCTTCAACATCCTCACATAGACTTTAGTTTCAAGCCGGCTGTTATATACCATTCATTACCTTGAATTCTAAGATTATATCATTGCCCTCGCGGATGATTAAGATGGTAAGCTATCACCAACTGATATCCTTGATGTAGCCTGCTCTGCCATGCCCTTTAGTTTCCTGCTACAGCATCAACTTGTCTCCCCTTTTTTTTGGCGGATAACAGACTAGGCACTCACAATTAGCTTAGAGCGAGAGCGGTCTACCACAAGGGTGGGAAGTGCGCCACAGCAACTCCAAAAACCTCCCATACTACTTCAATACCGTCGAGAGAGTATCGCGATGGGAGCCCCCGCAAGGTACCGACACTGAGAAGCTCAAGAAGTACATGGCCGTCCACCATTCAGGCTCGCAAGGTCCCGGCACGGCACGGCCTGAAGGCAAGATCCGCGCCGCCCATTTACTCGTCAAGCACCGAGACAGTCGACGACCAGCAAGCTGGCGCGAGGCTCAGATTACGCGGACCAAGGAAGAGGCTATGGCCATTATCGAGGGCTACGAGCAGAAAATCAAGTCTGGCTCTACGACGCTAGGAGAACTGGCCATGTCTGAGAGCGACTGCAGCTCCGCGCGTAAAAGGGGGGACCTAGGCTACTTTGGCAAGGGTGACATGCAACAAGAGTTCGAAGAGGCCGCCTTTGGGCTCCAGCCAGGGCAGATGAGCAGCGTAGTTGAGACTGCTAGTGGACTACATTTGATCGAACGCCTTGAATGAGACTAACATTCAGTCACTTCATAACCCAGAGGGGTAGAGGCCACACAAAAAAAGAAAGAAAATAAAATGGGCACGGCTATTAAGCACGACTAGACGAGAGCCTGGCATGCTTGCTTGTCTTAGGATATATGGGGGAAGTTTTCCCTCGGCTAATTGTAGGATTTCATTCTCAAAAAGATATATAGAAGAGGGCTTTTCGACCGAAAAAACATAGCCCAATAACTTTGTCTCGCACAGCTCAGCTATCAGTGATGTTGATTCAACCTAAGGCTCGTGATAGTTATACCGCAGGGCAGAGGTGATTAAAGGCGGCGAAGGGGTAGTGGCTATCTGTGTAACAGTTGTACCCAATAGGCGTTAACACACCTGTGCCTATTACATGATGCTGTGCAGTCTCAATAGCTCACCATATCAGATTAACAAGACACTACGACCAATAACGCTCGCCTTTGCAACCAGATTGTTCACCGCTGTTTCTTCCCTCTTCTCATCAGGTAACGAATATGTACATGATCGAAAATCGTGTTGAGTAAGTACAACCCTTCCCGTTCTATTTCTGTAGTTGATAAAAGATTAAGTAGTACCTCTTACCCCTTTTTTCTGTTGTGGACGTCTAAGCACAGATCTCATGATCAAGCCACACAGTATTTATCGTACAAATCATCAAGCACACGCTCCATAGGTAACCTCGTGTGCTTATACCCGGATGCCTGTCTTTTTTTTCATGATACCATTTGCCGCTAATTTTCGTCGTGATCGTAATTGTCGTTTCGTTTCGTCTCTTTCGTTACTTAAATTGAATCTGATATACATTTACCTCGATGCCCAAGCCGTTATCGCCTCCGCCGTGCCCGGCAATGCCGTAAGTGCTACAGTCGCTGCCCCAAACATTATCATAGACAATGCTGAATATGCTGTGGCCCTCGAGTCGCGCTCGATCAGGTATGCGGTGCCTATAGCCGCCGCATTAATGCCCACAGCGATGCCTGCTGCCACTATGGCACTCTCTTCGTTAGTTCCACCATGGTCATTATTGTCATTCTTCATTTCTGTGCTACCAACACTGATTGTGGTGTTGGATGACCTATGATTGCTTGTTAGGATGGGAGTTCTCAGTGGTCGTGGTGAGCTGTTCTGAGACATTCGATCGTTAATACGCATCAAGGAGAAAATCCAATCGCCTGTCATCTGGAATAGTATTCCGCTGAAGATGGCGACTGTGCTCGTGATCGTTGTGCTGCCGCCTAGATTCTCAGTCGCAGGGACGCCCAGCGCCAAGGTAGCAGATCGGCTGGCAAAAGCTATGGCTTCCGTTGCTTGCAGACCGAAACCATGACCAACTAGCACATTCAAAAATACATTAATGGCTGCTAGGGTTGCACATGTGAATGATACAGTCCCTAGGCTAGCCCACAGCTCAGCCCGGTGCTCGTACATCTTGAAGCCCATACATGCCACCCCAGCATCCAAGAGGAGACCCGCCAGATCGCCAGTGCCGAGGTGGGCGGCTACGTCGTGATCCTCTATGATATGCATTATGCTTTCGGACAGAGAGTTGTAGTGGCGAAACTCTCCGATAATGATTTCAATGTCCTTCCTCATACATAGCGCCTTCGCCCACATGTAGGCAGTAGCAAGAGCCCAGGTTGATAAGAGAGGGTTGGCGCATATGAGGAGAAAAGGTCTTAGACGGCGAAACCGGAAGAGGGTACACCAGGACCGCAATGACCTCTGGAATTGGATAGACATAATCCAGAACAGATTAAAAGAGAAGACCTCGAAGGGAATCACGTAGCCCGTGGCCAAGTAAACCGGAAGACCAACGCTTGTGAGGAGAAACAGCCAGATCCATACTGGGGCGGTTCGAAGCACAAAGTCGATAGAGGCTGCTGCCGAGCCGTTAGATATAGGTATGGTTTTCATCAATGACTCGCTGATCGAGAGTGCTTCGCTTAAAGTGGATAATTGGGAGACTCTCTTGGGCTGTCGTTCAAAGGGAGGAGCTGGCCAGGCAATTGACGGACTAGGCCATATTTTAGTATTGCTCTCTAGATCGCTCGCAGTATGACTTGACCGTCGAAGTTGCTGTTCTAGATAGTATACCCCGGATGCAAGTAGGAAGGAGACCACATAGCTTATGATGGCCGTGACAACTATAAATTAGTAAGTTGGCATATGGTTTAGAATAGCTAGGTCTCGTTTGTCACCTACTAAATACACCGGCAAGCTTTGGGACATCCGAGGAGCTGTTGATATGATCCCGGATGAGCAAGACGAAGAATACCACAAAACCAAATGGCATGTGCCGCAAAAGGAAGTCGGTTGGTCCTCGTAGATGCTTAGTGTAGAAATTCGCAATGTCTCTATCGACAAAGCTTGCGATGTTCATCGTAATGAGTACCAATAGCATCACAAGAATCGACGCGGGGAGGTTGACAGAGTGAAGGTCGAAGGCAATCTGAGTTGGCACGACAAGCAACTGAGTGCATATAATAAGTGCAAGCCCGACTACTGCATCTGAGTACTTCTTGACTAGGGCTGGCGTTTGTAGACTTTTGCACAGTTTTTGAATCAAGGCTATCTCCATCTTGGTAGATTTGGTTGCAATGCAAGGGCAAGAGCTCTACGGGTCGGAAAGACATGCAGGTAGAAGGCGGGACATAGGGAAGAATCTCTTGACATGAAGCAACCGAGAACCTGAAACACCATATTGTCGGTCTTCTTTGGTGTATATAGCAGTACGCACGTGGCGTTTGTTAAGAGCCCGACCAAGTAACCCAAAGGAACTTATGGCCGACAAGTCGGCTTTTGTGTAAATGTTTGAAACATCTGTTAACGAATACATGGTTACCCTGTAATCACACCAGTATCTGAGAATATTCTGTGATTTAGCAATCTTTTCAAGACTTCCAAAGCTAATAACGAAGGATCCCATGCTATGCCAGCTGCTCGAGCCATATAAAATGGGTAACCGAATAATGTGCAAGTCATAGAGAATGGAGGACAGACGAGGGGGTACAAACACGAGGCTTCTCGTGCGCATTATGTTTTGCGGACCCTGTTCGCCTCTTCACCGTCGTTCTTGATAGGTATATCACGATGGTTGTTGGTACCTTGAACAGTTGTCGCTTTCTTGTACTACGATGGGAGGCTGTGGAGAAGTCGGGAGAGCACATGTATGTGGACCTAGCCGCAAACGCATAGCCAGCATTGAGCGACTTCATTGGGAGAAGCTGGGTTGAGCCGACATCCAGGGGCTTTCCAAACGCGGCTCTGCTGTAGCGTTGTAGGTAGGGGAGAGCCTCCATGTTCCGATTTGTCTAAAAAGAGGAACGAATGCCAAATATGCGATGGCTCAGTTTATAAAAGGAGATTGTATCTGCTCTCAATCATCTGCCTCTGGGACGAAACTCCAAGAAAACAAGATAGTGTTTAGCGCAATAGGGGCACACACGACGGTGGGCCATATGCACATTATCCGACAAACGATTTTCTTTTTTACTTTTTCGTTTTCTGTTTTTCGTTTTCAGTTTTTAGTTTTTTAAACAACATAAATTAACGCTTTTATATAGTAGAACATTATTATTATTTATTATTTTTAACGCTGCGATTATATTTAGCTAATTTAACTTATATATAAATATAATTTAAGCTGTTGTGTTAAAAGCCCAGTGACTTTAGCTTCTATAATTGTGCTTTAACCGCGAGCAGCGGAATCGCGTATGCAGGGCCACCTGCTTTTTTATAATTGACCTAACTGGACCTGACTGGACCTGACTGGACCTGACTGGACCTAATTGACCTGATTGATTTGACTGACCTGACTGACCTAGTTAACCTAGATCAACCAGTTCAGTCAGGTCTAGTTAGGTCAACTAGGTCAGTCAGGTCCAGTCAGGTCCAGTCAGGTCAGTCAGGTCAGTCAGGTCAGTCAGGTCTAGTCAGGTCAGTTAGGTCCAGTTAGGTCAATTATAAAAAAGCAGGTAGCCCTGCGTATGCGATCCCACTGCTCAGTGGTCAAAGCGCGACCGCAGGTCGCTCGTACAGCTACTATATACCTAAGTACCTAGCAGCAGTTTCTACTTTTATTTTAATTGAATTAGCTATATTGAATTATAGCAGTAAAACTAATAAATGTATAATTTATAGAATATAAAAGCGTTAGTTTATGTTTTTTGAAAAGACTGAAAACTGAAATCGAAAAACAAAAAACGAAAAAGTAAAAAAAAAATCGTTTGTCGGATAATGTGCATATGGCCCTCCCTAACACACCACCTTTCCCCAACAACTTGTTGACCGCCGGGTTACCGGCTGCACCAAACTGGAGTTCCAGCTTGGCCAGGTAGCTGCTCAACCATCCGGGTACGCTCGCCTGCAAACACGGCAAATAAGGCAGCATCGCAGTGATAGACTGAGATCATGCTAGTTCCACGTAGCCCTCTGTGACACAAAATATATTAGCAAGTAAATAACAATGCGGGTTTCTCCTCATGTCCTAGTTTACCATGATCGCGTAAAGGCTCAAATTTCACAAGGCCACAAAACGCATAAGATAAAGTAAAACCAGTCCGCTCCATACCTAATTCAATGTTGTCTATGTTTATTAGACAAGCAGGTAGATAGATGTGTTGCATGTCGTAAGGTAAAGTTCACAATAGCGGCTACAGCGAGTTTCTTGCTGCTATGAAGACCCACTGTAGCCTAAATTTAGACGCGGTCAATGGTCACGCTAACCTCCACTAACGCCAACTAGCGGGTGTTTCCATGAAAAAATACCCACCTGGGTACTTTAGACCACGCTGTAAATAGGCTGTACATAGGTAGGCCTTCTATGTACTACGTAGGTACTGTATCATGCTTATAGCTGCCAATGTTTACTTTAACTTCCTTTACCGTATTTTGCCTGCCAACACTGGAGATTCGAGATAAATAGCAACTACTATACAACTTAACGTTTGACAACAATTCCCAAATATCTGGCTGGTACACATGTTCAAGATCATATCTTCCGAGGCAACAGCTGCATCTCCTGTGCATCATGTCTGAGCAAGGCTCTCAGGAGCTCCAGCCTTTCACTTCCGAAGATATTGAGAATCTTCGAGCTGAGCTACGCTCCTTAAATCTCAAGGGAACGCCCGATGCACTAGATGAAGACAGTATCGAGAAACTTCTTCTTCTACCCCCTTCTCTACTCTCTGAAGCCGTACGCAAACTTGCGGTTGCGTTCGGGCCATTGTCATCATTTCCAGTCCCCGAGCATCCATCGTGAGTTCTCACCTACACCGACTAGTTCATTGCTAACAGTGAAATGATCAGTTCTACTACTGTTCCTCGTGATAAAAATAGGCCTAAAATACCAAACCCCATCATTGATGATGGTGCAAGTTTCCTAGAAGGTGCCCTGACTGCCTTGACTAGTTACAATAACCTCCTTGAAGAGAAGGTAGCCAAGTTTAGTGTCCAGTCCACTCGCAGTCTGGCTGCACTGAGAGAATCTTCCACTTCGGATTACGATGTTGTGGCACTTGATAAAAGGACTGCCGCGGTAAAATTACGCAACTCGCTTCATGCGCAGCAGGTATACTATGATGCTTCATGGTACTCATCCCCCCTAGACGCGTGACTAATAAGTCTTGGGAACAGATCGCTAGTTTCAGAAACTCGATTGATTCTCATGAGAAAAAACGCTTCCAAAAGCTTGGAGAATATAGCAAAGATTTCCAGAAAGAAGTGCTATCCCTCAACTGCTTTGATACGTTCTTTACCCAGACCTCTAAACTGGTACCGGAGACAGCATCGTCATCAAAGGACGTTTGGGACGAGTATGATTATGTGCTTCAACACATCGAGCGATGGAGAGGCCTAGTGGCCGTTGAACTTCCCGAGAGCGAAGCCACCATTAATCATGCACGACAGCATGTGAACCAGTTAAGTTGCCATTCAAGCGCATCCCGTGGCCCCTTACTAACTTCTAGACACAGGCTAGTTTATTTGATTACCCATAATTGCCACGTACAACTGGCCACCGTGTTTCATGAGAGCCTCGCAGATAATACTAGAATGACGGATCATCAAAAGGTTGTTCAGGACGAAGCAGCCGATATCATTAAGGAGATTGATTGGCTTTGGGAAGAAGTGATCCCCGTAGCGCATATGTCCGTTTCAGCCCAGTTTCTTCGGCCCGTCTTACAACAGTTCAAGCAATGGGAAGACTCTAAATATTTCCGCGAGGCTGTCGTGTCAACCTATGTAAGCGTTCTTGTCTATGCTGCATTTAACATATACGCTAATCAAAAGAAGGCCTCCGGTGTCCTGAAATTCATGAATGACAGACTCAGTGCCGTAGCTGAGCGAACCCAGGTTCTCGTCTACCACCACCAGGCGCTACATCATGTCGCCCGGGTTCGTCAATTGGAGGAAGCCTCTAACCCCGCAGACATGACCTCAGGACGCATACCGCATACGCTGGCGCAAAGCACGCAGCTAAAGCGCGAGGCCACCACAGTTTCAGAAAACCTCCGGGTTTTCATGCAGATTTACGGAGGTGCTTCTATAGATGTCAACGCCCCGTTTCCGAACCCGACGCCATCGAAATTGGAGGTGCATGTGAAGAGTCGAGCTCATAAAGGCGACATCCTCCTGCAGGACCTTCATAAACTTTTCGGAACCGCCACTAAGTCATGTTTAACGGATAGAGAACTCGGTGGAGAGTTGCTGCTCGACTCGCTCCTTGCCGATAGTGCTGCTAGCCCAAACCAGCTCGGAAGTGTGTACAAAGATGCACAGTTGGAGGGGTCGATAGCAATGCTCCGAGAACAAGCAAGCCAAATTGAAGAGATATTCAAGGATTTGAAACTCGAGGGACCGACATCGGCTCCAGATTACGTAGCTCATGCATATCGACAGGCAGATGGTCGACTCGCTGCTAAGGCCAGCGATGGATGCTTCAGAGGAGGGGAGAACCCGAAGCCAACCTGCAATGCTTGTATTCGGTGCCTCAAGTTCGAGGACTTCGTGCGGAAATGGGGCCACTAAAACTGTGAGGACTAGAAGTTGGGCGGTACTCTGTATACTAGATTTCCCCTTGGCCTTGTTTGATTTGCAGTGATACCCAGTTAGGTCAATTGACGAAGCTTAAGTTTTGTATACTCTTCTCCACGCATAGTAATATAGTCCATTGAAGTGCGTGGTGCATCATTCGACACAGGCAAGCTATTTTATTGTTGCTCTTCTTTCTTCCAAGGGTGATTGTAAGATGAGTTGACAGTTCTGTACTCGACACTCGAAATAATGTCTTTGTTTAAGCTGTCGAACTGTTCGTCGCCATTCCGCTAGACTTAAGACATAGCAAAGCTTCTACGTAGATTAGCTTAAATCTAGAGGCTTGTCCATAATGACTTATTCATTTCCCTTTCGGATATTAATTTGAGAAATTATTCCCCGGCCACGCTTCCTAGAATTGACATGCGCGCATTGTGTGAGATGAAAACGGAGTTAGGATGGTGTCTGCGCGACGCTTTTGTAATTCTTTGTCGAGTCCATTAGCCGCTAGCAATCGCTAACAATGAACTATATCCTTCCCTTTGCGCGGGAAAAATCGTCAACTATACTCTTCACACTACAGTTCGAAATCTATATCTCTGCACTACGAGATCTGCAGAACTTCTGTCATAGAGTTACTGTTTGGGTTGATAGGTAACCCACCTCTATAGCCCCTTTTCAAGATTAATACGGCCTCGGCTGAATACCAAGGACTTCATATGCTTAGTAAGGAAGGGCGAGGACTCCTTATGAAGATGGCGTCGGAAACGGATGCCATCTCAGTCGAAGAGAGAATAATAACGACGGTGCACACATTCATGGAAGTCGTCTTTAGACTCCGGTCATCGGTAAGCCGCCTAGAACAGGCCGGGAGGGAGAGATAACCACTGACACTGTGTACGCACCTAGCTTGCTGCTATCGAACGCAATACCGGGGACCTCTTCTGGTGGACATCTTGGTCGATCATCGTCGTGTTAGGCCTCTTCATCCTGCACCTGTTGATCAGGGTGCGGACCCAGCTCGTGACTCTCAACGGCTACCAGTCTACCTTCCAACGGATGTGGGTCGAGGATCGAGCCAAAGACGATAGAATTCGGATGGAGGACAGTCAACGGGAGAGGCGCGAAAGAGAGATGATGCAGATGAGGGGTGCGGCCCTAAGCCCTGAGGAGGCCGCAGAGATGGCAGAATCGCGTTAGTTCCCCATCATCTAATAACTACTGGAAGTGCAGAGAGAATTCTGACGCCGATAAACGGGTAGAGGCCTTTTTGGATGACGTTCGTGCTGCGGTGGGATTTATTCCCAATAGGGGGAACCCGGTATACCAGGACTGGTTGGAGGAGATGAGAGACATGATGAACAATGAGGAGGGGGAGGAGTAACCAAGGCGAAGGATTAGGTTAGATGAACGAGAGTTCCCTATCGACATGGATAATAACACGGAAGTTTCTTCCAGCCATGAGTTGTGACGTGCGGCCTAATTGTGCGTGGTGAGCAGTCACTTGTATACCGGCACTGGTTCGGAATCTATGCATCTGAACGTTTGAAGTATGTGACTTTCTTAGGTAAAATATTCCAACATCGGATTTTGTGAAGCAAATCTACTTGGAAGTAACTCGATGGTGAAACGCGATTCGAAATGTGAATGCAACCCGATTAGCCAGCTACTCAGCCTCAACGGTATGGCAGGGTGTACGTATGGTTGCATCGAACGGATGCTTTTTCGCAAAGGTTTCTCTTTTCGGAAATATTATGAGCTGTTAAAGGGCGGAGAATATTGAGGGCCATATGAAACCTAATTACCTAGGTATAATCTACGAATAGTGAGTTACCTCTCTCAACTTCTCAAGCTTACAATCACTTTTACAACCGACTCTTGGTTCCTCGACTTACAATTGACGAGAGGGAGCAAAAGAGGTTCTTAGATGATAGTCTATGTTTCTCCCTTAATGCAAGACATAGCTCGTCAGGGTGCATCTCCCGATTATGTAGGCTATAGATGATGCAACTCAAAAATATAATCACGGTACCATCGCAGCTCTCCAATACATATACATACAGCGTTGTTTCTCCTCAGTACGTGGGCGCCCTTCACGTTTCAATCTTGCTGCTCAGAAAAAAAAAACTACCAAATGTTGCGATTGGTTTGAATCTTTGAAACTTGAGAATATCTAGCTGTCTAAGTAGTTGACTAAGCCTCCTGAAACACCTCGTTTCGCCAGGCCCCCGTGCCCCGAGCTTCACGGATCATGGATGTAGATCTTGGCGATCGTGTTCACGCGGCAAAGTCCTCTCGGTGGGCTCCACCCACGCCGATATTTTCGAATGTGACTCGCTCGCCGATTCTCACATATCGTGTCTCGTAGCATCAGATGAAAGCAAATGTCCGACAAGTTGGCGGCAAACACCGAGCGCAGCCACGAATGAGTAGTCACAAAATGGGGAAAACGGCTTCAGTCAAGAGGGCGGGCTCGAGCACATATAAGACTCGGCTTCGTTGAAGAATTAGGAATCTTTTCTTCTCCCATCCTCATCCTCATCTTCGTCTTCATCCATAGCTCATAGCTTCGCCTGGCTTTGCGAAGTAGTTGTTAATTTCGTTCACTTTCACTTTCACTTCTACTTCCCGTCTCACCTACTCTCGAGACTCATTGCCCTGGCGGCTATTTTCTTACACCAATCACTTATATAATTTGATTTTATTGCTACTTATAGCCCACTCATAATAGCCATCAAGATGCGCTACTCATACATCACCGCCACCTCCGGCCTTCTTGCTATGGTTTCCGGCCATGGCTTGGTCCTCTCAATCCAAGGAGCTAACGGAGTCACCATGCCCGGTCTGAGTGGTAAGGAGATTCTTTGTCTAGTAATTCCCATAGATTTGTATATACTAACATGTCACCTCAAGTCGCCGACGGCACTCCGCGTGACTGTACCAGCAACGCCTGCGGCTCCCAAGCCGACACGAGCATCATTCGCACCAATGAGCTAGGCTCGAACAAGGCCAGTGCTCTGGGCAGAACCCAAGGCAACGGCCCCGTCGACGCCGCGGCCATGATCGCCAACTTCATGAACTCAACGGCCGCCCCCACCAACAAAGGCGCCGCCTCCTCCGCCGGCATCGAGGACGACCTGACCGCGCTCACGGGCCAGGACACAAAGGACAAGCGCGGCGTCCTCGGGGACTTGCTAGGCGGCCTCACACAGGGCGCAGGGAGCAGCGACACCGACGACGCGACGACGAGCAAGGGCACCAAGTCCGAGCAGCCGGTAGAGAACGCCGTGGCGGCGTCGGCGGGCCAGGGCGCGACGTCGGGCCTGCCGACGTGCGCCGACGACGGCTCGATCAACATGACGTTCCGCCAGATCAACCAGGACGGCGCGGGCCCGCTCAAGGCGGACGTGGACGGCACCTCGGGCGGCACCGACGTGGACGCCTTCAAGACCGCCGCGGTCAAGGTCGACGTGCCCGGCATCGTCGGCGGCCTCTCGCCCGCGACCAACACCGACTTCCCCATCACCGTGCAGATGCCCGAGGGCATGACCTGCGACGCCACCGTCGGCGGCGTCGACAACGTCTGCGTCGTGCGCGTCCGCAACAACGCCATCGCCGGCCCCTTTGGCGGCTCTGCTGCCTTCACGCAGTCCGCTGCCTCCCGTAAGCGCGCCATCGCGTACCGCCTTAAGAAGCGTGCCGAGGCTGGTAGATTCCAGGCCCGGCGCCTGCGCCAGTGATTCGGTCACCGGGGACGATAGGTGTGCGTGACCTCTAGAGTCTGAGATATGACTTTGCACCCTATATAGGTTCCCTAGGGAAGGAAGGCATAGGAAATTGGTTGATATGGTTGGCTGTATTACCAAGGACCTGCTGGCCGGGACCCTTTGGTAGCCTGGGATAGGTATGAGATACCACATGAGTCAGCATCTGAAACTATGGTATAATAAGTCAGTACGTGACAGTAATAAACTTCTATTACTTCAACCTGGTATTACCGATTAATTGTTACGGTGTGATATATGTACATTGATGCTGCAAATAATCAGAAAAACAAGACGTAGGCTCGCCTATTAATCGGACACATACATCGAGACAAATGAATTCTCCTAGTTAGACGCTTACAGTTATCATTGGCCGAGAATTGCTTATAGATATTGCTCTTACATCTTGAGTTGAGTTTCGGACTCATACACACCTAGTTCAAATAGCAGATAGTATATATTGAACGATGAAAACGTAATCTGCTAGAGTTTGTAACTACAAGGAGTACGAATCCCATTACACACGCAAGGAGAATATAACAGGGACTGTCCGAGAACCAGGTATGGAAGGTAATAGTTAAGGTAGCCGGGTACCTATTACCTTAAGTCTAGTCTACCCCTACGATTCTATACACCTACGATCTAGAGAGTACCTTCCACCACGCTGATACCTTCGGTAGAATTCCCCAAGATGCCTAACTTTCATGCCGTAACTTAACTTTTCCATCTTATAATTTCATGAAATAAAAACTTAAATGAAGTGCCCATGTTAGTAAGGACCGGAATACTATCTCCATAGTTTGTTCAAACACGCATGTAAACTATGTTGCCTATATTCGAGCTTGTCGGTAGAAATTCAACGATCGTCTTTGAGCTGTTCTTAATGGAATAGTCGATGAATGATCAGGTGTGTCCCATCTTAGGGGAGAGGCAAGGAACACATATGCCGATGATACTCAATCTTAGGTGTAGAGGCAGTTTCTTCTTCCTAACTCTACTCTTCGCTAATGCTGGTTAAATCATATAAACAGCAAGGAAGGTGCTTGGTAAGGCAAGTAACGAAATGAAACTTTCAACAATTCTAAGGGAAGCCCTAGCTCGATTACGTATAGTAGTTACCATTCCATTCAAACGATTCACCGGACTTACTGAGTTTAATTTAACTTGGATCGTCTTCGTAGGAAAGGACACATAGCTCAGCGAGGTAGAAAACCCAAACTCTAAATTGAATGAATATAAATATCGAGGGAACGCCTCTGTCAGTCAGCTTTTCCACTCTCCCACAGACCATTCAAAACAGACCATTCAAAAATTACTCCAACATTACTTAGACATATATCTTTCTCCAGTATATAATCTTCCCACACATCACAGCAAAATAATACCAATAGCATTGTCAGGATTCACAATGACGAGAAATACACTCATGAGATATTGCTGGCTATTTATCCACCTAGCCGCTCTTATGAGTTATGTCGGGCTATGTATTATCAGCATACTCGACTTTATCTTCCTGGAAAAGCCGGCTCAACAACCAAATGGTGGCAAAGATGGCACTAAATTGAGGGCTGTGGCGACCTACGTGTTATGCGCGCCCTTGTTGGCGGTAAGGAAAAAACCCCCTTTGAGACTGTTCCTAGAATGTTCGTCGGCTGATCCCGAAGCAGGCGCTCTATGGCATAGCGATCCATCTCGGCGGAATGATATACCTCTACAAGATCGGCTGGCGGAGAAAGAGACTTACATACGATGCGATACGAACGCACATGCTCATGATGGGGTTTGTGCTGATTTGTCTGACGCTTGGTCTCGTGTCGGCTATCATTAGTAAGGAGAATGGGAAACGTCTCGCCTCCTTGATATGCCTTGTTGCAAAGTAAGCTGAACCTTGAATATCTGGGATCGTGCCACTTCTAGGTCTCCGTTTTGTCTCGAAGGTGACTGCTAACTCTAAGGCGTGTAGTGTGTTGGGCCTTACTGCGGTGGTATGGGACGAGTACGATATGCGGACTATGCCGGGAAATGTATACACAGGAAATATAAATATACCTTTACTTCCAAGGGCCTAATTAGATATGCCTATGTACATCGGAGATGGTTCATAGTTAAATGGAAGGAAGTTAGGACTATTGATGTACATAGACCTAGCTGTTAATGACCCTCTGTTGTTCTTAAGGAGGAGTTAAAAAAATGTATCATTGATTGATGAATTGTTTTGATACCATAGTAGTATATAATTAGTGGATGGACAGAGGGGTACCTAGGTGGGTCACCCCGACTGCACGCCAAGATCCCGCTAAATCACTAGCGTAGGTACCTAGTACTATCGGCCTATGGTGACGGCTTCAACTTTTCCAGAAAAGCTTTATCTTCAAAGGGCTGAAAATAGTAAGGCATACCCATATCATCCTGCCGCTACCGCCGCCTCCCCTCCTGTTCAACTGTCAAATATACTCTGCAGAGGACCAAATTCAAGGCCCCAATGGAGTCCGAAACGATCAAGAACGAGTTTATGCGCCAGGTCCGGTCCGAGTACGCCGTGGACAACGCCAAGCGACTGATCGATGTATGAAAGCCACTTCTGAGCCCGTAAACTCTGTCCTTCCGCAATCCACCAAACCTGCCTCACGCCCATTGCCCGTCCCTGCTCCGATGGCCCCCCCGAAGCTGACTGCCGTCCCTCTCCTCCACAGACACTAAACAAGAACTGCTTTGACCGCTGCGTCCCCAAACCCGGCACCTCGCTCTCGAGCGGTGAGTACACGTGCTTCACCGCGTGCATGGAGAAATACCTGCAGTCGTGGAACCACGTGAACTCTACTTATGTCGGCCGCCTGCAGCGAGGGTAGACGACCTGCGGTAGAAAGACCCAGCCGAATCGAATTCCCCCCTCCGCGACGTGCGCAATAGGATGCGAGGAAGATGGACGGACCGCGCCGAGAATGTTCACTAAAGGCAGGTGTCTGGAGACACGGGAGAATGGGCTTATACATCTGACTGCGTTCTATCCAGACTGGCTTCGCTGGCATTGTATATCATGGGTAGACGGGCCGCTGGAGAGACTTTCGGTGAGCTGTCTGCGGCATGGTCGACTCCCTTGGCTGCGGAAGAGAAGGCAGAACATAGAGTGTACAACACGGTTTATATAAACACGAAGACGTTGAACGGAGAGCTCCTCTCAGTCCATAGATACCGCCTTCGTTCTGATGGGTATATACTCTTTATGATTTATCTCCACACCTTACTCCTTCGCAAGGCCTTTCTTTTTCTCCTCCTCTGCTTGTTTCTTACGTGCTAAATACCTCTCCTTTGCGCTCGAGATATCTGCCTCCGTCTTCCTGCTCTTTGTCGCGCGTTCTACCTTCTGCCGCTCCTCCTCCTCTTCCTCCAGTGATCTCTTGAGCGTCTGCTCTAATTGCGCCTCCAGCATGCGCGACTGTCGCTCGCGCATGGCCTGCTTACCCCCCGATCCGACAAAGCCGCGGGACTGGTCCCGCTCGTCTCTGCGATCCGGCCCTCTTCGCGCGTCCTTGGGCCCTTCGGACTTCTTCTTGGCGCCTAGATTTAGACCACCTCTGAGCAGCTCTCGCTTGTCGACCACCTGCCCATCTTCATTGATGGCGATAGTGCCGCCCTTCTTATTGATTTCGCGAGCCATGTCGGCATCTGTCTTCGTCTTCTCCTCCTGGACCTCGTCTTCCGGTTTCGGGCCCGATTTGGCGCGCTCTTCCGCAGCCTTCACCACCTCGGCGTGCCGCTGATCGCCCTTGTTTAACAGGTCCTTGTAGAAAGCCGTCATGCCGCCGCCCTGGTTCTTCCGTGACTCTTCTTCCTCGCGCTGGCGCTCCTCCGCCTCGATGCGCCGGTTCTCTTCCTGCTGCTTCTTGTACGCCTCCGTGACGAATTTGTCTGTGCCTGCGTATTCCTCGCCTTCCTCCTCCCGTTCTCGCGCTATCTTCTTCTCTTCTGCGATTAGGGCGTCGCGCTTCCGCACGGCCGCGGACGCGATCAGGTTTTTCATGTACTTGGGTTTCCGTTCCGCGTCCTCCTGCGTCACCTGCTTCTCTGGTTTCAGAGAGTCGTATACTGCGTCGTAGTCGTATATCGAAGGGTCTAGCTCCTCAGCCGCCTCGCGATATTTCCGCGACTCGAGAGCGCTCGACAGGTCACCATATATTGATATATCTGGCTTATTTGATTTGCTTGTTGGTGGCTGACCAGGAGGGCCGCTTCTCGTTTTAGGGGCGGGTTTCTTGTTTTTCGAGCCGTCTGATCGCGCGGATGGGAATTCGTCATCAAATTCTGTGATCTTGGTCGCCTGGGAGGCATTATTTTGCCCTTTCGTGTCGTCGTCCGAATCGTCATCGCCACCGAACATCGGTTTCCGCTTTGGGGGCGCAGGCTTTGAAGTGCCAGGCTTTTTCGCCAGACTAAGACCAAAAGAAAGTCCAGGTTTACTCATTTTGCAAGGATGTAGCGAGTAGATTGATAGATATACAATGTAAATGCAAACCGGCTTTTGCGCATCAACTTCAAGGCGGATGCTTTCAGAATGAATATTCAGTTTGGCCAGGGATCTGGATGGTAGGCTGTAGGTAGAAGTACTGGG
Source organism: Nemania diffusa (assembly GCA_038501195.1). Classification (NCBI taxonomy): domain Eukaryota; kingdom Fungi; phylum Ascomycota; class Sordariomycetes; order Xylariales; family Xylariaceae; genus Nemania; species Nemania diffusa. The sequence goes on from JBBPUQ010000003.1 coordinate 4,679,117, forward strand.
AACCTAGCCAGGTACCTACATAGGTAGGTACCTGCCACTAGGCGATAAGATTAGATAAAGCTTAATTAGATCTTATCGCTCTAGCGTGCTGCAACCTTATTTTGTAGACCCTTGGCTTTCAACGTCATCACAACTCTCAGGTCGGACAATCCGCCCACTTCAAAAGTGCTAACACGCAAAATGAAGCTGCGATGACAACCGAAGCATCGTCGCCGAAGAGGCGACATATCCTATCCTCCATAAACCCAGAGAAGCGCCCCATTTCTCCCCCGCTAGAAAGACACCGTCAATCTCCGGAGGCCCCATCAGCTCAAGAGCCGCTTAACCACGATGAAGAGCAAACAGCAGAAACGACGTTGAAGGGCACGGAGAGGAGGACTTCCAAGTTCCGCTTTAAATCAAGGCACTCGCGCTCCCACAGATCCTCGCGAACTAGTGATCGTGACCGCGACCGCGACCATGAACGCAGCGTAGACGCAGACCACGAGCACGAAGGCATCGACCCAACCTCCCCCCGCCGCCACCGCAAGCACAAACACAGACACCACCACCACCACCGCCACAAGCGGCGGCGCCGCACCACCCCCTCGCGCTCCCCAACGCCTCCCAACCCCCACGAGCCCCCGCCCCTAGACGCGGAGGCCGCGTTCCGCGAGTCCCTCTTCGACGCCATGGCGGACGACGAGGGCGCCGCGTACTGGGAGGGCGTCTACGGGCAGCCGATCCACGTGTACAGCCAGTCGCGCCCCTCAGCGGCGGCGGGCGAGGGCGAGGGCGGCGAGCTCGAGCGCATGGGCGACGACGAGTACGCCGCGTACGTGCGCCAGAAGATGTGGGAGAAGACGCACCAGGGCCTGCTCGAGGAGCGCGCCCGCCGCGAGGCCGCGCGCGAGCGTCGGGGGCGCGACGCCGAGGCCGCGGCGCGTCTCACGCGGGAGATGGAGGCGAGCCTGCGGCGGGGCGAGGAGAGGCGGGCGAGAAGGTCGTGGAGGGAGTGCTGGGGGGCGTATGGGAAGGCGTGGGAGGCGTGGGATGGCTCGCTGGGCGGCATGGCGTGGCCGGTGCGGAGCGGGAGGCGGGAGGATGTCGAGGCGGGGATGGTGAGGGAGTTCTATGTCATGGGCATTGACCCTACCGAGGTTGGCGAGAGGGAGTTCTTGGCGCGGCTGAAGGACGAGAGGGTGAGGTGGCATCCGGATAAGATACAGCAGAGGCTTGGCGGGCGGGTGGATGAGGCGGTCATGAGGGATGTCACGGCTGTGTTCCAGATTGTCGATAAGTTGTGGACTGATACCCGCTCTAAGCAAACTGCTAGGGCACAATGAACGTTTGTTTTTGTTGCTGGTAAAGCACGCGCACTATGATTTCACTATCGTTTTCTTATGTGCCCTACCTTACTCGGATTCTTCATACGAAGAATGATCGTGTTAGGTGTTTACCTTGTTGGGAAACGTCATAACGCGTCGGGCAAGAAGAGCTCATCTAATTGACCAAGTAAGATAAACTTAGCACTATGGAGTTAGACTGACTGGCTCCTACTCATTGAACGACGAGAGAATGGTAAATAAACCTCTTCGGTACGAATTACAGCTGAGATCTTAGATAATGAAGCTAGTATGGGCAACAAAGGCACGTTTTGACTGTAATAACGAGATATGTAGGGATAGTAGTTATGAGATTTCACCACGTTCATGTTGTCTAAAATAACCATAGCCTAAGGCGGATCTATACAAGTCCATCAAATTTGGATGATCATGACTTCTACAGCCTTACTATTAACTCTATATAGTCTCATTCGCGTCGTTGACCTTCGCCGCCTGTGGTAGGAGGGATCCAACATTACTTCTGCGAAAATCGACTGGAGCAGCTATTTATATACTCTTGTTACTGCTATCCGCTTTCAATACAACTCTCTCCTACAGGGGCATACAGATAGAAGAGTACGATAAACACGCATTAGCAGGAATCGGTTGGTGTTATGACGGTCTAGCTATGTGCAAACCATTATAGCAAAACGTGACGAGAATCCTTTTGCAGCGCGCCATGACAGGTAGGGATCTGTTGCTGAGAATCGCCGAGAGTTAGAGTAGGTAGTAAAGAGGCTGGCGATTTAGCGCTTAGGGTCGTAGGATCTACTATACTCAAGCCATGCTCGAGACATTGCTGGTGGCCCCTGAATTCTAGAGATCTGCATAATTAAATGGCCCGATAGGAGTTCGAGCGCCTTATAGTGATTGATATTTTCACGCCCGTCCGGAAAAGCAGCGCTGATCGAGGCATTGTTGGCAAAGCATAAGCTCAGGTGGATGTATGGTCTGCAATTTCTTTTGCCGCAGTATGAACTGCAATGGCTTGAACACCAATAGGGGCACCATCCAAGGTATTTTCTTCCCATCTCGTAGTCGGTTTTACGATGAAAACCTAAACAGGCGTAGTCGATGATTCGCTCTATCGAATGCGCATTTTAATCAAGGCGTAGCTCTGCTATCCTTGCAACCATGCTCTCTTCATCCAAAGCACCCCAGTTTTCAGCTAGCTTGGAGGCCATACTTTTAAGAGCAGCTTTTATCCTCTGCTGAGATTCCGGTGGAGTTCTACGAGAGGAGGCTTCTAGTACCGATACCGCCAACTCTAACGTATCAGTTTGAAAATCAAGACGAGAACGGCCTAGAAGGCCTTCTTCGGCTTTAGTTGGCTCGAAATTGTATTTCGCGATTGACTCTAGAAGGTCCATCGAGCCTGCTTGGTAACGTGAGGTTTCGTCGTATTCCATAAGGATATGAAACACTTGCTCGATAGCAGAGCCGCGTATATAGTCACCGGCAGTCAAGCCTGTGTTCGGGTTCTCGAGAATCGCACGTAGATCTGGATACAGACGGCTTGACAAAAAATCGGTATTGTTGAAAGCTTCACGGCCATCCGTTGTCTGAAGTATGCCTTCGAGCGCAGCAATGATGGGTAAGCGAACTTCAGACATGTCTGCTAAAGTCGAATTGCCGTATAGTTCGGCGAAAAGTTCAACCAATCCCGCGGCTTGTATCCTTAGTGCCTCACCATCATCATCGCGAAGCCAGGTGGCTACCAATCTAATGGCTGCTGCTGTAATGGGGTCCTCAAAGATACTTCTTTTAGAAGTCTGTGCTGATTCGATACCACGGGCGCCTGCTAGAAAGGCATCCCAGCGATCTCTAAGATATTCCATAATGTCGCCAACTGCCCTCACTAAATCTTCGTGCAGCTTGAGGATTCGATCTGGCGTCAGGCTCTGCTGAATGGTGGTATCATCCGCCGCAGTAATCAGAAAACCGACAAATGCAGTCATAATATCTAGGGCTGCAGCAATTCGGCGTGATAGAGAAGGGTATTCCGCTGTATTCAGTTTCGGTATTAAGATGTGTAACGTAGAAAGAATATCGACTTGTACCATCTTCACGAAGAGATATGCAATTGGCCTTGAGGAATTCAGATCATCAGAGAACAAAGGCTGAGGGGCTTTTTCTGGATAAGCGGCTAGCAGCGCAGCAGCGCATTGAGTATATGCTCGCCGACCATCCTCCGTCTGCTTTCTCGAGGCCATATCCTGTATTAATTTAGCAACCGGCTGAAGCCACTGAGGATCCGATGGCCGGAGCTACAGAAAAAGTCAGTCATCAATGCTCAAATGACGGAGTAAATGTGCTGCTCTTAAACTCGACGATTTACTGTGCTGTGCTATATAGAAAGACGGACACCCTGAACAAATCCACTCACATTAGGATTAATATTGTCAAAGATGAGGGTGATGAAGTCTAGTAGAGGCGCTGGGTTATTGCCTTTGAAGGATGATATAAATAATCGGAGAGCATCATCGATCTTCGCCCTCGTGATTTCTGCTGGTACTGTAGCAATCCCCTTAACCCAGGCCCAGTGGAATATAGAGAAAACAGTTTCATCCTGTGGCGCGATCTCTATCAATGGTCCCCAGCTGTTCACATCGAGCCCAGCAAAACATGTTGCACCACCGACCACTTGATCATCGGGTTGCTGAACAAGTACATGAATCAGGTCCACTATTCGTTGTGTGGTCTCGTTAGAGCTGCCTACCTATTAGCATCTGCGTCTATGGAATTAGATAGGGGTATCTCAAACCTATAGAGCACAGCATTAGCTAAATTTGGTATCCGCGCGTAGAACCTCTCGCTCAGGGAGCAGTCATTCAATAACTTGGTAAATGTGTAGATGACGGCAACAGCAACGTCTAGCATATCACCGGACTGCTTCTTTTGGGCTGAGTCTTGGCGAGAGCCAGTGCGGATGAGACGATCGAGAAATTTCGGCGAGATCGAATTCCAAAGCGCCGTAACTTGTTTATGTTGCAGATCGGAAGCGTGGTTATCTAGTGTGGTCTTTAAGAGAAGCAAGCCGACAAAACGTGAAGTGTCATCTTTAGCAGCAAGCAGCTGATGAATCTTTTGGATTTTGGGGGACTCCATGGTGCAAAACTCAGCAGCGCCACTTGTATACGGATACCCCCTAGTGATTGTGATTGTGGTACGATTCGGGTAGATTTTTATAAGACAGTAATTAAAGAAGTCTTTTCATTATGGAGGCATCCAGATTGGAATAAGTCTTGCTGGAACTGCTTTCTTTCCATCTTTACATTGAGCTCCAATGCTATGACGAAAGGTAACAATGCCTAAATTTAGGCATGTGACGGGGGTAAGGTGAGTGTAACCAGGTCCCCATTTCTCTGCATCTACCTACCTAGGTAACGCTTAGCAGTGTCTAAGACACACTGTCTTTATCGATAATGTAGCTACGTAATGCGACATTAGACAACGCTAAGGACCTGGTATTATGCAGTATCCCTGTCATCCACCGCTGCCCTTGGAGACTTGGAAGCCAGGCAACTGTTATCATCCACCAGCGGTCCATGCGGACACGAGACTGGCCGAAGTCGATTCATTGATTGATTCATTAACATTAGCACCATAGGTACCCGAACTCTGTAAGCGATGAAGAGTATACGTTGAACCGACATGGCATTTTGTACCACCACGCCCTCAGCATGTCCAGCAACAGGAATATCATAAGCTTCCATGAAGAGGAGGCCTCGTCGTCCTCGTCCTCGCGGTCCCCGAACGAGCCCCGACCCCCTACCTTTCGCGATGAGTTCGGCCACTTCGACCGCGACACCGATCACGACGATCTCAGCGCCACGCGCGATGTACTAGGAGATGACCCGCTCGACGGGGATGCTGGGGAGGTGCCCATGAGCTTCAAGCGGAAGCAGAAGCGGTCTATCTTCTCTCAGCCGGGTCGCATGCTGTCGACTTTGACCGGCAACCGGTTCGGTACGCGATCCCCCGTGTCCGGCCACTCGTCAACGACGGGCGCGGCATCACCTACATTACTCCATACGATTGATCCCGGGCACGGCGACGACTCTGAGGCCTTCGTTCCCGGTAATGGGTCCAAGGATGGCCTGCCGCTTGATTGGTATGCAGAGGGGCCGGGCAGGAGAGTAGGTTACGAGGATCTGACGGCTATCGACTGGATCTTCGAGCACACCAAAGAGCGACAGCGTCTTCGAGTTCTGTATTCAAGCGCGACCGGATTAATAGGGCACCTACGTCAATTGGCCGACGCGAGCCAAGTATGGATTGTTCTCGTCCTCACCGGCCTGGCTGTCGGCGCCCTAGCGGCGGGCATCGATGTGGTGTCAAACTGGCTAGGTGATCTGAAGACCGGCTACTGCTCCTCGGGACCAGATGGAGGTGCATTTTATCTTAACAGGCAGTTCTGCTGTCTGGGCTATGACCAAGGTGCCAAGTGCATGGGCTGGAAGCCGTGGGCTGCAGCTCTCGGGATAGGAGGTGCCGCTGGGAAGTGGTTTATAGAGTACTTTTTCTTCTTAATATTTTCAGTGAGTGTAATTACAATCCTACGCACTAACACACCAACTAACGCCTTCTAAGATTACATTCGCCCTCGCTGCGGGCTTCCTGGTCAAAGAATACGCGATATATGCGAAGCACAGTGGTTTACCCGAGATCAAGACCATGTTGGGAGGTTTCGTTATCCGCCGCTTCCTGGGCGGCTGGACCTTAGTCACAAAGTCACTGGGCTTGGTAAGGCTACTCCGCGCCGTTGCTTGTATGCCATCTAATTGTTTGTAGTGTCTAGCTGTTGCATCTGGTATGTGGTTGGGCAAAGAAGGCCCGTTAGTACATGTGGCATGTTGCTGTGCCAATCTATTCACCAAAATATTTCCGGATATCAACGGCAATGAAGGTTAGTACATCGTTTGACATTTCTGAGAGGATATGCAGAAGACTGACGTATCTGTAGCAAGGAAACGGGCAGTTCTCTCGGCTGCTGCTTCGTCGGGAATATCCGTTGCCTTCGGCTCGCCTATTGGAGGTGTCCTGTTCAGTCTAGAACAGCTTTCCTATTATTTTCCAGACAAGACAATGTGGCAGAGCTTTGTGTGCGCCATGACAGCGGCCGGCGTACTGCAGGCGTTGGATCCTTTTCGGTCGGGCAAGCTTGTGTTGTACCAAGTGAAGTTTTCTACGGGGTGGCACGGATTCGAAATAATACCCTTTGCCTTCTTGGGAATACTGGGCGGGCTATACGGCGGCCTTTTCATCAAGGCCAATATGCGCGTGGCACAATGGAAGAAGTCGATCACCTGGCTCCCAGGGCCCCTGACTCAAGTTGCCATCGTCGCCTTGTTTACGGCCCTCATTAATTATCCAAACTTTTACATGCGGGCTCAGACTTCCGAGCTCGTCTCTTCGCTGTTCACTGACTGTAGACTCGTACTTGACGATCCTTTTGCCCTTTGCAAGACAGGCGCAGCCTCTGCTAGCACTATTGTGTTGTTAATATTTGCCTCTGTCTTAGGCTTCTTCCTCGCTGCCGTCACGTTCGGCCTGCAGATACCAGCGGGCATCATTCTCCCTTCTATGGCAATCGGCGCATTGCTCGGCCGCGCTGTCGGCATCATCATGGAGATTTGGCAGCACAACCACCCACAGTTCTTCGCATTCAGCACGTGCGACCCGGACGTGCCTTGTGTCACGCCGGGCGTCTACGCTATCATCGGGGCCGCGGCGACACTAGCCGGCGTCACGCGCCTCACGGTCTCCATCGTCGTCATCATGTTCGAGCTCACGGGCGCCCTCACTTACGTCCTGCCTATCATGATCGCCGTGATGCTGTCCAAGTGGGTCGGCGACGCCTTCTCGCGCCGCGGCATCTACGAATCCTGGATCCACTTCAACGGGTACCCGTTCCTCGACTCCGGCGACGAGGGGGGCGGCGCCCAACACGTCCCCGACATCACGGCGGGCCAGATCATGACGCGCATCGAGGACCTCGTGGTCCTCACGGCCACGGGGCACACGATCGCGTCGCTGCGCGCGGTGCTCGGCTCGTGCGCGTACCGCGGGTTCCCCGTCGTCAGCGACCCGCGCGAGGCGCTGCTGCTGGGCTACATCTCGCGGTCGGAGCTGGCGTACAGCCTCGCGGCGTGCCGCCTGCCGCCCGAGGCCGAGGCCTTCTTCAGCCACCAGCCGCTCGCGGACCCGCGCGCGACGCTCGACCTGCGCCCCTGGATGGACCAGACGCCCCTCGCCCTGCCCAGCCGCAGCTCCCTGCACCTCGCCGTCGCCTACTTCCAGAAGCTCGGCGTCCGCTACGTCCTCTTCAGCGACCGCGGCGTCCTCCAGGGCCTGCTGACCAAGAAGGACTGCTGGTACGTCCTCAACGGCGTCGAGGAGACGCGCCGCGCCGGCCGCGCTGGAGATGGCGGCGTCGCCGGGGCCGCGGGGTTCCGGCCTGGTGGCGTCGGCGGCGATGCCGGAGTGGACGACGAGGAGAACGATCTCCTGGGCGGCGTGGGGAATACATTGCGTCCCGAGTCTCCGAACGATGATCGGGCTAGTGGTATATTGTAGAACCGCTTTTTAACTCTCGAAGTATGCAGATATTACAAGGCAATGAGAACAGCAGGCGAAGGAAATGTGCGGTATTGTTGTATATTTAATTATGTTCGGATAGACATGGCATGGGAATTATGGATAGAGGGGACAGACCTTTTAGCTTACCTGAGTCGGTAGCTCATCTACCTACCTACTCATTGATAGAATGAGATATGAATATTTTTTACGTCATTCGCTTTACCTTGTACAAATTGGGACTCCGTGTCTAGTGTACATCTGGGAGTCGTATCACAGGGGCGAGAAAGCGGAAGAGATGGGGAAAAGCTATAATTTTTTACGGTTTACATTGTGGTCGATTACTCAGAATCGGCCATGGAACTCTAGTATTCCGTAAACGACGCGGAACTGTGTGTACCCAGCTAGACGGCATAGCCATCTATGGTCTAATACGGGGTATTGAGTTGTGTGCGGTAGCCGCTGTGGTCTTCGTCTTTTGCCTTGTGACCACACTCCAGTCCGATAATTTGCGCCAATGTCGTACGGTAACCATCTCCTAGGCCGCGTTCCCTAATAAACCTACTAGGGATATAAGCAGGGAGTTCAGCTATGATGCAAGACCACCGTGAAACGCCTAGATCTACCCTATGCCCAGTCCCCTCCGCACTCTTGGGTGCGAAATATAAACCCGAATCAACGAAAAAGGGTATAGTTCCTTCGCCGGCCAACAATAATAACCACTGAAAACTCCTTCCGATGCAGATGACTCTTATTACCATGCCCATATGCAGTGCGAATGCTCAACCGATAGTTTGCTGTAATGAAGACTTGCGGCGATGTCAGGTATCGACTTAGTTCTCCGTCTTCGATGCGGGAATAAGTCGACATACATCCTCCATCCTCCACATGAGCTATAGGCCCATATTCCTCGAAATTCCCAGGCTACTAGTCAATGCCATGTATCTCGTAGCCAACATCCAACTGTCCATCATTACTTCGCTCCGCTGCCTGCTTTCTCATGTCTTCACCGCGTCGAGAAAGCAGGAAGTGAAGCCACTTTTGTCTTTCGCCATGAGTAGTTGAAGTCATGTATCAGCTGGCCGCTTGCCCTTTTTCGTCGCGGTCATAATCTTCAATTCAAGGTGGTAGTAAGACTTGACCGTCTTTCCTTTCTTATCTCTTAAGTCTACTTTGGATCGGCAAACTGGGCATGTCCGCTTCATGCTATCGATATGTAGAGAGGAATGCAAACACTCGGAACAGAAAAGATGGCCTAGCAACAAGACATTAGTAGGTGTACAGACTATCAACGGGGAGGTTGAGGCCAGGGTCGTGATTTTAAAGCTACATACCGCAGTGAGTGACAGTCAGAGCAGTCGTATCATCCATACAAATGACACACTGAAATTTGCCAATCTTCACTCGATTGTCTACCTTGGGTGCCATGTACTCGGCAGGGACCTCGGTAGCATTGCAGAGATCGATTGTCTCAGAGCCGCTATGCTCGCCTAGTCCGAATGGATCATCGTCACCAAACGGATACGACCGGCCATCACTGCCAGGTATCTGCTCTTTCCGCCTGGCCTTGTTTGGGCGACTAGGTGATGTGACAGTAGAGGACCGTCTTTTTCGGACTGCAGATCTCCGCGATGTTACCGGCATTGTGGCTAGAGGTATTGACAAATCAACGCCCGACCTGGGGGCTTCCAACTCGTGCTCCTCCTTGGTCAAGCCAACCGCTCCTCTGCTATTTGGAGCTCTTCTTTGACTTGGTGGCATTCCTTGGCCGGCTGCGGCACGTTTAGATCGACCGGATGGAGATGGTAGAGATGGAGAAGGTAGGCCGCTTAGAGGGGGTAAGGATGGAGAAGAGAAGTCCTGGGCGAAAGAGGCGATAAAGGCGTCGTCGCCGGCTGGTGAACGGGCCCAAGCTTGAGGTGTAGGTGGGTTTGGTCGCGGGCGTGCGTTGTTCATGGGTGCTCGAGGCAGCGTCGGAAGGGGCGTGGCGAAAGAAGGCAACGCGGCGGGGTAAGGGTTGTTGTGGCTGTTGCTCTGGATGTTGCCCTGGACGTTGCGCTGGAGGGCCGCGGGCGATATAACCTGGCAGTTTCGTGAAGGCTCATGGAGCAGACGACCGCCGGGGTGACAGAGCTGGTGCCGAGCTAACCCGATGCTCGAAAAGTGGTCTTGATATCTTGGTGCTGGTGCTTGTGCTGACCTCTGGGTTGGTGGCGTCGGTAGGGGGGGTTCGTGGGACGGGGCAACAGGACCGCTGTGCAATATGCCACCGTAGTGAAATAAGGGCGAGTTAGTAGTAGTGTTCAGATCGCTGTATGCGTGGGAAGGGATGGTGGCCAAGAGCGAGTCGTTGGTCGGCGGGGTGGGTAGTGGGGGGAAAGGGTAGTAACTCGGGATGTTGGTGTTGTTGTGGTAATTGTTGTTATTGTTGTTGGTGATGAGATCTTGAATGTCGGGACTCTCGATACCTGTCAGGAAATAGTTGTAATCGACAGTGTCTACAGTGGCGTTGGCGTTGGCGTAGACGCTGTTGGTATGGGCATTGGTGTTGGCGTCGGCGTTGGCGCGGAGATTGGTGTCGACAGCAGCGGCGGCGTTAGGGGTGGCACTATCGCGTGGGAAATAGCCTTCTGGTCGTGCTATTTGGCCATCTAAAAGTGGTGCGTTGGCGACGGGCGCCGTTGTTTTAGCTTTCAAAATCTCCAAATGACAAGAGAACCCTGAAAGTGCAGGTCCGCGGGATTGGGGATTGGGACGGATGAGGCGGGTCTGAAGTGTTTAATAAAACGAGGAAAAAGAAATAAAATGGGTTGCTTGCAAATGAGAGACAAAAAGGAGCAGTTTGAGGCAGGCACGGCAGGAAAGATCGATGCTTAAAAAAAACAAAATACCTCTCCAGGAGCCGCCCCAACTGGCCATGGCTTGTATTGACTAGGTATTCCCAATGCCAATTATCCTACTAACAATGGTTGCTCCCCGGCCGTCGTCAATCTGACACTGTAGGTAGCCCCCGAGGTCCTTGTCTGTGCCCTGTAAAATACCACCTAAGGATACCTAATTATGCCTATCGATAGGTAGTGTAAGTAAATCAATTGTTCCTTAAATGCGATACGCTAGGTACATACATGTAGGTAAACGATATAAGTACCTAGGTACTCACTAGGAGGTTCCTACCTTCCAGATCCACTTGACGGCGGCTGGCAGAATAATCGGGACTCTTTACTCTAAGCCTCTCGGCCTTTGAATCGCCGCTCCTCGGTTGACACTCTGACACTCTGGCGATGACCTCCCTTGCCGAGATAGATGTGCATCGGCAGAGTGAGCGTGTGCGTGTGCGAGAGAACGAACTGAGAATATAAAGAAGGCGGATAGGTCATAAACGATATTTTATTCATACGGCTTTCCGATGGGCAGCAGCGGCAGGCAGTACTGCGGATTTTCCTCTTTCGTTGTTGTTGTGGTGGTGGTAGTGGTTATTCTTATCAGTTTTTTTTTGTCTTTATAACTTGCAAGTGACCGTTGGCGGGAAAGAATGGACCTTGGCAAGCATGTCAGCGTAGGTGGTACAGTACTAGATATAATAATACATGGGCAGGCAGGCAGAGCCTCGTACGGTCGAATCGTGTGTTCAAGTCGTACCCCTACGAGGTTGGGAAGGTCCCAAGGTTACTACTATATATACCTCCTAGGGAGGAGGGCCGTTGGCTATACGTACTCCCTCACAATAGGATAGGAAGCACAGAGCTACGTATGTAGGTAGGTAATAATAAGACATTTGAATAGGCGTAGGCGGACCTAGGAAGGCGTTGGTGGACGTTGGTGGGGTTGGGACTCGAGCCGCTGCGGCATACCATACATACACCCACCCTCTTAAGTACATTGAGTAGGTACTGCAGAGTACAAGACGTACATACCTACATAATCCATAATCCGCACCCCATTCGTCCATCCATCCATTTGTCTGTTCCATACATGCTAGGTACCTAGTTTGTGCGCTTGTTGGCTTATTGAGTCTCCTCGCAAGTGCTTTTTCGTCATCCTGCCCACCTCCATTACCCATACCTCGTTGTTGGGTTGATGCTTAAGTAACTCTCTACTTGCTTGCAGCTCTATCTATGGCACGTCGTCATCTGCACCTATCCCGACCGGGACTCGTGCATGTCTATTCTGTATCTGGTCAACAATCGGTCGTATTGAGCATTGGGTCTTACTGTGCTGTGCAACTTCATGGTTGTCCATCACATTTCGATTCGGCTTCCAATCGGGGTTTGTTCTTAACTCCCCGGACCTAACCTAGAGCTATAGCCCCGCGGCGTTGAGACAGCCATCTCCTCGGCTTCAAACAACCGTCCTCGCGCATTACTTATACAAGTCAGGAATAAAACTGTCTATATTCCATAGTGAATTTGTAGTAGGTAGGTTTGTAGTAGGTCCGCGGAGAAAAAGTCATTCACGTAGTTATCGACTTGAAAGAGATGGGACGAAACGCCAAGCTGATTGACTGCCCTCGTTCCACTCCGCGCCACCCGGAACAAACGTCAATGTCTCCATTCTCTATAGCCTGCTTGCAAGTCCCAACGAGACTTATATACCCGTGGCAGAGCGACGCACAATAGGGTTTGTATTAGCAAACCTCCGCAATCACGAATGGTTACTTTTCATGAATTTTTTTTTTTTGCAGATTTCTTTTTAGCATTCCCTTGACGCATTCATTCTACTGTATGACCCTAACGGGTCCACTGTGCCCCCGTCTATAAGCCATCATTGGCGGAAGCATCCCCAGGTAGGTACCACCAATGCATACATGTAGTATTGATCTCTCAGCGATAGTAGCCCTACGATACAAACACGCCCGCTCTCTCTTTCTTTTCTTTTTTCTTTTTTGTTATTTATTTTGCCACCGTAGAAGATAGCGACGAACTACGGCAAGGATCATAGACGTCGATAGCCCGAGGTCATTCACAAGGCTGAGGCTACTTCTGGTTCCTAGCTGTGTGGAGAACTAACTGCCTCTAACAAGATGCGAATACGCAATGATTTTACTACTCCCTTGAGACTAGTGGGTCATATAGTGGTTGATAATAATACACCCCTCTTGTCCTTTGGGATTTAGCTCAATCGTAATGGTCGAATCAAGACCAATTTATATCAATCGATAAGGCAAGACGAAGCAACAACCAACTTGCCGTTTCACCAAGCCACTCCATATTGCACAGCATTGAACAGCGTGCGGAAGACATAATCTCGTATAGTAGTGTACGATAGTCTATCCTTACGGCCTTTCATACCCTACACTATGACTCGTATACACTACATATACTAGGCTCTCACTCCTTTTTAGGATGCAAGCTACTCAGTGTAGCAGCTACTATTGCGCGAGGAATTATCGAAGAGATATGTCTCCCATTTTGCTGTAAAAAGAAGTGCAGGAACATATATGTAGATTGTTTTTTGACGTTTGTTAAGGTAGATTCTTGTCTTTGTTCTCCCTCCCCTTTCAAGCCCTAGATAAATAGGTCATTTAAACTACTATTCAGATAATAATAGAAGATCACGCAGGTATGCAGTCCGCCCTAAATAATCTTAACAACTTTCAGGGGTTGAAGAACTCATGATGAAGTCCTCAAGTCGGGCGAAGCCTCGACTCGGGACCTCAAATGCTTCCTCACGAGGAAAATTAATTGCATGCAATGGAGTGATTAAATTCAACTTAGGGTTAAGATAAAGTTTCAATAAGTAAAGTCTAACCGCAAAATTCAAGTAGTGCAAGGCGAGTATTCACTCCATTTGTATGGGTAAGATCATAAAAGGAGAGGGAGGGCTCAAATGAAGTTCTTCCTATACTATCTCCGAGCATTATGGCTATCAAGGCTATGGATCTCTCTTTGTTTGAAATAATTTCACATATAGCCCAGGGGAAATCAACCGGAAAGCAGTGATTTTCAGGGCAAGTAAAAGTAATCAACAAGCGCGCTCCCTTTGCTTTACGTAATCGTGTTGCTCTAAGATATGTTTTTCGTTCATTGTTAAAGGTTAAAGGCAGGAAAAGTCTTGAAAGAGATTATGGACCAGGCATCCCTTTCAATTTTTAGTACTCCCGACAACAAAGCTTTTATCGGACATGCGTAACCGGAAACGTCTTGCTATAAATGCATATACCAGTGAGAATTGATTTATGGGCTGAAGGCAACCAAAAGGAAGTGTCTCTGAATCAGATATCACTCTCCTCATCCCAAGGCGGATTAGTAAAGCACATGAATAGAATATGCCGAATATCTTCATATAGTGAGCACTGCGACAATTATGGCAACAAATCCTAGAAATCCTAGAGTGGAAGCGAGTGCCGAGGAACTCAGGAATGGTTTCTCGGACGCCAAAAATTGGGAGTTCGAGAAGTTCCTTGGTCATGGCTCCTACGGCGTGGTGGTATTGATACGGGACAGAGCTCGGAGATTGCCTGCTAGGCGAAGGAGAGTAGTAATAAAGGTACCACTGGGTGCAGGCGCTCCAGACTTATTAAACGAGATCAATTCACTTAAAGTAAGGGCCCTTTCTTCTTATCTATCTTGACATGACCGCCAGTGCTAATAAGAGTTCTGAACAGCTAGTCCGTGGCTGCTCCCACATTGCTCGCATGATTGCGTACTGCGAGGATGTGAATGATGCCAACCAACTTCAGCAATCATTGCAGTCCCGCGCCCCAGATATCGTCAATATCGTTCGAAGGTGGTTCAGACCTCCCGTGGGTACCGTGTTCGATGTCTTGGGACAGTCGCGCATCCAAGGCCCGGCGATATTGTTAGAGTATCTGGAAAACGGGACATTACTGAGATTCTTAGAGAGGGCGCGAGGCAGAGTTAGAGCCTTCCCAAACCGTCTTCTTTGGAGTTTCTTTTTCTGTTGTAATATACCCTCCCCCCCCTTTTCTTTGGGTTAATGATAAACTTGCTGCGATAAATGGATACTGATTAAAAGATAAAAGTGGTGAGAGCTTGCGTGGGAATGGCCTGGCCCCCGGACGAATTTCCGCCGGTTCTAGAGACGGTTCCTGAGGATCGTGCACCCACTAGACTACGACATCGTGACATTGCATTTAGAAATGTCATGATCGGTGATCGGGACCCTGCCGGACCATTTGAACGTGAGTGGCTTTTTTCGAAGTGCAGTTTCTATCCATAACGAATCAATTACTAATTCGTAAATTTCAAAGACCGTGTGATACCACAGCTTAAGTTAATTGATTTTGGCAAGATGCGCGATGGCCCCAGCGCTGAGTTTGCTATGGCTGACAATGTTAAGGAAGCTGCTGGCGTAAGTACATATGAATCAATTGCAAGCTTTAATGGCTCATACAGTTACAGGTAATGGTACACTTGATAAGTCTTAACGAAGAGGTTGAATGGGGGGTTGTAAACTATCATGGAGTTCATACAGAGGCAACGCCACTTGTAGTTCGACGAGGAGAAAGAGATCCCTTTCCACAGCTCGACAGTAACCTACGGGACCTCTTGATCTTATGCATGGCTCGTGACCTCAACGAAGTACCCCCATTAGAAATATTGCTTAGAGAAGTGGAAAAAGGCATGAGAAAGCGCCCATCTGCCTATGGAAACCGGGAATCTGAGGAAGAGGATGAGGTCATACAAGCGTTAGTACATCATCTAACTTTAGATGCATGATAAATAATTACCGAACTTGAGGCTATCACTTAATCTAGCACTTCATAGTTTTTAATAACCTATTTTAAAACAATAGGTTACTTATGTGTAAATAAGGAAATATATTGTAAGCATTGCAAAATAAATACAGCATTTTTAAAGAAAAGGCAGGAGACTCTTTTTATAACGCATCATGCTTGTCAAAACCTTTGTAGGTCTAGAAGCATAGCTCTACAATCTTGTAAATCAAGTAATCAACAAGCTAAAAAGGAAGAAAAAAAACGCCTTGTCTTAGATATCGGGAGAGCTTCTGCTACAACGCGCCCTGCTTTCGCATTGATGGGTATTTCTTTGCGGTCGGTTTCTGGCACTGCCTCGCCTCAGACGGCTTTGCCTTTAAATCATGGAGGGGCCCCTCCATGCTTAAAGGAAAGCCTAGCCAGGACCGTATCTGAACCCATGGTCTCTGGGGTCTTCGAGGGTGAAGGCACTCTACCACCAGGCCATTAGGTACTCTTATTTGAACTGCGCGTTAAAATAAATTATTAGGCCTAGGCAGTACACTGCATAACTCTTAAGCAGAAGTGGGTACCTTGATAGGTAATAGTTCGAGGTCACGTTGTATCTTTGACGCGTACCGCGTTTCGTTATTTCATTCAGTGAAGGCAGTTGCACAACCCTCATGACGCGCAACCTGTTTTTCTTGAGGTACGCATGTACGTCGCCTTACGAGAATGTATTTAGAAAGGACTTGCTCTTCTACCTTCACTACCTCTACAAACTTTTGAACTCGTCAAGCCCCTATTCTATCTAACAGCTAAAGCCTAAGTTCCACGATACTTCATCACTCTAAACAAATACTGTAAACTAATGTTTTACATATAGTTTTAGTAAAGTACTATTGTTGGCCATTGTGGGAACTCCCTTAGAAAGTTCTATTTTGTACTCCCCAGTGAAGACGGAATTATTGCTTGCCCCTCTGCTTCCTTACAGCAACCTACGAACTTTAAAAGTCGATATAGGATTTACGAATACTTCTAATATGCGCAGGTTCCTTTTAAATTATATCATCTATAGGCTTTCTGCTATAGTTGGATGATTTATGTGTCGCAATTTTACTTACCTATTAGAAACGCGTTGTTTTCCGAAATTACTGTTATATAGTGTCAATCAAGCTTTAGGACCTCGTTTTAGCGTTTAGCTGCACTTTTGAGGATCGTCTCAGAAACTCAGAAACCTAAATTATATCAAGTGGTTTGAAATATAAATTATTTTGCATTATATCGCTACATTCTGTTCGAAAATTTCTACTGCTAGAGCACCGCTAGTCCCATGACTATTAGGTGCCTGTAGTAAACCAGGGCATAATACACACATAGAGGTCATATATAGAACTAAGAAGTCATCATATATTATTTGTTAAGTGCTTGAGAATGATATTTGAACTAGTAAGAACATCTACGGACTTCTTTATGAAGCTAGTCCTATTTATTGTGTAAATACCAACCCGCAGATGGCTGCCTAGATTTGATCTACTACATAGTATCTCTAATTAGGCCAGTCATTCTCTTTTCCCCGCCTTTCTAATTCGATTTGACGTGGCATTCAGCTCTGACATTTTCCTCTAAATAGCCTTTAGTCCGTGCGCTGCCGTTTCCGCCTTCCCCGAGCGAAAAGGTCGCTATAGCTAGACCCTATCAAGGAGATTCCACACGGCCAAATGGAACAACTAACGACATCATGAGATTAATGTCTAAAACCCCCAATAGACCCGCGAACAATATATGGCGAGGACGCAATACTCACTCTATTTATTGTCGTAGTCAAGCTCGGTGGTGATTTCTGGTGAAAAGCTGGCAAAGAGTTGTGTGTACACTTCATTGACGACGGGATACAGAATAGCTCCCGCGTTGGGCTTGAGCGCAATGCCCTGGTGGCGGACTCAATCGGGCCTGATATTCTCAGAATTGATAGCTACACGATCCTATTAGGCGAGTGTCTCTGAGCGGACTCGATGGCGAGGAGCCACATCTCGACCTTGCTGAAAGTATAGCGGTCAATGTGCGGCTTCGGGAAGTGGTAGTCTAGATTACTCATGTCAATGGCGCCCCTCTCGGGAGCAAACTGCTCTAAGCCAAACGAGGAGAGCCGGACAACACGCACCGTATCTTTAGGTATGGACTTGGCTCCTGCGATTAGGTCTGGCGTGGCTAACTTGGCGAAGAAGAATGTGCTGACGCAGTTGAACTTCGCGTGAGAAAAATGGGTTGGCTCGCGCAAGGTCCCTTACCATGCCACCGTCACCGTTAGTTACAATGTAGACCTTAGCTACCTGGCACAGTCGATTCCGACTAACGATCTACGCATGCTATCTATTATAAGCAAGGACGTTAAAGCACGCCCGGGCAACTAGCTATATAGTAATAAACTAGAACTTAATCGTCTACAGATAGGACTTGAGTACCGAGTGCTTTGATTACCGGGCGGCGGGGTGAACCCAATAACAGAGTCGATATAATCTCAGTTCCCCATACCAAAAAGTTTATGAAGGGCCACAGGACGCTCTGAGGCAGAGTACCTCGGCTTGCACTTTTTTTTGCCTCTTCTGACGTCCATCTCTCGCATAGATCCATGGATCATTTAGGGTTATCAGTGATTACACCATCAACTCCATTGCGTATGCTTAATGCTATCCATTGGTCCTTGTTGTCGGACTAGGAGAACATAAGCCGGCTGTTTTATCTCGCCTTTTCTCTAAATTTAGATTCCCTGGCAGTTGCAAAATAATAATTGAATAGATTGAAATTTAGATTAGGGACCGCCAGCATTGCCGAGGCATAATCGGGCGAGAAGGCGATAAGAGCAACTGGAAAGCTGGGGAGGTGCCTTAAACATGCTCCTACCCACTCAGCCTACTAATAAGTCAGGACGATGTGATGGCGAAAATATACTAATAAGCGTTCAAAACCTACATTCTAGGACCCAAGCATAATGCGTTCATTCCACGGAGTCTTAGATGCTAGAACTAAGGCTATCGCCGCTGCCAAGGCGGTCAATAGTGTAGTCGCATCATCATCCGTCTATATACATCGCGTTAAATGTCAGTAATTGAACGCATATATATCAAGCGGGAGATATGCCTTGATGTCTACAAGAAGCCATATGTCTTCGGCGGTAGGCTGGGCTAGGTACCGAAGCAAGCCAATGAGGCGGGGCATCGGCTGTCTCGGCTCGCGCAAGGTGAGAAGGGTGCTCAGATAATCCCAATCATATTCGGATATCTTCGCTTTCTGGCCAAAGCAGCGTTTCAAAGTAGCGTCCTATAGGGCCGTCAGTCGTCGGCCTATCATGTGGTCTCACTCCCGGGTAATAACGGATCGGCATCAACCCACATGTGAAAGCACGACGACGCCGTCTTTTGACAGATGGATATCAGCCTCGATAGCAGTGGCCCCTACTTCTACTGCCCCTCGGAATGACGCTATGGTGTTCTCCGGGAATGCCGCACTGTATCCGTGGTGGCCGATGGCGTGTGGCAATCGACTTGAATTCACAATCCTAGCCCCAGCTGCTGGTGTACAGACTTGGCGATCAGAAAATGATGCTTCACTGCAATAGCATATTTCCTCGTTATATGTCACTTACGTGGCATGATGTTCCCCATGTTGTTTCTGTGCTCGGTGTCACTCTGCTCAGCTTCTCTTTCTGAGACAAAATTAACGTAGCCGAACCAAACAAATGCTACTGCAGAGAGCTGGAAATGTAAGTACTACCTATATAGACTAGAATGCGCTGAGATAACAACACTATTACCGCCGACCGTCCCTTTGATGTCACTCCCCCTAAAAAACGGCCACCCCCTCCCTTTCTAAAGCATGCAAGTTCTGTAAGGAATTAGTTGTTTGTTTACGAGCAGAGTATTTGTTCAATATTACTGTAGTGTAACTTTCAGCCTGGGAACGTGTTTTTTCTCAGAACAGAAAAATTACCGATTTTTGTCGCGTCAGCCCGGAAATTCCGCTGGTTTAGCACTTGTCACATTTAAGTGGCGAGGCTCCCTCCCCTGACCTAAAGCAACCATTTAGTGTGCAGGATGAACGTCTCAGCTCGTCATTCAGGCGCCTTTCAGGTTATATTTAAGCACCTTACGTATCGTAGTGGCGGTCCGCCGCGCTGATTTGACATTTCTTTGAGTAGTTTAGAACTGCAACGTAGAGAGCAATCGTGGAATTCCGTAGATTTAGCAAGTTTTGTATCAGTCTTCAGTTTTGCTAGGTACTCGCCACCTGCTTAGGTCGGAGTTCAGAAGTGGCTAAAATGATTTATCACTGTCATCAATCCCTTATTTGACAGCCGAGGCCACTTCAGTCAATACCGAATACACACCCCCCTTGCATGTACTACTCGCTCAAGACAGATAGTGAAAGGCCATGGGTTAAAGCAACCAGGCCCTACGGGGTGGTTATATCTATGGTTTTGTTTATATATAGGACCTTAGGTCCCCTTGAGGGATCTAGGCGGCGAGGAACGATCTATGATAGAACCCCTTTACACACCTCTTTCTAGCTGCTACAGGCCTCTTATTTATTGAGGGACAAAACCTGTGGGTTAAATATGCGCTAAAAACATACACCTTTGAGTAGTATTTCTTTTGATCTAGTCGCCGTAGGTTTGGCAGCTTAGATCTTATTTTCTATTTACCCGAGGTTATAAACATGAGTCTCTTCTACGCCTATTTAATCTATCGCGGCGAATACGTAAATTCCTTCCTGATGATGATAAAAGACTATTACTAAATTGTAACTAGGGAGATCAACGCTGGATCCTCACCTTCGCGAGTCGAGCCGTTGCGGATGAGTGGTGGCGAAAGGTTGAGAAACAGAACTGCATAACTCGACTTTCACCCCAGTTTTATAAATTAAATGGCAGTTATGAAGTTCTCAAGGATTCTATGGGAGACGGAGCATTTGAAGCGGACCTTGTTAAATATAAATATATCGGAGGGCATTCACATCCAGATTTCCTTCCCGTCATCATTCCTTCTATTTTCACTACTGATCACATTAGTGGGCACACGTAAGTTGAAGACACTGCTATTATGTGCCACCTAGCTCAATAATGACTCGATCCTCGGGATCTTACAGATACTTTATCCGCTCGCAAAGCTCCCCGGATATCTACTGGAGCTTGAAGACTGATAACATTATCTATGCCTCTCGAACCGAGCGAACTAAATTCAGAATTCGTATCAAAGAGGGCCACACTGATGGCAAGGTTATGATTGGATCTGATGATATTGAGATTATGACGGCATTCAGCATTCGCGACGAAATTCTCAAAATCAATATCGACAGCTTCTCTAATGTTCTCATTGCCGATAAAAAGGCGGAACCATTCAAATTCGGCGACTTCAGTGGAGGATTCATGGTCCAGGGAGGAAAGGGCCCATATGAATTCAAGGAGAAACCTGGAGAAGTTGACCAGATTTGCAAAGCTGATGAGGGGGAGATATGGGAGCTTACTAACTAGTCTGGCACATTATAAGACTAGTGGCAGACAGTTTATGGGGAAAAAAGCTTGGATACTTGACAATAGACTTTGTTTCTGACAACTGGGGGTATTATGGGATGTATTCAAGCTAGCCAGACCCAAGGGAGCATGATAGCAATGGAATATTCATGCATAATGTAGTTGCAGCTTCGACTTTTCTCATAATTTCTATGACACGTAAGCGGCATGTATGCTAACCTCAACCACAATTAGGGGAATCGGCGGGTTACCGTCAACAAGTGTAGCAAATATTGAGTTTTCTAGTAAATTCCTGCCAACAACCAGTCGATCCCAATATATCACAGTTGATAGCCAGCGCTGAACACAGGTAAAACAAGTCAAATAAACGGCTTTTGACGTGTTTTGCCTTGATTGATCGCAAAAAGCGCTATTTTGACTTGTTTGGGTGAATCTGTTGTTTGATTTGAACAGTTATTTGATCAAATAAATCAAATAAATCAGGTGCCAGGAAAAAAAGCGGCGCCATCACGAAAATAGTATTGTTAGATAGCCCTGGTCGCGCTGAATACAAATCTAATAATCATTTGACGTTATACGCGAAGCGCACAGGGTTGTAAATGGTCAAAGATTGAAGGTTGAGGATAAAAAGGAAGTGGTTAATTTGAAAAGCTGTAATTAGGTCAGCACTAGCTAGGTAGGTAGGTAAGTAGGTGGGCCTATTAGGTAGGAAAGGGTTCCTATTGGTTGGTTAATGTGGGTCCTGAAACAGACTGCCACCTAGGTAAGGAAGTATTACACTTTCTGAATAGCTTCTTTTTACCAAAAAAAACAACAAAAGAAATCAAAAATAGAAAGAAATTATTTGAAAATAACCGGCAAACACAGGTAAAATAAGAAATCTTTGATTTGACTAGCAATTAATTCAAATGCGTTTGTTTTGCCTTGGTTAGTCAAGTTATCTGTCAAACAGTCAAAGTATTGTTTTACCTGTGGGGAGCGCTGACAATGCGTGACAGCTGCAGTCGGCTAGATATCAAGTGAAGACTGCAGCAACGCCCTAACGTTTTGTACCTTTAATCTTGCTTGAAAGCGCTCTTCACTTTCTGCTCCTTTAGTTGTTCAAGCGGTGAAAAAAATGAATGCCAGTTGCCTCACTCCAGGCGACCGTGATCTCTATGGTCTCGGTGTCCGCCTCTGGATTTATTTGAAGTAAGCGGCAGGCTTGCTCCTGCCCAACTTCGATGACTAATGGAAGACAGGTACCTACCTGCCTCGGTGATGAGGGCTGCCGACAACGTGCTAGGCTAGCGATAACTTCCTTGGGCCGCGGACTTGAGACGTAGGCTAGCCAGAATGAGAATGAGGGCATGTAGAGGCAGATATTAGTATCTTGGAACTTGCTAGTTAAGTAAAAGATGAGATAAGATATTACTAGCATCGAGTACGGGAAAATATCGCTGGCTCGATAATACAGTTAGACTGTATATGCGATATATATATATAATTATGGGTCAACCGTTATTAGTGATAGCTGACTATAAATCTTTTTTTTTTTTTAAAAAAAAAAAGCCTGTCAATTGTATCGTGTGAACATATTACTATATCTATCACGGACGGCAGTGTGATATTGGAGTCGGCTGCTTTCTACAGCTTGCTAAGTTGCGTGTACACTCAACAGGTTGGTGGCGCGCAAGAGCAGCGAGATCATAAACAACCTAATTCCGAAAATTAAAAGGTTTTATTAAAGATAAAGCTTTGTCCGATTTGCGAAGTAACCGTATTCCCCGCGGATCGATTGCAATGCCTGCCAAAACTCTGGCATCTGTCGATAGGGAGCTGAAGTATCGAAGATCTGTCTAGCATAGGACCTATGCGTCTCTACAGCCGAATTAGGCACACATGGCCTTTTTCACCCGTCAAAATTGCCCCAATGTCTGAGCTGCACTCTGCCGTAAAATCAATTGTTTTAGGCCTCATTAAGATACGCCACGCCCCCTAATCAACGCAGTCTAATAGAAACGCACAGTATAGTACCTACTAAGTATGCAACACTACCCCGCAGGTTCAGACCGCACTCAGATCTGAGTGCCCCTCCCACCAGATAAGCGGGAAGACCGTGGCACAGATCCCCTCCCCTCTCGATCCACGGATACGTTGGCCCGGATCTCGTGCTCATCCGAGAATTGGTCGAAACATAGGCGCGGGAAGACAAGGTCTGATCTTCCAACACAGTGGTAACAGGGCCATGCGGCTTGGCAGCACGCTCCCACCCACCTCAGTATTTCCCTCTACGCTACTAATTACCTGCACTTAGCCGGGCTGCAGAGGAAGGCGTGCGTGCGTGTGGGCCGTGATCTGGGCCGATGAGGCACACTCGCGCGCCCTGTCGTGCCACCGTAGATGTGATGAGATATCCGCTCCCCAGATGTTTCTTGTGGCACCGCTCGCTCATGACGAGGTTTCGACAGGATCAAGTAAGACGGCTGGGTCCGAGGCCCGAGACCACGGTACGATGACTTCATGATTTAGTTTTGCATTGTCTCATGGCTTGTGCACATGAATTTCTAATGTACGCTGTGCCTGCCAGGATTGGCTGTGAATATCCCTTCATTCTGGTGAGATCATATTACGATAAAAAGGCACCCAGTTTAATGTGACGGATTCCATGCTTATCTAGGGACGTCTTTTAGAGTTTCGTGTTATTTCTTATTTTGTGTGAAAGGGTGATATTAGCCTATGGTGACATTCTTCGGGGTGCTATCAGAAATTTGCCTAATCTTAGATCATCACAAGGGAGTGCATTATGAACTCGTCTCTAGGTAGGAAAGAATTCTCATCTAAATGGATATCTGAAGAATTTTGTATTCGAGTCTAATATAACTTGAATCTAATGGCTTTTGTAGCGCTTATCTAGAAATAAAGTGAAGAAATAGCCATGTCTAGGTAAACACCTATGCTAGAGACCTCCTATACTTCAGAGGAGGCCGGGAAACGTACCAACATCGGCTGAGGGGCTATCCTAGGATTGCTGCCCTCGGCCTTGAAAACCGGTAGACGAACATGAGGCTTATTAGGAGGCCCGCAGCACCTAATCCGATGCCTAAATACAAAGCGCCCCTATAACCCCTAAGTATATCTTCTGGTGTTTGCCCGTCTCCCTTAACATGGAGTTCTATAGCACTAGCGAGACCAAGTGAAAGAGCGCCGCTATAGTTAACAACAGTAGTAACCAGGCTGGCTGCAATGCCCTGGTGCTCGGGTGCTACGAGGTCTGAGAGCATGAGAGTAGCTGCAGGAAAGCTCAGATCCATGCCCCAAGTGATGATGATATTGCAGAAAAACGTCTGCAGCCAGTAAGACTGATCGACAGGGGCAGTAGCAATCAGCGTTATGCCAACTGTGAAGGCCAGCAGCGCAAGTGCCATGACCGTCGCGGGGCCAACACGGTGAATTATGAGCCCAGTAGTTAAGGCGGCTGCAATACCGGACACAAAAATTGGGCTGTGCCAGGCCGTGGCAAGAAGAGGCGAAGCCCCGCGCAGCACTTCGTAAAATTGCCAAATGTAGAAGATATATATACCAAAACAGCCCCAGCCGCAGCCAACAGCGGCTAACACAAAGCCCACGCCGACGTTGAGGGCCTCGATGGGGATAAGAGGTTTGCGGGCGCGCTTCTCGACAAAGACGAAGACTGCGCAGAGTATAACGCCGGAGACTAGCAGCACTGACACGTACGGGTTCCGCCAGCCGGCTAGCGAGCCCTGGTTCAAAGCTACGCTAATAAGCACCAATCCAGAAACGCCGGTCAGAGCTCCCAAGACGTCAAGCTCAGCACATAGGCTGATGAATCCTTGGTGATGTTGGTCTCCATCAATGATCTCTTCGCTGCCTTCGGCTGGAATCGGGGGATCGGGGATCACGTACAAGCCGGCAAGCGTCACCCCCACCAACATGATGGCGAAAGCCCAGAACGCGTACGGCCACCAGACTAGTGCAAAGAGACTCGTAATAGCAGGACTGATGATTGCGGACGCAGGAGCCATCGCACCGAAAATAGCGAATAACATGGCCTTCCTCTGGCCCGGCACGTACGTCACGCCCAGGAGAGCCACTCCATTAGGGATCATCAACGCAGGGCCAATTCCCTGCAAAGCACGAGCCAGCAAGAAGATGGCATAACGGGCCTGTCCCAAAGTCGAAGTCTGAATAGGTATGAAAATGACAAATCCTGCTAGGAGCGAAGATAATGCGAACCAAAAGTTTCCGATCAGAAACAGCCGTTTATAGCCGTAGATATCACCTAGCCTCCCGGCGAGGAGAATGAATGTCCCTACCGTGAGGCCATACCCAGCCATCAACCAGACAAGCTGTGCAGGTTGCGCAACGCCCAAGTCGGCTGCTATAAGCTGCAGTATGCAAAGTGTTTGATGAAACCCCGAGTCTGGAGAATAATGATTAGCATTATGAGTGAGAGTGATGTAGGCAGTGTGAACAAGAGTAGACAGAGGAATTTGAAGAAGTCGAGGAATACCCACGAGGAGTGAAGTTAGCTGTCGAGACCACCGCAAAGAAGGCTAGCTCATGGACAACACTCATTGGCTTCCCAAGGAAGAGATAGGCTCGCCGATCTTGTTTGCTTATCTCTTCGATACCACTACTGTCACTGTCTATGATATCGCCGATTTTGAAGCTGGTTTTAAACGTTCTAATAGAGACGGGGGTGTCATCTCCGTGACTTGCGTCTGCCATTGAGAGATATCGCGTCGAGCCCACGGTACTGTCTCTACGAGCTCCCAGATGAGAAAGCTTGTCAATTTGTTGACCTTTGCGTAGTGTGGAGGATAGTGGCGATACCATATTGCTTGGAATGCTGCTACGCGGTTGGGGTGACGCCTCTTGCGGGTTAATACGGTCCAAGCTGTTTCAAAACTCACCCTTAGACATAAATCGAGGTATGGCGTCGGACTTAAATACTGCTTCGTCATCTTAAGGGGTTTCCACGAGCACATGCGTTCTGATCGCCTCTTCGGGAAGGTGTCATTGTCATGACTCTCACGGCCGTAGTCAAAGTCAAAACAAAGCTCTTTAAGAGAGCATCATTTATGGACATGAGCACTGCCTAGGGTCTGTTTACCGGTGAAACGCTGACTGCATACCTACAACTGTACTGTGGAACTGTCCTCACGTCTTCCCTATGAACTACGTAGAGTCAAACCTCGAGGCCCGTGTTACCAGTATGTCGTCCCATGAAGTTAACGAACCATCAAGGCTGCTAGTTCTATTGGGGGGTAGTCATTACTGGGTGAGGAAACGAGTGATGTTTCCGCATCGCGGTTGTTTGACTCGACTCGGTATGAAAGTCGCCAAGACTTATGCCTGCGGACTCGACCGTGGCTCTGAGGTGAATGAGCTGGAAGTGGTTTCGGAAAAAAATCCGATATAGCGTCTCGGTTCGGCGACACGGGACCTAACAATGTCGCGCGTCTCTACAGCAATGTTTAAGATTGATCCCGGTGGCGTAAACGATCATTAATATGATGAGATGTTGAATAAACATTTCCATGTGTGATTGTCGGAGATACTACGGTTGGCGCTGGTAATAAACTCGGGGATTACGCCCCCCTCGAAACAACCTTGGTTCGGATATATGCGCAGCATCACCAGCACTCATAGGCTAGAGACCAACAAGCGACTCATCCAACATAGTGAGCTCTTCTAGTTATATTCTAGGAAAATATCCTAGCAATGGAGGACTTGGGAGAGATACAGGTCCTTCCTGATCTGATTCATAGCTGATCGGTGACAGGAAGTAAAACGAGTCCATTTCACTTGTGCCTATTCGCCAGGACCCAGAGAAGTGATCCTCCGTTAAGGAGGTCTTAGCTTGTCTCTCTCGACCGAAGAGCGGCTGCATGTACCACATATCGTGGAAGCACACATAATACGCTTGTCTCACCTGATCTCAGACTTTATCGGTCAGCGAAACCAATCATGGGCAGAGCGATGCCGCCACGCCGTTGGTGAGAGGTAGGAACCAAGCTACCAATTTGTGCTCCGATATGTTATTTGATAATAAACGAGGAATATGTGCGCGGATTGAGGTGTAATCAGTAGTACTGAGAGGCGTAGGTAGCGCAAAGGCTATCTAACATGTAGAGAAAACATGTTGGTACAATACGAAGCAGCGCTACCCACAGGTAAAGTAATTATTTGACTGACTGTCAATTAATTGACCCAATCCAGTCCAA
This sequence comes from Nemania diffusa, assembly GCA_038501195.1. Taxonomy (NCBI): domain Eukaryota; kingdom Fungi; phylum Ascomycota; class Sordariomycetes; order Xylariales; family Xylariaceae; genus Nemania; species Nemania diffusa. The sequence continues at coordinate 4,706,477 of JBBPUQ010000003.1, forward strand.
ATAATCGTTTTAAAATTAATTGCAGGTAAAGTAATAATTCTTTACCTGACTTGTTACTTGTCAATTACTTCCAATTAATTTTCCTATTTTTTAAAAAATATTTTTTGTTGTTTTTTTGGTAAAAAGAAGCTTTCTTTTCCTAGGTAGGCTAGGTGGCACCCTGTTTTATTCAGCTACATACACAGCCACTTACTTAGCCACTTACTAAGCCACTTACTTAGCCACTAACTTAGCCACTTACATCTACCTAGCCTACATTCTACCACCTTACCTACCAACCACCCTACCAACTACCCTACCTACTTACCTACCTACTTACCTACCTACACCTACCTACACCTACCTACCTACCTTGCTTTCTACAATCTGTACGCTTATGTACATTGCTTGAGTTACTTGGTCAATTAACTTGATCAATCCAGTCAATAGATTCCGGCAAGTCAGTCAAACAAGCGTTTTTTGCGATCAATTCAGGTAAAACAAGTCAAGAGGCTATTATTTGACTGACTTTACCTGTGGGTAGCGCTGATACGAAGTAAGAACCTTAGGAGTCTGTGGCTAGCTGATAGATTGACTGATTGACTATCCAATTGAGTGGAGAAATAGATTGAGTGACAGCAGCTGATAGCAGCTGACAGTAGATGACAGATGTCAGCTATCACGCAGCTAAGTGGAGGAGCTATAGCTTCCGTCGCCCCACCCGACCGAAAAAAGTCACAAAATTGTTCGAAGCTTTATCTGCCGTATCAGTGGTTTTTCATCGTCATTGTCGCATAAGCCAACCCTCCCCGCTGAGGCTCTCAACGCACTCGATACTCCCAGTTCCAACCCGCCATGTCCCTAGACCCTCGGTAGCAATGCTACAACATGCTAGTAGCCACGTGAGAGGCACACCAACCGCGAGCTTCGTCCGCCTTGCGACACACCGGACGCAATGTCGTCAACTTCGCCGGTCCTGGTTGTCGCATCCAAGATGGCAGACCAATGCGGCCGCTCCTATCACCCAATCTTCTGACGATACTTCGTCGCGTGTGCCCCCTCCAACTTTAGCCAGTTAGTCTTCACAGTCTTGCGTTTAGTTAGTGATATAGGTATCTAAGACATCCCAGTTCCATCCGAAGCTCGATTCAACGAAATAGGCGTGCAACACCTAAGCTCCTACGTGCGCAAGCAAATATTCCCCAAAGAAAGGGTCGCGCCGCCCGAGGCTCTCGTAGAGCTTTCTAGAGATCATTTGCGACGCCACAATCTCCTCGGCAAGAACACCGACAACAACCCGCCCATTGCGTTTGATCTCCCTCAAATCCAGGGAGACACCCTCGACGAACACTTCCACAAACTCGGTGTCGATTGTGCTGAGCCTTTCTTGAGCTACGCCAAGAAATTCGCACTTGAGAATGCACCCCTTCGCCCCAAAAAATGGATAAGGCGGAGTGGCTGGACTAAATATCCCGCGGATGGGTCTGAGCCAACCGCCGTTGAGGCTCCCGACGAGAATATGCTCTGTTTCGACGTTGAGGTCATGTGGAAGCAAAGCTCCTTCGCTGTTATGGCCTGTGCTATGAGTCCGACTGCCTGGTATGCTTGGCTTTCGCCTTGGCTGCTAGGTGAATCCGAGAGCGACAGACACTTAATTCCTTTGGGTAACCCCAGCCACGATCAAATCGTTGTAGGTCATAACATCGGCTACGATCGCGCTCGTATCCTCGAAGAATACGATTTAAAACAGACAAGGAACTGCTTTTTAGATACTATGTCACTACACGTAGCAGTGAATGGTATGTGTTCTCAGCAACGGCCGACATGGATGAAACACAAAAAGAGCAGAGAACTACGGGACAAGATCGCCAAGGAGACGAACGATCTAGATCTCGCGAATCTCCTAGCCAGCAACAGCTTGCGTGACGAGGAAGAGGAGCTCTGGGTTGAGCGAAGCTCGATCAATTCGCTTAGAGATGTTGCTAAGTTCCATCTCCAGACTACTATTGATAAGGAGGTACGAAACGATTTTGGTGAGCTGGATCGTGACGGTATTGTCAATAAGCTGGACCAGCTGCTAGACTATTGCGCCGCGGATGTAGCTATCACACACCGAGTGTACAAGATTGTTTTCCCCAATTTCCTAGAGGTCTGCCCGCACCCAGTCAGTTTCGCTGCCCTACGGCATCTCTCTTCTGTCATTCTACCCGTCAACAAATCTTGGGATGCATACATCGCAAACGCGGAGGCGACGTATAACAAGCTCTCCGATGCTATTCTAGAGCGATTGGTAGGCCTCACATCGAAGGCATTAAAGGTCAAAGACGATGAACAGAAGTGGAGGGCAGACCCCTGGCTGAAGCAGCTTGACTGGTCTGGCCAAGAGATCAGGATGGTTAAAGGAAAGAAGAAAGATGACCCGCCCAGGCCCGCCGCTCGACAGAAGAAGCCCGGTATGCCGCAGTGGTACAAGGGTTTATTTCAATCGAACGACAAACCTATGAACCTGACAGTCAGAACGCGTATTGCCCCTCTTCTACTTCGACTTGCCTGGGATGGCTATCCACTACACTGGTCTGACAAATACGGTTGGACATTTAGGGTGCCTCTTGAAGATGCATCAAAATACAGCGCTACGCAGCTTGTTCGTTGTGACGTCTCTGACGAGCCTATCGAGGCGTTAAAGAATGATCAGACGGGACTATACTTCAAACTCCCACACAAGGATGGACCAACCGCAAGATGCGGTAATCCATTGGCCAAAAACTATCTCGCATATTTCGACAAGGGAGTTCTCTCGTCCGAGTACCCGTATGCCAAGGAAGCGCTAGACATGAACGCATCGTGCTCTTATTGGATTATTGCTCGAGATCGAATCATGTCACAGATGGTTGTTTACGAATCAGAGACGGCTCAGAAGACTCAGAAGACCCCGAATGCTGCGTCTCACGAGCACGGATATATCCTACCCCAAATCATCCCTATGGGAACCATCACGCGAAGAGCTGTTGAGAATACCTGGCTCACTGCGAGCAATGCAAAGAAAAACAGGGTCGGCTCGGAATTGAAAGCAATGGTCAAAGCACCTCCAGGGTATTCTTTCGTCGGCGCCGATGTTGACTCAGAGGAACTCTGGATCGCTAGTGTTATTGGTGATGCTACTTTTAAGCTCCATGGGGGCAATGCGATTGGCTTTATGACACTTGAAGGAACTAAAGCGGCAGGAACCGACCTACACTCCCGCACTGCTTCTATCTTAGGCATTACGCGAAATGATGCCAAGGTTTTCAACTACGGCCGAATATACGGGGCTGGGCTCAAATTTGCCGCTACTTTATTGAGGCAATTCAATCACACCTTGTCAGAACAGGAAACCCTTGAGGTTGCGGGCAAGCTTTATTCCAACACGAAAGGCATCAAAACGAATCGCAAATCGCTTCATTCGCGGGCTTTTTGGAGAGGAGGCACGGAATCTTTCGTCTTTAATAAGCTAGAAGAATTCGCAGAACAGGAGCGACCACGAACCCCGGTCCTTGGCGCCGGCATCACCGAAGCGCTTATGTGCAGGTTTATTAGCAAAGGTGCTTATCTCACCTCCCGTATTAACTGGGCAATTCAATCGTCCGGCGTTGACTATCTTCATCTTCTCATCGTCTCGATGGATTATCTTATCAGACGTTTCAACATCGACGCTCGCCTAGCTATCACGGTGCATGATGAGATTCGGTACCTTGTCAAAAATGAAGATAAATACCGAGCTGCCATGGCACTTCAAGTCTCCAATCTCTGGACACGAGTTATGTTTGCTCAACAGGTCGGGATAGACGACCTTCCTCAAGCCTGCGCTTACTTCTCTGCTGTCGATATTGATCACGTACTTCGCAAAGAAGTGGATATGGACTGCGTAACACCTAGCCACTCGACTCCCATTGAGGCCGGTGAAAGCCTAGATATAACACAGTTACTAGCGAAGGGGCCTGATGCGTTCCTAGACCCAGCTATTGTCCCTTCGAAACATGCCCCTAAGCTAGACGGCATCTCTTACACTCCAAGAGTTCCTGTCATGCAGTCTTTGGCTATGGGCGGGGACCTCAAAGATCTCAGCTTCCTAAAAGCTCAGATCACGGACGACGAGCAAGAGTTGCGGGATATTCTCAAGGGCCAGCGGAAGGTCTCAGCCTCGACCTCGGAGAGCGGATCTTCAACCGGGGGGTCGCCTCGAAAGCCGAGACAGAGGAAAATACAACCCTATAGCTCCCAAGCCAAGCTAATACCGCACATGTACGAACCTTTCGAAGCCAAATTTACTTCCAGGGCCAGTTTTGGTAAGGATGAGTGGATTTTCGAAACCATGCCGCCTCCCACAGGGAGAAGACAAAACCCAAAACTATGAGTGAAGCGCTCTACTGTATTATCTGCTGTTTAACACATTAGTTCTTTTGTATATCATGTTTCCGCATATAATGGGGGCGGGGAGCATCGTCTTGGCATGCATTCGAATAGGTTAGGGGCTGGCGGGGCTGGGGTAGAGGTTATTTGGACGAGGCGTTGATAACGTGAAAGAATTTTATCTGCTACAATATTGTATGATAGCTCGAACCCAGGCATTGTAGATGCTTGTACGTAATCTATTGTGCAATTTACAGCCACGGCCGACCGCACTTGTGATCCCGTCTACTCATGCATCCATTCCCCTTGGCGGGGTTGAAACGCCGTGTTGCCACTAGACTACCTGAGTAGCAGCACCACTCTTCGGAACAACTGCTAAAAGCTAGTTTACTCATATGATGAATTGTATCGCAGTTTAAAGCCAATGCTAGCTCGTTCTTCTTTACTATTTAACAAAGTTCCTATATAGGGTTAATTACAACATGGCACTAGGGTATTCTCATCATCTTCTCTACCATCGGAACAGGGTTACTATATCAAAGACAACAGACAGGACTTGGCAAGAAGCGATTTGAGGCCATCACAAAGGGCCATTTTAGTGTTGAGAAAGACCAGGTCACGAAAAGTGCATGAGAAGACGTTGGTTTTTTTTGGTGAGCAGAAAACACGGATGCTTTCTGCTCTTTCCAATTTTCACTATTTTTTTTGGCTTTTCTACTTTACAAGGCACAATCAATCGTCTCTCCAGGGCTCTTCGGCCATTCGGTTAGTTTTCGTGACATGAGCAATGTGAAGGGCAATGTGTGCAGCAAGAGAGCCACAGATGAGACGGCACAAGAGCCAAATCCTAATCTGACATCTTCCTAAGATATCAGAACTCCTTTTTTCTCGATTTTCAACCCCATTTTTCTTCCTTCCTTCCATTCCATTTTTGTTTTTCTGCGTCCTCAGACGCAGAGATCGGTGTTGCTATTATCCTTCTTATAGCTTAGATCAACCCCGATCTTGCTTCCTATGTGGAGAAATACTGCCCCAGCTACATGAAGCTGCCCCAGCCGTTAATATCGTCGCCGTCGTGGCTGCGTCCAATCTCATCTCCCCGACTGCGTCGGTTGCTGTCCCGCTGGCTACGTCTGTTGATCTCTCTCTGGCTCCGCGGGAGCCGGCTGCGTCGTCGAATCGGCGATCGCGAAATCGGCCTCTGCGAAGACGAGGGCGGCGATCCGCTCCGCGACCCATCCTCCGCCGTGATCGAGCTCATCGTCGCCGCCATCGGCAGCGCCTGCGACGACGCGAACGCCGGCTCCTGGCGCGCACTGCGGTCGTCGAGGTTCGGCGCCGGGTACAGGCCCCCCGCCGCTGGACGCTGCGGGCGCGCCGGGCGCTGCGCGCGGACTCGGCCGTTGCGAAGCAGCGCGCCGAGCTCGGGACTAGCGGAGGGGCGGAGTGGAGAGCGCGGGGGTGGCGTGGGGGGGCGGTAGGTGGATGCCTCGAGCGTGAAGCGGCTGCTGCGCTCGTACATCATGCGCACACGGCGCAAGACCTCGGCGTCGGAGAGCGTCTGGCCCAGGGCGCGCGCGCGCTCGCGGATCAGGCGCGCCGCGTCCGCCTCCCACTCCATCTGCTGGCGGGTGTGGCGCGAGGCCTCGATGATCTCGCGAGACGGGGGCACGTGCCAGCGCGCGTCGTTGTGGTCTGGGACCTCGGGCCGGTTCGAGCCGTTGGTGTTGTTAGTGTTATTGTTGCCGGTGCCGTTGGCGTTTCGGACGGGGGCCAGCCGCGCACGACGAAGGACTCCGGGATCGAGGTGCGCACCTCGCTCTCCTGTGGCAGGTCGCCGACGGTGAAGGAGCGGTGGCGGCGGGGCTCTAGATCCCGAGAAAGGGTGTTGGGGGGGATGGCGTCGGCGGCCGAGGCGGGGCGGGGGGGAGGCTGGATGTCGGAGATGCTGTCGGTATCAGTAGCAGTGGCGGTAGCGGTAGCGGTAGCGGTAGCAATGGCAGTAGTAGTGCCGGTAGTGGTGACAACGGCGCTGGTGCCGGTGGTGGTAGGCGAGGCCGTGTGGACGGGCTTGCGGCGGAGCAGGTTGAGGGGTGCGGGGACGAGGGAATCGCGCGTCCAGTCTCGCTGGAGACATGCGAATGGATTAGATAGGGAGAATCGGTTGCTTCGGGATTGCTGGGTTGCTTGGGATGACTGGGGAACTTGAGACTGCTGCGGAGCTTGGGCCTGTTGAGAAGTCTGGGCCTGCTGAGATGTTTGGGCCTGTTGAGAAGTCTGGGCTTGCTGGGAAGTCTGAGCCTGTTGGGGAGCTCGTGAGCTCTCACCGTTGTTGGCTGGTCGAGTGTCCTGCGTTGCCTGAGCGAGCGCAGATGGATTCCGTCTCGATCCGTATTTCCGGACAGCGGCCTCGACGTCGAAACGGGGATCATCCGAGTCGTAATCGTCGTCTTCGTATGAATACTGCCAGCGACCGCCACCGCGAGCGCCTTGTCCTCCAACTTGGGAGGACGGGCCGGCATCAGTGGTCTCGTCATTCTGTTGATCTCCCTCGTGATCATTGTCGTTATTCTCGGCATCTTGGCTACGACTTTCAATGACACTATATTGTACGGCATCACTATTATCCTCGTCAAATGGCGAGGGAAGACCTGGATAGGGGTTCACAATTCTAGGGCCCTGGAACTCGGGTCTGTGGCCTCCTCCAGCTTCCAGCGCGTTGGCGGCCCGCGAGATATGCTCAACACGTGTAGGACGGATTCGTACAGCAACACCGGTCGGGAAAGTGCTTTCGTTGTCGTCGGTATCAAACACAATTCTATGGCGTCGTGGACCTTCGGAGCGCGAGAGCGGCACACGGCGTCGGGTTGTAGGGGATTCGTCTAGATCGGTGTCTGTCGATATGGATGAACTTCCATCCAAAGGATCCTCCACGGCAGATGACGCCGTCTCCTGAGTTTGGTTGCGCGATTCCAATGCATTCTGCGCGACGGTTAGGTCAACCCGTGAGACCGGGTTCGAACTGAGCGGCATAGTGGCCTCATTCAGAGTGCGTCGATTATGTAGGCACCCAGTAGCAGGATTTCCCAATTCTGTGTAACTTGTTAGCCTCTGATCTTCTAGATGCTGAACGCTAATGCGAGTCTTGTAACATGCTAACTAACATGTTTTTTTGTTAATGGAAAAAGAAATTGCACTTACGGTAGACTGATCTTCTATTTCCAGGAGGCAGAAGATCCTGTAGGGGGATTGGCTCTTCGGTCAGGGCCTCTTCGACATCTGTGATGCGAGCACGGGATGAGCATCTTCGAATCAAGAGAAGGACGACAACTACGACAAGGGTGACAAGGCCTATGGCACCAAATGTAGCGACAATGATTATGACAACTCTCTGATCATGGGCCTCATCAGATGATCTTCCAGAAATAAGGATGTTAGTTCTCATCATTAAGGCGCCTCTGACATGGCGCGGGAAACCAGTAGACGAATCCATTGTAAGACAAGTATTCGATTCCAGCTTCGACAGATGGATACCTAGGCAGTACAGTTAGTTAATATTTCTATAGAAATAAGTTAAGCGTCTTCGAAATTTTAGGTAATGTATTTATAGTTGTGGTGGAATTCAACAAGTTCTTCGTCTTAGTATACAATTACTTACTTAAACTGGACAACAAGAGTTGAGAGGAAACTGTGCAGCAGAACAGTGCCCTCGGAGAGCTAGATTAAATAGACAAACTGTTAGTACTAGCTGTAGTACCAGCCATTTGAGTGTGCCAGACGGATTTGATCGATAATTCGCTTTTTGTTTGTGTGGTGAATATGGTTAGATAATAACTTACTGTGATTAAGGAGAATCAGAAATAAACAACCAAACGAGCCAGCAACTCCGAATGAGACTCGAAGTTTGCACCTAAAATTGACAAGTTAGATATCGTATTTTCGAATAATCAATGCTATTATTATTCAAATGCAGTGGGGGAGAACGTCCTGTTGATCGGGGCAACGGTGCGTGTTAGAAAAGATCAGGTGTAAATGAAACAAACACAGTATAACTTACTACCAGAAAAGAGAGTTCCAGAGACTTAAATGGACAGAAAAGTCGTATCAACTCGAACTGATAGCTGTTAGTCGCTCCTTACAATGGGCTCGATTAAGGTAAGGTGTTCATAGTGGAAGATTTTCCGATCGTTGAAGCAACCAGACCAGACTTTGGCACTGATGAGCAACTTACTGTCTTCAAAGACTGGAGTCGAGACACGAAAATGACGAGAACTCGAAAGAAAGAAAGGAAATCCTGCTTGAATGATCAGCGATTGTAACTCTCCGATAAGTGCAGAAGTAGAACAGAACCCATAGATAATACACTGATCTAATATTGATATCTGTGTACTGAGAAGACAGGACGGTACTTACGTGTCTTCGAATCAGGGTTGGTAGCCAGATATCACAATTGACCCAACTGGCAATATTAAAGCCTATTTAAGATATATTAGCTGCTGATGATTGGCATCAAAGGCATAAGACCGAGGTCCCATCTGGACGGTCGGTTGAAGGGTCTGAGAGAGAAGCGCGTAGACACCACCAACCCGTCAGAGCAGTGGCTTCATAATGCATAGTGAGACGATGTAGGAGAGGTGTTTTGCTTACCGATTTCAAGATTGAACGAAGAAAACAAACAAATGAACTTGAAGTCGAATGGCGAGGGCATCCAGTAACGCGCGGTAGATGTATGTGCGACGTCGCAAGCTAGAATTGCTTCACTGCGTCGACAGATGTGTATCAAGTGAACCTATGCGAACAAATCCCAAGATAGATAGAGTTCGATGATGAGAGAGAGGCGCTTCGGGTACAAGAAGTGTTGCTATGTTATGCTGACCACGCGTGGTCTGGGATGGTTGCTGGGAAGGTAGAGGTGAATCAGCTGCGTTTTTTCCAAACTTCGCGTATGCAGATACAATGATACGCGGAAAGCCCTGACACTTAGGTGATATTGATTGTAACATGAAGGCTTGGAGATATGTTCTCTCTGGAGTGAGGAAATGGTAGTAGGGGCAGCTGAGGGTGTGGTGTTTGGGATGCTGGAGAAGCAGGGTAGGATACGTGGATGGCAGTACCGGTATGACACTTTTCACATAAAAACCCTCCAACTCGAAATATCTACAAGAGATTAAGAGCTGAAGGCTATCTACGTGTGTGTATCTTGTGTAATGCTTGAGTGGTTGTGTTGACAGGAGAAGAGTTGGATGGATGTACTGGAGAGGATTTGGATGGATGTTTTGTGTATGAAGAGTAGGAGAAGGAAGGAAGAAAATGTGAAGTGGGTGGTCCAGATCTAAGTAGGTACTGAATACAGGAGAGCTATTGAGCTGCGCAGAGTAACAGGGCAGGAGCCAGTACAATAAACAAACATTGGCCACTAGCATCTATTTAAAGCGGATCACCAACCTCGTCGGCGCGGTGAGGGTTGGAGAATGTTGGCGACAGGTGGAGTCATGGTGAATGTGTCACGAAGCCGGAAGTATGGGAGGTTGTAACGGCGATCTTTCACAGCATATCCTAGAACACTAAGCCTCTATAGCAGAACAATGTCTTCCATATGATATCCGAAGGCTCTAGGATGTAATAGTCCAGCCATAATAACAAGAAAACATCATGACATTAATATATATCACTTACAATGTGTCGGTGGCGGTTAATTTAGCTTCAGGGGCTTCGAATTGAACATCTATTCTACCTGGTCGGTTAACATTGTTGACCAAGTTCACGGAGAGGATAGAGTCAAAAAGCCTACTAACTTCACAAATTATCTTAGATTAGTTTCACTATAGTAGCATGATCAAAGTTGTTCACGTTAGTTATTTCACAATTGTGGGATCAAACTAAGGACGAGAAAAAGAAACTGTGAAGTGTCTATATGCTTGGGCTTCTTGGGGATGAGAACAAACGAAAAGGCCAAAATACTAGTACATTGAGAGTGACATGATCATACAGTTCATCTATGCTATGAACAGTTAGACTCGAGTGTGCTACTTGAACATACGCACTCACGGAGATGATAATCTAGGGGATGGAGTTGAATAAGTCACGTGATGGCATCGGAACGCAACTCTATCGGCTTGGGGCCTTGGTTGAATGTCTGGGAATTCCTCCCTATGCTAGAATTCCGCTGATAGGTAAAAGTTAATCTTGGGAAAAGGGATCAACTTTAGTTCTGAGAATCACCTAGTCTCCTCAAGGTTGTTTTGTCTATAGAAGCTTTATATGTGCGAAATAGATAATAGGGGCTTTCTTAGTGTACTAGAGGAAAACAGTGTTTGCATTTCATAAGAAATTGCCTAATAAATGCATCAGTAGTATTTTCCTAGTTAGTTTCCCAGCCTCAATTTTCATCTTCTATGTTGGAGTAGTTAAGAGGCAACTCAATCCCATCACACTGGTCAAGCTCGCTGAAGGAACTTTGGATGCTTGGCCACTGTAGGGTTCGTTTTGTTATCTGATCCTTTGTGGCAGGCTTCCACACTCCATTGCTTTCAATCTGTCCGAGTGTACTTGTGTAACCTCTCGCTCGAAGGTAGGCTAAATCCCGATTGGGGTCATATGTCTTTGCAAATGAGCTGAATGAATCAACAACAAATTGCTGGAAAGGCAAGTCGAAGTCATCTCTCATGGGCAGGCTCTCTCGCGCGAGGTTGCCGAAGAGATAGTAGATTTCCCCTGAGTGACACTTGAAATATTCTCCATTTGGATCTCCAAAGGGATGGGATTTTGATCTTGGTGGCTCACAGACATCAAGTTTTGGGTAACCGGTAGTCTGAAATGTGCGGTTGAACTCGTAGTAATAAACGGGGCTGAACCGGCCATTTAAAAGGCCGGCATAGACAGTCGCCTGGTCGGCGCACCTGAAAATGCCGTCTGTAGCCAGGCGAGCGGTTGCGTTGAATAATGCTAGAGTTTTATTTGCAATTTGTGGAACTGGGAAAAGTGTTGCCGAAGGGGTGCTAAATCCCAAGCCTGTAAGGTATGTAGACTGATTCGCTGTTTGTGGATACCCGATGAAAGCGGCACCGTCGTCTCGAGTTGTACCCATCATTAGGTGAAAAGGGAGCTTTGGACCTTGAAGTTCAAGTTCGTCAGAGACAAGATAAGTGCCGTCTACAACTAGATAAGATGCCACAGGAGAAACTTGGCCCAAAGTAGCTGTCTGGATAGCCCGAAGACAATCGACCTGGGGAGCAGCATTTGTGCAATTGGTCAACGCAAGAATTTGGTTCCCTGCAGTTTCCAGTTCTTGGTCGATTGTCATATACTTTGAATATGACGTGCCGTAGTTAATACCACCAAGGTTACTGACAGGAATAGCTGCTGCAAATTTCCCAACGGCCTTCGGGGATGCCATCATTGCTCGAACGCTTGCTGCTCCTGCAGATTGGCCGAAAATCGTGATTGTATCCGGATCACCGCCAAATTTGACAATGTTCTTTCTTACCCAATCGAGCGCCGTGATTTCTATAACAGCCTCTTTAGTCATAACATCCATGAAAACAAGGGGATTCCTATGACGGTATGTAGAAGTAAATAAATTCAGGCTCTTATGCAGGTTGTGCTTGTTGTAGATCTGTTATAGATAGGAATTTAAAAGAACTTGGTAGTATGGTTTTGAGATTACTTACGATCAGCCAGGCCAAAATTCCCTTTAGTTACCCCATCTTGGAGTGCGAGAAAGCCAAATGTCCCTAAGCGATAATTGATAGCGACAACAACGACATCGCTTCTAGACGCCAAGTTGCCTCCATCGAAACTTTCATTGTTTGCTGTACCTCCTGTGAACGCTCCACCACTGTAAGCCAGCCTTGATTAGCAGTAGATTCCAAACTTCCCAGTCGAATTTAAAAGGGTGATAAGGAATCTTGGTATCAATGAAGAACATAATCAGAGAGCTTCTGGTGAGAGAGAAATCCTATGACGAGACATTTCGAGGTATTATTTGATCAGAGGTCAAAAATTGAACGTACTGTATCCAGAACTATTTTTTTGTTGTATAGAATTATGTGACAGTATAAGTGGGACTAGTGGGGCAAGCCCAAAAAGTCGGGTTATAAGCTCCACTTAAGTAAGCTTATTTAATAAAAAAGCTTAAAAAGAAGTTTTTATAAAAGTTTTTTTATTATTTATAATATTATTTATTAAAACTATTATTTATTATAAATATTTATTATTATAAATAAATAAAAAAAATTATAAAATTAAAACTTAAATATAAAATATTAAATTTAATTTTAATATTTATTAAAAATATATATATATATATAAAGCTTAAAAATTAAAAAGTTAAAATAATTAAAATATTTAATAAATTTTATTTTAATATATAATAATTATAAATTTAATTTATTTATTAAATTAATGTTTTTTTTTATTAAATATTTTTAATTTTTATTATTATAAATATTTTTATTTAATTTTATTTTTATATTATTTTAAATTTATTTTTTGTTTTTTATATATATTTTTTTATATATTTATTATATTTTTTAAAAAAATTTAAAAAAAATTAAAATAATTTTAAAATTTAATTATAATTAATTAAAATAATATAAAAAATTTAAATTTTAAATTATAAAATAAAATATTTTAAATTATATTAATTTAAATAATAATATATTTATATTTAAAATTAAAATTAAAATAAAAAGTTTTATTTATAAAAATATTAAATAAATTTTTTTATAAAAACAAATTAATTAATTTAAAAAAAAATCTTAAAAAATAAAAAGCTTTAAATAATAATAATTTTATAAAATATATTATATAATTAAGTTTTAAAAAAACTTAATTAATAATAACTAATATTATTATAAAATTTAATAAATTTATTAAAACTATAAATAAAACTTTATATATATATATATATATATATATAAAGATTTAAAATAATTTATAAAGTTTAAAGTTTGTTTTTAAGTTTTAAAGTTTTATATTAATTTATATATATTATTTATAAAAGAAAATATAATTAAAAAAGTTATGTATAAGTTATTTATTTATATATATATATAAACTTGTAAATTTTATAAATTTTAATAAGTTTTTTTATTTTTTATTTATTTAGTTATTTAATAAAAAACCTAATTAAAGTAAGTAATAAAAAGTTTTAATACTTTATATAATTTATATTAAAACTTATTTTTTTTATTAATAAATATTTATATAAAAATATATATAACAAAAAGTAAAAAAAAATTACAAAAATAATACTTAATAAAATATTTATTTTATATTTTTTGTTTTTTACAAAAGTATTATAGTTTGTGATTTATTAATGCATAAATAAAAAAAATATTAAATGTTGTTATATTTTACAATATTTTGCTTTAAAAATAACTATATTTTATTTTAACTTAAACTAAATTACAAAGTATAATATTTTTATAAAAAATAAAAAGTATAAAAAAAATGTTTTATTAAATTTTATTTTTTATTATATATATTTTTATAAAAATATTTATTAATAAAACAAGTAAGTTTAATTATAAATTATATAAAATATTAAAACTTTTTAAAAATAACTATATATATATTTTTTAATATATATATATAAGTTATATTAAATTGTTAATTTAATAAAAACTTATATTAATAAAGTTTAAAAATATATAATTAAAATTTAAAATTAATTAATTTTAAACATTTAAAAATAATATTAATATAAATATTTAATAAAAAAAAACTTAATATTAAATTTAACTTTATAATAAATAAATTTTATTTATTAATATAAAAATTAAATAATTGTTTATAAAAAAATAAAAAAATATTAAATATTTAATATATTTAAAATTATAAATAAATATATTATTTTTAAATAAACTATTAAATAATTTATTATTTTATTTTAAAATAAATTTTTTATAAAAAATAAATGTTTATATTAAATTAATTTAAATAAATTTTTAAATAGTTTATTTAAAAAAATAAATTAAAAGTTTTTTAAAATATTTTTAAAATTTATTATATTTTAAATAATAAAATTTAAAAATAATTTTAAAAAAAACTATAAAAAATAAAACTAAAGTTTTTAATATTTTTATAAATAATATATAAAATATATTTATTTATAATATTTTTAAATATATAAAATTTTTTAATATATAGTTATAAACTTTATAAAAAAAATTTAATAAAAATATTTTTTATAAAAAATATAAAAAAAATTAAAAAATAATAAATGTTAATTTAGTTTTATATAATTAATTATATATAGTAAAACTAAAACAAAATATAATATTATAATTATATAATATTATTATTATTTTTATATTTAAAAAAAAATCTTTATATATATAATAAAATATAGCTAATTATTTAATAAATAAATAATAAATTATATAAAAATCTTTTAAATATATTATTAATTATAACTAATATTACTATTTTAATAATTATAAACTTTTTTTTTAATTATAGTTTTTTTTATATATATATATTTTTTAATTTTTTTTTATATATGTTTTTGTTTATATATATAATTTATTAGTTAAAACTAATATTTTTAATATTTAATTTAATATTTTTTTTTAATACATTAATTAAAATTTTTTTTTATTAATTTAATATTTTTTAAAAATTTCTTTTTTTTTATATAATTTTTATAATAATATAATATTAATTATAAATTAGTTTTTTTATATTATATTAAATTTAATTAAATAACTATATAATAAAATTTAAATTAAAATATAAAATTGCTAAAACTTATAATATATTTAATATTTTTAAACTTTTTTAAAAAATTATATAAAAAACAATTATATTATTAAATTTATTAATTATTTTATATAGTTTATTAGTTAATATATTTTTAATTATTTATTTATATTTGTTTAAATTTTAAATTAATATTATTTTATATATAAGTTTTTATAATTAATATAATTAAAAATTTAATTTATAATATTATATTTAATTATTTATAAATAAATTATTTATAAAAATAAAAAACTTTATATAATATAAATTAAAAAATATAAATATTAATTTATAGTTATAATTATTAATTTATTATTTAATTTATTTATTTAAAATAATTATATTAATTTTTTATAAATTAATAATTTAAACAATAATAAATAAATTATATAAAGTTTTTAATTAATAAATATTGCTTATATATATATTTTAAATATATTAAAAAATATATTATTATATAAAATCTTTTATATAAAAGTTAATTTTAACTAATTATATAAATTGATTTTTTTAAATTAATATAATATATTTTTTTATAAATATAATTTTAATATTATTAAATTTAATTAAATTGTTTTTGTTTAAAATTTGTTTAAATTTAGCTTTAAATTTTATTATATAAAATTTAGCTTTTTTTTTAACTAAAAATTTTAAAATTATAAAACTAAAAATATTATTTATTTATAATTTAATAATATTAAATTTTTTAAAACTATTATTAATAATTAATAAATAAAAATTATATAAAAAAATAATTATTTTAAATTTTTAATAATAATATTTATAATATATTTTAAATTAATATAAGTTTAATTTAACTAGTTTATATAATAATTATATAATTTATAATATAATTTTTTTAAAATATACTTTTGTTTTTAATAAAAAAAAAACAACTAAATAAAACAAAAAGTTATTTAATGTTGTAAAAAATTTTTAGCAAAATTTTATAGTTGAAATTAGTAATTTTGCTTTTTTATTTAAAAATAATAAGTTATTAAATAGCTAAAAAAACTTTGAAAACAATTTTTTAACTTAAATAAAAAAAATTTTCTATTTATTTAAATATAGTTTGTTTAATTTAGCTTTAATTATATATATATAACTATAATTAGTTAAACTAGCTATTTTTATATATAAACTGCATTAATATATATTTATAGTTTATTTTTATTATTTATAACATAAACTATTTATCGATTATTTTAATTTATATTTATTTTATATAAAAACTAAAATAATAATTAAAAATTAATAGTTTTTATTAAATAATATATAAAATTTAATAATTAATTAAAATTAAATAAATATAATAGTAGTAATAATAGCTACAATTATTTATAACTAATATAATAAATAAATAAAATATTTGCAATTATAATTAATTATATAGCTATTATAATAAATAAAATAAATAATTAAACTATATATATTTTTATATAAGTTATTTTAATTATAACTATTTATATTATTGTTTATTTATATTATTATTTATATTATTTATTTATATTATTATTTATATTATTATTATTATAATTTTTATTTATTAATAATATTATTATATTTTATAATTATTATTAATTTTTTATTATTTTTAAATTTATTATATTTTAAACTGTTAATTAGCTATTTTTTTAATTAAAAATATTAATCTTAATATAATTTTTAAACTTTTAATAAATTCTATATTTTTATTTTTAATAAAAGCTTTATTATTTATTATTATATTTAGTTAATATTATTAATAAATATATTAACTTTTTTATTAATACTTTTTTAACAAAAAATAAATTAATTTAAAGTTAATATAACAAAGTTAAAATTTATAAAACTTATTAATATAATAAATTAATTAACTTTAAATTTAAAACTATTAATGTTTTAATTAAACAATTTTAATATTTTAAACTTATATAAAAAATATTAAATAATATTAATAATAAATAATTATATAATATTAAAAAGCTAATATAATAAAATATATTTATTTTAAATTATTGTTATAAATTAATTAATATATAAATTATTTAAATAAATCAATTATAATAAATTTTAAATTTTAATCGATTTTAATATTAATAAATTTAATAAAAAAAAAGTTAGTAATAAAAGCATATATTGTTTTAAAATTAAATAAAATATAATAATTAAATTATATTATTTTTATTAATATATTTAAAACTAAATTAAATAAAATAATTATATTTTTAAATATATAAATATAATTTTATTAATTTATTTTTTTAAATATATTTTAAATATATATTAACTTTTTTTTAAATTTTTTAAATTATTATATATAACAAAGTTTAATTAAAAAAACAATATTAATTTAAAAAACAAAATATTAAATAGTAATATTTAAAAAAATATTATATAAAAATATTATTTAAAATAATATAACTTTAAATTTTAATATTTTAAATTGTTTATTATAATATATTTTTAATAAAAAATATTAAATAGTAATATTTAAAAAATTATTATATAAAAATATTATTTAAAATAATATAAATTTAAATTATAAATTTTAATTATATTATTAAAGTTTATAAAATATATTATATTGTTATTTAATTAAATAAAATAAATATAAAATATTATAATTTATAAAAAAGTATTAATATTTTTATTATAAAAACTAAAATATTTATAATTAATATTAATATTGTTAATATTATAAATAATGTTTTAATTAAATAATTTTAATATTTTAAATTTATATAAAAAACATTAAATAATATTAATAATAAATAGTTATATAATAGTAAAAATTTAAATAAATTATTAAAACAAATTAATTATAATAATATTTAAATATTTATTAATTTTAATATTAATAAATTAAACAAAAATAAATTAATAATATAAGTATATTTTTTTTAAAATTAAATAAAATATAATTATTAAATTATATTATTTTTAACAATATATTTAAAATAATATTAAATAAAACAATTATATTTTTAAATATATTAATTTTTTTTGTTATTATATATAATAAAATTTATTATTTGTTAAATTTATTATTTTAAAAATATTTAAATTATAAAGTTTAATTATATTATTAAAGTTTATAAAATATATTATATTGCTATTTAATAAAAAAAGCAAAAAAGCTTATAATTAATAAAGTTATTATTAATATTATATTTTAATAAATTATTATTAATATAAATTTTTAAATATTTAATATTTATAAATATTTAATATTTATAAATATTTATATTTTTAATATTTTTTATATTGTTTTTAAATTTTAATTTTTTTTTAATATTATATTTATATATAGCTAAAACAATAAAATAAAAAAATATTAAAACATTTTATAAATTATTATTAAATTAAATTTTGCTATTAATTTAATAATTTATTAACTAAACTTAGTTTAATTTATATTATTTATAATAATAAAACTATAAATAAATAATAAAAAAAAGTAATTAATAATAATTTTTAAATTTAAATTTAAAAATAAAACTAATAAAATATATAATTAAAAACTATTTTTATTAATAAAACTTAAAATTTAATATTTACAAAATATAAATATAAAATAGTTTATTTATTATTTATTATATTTATAATTATTAAATTATAAATAATAAATAAAAAAAAATATTATTTATAAGTTTTAATAATAAAAAATAAAAACAACATATATAATTAATAATAAAAATAAATATATTAATTAATAATTTTAAAATAATAATATAATAATAAAAAAGTTTATTATAGCTATAAATAAAAATTAAAATAAAATTTACATTTAATTATATTTAAAATTTACAAAAATATAATATAAATATTAATTATAAAAACATTTTTGTTTTATTTTATAAAAAGATTTTTAGTTTTAATTTATTTATATAAAAAAGATTTATTTAAAAAAACTAAATAAATAACTTAAAAAAAGTTTAAAAAATTTATTAACAAAATAAAACTTAATTATATAAATTATAATATAGCTATAAATTTATAATTTATTATTTATATTATTATAATATATTTTATAACTATATTTTTAAATATAACTTTATATAAAATTAAATTATAAGTTATTTTATTTAATTTTATATTTATATATTATTAATTTATTTATTTTTTTTATTTTATTTATTACTATTTTTATTTTAAACAGAAAATATAGTTATAAATAATATTTTAAATCAATTAAAATAAAAAAATAAAAACCTTTTAACTTTATTAGTTGTAATAATTAAATATATATATTAATAAAGTTTGTTTTTTTATTTATTTATTTAATAATAGTAAAAATATAACATTATAACTTTATTTTTATATTTTATATTTTATAATTACAAATATTAAAATTAAAAAATAGCTTTTTTTAATAAATAGTTTAAAATATAAAAAAAATGTTAATATATAAAATATATTTAATAAAATTGAAATTATTTTTTATAAAAAATTATATAGTTTAATATTTTTTATTATTAAAAAAAATAAAAAATATATAAAAAGTAGCTTTATAATAATAAATATATTAAAAACAATTTTATATATATAAATATTAAAATTAAATATAAATTTTTTAATTATATATTTTATATTATTAATTATTTTTAGTTTTTAATATATATTATTAATTATAACAACTAGTATTTTTATTATTAAAAAAAATAAACAAATATTTTTATTATATTAAAGTTTATAATTAAATTTATTATTTATAAAATATTTTTTTTTATATAATTATTAATTAAAATATATTTTAATAAAAATATATATAATAATTAATTATATAATAAAACAAAATTTAAAACTATTTAAATATTTAAATTATATTTTATTATATTTAATAATATAATTATTTTTATTGTTTTATTTAAAATAATATTACTATTATTTATTATTTTTATATTTAAAATATTAATATTACTTTTTATTTATTAATTTATTTATAAATAATTAAACAATATAATATGTTTTATATTTGTTATATATATTTGTTTATTTAAAATAACTATAATAATAAACTTAAATTAAAATTAATATTTAAAATAATATTTATTTTTTTATATTTTATTTTATAATAGTTAAAAATAATTGCTAGTTTTTATATAATTAATTTAAATAATAAATTTATTAAAATATAATATTAAATTTTTTTTTATAAATTTAAATTAATAAAAGTTATTATATAAAATAATAATAAATAGCTTTTTAAAATTAAAATTATTTTGTTTTTATATTTGTTAAAACTATAAATTAATTTTATAAAAGTTAATTATAAATATTATATTATATTTATTTATTATTAAAATATTAATAGCTTTTTAATTTTAATATTTTATTTTTAAAAGTTTTTTATTTATAATAATATTATTTTTGCTATTTATTAATTTTAAAACTATAAAACTTAATATAAAATATATAATAGTTTTATTAATATTAGTTTTTATATAATTAAATATAATAATAAAATATATATAATTTCGTTTTTTTTTTAGTTTTAAAACTACTATAAAAATTTAAATTATTTAGCTTTTTTTAATATTGTTTTTATTTAATAAATAAAATAATATTTATAAACAAAAGCTAATATTAGTTTTTTATTAATTTTTAATATTAAAAATAACAAAAATATTTTTATAATAATAGTTTATTTTATTTAAATGTTTTAAAATTAAATCGAAAATAATTATTTGTTTATAATTTAACTTATGTTTTTTTATTATTATATTATTAATATAATATTATATAAATTTAAAATTAATTAAAATATTAAATTATATAAATATATATTGTTATTTATAATAATATAACTTTATTATTTATAATATAACAATTAAATTTTTGTTTATTTTAAATAAATTTTTATTATAAATTTGTTATAATATATTTAAAATATTTATTTTATTATTACTAGTATTAAAACTTTTTGTTTTTTTTATATTATATAATATTTTTTGATTTAATATATTGATTTTTATTTTTTATTTTTTAATAACGCTTTTTATTATATTAAATATTTAGTTTGTTTGTTTTATATATTTTTTTTATATTATTAATAATATATTGTAATATATTATTAACTTTTTAAAAACTAAATGATTATTTAAGTTAAAATATATAACTTAATTAATTTAATATAATAAATGTATAATTTATTTAAAAATAAAAATTTTTATATTATATAATTATTATAATTATTATAACAAATTATTATTAAAAACTACTATTATATTATAATATAAAAAATTATTAGCTTTTTTTATAATATTATAAAAAACTTTATTTTTATTATTTAAAATATAATTATTATTAATTTTAAAGTTATAGTTAATTTTAATATTTTATTATAATATATTATATTTTATATTTTTTTTTAATTTATAAAATAAATTAAAATTAAAATAAATAAATTATAACTAATTAAAATATTAAAATTTTAATTATTTTTATAATAAAATAAACTTTAAAGTTAAATTAAATATAAAATATTTTTAAAATATAAAAAAACTAAGCTTTATTATTTAAAATTATATATATAATATATTATTATTTTTATTAAAAAATAACATATTATTAATTATAAAAATTGCAAATTTTTTAAAATATTTAATTTATTAATAAAATTAACTATTATTTTAAATGTTATTAAATAAATAAAAATTTACTAGCTATTTTTTGCTTAATTTTAATATAATTTAAATATAAAATATATAATTATATAAATAAAAATTTTATAATTAAAAGCTTTTTATTTTATAAATTTAAAAAATTATTAAATAAATACTTTTTTTTAACTTAAAAAAATATAATTTATTTTATATTTAATTTTATAAACTTTTTTAATTAAATTAAACTATTTAATATTATAAACTTAATTATATTTATATAAGCTTTTAATAAATTATTAATATATAAATTTATTATTAAATATTTTAAAAAATATAATATATATTATAATTAAAAATATAGTTTATTATATTAATTAAAAATAGCTTTTATTTAAAAAATATTTTATTAAATATTTTTGTTATTAAATTTTTAGCTATAAAATTTAACTATTAAATATTTATAAAACTTAAATTTGCTTTAAATATATTTAAATATATTATAATTAATATTAATTGTTAATATATAAACAATTTTAACTTTATAATATAGTTAATAATATAATATATTAATAATAAAGTTTAAACTTTTATAAAAATAAACAAAAAGTTATAATTATATTAAAAAACTATTATTATTACTTTATTAAATTAGCTATAATAATAAATGTTATATTTAATATAAAATATATTTTTTATATTAATAAAAATATATAGCACTAAAGTTTATAATTATTTAAATTAATATTAAAACTTAAAAATATATTTTTATTTATTATATATATATATTTTTAATATATTAATATATATTTATATTTTTAAATATTATTAACAATAAAATAAACTTTTTTATTTATTTATTTATAAATTTATTTTTTAATATTAAAAAGTTATTATAAAATTTAGTTTATATATAATTTTTTATTATTTAATAATTTAAAATAACTTAGTTAACATTTTTAAAAAAGTATTTATTTATTTAATTTATAAACTTTATTAGTTTTATTAAATTATTTTTAGTTTATATATAAGTAATAGCTTAATCAATATTTAAATTATTAAAAAACTATATTATATTATATAAATAAAATATATTATAGCTATTTATTTTAATATAGCTAAAATATTAATTAATAAAATCAAATATACTATTATTAGTTTTAATATAAACTAATTTTAAAAAAAATATTTAAATATATAAATAAAAATATTAAACTGTTATAATAAAGTTTTAGTTAATTTCTTTTTATAATATTAACAATAATTAAAAAATATAAATTTAAAATTATTTAAGTTATTTTGTATAATATAATATTGTATATAAAATTTTATTTATTTTAATATATATAAATAATATTAAATTATTAAAATTTACTATAAATTATATAACAAATAAACTATATTAGATAATTATATTTTTTATTTTTTAATATTATAATATTTTTTTTTTATTAAATAAAAGCTATTAATATTTATATATTGCTATTTTTTTTAATAACATTAACATTTAAAAATTATTTATTAACTTATTATTTTAAAGTTTAAAAATAGTTTATTATAATTTAAATATTAAAATCAAATTATATATTTGTTTTATTTTATAAAATAAAGTTTTTTGTAAATAAATAAAGCTAATTTATATATTATTGTTTTAAATAATTTAATTAAACATTAAAAATAAAAAAATAAAATAAGTTATAATATATTTATTATATTATTATAATTTAATAAAAACTTAACTAATATATTTATTAATAATATATTTTTATAATATATAAATAATTAAATAAAATATATATTTATATATTTAAATCAAAGTTTTTTTTTTTAACAATATTATAATTTATAAAACAGTTTTTTATTATATTTATTAAGTTTTTTTATTTATATAAAAAAACTTTAATAAATATAAAAATAAAATAGTTTAAATTTTAAATTTTTAAAAATTTATTTTTAAATATAACTTAAATATATAATTAATTTTAAAAACTTATTTATATAAACTATATTTTATTAATAATAATAGCTTGTTTTTAATTTATTAAAAAAAAGTTAAAAAATATTAATATTATTAATATATTTAATTTATAATTAAAGCTGCAACTATTATTAATAAATTAATTAATAAATATAATATTATTTAATTAATTTATTAATAATTTTTTAGCGCTTTTTTCAATATTATAAATAATATTATTAAATATTAATAAATTTTTTTATATTAATAATAAAAAAAATATATTAAATAAATTAACAAAAATAAATAATATAAAAATAAATATATAAAATTTATTAAATATTAAAAAATAGTTTATATTAAAAAGTATATATTTAAAATATTTAACAGTTTTAATAATAACATTTAATATAATAATAATTTTTTTAAAAATAAATAATAATATTATTTTTTTTTTTGTTTTTTATATATTTTAAAACTTTTTATTTTTTATAATGTTTTAATATAAATAATTATTAACATAAAATTATAATAACATTTTAATTATAATAATTTTATAAAATTTATAAAAAAACAATATATTTTTTTTATAATAAATTACATTTAATTTATATAATTTTAATTTTTTTTTTTAATATTTTTAATTAGTTAAAAAAATATATTAATAATAAAAAAACATTATTAATAAATATAAAAATATATTTAATAATTTTATAATAAAACAAGTTTATAAAATAACTAGTTTTTAAATTGAATATAAATTTAGTAATATAATTAAATATAACATTAATAATTAAAAAATGCTTTTTAAAAAAGTATAATATGTTGATTTTTTTAAACTAAAAATATTTATATAGTATTTATAATATATTAAATTAATAAATTACTAATAGATTTTTTTTTATAATTTTTATATTATATAGTTTATAAATATTAACATTATTATTTAATATAAAATATTAGTAATAATTTAAATAATAAAAACTATATTTGTTAAAATTAAAAAAAAGTTATTATAGTTTAATTTTAAATTAAAATAAAAACTTTATAATATTTACAGCTATTATTTTTATTTAAAATATTTAAATTTAATAAAATTAATAATAATTTAATAGTAACAATATAAAATTTTAAATTTTTATTTAAAAATATAATATATATTTAGCTTTTTTTTTAATAATAATAAAATTAAAATATTTTATAATTATTAAATTTTATACTTTAAATATATAAAACTTATTTAATATATTTATATATATTTAAACTATTTTTTTAATATTATTTATATTTAATTATAAATATTTAAAATAAATATTTAAATTATTAATAAAAATAGCAATAATAATATTAATTAAAATATTAATATTATATATATAGCAAATATTAATAAATTATATATATTATTATTAAATAAAAAAATATTAGTAATAAATAAAAAGTATACTTTTAATATATATAAATTAATTATAAATTATATAATAAAAAAAATATATATTATTAAATTTAATAATAATAATATAAATAATTAAAAATAAATTAATATTAAGTTTTAAAAATTAAATATTATTATAAATAAAATATAATAATAAAATTAAAATATTAATTATTTAATATTTATTAAAATATAATAAAACAAAATATATTAAAATATTTTAATATTTTATTTATATATATTATTATTTATATATAATAAAATAGTTTTAATAGTTATAATTAAATATTATTAATTTAATTAAATTATATTTATATTATAAATTATATAATATATAGTTTATAACTTAAGTTTTTAATATATTATATAAAAATATTAATATATTTTAAAATTTATAAATTTAAAATTATTTATAAATATAAAAATCATTATATTATAAAGTTATTAATAATATAAATTATTTTTTATTTTTTATATTAATAAAAAATTAAAAAAACTATAATTTAAAATAAAAAAATATAATATAAATATTATTGATATTTTTTTTAATAAAAAACTAAATTTAAACTATATAATTTTTAATTTATATTATAAATTTTATTTTATATAAACTAAATAAAAAAAATCAGTTTAAATTTATTAATAATTATAAGTTTTTTTTTTATAACAAAGATTTAAATAAACTATTATTATATAAAGTATAAAATAATATAAATAGTTTTAATATTACAGTTTATTTTTTTAACTTAAAAATTGCAGTTAAAATATATTACTGTTTATATAACTAATAAAAATTTATTAATTTTAATAAAATTTTTTTTATATAATATAAAATTAATAAAGTTAATATTGTTTAATATATAAAAAGTTATTTATTATTAAATATTTTAATATATTAAATAATTAAATAATAATATATATATATTAATATTAATTATTATATTAATTTTTATATTAATTATTTCTATATTAAAAATAATATATAAAACTTTATTTTATTTTAAAAATAAATAATAATATTTATTTTTTAACTTTTATTTTTTTATAGTTTAATAATAAATTATTTTGATTTTTTTATTTTTTATTATATTTTGTTTTTTTATTTTAATTGTTTTTTTTGTTTTTTTAACTTTTTTTAAACTTAAAAGCTATAAAACATTATTTTTTTTTTAAATTTATTTAATATTTACTATAAAAAAATAATATAATTATTTTAAAAAAAACTAATTAATTAAATATAATAATATTATTTTATAAATTTTTATAAAATTTATAATATTAATTAATAATTTTAAATAAAAATATTTTTTAAATTATATAATAAATTTAAATATTTTATTTATTATTTATTATTTAAAAAACTTAGCTATTTTAATTATTAAAAATAATATAATTTTTATATAAAAATTATATAATTTATAAGTTATTTTTATTAAAATAAATTATATAAAAGCTTTTAAAACTAATAATATATAATAATAAATTATAACTTTTTATTAAAACTAAATTTAATTATATATAAAAATGTTTTTTTATTATTTTTAAATTAATATTTAATAGTTTAAATTTATAATAATTATATTTATTTGCTATAATAGTTTATAATATTTTTTATTTATTTATTAATAAAGTTAATAAAATTTTAATTTAAAAAAAGTTAAATTTAAATTTTATAACATTAGTTTTATTATTAAATATAAAGATTTTTTTAAAAATTAAATATTTTTTTTAATAAAATAAAAATATTTAAAAAATATGTTTTTTTTAAAAATTATTTAAAACAGTTTTTTTTTTTTTTTTAATATTAAAACTAAAAAGTATTTTAAATTTATATTAAATAATTAAAAATAATTAATTTTATTTATTAACTAATTAATATATATTATAAATAATATTATTAAATAGTTAAAAAAACAAATATATTTAAAAATTAAAATATAAAAAATATATATTTATATATTATAGTTTTATTTATATTATATATTTAAATAAAAAATTAAAACTTTTTAACTTTATTAATAATAATATTAAAGTTAACTTTATTATTATTATTTTATTTATAAATATTTAATATTTTAATAAATAATTGTTTATAAAAATTTAAATAAAACTATTAAATTTTATATAAATTAATTTTATAGTTAATAATATAAAAAATAATAATAATATAATTGTTTTAATAAAACTAATTATTTTTTAATATAAAAAAATATTAACTTTATTTAATAATTTAACTAATATAATAAAATTTATTAATATTAAATTTATTAATATTAATAATTTATTAAATTTAAACTATTAAAAAAATATAATATAATAATATTTATAATAAAAATTTAATTTATTTATTATATTTATTTAAATTTTATAAATAATATATAAAAAAATAATAATAATTAAAAAAATTTAATTATTAAAAATTTTATATTTAATAATTTAAATATAAATAAATAAATTTTTTATATATAATTTAATATGTTAATATTAATAATATATATTATTATAGCTTTAGTTTTAAATAAAAAACAATTATATTTTAAAATTAAAAAAAATATATTTAAATATTAGCTATTATAACTATAATATAATTAAATAAAAAAGTTACTTTAATAAAAAAAAACTTTATATTATAATAAGTTTTATTAGTAATAAAATAAAAGTAAATAATAAAAATAAATTAAAACTTAAATTAAATAGATTTTTTTCATTAATTTTAAACTAGTTTTTTTTTTTTATATTATATTTTTAAACTTAATATATAATATTATTTTAAACAATATATTTTAAATAATATAATAAGTTTTATAATTATAATAACTTTATTTTTTAGTTTTATAATTTCTTTTTTTTCTTTTTTATATTAATAGCTATTGTTAATATTTTTATTTAAATTTTTAAAATTTAATAGTTTATTTTAATGTTTTAGTTAAATTAATTTTTTAATAGCTATATTTAAAATATTAAAAATAAAAACTTATTATAAAATTATTTAAATTAATTTTTTAATAGCTATAATAATTAAACAGTAAAAAATCGGCGATATTATAATTAAAAGTTAATTAAATTAATTTTTTAACAATTATATTTAATAAAAAGTTATAATTAATATTAATATAATAAGTTTTTAATTAATAAACTATAAATTAATTAATTAAAACTTTATATAAAATAAATTATTTTTATATTTTATATAAAATAACTATATTTATTTTTAATACTATTATATTTAAAATAATATTAATTAATTAAAACTTATTATTTTTTTAAATTTTAAGTTTTTATTAATTTTTGTTTATTTAATATTTACAGTATTTTTAGTTATTATTTCTTTAAATTTTAATTTATATTTACACTTTTAAATTTTATATTAAATTTTTTAACAATATATAAAATTTTTTATTTATATTTTATTATTTTATTTTATATTGTTTATATATTTATAATTTATTTATTTAATTTTATATATATATATTATTTATTAAAAAGTAAATATTTATTAAAAGATTTTGTTTTTATAATTTATATTTAAGTTATATTATATATAATTTTAAATATTTAAATTATTTTATATTTTTTTAATAAAAATTTATATTATTATTAATAATAGATTTAAATAAATTATATAAATTTTATAAATTAATAAATATTAAAAACTTTATTTTAAAATTAATTAAAATAAACAAATTATTTTTATAAAGTTTAAAAAAAAAACAAATATTAGTTATAAATATTAAATATAATTTTATTTTAGCTAATAAAATTATATTTAAAAATTAAAATTAAACATTTTTTATAATTATATATTTTTAACTATTTATATTATATAATAGTAAAAAATTTTATATAATAAATATAAACTTTTTTTTTATATTTTTAAATATAAACTTTAAAATATTTATTACTTTTTTAAAAATTAATAATAATATAACTTTTTAAAAATATATTTAATATAAATTTTAAAATATTTAAATATAAAAAATAATTATTAAATAAAACTTTAAGTAATTTATTAAATATTTAATTATTTAAAAAAAATTAAATATAATAGCTAATAATATAATTAATATATAAAATAAATTAAAAAATATAAAAAATTAATTTATAATGTAGATTTAATTATTTAAGTTAACAATTAATAAAATTATTAATTTAATAATATTTTTAAAAAAAAAACTTATTTTTTAAATTAAATTAATTTTTAAAAAAAGTTTAATTAATAAACTATTGTTATAACTTTTGTTATAACTTTTATTTTAAATAATTATTTTAAATTTTTTTTTTTTAAAACTATTTAATATTAAAACATTTTAACAATAATATATATAAGTTTAAATATTATTATTTTTTTTTTGCGTTTATTTTATAACTAAAACTTATTAAACTATAAAAATTAACAAGTAATTTTTACTACAATATAAATAAAATATTACAATATATATTAAACTAAATAAAATATATAATATTTATATATAATACTTTTTAATAAAAACATAGTTTAATATAATAATTTAGTTTAGTTATAATATTAATAAATTAAATTAATTTAATATTTACTGTTTAATTTTAAGTTTAATTAATTTAATTTATAATTAAGTTTTAATTTAAATTAATAATAACATTAAATTTTAATTTAAATAATTTATTTTATTATTTAATTATATATTAATAATTAAATAAAACAAAAGTTTAACTTTTTTAATATTGTAATAATTGTTTAATTAATACTTTTTATAATATATAATTTATTAATTTTAATAACTTAAGCGATTTTTTATTTAATAATTTAAAAAGCTTATATTAATTTAAATATAATTTTTATTTAAATAAAAACTTAAATAAACTATATAAAAATAATTATTATTAAAAAAGTTTTATATTTTAAATATTGAATTATAATATTAATAATTTTTTTTTTAAGTTTTAACAATTAAAACAATTTAATATTAATTTGTTTAATTTAAACTATAATAATTTTAATAATATAGAACTAATTATTAATAAAAATAAACTAATTTTTATAAATATATATAATTTTATTAAATATATTGATTTTTTTTAAAAAAACAAAGATATTATTAAAAATAATATTAAATAAATTTTAATTATATTTTAAATTTTAATAAAAAAACTTATTATTATATAATAAAATAATAAATTAATAAATTAAATATAAATTTATTTAAAAATTAAAAGTTTTATAGTTATATTTAATAAATTAATTTAACGATTTATAATATAAACTATAATTATAATAAAACAATTTAATATAATTAAATTTATATTTAAAAATTTAATTAAAAATAATATAACTATAATTAATTTTATTTAAAAAAAGTTTAAATATATATAAGTTATAAAAACACTAAATTATAATAATTATAACTAATATAGCATTATAATAATTATTTAAATAAATATAAACTTTAAAATTAAAATATATTTGCTAGCTTTTATTTAAAGCAAAAATAATATATTATTGTTTTATATAATAAAAATAATAAAAATAAAGCTAATTTTATTAATAATAATATAAAAACATTATTTTAAACTATTTTAAAAAATTTGTATAAACTAAAGTACTAATAAACAAAAACAATTTTTTAAAAAATTTATATATTAAAATTAATATAATAAATAAAAGTTTTATTATAAATAATATAATAATAATTAATATAATTAAAATAAATTTTAAAATAAAAAAAACAAGTTATAAAACTAATAAAACTTTTTTTAAAAATATAAATAATAAAATAAATTTTAACTTTAATAAAATAAATTATAAAAACTTATTTAAAAAAAAAAAAAGCTTAAACAAAAAAACAATTAAAACAAATAATAAAATAAATATAATTATAACTATATTTATATAATATAAAATAATTAATTTAAAAAATAATTAATATTTAAATAAAAATAATAATATATATATATTAATTAACTATAATAAAATATATAAATATTATAATTAAATATTTAATTTAATAAAAAAATACAATAAATATATTAATAAATATAATAAATGTACTAAAAAATAAATTAAATTTTTGTTTTTTATATATATATTATATTATTTATATAAACAATGTAGTAATTTGTTTTTTTTTAAAAATAAACTTTTTATATATTTAAAACAATATAAATATTAAAATGTAAATTTTATATATTAAGCAGTTTTAACAAATATAATATTAATAGTATAAAATAACAACTTTTTTTAAAAAAAACAAAAAAACTAAACTAATTATATTATATTTATAAATAATATTATTTAAAATTTAAAAAGCTAATATTTAAATAAAAAAGTTTTTAATTAATTAATTTTTATATTTAAAAGTAATTATATATAACAAGTTTAATAAAAATAATATTATAGTTTATATAAATATAAAAGCTAAAAA
This sequence comes from Nemania diffusa, assembly GCA_038501195.1. Classification (NCBI taxonomy): domain Eukaryota; kingdom Fungi; phylum Ascomycota; class Sordariomycetes; order Xylariales; family Xylariaceae; genus Nemania; species Nemania diffusa. Next base: position 4,737,962 of record JBBPUQ010000003.1, read on the forward strand.
AAACTTAATAATATATAAAACTTTTATTAACTTTTTATATATAATTAAACAATATTAAAAAAAAGTTAAAAAATATTAATAATAAATATATTTAATATATAAATTAAGTTATTTTTATATTTTATTTATTAAAATATAATAATTATAAATTTTTTAAACTTTTAAAAGTTATTAAGTTTATATAAATATTAAATAAAAATATTAAATTTATTATATTTTTTAAAAATAACTTTTTAAATTTTTATAGTATAATTATTAATTATAAAAGCTATAAAATTATATTTATTAATATAAATAACTTTGAAATATTTTTTTATATATATTTTTAAATTTATTTATATATATATAAAGTAATATTTTTATAAAAAATAATTTTAAAATTTAAAAAAACAGTTTATATATTTATAATATAGAAATTTTTATTTTTAAATTATAAATTTATTTTTAAACTTTTTTATAAAAATAAAATAGCTATAATTATAAAATCAACTATTTTATATTTAATTATATTAATAAATTTATTATTAGTTAAAAAAGTAATTTTTAAATATATTAAAATAAATATAATTTAAAAGTATATAAAATTAAATTATATTAAAGCTATATAAAAAAAATATATAAAAGTAGCTATTTTAATAATTAAAATAACAGCTATAAATAATATAAAAATTAAAACTATAAATATAAATTTATAAATATTTAAAAATATTATAATATTAAATATATTTTTTATAAATTAATTTATTTTAAATATAAATATATAAAAAACAATAGTTATAAAAAACTATAAACTAAAATTAATATAAACTTAAAAAAATATAAACTAAAATAATATAGCTAATATAATTAATATATTAAAATTATTAAATATAATTAAAAAAACTTTATTAATTAATATTATATATAATATAATTAAAACTATTTTAAAAATAAAATTTATAAACTTTAATTTAAATATAATAATAATAAAAGCAATAAAAAAACTTAAATTAAAAGTTTAAAAAATTGCTAATATAATAAATATTAAAAAAATTTTTAAAAAAATAAAAATAAAAATAACTATAAGTTAATTTATTTATATTAATAAAAATTTACTAGTTTAAAAAATATTAAATTTATTAAAAAAAATATTTAAAGTTTAATTTAATTAAAATATTATTAACATTTTAAAAAATAAATAAATTAAAATATTTTTAATAAATAATTAATAAAAATTTAAATTTAATAATTGTTTATATTTTTTAAATATTAAAAACTATTATATAATAAATTTAATATTTAATAAATTATATAAATAAAACTATATAAAATAAATAAATAAATTATAATTTTTTATATATTTAATTTTTATTATTTAATTATAAAAAAATAAAAAGCTATATATTTAATTTATAATTAATTTATAAACTTTTAATAAAATAAAAATATTAAATAATTATTTGTTTTTATTATAATTAAAAATAATAGTATTAATTTAAAAAAAAAGTTATATTTTAATAGTAAATATAATATTTTTTTTTTATTAATTTAAAATTTATTTAAAATATTAAAATAAATTTATTATTATAAGTTTAAAAAGTTTAAAAAAATTTATAATAATATTAATAAAATTTTAAAATTTATTTATATATATATATAATAATTTATAAATAAATTATTATAGTTTTATAAATATTACTATTAAATATTTATTAATAATATTATAATATTTTTTAATAATAAAAGAAATTATTTAAAATAGCTATATATAATATTTAAACTATTTTATAAATAATAAATTTTGCTATTTTTTAAAAAGTTATTTTTAAAATATTTGTTAATAAAATTATTAAAATTTTAAATAAATATATTTAAATTATTTATTATAATAAAATAGTTAAAAACTTTTAAAAACTTGTAATTTTTAAACTAGTTAAAAATATTAAAACAATATTTTAAAAATATAAAATTTTTTAAAAATATTATTATTATATTATATATAATATATTAAACTATTATAATAATAAAAAATAGCTTTTTTTAATAAAAAGAAACAATTAAAATATATAATAGTTAATAATTTTAATAAATATATTATTAAATTATTTTATTTACTTTAATAGTTAAAAAAAACGCTTTATTTAAAGCTATATAAAAACTAATATATAATAATATAATTTTTTATTATTATAATTTTATTAAAACTTTATTTATATAAATTAATAATTTTTTAAAAAAAATTTTTAAATTAATATTATTTTAATTAAAAAATAACTATATTTAAAAGTTAAATATATTAATTTTAAATATATAAATTTTACTAATTATATTTTTAAATAAATATTTATTATAGTTTAAAATAAAATTTAAACTTTTAAAATTAAAAGTTATATATATTATTTAAAAATATAAAAAGTTTTAAATAATTATAAAAGTTTTATATAATTTAATAATAATATTAATTAATTATTTAATAACTAAAAAAATATTTAATTAAATTAATATTAATATAGTTTTTATAAATTAAATAAATAAACATTTTATAAATATATTTATTTATTTATTTTAATATAATTTATAAATTTTTTATTTATTAAAATAGTTTAATTTTATATTAAATATTTTTAATTAATTTTAAGCTATAACAAATTAAATTAATAAAATTAAAAAAATTAAAAAAATAAACAAAAAGTTAATATTAAATTAAATTTAAATAGTTATAAAAACAGAAATAAAAAATAATATATAAAAAATATTATTATAAATTATAATAAAAACTTTAAATATTAAAAAATTTTAATTAATATTTAAAAAAATAATAAAAATATTAAAAACTTTAAATAATTTAAATATTTTTTTATAATAATTAATAATTTATTATATAATATAAATAAAAAAAACAAATATAAACTATATATATTTAATATATAAATTAAAAAATTTTTTAAAATTATTTATAATAATAAATATTATTTTAATGAGTAAAAAATAATAAAAAACTTAAAAAGTTATATAATTAAATTAAAAATATAAAAAGTTTAAATATATTTTAAATATTGTAATAAATATTAAATATATAATATTAATTATAAAAAGTTTTATAAAAATTATTAGCTAATTAAATTAAAAAATATAAAACTAATAAAAATAATTATAATAAATTTTATATTAAATTTATTAAATATATTATTTATAAATATATTTTAATAAATTAAAAAGTTTAATTATTATAATATAATAATAATAGTTATATATATTACTTTAAAAAAATTACTATTAATACTAAGTTATAAAAAATATATAATAAAAGATTAAGTTATATTTTTAATAAAACTTTTATTTATTTATAACTAAAGTATTTTTATAAAAGTTATATTAAATAAAAATCGCAAATTTATATTTACTTTTTAAAAAAAACTATAAAAAGTAATAAATATAAAGTTTTTAATAATTATAATATATTATTTTTAAATAAATAGTTTTTTAAAATATAAAAATTAAACAATAAAAATTATTATATATTATTATTTATTTTAAAACTTTAATAATATATAAATAAATATAATTTTTATATTATTATAAAACTTTAATAATATATATTTTAAATTTATTAAATTTTTAATATATAAATAATTGTTTAAATTTAAATTATTAAGCTTTAATAATATAATTATAAAAATAAAAGCTATTAATATTTTAAAAAAAATATATTTTTAAAAAAAATACTTATAAAAAAATGTTAAATTAATAATAAATTTTATAACATTTTATATTAAATATTATTATAATAAAAAGTATTAAATAATAAAGTTTTAAAAAAAAAATAAAATATATTTAAAATTATATAAAAGTTATTATTTATTTAATAAACTATTTTAAAAACTTTTATAGCAATTTATAAAACTTTAAAAAATAAAAAAATAAATAAATTAATTAGTTTATAAAATTAATTTTTTTAAAACTTTTAATATTTATTTAATTATATTAATAATATATATATTATTAAAAAAATATAAAAAAAATCTTTTTTATTAAATTTTTTTTTTTTTAAGCTTATTTAAAATAACTAGTTAAATTTAAAAAAAAAAAAATTTTTTTAAAATTAAAACTATTATTAAATATAAAATTAATAAATTTAAAAAAAGATTTAATTATTTAATTAAATAAAAAAACTACAATTATAAAAACAATTAATAGTAATTAAAATAACAACTTTAACAAACTAAAAATTTAATAAATAAATATTAATAATATTAAAAAAAACAACTATTAATAAAAAATAAAAATAAAATTATAATAATAAAAAAAAGTTATAAATAATTTTATTAAAAAATTAATTAATTAATTAATTAAATAATTAAATAATTAAAAAATGTTAAAATTAATATATTTTTTTATATATTTTAATATTTAATATAGTTAAATAAAAAAGTTATTTTAATAAAAAAAAACTTTATATTATAATAAATTTTATTAATAATAAAATAAAAATAAATAATAAAAATAAATTAAGATTTAAATTAAATAAATTTTTTTTATTAATTTTAAACTAGTTTTTTTTTTTTTATATTATATTTTTAAACTTAATATATAATATTATTTTAAATAATAAGTTTTAAACTAGTTTTTTTTATTTAATAATATATAATAAATAGTTTTTTAAAATAAATAAAATATAAAAAGCTAAAATAAATATATTTATATATTAACTTTAAAAAATATTATTTTAATAAAATATATTTAAAATTATTTAATTAAATTAAATAGCAGTTTATTTAATATATTATATATTAAAACTTTAATTTATATATTTTTTTATTATTATTGGTAATATATTATATTATTAATAATATATAGTTTTATAAATAATATTTCAATATTAAATTTAAATAAAAAAAAAATAATTAAAAAACTATAATATTATATAAACAATAATAATAGTAAAAATAATATATTTAATAATTTTAAACTTTTAATTAGTTATATTTTTTTATTTTAATAATTAATTTGTTTATTTAAAATTTAAAATAAATATTTAAAGCTAATATTATTATAAAAGTAGTTTATATAAAATTTTTAAAATATATTATTATATAATAATAATATAATAATATAATTATTTTATAACTTATAACTTTTTTAATACTATAAATATAAAACTATTTAAAAATAATAAATTTTAATAATTTATATTAATGCTACTTTTATATTTAATTTTTTTTTAATATTAAATGTTTTTTTTTTATAAAATATATTATTTAAATTATAATAATAAAATATATTAATAAAACAATATATATTAAATGTTAATATAAATAAATTTAATATTAAAAATATATAAATATATTTATAATATAAAACTTTTTATATTATATAATTTTAATTAAAATTAAATAAAGTTAACAAAATAAATAATATAAACAAAATAAAAAATATAAATAAAACAATTAAAGTTAATAAAATAAATAATATAAATAAAACAAAAAATATAAACAAAACTAATAAAATAAATAATATAAACAAAGTTAATAAAAAAAGCAATAAAAATATAAATATATTTATTAATATAATATTTAACTAAAAAGTATTTTTAAAAAAGAAAATAATAACAATTATTTTTATTTAAAAAAAATTTATTAAATATTAAAAAATTATTGCTATTAAAACTTTTTTTATAATAATAAAATATATATATTATATTTAATTTAACAACTTTTTAAATAATATAAAATAAATAAAATATAAAAAGTTAGCTTTTAATATAATAAATATTATATATAATTTTACTTTATAATAATAAAAAAATAAATATATATAAATTTAATAAATAAATAACTTTGAAATTTTATTATTTATTTATTAAAAACTTTATATAAATATATATAAATAATTTATATATTTTTAAACTTTTACTTTTTATAAATATAAAATAAATATTAATATTTATTAATTTTTATATAATTAATTATATAAAATATATATATTAAACAAAAATATTAAAAAATATTATATTATAAAGTTTTTTATATAAAGTTTTATATTATTTTAACTATTAATATAATATATAAAATAAATAATAAAATATATATATATATAAAAATATAAATTTATTATAAATAAAATAAATAAATTTATATTAATATATTTTTAAAATTAATAACTTAAGTTTTATTATTTATAATTATTTAAGTTTTTAATTTTTTAAATATTTAAATTAAATATATTTTTATTTTTTTTATTTTTTTTATTGTTTTTATTGTTTTTATTATTTTTACTATTTTTGTTATTTTTATTATTTTTAAAGTTTTTTATAATATAATTATTATTATTTATATTAAAAAATTAATTAAAAAATATTTTTATAATATTTTTTAAAATAATATAAGTTATATTTATAATAATATTATATTAAATTTATAAATAATTATATTAAAACAAAAATAAAAAAATAAAACTATTAACTTTAATATAAATAATATATTTATATTTATAATTAATAATTTTATTTTTTATTTTATTAATAGTTTTGATTTTTTTATTTTATATTTAATTAAATATAATAATTTATAACTTTTAATAATATATTTATTAATTTTATATTTATATATTTTTAATTTATTTATTAAAGTTTTTTTTATTAATATATTTAATAATAACCGATTTAATTTAAACTATATTATTAATATATACTTTAATTTTTATTGTTAAAATATTATAAAAAAACATAGTAATAATTATTTAAAAACTATTATTAAAAGTTAATATAACTTATTATTAAAAAAGAATAATAAATAAAATTAATTTATTAATATAAAAAATATAAAATATAACTTAAATATTAAGTTTAAAAAAAACAAATAAATTAATATAGTTTTTTTATATTAATATATATATTTAATAATATAACTTAGTTAATTATAAACTAATATATTAATTAAAAATAATATATTAACAATTATTAATAAATAAATTAACAATAAAATTAAATTATAAATTATTAAATTGTTATATATATAAATATATAACAAAATAATAAAAGCTTTAAATATAAATAATAAATAAAAATAATAAAAAATAAATAAAGTAAAAAAATCAAATAAATAATTATAAAATAAAAGCTAAAAAAGTAAAATTATAAAATATTTAAATAAATAAAAAAAGTTAAAATAAATTAATATTAATAATAATAAAAAGCTATTTTAATAAATTAAATATAATAAATAAATAAATTTATAAATTAATTAATATTAAATATATATAAAAAACTTATATATAAATATATAAAAAAAACAACAATAAAATTTAAAATATTATAATTAATCATTTTTTAATTTTTTAAAAATTTAATATTTTAAATATAATTTATTAAATTTTATATTATATTTATATTAAAATTTATAAATATAAAAATTTAAAATAATTTAATTATAAATTAAATATTTAATATTTTTATATTATAAATAAATAAAATATATTATAAATTTTATAATAGTTTATTTAATTAAACAAAAGTAATAATTTAATAATATTTTTAAATAAAACATAAAAAAAAAAGCTTAATTAAATAATTAATATTATTTATTTATAAGTTTTAAATTAACTATATTATTTAAACTATATTATTAAATTTAAAATATTATATATTATATATTTTAATTAATATTTATAAAACTATTAAAAATATTAATATTAATAAATTTATATTTTATATTAATTAATTAAACTATAATAGTTAAAAAAATATTTAATGTAATTTAATTATAATTATTATTTATTTTTAAATAATATTATTTTTTATTTATAATTAGCTTTAATATTTAATATAAATATATAAAATAAAATTAAAAATAATAAATTGTTTTAATATTATTATTATAATTATTATAAAAAGTAATAATATAAAATATATATATATTTTTATATTTAAATAAATTAATAATAGTAATTAAAACTAATAATATATATAGTTTTTTATTATTTAAAAATATAAAAAAAATAACAAAATATTATTTTATAACATTTATATTAATAAAACTTATATTAATAAAACAAACAATATTAATTTAATATTTTATATAAATTATTAAAAAAAAAAAAAAATATTATAAATATTAGTTTATATTTTTTTTTATAAAAATATTTAATTATAGCTATAAAACTTATAAATAATATAAAATTTTCATTAATTAATTATTTAAACAAAAATAAAAAAACATTAAAATATTTATTTTTATTATTATATATTTATTTTTATTTATTATTTATTATAAATAATTATTTTATAAAAAAATATAAGTTTAAATTAACTTATATATAGCTAAAAACTGTTAAAAATTTATAAAATAAATTATATTTAAAAACTATTATTAATAATTAGCTATTTAAATATATAATATATATTATAGTTTAAATTATAATAAAAAGTATAATATATTATTATATATAATATTATTAATATTTTAAACAAAAAAAAAACTAACTAATAAAATATTATATTTTTATTATAAAAAATATATTATTTTTTATTTTAATTATAATATTATAAAATAATTTAAAATATATAAATATAATTAATAAAAAAAAATATAGCTAAAGTTAAATAAAATAAACAATAAAATATTAAAAAACAATATAATAAATATATTAATAAAATTATAAAAATAAATTTAGTAATAACTATATAAGTTTTTATATATATATTATTGCTTTTATTTTTTTATATAAAAGTAATTATATAATTAAATTTAATAGTTTAAAATTAAAATTAATTCTAGTATTTTATTTATATATATTTTTTTAATTAAATATTATATATTTTTTAGTTTTATTTATAACTAAACTATTAAAAATTAATACTTTTGTTATTTTTTTTTATTTAAGCAGTTTTAACAACATTTAATAATTATAAATATAATTAAAATATAAATATATAATATAATAAAAGTTTAAAATATATTTATTTATATAAAAAATATAGTTATTTAGTTAATTTAAAAACTTTTATAAAAAAAATATATTAATTAAAGTATTAATTTAAAAAAAAAACAATATAAAGTTTAAATTAAATTAATTTATTAGTTTTTTTATTATTAAATTTTTTATTATTAAATTTTTTATTATAAAAATATATATTAAAATTTTTTTTATAAAAACTTTTACTTTTAATTTTTTTATTAAAATATTTATTAAATTTAAATTATAATATTATATTTATATTAAAGTTATTATTAAATCAATATTAAAATATAAAATTAATAAAATAAAAAGTTAAATAAAAGTTTTAAAAAAAAAACAAAAAAAAAATTAATATAAATAATTATTTTTATAATTTATAAAACTAATTATAAATCTTTATTTATTATAATAACTTAATAGTTATAAATAGTAAATAAATTAACTATTAATATAATATTAATTAATAAATTAATATAAAAATTAAAATAAATATATTAATAAATAAAAAAACAAATATAAATTTTAAAATATTTATTAAAGCTTTTTGTTATAGCAAGCAGTTTTATTAACCCACTGAGCTAATAATGTAAAAAATTAGCAATATTTTAAACTGGAATATTAAAGCTTTTATATATATATATATATCCGAATGCGATTTTTACACATGTTTATATATTTTAACAACTATTTTTTTTTTTAACAACTTTGTTCTTAAATCGCAGTTTAATTAAACTTATGTTACAATTGCTATATTAAAAAAATATAGCTATATATTAAACTTTTAAATATATATAACTTTATATTAAAATATTATAAAACTTTTTACTATTATAACAAAGTATTACAAATTTAACAAATTTACAGCTATAGCTATTAAATTTATAGTGAACTCGTTTAAAATATATTATAATTATGTTATATTTATTAACTTAGTAAAAAAATAACTAATAAATCATTTAAAATTACTTAAAGCTAAACTTATAGTTTTTGTTGTAATTATTTCAATAAACCAACAGTTTAAAATATAGTTGTTATAACAAGTAGCTCTGTTAACCCATTAAGCTAACAATTTAAAAAATCGGCAATATTTTAAACTAAGATACTAAGGCTTCTGTATATATATATACATCCAAATGTAATTCTCACGCATGCTTGCATATCTTGACATTTTTATAGCCGATTTTTATATGTAATAATTAATATAGTTATTATTTAAATAAATAATTTTATAAATAAATTTATTAAATAATATTATTAAAATTGTAAATATAATTATAATAGCTTTTTGTTTTTTAAATATATATTAAAAAGTTTTATTTAAAATATATTTAAATTAAATTATATATTTTATATTTAAATTGTAAAATAAGCTATTTATATTATTTTTAAATTAAATTTTATATTTTTTATAATTTAAAAATATTTACAATATATTACTTTTTATATAATTTATAAATATTTATAATTAATAAAGCTTTATATATTAGTTTATAAATATTTATAATAATTAAAGCTTTATATATTAATTAAAAATATAATTTAATAATATATTATAAAAAAAGAAATATAAATAAATAAAATAAAAAGCTAATATAAATTTAAATATAGCATTTTTTTTTAAAACATTTTTTTTAAAGCAATATTTTAAGTAAAAATAATAAACTATATAAAAACAGCTATAATAGCAGCTAATATAAAAAAAAAAAATTTTATTATAATAATAAGTTATATATAAATAATAAATTATATAAAAACAGCAGCTAATATTAAAAAAAAAGTTAATATAAAAACTTTATTTAATTAATTATTTATATTTATAAAGTTTTTTAATTATTTTATAAATATTATTATTAATATTTTAAATTATAAATTAAATTAATATATATATTAATAAAAAAATATATATATAATAAATTAATATAAGCTTTAAAAAAAACAAAATAAAAAAATTATAAAATAATTTTATTAAAAATATTAATAAAATATATATATAATATATTAAAAAATAATTAATATAAAAATTAATATATTAAACAAATAATATATATATAAAAAATATAGTTAAAAAAAAATAAAATATATTTTAATTTATTACTTTTTATTTATTAAATTAATTAATAAAATAAACTTAATATAAAATATAAACTATAAAGTTTAAATTATATATAAATTAATAAATAATTTATTTATAAAATAAAAAAAATAAATAAATAATATTTAATAAAAAAATAAAAATAAAAATATTTAATTAATAATTAATATATTAATAAAAAAAAACAATTTAAATTATTGTTAAAATTAAATAATTATTTAAAGCAGAAATAATATTAACTAAATTTAAATTTATAAAAGTTTTAACTATTTATAAATATTAAATAAATAATTTAAAATATTTTATTATTTATATTATAATAAATATATATTTAAATTTAGCACTTTTTTTGTTTAAATTATAAATATTATTAATTTAACCTAATATTTAAACTTTTAACTTATTTAATTATATTAATAAATTGTTTTATTTTATATTTAAAACAAAATAATATTTAGTTTTTGCTTTAATTTTTTTAATAATTAAAAATTAAATAATATTATAATAATTTATTTAATATAAAATATACAATAATTAATATTTAATAATTAATTAAAATATATTAAATAGTAAAAAAAAAAATGTTTATAAATAAATATTTAAATTAAATATATTTTTATAACTTTTTATAATATATTAATAGCATTTTTATTAATTTAAAATATTAAATTATATTATATAATAATTTTATATATAATTTAATAAAATAATTGTTTAAAAATTAATAAATTAATTTATATTTAATATTATTAAATTTTATAAAATTCTATAGTTTATATATTATTAATAATATATTAATTGTTATATTAATTAATAAAGTTTTATTTTTAAATTTTTAAATTTATTTTTTATTTATTTATAATATAACAAATATTGTTTAAAATTAAAATAATAATAAAAATAAATTTAAGTTTTTAATTAGTTTTATAGCTTTATAATTATAAAAAACTAAAAACTACTGCTTTTTAATAATTATAAGTTAAATTAATAATTTAAAAAAAAAACATTTATTATTTAATATAATTAAAAATAAAAAATTAATATATTAATAATAAGTTTTATTAATAAAAAAATAAAAAAATTATAATATTTTTTAAAATAAATCGATTATATTTATTATAAAAAAAATATTTATATTATTATTTTATATAAATAACAATTATAATAAAGTTAATAAAAATATATTATAATAAAAATAAAATAAAAAATAAAAATTAAAACAATTTTATTTTTAAAATTATTAAAATATAATAATATAAAATACATTAATATATAATAAAATATTTATTTATATAAAAACTAGTTTAAATTTTATTAAATAATTATATTTTTAATTTAAATAATATATTTTTTATATTTAAATTTTAAATTAATATTTTAATTAATAAATAGTTTTTAAAATATAAAACTTATAAATAAATAAAATTGCTATTAAAAAACAAATATTATTTTTAAATATAAATTTTAATTAAAACATTAGTTTATTAAATAATATTATTATAAAAAATATCGATTTATTTTTTATAACAATTTTATATATAAATTATATAATTTTAATTATTTTTTTAATTTTTTTAATTAATTAGTTATATTTAATATTATATTATAAAATAACTTTTAATTATTTTATTTATTTTAAAAAATATTTATATATATTAATTAATAATTATATTAATAAATTTATAGTTTAATTAATAAAATATATATAATATTTAAAATATATAGCTTTTTAATAATTTTAACTTTATTAAAACAAAAATACTACTAGTAGCAAAAATATATTAAAAAAACTATTTCTAAGAAATAAAAACAGCTATATAAACTTTTAATATATTATATTACAAAAACAAAAAAGCTGCTATAAAAATTATTATTTTTGTTAATATAATAATAGTTATAATAAAGTTGTAAATAATTTATTAAAAATAATATTATATAATACTATATAATAATTTATTTTTTAAAACATTTATATAAATTTTTATTATTTATAATATATAATTAATAAAATATTAAAAATTAATTGTTTTAATTAATAAAAAGTTTATTAAATAAAATATTAATAAATTTGTTAATTTTTAATTAAAAATTATAATATATTTAAATAAAATAAAAAAAGCTATAATTATTACAAATAAAATTAATTAATAATTATATTAATTTTAAAATATAATATAAAATTTTACAAGTTTATTATAAAATTAATAAAATAATATTAAAATATTTACTTAATATAAATAAAATAAAAATTTATTTAAACTATATAAATAATATTATAATATAAATTTATTATAAAATAAAAAATTTATAATATATTAATTTAAACTTTTAAATATATAATATTATTATTAAACTAGTTTTAATTAATAAAAATATTATATTTAATTAAATATTAATTTTAACTATATAAATATTTAAAAAAATTAATAGTAATAATTTAAATAATAATATTAATTTAATTTTTAAAAAATAAATAAATTAATAATTTAATTGCTTTAAATTAATTTAATTATTTTAATTATTATATTAAATTAATTAATTATAATTAAAAAAAACTTTTATTATTTAATATTAATAAAAACTAAAAAAAATATTAATTTAAAAAAAAAGCTAAAATAGTTTTAATTATTGTTTTTTTATTTTTATATTATATATTTTATAAACTTAAACTATTAAATATAAAAATTTTTTAATTATATAAAATTTATTTAAATAATAAACTATTTTTAATTATATAAAATTAAATTATTAATTATATAAAAAATAACTTTTTAGCTATATTAAAGTTAATATATAAAAAAACATTTAAATAATTAATTATTTTAAATATTTAATTTAAAAAAAAATATATATAAAGTTATATATTAATAAAATAAAATAATATAAATAAAAAAAAAATAGTAATAATAATATTATAGTTTTTTAAATTTTTTAATTAATACGATTTAAAAAAAAATTAATTAATAAAAAAAATAGCTTAAAAAAATAATATTATAATATTGTTAATAAATATATTATTATTAAAAAAATATATAAATATTTTAAATAATATTTAAAAATATATAAAAATAATTAGCTTTTTTTATTTTATTTATTTTAAAAATTATATAAAAATCTATTTATATATTAATAAAATTAATAATTAATAAAAAAAAAAAATAAAGTAAAATATTTTTATAATTATATAATAAATTAAAAAAAAAAACAAAAAAAAAACTAAAGTTATAAAAAAATATAAACTATTAACTATTAATAATATATATTTATAAATAATAAATTATAAAAGTTAATAAAATAAATTAATTAAAAATAAAAAGTTAAAAATTAAAACTAAAAAAAATAAATCAATTTATATATATAAATAAATAATAAAAATTAAAAAAAAAAACTTTAAATAAAAATTAAAATTAATAAAACAGTTATAATAAAAAATTATAAACTATTAATTAATAATTTATTAATATTAAAAATTATTTATTAATATTAATAAAATATATAAAATATATTTAAATAGTTAAATTTTAAAATTATAAAAGTTTATTTTAAACTTTAAAGTTTTAATTATATAATTATAATAAATATATATATTTTTATAATATTATAAATAATTAAATTTATAAAAATTAATTTTATAAAAAATATATAAAATAAATTATATATTTAAAAAAATAATATATATTAATTTATAAATTATATATTTTTATATTTTTTAAATTTTAAAACTATTAATAAAATTATTTTAATTTAAATAATTAAAATTAAAATAAATATAATAAAAATAATATAATTAATATAATATTATAAAAAAACTATTTAAATAATTTAAATTAATATAAATAACTTAAAAAATATTAATAATAAAAAAAAGTTTAAAAATAATAATAAAAAAATATTTTATATATTAAATCTTTTTAATTTAAAAATATATATAATATAAATTTAATAAAATAAAACAAATTAAATTAAATAAAAAATTTAAAAAACATAAAAGTTATAAATAAATTTTATAAATTAAAAAAATTAAAAATAAATAATATAAATAATATAAATAATATAAATAATATAAATTAAATAATATAAATATATTATATAATTAATAATAAAAATAAATATATTTAAAAAGATATATTTAAAAAAATATAAAAAAAACAAGTTTTATAAACTTTGTAAATAAGTTTTATATATTTTATAAATTAATACTATAAATTTTATAAATAAATTTTATAAAATTAAACTTTTAAAAAAAGTAAATAATAAAACAATTAAATAATAAAAAAATTATTTTTTATTATTATTATTTATAAACTTTTAATATATAATTAAATTTTTATTATTTTTATAACTTTTTATAAATTAATATATTTAATATAAATTATAAATTTATTTATTATTATAAATAAATTAAAAAAGCTATTATAAATTTTTTTACTTTATTTTAAATATTTACTGCTTTTTTTTTTATTTTTATATATATTTATATTAATTTAAACTTAATTATTTAATTATTTAATATTAAAATATTAAATTTTTACTATTATTAATTTTATATTTATATATATTATTTAATTTATTTAATAAATTATTAAAAAGTTTATTAAATTATAATAATAATTTATATTTATAAAAAAACAGCATTTTTATATTATTAATATATTATTTTTATTTTTATTAAATATAAAAATATATAGTTTTTATATTATTAATAGTTTTTTAATATTATAAATAATATTTTATTAATATTATTAAATAAATAGTTTAATATTAATTAATTATAAAAAATATTAATATTAATAAATAATTGTAGTAAAATTTTAATTATTTTATATAATTTATAATGTAAAAATATAAATAATAATAGTTTTAATTAAATATTATTTATTTTATAAAAATACTTAATTTTATTTATTATAAATTTATAAATAAAAAACTAGTTTATATTTTAAACTTTTATATATTTTATTTTATTATTTAAATTAATATAATTATTAATATTATTTTATTTAATAATATATATTTAAATATTATAAATATTATATATTAATTATTTATTATTTATTTAAGTTTTTTAATATATAAATATTTTTTTTACTTTTTTTTATTTTATTATATTAAAATATTAATATTAATACTATTAGCTATTTAAATATAATATTAATTTAATAAAGTCGCTTTTTTTAAAATAACAATAAAATTAACAAAATTTATTTTAAATAATAATATTATATTATTTATTTATTTTATATAATATAATATATTATAGTTAATAAATAATACTATTTTATAATAAATATATATAATAATAAAAATATATTAAATATTTATTAAATATTTATATTATAGCTTTTTTATATAATAATTAAATTTATTAACAATTATATTATTTATTATATTATAAATATTAAATAAAATATATAATATATAATATTATAACTTTAATATATAATATTAAATAACATTTTTTATTTATAGTTTTTTAATTAAATATATTAAATTATATATATTATTAAATTAAAAATTAAAACTAAAAAAATTAATATTATTTTTATATAATGCTTTATTTATTAATTTTATTAATATATTAAACTTTTGTTTAATTATTAAAATATTTTTAATTTTAATATTTTATATATATAATATAAAAAATATAAACAATTAAATAAATATAATTTAAAATATTATAAAACTAAAGCTTTAAATAATAATATTAATAATAATATATAATTAATAATTAATTAATTAATAATTTTTTATTTATTAAAGTTATTTATAAAATTAAATTTTTAATATAATATATAATTTTATTTTATTATAAAAACTTTTAAAAATTTATAGTTATATTTATTAATTTAGTTTTATTAATTTATTAATAGTTTTATTTTTTAATTTATTTATTAATTATTTAATATAATTATTAATTTAACTATTATTTATTTAATAAAAGTTAATTTTATATATTTTATTTATTATTTATATTTAAAGTTTTATTATTTTATTATTTGTTTATTTTTATTTATATATATAATTATAAAATTATTATATTATTTTTTATTTTTAAAGTTTATTATTATTAAATTTTTTATATATTTTATTAAAAGTTTATTTTAGTTTTTAATTTTGTTTTATTATTTTATTATATATTTATTATTATATAACTATATAATAGTTAATATATTATATATATAACAAGTTTATTTAAAAATAATTTATATATTATTTTTAATTAATATTTTAATTTATAGCTAATTAATTTATATTATTAAAACTATATATTTTTTTATTATAATATAATAATTTATTATTTTCTTTTTAATTAATATATAATATATATTTTATATATTTTAAACTAATAAACTAATTTTATTTATTTATTTTTAAAAAGTTTTTGTTTATATTAATATTTTATAATAGCTTTTTTAAATTTAATAATATATTTAATATTAAATTTATAAAATTTATAAAATTATTTAATTTAAATAATAATAAAAGATTTAATAAATAAATTAATTTTATTAATATAAATATAAAGTTTTTTTAAACTTTTTATAATTATTTTATTTTTATAAAATTAAATAAAACAATTAAAAATATTTAATAATAAAATTAATATATTTAAATTTAAAAGTTTTTTAAGTTTATTTATAATTTAAAATTAACAAATTAAATTTTATTTATTAAAAAAATAAAACAATTTATTATTAAAAAATTTAATATATATATTATTTTATTTATTTGTTTTAATTAAAAAAAATTTAGTTTTAAATTAGCTAATTTAAAAACAAATAATATATTGTTTTAAAAACAATTATAAAAAAGTTATTTAATAATTTTTTTAAATATAAATAATATAAACTATAAAATTTTTATTAAATAAATAATATTAAATTAATTAAATTATTAATTATTATATATAATATTTAATATTTTTATTTTATAATATTTAAAAGTTTTATTATATTAAATTTTAATTTAATAATTAAATTTATTTAATAAAATTTAAAACAAACTTTTTATTTAATTAAATAGTTATAAATAATAAATTTTAATATTTAAAAAATATAAACAATATTTAATAAATATATATAAATTAATAACTATATTAATTTATATATTAATTTATATATAAATAAAACTATAAAACAAAAGTTTAATAATTAAATTTTATAATAATATATTTTTTTTTAAAAAAATTTTTAAAAATTTAAAAAAAAGTTTTTAAAAAATAAAACAAATCAAAGATTTAAACAATTATAATATAACTTAAAAAAATAATATTATTAAAATTATAAAAAAAGTTTTATATATTAATATTTTAAAAATAACTAATATTAAAAACAAATAAATATTTATTTGTTTTAATATTAATCTTTTTAATAAAATATTTAAAGCTAATAATTTTTTATAATATATTAAATATAGTTAATATATTAAAATAAAAAAATAAATTTAATTTATTGTTTTAAAAAAACATTATATAATATAAATAATAATATTTTAAAAATTATAACTTTTTATAAATAAAAAAAAATATAAAATTAATATAATATTAAAATTAAATAATAAATAAACTTATATAAATTATTAATTAAATAATATATATTTTATTATAATATTAAAAAAACACAATTTTTATTTTTTAATATTTTTAAAATAAATATTAATAAATATATATAAAAAATGTTTTTTTTTTATATTAAAAAATATATAAAATTTAATAATATTAATACTAAAAAAATTAAAATAATTAAATTAAATTTTAATTTTTATATTAATATTATTTATTTTTATAATATTATAAACTAAATAATAGAAATAATATAAATATAAATAAAAAGTTTTAATTTTATAAAAAATTTTTTTAATATATTAATTATAGCTTTTTTTATATATAATAAATAAAATATTTTTTTTTTTAATAAATTAACTATTTATATTAATTTTTATATTAATTTAAATTTATATAAAAAAGTTTTTTTATATAATTTTTTTTTAAAAACTATTAAAAAAGTTAAAAGTTATAAATAAATTATTTAATATATAAAATAACATTATTATATATATTATTTATTATATATTTTTAATATATATAATTTAAATTAAATAATTTATAAATAAATTAACAATATATTAATTTAAAAATAATAAAATAATAATAAATATATTTTATAAATTATTTTATAAATATAAATATTTTATTTAATAAATAACTTTAAATAATTTTTATTAATTAAAAATAAAACTATTATATATATATAATTTTATAAATATTTTTAAAAACTTTAAAATTAAATATTATTAATTTTATTACTTTAATAATATATATTAAATAATTAAAGTTATTAATAAAATTATTAAAAATTTTAAACTAGTTTTTATAATTTATAAAAAAACTAACATTTTTATTATTAAAGTTTATATATATATAAATATAAATAAAGAATTTAAATTTAAAAAACTTAAAATTAAAATTAATTATAAATTATTTAAAATATTTTTAAAATTTATAACTAATAAATTAATATAAAAATTAATATAAAAATTAATATAAAAATTAATATATAAAATAAAAATATATTAATAAATATTAATTTATTTTTTAAAAGTTATATTAAAGTTTTTTTTAATTAATTTAATTGTTTTTTTAATATTTAATATTTTATTATAATTATAACTTTTTTATAGTTTTTTTATATAAAAAATAAATTTATACTTTATATATATATTTTTACTATATATAAATTTATAATAGTTTTATTATATTTTTATATTATTTTATAAATTAAAAGTTTTTAAAATTATTAATAATATATTTATTAAATAAATAAATATTAAATTATAATAATATTAATATAAATAAAACAACTTAATTAATAAAACTAAATAAAAAAATAAAATTTATTTTTAAAATAATTTATTTTAAAATTATAAAAAGTTTATAATTAATTAAAAATAATAATAAAACAAAAAAAAAAACAATAATTTTTAATAAAATTTAATTTATTAAATTATATAATAAAAAATAGCAAATATAATATATTTAAAAAAAAAAATAAACTTTAAAGCTTTATTTAAATATTAATTAATAAATTAAATTAATTTATAAAGTTTATTTTTTAATTTATTTATATTATAATATTTATTAATTAAATTAAATTTAAATATATAATTTATAAATTTATAAAATAATTTAAATTTAATAAATTGTTAAAACTTATTTTAATATTTTTTTATTTTATAATTATTATTAATTTTATTTAAATTATTATAACTTTTTAATTTATATAATTAATTTATATTTAAATATTATTACTTTATATATTATATTATTAATTATTTATGTTAAAATTATATATATTATATATAATATAAACTAGTTTTTTTTTTGTTATTATTATTTAACTTTTTTTTATTTATTAAATTTTCTTTTAAAATATTTTTATAAATATAAATTATATTTTTTAATTATAATATATTATAAATAATAACTTTAGCTTTTTTTTTATAACTAATAATAAATAATTATAATATTTAACTAATAGTTATTATATTATATTTAAATAATAATAATATATTATATCGTTTTTATAATAATTAATTAAATAATATTATTATATATACTTTTATTTATATTTAAATAATTGTAACAATTTAATTATTAATAATTATATTATTAAAAAAGTAAAATAATAATTAAAATTAATAAAGCTTAAATAATTTATTTAATTTGTAAAAAATAAATAATAAAATTTATATTATAAACAAAAACATTTTAAATTAAATTAAATATAAATTAAAATAAAACTATTAAATATTTTTATAAAATTATAATAATAATTTTAAAAATATAAATATTTGTTTTATAAATAAAAAAACAAATAACTATTTAATAATTTATAAATTATTAAATAATATTAATAATATTATATATAAATAAAACAAATATAAAATTAAAAAGTATTACTTGTTATATTTATATTTTTTTAAATAAAAAAAAAAAACTAAAAACGCTTTTATTAATTTATATTTATAAATAATTAAGCTATAAAAAAAACTAGTAGTTTTTTTATTATATTTTATATTTTATATTATATAATTAAAACATATATAAAAATAACTTTTTAAATTTAATAAACAAAATTAAATATTTATTTATTAAAAAAATTAAAGCTAAAATATATTTTATTATTTTATTTAAAAATATAATACTGCTATTTTTAACTATATTTATTAAAAGCTTTATATTTTATTTTATTTTATTAAATATAATAGTTTAAAATAATATAAATTATTTAAATTATATTATAACATTAATATATATAACAATATTTTATAATTATTAAAATTTAATAATATATAATTAAATTAAATAAATAGCTATATATTAAAACTTTTTATAAAATAAAGCTTGAAATAATTATATTAAGTAAAATTTTTTTTATTTATTTTATATATTAAGTTATAAGTTAATATTATATTAATATAAAAAAAAAAAGTTTGTTTTAATATAGTTTATAAATATATAAATATTATATTTTTAAATCAACTTGTGCTTTTTTTATTAAAAGTAATTTATTAAATTTTAATTAATTTATAATATATAAAAAAATAAAAAATAAACAAAATATTAAAAAATAAATAATATTTAATTAATAAAATTAAATAAAATTTTATATTAATATAAAAAAACTTAAAAATATAATAAACTTTAATAAAGCTATATTTATTATTAATATATTTTTAAGTTTAAATAATAAAGTTATATTTAAAAGTTTACTTTAATTAATATTTATATAGTTAATATTATAATATATTATTAAAAAATCGTTAATAAAGCAATAAATATTGTAAATTATATAAATTTATTAATTATTAAATACTATTATATTATTTAATTTAACTGTTAAAAAATTAAAAAATTTTATTATATTAGTTAAAAAATTTAACAAAAATATATTTTATTAAATATTAACAAGTTAATAAATATTAAAAACTTTAAATAAAATATAAAAGTTATTATAATTTATAATAATAATTAAAAAAAAAACAAATAATATAATAATATATTTATAAACTTTTAATATTATATATAATAAATAAAATATTAAAAATAAAATATATTATATAATAGTTATAATAATTATAATTAATTAAAATAACAAGTTATTATTTAATAATACTTTAATAATTTATATTAAAAACTAATTTTGTAAATATTATAACAATTAATATACTATAACTTTTAATTTATTTTTTAATTAAAAGATTATTTATTTTAGCTTTAGTAATTTTATTAATATTTAATTGTTTAATTTAATATATTTTATAGTTTATAATATTTTTAAAAGTTTTATAAACTTAAATATTAAAGTTTTAAACTTATATATTTTTAAAAAATATTATAGCAAATATAACAAGTGCTATAAAGTATTAAATTAGTTAAAAATAAAAAAGCAAAATAAAAAATTCAAAAAGTTAATTTTTAAATAATATAACAAAACAAAAAAAAATCAATAAATTGTTATTTTATATATAATATTTTTATTATTAAACTATAAAAGTTATTAAAATATAAAAACTAAAATAATAAAATATATATTATTTTTAATTTAATAAATAAAAGTTTATAACTATATAATTAAATAAAATATTTATTTTATATTTATAAATATTATTTAAATTTAATTATTAAAGTTAAATTAAAAATTAATTTAATTAATATAAACAAATAAAATAAATAAACTAATTAATTAATCGATTTTTTACAATTAATATAAAAAAAAAAAAAAAAAAACTATTATATAACTTATTTTATTAATAAAAAATACTATAGCTAAATTATTTATTTATTTAATAAAATTTTTTATAACTATAAATATTATTATATAATATTATATATAATATTATATATAATAATAACTTTTTAAATATTATAAGCTTTAAATTTACTTAATTATTTAAAAAATATTTATTTATTATTAAAAACTTTAAATAAACTAATTATTTAATTATAATAGTATTTATAACATAATTATAATAATATTTAATTTATAATATTATTTATAATTATTTATTTAAAAAAAAACTTTAAAGTAAAAAATATAGTTAATTTATTTAATTTATTAGTTTTTAATTAATATATTAAGCTAATAATATTTTTAAATTAAACTAATTTTTATTATTTTTTTATAATTTTATAACAAATAATTTTAAATTTATATTATTTTAAAATTGTAATATAAAATCAATTTAATTAACATTATATTTATTAATATTTAAAAAGTAATAATAATAAAAAATAAATATTATATAGTTTTTAAAAACTTTGTTATTTTAATTTAAATATATTATAAAAATTTAAAATTTAAAAAAAAAACAATTAATAAAATTTACTAAGTTAAATTTTTTTAAATTATAATATTTTATTTAAATATTAAATATAAAAAAGTTAAAAATTTTAAAACAAAAATATATAATAAAATATAAACTAAAATATTTATTTAATTAATATATAAATTATTTAATATATAATTATATTTAAATTAATATATAATTAATAAATATAAAAAAATAAATATAATAAAAATTTATAACAAGTTTGTTTTTTTAATTAAAAAAAGCAGTTAAAAACTAGTTAAAAAATAAAATTAATTAAATATTATATTATTAAACTTTTAATATTAAATAACAAATAACTATTTAAATATTTAAATATATAATAATAGCATTAATAATAATATTATAATTGTTATAAAAATAAATAATAATAAAATTAATAATAAAGTTATAAATTTTAAAAATAATAATAAAACAATATAATATTTAAAACTTTATATAATTAATAAAACTAAATAAAATAAAAATTAAATTATAAAACTTAAATATAATAAAAATATAAACTTATATTATTAATATAATTAAAAAAGCTTTATTAATAAATAATAAATATTATAATTTTTTAAATATAATAATAATTTTAATTAATAGTTAAAACTTTATTATTGATTTAATATATTAAACTATAATTATTATATATAACTATAAAAAGTATTTTTTAATATTTTTAATTTATTTTATAAATAAAATAAATTTAAAAAATAAAACAATAAAATTTAATTAAACTAAATTAAAAATATAAATTTATAATATAAAATAAAAAAATTAAACTAAATAAAAAATATATATTTATAATATAAAATAAAAAAGTTAAATTAAATAAATAATATATATATATAAATAAAAAAATAAAAAAAATAATTAAATAAAATAGTAATAAAGAATAAAGTATAAATTTAATAAAAAAAAAACTTATATTAAATTTAAAAATTTAAAATTTAATTATATATATAAGTTTTATTTAATTTATATTTATATATAAATATTACATTATATATAACTAATAAAAAGATTTATTAAAATTTATTTAATAAAATTTATTTTAAAGCTATATTATTTTTTATATAAAATATAAATTTATTTATTTAAAACGCAGCAAAATATACAATTAATAAAAAAAAAACTAAAAATAAAAGCTGCTTTTATTTTTTATAGCTTGTTAAAAATTTATATATAAGCTATATAAACTATATAAGCTATATAGTTTATATAGCTTATATAATTTATATATATAGCTTTTAAAAACAAAAGCTTTTTTGCTTTTAATTTTAAAAAGCTTTTAGTTTATTTTTAAATTTAATAAATAAATATATATAAATTTTTTATATAAGTTTATTAATTAATTATATATATATTTATATAATATTTTATAATTTATATATTATATTATAATTTTAAATGAAAATAAATTTAAAAGTTAAAATTAATTATTAATTTATTTATTAAATTATTACTAATTATATAAAAATAGTTTTTTTTTTTAAATTGTTATATTTTTATATAATTAAATAGTTTTATTTTTAACTTTTAATATAAATTTTAATTTAAAAATTTAAATATTATAATATTTATTAAAGTTATATTTTATAAATTTAAATATTTTTTATATAAATAGTTTATTAATTTTTATTATATTAAATTTTTTAAAAAAAAGTTTAAATATATTAATAATATTATTTATTTATAGTTTAATAATTAATTTATAATTTAATTTTTTTTTTAATAAAAAAATATAAAATTTAATTATATAAAAAAAGTTAAAAACTATATTAATTTTTTAAATTCGCTGTTTTTTTTATATAATTTTTATTATTTTATTTTATATATTTTATTATATAAAAATAAAACTTAATTTATATATATTAAAATTTTATAAATTTATTAATAATATTAATAATAATATTAAACTTTTTAATAATTTATATTTTATATAATTTATTTTAATTTTGTTTTTTTTATTATATAAATATTTTATTTTTTAATAATAATATAAATACTTTATATAAAGTAAAATTATTTTATTAATTAATTATATAATTAATTTTAATTTTAATTTATTTTTTTTAAAACATTTTTATTATTTT
The DNA here is from genome assembly GCA_038501195.1 of Nemania diffusa. Classification (NCBI taxonomy): domain Eukaryota; kingdom Fungi; phylum Ascomycota; class Sordariomycetes; order Xylariales; family Xylariaceae; genus Nemania; species Nemania diffusa. Next base: position 4,763,462 of record JBBPUQ010000003.1, read on the forward strand.
TTTAATAGTTTTTACTTTTTATATAATATTAAAAAATAAAAGAAAATTTTAATTAATTTATAAATAAATATTAAAAATAAATAATATTAATATAAAGCTATTAAATTTTATAATATTATTTAAAATTTTTATTATTATTTATAAAATTTTTTTATTTTTTATATAATAATTTATTTTATTTTTTAAAATATTATATATATAATAAAAAAATTTATATATTTATTTAATTTTATTAATAATTTAATAAACTTTTATAAACATTTTTTAATATATAATATTTATAATTTTAATTTAATTTTAAAACTATTATAAATTGCTATAAAAGTTAATATATAGTATTATTTAATAGTGAAAACTGCGATATAAAAAGGAGGAAATAGGCTAGCCAACGCCTTAGGCCACCAAACTTACCTATAGGTAGGTTAAGTGGGTCCAGGTCAGTTGGGTGGACCCTGGTGGGTCCTTGGCAACCCTATCTAATCAGTACAGTAGGTCTAGGTCGGTCCTGCAAGCCTGTAGGCTTGCACCCTTTGCCAGTCTGTAACAGGTGCCACACACACATAAAAAAGCTGTTGACCTCAACAGAACCCTCAAATCAAGCCACACAAGCCACTCCACACAAGCCACTCAAATCTAGTCCTTTAAGCTACTTTAATTCAGCCACTCCAACTTAGCTACTGCAATCCTAGCCCTTCTATTCCTAGCTCTTCCAATTTTAAACCTTTAATTCTAGCCCTAGGTCCTAGGCCTTTGTTGACTTGCAGTCTAGTCTACAAGTAGGCTTGCAAACAGGTTTGCAGGTAGGTCTACAAGTAGGTCTGTAAATCGGTCTGCAAATAAGTCGATTAGTAAGTAAGTTAGTAGGTTGTTTAGTCACCTAGCAGGTAAGTAGGCTGGCTAGTGACTTACTTAATAGGCTAGCAAGTCACTAAACAAGTCAGTTAATTATTTAATAAATAAATAAGTTAGTTAATCACTTAATTAGCAAATAAATAAGTTATTTAAATAGTAAATAAATTAATCACTTAATTAATAAATTATTTAATAAATAAATAAATTAACTAATAAATAAATTAATTATTTAATTAATAAATCATTTAATAAATAAATAAATTAATAAATTAATTAATAAAAAAATAAATTAACTAATAAATTATTTAATTAATAAATAAATTAATTAATAAATATTTTAATAAATTTATAAATTATTTAATAAATAAATAAATTAATAAATAAATAAATGAACTATTTATTAAAATAATAAATAATATATATATAAATTAATTTATAAAGTTTATTATAAAAAATAAAAATAAATAAAATAAATAATAAATTTATTTATTAAATATTTATAATATAAACTATATAAATATTTTATAAAAATTATATATATAAAAAATAGTTTATATATTATATAATAAAAATAAAAAAAAGAATTTTAATTTAAATAATAATTAAATAAATTAATAATAAAAAATATAAAAAAAATATAATAATATTTAAACAAATTAATAGTTAATATAAAAAAAAGCTATTATAATAATTAAAAATTAAAAAAACTATATAAAATATAACTATTAAAAAATTAATTTAATTTATATACTCGATTTAATATTATAATTAATAATTAAATTATTAAATTTATTTATATATATTTTTTCTATTATATTTTATTGTTATAGTTATTAAAAAATCAATTTAGTTAATATTAATAAAATTTTTTAAAAATATAATAAAAAATATTAAATTATTAAAACAAAATTTAAAAAAACAAAAATATAATAATTATTGTTTAAATATAAAAATTAAATAAATAAATTATAATAATATAAAATTAAATTAAATATTATATAAATATAACTATTAAAAAACTAATTTAATTATATATAAAACAATTAATTAAATTAATAAAAAAAGCAAAAAATTTATAAAAAAAAAAAAATATATTTTTAACTTTATTAGTTAAAAAAATGCAATTTATTATATTATTTACTATAAATTGCTATAAAAGTTAATATATAATATTATTTAATAATAAAAACTACAATATAAAAAAAAAAAAATAAGTTAGCTAAAGCTTTAAGCCACTAAACCTACTTATAAATAAATTAAGTAAATCTAAGTTAATTAAATAAACCTTGGTAAATCTTTAGCAACTTTATCTAATCAGTACAGTAGGTTTAAGTCGGTTTTACAAGCCTATAAGCTTGTACCCTTTGCCAGTCTATAACAAGTGCCACACATACATAAAAAAGCTGTTGACTTTAACAGAACTTTTAAATCAAGCCACACAAGCCACTCAAATCTAATTCTTTAAGCTACTCCAATTCAGCTATTCCAACTTAGCCACTTTAATCTTAGCCTTTTTATTTCTAGCTTTTCCAATCTTAGACCTTTAATTTTAGCCCTAGGTCTTAAGCCTTTGTTGACTTGTAGTTAAGTTTATAAATAAGCTTGCAAACAGGTTTATAAATAAATTTATAAATAAGTTTACAAATCGATTTATAAATAAATCGATTAATAAATAAGTTAATAAGTTGTTTAATTATTTAATAAATAAATAAACTAGCTAATAACCCATTTAATAAATTAACAAGTTATTAAACAAGTTAATTAATTATTTAATTAATAAATAAATAAATAAATTATTTAATTAATAAATAAATTAATTATTTAATAAATAAATTATTTAATTAATAAATAAATTAATTATTTAATTAATAAATTATTTAATAAATAAATAAATTAATAAATTAATTAATAAAAAAATAAATTATTTAATAAATCACTTAGTTAATAAATAAACTAATTAATAAATAGTTTAATAAATTTATAAATTATTTAATAAATAAATAAATTATTTAATAAATAAATAAATTATTTAATAAATAAATAAATTAATAAATAAATAAATTATTTATTAAAATAATAAATAATATATATATAAATTAATTTATAAAGTTTATTGTAAAAAATAAAAGTAAATAAAATAAATAATAAGTTTTTTTATTAAATATTTATAATATAAATTATATAAACATTTTATAAAAATTATATATATAAAAAACAGTTTTTATATAAATATATTTAAATAATAAATTTTATATATTATATAATAATAATAAAAAAACGACTTTATTTTAAATAATAATTAAATAAATTAATAATAAAAAATATAAAAAAAATGTAATAATATTTAAATAAATTAATAATTAATATAAAAAAAAACTATTATAATAATTAAAAATTAAAAAAATTATATAAAATATAATTATTAAAAAATTAATTTAATTTATATAATTAATTTAATATTATAATTAATAATTAAATTATTAAATTTATTTATATATATTTATTTTATTATATTTTAATATTATAATTATTAAAAAATTAATTTAATTAATATTAATAAAATTTTTTAAAAATATAATAAAAAATATTAAATTATTAAAATAAAATTTAAAAAAACAAAAATATAATAATTATTATTTAAATATAAAAACTAAATAAATAAATTATAATAATATAAAATTAAATTAAATATTATATAAATATAATTATTATAAAATTAATTTAATTATATATAAAACAATTAATTAAATTAATAAAAAAAACAAAAAGTTTATAAAAAAAAAATATATATTTTTAACTTTATTAATTAAAAAAACATAATTTATTATATTATTTATTTTAAATTGTTATAAAAATTAATATATAATATTATTTAATAATAAAAACTACAATATAAAAAAAAAAAAAAAAAATTAATTAAAACTTTAAATTATTAAATTTATTTATAAATAAATTAAATAAATTTAAATTAATTAAATAAATTTTAATAAATTTTTAATAACTTTATTTAATTAATATAATAAATTTAAATTAATTTTATAACTTTATAAATTTATATTTTTTATTAATTTATAATAAAAACTTTTTAAATAAAAAGTTTATATTTAAATTATATATAATATAATTTAAAAAATTTTAATATATTGTTAAAATCCAAGGGCTAAAATTTCAGAGAATATTGATATATTTGTATATATTTATTCCGCACATGTTTCAAAGGAGATTTTTTTCTCTTTTAAGCTTTAGTTTTATATAATATACACTATTAGCTATATATTACTTATTGTATTATACTTAACTTATAGTTTTTTTTACTCTATAATATATATATTAATTTAATATTAATAAAATATTTTTTATATATTTTTTATATTTATTATATAAAAAAATATTATAGTTTAAAATAATATTATTATATTAATTATATATAATATTTATTTATTATTTATTTATATAATATTAATTATTATTTTATAATTAAAGTTATAATTATTTTTAATTATAAATTTAAACTATTTTAAAGCTTAATTATATAATTAATAATAATAATAAAACTTTTTATTTTTTTTAAAATAAATTAATTAATATTATAAATAATTTAAATTAATAATATAATTAATATAATTTAATTTTAATAAAATATATATTAACTTTATATAAATTAATATTAAAAAATAAATATTTTTATTTATAAATAATAAAAATTATATTATTATTTTTTTATATAATAATATTTTTAATATTATTAAAATATATATTTATTTTATTAATATTTTTTAATAAAAATAAAAATAAAAATAAAATATATAAAATATAATATATAATAATATTTAATATATTTTTTATTTATATAATATTTATAAATATAATAATATTATTTATATTAAATTAAATATCTATATTTTTAAAACTTTAATTTATTTTTATATAAAAATTTAATTTTAAATAAATTTTTAATTGTGTTTTTTTTATTATAAAATAATTAAAAACTTTTATATTTTATAATTTTGTTTAATATTTTATATAATTAATTTAATTATATTTAATTTATAAACTTTTTTAATATTTATTATTTAATTAAAGTTTATAACTCGACTTTTTAAACTTGTTTTATTAAATATATTTATATTATTATATAAATAAAATAAATAATTAAATTATATATATTTTTATATAAGTTATTTTAATTATAACTATTTATATTATTATTTTTTTATATTATTATTTATATTATTATTATTATAATTTTTATTTATTAATTATTAATAAAACTTTATATATATATATATATATAAAAATTTAAAATAATTTATAAAGTTTAAAGTTTTATATTAATTTATATATATATTTTATAAAAAAAAATATAATTAAAAAAGTTATTTATAAATTATTTATATATATATATATATAACATTTATAAAATTTATAAATTTTAATAAGTTTTTATATTTTTTATTTATTTAATTATTTAATAAAAGTTTTAGTTTAAGTTTTAATTATATATATTTAATATATATATATAAATTTTATTAAATTATTAATTTAATATTAAAACTTTTTTTTTATATAATAATTTTAGTTTTAATATTAATTAATTTTTTATTATTTTTATTATCATTTAATTAAGTTATAAATATTTTTTAAAATAATATAATATTAATTATAAATTGTTTTTTTTATATAGTTTTTAATTTAATTAAATATTAATATAAAAATTTAAAATTTATATATATAATTAATAATATAGCTAATAGTTTTATTATATAAATAATTTTTGAAAAAATTATATTATATAATTTATTTATTAATGTTTTATATATAATTTATTTATATTTAATTAAATTTTAATAAATAATATTATTTTTAATTATAAAAATATATTTTATATAGTTTTTATTAATTAATATAATGATAAATTTAATTTAAAAATTTAAATTTTTATTATTTATAAATGTTTTATTAATAAAAATCAAAGTTTTTATATAATTAAAATTTAAAAATATATAATATAATTTTTATTATATATTATTAATTTGCTATTATATTTATATATTTAATGCTTTAATATTATTTTTGAATAATTTTTAAACTTATATAATAATTAATAAATTATATAATATTTTTAATTAATATATAAAAATAATATATATATTTTAAATTTATTAAATAATATATTATTAAAAGCAATTTTTTATATAAAATTAATAATTTATAATTGTTTAGTTTACTTTTATTAAATAAAAAAAAATTTTATTTATTTATTTAAATTTATTTTTATTAAATTTAATAAAATATTTAAATATTAATTTTATTTTTAATTTTATATAAAATAATAATTTAAAAAGTTTTTATATAAAAACTTTTTAAATATAATATTAAAAATATTATTTATTTAAAGTTTTATAATTATAAATTTGTTAAGTTTTTTTAATATATAATAAATATAAATTATATATAAATATTTTTATATTTAATTTTTAATAAATTTTATTTTAATATAATTTTAATTTAAATAATTTATATAATAATTATATAATTTAAAATATAATATTTATTAAATATTTATTTTTTAGTTTTTTTAATAAATAAATATAAAATTTTCAGTTTAATTTATTATATAATTATATATATATTTAAAAAATATTTTATAATTTTATATATATATTATAATTTTATATTAATAATAGTTATAAAATTATAATAAACTTTTAATTTATATATTAAATTATTATTATTTATATAAAAATTTAAATTTTATTATTAATTTTATAACTTTATATAATTAATTTAAACTTTTTATATAATTTTGTTGTTTTATTTTTAACTTTTTAAATAAATTTAATTTAATAAATATATTAAATGTAATAATTATATTGCTTTATTTTAATTATATAATTAAAATATAATTATTAATTTTTTTTAATATAAAATATTAATTATTAATAAATATAAATGATTTTTTTAGTTTAATTTTATATTAAAATTACAATTATTTAATAATTTAAAAAAAGTTATATAAAAAGTTATTTTTTTTATATAATAAATTAAGTTTAACTTTTTATTTATAATATAATTTCATTTATATATAATAAAACTTAGTTAATTTATTTATTATATTAATTATAATATTATAGTTTTTAATTATAAAAATTTTATATAGTTTTATTTAATTTTTATGTTTTTTTTTATATTATAACTTTATTTTAAAAAAATAAACAAAATATTTTATATAATAATATTAGTTTATTTTTAATTTATATAACTTAATTAATATTAACTTTTATATAAATATTTTTTAATGTTTTTATAACTTTTTATATAATTTTTACTTTTTAAATAATTTTTAATAAAAAAAGTAAATTATTATTAATTTTAAAATAAGTTTTAAAAATTAATAAAAAAAATATAAAACTATTTAATTTAATTATATTATTTAAAACTTTAATAATTATTTATAATATTATTTTTTTATTTATATAATAATTAATTTTTTTTTATAAAATAATATATATATTTGTTTAACTTTTTTAATAATTTAATAGTTTATAATATATTAAAATTTAATATTAATATAATATATTTTAAATATTATATATAAATAAAAACTTTTAAAATTTAATTATTTAAAATAAAATATTTATATTAATTATAAATAAAGTTAATTATTTGTTAATTTATATAATATTAATTGTTATAATTATTAAAAGTATAAAAGCGAATTATATAACTTTATTAATTAAAAACTTTAAAAAAAAAAAAAAAAAAATTAAATTATATATATATATTATATAAAATATATAAATATATAAAATTGCAAATAAAATTATAAATAAAGTTATAAAGTTTAATTAAAGTTTTTTTAAAATAAGTTTTATAAAATAAATGTTTTAAAATAAATTATTTTAAAAATTATAATTTTTTTAAATTAATAAAAACTATAAAGTTTTATTATAATAAAATATATAAGTTTTAATTTATAATTAATAAAATTAATATAAAAATTAATAATTTATATAAATTATTATATTATTTTTTTTAAAAAATTAAAAATTTAATATAAATTAAATTAAAATTAATTAAATATAATATTTAAATATAATTTTAATATTAATTTAATATAATAAATATATTTTTAAACTTTTTTATTAAATATTAAATGTTATTAAAATTATATTTTTTTATAAAATTTAATATTATAATTTTTTAATTTTATTAAAAATTTTTAATTTTAATATTTAATTTATTTTAAATTTTAATTTATTATTAATTTTTTTAATTAATAATAAAATTTATATTTATTATAATAATAAACTATTATATAATTTTTAAATTTGTTTATATAAAATAAGTTTTTTTTTATAAAAATTTAATATATTTAATTTATAATTATTTTTTTTTATTTAAAAACTTTAAATAATTTAAAATATTATAAATTAAAATAAATTATAATAATATATATTAAAAAGTTTTTTTTATATAAAAACAATTTATTATATTTAAAAAAGTTAATAAGTTTTTATTTTTTATTAATTTAAGTTTTTTATTTTTTTTATATAATTTTAATAGTTTTATATATAAGTTTTTATATTTGTTTAATTTATTTATTTATAAAAGTTTTTTTTTTAAATATAAAAGTTAAATAATTTTAAAACTTAGTTTTAAATATTATTTTTAAAAATATTATATAAATTATTCAATATTATAAAAAGTTATAAATAAAATTTAAAATTAATAAATATATATTTAAATTATTTTAATATTTATTTATATAAAAATATAATATTTAATTTAAATTATAGTTTATTTTTTTTTATAATAATTTATATTTATAAATAATAAATGTTATTTTATTTATATTTAATATTTATTAATAAATTTAATATTTTTATAAATTTTAAAATAAATAATTTAAAATTATTAAAAAACTAATTTTTTAATATATTAAAAATATAATATAATATATAATAATATTTTAATATTACTTTTTTTATAATATTTATTTTTTAATTAAATAAAATAATAATAATTTTATTAAATTTATTAATAAATATTTAAATGTAATTATATTTATATTAATTTAACAATATATTTTTATTATTTATTATTATATATTTTTAATTATTTTATAATATAAATATTAAATATAATAATTTAAAAGTTTTTTTTTTAGTTTTTTTATTATTTTTATATTTATAATAATTATTAATATATTAATATAAGTTTTTTTTTAAAAAAAACTAATAATAGTTTTATTTAAATATTTATATAAATTTATTTTAATTTTAATAAATTATTAATATTAGTTTATATTAAAATAACAATATTAATTATATTTAATATATATTAAAAAATTTTTTATATAATTTATTATTTATTTATTAAATAATTAATTATATTTTATTATATATAATATTAATAAACTGCTAGTTTATTTATATAATTTATATATATATATTATATCTATAAAAACTTTTTTTTAAATATAAAAATAACAATAATATTATATAATTATAATATTATATTTTAATTTAATTTTATTATATATAATTAATTATATAAAATTAAATTAATATTAATTAATAATTATATTAGCTTTTGTTAATTTTAATAATAATATATTATAAATTAACAAAATTTAAAAATAAAAACTAATTAAAATAATTTTTAAATTTTAATTAAATAAATATATTTTTTTTTAATTTAAATAAAAAATGTTGATTTTTATATTTATATACTTTTTTTTAATTTTAAAAAAAATATATATATTATTATATATAAAAAAAAATTAAATTTTTTATTATATAAATGCACTTTTTATTAATTTAAACAAAAAAAACATTTTTATAAAAAAAAAATAATAGTAAATAATATTATTATTTAAAAATTTTTTTATTATTTATAATTAATTATATAAATATGTTTTTTTTTAAATAAAAAATATATATATAAAAAAATAAATAATTAATATTTTTTATTTAATAATTTTATTATATATATAAATTTAAATAATAACTTTTAAATATAATAATATTATAACAACTTTAATAAAAAGCTAAAATATAATATTAATATAACTATAACTTTTTATATAATAAAATTATTAAATATTTTAATATAAACATTATATTTATATAAAAATATTTAAATAAAAAATATTAAAAATAATTTATTAATATTTTTATAACAATTTAATAATATTTAAATATATATATTTAAAATATATTAAAAAAAATTTTTTTATAATATATAAAAAAAACTTTAAAAATTAAATAAAGTATTAATTTAATTAAATTAATTAATTATTATATTAAATAATAATTAACTTTTTAATATAAAAAAAAATTAATATTATAATATTAAAAAATTATATAATAAAAATTAAAAATTATTAATTAATTAAAATTTTAAAAAAACTATTTATTTATTAAATATAATTTAAACTTTTTATATAAAAGCTAAAACTTAAATTTAAATTATTAATATAATTTATTTTTACAATAATAATATTTTTTTTTATTATTTATTAAATATTTTTTATTAAATAATTTTTAGTTTAATTAAAAATTATATAATTAAAAAAAACTTTATAAAATATTTATTTTTAAGTTTTATAATTAATTATATAATTTATTATTAAAAAATAATTATATAAATTATATAAATTATTAATTTTTTAAATAAATTATTAATTTAACTTTTTATTTATTTATAAATATTTTATTTATTATATTTTTTTAGTTATTTTTATTTTATATTTAAATTATTATATAATTTTAAATTTAATATTTTTAAATATTTATTTAAATTTATTATTTATAAAAATTATATAAAATAAAATTATTTTATTAAAAAAGTATATAATATTTTAAAAAATTTAAAAAATAAAAATATAATTATTTTAATAAATTATATAACTTTCTATATAATAAAGTTAAATTATATATTAATGTTTATAAATAATTAAACATTTTATATAATTAATATTATATAATATTTTTTTAAGTTTTAAAAAATTATATAAAAAACTTTTTATATATAATAAATATATATTTTAATATAAATATAAATTATAGTTAATATTAAATTAATTAAATTATAATTACTTTTATATAAATAAAATAAAAAAACTTTAAATAAACTTTATATAAAATATTAAAATTAATAATTAATAAATTGTTAAAAATTTAATAAATTTTAAATATTAGCTATTAAAACAAAGTTTAATTAAATATAATTATTATATAAATATATTATAAAATATTTAAATTAATAATAGCTTTAATATTTTAAAAGTTAATTTATAAAAAAAGTTTTAATATTAAATTAATAATTTAATAAAATTTATATATATATATTAAATATATATAATTAAAACTTAAACTAAAACTTTTATTAAATAATTAAATAAATAAAAAATATAAAAACTTATTAAAATTTATAAATTTTATAAATGTTATATATATATATATATAAATAATTTATAAATAACTTTTTTAATTATATTTTTTTTTATAAAATATATATATAAATTAATATAAAACTTTAAACTTTATAAATTATTTTAAATTTTTATATATATATATATATATAAAGTTTTATTAATAATTAATAAATAAAAATTATAATAATAATAATATAAATAATAATATAAAAAAATAATAATATAAATAGTTATAATTAAAATAACTTATATAAAAATATATATAATTTAATTATTTATTTTATTTATATAATAATATAAATATATTTAATAAAACAAGTTTAAAAAGTCGAGTTATAAACTTTAATTAAATAATTTTATTTAATAAAAAAGCTTAAAAAAAAACTTTTATAAAAACTTTTTTATTATTTATAATATTATTTATTAAAATTATTATTTATTATAAACATTTATTATTATAAACAAATAAAAATAATTATAAAATTAAAGCTTAAATATAAAATATTAAGCTTAATTTTAATATTTATTAAAAGTATATATATATATATATAAAGCTTAAAAATTAAAAAGTTAAAATAATTAAAATATTTAATAAGTTTTACTATAATATATTTTTTAAAATTGTTTTAATTATATTAATTTAATTTTATTTATTAAGCTTAATTATATTTTTATATATAACAATTTATTATAATAATTATTTAATTAATTATAACTATAATTATTTATTTAATTATTAAATTTTATATATTATTTAATAAAAGTTATTAATTTTTAACTATTGTTTTAATTTTTATATAAAATAAATATAAATTAAAATAATTAATAAATAATTTATATTATATATTAATATAATTAATATATAAAAATAACTAGTTTAATTAATTATAACTATATATATATAATTAAAACTAAATTAAACAAACTATATTTAAATAAGTAAAAAAGATTTTTTACTTATGTTAAAAATTTGTTTTAGAAATTTTTCGACTATTAAGTGACTTATTATTTCTAAATAAAAAGGCAAAATTACGTATTTCGGCTATAGAATTCTGCTGGAAATTTTTTACGACACTAAGTAACCTTTCGTTTCACTCAGTCGTTGCTCCTTCGTTAAAAACGAAGGCATTAAGAAAATGACAATCCTCACTGCCAGTTCCCCCCTGGAAACACATCGAACCCGTTTCTGTTCCAGGGACAACACTGTTGTTGCCAACATAGAGCTGGGAGTATGTAGACCGCTCGGGCTTGACAGCATATCTAACCCCTTGCGCCCAAGGTCTTAGTAATCAATCCTACAGCTTGGCGATCGGCTGGATTACTACAAGCAAGGCGGAGTACTTGTAAAATCGCGTATATACTGTTAAACTAGCTAACAAGAGCGAACCGGGCTCATAACTGTGACGGAGGAAAAACGACGCTGTTAATACTCCTGGCAGTATTAACGGTATATATTGTACGCGACATATTCATTATTAGAATGAACAGTTACCTGCCACTTTTCATTAATATCTTGAGATGTTGGGCTTGAAAAGGGGGCAGATTGTGTGCATAGGACCGGCAGCTCGAGCGCTTTAGACGAGCAAGATACATAACCGCTAATGTCAATAGTCTGTCCAGACAAACTCTCCGGCCCAATCCAGAATTTTGATAGTTCCGGATAACTTTTTAAGTACTTCAAGTAGTCGAGATTCTTCTGGATAGTAGATGTTCCTGATTTAAGGGACCAAAGCTCTTCACCTAGCGCCTGGCAGGAGGTAGAAGCCTCGGAGAATGAACGTGCGTCTAGAACAATTAAACCAGAGTTTGCAATATAAGGAACTCAGTACGGAAAGGTGTGATGACTCATTGTGGGGGTCCGCTACTTCCAAATATACGTTTGCGTTACCTATTTACTGTTTTTCTAAGCCTCAAATCTCTAGAAGTGATTGATATGACAGTGCTCAGTCCTCTAGAGTGCGTAGTGTGTGTGTGTTACATGCTTCGTTTCAGTACCTTCACTTCTCTTCGATCGCGATCATGGCACCACTGATCAAGATGATTTTCATGTTCAGCTACGGGACTTCGTAGTTTTAAATGGCTCCGATGGTGCTTTTGAGGCATCCACATGTGCCCAGTACCTTAAAGATACTTTTGGCGCGGTTGGTCACGAGGTCTTTAACATTGTGATTGAAGCTCTGAAACGTTTCACATTCTCAAACTTCCCAGCCCACAAAGGAACGCCATCTACGCAACCAGTCGTTCAACCGACAACAAAGACAGTGGCAGTCAAGGTTGAGAGAATATATTGGTCCTGTATCACTTTTACTACGCGAGAAACCGAGTTTCCACTTGGTTTTATCGACAGTGTGAAGTGGCTTTGCGAGAGCGTGAGGGTTGTTCCACTGGACTCTTCTCGGCGTTCTGAATATAATTCTCGGCTTCTGGAATCCAGGATGCGCCAGTGCTTGAAGCTCGGGATTAGTAATGCAGGAACCGCGGCCATTATTGCGTTCTCTCTCGAGCCACTACGACAATTGACAGATGAGGAAATTGGCAAAGATAGCTGCTGGAAAAAGCTGTTTAAGTCCGCAAATATATTGTGGAAACTAATGAGACATTCTTGGGGGGTTGGGCTGAGGCTTGACTACAAAATGCTTGTTCACCTTGCCGCCGTGACAAACTACTCATATATTGGTAGTTCTGCTTCAATCAGTCAACCCGGACTTGAGAGCACCAGAGGACTGGTTGCTTTTGGGGGTTTTACGGCCTTGATCCCTATGGCTCGAGACTCAATCACGAATAGCATCCAATGGCATCTTGAGGTGTATGACCGTGTACTTAACGCCAAAAGGCTGGAAAAATTACAAGGCAACTGGCTTAAAATATGCAACCGTAAAGTATTTTCAGAATCACAGTGTTTTCTCAGATGGAAAGGCCATGTCAATGTCATGCTTGGAACTAAAGAAGGCTCTTACGACCTCCACTGGACAGATCTGCCTAAAATTAAGCGAGTGTTCCACCTTGAAGAGTTCGAAGTGGGTAGTGAGGTTGGTGTCGGGGAATATGGCGAGTAGTAATCAGTACCGTCAGAAACCGAGCAAATCGCATATCCATGGCGTTGAGACAAGAGATCTTATTGAGAAGCCCGGGGTCGGAAGTCCGCTTCGGAAATTGGAGCTACCAAGGAAAGATCATTCGTGGCAATTCCTAACAGCGAAAGCTGATAGTATTTACTTTTGTGATGGTTTAAGCCAAGCACTAGAGCCACGAGACAAGGATCTTAGCAACACCTGTAGCTGCGATACTATCCCTAAGAAGCGGTTTTTTATAGTCGCGCATACATCATGTGTCGAGCGATTACTCGCCAGAGAAGGCATCAATCTGAATGCTCTCAAAGACAACCTGGTTGATTTCAAGGGCGGTAAAGTATGGCTAATGGACAAATGGCCATTTGATACATGCTCACACCATCCTCAAGGCGACTACTGGACTTCCACCGACATCGTTCTACAATATTTCTCTAAAAAAAGCTCGTGGAATTTGGGGAGCGGAGTAGACGGGCAAGGGCATTCTAGCACGCCTCCTTGCCAACGTTCTCGATGGTGATTCCCCCAGCTTGCGCTGTTTCATCCGAGTCTGATAACTCTGGTTTCATGACTTCCATTGGTCACTCAACGGAGAGAACTGCCCTGGCTTGTATATTTCTGTGGCGCCCTTTGTTGATGCTGTACTCTGTAGTAGTGGAGATATCCTGTCAGATTAGAGGTGATGTAATAATGCAGTTGTGGGCCTTGTGCCTTTATATATACAAACTTATACGTATATTTTGGTTCTGATACACTGCTTTCAATTATTAATCACGATTGAGATTCGATTACCTACACGCGAGACCGGTTAAATTATGCCGGCCACGCAAATATGATTATATGAACACCATGTATAGGACAATGAGTCCATCGACTCGATATGCCATTAGTGGTTCGGCTTTTGGCTTGGAGAGCAACAAGGTGGAATTGTATACCTAGTTTGCGATCTTGTATAGATACCGGCCTCGGCTGATGGGGTCATTATTTATGATTATTCATCGCGAAACACGTCTTCGGGGCCGCCCCAGTCCGGACTAGCACCGCTGCGATCCAGGGACTTTTCCTTTTCAACAAGAACGATATGGAGGGCGCCATTAATACGGCCGAGGGCCTAATTCCGCAAAGGTTTGAAGCAGAGCCACAGTAAATGTATATCACCTGTATTATATGAGATACCCAGCATAAATATAGAGGTAAAATCGGCATTCGGGCATTTATTCTACTATCTCTAGAAACAGACATGCGACGACCTTTAGCACGGAAGACGCACGTAAAAAAACTTGTTTTAACGAGGTAAAAGGTTAAAAATTAATAACGTGATCAATTAATTCTTAACCCTCCTGAAATCAGCGGTTCTAGGCCATCTATATATATTCACAACCACTTATTATAACTACTCCACGGGGTGCTTATTAATCACTTAACCGTGATATCATTGCTACTAGAATCCAGGTTCGCAAGAATTGCGAATCACAAGAAATCGAGTGTCATTTCCACTAGGTGGTAGAGATCTTTGGGGACACAACGTCATTAATCATTTCTCTCGCAACTAAGATAGAAGAAAATAGGATGGATAATCCTCTGTCCGATTGTCGTCTTTCTCTCAACCTAGAAGGATAGGCAAATAGTCCAAAGATCGAGAAAATACCTACTCAGCCATGTCGTTGATCTCCGTAGTAACCTCCTAAACATCCACTTTACTAGCTACTCTCATACGGGCCCTCCACTCGCACTACTTCACTATGTTGATTAGGGACCCTACAATAAGTTCAACTAATTTGTTGATCCATTGTTGATGTCCTTAACCACGTAGATCTGGCCGTATAAGTCTGTAACTTTGACAAAGACTTGCATAGCCTTCCATGTCCTCAGATTGGTCTC
This sequence comes from Nemania diffusa, assembly GCA_038501195.1. Classification (NCBI taxonomy): domain Eukaryota; kingdom Fungi; phylum Ascomycota; class Sordariomycetes; order Xylariales; family Xylariaceae; genus Nemania; species Nemania diffusa. The sequence continues at coordinate 4,779,704 of JBBPUQ010000003.1, forward strand.
GGATTTCAATCTCAGTAACGCAGTATCTACGCCGGTTCGCTCGTATGCGGCTAACTGCATCAACCTTTCACGAAGGATCTCATCCGTCGTGACATCTCCGACACCCTTCTCGTTAGTGTGCCAGGATCCACTATGAGTATGAAATTCAGGGAAGTTCACACTGTTCAAGTTACCCTCCTTACGATCTCGTATAATAGAACCGTAATCATTGTAAATGCGGCACATAGAGGCAAGATGGCGACAGAGATCCTGACTGATATACATGGCTGTGACATTCTGGAGACAGCTCTGGCCGATTGGCGCGATGAGACATTGGAAGAACTCGAAAGAGTAAGGGCAGCTGGTGTGGGCGGCTGATGTCGAGTTCACCCAGTTGTAAAAGGTTGTCTGAGAGTCCGCGAGGATTGAACTCTGCTCATACGACGAGTCTTGACGAATAAGTTTCAAGTTATCCTCTCCTTGCGTTATATGAGCATGGAGAAAGTTGAGTAGCTGGGCTGTAACAAGGTGGCGGGAAGAACGAGAAGATCGAGCGACGATTGCATGATCTTGAATGTATGAGATGAATCGCCTCATAGTTTCACTGAAATTGGCGAGTAATAAAGGTTGGGCGTGTTCGCTACTAGGATCCTTTTCAACAAAATTCGTACCACCCTTTTCTTGGCTGTGGATCATGTGTGTACTCTCTGGTGGTACACCCCGTAGTTCTTCGCAATTTGATTGATGGGTTGATGGAGTTTTCGAAGAATATTGCGACAATATGTGGCTGACTACAGCACGGAGTGCTAAGAAATCGCATTGAAGGTCCCGGTCGGCGAGCACATCCTCGAGGTATTTATCCGCTTGGAAGTTGAGCAGTGAGATGATCATCATCTCGCGCATCGTTTGCGTCGAGATGCCAAAACCATTGGCATTATTGCAGATTGTCCATGTTAGAGGGATGTACTCGACGTATTTGGAGCCGACAGCCTGGGGGAATACTGCTCTTGCTTTTGTATCATGGAGTGTATCTGCCATCATGTATCCTTCTGCCACAGATGCCCGAATTCTCCACATCGGCTCTTCTGAGAACAATGGGAGATGAGAGAAGAATAATGAGAACTTCTTAACTTTTCTCATCGGTGTATTAGTCAATGCCGTGACCCTGTTTAGCCAAATATAAGTAGCAGAGGCATTAAGCGCTGCCAGGCAATAAGTCTCTGATAGTACTTTGGAGCCATACGAGACTTTCTCGATCCATATTATCGCGGGGGTTTTCCACCTTGCTTCCTGAGCTTTGAGAAAAATTTCCCCACAGTTAATGCTGCTACTCACTTCGTCTCTTACTGTCTCCTGAATCCAAGGGAGCGATGCGAGCGTTTTGAGTGTTAGTAGTGCATAGGCTGACACCTCACAAGAGCTTTTCCATGACCCGTCATTATCTTGAGAGCTTAGAGTACGCACGCATACCTGCATTGTAGTGATAACGAAAGAAGAAAGAATCGCTGGATCTGTACAAGCCGGAGGTAGCTCGTTGGAATCGTATAGCTTCAATAGATCACTGATCGCCCTGGTGAAAAGCATGATAGAATAGTGATTCTCTTGATTCTGGCATAGTATTAGCATTATTAATTCATATCCTACTTTGTTGACTTACCCATTTATCTTTTATCTCTCCCTCCGCCCATCGTTGATTCAAAAATTGGAGGGCTTTTTGGATCTTGGAACCGTATTGACTAGCCTCAGGTGATCGAGCAAGGGCAATAACAACATTACAATTCGCGCTGAACGAGGGCCCTGACTCATTGGCATAGGTTCGGAAGTGAGAAGCACCCTCAAATGTCTCAATCATCTTACTACAATGTGTTGGGCGACCGAGAAGATTCATCGTCAATATAGCTTTCGCTGTGTCATCCGCGTCTGGGAGTAAGCCGGGAGCTTTGGAAGTCAGCAATCTCATACAGTGGTACAAGTAGGGACGACGCACCGAATCCTACGATCTGCGATCTGTTATGTAGTTCATTTTCAAGAAAATTCGCCAGCTTTGAAACATTATTATTTCCAAGACTCTCAACAGAGAACCCATGATCAAGAAGAGTTGATAGAACCTGGCGAGCGTGTTAGCATAAGTCGTGAAGAGGGAGATATGAAGTTTCCTTACCCAGGCAATTTCGAAAATGCTAATAGGGAATGCGGAAGTTACTTTCCCATTCCCATGTTCAACAACGAATCGAAGATATGCTTCTGCTTCGTCATTCCACACTGTGCTGTGGATCAAGTATGCTGCGGTGGCAGATGGTGATGCCATCATCGCTCCATTATGGATGTGATGTGAAACTTTGTCAAAGTCTACATAACCAATCAATGCTTCTAGGGAATGAACGAGTGTGTTACTTTGTTGTGAATACAGAGCACTGGGAGAGAAGCGACTCATTTTACTTTCCGCCATAGTTAGGAGTCTCTGAAATCCAGGAAACCTAAATCGAAGCCCTTCGTCGGACAACATGTGCAACAGCCGAGGAATCAAAACTTCAAATCCCACATGATGCGTCTGCTCCACGTCCCATCCATTTAACTGGATTTGAAGAAACGCCGTTGCTTTTCCAATTTGTGTGGATAGATGATAGTTGGACTTTTTATCCGTAGGCATGAGGGTGTTTCTATGCTTGCACATAGCCAGGAGCGCAGCCGCAGTATTAAGAATAGTGTCGACATCAGTTTTGAATGTTCCAAAGCCCCCATCCGTGCCCTGTGCTAGTAGGATCGACTCGAAACATTGCGGAAATAGCCATTGCCTAGATTGCCCCTCAATCTTGGAGACCATAGCTACCCACGCAGTATCATAGACTGAAGGAGTCATAGAGCTAGATCCACGATATGGAGTATCTAGCGTATCCACTAAATGTTGAATCATGGCCTTCGCCTTTTCCCTCGTAATCAACAACATCGTAGGGTTCATATGGCGAGATGTTAATATACTGCTTCCTAGGATATGATATCCAAAAGCTTGACGATTGTGGGTGATGGATTGGTGGTTCAGTGTGGTAACAACCCTATGAAGAACGCTGATGCTAATGGCCTCATGAAATGTAGAAGGAAACTATCTGGGGTCTCACTTCAGGTCTATTGGTGCGAATATATAGGTCTTGGGGTTAATACATACACCTCCAACTTGAAATTAATGGTTTTAGTGATAGGCTTAGCGGCTAGAACAGCCGAATGATGTTGTGTACTGTGATGTGCGTGCATAATCCTACGGTTGGGTAGGTAGCATTGTGCGAAACCTATGTACTACATGTATGGACCGATTAATCCCTTGTTCAAAAGTCGAAACTAGGCTATAAAGCTCCATGTTTCCCCTAGTACTGGTGATCTACCCATTGTTGGTAGGACTATGACTAATTCATAGTCCCGATGTCTTAACTGATACCCTGAATATGTAGGTACATTAGACTAGTTCCGCTCCTCGTGGGAATCATAAAAATCTAATTATATGCCTAGTCTGCGGCGTCCTTGGTCCCCCGAATCAAAACCTTCACTCCCGGATCTGGAAATATATTCTCATCGGCGCTCATGTTGGGAGGTCTGCCTTGTCCGCTGGGGTATTTAAAGTCGTATTTAAGGAGCAAATGACCTAAGATCATTTTTATCTCATTAGTCGCAAAGAACCTACCTGGGCATGCATATTTGCCATGTCCGAAATGGAGACTGTTATTATCAGTAGTGGCGAACTGGAAGCGGTTACAATTCTCAGGGTGTGCCGGGTCCTCCCGCAACTTCACATATCGAAAGCCGTCGAAGCATTCGGGGTCTCCACCGCCAGGTATGTTAACCTGGTCGTGTAGAATAGCATCCGATGCCATGGCGAAATGAGTGCCTGTTGGGAGAATAATACCATCAGAGAGCTCAAGATCTTTCTGCACAATACGATTAAAGGCGACTTTTTGTTGGTAGATCGTCGTTAGCTAAGGAGTATAGATGGAGCTGAATGACATATGTTAGGGTTTGAAGGCCCAACCCAAAGTCCAAATGAGCTTCGGTCCCCAAGTTGATGCCAAAGAAGCACAAGTGGTCCGTGCACACTTTGGACTAACTAATCAACAACATGTTCTAAATAGCATATTGTAGCATTTTAAACAGTTGAAAATTTGGGCCCAATTGGGGGCCATGCGTTAGGCTTTCGTAAACCCTAACATATGTGCACTATTGAAACTGGCAAAACAGGGGCTTAACTTACGTTGGCTAGGTGGACTCATTCTTTGGGACTCGCGTAAGAAGCTGTCCATCTTTTTCAGCTTTGTAAGGGTTGTCTTATGCCACCCCCCAGTCTCATGAAGTACAGACTTCAATTCTTCGCGTAACAATTGAAAGTACTCTGGGTGCGCACACAAATCATACACGGCGTGTGTAGCCGCCATGCCGGTTGTGTGTATCGCGGCCAGGGTTATTACTAACTGGATATGCGCCATTGTCTCCGGCCGCGACTCACTTTCATTTGCCTCTTCTATCATCCATTGAAGGAAATCATCAGGACTCTCAAGGCCATCTTGGTTTTTGATTCTTGCCGCATAGCGTTCCCGTACAAGAGGACCTATAATACGTTTTGCGGCCCTCAGGTTAGCGTGCACACGCCAGTACGAGGGTAAAAACGGCGCAATGAGATGGTGCCAATAACGGGGAAGCGCCCGTAATTTCATGGCAGTAATAAACACATTTTCGGTATAGTGTATGCTTATCGAAAGCCACTCTTCGTTTCTGCACTCTGGGAGCCCAATGAAAACACGTGCTGAAGTACGCGCTATGAGCTTTAGAAGGACGTTATACATAGATATTGGTGCCCATTTATCTATAAAAGTACGTAAGTATTGGAAGCATAAAACTGCCGTAGTAGTTGTACTAGCCATTAAGTCTAGGAAGTTCCACGCCGAGAGCATAATCAAGCTCCTCTTTCATAATAGGTATAACCAAAGCCAAAGATGGGGTAAGCTTATGTTGTAGCGTACGGGTGTGGATATTAGTGTGTAGTAGAATATCGGTTGTTGAAACATGGCCTAGGAGGTTCTTGATATGAGCCTTGATAGGGCTAATCTCCTCCTCTGGTAGATTCCGAAGTTGCTCTATATACTTATTTGATATGATAAGGATGTTGGCATCGTTGCGGCGAATTTGGAACATCGAATTCTTGAACTATAAACTGTCAGTTATTACGTATGGAATCTATATTACGTACGTCACGTCGGGGATTACCTTTTCATATCCATCGCGAATTATCGATCCGCTTCCGTGCACAAATCGAAGCCCCAGTAGCCATCCGGGCTCGAAATAACTTCTTTGCCCGGCGACTGGTGCGTTGTAGCCACGGCGTCCCCTTAAAGATGGAAATAAGGCGTAATAGAAAAGAACGCCTAATCCGACGAGAAAAAAAACTCCAAGGATTTTAAACTCGTCATTGAACGTCTCTGGTAGACGACTGCCTAGAAACGTAAAGCTGGTCTTGGCCATAATGAAATTGGACCACAAATGTGTGTTCGTCCTCTCGAGCTGTACCAGTCTTGGATTTAGGCTTAGTTTATAGCTTTCTAGGCCTCCGTCCTAGATCACTGGTACTGCAACCAAAGTACGGGTAAGTCTTGAATATCTGTTGCCACACGGGGAACTGCAATTACTACCCATGTAGGTTACTCTGACTGTAGACAAAGCAGTCCCTTTGCTCGGTACCCTAATGTACCCTTGACGTGTAGTGATGTAGCTACAGGTAGTGGAGATCGTGAGATCGTAGCATACCTCATGCGTCTTATGGTATCATACATGATGGGGTAATCCTTTTTAGGCTACTGTGTAGGTTATTGTGTAGGTGAGTTTTTATGACAATACATTCACACCTATGGCGCAGTGCTTTGCTGTTTGTTCGTCCAGCCTAGTCGCTATCTCGTATGACACATGCAGTCTATACATACCCATTATTTGCTGCTAGTGAGTGCCTGCATATTTTTCTGCATCTCCGCCCAGCTAGGAGGGGAGTGCAGTATACCTCAATCCTGTTTTCACTTGTCTCCTTGGCGCTCTGCTACCTTGGATATGCAATGATACTGGACCATTGAGGTGATTCCAGACGCGATGTACAACCAATCAAATAATGCCTTTCAAAGTACCAGGGTAGTAGTAAAGGGTTGCTGGCGCATCAAGCGAGGAGACCACCCAACGCACGAATAGGAATCACAGGTGAAGAGGATGTATTGATATGTATGGAAAAGTACAGATCCTCAGCCCAGTCTTCCACCTGCAAGCTTATCTTTGGAGCTCCTTCGGCCGTAATTTCAATCACAGCTGACTGAAGCCGGCAGCTTTTCTTCATGCGTTTTACTTAATTAACTGCAGACACCTGATAGCTTACTGACGTATGGTAGCTACACTCTATCAATACACGGTGTCAAAACCTTTTCCTAGATAACTGATACCGCACCCAAAGTACGGGCAAGTCTCGAATACTTGCTGCCACACGAGGATCCCAAACTACTACTCCTATTGGCCACTACCTATATACAAGGTGGTTCCTTGTGATGCGCTTCAAAGTAGCCACTTGTTCCTTTAACGTGCCATGGCTTAGCCGCAGGTAGCGGAGATGATGAGTATGAATCGATAGTAACAGACGACTTGGCAGCACCATGAGAAACTAGGTAGGATTAGGCAGGCGAGCCTGAAATCAAAGGCTCAATACGAGTTTGGGAAATTTCCCGTTATTTCCATACATTCTCAGAGAGTAGGGGCAATAAATTCTAACAATTTATAGGCTTAGTATCCTGCTCACTCTACGTTCCATAGTGATCACATCCATTGCACAACAGAAGCCACCCTTCTATTACACGAGACTTATGAATATCCGCGGTGTATCAAAATATTTTTGCGCAACTCGAAGGACACGGACGTGACTTCATGTAATTAACTCGAAATTCCTGTTAGTCCTATGTTTAATGAGACAACACTTCATAGCTCAGTTTCTAGGACTGAAAATAATTGTCTGTGATGGATCAGGGCGAATAGCTTCTCCGAAGAACAGGTTTTTGGGCCGCTCAAATTGGCCACGTGGGAATGAAATATCATACTCAGTGAGTATAGTAACAATGACAACCTTGATAATTGCGCTGGCAAAGAATCGGCCTGGGCAAGCGAATTTTCCGTGGCCGAAAGCCAAGCTTTCTGGGCTAGTCGTTACGAACTGATAGTGGTATAGAGCTTCATCTGATGCGTTTCTCATATTAGAGAACCGATAGCCATCAAACTGGTCTGGTTCGGGATAGACCGTAGGGTCATGGGCAATAGACTCTGTTGCCATTGAAATAAAACTTCCAGTGGGAATAACTTGGCCATCTGAAAGGCGGAGAGGGCTCATGACTTTGCGGTTGAACGATACTACCAAGTGTAAAGTAATATTAGGATAATGATAGGTACATTGAGATAATAGTTGAGCCATGAACGAGCGGGAAGCTTACATAGCCCTGGGTGGTTCACTCGTTGTGACTCTTTCATGAAGCTGTCAAGAAGCATTAGCTCATTTAAGTTCGATAGTGTCAGTTCTCTTTTGCCAATGAGTTCGGAAATTTCCCTTCGTAATGTGTCTATATACTCCGGCATGGAGCATAGATCGAATATGATGTGAGTGATGCTCATAGTGCTTGTATGAATCGCAGCAAGCGTCAGGAACAAGAGTTTCTTCACTAGTATATCAGGATCTCTATCAACGCCGTGGGCTTTTTCGACCATCCACTGAATCACATCTTGATTTGCGCCTAGGGTTGATGAATTCGCCAACCTCTCGACTATGAGTGGTCGGATGCACCTGTTCGCAGCAGCTATTCGTTTAGTCAATTGCTTCGTAGAATGTAAAAACTGTAATGTAGACTATCAGTATGTATAGGGGTCACAAAATAAAATAGGGAGGCAAGGGCCAATCCGTACTGGTGAGATTAGAGAGCGGATTACGGCAGGGTACGGCCTGAGGGCTGAAGAAACTCGGAATACATCCAATGTATAACCAAGAGCAGTCTTAAGCCAAATAGGATCTCTGCTAGATGGAAGACCGATGAATATTCTTGATGAAACTGCTGCCGTGATGTGAAGTAAGGCTTCGTAGGCAGGAAGCTTGACACCGCCTTCGATCTTTGGTAACCTTGATGTCATCCAAAAGATAGCTTCTTCCTGCATTGGAAAAACTAATGCATCTAACTCAGAGTGAATTAGCTATTAGTTGTCAGAAGAACTTTTGCAAAAATAAAATACAAAACCTTACGGAGATTGTGTGTCAATTGGGAACGGCATATATTATTTTGAAGTGAACTTGTGAGGATCACGTCCATGGTAGTATATTTGCCTAAATGTCTCTGTGCTAAACTTAGCGGTGTATGGCCACGGCAACTCAATTTTCGGATATTTCTTACCTCACACATTCCATGTCGTGTACTGAGAACAGATTCTGGCATCCCTTTAAGCTCGTCAATAAATCGAGGGCTGACTACAATGCGCTCCATATCAGTTGACTGAACTCGAAATGTCGAACTCTTGTACTATGTTCCACCCGCCAGTAAGCATTGTGTAGTGACTTTCATAAATGTTACACGTTCCAGTTGAATAATCGAGCATCTATACCTTTTGATAGCCATCACGTATAATGTTTCTTCCGTTCACTTCGAAATCGTGCCTACTTTTCCCTAGTCGGGGTATCCTACCAACCCGTGATCGGCATGTAATGGGAAAATAAGCCACAGTGAGAAAATATGAGGCTATTATTAGTCCAGCGATGGCAATGGTTCCTGAGGACAAGATCTTCTCAACGAAAATCGAGTGAAATGTAGATGACCCCATTTCGCTATTCAAGTTGAGATATCCAAAGGCCTACGCACCCGAGCAAATGATATTTCGAATACTGAGAATAAACTATGGCTGTTTTTATGCCTCTAGAATATCTTACGATAAGTTAATGCTATTTAAGTGATTATTGGGCTTGTTTACATCAGCATCCACGGATGCTAGCTTGACGGAGACATTTCAGGGCTAGCTAATTGGTCCGTGATAGATAGACGGGTTCCTTTTTGTTCATGCTCTTTCATTCAATGCTCGAGTCTTGTCTTATCACTTCGGGGCTGCCGGCTTGCAAATGACCTCACGGGTTACACCGCTTGCAGCGCGTGGTCAACACCCTTGAGAGCAAACCTACTGTAATCTAGGGCAGAAGTGGCGTAAGCAGTGGAAACCTAAGTCCTAGCTCCCTGAAACTGGGCTTAGATGGGTATATCGGCAAGTGGCGCGGGAGTGAGAAGCCGATATATGTGCCCTAATTTGGTACACTGGCCGTGTTGGACGATAACCAAGTCGTGCATTCGATATTGCAACCTTGGCGACGCAAGACAAAAAAAAGGTAGTTAGTCGTAAGGTAGGCTAATAGTAGAGTTTACTTGCTGCGATAACCAATAGCCCTACACCAGTACGGCGGATACTGTGTTCCATCCTACCTAATGGCAGGGATTTTGAGCTTGAGAGGGTTGCTGAGCCTCCTCCAATATGTGCCGCTGCGACGTTAGGTCTAAGAAGTGTGGAGCCTAGCTGAAGGATTTCGCATGATTTAAGCGAGTACCACTGTTTAATATCTGTTATGCCTTATAAGAATCGACAGCTGCATGCAGTGATGCTAAGCAGGAATACATCACCAACAAAGGAGCCGACTTGCATGTGAAATGGATCTAGACTCTGCCTTCAGATGGAAATGAGAACTAGATTACATGCTCTCGGGTCCCTTTGACACTCTCCCATATCTCTTCAACTAGGGGAAGCACGTCGCTTGACAATGGCCCTTTGTGAATAAGCCCCACATTCTCAACGATCTGGGATTCCGAGCTTGCTCCAAGCAGTACGTAATCACCGTCTGTTAATTGAGAGTGATGGAAAATCCAACGGATTGCCACTTCAAGTGGCGGTAGTCCTTGATTTCTTGTATCCGCGTCGAACTTTTTAGTAGCTTCTAGAACGTCGCGGCTTCCGTACATCTTCTGAAAGTGCTTTCCAAGCGGATTGTCATCCCCCAGTCGGGTACCAGCATGCTCTCCGTTCACCAGCTTCCCGGTCAAGAATCCGCTAGCTAATGCCCTATTGACATATTATGGTCATCAGCAAGTCACTCGTTTTAGCAACATCACAAGTGGCTATATACGGCAAACATTATTGGGAAGAGGTGTGGTTGTCACTGACCAGAACGCAACGAACTTCATACCGTGAGCTCGAAGTAGTGGCAAAAGCTTTACTTCCATGCCACGGGAGATTATATTATATGTTCCTTGGTAGTAGGCAGGCTTTTGCCAGCTGTTCTGTTCGCATAGCTGAAGCATTTTTTCAAGGACATCAGGTTGAACATTAGATACTCCCCACTGTTACCACATTGTCAGTTGCATATCAATGGCATGAACATATTGTGCAGATACTATGAAAACTTACAGCATTGCAATGGCCTTGTTCGATCTGCTCATTAAAGCCTTGGATTTGCTCCTCGAGTGGTGTGGCCGGATCTCCACGGTGTATGTAGAGAATATTTACCTTGTGGCAATATGAGACAAAAACTCGACTCGAAAGTTTTTGAAGGTAGCACTTACACCTTGCGGTCGTTGGAGGCGGGTCAAGCTCCCGTGGATGGACTTGGAAATAGCATCGACAGTTAAATCACCGCTCCCATTGGTTTTGGTGTCTGTAAAGACTTTGGTGTCAATGACAAAATCACCACTCAAGCTCTTGACCTGCCCCAGAAGCTCTTCTGATAGTCCGGGTCGCAAGGGCGGGTAGCGAGCGCCAGTATCCAGATGCGAAATGCCCAGATTTTGTAGCGTTTGCAATAGGCTTTTAACTGACGCTGCGTCTTGGAACGCTGTTCCGTCCATGCCAACTGCAGCTGTTCCAAAAATTATCTGAGGCGCCATGTTTGAATAAAAAATCAAAGTAATAGTGGCTGCTCTAAGATTGAAGTGGGAAAATGAAAATGATCAGCGGTCGGCGGTCGGCGGTCGGCATACTTTAAGTATCAGATATAAGCGATGGCATGGTGAATGTGTTGTATTGTTCCTGTAGGTCTCCTGTTGTCAGATATAAGGGATATGATCTTAGCCGGAATATTGGCTAATGGATGTCTGATGACAGACCCATGTCAGGGATACAGGGGGCCCCATACATCTCTACCTAGAGACGCGGTGACCGCGTCTCAACACCTGGATAACAAAAGACAATCAATTCAACAGCCACCGCTTATTTCTGACACCTGTAGTAGTAGTGACCGCGTCTGTAGGTAGAAATGTATGGGGGTCCCTGTCATCCTGACAGGGGTCCGTCATTAAGTACCCCTTTAAACAATATACCGAATAAGCTTATATCTCTTATATCTGACATTAAGTACTCGTGCCACGATCCAATTATATTAAGTTCGCAAAGGATTATTAACTTAAATTAATAAAAAAATATAATTAAATAAAATAAATTAAAAGCTTTTTAAAATAAAAAATAAAAAAAGCTTTTATTTTTAAAGTTTATATATTAATTTTTTTAATTTTAGTTTTTGACTTTAAATTTTTATTAGCCAAATAATTTATTTATTGTGACGGCGGGGGCCCCACAGTGGTAATAGAGGGGTCGCCGGGTGCATGTGCACACCTAACCAAATGAGCAGGTACTTAAGCATCCAGAGGCAAAAAGGTGCGAAGGATCTCACCGACCTACTCATATGTATAGTGACACCCTCCCAGTAGTTTCGATACAAATTAGCAAAAGGTAGTTTTATACGTGGATCTCTGGCAATGCTCTGGACATCTACCTGCTTCAAAGGAAATAAAGTACATGTAACAGCTATAGACTCTAAAGGACACATAATCAAGCCCCCCTATAGACTGCCGCGTAATTGAAACCCGATCTCTTGCATCGGGTTTGGTATCACGCGCTCATCAATAAACAAGCTCTCTGGTCGCTCATATTGCCCCTGGGGCCATGAGATGTTGAAGTGCCACAATGTCCAGGCTAGGATAAGTTGGGCTTCAGCATCAGCCATAAATCGGCCTGGGCAAGCATTTCTTCCGTATCCCCAGTGAAGATTGTATTGATCGGGCGTTCTTGAAAGGTATGGCACACTGCTTTTCCCTTCCTTTTCAGCAGCATCTCTTCGTTCCACCCATCGCCACGGCTGAAAGTCTTCACCATCTGGAGGGTACACCTCGGAATCCCTTGCCGCCCAGTAAGCCGGCATAGATATAAATGTACCTGCCGGTATATTTACCCCAGTTGATAGAGTAATCGGTTGCCGAACTTTGCGATTGAATGACACTATGTCGTGCATTAGCATGCTTCTGCGCTGGGCTTCCATGGGATACTAACAGAGGAGGTGATTATTAAGTCTCGTAGATTCCTTTAAGAAACTATCCAACTTTTTCATTCTTTGGATCGCTAGAAAATTCCAGCCTCCACTCGCAGTCAAAGCCTCATTGATCTCAATGCGAATTGTCTCTTGGCATCCGGGACGAGTAGCAAGGTCAAAGAGAGCATTGACGACCGTAATTGCCGTCGACCGTGTAGCTGCTGTTGCAAGGAAAAGCAGCTGATTTACCAAAATATCTATATTGTTATTCTTAGCGTGATCCCCTTGCGCTGCAATTAGCCACCGTAAGATATTAGCATCCATTTCTTTACCCCCGTGGCTGCTCAGAACATCAGCAAGCAAAGTTCGCGCATTTGCATAGTTTGCCCCTAAGTTCCTTCGACTAGTAAGGAATCTGCACACCAGGGGCCGAAGAAAGCGTGGATACCGCATAAGATCACGACAAACCATGCCCGTGTTAACGGTTGCTTCTAGGCTTGTCTTTAACCATATATCATTCTTGCACAGTGGATCGCCAACAAGCATTCGAGCGACGCTTCGATTGACTATATTGAGGATTCTTTCAGAAGCGTTGAAAAAATGGAGTCCTAAAGTTTTTAGCTACTATGCTTATCATTATATTGATCGCGACGTACCCGTTTGTTGAAAACATTGATATAGCTCTGTTTTGAATATAGCGTCGAGGTCACTTATCTGAGAATCGGTAACTCGACTCAAGTTCTGAACAAGCTGAGTCTGGCAAACCTCAACATGTGTCGTGGTCTGCAATATTATATCGACACCGTTGTACCAACCCACTGAACCATTCAAAGTAAGCAAAAGTGAGGAAATGATTGATATGATGAGAATAAAACATCAGCGTACAGTTTCTTTGAACCACAGCTAGCCTACTGTCGAGATAAGAGTCCGGAAGTCGACGGACCTCGTCGAGATATCGGTTGGACAGTACGAGGCGATCCGTTTCACCGGTCTGTATCCAATACATTGACCCTTTGAAGCGTTCATAACCCTGCTTCGTCAACAGTCTTCCATTTTTTGTGAAGTCTCCGCGGGCGTCGGTTACCCACGGGAGCCATAACTTGGCGCCTATCCTAGGCGCCTTGACCTTGGTACTTTCGTCTCGAAGCAACTCACATGCCAGCCAGACAGCGCAGATCACAAGCAAAATTGTCATGGTGTTAATAGTATTCCGCCATTCCGAATCGGACAACGCCATCTTACAGGTGTGTATTCTTCAGTCTAGCCGATATAAAGGCCTATGAGACTCCTCGGTTGAAACGGCTCGAAGGCATCCAAGGGCAGGCGGCTTTAAATGTACCAAATCAAAGCAGTGTATGTTTCATAGACCAATCCTAGCTTCAGTTCCCCTCATGATCCTACAACAGGGTCGTGTTTGGAACCTACAGCAACTTGCAAGGATACGGCACACTAGCCAACAATAAGCCGTATAATACCACCTCACCATCTCCCTCATCTCCTTACTCTAAAGATATTTATAGTTCATCCCAATCGTAAAATCACCATTTGCTCCAACTGTAAATTCGATCTTATATGTGTTCAGTCCCTTCATCAGTCAATGTATAGACCTAGATTCCTGTCCTCGATTGTTTTATATCAAAAGGATTCTCGCGTGGCGTATCATTAGCAGTACAACTCAGCCCCCTCCACTAATCGGTTTGTCAATGGCTGATATACCAATCAGGTAACCATAAATGCTACCATTGCTCCAATCGACTTTCATTTAAGATTCCTGGCCACCTGTACTGAACCTTTGATTTCAACCCTGCCATTCTCTGTCATTCAGACGGTATAATTATCTGCTATCCGTCGCGCCTATTATAATACGACACTGAACTCACCAAAACCAATGGCTACCATCCCCCAAGATGAGATCGACCGCCAAATGGCACATATCAATGACGATCTCTCGCCTACTATCATCGGTGTTTCTACTGCCTTCACGGCTATAGGAGTCACTAGCTTTGTTCTTCGCCTCATATCACGCCGACTAACCCGTGCGTACTTCAGCTACGACGACTATCTCGCACTGGCATCTGTAGTCAGTGATTACCAAGTCCCAGCTATTACAGCCGATCAACTGCTAAAATTCAGCCTAGGTATCACTGATCGGGTTGAACATTTCTATGGCACTGAGTAGGCATTCGTAGTATCCTAATGCTATTAAAAACCGAACTAATGTTAGAACAGTGGCCCATTACGGAAGTGGACGACATCTTCTTTACGTGTTGCAAGACCCATCAAACATCATAAATATCGGCAAAGTAAACAGTCATCTCAACCCTTATCGCTTGAACATTTTCTTTTCGGTCGAACTGGGGGTAAGCTGATAAACATTACTTCTGACAGGCTCAGCTTGGGTTGGAGGTTTCTTACGCAGTCTGCCTTCTTGCCGCGAAAACTTCTATCCTTGCTCTTTACGCTCGTATATTTACCCTCAGGACTCGATCTATGAAGATAGGCGTTTGGTCACTGTCCGTCGTTGTCGTCCTTTCCGGCGTCGCCACAATACTTGCTATATTCCTGGAGTGCACACCCCTCTCCACCATCTGGGGCGTCCCCGTTCAATGTCTTCCAAGTAAAGCCGAGTCTATCTCGGTAGCTGTTGTCGGCATCGTGACAGACATCGCGATTCTAGCCCTTCCTCAACCAATCATATGGAAGCTCAATCGCTCGTTTCTCAACAAGCTTGCAATCAGCAGTGTCTTCCTAGTCGGAGCCTTGTAAGTCTCTCTACGTTAGGATCTAAGAATGTTGGTTCAGAAACAGCATGAACATATGAAATCGGTGACAATTTAATAACATCGAGTAGTGCAACATTGATTAGTATTATACGACTACCGTACCTACTGGGAAGTCTCGCAGGTAGTTCGTATGATAGCACCTGTAAGGAGCCCCCTCCCCTCATGCTTAGCTCAATTAGGCTTTCGAATCCTAACTTTTCTAACACAGATTCCCTTACGAATGGGCTCATATTTACTATCATCGAGCCCGCATCGGTAGTTTTATGCGGCTCCATGCCGATGATACCCGGTCTGTTTGCGGCATGGCGAAAGCCCTCACCCAAGACCCATTATGTAGATAGGTCAAGCAACCAGCAAGCTTTTACAGGATCCAGTGAGGCGTTTCAAGGCACCCAATCTACAAATTACTATGCCAAAATCACTAGTAGCGAGGTCCATTACCATAATAGGTCGGAAAGCACTGAGATGTTCCGTCTAGAACCCCAGCACAAATAACTCTACTACGTATCAGAAACGATACCTAGCTTGAACATTATGGCAAACGAAGATGGTATCTCGAGCGGGGTTTCTACCCAGTACAGTGCCACTGTGGTAGCCTAATAGGTATCAGTTAGGGCGGTTAAGGCTCTCCGTGTACCGGTGGAAGGGACTGTTACTGGTCTGATGTCACAGTAATATCCTGTATTATGTTCAGCTCCAAAATACTACCTACACACATCCGACTTGTAGCATCCAACATTAATTATCTCGTGCCTACTGCCTATGATATACTGCCTCTGGCGCGTTACGCGTCAAGATCGCCAGTTATGTTGCTAAAGATCCGGTGTGGCATGTCGTATACTCGAAAATAGACGGCATACCATGTAATTGCAAAGTGTATAGTAAGCCGATCTCGCAGTTCACTCCATCAGGAAAGACAAAGCGCCATGTCATTTTGAAGTGGCATCAAGCCCAGTGTCAGGCCACCACGGTAGAGACCTAGTACCAACATGCAACCAAACCTCATCGCATGTAGCATCGTATTTAATATCGTAGATGCAACCCAGTAATCATATCGGATACGATAGCCGGCTTAAACATGCTCACGCACACCGCCATTTGGTATGCGGCACATAGCACGGGGCGCCCCGTCCAGGACCGTCATCTGCAGCCGCACGGCAAAAAGCAACGGGAACGTTCTAGCGCATGGTGGCGAGGTGTTTGCTGATTACCTAGGTAGACTCTTCCGGTATCCACTAGTCACAGCCTGCTTGACGCACCACTTTATCAAATCATCTTCAGTGTGGCGTCCGCGCCTTTATGCAGTTATGATGAGAACCCCAAGAAGAAACAGAAAGTGGTAGTTAAAGTAGTGGAGCCAATCCACCACTCAAGGCAAGGCTGATCTGGGCTGTACGCATAGTTATTTTGGGGTCCAACCTCAGAGGACCAGTTGGATCTATACCTAAGTACCTACTCTATACCTTAGGTAGGCTCCTGGAGACATTTATGTCCCAATCCGTCTCCCGGCACCTTGGTCTCTCACAATCAGAATAATAGTAACACAGTGCTTTGATCCAGTTGCGTGAAATTGAGTCTACAGGTACTTACATACATCTTAAAGTCCATCTTTCATGCCCAGCTTGTCTGGCCCGCTGAACTACCACCCATTCCCAAACTTGGCTTGCAGACAGACCATGCACAATCTACCCAACCGACAGAAATAGAACGGAAGATCAATTTAAATTAAATATGTAGTGACTGGATGGCGAGCAGCCAACATACGTTTCACTACATCATGCATTGGGCGTTGTCTCTAAATCTCACCCGCGTCGGCAACCCATCTTTAACGCGTCCAACGTCGTTTCCGCACTGGTAGCCGCGTTCACCTAAGACAGTGGCTGCAGTACCCGTTCGTCCACTAGCCATCATGCATTAGCGTAAATTGTAAGCAATCAGAAATCATCGTAACGGGCCAAGATTCTGTACGTACTGTAGCTTATCCCAGCCACCCCAGTCAAATTGCCACTCGAGCTCTCGTGCAATCAGGAGAAGCGCCAGCCTCATTTCGATCATCGCTAATTCATCGCCAATGCACCGCATATTGCCCATTTCGAATGGCCTGTAGGCATTTTTGGGGGGATAAAGTGGGTGGCCGTCTGAGACTAAGAATCTTTCTGGCAAGAATTCCGTCGGGCGCGGGAAAAGGTCCTCGCGTCTATGAATTGAGCCGGCACTCGTCTGCATTAGGCAGTCTTCTGTTGGGAAGACCATGTTTTCAACCACGATATTGAAACCTGGACTTCCCTGGCGAAGTGTCTGGCTTGGACTATGCAGTCGAAGCGCCTCCTTTATGACAGCATTGGTGTAGCGTAGCTCATTGACTTTGTATGGCTGTTTCCGTAGAGCAGCGCCTACAGTTTTAAGGTTTGGACCAAAGACCCTATCATGTTCTGCTCGAAGCTCACTTAAAACGGTAGGATATTTATTGATTTCGTAGAGAACCCAGGACCTATAAGCTATCAGTCTCAAACTACCGGCCCTATCGGCGAGCTTTCGGTTCTACTCACAAAGTGATGCCAACAACATCACCACCAGCAAACATGAGGAACTTGACCTGTGAAACCAGGGTATCTTGGAGATCCTTATCGAGCTTGGCTTTTGAGCCGTTTCCTGATGCGCCAAGTATGTCCTCCAGAGCGAAGTCGACTACCGTTGTCTTCTTTGCATCCGGCAGTAGTGCCACACGCTGCTCGATGGCTGGTAAGATGGCGTCCCGTAATATTTTGGAATTTACCGCGATAGTATTTCGATACTTCGAAGTGTATCGCTCAAGCTGATTCTTCAAACTATTAAACTTCGCAAGAGGGGTGAGACTATAGAACGCCTTCATAAACTGGCCACGGCCTTTGGTTTGTTCGTGAAGCCGAAGATCCCTTTTAGAAGTGGATAAGCTATACCACCGATAAAATATCCTTCATAGTCATTACTTACAGACATACCCGCGCAATCACGTCATAAGTCAAATTCATAGTCATATCGTAGACTGAGAAGATCTCCCCCCATTGTCCATCCTCTTTTGCTAGGGTTTTCAAAGCCTGAGCAAAGATCTCAGCTTCTTCCAACACTGGATTTATGTCAGTAAGCAATCCACGCAACGCAAGACCAGGGCTCAATCTAGAGCGCCAGAGTTTATGAGTCGTCATGCTTTCGCAAGACATGCTGATGAGATCTTTGCCGTCAGTAACTGGTGATAGACCCCATTTGAACATTGGGTGTCTCGGCTGCGCGGTTTCTTGAGTTACTTGACTACAGGACTCCGGAGCCACCAGGAGGACAAATGGCTGCGGAAAGAATGGCCATAAGTCAAGATATACAACTGGTGGGCATTTCTTAGCCGTTGGAAAGTGTCTCTTCCAGTCCGTCACAATCGCAAGATTGGTATATAGCGGGTGAGCATCCTTTGGCAGATCATCTTTCAATCTTTTCATTGCACCAAGGTGGCCGAACACTAGAGAGTGAGGTTCCATGATCGGCTATGTCATGTTAGATAAGTTTTCATCGACTTGATTTGAGTGTTGAGATAACTTGTTTCCAAATAACAGCTTAAGAAAACATGTGGATAACAACTCACAATTCCTTGGAGTTTCATTTGATAGAACATTTTTCTAATGCGATAACCTTGATACATAAATCGACCACATATCGCAATTACTAAAAGAAATATTGCCGAGCCAAAGGTACGGTAGCCAGTTAGCCAAGTTAATGGCAACATAAAAGCCATCTTGAAGCTTGTTACCGCCGTCGTGAACTTGAGAGTTTTCGTGATCGTTGGGGTATTAGTTTGCGAGCGAAAGCGAAAGCGAAAGTAGCAGATTGTACCCAAGTGAATGAGATTGCAGATGTTAGAGACCCCCAAAATCTCACCCCGTAACATGTCACCTTTGGAGAGCGCCACCTCAGGTACACAGTGCCAAAATTTTCATCCTGTAGCATTACAGCAGAATGCAGGTCGCGGGCTCTCCGAATGAAACTGTAGCACTCGGACTAGAGTATAGAACGGTCCGACACAAAAATGCTACCTACACTCTATTGTTGGCCTTCATCACATCCTGAGATGCAGGAGCCAAGCAGGCTGCAAATGATTTTAGAGGCAGGCTCTGGTGAGTTCATCATGAAGCTTCGCATCTATTACCCCTCACCAGCATCGATACTATGCATGTCCATGGATGCGATTCCTTTGTAGGACTATTACAAGCTTATTGGATGGAGCGTGTTCTCTTATCTATTGCAAGAGCCTTGACTTTTGTCCCTTTGTCCCTTTAATCATCAATTTATTGCTATTCCTGGTTAGACCGTTATGCGTGTCGTATTATTTGCAATTTCTTCCCGCTTCCGCTCTATGACGTAGTATCATAATCCCTTGACAACAATTCCTAACAGTGAGGCTTTCTGACTTAGCTATCGCTAAGATAACCACCCCCCTCGCGGGTCACCTTTTTATATACAAATTAGGCCTCATTAATATATATCTATAAAAGTGGAGACAATTACTAAAAATGAAGCACTAGCATAAAGAATTATAAATAAATAAAGTTAACTAATAAAAAAATAAAAAATATATTTTACTAGTTGATTTAATTTTTGTTAAAACTAAATTAAAAAAAATTTATATATATTAATTTAAACAAATAAATAATTAACTTTAATAGCTTATTAACACACTTTAACTAGTATAAATAATATTTTTATAACTAGTTAGCTATTAATAAATTAACTTTTTTATAATATTAATATAACTTTTTTAATTATTTTCATTAATAATTAAATAATTATAATAATTTTATATTATTTAATTTATAATTTTATTTTTATATTTAATTTATTAATAAAATTAATTAACACAATAATTAAATAAATTAATATTAAAATAAACTTATTAAGTTAAAAGTTATATAATAATATATAAAATAAAATAAAATAATTAAAAATTAATTTAATTTTTTTTTATTATTTTTATTAAACTTGTTATTTAAATAAAAGCTGTTATTTTTAAAGTGGTTTTTAAACTAAGTTTATATATAAAACTATATAGTAAAATCGAGGTTTTAAACTATATAATTTTAATATATAAACTTAGCTTAAAAACTACTTTAAAAATAACAGTTTTTATTTATATAACTAGCAGTTATAACTAAACTATATTTACTATATAAAAAAATAATATATAAAAAATATATTAAAGTATTTATTATGTTTTATAGCAAATATTTATTTTATTATATTAAAAATAAACAATAAATATATAATAAACAATATAAAAACAATAAAAAAAATATTTATTATAAAAAAAAAACTTATATATAATTAGATTTACTATTATAAATTTAATTTTTTTTTTTTTTTTTTTAGCTTAATATTTTTTTTTAAATATATAATATTTTTATATATATTATATTAGCTGTTTTTTTTTAGCTTTATAATATTAAGCTTGTTTTATTTATTTAATTTAAATTAATATTAATTTAATATTAATTTAATATTAATTTAATATTAAATATAATTAATATTAATATTAAATTATTAAATTATTGTTAATATTAAATTTTTTATTTAATATTGAATTTTTTTTTATTTTTTATATTAATTTTATATTTGAAAAAAATGCTAAATTATAATAATGTGGATTTTTTCAATACTTAAAAAAAAAAAAAAAATCTTTATGTTAAATAATTTTTATTTTTATTTTAAAAATAAAAAAAGCTATTTTAATATAAAAAAAGCAACTTTAAACTTTTTAGCTAAAGAATTTATAATTTATAATATTATTTTATAAAAATCTATATTAAAATTTATTAAAAAAATATTTTAATAATTTTAAAAAAAATATTTATTAATAATATTAAAATTATATAAAAAATAAAACAAGATAAAGTTTTTATATATTTTATTTAATTATTAATAAAATTTAATAAAATATTTCTTTTAAATAAAAAATAAATATAAATTAGCTTATTAATAAAAAAAATGCTATATATATAAAGCATTTTTTTTATTTAATATAACAAAATATAAATTTAAAAATAAAAAATTTATTATTAATTATAATAATTAAAAAGAATTAAATAAAATGAAATTTAAATTTGTTTTTAATAAAATATATATTTATATTATTATAATTTTTAATAGTAGTTTAAATTAAAACTATTTATTTATTATTTATTATATTATAAAAGATTTTATATAAAAAAATAAACAGTTTTTATAAAAAATTAAAATAAAATTAATTAAAAGTAAACAAGTTTTAAAAATATATAAAAAGAAATTAAAAAATTATAAAACTATAATAAAACTTTTTAAAAAACTTTAATTAAAATATATAA
The DNA here is from genome assembly GCA_038501195.1 of Nemania diffusa. Taxonomy (NCBI): domain Eukaryota; kingdom Fungi; phylum Ascomycota; class Sordariomycetes; order Xylariales; family Xylariaceae; genus Nemania; species Nemania diffusa. The sequence goes on from JBBPUQ010000003.1 coordinate 4,801,204, forward strand.
AAAAACATTTATTATATAAGTTATTATTAAATAAAAATTTATTTAATAAAAATTTATTTAATAATTTTTTATTTACAAAAGTTATATTTATATAAATAATATTAATAATAAAATTAATTTTAATTAATTTATTTTAATAAAAAATATTTTATTTATTATTATATTTAAAAAAACTATTTAAAATACAATTATTTAAATTAATTTAAACTTTAAAATAAATATTTAAAAATTTATTATTTTATATATATTTATTTTAAAAAATACTATTTAAAAAAAAATTACAAAGAAAATATAATATTAAACTTAATATTTTTAAATAATAATAAATAAAATATAAAAATAATTAACTTTTTTATTTTTATTAATAATATTTTTTTAAATAAAAAGTTTATAATTAAATTTTATTATTAATATTTATTTATAAAAAATAAACTTTAAATAAATATAAATTATTTTAAAAATAAATAAAAGTAAATATATTATATTTTAAAATATATAAATAAATTAATTATTTTAAAAATAATTTTATTTATAAAATAAATTTTAAAATAAAATAATTTTATATATATAATTATTAAAAAAGTTTTAAAATATTTATTAAAATTATATAATAATTTTTATAAATATAAACAAGTTAAAACTAAATATAAAAAGCTTAAAATAAAAAAATTTAAAACATTGTTAAATTTTTAATTTAAATTTATTAAATTAATTAATTAAATTTATATATTTTATATTAATTATAAATAAAATTTATATAATAAATTATTAAAACATTTAAATAAAATTATAATATTAAATATAAATAGTTTTAAAATTACTTTTAATATTTATTATTTTTATATTTAAATTATTAATTATTAATAATATAAAAGCTTTATTAATAATTTTATTTTATAAAAAATTAATTAACAGTTATTAAAATATAATATAATTAATATTTTAAAAAACTTATTTATAAAAGATTTATTTTTATAAAACTTATTTATAAAATTATTATTTAATAAAACTATATTTTTAATTATTAAATAATATTTTTTTATTTTAACATTTAAAAAATTAAAAAATAAATATAAAGTTTATATAAAATTATAATATAAAAAAATCTTTGTTTTATTTATTATAAAATTAATTATTAAAATATTAATTATTTATATTATAAAAAATATAAATATTTAAATATTGCTTAAATTATAACAATTATAAAAAAGAAATTTGTTTTAAAAACAATTAAAAAGTTAATATAAAAAAATCTTATATAATTTTTTAAAAAAGATTTTTAAAAAAAAACTTTTGTTAATAATTTATTTAATAATATTTAATAAATTAAAACTTTTTATTTTTACTTTAACTAATATAAAAGTTAATATATATTTATATATAAATATTTAATTTATTAAAAAAATTATATAACTTTTAAACTTTTTTAAATTATTTAAGTTTAAATTTATTTTTATTATAAAATATAATAATAATAATAATTAAAAAATTATTAAAATATTAAATATTTATTTTTATATTAATATATATATTATTTAAAATATTTTTATAATAATATTAAATATAAAATATAATATAATTATTAAATAAAATTTTTTTATACATTATAATATATTAATTAATTATTAAAAATAAAAATTAATATTTTTTACTATAAAAAAAACTTATTAAAAATATATTATTAAATTAATATTATATAATAAAACAAATTATTTAAAGTTAAAATAATTTAAAAAATATAAAATATTATTTAATTATAAAATTTATTTATTATAAAAAAATAAAAAAATATTTGTTTATAATTAGTTTTATTTATATTATATTTAAGCTTTTTTAATATATTATTAATTTATTTAAAAAAAACTAAATAAATTATAAATTATAAAAAATAAAAATATTATTAATAAATAATAATAAAACAATATTATTTTTAAAAAAATTTATTTAAAAAAGCTTTATTAAAAAAAAACTTAAACTAAAAAACTATTATAACAAATATAAACTATAAAAAAACATTATAAAATAATATAAATATTATAACTTTTGTAGTAATAATATATTAAAAAAATATTAAATTATTTAAAATAACTTTTTTATATAAAATAAACTTTATAATTGTTTAAAAAAAATCAAAATTAAAAAATTTTAAAAAAAACTTTCAAAAAATAATTAAATAAATAATATTTATAAAATATTATAAATATTTTAATATATTTAATAAAAAAAGTTTTAATTAAAAGTTATTTTAAAAATATAAAATTAATTATTAAATCAAATTTATAAAAAAATTAAAAAATTTTAAAATATAATATTTTATATAAAATATTTTTTAAAAAAGCTAAAACTTATAAATAATATATATATAAAAATTTAATAAAAAGTTTTATTAAATTTATTATAATATTTTAAATAATATTAATTTTATTTATATAAAAAAGCAATAAATTTTCAAAATTATATATAAATTATTAAAAATTAAACTTTTTAATATAAAAAAATTAATATTTGTTACTTTTAATTAATAAAATATTTATTTATTTTATAAAAGTAAAAGTTTATATTAAATTAAATATAAAAAATTTAATGTTTTATTTTTTAGTTTAATAAATAAACTAATTATATTTTAATAATTTATTAACAGTATTTTAGTTAAATTTTTTAATATATTAATATATTTAAATAATAAAGTTAAATATAAATATTATATAAAAAAAGTTTTAAATAAATTTAAAAAAATATAAGTTTTATATAATTAAAATTAAATTTTTAAAATATATTATTAATATTAATAAAATTAAAATAAATTTAATAAAAACTAAAGTAATTTATAAATAAAAACTATTTAAAAAATATAATGTTATATAAATTTAAAAAATATAGTTTTTTTTAAAGTTTTATAATTTTTATATATAATTTATTAAAAAATTTAACTATATTATAAAACTATTAATTTAGTTAAAAGTTATTATAATTTATTTTAATTAATTTAAAATATATTAAAAAATGTTTAATTAATTAAACTTAGTTTTATTATTAACTTTAATATTTTGTTATTTTTTATTTAATATAAAAATAAATATATTAAACAAAATAGCTATAAATTACTTTTTATAAAAAAATAGTTTAAAAAATAACTAATATTTTATAATATTTTATTTTAAAATGTTTTATAAAATTAAACTTAATTATAATATTAAACTTAATTATAATATTTATAATTAAAAAATATTAATAATAATAAAAAGATTTATTTATTAAAAAATAAAATTAATAAATTTATAATAAATTAAACTTTTATAATAATTTTTAACTATATAATATTAAAATATTATATTATTAAATATATATTAAATTTGTAATAAATTAAATAAACTAAATTAATATTATATTATAACTTTATAATTATTTACTAATTAAAAACTTAAAACATTATTTTAAATATTATATTAAAAGTAAAAAATAAATTCAAAAGTTAAAAATAAAAAAAAAATAAACAATATATAATAATATTTTTTTAATTAATTATAATTTTAAAATAGCTAACTTTAAAAAATCTTATTTTAAAACATTTTATTTTATAAATAATTAAAATTTCTAAATTAATTATTAATAAATTGCGATTTATATTAAATATATTTTTAATTAATGCTTTATTATAAACTAATTATAAAAGTTTTTTATTAAAAAAATATAAAAAATTAACATTTAATATATTATAAATAATTTACTAAATATTTAAAAGTTTAATAATATATAAAAAACATTTAATTATAATTAATATAAATAACTTATAAATAAAAGTGATTTAAAAAATTTATAATTAAATTTTAATAGTTTATTTTAAAAAAAACAAAACTAAAAAACAAATAATAAATAAATACTAATAGCTAAAAATATTTAAAAATATTAATATTTATATAATTAATTATTTTTATAAAGTTATTAAAACATTTTAAAATAAAATACTAAATAAACTATATTTATTTAAAATTTTAAATTATTTTTAATAATATATTATTATTAATTTAAAAAACTTTTTTAAAAACAAATTAAATAATAATATAATTTTTATTATAATAAATTATTTATTTAAGTTTTATTAAATTATATTTTATATTTTATTAACTATAATAAAAAATATAGTTTAAATATATTATAAAAGTTTTTATTAACTATTTAAATAATTTAAATTTATTATAAATAATTAAAATTTTTAATTTATTAAAAACTTTATAAATAAACTATTATAAATTTATAAAATAAAACTAAAATTTTAATTTATAAAATATTATAAAATAATAAAATAAATAAAAAATATATATTAATAAATTAATTAATAGTTATATTTTTATATTAATTATTTTTAAAATAATTAATTAAAAATATTATTAGTTTTAAATAATATTTAAATTATATTGCTATATAATTTATTAAAAAGTTATTATAAAATAATTTCTATATATAATTTTTAATTAAAAAAATAAAACAAAAATAATTATTAAATTTTTTATTTAAAAAAAGCTTATTTAATAAAAAGTATAAATATTTAAAAAATAAATTTACAAATATTTATTTATAATTAAAAATTAAATATAAAAACTATAAAATAAAATAATTAAATAAATTAATAAATATAAATAAAAGCTAGATTTTAATATAAATAACTTTATTTATATTTTTTAAAAAAAAACAAATTAATTGTTTAAATAATAAATTTAACTATTTTTTTATACTAATATTATATAAAATTTTAAAATATAAAAATTATATATATTTGTTAAAACTGCTAAATTAATAAAAAAAAATATATTAATTTTATATAAATCGATTATAAAAATATATAAATAATTTACTATATAAACAAAAATATAAATATTTAAATAAAAAAATTATAAACTTAAAAATTAATAATAAAAAATAAAAAGTTTAAAAAATCTTGTTTTTATAAATTTAATATAAAAAACTATTTTATAAAATAAACTAAAAAAGCTATAACTTAAATAATATATAATATTTTACTATTAACTTTTATAATTTTTTTATTTTGTTATAACAATATTATAATAATTATTTTAATAAAATAAAACTATTTAAACAATTAAAATATTAGCTAAAAGCTTTTAAAAAAAATTAAACTAAATTATAAAAATAACAATTATATTAAATTTAATTAAATATAACTTTATAAAATTAAATTTTAAAAAGTTTAAACAATTTATTAACTTTTATATTATTATAAATTTAAAACAAACTTTAAACAAATAAAAAAATAATTATAACTAAACTATATTTACTATATAAAAAATACACTAAAATATTTATTATATTTTATAGTAAATATTTACTTTATTATATTAAAAGTAAATAATAAATATATAACAAATAATATTAAAACAATAAAAGAAATATTTATTACAAAAAAAAAAAACTTATATATAATCGAACCTGCTGTTGCAAACTTAATCCTTTTTTTTTTTTTTTTCAGCTTAATATTTTCTTCCAAATATACAGTATTTTTATACATGCTATATTAGCTATTTTTTCACAGCTTTTACACTAACTTAATAAAAATAATAAAAATAAATTAATATAGTTTTTAATAATTTTATATTATTTTATATATTGTTATATAACTTTTAAACTAATAGCATTATTTAAATATTAGTTTATTTAGCTGTTAAATTAACTAAGTTTATATAATAAACAATGTTAATAATAAATTATATATAAAAATATTTATACACTTTAAAAAAACTATAAATTAAATAGTAAACAATTAAATAAATTAATAAAATATTTTTTTTATTTTTTTATTAGTTAATTTTATTTATTTATAATTTTCTATGCTAATGGCTTTTTTTTAGTAATTTTCCGTACCTTTATACATATATATTAATTAGGCCTAATTTGTATATAAAAAGGTGGCCCGCGAGGGTGTGGCCCGCGAGGGGGGTGGTTATCTTACGTTGTAATAGAACTAAGAATAGGTCTGAATATGCCTAACAGTGAAGTTCGGGATTCTCAAAACGTGGATGGAAGATGGTGCTGCTGTGCTAGTGAATTAGATATATGTTCTCATGTGCCAGCAATTGATACCTCCATCTTTTTCTACCCGTGTGTGTACTTGTGGCAACCTATTCTTGATTTGGAGAAAAGGAAGCTCTCTCAACTATAAATATGCAACTTCCATTTGTTGCCTTAATTATGGCCTTCATTCGAGGGCTTGTGTTTGCACATATTGTTTGGGGGTTTTCTCAAGGCTTGGGGAGTGAGGCTCGCAATGTTCGAGTGCTACCAGCTACATTAGCCCAGGCTCGAGGAGAGCACGTTAACGCAGTCATGACTTCTAGGGCTGGTAAAGCGTGCGCTTCTCTTAAATCTGCTATCATGTTTGATGGCAATAAAAAGGGGGTATACATTTCCCCTCAATCGGATGCCTTTATTCCACGTTCTCAGGGCCACTGGTATGTGACTGGCACTCTTACTCGTCCCAGGTTGGTATCTCGTCTAAGTACACAGCCTTAATCTTCTTTGGTGGACAGGTCGGACAACTGCTGGCAGTACCCATCGTGTATTGTGACCCCAACAAGTTCCAGCGAGGTCGCACATGTTATGTCTATCATCACCTCAACACAGACAAAGTTCTCAGTTAGAAGCGGTGGCCATGATTTCAATGTGAATCACAGCTCTGTGGGTCGGGCAGGTGTGCTTATTGATCTCTCCAATCTCAATAGCATATCCCTTAGCAAAGACAAGAGTAAAGTGACGGTAGGAGCTGGCTCAAATTGGGGCAGTGTTCACAAAGCGTGTGAGTCCCATTGATTACCCCTAGAAGCATAGTCTCTGTATGCTCGTTGACTATTGCATGTTAAACTTTTCCTGGCTCTCCACCTTTCCAGCAGATTTAGAGTCTATATAATTGGAAACTTCTGACAACAAGTGAGATAGTGAGTGGAACAGGAGTCTCAGTCAACGGTGCAAGGGGCCCAAATCCTGGCGTCGGCGGGCAAACTCTAGGGGGTGGTATTGGATGGCTTACACAAATCGCCGGAGTCACGGCGTCTTCTCTTGTTGCAGCGGAGGTTACTTTGAGTAACTCAACTGTTATTCAGGTAGACGAAAGCCATCATTCCGATTTACTCTGGGCTTTGAGAGGAGGCGGGCCAAATTACGGCATTGTCACATCATTTACGTATCAGACGCAACCTATTGACAAAGTGTGGTTTGCAGCTAAGGTTTATAAAGCTGACCAGAACCAACAACTTATCAACGCTTTATTTGAGTATCAGCAGCGCGGATCCAAGGATCCTAAGGCCAATATAGTGTTGTCATTATCTCAGGACAACTCGACCGCCAGGTCATTTGTGGGCTTCCTGTACCTCGATCCTGCTGAACCTCCCTCCGTTTTCAGCCCATTCTACGACATTCCTTCCGCTGTGGACATGATAAACTCAACTGTGGGTACCTTAAGTGATCTTTCTGCAAAATTCTACGAACCTCAGTATCCAGAGCCAGGAACTGTCCCATTAAGGTAAGTCATCCCGCCATTGTTGTGGTGACCCGAGTCCTGACTTTTCGCAATAGACACTATGTCGTGTCGCTCCCCCACAAAGTAGACAATATGACGTATCAAGACAGCTTCAAGGCATTTACCTCCCATGCAGCGGTGGCCATGGCTTCTGGTTGGAGCATGGGCTTCGGGGCACAGCCTATTTTAACAGCAGCCGTCAAAGCATCAAAGAACACGCCTCTAAACCTTGTACCAGTTGACCAGGACTGTTAGTAATACCCTACCAAATGTGTGTCTAATGGTCACTGACTTATGTCCCTCAAGGGGTCCATATCACCTTGCAATGGGAGTCTCCCGAAGATGACGACCAGGCGATACGACTCATAGTTAGCATGGGGGAGAGTATTGCCAAGTCATCAATTCGGCATAAGTCCCAGATCCCCTACAGATTTATGAACGATGCGTATGACGGACAACGTGTTCTATCAAGCTATGGTGCAAATAACTTTCGAAAGTTGTCATCGATTAGTACACTGTACGACCCTGACAGAGTATTCCAGAATTTGCAGCAGGGCGGCTGGTTACTTAGTAGAGAGTCATAAAAGAGACCGGAGTTCAAGTATCAGAATAAAGTAGGACAGCAAAATCTATTAAGACTCTTCAGGCTAAGCAGCTATATCAACCAATCTTCCTATGTCGAAAGTTTTGAATCGAACATCTAGATTTCTAGATTCCAGTTCCCCAGGGTAATAAATTCATTGATGTTCTAAATATAAGCGAACTCTCATATAATTGACATTTCAACGGGCTCTTTAAGCCGCGGTCAAATTAATCAAACCCCTTAAACTGTGTTATTGTGAAGGTAGCTGTTGGGCGACATACTCGTATTCATTTGAACACTTTAAAAGCAAAAAGCTGATTAGGACTCATTGTCATTAAATGAAGCATCCTAAACCATTCTCAAAGCCATAGCGGTATATTTCATCATGAAGTCTATCAATTCTTTTTCTTCACCTCACTTTGTGGCTCTTGTTGTTGTAATTGTGAAGACTAGCAAAGCCAAAGCGCCCACTAGCTATCCCTCGACTGAATCGGATACATATGAGAGGCGGATGGGAGGGAGAGCGATATATGGCAGCATTTAAGTTCCATTTTCATTTTCAGAGGAGTAGCTCAAAGCCCTGCCCAGTTTCGCGGGTACCTAGTATTCCAGCTCGACATAAGGGCCACTCATGTTCCCTGCGATACACGTTGTTCCTGAACCTACCTTTCCTCGCTTTGGGTGATTAGATCGCAGGAGCTTAGGTACCTTAGGTAGTATGCCGGTGCATTGAGTTGTGCAATTTACACAGGCAACACTGACACAATTATAATAGAACATAGAGGTGACTGCTAACAATGAAGTATATTGATCCCGGGGAAATCAAGGATCATCAAGGTTAAGATTCGCGGTCAAATTGTTAAAATGAGAACAAATGATTATTTATTCGCGCGGGTTTATGTTACGAAAATAACATAGACCGAGACTTCAAAAGATTTAATATGATAATACCATGACACACCCACTTCACCTAAAACGTCCTGGGAAGCCGCTAGCTAACGAGATGAAATCCAGAGCATACTAGCAGAACATAACCTAGGTAGTTCCAACATCCGTCACATTCAAAGCACAATGTAAATCAAGTGTTTTTCCACTATGTGCTACCATGCTGTCAATACCCCTGTTAATAGCCTCGATCTCCTCACGGTTCATACCCACCTGCAAGCAAGCCCGTATATGCCAGTTTATTAGTTCACATAAGTTCTGGGTCATGACAGTAGTAAGAACGGTAAGCTCAACCTCTCGCATGCTCAGCATTCGATGATCAGACAGGAACAGTCCATATGACACAGTCTTTGAGATCTACGCTATTGAGGGGAATATAGATTAATTTAGCGAAAGTGCTTTCTTACTCATACGAATTGTTTTGAGTAATTGATGCGAGGTTTGAAACTAAAGATTTAATGATATCAGTTTATGATATTAACAATAAATTAATTAATACACTTAATAACAGTTAGTGACGACGTAGATTGAATAAACCAGTAATGAAATTGGCGAATGAAATAGAGAGACTAATGAGTATCTGGATAAGCCGTCATTGAGAATAATACCTCAACATTATAAAGTAGTCCAGTGTTATCGGATTGTGTATAAACTACATCCAAGGTAGTCTATTTTCGTGCTTTTTCTTTAACACACACGACCCTTTCTATTAACTAAAGTTAGATCTTTTGTCATTTTACGCGATGCCTTCAGATCAAAACATACTCCTTTAAGTTCTGTGGTCATATTCAATAAGAGAAGTGTAGGGAGCCTGCGTGCCTCTCTGGCGAAACCGTAGAGCAACTAGCAGGGCACACGGGCTAGTTCATTAGATCCCCTCATGCGTTGGATCAAATACCGGAATTGAGCAACTAGATGCTCGCAGAGTCGCCCGACTAATTTCTAATGTCCGCTCTCGATAAGGGATTAGATCATGGCGATGGGGCATTACCATAGTTAAGCACCAGTCGTGTTCCCGACAAGGTGGAGGGAAGGGGGGATTGGATTCACTTCGGCATCTTGAAACACTGTCGATAGGGAATTTGGCTGCGAAGTAGTAGGGGAGGATGGGTTGCGGTTCTCCATGACCAAACAGTTGGATTGTTGCCCAACTAATGAGTCAACAAAACCCAGGCCAGGGACCCCTAGAATACCGTACCAACCCTTCAACCCGGAGAGAATTTCATCATTCGCCAAGGGTAGTTTCCTAAAGGAAATTCCCTTCTCTAGAAACCGCGGTATTAGAAAATTATCAGAGAGCAATATAAATATGCTATTATATATTGGAAAGGAAGTAGAAAATGGGAGTAGGCAGGCTACATTTCAGGTGAAGTGCTTGCATGCATGGTGATCAATACCACCCTATCGAGCTTCTTGTGAATGTTATTGTGGTGCTGTGGTTCTGTTAGGTCGGGGTAGCCTGCTGAAGACAGAGGCGTGCCACTCTGCATACAAATGTTGAAGTGTTGGTATGAAAGCCTCCAGGACTGGAGGTTCTAGCATCCAAAACTGGAATCCCCCATACCACGTTTGCCCACAGGGCGGAAACCTTCGCATAAGCCTCACCCAACGAAGTTTAAACAAAATAAATAATCGCGGCTATTTTTATAGCATTTACTATATAATTAAAAATACAAAAATTTTAATTTAAATAATATATTTAAATAAATATTGTTTATATTAAAATTCTCCCTCGAATGAAATCGCTAAAATAGTGCAGGCTTCAAATAGCCTATTATGTTAGTTAGTCTATATTCGGTTGACAGAAAGTGCCCTAACACCTAGTTATACCTACGCTTGGCATGGCGTATGTTGATGTAGCGGAGAGTGTTAACATAGATAGTATAGCTGCATTAGTTGCTTACTCGTACAAGAGTGAAATATCTAGCAAATGCTCTTAATCGAGGCAATTCGAACTTAGTCATCTCGTTAAACAAATGTTATTAGTGTTGACCATTTGTCTAGCCTAGACCTCGGTAGAACTTGCGATTGTAAATCACGTGGTATAAATGAATTTAGCCAGTGGAATGCTAAGTACTTACTTGTATATATATCATACTTAGTTTAGTATATCTTAAGATAAAAAAGGTATAGTTGTTAAATATTACTTTAGTGCCTCAGGGGGGTATTTGTAAAGATTGCAGCAACTATTACTAAGTTTTAAAAGCATTATAAGTGAAAACAGTTATATAGTATTTACTAAGATTTAATTGTTACTTTATTATAAAGATTATTAAATTAAAAAACATATTAAAATATAAAAAGCATGTTAAAACAAAAAACATGTTAAAACAAAAAAGCATATTAAAACAAAAAACATGTCGAAAACACTTACCTAGGTATTTAACTAGGTACTTAACTGCGTACTTAACTGCTAAGCACTTGACTGCAAAGCACTTAACTGCTAAGCATTTGACTGCTAAGCACTGCTAGGCACTCGACTGCACTCGACTGCAAAAATCACTAACTGCAGAGATTACTAACTGCAAAGATTTACTTTATTACTTAATCTACCACAGCTATACTGTTGCACTGCTTTTAATACTAGAAAAACTAATGCAATCGCTATATAGTTTAAAACTTTAATAATAAGTTTTACATTTGCTATAAACTATTATAAACTATTATAAATTATAATATTATAATATTTATAATAATATATATATTATAAATATATTATAATTTAAATATAATTATAACTTAAATATAATTTTTATTTTAATATATAGTTAAATTAAAAAAATATATTAAAATAATAAATAACTTATATATAAAAACTTTATAGCAATAATATTTAATTATAATTGTTTATTAACACTTGTTATACTTGTTGCAAATTTTATTTCTTTAAATAACTTTGCTACAACTTTTATAAAACCTTTTTTTTTCTTTTAAAGCGCTAAAGTATTTACCTAAGTAAATATTAGCTAAATAAAGCGAAAATATATAACTTACAAAAATGTAAAATAGTTTAAATTTAGCTAATTCGCTAAAACTTTTTTTAATAATTTATAATATTATATTATTTTTTAATATAAGTTTTGCTTTTAAAACTTTTTTAATGTTTTTAATAAAATATATATTTTTTTTATATATTAAAAACTTTTATTAATAAATTATTTTAATATATTGTTATTATTTTATTAATTTATTAATATTATAAATATTATTGTTAAAATTAACTTAATAAATTTATAAATATAACTTAAATTAATAATTAAACTTTTTGTTTTTTATTTTATTTAATATAAGTTTTTATTTTAAAAATAATAAAAGTTTTAATTGTTATTTAATTTATATTATTTTAAATTAATTAACAATTATATTTTTAATTTATTTAATTTTTAGTTTATAAATTTATTTAAAACTTTTATATATATTTTTTTATTTTTTAATAAAAGTTTTAAAATATTATTAATAAAACTTTTTAATTTAAAAATTTTAAACAAGTTTATTATTTAATTATTATATTTAAAAATTTTATTAATTAAAAGTTTAAATTTATTAACTAATATTTTTATTAATTTTAATATATTTAATATTATTTATTAATTAAATTTTTTTAAATTATAATATTATTTTATTTATTTAATTAATTTTACTAATTAAAAATTTATTAATATTATTTTTTTTAAAAAAGTTTTATTTTTTATATTATTTTTTATAGCTAATTTTATAACTATAGTATAAATTATTTTTAATATATTTAATATTAATTTATTAGCATTTTTAAGTTTAACAAGTTTATATAACTTTTTATATAACTTTTTTTTTATAATTAAAAAATTTATAACATTTTACTTTTTTATGCTTTAATAGCTTTTTATTTAATTTATTATATTAAAACTTAAGTTATTTTATATATTTTTAATATAGTAAAAAGTTAACTATATAAAAAAACAACAGTAATAAAATATTACTATTATTTATAATAATATTATTAATAATAATGTTATTAATTAAAATTAATATAATATTTTTAATTAAGTAATAAATATATTACTATTATTTGTTTTAATAAATTTAAATTATTAATAGTTTTAAATTAACTATTTAATACTTTAAAAAAGTTTATACTTTTAATATTTTTTAATATTATAACTTTAATATATATTATATATTTATTATTAATATTAGCTTGTTTATTTATAACAATTATAATTATAGCTTTTATAAATATAACTTTAAAGTTTTTAAAATTAAATAAAACTTTAAAAACTTTAAAATTAAATAAAACTTTAAAGTTAAATATAGCTTTAAAAACTTTAAAAACTTTAAAGTTAAATAAAACTTTAAAATTAAATATAGCTTTAAAGTTAAGTTTAATATTTTTAAAGTTAATTTATAGTTTAAAATAATTAATTATAAACTATAAAGATTTTTAATATTAACTATTGTAAAAAGTTCAAAAAAACTAGCTTTGTTATTAAATAGCTATAATATTTACATTAAAAATTTAAACAAATAAACTTTATAAAATAACAAAATAAAATATTTAATGTTATAAAAGCTATTAATATATTATATAAAAATAAAACTGCTATATTTATAAATAACAATATATAACTATAGTTTATATTTAAAAAAGTAAAAAATAAAACTATAAAAAAAAACAAATTTATAAATTATAAAATAAATATTTAAAAATAAATATTTAATATAAATAATAAATAATTTTATTATATTTTTTATAAAAAAACTAAAAAGTTTATTTTAAAAATTAAATAAAATATTGTTAATTTATTATATTTATATATAAAACTTAATAAAACAAATAAATATTTATAATATATTAAAAATATTTTTAAAATATTTTACTTTTTTTATTTTTTTTAAAAACATTTATTTTAAAAACAATAATTAATTATTTTGTTTTTAACTTTTATAGCGTTAATTTATAATAAAAAATAATTAATAAAAATATAAAAAATAAAACTATTTTATAAAAATATTATAAAATTATTTAAAACTGTTAATAAATTTTAAATATTAAAATTTTTATTTATAAATAAAATATTAATAAATTTAAAATATAAATATTAAAAAAAATAGTAATAAAAAATATAAAAATAAATATAAAACAAATATTAGTTTAATTTTATTTAATTTTAATTATAAATATAATAACTGTTATTTTTTATTTTTTTTATTATATTTATAATTAACAATTTTTTTAAATATAAAATATAACTTTTTTTATTTTGAAAAAAATTTAATTTATTTAATAAAATATTATTATATTTAAAGTTATTTTTATATTTTTAATAAAATTAAATAATATAATAGCTTTAAAAACAAATATATAATATATATTTTTTAATATAAATAATATAAAATATAAAAATTAAAGTTAAAAACTTTTAAATAAAGCTAATATTATAACTTAATTTAATTAAAAATATTAATTTATTTTTTTTTTTTATATAAATAATTTAAATATTTTTTAATTAATAAAAAAAAAAATACTAAAGTTTAAAATAAAAATATATTTTAAATATAAAAATTTTAATTATATTTTAATTATATATTTTAAAAATATTACAAAATTAAAAATATAAAAATTTATATATTTAAAAGTTTTAATATATTTTATAATAAAAGCTTTTTATAATATTTTTTAAAATAAAATAACATTTTATTTAATTTAATTATATTATAATTTATTAATAAATAAAAATTAATTTATTAATAACTTTTTAAATATAAATAAATATTTTTTAACTATAAAAAGTTATAATTATAAAAATATAATAAATAAAGCTTTTTTTTAATAATTGTAAAAAATAAATATAATAATATTAAATAAAGCAATATATTAATTTTGTTTTTTTAAAGCTTTATTATTTAATTTAGTTAAACTTTTTTAAAAAATAAATATAACTTTAATAATAATTTTAAAAATAAAATGTTTTATTTTTAATTATTATTAATATAAATAGTATATTTTTATAAAAAATAAAAAAACAAAAATATTATAATTTTTACTTATATTTTATTAAATATTAAAAATAAAGCTATGTTAAAAAAAAAAATATTAAATAATTATATATAAGTTAATTTTTTAAACTATTAAAAAAAATTTATAACAAAGTTAAAAAAAGCTTTTTTAATTAAAAAATATAAACAAAATTATAATTTATTATTAATATAAGTTTTATAAATTTATAACAAGTTTGTTTTAATTTTATAAAATTTTTAAAATATTTGTTTATTTATATAAATATTAAAACTTAAATTAAAATATATTAATATATAGTTATAAAAATTAAAAAATTATAAGTTTTTTATATAAATTAATTTAATTAATTTTAATTAATATTAGTTATTAATATAAAATTAACTATTTTTATATAGTTTATTTAGTTTTATTAATTAATTTTTATTATTAAATATAAATAAAAAAAAAAAAGTTTAAAAATAAATTAAAAAATAACTTTTAAATTAAATAAAGTTTAAATAAATTAAAAATTAAATATTAATTTAATAAAAAATTAATTAATTATAATTATAAATTTTATTTAATAATTTTTATTAAATATTAAAATTTTAAAATTATTTATTATTATATTTATTAATATTTTTATAAAAGTTATTAAATTTATTATTTTTAATATTAATATTATAAAAATATAAAAATATATTTAATATATTATAAAATTAATTAATTTTAATAAAATAAAAAATAAAACTAACTTTTTGTTAAATTTACTTTAGTTTTAAAATATAATAGCTATATTTAATATTTAATATAATATTTTAACTATTAAAAATAAAAAAATAAACAATAGTGCTATAATTATTTAAAAATTAATATTTAATATGTTTTTTTATTATTATATAGCTTTTATTATAAATAAACTTTTATTATAAATTAAACTATTATTAAATAAAAATGTTTTATTAAATTAAAATAATTTAAATTTAAATATATTTAACAAAGCTTTAAATTTAAATAATAATTTAAATAATGTAATAAAATAAAAATTAGTTTTAATTATATAATTAAATTATTAAACTATTTAAATTTAATAAATTAATATTTTTAAATTTATTTATTAATATTATAAACTTAATAAAATTAAAAGATTTAAATTTATTTATTTATTTTTATTTTAAATAATTTAATTATTATATATTTTAGTTTATTATTACTGCTTTTATTAAAATAACTTTTTAATTATTATATAATTATATATTAACTATTGTTTTTAAGTTTATAAAATTTATAAACTATTTTATATTTAAAAAAACAAAAAATATAATTTTATTTAATTATAAATAATAAAAATTAAAAATATTACTTTTTTTTTATAAATTAAAAAGTTAAAAAACTTTATATATTATTTTAAAATAAAATACTTTTATTAAAAGTAAAAACTTAGTTTAAAAAATTTAGTTTATATTTAAAACTTTTAATTTTAATTTATTTAATTAAAAATATAATATATATATTTTATATATATTGCTATTTAAATATATTTATTATTTTAAATATAATATTTATAAACTTTTTTATATATTAAATTAAATTATAAAAAAATACTTTATTATAAAATAAATTATAATATAAAATATAAATAAAACTTTAGTAATATTAATTAAATATATTTATTTAATAAAATATTAATAATAAAATATATAAATTTATTATAATAGTAAATAATAAACTATTAAATTAAAATAGTTAATTTATATTAATAATAAAAAAAAAATATATTAATAATTTAAATTTATAAATTAAACTTAAACTTATATTTAATTGTTAAAATATAAAAAAAAATTTATTTAATATAAATATTATATTAATTATTAATATTTATAACTATTTATTAAATTTTAAAATTAACTATTATTTTGTTTTTAATTTTAAATATATTTACTAGTTAATATTAATATATTTAAATAATAAATATATATTTATTTTTTTAATATTTAAATTTTTATAATTATAATTTATTTAATTATTATAAAATTTATAAACAATAAAGTTTTTAATAATTAAGTTAATAAATATTATAATAAAATTTATTTTAAAACTTTAACTTAAACTTTTATTAATAACTATTTTAAAAATAAATAGTTTAATTATATTTATTATATATATAAATAATATTTTTTTAATTTATAAAACTTTTAAAAAATAATAGCTTTTTATTAAAAATTATTTTTTATTTTATATAAAATAGTTTATATTAAAGCTGTTTTTTAAAAAAATATTTTTAAAATATAAAAAAATTAAAGCTTTAAAAATAATATATATTATTTAAAAAATATTAAAAGTTTTATTTATTAAATAAAAGCGTTTTTAAAACTAGTTTATTTTTAAAAATTTTATAAATATTAAGTTTTTTTTAAAAACTTTAAAACTTATTTAAAAATAAATTTTAAACTATTTAAAAATTACTAAACTTTTAAATTAATTAATTAAATTAATTAATTAAAAATAAAAAAACATTAAAGTTTTATTTTTTAAACTATTATAAAATAAAGTTTTAATTATTATAAAAATATATAGTTATATTTTTAAAATATTTATAATAATATATTTAAATATATTAAAGTTTATTATTAATTTATTTATTATATAAAAGTAAAAAAAAGTTTATAAACTTTTAATATATAATAGCTTTTTTTTTATTAAAAGTTAATAAAATTATAAAACTTATAAAAAAAAATTATTTAAAATTATTAAATTTATTAAATATTATTTACAATATTTTTTATTAATATTAAAAACTTTTTTAATTATTTATATAAATTATAAATTATTAATTTTTTTTATTAACTTTTATAATTATAAAAAAATTTATATTAAATAAATAATTAAATTAAAACTTTTTAATATATAAATTTTATATATTAAAAAAAATAAAACAAATTTATAAATATTTTATTTTATATTATATTTTTTAATATAAAATATTAAAACATTAATTTAATATTTTAATATAGTTTTATAAATAAAAATAAAAAGTAAATTTAAAAAAATAAAATAAAAAAATATTAAAAACTTTTATAATATATTATTTAATAAAAAATTAAAAATTTAATTAATTAAATTAAAAAATAAATAGTTTTAAAAATTATAAAATTAAAATTTTATTTTTTATAAACTTAATTTAATAGTTTTAAAAAATATATAAATTTATTATATATATTTAAAAAAAATTAAAAAAGTTAAAACAACATTATTTAGTTTTTATAAATTTTTTTTATTTTTAATTTTAATAAAAACAACTTTAAATATTTTAATAATTTATAATATAAAAATATATATTAATTTTTTAAATATATTATTTTAAATAAATTAAATTAATTAAAATTTAAAGCTTTTATTAATAAATTTAAATAATTTAAATTAATTAAATTATATTTTAAATATAATTAAAAAAAAAATTAAAAATTATATTTATATATAAATAAAATAGCTATTGTTTTAAAAAAAGTTTATAATAATAATAAATATTTTTTATTAATTTTTATTTTTTAAAAATTAAACTAGTTTATATATTAGTTAATTATAAAAATAAATATTTAAAATTATTATTTAAGTTATTTATTATATATTAAGTTTAATTTATTAAAATTAAAAATATTATTTTTATTTATTATAATATTTAAACTTTATTAAATTATAATTATAAACTTTTATAAACTTTTTTTTATTAATTAAAAAAAATAATATTTTTTAATTATAATTAATTATTTTAATAAATAAATTTATTATTATATAATTAAAAATTATAATATTAAAATTATTATAAACATTTTTAAATTTTAATAATTTATAATAAAAATTATATTATTTAAATTATATATTAATTTAAAAAATGCATTTTTTTTTAAAGTTTTTAATATTATAATAAAACAAATAAAGTTAAAATTAATAAATAGTTTATTAAAATTATATAAATTATATAAATTAATAAAAAAATTTTTAAAAGTTATATAAAATGTTTTTTTAAAACTAATAATATATAATGTTATATTAATAAAAAAAAACTAAACTAATTATTTATTAAAAACAATTTATTATATTAACTTTTATTATATATAAAATATAAATTATTTAGTTTTTAAAATTATATATAATTATTTATTTTAAAAAACTTTTAAAGTTTAATATTTAAACTTTTAATTTAACTTTTTAAAAATAAAATTAAAAAACAATATTTATTAATTTTTAATTAATAAAAAAATGTAGTTTTTTATATTAAACTATTTATTTAAAATATAATTTTATTAAAAATAAATTATTAATATTATAACTTTAAAAAAATTATAAAAAATATATTTATAAAATATATATATTATATATAATAATTAAAAATTTTATTATATTAAAAAAAAAAAAAAAACTAAAACTATTTAAATTAACTTTAAAATATTAAAACTTTTTTAAAATTAATTAATAAATTAATAAATTTATTTTTAAACTTTAAAATATTAATAAAATATTAACTTTTAAATATATATATTATAAAAATAACTTTAAATTTTTTATATTTTTAAAAAAAAAACTAAAATAGTTTAATAATATAAAAATATTATTTAAGCTATTATTATAAAAACTTAAACATTAAAAATAACGAAATTGTAATATATATATATATTTATTATATTAAATGTTATAAAAGTAAATAATCGCTTTAAATATTAACTTTAATTTAAAAATATAATAAAACAAAATTGCTTTTTTATTATTTTTAAATAAACAAATATATATATATAATATTATTAATTAATAATTTTAACTAGTTATATAATTATAAATAAAAAAAAGCAAAATAAATAAAAAAAAAAAAAAAAAAAAAAAACTTTATACTTTTTTATAATAGCTGTTAAATTTTAACAATTAAGTTTTTTTAATTTTAATTTAATTTTATTAATTAATTTTAATTTTTTTATTTTATTTTATATATTATTTAATTTAATTTTGTTATATTTTTATATTTTTTATTTTATATATTATTATTTTATTTTTTATTTTATATATTATTTAATTTTTTTATATTTTTTATATTACTTTAAGTTTTATTTTATAATTAAATATTTTTTAATTTATAATAATTTATATAAATATATTAAATAAAATAAAAAAAAAATAAAAAATTAATATTTTATATAAATAAAAAATAATAACTAAGTTTTAAATATTAATATTTAAACTTTTTAATATTTTTTTTATATTATTATTAAAATTTTTAATTAATTTTAAAATATTTTTAAAAAGTTTAAAGCTTTATATTTAAAAGAAAATATATAAGTTTGTTTTAATTAATTATTAATAAAATTAATTAATTAATTTTTAGTTATAAAAAATATTTTTTAAATTAAAAAAAATATATATATAATTTAAAAAACTATATAATTTTTAATTATATATTTATATTTTTATAAATAAATATAAAATTAAAAATATTTTAATATAATTAAAATTTATTATTTTTAAATTTAAAATATAATTAATTATTTTAAATAAAATATAGTTTAATTTTTTTTATATTAAAATATAATTATATATTTAAATATAATTTTTAATTTTAGCTATTTTTTATAAAATTTAATAAATATTTTTTTTTTAATTAGTTTTATATAGCAGCTTTAATAAAAGTTTTATTATATTTTTATAAACTTTTGTTTTTTTTTAATAATTTTTTTTAAAATAAAGTTTAATTTTTAAATAAAAGCTTTATTTTTTATATTATTTTAATATTATTTACTTTTTTAACTATTTATTTATTATTAATAAAATTTATAAATTAATTATATATTTAAAAATTTAAAATTTTATTTTATTTAAATTTTTTAAATATAATAACTTTTAAAAAAATAAATAAACTTATTTATTAAAAACTAATAATTATAAAAAATAAAACATTATTTAATTTAAATAATAAATATTAAATTATAATAAAAATTATATTAAAGTTTAATTTTATAACTTTTAATATTTTTAAATATATTTAAAATTAATAAAATATTAAAATAATAAATTTTAATATATATGTTTTATTTAAAATAAATATAATTATAATAAAATTTATATATTTTTAAAAAACTTTAAATATTAAATTAAAAAAATTTATTAATTATTTAATTAATAAAAAAAGCAAAATATTTTTTTTATTTATATAAAATAATATTAAAAAACTTATTATAATTTTATTTATTAATATTTTTTAACTTTAAACTATTTAAAAAATAAAATAAACTTTAAACTTTAGTTTTAATAAAAATATTTTATATTAAAACTTTATATAAAATAAATAAATTTAGAAAAAAATAATAATTAAAATAGCTTTTTTATAACTTTTAATAGTTTTAATTAATATTTATTTAATTTTTATAATTAATATATTTAAAATATATATATAATATAATTTAAAAAAAAACTTTATTTATTTAAAACTTTTAATTTTTTTAAAAATAAAATATAAAGTTAATAATATATTTTTTATTTTATTATAAAAAGTTTATTAATTTATAAAATATAATATTATTACTTTTAATTAATTTTAAATGTTTATATAATAATAATATAATATATAATAAAATTTTTACAAATAAAATAATTTAAAATTTAATAATTAAAATATAAAAAAAATTGTTTATTTAAAAAATTTTATATTAATAAAAATAGCTATTATTAAATAAATTAATATTATTAAATTTATGTTTTTTTTTTATTTAACTAAAGTTTTTAAAATATTTTTTAAATATAAAAAAAATATAAATTATATAATAATTTTATTTTTATAAAAAAGCAAAAAATTTTATAAAAATAAAAAAAACTTAAATATTATAATAAAATAGTTTTATTATTTAAAAATTTATTTAAAACTATTAATTTTAAGTTTTATTATAACAAAGTTAATAAAATATATATTTTTACTTTTGTTAAAAAAATTTATAATAAATAAATTAAAATAATAGTTAAAATATTTAATTTTATATATTATATTTATTTTAAATATAAAAGTTTTAATTTAAAAATTTATTAATGTTAAACTAATAACTTAATAAAACTTATATATATATATTTAGTATATATAACTAAAATTTAAACTAGAACTTTTATTAAATAACTAAATAAATAAAAAATATAAAAACTTATTAAAATTTACAAAACTTATAAGTTTTATATATATATATATATAAATAATTTATATATAATTTTTTTAGTTGTATTTTTTTTTGTAAAATATATATATAAATCAATATAAAATTTTAAAATTTAAAAATAAATTTTAAACTTTATAAATTATTTTAAATTTTTTTATATATATATATATAAAAAGTTTTATTAATACTAATTAATAATTATAAAATATAATTACAAATTAATAAAATAAAAAAGCAAAACTTAGTTATAAAGTAGTTTTTATATTTGATTTTTTATTTTTTATATAAAAAATAAACTATTATTTATATTAATTAAAAAAAAAAAAGTTAAATTAACTTTTAAATAAAAAAAGCTTAAATATTGCAAAATTAAAGCGACTTTTTATATAATAATTTAATTATTTTTATATAAAAATTAACAAAATTATAAACTATTTTATATATTTAACTTTTTAATTACTTTATTTATTTATTTATTTTTTTATTTTTATATTTTTTTTATTTTTTTTTTTTTTATAACTATATTAAAATTTGCAACAAAATTAGTTATAGCAGCTGTAGCTATAGCAGCTAAAAATAACTACTTTGAATCTTTGAATAAAAAACTATACTTATTTTCATATAAAAATATAGCTAAAAAAAGCAGCATTAATATTTTTAAATAAAAAAGCAAAACTAACTTTAAATATTACAATATTACAATTAATTTAAACAATATAATTATTTTAATATAATTGTTAATATATTTTATATAATATTTAAAAAAATATATATAATTAAAAATTAAAAATAAACAGTTTATATAAATATTTATAATAAATTTTAATAATTAAATAAAACTTATATTTATAAATATTAATTATATATTTAAACAAATATTTGTTATAATAGTTAAATATAACAAAAGTATTAAAATATATAAAAAAACGCTAAATAATCGACTTATATATATTTTTAAAAAGTTTAGCAAAAATAATAATAAAAAATTAAACAATAATATATTTATATAAATAGCTTTAATATTTATATTAACAAATATATTAGAACTAATAATTATATAAATAAATTTTTTAATATTATAACTAGTTATATTAAAGTTAGCAATATTAATATATTATATAGTGCTTAATATAAATAATTAAATATTTAGTTTTTTTATATAAACAAAAACTTAAAAATTTATATATATTTTTAAAATTTTTATTATATATTTTATATTTTTATTTATATATAAAAATTAATTATATAAATTTTTTTTTATTTAAATTATTTATAATAATTTAATTAAAACAGTTTAATTTATTATATTTATTAAAATATAATAATTTAATTAAAATTATAGCAATAAATTATATAATATATTATATAACAAAGTTTAAATTTTTATTTTAATATATTGTTAATTTAAAATTATTAAAAAATAATATTATATAATATTTTTTTTTATATTAAAAAAAAAACTAAACAGTATTATTTTAATTATATTAGTTTAATATATAAATAAAACAAAATTTATATAATATTTAATAATTATTTTAATATAACAGTTAATTATAATTAATATTAAACTAATTAAACTATTATTACTTTTATATAAATAAAATAAAATAATTTAATAAAAATAATATTTAAAATATTAAAAATTATAATTAATAAATTTTAATTTATATAATATATTTTAAAACTTAATTATTATAAAAAAATATTATTTTATATAATAGTTATATAAATATATTTTAATATATTTAAGTTTAAATTTACTTTAATTAATTAAAAGTTTATATATAAAGTTTTGTTTTTTAATTTATAAACAATGCTACAAGTTTTTTTTAATTAAAAAATAAACTATTATTATATAATAAATATTTATTTTATTAATAAATAATATAATATTAAATATTTAAAATAATTATATAATTATAGCTTTAAAAAAAATTTTTGTTAAAAATTACAGCAATTATATAATAAAAATAATAAAAATAATAAAAAATATTTTATTTACAAAAAGCTTAGTTGTTAATTTATTAATTATAGCTAATAAAAAAAATCAAAAATAAAAAAATAATATTTTGTTATATATAATATTTTAAAACAAAAAACTTTATTATATAAAAAATATAATATATTTATATTAAATTATAAAAGTAATAAAAATTTTTTATATAATAATAAATTTAATAACAATTTAAATTTTAAAACTAAAAATAAAATAATTTAATTTTTAATAAATTTAATATATTTTTATTATATAATAAAAAAAAACATATATATTTAAAATTAAATATTAATATTAAACAATTTTTATTTAAACAGTTAATATAATATAAAATATTAAAATATTTTATAAAATATTAATACAATTAAAATTTTAACTATTAAAAAAGTTCAAATTAAAACTTTTATATAAAAAAACTTTTTTATATAAATAAATTAAACTTTAAATAATATAACAATTTAATTTAATAATATTAAAAGTTTTAAAGCTATAAATATTATAACAATTTTAATATTAATTAAATTAATTAAATTTTATATTTTAAATATATTAATTTTATTTTTATTATTATTATAAAATATAAATTAATTATATATTTATTTTAATAATATATAAAATATAATTATATAATAAAATAATATAATAATATTAATTATATAAAAATAAAAACATTTGTTTTTTAATATTAATTAATTAAAAACTGTAAATTATTTTATAAAATAAAAACTTTAAAAATTATATTATTAGTTTAAATACTTTTATATAAAAAAACTTATAAAGTTATTATAAAAAACTAAATATAATAATATTAACATTTTAATATTTTAAAAAATTAAAAAGTTTTATTACTATTATTAATTATATAATTAAACTTTAAAAAAATTTAAATTTTTACTAAAAAATAAATATAATTTTAATTATAAAATTATTATTAATA
Organism: Nemania diffusa; assembly: GCA_038501195.1. Lineage (NCBI taxonomy): Eukaryota > Fungi > Ascomycota > Sordariomycetes > Xylariales > Xylariaceae > Nemania > Nemania diffusa. Next base: position 4,826,357 of record JBBPUQ010000003.1, read on the forward strand.
TTATATAAATTAATAAACAATTAACTTTATATATAATTAATATAAATATTTTATTTTAAATAATTAAATTTTTAAAGTTTTTAAATATATATAATATTTAAAATATATTATATTAATATTAAATTTTAATATATTAAAAACTATTTGATTATATTATATATAATTTTAATATAAATTTTTCGTTTAAAAAATTTTATAATAATATATAATTAGTTAAAACTTTATATAAAAAAATATTTGTTAAAATATATTAAACTATTAAAAAAATTAAACAAATATATATATTATTTTATTATATATTTAATATTTTATATAAAAAAATCAATTATTATATAAATAAAAAAATAATATTATAAATAATTATAAAAGTTTTAAATAATATAACTAAATTAAATAGTTTTATATTTATTTTATTAGTTTTTAAAACTTATTTTAAAATTAATAACGATTTATTTTTTTTGTTAAAAATTACTTAAAAAATAAAAGTTATATAAAAAACTATAAAAATATTAAAAAATATTTATATAAAAGTTAATATTAATTAAGCTATATAAATTAAAAATAAACTAATATTATTATATAAAATATTTTTTTTATTTTTTTAAAATAAAGTTATAATATAAAAAAAACATAAAAGCTAAACAAAACTATATAAAATTTTTATAATTAAAAATTATAATATTACAATTAATATAATAAATAAACTAACTAAGTTTTATTATATATAAATTAAATTATATTATTAATAAAAAATTATAATTAATTTATTATATAAAAAAAATAATTTTTTATATAACTTTTTTTAAACTGTTAAATAGTTATAACTTTAATATAAAAATAAATTAAAAAAGTTATTTATATTTATTAATAATTAATACTTTATATTAAAAAGAATTAATAATTATATTTTAATTATATAATTAAAACAAAATAATATAATTAATATATTTAATATATTTTTTAAATAATTAAATATAGCTAAAATAAATATATTAACAATTTAAAATATATTTTAGTTTATATAATATAACTTAAATTAATATAACTAAGTAAAAATTTTTTAAACTAAGTTTATATAAAAAATTAAAAATAAAATAATTAAACTATATAAAAAGTTCAAATTAATTATATAAAATTATAAAAATAATAATAAAATTTAAATTTTTATATAAATATTAACAATTTAATATATAAATCAATAATTTATTATAGCTTTAAAACTATTGCTAATTTAAAACTATAATATATATATAAAACTGCAAAATATTTTTTAAATATATATACAATTATATAATAAATTAAACTGAAAAATTTATATTTATTTATTAAAAAAACTAAAAAATAAATATTTAATAAACACTATATTTTAAATTATATAATTATTATATAAATTAGTTAAATTAAAATTATATTAATATAAAATTTATTATAAATATTATTACTAAAAATTAAATATAAAAATATTTATATATAATTTATATTTATTATATATTAAAAAAAAATTTAATAAATTTGTAATTATAAAATTTTAAATAAATAATACTTTTAATATTATATTTAAAAAGTTTTTATATAAAAAAAAAACTAAACTATTATTTTATATAAAATTAAAAATAAAATTAACGTTTAAATATTTTATTAAATTTAACAAAAATAAAATTTAAATAAATAAATAAAATTTTATTTTTATTTAATAAAAATAAACTAAACAACTATATATTATTAATTTTTATATAAAAGATTATTTTTAATAATATATTATTTAATAAATTTAAAATATATATATTGTATTAATATATTAATTAAAAATATTATATAACTTATTAATTGCTATATAAATTTAAAAACTATTAAAAAATAATGTTAAAACATTAAATATATAAATATAATAATAAATTAATAATATATAGTAAAAACTATACTATATACTTTTAAATTTTAATTATATAAAATTTTTTATTTTTATTAATAAAACATTTATAAATAACAAAAATTTAAGTTTTTAAATTAAATTTATAATTATATTAATTAATAAAAACTATATAAAAAATATTTTTATAATTAAAAACAATATTATTTATTAAAATTTAATTAAATATAAATAAGTTATATATAATATATTAATAAATAAATTATATAATATAGTTAATAAATTTAATTATATTATTATATTTAATATAACTTTTTAAAAAATTATTTATATAATAAAATTATTAATTATATTATTAGTTATATATATCGATTTTAAATTTTTGTACAAATATTTAATTAAATTAAAAACTATATAAAAAAAGCGATTTATAATTAATATTATATTATTTTAAAAAGTATATAAAAATTGCAAAATTATAAAAATATATTAAATCGATAATAAAAACAATTTAACAAATATTTATATAAAAAAAATATTTAATTAAATATTAAAAAAGCTAGTTAATATAAATAAGCTAGTTATATAAATAAAAATATATATAAATTAATTAAACAGTAAAAAAAATAACAAAAAATTAATTAACATTAAAACTAAAGTTATTATATAAAAAAAAAATTTTTTAATATTAAACTAATAATTTAATAAAACTTATATATATATATTTAATATATATAATTAAAACTTAAACTAGAACTTTTATTAAATAACTAAATAAATAAAAAATATAAAAATTTATTAAAATTTATAAAATTTATAAATTTTATATATATATATATATAAATAACTTATATATAACTTTTTTAGTTATATTTTTTTTTATAAAATATATATATAAATTAATATAAAATTTTAAAACTTAAAAATAAACTTTAAACTTTATAAATTATTTTAAATTTTTTTATATATATATATATAAAAAGTTTTATTAACAGTTAAATTATTATTAAAAAAAGCAAAATTAATATTAACTTTTTTTTTTTATATATTATAAAATATTTTTTAAAAATATATTAATAAATAGTTTTATTAATTAAAATATAAAATAAAAATGTTTTTATATATTAATATAAAAATAAACTTAAAAAAAAAAACTTAGTTTTTATTATAAATTATTTAAACTTTTAATTTATTTATTAATTAATTTTTAATAATTTTATAATAATTAAATAAATAATTAAAAAATTAAAATTAAATTATATTAATATAAATAAAAACTTTATTAATATTAAATTTATATTTTTAAATTAATTTATTTTTTTAAAATTTAAAACTTTTAAAATTTTTAAAATTTTTAAACTTATAATTTTTAAACTTTTAAATATATTATTTTTAAGTTTTAAAACTTTTATATTTTTAAATAAGTTTTTTTTTTTAAAATTTAAATTTTTAAAGCTTTAAACTAAAACTTTTTAAAATAAAACTATTTAGCTTTATTTATTTATTATATTTAATATTGATTTTTTTTAAATAAAAACTTTTTAATTATTTAAATTTATAAAAATTTAATTTATAATTATTTAATTTAAATTTATAAAATTTAACTTTATAACTATTTAATTTATAATTTTATAATTTATAATTTTATAATTTATAAAGTTATAATTTTGAAATATTTTTATTTTTATTAATAAGCTATATATAAATTTTTTTAATATTTAAACTTTAAAATAATAATTAATAAATTTTTTTAATTTAAAGCTATTTTTTAATTTAAAAACTTTAAATATAAAAAATAATAAATTATTAATTAACTTTTTTAAATTATTATTAAATATATATATATTTTAATTTTTAAATTTTTTTTTAAATTATATATTTAATTATAAACTTTAATAATTTAATATAACTAATATATTAATTAATATTTAATTTAAATTAATTAGTTTATTAAAAAAGCTAATAAAAGTTTAAATAAATATATAAAAATTAATTAATAAAATTAAACAATTTATTAAAAATAATATAAAATTAAATATTTTAGTTTAAAAATTACAAAAATAGCTAAACTTTAAAAAAACTAAATTAATTAATAAAACTAAACAATTTATTAAAAAAAATATAAAATTAAATGTTTTAATTTAAAAACTGCAAAAGTAGTTAAACTTTATAAAAACTATACTTTAAACTTAGTTTTTTTTTTTATGTTTTAAAAATATTAAAAAATTTAACTATAATAATTTATTAAAATATATTTATTAAACTTTTTAAAATTTGCTAATATATTTTTAAAAAATAATAAATATAATTAAATAATTAAAGTTTTAATTTATTAAAAAAAAACTTAAAAACAATATATTATAATTTTATATAAAAGCTTAAAATATTAAAAAATAAAACTAATAAAGTTTAAACTAATATAATTAACTATAAAACTTTTTAATATATAAATTTATATTTTTAATAAATAATTATTTTAAATTATTTAATATAAATAAAAAACTATTATATAAAAAGTTATAAAGTTTATAATAAAACTTTAATATAAAACTATAAAATTTACTTTATATAAAAAACTTTAAAAAAAATAAAGCAAAAAAATTACAATTAAAAAAATATACTATATATAAAAAAATATTTTAAAAAATTATTATTATTTAAAAATATAAAAAGTATAAAAATAAATGCTTTATATAATTAATTAACAAAGTTGTTTTTTGTTGTTTTTAAATAATTAAATAAAATAAAAATATATAATTTATAAAAATATAAAATAGTTTAAATTTAGCTAATTTGTTAAAACTTTCTTTAATAATTTATAATATTATATTATTTTTTAATATAAGTTTTGCTTTTAAAACTTTTCTATATTTATTTCTTAAAGCATATATGCATTGCAAAATTGATCACTTCTGCAACATTTTGTTTATTTTAGCTTTTGCACCTGCTTTTAGATTTAATGCCTTTTTAAGTACCTAGGTACTTACGCAAAGGTCTAGGTTAGGTACTAGTAAGTATTGTCCACAGCAAGGGGCTAATCATAGCAACCCATACTTACAAGTTAGGCAAGAGCTAAACCGCCAAGCTACCTACCTAAACCTACCTAGGGTAGATATTGTTAGTTCTGACATACTTGTAGCCTAAGATGTAACGTTGTTTAGGTTACTCCGTCTCCAGCAACTCCTTTTCCAATTTTGAAACCCGATATCAAAACGGGAAAGAAGCATATAGAGACTTGAGATGTGCAAATACATGCATAGCGTAAAAGTAATGTTGCAAGCTCACTAGCTGTTACCACCTCATCTAGATATCTTGTCAAGTGTTTTTTGCATAAAGGTGAAAAAGAAGTGACTATTTAAGCAAGATAGGTAGAGTACCTATCCGATAGATAGTTTAGTAAGAATGAAACAACATATCAATACATTCACAGCCGAATTACGGATATCAAGGTGGGCATATGTAGAATAGATGCTGAATAGGAAGAGGAACATCTGCGCCCTATCATCAACTCAAACCTTTATTAGAGTAGAGTGTGCTACTGAATCTCCCAAAATTCTTAAATCATCGATATGCCTCTAATTTTAGCTAAATGTACGAATGTGTAACCCACCAGAAGCCCCTTTCATATGCGTCAAATAGCTCCTATCCCGAAACCTAAACGATCAAGTGACTTCCAAAGCATACCATATATCTTTCTGCAAGCATTTTCGCGTGTAGTTAAGCCCCTAGATGATGTATTTAGCGTAGTTCCATGATTTACTCATATAGGTTCCCTCACCTTTCAAGAGGTGGACGGAGGCGGAGCATCAGGTGGCTGGGTACGAGCTCCTTACTGGCCTTGATGGTGCGGGACACACGCGATAGTCTCGACGAAATGGATCATGTACTTCAACAATTCAATGCGTTCAGTGTGACGGGCAATGAAGCTATCGCGAATCGCCGCGCAGGACGGGCTACGAGTAGCTATGTAGTTTAGACATTCCACCGCCCCCTCGAATTTGGCAACATCTTGTTTGGCCGCCTCGATCTGCTGGATGGTGGCTTCTAGGCGGGTTGCTGCGTCCATGTATTGGTTGTTCTCCATCGGTGCCATGACAGTGTAGTGGATATGGGCGTCAGATGGAAGGCGGGCAAGGGCGGCAAGAGCTTCATTGCGGGTGGAAAGCATCGTTGGTAGACCGCTCTGGTCCATGTCGCCGTCAGAATTAGGCTGTACATAGAAGGTCGCCATAAAACCATCATTCTCGTCCATGGCTGGAGCCTGCGGCATTGTGACTAGGTATTCTGAGGTCTTTGGTTTGTGGATGAGAGAGAAAAGATTGTAATTTGACCTTTAATATATTTGTATATGAAGGTCTAGTGTGAATGGCCTGAGTGGTGTAGGTGAAGTACTTGAGTCTGATGCAGGCAGTAAGATAACCACCCCCCTCGCGGGCCACACCCTCGCGGGCCACCTGCACTGTACGGGTTTTACATATAAACTAAAATATGCGCTAGTAGGGTTTATAAATCGGGAAAAAATCGGGAAATTAAAGCACTAGTGTTAGAAATTATAAAAAAATCAAAATAATAATATATATTTTTTTCTATTTTTATACTAGCTTAATTAATTTTTTAACAATTTATATTTAATTTTAAAAAATAGCTAATAATATTATTACATAAAAATTACTAGTAAAATTGTTGCATAGCACAGAAAACAAAAAGTTTATCAAGTTTACCGATTTTTAAAAGTGGATATAAGTGGCACTATAAAATTAAAAAAAATATTAATATTTAAAAAATTATATAATATTTTATAAAATAGTTATTAATTATTTTTACTATTTTTATTTAAATTTTTACTAGTTAAAAAGTTTATAATTTTTAAATAATTTTAAATAAATTTATATTAATTTTTATATTAAATTATATAGTATAACTATAAACTATATATTTTATATATAAAATTTTAAATATAAAATATATATATATAATTTATATTATTTATAATAACTAAATTAATAAAAATATAAAAATTAACATTTTTTTAATTTATAAAATATTATATAATTTCTAAAATACTAATATTTTTTTTAATTTTATATTTTCACTTTTATTTACTTTTAAAAATTAATAAATTTGGCAAACTTCTCGTTTTTTACACAGTGTTAACAATTTTACTAGTAAATTATATATAATAATGTTATTAGCTATTTTGAAAAATTAAATATAAATTTTTAAAAATTAACTAAGCTAGTACAAAAATGGAAAAAAATTTCTTAGTATTATTTAGATCTTTTTATAATTTTTGGCGCTAGTGGATTAATTTTCCGAATCTTCTCCGCTTTTATAAGCCTACTAGCTTATATTTCAATTTGTATGTAAAATCGCACAGTATGGGTGGCCCGGGAAAGTGTGGCCCGCGAGGGGGGTGGTTATCTTACGTAGTTTAGAAGACGGAACGTCAGAGGTGGAAGTGCTAGGAAGAACTATAAATGTACTTACGAGGTTGGGCTATATTTCATATTAGTATCACGCATTTGCCTTAGCCAGCAGGTAGTGTTACTTGTTACAGTAGTGATACCAAGAGAAAGATGGCCAAAACGTAGTTTACCTAGGTAGAATATTTCTTATTGGGCCTGCTAATGTAAGTAACTTGACTAAGATGCATGTAATCAATTAAACCCCAATGCCTTTGTGGGATTCGACTCTTTCTTATTTATTGGTAGTAGTTGTATGCTTGTTCCTTAGGTTACCAGCCATCGAGATGAGGGAGACACCTCATACCGAACGCCCACTTATAATTAGGCATTATCACGATAAATTATTTAATTCGCTCCATGTAGTACGTTCTGTATATTTTATCACCATACACACCAATTGGACAGCCACAACGAGCCCTAAGAAATATGAGCAGCTGGATTCTAGTCGAGTATCATTAGATTATCACCTAAATGTCTTCGGTTGCCGTACTGTAATTGCATCTCCCACTAGCCATCCGCAAGTTATTCCTTAGCATCGGTGATGCAACGGCAGTAGCAGGGTTCTCAACGTGTATTTATTATCTGATATATAATTCGGTACTCGCGTTTGCTACTGTACAGAACAGTAAACAGTGACCCTTGTTTATATAGGTGGTTTTACAGGCTTACTGGGCTTATCACACAACTTTTACACTATAACGTACATTTTTCGAGGTATAATCGCAGCAATTATAACACTGTTTTTATATATTAAATTAAATAATTTGTTTAAATTAAAATTGTTATATTATTAAATAATATTAGTTTTTTTTTAATAAATTATTTAATTATAATAGCTTTTATATATTTTATAAAATATAAAATATTTAAAAAAAAATTTTTAATTAATTTATTTAAATTAATTTAAAATTTAAAAAACTTAAATATTAAATTAACAAACTAGTTTTAAAATAAAATAAAAATAACTAAAAATAAAACAATTTTAAATATATTAAAACTTAATAATATAAAAAAGTTTTTTATTAATTTAAAAAAAATATAAATTAATATAGTAAATATTTTGTTATTTATAAAAAAAAAATCGTATATTATAAACTTGTTTTATATTTAAAATATTTAAAATATAAAAAAAAAAAAAAAATAACTAATAATATAAAAATATAAATAAATATTATATTTAATTTAATTTAATAGTTTAAATATAATATTTAAGTTTTAAAAAATTTATAAATATTTTTTTATTATTATAAAAATAATAAAAAAATTTTATAATATTAATTTAAAATATATATTAACAATATATAAAAATAAATTATATTTAATAAATTTAATTAAATTTTAAATAAATAAATATATTTTAATAATAATTTTATAGTTTTATATTAATTATATAATTAAATAAATAATAATAATAACTTTAATAATAAAGTTAAAAATATATAATTTTAATATTAATTTATAAATATATTATTATATAATATATATAATAATGTATAATTATTTATTTAAAAAATATTTATATATAATATAAATTATAAATTTATTTATTTAATAAATATTTAAATTAATAATTTTATATAAAGTTTATTTTATAATTAAATTTATAATAATTTAAATTTAAATATTTAATGTTATATTTTATAATATAAATTTTTAAATTAATTAAATTTTAAAATAAAAAGTTACTTTTTTAATATTAACAATTTATAAAATTATATATAATTAATTATTTACTAAATAAATTATTAATAATTATAATAAAGTTTATAAAAAATAAAAATATTATTTTAAATAAAATAATTTAATTTATTTATAAAATTTTAACTTAATATATTATATTTAAAAATATATATATAATATAATAATTTATATAAATTATTAACTTTTATATTTATTTTATTAATTATAAACTAAGATTTATATACTTTGTTATAATAAAACTTTGTAATTTTTACTAATTTATAAAAATTATAATTTTAAAATAATTTATTTTAAAAAATCTACTTTATAAAACTTATTTTAAAAAAACTTTAACTATATTTTATAACTTTATTTGCAATTTTATTTACAGTTTTATATATTTATATACTTTATATAATATATATATATAATTTAGCTTTTTTTTTTTTTTTTAAAGTTTTTAATTAATAAAATTATTTAATTAGTTTTTATATTTTTTATAATTATAATATTATTTTAAAATCGTTTTTTATTTATTAATAAATATTTAATTTAAATATATAATTATTATTTATTTTATATAGTTTATATATAATAAATAAATTATTTTAATTATATATTTAAAATAAAATTGTTAATATAATATATTATTTATATTTTTAAAAAAAATATTATTATTTAAAAATTTAAAATTAAATTTAAAAACTAATTAAATTTAATAAAATAATTAATTATAATTTTAATTATTATTTTATTTATTATATTATTATTTATAAAATTTATTAATAATAAAAATAAATTTTATAAATTAATTTTATATTAATAATTTAAAATAATAAATTATAATAATAATAATAATTTTAAATAAAAAAAAAACTTATTATTAAATAAAATATAATTATAATATAAAAAATTTAAATTAACTGTTTTTATTAATAAATAATTATATTAAAAAAATAATTTAATTTAGTTATATTTTTTAAATATAAATATAAAAACAATATTTTTAAAAAAGTTATAAATATTATTTTTTAATTTTATAATATAACTATATAATTTATATTTAAAAAACTTTTAATTAAGTTTAATAATTAATATATAATTTATTAAAACAAAATTAAAACAAAAATTAAATATTTTAAAAAGTTTATTAATAATAAAAATAAATTTAATATTTAAATTTATAAATTTATTAATAAATTTTAAAAAAATAAAACTATTTTTTATAATAAAAAAAATTAAATATATTAATTATTTTTTTAATTTAAAAAATTTATTATTAATTTATTATTTAATTGTTTAATAATATAATTAAAATAATTTAAATATTAATTATTATTTATTATAATTTAAATTAAATTATAATAATTTAATAATTTTTTATTAAATATTATTATAAACTTTTTAAATAAATAAATATTTATTAATTTATTTTATGTTTTAATAATTTTATTTAAAAAGTAAAAATGTTTAAAATAAAATAAATTTAATTTTTATAAAAATATTTAAATATTAATTTTAAAAACAAAATTTTTAAAATTAATATAAATTTATATTTTATATATAAAAAGTTTTATAATAAAATTATTAAAACTATTTATAATTATTAATAATTATTTAAATAAAGTTAAAAAGATTAAGTTTTCAATATAATTAATTTTAAAAAAACTTTTTATTTTAATAATAAATTTAATAAAATAAAAAAAAAACTAAATTTTTTTAAAATAATAAATATAAAAAATTAACTAATAATTAAAAAAAAATATATTAAAATAATAATATTTATTTTAATTATAAAAAAACAATATATAATTAAATAATGTTTTAAAAAAAATAATATATTAATTATTTAAAAAATAAAAAACTATAATATATTAAAATTTAAAAAATTTTTTAATTTTAAAAATTTAAAAAATAAATAAAATTAATAAAAGTTTTTATATTAATTTAAATATTTATTATAATTAATTTAAATAATATAAAAAATTTATAAAGTTTTATTTAAATTATATAAATATAAATTAATAAAATTAATATTATAATTATTATTTTATATAATATTAAAATATAAATTAATTTATTAATTAATTAATAATTAATTTAAAAAATTAAATATTAATTTAAAATTAAAATAATTAAATTAAAAAAATATATATTATTAATTAATTATTATAATAAAATAATTAATAAAATAAATTAAATATTAAAAATTATTTTAAAAATTAATAAATGTTATTTTTTTAATTAAAAATTTAAAATTATAAATATTAATTATTAAATAATAATTAATTTATATTAATTATTAAAATAAAATATTTTAATAAATTATTAATATAAATAATTTATTTAATTTAATAATATTTTTATTTTAATATAATTTTTTTTATAATTATTATTTTATTAAAAGTTAAAATTAAAAAAATTATTAATTTAAAAATTTAATAAAATATAAATTAATATAATAAAATAATTAAAAAATAATATTATATTTTATAATAAAATAAAATTTAAATTAAAAAAAAAATAATTTTAAATTTTATTAAATTAAAAATTTTTAAAAATTAAAAATAAAAAAACTTTTATTTTTAAAAACTATAAATTATATAAGTTATATAAGCTATATAAATTATATAAACTATATAAATTTTTAATAAATTATAAAAAACAAAAACAGTTTTTTTTTTTAGCTTTTTTTTTTATTAACTGTGTGCTTTGCTATGTAGGCGTTTTGTGTGTGTAGTTTTTGTTTTCTTTTAATTAAAGGAAAGAACTGCTTTTGTTTTTAACATTTTTAATCCTAGCTTTTTCAATTTTAGCCCTAGGTTTTAAGCTTTTATTAACTTGCAGTTAAGTTTGTAAATAAGTTTATAAGTAAATAAGTTAATTAATTACTTAGCAAATAAGTAAACCGGCTAATGATTTATTTAATAAGCTAGCAAGTTATTAAATAAATCGGTTAATCACTTAACTAGTAAATAAATAAGTTAGTTATTTAACTAATAAATAAATAAATTAGTTATTTAACTAGTAAATAAATAAGTTAATCACTTAACTAGTAAATAAATAAGTTAATTACTTAACTAGTAAGTAAGTAGGTTAGTTATTTAACTAGTAGGTAGGTAGGTTAACTAGTAAGTAAGTAGGTTGACTGGTAGGTAGGTCACCTAACAGGCTAGCAGGTCGGTAGGCCAACTGGTAAAGTGGTAAGTCGGCCGGTAAGTCACCTGGTTAGCAGGTAGACCGGCTGGCAAATGACTTAGTAGGTCGGCAAGTCAACTAGCAAGTAAGTCGGTCACTTGACAAGTAGGTCACTTAACAAGTAAAAAGGTTGGTTAGCTACTTGTTAAACAGCTTATACGTAAATGTAGCTAGTTTAGCCGATTATAGCTATATATATACAATTAAAGCTAAATTAAACAAACTATATTTAAATAAGCAAAAAGTATTTTTTATTTAAAATAAAAAACTATTTTAAAAATGTTTTAATAATTAGCTAATTTATTTTTTTTAAATAAAAAAACAAAATTATTTATTTTAATTATAAAATTTTATTAAAAATTTTTTACAATATTATAAATAATTTTTTATTTTATTTAATTGTTTTTTTTTTGTTAAAAATAAAAACAAAATATTATAAAATAATATAATAATTAATAATTTAATTTAAAACTTTAAAATTTAAATTATTAATATAAAAATTATAATTTAATTAAAATAAAATTATATTAATAATTTAAATTATATTTATTAAAAAAAATTTAATATATTTAATAAATTAATTTTAATTTAATATATTATAAAAATATTTAATATTAATTAAATAATTTATATTAATATTTTATATAAAAAATAATAAAAAACTTTTAATAATAAATTAATATTATTTTTATTTAATAAAAATTTAAAATATATTAAATTAATAAAATAATTAATATTTAAAAAATTTATTTATTTAAAAAAGTTTTTTTTAAAATTTAATTAATTAAAATATTATTATTTAAATTAAATTATAATATAATTTTAAAATTTAATAATAAATTTAAAAATAATAGTTTTTTATAATATTATATATTAATTTATTATATTTTTTTAAAAAAAAAATAAAAAAACTATTAAAATTAAAATTTATTAAATTAAATATAAATTTAAATATAATATTTGTTTTATTTATTTTTAAATTTTATTTAATTAATAAAAAATTTTATATTAACTTTTAATAAAAAAATTAATTTTTAAAAAATTAAATTGTTTAAATTTTTAATTTAAAAAATATATTATTTAATTATTATAAATTAAAAATATATTTAAAATTTAATATTATTAAAATTTTTAATTATTTATTTTTAATAATTAAATTTTATTTTTAAATTATATTTTAAATTAAATTAAAAACTTTTTATTAAATAATATTATTATTTAATTTAAAAATAAAATTTATATAATAATAAAATTTTATTAATATTTAATTTTATAATTTATTTAATTAATTTATTAATATATTTATTAATAATATTTTAATTTGTTTTTATAAAATTTTAAAATATTAAAAATAATTTAAAAAAATAATATATTATTTATATAAAATTAATTTTTAAAAAAATATTTATAAATTTTATTTTAAAGTTATTATTATTAATTATTTAAATATAATTTTAAAAATTAATTAAAACATGAAAATAAATTTAAAAAAAATTAAAATAATTTTAAATTAAAAATTTAAAAAATTTAAAATTATAATATTAATTAAATTATTTTTAAAATTTTTAATTTTATAAAAATATTTATTTATTATATTAATAATATTTTTAAATTATTTATATAATTATTAAAAAAAAAACTATATATAAAAATTAAATTTAAAATAATAAAAAATTTTTAAAATAATAAAAAAATTAATTATATTAATTTTAATATTAGTTTTTTTTTAATTTAAAGTTTTAATATATATTAAAATAAATATTTTATATAATATAATTAAAAAAATAATAAATAAAAATTTATTAATTATTTTTTAAAAATTATAACTTTATATAAATAAATTTATTTAATATAAAATTAAAAAATATTAATTATAATATAAATTTTTAAATATTATTATTTTAAATTATTAAATATATAATTTTAAATAATTATTAATTATTAAATATTAATTTATTAATTAATTAAAAAAGCTTTTTTAATAAAATAAATTAAATAAATAATTTTTTTAAATAATTTTAATATTATTTTTTAATATTAATAAAAAAAAAACAATATTATAATTAATATATTTTTTTAAAAAAAATAATTAATTTATTAATAATTAAAATTTAAAAATAAAAAAAAAAACTTTTATATTTATTAAATTAAATATAATTAAAAGTTTTATAATTATTTTTTAATTTATTAAAATTAAAATATTAATTATAAAAAGTATAAATTTAATTAATTTAATTTTTAAAATAAATAAAATTTAAAATTTTAAAAATTATAATAAAAAAATTATAATATTAAAATTATAATAAATAAAATAATTTTTTTATAAATTATTTTATTATAAAAAATATATAAATTAATATTAATAATTTATTAAAATTAAAATAAATTAATATAAATATTTAAATAAAATTATTATGAATTTTTTTGTAAAAAAAAATTTATATTAATATATTAATAATTATTATAAATATAAATATAATAAAAAATAAAAAAAAACTTTTTAAATTATTATATTTAATTTTAATATTTTAAAATATTTTAAAATATATAATAATAAATAATAAAAATATATTTTTAAATTAATATAAATATAATTATATTTAAATATTTATTAATAAATTTAATAAATTTAATAAATTTATTATTATTTTATTTAATTAAAAATAAAATATTATAAAAAAATTAATATTAAAATATTATTATATATTATTTTATATTTTTAATATATTAAAAATTTAGTTTTTTAATAATATTAATGTTGAACTAATAACTTAATAAAACTTATATATATGTATTAAGTACATATAACTAGAACTTGAACTAGGATTTTTATTAAGTAATTAAATAAATAAAAAATATAAAAATTTACTAAAATTTACAAGATTTACAAGTTTTATATATATATATATATAAATAACTTATGTACAATTTTTTTAGTTGTATTTTTTTTTGTAAAATATATATATGAATTAATATAGAACTTTAGAACTTAAAAACAAACTTTAAACTTTATAAATTATTTTAAATTTTTTTATATATATATATATAAAAAGTTTTATTAATATTAATTAGTAATTGTAAAATGTAATTATAAATTAATAAAATAAAAAAGCAGAGTTTAGTTATAAAGTAGCTTTTGTATTAAATTTTTTACTTTTTGTATAAAAAGTAAACTATTATTTATATTAATTAACAAAAAAAAAGTTGAATTAATTATCAGATAAAAAAACTTAACTATTATAAAGTTAAGAACTTTTTTTATATAATATTTAGTTATTTTTATATAAAAATTAACTAAACTATAAACTATTTTATATATTTAATTTTTTAACTATTTTATTTATTTATTTATTTTTTTATTTTTATATATACTTTTTTTTATAACTATATTAAAACTTATAATAAAATTAGTTATAATAGCTGCAGCTACAGCAGCTAAAACTAACTATTTTAAATTTTTAAATAAAAAACTGCACTTATTTTTATATAAAAATATAGCTAAAAAAAGTAGTATTAACATTTTTGAATAAAAAAGCAAAACTAACTTTAAATATTGAAATATTACTATTAATTTAAACAACTTAATTATTTTAACATAAATGTTTATATATTTTATATAATATTTAAAAAAATATATATAACTAAAAATCAAAAGCAAATAATTTATATAAATATTTGTAATAAACTTTGAAAACTAAACAAAACTTATGTTTATAAATACTAGTTATATATTTAAATATATATTTGTTGTAATAACTATAAATAACAAAAAAATCAAAATATATAAAAATATATATAATAACAAGCTTATATATATATTTAAAAAATTTAGCAATAATAATAATAGTAAAAAATTAAATAATAATATATTTATATAAACAGTTTTAATATTTATATTAGTAAATATATTAAAACTAATAGTTGTATAAACGGATTTTTTAATATTATAACTAGTTATATTAAAACTAGCAACATTAGTATGTTATATAGTATTTAATATAAATAATTAAATATTTAATTTTTTTGTATAAACAAAAATTTAAAAATTTATATTTACTTTTGAAATTTTTATTATATATTTTATATTTTTATTTATATATAAAAATTAATTATATAAACTTTTTTTTATTAAAATTATTTATAATAGTTTAATTAAAACAGTTTAATTTATTATATTTACTAAAATATAACGATTTAACTAAAACTACAGTAATAAATTATATAATATATTATATAATAAAGCTTAAATTTTTATTTCGATATATTATTAATTTGGAATTATTAAAAAACAGTATTATATAGTATTTTTTTTTGTACTAAAAAAAAAAACTAAATAGTACTATTTCAACTATATTAGTTTAATATATAAATAAAACAAAATTTATATAATATTTAACAATTACTTTAATATAACAGTTAACTATAATTAGTACTAAATTAAATAAATTATTATTACTTTTATATAAATAAAATAAAACAATTTAACAAAAACAATGTTTAAAATATTAAAAATTATAATTAATAAGTTTTAACTTATATAATATATTTTAAAACTTAACTATTATAAAAAAATATTATTTTATATAACAATTATATAAGTATGTTTTAATATATTTAAGCTTGAATTTATTTTAATTAGTTAAAAACTTATATATAAAACTTTGTTTTTTAATTTGTAAATAGTATTACAAATTTTTTTTAATTAAAAAGTAAATTATTATTATATAATAAATATTTATTTTGTTAATAAATAGTATAATATTAAATATTTAAAACAATTGTATAATTATAGCTTTAAAAAAAATTTTCGTTAAAAACTACAGCAATTATACAATAAAAATAATAAAAGTAACAAAAAGTGCTTTATTTACAAAAAGCTTAGTTATTAATTTATTAACTATAGCTAATAAAAAAAATCGAAAACAAAAAAGCAATATTTTGTTGTATATAATATTTTAAAACAAAAAGCTTTATTATATAAAAAATATAATATATTTGTACTAAACTATAAAAGTAATAAAAACTTTTTATATAATAATAAATTTAATAACAATTTAAATTTTAAAACTAAAAATAAAACAGTTTAATTTTTAATAAATTTAGTATATTTTTATTATATAACAAAAAAAAATATATATATTTAAAACTAAATATTAATATTAAACAACTTTTATTTAAATAGTTAATATAATATAAAGTATTAAAATATTTTATAAAATATTAATGCAGCTAAAGTTTTAACTATTAAAAAAGCTCAAGCTAAAACTTTTGTATAAAAAAACTTTTTTGTATAAATAAACTAAACTTTAAATAATATAATAATTTGATTTAATAGTATTAAAAGTTTTAAAGCTATAAATATTATAACAATTTTAATGTTAATTAAACTAATCAAATTTTATATTTTAAATGTATTAACTTTATTTTTACTATTATTATAAAATATAAATTAACTATACGCTTATTTTAATAATATATAAAATATAATTATATAACAAAATAGTACAACAATATTAATTATACAAAAATAAAAATATTTGTTTTTTAATGTTAATTAATTAAAAGCTATAAATTATTTTATAAAACAAAAGCTTTAAAAGTTATATTGTTAATTTAAATATTTTTATACAAAAAAACTTGTAAAATTATTACAAAAAGCTAAATATAATAATATTAACATTTTAATATTTTAAAAAATTAAAAAGTTTTGCTATTATTGTTAATTATATAATTAAGCTTTAAAAAAATTTAAGTTTTTACTAAAAAACAAATATAATTTTAATTATAAAATCGTTATTAATATTATATAAATTAATAAATAACTGATTTTATATATAATTAATATAAATATTTTGTTTTAAACAGCTAAATTTTTAAAGTTTTTAAATATATATAATATTTAAAACATATTATATTAATATTAAATTTTAATATATTAAAAACTATTTAATTATATTATATATAATTTTAATACGAATTTTTCGTTTAAAAAATTTTGTAATAATATATAATTAGTTAAAGCTTTATATAAAAAAATGCTTGTTAAAACATACTAAATTGTTAAAAAGATTGAACAAATATATATATTACTTTGTTATACATTTAATATTTTATATAAAAAAATCAGTTATTATATAAACAAAAAAACAGTATTATAAATAGTTATAAAAGTTTTAAATAATATAGCTAAACTAAATAGTTTTATATTTATTTTGTTAGTTTTTAAAACTTATTTTGAAATTAATAGCAACTTATTTTTTTTGTTAAAAATTATTTAAAAAGCAAAAGTTATACAAAAAGCTATAAAAATATTAAAAAATATTTATACAAAAGTTAATATTAATTAAACTATATAAATTAAAAATAAACTAGTATTATTGTACAAAGTATTTTTTTTACTTTTTTAAAATGAAATTATAATATAAAAAAAACAAAAAAACTAAATAGAACTATATAAAATTTTTACAATTGAAAATTATAACATTATAGTTAATATAATAAATAAATTAGCTAAATTTTATTATATATAAGTTAAACTATACTATTAATAAAAAGCTATGTTTGATTTACTATACAAAA
The DNA here is from genome assembly GCA_038501195.1 of Nemania diffusa. NCBI lineage: Eukaryota > Fungi > Ascomycota > Sordariomycetes > Xylariales > Xylariaceae > Nemania > Nemania diffusa. Next base: position 4,845,149 of record JBBPUQ010000003.1, read on the forward strand.
AAAATAACTTTTTATACAATTTTTTTTAAACTGTTAAATAGCTGCAACTTTAACATAAAAACAAACTAAAAAAGTTATTTGTATTTATTAGCAACTAATACTTTATATTAAAAAAAATTAACAACTATATTTTAGTTATACAACTAAAACAAAACAGTATAATTATTATATTTAGCGCATTTTTTAAACAATTAAATATAATTAAAATAAATATATTTATAACTTAAAATATATTTTAGTTTATATAATATAACTTAAATTAATATAACTAAATAAGAATTTTTTAAACTAAGTTTATATAAAAAGTTAAAAATAAAATGATTAAACTGTATAAAAAGTTCAAATTAGTTATATAAAGTTATAAAAATAACAATAAAGTTTGAATTTTTATATAAGTATTAATAATTTAGCATATAAGTTAATAGTTTATTATAGCTTTAAAACTATTGCTAATTTAAAATTATAATATATATATAGAACTATAAAACATTTTTTAAATATATATATAGTTATATAACAAGTTGAACTAAAAAATTTATATATATTTATTAAAAAAACTAAAAAACAAATATTTAATAAATATTATATTTTAAATTGTATAACTATTATATAAATTAGCTAAATTAAAATTATATTAGTATAAAATTTATTATAAATATTATTGTTAAAAATTAAGTATAAAAATATTTATATATAACTTATATTTATTATATATTAAGAAAAAACTTAATAAATTTATAATTATAAAATTTTAAACAAATAATACTTTTAGTATTATATTTAAGAAATTTTTGTACGAAAAAAAAACTAAGCTATTATTTTATACAAAACTAAAAGTAAAATTAACGCTTAAATATTTTGTTAAATTTAACAGAAACAAAATTTAAATAAATAAACAAAATTTTTTTTTTATTTAATAAAAATAAACTAAACAATTATATATTATTAACTTTTGTACAAAAAATTATTTTTAGTAATATGTTATTTAATAAACTTAAAAAGTATATATTATGTTAATATATTAACTAGAAACATTATATAACTTATTAATTACTATATAAGTTTAAAAACTGTTAAAAAATAACATTAAAGTATTAAATATATAAATATAATAGCAAATCGACAATATATAATAAAAACTATGCTATATTTTTTTAAATTTTAATTGTATGAAAATTTTTATTTTTATTAACAAAGCGTTTATAAACAACAAAAATTTAAATTTTTAAATTAAATTTATAATTGTATTAATTAACGAAAATTGTATAAAAAACATTTTTATAATTAAAAGTAATATTATTTATTAAAATTTAATTAAATATAAACAAGTTATATATAATATATTAGCAAGTAAATTATATAATATAATTAATAAATTTAACTATATTATTATATTTAATATAACTTTTTAAAGAATTATTTATATAATAAAATTATTAATTATATTACTAGTTATATATATTAATTTTAAATTTTTATATAAATATTTAATTAAATTAAAAACTATGTAAAAAAAACAACTTATAATTAACATTATATTATTTCAAAAAATATACAAAAATTATAAAATTATAAAAATATGTTAAATTGATAGCAAAAATAATTTAACAAACATTTATATAAAAAAAGCATTTAATTAAATATTAAAAAAATTAATTAGTACAAATAAACTAGTTATATAAATAAAAGTATATATAAATCGATTAAACAGTAGAAAAAATAACAAAAAATTAGTTAATATTAAAACTAGAGTTATTATACAAAAAAAAGAATTTTTAGTATTAAACTAATAATTTAACAAAATTTATATATATGTACTAAATATATATAACTAAAACTTAAACTAGAATTTTTATTAAATAATTAAATAAATAAAAAATATAAAAATTTATTAAAATTTATAAAACTTACAAGTTTTATATATATATATATATAAATAATTTATATACAACTTTTTTAGTTATACTTTTTTTTATAGAATATATATACGAATTAATATAAAACTTTAAAATTTAGAAATAAACTTTAAACTTTATAAATTACTCCGAATTTTTTTATATATATATATACAAAAAGTTTTATTAACAATTAAATTATTTATATTAAAATTTATAAAAATATTAAATTTATTAATAAATATTAAATATAAATAAAATAATATTTATTATTTATAAATATAAAATATTATAAAAAAAATAAATTATAATTTAAATTAAAAATTATATTTTTATATAAATAAATATTAAAATAATTAAAATATATATTTATTAATTTTAAATTTTATTTATAATTTTTTATAATATTTAATAATTAATATAATATTTTTAAAAATAATATTTAAAATTAAATTTTAAAATTATTTAATTTTTATATTTAAAAAAAGATTTTATAAATAAATAAATTAAATAAATATAAAAATTAATTAATTAAATATAATAAATTTAAAAATTAATATATAAAATTATTAAAATTATATAAAAAAAATAAAAAATTTAAATTAATAAAAAATAAAAATTTATTAATTTTTTTAAATATAATAAAATATTTTTTTATAAAAAGAATTTTTTAATATATATTTTTATAATTTATTTTAATTTATAATATTTTAAATTTTTTAAAATTTTTAAATAAAAGAAATATAATTATAAATTAAACATATTAATTTTATATAAAAAAAAACTTTATTTTATATAAATAAATTAAAAAAAATTAATAATAATTTATTATTATAATAATTATAAATTTTTTTTTAATTAAAAAAATTAATAATAAATTAAAATTTAAAATAAATTAAATATTAAAATTAAAAATTTTTAATAAAATTAAAAAAATATAATATTAAATTTTATAAAAAAAATATAATTTTAATAATATTTAATATTTTATAAAAAATTTTAAAAATATATATATTATATTAAATTAAAATTATTTAAATAAATTAATTAAATTAAAACTATTAATTAAATTATAAAATTAAATAAAAATAATAATTATAAATAAATTTATAAAAAATTATAAAAATAATAATAAAATATTTAATTTAAATATTAAAATTAAATTTAAATATTATATTTAATTAATTTTAATTTAATTTATATTAAATTTTTAATTTTTAAAAAAAATAATATAATAATTTATATAAACTATTAATTTTTATATTTATTTTATTAATTATAAATTAAAATTTATATATTTTATTATAATAAAATTTTATAATTTTTATTAATTTATAAAAACTATAATTTTTAAAATAATTTATTTTAAAAATTTTATTTTATAAAACTTATTTTAAAAAAACTTTAATTAAATTTTATAACTTTTTTTATAATTTTATTTATAATTTTATATATTTATATATTTTATATAATATATATATATAATTTAGCTTTTTTTTTTTTTTTTTTTTTTTTTTTTTTAAAAAAAAATTTTTTAATTAATAAAATTATTTAATTAACTTTTATACTTTTTATAATTATAATAAATAATAAATATAATTTAAAAATATATAAATTATTAATTTATATAAAAAAAATATAAAATTTAATAATTGTTTTAAATATAAAAAATAGTTTAAATATAATAATTTAAATTTTAAATTTTAATAAAAACAAAAGTTAGTTAAATATTATAACTTTTTAAAATTGTTTATTATTTATAATATAGTTTAAAATAAATATAGTTTTAATTTTTATTATATTTTTAAAAAAAAAACAATAAAATATTATTTAAATATTTTAAATAAATTAATAATAAATATTTTTTAATATAAAATATAATTAAAATATAATTTATTATTAATATTAACAATATTTTTAAATTTAAAATTAATAAAAAAAAAACATTTATTTATTTTAAAATAAATAATTAAAAATTTATATTTAAATTAAATATTTAATATTTAAAAAAAATAACAATTAATATAAAATATATTATTTATTTTATTTTAATAATTAATTAATAAATAATTATATTTAAATTAAATATAATATATTTAAATATATTATAATATAAAATATATTTAATTTAATATAAAAAGCTAGTTAAAATATATATTTAATTAAAAAAAACTTTAAAATATATATTTTAAATTATTTTAATAATAAAATTACAATTTTAACTATTTAATTTTTTATAAAAAAACTGCTATTTTTATAAAAATTATTTATTATTTAATTTTTATATAGCTTTTTTTTTATTTAATATATTTATAAAAAGTTTTTATTATATATTTAAATTATAATTAAATATAAAATATTTTATATATTATTTAAATAATTTTATATTTATATTTTTAATAATAAAATAAAATAAAATATTTAAATTATATTAAATTTATAATTAATTAATAAATATTTTAAATTTATTTTAAAACTAAAAAAAAAATAACAAAAAAATATATTTAAAACTTTTAAAAATTAAAATTAATATAATATTAATAAAAGTTTAACTTTTTAAATAAAAAATAATAAAAGTTTTTTTAATTAATTAATAAAGCTTTTTTAATAAACTTTTAAATTATATTAAAATTATATAATTATATATTATTTCGTTTTTTATTTATAAATATAATGTTTGATTTTAATTTATAATATAATTTATTTAATAAATTTAATAAAATATATTTATTTTTTAATATTAAAAAACTATTAATATATTTGTTTATAAATATATTAAATATAAATATTAATAATTTTTAATATAAAAAAAACTTATTAAATAAAAACTAATATTTATATTGTTTTATTATAAAAAAACAAGCTTATAACTACTTTTAAATAATAATAAAAAAGCTGTTATATATAAATATATTTAAAGTTATAATTATTAAAATAGTTTTTTAACATTAATATAACTATTAAGCTTTAAATATAATTATTATATATATTAATAATATAATAATATAAATTAATTTAATTAATATATTAATATATAATTTATTATTATTATAAATATTATATAATATATTAATAACAACAATTAATTAAAATATTTACTTTTAAATTTATTAAATAATTTTTATTAACAATAATTTAATAAATATTTTTTTATATTTTAATATTATAGTAATAATTAATATATATTTAAATTAATAAAACTTTTTATAAAATATTTAATAAAATATTTTTAAATATAAATAATTTAAATAAATTTATAAAATATAAAAAAAACATAAAAAATATATAAAATTTATTTATAACTTTATAAAATTTATAAATATTTTTAAAAATATATTTAATTTAAACAATTTATTAAATATTAATAAAAACAATTTATTAAATATAAACTTTTAAATTATTAAAATTTAATTATTATAATATTAATAATATATTAATAAAATATATATAATATATAAAACATTGATTTTATTTATAATAATATAGCTGTTTTTTTTTTTTTTTATAAAAAATAATATATTATATATATTTTTTAAATTTAAAATTAATATTTATAATATAATAATTATTAAATTTTTAATATAATATTAATTATTATAATTATAAAAAACATAAAAATTAATTAAATAATTTTATTAATTAAAAACTTTAAAAAAAAAAAAATTAAAAAAAAAGCTAAATTATATATATATATTATATAAAATATATAAATATATAAAACTATAAATAAAGTTATAAATAAAGTTATAAAATTTAATTAAAGTTTTTTTAAAATAAATTATTTAAAAAATTATAGTTTTTTTAAATTAATAAAAATTATAAAGTTTTATTATAATAAAATATATAAATTTTAATTTATAATTAATAAAATAAATATAAAAGTTAATAATTTATATAAATTATTATAATATTTTTTTTAAAAATTAAAAATTTAATATAAATTAAATTAAAATTAATTAAATATAATATTTAAATTTAGTTTTAATATTTAAATTAAATATTTTATTATTATTTTTATAATTTTTTATAAATTTATATATAATAATTAATTTTATTTAATTTTATAATTTAATTAATAATTTTAATTTAATTAATTTATTTAAATAATAATAATTTAATATAATAAATATATTTTTAAAGTTTTTTATAAAATATTAAATATTATTAAAGTTATATTTTTTTTATAAAATTTAATATTATAATTTTTTAATTTTATTAAAAATTTTTAATTTTAATATTTAATTTATTTTAAATTTTAATTTATTATTAATTTTTTTAATTAATAATAAAATTTATAATTATTATAATAAAAAATTATTATTTATTTTTTTTAATTTATTTATATATAATAAGTTTTTTTTTTTATATAAATTTAATATATTTAATTTATAATTATATTTTTTTTATTTAATAATTTTAAATAATTTAAAATATTATAAATTAAAATAAATTATAAAAGTTTATATTAAAAAGCTTTTTTTATATAAAAATATTTTATTATATTTAAAAAAATTAATAAATTTTTATTTTTTTTATATAGTTTTAATAATTTTATATATAAATTTTTAAATTTATTATATTTAATTAATTAATTTTTATATTTATTTAATTTATTTATTTATAAATTTTTTTTTTTTAAATATAAAAATTAAATAATTTTAAAATTTAATTTTAAATATTATTTTTAAAAATATTATATTATTTATTAAATAATATAAAAAGTTATAAATAAAATTTAAAATTAATAAATATATATTTTAATTATTTTAATATTTATTTATATAAAAATATAGTTTTTAATTTAAATTATAATTTATTTTTTGTATAATATTTTATATTTATAAATAATAAATATTATTTTATTTATATTTAATATTTATTAATAAATTTAATATTGTTATAAATTTTAAAATAAATAATTTAATATTATTAAAAAATTAAAATTTTAATATATTAAAAATATAATATAATATATAATAATATTTTAATATTAATTTTTTTATATTATTTATTTTTTAATTAAATAAAATAATAATAATTTTATTAAATTTATTAATAAATATTTAAATATATTTATATTTATATTAATTTAAAAATATATTTTTATTATTTATTATTATATATTTTTAAATATTTTATAATATAAATATTAAATATAATAATTTAAAAGTTTTTTTTTTTATTTTTTTATTATATTTATATTTATAATAATTATTAATATATTAATATAAGTTTTTTTTAAAAAAAAAATTAATAATAATTTTATTTAAATATTTATATTAATTTATTTTAATTTTAATAAATTATTAATATTAATTTATATATTTTTTATAATAAAATAATTTAAAAAAAAATTATTTTATTTATTATAATTTTTTAAATTTTAAATTATATTTTTTTTAAAAATTAAATTAATTAAATTTATATTTTTTATAATTAATATTTTAATTTTAATAATTTAAAAAATAACTATTAAATTTTTAATTATATTTAATTTAATAAATATAAAAGTTTTTTTTTTTTATTTTTAAGTTTTAATTATTAATAAATTAATTATTTTTTAAAAAAAAATATTAATTATAATATTATTTTTTTTATTTATATTAAAAAATAATATTAATATTATTTAAAAAATTTATTTATTTAATTTATTTTATTAAAAAAGTTTTTTTAATTAATTAATAAATTAATATTTAATAATTAATAATTATTTAAATTTATATATTTAATAATTTAAAATAATAATATTTAAAAATTAATATTATTATTAATATTTTTTAATTTTATATTAAATAAATTTATTTATATAAAATTATAATTTTTAAAAAATAATTAATAAATTTTCATTTATTATTTTTTTATTTTTATTAAATAATTTTTTTAATTATATTATATAAAATATTTATTTTAATATATATTAAAACTTTAAATTAAAAAAAAAACTAATATTAAAATTAATATAATAAATTTTTTTATTATTTTAAAAGTTTTTTATTATTTTAAATTTAATTTTTATTTATAATTTTTTTTAAATAAATATATAAATAATTTAAAAATATTATTAATATAATAAATAAATATTTTTATAAAATTATAAAATTTTAAAAATAATTAAATTAATATTATAATTTTTAAATTTTTAAATTTTTAATTTAAAATTATTTTAATTTTTTTTTAAGTTTATTTTAATATTTTAATTAGTTTTTAAAATTATATTTAAATAATTAATAATAATAATTTTAAAATGAAATTTATAAATATTTTTTTAAAAATTAATTTTATATAAATAATATATTATTTTTTTATATTATTTTTAATATTTTAAAGTTTTATTAAAATAAATTAAAATATTATTAATATATATATTAATAAATTAATTAAATAAATTATAAAATTAAATATAAATAAAATTTTATTATTATATTAATTTTATTTTTAAAATAAATAATAAAATTATTTAATAAAAATTTTTAATTTAATTTAAAATATAATTAAAAAATAAAATTTAACTATTAATAATAAATAATTAAAAGTTTTAATAATATTAAATTTTAAATATATTTTTAATTTATAATAATTAAATAATATATTTTTTAAATTAAAACTTTAAATAATTTAATTTTTTAAAAATTAATTTTTTTATTAAAAATTAATATAAAATTTTTTATTAATTAAATAAAATTTAAATATAAATTAAATAAATATTATATTTAAATTTATATTTAATTTAATAAATTTTAATTTTAATAATTTTTTTTTTTTTTTTTTTAAATAAAATATATTAAAATAATATATAATATTTTAAAAAGTTATTATTTTTAAATTTATTATTAAATTTTAAAATTATATTATAATTAAATTAAAATAATAATATTTTAATTAATTAAATTTTAAAAAAAAACTTTTTTAAATAAATTAATTTTTTAAATATTAATTATTTTATTAATTTAATATATTTTAAATTTTTATTAAATAAAAATAATATTTATTTATTATTAAAAATTTTTTATTGTTTTTTATATAAAATATTAATATTAATAATTTAATTAATATTAAATATTTTTATAATATATTAAATTAAAATTAATTTATTAAATATATTAAGTTTTTTTTAATAAATTTAATTTAAATTATTTATATAATTTTATTTTAATTAAATTATAATTTTTATATTAATAGTTTAAATTTTAAAATTTTAAATTATTTTATTAATTATTATATTATTTTATAATATTTTTTAATAATATTTAAAATTATTTTTTTTTAATTTAATTTTTATTTTTAAATTTATTTTATTTTATTATAAAATATAATATTATTTTTTAATTATTTTATTATATTAATTTATATTTTATTAAATTTTTAAATTAATAGTTTTTTTAATTTTAATTTTTAATAAAATAATAATTATAAAAAAAAATTATATAAAAATAAAAATATTTTTAAATTAAATAAATTATTTATATTAATAATTTATTAAAATATTTTATTTTAATAATTAATATAAATTAATTATTATTTAATAATTAATATTAATAATTTTAAATTTTTAATTAAAATAATAATATTTATTAATTTTTAAAATAATTTTTAATATTTAATTTATTTTATTAACTATTTTATTATAATAATTAATTAATAATATAAATTTTTTTAATTTAATAATTTTAATTTTAAATTAATATTTAATTTTTTAAATTAATTATTAATTAATTAATAAATTAATTTAAGTTTTAATATTATATTAAATAATAATTATAATATTAATTTTATTAATTTATATTTATATAATTTAAAAAAAATTTAATAAATTATTTAAATTATTTAAATTAATATAAAAATTTTTATTAATTTTATTTATTTTTTAAATTTTTAAAACTAAAAAATTTATTAAATTTTAATTTGTTTTCATTTTTTATTTTTTAAACTATTAATATATTATTTTTTTTTAAATATTATTTAATTATATATATTTTTTTTTTATAATTAAAACAAATATTATTATTTTAATATATTTTCTTTTAATTATTAATTAATTTTTTATATTTATTATTTTAAAAAAACTTAGTTTTTTTTTTAGTTTTATTAAATTTGTTATTAAAATAAAACTCGATTTTTTTAATTTTATTTAAATAATTATTAATAATTATAAATAACTTTAATAACTTTATTATAAAATTTTTTATATATAAAATTTAAATTAATATTAGTTTTAAAAATTTTATTTTTAAAATTAATATTAAAATATTTTTATAAAAACTAAATTTATTTTAATTTTAATATTTTTATTTTTTTAATAAAACTATTAAAATATAAAATAAATTAATAAATGTTTATTTATTTAAAAAATTTATAACAATATTTAATAAAAAATTATTAAATTATAATAAATAATAATTAATATTTAAACTATTTTAATTATATTATTAAATAATTAAATAATAAATTAATAATAAATTTTTATTAATTATAAAATAAATTTTTTAAATTAAAAAAGCAAATAATATATTTAGTTTTTTTTATTATAAAAAATAATTTTATTTTTTTTAAATTTATTAATAAATTTATAAACTTAAATATTAAATTTATTTTTATTATTAATAAATTTTTTAAAATATTTAATTTTTATTTTAGTTTTATTTTAATAAATAATATATTAATTATTAAATTTAATTAAAAGTTTTTTAAATATAAACTATAGTTATAGCTAAATTATATTTACTATATAAAAAAACAGTATATAAAAAATATATTAAAGTATTTATTATATTTTATAGCAAATATTTACTTTATTGTATTAAAAGCAAATAATAAAAACATAACAAATAATATTAAAATAATAGAAGAAATATTTATTACAGAAAAAAAAGCTTATATATAATCAAACTTGTTGTTGTAGATTTAATTTTTTTTTTTTTTTTTTTTTTTTTTAGCTTAATATTTTTTTTTAAATATATAATATTTTTATATATACTATATTAACTGTTTTTTTTTAGCTTTTATAATATTAAGCTTGTTTTATTTATTTGTTATAAACTAATATTAAAAAGTTTAACTTAATATCGATTTAATATTAATTTAATATTAAATATATTTAATATTAATATTAAAATATCGATTTATTATTAAATATTAAATTTTTTATTTAATATTGAATTTTTTTTATATTTTTTATATTAATTTTATACTTTAAAAAAAATATCGAGCTATAATACTATAAGTTTTTTTAATATTTAAAAAAAAAAAAAAAAAAAAATATTTATATTAAGCAATTTTTATTTTTATTTTAAAAACAAAAATAGTTATTTTAATACAAAAAAAGCAGCTTTGGACTTTTTAGTTAAAAAGTTTATAATTTATAACATTATTTTGTAAAAAATTATATTAAAATTTACTAAAAAATATTTTAATAGTTTTAAAAAAAATATTTATTAATAGTATTAAAATTATATAAAAAATAAAACAATATAAAATTTTTATATATTTTATTTAATTATTAATAAAATTTAACAAAATATTTTTTTTTAAATAAAAAATAAATATAAGTTAATTTATTAATAAAAATAATATTATATATATAAAATATTTTTTTTATTTAATATAACAAAATATAAATTTAAAAATAAAAAGTTTATTATTAATTATAATATTTAAAAAAAAAATTAAATAAAACTAAATTTAAATTTATTTTTAATAAAATATATATTTATATTGTTATAATTTAAATATTTTATAAAACAATAAATTAATTATATATTATAACTTTTAATAACAGTTAAAATTAAAACTATTTATATATTATTTGTTATATTATAAAAAATTTTATATAAAAAAATAAACAGCTTTTGTAAAAAACTAAAATAAAGCTAATTAAAAATAAGTAAATTTTAAAAATATATAAAAAAAAAATTAAAAAACTATAAAACTACAACAAAGTTTTTTAAAAAGTTTTAGTTAAAATATATAAAAAAATATTTACTATATAAGTTATTATTAAATAAAAACTTATTTAATAAATATTTATTTAATAATTTTTTATTTAAAAAAGTTATATTTATATAAATAATATTAATAGCAAAGTTATTTTTAATTAATTTATTTTAATAAAAAATACTTTATTTATTATTATATTTAAAAAAATTATTTAAAACTAAACTATTTAACACAATTTAAATTTTGAAATAAATATTTAAAAATTTATTATTTTATATATATTTACTTTAAAAAACTTTATTTATAATATATTTATTTTAAAAAATGCTATTTAAAAAAGTAATTATAAAAAAAATATAACATTAAGTTTAATATTTTTAAATAATAAAAAATAAAATATAAAAATAATAAACTTTTTTGTTTTTATTAATAATATTTTTTTAAATAATAAATTTATAATTAAATTTTATTATTAATATTTATTTATAAAAAATAAACTTTAAATAAATATAAATTATTTTATAAATAAATAAAACTAAATATATTATATTTTAAAATATATAAATAAATTAATTATTTTAAAAATTATTTTATTTATAAAATAAATTTTAAAATAAAATAGTTTTATATATATAACTATTATAAAAGTTTTAAAATATTTACTAAAGTTATATAGCAATTTTTATAAATATAAAAAAGTTTAAACTAAATATAAAAAGTTTAAAATAAAAAAACTAAAAATATTTTTAAATTTTTAACTTAAATTTATTAAATTAGCTAATTAAATTTATATATTTTAAATTAACTATAAATATAACTTATATAATAAATTATTAAAACAATTAAATAAAATTATAATATTTAATATAAATAGTTTTAAAATTACTTTTAATATTTATTATTTTTATATTTAAATTATTAATTATTAATAATATAAAAACTTTATTAATAATTTTATTTTATAAAAAATTAATTAATAATTATTAAAATATAATATAATTAATATTTTAAAAAATTTATTTATAAAAAATTTATTTTTATATAATTTATTTATAAAACTATTATTTAATAAAACTATATTTTTAACTATTAAATAATATTTTTTTATTTTAATATTTAAAAAGTTAAAAAATAAATATAAATTTTATATAAAATTACAATATAAAAAAAAAAAAATTTTTAATATAAAAAAATTTTTATTTTATTTATTATAAAACTAGTTATTAAAATATTAATTGTTTATATTATAAAAAATATAAATATTTAAATATTGCTTAAGTTATAATAATTATAAAAAAAAAAAAAATTATTTTAAAAACAACTAAAAAGTTAATATAAAAAAAAAAAGTTTAAAAAATAAAAAAGCTTAAAATAATTAGTTTTTTTTTTTAAGTTTATTATATTTTTAGTTTTAAATTTAAATTAATATAAAAAAGTTCTGTTTAATTTTTTAAAAAAAATTTTTAAAAAAAAGCTTTTGTTAATAATTTATTTAATAATATTTAATAAATTAAAATTTTTTATTTTTATTTTAGCTAATATAAAAACTAAAATATATTTATATATAAATATTTAATTTGCTAAAAAAATAATATAACTTTTAAACTTTTTTAAATTATTTAGTTTTAAGTTTATTTTTATTATAAAATATAATAGTAATAGTAATTAAAAAATCATTAAAATATTAAATATTTATTTTTATATTAATATATATATTATTTAAAATGTTTTTAAAATAATATTAAATATAAAATATAATATAATTGTTAAATAAAAGTTTTTTATATATTATAATATATTAATTAACTATTAAAAATAAAAACTAATATTTTTTATTATAAAAAAAAAAATTTATTAAAAATATATTATTAAATAAAATAAAAAAACTAAATAATTTAAATTATTAAATTAATATTATATAACAAAATAAACTATTTAAAAATAAAATAATATAAAAAATATAAAATATTATTTAGTTATAAAGTTTATTTATTATAAAAAAATAAATTTTTTAATTAAAAGTTATATATAAAAAGTTAAATAAAAAAATAAAAAAATATTTTTTTATAATTAGTTTTATTTATATTATATTTAAATTTTTTTAATATATTATTAGTTTATTTAAAAAAAACTAAATAAAATATAAATTATAAAAAATAAAAATATTATTAATAAATAATAATAAAATAAAACTATTTTAAAAAAATTTATTTAAAAAAGTTTTATTAAAAAAAAAATTTAAATTAAAAAACTATTATAACAAATATAAATTATAAAAAAACACTATAAAATAATATAAATATTAATTTATTAATATTTTTATATTAAATATTATAACTTTTATAATAATAATATATTAAAAAAACATTAAGTTATATAAAATAATTTTTTTATATAAAATAAACTTAATAATTGTTTAAAAAAAGTTTAAATTAAAAAATTTAAAAAAAAACTTTTAAAAAATAATTAAATAAATAATATTTATAAAATATTATAAATATTTCAATATATTTAATAAAAAAGTTTTTAATTAAATATTATTTTAAAAATATAAAGTTAATTATTAAATCAAATTTATAAAAAATTTAAAAGATTTAAAGTATAATATTTTATATAAAATATTTTTAAAAAAAACTAAAACTTATAAATAATATATATATAAAAACTTAATAAAAAGTTTTATTAAATTTATTATAATATTTTAAATAATATTAATTTTATTTATATAAAAAAGCAACAAATTTTTAAAACTATATATAAATTATTAAAAATTAAACTTTTTAATATAAAAAAACTAATATTTTTTATTTTTAATTAATAAAATATTTATTTATTTTATAAAAATAAAAATTTATATTAAATTAAATATAAAATAAATATTTTATTATATATATATAATAAAAAAATATAAATTTTTAATTATATTTTATATATAATATAAAATATATTAATTTAATATTTTATTTTTTAGTTTAATAAATAAATTAGTTATGTTTTAATAATTTATTAATAATATTTTAACTAAATATTTTAATATATTTTATATAATATATATTAATAATATATTAATATATTTAAACAATAAAATTAAATATAAACTTTATATAAAAAAAATTTTAAATAAACTATAAATTATAAAATTATAAATAAATTTAAAAAAATATAAATTTTATATAATTAAAACTAAGTTTTTAAAATTTATTATTAGTATTAATAAAATTAAAATAAATTTAATAAAAATTGAAATAATTTATAAATAAAAACTATTTAAAAAATATAATATAGCTTAAATTTAAAAAATATAGTTTTTTTTAAAGTTTTGTAATTTTTATAAACAATTTATTAAAAAGTTTAATTATATTATAAAATTATTAATTTAATTAATAATTATTATAATTTGCTTTAATTAGTTTAAAATATATTAAAAAATGTTTAATTAGTTAAAATAAGTTTTATTATTAATATTAATATTTTGTTATTTTTTATTTAATATAAAAATATATATAAAAACAAATATATTAAATAAAATAATTATAAATTATTTTTTATAAAAAAATAATTTAAAAAATAATTAATATTTTATAATATTTTATTTTAAAATATTTTATAAAACTAAATTTAATTATAATATTTATAATAAAAAAATACTAATAATAATAAAAAAATTTATTTATTAAAAAATAAAATTAATAAATTTATAATAAGTTAAACTTTTTATAATAATTATTAATTATATAATATTAAAATATTTTATTATTAAATATATATTAAATTTTTAATAAACTAAATAAATTAAATTAATATTATATTATAACTTTATAATTATTTATTAGTTAAAAATTTAAAATATTATTTTAAATATTATATTAAAACTAAAAAATAAATTAAAAAATTAAAAGTAGAAAAAAAATAAACAATATATAATAATATTTTTTTAACTAGTTATAATTTTAAAATAGCTAATTTTAAAAAATTTTATTTTAAAATATTTTATTTTATAAATAGTTAAAATTTATAAGCTAATTATTAATAAACTATTATTTATATTAAATATATTTTTAATTAATGTTTTATTATAAATTAACTATAAAAGTTTTTTATTAAAAAAATATAAAAAGTTAATATTTAATATATTATAAATAAATTATTAAATATTTAAAAATTTAATAATATATAAAAAATGTTTAATTATAATTAATATAAATAATTTATAAATAAAAGTAATTTAAAAAATTTATAACTAAATTTTAATAGTTTATTTTAAAAAAAGTAAAATTAAAAAATTAATAACAAATAAATATTAATAACTAAAAATATTTAAAAATATTAATATATATATAATTAATTATTTTTATAAAACTATTAAAATATTTTAAAATAAAATATTAAATAAGTTTTGTTTATTTAAAGTTTTAAATTATTTTTAATAATATATTATTATTAACTTTAAAAATTTTTTTAAAAATAAATTAAATAACAATATAATTTTTATTATAATTTACTATTTATTTAAACTTTATTAAATTATATTTTATAATTTATTAGCTATAATAAAAAATATAGCTTAAATATATTATAAAAACTTTTATTAACTATTTAAATAATTTAAATTTATTATAAATAATTAAAGTTTTTAATTTGTTAAAAATTTTATAAATAAACTATTATAAATTTATAAAATAAAACTAGATTTTTTATTTATAAAATATTATAAAACAATAAAATAAATAAAAAATATATATTAATAAATTAATTAATAGTTATATTTTTATATTAATTATTTTTAAAACAACTAATTAAAAGTACTATTAATTTTAAATAATATTTAAGCTATATTATTATATAATTTATTAAAAAAAAAAAATTTTTAAAAAATTATTATAAAATAATTTATATATATAATTTTTAATTAAAAAAATAAAACAAAAATAACTATTAAACTTTTTATTTAAAAAAAGTTTATTTAATAAAAAATATAAATATTTAAAAAATAAATTTATAAATATTTATTTATAATTAAAAATTAAATATAAAAAATATAAAATAAAATAATTAAATAAATTAATAAATATAAATAACAATTAAATTTTAATATAAATAATTTTATTTATATTTTAAAAAAAAAAATAAATAAATTAATTATTTAAATAATAAATTTAATTATTTTTTTATATAAATATTATATAAAATTTTAAAATATAAAAATTATATTTATTTATTAAAACTATTAAATTAATAAAAAAAAATATATTAATTTTATATAAATCGATTATAAAAATATATAAATAATTTACTATTTAAACAAAAATATAAATATTTAAATAAAAAAATTATAAATTTAAATATTAATAATAAAAAATTAAAAATTAAAAAGATTTTATTTTTATAAATTTAATATAAAAAACTGTTTTATAAAATAAACTAAAAAAGTTAAAATTTAAATAATATATAATATTTTATTATTAATTTTTATAACTTTTTTATTTTATTATAACAATATTATAATATTTATTTTAATAAAATAAAATTATTTAAATAATTAAAATATTAATTAAAAGCTTTTAAAAAAAAATAAACTAAGCTAAACTACAAAAATAATAACTATATTAAATTTAATTAAATATAATTTTATAAAATTAAATTTTATAAAATTTAAACTATTTATTAATTTTATAATTATTATAAATTTAAAACAAACTTTAAATAAATAAAAAAATAATTATAACTAAACTATATTTATTATATAAAAAAACAATATATAAAAAATATACTAAAATATTTATTATATTTTATAATAAATATTTGTTTTATTATATTAAAAATAAACAATAAAAATATAACAAATAATATTAAAATAATAAAAAAAATATTTACTACAAAAAAAAAAAGTTTGTATATAATTAAACTTATTATTATAAACTTAATTTTTTTTTTTTTTTTTTTTTAGTTTAATATTTTTTTTTAAATATATAATATTTTTATATATATTATATTAACTATTTTTCTTTAACTTTTATAACTATATAATTATATTATAAAATTAAAAAATAACATTTATAATTTTTTTAAAAATACTACTTTTATATTTTTATTTAAAAAATATAATTAAATTAAATTATTTTTATAATATAATTATTTATTAATAAAAAAAGTTAATTTAAATTTTTTATATAATAATTATATTTTATTTAATAATAAGTTTTTTTTTTTATTTAAAATTATTATTATTATTTTAATTTATTATTTTAAATTATTAATATAAAATTAATTTATAAAATTTATTTTTATTATTAATAAATTTTATAAATAATAAAATAATAAATAAAATAATAATTAAAGTTATAATTAATTAATTTTTAAATATAACTTTAAATTTTTAAATAATAACATTTTTTTTAAAAAATATAAATAATATATTATATTAATAATTTTATTTTAAATATATAATTAAAAATAATTTATTTATTATATATAAACTATATAAAATAAATAATAGTTATATATTTAAATTAAATATTTATTAATAAATAAAAAACAATTTTAAAATAATATTATAATTATAAAAAATATAAAAATTAATTAAATAATTTTATTAATTAAAAACTTTAAAATAAAAAAAAAAAAAAAGCTAAATTATATATATATATTATATAAAATATATAAATATATAAAACTATAAATAAAATTACAAATAAAATTATAAAATTTAATTAAAGTTTTTTTAAAATAAGTTTTACAAAGTGGATTTTTTAAAATAAATTATTTTAAAAATTATAGTTTTTTTAAATTAATAAAAATTATAAAGTTTTATTATAACAAAGTATATAAATCTTAGTTTATAATTAATAAAATAAATATAAAAATCAATAGTTTATATAAATTATTATATTAATAAAATATAAATATATTATAAAAAAATTAAAAAAAGTTTATAATATTTATTTA
The DNA here is from genome assembly GCA_038501195.1 of Nemania diffusa. Lineage (NCBI taxonomy): Eukaryota > Fungi > Ascomycota > Sordariomycetes > Xylariales > Xylariaceae > Nemania > Nemania diffusa. The sequence goes on from JBBPUQ010000003.1 coordinate 4,863,922, forward strand.
AATAATTTAATTAAAATAATTATTATAATAAACTTTAGTTTTATTATATTTAAAATATTTTTAACTTATATAGTTTTAATAAATTAAAACTAATATATAAAAATAATAAAATAAAAATAAAATAAAAATATAAAAATTGTTTTTATTTTTTTTTTTTTATATAATTTAAATATTTTTTTATAAATAATAATAATAACAATAATAATAATAATAATAATATTAATAAAATATTTATTAAATATTATTATAATAATTATAAAATATTAATAATATATTAAATTTTATTTTATATATATAATATTTATAATTTAAATAAATAAATAAAATAAAATAAACTAATTTTATAAATTAAAATTAAAATAATATAAAATAAATAAAAATATAAATAAAAAATAAAAAAAATATAATTATTATTTATTAATATATTATTAATATATTATAAAATTAACTTTTTTATTTATTAAAATAATTAATAAAAATAAAAAAAATAAAAAAAATAAAAAATTTATTTATATTATTAAAAAATAACAAAAAATAATATTAACTAAATAATAAAAGTTAATATAAATAATATAAAATAATAATAATATTATATATATTATATTAAAATTAATAAAAACAATTAAATTAAATATAAATTTAAATTATTTTAAATTAATTTATAAAACTTTATTATTTTAATTATAAAAATTTATTATAATATTTATAACTTTTATATTTAATTATTAATTTATTTATAATTTTTAAATTAATTTATTATATTTATATTTTTTTAATATAAGTTTTATTTATTATAATTATAATATTTTAAAATATATTATAAATAAATAATTTTATAAATTTATTAAATTTATTATATAACTTTTATATTATAATATATATTTTTTAAAATATAATTATAACAATTATAACATTGTTTTTATTTATTTATTTTTTTTATAATTAATAAAAAAAAAATTAATAGCTAAAATAACAAATTATATTTTTATTTTTTATTTTTTATTTTTAGTTTAAACTATTTTAAACTAATTTATTAAACTTTATTACTTTAGTTGCAAAAGCTTACTGTAATATCTATAGCTTTTATACCCAGCTATCAACTTATCTGCAACTCATAAATTAACCTACTACGCTTACGCTCCCCCAATACAAGTTCTACCTACTACGATTATAGTGCCCTGGAGTGTGCTGTAAATAGAGCTATTTCTACTTACTTAAGCTGCCTTGTGTATAGGTTCTACTGTTAAATGAAAGAGGACTGAGCTGATCTTAAGAATATTAACTTCGCTAGAGAAATCACGATTAACAATCGATGGTTTTGGCCCGAGTTCACAGGCTGAATCCTACTGGACGAACTTAAAAACGTCGGAAGCTGCTGCTATTAGAGACGCGCCTGCGCAACTCTCACAAATGACAAAAAGCGAGGTCTGCTAATAAGTTGCTGTGAGAATTCCACATAGAAGAAGCATAGCTGATGATAACTCATCGCGTGGAACCGCCTCTCTAAATAGTAACCAGTCGAGTGGTTAGATTGAGACACTTGTCATAGCCTAATTCACGATCCCGGAGTGATGGAGATCAATACTGTCTAAAGGGAATTATAATTCCAATCCGTATTCCGGATATTAGACTAAGGTAGCGCTTCGTAATCATGCAGTGCTTCATCATGAGCGTCATACGTCTGTCTATATGCAACGTCTCAAGAGCCGTCTATCGCCCATCCAATTCTATATGCCCGGTAACCCTACGATCCCTCTCAATGCCGGTACCCACCTCGGGAGAATGTATATCGCGTACAAGCCTACAGAGGCGACGAGTAACCCAGTGAGCTGTTAAGAGCATCAGTGAATGTAACCGAGATGTCTATCGAGGAAAAACTAACCTTCTCAAACCACGTGTGAAAGTAGACGGCCGTCATAAGCAGCATCCAGAGCGACAATCCCACTACGCCGAGCGCGAACCTCCCGCCAACCCCCAGATGCCTTTCATGTGGCGCCGCAGTGCGACTCGACTCAACCCCCGCGCCCTTGACCGCCCCATCGCCCATAACAACAGCGCGGTCGTCTCCAGAGCCAGCGATATTCAGCCCAGCCCGCACGACGACCCAGAGGATCTCCTGCACGAGGAAGCAGCTCCCGAGAACGAGTAGGAAGACGTGTCCAGAGATGTCATGCCCACCACTCCAGCGCCCGCCCGCCGTCCTGCACGCCGCGGCGGTGAAGAACTCCTGGCGGTCCGCAGTGCCCGCCTGCACGGCATCGATGGCGACCTCGCACCGGCCGCCCGTGAACCGGAATCCGCGGTCGATGAGCGGCGGGCCGAAACACCACTGCGTGACGAGGATCCACCAGCCCGTGACGAGCGCCCAGCGGGCCGCCGCCCTCGCCGTCACCATCCCCCCACCACCACCACCATTGTTACCATTGCGGTGGGCGGGATGCGTCGCGACGAACGCGACGAACGCCCCCGTGATCCACAGCCACCCGCGCTTGACGAAGAGGACGTTGAACAGGTTGTCCTTGCGCGCGAAGTACGACGGCGCCTGCGCCTGCACGTGCGCCTGCCTCGTCGCGTCGTACGGCGCCCCGCGCGTCTCGGGCGACAGCACCGAGAACAGCGTGCCGAAGAGTAGGATCGCGGGGTACACGGCGAGGAGGAGGGTCTCGAGCGGCGTGGGGAGGAACGGCGAGCTGCGTGCTGCTGTCGGTGTTGTCGTCGCCGGTCGCGTCGTTGCTGTCGAGCCGCTGCTGGCTGGTGTTGTGGATGCGGCGCCGTTTCTGCTGCTGCTGCTGCTGCCGCCAGCCATTCTGGCTCCTCGTGATCTGAGGGAGCCCTGGTCTTCAGCCATCACGACCGAGGTGTTGGAACCATGGGATACCTACAAGGATTGTGGCAGGAGGAAAAAGGGAGAAATAATTCGAATAGTGGAACAATTTACAAAGCAGGAAAAGAGCCCGCTAAACGCGTTGTTAAAAACACAGTTTAGGACGACGCAATAAAGATTGGTAGGAGCATTAGGAAGCTAGATGTCTCAACAGGGCTGTCCGTCCGAAGCGTGGCCAATTCCAGACTCTTCGAATTGGCTCTCGAAAAAGGGAACTAAGCGATGACGTTCACGTAGGCAGGCAAGTACCAGGTAATATTTCTATTAGAGGACAATGGGTTCCACATGGTGGGGTAACCCTTGTGATACCCCACTTGTTCACAAAACAGCGCCACAGGTGTGGCTAATCAGTTTTACAGTACCTACACGTTACGGTCAGAGGCGCAGTCGCACAGTCACAAGTACGCAATGGAGAGTTTGTAGTCATACAAGTAGGATTCTTTCTGAAGCGCCCCTAGAAGCGAACTAGAGCCATCCAAGCACTGTCGCCTCCGTGACGAACATTTGATCTGATATCTTGTCATGCCACGAGAAAGTAATTCGCAAATCTAAACCTAACTCCGTCATGCCGTGACCACACAAGCCATCAAACCCCTGTGCCAGTCTCGAACAAGAAAGTCCGATAGCCAATGCCGCCAGGGCCACCTAAAGAAGTGAAGGCGAATGTACGAAGGCGACCAAGGGGTCTGCCTGCGCAAATTAAATCTATATAACAAAGGTGAACGTCATCAGAGCCCTTGCACTAGGCACAGGATGAGCTGGGTGGTGTCGCCGTGAATGATACAGTCCAAAGCATAGTACCCTCAGCAGGAGGCGCGATGGCTACCCCTGTTGTCTTAGACATGCAAGGCGTTACAACAGTGGTAAACACTGTCACGAGGAGTGTACTCGATGCTCGCGTCTTCGTACCTGCATGGTCTGTGCTGGTCAACCCTTCCTAGGGTGCCTGGCAGGTACCCACGGCGGTAACCGTTTCGGTGACTGTGATAGTTACCGGGGAGCCGTTACCATCTTCACCTCCTGAGCTCGGGGTTGGCGCCACACTAGTAGGACTACCTCCAGGCGGATGGGAGTTGCCGCTGCCTGAACCATCCAAACCACCCGAACTAGATGGGATAGTAAGCGTTGTGGACGGAGGCACCGAACCTGCAGAAGTAGTCATGAAAGTCGCACCTCCCCCGGGCTGACCATAGCCGCCTGTAGGAGATACGACTTGAGAGGTAGAAATGTGAGTTGGGCTACTACTGGGACCACCGTTGGAAGATCCAGAACCCGAGCCTGAACCAGATCCGGATCCTTTGCTTGTAGTTGCACTAGGCGAATGTGCTGGTGTTGTAGATGAGGTCGTCGGGACTGGCAAGGAGCTGCTCGAGTTAGAACCCGACCCATAACCGGGGCCAGAACCGCTAGAGGTGTCACTCTCATACTTGGCAATAGCAGCGCAAAACGTATTGCGGTTATCCTTGTCCTTTGCGAGGGGTTTGGAATCGACTGTGAGCATATTCACGGAAGCCTTGGTGCTAATACCATACATGCTAACATGGGAATTTTCGATGCTGATCATGTTGTCTTGGCAGTTCTGGCCATCAACGCACTCCTGAGCGTAGTTGTTGAAGAAGCTGTACATGCCTGCGCCAAGAACGAATACATCTGAAGAGTTGCTGACACGCATGCCCCAAGTTCTAGCGCACGTGTCAGATGAGCCGTCACAAGTCTTATTGAACTCTGGGTCGTAATAGCCTTCAAGTACCGTCACACCTTGAGTCGCATCGGGGTTTCCTTGCATATAAGCAGTTTCGGTCTGGGCGAGGCCAATGAAGGTGTTCTTGGCGTTGGCAATCTGGTAGTTGTACAGAACGCTATGCTCAGACGCGGTTCCCCATAGCCAGACTGGCTTCTGGGATTCGATCAACACGCCGCGGCCATTATAAATGTTGATTTGGTTATGGTCCTCTCGATCGAGTTCATGGTCGGCAACCCAGAACCAGCAATTCTCAATATAGGCTGAAGCAGTTGGAGTAAGGTGGAGCATTAAGAATGTGCCCTTGCATTTGTCGTCAACCGAAGTAGTCACATTAGGATTCTTGCTGCAAACATCCGACTGGAGCTCAGTTCCGGCTGTGCCACCAACGCGGAAGTGAACATCCCACATGCCTGCGGCTCCATTCTCTGATCCAGCCAGATTCCATTGCATAAGAATAGCGCCAGGCAGAGGGCCTTTAGTCTCGATGATCAGGTCAGACATCTCGACATTTCCAATGTCACCAGGCTTACCAACTTCGAGAACTGCAACGGGTTTACTAGGATCCGCAAACTTTTGACCTGTAGCCATAAGAAGAGGCCACATCTCTCCAGTAATTTTGATGTTCTTGGGGATATTGATGGTATCAGAGATGACATAGGCACCGTGATCGAAGTAGACGACGTCGCCGTCTTTGGCACTGTCAAAGACTTTTTGGATAGCAGCAGTATCGTCTGTATTGCCATCACCTTTGGCACCAGCCGACTTGACACTGGTGAAGCGGTTGGCTGCGACATTCTCATACTGAGGCTTGCTGCGCGTGAAAACCTTTCCGTCACCGGCAAGAAGAACATCTGGCTTCTGAATTGTGTTTTGAGCCTTCTGGATAGCTTGACCCTTTCCACTGCTGTAATCTGTACCCTGGACCCAACCGTTAATCTTCTTATTTCCCTCTAGCAAAGAGCTTCCGTCCTTGGCGTACTGAATAGCAACCGGAACGCCCTGGCTCATATCCACATTATCAATAATAAGTGTATTGTTGGTGTATTGCTGATCAGGCTTGTAAAGGGTGCTAATGCCGACAGGGACATTTGAGATTTTGCTGTCGAGGAGGAGCAACGATCCGACCTTGATCGTATCGAAGCTGTCACTAGTCATATTGATACCGAGCTGGCCTCCATTGATGGTTACTCCTTGCATCAACCATAGCCAATCCCAGATCATGTGAATAGCGGTGTTGCAGTTGTTGAAGGTCAGGTTGCGAGTGGTGAACTGCTGGCTACCGATATCAGCGCCAATGCCTCCACCGTTGAACGTTAGGTCTGTCATAAAGCCCCCAGATCCGTTCTCAATAAAGAGACCTTTTTGATAGTTCCCTGAGCTAGCGGGGTTCATATTGAAGACAATATTTTGCAAACTTGTGGCCTGGGCCACCTGCCAGTGAATCCCAGCAGTCGCCTTGTCAATGGTAATCGGCATGTCTGTCATATCAATGATAAAGTTGCGAACTTGGCGGAAGAAGTTGTTCTGATTAATGTACCAATTAGGAGCTGGATCCTGGCCCGTGGTGTAGTCATATGGGTTTGCATCGATCAAGCCCATCCCAGCGAAATCAGAAGATCCCTTGATGGTCGGGATATTGACAGCATCGCCCACAAATTGAGTGTAGTACGTCTGGACGATGGGCTTTTTGACTAGATAGGTACCAGAAGGGAAGTATACGAGAGCGGGATGAGTGGTGCGGGAGTCACACTTGTCAATACATCGACCAGGACCGTCTGTAACAGCGTTGTTGATGGCATCCGTGTCGTCGGTAATACCGTCTCCTTTCGCGCCATAATCTTTAACATTGCGAAATACCTTGTAATTGGGTTCGGAGGCAAACGCAGCAACTCCCTGGCGCTGGATCGCCGAGAACCAGTAGTTGGAAGCTGCTGCGTCTTCCCGTTGCTGCAGGGCACCACCCGAACTGGCGGCGATTCCTTGTGTAGCAAGCTGCAGCACCGCTACAGACGTTGCAAGGATCTTTAAAAGACCCATCTTGACGTTAGAGCCAGCTAACGAAGGCAGTGATACAGAAATGAATGTAGTAATGACCGAGAGCTATGGGGATAATTAGTATGGTCTGACCAGTAATCACCGTGCAAGCGTCTCGGGTTATGTTATAGTGCACAAGACGAAGGGGAACGAGGCAAGCGCCAAATGATTGTAGAGATCGAATGTCTAGGCAAATGCAAAAGAGAATGTGTGAAGTATGAAGTGCAACAAGAATGAGTGTGAATTGAAAAGGAGGGTGTAAACAGGTGGGTAGAAGGGAAGTATGAGCGTCTCAAAGTGGGAGTTTTACCGAAGCTGCATCAAAATGTTTCTTTATTTGTAGGAAATATGGAGTCGCTTATTGTCATTTCGCGAAGGCGAATAGACAATGGCGCTTGTGCAAGAGATGGCTAGAAGGGCGGCGAAAAGCAGGGGGGAGACAAAGAACCATTCAGAAGTTTGTGTGCCACGTTCCTCGTGATTGGGAGAAGGGCTTTAAAGCAAACAAGAGGATATGTAAAGGGAGGGGAGAGGGCGCTTACACTATGGACCTCTGGTAGTTATAGGTCTGTCCTTATTGGCTGAACCACACACAATCAAAGGCCGGAGACAGGAGTTCTTTGCCTCTATCCTATCGGTGAAGGGAGAGTGCCTGCAGTAGTAGAGTATCTCCTCCAGATTCTATGCGTAGGGGTAGACGGGGAGATGGAGATGATGAAGAGGTAACGAAAAGGAGTCGAGTTGTTGATACGAATGTAGGTATAGGTCTGTCGAGGTTGTAGGTGACAAGACAAGATGAAGATGGGAGGGCCAAAAGAGTGACCAAGAAGGAAAAAGCGAATGCGTGCACCTGAACAACAGGATAACGAAAACAAGGATAGGTTGTATTGGGAGAGTTGGTGAATGATGTTGCGGCGTTGTTATTGAATGCGCCGAGACGAGGTCAACAAAATGAGAGGTGTCGTCATGGGCGATTTTGAAACACCGTAGGCAGAGAAAAGAGGCAATGACAGTGAATGGATGTTAGTGCAATCGCGTTCAATCCGTTTTATACAGCAGCCTACCCAGGTACCTAAGGTGTCTATCCATTCACCACCTAAGGTTGCCTCTAGCTACCTACCTATGTACAACAAAAGGGTAAGAGGTACATGGTAAGTGCAACTTGGACCAATCACAGGGGACGAACAATCAACGACCCGGGGAATGAAGATCCAAGCTGGTGCATCACACAAATATGTACCTACCTACCTAATCTACCTGCTGGTGCAATGTTAACCATCCGTTCATTACAATATCTCAGAGCCTGGAAACTGCCAAGGCTACAAAGAAGCGCTCCTCTGCTGCTCGATTCCCCTGCGCCAACCACAAGATTTCAAGATCATCCTATGACGTGTTGGGAAATTTCCCAATATGGAATTCGATTGGCTGTCAACGCACCTTGTGTTCTGTAGGCAGGTTAGTGTCCTACATTGCCGGAGGTAGGGGTTCAGGTACTAGAGGACCCACCCTGTGGGGGACCCTCTTCACTGCGTTCAGAGGGCCCCAAAACTCATAGACACCTCAATAATCATAGACAGGTCTTGGCCACCAAAAACGAAGTAAAAACGCCAACTTCAAAGTGAAATACCAACCGCAATAAACGTACAGATGAAATTCTAGTACGGGCGCTGTACTCGCATAATCTAATGCTATTTGCCGATACATATAATGTATGAGATAATGTAGTTTGAAAATTATTTCAAACAATGAATTTTATATGACACGTGTATATATTATATATATCAACAGGTAGCGCTAAATCGCGCGAATATAACGCCTGTACTAGAATTTCATCTGTTTGTTTATTGCGGACGGTATTTCACTTTGAAGTTGTTGTTTTTGGTGCAAAACCCTGTCTATGATTATTGGGATGTCTATGAGTTTTGAGGCCCTCTGAACGCAGTGAAGAGGGTCCCCCACAGGGTGGGTCCTCTAGTACCAGTACCACCTACATAATCTAGATACATATGTAGGTACATCATCCAATGTGAACAAAAGTGGGAATGGTAGCCTGCAAGTATGCCAATCAACAGCCACAGCAACCATGGACGCAGAGGAATGAACTTCTTGTTGCCCGAATACATGTAGGCAGATGTTATCCAGATTCATGTACTTACCTATGTACTTCTAGTTTGTATGCTCTTGTGGAGTACTTAGGTACAGTAGTATCGCCTTGCAGCCTCATTTAATATTATTTGTCTCTACGCATAATATAGAAAAGATCCTTGCGGATCGCAGTTGGATCTCGATTATAGTAGGTAAATCGGGCCAGGATGCTACCCCGTTCCTGCATTAGATAGGTACCATGTAGGTAGTGTAGGTAACCTTTCGTAATAGGTAATTTATTCGCCGAGCGGGAATGTGCGTCTTTTTGGATTGAAGCTGACGTTTTATTGCAAAAGTACTACCCTACTACACATACATATTGGTATGTAGTAGGAAGTGGCAATAAAATAACCCCTCAAAAGATCGGATTGTGTACCGAAAAGGAATGTTTCGAATCTATCTACCTAAAGTACTATGATTCATCGATTTAACATCTGCTTGGCTAATCACTCTTCCCTGCCTCTATCATCACCCTTAGTTTGATCTCTCCCGATTGCAAAAAAAAGATAGTCAGATACAATGCTCAGATGCACTTAGCTTTCAACCCACTGGGTGCAAGATATTGCGAGGTACCTAGGTGTTTGCAAGTGTAAACCCCTCGACTATGAAATACTAACTAGTCTTCTATCAAGACCCCTGATTTGTGCGTATTGGGCAGTCATGTTGTGTCACTTACCATATTGTCTGTAGGTCGTGCTTCTTCCGATGCCACGATACCTAGAGACTCGCTTAGCCCCTCATTTCCTATGCTGCCCCTCTAAATATTACAGGTAGATATTGCACTGCTGCAGGAGGAGCTTTGTTGGCAAATCAATTATTGTGTTCGCTCGGCATTTGATATACCTATTGCTTAAGATTTTGGATGGCGCCATGCGCTCCGGAAAGGGTAGGTACCTTGATAGGAGCCGGCATTGTAGCCAACCAACCTGCCAAGATCACAGGGTGAAACTGATTCATCGCACGAGGTTGATGAAATAGATGAGCGTCGCCCACGTGCAACCACAGCATCGGCAATGTAGATCCGTGGTCCGTGGTGCACATCAATGTGCTCGACGGCATTAGGCGCATGTCGGCATGAACATCCTATTTTTACCTGGATAGGTAGCCGGTTGACCATCCCTCGAGAACAAGACCACCATCCTCATCCAAGCAATTTACCTGCCTTATATGAATTTGCGGCTACCTACCTACACGATCAGGCACTAGGTAGTAGGTAGGTACCTAAGGCTTTGCTACAAATTTAGAAAGAGCGTTATGACGTGCATACCCTCTTGATCTAATTAAATTGTATGTATGTCGGTGCTTACTGCGTACAGAAGGAAGGACCCTTTCTGGGAGATAATGATAATTTACCGTGATTGTGTAGATGCTAATCTATGGCAGCCGAGGTCAGCTGGCAGCGCCTGGTGAGAGTACCAAGTACATACCCCAGAATACAGACTCCCTCTCTACACTTCTGGTTCTCCAAAACCAAGACTCCAGACAATCAATCCAACACTCAATTAGATGAGGATTGGTGTGCTACTTGTGCTACCACTTCTTAGAATAACCATAGCAAATATGACACCGCTAGTTGTTCCCTCAAATCTCCCGACGCTCGTCAAAGAGGCCTTCGTGAGAGCACAAGCCAGTGGTGATCTGATCTACTTTCCGACACAGGTTGCAATTCTTACATCAGGATCGCTCGTCGTAGGTGCACACAATGAGGTTGGGATCACAGAGAGGTCTAACAATTCACCATTAGTTCCAGCTCCGATATTCGCCTTCACTCGCTCAGAAGCCCAAGACACCGAAACCCGTAGAACCGAACACAAGACCCTTCAATCCCTTCGAAAACCCCTCTCCGCCCTTGCTCATCGCACAGCTTCCGCCCTCCCATAGGCTGATTTTGAACAAGTTTGCTATTGTACCTGAGCATTTCATACTAGCGACCAGAGATTTCAAGCCCCAGTCGCATCTTCTCGAGAAAGGTGATGTCGACGCAGCATATGCTTGTGTCCAAACCTACCACAGTGCAGGCCAGGAATTGTTTGTCTTCTTCAACTCAGGAGACCATTCTGGTGCGAGTCAGCCTCACCGACACCTCCAGCTATTACCTGTTGAACGTATGAAACATGGGCTAGAGACTGCTGAGCGTGGAAGCGAATGGGCTGTACTTGCAGATAAAGTATGCGGGGGAGAGAAGACACTCCCATTTACTGTCTTTACATCTCCGATCAATGTGGAAATGAATGCCGAAGAGAGGCATCTTACCTACCTATCACTATATAAGCGCGCGGTCCATGCCACTCTAGAAAATGTAGAGGCGGTTGGGGAAGGTGAAGCTCAAGTAAGCTACAATTTTGCTATGACAAGCACATGTATGGCCCTCTGTCCGCGAACTGCAGAGGGTACGCCAATTAGGGATGACAATGGGAATGAAATCGGCAACGTGGCCCTCAACGGCACCGTACTAGCTGGAACAGCACTGGTCAAAAATAAAGTTGAATGGGATGCTCTGAGAACAAGTAGCACGACCCTGGTTAATGTGCTGGGAGGGATCGGCGTGCCACCAACAAACTTGAACTGAGATGAGTGAGAACAGCCCTCAAAGGGAATGGAACGCCAAACACCCGACCGTGAGGCCGTAACTTGTTGTCTACATACTAAGCGACTAAACCTAATACACTCCGCTTCTTCTCCCTGTAAGTACTCACTACAGAAGGCCCAATATCGCATTACAAACCTTAACCTCACCCCATGGTGGCCCATCCCTTTATCTTACACACTCGCAGTTTATACCATCTTTCTTTTAGTTTGTGTTCTTCTATCCCAAGCTCGAGAGAGGTGGCTTGGATTGTTCAAGGTAGCCCGGCCGCCCCCTGCTCAACCAGTTCGTCCCACTTCTTCCGGCACGTTGCGTTGCCAAAATGGTAAGAGCCATCGTGCTCAGAGATATACGCGGCGACTTGCTTCCATGGCACTCTAGCTGAGGCCCTATCACCTGTAGACAGCTTTCGAACAGCTCTCTTGAGCAATCGAATCTATTTCAGCCACCGACTTATTAGCTGATAGGTTCGAGCACAGAAGTTCCATGAAAAACAACATCCATCTAAACTCCAGGGCTAGGGGATAACTTACATCCTTATCCTGCCATTCTGGCTTTCTGACACGCTGTTCTTTATTTTTGGTCAACGTTCGGAAGCGTCCGCGCAGAGTAGATTCGGCCTCTATGAATCCCCCTTGGCGGCGAATCTCGCGGTATGTCATGCCCGCAAGCTTTGACTCGACCAAGAAACGGTTCTTAGCATCACGTTCAGCATCAAGTTCAGCATCAGTGGGTCCAGAGGGTACCGTCCCCTCCAAACTATGAGCCTCTGCTACCTGATGGGCTTTAGAGATCAGTCTGACAGGGGCCGGTGCCGGCGCCGGCGCCGTTGGGCTCCGTAACGGTGGCAGGGGGGTGAGCTTTTGTGTGCGTGCTTTACTCTTGCCCTTCGAAGTTACCAGTTCATGAGGCAAGGGTGATAATGCTGCTATGCGGGACTTGTCGGGCTTTGTCGGTAACTCTTTGCGAGTCTTGTGATTCGAACGCTTTGCAGGAACAATACTGCGCACTTCATGCTGGTCCCATGCAGATGACCCGAGGTCTGAGTCACCCCCGACTATTATTGTGCCTGCCTGGATTGATTCTGAAGAGGGCGTCGGCGTCGGCGTCGGGGATGGATTGATTCGCAGCATTTTGGGGGATATGGTGGCAGGGCAGTTTCCTACCCAGTTTTGCCCCTGAATGCTTGAGGAAGATGCATGATGGTTGCTTCGAAAATCCATCGGTAGCGTACGGTCATGTTGAGGGCCAGACTCGAGCGTCATCGACGCCATCCTCTCGGAGGCTACCGAGGAACCAGCTGAAGATGAGAAGCTGCTATTAAACGTGTCTGGGCTGACATGAGCGTATTCTTGAAACGGTTCTGCAAATACGGGCATGTTGGAGTACTGTTCGGTAGATGATGGTAGTCCGTGTTGGTACTCAACACCGAGATTTGAACTACAAAAGTCGTTGGGGTTGTAAGGAGCGTAATGAAACTGCTGATGGGTAAAATTGCTGTTCAAGTCGTGTGCATAGGCGTTTGCGGCGGGGTGCTCTGGGAAAACTATCTGCTCATTTCCCGGGACCGCTTTGTTACTGTATTGGGCATGACTCGGGCCAAAATCCCTCCCGCAATTTGCGAGTGAGACAGCTTGAGCGGCCGTTTGACTTCTGCCGGTTTGCATACTCGTACCGACTATGGGAAAGCCTTCAGGGAAGTAATCGTTCAGCTGTCGAGGCGAATGTCAATATGGGTCTGCTGCGCTATACGCTCACGTATACGGGAATGGAAAGGGGCTCATACTGAACAGGTCTCGTCGCCGCTGTCAATGCCATGTTGATACAGAATTTGGTTGTCCATGATCTGCTGCAAGAATCGCTGAGACACTGGTTCGTGGTAACTCTGGTCGATACGGTATCCAGATGTGTCTATCAGTCTGTCCTGGAAGAACGGGAAATAGTCCCCTCCGCAATATCTGTGGAGGTGAGACTTGCCCGGTAGACGATTGCGATAGAAAGGCCAGACAGGCTGGACAAGCGGGGGTGGTACTGGCCTCATATCAAGCATCTTGGATGTCTGTCTTAATCTTCTCAAATGTCGCCCCTTACGCTGGATGTTCACCGCCGCTTCTATCGGCCTTCTGCGCAGGTATGCGACCAGTGGATGTCGTTGACAACCCCGCTTAAAACTGCCCTGCCGGTAGGAGTGTTGGGTATGCTTGCAGGAAATACTTAGCGGTCAGGAACCTACGTTCTTGGTGATGCAGTGTCGTGCGGGCTCCCGAAGATGACTCAAGAACCGCAGCCGAAACTGTTCTCCTGTTAGGACTACAGGAACTGGTTCGTTAGACAGCCAGCGTCGACGATGAAGGCAAGTGACTAGCACCAGCTAAGCTGTCTCCACTGCCTGTAGTGCGTTTGAGGCAGCTTTGTAGACAATATGCAGTACTTTGTTGGTTAGTGTGAGATGAAGTCTTGGCCTTGTCGGCGGATATGTAAGGATTACTTCAAATTGCGAAAGAACAATAACACGGAGAACCCACGAGACTAGGGTCGAACCTCGAAAGCAGGGAAATAAAGATGCATAGTTAGAATCCAACCGATCTCGAGAGGATCTCGAGAGGAAAGTCCAGTCACTGATATCGCTGGTGGCGCCCTTTACTCCTCTCCATCGCCCTCTCCATATCAGCCTCGCTGGCGTCTAGCTGAATTAGGTGCCATGCTTGGGGCATTTCGGCAGCTTCGAATTGTGTGGAGCACAAGGAGTGAAAGTGGAGAGGTTCGGGAAGCAAGGCCGTCTCGAAACCGCAAAACTCGCTACCTAAAACGATCGCCGGCACATTGAGGTCTCTCTCTCGGCTTGGTACTCGCAGATTAAAAGATGGATTCTCAGCGGCACTGTGAAGAGGCGTTGAGTCTGGGGGCATCCCCTGTACGCAAGTTTGGTGCGGCTCTCTTGTCACACGCATAATACTGCAGGAAAATATGTAGAGCAATTCTCAGCCATCGGGAAACTCAACAAGCGTCAGGTGCGGCAAAGGAAACCCCCACGAGTGAACATAGTGGTCCTTCGTAGGCAGCCTCCATCAAGCCGCGGGTACATGAATTATAGTAGCCATTCAATAGTGGCTTGCTAATATGCCAAAGATCGCCACCCTTTCGCCTCCATATACACAAATGCAGCCCAACCCGTCTACCATTCCAGCCACTAGGACTACTGGGTCGAGCTCCCCTTCAGTCACTATGCCAGTTTTACCTAAGTCAAGGCCTAATAGGCTACGTGTAACTGCTAGACATGACTACTGCCAACGACAGTACGGCAGTCTGCATGTACCAGCCTCACCCTTCAACCCCACGAGCCAACGGCCTGTCGTCGAGAAGTACAGCCCAACCCGGTTCTATGATCCCTGTTGAGATCATCGTCGCTTAAATAATTCGATCGATAACCGGGGTAGTATTCAAGATCTCTGTACATGTGGTACGATGGACCCAGTAAAGGGGTAGCTCATCTTCATCCCCACCCGTAAGCATATTTCCTCAAAACACCCACATCTCAGCTAGCTCTAAGAAGCCCGATGCTTCCGCTGTATAATTATCGTGCTGTATCTAATCTTGTTGATATAATAGGCCGATATCTTTCTGTGGTCCATGGACATAGGCTGCAGTTCCAAATGAAAGACGACAGGTCAATCCGAACATGGGTCATTCCCTGTGAGGATAACCGTTTACAGACACCACTGCATGTACCTCACAGAGCCTCTATAAATCGGCATGTTTGGCGGATAAGAGACACTACGTAGCTACGCCTATTGCCAGTAGACAACATGTAGGAACCGCAAGTACCTAGGTCCGTGTGGGTCACCTATCGACCAAAGCTGGCCAACCATGGCGCCCAAGACACGACCCCTCTTGCATATTACAAACATACTACCCAGGTTACTACGGTACCGTACTACTTGTTGACCCGTAAGTACTTCGGACTCTTCCGAGGCTGCTTCCCATCCTCAATCATCTATGATGCCAACGGTCGAGGGGAGCTATGTTGTAAGAAACTCAACATGTTCAGGCGAAGCGAAAATTATGGCAGACTCATAACATGCAGCTTTGTGGTGGGTTCTCTCCACCATGAACCAGGCAGGTGGTATGTGTTCGGATTTGTCTAAGGTGCCCACGGCAATGCAATGCTTCTGACGTGCATATGAGTAAATAGATAAGATATGTCAACCATTAAGCCACTCGAATACGCTCTGCCAGTCATGACGCATGATCCTCGACGATACAGTGCAAACTATATGCTAGGTAGCGAGCTGAGGAAGCGAATAGAAGGCAGGCAGCCAACGCGGTCGATATTCTCAATCTCCCGCTGCCTCACAACCCCCCTCCCCCTTTTTCATTTCCATTCTTTCCATGGTTCGTTTGTGAGATATCGGACTAATATGAAAGTTAGGTAACGCCGTGTAACCTATCCTTATCTTCACTCGCTCTTATTGAAGAAAATGCTTTTGCTAATAGACAACAGGTGCGGTCGCTCTCGGAGAGCAAATCAAAGCTTTTGAGTCTTTTTAATATTGCTTTTTGTCATACAATGACTCCCCTGTTCTTTAAACTCGAGCAATGTGCACCACACTCAAAGATGGTCGAAAACCTCCTTGCTCGCAGCCAAAATGTTTCAATGAGGAGAGGGGGTAGGTCTCAATGCAACCGCAGGCAGAGGAGAAGCAGCCTGGGGGCAAACACCCATCCGCATTACTTGCTATATAACAAAAGAAAGAGCTCTACTGTATGACCAGCTTCCCAAGCCCCAAGCCCGTGTCGATCACACGACTTCGACTTGAATAGAAGTATATTTATGTATGTATTAGCATCCACCCCCTTTCCCCCTCCCAAATGAACGGTCACCCTACGACAAGATCCATCAAACACACTCGGTTAGCTTATGTCTCTCTGGGTTGGATCTTGTACCGTCTGTTTGAAATATCAACACTGTTTAGCAACAAGCATTATCTGTCTAGTTTTCGATGGCCTTCACTCCTCACTAGGATCACAAACGACTTGACAAACCGGCAATGTTTAACTAGGAATCGAGGTAAAGTGAACCGGCGTACTTAATAAACTTTAAACCTACTCAGTCTGCTACTGATATTACTCTGTACCTGACATAATCCAGATAGCAATACTCTATATCCCTGTTGCTCCAAGCTCCCCTGAGATTTTTAACTTAGAGAAGACAAGCTATATGTATGCATGACATACGTGTATACATACATATCTGCGGGATATAGTTCAGTAGTGATAGGGTGCACCTCGTTAATACTTGATTTAAACAAACTGCCTCCGCGTGCATCAACAACCAAATCGGTGCAGATACCTGCTCTAGCGCCACGGCAACGGTATCCGTTACCCGCGGCTCACGTTTTAGCTTTTAGCACAGATATTCCGATGCAGGCGACGGGAACTAAGGTGTAGTGCGCCAACCCAGAAACTAAAGACCATGCATCATCATCGACTGGTCAATTCCAACTTGGTACCTACTTATCTCGTTAGCCTTCTACGTCAGTCTGTTAGCGGGGGCTCGAGCTAGGGGGCCGGGTAGGGGGAGGAACCTAGATAGGTACCTAAGTAACCAGCCGGACAGCTGCCATCCGGAGCTGCAGCCGCCGGGACCCCTGTACCCCGGGCTCTCTCAACGCACCTAGTCTAAACGTGTACGACTACCTACCTACTCACGCAGCACCTAGGCAACGCTGCAACTTTAACCTTGCACCAATTTCTATTTCTGTTGAGCAGACACGTCGAGGTAGATTTGTAGCCCTTCAACAGCGCATTTCAAAACCCGACACAGTCTTCAACAGACAGTGTCCGTGCCAGTGCAGTGCCATCCATTACTATTACCATTGCCATTACCGTTACAACGAAGCTCGTGATACTTACTGCATGCCAACAGCCTGCTACTCTCCCTATGTACCCACCTCTTAAACATAAACATAAACATTCCGTCATCATCGGGAGTATGATACTGCCCATGATCATGTCGTCACCTAATTCACCCAAGTCACCAAGCGAGCCAATGCCAATGCAGATGCCGACGCCATCGTCATCGCCCAAAGCAGAAAATGGCCTCGATCTGGCCTCGATCGCGGAGAGCATGGCACAGACCCCAAAACCTGCATCTACGATGACAGGCGCACCAAAAACAGGGCCTCTGCGCATCGCCATCCTGCTAAACTCGTACCGCTCGTTGTTGCTGCCGGCGATCCGCGGGTCGTATCAGCGCACGATTGGCACCGTGGCACCAGACGCACAGCTCGCGTTCTACGAGCCCGCCAACCGCCCTGGCGAGTTTCCAAACCCAGATTATTTCGATCTAATCGTGCTCGGGGGCAGTAATGTCGACCCGCGCAAGCGACATCCTTGGATCCTCGAAATCCACGATTTCGTGCGCCGGCTAGTGCAAGATTACCCACACAAGAAGCTCTTGGGCATCTGCTGGGGCCATCAAACTATCAGCAGCGTCTTCGGCGGCAAGATTGTGGATGCCCCGATTCCTGAAGTAAGTAGAGCACGCCCCATCCCATCCCCTTCTTCTTTCCATGGCAGTAAGTTATAGTAAAGTAGACTACGCCATCACAGGACGCTCGTGAGTGCGAACAAAGAGCAGGGAGGTTTACACGCTGGGGCGACAAGACAGTCCAGACTAACATCGTCACAGATGGGCGTTGCATCCGTGGACCTGACAGATGAGGGACGGAAGTTCTTCCACGAGGCCGCGGCTTTGGGGTTCTTCCAGCTGCAACAACACCATCGACGCGAGGTCGCTGTGCGGCCGCATGGATTCACAACACTTGCTCACAGCAACCAGTGCTTCCTGGGCGAGTCCAACGCCATCCTCACATTCCAAGGCCACCCGGAAAAGGACGCAGAGACGGCGCGCCTCAGGCTGCATGATTCAATCCGATGGTACGGTTTCGATGCCCTCAGTGACGAGAAGGCCTGGGCACACCTAGAGGCGCGAATCAACTCACCCCATGATGGTGAGATGGTTTGGAGGCGCATTTTCCAGTGGGTTCGGGAACCCTGGACAGAGATGGGAGCTGTCCAACAGAAGGCAGCGTTGGCGTTAGCGGAAAAGTCGAGTAAAATGTGAGGGGATAAGACAGACTTGAGCGTGTATCACCAGTTGTAGTTTCTTGTGTGCTTATCGTGATACCCTTTTATTGGTTGGGTTTGGATTTTATGGGGCACCTCTCCATCAACATGTTGGTTTGGTGCATTTTTGAAGATTCTGGGCAGGCTTGATATACAATCGGTATTTAAAAGCCTCTGATAAATACTTGTATAACAGATGATAAATATACAGGAGTTTGAATATGATAATAGCTTGTGAGGAAATTGGACTGAACTACAAAAGCTGGCATCAGTTGGATAGATTGTTACCCCCTTCCTGTACTTAACCCAATACTACCGTCAAATCTACAACTCCATCGGTATAAGCACCATATAACGCTAGCAACAAACACCAACTTCTTGAAGGCAAGTGCCATCTATAACCTAGGCCAATTAAAACAGTCAAATCTCTTATTCTTTGATCAGGCAGGTGCACAGGTATTCTTGTGCGTACCTTCTAGTTGACCTCACACCTACATCCCTACTTCATTAACCACACTGCAGTACCTACCTAGATAGGCGACAAGAAACACAATCGCCTTCTTTTAACTTTTCCTTATTGGCTCCTCTCTACATATCTACCTCATAACTTCAACAACGACTCCACATTCTTCAAGTCAAGTGCAAGATTATCATCTACAACACCAAACCAACAACATCATGGACACGCAAGACAAGATGGCTTCATCTGCATCGGGCAGATGCATCATTACAAGTCGTGAGTAATTTATAGCGTTGCTTTCTCTCCATGATAGTCACCATAAGACCGTGGCTCCTATTTATCCCGAAGCTTTACCCTGAGAGTGTTGTGTACTATTTCCTCCCTCCCTCTTGAGATTTTCGACATGCATACAGCACGGCCAAGGTTGCAATAACTGACCCCGAGCGATACAGTGCCATACGAAGTGGGCAGTATGTTCTTCACAAAACTTTCAGACGATTGCGAGGCTGTGATTGCTCTAGCCAAGACATGCTCATATTTCTACGCCATCTTCCACACCGACAAAACGTCACGCCTTGCGTACGCCGAAGGGGTCGTGGAGAAAGCCATCGGGTTCAAATCTCCGCACATAGTCAGACTCGGCATCCTAAAGACCAAGATTCAAGCCAAAAACAAAGACTTCAAAGCGACAGGATTGGAACCCTATGCCCGTAAATGCTGGTCCTTTCCCGCTACCGATCTCGTGATCGCCCAGTCTGCCGAGTTTGAGCAGTTGATACGGGAATCGTATCAAATTGCGCTTGATAATGAATACAAGATGCTAGCACCTGAGCTACCCTTCTCTGCCAGACAGCTGGAGAATTCGATGACGTACGGAATCTGGGATGCGGTTTTCGAGCCTCCGATTGTTTGGTGTCAGTGGCGCAGGAATGGCTTTTCGAACTCCTATGGACCATGTACTAGGGACTATGCACTATGGTATGCCTCGGTCGTGAGAGGCCACCTTTATTAATATCAAAGTGCTATTGTTTTGCGGTGCTACACCTGCATGCGAAGGTGCAACAATACATAACTAAACACGCCCTTGCTCTTCTCGGTGTGCTGCTTATAGTATTGCTGATTGTGAACCACTGTGCTAGTAGCATCTTTCACACATTCACATTCTCTTATATTTTGAATTATGATAAACTGCAGCACTTTTCTCACTAACTATAATGCCCTTCATAAACCCAACTTGCAGCCTCAAGCTCTTACGCCCAACTTTCAACCTTGTGCGCGAGGAGACCCCATTATATATCTAAACAGCACCGAAATATAGCTACATAGTTGCCCTCGTAGAAGACGCGACTGGATTGAGGTCTACATATTTCATGAGGAATGTAAAGGAAGTAGTATTTACGGGACTAGCCAGTATCTCGAGCATATCTACTATGTTTTGCGACTTGTAGGTAGTGGCTACGTAGATTACGCATTGGGTGTGAAGGGAAAACTGCGTAACATGCATTTGTATAAAATCATATATATTATTAAATCTCTCTTTACGGCAACTCCATTCACTACAACTTGAACCTCAGGTGCATCGGCACTAGAGCTGACACAGAAAAATATAAAGGTAGAACAGCATCATGCTAAAACACCCAGCGCTGTAGATTCTTGTCTCGTGTAACAAACCAACCCGGGGATAGCTAGCAATGCACCTAGAAAAACAGCAATAGTAATTTGCTTAAGTGTGGTTAGACTGAAATAATCTACAGACACCCTAGGGTCTGACTTTAATATCATATCAAACGCGGTGGCAAAGCAGCTTGCATGAACAAAGATTCTCGTCGAAGACCTGAGCCGAAACTGAATTTGTGCAGAGTTGCCGCAAGCGCGGTCGCTGATGTCGGCACGTGAGAATCAAGGTCCAATCACGTAACAGAATTGGTGAAGGAAGTGAGATAGATCTAAAGGAGTTAGCTTGTTGGTACTTTGGGGTAGGTATCAATCTGGGGAAGGTTCCGGAGAAGCACTTCCTCATCACGTAGTTTAAGAAATGGTGGGGTTCATAGATCTTTTCTTAAAGAGGGCGATTTGAAAATTCAATGCAATGGACTATCTATTTGACAATTAAGAAGTTCTATGACTAGTAGTAGTTAAAGAGACTGTGCATTCCGATTCCCTTTCTAGAGTTGGTGTGTTGATCATTGATATTCAGGAACCAGGGATCAAGGACCAGGGGAGATCCACGCTGCGTTGTTGTCGTCTCAATCATGCACACATCTTCCTGTTTGGACGAACGCATGCTAAGACGGATCAGAGCAGGCCCTTAGCCAAGATGGTCTGTTCTATAAAGGAAACTACCTACCTACCTTGACCCGAATAGCTAAGCTCCTGTGAGGCTGACCACGTTGGATAACGATAGGCTATTCGCGTGGAGCTTCATTGCACACTGCCTACCTGCTGATCATGCCAACCTTGGACTGCGTGGCTCGGCACCGTGACAGCTGCTAATAACGGGTTGGAGGATCTATGCACGGCCTAAGAAGGAAGGCGGGCTGGTTCATGTGGTACTCAGGATTGGAAAATGCCGAGCCCGGGAGCTTGGCATCGTGAGAGTGCCTTGGATTGCGGAGAGGAAAGGCGACTAGGAGATGTTTGAAACTTATATAAGGTGATGCTGCTAGGCAGTAGTCCACGAGAGAGATTTGCTATCCTCAGGTCTCCCTCTGGTAGCAGTCGAATCACAATGCCTTCTCAATGGAGCTTCGCGGCCACTGGCCTGACACTTCTCATGGCCACTGCTGTCAACGCTTTGCCGTTCAAGCTTGTAGCTAGGGACCCTCCTCAGGCCTTGCCTCAGAAAGCTACCGCCAATGACTTAAAGTGAGATGAAATGACAATCGGTTCTAGTAGCAAGTCTAGCTGACGGATTGAATCAAAGGTTCCAGCCAGCTATGGATTTCGACACAGATGGGTGTTACAACACACCCGCCATTGGCCCCGATGGCACCATTAACCCCGGTCTCGACAACAAGAACACGGGGCTTGCCACGGGCTGCCACGATCTGTCGGACCTGCAGAACAACAATGTGTATTCCCGAGCTCGATGCAACAATGGCTGGTGCGCTTACGTCTACGACTATTATTTCGAGAAAGAGTAGGCACCGAGCTCGGCCTGAGGAGTTAGCACTGATTACTGACTCTTGACCTTGATAGTGTCGTTCTGCCCTACTTACCATTTGACTTGGGCCACCGCAATGATTGGGAGCACATCGTCGTCTGGGCGCAAAACGGCGTGGCCAAATACGTAGCTGCGTCGGCCCACGGGGACTACGAAGTGAAAGCAGCAAGCGATGTCCGCTGGGACGGAACGCACCCGAAAATGGTCTATCACAAGGATGGCATCGGGTCGCATGCCTTCCGCTTCGGCAATACGGACGACGACAATATCGAGAATGCTACGGGCAAGTGGTTCTACGGCGCTTTAGTCTCGTGGAATGGTTTCCCGAGCACGAGCCTTCGCGACAAGCTGGTGGCCTACGACTTCGGGTCTGCCAGCCTTGCGCTCAAGGATTCGGGCTTTGCCGGGAATCTTGACAGGGCTCGTGGCGGCTTGATTCCCGAGTTTGACATCAATACAGATGATGGTTCACCGGGAAACCCGTGAAGGGTGAGGTATCGATAAAGGGTTAGGGTCGCCAGATGGGGAGTCCTGGAACCCTAGGGTCAAAGTTCGGCTCTTGTTATGATTTATGAGCTTATTAAAGGCGTTTGGATACTGCGTATACGTGTACAAATCAGTCGTCTCGAGATCGATGACCACCAGTGTGTTGGGCATGTTTGTCCTATATAGTCCCGCTGTCGCACTAGATCTACGACAGCAGGGTGGATTGGACGGGCTGTCTAGGCCCTTGTTCATTCTTCCACTACGAACGATATCATAAAGAATACAGTGACTACCTGCGTATTGAAGAGTCGCAGGAAGGTGATATATTGTGGAGGACTTGGCCGCGAAAGCCAAATGGTCGATACATGAAGATGCGAGGACGTAGCCAAGAATGAAAAGCGACGAATTAAATCAATAAAAACACGCGAAGTCCTCCTTACCGGTGCTCTGGCTGTATCATGAATTATTGCGATAGAGCTGCACATGAGTCTTGACTTGGTAGCGGAAAATGAGAATGACGAAATTTTAGATAGAATAGAGGAAGAGATTTGCAGCAGAGGAAATGGGAAGCAAATTTCCTTAGGGTGGCTGGCTGGAATGGGTCTAGTCACGTGACTAGTACTTAGCAAATAAGGGGACGAGGGAATTTGCAAGCTTGAAGTTTCCTTCCCTTTTTTTCCTTACACTTTTTATGCACGATAAATCAACCGATCTTGATTTTCCCAATTACTATCGGTCATATTCGTGTGCTAGAATAATTCTGTGAATGCTGCCCTCTTTACTATATGTGATAACTTTGCTTATTAGCAGACTTTTACGTTGGCGGTGGCAATCATACAAACCATGGATGTGCAGCAATTATTGAGTGCTGGGCCTAACTACCGACTGATGTGGTGATCGGTCTGCTTGTCATTATCGCGTCTAATCTAATCTTGAGTATAGACTCTCGTCACAGTCGACTCTATGTATTGAATCGCTTATACGATCAGTGTTTAATATCGCCGATTGTAAGTGTGTCAATTGAGTAGCCGTCGCGCGATTCTGCGCTTGTTAGTCATCTCATACATCTTTACTATATCGTAATATGTATATATGCATAGTAGTCAAGGTGAAAACGTATCGGCATTTACCTTTGTCAAATGGATACCTACCTCTTTGGCCAATACCTCGGTGGGCGATGCTAAAAACCGGCTTTTGACGAGGATCGCAAGCGCTGTGCCGAGCGGCTCGGGGAAAATCACCGATCCCAGACGCGCCCCATTTTATTTAGTATCCCTCTATCTGGGCGGCAGGGCCTTATCGGGAGGCGCAAAGGGCGTTGGGCGGGTT
This sequence comes from Nemania diffusa, assembly GCA_038501195.1. Taxonomy (NCBI): domain Eukaryota; kingdom Fungi; phylum Ascomycota; class Sordariomycetes; order Xylariales; family Xylariaceae; genus Nemania; species Nemania diffusa. Next base: position 4,887,882 of record JBBPUQ010000003.1, read on the forward strand.
GCTCCCCCATCGCTCTTTCGGTAATTTTTTTTAATTTTTATTTGTATCTGTATCTCCTTCTCCTGCAAGTAGGTAACCGCCAGAACAAAGAATATTGTGAGACGTGAGCACACTCCCCCCCGGCGCTCCGAATGGGCATCTTCAGGAAAGCACTGCTGGCGGGCGCCTTGGGCGTGGGCGGCGGCGTCGCCAGCGTGGGCGCGGGCATGGCGTACCTGGCGGCCGTGACGAGCGTCGTGCCGCTGACCAAGGACGACCCGATGTGCAAGACCAAGACGTGGTGGCGGTACAACCCGCGGGACAACCCGGCTCTCAAGGACGACGTCATCAGGGCCGTGCCGCTCAGCAAGCTCCGCCCGGAGCTGCGCAGCGACGAGGCCGCCCTCACTCTCGAGTTCTGCCGAGGCGTCTGGAGCCGGTGGGGTACGTTGTCTCTTCCCGGCCCCCCCAAGCGTTAGCTTAACTGCATGCATCTCCGCGTCTTCAGGGAGGCGACCAGAACAGCTCGCGTCGAGCCGTGATCTAGCTAACGCCGCGCTCCCCTCAGGTTTCCAGGCACAGAGCGTGCTGCAGGAGCGCTATGACAAGCCGCCGGGCACTGACGACAATCTCTGGAGCACGGCTGACCTGGCTGTCGACAAGTTCAAGAAGGGCCTGCGGTTCTCGAACCACTTCGAGGTCGTCGAGAACTCGGGCAAGGAGATCGTGGTGCGCTGCGGCGCGTCGCCGCTCGAGCCCGGCCTGCGCAATTCTGACGGCCTCATCTTTCTCAGCGCCAAGATCGACCCCGAACAGCAGCAGGCGGTCTTCCATCTGAAGACCGCCCTGTTCAACAGCGGCGCGCCAAAGGTGAAGGGCGCGGCGCACTCCGTGCCGGCTAAGATCGAGTTCCTGCATGCTTGGTATGTTCGCATGCTCATAGAGAGCGCCATGAACAATGTCAAAGAATGATGTCGGTTTTCCTATCAGGTATCTAGTACATACACAAATCTGGAAGTGGTGATAGAAAGGTTTGGAGGTTTGGAAAGACGTGATTGAGGCATTCGTATTCTGTCCGTGCCCTCAGGTTTTGACTGTTGTATCTTTCAACGAGATATGTACTTGCAGCCAGTGCTTCATCCGCAACATAAACGAATAAGAGAAGAGCATGTTGTAGAAGGTAAATTTTTACGGAGTATTACGCTGTCATTTGCAAAATTTACTCCAGTACGAGGCCGAAAGCTATGGCCTTGTCAGACTACGACGCTGCAGCGACGCAAGCCACACTACAATTCTCAACTTGACAATTACACTGCATATGGTCCCTTTACTATCTCTTATACGTATTCGGTTCTCCAGTTACAACAAATTTAGTCGTATATACGCCATCAGCCGATGATGCGCGACCTCGTAGCGGACTGTCGGCGTGACCGTTATGCTGCCTAGGTTGCGTAGACTTGAGGCGCATCTTTTTGCGATAACCGCATCTCATGTAAGATGGCTAGCCGAAGTCCAATACCTAGGATGTAGGTAGTTAGTAGTTAGCTTAAGTAGCTAGCTACAGTACCTACGTCATACAGTGTTGAATTAGTGACGTGATTATCTCACACACTGCCTCAATCGTTAACAAATCAATCAGCGACGGACAAATGTGTATTATCGAACATTTGTGTTTCAATCGACGTTTCGGCGGAGATAAAGCGTTTTAGCTCTGAGGGGTGGTAACTGCAGGTCCAGTATTCTGTAGGGCTTCCCGTTGGCAGTCGCCCCCAAACAAACCCGAATACGACAATACGACTTTTGCGAACGCCCAGCGGACCAATCAGTAGAAAATCACCACAAGCAGCAAATTACAAATTGCACTACCAGCTGGCTTGGCCAAGATCGTCGGAAGGATACCTAGGTATGTAACCGAGAAATTTTCGGTGCATGCATCGCTGTATAGCCATAACAAAGTTTTACAATTATGTTCTACGATGGTTTAGAAAAAAAAAGGATTGAAGAAAGAGTGAAAATTAACAGCTGGACTCTAAGATGTGGATGCTCCTATCTGCGGCAGATCATACCATGCACATAGCTTTAAAGGTGTATTGTGTAGGGGTCCCTAATGGCGCCACTGGTGTTCCGGTCCCCAGGTCAGCATCCACAGCCGAAGGAGCTGCCCAAAATGTGCATAGCCCAGGACGGGTGGGATGAGATCTGTATCTGGAATACTACCATTAGTAGCAAAAGAGCAACATGCATTTCAAGTTCCCTGTACAGAGTATAAAAGCACAGCGAGCAGCTGGCTGGAGGGGTGACATTTCTCCACATGCCTAGACTGCTACTACTACTTTACTCGCTCCATAAAGCTTGAGACCCCGGACCTTATTTCTCTCGCTTCTCGTGATCGCCCAGCCTACGTGATTCAGATTTCAGATCCGTGCCGCCCGCCTCCGATTACATACCTATACTTACTACAAACCGTTTAAAAAGTTAAAAGTGGTGGTGAAGTGTTTTATATAGACACTTTGACGACCAGATCAAAGACGACAAACCAGGAACGTATATATATATACGTATCTATAGGCGCTATCTAGGAGAGAAGAAAAGGGACAGGGAGCTAGTCACCTTTTCCAGAACGGGACAATCGGAACACCAAGATCACCATCACCATCACAAAAAAATGGCGACCACCCGCTCCGCCACCAAGAACGCCTCGTCCGCCTCCGCGGCGACGACATACGCGCACGCCCCCAGCGCGCTGACCCTCGTCTGGCTCGCCGTGTCCCTCCCCCTCGTGGCCTGGGACTGCGGCTACGTGTTGATGCGGCCGCGGACGATGCCGGGCGGCGACCTGCACTGGCCGCTGTGGACGCCGTACGCGCTCTACGGCGAGGTCGACCACGTCTACGGCTGGAAGGCCTTCAATGCCGGCAGCGGCTTCACCGGCGCCCAGGGCCTCCTCAACGTCCTCGAGACCCTCATGTACCTCTACTACGCCGCCGCCTACTTCCGGAACGCCACCTCCGTCGGCGGGCGCAAGGTTGTCGTCGGCCGCGCTGCGGCTGTCGCGGTGCTGGTGGGCTTTAGCGCGGCGGTTATGACGCTTAGTAAGACGGCGTTGTATTGTGAGTTTTTCGCCCTCTTTTGTGTTGGTTGTGAGGAGGTCGCTAGATAGGGGAGGAATCGTTGGGATACGAGAAATGGGAATTGAATAGGGGGGAGGGAAGCAGTTTGGCTAACTATGGCATGTTCGCAGGGCTTTGCGAGTATTACTCGGGCTTCGATAACATCGGCCACAACAGTCTGCAGGACTTGATCGTCCTGTGGGTTATTCCCAAGTAAGTCTGCCCGGCCTCTACTCGCGCCAAGAGCGAGAGATAGCAACTACCCTGGTAAAAAGAACGGGAACTGATAGGGCTAACCGGTTTTCTATAGCGGTGCTTGGCTCATTTTCCCTACCATCATGATCTACGAGTTGGGTAGCGAAATGGTGGAAAACCTCGCCGCGGGGGCAGGCGTCAAGCGGGATTAAGCAGAGATCCGGAAGTGGAAATTTTCGGCGTTGCATCCGGAGCCGAAAGTATTCTTATTGTCTTCGATATTTGTACAAGGTATTATAATCCTGGATGTCATGAACCTACATTGAGGAAGGACAAGCGTAGTCTAATGTGTGATCTATGTTGGTACTAGGTGGATATTTAAATTAATACGAAGGATGAAAGGGCGGGCGAGGAAGTACATATCCCGCGGCACAAAATAGGGAGTAGTTACGAGTTGCATGTTGGAATACATGAGTCAGCGATAATGATGATGATGCAATTCTATATTCCAGCTCTACTTATTCTTGCTTAATCATGGCTAAGTATGACGAGAGATGGAAAGATTCTCACACATTCTGCCCAGTAGTCTACTAACAAGCTGAAATTGATAGGTATGGTTGGCTCAGAAAATCCTCTCGCTCTTCGACAAAGAACCATGGTGTCTTCAAAATATCGTTGAGGCGCGCCTACATGTCGAGGTGGTCGCAGGTGGAAGTGTCTCGGACCGAGCCTCGATAACGTTTCCAAGGTGGGTGAATTGGCCCCACCCCGCGTCGACGGGGAATTCATAGTGACTAGCTTGGACTTCCATGACTGCTTGAATGTAATCCCAGGCTGTAGGGGCTTGGGGTGAGGGCATCTGGATACTGACTTCTGATGTGCATTCTGGCTTGGGCTTGGGGATGCTAACCGGTACCGGCTCCGGGGCCTTACGGGGGTCCTCTTGGACGATAACGGGGCGTCTCTTGGAAAGCACAGATCGGGTCTCGCCATCAATTTGAATAGTCCGCTTTATTGGGCGATGCCAGAAATCACCAACGAACAATGATCTCGGTCGCCTTGATGAGCTAGAAGCCAAGCCACGCTTGGTATCGTGGAGGCCACGACGCGTATAGACACTAGAGCGCTCGTCCTCCCATTGACCGATCGAGTGAGCCTGAGTACTACTAGCTATAGATGTATCGGGAGTATCCGAGATGTCTGTTTCAGAATTGTTATGGGGGCTTGGTGACTTGGAAATTGCCAATGCAGATGAGTCAATAGGCATACTCAAGGGGTTAGTTAGGTCAGCTGATGTTGTCTCGACTGCTAGTTCCTTATCAGCCACCGTACTCGTTCCGTTACCAAAATCGCGGACTATAATCTCATGATAAGGTATACTTTTAACTTCAGAGTTGGCCCGTGCTGCTTCGTGCTTGATGAGAAAGCTGAGAGAGCGCCGTAGCGTAGAGGATTTTCGAGTCACAGTGTCTGTGAAATTGGCCTTGATAGTTGGGGTTCCGAGCTTTGCAAGTCCGTGTCGCTTTCTCGCGTTCCACGTAGCTTGGTCTTCATGTGCGGGCGAGTCGTTATTTGATTTGATTTTTGATTTCAAAGACGAAAGACGGGATGGCGGTGGCGAGACTAGATCCAACTGGCTGCGCTCCCATGGAGGTAAGCCCGCTGTTGAGATACCTAAATGATAAGCAGCTCCGGTGGCATCACTTATTTCTGTTGCTATCCCTGTCGAGTGGCGCAACGTCTGATATATTGCATAAATCAGGATCCATCGGAGTTTACGACCGTCAACTGGTTCCATGTTTCCCTCTTTGACTGACGGGATCTGGCCTTCTTCAAACTTTCGGTACGCATAGACGAGGTGGTTCTCTACTACATCTGGGCAATGCGAGTTTGTTGCCACAGATAAGGCTGTTAATGCATTAGATCCACGCGGTTGGCTCGCCTTACTAGGCCTATTCCGCCATGATATTATCCAATAAGGTGATCTCTCCCGCGGAATATCTGGGAGTAGAGGGAAAGGGCGGAGAAGAGTTTCATAGCTATATCGCTTGTCGAACAATTTGATATCCGGTAAGACGTCGATGCCACTTCCTGTGGGCTTTGTGCTAGTTTGAGAATGTTCATAGTTTTCGTCTACTAGGAACTCGTAGAGGGCTTTGAAGTCGTGTCGCATCGCTCGAAATACATCGGCCTCGAAGATTGTAGTCTGAGCATCAATTGACGGGGGAGGGTAATAGCCAAAATATGCAGCATAGACTTCCTGCAGAAAAGCTCGGAACCTTTGAAGATGTGCCCGAGCTCCAGGGCATACCATAATTTCCATCTCGAACATTTCATCCTTGAGAAATGTCTTCAACATATTACTGGCCTTTCCTAACCTAGAATGCATTTCGAGTCTTGCGCGTCGGAGCGATGAACGAGTCGCCGAACATAAAAGCTATTATTCCATCAGTAAATATTATAGTAGCACGTCAAGGTATGCTACCAACTTGGTATTCAGAAGTGAGACATAATTGATCGGTCATGCCGCAGCAGTGAGCAAATGCGTCAATGTATAGATCTCGAAGCTGGAATGTTTCCGCTAAGCGTAGCATTGCTAGAGCATAAGTAGGTTGGCCGTTCAAATATGAATACCCTTGTTCATCGATATAACTCATCAGATCTCGAACATTATCGGCACCAGACGTGCGAAATTGATGGAGACTGTGCATGAGTGTAATAAGGGTGCTCCCGAGGCATTCCCCAACCACCGGCCTTCGGAAGATGAAAGCGAAAAAGTTTCGTGTCGCAAGATGGTAATCGTAAGAACGACGCTTGTCCAATTCAGCAGGCGCAGGGATGAAAAGCTCGATTCGATCCCCTGTAGAACCCTCAAGGGAGCTTGCTGCATCTATATCATCATCTTTATTCATGCCATTTGACTTAGACTGAGTCCGGGACTCAAAATTGTCAATCAGAAGTTGGCAGTTTGCTTCCACTAGCGCTGAGTACGGGACTCTGAATGCAGGCCCTCGACGGCTTTGCCCTTCGCCGTGAAGATGGATATCACAATCACCATCTAGAAACCACAATTCGGGGTCCTATATAATTAATTTAGCAAAGAGAACTTGCTATGCTGATCTGGGGGGTTTGTGTTTACCCTTCTAAGACCATCCCAAGCCTCCTTGGACCTTGAAGCGCCATCCCATCTCATTACAGTTGGGTTTACTAGTCGTGGCTGTGGCACATTTTGGGACTTCCTCGTTTTCCAGCCGCGTGATCGGTTTGATATTCCATTGTATAATGAGGTTTGCTGAGCTGATATACTCTCCATCTTGATTTATAGCTAGTGAGAATGAGTTAGCATAAAGTTATACCGCTATGCTATTCTTGGCTAATGTATCGTTTAGAGCGGCGATAAGAACGCGGAACGTGCATATGGCTGAAGATAATATCGCAGTGATCCAAAAACTACAGAGGGCTCCAGATAGTCCTTTTAGGCTCAAGACCTGTCGATTTGGGTTGCCACATAGAACCAGGCACCGATAGTTGTTGTCCCCTCAGACTACAAGCGTATAAGTCTCTGGCTTGGGACGAGTTCGGACGAGAACTAAGAAAGGTAAAAGACACCTAAACTGGTTCTAATATCGTATTGAGCTGCCAGGCTGAATGGGTAGCGATCGATAGGTATATCTACCCGGCTAAGCGGGCGATAAACCGAGGTGGTAGCTACCGCGTAAACCTAATAAAGCCAACCTCCGAGGGACACAGGAATGTTATACTTCAATAAAAGACAAAGAGCTGCAGAGACGGACTAGGAGGATGGCGCCCCGATGGAGTAAGTCAACTGCCATAAGCGCCGACATCCCTGGTTATGCTAGCCGGGCGAAACTTTCTTCAAGCTTACTTGAGTCTTAATCATGAGAGAATCCTAGCTCACCACGGATTCGCCAATCTTCCGGAGAGATAGTCTAGGGCATGAGTTGCACGGCGGATATAAGAAATACCGATTTAGTGGACGGCAACGATGATGTGGACACGTTCAGTATGGGAGGTGAGGTCGGGGCCCCGGTGGTTGTTGCTCTCATGCAACCCTCGGCACTTGATGAGCTCCGTCCCAGCTTCTGTCGATAGCTTTGTCGATCAGTGGAACGTATAAAATGTATTTAAGTCATCATCTACAACATCTGGGCGTTCGAGGCGCGAGAGATACTGGCTCGGTCCGCGATTTCAAGCGTACACAGCGATGAATTCCGCCGCATTCTAACTAGTACCGCCAGATTGTCTTCCTAGTATGCTGTGTCTGTGGTTAGGATGTCTCAGTCTTAATCGCATCGGCCCGGATTGCATCACATACCCGTATGCTAAGCACCGAGCGTATACTTTCCTCATGCATGTCTGAATTGGCTTTTAGGTCGTCCGAGTTTTGACTCTACGCGTCCAGGTCCGGGTGATCTCCTTATGACCAGATGACTCTGTTTGCTTTGAACTTGCATATGTCTCTGAAATCACTCTTTGGCTCTAGCTTGGCTTAGGTAAGATCACTCGGATTTGGATGGCAGCTAATGAGACAGCTTGTAGAAGAGAATAGGATAGCTTTCACGCCTGGGCGAGAGGACATGTAGTAACGGCCGATACGCTGGATTAGCTAAGAGTGTGTGGGTCTGATGCGTACAATCCATACACTACAGCGGTAACACCAAGTAATGCCATTTCACCGGTGTGTTGTGCAGTATCTATAACTAACCGGGAAGATTCTATCGATGCCGGCTCTAGCATGAAAAACACCGATAGTAAACACGGTGCTACAAGCTCAAGCAGCCATGGCTTGCATCTCATCGGAGCATTGCGAAGGCGTCTGAGCAACTGAGGCGGAAACCAACGGATGTGGAAATAGGTCTCATCGGTCTCACAAAGGACTCAAGGGTCAGAACGCGCAATACCGTGGGCAAGGTCGTCTGGGACTGATTTGTCTGATTGGTCTGATGTGGCCTGGTAGTACGTGTGAATTACTCTTGGTCCATCATATTGAAGTTTCGAATACAGTATGTGATGCAACAAAAAGAAACGAAGCGTGGTAGGTACCTCTTAGGATATTCATTACGTAGAGCTCACGCTGACTTTCTCGGGTCTTTATTCCCCCTTTTTCCGATTCGCTAGTGAGTAAAGCTGTCCACCCCTCCTTAGCTTGAAGGTACCTGGCAGCACTAGACTATACCATATTAGGTTAGTCAACACACCCCCGTCGCGTTCTAGATAGGATCCGCTCTATCGGAGCCAGGCACCGGCACGGCAGCTCTGTTGATGACGGGCAGCTTCAATTCTATTTGCACAAGCAAACTCAACCTAGCTGTTCCAAGCTCACATACATACCTCAACGTCATTCTGCCGCAACAACCTTAAATCTAAGCCTCGGTTGACGCTTAGGTGCTAGCTTCTTGACGGCTGTTACCTACGATGTAGCAGTAGCTCGAACCAATTATAAATGGCATCTTTCACACCCTATACGTACATACAGTGTCCTTGCCATGATTCCACCTCTCAGGGCCGGCCCGCCGACGATACGCCGTCACCAACTTCGCTAGAGCCGAGCGAGAATGACGACGACCGCGCTTTCGATCCACGCGCCCCCCGCTCGACCTTCAGCCTGTATCCCCTCGAACACCTTCTCTACTGCGACGTCTGCCACCAGATTCGTTGTCCACGCTGTGTCACGGAAGAGCTGGTCACGATCTACTGTCCTAACTGCCTGTTCGAGGTGGGAAGTAGCAGTCTGAAGACTGAAGGGAACCGGTACGTATTGTGTTTTCTTGCGGGCATAGCCTTGATCTAGTCTAGCGTCTAGATAGTTGCTAACTTAACTCCTGCAATAGATGTACGCGTAGTTGTTTCCAGTGTCCAATATGCATTGGCCCTCTGGCCGTCCAAGCTCTCGAAACCCCCCCGGATCCTACGCTCCTCTCTGCGGATAGCGCCACCCCAATACCTCCAGGTCCATGGGTTCTCACCTGCTCATACTGCCATTGGAATTCGTCCGAGATCGGTGTCAAGTTCGACAAGCCCCAGGGCATCTTTGGCCAGCTGCAAAAGCTGCGTTACGGAGAAGAGCAGTCTAAACATGTCGTCAGCGGAGACACGTCGCCGACCAAAGCCGACTCTGTTCCTGAGACCAACAAGGCGAGATTTGCAGCACTGAAGTCTTTCTACGGCTCCCAGACTGTCAATGCCAATCCTGGTGCTGGACTCTCCGGCCTTGGAGACTACGGCCTGAATTCACCTGGTGCTCTCACTCGTATCATGAGCATCTACTCCGGCAATAACATAAGTGGGCTAAAACAAAAGACCAAATCCACCGTAATGCGAGAGGCCGACGCCGCAAATGAGGGTTTCCAGCCAAGCGATTTAGACGAGAGCTCAGCAATATCACAGCTACGAAGGGATGGCTGGGACGGCACAGTGACCGGTGACCAGGCCAAGACCCAAGTCGAAGAAGGCGCTCAATTCGCAGACCAGCTATGGCCTATCCCTTATCTGCTACGCACTAAGCGGTCGAAACGTTGTCCCGTCTGTCGCCACATTATCAGTAAGCCTGAACCCAAGGTGAGCCACACGCGGTGGCGGATCCGCCTAGTCGCCAACAACTTTATACCCTCCATCTCCATCAAGCCGCTCAACCCGCCCCCGGGCTCCGGCCTGCTCAACTCCTTACAGCCCGCGCAATTCCTCCTGACCTTCAAGAACCCCCTCTTCGACGACGTCAAGGTGACGCTCGCCACGCCAGCAACTACCCCCGGCCGATTCGCGTCTCGGGTCACGGTGCTCTGTCCCGAGTTCCAGATCGACGCCAATCCAGATAACGATATGTATCTAGACGACGTCCTAAAAGACGGAGAGAAGGAACGCCAGCGGCGGAGAGGAGAGGAAGGCATCCATCAGGCAGAAGCGGGCAAAATCTGGGAGCGAGGACGCAACTGGGTCAGCATTGTCGTGGAGGTGATACCAGCCTCGCTTCGCATAGAGCCACCCCCCGCGATCCTAATAAAGGAAGGTGACCCGGAGCCGGATCTTAGTCCACTGAGGGAGGACGAGGACGCATTGGAGATACCCATGTTTGTACGGTTGGAATGGGAGAGCGAAGCTTCACATGATCAGGTTGGCGCGGCGATTAGCAGGGAAAAGGAGACAAAAGAGAAGAGAGAACTAGCATATTGGTGTGCCATTGGAATCGGGCGCATCAGTCAGGAATAGACAAAAATAATCTACGATACCCCAGAGACTTGAGGATTACAATAGCACGTAACAATAGGGAGCAAATGTGGGCTCAGAAACGAAGCTTGTCCATTGAATTCACAAGCTACCAGTCAGAACGCCGTGCCTTTTCGTGGCCCATGAGAATCCCTTGATGCTATCATTTATCATGCAGCACGTACCAGTACCATGTCAAATGATTAACTATTGCCCCATCCATTCCCCATTCGTCCTCTACCTCTGATTAACCCTAGTACTCAGAGGAACCGGACTGAGGGAACTCGAAGGTGACGGTGCGGCCTGTCAGGCGGCGGTAGACCTCGGAGTAGGTGTCGAGTCTGTAGTCAACGCCACCACGCTCCTTCTCGTCAAGGATGACCTTGAGGAGCTTGCTGCTGTCCTCCTTGGTGCGGATGCGCTTGCCGACGATCTCGACAGGGTAGACGAGGTCGGAGAGGATGGCATCGTGGACAGCAGTCAGAGTTCGCGAACGAGGACGCTTCTGCTTGAGGGTGTTGCGCGAGCGGGCGGATCGCTTGGGGCGGGGCAGGATGCGGCGCGAGGCGAGGATCAGGACATGGCGGTCTGAGAACTTCTTCTCGAGCTCACGAGTCAGGCTGCCGGTGGTAGTTAGTACGAGGGTGTTACAAGGTAGAAAACAAAATAGATGAAAAAAAGCTTACCGCTGCTGGACTCGGTGGAAGCCCTGTAGAGATGGGACGGGGACAAAGATGACAATTGCCTTCTTGCCGTGGCCAACTTCAATCTAATTCAGACGAAAAGTCAGCCGGCGAGCTCCAGGACACATTGAAAGATGTGTTCCTTGGACCGCTTCCCGTCCTATTCCATTGTTGTATATATAATATTCATCTTCTTATGCCCCTCACACGACACCCGTCTCGACTTCAGTCATAGGCGGGCCGTAGCGAATTCGCATAATTGACGATCGACAAACAAGGCGCGAGCCGAGTCGGTACGGAGGGTGTGGAATAAGATCGAGCGCGGCCCCAGGGAGCCATCGTAGGGACTCGGGGGATATTATCTCACCTCTCTGGCAGAGACGAACTGGAGAGGGCGGAGGGCAGCCTTCAGGTCGGCGGTGTTGGTCTCGAGGTCGTAGAGAGCACCAGCGATGCTGGTCTCCAGCTCGGACGGGTTGGCACGCGAAGGGCTGTTGGGGGCGATCTTGTTGACAGACATGGTTGCGGATGTCTCTGGTCTTGTCGATGGGGATGTCGGAGGATTGGTTAAAAAAAAGAGAGGTCAAAACTTCAATGGGTAAATCTCACAAAGTTTCGTGATTGTGGGTGGTGCACGGACCCCAACGCAGCCGAAAATTATGTGGGGGTTACTAATATACGGCCAGCTGGCACCCACCTGTCAATATCTTATCTGATAAGCCTACTACTGCGGGAGGTACTTACCTACATAGCCAGGTAACAACACCCTACGCTGCTTCAAAAATGGTATAGATATAGCATTAATGTTACAACTCACATCTGGTATTTATTGTTTGGTCCTTGAAAATTCATCGATTGATAAATATTTATATTTTCCTTCCATTTCATCTGATGATAGGACCTAGCGCATTAGTTGTGTCAGAATAGTCTTCATTCTCTGTTGAGTATCTTGACATCACGCATTTCCATATTGAACAAAATGACAGAATGAAGTTTTTACACTGTTCTTTGGGTCTAAAAGCTACAATCCGTTCCGGACTCCCCGCTCGTGATGTCTAATTCGGTACAAGGTTCCCTTCATACCGAGCGCAGAACCCGGATGGCCAGCATAGGTATATCCACGGGTTTAGGCCCCAAATTCCTTGTCATAGTCGACCATCGTGAACCTATACTTAACATCATTTTTGTGTAGTCTTTGAACTGTCGTCGACAGATTATCTGCGCTAATTGGCACAGTTTCGACCCACGACTTGATGCCTTTTTCAGCCGACAGCTTTAACATTTCCAGCATTTCTCTTCTGCTACCAAGATGCGAGGCTCCGATCAAGCAACCGTTTGAGATGAAATTCTGTGGCTTAATCGTAAGGTCCGCATCCTCAGGCAAGCCCACGGACACCCATCTTCCGTGGACATCTAGTAGTGCGAGATATGCGCCCAGGTCGAAGCCCTCACCAAAGTTGTTGGCTGTGCTGACAATCAGATCGAACGTCATCAGATGGTCCTTGTTCCAGTCCTTGTCCTGGGTCGCTAAGAACCCATCGGCCCCCATAGCCTTCGCATCCGCCTCCTTGCTGTGGGATCGGGAGATGACCCAGGTCTCAGCGCCCAGGGCTTTTGAGAACAAGACGCCAAAGTGACCAAGACCGCCCAGACCAACTATACCGACTTTCTTTCCCGGTCCGGCTCCATTGCGTACTAACGGGCTGTAACTAGTAATGCCTGCGCACATCATCGGCGCAGCTAGAGCGCTCGGAATGGCGTTGGGGATCGGGAATACCCTTCGTAACCAGTGTCAGTCAAGGCCGCCCGGACTAGTATAACCAGTTTATGCGAGCGCCAACTTACCAATGTTCATGCGTCCGTACATGCGATGAGTAGCCACCCTGGGTAACGATGCCGGTGTCGGGCCAGACAGCGCCGAATGTATCCAATTGCTTGGAGCAGTATGTCTCGTTATCGTTCTTGCACTGGCGGCACTCTAAGCAGGAGTATGACTGCGCACCGACACCGACACGCTCGCCCTCTTTGATAAGTGTGACCTTCGGACCAACGCGAATTGCCTTGCCAACAATTTCGTGGCCGACGGCTAACGGAAACTTCTGCTCACCCCAGCCGCCATTGATTGTGTGTACATCACTAGAACAAACACCGCAACACTCGATCTTTATCTCAACATCGTGGTCGCCAAATGGTTTCACGTCAAACTTGTTCTTATGAAAAGTAGTCCAAGTGTCTGGTCCCTCGACTTGGAAGCCCGTATACTGGTCATATTTAGACATTTTCGCAATTTCCGCCGAAGGCAAGCAGTCAAAGATGAACAGGAAGGGTTGTAGTAGTAGGCAACAAATACGGCACACTCTTCACGATTGTTTTCTTCAACCGACAAGGAGGGGTACTCAGCTGTATATGTCTACTCTACCCCCACCTTGTGCGCCCAGTCTCGATGAGGGGCACATCCATATTCCCGTAGCATTTTATCCGTGGTGTCTCAGAAAACGAATGAAACCAACCCAATGGCTTGAGCTCTGTCTAGCTCTGCTGCTCTTTGTCTGGGTAGTACTTGGAGTCGTGGCCCACATCTATAATAATGGGCACGACCGTTGTTTTGGAGCTTAGCTAGTCGGACAAAATATTCCACCAATAGTATAACGCAGATAAGTCTAACACACGCTCAGGTAGGGATCGAGGTCGAAAAAGATACAGGTTTTCATTCTTGAGAATGCCCCGATCGGACCTATGAAACCAGCTTCGCGAATGAGCGCTATGAGGCGCGTTAGCTTGGCACTGAACATCCTCAATTCGGCAACGAATCCAGCGATACTTGACAACTAGTGGAAGCCATTACGTCAAGGTTGCTCATGTCAGAGTACACTACAGTTTGTAGAGTTCAACCGAGCACAGCAGTAAAAGTAGGCAAGACCTAACTAATCTTAAAAGGTAAACAAGCTATGGCAGCTTGGAGTTGATGAGAACAACCTCTAGTGATATCTACCCCGCGGCCGCCACCCCAACATAGCTTTAGAGCTATCTGGTGTTCACGTAGTCTTGCGGGGGTTCGTCCCGCCCTTCCCCCCACCAATTCCAATTCCCGAAAGAAAAGCTATCCTCATGGAAGCGCCCAAATAGACAAAAGGCACATTCCCCCAGTCAATCGCATTCCATCGCGTGAAGTCCCAATAGATCCACGACCCGTGGCCGCTCACTGAAAGCAAATGGCCGAAGTCCGCCACGAGCAGCACGAAGAGCACGACCTTCCAGACCACAAGATCACTCGTGCTCCGCAGCACCAGCGCCTCGTTCAGCGCGAACAGGAGGTACAGGTTGGCGAGCTGCGACATGACGATCGAGGTCCCCAGCGGGATTGGCGAAGAGGCCGAGGCGGCGTGCGTCATGCTCAGGTAGGCGTCCTGGCGGTAATGCGCGTAGAAGGCACCCACGAGTGCGGATATGGGCTCGATGACTAGGAAAAAGAGCCGGTAGGGTATTGGAACGGCACTTCGGCGAGGTGCCATCTTGCTTGATCCACGCTACGGTTGGCTGACTGTCCGTTTTTGAATCTCAGCGAAACGGATTATTTAATTGGCGGCTTGTCTTAACTGAGCAGTCGGTTAGATGTTGAACTCTATCATCGTAGGAAGTTGAATCGTCCATTTCTCGCTATACTCACCCACTCTCAGCTGCTTTGATAAGAAGTATGAAGCTTGTTCTGACTAGCTAGATTCAAAAACCGCTCGCCTTTGCGTCACTTGTTCGATTGAAGATTTCGAGATTATTTTGAGTTCATGACCCTGGAACGAATCCTATCCTGTCAAACACCGTGGGTTCTAGGTTTTACCAATTTTGTAGCGCTCGACAAATTGGGCTTAGCGTACTCCCCGGTTTTGCTCAGGCTCGGCTCAACCAAATATCAGACAGGCGACTGAGCGCGTATTCTATGCATAATTTATATAAAAGGAAACAGTCCGCAAAACAGCGTCATTTTACCGTTAAAGTAAGGCATATGTCCTATCGCCACACTACAGATAGGGAGGTTTCTGGTAAGTCTTAAAAGTAAATCGCAGGAAAGATATATGTAACTACCGGAAAAAAGCTGTTAACAGTCTTACAGTAAAATTACCAGCTTAAATTATAACAGTTCATTAACCGTACAAACTGCTAGTAATAATTGCAATCAGTAGCAATTATAAAATCGCTTTGTTGTACTTTCTAAGTTAATATTTAATTGCCTAGTTATAATTTCCTCGCATGATTATACATTCTACTGTGTACTAGGCAATTAATTCATAAAAGTCAAATTCCAAGCTTGAAAACTTAGTTAAGCAAATAACCTGGCTTTCGCAAAGCTATAAAATAAGTAGCCCATCCCTTTGAAAACAGTTTCCACACCGCGACTTAAAAAGTGAAATACCGAAGTGCTCGCAAAGTTGCATATATCAATAGAACTATTATCCAAATACCGTTTTATAATCTTATTAAGCATACCTATACAGCCCTTTAAGTAGGCCCAGTACATATTCACTTTAAAGTCACAGTGCAAAAACGGTCTTCAAAAAGATACCCTCGTCCTCAGTGTTACATTTTACTCACACTACATACTCACGTCTAGGTATCTACAACCAGCAAACCCTTTTACACCAACCATTCTCGCCAACTCTTTCTTCCAAATAGTATCTTCAGCTTCAAAAAAATCCGCTCCCTTTTTGCAACCCGTCTCTCGAGGTGGTTATTTCGGCACCACCCCCCGTACGTGCCTCGAGCAACACCTCTAGCGAAATCTCTAAGCACGCATACTTTCACCAACCCTCTCGCAGGTCATTTCGCAAGGCCCCCTCCCACCGAAACCACCGAAGCAATCGCCCTAGGGCAAATCTTTAGGTGGCTCTACTGCACACGCTCTACTACTGTCCTTCTATTTTCCCTAGGATCGGTTCTCCCTTCTACTACGATACAATGGCCTTCGCCAACCGAGATCAACACCAGTACAACAGCAATGACGAACAAGCGTCACACTCTTTTTGCCAAAAGACTCACCTCTATAGACATTTTTCAATCCACTCTGCAGAGTTCGGCATTTATTGCATTAGACACAGAATCTTTCGGTCAGGACGATCGCGTGCTCTGCCAAGTAGGCATTGCCTACACAGGTTCCTTAGTCCCGGTCTTAGCTGACCCGACTTGTGGCAAAAGATCACTGCGGAAGTTTGCCCAACAGAACGATATTTCTGTAACTACTATTAATGTCGCATCAAGTACGCAAAAAACACAAATATCAAAGCGAATGAAATCACATTTTGGAAATGACTACGATGCTGATCTCGATTGCCTTAACGCGCTTATCAACAAACTACTGTTTGAGTACGATGCTCGACGTATCGCCGACAACAAGGATCGGCTTATCCTGGTCGTTTTCGAATACCGGGCAGAATGGTCGTATATGGCCCGTTTCTTCCCCTCCGCTCTACGCTACTTTTCTGCATGGCTAGATGTTATAGACTTTTCTCGTGAAGTTGCCCCAGGTGGAAATGTACCAAGCCTCAAGAAAACCCTGAACCCTTTGGGATACAGTCTTCGGGACATCACCCCAGATCGCAAATCGGAGGGCGCGGCTCACAATGCCGGAAACGATGTCGTAATAACACTTGCTGTTCTAGAAGGCCTTCAATGGCCTGCTAATCAAGCCAAACTTCGATCTCTACAAGCGTACTGGCGCATTATCTCAAGCTATCGGGGACCGCCCAATCTGCTCAGGACGCCTTTTACAGCTAACATTCAAACTCTTGATCAAACTTTACTCCCGAGATCTCTTGACTCAGCGCTTTTTTTATCGCGAATGTTCTTCGACGAGTACCATCCAAAAACAATCTCCGTTTCTGGCCGAAACCCCAATAGCGCCTGGGTTACTTTAAATTCCTTGCCGCAGCTAAATCATTTTGTTGACAAACTTCACGGGACCATGGTTTACGGGAAGCAATTGGTTGTCACAAGTTTATACGGCCCGGCCCTGGCCCTGGCCGAAGCGGAGTCTATAAAGAACCAAGCGATCAAACAGCAAAGAGAGGCGCTGAGGAATACAGTAATTGCTGTAGAAGAACCCGACCTCGAGACGCTGTTTTCTTGAATGACCTCGTGCAATGGCACCAGCGGGATATAATATTTATGTCAGAAGGGTAATACACCGATACCTCTATAGTGCACCTTATGACCCTTACGGCCGCTATCGTCTATGCGAGGCGGAGATTCCGGCGCCGACGCATATCCAATAGACCTCGAGGGAGCTACCGAGGAGGCGACACTCTCTTAGCAATCTATGATAAGAGTCCCAGGCGGTAGCAGGTTGAGTACGCTCTTGGTACGCATCAAGACTTTTGCGTGGATCGCCAGGCGTATGGCTATATAACGAATGACCTCGGAGTCGTGGGAAGGCAGCAACAAGGCCTGTTCGGAGCTAACTAATGACTGGGAGCATCCGGATGCTGGGCACCTTGCCGAGATCGGCCGCGAAGATGCTTTCGACGTCTTCCAGACCTGCAACTCTTCCGCTCTCAGCCCTACGGATATCATCGAGGCGCAGAAATCGCTGTATCCGCAACCGACGGGTCTAAAAGAAACCCGCGACGACAGGCAGGTCACCCGACATTTTCTGATGCGCTTGGCGATAATGCTCGTCAAGGTCTTGCAGGAGTGATCTATCGTGCTCTGGATAGTAGGAGGGACGGTGTCGTAGAAGTCGACAGGTTCCCTCGGAATGCCTTAGACGGGGAGAAACAGGCCAAGCTTTCGCCTGTGCTGATGATTTTGTATACGCCATCGAAGTGTCATGGTTAATGGTCCTCGTTCCCTGGAGCGGTTACACCACCTGCTCGCATTTATGCTCGATTTCTGGAGCGAGTGTGGCCACAAATTGCAGTTTCTTAATATAGTTGTAAGCTCACTGATGTGCTCGGCGCGAACGCTCTAGACGAGAGCATCAGAGCGACTCAGGTCTCCCTAAGCAGTGCCTCTAGGTTTGCAGGAGGCAGTTTGTGGTACCTTCGTTCTTGGAGTTAGGGCTCAGAGCAGGGCACACAACAAAGACTTGATAGAAACGCGTAGCCGGGCAGAGGCCGGTAAGGATAGCTGCTACTCCGTAGTATAGCAGGACACGGTAAAGGGCTAGATGGATTATAGCTGGTGGTAGCGAGAAACAGCTGATGCTATAGCTTGCAGAAACGGAGTTAACAATAAGATTTGGGTTTCTCTAAGTTTGCAGAGCTCTGCGAATAAAAGAGGCCATTCTTCGCTGACATTTATTGTATAGATCCAGAAATTGCTATAAAAATAAAAGACCCGCTCGACGTCGAGGCCGGAATCTTGTGACCTTCATCGGTTGTCTCGATCAGCTTCTTTTTATGCTTGAAGGGAACCTTAGCTTTAGTACTCTTCTTGACTGGATCGTCTATCATAGGCTTTGACGAACGGGTCGGGTTTTTAAGTACCACGTTTTAACTTTTACACATTTCTTCAGTCACGTCACTGAGAACAGGGTGAGCCGAGCCTGAGCAAAAGCGCTAATTGGGGTAACTCATCTGGTAAGCTGGTAAAACCCGGAACTTTCATAAATCCTCACTACTTCGAAGCCACAACATTTTTCAAACTACCCACGTGTAAGTGAATTTAGCTCGAGACTCAGATATATTACTTAAATCTTCTTTCCGAAACCTAGTTACTTCCAACCCAACGTGCTGTAGTCAAGCATATGCAAATCTTACCACTCTCGGTGTTCTATATCTTACGACCCTCGCATCAAAAATTCACAAGATCGACTTCACCTCATGAAACTCATTTGTCTCCTGAGATTCGGGGAGGAGGCTTCTCATTATCTCGATCAAATCATGGTCGTGTTGGTCATTGATGATAGTGTTATTTACTCCGGTGATCTATCTAATCGCAGTTCAATATTGAGCAACCCCTATTCTTAAGATACACCCTGCTAGTTGATTTTTGTTTGCATTACTCTAAATCTCGGGAAGTTGTAACTGGATCTTGTATCTAGATATTGGGTGTATCGCCTTGATAGCATGTCATGTTCACGATGTATGCTGCGGGCAAACATATTTTGTGTGATTTAGACTGCATTCACCCAGCGATAAGATAGGCTCCCAGCTCAACCTGTATAGCTTGTAGAATAATCGCTGGCACTATAACCATTCGTTCATAAAAGGCCGTAAGAGACCACAAACGCTACTCATCACCTGTGCCACAAGAAACCTCAATCCACCCAAAAATAAGCCTTTCACGGCCCTTAATCCCACACGACATTAAATTCCTTGAACTCAGCCGTGAGCGGCGCCGTAGCGTTCTTCTCGGGCCGCGCGATGAGGGGACTGACATCCAGGACCCAAGCCTTGCCATCCTCCTCGTCCTCGTCAGCCAGGAGCCAGCAAACCTCGCGCAGCGCCAAACGCTCGACAACCTCGCCCGTCGCAGCGTCGAGCACGAGCTGGTAGATCCACACCGACTTGCCGTTCTCGTCGCCCTCGCGGACGGCCTCCAGCGTCACGCCAGCGGCCGGGTCGACGGGCCGGGTCAGCGGGCCGATGCTCCAGTCGGCCCAGCGGTCGCACCCCACCGTGCTGAGCTGGGGCTGCTCGTGGTAGTACTCGATGCCGGTCTTGAGCCACTTCTCCGGCGCCTCCGTGCCGGTTGGCGGGGCGGAGGTGGCGCGCCGCGGCACGAGGAGGAGGCCGGCTTGGTCGTAGCGCTCTGTCCAGGGCGCCCAGAAGGTCACGCGCGCGGAGCGGAAGGCCTTGAGCGGGCCGGTGGATGTGCGCGATATGGGCGCTGGGCGGGCGAGGTTAGTTGTTGTGGGGAGAGCGGTGGCTACTGTTGTGAGGGTGCGGGGAGTGGTCCGGAATACCGGCATGGCAGACTGTGGCTGAGGGACTTACCGTTCCATACGTTGGTCGTGGGTGGTTTTCGCCAGATGTCGGTGCCTGGGTTTGCTTGTAGCGTGAAGGGAGTGGTGGTGGTTGTAGCCATTATGAACAGAGGCTGAATGACGCGTTGAAATGTTGACTTATGCAAGTGAGTATTAAAGCCGATGGGTCTAGAGCCGTGTGTTGGTCATGGAGATATGGAATGTATGCCTAGTAGTGAAAATTCAGAATAGCTCTGAGCAGGCGCCTTTTATATATGATACTTTCTACGTCTTCAAGCCGGCGGTATGTCGTGATCGTATAACGGATGAGTGAAGTTTCGTACCCCATATGTCTACTCCGCATTTAAACGATTGCCTGGAGGGCCTATTCTATACCTGCCAAGATCTTAACTCATTATTATAAGAAATTTAATGGCGGCATGACCTCATCCAGTCGCCCATTTCTCATCTAAAATACTATAAGGCCTCCGTGATGTGGTTTGATGATCATAACAGGTGCCAGTTCTGACTTGGCCGTGATGAACGAGCCAAATCGCTTTGTCGGAGCTGCCGAAAGGGGAATAGTACATTGGCTGCTACTCGAGAGGTCATATTACTCGCCATAGGCCTTGGCTGCATTCTGATATTTCGTTGTGACCAACTTCTCAGTGTTAGGGTACCATTTAAGAGCTGAGGTAGGTACAGACAGTATAGATATTTATGTCATCTGTTTGGGAATTATGAGAAACGCATACGTTATACGCGATGATGTTGTCAAAGCTCCACTCTCGACTCGGGACTAGCTAGTCAAGTCCTAAGAAGGACGTGCAGCAGGATAGCATTCTCTTTAACTATTGAAGAACAGACGAACGAAGATAGTCATAACCCAAGTTTTATATAATAAAAAATAGAAGAAAAAAAAATCATCAGGCTATAGTACTTTAAGTCAATTTAACTTTCACAATGTCAGAAGATCCAATTGAACTCTTACCTCGTGAAGCTCATTTCCGAGTAGTGTCGCCCGAGGAAGGGGCAAATAATAGTTTAGATGGCGACCGCACCTCGCCTAGAAACCCGGAATTCTCTCTACCACCTATTGATGGAGGCAAGGAAGCATGGCTGTTCCTCGCAGCGTGTTTCGTTGTTGATGCCTTGATCTGGGGTATGAAATCCCCTCTACGTTGATGTCCTAATTCCTGCACCTTAGTCGAGCGAGAAAAGAGAAAGTCACATCTTCGCGCCACAACTAGAGCAGAAATTTGATGTGACTGACATCGAACAGGCTACGCCTTCTCTTTTGGCGTGTTCCAAGACTACTACAGCCAACACGCCCCGTTCGCCTCATCTAGGAACCTCGCCGTCGTGGGAACAAGCGGAGTAGGCGTGCTCTACCTGTCCTCGCCCATCGTGCTCGGCGTATGTAGGCTGTATCCGCACTACACGCGATTCGCGACACCCGTCGGGCTCCTCATCGCATCTCTCGCGCTCTCCCTCGCGTCGCTCGCGACCTCGACGGACGCGCTGATCGTCTTGCAAGGCGTGCTCTACGCCATCGGGGGCGCGATCGCGTACTGTCCGACTATCTTGTACATCGACGAGTGGTTCGCGGCGCGCAAGGGCATGGCGTACGGCATCGTCTGGGGCGGCGAGGGGCTTGCCAGTGCCGTCATACCGTTGGTGCTGAAACGGTTGCACGCGCAGTTCGGCCACCAGACTACGCTGCGGGCCAGCGGCGTTGCGATATTCGTCATTTGCGCCCCGCTGTCGGTGTTTATAAAGCTTCGTCTGTCACCGAGCAACACGGCAGCTATGCGGCCCTGGGGCCTCAAGTTCTTGTTCTCCGGTCTGTTTGCTCCATACCAGCTTGGGACTGTCGTACAAGCGACAGGCCACTTTAGTAAGTACATTCTCTAACGACCAACGGCGAACCGGAATATGATATGCCTCAGTTCATGTTCTTATCTATCTTGACTAGTCACCGGCATCTATCTTCCAACGTATTGAAACGAAGCGTGCAATATACACACAACGCACTCTAGAGGACTGGCCACGGCCATAAAAATCACTTCTAGAGAAGAGATTTGAGGCAGTAAGAACAGTAGTCTAGTAAAGCAATCGAAATAATATTGGTGTAGCAAAACTACTGTAAATACTGCGCGACGACCTAGTCAGTCGATGCCAAAGGCATCGACCTCCATGATCCCATAAGTCTCCTCCTAATAGAGAACTGCCTCCTTACTAGCTAATAGATAGAAAAATGAAAAATCTAGGGTCTTGATGACCTAATCAACTCGACCCCCTGCAACAGTGTTGCGCGCACCGTCTCAGTATGCACGAACTGTCCTCGGGGGCCAGTCGGGGCATCGGGCTTCCTCTCCGCGCTGACAGTCCTCCTCATCAACATCTCGACTACGATTGGGTGTGTTATCATGGGGACGTTAACAGACCGCCTTCCAGCCATCACTTGTATCTTAATCTCGTCCGCGGGCGCAACTGTGGGGATTTTCATCATCTGGGGACTGTCGACCCGACGACCTCTCTTGCTGCGCTCTATGTCTTTTGCATACAAATGTTGAAGTGTTGGTATGGAAGCCTCCAGGACCGGAGGTTCTGGCATCCGAAATTGGAGTCCCCCATGCCACATCTGCCCCCCCCGGTGTAGCCGTGTAGGGCTTCGTGTATAGCTTACTAGTACGGGCCCGGGTCGGATCCTCGGATCCCCGCATCCTCGCATGCAGGAAGCGTAAACAAAGATGTTATTCGAAACAATAAGCAGAGACACCTAAAGTATGTGAGTACGCTTCTTATAAAAGATGGATATGGCATAGAATATTTACACAGCCATTATCATCATCTCCGTTCTGTACTTTAGACTTGCACGCTGTTCCTACGCGCGAAGCTACAACACAGCAGCCATGATGAAGTTATTTGCTACCGCGACGGCTTTCTTCGCCTCCGCCGTCTTATCCGTGCCTATAGCCACAACCACGGGCTCATTTACGAATATCCCAATGAATCTCACAATCGGAACGAACTTTACCATCACGTGGGAATCTGACCTCCAAGACACGGTGTACCTCGCCTACCTTGCCAACGGCCTCAAACCGTATGGGGAGGGTTACAATCCCTTTACCGGCCAATACCAACCAGTATACTACTCGCAAACCGAATTCTTTGCAGGTCAGTGGCCAACTTCTTCTTAGGAAAAACTCTACCGTGTTTTTGTTTAGGCTTTAACTGACCGTCTTGATTCACCAGATCTCCAGCCGTCGTCCGGTAGCTACACGTGGACTGTTGCACCCTTGCCCGACTATACGGGCCTCGGCTTGCAGACGTATGGACCGGACTATGTGTACAGGTTCGGTCTGACTCCTACGCACGTTGGCGTTGGCTTTGGCTCGACGGACTTTATTCTGGTAGAGCCATAAATAGGATCGCCGTTGGACGTGACTACTTCGTTAGTCCTGGCAGGGGAGATTGTAGGAATTCCAGGCTAGACACATCAATTGCTATTACACCCGTTGAAGATACGTGATCATTAAATGCGAGACGTATATTGCCTAGTATTAATGTTATATCCTTTTAAGGCGCGCCCGGCTTGTAGATCACTACCTCTAAGGTAGATAACAACATATTACATAATCTGGCGGCTTGACGATCCCGTTTCTTCAAATACGGTACTGTATACCGGTGGTGTCAATACAACGATAGCAAAACGGAAGCCTGGCGGTTACGAACCTTTGGGGGAGAACTTGCGGGGCCGCCACGATTTGCTGTGATGAGTCGGCACAGGCTCTCGTGCCGAGTTCCTAACATTGCATCGTATATGGCCTGTTTGCTGGTTCTTTCACCTCGACTTGGCCGGGGACCATGCGTACACTGGGACGGGACCGCGACGAAGATAATAGCCAGGGCACAATCGACCCTACGATGATTTTTGGTTGGCTGTGTGCTGGGCGAGGGGTTGGTAGCTTAGTTTCTGGGCCTCTGAGCGATGCACTTACGAAGGGTATGTCATGGAAAGGTTATGCAGGAGCCGGGTATGGAAGTGGGTATGGCACATTGATCGTTTACACCGGAATTACCGCGCTGCTAGGCTGCTGGAGTTTCGTGTGGAAGAAGTTGGTTACTCCTAGTAGTCTATAGTCGTATATATTTTATAAAGGTTACCACCATACATTCAATTGAGACTCAAAGCCACCACAAGACAATATATAGTTAGATAACTAGTGCGTAGTATAGAGACTATGGCTATATGTTAGTTCTATTGTATCATCCAGGTAGTGTAGTAACACAACTATATATTAGGAGATAATAGAATAACATAAAGAGTCACATGAGAGCGACTTGCTGGATTACCCATACGAAACAAAGAGGCGCAGTTAGCTATTGTGTTCGAGAACCCTTAGCATAAGGTTCTTAAAATGATAAAGAAACAAAGGATATTATTAATGCCCCGAGCAGTATACCGTTGATCGAGCTAGAGCACTACTACTTTAAACTACCGTAAATTAACCGTGAATCGCTGCGCCATAAAGGGCTCATGATTAAAATACAGGCGATGGCGAGAATCTTCCTTTTACCTCTTGGAGAATCTTTAAATTTCTAAGCTTTTATTGCCAAGTCACTGATGAATCGTGATTTAGACCGAAAGACTCAATTTCCTACCCAGAATGATACAGTAGGGGGGCAATCCTAGACTCTATATTTACGGAATACCTGCTAGGTATGTCCACTCTACAGTCTCTAATAGCAGCCCTGTTAGCCATCCTGAACATACCCCTTCGCATGTATCAATGATCTCTTAGTTTCCTTGGTTCACTATACACGTTGTTTGCTGTAAACTCCGGGCCGCATATTCTGAAGATAAGGATTAGCGATTTCTGTATATTCACTATATACCATAGGGAGCTGACTATTATAAGTTAGGAAGGGGGCTTACATTGTTTCTATTGCCAGCTGACAGTGTACTTGCCATTTTCGAATGACAAATGCACCGACGAATTTTCACGAGCCGCCTTGGCTTCGGCGATTGCAGCGTCGGAATACTCGCCTCCTCCGAAGCTTGGTTTGGTGTTATCCCGGATATCACAGTGGATGAGGAAGTCCCGAATCTTCTGCACGATGGTGTCTTTGGAAGCGTCTGCTGGAATAGTAATAAAGCGACCTTTAGGGTCCTCGATTCGGTATGAGTTAGACATGATGTTGGGGTCTTATGATGTACTAGATTTCTGAGATTTCGGATAAAACCTTGGTGCTGATGTGTTTCAAATCTTGTGTGTTGCTGTGGTTTGGATGAGAGCTTGATGCTCATCAACACTCAGAGCTATTATATATACAGATCTAGAGCAGCAATGGGCAAACAAATTTCATTGAATGAGGTCTGGCGCTATCCATTTTCATTTCTATTCGTCTTTCTCTGATTTTCTTGTTCGCTAAGAGATAGTTTGCCCTGTGTGATAGAACAGGACGGTGAATGAAGGTGTTGTGCAAACACCGCAAATAATATTATCTACGTATATGGTGTAAAGCCCTCAGTTTATTGGTCCCATGCTACTCATGGACAATGAATTTCGCGACTAGATGCTACTAACCGCCCGAGGGAATTACAAGAAATAGAATGAAAGACATTGTCAAACTTTACCCTAGACAAAGCAGGTAGAGAACCCTCTCGAGCTCGACAGATTTAACAATGCATAAAGTAAAGGCTACATTTTAAGGAGTTTGCTGGAGTACACAGACGAGAAAAAACAGGCACCTTGCGAGTGAATGATACTACCATTTCTTGACACACTAGAAGTGCTTAAAGAACTGTTGCCCTCTAATAACGTCAAATTTACTGAACCCTCTATTTAAAATACCGGGCTATTTTATAAATTTCATTTGAAATTTCCTTAATGTCGCTACAGAAATGTTAAAAGAGGATGCAATAAACATTAGTTATGACTATTAAACATGCGTTTGTAATTAAGAGTATGTATTATTTGAGAAAGCTATTCGCTAGCACATCGCGCTTCAGCTTCTGATATCCTCTTATCTTATGATTGATGATACTTTAGATACATTCCCAACAATGGTCTCTTTAAATCTACTCGCAATTCTACTGCTAGCATTCCGTACGTGTAGTTATCAAATATGGAATAGGTCACCACGAGTGCTAATTACTAGAAGGCTTACATCTCAAGTCCAGGGAGCACTCTTTTCATCTCCCTTCCGATTGACTGTGGCGGAGTGATCAAAACTTTTGTAAGCTGGCTGAAGAGGGATGACTGCAAACTTGCCTAGTATGTTGAGCATTTTAAGAGTCAATGGCTACACGCAAATATTATTTTCTCATTTTCTTGTCTCGGGCCATAATGTGTGAAGCTGCGCAAGTGTCACGGGTAAACGGCGTAGGTGTGCTATAGCATATTGTTAAAGACCACGATAACTGTACGAATAGCTAAGAGATGATTTAGAGTCAATTTATCAATTGGTCTCGGAGGCGAAAGTTAGAAGGAGCAATAGCCTTTGAAGAGGTAAAATGCTAACACTTTTGAGATGTAGTTTCGGGGCCCCGTTCGGTGGCGGGCTCAGAGCAGAGACAAATAATATCTGCTTATTTACTAGGTAGTGTGCCATTCAGCCAAACATTCAATTTTGCTGGGCCTTTCGATTAGGTAGCCTTAGCATACCTAGACATGCCACCGTTTATAGCTGGACCGCAACCGCTCCCCACTTGGTTCGATGCCTGCTCCACACCTGCCTAGGAAACAAATATCTTTCAATCGTAACGTTTTAAGTAATAACGTAACGTCAATCATATGATAGTTATTACGCTATCAACTCCATTAGTAAAATGCGCGGAATTGTTGTAATAATTTATAACCCTAATCACCTAAGGTAAGTTATAAGGGTAACACGTTCTTATGATTCTCGCGACTTTAACCTACATAGTAGGCAAATAGAAAGGGGTTGCGGTTCATCTACTTACCTAGGTATATAAATCAACTAATCCAACCATCTAACAATAGTGTACATAACGGAATGACAACATGGATGCGCAGGTGGAGTAATTGACACTAATTAATGAATGAAAATATTTTACCGAAAACAACCCATAATGCAACACACATTATGAAGCGTTGCATTTGCAACGGCGACCGGGAATCAACGAGGTAAGATGAAATGAAGTCGTTTCCTACATATACAGTAAGTAGCTAGAGCAATACGCAACACATAGGAGTCCAATAAATTCAGAGCGGAAATGCAATAGCACGGAGGTCGTGTAACGTTAGGAGCCAATAGCTGCGCTGCAGATCTCCTCGTTTGGACACAGAATCGGTACGCTGTAGACCTGCATCTCACACAGTATTGATGTTGACAGCCGAACAGTACGTGAATACTATCAGTCTATGTACCGGGATACCTATTGACGGAACCGTAGGTGGGTGTTTACAGGGCTAAGCCTCTCTATAGAGCGTGATGTTGATTCGTCGCTGCCCTCTCTATTGCATCTTCGTCCCTGCACGCAACTACACTGCATAAGTACTCTGTACCTGCCTATGCACACCAGGTTGGTCGGTACTGTATTCTGTATGATGATCCCTCCATCCTTCGCTCATCCAATCCTCGCCAGTGACAGGCCACACAGAGCCCACACAACCCACACAGACTGCAGTCCGCCCTGTCTGTGAAGGAACGCGCCATTTGCATGCTATCGTGGCGACCAAAACCCAACCAATCATGAGCATCATATCTCCGCCTCTCGCAGCTTCTATCATGCCATATCTGGACCTCTATCTACTGCATAGGCCCCTATATATAACTTGTGTCGTTTCCTCGTGCTTGGCGCCTCCAATTCATTATTCATTGCTACCCACCTGCGCTAGGCAGGTAAGCTCGCGTGTGGCGTGCGACAAGCGACATCTCTAAGTACTTACTTACATACAGCTGTGCAGCTGGGTGCGTACAGTACAGACGGACCATTACTGTATGCCTGACGCAGGTCTGTCGGTATGTTGATGGTTGGGTGACAATAGGTGGTATCTGTTCTGTAGGCGATAGGCGGTATCTACTGCGTACTGCGCACATATGTAGGCGGCATTGGTACTGACACTGGTCCTGGTACCATCTGGACTACCTACCTAGGCGTAGGCGGTAGACACAAAATTTATGCAAGTGCTCACTATTGCGAGTTCTCTCGATGCACCACACTCATTTCCCATGCACCCGAACTGCCGCTCTCTTACCTTTTTTTCCTCTCGTTCCCGTCGGTTCTGTCAGCAACGGCTGCAACGTCCCGGAGACCGGCCACGTCAAATCTCATCAACCTAGCGCGCACCCGCCGTAGGAGAGAGAGCATTATGCAAACAGCCCTCATTGAACAAATAAGTCGTTTCACACCATTCACCTTTCGCGTACCATGGCACAGCGTGTAGCGACACCGCAGGGCACAAAGCGAAGATATCATCCGGGCTTCTCCTCTCCGCCAGGGTTACATGCGGAAGAACCCGAAGCCCGACGGCCGCCATACCCCCCTCCTGGCGCCATGGGCGGGCTCCAGGCACCTCAGGTCGGCGTGGCCGTCGTGACCATCGATATGTTTCGCGAGTACCAGAGACAGGTGGCCACAAGTTTTGAGCGGCAGGGCAGTCAGATCGCCCTCCTCCAAACGCGTGTCAATGCCATCGAAGGGCGCGTCCAGTCGCTTGAAGATGCCGAGGACATGGCAATTGACGCGGTGCGCGAGATACGCGATGCTGTTATTCCGCGTGTTGAACAGCACCACGAGAGTCTCGACTCCTTGACAGGAGCCGTTACGCGTCAGAACACAATCCTCGAGGCTCTGGGCAGCCTGGGTCAAGAGTTCCGTGCCAACCAGGGTCGCGATGCTGGGCGCCCTGGCCAGCTTGCCTGGCGTCCGGGACCTCTGGGAGGCGTTAATGATCAGACGAAGAGCACGATGGATGAGCTCAAAGCACAGATGACAAGGAGCCTCGCGAGCCTGGCCGAGCATGATAGGCGTCTAGGAGAGAATGATGCGCGCTTGGGAGTACATGACAGACACCTGACAGATCATGAGAGACGAGTAGGGGAGCATGACACACGCCTGGCAGCTCATGATAGGCATCTGGGTGAGCACAACACGCGTTTTGGGGCTTATGATAGAGTCTTCGGGGACTATAATGCGCGCCTAGTCGCCTGTGAGGCACATCTGAGAGATCACGATGTGTGCGTAGCGAAACATAATGAGCGTCTGGGAGCGTTGGATAAAGCAGACGAGCAAGTAAGTCTTGCCTACTAGGGATGATACTGCTATCGGATATTTTGACTGACCCAGTCTATATTAGTTGAATGGGCGTGTTGCTGTCCTTGAACAGAGGACGGATCACGGATTGAGCCCTGCCCAGATCACAGCGATTATGCAGAACCATCAGCAACGCCTTGAGTCGCTAGAGCAAACCCTGCAGCGCCACATCAAAGTTTCACAGGAAGCGCAGACCACAAAGCCTACTAACCCACCACAGTCGGCTTCTGGCGAGACGAGAACTCTGGTATGTCAAACAGGTTCAGAAAGCCGTGGCCAACCGGAACAGCCGGGTAAGACCTCTGAAAAGAGTCAAAGCTCAGAACCTCCCGTCAAGAATACGCCGAAACAACACGAAGACACACCCCAAACCTCAGAGTTGAGACGGCTTGGTGAGAATTTAGATGCCTTTGATAAGCGATTGGCTCCTCTGGAGCAACGAATGAACCTGGTAGAGAAAGAATTTGAAAAGCTATCACAGTCAGCCACCACCCCTGAGAGTATAGCCAAAGACCCGGCCTCGGAGGAGGAAGGCCAGTATGAGATACTGAGGCACACTAACTTCCAACGCCAGGAAGATCTTGCGGGCCTGAGATCCAACGAGGACTCGCAATTGCTTATGCAGCTTTTCTCGGAAAAAGACAAGTGCGACGATGCCTGCTATACAGTTCAAAGAGCATGTGTTCATATGTGGTCGTATCTTCTTTGTCGAAGTCGCAAGGATGAGAGACTGATTTCGGACTTCTGGAAGAGAGAAGACTGGCTGAATTATCCTACCATCCTAGAACTGGAGCGAAACACTAACATGCCGAAGGGCAAATACTTTCCACGCTTTGTTTATGAGATTGGTGAGATATTCAACCGCAAGGTAGTTACCAAATACAGTGGGCGACAGGCTACTCACCGCTCAACTGGGTATCATCTTGTTGTCGACGTCACGAAACCTGAGAAGTCGCTCTGGCTCATATACCGCTACCAGGAGGTAAGTAGCGATGGCCAAAGCTTAAAACAAAGCATCACGTACAAGCAGGATAATTTCTGGCATCCTTTCGCGAGCGTAGGAGAGTTCGATATTGCCATGGTATTCGAAAGATTTGAAGATTGGAAAGGAACAGATACTCCGGTCGGAAGCTTTACGGTCTCAAAGAAGCTTGTGCGGCAGACGGCAGATTTAATCCGACCTACGTTCATTGAGCCTGTTCTTCAGGAATTGAAGGACGAAATTCGTCGAAGTTGGGAGACCAGTGCTCCAGCCCCGGCCCGAGCACCTCGGCGATGACGGTCCCATTGACCCAAACAGGAAAATTACAGGTCATCGAGAACGGAATTAGAATCTTCTGCTGATGCGCTTTGTAAGACAAACAAATCATAGACCAGAACATCATTTAGACTAACACGAGCCTAGGCTTCTTTTTAATATGGCGCTTATCGATGTGGCTATGCTCGCAAAACAAACTGCTTAATCAGATGCAGCGCGTCTCAAATGCACATCATTCAGCTATGCAGTCCCCAGTCACAACAGCCAAACCGGCCTTGCAGATAGAAATGAGCATGCCAACAGGTTGCCATTGTGTCGGGAGGCTGTGTAACGTTAAAACGCAACGATGATCGAGGCTGGAGACCAACTACAGAGGAGGTGGATCATTCCCCCGGTAATCCCCCGCATCGCGACCTTGCATCCCCAACCAGAATTGCGTGGAGCTATCTATACCTGGTCTAGAGTACCCGTGAGATTATCTATCTACCTAATCTAGGATACTTCTAGAACTTAGGTTCGTGAGTCGGATCTACGGTGTTTATGGGTGAAAAAACGATCAATCTGGTGGGCGTATAGGTATTCTACGTCACTAGCTCTACTTGCGATTAGCAAATATTGTTATTACTTAATAGTCTAGGTGATTATCACATATCTTTCGAAGCATCTTTGCTGGTCATAATTGAGTGGCGTAATAAGCTCGGTGGAACTTTTCCGTTAGAACATGTAAATGATGGCACCATACAAGGGGTTCACTTGGCGGTGGGCATGTCAGCTGTTGCGCCAGAAAACTTCTATGTTTTTCGGAGTTACGGGATTTTCGTATATGTACGTGACCTGACCAATTTTCACTACCACCACGTATACCTGTAAGAAGGGTAGAAAACTCTAGGAGAAGACGAGAAGAAGGTATCGTTAAAAGTGAGGATAGATACCCAAAAGGCTCCAGCTACTATTTGTTCCATTAGCTAGGGAGAGCAACACGTGCCATGGCCTGCCTATTTCTACCTGGTAAACCAAATGCGACCCGTGTAAAAAGGTGGTGCGCCTGTCTTCAACAACATGTGCGTATAGCCGAATGAAAGCGAGGGAGTGCGCTAGTCGAACGAGCTGTGCCTTGGTGAAGCCTTACAGTAGTACTATGGGGGAAGATACGAGACACAATGTATACTCACAAACTCCTCACGGCTGTTGCTAGGCTTTCTCCATCTCTTCTACAACATGAATACCAAGAATCAGTATACTTAGTTACGCATACGCGTATGTACGCTGTAGGTACTTAAGTACGTAAGGTCAGACTTGGGTTGCCCCGGGCCAAGTAGTCTACGCTACTTAGTGTCTTTTACCCCGCAAAAGCGGGAATTGGTACAAATCAGAAGTGAAGTGCCGATGCTACATCATGATATTAGATAGGGACCCTAGGTCTAAATCTCCGCCTACACTACATGTATCTCTTTGCGTGATAGCTACCTACCTAACCTAGTCTGCCCAGCCTATAATTGAAATTTTGCTGGAGTTCCACGCCGCTAGTGCATGCCTACTTAGGTATATAGGCTTTCTATTACATACCTAGGTAGGTAGATAGAGACAGAAACTTGCACTCGAAATACGTACATAGCACTACAAAGGCTACCTACCTGCTACTGTAGCTACCCATACAGCTACCTGCAGTTCGTGGGGACCGGGACTGGGTGAACCGTTGCGCCAACCTAAGAAATGGCTAGGGGCCCCACCACCAATAGGCGGGATTCCAGCTTGCCACGGCGCCCATATCACGCCCATATCATCATCCTTCATCGGCCCGTTTTCATCGACTTTCCCTATTCTGAGGACTCACTCCTAGAGCGGACAGGGATGACAAAAACACGGGGATGAAGAGCATCAGATGATGCGCAAGAAACTGCAGAGCTCTCGTCGCCTTCTTTCTGCTTTCCACTACGCCAGGCTGGGCCTCGCCCGTCCCGAGGAATTTGTCGATGTAACCTACCCCGAGCTGGCCTCCGACTGCGCGACTTGAGTCCCCTATGAGCCAGCTCGTATAAGGTTACATATAGTACATAAGTACCTATCTATGTACATGTAGGTATGATGTACGCATACCTACTACACATTATTACACTCAGTTATTGAGGTATGTAAAGCCGACCGTTAGCCAAGGTAGCACACAGCAGCACACAGCAGGCTTGCTAATCTGCTAAGTAAACAAAGCTTAGTGATTATATAGGTAGTGCAGCGCAATAGACACGGCCTTGTAAGTGTTCCCCAAGAGAAAAACAATTAGAATTAGGTAAGGCGTGTTGGAGGAATGCGGAGAGCATTATCCGTGGAGATCTGTGCCTTGCACTAGATACATATACATACGTACTTATAGTTAGGCATAGGTACGCACACTTACGCATTGGTACGTGTGGATGTTATTTCTCCTCATTTTATGCCTGCCTAGTACCAGGTATGCGTACAGTATGTACTACCAACGGGTCCCGTCCACATGGCTATGTACATAAGCTTGCTGCGGGCAAGGTAATTGAATGCTTTTTATCGCTCCCACGGATCGGTCATGGATCGGTCACGATAATCGCCTTCCTCTTCGGCAAGTGGTGCATCAGACTAGGGATGCAATGAGCAGACAATGAGGATTGCTAGGACCTTCGAGCCCTGGCCGAGACAGCAACCGAGAACCGGGGATGGGCGGTGGCCATAAGCAATGGGTCCGATCACCATCATCCTCACCATCATCTGACCAATCTTGACGTCGTGTTTGCGCTGGAACCCTGCATTCATCGTTCATAGAAGCTGCACAAAGCTGCAAGAAATAATAAACGTCACCGGCAGGAATCACCGTGTAAGTGCTGTCCCTAGTGGACCTTTGTAATGTTGATATGCTGCGACTACTACCTAAGTAGGTAGGCTAGGCTGGCACATATAAGAGTCACCTGTGGACCGCATTGGTCTTTGTCGTATTTACTTCTCGAGTTTGTCTCACCGCCCCGACTCTCCAGGTCTGTCCAGGTATAGATAGATAGCGCTCGCTACCTACTCGCTACTCGCGTCGCATACCTAGGTTGCCAGTCTCTCGCGTGGCCAGGCATCGAATCGACTTACACCGCGACGATAGACCACCACCACCACCACACGGGACCAACGCCATGCGTACTTCAACTTTCGCCGCCTTGCTGGCGGCTGCACGCAGTGCCTCTGCTGTCTCGGTATGTCTGTTGTCGTCTCTCTAACACCCATTTCCCGCCCATTTCCAGCCATTGGGTGGTCTCGATGAGGCCACGCGAAATCATGTAGCTTTGTTATGTACGCTATTAAGTTTGATGGGTTGTATCTCGGCCAATTAGCGAGATTTGGCACGGTAGAGTCAAGTGTAATCTTACAGAGTACACACAGCACTGTGGTCTGAGCTGGGCTAGGTGCAGTAGGTAGCTAGAGCTAAGCTAGGGTAGCTTTCCGTTTTCAGCGGCCCCTGCTCCCCTGCTCCCCTCCTCCCCGGAATCTCATTGCCGGCAGCCACCTATCTCCACAGTTATAGAATCCAGGGCCTTAAGAGTGCATCAATCGCTAACAAATCGAAACCCCCACTGCAGGATCTCGCTTACTCCGAGCCGCACTATCCATCGCCATGGATGAACTCGCAGGCCGTTGGTTGGGAAGAGGCTTATGCCAAAGCGCGGGATTTCGTCTCACAATTAACGCTCGCCGAGAAAGTCAACTTGACGACCGGCATCGGGTAAGAAACCAAGCGCTGGCTCGTTGAACTGAGTTAGGCCTGTAAGCTCACTGTTTGGCATTATAGCTGGGAAAGCGGACAATGCGTCGGCGAGTCTGGAAGTGTCCCGCGGCTCGGCCTCCGCCGTCTCTGCATGCAGGACTCACCCCTCGGTATTCGGTTCGGTGACTTCGCCTCAGCCTTCTCCTCCGGTCAAACCGTCGCCGCTTCTTTCGATAGGACTTTGATGTACCGTCGTGGCCAGGCAATGGGCGAGGAGCACAAGGGGAAGGGTGTTAATGTGATCCTGGGACCTGTCGCTGGGCCCCTCGGCCGCGCGCCAGAGGGCGGCAGAAATTGGGAGGGCTTCTCACCTGACCCGTATCTCACCGGTGTTGGCATGAGCGAGACTATCAAGGGTATTCAAGATGCTGGTGTTATTGCTTGCGCGAAGCACTTCATATTAAACGAGCAAGGTACGCTACTGAGATATAGCAAACCGATAACTTTGAAACTAATGTAACCATCAGAGCACTTCCGACAAGTTGGAGAGGCGAATGGCTATGGTTACAACATCACTGAGACGGTTTCTTCTAACATTGACGATAAGACTATGCACGAGCTGTACCTCTGGCCCTTCGCCGATGCCGTCAAAGCGGGTGTTGGCGCCGTCATGTGTTCGTACCAACAGATCAACAACAGCTACGCCTGCCAGAACTCGAAGACCTTGAATGGCATCCTCAAGGGCGAACTCGGCTTCCAAGGTTTCGTCATGAGTGATTGGCAAGCCCAACACACCGGCGTTGCCAGTGCTGTCGCTGGCTTGGACATGACCATGCCTGGTGATACCGAATTCTCGACTGGTCTGTCTTTCTGGGGAACTAATCTCAGTACGTACCCTTTATCTATCCCCTGTAATTTTTGCATTTCTACATTTTTCTTTTCCTCGGTTGCTCTTGTAAACTCCCAAAATGCCCGACGAATCAAATTATTTGGTGAATGGTACTTTCTAACATGAGTATTCTTGTAGCGATTGCGGTACTGAATGGAACGGTCCCTGCATACCGCATTGATGATATGGCTATGAGAATTATGGCTGCCTTCTTCAAGGTTGGCCAGACCGTTGAAGGACTAGAACCTATCAACATGGACTCGTGGACTACGGATACCTATGGTTATCTTCACGCGGGTGTCAAGGACGGTTACCAACAGGTCAACTGGCACGTTGATGTGCAAAGTGACCACGGGGATCTCATCAGGGAAATCGCTGGGAAGTCGACAGTTCTATTGAAGAACGATGGTGCCTTACCCCTGAACAAGCCGAAGTTCCTTGCTGTCATTGGCGAGGATTCAGGTCCCAACACATTGGGTCCAAACGGCTGCAGTGACCGAGGGTGCGACATGGGCACTCTTGCCATGGGCTGGGGTTCCGGCACAGCGAATTTCCCCTACCTAAGCACTCCCCTCGACGCCCTCAACCAACAAGCAATTAATGATCACACCCGTATAGAGGCAGTGTTAGATAATTATGCCACTGATACCATCGAGGCTCTTGTAGGGCAAGACGGTGCAACAGCTTTGGTCTTCGTCAACGCCGATTCGGGCGAAGGTTACATCAATGTCGATGGTAATGAGGGTGACCGAACGAACCTAACTCTATGGGGCAATGGCGATGCATTGGTACAAACGGTCTCTTCTCTCTGCAACAACACCATCGTTGTCATCCACTCTGTCGGCCCTACTATTGTTACTGACTGGTATGATTCTCCTAACGTAACTGCCATCCTTTGGGCTGGTCTTCCTGGCCAAGAAAGCGGCCGCGGTATCGTTGATGTTCTCTACGGAAAAGTGAACCCGGCCGCTCGTACACCCTTTACTTGGGCTGCTAAGCGCTCGGACTACGGCGCTGATCTCCTATATGAGCCGAATAACGGGAACGACGCGCCCCAACAAGACTTCACTGAAGGGATCTTCACCGACTACCGCGCACTCGACAAGGCTAATATCAAGCCACTTTTCGAATTCGGCTTTGGTCTATCGTATACTAGCTTCAAGTATGCCAATATTCAAGTTCAGAAGACCAATGCCGGACCCTACAAGCCAACACAAGGCAAGACCACTCAAGCCCCGACTTTTGGCAATTTCTCTAAGAACATTGAGGATTATTCGTTCCCTAAATCTATCCGCTATATCCGGCAGTTCATTTATCCATTCCTCAACACTACGGCGTCGTTGAAGGATGCCTCTGCAGACCCTTACTACGGAAAAACGGCAGCCGAGTTTTTGCCTCCCGGAGCGCTCGACTCGGCGGCTCAGAATCTCCAGGCTGCCGCACCTGCCCTCACCGATGAGCCCGGTGGAAACCGGCTGCTATGGGACGAGTTGTACATCGTCACCGCCGAAATCACCAACACTGGCGACGTTGTCGGTGACGAGATCCCGCAGCTCTACTTGTCTCTCGGTGGACCCGATGACGCGCCTGTGGTTCTCCGTGGCTTCGACCGTATCCGGATCGATCCCGGCCAGACGGTCACGTTCCGCTCGGCACTCACCCGTCGCGATGTGAGCAACTGGGACACAGCTTCTCAGAATTGGGTCATCTCGGAATACCCCAAGACCGTCTTTGTTGGCCCTAGTAGCAGAAACCTACCGCTTAAAGCCCAGCTGCCTTAGAAATGCAGCACGGCGAGCGGCGATTCTGCGGAAAAGGCATCGGATAAAAACCCTTCAGGAACGAGGTCTAATTACCTGTAAGGATTATGGAACACAAGGGTAAAATTAGGGGCTGGATTAAATACACTAGACCCTATTCTTGTATATACTTAGTTGTAATGCTTAATGCTAGAGAGCTGTACGAACACTTATGTGGAAGAGCACCAGTACGTTTCGTTGTAGATCTTCGTCCGGATAGATAGATGATATCTAGAAGTAAACTCTAAGTTCCTCGATTTTGTTACTAGATTATGTATACTGGGATATAACAATGCTCCAGCCTAAACCCATAGAATTAGGTGTACGCAAAGTACGAGAAGTAATACCACGCACGAGATACAAGATGCTCTAAGACATTATTCAAAAAAGCCTACTGTCGAGGCGTTAACCGGATGAATAGCGGCGGCTTGTGCCAAAGCCCCCACATCTGTTGATTTTGTACCCAAGTTTTGTCCTTTTCATATTCCAGAGCGATATCAAAATTCCAGACAAGTCTAGCTAGGATCAGCTTCATCTCGGCATATGCGAGGCTACGCGACCAGTTAGTTATGTTTTAGTATGCGCAAGGCTTCGTTTATAAAACTTACTTCTTTCCGATGCAGTTTCGTCCACCAAGCGAGAAAGGCTGGAAAGCAGCCTTGTCATCGCTGTCGAACCGAAGATCACCAAGCCAGCGTTCTGGGATGAATGATTCTGGGTCCTTGAAGTTTTTTGGGTCGTGGTATATGGCCCAGTGCCACATGTCGATGAGAGTCTAAATAATACGCTAGTTAGAGAGTTTGAATGAAAACAGTAAAATCAAAAGGTGGGTTAGTGTCTTACGCCTGCGGGTAGGTATCTTCCGTCAACCGTACCACCGCCGGCCGCCATCATGCGTGGCGCTGTTGAAGGGGCAGCAGGGTAGATTCGTAGACCTTCGTCTATAACTGCCTTCATATATTCCAGGTTTTGTACACTGATAAGGGTGATCTCTTCCTCGGAAGAAAAGGTTGCCTGTACTTCCTTGTACATCTTTGCATACACTTCAGGGTGTGCAGCTAGAAGAGAGGTTGTGCCGCATAGCCTGTAGCGAAATTAGTTAAATTACTTGCCACCATAACATTAGAAAATAGAGCAACTCACGTTGTCGCAGTTGTCTCGGAACCGCCAATAATCAGAAGGTCCGCATTGTCCAAAATCTGTTGATAAGACATGACCTGATAAAAAGGTCAATTATATCGGATTCAATCATACACGATAAAGTTGTAGGGGCCTTACAGGTTGGCCTTTTGCGTCTGAGGAGATGATTGCGTCCATGAAGTCTGGTCGCCCTCCTTCGTATGCCATACGCTGCTTAACCTTGTTTTCGACAAGAGATTTGTGAGTGCGTATAGTCTGCGCAGCTAGACGGTGGATCACTGCATTAATTATGCTCTTGCTGGAAGGATATGCCCTCTTGATTTGCCCTATGAGTTGCCCCTCTTTGAATTGCTTGAATATCATAGCAACCCACGTATGAAGGGTGGAACTCTCCAGGCAACCAAAAGGTTCTCCAAACGTCAAGTCGCCGATGATGTCGAAAGTCGTGTAGTTGTACCATTGCACAACATCTACTGCTTTCCCCTGAGCACTATGCTCACGTAGCCGTTGAAAAAGGAGGTCGATGTAACCCTTTATCAGTGGTTCTTGGGCGATCATTGATGTGTGAGAAAGGCCGTGGGCGATTAGCCGCCTCATTCGACGATGATTGTGGCTATCGGACACAATCAGACTATTAGGGATCTCGTCGAAAAAGCTGGGTTCCTTGAGATTCTCGTCATGCCCCGAGCTGCGATGCCCGTTGGAATCTTTCCAAGCCTGGGAACTGGAGAACGCAACGGCGTTGGGGGCAACTCTCACGGCGGTGCCGTACTTCTTGTGCATCGCCAGCATATTTTTATGGCCCTTTCCGGAATATTGCGACCAGGCTTGGAAGATCGGGGAGATAGCCCATAGCTTCGGGCCAGGGATGACGCGAAGGGGACTGATAAACAAATTGTATACGACGCTCCATAGGAAATAGCCAATCACCTAATGTAGTTAAGCTATTATTTAGCCATTGATATCTTACAAGGGAAGAAGAAAAGATCTGCTTACAAGAATGACAACAAGAGATGTTAATGGCAATGAGATGAAGGTGCCAGTTACGGACTTGTTGAATCCGTCTGAGGGAGCCATGGTCAACTTTCAAGTCAAGTCAAAGTATTCAGTATTCGAGTCAAATGTAAAGTGATAAAGGTGACTAAGAATTAAGTTGCATCACAAAGCTACTTATTAAAATGCAATTGTGATTTTTCTAGTCGAGTTGATATACCTAATAAACTAGAATGACTATAATTCGGAGATTCGGGCTCGGAAGCTCGGGTCTAAATAGCTACCCGGCACCCCACAACGGCCCGCTTGCGACAACCAGACTCTGTATCGAACGCAGCTAATACAGCTTCTGTAGTAAGCCCTGTATTTCCTTGGTATACTTCTCGAACAAATTGGCATGGTCCTTTAGCAAAGCTTCTCGAGTGGTGATAGTGCTAGCCTTCGCCCAAAATAAGCTTCCCATTATACACTACTCACGCTCCAGGTAGACAGGCAGACAGAAGGCCCTACGGCATTTAAATGGCTTCTATATGGTTATAGCCCCTCTATTTCCAATACAACACTCGCTATTCGACTCAGCTAATAAGTACTTTTTCTGACAGATGCTAGATAGATGACTAACTAAACACTAACACGTTAGGCGAGACTCGGCAGTCGTGGTGGTTTCACTTTTCGGTGCCTCCCTGCGGGGCAAACATGGGTTAGCCCGAAATTTTCATAGAGATTCGCGGTGGGATGATAGAAGTGCCGGTTCGCACTAAAAAATCTCCCTCGTACCGAATACGGGTAGGGCACCGGCTTGCCGTTCCGCTCTACGTCATGTATGTTAGAGTGGGCAGTTGCACAGACCTCCATTTTCTACCAGGTTCACTAGTAGTTCGCGGTGTTGAAGAAGAGCCCGAAGATTATTACCGTAGCTATTGAAACTAAAGGCGGGCCAAGGATACTACCTATAAACTGCCGCGTGTACATACTGAAACAAAACGTGTACAATAGGCCCGCGCTTTAGAGGCTACGCCAGTGCTAAAATAGCCATCTAGAGGCTCATGAAGCCTATTGCAGGCTAGAAGGGAAACTACAGAGTAACAAAAGAGCATATAAACAAACTGAGGATAGGTCACCCCTGCTCCCCGAGAGTTCTGTACACGAGGGAGCTAGAGATGCCTACAAAGTACCTACTGCAAGGCTCTATTTATTGCAAGCTAGAATACTGATCTTTTAACTTGATTTTCTCGATGACGCTGATTTATATAATAGTGCGACCGGCGTTATTCGACAATTTTCTAATTACGCTTTAAATAAGCTTGGTTGAATTGACATAGCTGTTGTTATTAAAACGCGTACAGCGCGTGTAGCGTACTACCTAGGTAGTTGTAGCGTAGCGTAAAGTTTGTGGTGTCGCGTACTTATCTACTTCCCCTGTGCATAGAACTCTTAGGTGAGCAGGGGTTACAAAACTTGAGTTAATCTAGATTCTACATGTTCACATACCACTACTATCTAAAGAGCTCAGTAAGTATTCTACCTAACTAAAGACCTTACTTGCTCTAAGCTAGCGGCATAATAATACTTGTTTGTGCATTAATAAATAACAATTTCGGCCTAACACAAAGATTATATCTATGAAAATATTAATCTTGATTGTTATATTCAATATGGTTTCTGGCATAGTTCCCCCACAAATCTCGAATAAGGCCCATCTAGGATACATCACAGGGCACACACACTCTAGTTTGGTATTAACCTGTACTTGTATTAAGGAGAGCATGAGTGTTTTTCGGCTCGCTTTCGCGGCAAAGCCGATGCCAGTCCCGGATTGCTCGATTGTTCGGTTCTAGCATCCAAGTAGTAAAGCCTTAAAAGTCAGCGTAGAAATGCCTAACTAGCCTCCTAAACCAAACCCCGTCCGAGAGAAAACCCCCAATAACTAAGAAAAAGGCAATGAATTATAACGTAGACGGTAATAAAGAGCAGTAGGCGAGACGAATTTGTGACGTATTCGAGCTGGGTATGCTCAGGTTTATATTGTTGCAGAAGGAGAGTGGTGTAATAGGTCCCTGGACTGTAGAACAACCTATTTAATCATTTAGGCTACTATGATACCCAGTTTCACTTCATAGTATACCGTTCTTAGGATAAAATATCAGCGTTTCTGCCTTATCATTGCCTGTGATGCCTTAAAAAAGGAGTAAAACCATATACTGACCTGACATGTTACAATGGCTACCGCTTCTAGAGTATGGACAAGTAACTCAACCTTGTACGCAGATAGTACTATTTGAGCTTCTTATTGTACCGCAGGTTGAACAAATGTCTTCGTAAAGGGGTATAGGCCCACACCCGCAAGAGCTCTCTACGAACACGTTCAGCATGTACGAAAGAACTAGAGGGGTTGCAGAGCTTACACAAACCAGCTCCCTACGCAGGGAGGATGGGAGCCGGACATTGGATTTAAGAAGCAAGCCAGACTCGCAAGTAATGAGTATTATCAGTGAGTTGATAAAGTGTGAGACTATAATATATATTGTAAGAATGGTACATTGGTAAGCCCTACCTTTGGATTTATGCTGGCTACGAGCGGGGTAGTCAGCCTCATTGTTACATAGCCCATGTGATCTCGTAATACTAGCGCAACGAGTACGGCAAATGCCAAAGGCAGAAAGCACGTCTTTATAATCTAGATGATCAACGGCGTGGGTAACCGAACGACTCTCGAGTACTTGTAATTCCCTCAAAGCTGCTGTGCGCGGTTATGCTGTGGGTTGCTGTCGCCATTGCGGACTTGTTCTACTTCTCGTATAGAGCTGTCGCATATCTTTTGAAATAGAATGTGTACACATGATGCAGCGCTACCCACAGGTAAAGTAATACTTTGACTGATTGTCAATTAATTGACCCAATCCAGTCCAAACAATTGTTTTAAAATTGATTGCAAATAAAGTAATAATTCTTTACTTAACTTATTACTTGTTAATTACTTTCAATTAATTTTCCTATTTTTTAAAATATTTTTTGTTGTTTTTTTAGTAAAAAAGAAGCCTTCTTTTCTTAAGTAAGCTAAATAGCACCCTATTTTTAAACTTACTTATTCAGCCACATACACAGCTACACACACCTAGCCACACACCTAGCCACTTACCTAACCATTGACTTAGCCACTTACATCTACCTAGCCTACATTCTACCCCTTACCTACCAACCACTCTACCAACCACCCTACCTACTTACCTACCTATACCTGCCTACACCTACCTACCTATCTATCTTTCTACAATCTGTATGCTTTATATATATTGCTTGAGTTACTTAGTCAATTAACTTAATCAATCAAGTCAATAGATTCAAGCAAGTCAGTCAAACAAGCCTTTTTTTGCGATCAATCAAGATAAAACACGTCAAAAGCCGATTATTTGACTGACTTTACCTGTGGGTAGCGCTGTACACATGCACTCCGCACTCCCAAGCCTTAATCACTGCCACATAGCACCTCTGGAAACTTTTTAAAACTTTGAGGAAAACAAACTGACTTGGTGTGTGACATGGTCCTATATATAAGACCTGCAAACGGTCAAGGTCCCACCTTGATAACGTTCTAATACTTCTAGCAGTGTTGTGGTATAGTATTTCAATTCCGTCCCGTAACAGTGTGCGAGGATATGCTTTGTTAGCTAATACTAGACGCTCTAGAAGGGCTGTGGATTGCTCGTGGGTGTCAGAGTCGGATGTCACAGAGTGAATAGAAGTCCTGTCGCAGCTAGGAAGAAGGGTGTAGTTTAGGGCTCAATAAATAGATTCATTGATTCCTGACCTTCTAGATTTATAAGGGGGACCGAAGGTCCCTTATATATAGCCAAATCAATAGATATAACCACCCTATAGGGTGCTTGTTACTTTATCACCTGACAGTGGGACTCTAATTGGATGTTGGGTGGCCCGATCCTAATGAAGTTTGCAGCTCAAGATAGACAGCAGCCACCTCGCGGAGACTTGCCGATATCCCCGAAAGGACAAGTCGTACCTAACCTACCTATCATCCGAGCAATGGACTTTTGGATGGTTCACAACCGTTGGCCTGCGGGGCTCCTGGATGAACAGGAACTACGTCTCGAGGAATTGGCTGAGCAGGTTCGCGAGAGCAGAGAGCAGAGAGCAGCCCGAGGCACGGGAGCAACCTGAAA
Source organism: Nemania diffusa (assembly GCA_038501195.1). Classification (NCBI taxonomy): domain Eukaryota; kingdom Fungi; phylum Ascomycota; class Sordariomycetes; order Xylariales; family Xylariaceae; genus Nemania; species Nemania diffusa. Next base: position 4,931,227 of record JBBPUQ010000003.1, read on the forward strand.
AAAACACTCAGCCGGCGCTGGCGGGGATCACCCGAGACCAACATGGATCGTTGCATGGGCTTTTGTCGACTCGATGGACCCGTTTGGTGTTATGAACGTTGGTTGCTTTGTCAATGGCCTGGGCTTTAAAGCAAGGAGGGGGGGAACTTGAATGATTTCCAAACCCTCCTAGACGATATCCAGGCCCAGTTCCGAACCTATGATCTAGCAAGATCACCCATTAGGGGCTAGAGACAGTAAGAAAAAGGCATGATGGTTGGATTGTGATCTAAGCTGGAGTGTACCCCCTCTTACTAGCCGGGTAACAGTATATCAAAACCCAAATTCAATAACATATTGTATAAATTATGACTTTTGTGTGTCACCAGAGAATTAAAAGGAGCCAGTTATAGTAACTCTCACCTACTCAGCAAGGCACTCACGAGTGGACAAAGACTCAAATGGTGCACAATGGCTGGATTCTGGTATAGAGACCTATCTGGATGATGTACTAAGCTAGAAAGTAAGTCTAGTGAGAAGCTGTAGAATAGAGGTATATAGCCTAAGCCTACGGCCTAAGGCCCCACAAATCCCCCATCAGGTCACATGACTCTACACCAGTTACATGTCAATACACCTTGGAGGTTGGAATATAACAGGTGTTACACACTTCAAGAACGCCATGCCAGCCTTGAGCTTGGAAGTGGCCCGGATCGAAGGTTTCAGGCAAATGAATAATAGTGTGCCGAAGTGATTCAGAATATGCTAGTCGAAGACTTCGCGTGACCCTAGGCGTGGGACGGAACTGCACGTTACTGCATATCACGCAGCCTTATGGCACAAAAATATTGCTGTCAAGTCGGGCACCCAACTATCCGCAGTTACACGTACATTATATATCACGGCTTACAGTGACAACCCCTCATCCTGTAGGATCATCCTATATCATTTCATTCGTTTTCCTTTTTTAATAAACCTATTGGACAGTGGCTTTCAACTTTGGCGTGGATGGGCTTGAAAATATTATACTTCTGTATCAAATTCTACTATATAAGAGCTGAAAAGAATTCTGCTCATAACCCCTTTACAGCACACTTTAGGACGCGTTGATTGCAAAATAGCCAACATCGACGCGAGTGTTGCTGCTGACTAAAACCCCCAGTCTGGCGTGTTACGAACCAACAGGGGGTGGCCTGTCACATAACACAACAGGAGAAACCAACTACCTATCCCTTTTCCACGTCACGTTTGTTTAGATCAGCGCACAGCATATTTATTTTGAAATAAGTACCTATTGGTTAAGGCTACCAGTTAAGTTGTGTGGGTACTCCCTTAAGTAGATCCTACCACCCGACCCTTTGCTCCCTTAAGGGCTAACCCCACTAGACCTCATTCTCCCGACTCGTGTTCAACTTCGATAATCCAATCCTTTCATCGTAGGTTAGGGAACTTGATAGGTGCGAAAATATAAAGGGCAAGTCGTCCAGCAGCTTTTATAAGGACTACGTCGGTAATTTCTCTTCCTCGTACACAGAACTTAGTCCATGGCCTTCACGAGCATATTCTGTTCACATACGAATTCTAATACAAGTTACAGCTTATACCTGTCTACATGTCTTCACACACAGCTACATCGTCTGATGTCAGCGACAAGAGGATGCCTGACCAACCGTCCATCCATAACTTTCCCGCCAAAACGATCGTACCAGGTCGTTACATTCACCCTTCAAAACTCTATTGTATGCTGGACGCCCGATTTGGCAAAAAAAGGTGGGCAGTTGAAGTAAGTATCCCGTAGTGGTATTTTTAGACCCGTTTTGACGTGTAATAGATGCGCAACGATAATTACACAATCGCTGCCGCATATAAGATCACATATGATGATGTAAAGTTATGCTACTGAGACCAACAGCATGCCTGCCACTGCCAGCATCTCCTTGAGCTACCAGATTGTATGGTAACTATGTCTTCATTGGTCTCTGCGTTGAATGTTTTCGTGAAATCTATTCACGCAATTCATTCTAATTCCTTGAAATAAGCAAGGAAGCTCTCGCTTGGGTGTCAAGTACTATTACGCTGGCGCCAGAGGGTCCTAGGTCACTCATTCAAGCATTTGGACAAAGAAGAGCTCAATAGATGTTTGTTTTATGTTGGTTGTCCTTTCGTACAGTATTAGCCCACTAGCTCAGACCAATACACCTTCACCAATTTCTCTTCATTGTCTCCAGTATTCTGAGCCTTTTCTGATTAAGGAAGGGGGCAAACTTTGTGAATGATGACATAATATTCGCTTTTTGCACTTCCTTCACATCATTAGTTTAATCAATTCTAGCTTATGGAAATAGGCATGATAAATCGTGTTAAAGCCCAGTAACTGCGTGTGACGGTTATTAGGCGAAATTAAACCAGTTGGGAACAGACTACATGAGGATTGATAATATAAGTAGTATCGATACCGGTGCGGAAAACAGATCCGGGCAAATCGCACATACCATGTATACTGCTCAGATATTACAGCTATTATACACACTTGGGTATCAATTCTTTAGAATAAAGGGTATCTAGTCTGCACTATTTCTCTGCCATTCACTGCGGGAAGACATGCAACGATCCTAACGCAGATGCCCCGGCGAGGCAACAAGGAGAGGGTGGCTGCAGCAGACCACACACACCACAGGCTCAAGGACGAGCCTCCGAAACAGCAACCACCGACATCACGGATTAATTACTGACTAGGGCTAACCCATGCAGCGAAATTTCTATGCCAAACCCGCAGTTTAATTCGAAACTTGTCCAAACTTCCACAGCATCAATAACCTTCCTGAAAGGGGACGATAATTTGCACGCATCTGGGACATGTATCACATCTTAATATAATTAACATAAAACGATGAATTTATTGCTTGATTAAGCCTAACCGTATATCGTATTCTGTAGAATCATGTAACTAGGTGTACAAGTTGAAAACAGTGACGGAAAGTAGGCATCAGACTTCTACCCGGACATTTTACAGAACTCAGCCTCTTGTTCTTTATACCCCCATTAGCCTAGTAGAAACATAAATTTATAATTTTAGTCTAGTAGATGTAACGTGTTTTATATGCAGTATTGGAAAGGGTTAATTTTGACTATTTAATTAATAAGATAATAAGTCTAACTACCGTAAGAAACGCGTGGGCTGATAGGATAGCCTGCTGAATGAACACGTGCGGTATTATATTGAATTTTATTGTGGTATCTCCCTTCTAGACACTTCTACAACTAGCATCTAGCTTAATAACTCTCTATCAGGAAGAATATATTTGACGTGCGAGGTGCTGACCTAGCAGGAATCCTGATTAATAACATAATATAGGCGGTTTTTCTTAGAAAGGCCTCAATTGTATTCGTAGTTTTCCTAATGCGTTGTAGGATCCTTCATCATGAGTTGATGCTAAGAGTATATCCTGTTGTTTTGCAACTCCAGATGACCTACAATGATGGACCGATGTTTAAACAGGTGTAGGAGCTATAGAAGAGTAAGGTCTAAATATATCGTTAGTATGCGAAGAATAACCTACACTATCACGAAGGATAGAGAGCATCTACTTGCCCTGCAGTCCCGTGCTTATACATGGAATTTACTTCGGTCTACCTTTTTCAGCCCCGTCCTCTAGAAGAGAAGGTAGGAAACAGGCAGCCAGCAGACAGTATCCGAGGCCACCGCCAAGGTACAAGACATAATATCCCGCTCAAACTCGGTGATGCGTTAATGATAATAGTGTTACGGTAAAGGTTTGTGGAAAGCTGAACATGTCGAGGACCCCCTGAATCCACAACAGCATCAATTCCTCCGTCGTCCTACCCGACAAGTAATTTATACGTGACCAGCAGATACTACATCATGTTCATCTAGTATCTGTTAGACTCAAAGCTACATCGAGGTACCCCTAGATGATCGCAGGAGCTCCAGCTCGACTTGAGGCAGCAGTATTTAAGAGCCTGCTATCCCGCCGAATATCTCATCAGTATACATCAAACTGAATTTCGCCAGCACACAACTCCAGTCGACATTCAAACCCCTTCTTTTATTTAACAGCATCCGCAATATTTTGCCTTCAAAGTTTTCATACAATACAGTATCTTCTAGTTCCAAAATGGGCGAGCAGTATGATTACGACCTGTTCCAGCAGATCTACTGCCTCTCTATGATCACAGGCATTGTTTCAAACCAGCATGGTTCTGAGGAAACCCTTGAAAATGCAATGAAGCAAGCTTTAGGCGAGGCCCTTCCACATTTAAAAGGGAACTGGGACGTTTCCTGGGGCCCTAGAGTCTATCAAGAAAACGACCCCTATTCTGATTTTGGCGGACCGGATAACGTGTGGTTTGCAGCCATCGATGAGACCCAGAAGATCTGCGTCGTTGCCATTGCAGGCACGGTATTTACTCAATGGGCCGACATCTATCAAGACTTCAACATTATCCACGTAGTTAATTTCAGTGACTGGGTCAAGCGGTGGACTCCTGAAGGCATTCCTAAGCCTCAAGCTTCAATTCCACTCCCGGGTGTAGGTTCTAGGGCTCCCTTCTGTGCCCAAGGAACCTGCGTTGGCGTGTGGAACATAGTGAACAACGCCGATACGCGACAAAGCAGCGGGACCCGCATTGACGAGTACTTGAGAAGTTTGGATTCCAGTTACACTATCGTCGTGACCGGACACAGCCTGGGGGGAGCCCTCGCGCCGATGGTTGCATTGGGGTTAGTTCAAGCCGATTTAGTTGGCAACAACAAAACCGTGAAAGTTTTACCATCCGCTGGTGTTTCTCCAGGAAACGCCGAGCTTGCTACTCTCTATTCAGCGAATTTCCCACGGGAGCTTTCAGCTAGCACAGGCTACCGTGTATTCAATACCGACTATTATAACGTCTATGACATTGTTCCCCAGGCTTGGTCTCCCAACCCAGGTGATGACAGGAACTTGCACAATATTGTAGACAATATTCTTCACTTCAATTGGACCTTCAAATGGGTGGCCGACTTCCTTTTGAAACAGGTCGTGGGTCTGTCGCAGCTGTCTGGAATACAATACAGCCCTCTTCCAGGGGACCCCTTCACCGGTCCCCCGCCACCGGCCAAGATAGAAAGCTTCGGGGACATAGGAGCCGTTATAACCAAAGAGCACATTAAGGCATATCATGATGAAATTGGAATTAGAGAGTTCTTGGATCGGTTCGAAGACGGCCTTTTGATGAAGTTAAGAGCTCGGCGTCCATCTACAACTTGAGAATGTCGTTGACACATTGTCTCCGACACGAATTGCTGTCCTAAAATTTCTCCCTTCCCTTTTTGCACACTCGAACAACTATTCAACATGAGTTGGTCGTGTTTGAAATGCTTTACTTGGACTTCAAGTTTTCTCTTTAAACTACGAATCGAAATTCACTCCTTAAAACCGATTGTTTGTTCCTTTACTTTCCTTAGTAATGTCACGATGAGAAAGTTGGAAACGTGGAATCTGTCCTGTGTGTATGGCTCTCATGTTAGAGATAGGCGGGAAATAAATCCGCATATATCTCTCTCGTTGAAACAAGCCCTGAGCCCCCTAGATTAACGGTACTAAGGACGCAGGTAACGAATAGCGTCATAACCTCATATGATAAATAGAGCTATTTACTCAGTCAAGAGCTATATTATGCAGGCTAACTAGATACCATGCGAAAAGTAGAGCACTCCTACCTTACTATTCACACAATTGAGTTTTAAAGATAACTTATATTAAATTTAAGATTATAAAATATAATAGCTCTATATATTGATTAAAGAACTAGTACTCTTGGAAAAGTGCTATAGCTACTTTATAATATATATATTAAATAATATAAATTATATATTAGCTATTAACTATACTAGCTATTTAATTTTAACATTTTTATTTGAACTATATATTTATATAAGTGAGGCTATTATAAGTTTTTTTAAAGCTGTTTTTTATAACTATAATTTTAAGTTTTAAACTTTATATATTTGCGAAACCACTTATTTTTAAGTTTTTAATAAAATAAATTTTTTAGCTTTACTTATTTTATTATTTTTTATAATAAATTTAAAAAGTACTACTTTTTGTTTTTTTTACTAGCGTTAATATTATATTAAATTTATACTAAAGTTATTTTTTGTTTTGTTTATAAATATTTTATAAAATTTCATTGTTTTTTAAAAAATAGTTTTTTATAATATAAAGTTTTCGAAATTTTTATTAGATCGCAATTTTAAATAAAAATATTTTTTTTTTTTTTTTTTTATTTATATAATTGCAATAAAAAATATATACTATTTCTTTTTTTTCTACTAATTTTTAATTATAGGTTTATTAAATATATTAAATATCCTGATTTTAAAAAAAGCTTTTTCAATATTTTTAGATCTAATAAAATAGTTAAAAATATTTTTAGATCAAATATTTAATATATAATTAATTTAGTTAATTTTATTTTATTTGTTTTTAAAAAATATTAGCTTTAAATATATATATAAATTTATTTTCTAAAATAGTTTTAATTTAAAATAGCTTAAATTTAAAAGTAACTTAATATATTTATAAAACTGTTATAAATAAGCTTCAATTTTAGTTTTAAATATTTTAAAATTTATAAATATTTTAATAAAGTTTAAAAAATATTATAAATAGTCAGTTATTATTGTTTATAAAAAAAAAGTAAAAATTTTAACAATATATCAATATCGATATTAATAAACTATTATTTTATTATATTATTAAAATATAGCTTTAATATAAATTATATATTAGTTATTTTTATAAAGTACTTTATTTTAAGCGATAACAATAATTAAAAATGTAATTTTTTAATATTATTTTAAATATTAAATATTAATAACTTTATTAAAAAATAAAAAAGTAGTATAAAATAAATAGTTATATAAACATTAGCTTTAATTATTTATAACTTAATTTATAATATAGTTTTATAAATTTACTAAAAAAAATTTATAAATAAAAAAATAAACTAAAGTAGCTTTATAAAATATAAACTTATTTATTTTTTTATTTATATTATAAACAAAAACTTAAAACTTTTTTAAAATTTATAAATTTATTTTTTAATAAAAGCTTAGTTAAATTATTTACTATTTATTTATAAATCAAAATTTATTTAAATTTTACGTTGCTTTATATAACTGTTTTTTTACAAAAAGCTTATTATATAAAGATATATTTTATTTTATTATAAAATTAAAAATTTTTAATTATAGCTATAATATTTTAGTTATTACTATAAATAATAGTTATAAAAAGCTTATTTTTTAATATATTAAGTTTTATTAATAAATAACAAAGTTATATAGCTTTTTTAATAGCTTAAGTTTGATTTATTATTTTAGATTTATAAAAAAAAAAAGCAATAATTTGTTGCTTTTTAAAACTTTAGCTAATTATACTGCTATCGATATTAAAAATATAACTTGTAATAAATTATCGGATTTGTATATAGTTTGCTTAATCAGCATTAGTTTAGCTTATTAACTATATTAACTCTTTTTTATAATATAGTTTATAGTTGATTATTTTATATAAATATTATAATATTTATTATATAATATTAATATATATTATAGTTAAGTTTTTTATATATTAGTTATAACTAAACTATATTTATTGTATAAAAAAACAATATATAGAAAATATACTAAAGCATTTATTACGCTTTATAACAAATATTTATTTTATTATATTAAAAGTAAACAATAAAAACATAATAAATAATACTGAAATAATAAAAGAAATATTTACTACAGAAAAAAAAACTTATATATAATCGAGTTTACTATTGCAGATTTAATTTTTTTATTTTTTTTTTTTTTAGCTTAATATTTTTTTCTAAATATATAATATTTTTATATATGTTATATTAGTTGTTTTTTTTTTAGCTTTTATAATATTAAGTTTATTTTATTTATTTGTTATAAATTAATATTAAAAAGTTTAACTTAATATTAATTTGATATTGATTTAATATTGATATATTTGATATTAATATTGAAATATCGATTTATTATTAAATATTGAATTTTTTTATATTTTTTATATCAACTTTATATTTTAAAAAAAATACTGAGCTATAATACTGTAGATTTTTTTAATATTTAAAAAAAAAAAAAAAAAAAAAAATGTTTATATTAAACAATTTTTATTTTTATTTTAAAAACAAAAAAAGTTATTTCAATATAAAAAAAACAGCTTTAGATTTTTTAATTAAAAAATTTATAATTTATAATATTATTTTATAAAAAACTATATTAAAGTTTATTAAAAAATATTTTAATAGTTTTGAAAAAAATATTTATTAATAATATTAAAACTATATAAAAAATAAAATAGTATAAAATTTTTATATATTTTATTTAATTGTTAATAAAATTTAATAAAATATTTTTTTTTAAATAAAAAATAAATATAAATTAATTTATTAATAAAAAAAATATTATATATATAAAATATTTTTTTTATTTAATATAATAAAATATAAATTTAAAAATAAAAAGTTTATTATTAATTATAATATTTAAAAAAAGTTAAATAAAATTAAACTTAAATTTATTTTTAATAAAATATATATTTATATTATTATAACTTAAATATTTTATAAAATAATAAATTTATTATATATTATAATTTTTAATAATAATTAAAATTAAAACTATTTATATATTATTTGTTATATTATAAAAGATTTTATATAAAAAAATAAATAGTTTTTATAAAAAATTAAAACAAAGTTAATTAAAAATAAATAAATTTTAAAAATATATAAAAAAAAAATTAAAAAATTATAAAATTATAATAAAGTTTTTTAAAAAGTTTTAATTAAAATATATAAAAAAATATTTATTATATAAATTATTATTAAATAAAAACTTATTTAATAAATATTTATTTAATAATTTTTTATTTAAAAAAATTATATTTATATAAATAATATTAATAATAAAGTTACTTTTAATTAATTTATTTTAATAAAAAATATTTTATTTATTGTTATATTTAAAAAAATTATTTAAAATTAAACTATTTAAAATAATTTAAATTTTAAAGTAAATATTTAAAAATTTATTATTTTATATATATTTATTTTAAAAAGTTTTATTTATAATATATTTATTTTAAAAAATATTATTTAAAAAAATAATTATAAAAAAAATATAATATTAAATTTAATATTTTTAAATAATAAAAAATAAAATATAAAAATAATAAACTTTTTTATTTTTATTAATAATATTTTTTTAAATAATAAATTTAAAATTAAGTTTTATTATTAATATTTATTTATAAAAAATAAATTATAAATAAATATAAATTATTTTATAAATAAATAAAACTAAATATATGATATTTTAAAATATATAAATAAATTAATTGTTTTAAAAATTATTTTATTTATAAAATAAATTTTTAAAATAAAATAGTTTTATATATATAATTATTATAAAAATTTTAAAATATTTACTAAAGTTATATAATAATTTTTATAAATATAAAAAAGCTAAAATTAAATATAAAAAATTTAAAATAAAAAAGTTTAAAATATTTTTAAATTTTTAATTTAAATTTATTAAATTAACTAATTAAATTTATATATTTTAAATTAATTATAAATAAAATTTATATAATAAATTATTAAAATAATTAAATAAAATTATAATATTTAATATAAATATTTTTAAAGTTATTTTTAATATTTATTATTTTTATATTTAAATTATTAACTATTAATAATATAAAAATTTTATTAATAATTTTATTTTATAAAAAATTAATTAATAGTTATTAAAATATAATATAATTAATATTTTAAAAAATTTATTTATAAAAGATTTATTTTTATAAAATTTATTTATAAAGCTATTATTTAATAAAATTATATTTTTAATTATTAAATAATATTTTTTTATTTTAATATTTAAAAAGTTAAAAAATAAATATAAGTTTTATATAAAACTATAATATAAAAAAAAAAAATTTTTAATATAAAAAAATTTTTATTTTATTTGTTATAAAATTAGCTATTAAAATATTAACTGTTTATATTATAAAAAATATAAATATTTAAATATTGTTTAAGTTATAACAATTATAAAAAAAAAAATAAGTTATTTTAAAAATAATTAAAAAATTAATATAAAAAAAAAAGTTTAAAAAATAAAAAAGCTTAAAATAATTAGTTTTTTTTTTAAATTTATTATATTGTTAATTTTAAATTTAAATTAATATAAAAAAATTTTATTCGATTTTTTAAAAAAAAATTTTAAAAAAAAGCTTTTGTTAATAATTTATTTAATAATATTTAATAAATTGAAATTTTTTATTTTTGCTTTAATTAATATAAAAACTAAAATATATTTATATATAAATATTTAATTTATTAAAAAAATAATATAACTTTTAAATTTTTTTAAATTATTAAATTTTAAATTTATTTTTATTATAAAATATAAAAGTAATAATAATTAAAAAATTATTAAAATATTAAATATTTATTTTTATATTAATATATATATTATTTAAAATATTTTTATAATAGTATTAAATATAAAATATAATATAATTATTAAATAAAAATTTTTTATATATTATAATATATTAATTAATTATTAAAAATAAAAATTGATATTTTTTATTATAAAAAAAAAAAAACTTGTTAAAAATATATTATTAAATAAAACAAAAAAATTAAAAAGTTTAAATTATTAAATTAATATTATTAACAAATAATAATAAAATAAAGCTATTTTAAAAAAACTTATTTAAAAAAATTTTATTAAAAAAAAAACTTAAATTAAAAAACTGTTATAATAAATATAAACTATAAAAAAATACTATAAAATAATATAAATATTAACTTATTAATATTTTTATATTAAATATTATAATTTTTATAATAATAATATATTAAAAAAACATTAAATTATATAAAGTGATTTTTTTATATAAAATAAATTTAATAATTATTTAAAAAAAGTTTAAATTAAAAAACTTAAAAATTTTTTTTTAAAAAATAGCTAAATAAATAATATTTATAAAATATTATAAATATTTTAATATATTTAATAAAAAAACTTTTAATTAAATATTATTTTAAAAATATAAAGTTAATTATTAAATCAAATTTATAAAAAATTTAAAAAACTTAAAATATAACGCTTTATATAAAATATTTTTAAAAAAAACTAAAATTTATAAATAATATATATATAAAAATTTAATAAAAAGTTTTATTAAATTTATTATAATATTTTAAATAATACTAAGTTTATTTATATAAAAAAGCAATAAATTTTTAAAACTATATATAAATTATTAAAAGCTAAACTTTTTAATATAAAAAAATCGATATTTTTTATTTTTAATTAATAAAATGTTTATTTGTTTTATAAAAATAAAAATTTATATCAAATTAAATATAAAATAAATATTTTATTATATATATATAATAAAAAAATATAAATTTTTAATTATATTTTATATATAATATAAAATATATTAATTTAATATTTTATTTTTTAATTTAATAAATAAACTAATTATATTTTAATAATTTATTAATAATATTTTAATTAAATATTTTAATATATTTTTTATAATATATATTAATAATATATTAATATATTTAAATAATAAAATTAAATATAAACTTTATATAAAAAAAGTTTTAAATAAACTATAAATTATAAAATTATAAATAAATTTAAAAAAATATAAATTTTATATAACTAAAATTAAATTTTTAAAACTTATTATTAATATTAATAAAATTAAAATAAATTTAATAAAAATTAAAATAATTTATAAATAAAAACTATTTAAAAAATATAATATAATTTAAATTTAAAAAATATAGTTTTTTTTAAAATTTTATAATTTTTATAAATAGTTTATTAAAAAATTTAATTATATTATAAAATTATTAATTTAATTAATAGTTATTATAATTTATTTTAATTAATTTAAAATATATTAAAAAATATTTAATTAATTAAAATAAATTTTATTATTAATATTAATATTTTGTTATTTTTTATTTAATATAAAAATATATATAAAAATAAATATATTAAATAAAATAGTTATAAATTATTTTTTATAAAAAAATAGTTTAAAAAATAATTAATATTTTATAATATTTTATTTTAAAGTATTTTATAAAATTAAATTTAATTATAGCATTTATAATAAAAAAATATTAATAATAATAAAAAGATTTATTTATTAAAAAATAAAATTAATAAATTTATAACAAATTAAGCTTTTTATAATAATTATTAACTATATAATATTAAAATATTTTATTATTAAATATATATTAAATTTTTAATAAACTAAAAAAACTAAATTAATATTATATTATAATTTTATAATTATTTATTAGCTAAAAATTTAAAATATTATTTTAAATATTATATTAAAATTAAAAAATAAATTAAAAAATTAAAAATAAAAAAAAAAACAAATAATATATAATAATATTTTTTTAATTAGTTATAATTTTAAAATAGTTAATTTTAAAAAATTTTATTTTAAAATGTTTTATTTTATAAATAATTAAAATTTATAAATTAGTTATTAATAAGCTATTATTTATATTAAATATATTTTTAATTAATATTTTATTATAAACTAATTATAAAAGTTTTTTATTAAAAAAATATAAAAAATTAATATTTAATATATTATAAATAAATTATTAAATATTTAAAAATTTAATAATATATAAAAAATATTTAATTATAGTTAATATAAATAACTTATAAATAAAAATAGTTTAAAAAATTTATAACTAAATTTTAATAATTTATTTTAAAAAAAACAAAATTAAAAAATTAATAATAAATAAATATTAATAATTAAAAATATTTAAAAATATTGATATATATATAATTAATTATTTTTATAAAACTATTAAAATATTTTAAAATAAAATATTAAATAAGTTTTGTTTATTTAAAATTTTAAATTATTTTTAATAATATATTATTATTAATTTTAAAAGTTTTTTTAAAAATAAATTAAATAATAATATAATTTTTATTATAATAAATTATTTATTTAAACTTTATTAAATTATATTTTATATTTTATTAGTTATAATAAAAAATATAGCTTAAATATATTATAAAAGTTTTTATTAATTATTTAAATAATTTAAATTTATTATAAATAATTAAAGCTTTTAATTTATTAAAAACTTTATAAATAAATTATTATAAATTTATAAAATAAAACTAGATTTTTTATTTATAAAATATTATAAAATAATAAAATAAATAAAAAATATATATTAATAAATTAATTAATAGTTATATTTTTATATTAATTATTTTTAAAACAATTAATTAAAAATATTATTAATTTTAAATAATATTTAAACTATATTATTATATAATTTATTAAAAGATTTTTTTTTTAAAAAGTTATTATAAAATAACTTATATATATAATTTTTAATTAAAAAAATAAAACAAAAATAACTATTAAGTTTTTTATTTAAAAAAAACTTATTTAATAAAAAATATAAATATTTAAAAAATAAACTTATAAATATTTGTTTATAATTAAAAATTAAATATAAAAAATATAAAATAAAATAATTAAATAAATTAATAAATATAAATAAAAATTAAATTTTAATATAAATAACTTTATTTATATTTTTTAAAAAGAAAATAAATAAATTAAATATTTAAATAATAAATTTAATTATTTTTTTATATAAATATTATATAAAACTTTAAAATATAAAAATTATATTTATTTGTTAAAACTACTAAATTAATAAAAAAAATATATTAATTTTATATAAATTAATTATAAAAATATATAAATAATTTACTATTTAAATAAAAGTATAAATATTTAAATAAAAAAATTATAAATTTAAATATTAATAATAAAAAATAAAAAATTAAAAAAATTTTATTTTTATAAATTTAATATAAAAAACTATTTTATAAAATAAATTAAAAAAACTAAAATTTAAATAATATATAATATTTTATTATTAATTTTTATAACTTTGTTATTTTGTTATAATAATATTATAATAATTATTTTAATAAAATAAAATTATTTAAATAATTAAAATATTAATTAAAAATTTTTAAAAAAAAAACAAATTAAATTAAATTATAAAAATAATAACTATATTAAATTTAATTAAATATAATTTTATAAAATTAAATTATAAAAATAATAACTATATTAAATTTAATTAAATATAATTTTATAAAATTAAATTTTAAAAATTTAAACTATTTATTAATTTTATAATTATTATAAATTTAAAACAAACTTTAAATAAATAAAAAAATAATTATAATTAAACTATATTTATTATATAAAAAAATAATATATAAAAAATATATTAAAACATTTATTATATTTTATAATAAATATTTATTTTATTATATTAAAAATAAACAATAAAAACATAATAAATAATATTAAAATAATAGAAAAAATATTTATTATAAAAAAAAAACTTATATATAATCAAATTTGCTATTGTAAATTTAATCTTTTTTTTTTTTTTTTTTTTTAGCTTAATATTTTTTTTTAAATATATAATATTTCTATATATACTATATTAACTATTTTGTTTTAGCTTTTATAATATTAGTTAAAATATAATATTATATAAACTATATTTAGTTTTATATTTAATATTATATATATTAAATATTTAATAGTTTTAAAATATTAAACAATATTTTTTTTTAATATTTTATAATTGTTTAAAAATTTAAAAATTTTATTTATTTTTATAAATATATTATTATTATATATATTTTATTAACTTAGTTTTTTAATAATTTTTTTTAAATAAACTTTTTAATTAAAATAAATAATATAATTTTATTTGTTTTATATAATAGTTATATTAAAGTAAAAAAAAACAAAAGTTTAAATTTTATATATTGAATTATTTTAAAAAAGCTATTTTTATGCTATTGATATTTTTTTTCAAAAAATTTACAATTAATAAATCGTTTATATATATAGCAATATAAATATATTTTTTAACAAATATATTAATGTTAAAATTTAATAATTTAAAACTTAAAGTTTTTAAATATTTTATTAATATTTTATATTATATTTTAAATATTTATTTTAAGCTATATAAAGCTTTATTTAATTTATAAAACTTTTTTAAGTAATTTTTATTTTTAAAGTTTAATAGTTGTTATATATAAATGTTTTTTTTGATTTTTTTATATAAAAAAGCAGTTTTGTTATAAACTACACTTATATTTAAATAAATAAATCTTAGAAATAGTTAATATATATAATATAGCTAGTAAATAGCTAAAGTAGCTAAATAGATTTTATTGTTTATTAAAAATAATAAACTTATTAAAAGTTAAATAAAGTAATAAATATAAAAAAGTAAAAATAATAAATAAAAAAACACTTATATAAATATGTCGATTTGATTAAAAAAGTTAAATTTGTTTTTTAGTTTTTTTAATTTTAGTTTTTTTTTTAAAATATATAATCTTATTTAGTTTTTAAACTTATTGTTAATATTGTATTTATTATAAAACTAAAGTTTGTTTTAACTATTTAAAAAAACAATAAATTTTTAAAAAATTTTAAACAAATTAATTAATTTTAATATATTAAAATAATACAATTAACTTTTAGTAATAATATATTTATTACTAATTATAAAAAAGCTAAATAATAAGTTTAGTTTATTAAAAATAAATTAACAAAGTTTATTTTTTAAATATAAATAAATTATAAATAAAATAAACTATATTAATAGTTTTAAAACTTTTAAAATTTGTTTAAAAATTATATAAAATGTATTTATATTATAAAATATACTATAAACAATAACAATAAGTTTTATTATAATATTTTTAATAATAAAAAATTTTTTACTTTTAATATTTATAAAAAATTTAAGTTTGTTTATAAAAATTTCAAAAAATATAACAAGTAATAGTAATATATAGTTATTAATAAAACTATATATAACAGTATAATTAAAAAAATAATAATTAATATTAAATATTTTATTATTTAAAATAAAACTTTTTAAATAATTTTTATTTTTTTTATTAAAAATAAAAAAAAAGTATAATTTAAATATAATAAATTAATAACTTTTAAATAATTTTAAATAATAACAAATATTTATAATAAAGTAATATATTAAAAGTTTAAATATTAAATTTTGTAGTTAAATGTTATTTAAAAAACTGCAAAAAAGTTAAAAAATATAACGAATTTTTTTAAATAAAACGTTTATTTTTTATATATTTAAATAATTAAGTTAAAAAAAAAAACTAAATAATAAAAAGTAAATATAATTTATTAAAAAGTTAACTTTTAAAACATTATATTTTATAAAATTATAAATATTTATAAAAAAAAAATTATAAATTTAAAAAATTAAATCGAAATTTTTTAAAACTAAATTATATTTATAGCAGTTATAATATTAAAGTTTGTATTAGCAGTTTTTATTAATAATTTAGTTTTTATTAAAATAATTTAATAATAAAAATAAAAATAAAAAAATACTTTAAAATTTAAAACTATTAATAAAATTTTTATAATTATTAAAAAAAAAACTAAACTATTAGTTAAAACAGCTAATTTATTTATATTTATTAATAATAAACTAGTTAAAAATAAAACTAAAGTTTAATTTAAATATTAGTTTATATTATTAAAAAATAAACTAATTAAAAATATTAACTATTATAATTAAAACTTAAAAAAAATCGATTATATTATTAATTAAATAAAAAGTTCTGTTTTTAAAAATATTATAATATTTATTATAAATAACTATAAAAAAAAGTTTATTTTAAAAATAAATACAAAAGTTTTAAATTATTTGTTTGTTTATTATTATAATTTTAATAAATATAAAAAAGTACAAATTAAATATTAAAATTTCAAAATGTAAAATTTTAATAAATTTATATAATTTAATATAAAGTTTATTAAATAAATTAAAATAATTTAAATTAATTTTATAAACTTTAAAAAAAATTTATATAATAAATTATTAAAACAGATTAATAAATTATATATTAAAAAACTATATAATAATTAAATAATATTTATTAATTTTTATAATTATATTTAAATATATAATTATTAATAATATAAAAATTTTATTGCTTAAAAAATATAATAAAAAAAAAACTTTTTAAAAATAATTAAATAAAAAAAAAATTTAAAGCTTAAAAAAAAAAAAAAATCTATAAAATTAAATTTATACTAAAAAAATAATATTAAATATTTAAATATTTTTATTTTAAATATAGTTTTAAATAGTTATTATATTTATATTAAAGTTTTATTTAATTAAACAAAAGTTTTAATTTTACAAAATTAATGTTTTATATATTATAATTAAAAATATAAAAATAATAAATACTTTTATAAATTTAACTTTAAACAATTTAATATAACTTATATTAATATTATTTTTATTTAAATTATAAAATTTAAACAAATATAAACTATATTAAAAAAAAAGTTAAAAAATACTGCTTAAAATAACTAAATTTTTATTTTAAGTAGATTTATATATTAATATTAAATATAAATAAATATAAAAAAATATTATTTAATTTTTTATAAAAACTATTAAAAAAAAACTTTTTTTTTATAAATTATATAATAATAAATAATAAATTTATTTTATTAATAAAAATATTAGTTAATATAAAAATAAATATATATTTATTAATTAAATTAAATTTTATTATAAAAATTTTAAAATATTTAAAACTTAAAATAATTATAAAATTTATATTATTTTAAATAATAAGTTATAACAAAAAAGCTATATAAATTATTAATATTGTTTTAAAAATATATTTTTATATATAAAACAAAATAATTTTAAATATATTTTTATTAATAATAAATATAAAATATAATGTTATTATAAAAAAAAAATATTTAAATTATTATAATATTTTAATAAATAGTAAAAAAAAAAAACTATTATTTTTTAATAATTAAAAATTAAAATATTAAACTTTTAAAATTTTAATAAATAATATAAAAAATTTAATTATTAATTTTAACTATTAATAAAATATAAACTATTAATAAAAATTAATAAATATAAAAAATAAAAATAAAAAAAACAAGTATATAAATTAAATATATTAAAAAAAAAAACAAAATAAAAAAAATATAAAAACTAAATTTAAAAAAGTTTGTTTTTATATTAATAAATTTAAATATTAAAAAAAATAAATAAAAATTATATAAAAAAAAAAGTTTTTAGTTGTTTTTTAAACATTTATTTCAATTTTGTAGTTTTTATAAACTAGTTTTAATATAAATAAAAATTATTTATAACAAAAAATATAATATATAAAATATATATTATAAAAAAAAGTTTATAAAAATAATTTAAATTTTTATATTTTTTTTATAAAAAAAAAATATAAAAATTATAAATTAAAAATAAAATATAATTAATATAACTTATATTAGTTATAAAAAAATATAATTAAATAATATAAATATTAACTAGTTTAAATTAATATTATTAATATTATAAAATTTAATATAATAATAAAATAAAAAAATATTATTTTATATAATATAACTTTATTATATAAATTAAATTAAATAATTTTTTAAAAAAAATATAAAAAATTAATACAAAATAAAAAAAAGTTAATAAAAATAATATTATATATAATATTTAAAAAATATTATAAATATTTCAATATATTTAATAAAATAGTTTTAAATAATTTTTTTTTATATTGTTTAAGTATTAATTACTAAATTATTATTAATAAGTTTTTTAAAGCTTTTTTAAAATATAATATATTATATAAAATATTATTAAAAAAAACAAAAATATATTAAAAATATATTAATAACAATTTAGTAAAAAAATTTATTAAACTAATAATAATATTATAAATAATATTAGTTTTATTTATTAAAAAAAAAACAGTTTTTTATAATTATATATAAATTACAAAAAGTTAAATTTGATTATTTAAAAAAACAAATATTTTTTACTTTTAATTAATAAAACTTTAACTAAAATATTTTAAATTAAAGTTTATATAAAAATAAATATTTAATAAATTTTTTATTATATTTAAATGTTTAAAAAAAATAAATTATTAATAATTTTTTAAATAAAATATAAAATTTATTAATTTAAAGTATTTTTATTTAAATTAATAAATAAATTTATAATGTTTTAATATTATATAAACAATATATTAAAAAATTATTTAAATATTTTTTATATAATATATATTAATAATATATTAATAATATATTAATTTATTTTAATAATAAATTAAAATATAAATATTATATTAATAAAGTATTAATTTGTTTAAAAAAAATTAAATTATAAATTAATTTTAAAAAGTATAAATTTTATATAATAAAAACTAAATTTTTAAAATTTATTATAAAAATATATAAAGTAAAAATTAATTTAAATAAAATAAAAATTATATATTATTAAAATTTATTTTATAATAAAAAAAAAAAAGTATATTTTAAAAAAATAAAATTATTTTTAAACTTTTATAACTTTTATAAAAAGTTTATAAAAAAATATAAACAAATTATAAAATTATTTATTAACTTTATATATATTAATATAATATTTTAATAAACTTTAAAATATTAAAAAATATTTAAAGCTTTATAAATAGTTTTAATAAATATGTTTATTTTATATTATTTTTTTTATAATATTAAAACTATAATAAAAATTAATTTTTTTAATAATATAATATTAAATATATTATTTTAAAAAAATAGTTTAAAAAATTTATAAAAACTAGTAGTTTTTTTTTTGAAAATATTTTATAATATAAAACTTAATTACAAAATATATAATAAAAAAATATTAATAGTTATAAAAAAATTATTATATTAAAAAACAAAGTTTATTAATATATAACATTTTTTTATAATTTTAATAAATTATATAGTTTTAAAATATTTTAATATAAAAAAAATACTAAATTTTTAATAAACAAAATAAATAAAACTTATAAATTATTATTATTTTATAATTATATATTGTTTAAGTTTAAAAAATATTATTGCTAATATTTTTTTGAAATTTTTAAAAAGTATAAAAATATAAAAAAAAAAAAAAAACAAACAAAAAATAATAGTTTTATTTAAATTAATAATTTTTTTAAAAAAAACTTTTTAAAAGTTTATAATAATATATATATTAAAAAATAACATGATATTTTTATTAATTTTTAAAATATTATTAATTAATTTAGTTTTAAAAACTAATAAAATTAATAAAAGTTTAATTAAATATAAAAAAAAAGTTTATATTAATTAAAATTTAAATTAAATAATATTAAACAATTTAATATTATATAAAAAATATTTAATAATATTAAATATTAACTATTTATATATTAAATTAATTAAAAAAATATATATTTAGTTAATTATTATATATTTAAAAAAAAATAAAACAAAAGTTTTAATAATTTAAAAATATTAATAGTTTAAAGTTTATAAAAAAATAAACTAATATATAATAAACTATTTATATAAAATAACTAAAATTTTAAAAAATAAAATATTAAAAAAGTTAAAGTTTTTAAAAATATTAAAATATATATAACAATATATAATAATAAATTTTAAATATTTTTTTTTTAACAATAATAAAAACAATATAACTTTTTATATAATTAATAAATTATTTAAATTTATATAAACTATAATTTATAAAAATATAATAATTATAAAACAAGTTATAAAAATATATTATAATAAATTATATTAAATATATAATTAACTAAAAAGTTTTATTAATAATTATAATTTTTAATTTATAATTAAATTTATAAATAAATTATTTTAAATTTATAAAATAAAACTAAATTTTTTTTTTATTAATTATAAACAAATTATTAAATAAATAAAAATTATATATTAATAAATAAATTAAAAGTTATAGTTTTTTATTAATTATTTTTAAAAAAATTAATTTAAAATATTATTAATATTAAATATAATATAAATATTATTATTATATAAATTATTAAAAAGTTTATTTTTATATAAAATATTAATTAATTAAGTTATAAAAATAACATTTAATTAAAAAATTAAAACAAAAAAATTAATATTTAAATTAATAAAAAAAAAGTTAAATTATAAAAAAATATAAAATTTTATAACTAAAATATATAAATATATAATAATAATAAAATAATAAATATTTTAAATTTAATAAAAAATAATTAATTAAATTAACAAATATTAATAAAACTTAAACTTTTTAATAAAAAATTAAATATATATTTTATAAAAAAAAAACAAATAAATAAACTAATTTAATAATAAATTAAATTATTTAATAATAAAAATATATTATAAAATTATTAATAATAATAAAAAAAATATTTTTAAATTTTATTTATTAAATTTTTAAAAAAAATTTCAATAGTTTTATATAAATTAATTATATAAATATTTAAAAAATTTATTTTTAAAACAAAATTTTAAATGTTTAAAAAAAAAAGTTATAAATTTTAAATATAATAAAAAAAAATAAAAAATTAAAAAAGTTTTGTTATTATATATTAAATTAAACAAGTTTTATTATAAAATAATTTAAAAAAAATAAAATTATAATAACTAATAATATTTAATAAATATATTAAAAAACTTTTTAATATATATATAAAAATTTTATAATTAAAATTTTAATATAAAAAGTTTTTTAATAAAATTATTAAAATAAAAAAAAACAATATAAAAAAAAACATTTATAAAAAAATATTTTAATAATAACAAAATTAATATAAAAAAAAAATATTATATATATAAAAAATAAAAAAGTTTTTAAATATATATATAATATTATATAAAAATTAATAATTTTATTAAATTAATTATTAATATAATAAAAAAATAATAAAAATTAAAAACTTTTATATATAAACTAATTATATATATTAAAAGTATTTTTTTATTATTTAAAAATATTAATTTATAAAAAATTTATAGTTTAAATATTTGTTATAGCAAAAACTTAAATTAAACTTTTTTTTATATAAAAAAAATTGTTATAAATTATATTTATATTTAAACAAATAAATTTTAAAAATAGTTAATATATATAATATAATTAATAAAAAATTAAAATAACTAAATAAATTTTATTATTTATTAAAAATAATAAATTTATTAAAAATTAAATAAAATAATAAATATAAAAAAAATAAAAATAATAAATAAAAAAGCATTTATATAAATATATTAATTTAATTAAAAAAGTTAAATTTATTTTTTAGTTTTTTTAACTTTAGTTTTTTTTTTAAAATATATAATATTATTTAGTTTTTAAACTTATTGCTAATATTATATTTATTATAAGTTTTAATATTTATTTATTTAATTTTTAAATTAAATATAATAGCAATAATAAAAATAATTTTATAATTTATTAGTTTTATTATTAAAACAAATATTTTATTATAGTTTTTATTTTTTATTTATTTAAAGTTATAAATTATTTATTTAGTTTTATATTTAATAATTTTGTTTTAAAATTTTTGCTTAATTTTATATATTTATTTTTTTATTATATTTAATTTTTTAAAAAATAAATCATAAAAAATCTAAGTTTAATTATTTATTAATAATTAAAATTTAAAGCTTATAACTTTATATTATTATAAATATTATATATTTTTTATAGTTATTTTATAAGTTTTAAATTTTATAAAATTAGCTATTATTAATAAAAACAATAATATTATAATTACTATTTGAAATTTTATAAAATTAATATTTAAACTATAATATATATAATTTAGTTTTTATAATTTAAATTAAAAATTATAAAAATGTATAAAATTATTTAAACTATTTAATTTAAAGCTTTTAAGCTTAATATATAGTAAAATTAATAGTTTTTAAATTATTTTAAATAGTTTAAAAAGTTTTTTAATATATTATAAAAAAAATACGATTTTTAATTTTTTAAAGCTATTAAGTTTTAGTTTAAACTATAAAATAAATTATTTTTAAATAAATAATTTTAAAGTTTTTTTAATTATTTTTTTATATTGTTATTTATTAATAAATAATAATAACTTTTAGTATTTTTTAATTTATTTTTTTAATTTAGCTAGTTTTTTTTTAATATTATTTTTAATTTTTTTAATAAAAATATAAAAATATTATTTACTAAATATTATATTATAAATATTAATAATAATATTATTGTTTAATTTAAATATAATATAGTTATATATTTTATTATTTTTATATTTTAATATTTAATATTTAATTATTTTAAATTTAAATATATTAGTTTTTTTATTAAACTTATATTTATTTATAACTTTTATTGTTTTTATATAAATAATATTAAGCTTTTTTTTATATTAAGTTTTATAAAAAATATAACTTTTAAGTTTATAATATTATTTATTTTAAATATATATTATTGTTTAAATAATAATAAACTAATATTTTAAAAAAAGATTATTTTTTTTAATTTTAGTTATTAATTTTTAAATTAAATTTTTTAATATATATATAGTTTATTTTATTATATTGTTTTATTAATATTATTTAATAACAAAATATTTAATTATTATATTTTTTTATATATAAAAAAATATAAATGTTTTATTTATATATAATTTAAGTTTATTAATAGTAACAAATTAATAATAATATTTAAGTTTTTTTTATTTTTAAAAAAAGTTTTTAAGCTTTTTAAACTATAATATTAATTTATTTAATAAAATAGCGAAAATTTTATTGCTATAGTTGTAAATAATTGCTATTTATTTTATAAAACTATTGTATTTTTTTAAATTTTTAGCTAATATATTAACTTTATTAAAATATATTAATTTTATAAAATAAATTTTTTAATAAAAGTTTTTTTAATATAATTTAGCTAGTATTTAGCTTTTAATATATATTTTATATAAATAATATTTAATTTAAAAAGTAATATTTGTTATTATTATTATTAGTTTTTATAGTTTTATATTATTAATATAATTAAATTGTTTATATTATATTTTTAAAATAAAATTAATAAAATAAAAACAAAAAATAATATTAAAAACTATTATTTATAAAGTTTTATTTAATTAATTAATTATATATAAATTAATAATTTTATATATTATAAAAAAATATTTTTATTAATTGTTTTTTAAGCTTTATTATAATAAAATAAAAACTTTATACTTTTTTTTATTAGTTGCGAAATAAATATTAAATTTACTTTTAGTTTAAAGTATTATATAATGTTTATAATAATAATTATTTCAGTTTATTTATTTATTAAAGTTTTAAACTTTATTATTTTTTAAAACTTTAATATAATTATAATTTTATTAATATTATATATTAATAGTTTAATATAAAGTATTAACTTAATAAATAATAATTTATTATTAAAGTTAATTTAGTTATAATTATTATTTAATATTATATAAAAAACAATATATTTTATTAGTTTAGCTGTTTTTTTTTTTAGTATATTTAGCAGTTTTATTTATATAAAAGCTATTTTAATATTTAAGTTTTATAAAACTATAATTAATAAATTATTGTTTAATTTAGCTATTAATAAATTAATTTAAATATTTTTAAAATTATTAAATATTTTAATAAAAATATTAAATTTATAAATAAATAGTTTTTTTATAAAAAAATTATTTTTAATTATTAATAATATTAAATTTAATAAAATAGTTAAAAAACTTAGTTTAGATATATTTTTTTTCTGTTGTTTTATTTAGTTTTTAAGTTTTAATTGCTAATTTATTAATGTTTTTTTAAAATATTTAAAATAATAGTTATTAAATAAATAATTCGTTAATTATTAATTAGTTTTAATATAGTAAATATAGTAATATTTATTACAATTATATTTTTTTTTTTTATATTTAAAGTTATTACTTTTATAGTTATAATTATAACTATAATTATTATTAGCTTATTATATTATTAAAGCTGCTTTAATATTTATTTATATTATAATTTTTTTAATTTGTTTTTTTTATAAAGTTTTTATAAATATTATTAATAATATAATATTTTTTTTATTTTTTTTTTTATTAAATTAACTTATAAGTTTAAAAAAAAACAAAAATAAAAATTTAATATTTAATATTTAATATTATAAAAAATTTTATTACTAAAAAAAGTTTATTTATAATATATATTAAATTTAGTTTTTTAAAATTTAAATAAATAACTTAAAATTTAATTATTAATATAAATATTAATTTTTTAATAATTAATAAAACATTTTTTTATTTAAATATTAAGTTTTAAAAAGCTGCATTTTTTTAAAATTTGATTTTTTGATTAAATAATATTTAAATTTTTGCTATTATATAATATTTTTTTTTATTATTTTTAAAAATGTTGTAAATGTTTTTATTATAACAAAAGTATATATATTTTAAAACTTTTATTTAATTAATTTTTCAAGTTTTTTTAGCTTTATAAAAGTTAAATTTAATAAAAATATTTAAAATTTTAACTAATATGTTTTTTTTTGATTTTTTTAAAAAATACTATATATATTTTAATATATAAATATAGTTTTTTATTTTTTTTTTAAACTGAAAAAATTTCGTAAAAAAATCTAATATTATAACTATTTAAAACTTATTTTAAGTTTTAATTTTATTGCTTATTTTAATTAATAAATAATAAATATATAAAAAGTTGATATAATTAAATAATAATTTATAAAATAAATTTTAATAAAAAAAACTTTAAAATATTTTTTTTTATAGTTAATATATTATTAAATAATATTAAAATAAATAATAACTTTTTAATAATTAGTTTAAGCTTAAATAATATTATATTGTTAATATTGTTAAAAATAAAAATAAATAATATATTTTGTAAAAAAAAAAACAAATATAATAAAAATAATAACAATAAAATAATAAATAATATAAAATAATAGTTATAATTTAAATAATTTTTAAAAAATAATTAATTGTTTATTTTATTTTCGATTAAATTTATAAAATATAAAAAATTAATTTTGTTAAAAAAATATAAATAAATAAATAAAAATAAAAAATAAATTTTTAAGTTATATTTAAAAAATTTAACTATTTATTTTATTATTTATTTATTTGAAATTTTTATAAACTTTATTAATTAATATAACAATAATTTAATTTATTGTAAAAATAGCTTAATATTTATAGTTAATAATTTTAAAGTATTTAATATTTATTATTTTTTTAACAATTGTTATTTTTAATAAAAACAAATTTATTAAAAATATTAAATCAATTAATAAAAAAAGTATATATAATTTTAGAATTTTTTAAAAAAAAAATATTAGTTTTAAAAATATAAATAAAATTTAAAATAACATTATAAATAATTGCTTATAGTAGTTATTTAACTTTTATTATAATAAATTATTTAAATTTTTACTGCAGTAGTACTGTTTTATTACTTAGTAGCTAAATCAATAAAAATAACAACAACTTAAAAAATATATAGCTATTTTAAATAAATATTAAAACTAAATAATAAAAATAATTATAAATTTTTAAGCTTATAACTTATTAAATTCAAAATTATAAAGTATAATAGCTATATATATTGATTAAAAAACTAGTACTTTTAGAAAAATGCTGTAGCTACTTTATAGTATATATGCTAAGCAGTGTAGGTTATATACCAGCCACCGGCTATACCAGCCACCCGATTTCAACAACTTACGCCGCTATAAAAAGAGCAACCTAGGAAGAGGGGAGGGGCACAAGTCTGCATATCATGTAGGTACACTACTACCTGCAAGATGCCAAATGCAGATATAGTGGCGAAAGTGGAGAAGTAGGTCGCATAAGTTGCCAGGGGAAGCACGCAAGGAGCCGATGTAGCGGGGTATTAGTATATATCTGACGCGGCGAGCGGTCTACATAGTATGTATAGTCTGACATAAGCTCTCGGGGGTGAGTGGACGTCTACTCATGCATGGCTCCAAGATGCGAGCTTCCGAGATAAGGAGCTAGCGAGACACACATTTAGAGACAGGGGACTTTTACGGAAACGATGAGACGATGCGAGAATAGACCGTCGTAGACTTGTTGCACTACCCATTTCAGGGGTTATGAAAGAACCTAAGCTTTTTACGCCACTTCCTAGTCATCTAGATACAGAATTCGGTTGAACATTGGGCTGAGGGAGTTCCTAATTGTTTCGATTCATTCATCCCTTTCTTTTCCCCAGGGGTGCTCGGACATCCCTATTCTAGAGAAATGAGTACAGACGCTATCAATATTTTCAGTAACAAGTGAAATCGACTTGGCCGTTTTCACCGGATTGTTATGAAAGCGCCCGGTTTTACCAAGTGCTCCGACACTAAGATAGGCAACTTTCTATAGTGAGCTGCATATCTTACAAGTCTATGCAGATGGTTTGACTAAACCATGTTAAAGCTCGAACTTATGTGAAATGCTATAATTCTACCCTACAGAATGAAGGCTCTCTCACTAAGACCCGAGCATAAACTCTGGTATCCCGGGTTTAAAGTATGATACTACTCTAAGCGTTCCATTGGGCCGAATTGCACAGCCGATGTAGGTATGTACACCCGAATTTGCTTGCATGGATTTCGGAGAACTGCAAAGATGGAATTAGAGATGTGAACGCTTGCCTTGGGTTTTGTAGAGAAACTCACAAAAGTGCTCGCATGGCATTGACATAATTAGGCATGTATTTTCCCCTTTGGTGGTGATAAAAATATTGATTCAGGCCTCGAATAATGGCCTCGTCGCTGCTCGAATAATGCCGAACTGGTAAATAAATCTTGGCGACGGGATATCTTTCGCCCAATCTAAACTCAATATTATAAAGTATTCCAGCCGTCCGGTGGCCAACTTCAGGCAAAGATTGATCTGGAGTAGTATCATCGTCGACTTGGAAGAGGGCATTCCAGAGGCGTCTGAGGTCCTCAAGGCCCTGATACAATCTAGGGTTCTTGATACGGCCTCCAACTGTCATTATATTAATAACAGAGTTGAAGGTAGTCTCCCGACTCCGAAAGTATATTTTGAGGCGTGACTCCAGCGGGTCAATTAGATCAATAGCCAACATCTCGTACTCAAGTTCTCTGCTGCCTAACTCTGATGAGAAGTCGCAAAACATATCCCAAGCCTCGATATTATCACTTGTGCTATGTGGTGCGGCCTGAATTGCTTGTGAAAGGACTTCTAGGTTCGATTGCCCTTTAGCACGTGCTCTCATCTTCGGGAAGAAGTACGCTTTGACTGTAACTTCAGTTGGTGATAAGTCAAACGCGTAGAAGATGGAGGTATTGTGATCTTCAGCATCTTGGACGAATCCACCTTCTTCGTCGCGTGCATCGAAGAATTCCTTAAAGTGTTGGAACCATTCGAGTCTCATGTCTACTGATGAGCGAAGCAGCTCCTCCTGGAAAGCTGGCCCAGCAATCACGTTGCTAGGATCGAGGGACGAACCAGCGTGGAGTCCGATAGGCTCTATGGAGTATCGTATTGTTGGAGGCCCATCATTTGTACCCCAGTCCCAGCTGAGTTCAAGAGGAGTACCATCGTCCGTCATGAAACTTGGCCATGGCGACACGTCCCCTTCGATAGCTTCGCGGGAGACACCGAGGTACGGGGATATGGTAGTTGCGAAGAACTTGAGGTCCCGATGTTGGAGGGCTTCAGGATATCCAGCAGCGTGTAAGAGAACAGCAAGGGATTTTCCAGAATGCCTACTCCACCAAAAGCGATGATGTGAACTTTTGAAAGTTTCAAGCTTTGCGTTAACTCTGTGCCAGACCGAAAGTTCAACAAAATCATAAGAACTGTGACGAATCCATTTATTCCGTGTCTTTGATTCTTTTTCGACTCGTACCGCTGGGGATTTAGAGGCCAACTGGAGATGATGGAAATGAAGTTCAGAGGTGTCCCTACGCAACGACCGAACCGTCTTCATCACGCTAGGTAACCAGCCCCCATGGATTATATTCAAAGCTGCCAAGATCAGGAGAGAAAACACAATTGGGACGAAATAGGCTGGTAAAATTGAGAGGCATGAAATGACAGGCGATTGCCCGGAACCCAAGTCACCGAACGAAGAGAACATTCTGCCACCGAGCTTGTGATAATGGCAAATAGAAGGGGTCTACAGAGATGTATTCTGCCCATTAATTACCGTACTGTAGTTATCAGTTTTTTTCAACCGGCCTCGGGGTTGCTGCATTGGCCTTTAATGACCTAAGCCTACGAATATCGCGGCGACCAGGGGCGACCAGGATACACGGCATTTGCTCTAGGCGTAATAACCAATAATCTCTAGCATGTGTAGACTTGGCTTAACGACATCTTACTAAAACTCCTCGCCGCATAGCTACATATATTGACGTGGAGAAAACATGGATCGTCGCAGGGTAATGCGTGCCGAGCACTCGCTCTACCGTTCCTGCGGGGTAGATTTACGAGCGCCGATTAGCATCAAGATCTATCATAGCACTCCCTTCTGAGATGAAATGCTTGTTTATCATCGCCCCCTTGCTCATCTTACCTGCAATGTACGTAAGACCAGTAAGAGAAATAAGTAAGCATGGATGATAGCGCAGTATCCCCTCATGTTGACTAGTTCAGTTCCTTTGCCGAACGCACGTTGATCTACATGGTGTCGGAGGACGAATTGAGCCATGGTGTTTAGACGACAACTGCATTTAACTTGCAACCTTTCCCTCGGGGATAGGCTTGAAAATCACACCGCTGCTTATCGTGCAGGGATATAACAGGCGAGACTCTACGAATCACGAAACATAGATTATCGATACTGAGCTTCTAGAGACAGAATCCTCTTGGGGTTCCAACTACTACATACACCTGTCACTCTGAGCTTCTCAAGACTTTTTTCCTTCTTCGAAGTCGACGCTCTCCAGACTTCCCAAAAATCAGTCGACACACCCCAGTAGTCAATCTTCTCAACCCAAAACGATGGAGTCCACACAACACATCGTTACCTCTCTCCTCTCGTCTGCGAGGGCAGATCCACTTGTTGTGGTATTATTCTGCGTTGCCGTCTATCTTGTGCGATCTCATTATTATCATGGACTTAACAAGATTCCCGGTCCCTTCATTGCTAGTCTTACCAGCCTCTGGAAGTGGAACGCAGTCCGCCGAGAGGAAATGCATACTATAAGCGCAGACTTACACGAAAAGTTTGGCCCACTAGTTAGGATTGGCCCCAACCACGTTTCTGCTTCGAGCGCAGAGGCAATCAATGTTGTTCACCGAGCTAGGACTGGTTTTACGAAGGTACGCTGTGCTATTTTGGAGAGTTTCTTCCCCAACTAAACGCGTTTAGGCCCCTATGTATGGCATTTTACAACCCAAGTTCGAGGGCGCAGACCTACACAATATCTTCTCAACCCAAGACCCAGAATACCATGCTGCACTTAAGCGCACTATGGGTAACTTATACACGACTACAGCTGTGATGCCCCTGGAGTTCCACCTTGACGATTGCACGAAGCTTTTTCTCTCTAAGATGAACGATCTCATCGGTTCGAGGAAATCGGCCCCTGTCGATCTTGCGGGCTGGCTCCAATACTATACATTTGACTCGCTTGGAATGATCAACTTCTCTCAGAAGATGGGATTCCTCGAATCTGGTGTTGACCTTGAAGGAATTTGTCATTACGACCATGACCAGATGTTATATTTTGCCATTGTACGAATATCCCCTTCCTATGAAAACGTGTATATCTCCGTGCTGACGTCCACTTCACCCGGGCCAGTGGGGTCAGATTGCTTCGGCGGAGCGAATGTGGTCGAATGTGAAGAATTACTTTGCGGGAGCCAAGAAGGAGAACCCCCTGTTCCACGTAAGCAAGCCAAGATCTCACATTGTAGATCCGATACTAACCTTGGCAGTTCGTTGTCAAAATCATCAAGGAGCGCCAAGAGAATCCCACTGACTCGACGGATATGCTCAACTCGTTTCTAGCCCTTCATAACGCGGCACCAAACAAGTTTACTGCCAGAGACCTGTTAGCAGCGGCGTACATCAATGTGTAAGTGTGGTTACAATCAAAGCATCTGTCACAAGCACTTGACTCACTCCGTTGATAGGGTCACGGCCCACGATGTGGTTGCTATTACACTGCGAGGCGTAGTCTACTATCTAGCCAGACACCCCGAGGTCCAGAAGAAGTTGCAAAAAGAAATCATTGACATGGCCGAGGCTGGTAAACTGTCTAACCCATCCCAGTACTCGGAGATCACTACAATGAGCTACGTGTAAGAATGCATAGATCGGCTTTTACTGCCGTGAATATGAAGCTAACAGGCGTGCCAACCCAGGCTAGCCGTGACGAACGAGACCCTCAGGTACCACCCTAGCACCGGCATCATCTTCGAGCGCGTATGCCCCAAAGGTGGTGTCACCTTGCAGTGAGTAATCCTCGGTTCCAATTTTTTTTTAGAGAAAAAAAAGTCTTGGCAACTAAATCGGAGTGCTGCAGTGGCCAATACATACCGGAGAATACCCACATCGGCGTAAACGCCTGGGTCATCAACAGGGACAAGAGCATATTCGGAGAGGACGCAGACACTTTCCGGCCAGAGAGATGGATCGAGAGCGATCCAAAGGCCGTCACGAAGATGAAGATGAACTTATTCACAGTGCGTATCCTCTTCCCAGATATAGCCAATAGGCAAAGATTATTAGTGTGCTGACATGATGATAGTTTGGAGCGGGTTCGAGACATTGTATTGGGCGGAACCTCGCTATGATGCAGCTTACGAAAATAATCGTTGAGCTATACCGGAACTTTGACATAATGCTAGCCCACCCGGAGAAGGAGTGGAAGGTCTCGGGCGGCTGGCTTACCAGACAGAGCGATATGGACATGATTATTGGCAAGAGGGGAGCCTTGCTTGGAGCATAACTTCCCATGGCGGTGTGTTAGAAGGGAGTTCGAAGCAGCTTGCAATACTATATTCAGTTTGTTTACCCACATAGGAATATGCGAACGAATCAACGATGCTCTGATTACGACACTAGAGCACGATAGTTAGGTTAGAACATTAAAGATAGACGCGGTCCGTATGCCGACAGTTTAGCGCGACATCGTAGTCTCATGTGCCTATGCGGCGCAGTAAAAAGAGGTGCATACCTAGGTACATACGCCGTAAAAGGTATATACGCAGAGGGCTAATATCAGGGGTTCATTTGAAATACGCATAAAGAGTTTCTCCGGTCTATTTTTTGCAAGTTGATAGGCTGTTTTAGAGAAATCCTGTCGAGATGTGCAACTGAGAGGGCGGCCTAGGTGACTAGATCAATGCACCTAATAGATGGCGCGGTGGTCAAGAGGCACAGCACATCAAGAATGCTGCAGCTCTTGGCTCGGAAACGCGTCCCCGCAGCTGACATTGCGGCACGGATTGCTAGCAACGGCGACAAATTATCTAATATTGTATCATTAGCGCAAAAGAGGAAACATACCTTGCCCACGCCTGTCAGGTTATAGGTACCTAGACGACGCCTCTCGCATTTGGACGCGGGCATGGTTCTTATTGGCTTCGATCCCGGCCGTCGATCCTGACAAGCTGCCGAATGGCCCCGCGCGACGGCCAGGTATCATTCGGCCAAGGTCCGAGCCCATGTTGCAGGATCTCACTCCTCCATCCAGGTTTCAAGGAGGACCTTTCAGGCCGGGGCAGGCATTGTAAAAACTGGGCAATCCATATGAATCCGCTGCTCGACGCCTATACGTAAGAGCATACTCGGGGAAATACTCCCGAAGCTCTACTTAGGAAATATTCTATGGTATGTATACGAGTATTAAATGTCCAAGTTTAATCGTATAGCACAACTAGCCCCTCCCCAGGCCAGGATGTTGATCTTGAAACCCAAATTCGTTGACGACGCTGGCACGCACGCCGATGCAACTAGCACTATTCGATAGCTCGTCTAATCGAGCACCGGAAAAGCCCGGTCGCACCGCCGTGGCCGCCGGCGGATTGGCGGAAGACCGCTTACCGCGCACCATAAAACCTACCACTAAGAGGGTCGGCTCTACGGTGGCCAGCGCGGTGCGGCCGGCATTAGTTGATAGCCCTTGACGGGGCGGGCCTGCTGGCGCTGGTCCCGCGGCGCTGTGGCAGGTATCGGCGGGTGCAGCGCGGCGGGAAGTGGAAAGGCGTGTGTAGAGGACGCCTGCCCGAGCGTGTAAGTCGACGAGACCTGGCGCCAGGCGGGTAGCACTACTATACGTACGGAAGCTCAAGTATATCCTAGTTTGCTGCAGTAGTTAACAAAGTTGCTTGCTGCAACATACTAATTATTGTATAATACAATTAGTTTTAACATATTAGCTTAACCTTAAGTATTTAATACCAGGTCACAAAAAGAGAAAAACGAGAGAGACAGGAGGGGGCATAAGGCTAACCGCCCAAGACCAAAGCACTTTTCCTATCCCATCCGCCCGCTATTTACAATTTCGCAGCTTGCTTATCTCCCGCCCTAGGCGCCCTCACCTCGCCGCCGTCGAGACTCTTCTCGAAAACGCGATAGTCGGTCGGCCCGAGCAGCAGCGGCACCATGTGCGGGTAGTCGGCGCCGAAGTCGCCCATGGACACCAGCACGTACCCCATCTTCTCGTACCAGGCCTGCAGGCGGACCTTGTGCGGGCTCTCGACCGCCGTCGGCACGAGCAGCTCGATCTGCATGGCCCGGAGCCCGAGCGCGCGGCGGCAGTGGTCCTCGCCGAAGCGCACCAGGTCGCGCGCGAGGCCGCTGCCGTGGTGCTCCGAGCGCACCGCCAGCAGCCCCAGCGTGCCGTGCGTCGCGCTGATCTTCTTGACGTGGATGCAGCCCACCGCCGTGCGCGCGCTGCGGCCGCCGCCGCTGGCGGGGGAGGAGGTGATGAAGGCGACGGTGAGCTGGCGCGCGCGCAGCTGGGCGGCGACCTCGGCGAGCGTGCTGCGCTGCGTGCCGTCGACGACGACGCCGGCTTCGCCCCAGCGGTACTCGATGTTGATTATGCTGGCGACCTCGCGCACGAAGGCCTCGTCGTCTGCGCTCGAGGCCGGCGGGATCTCGATGCTGACGTCCTTTCTGGTGCGGGAGTCACGCGGTGCTGGTATTGGTTCGTTCATCATCGGTTCTGGGCGTCCGTGGCAGGTTTGGGAACGTGTGCTGTGCTGCTCTGGTGGATTCTCACTTGTCCGTTGCCGTGTTGTTGACTTATACTTAGCTAAGCCTAATGAGACCAAGATGCCAAGTCTGGCTACCGATCGCCAGGGGTTCTCTCGCCGGTTACCCTTGCGTTACCTACCTCTTTCTGAATGACCTGCATCGGAGTCATCTTTCTGGAATATTTGAAGCGTTCACTAAGCTGACGTTATCTCGACCTCAGCACTATGACTGGGAACAACCGGGGACAGGGAAGGAGGCTATTTAGACTAGTCTGTATCAAATTTGTATGAAGTTTATTCGCTTATGTCACGTCAAAAAGCTGAACGGTAGATGCCGGTAAGCGAAGTGGAATATCCCACATCCTTCAACTAAACGCGTCACATGAGAACTGACCTGCCATCTTGGGTCGGATCTTACGATTGGGAAATGATTGGCGTAGGATGTACGACATGGCTCTAGCGGTGAGTAAGCATTAATTTACGCGCTTCTCAGCGGCACAGTAGCGTGTATTATTGTGTCGGACTACGGAAAAATGTAAATTTCTTAGAAATCTTATTGACTACGTAGAGGTTCAGTGACCAAAGCATTATTAATAGCGCTGATAGGAATCATAGGTAGGGGTCCTAGGCAGAAACTATATTGTATGTTGATATGACTAAAAGGATAACGGCTTTATGAATTAACTCCCTCTTAAAATCCAGCGTTGTTATTCGCCAAGCATCATTATCCTCTGTTAGGTTACTCTTTATTCCCATAGTTGGCATGTACGCTCGGGTTAGCAATTTTGAGATCGGTAACATAATTATTCAAATGGAAGGGCACGATGAGAGCTGATGGTTGATGTAGTTTAGTACGCTTCAAAAGTTTGATGGCGCCATAATTAAGGACATAACTTATGTGTATATGTAGCGAAGGGGGTTAAGGTACTAGTATTCAACCCCTTCGACTATACTGCTTGAGTAATTTGATGTAAATGAGAGCGATTGCATCGAACGCCTCTAAGATCGGAACTCCGCGACTGATGCATGCCATAGGTTCCAAGGCCGTGTTCGTATTATGTAGCGCTAAGTGTAAGAGACAAGGTGAACTCTTGTCTAAGCAGCTTACCGTGACAGCTGTATTACAGGGCTCTGTGATAAAGTGAATAGGTTGCTACAGGTCTAAATATTCTCGTCCTTATTTCTAATCATTGTAGGTCTTAACAACGACCGAAGGAAAGTATAAGTATTTAGAAGCAGGAACATGATTATATACATAGGGGCTACCCTAAGTTAACGGAACAGGGGAATAAACTATCTGGTCACCTTGTCTTAGTACATGTGTATTGAATCAGGTATGGTCGGTGCGCGAGAAAATTTATCGTCGACGATGATGAATAAAGTAGTGCACTCCCCGCGCGATGCCTCTTAAGATAGTTAAGTCTGAGTACAAGGCAAAGAGACAGTGACTAGTCAAGCTAAGTTGCAGTTCAACATCATACCTAGGACTATTAGGCAACATTCTACAAAAAAGGAAGTAGTTGTATCGACGTATTGCAATAAATAATGGGGGATTACCGTTAGCGATAGTCGAGTCGTGGACGGTCCACCATGAGCAGGTTCATGTTCCCAAGGAACAGGTAGAGTACCTACAATATCTGGTGGACAAGGACTTGCAGAAGTCTATGGACCGGATGCCAAAGATAACACAAGTATATTAGACTGCTGAGCTAAATAGGTGGTTCCAAACGAGTGCGGTGCCCGAAGGCGAATGGCCCTGTGGTATCGTAATACATTGTATTCCACAAAAACCTTTGTCGCCAGCTATATTGTGATCTATTAGTCCATTGATTGTGTGGTTAGTCGGGTAGGTACCTAGTAGGCCGCTATTATTCTGAAACTTTTCTTAAAGGTATCCAAGAAATTAAAGGATTGTTTAATACTACTATTGTCTCTTCTGCTAAGCTAGAAAATGGTTGAATTTATTACGGCTTGCAGAAACAAAAGCCTAAAATAAAAGGCACATGACTAAAACTATCCAGGGTATTATATGAGCAAGACTCGAGTAGCTCAATGCGCCCTCCTAACTTCTGTTATGGTGAATGTCGCGCTGTAATGACCAGATACAGCCGAGATTTGAAGATCCATTCGTACTGTATGTCCCTTGTCGTCCTTACCTTCTTACTGATGCGTCGACTGAATCGTATTTACGCTAGCCGTAGCGTTGTCATAACTCGCTTGAGCATTATGCGACTGGGTTACGCCTGACTTGGCTGCTCCGAATTGAGGACTCGCCCATCCCTAATATCGTAAAATGTTATCATATACTGAATGAAAGGGAATCTAACGAGTGCTCACAACTGCGAAGCTATAGCAGTGTTTGCTGTCCAACGAGGCTCGGAATGCAGTGCCACCGGAGAGACCAGTCATGAAGGTATGATCGCCATTGGCGGCACTGAAAACCATCACGTCGAATGGCTTGATGTTCTTGGGAGGGTCCCAGTACTTTCCGGCGTCAAAGTAGGAGCCTTGCAGGAGCATAGTGAACTCGGTCTCATTTACAACGGCACACTGGATCCATCTTTGCTTCTCTTTCAAGTCTTTTGGAGGCTCAGGTATGAATTTGTCAAGCTTCTTGATAGTCTATTAGGAGTCAGAGAACTATTCTAGATCGAAGTATTAATGGATCAAGTAATTATACCTCTGCAACCTCACTAATCAGCTGAGCAGTGGTTATAATAGTAGTGGCGATTGCTATAATACCCATGATTTGAGTACTAGAATTAAGGCAGTTTCTTTGGAACAACCTAAGCATGAACTATATAAAGACGTACGTCTTCCGATTGCGCAAGTACGTGTTAAATATGAGGGTCGAACGATCAAGGAATAGCAAGAATCAAAGAATAATACTGTCATACCTCACTGTAGATCTTACTCTGGCGGTCAAAGGTGCCCCGTGCTCGCGCGGGGTTGGGTCTAGGCTCCAGAGCCTTTTCTCTTCCTATCTCACCTGCCTTGCACATTCTTCTTCACGTCAAACATCAATATCGTTCCCCATCGCAGAACCATAGAATGGCGCAGAGGTTCTTTGACTGCTCGGTGTCTGGGTGTGGAAGACCGAGTGCACGCGCAGTAGGAGCCGGGTGCGACATATGCAGCAGCTACTTCTGTGGCGTCCATATGTCTCGGGATTTCCACAAGTGCAGCATCGGAGTAAGCGTCACCCAGACATATACCACTTTTGTGCAATGTTTTCTAACTGTGGTGCCATATGGAGGACCTAGATGATGCGGCCTATAACGCGCTCATTGTCGCCGAAATTGGCCGCCTTCGTGCTCAGATCAACGAGAAGGCAGTATGCGAGCTCGCTTCCAGCCTGAACGATGGCAAACCCTGCATCATCGAATACCCTTCGAAGGTTGTTGGGCTAGGCGCTCTTGCGGGATGTGCCAACTTTCACGCCCGCATTCGCTTCAGTGACGGATCCCCGTCGTGGCTCATGCGAGTACCGCGGGTTTCGGGCTTTGCCGTCGGGTTCCCCCTTTCTCTCGCAGAATACCTGATCCGCAGCGAGTATGCAACCCTGAAGTTCCTGGGGAATACGGCAGTGCCGGCCCCGCGGGCCTTTTCATTCGGCATCCCGTCTCAAGGTACCGACCATGGTATTGGGGTCTGTTTTCTTCTCATGGAGGAGTTGTCAGGCAAGCCGTGGGATGGTCAAGGAGATACTGCCAAGATCTGGAAAGGCCTTGCCGAGATCTTTGTGGAGTTGGAGAAGCATCCATTTACTAAAGCCGGGTCTCTATATGTCGAGTCTCCTGACGGCCTACCATCGGTCTCTGCTACGGCCAGTGATAGATTCGTCTGTCTTTATCCCTACGGACCATTTGAGACTTCGGTGGCATACTATACGGCCTGGGCAGAGCAGTACCTAGTGCTGATTGCGGACGGTCAGCTTTATCCCCAGTTTCCTATCGAAGCCTACTTGGTATATCGATTTCTCCAAGACAATGCGACCCAGTTATGCTCAGAATCGGACGAGTTTTTCCTAAAACATGTCGACGATAAGGGTGATCACCTGCTGGTTGACGAAAACCTTAACATTACCGGCATCATCGACTGGCAGATGGCGCGTATCGTTCCGCGACGAGAGGCATTTGCGCTATCCCTCGTATCCGCCGACATGAGAGCTCTTTGCGAAGGTAATGTCTCGCTTAGTACAGAAGACGTTGCATTGAGCAAAGCCTTGCGCGAGAAAGGGTTGGGGCTGGCAAGCCACATGGGAGATGAGAAGACGAGAAGATTCTTCTGGGGCTTGGGGCTCGAGCCCAAGTGGACTTATGCGTTACCATTGGCAAACGCTATCCTCCAGGTCTTCGGGGTCGAACAGGACTGGGATGAATGGAGAGAGTTAGCATTGAAGCAGTATGAGGGCGATGAACGCCTAAAGGCTCTTATAGAAGGGCCTTTCCAGGAATAAAACATTAGTGCTAGATCATACAGACAAAGAAACGAAGCAAAAAACTATTGGAAATGGGACTTTGTAAATCAGCAGCGCTTCCGCAAATCGTTAACAAAAAAAAAGAGGCTAGTCTAAATTTGGGCCAAGACTGGGCCTGCCAGTCCAAAACGCGGGTCAGCGTCACGGTATCACGTGATTAAGTGAGATCCACTGGTAAGCATCTAACATCAACATGCAAAAATAGCTAAGGAGCTTCATCGGAACTTCAATCTCGTACCTCAAGCCCCCATCCGGGCTGTCTCTTGGTTCACAGGCGAACAAAAGAGCGATTCTGAGCTTCTGGTTCGCATTTATACCATCTTGAAAACCAAAACCCACAGGATTTTCCAGCTGTCGTTTGATGAGGATTAGGATGGAGACACGGGCCCATTCACACCGTTCCGTCACTCAACCTGCGGAATATGCAGCTATCGCGACGCATAGGCGCCCCGCTACATAGATCATCCCATCACCCTCTTCTATCATATGTCACAAAACGACGCCGTTACTACGATAAGGCAATAACGGTCTATAAGGGCTGCATTCTATCCGTGACATCATACTAGTCCGAATGTCATTGGCATTGAGCCAGTTCCCGCTGATCTGGGAGAGACATGTGAAAACTAGGCTCAGAAGGGATTCAGGGAATCAGACCGCAGGGCACTCCAACTTCCCGGTAAGCGGTTTGGGAATAGATTCCTGTAGAGATGGCTATCTCTTTTTTCCTTCCCTTCTACTCACAGGTAAAGTCAGTCAAATGATCGCCTGTTGACTTGTTTTACATGAATTAATCGCAAAAAACGCGTATTTAACTAATTTAACTGAATCTATTACTTAAATTAATCAAGTTAATTAACTAAATAATCCAAGCAATAACGTAAGTTGCTAAATATTATAGGTAAAGTATACAGAGTTATAAAGAGCAAGGTAGGTAGGTCTTACTTATCGGTAAGCAAGGGAGGGCACTATCGCAAAGTCCATAAGCCAAAAACCAACCTACTCGATAAAAGTACTTGCATTAGCTCGGAGTGATTCCTGTCCGACCTTTGAGCGCGCATACTAAATGGTGGCGTCGAACCATTCCCGATCCCTTCATTCATTTCCCATCTGCCTACTTCACCACCTTTCTGTTACCCGTCGCGTGCGGCACCATTGACCAAAATGTCGGGACTCACTGGAATGCCGCCTCCTAAGTTGCAGGATATGTTCCAGGTAGTTAACATAGATGATGCTGTCGCTGAGCGTAAGTTATATGTGGGATATGCGGAAGCTGTGACTGTCGTAGCCTGACTTGGACAGACTTCCCCGCAGGATCGAGGCTCATAGCCGCCCGCCCTCATGGCGCAAGTTCCTGGACTCGGACGGCCCGAATTGACCTCGAGTTGGTTGATAAGACAGAGCAAAGGTATTTCATGAAGGTCGCAACTGGAGACGTCGGCCTTGGCATGCTCAGAGGAGAATACCATGGCGTTAGCATGCTTTACAAACTTGCGCCAAATAACATCCCGCGGCCTATTGGATGGGGCACCTACAAGACGGATCCAGAAACTCACTATTACCTGTGCGAGTTCATCGATATGATCGAGGAACTGCCAGACGTTCGAAGTTTCTGCTCCATACTTGCCAAGCTCCATCATGATAGTATAGTTTTGCCCGATGCTCCCCACAGGTTTGGCTTCCCTGTGGTAACCTATGAAGGCTCGATGTACCAGGACGTCACCTGGTGTGATACTTGGGAGGAGTCGTTCTCTCTTCACTTGACAGCTTTCACTGATCAAGAGAGAATATCCCAAGGACCAAGCAAAGAGCTAGATGAGCTCTTGCCTCCGCTAATGAACAAGGTCATCCCGAGATTACTTCGGCCACTGCAAACCAACGGCCGCAATATCAAGCCAGTGGTGGTCCATGGCGATATTTGGTACGGCAACATTGCGACAAACGCGGAAACTGGTGAGCCAGTTATGTTCGATCCATCTGTCTTCTGGGGTCACAATGAGTGTATGTAGCCCCATCTGCTTACCTAACTGCGTACTGAATAGTCACGGTCTCTAGATGACCTTGATAACATGGCGGTGCCAAGGTATAGATTGGGTCGACACTGGATGGAGGAGTACCATAAGCACTTTCCAATCTCCGACCCCAAGGATGACTACAAGGACAGAAATACACTTTATGCAATGTTGGTCATTCATCCTTTCCACCTTCTCTTGCTCTAGGTCACCGCCTCTCCAAGCCTCCCCTAACAGCATCTAGACGAGGCCATTTCTGTGCCTCCACCCTTTATCCAAACAACCAGACCTTCAGGAAGACGTAAGTTTTTTTTTGCTTGTGGCGGACTTTAGAGACTATTAACTTATTCGCTGTAGGGCAATCGAAGAAATCAAGAAGCTCGTTGAGAAGTATCCGGATGGTTACCAAGGGGAATAAGGTTGGGCTGCCTTGTGTTGTCCGAGCACAATGTGCTTCTTGCCGTCCTCCAAGCCATTCCATATCTTAACTCAATAAAATAGAAAGCTGCTGAAACTAAACATAAGATGCCATGCACTGTAAAAGTCCATCCAAAACCTATACTATTGATCATTGGCTGAAGCACAGCCACAAATAGTGCAGACAGAGCACACCTAATAAGGTTGAAAGAAGCCTGGGCAGTCGCTGGCGCATCTTGGTTAATGTCAACAACGAGTGTGTTGTTGATCTTGATTTGTTAATTCACGCTCGATTGATTGTTCATGGAAAACTTACGTTAAAACAAGTTTGAATAGAGAACCCAGCTATAAAAAGCGCGACTAGAGGGCCCGCGAGATGCTAGGATGGTCAATTGGTTTTCTGCCCGGCAACTTGCAAGATACTCACAACCATCTTATCAACAAGCCACCCATATGTTACAATGGCCGCAGACGCTAGCAAAGTTGGTATAAAGACACTTCGCATTCTTGCTTCCTCAATAGGGAAGTGTAAGAGGCCGTCCCCAGACACCTTGTCAATTGGAAGCCCATGAGCTCTTGCCACCACGCGATAATCGTAGTCAATCCAGAACCCCGATACTGCGGTAGATAACACAGCTCCTATGCCAAAAGGAAGGTATATCAAGCCAGCCTGTAACTGATTAAGATGATAGGAGGAGATAAATCTTGTTGATAATGAAGTGTTGACGCAACTGTATACCATATAAAGTATGCTCCCGGGAATGATACTCACCGCGACATCTTTACGAGATAGAACCCGCAAACTCTTGACTGGGTTTGGGAAGTGAGCCTTGCGAGGCCGAATAGGGTCAGAAGGACCTCGACTTGGCTTCCAAGGCCGCATCAAACCCACAAGGATAGGCCGGGAGAGCTTGGGGGGAGGATGGCCACCGTTGCTTACCAGTGCGCGGTTGGTTTCCGGCAGTATAAGTGCTATGCCCACCAAGCAAGAGCCAGATGCAATAGCAAGGAACCAGAAAATCCATCTCCAACCAGCGGTTGAAGCCAGTGCCGCACCCACTACAGGGCCCAAGCTTGGGGCCGTGGTAATTCTAGACCAAATCATAAATTAGTGAGCGCCGGGATGCCTCGAGGCGAACAACGGGGATCCCACGCACCCGAATGAGACTGCCCCAACAAAGGCACCTCTCTCACTTGGAGAAGCTATATCTGCGATCACCCCGTACGCAACGGAGAAGGTCCCTAAATGCTGTGTTCATCTCATACATTCCGATGATTGGTTGGTACGGGGTGGCTTACCTGATATCCCCGCGCTTTGTAGCATACGCAGTAATAAAAGAGCCACAAACGAGCGTTGGCGTGCTATCCCAACGTTTGCGACCACGTAGAGCGTCAGGGTCACTGCATACAGCGGCCGGCGACCAAATGTGTCTGACGCATCGCCAACCACAGCTGGTGCGAACCCCGACACAAGCATGTAGGATGTCACGGTCAAATTGACAAGAGCTATCGATGTGTGGAGGTCGGCGGCAATGGCGGAGATGGCTGGATAGAAGATGAAGCTACTCAGGGTCGAGAACCAGCCGGCCAGCGCTACTAATACAACAATGCCCCATCTCTCCCCATTGGTGAAAAGCGTATAAGGTACAGCTTGAGGCTCACACACCGGCCGAGCCTCAGCGTCAGTGGGGTTATGGGCTATTTTGCCGTCATTGACAGTCTTCGTTGGCGGCATCTTTCTGAGACAGGGTGGTGAATTGGGTTTGTATAATTATGACACGAGGGTTGCAAGGTCATTTGACAATAATCTAGGACTTGGGTAACTAATATCACAGCCTGCTTAAAATAACTTCCTTTGAGGTAGGTAGAGTGTGTAAGGCCGGGACGGGAAGGGGGGCAGGTGCGAGTGTGAGATGAAAGGTGTGGGGGGGTAATGAATTATGAGACCACTACAGTTTTAGCTGCCTTCTGTACGGCTACAGACGACCTTTTCTAATATAACATCTTTTTGGCCTATCAAATGCGTTTTGGTGTTCTCGGTGAGGCATTGATTGTGTGGCCACCTTTGGTAACTAGGGAACCAATTGCACGTTATACTATATCTATAATTTATTTAAGCCTTTTCTATTTGAATTTATTATGCTGTATTGTACAGTCGAGAGCTACGCTTAAAAGGTTTTTGGTACTTAACTATTTTAGTCGACTATGTTAATCGGGAAGTTTTTACGGCTTGTTTTTGTGCAGCTTTTGCTGCTTCTGCATGTAACTTCTGTTGCTTTTGCACGCGTATTTTTTGCTGCTAATATATTACTTGGCTTTATACGTTAAAAAAACGAACTATTCTTATTACTTGGCAAGTTCCGAGGCACTTCAATTTCATAATATATGGATATCAGTCCAAGTTACCTACCTAAGGCAGCTTTAATTATATGTTTGCCTACCTATAGTGTAGTAGTATATGGGTATGTATAAGTCACGGAATGCTGCCCTTTTGGGCAAGGATTCTAGCCCGGAATCCACTATAAAGTCCAACTAGATGAGCCTCAGTTTGACTACATCTCCTCAAGTGAAGCATACAGGATCGATTGGATTTGCGGCCCTAGTCTTCCAGATCCAAAACCACCCCTCAAATCGATATCCGCGTTCCATCTCCCAATACCCGAAGATTCCAAATGGTGTTATACAGCCATGCCAATGATTTCTTCGTTCATCGGGATAATCCAGGTTAATCGTGACCCGGCCTGTCGCAGGGTCAACACGACCTTCTAGAGAAAAGTACTCGCCATTTTCATATCCGTGCCCTCTTAGCGCAGTCTCAGTACCAGCTCGGATAGCGTGCAATTGTATGTTTTGGATGAAGCTGCTTGACAAAGGAAAGAAATTGTGAAGACATTGGTAACCACACCATTCACTTCCTTCGAGTGATGAATCACTTGCTAAAATTGAGGAGAAATTTCGTAGCCAGCGCCTCCACGGTCCCTCGCCGTCCGCCTCAGGAACACCGTCAAAAGGAAGAGGTAAGGCGGTTAGGTCCTGAAATAATATCGGGAGGTAGGAACTACTTGGCGCACACTGATCGTTTGTACGCAAAACTCTCATGAACAGACCAAGGAGGAAGTAGAGATTTTCTTGGCATCCAAGACTTTGAAAGGGGTCGTCGAGTTGTTGGATTTCCTTGACAATAGTGGATTCGAAATACAAGGAAACCGAGGAAACGACTGAATCAGTTTGAGGTTGTGTACTTTCGCATGCGAAGCAAAATGCTACTTGTATGAGAGTGTCTTGGTGATATCGAGGTGTTCTATTTAGCAGCCCAAGGATGACCATTGTAGCAACACGAGCGCTACAGACGCGACTGTCTTCTCAAGTCCGTCAGCTTTTGGCAAATATTGAATAAGATCCATCGCAGACTCACGGCCGAGAGTTAGGAGCTGTGGCACGAAGGTCATGGCTTCACGTAGGGCCGCATCAAAGGTCCCAGTCGGACGGGATAGCATCTCCTGAATTTCTGGTAGGCTATCGACTTTGCTTAGCGCTACAGCATACCGGGT
The DNA here is from genome assembly GCA_038501195.1 of Nemania diffusa. Taxonomy (NCBI): domain Eukaryota; kingdom Fungi; phylum Ascomycota; class Sordariomycetes; order Xylariales; family Xylariaceae; genus Nemania; species Nemania diffusa. Next base: position 4,975,933 of record JBBPUQ010000003.1, read on the forward strand.
CAATATGTAGATGTCATTTTGTGCACGGGTGATTATTGCTTTGAGTTGTACTTTCGTCTTTTCGATGTCGGTCGACTCTGCATCGCGCAGCTATATGTTGCGCATTAGTACATGTCTATCTATGTCTGGTGCTCGGCTGGACAACCCCGACACATACTTTACCACGAATTAAGTCCTGATAAACGAGCGGGTCATGGCAAGCTTGCCGTATCGAGCGACATGTGGTCGTGAAAGCGATCAGGGACTGTCCGTCACAGAAGACGGCGATTGTTCGAAGTAGTTCGGTTGAGAGGCGACCAAGTCTGTTGGTGAGCGCTGACATTCTGCTTCGTTCTTGTGGTTTCGATACCGATGAGAATCTCCGAGATACTAGAATAGAAGCTACGTGGAAGGGGAAGGGTTGAGAGCAAATGCACTAAGCTTTCAACTTCCCATGTGTACTTTTGAGCAGCCGTGTTTAGGTACGTGGTGACCTATTACAATGTAAGGTGGTGCAACCAATCACATGATAGCACAGCAAAAGACGGGGGGTGTCGGGATACTGACTAGGGACAGAAAAAAAGAACGTGTAACTCCTCAAATGTTCCCTGGAGGTACCTTGTTACAATGACAGAAATCCCAGGTCGCGTGGATTTGCGGCACCACCAACCTTTGAGGGGGCTCTGAGGGCCCAGGGGTTATTACGGCCAAATATACTCGACTAAGCAACTACCTTAGCTCTCCCTCATAATATTCCAAAATGGGTCGAATGATCAACAGAAGCCTCCTCGGGCGGGCTCTCGCCACCTATCACGCACCACGGCCGTGTATGCCTTGCCTCCGGGGCATAGCCACGGGCCTATCTATGGGCCTAAAGGCATCAAGGTATGTGATGTGAATATGCAGCCAGTATGACGGTCCCACAAGGTGATATTGACATCTCTGGTAGTATAGTATCCTTTTAGAGTAAAACCCTTCTCGAGCCACACTGTGCTTCTCCCCACTGAACTTCCTGCTTCTGCGTCCCTCTCAGTATTCTCCCTTTTGATGCCCATCCCTTTGCACACTTCTTTCCTCGCATACCAATCAGTGGACTCCGTCGTTGCATCATGTCTGATTTTGAAGTTAGCCTAGTTCTCCCCAATGGGAAACCGATTCAACTGTCAACTGGGCTCTTCATCAACAACGAGTTCGTCAGGGGTAGCTCTGTCGAGAAGTTAACAAGCATCGACCCAGCGTGAGTATCGTAGTGTATACCTATTGCTATTTCACCCATCAATTCAGCCACCAGCGCCTCTTCTTCGGTGTGCTGACAGTCTAATATTTACTCTCCATAGAACTGAAGAATCTATAGCTTCCGTTGAAGTTGCAACGGAAACAGATGTTGATCGAGCCGTCGACGCTGCACGCGCAGCCTTCAACAATCCAGCATGGCGTGATCTAACGCCTGAGGATCGAGCCCAGCTTCTTCACAGAGCAGCCGACTTGTGTGAGAAGCATCTCGATGAACTCTTCGGCCTGCAAGCATGGGATGTGGGCAAGCCTTATCAGTCGTCCAAGGCTGGCGAAGGGGCCCATCTTCTCGGCTGTCTTCGATATTTCGCCGGGTGGGCCGACAAGCTGACTGGCAAATCATTTCCCGTTAGCAAAGACAAGTTCGGCTATTCGATTAGGCAACCTGTCGGAGTATGTGGCGCCATAACTCCCTGGAACTACCCCCTTACGCAATCTGCATGGAAGCTCGGCCCTGCGTTGGCTACAGGAAATGTTATAATTTTGAAGCCTTCGGAGCACTCGCCACTTGCTGCTCTGTATCTAGCCAAGCTTTTCAAGGAAGCCGGATACCCCCCAGGAGTCGTTCAAGTCCTCAATGGCTATGGTAATCGAACAGGAGAAGCCATCGCATCCCACTTGGGGGTTGACAAGATCGCCTTCACGGGATCTACAGCTACTGGGAAACGTGTGCTCAGATCCGCAGCCGTCAATATGAAAAGAGTGAGTATCGAAGCGGGAGGCAAAACAGCCTTCATTGTCTTCGATGACGCAGACCTCGAACAGGCAGCGAAATGGGCCAAAGAAGGTGGCTTCGGAAACTCTGGTCAAATCTGCAACGCCAATTCGCGTATCCTGGTGCAGGAAGGTGTCCAGGACAAGTTCATCAAGTTATTCTCGGATATCGCACAGGCGACTACGGTTGGGCTTCCCTTCGACGACGCCACTACCCAAGGTCCGCAAGCATCAAAGATGCAATACGACAAGGTCCTCAGGTATATCGACAGCGCAAACCAGCAGGGTGCCAAGCTTGTTACAGGCGGTAAACCCTATATCTGCGATGCAGCAAATGGCCGAGGATACTTTATCGAGCCCACCATCTACACCAACGTCACGCCCAATATGACAATCTTCCGTGAGGAGGTATTCGGTCCCGTGATCGCAGTATCTACCTTCAAGACAGAAGATGAGGCTGTGGCACTAGCCAATGACTCCACGTACGGTTTGGCTGCAGTGGTATTCTCTGAAAACTTGAAGAAGGCACATCGCGTCGCGGCTAGATTGCAGACAGGTATGGTATGGATTAACGAGAGTAACGGGACAGATTACAAGCTGCCGTTCGGGGGCGTCAAGCAAAGCGGGTTGGGCAGGGAGCTCGGCGAAAGTGCTTTAGACGGATACACTGAAGAGCAAATCATCCATGTCAACCTGGGGGTGCAGCTTTAGTGGTCTTATCATGTGATATGTCATCCCGGTGACGAACTGAAAGGTGTATTGAAGTCTGAACAGTGCTGTTGAAAATTCTCTAGCTATTAGATAATCATGGCCGAATGCGGATCAAGGTCACAGTGATTACGGACACTAAAATCTTGAGCCCACGAAGGTATGATCTGGCATCATACCTACCTAGGTATATATAGTGTCACCTACGATATTTTCACTTATTCTATCCCGCTATAACTGTAGCCCACTGTCACCCACTGCATTATAGATACAGCTCGCTAAGTCCGAAACTTTTAAGGAGGGATACAAAGTGGTGCTTAGGTGCCCTATACCAACATAGACGTTAATCAACCAATAAATCAATATTCTTTCCAGCAATCTTAGCTTCTGCATTGAATTAGTGTGCAATCATATTGGGAGAACTTGAATACGTTTGAAATCCAATCACAAACATCCATTTTAAAGCAAGTGTTCAGAGGCAAGTCTTATTCTATAAAGTTCAGACTTTTGAGATTTACCAAGAGACAGCAAAGCACATATCTAGACGATTTATCCTTCTACGCAAGCTGACAAGTCTAATAAGAACCTTCTCTTCATCCTCTACGCTCCGTAGGTAAAGATCCTCTTCTCTACAGGTTCAAATGTTTTCTCCTGTATCGGTGGTCCGGCAGGTGTCCCGAATACCATCTGAGCCTTCAACAACCAGGTAGCAGGGATGTTCCATTCCTGGGAAGTCCGCGCATCCACCATTGGGCTGTAGTGTTGTAGATTGCACCCGAGACCCTCTGCCGCAAGCATTGTCCATACTACGAGGCCGTTGTTATTAGCATATCTTGTCGCCCGAGCATCGATAGCTAGGTTTGGAGAGAACTCACCAGCATATTGAAGCATTCCATTTGCATGCTCCATCCCTGCCATCATGGTTAGCATACTGCCACCAAATTCATAGCAGCTAAGCTAAGTGAAAGAAATAGGGTTGTTCACATTGTGGCAGATGATCTTTGACCATTGGTCGCTTTTCTGCTATCTCCTGCACGGCAGAAGGGTCATCGTAGAATAGAATCTGCGTGTGCGCAATATCGTGGTCGTTCATTAGCTTAGCGTACACTTAAACCCTGGCCGTAAGCGGGAGGAGTCCGTGCTGGGGGCTTACCGTTCCGTAGGCAGCGCGAAACATTTTGATTCTTGGCTCAAACACGGCCCCGAAGGCCGGCGCGGGCACTGCCGACTTGGCAATCTCGGCAGCCATATCCCAGAACTTCTTGTGCTCCTCTTTCACAAGCAGAACCGTCCGGCCCGACTGGCAATTAAACGGACTAGGCGAGTGTAGGACGGCATGGCGGAGGATTTCCTCGATCCGCGAGTGACTCACGCTTATCTCATCAGACAGCTTGTGGAGGGATCGGCGGTTCTCGATACCCTCAGTGAGAGTAAGTTGATTAGAAGAAGACATATTGTGCAAATGTTGATGGAAACTTCGGGTCAGTAGTAGTTCAAGAAGCCAGTTTACTGTTTAGAATTAAAACGTAAGAATTGGAAAGCAAAGAATAATTGAACTTGTGCGAGGTGGTTGAGAGAATGATATTTGGAATCGAATATGCGCGGGGATTTATCTAGTCCGTAGCTTACCCTTGTTGGGGCTTGCCGGGTTTGGGGGTTAGGAACTTTTGCTTATGTCTAGATAGCCTTGGTCTGTAGTAGCGCGGCGTAGCTAGGCGGCGTCGACTCATACCGGTCCTAAAATAGGGACATTTTGTTCATTCTTGTTTTTTACTGGGTGTAGCCCAAATCCTAAAGCCAAGGGCTAGCATATAAAACCACCTTATCCCAAATGCTTGCATGATAAGCTTAGAGAGATGGATGAACAGTGCCTAGCTAATATTACTGATATCCGAAGTCCAAAAAGGTCACCATTGGTTTTGTTAGGCTCTGTAAAATAATGCAACGACTTTAAAGAACTGAAAGTCCAAGAAGTTTTAAAAAACATCGCGAGTTCATTACCAAGGCAGCAGGTATTAACAGGCAACTGAGTGGGTGAGCCTGTTGACGAGACGACTGCAACGCTGCTATTCCTGGACCAATCAGACTCCCAAAAGACAATAAAACCTAAATCTACATTAAATGCTAGTTGTAAGGAATAGCCCATGAAGCAACCACACCATACACGTAGAGTTACGCCAAGTGCAACTCTAGAGCAGTGCTGCCTACTCAGCTTATGAGCAGGAATGTAAATATATGGGTGGTCATCTTCTACATTAATATAGAACAACTACTACGGCGTTGACGTAGGGTATTGTGCGCTACTGCTAGACTTAGTTAAAAGGAACTCTGTTATTAAAATAGACTACCTTTCATTTAAATAATTTAAAATGTTGAGTGTAGAATCAGTAAAATGATACTAATGTTTTAAACGTGACGAAGTCAATTAACACAGCAAACGCCGGATAAATATAACCACCATCTTCCATATAAACATTAAAAGGTTCATAGAAAGAAGCCTTCATGAACTCTAGGTACTAAGTATAGTTGCTAAGTTAAGGAATATATGCTAATTAGATTAGATCGAAGTGTCGCATATCGATGTTGTGCATGTTGAAGTGCTCCGGCTCTACGGCAACTCACAATGTTCGCCACAGATCTTGTCGCATGGCCTTATTGAAAAGCATCTATTAGAATCTCTGTGTCACACGGCGCACCTTTCCAAGAACCCTGTTAGCTGCAGCCACATGCATACTCGCGTAACTATAGGGACCTAACCCATTTGTATGAAGGCTATTGGAGAAAGTATGTTGCTTAGACTTACTGGTTTATGCAAGGAAAAACAACAGTATTAGAACGTATAGACTATAGCCTAGAAGTCTTTGCACACAAACAGGACGGAGTATCCCTGACTGAGAAGGACTGAAAGACCATGGACCACGAGAGACCAACGAGAATGATTAGTTGAATTGATACTATTATAATGTCAGAGAAGGAAGTCACAGAGTGAATAGAAGTCCTGTCGCAGCTAGGAAGAAGGGTGTAGTTAGGGCTCAATAGATAGATTCATTGATTCCTGACCTTCTAGATCTATAAGGGGGACCGAAGGTCCCTTGTATATAACCAAATCAATAGATATAACCACCCTGTAGGGTGCCTGTTACTTTATCACCTGACATATAAGCTTTAGACATAGCCTTTGTCGCAATCTGTCCTATAGAGAGTTTGACAACTAAGATTCTAATACTTAAACCTGTGGATCTTCTAGCGTTACCTCGCTTGTTTGCGTATCAAGAAAGTAGACCGGTACTCATATTGGTCATCAATATTTCGTATGATTAGATTCAGATAAGGGGTAAAGAGCAGGGTAGTGGCTCTCCTACCATACTTCTAGGAACGAAACACTCTCCTAGGACCAAGAACTTCTCTCCAGCTAGTCATCTAATCCACCTCTAATACTCACATCGCCTTCTTTTCTACCGGTAGCTTCCGACGCGGTTATACGTGAATACTGAGGTTGTAATACAATGGCGAACTTGCTCCCTTGCATTAGACAAATCTTATCACGCAGCTGCAGGTATGCCGGATCGATGTCAACATATCTTTCAGACGTCGTAAATAGTTGGCCGAAGGATATTATCTCGGAGGGGAGTAAGAGTTTGGCGAGGGCACTACCGCTTTCGCGGCTCAGTAGTAGGGCCAGGTCTTGGCTCGTCTACGCTATGTGCCAACCCCCTATTCGATCCTCCCCGGTATGGCTGCATTTATACTCAGAGTGAATGCTGTGTAATTACTCGAGCGATCGGTTTTACGGTCTATTCAGTCAGCTTCACGTGTTAGGCGACGTTACGGTTCGTCCCCAACTGGCTGGCAATATAGGCGTTGAATAGGGAATGTATCCCTTTATGGACGAGTTTTGGGCGACGGCTGTTTCGAGAGTGTTAATCCCGGATACGTTTTATGAGAGCTGTGTTCTCCAGGATCCTAACATGATATTCACATAGAGAGTAGTTAAGGTAACCGATCGACTGTTAATCATCGACGATGAAGGCTGCTCGTGGAAGGACCTAGCCTCCGATGGCGACATCCCGCTGCGATTTACATGAAGTCCCGGTCTAGAGAGTCCTGCCCAGCTTGAAAGATGGCAGATCTCGCGGGCATCGCCTCCTAGCGCACCCAGACGCGCTCGAACCAGGCTCGGGCCTAGAGTGCCTCAACTGCCCTGACATCATGATCTGGGAGGTAGTCTAGGAAGGGCTCGAGGCTCAGATAAGGTCGATCGCGCGCGCGCATGACCTCAAATTGCCATGTAAGTGGTGCACCGACTTGTCATTCGTGTTCCGTCATCAAAAATTCTCCTGCCGTAGGACTGCGCGTGTTTCTGTTAAGGTAAGAATAAAACTAGTAGTTCAGCCCGGGTTCTTCCAGGCTATCATTTCTGTAACAAATCCTGTAAGGAGGATTGCTATTAGTTATCGTCGTGTAAAACAAAGAGGGTATAAATAGGTGGTTCTACAGGCCTACTGGGCCCACTACACAACCTCTACACTACAACGCACACTTCAAATTATAATATTTATGCCTTCGCCTCTTTTTTCTCAACTAATCACAGCTTTCTATCTCCTCCTTTACAAGGTCGGAATTCTAGTTGAAAAGAACTAAATAAATAAAAATGGCTACAACTAATGAACTTTATCAGAGAAAAGTGTAAAAGAGAAATCAAAGCTAAATTGAATGTTTGAGAATCTGGCCCGTGCGACGATGATGATAGCCTACAACCGTTTCGAGCTCGTTGCTTTGAATAGCACGTGGAGCTTCCTGTAAGAGGAGAGAGTGCGATTAAGGTTGAGGCGATTTTAAAACGTGTTTAAGTCCTAGAAATTCTGTTCCGGAATTGTCTATATGCTCGATAAAGTGGTGGTGAAGAGCTAGACTAGGTATTCTGTACAGTGTAAATGAATGACCTAGGTAGTGCCGCATGATTGGCTAAATATACCCCTGTAGGTGTGCACTGTGGGGATGCATGGGCTGCTGCCTGCGGATGTTATCCCAGATAAGCGGTAGATGAGTACCGATAAGAGGTTTAAGACGGATAGAAAGCTAAGTGAAGCTCTTGGGAGTCACGTAATTCGCAACTTAGACTAATAGTGTCTGTAGAGCAAGACAAAGTTTCGATTTAGACTCGACCTCGAAGTTAAAGATCTGTGTTATGTGGCCCTGCAATGATTGCATACGCGTCTCCTCAACGCATAGATAGATCTCTGCGTGTAGTTCGAGCTGTTTCTTTTGTTCGCGTTGCCATCGTCGTCCCGCCCTTGTCCTGCCGAACCCGAAGAAGCTTGGCCTCTGCCTCGACGCTCCCGCCTTGAACCCAACCTCTCCCGAGTTCTTAGTTCTCACGTCTGGCCGAAGCGCCTTCTTATCGCTCATCATCATGGACTCCAATGGCGCTCCGGCGCCCATCCTGATCCAGTCGATTGACGAGCCCGGATTGAGGGCCGAGGGTGACCTGCTCATAACCATGCGCAAAGAGGTCGCATCGCTCCTCAACAGACCATCTACTGGATTTCCGGGCGCGCAGCCAGTCAGCTTTGCACGGAGACACATCGACGAACTACGTCGCGAGAAGTAAGCCTGTCCGCCGTTCCCCTTGATTTTAAATGCGAGAGCGCGAAATGCATTCAGAGACTGACAGCGCAATCGTCACACTAGCTACTACGTCTGTGAGAAGTCCGATGGCATGCGCTACCTGTTGTATATGACCGAGGACGAAAGCGGCAACGAGGTTCACTACTTCATCGATCGGAAGAACGACTACTGGTTCATCGACCGCGGAAACCTGCACTTCCCTCTTCCCACCGACCAGATGAAATTTCACACAGCCACCGTCCTGGACGGAGAGCTTGTCATGGACACGATGAGCGACGGGCGCAAAGAGCCGAGATATCTCGTCTTCGACTGCCTGGTGCTGGACTCGCAGATCCTCATGAACCGCGAGCTCGGTAAGCGCCTGGGCTACTTCCAAGAACAAGTCTTTAAGCCCTACCGCCGCCTCATGGACGAGTTCCCGAGCGAGCGGCAGTACCAGCCCTTCTTCATGGACCAGAAGGAGATGCAGTTCGCGTACGGCATCTCGATGATGTTCAAGGACGTCATCCGCAACCTCAAGCACGGCAACGACGGTCTCATCTTCACCTGTCTGAAGAGCGATTACAAGCCGGGGACCGACCCGCACATTCTTAAGTGGAAAGACGCCGAGGAGAACACGGTCGACTTCGTCTGGAAATTCACCTTCCCCACCGTCGAGCCCGACGAGTTCGACCGCGCCGACGGCATCACCGCCCCTTTTATGGACTACGACGCCAAGCCCGCCATAGAGCTGCTCGCCCACCACGGCGGCGGCTGGCCCAACGGCTACCAGCACTACGGGGAGATGCACCTCGAGGACAGCGAGTGGGAGATTCTCAAGGGGCTCGGTGATCCGCTCGACGAGCGCGTTGTCGAGGCCTACATGGACACGCAGAAGCGGTGGCGCTTCTACCGCTTCCGCGACGACAAGGCGGAAGGTAACCACATCAGCGTCGTGAACAGCGTCATCGAGAGCATCCGCGACGGCGTGAAGCAAGAGGACCTCCTCGCCGCCGCCAAGAGCATACGGGATAACTGGAAAGCCCGGGAGCAGCAGCGAAAAGGACGCTGATTATAATATATTTCAACCCCTCCCCGACCCCACCCATTAGAAGAGTATAAGATAGGGAACCTGCCATGGCCGCCCGACAGGATGGGCCAAGTGCACTACGGGCAAAGAAGTTATGAGAGGTAGTTTTACTACCACAATACCCCTTGACTCGGCAGGAGAAAAATGTCTACGGTAAATGAATGATTAGTTCAACGGAGTTCAGGACGGCTGGCTGGTTGGCTCTTGGGCGCTATGAAAAGAAAGGGACGGGCACGACGACAAGCTCATTCCTATCTAGTGTATTTTTTGTTGTTCCCTTGACCCCCGATTTGGCATTATTGATTAATCCTCGGGAGGCCCGTTTTAGGATAGGTTTTGTTCAGGTTGGGGAGCTCTTTTTTAGACAACAGACACGGAGAGATAATACATAATGAGCAACCTGTTTTATTTTGTTGTACTAGTGCATCCACGTAAAACGATTTGCCAGCGGGTCAACCTAATAGAAAAAAGAATATCATTGTAGTACGTAGCATTAATGAAAATTCCACATACGATCTGGGTATAACAGCACACGGGCTACGAGAGCATGGATATACATACACATATGGGGACCAGAGTACCCGAGACCAAAACCGTAGGTGAGATGGGTAAGCTCAGAAAGCAAACGCGAGAACCAATGGAAAAGTCATTAGACACAATTATCTCATCATAACCCCCCTTTCCTATCACCATCTTCCCCAAGCCCGTGCCCCAAGTCGGGTAAGGAGCAGCGGCAATCACCGCTCGATTTCCCAATTTTTCGCAATCCCGGCCAAGTAAGATCTTCTACTCTGAATCTTCGTTCACTTCATCATCGACCACTGCTCTTCTAGACCTCGTCGCTCGAGTGCTAGTAGCTCTAGTCTTAGGTGCTGGTTTTGACTTTGCAGTACTGGCAGCCGTTGGTTTGCCCTTGGGCGGTCCGCTTTTGCCGGCTGGTCTGGATGGTAGGCTCTTCGCTGTAGGAACCGTAGTAGCAGCGGAGCGACCTTTGCGCCCTGTTGGTTTCGCCGCTGGTGGTGGCGACGACGGAACCTCCTCTTCCAGCTCATCCTCAATGTCACTGAGCTCAGAGTCTTCTTGAACGTCTGCTTGAACATCGGCTTCAAGTTTCTGTTCGTCTTTCTCCTCTACTTCGTGAGTATCTTCATCCATAGCTTCTGCTTCGTCCTCTGTGACGTCAGATAGACTGGAACTGTCATCATCTTCGTCATCTTCCTGTGGAATAGGTTTACCCTCTTCATCGTAGTATTGCCATTGAGCCACCCCTTCCAACATATCATCATCATCTGCAGAATCGTCTCGCTCGACATAAGATGAGTTTGCTTTGGCACGGCCACTACGCCTCCGATCAGCAGACTCCGGTGCCGGAGACGACGACGTTCTGCGTTTCTTAGATCGTGCAGGGGTTTTAGGCTTGCTAGAAGCTTTGCTTGAGGAGGACTTTGAGACCTTGGGCGCTTTAGCTTTAGGAGCAGATCGCTGGACGGGGGCCTTGGCCCTTTTCTGAACAGGTTGACCTTCGGCTCGTTCATCTACACTCTTCCGTTTCTAGTAGGTAACAACGTCAGTCGCGAGTCAAAGGGAGAAAAAAGAAGAGGGGTCCGTGGTATTCTATGCATACCTTTTTCTTGTCCAGTGATCTTAGTAAATCATCTAACTGTCGGTCTACTCCTTCAGGAAGAAACTGCTTCTCTGCGATTTCCTGCGCTGCCTGGTGGCTTGGAAGAGCTGTGTACAAACCCACAGGTAGACCGATCTTGTTGGAGAAAGCTTGAAAGCTCCAATTCTTCCGTTCTTGCCACTTTCGTAATACGCTCTGAGCCAGATCGCTGAGAATGTATAGTCGGTCGCTTTTAGAGCGATCGATGCCGTCGAGCGTCTGTTTTACGCGTTCGGCGTACTTAAAAATCATCCCAAAGTTGGCCTCAGTAGCGACATTGCTGACATAAAAGAGAAGATATCGTGCGTGATCCACTAAGTCTTCTGCTTCTGGGCTAAAATCTGGATGATGTGCTAGCAGCGAGAGAAGTCTTCCCATTGTTGACTCCATAACATTTTGCTTTGCTTCACGGAAAAATCGAGCGCGGGATCTAATCCAGGTTTCGATCTGGTTCTTGGACTCTGCGAGAGGTTCAAAGGCAGTAAGGAAGATCATAGTGTAGAACCGCGCCCGAAGCCTATTTTGAACAAGATATTTTTGGAGCTTCCCAACGAAAAGTTGGCGGACGCTTGCACAGCCGTCCTGGGTCACGAGGGCTAACTGATTAAAGTCTACAGGAGACAAGAGCTCCTCAAAGTGCTTAAGTGTGCATAATTTCAAGAGTAGTTGACCAGCTAGCAGTCGGAGTCGTGCCTTATGATGCTTCGGTGTATCTTGCGTCTTGCAGAATTCTCCTTGTGATTTCAACAAAGTCCGAAGGAGCTTAAAGACCCGGGGGGCAAGCTCCTTTGCTTCCTCTAGGTCGTGGATACCTCGAACATGATTTACAACCATTTTAAGTGCCAATAGCTTCACTTGGCACTCTTCGTCAATTTCTGCATCGGACACCCATTCCGGATCTGAGTCCGTCGCTTCGGTGCGAACTTGGCGAAGGATCTGGTTTATCGCCATGTCAATAATTTCATCATTAGCATCAGCTGTTACCGTCGGCGCTAACAGCTCCAACTGAGCTACTGCTGCAATCTTGTTTAAAAAATGGGAGGTCCCGTAGGCCCAATCCTGGGTTACTTTCTGAAGAAGATCAGTGGCTGATACTAGGCTATTATCATCCTTACGGGCCATCAACACATTAATAGCATACTTGGTAGACTTAGCCGGTCGCCCAAACAATGCGTATCTCATCAGTGCTTGTGTGAACTTTCGGTCATCAGGAAGCTCGGTTGGGTATTTTTTGGAGTACGATGAGCAGGCCTTAAGCTTTTCAACCATAGTCACATCATTTGTCTCATCAGACTTGGGTGCACCATCTACCAAGTCTTTGCAGATTTGCACAACGTGAGACTTGAAGAGGTCCGGAATGTGCTGTGATATCTCTGTCGTTATCTCCTGTGCTGCGGCTCCAAGGCCATCCTTGTCGCTCTTAGAGCAGTCCATGAAAGTCGAAAGATGACTCTTGTTGAAAAGAATATAGGCAGAACGATACAGAAGTGGCAACAAAGTGTCAAGTATATGTGGTTTAGGAGACCCTTGGACTCTCTTTACAAGCTCTTTGATTGCTCTGTGCATTGTTTTGAAATCGCTCTCAGAGGATACAGCAAATCGGATGAGCTGATAACTTCGCCGATCGTGCCAATTAGCAAAGTTATGTAAATCAGCCTCAACCCTGATCGGATCGGGGAGGAACTGTCCTAAGTACTGAGCCGTCTTTTTGAGGTTCAGTGTTATCCTCTCCGGATCTGCATCAGGATTTCCCCCATTGAACAAATCGCATTGACGGACCAAATTTTCTAAAACTTTTGAGAATTGAGGCTGTCGAGCCTGAAGAGCGTTGAAGGCTTTTCGCGCACTGCTATCCATATCTTTCACTAGCAGAAGTATTCTTTCAGCGCGTATCTTATCCTGGTCGTAATTTGACTCATTTGTCGACTGTGATGGCGATTGACCATTAGTTGACTTTGATGCCTTAGCTTTCGGTGGAGGCGGAAAGGAGAGAGGAACAAGACACTCGTAAACGACTCGTTCTAAAAGAACGTTGAGTTCAAGGTCATTGGCATAGAATGTTTTAAAGATCCGGGAAGGGATACCCGATAATGCTGAGATAACAGCCTCTTGACCGGCAGCGATCTCACTGCTTGCGACACCCCACAGCTTCCCTAGGAGTGCCATGGCTTCCACACGCACAGAGGACCTTTTATCTCGGCATCGATCAGCAAGCGTAAACAACACTGATCCTTCTTTAGTAATACCCCCAAGTGCTGCCAATTTCAGTACAATATCGCGGAAGCTGAATGTTTCTATCGCTGTAACTGCGGCCAGACGCACTTTCTCATCATTGTCGTTAAGTTTGTCACGTAGACCAGTAATAAAAACTGATTCGTCCTCTCGACTCAGTCCAATACCACCAGCTGATGTCGACACGATATAGCCTACACCCGCCGTCCATGCAGCACGAATTAAGGGAGACTTATCGTTCTTTCTTCCGACGAAGTTCTGAAATGCCTGGGGATGAGTCTGGGCGAAAGAGAGAGGTGAAATAGGGGTCGTCAATATGCTTGCTGCTGGATGATCCGGTACTTCGTCACTTAATTTCAGCGTAGGATAAGCTGCTGGATCTAGAACGGGGGGTGGTGGGGGTCCAGCGGCCCCGATTCCTGAAATCATGTCTCCCAATGTTTCAGTAGCCAGTAGACGTAAAGACACGTTGTCGGCGGACAATTCGGCATCAACTTGAGGTATTACATTGGGAAGCACGGTTGGCGCCGCCCTCCAAAGCTCACGCATAAGTTGATGAGCTTTCCGTAACTCCTTGAAGTCGGCCTCTGAAGGCCCAGAAGGCGCCGCCTCGTCATCTGACTGCTCATCATCCTTTTGCCCATTTGTATGACCTCCCTTTCCGGACACATCCATGATCACGTCACTGAAATATTGTCCCACGTAACGTGCCATTCTGTCAGGGCAAGAGTTACAAACAGTTTTCGCCATGACATATGCCTCTGGCTCTTCTTTCGGTAACAAGGTTGTTTGGGTTCCATTAGGGTCCGTCTTTTCTCTGTGGCCACCGCGTGGAGCAGCTCGGAGGAATTGAGCCATTATGACATCCAACACAGAAGGCGGTAATGAAGCGCTTTCGTCAATCAAGATTACCATAACTTCCGTCATGTGAAACTCGACATCTTTCGCTACCTGTTCACCTGATGAAGACTTATAAGATCCAGAGATGCCATCAAAAAAGGTAGAGAATAGCTCAAGCAAGAGCTCCTCAGAATTGTTGACATCGTTTATCAAAAGAATGCTCTTAACATCGGCGAGCGAGGCGAGGGCGTATTTGTGTTGGGTGTTGTACGCATGCGATGGGTTCCACAAGGCAGGGAGTATAACTCTGACGAAAAGGGTAAATATTTCCTAGAGGCAATACATATCAGTATGGGTTCCAGTTGCTTATATGCAGATGCACTAAGCTCACCTTGAGTTGCTTGGGAGTGAAAGGAGCCTCGGGGGCACACAACTTAAGAATGTCTACGAGACACGCTGCAACGTATGCTTTTACTCCGGGCTCCTTGTGCGCCAACAGGTGGTGGGACGCAAGATCCTTGGCGACGCCGTGGAGGGAATCCTTGTCGACAGTTTCCTGGTCCATATCGGCCAGCTCTTTGGAGAGTTTCTCTAGGCGGCGCAAGAGCTCGCCGGTCGCAATTGGTTTCCCGGCGCGCCATGATAACTGCTCCTTGAACTGAAGTGACACCAGCTCTTCTTCCATCTCCTGATCATCTTCCTCCACAGGCTGCTCCCGGTGTCGCGCCATAACGAGCCCCGCGTAATATGGTCGGGACTTGTTTATGTATTCCGAGGCTTATGGTAAGGGGTGTGCGACGAGGAGTGAAGGTGTGGTTTCCGGCTGTGTACAGACCGGGGGCGGGGCTCGACAGGATAGACGGATGGAAGGAAGATCTCAGCGCGCCGCAAAGTAACGAATGTATGAATGCAGTGCAAACTAAACGCGATGACACAACTGAAGGTGAAATGGATTGACTCAAGTGGATGATGTTTTGAGATCCTAAAAGTGCTGGCGCTGGTGGATTGGCAGGCTAAGAGAACAGCGTGTGGTGAGACTTGACGAGGTCATCGCCAGCTTGCGACTGTGTTCGAGGTTGTTCAGTCCTATCCCCGTCTTTTTTGGGCGACCTGCTACGCGACTTCAGTGAATGGCGCGCTAAGCCGGACAATAACGCATGTTTGCTCTCTAGTCGGGTATCGGGGCCGTTCCTATGCAGCAGTTAGATACCTAGGTACATATGTACTTAGGAACAAGTGGATGTTTACAGCTGTGAAAGGTACCCACAGCCCACTGTACCTTATGTACCTAGGTCCACCATCCTTATTAGGCATGCTTCAAATACCAGGTACTTACCTATGGACCTATATAGAATATTACTACTACAGAGTACATCGCAATGAATTGGACGATATAGATTTTATCATAACAGAACCAGGTCGTTCGTGATCATCAGACTTAACATATTGTGATAAGGTGTGTGATTAAGCCACACAGGCCACATGCCTGTGGCTGTGCTACTAGCTATGAAGGGGGAGTCTCTAGCTCCATTCCCACTATTTCTAAAGAATTGCCCAGGTGAAGTTGAGAAATCTCTGGAAGCCCTATTGTCAGACGTCCAGAGTGCAGTGTATATTGCACATGTTCAGCTTTACTAGAGCAGTTCTTCCCTACCAGCCAGTGTGCGTATTATAAATTAACCTGTGATATTTTACTAGAACAAGGTAGTTCACGTTGGAGTCGATGTAGGTACTCTGATTTCATATTCAAAAGAAGTGGTGTTCAAATATCAGCAATGATCAAGAGGTTTGTTTCCCTGCGATATGTTAACCTATTTGCTCTCGGCTTTCATGCCATCTTGCAAACTATCAATAAATAAAGGTGACAGACCAGATTGGCAGACTACCTTGCCCTCCTCACACCACTATTCACCAAGTCCAAGCCCACATTTTAGGGGTAAAGGCTACGCAGCAGCCTGAGGCTTCCCAAAATATTCTATCAGCCCCTTTAACGAGAATGCCAGCTTTTGTTGAGAAAGTATGCGGTATTCAATATATGTGGCCTACTACCACTTATTACCGAGACATCTCCTTCAAATAATCGTGATTGACAGGAGGGAAGACATCCTCAATATGTTTTCCGATAAGTCCTAGCGACCGGGGGTCACAATTTCCATCGTCTTCCTGTCGTCTAACGAAACCATCCTATGGCCTGCTCTAATGTACTCCACTAGGACTGCATCATGGAGGTGACTGTGTACACACATAGCTTCCAGCCACTGCAGAACCGAGACGAGACGGCACTGTTTCACGGGGGCATCGAGACCCGACCAGGATTGAGAGATGTTTGCCAAGCTAATCGTTGTCGGGTTTCTGATATGAAAGAACTAGGCCGCACCGGCCGACCATGTCTCCTACGTGTTGGCGAGGTGCGTGATGGCAGACGCGACATAGGCCGGAGGAACGATGTCAATATCAAAGCTGGCTGATCTATCGGCGGTTTCGAAGCGGTCTCCAAGATGTCGCGAACCATGGCGTAGAAAAAGTGGTTTTCGTAGTCTTCGACCCCTCCAGCGACGGTGCCGAGGGCTGAGGGCCGATACCGCCACGTGGAAACCTCGTTGGCCGGCGGCCGTGAGCAGCATCTCGGCGGCCCAGCGTGTCTTAAAGTATGCCAGCTCATTTCTCATGGGAGCGAAGCCGTCGACCGGACCTTATTGCGTCATACCGCCATCTGCTACGCTAGGGAGCCGCGTGGTCGTCTCCCAAACCTGCAGATGGACTACAGTCTCAGGACCTGTAAGCAAAATTGCCCTCGCGATCGAATGGCTGATTAGCTCGTCTTGGTTTGCTGCTGGATAAAATGCAGGTTCGTTGGGCAGGGCAGCAACTGCTCGCCAGTCTATAGTCGAATCCAGCAGTCGGACGCCGCCGGACTGCAGAAGCCGTTCTTTATGTGTGATCAATTGGGCCACCCCCAGCGGCGTTGGCTCGCTTTCTCGGATGGATCATGATGTAAGATCACTGTTAAAGGATCGGCAGAATCTGGAGCATTGGCCTCACCACATGCGGACTACAAGCATCGGAACGATCCCTCGCAGAAGATCTCACTCAAGTTGTGTGGCTTCAGAGTTGTATCCTTGGGGCATAAGACATACCCTCCTAGCTTAGGCAGGGTGGAGAGGTCTATAATAGTCGGCTCCTCACTAAATATGACGAGACCGTACTCGCCAACCTTTAGTTCTGCAATGTTGATCAAGCTTAGCTAAGTGGTTTCGAAATATTCCTTCATATCCATGGGTGTGCTCATGTTGTCTGCAGACCATAGAGTCAAGCTGCTAACTCTCCTATTAACACCCTGTGTCCCCCCCAGGAGCCCAAGCGCTTCTTTAGCTAGCTCAGTCATCTAAAAGCAAGGACAGGTCACCGTGAGCCACCCTTTTCCCCGGCATTTGCGTCCGGCGGTATACCTTGAATGATTAGCGCTCTTTCTTCCCCTTATAGCTGCACATCTGACCTGAGACTGTCATATTCCAGATGAAAGTTGGACCGAATCCCTCATGCAATTGATCCTCGCTACAGCTTTCAATAGCAGCAAAGGTGGGATGAATAGCCGCGTCTAGTAGGGTTAGATGTAGGATACACTCGTCGGCCTCCGTCTGCACTACAATTTGGGCACTTAGGCTGTTCTGTGGGCAGCCCAGAGTAGTCTACATGCTCGCAGTCAAAACGTCTACTACGTAGCTAATAATCAAATCCAAGAGTAAGTCGAGACACCTCGAAATCTTGTGAGATGGGCTAGGCTTACCCGTTCTGCGTTGAAGACTCCCACAGTTCGCGAATTCGCTCCAGGCCTATACATTTCCTTCTTCCCATACTGCTAGTGCATGAACGATCTAAGCTCCCTCGCCTCTGAATACAAAAATCTAGAGAAAAACAGGATTCTATCTTAACTCTTTTGGTGAGCCTTTATATTGAAAAGATGCAACAATAATCGTACTATGACTCAGTTGTGGCACTGAGATCACTTTGCTTCCCCTCTTGTTTAATACCCCTCTCCCCGGTGTAATCCCTGTCAAGGCTAATGTGCTTAATAAATAAACTTCCGATGAGAGCAGCGCCGCTCAGAGCTGTCATGACAGCCCATACAATTTTCAGAGAATCTGCGTACGATTCTATAAGCTCTGTTTTCTCTAATCCGTCAGGCATCGTCTTAAGAATCTGCACGATACTGCTGGCATCACGGCTGTATTCGTCCGCCTTATCCTTCAGCGTCTGGGTGTGAAGCAGGCTGATCCGCATCTGATTTTGGAAAGTGACGCCGGAAATTGCGACGCCTAGACATTGGCCGAGCATGCGGAAGAATATAAACATAGATATAGCGAAGGTGAGTAGCCCCTCCGTAGCAGCAGCCTGGTTTATGATGGCCAGGACAGTATAGAGGAGACCGAGGCCAATGCCCATAGTGAAGGTAATGAAGAACCACTTCACATCGCTCGTTCCCACGTCAAGGAGGATCATAACACCCAAGCCTAGTGTGCTGATACCCCAACCGACCCAGGTGACCCAGCGGTATTCGCCTCTTTTGGTGATGACGACACCAGCGACAATAGACAAGGGAGCAACAGTGAGAGTCGCCGGAAGGAGGGCCACGCCTGACAATATGGGATCAAACCCCTTAACAGCTTCAAAATACAAGGGGAGAAAATATAGGGAGCCATAAACGATGGCAGAGTTAATTGCTGTGGCAGCTAGGCTGTAAGCCATCTCGTAGTTCGCTAGATGGGCGACATTGACGATGG
This sequence comes from Nemania diffusa, assembly GCA_038501195.1. Classification (NCBI taxonomy): domain Eukaryota; kingdom Fungi; phylum Ascomycota; class Sordariomycetes; order Xylariales; family Xylariaceae; genus Nemania; species Nemania diffusa. The sequence continues at coordinate 4,994,840 of JBBPUQ010000003.1, forward strand.
GGTTCTGTACCCAGTATCTCTCAATGACACCAAATAGTATGATAGCCACGGCTCCAAGAATGAGAGGAAACAGGGTGCGCCAGCTCGTCCAGGGGAACTCGACACCACCCCACGTCAGAGGGATGAGGAAAGAAGCGGCAGCCCCGGCAAAGAAGACACTACCGAACCAGTCGAATCTCTTGAGCTGCTTCAAGATGCTTCCCGGAGGGCGAGAGAGACGCAGTGTGAAAGGGATTAGAACCAGGGCGATGGCAGCCACCGGCACGTTGACCCAAAAGATCCATCTCCACGAGGCCTTGTACGCCAGCGATCCGCCAATTACAGGCCCAACGACACTTCCTAAGGCCCAGACACCGCCAATGATGCCGAAGTACTGTCCACGCTGTCGCATCGGCACGAGATCGGTAATGACGAGATCGTTAAGCAAGATCACGCCACCGCCTCCGACACCTTGGATGGCGCGCCCTACAAAGATGAGGGTAAAATTCTGCGCGACGGCGGATAGAATGATGCCAATTAGGAAAAGCAAGGTACTGAAGAAGAGGACGGGCATACGACCGAAGATGTCAGACAAGGCACCGACCGGGACTTGAAGCACCCCTGACGCGAGCAAGAAGCTCGTCCCAGTCCAGAACGCTTCAATGGTCGTGCCGCCGAGGTCATGAGACAGTATCTATTACGTGGGGGCGCATTAATTAGCTCAAATCGAGCTGGAACGTTACTCGTGGCGATAGTCTGGTACGAACCGGCAGAGCAACCGACACGGAAGTTCCGTCGAGCGATACCATAAAAGCTATGACCATAATTGGCGCCAATGCCAGCCAGAAGCTGCGTCCAGGTTTAAACTCGATCTCTTCAGATCGAGATGCCTCGACCTTGTTTCCAGAAGGTGTATTGACAGACGGCTGTGCCGCATAGCTCAACTCTCGACCCAACATGATTCCTGCGTTCAGAGACCAACTGCCTACTAGAGTATTTAGTGCTCGTGTAGGTACTCAGGTGAAGGATATCGAGAGAAAGGAAATGGGAGAGAGGCCGGGGGATTCAAGATCAGAATAACTCGAATTCACAACAAAACGTGAGATACTTCAAACCAAAGGTGAAGAAGAGGGAGATGAGCGAGATGAGAGCAATAATGAAGAGAAGTGTTTGTGAGGCCCCGAGTTGGGAGGTTGTGAGTATTCACGTCAATATCGACCTGAAAAGTGTCGGGGAAACGGTCTTTCAGTTCGTGATAGGTAGTAGATGCGGTGCGAAATACAGACCGACACTGCAGTTTACGAGAGCCTACTAGAATTGCATCATGATGGTGCATATTGATTAATAGGTATACAGAGCAACAAATAGACCGACGGTACAATTCCGCCCCGGTCATGTAACGGCGTATGCTATTATCGTTATATTACACATCGCTAAGTCCTACGACTACTTTAGGTCAAGCATGCGGAGAATGCGACGTAGGTAAGATCTGGCTCTTATTTGTATAAGCAAGTAATATTGGCGAAAGGCAAGGAAAAGGAGGTCTAGATAGGTAACTGTTGGTGTTTGGAGCTTTCGGTGTTCGTTGGTCGTCGTTGCAGTTTTACTAAATTTAGTTCTGGTTGGAGCGATTGAAATGACTAGGTGGGGCGACTGCCAAACTAGGTTTAGTTCCCTGTTTCCTTTCCGAGCAGTAGAACGTCGGCAGAACGTCGTTTCCCAGGATCTAGTAAGGCGTAGATACCTAACTGATGGTAGGTATGGTGCTTGTTAACTGTTGCAGGTGCAGGTGTAGGTGCGGGAAAGAACGAACATGTATAAGCTGCAGAAGCCGCATGCAACTTTGACACCTACCTACGACACTACTATTACTTGCCGTACCCTAGCCTCGTGGAACGTCAATAAGTCTCCGAAAACACCCTCTCATTGGATGCGGCCCAAGATACTCGGAACCATAGTTAGGCCGATAATCTATTCCCCTTGCGATAGCCTTGTGGATGTGTTGACGTTGTTATTACAGCCGTCGACATGCCTCTCAGGAGTCCGACATCTTCGCCTACTAACATAGTTCTGACATACCTCGCATGGGAGGGGCACCCTACTTGCTTTCCGCTTGCCTAATGATTTATTCTCACCATGAGGCTATTTCATGCCTATGTCATGCTGTGCAGAAACAAGGTGTAGCCCTCTGTGATGTTTGGGTAACAGTCTGCGATAAGCCGTTGTATAGTATTGCACTTGTGACCCGGTAGTTTGTTACAAGGAGCGAAGCGTGGTCAATTCCAGCCCAAAAATATCTAGGCAACCAGGTATTACTAAGATCATACAAACAGCCGAGCAAGCAATTTGTAAAACTCCTCTAGGCATCAGCACTTTCGCCTGTGGTAGATTGATTCCCACCGCTACAGAAATCGACACGCCAAGACGGGGTTTCGTCCACGCGCACCAAGTTTGACTATGCCCTCCTTAAGATGGCCCCTTGTCTCCGGATCGCAATAATCGGTGCTGGCCCAGCTGGCTGTACATTGGCCCGCCTTTTCCAGTCTTCCCAGACTTCTCGAGAGATCAACGTTCAAATCTTTGAGAGAGAATCTCACTTGTATGATCGAGATCAAGGAGGCACATTGGACCTACACCGCGAAACGGGGCTGAAGGGCCTCCAAAGTGCTGGGCTCACCGATTCCACCGCCTTCGCCGCTATAGCACGTTACGATGGAGATTCTACGATTCTTTGCGACAAGAAGATGGATCGATCTCCATAACACCGCGAGCGAAGGCTAGTTTTCTCAGGAGAACCCCGTGGTCGACAGACTCACTTGCGGAGGCTACTTCCGCAGAGCCTGCCGCGCGCGACTGTGAACTCATCTTGTAGTTTATCATGGCATCAATCACAACGTAGTGGCCTCAAGCCTCGCGTCCCGTCCCTGTCTCCTGTGCCTCCCTGCACTACATCTATCTGTCAGATGAACCAAAAGATTGTGACTCGTTCGCCCCGCTAGCTTTTGAGTCATACGATGCTTAGTATCCAGAATGTGCCGAACTCATTACGAGCCCAGAGGCCTCTAGGGCGTATGTAGCTGTCGGTAACCAACTTAGTGACGATCGAGGCGAGAACGCGGCAGCGCTCATCAGCACCTTTGCGGCAGTTGGTACATTGGCCTTATGTTGCACGCTATTCTTGTAGAGATATACATTTACTTAACCCCAGCCGAGACTGCGAGACTGCGGCGCATCAGCTATCAGCGGCAGCTGGAACGAGGATATAAGAATCCTGGAAGCGCAGGTATCGTAGCGCAGCTGTTTGGCGATGCGGAAAATGCATCCCTCCGTCTAGGAGGTAGCTTTTGTCTAAGGGCGCGGAATGTTTGCGTTTCAAAGAAACAGGCATAGATTTCCGTTTTTTTGTTTTACTATAATTATTATACTCTACAGTAAAAGTTAACAAAGTACCCCAACTGCGTGAAAACTTGATTTCATTATTTTCTCGAACTACTGTTACTGATTTATTTTAATTTCGTCGGTGTATCGGGAGGGTTAGGGGTAAGATTTATAGTGTCCGATGACAAGAAGTTCCTGTCTTTACACTACCTAGCTTAGTAAGAAGTCTGTTAAGTAAACTTTATAGTTCTAGCCCATCTATACGAAGCCTATTAGAGGAAACAGGTCACCTAGATCTAATACTACCTCCTGCAGGGGGAAACAATGATACTAGAAGTATTAGACAAAATCGACTGTAGCCTAGAAGCCTTTAAGTGTAGGTTGGCCCTGACTGAGAAGGAACAGAAGGCCACTGACTTTGGGAGATCTAAGAGGATTAGCAGCTTAATTGACACTACTCCAAGTGCTAGAAATAGCTATTGCCACACTTTGATAGCAAGTTGATAAACTTACCTTGTCGCCAAGACCAATCGGCTGAGCTTAAAGGGAAGGTAGGGAGTCAGCTGTCACGGAACAGAACTACATCACTAACCACGACACTACTAAAAGTAAAACGTTGTCAAGTTGAGTACTTGACCATCTACAGCTCCTTATATGAGAATGTTACAGGAATCCAACATAATATACTACCTAGGTAGTTACTGTCTGAAACTGCAAGTCAACCCTGCGGCTGGGGACCACTAAGAAGGTACGAAATATAGGTACGCTGTATGCGGTAGGTACCTGTCTACTATGTACCGCCACTTAGCTTGGGCCATCTATCATGGAATTGCCAAATTAGGTAAATAGAAATATGATTGGTTGAATTGTTAAATTTAACAACAGCTCTGCAGCTCCCCTTAGAGTTATGGAACAGAAATTCAAAACACACCAGCCTAGAAAAGCCCAGTAAGGTATCGCCATTAGTATCGAGCAGGTAAATCATATTTACCTAGAAATACAATACAAAGTAAGTAGAGGGCTCCGACGGAGTCGATCCCCATGATTCCATGACTATTGTAGAATATATATCCGGGCCTGTTCGGCCACGACACCAGACTTAGAAGGTGAAGGTTCAAGTATTCATAAACGGGGTTGTATAAACGTACCATAAATTAAAGATTGTAGTTTGAAGTGTATTTGTCCTCTTGAGATTGTTTTTCTTTCCTTTCTCAGCCATATCTAATAGCTAGTTAGCATGCCAATGTAAGCCCGTTAATCGTTTAGAGATATACTTAGGTAGCCGCGTAGAAATTATAAACCGTGAACCCTGCATGCTGATCTCGCCGTGTAGTTTAAGATAAAGAAGGATGCTCTCAGTAGGGAGCTTAGAAGGTTAGTTAGTGAATGCTAAAAGTTGACGCGTTGTTTATATAAGCTACCTAGATCTTAGAGAATACCGCGTATATGTCTACCTAAGAACTAGATACTTACTATTCTGAAGAGCTTGGTAGGTAATATTGCTATTGTGCCGTATGTAGTACTTACCTGCGGCAAACTGAGCACTACCTAATTCTTAACCAACCGCGTAAATATTAGGTACAGCACAGCCATTGTTTGTTTCGAGGGTTGAGGTCAGCCAATGGGGTTAAAAAGTGACATTGTCAAGTCTATTTATTTACATTAAATCTCAGTCCACTACCCACTCCAGTTACACACACACTTGACTGGTTTCCCCCAAACTCCTACCCACTTACCCTCTCCTTATCTTCACATCCTATCATAACCTCTTGGTCACCTTCTTCCTAGCTTCGACCAATCTTCTCCCACGCAGCATCGTGCAAAAGTCTGCCATCCTCAATAAACCAATCTCCATAACGTTGGAGCGTGTATCAACTGTAGGTCGATGAACTCACTCCTCTCCTCCCCAATCTTGCATGTGCCATATACCCAAATAAAGCATCTGGAGCTGCCTCCTGCTGCATCGTTGTTAGATATTTCCTAGTTTCATCCTAGGCTAACCCATTTCCTAGCAAATCCAGTCTTCTACTATCATCGGCAACATGTCTCACTACAATAGAAAGAGTCTGGGAGAAGACTCTTTCCGCCGTAAGTACAAATCCCTCGTGACTACTTCGATACATCATGCCTGACACATTACCAGTGGGCGCCAGACTGATGATCTTTGCCGCAATCATTGTTAGCGGGTTCGCGGGCGCTGTCATCGCCTCCGCTGCCATTATGAACGGTGTTGTCGATACCAGTAAGCTCCAGCGCCACGAACAGTTGAACTTCATATTAACATACCATCTAGCTTCATCCGTCATCACGACCTATGAAGAGGCTCAGCCCTACTACAACACTCATAATCTTCACAAGAAGGAGGGTCCCTATAACTATGGGAACAATGCTCCGTATGCTAATGGTACCTCTAACCTTGCGACCCTCACTATCACTCTTACCTCAACTAGCGTAACTACTGAGACAATGACCGGGCCTCCTCTGGGCAACTCTACGACCAAGACTGCCTTCGCCGCCTCTGCCTCGGGTTCTACCTCGATGCCGACTCCTACAGTTATGGTCACCCCTTTCGGTACACTCCACGCGCACACTGTAACCGATCCCGGTAATTCTACAACAGTCTCTTTCACCGTAGACGGCCAGACAAATTCTGTGACTAGGTAAGTAACTTTTAATCGTATTCCTTTCTTCAGCTAGGAACCCCCATATGGACCCTTGGCTTACCTGTTTCTAAATTCTAGTGGCAATAGCATGTTCAATAAGACTGCTACCTCTTCATCGTCGAAGTGTACTGAAGAGCCAATGCCCGCCGAGCAGTCTTCCTCTACTCAACTCACTACGCTCACTATCACTATCCCCGATATCACGGTGATATCCACAGTCTTGTACTCGACCACTGACAGTGAGGAGTATACGGGCACTGAGACTGTCACTGTGACACCTCATGTCACTGTCGTCAAAACTACTACACTACACTTGTCATCAGCCACAGAGACTCTAGCCACTAGCAGCACAGTTACTGAGACGGATTCGTCGCTTGCAATTGTGACGGTGACTGTGTACGTTTCGCAAGTATCAACCGAAGCTCAAACCGGGGCCGCTGGCATTTCTATTGTCACTACCACTATCACGATCCCGGAGCCTACCACCGCCACCGTCCTGCAGACTGTTTCCCCGGTTCCCATCGGCGCCTCTACCAAAAACTCAACAGAGTCTGCTTCCGCCACGTCTAGTTCCAACACTGTTGTCCTAGCTCCTCCTTCAGTCATCACCGTTGCCACTACCCTACCGACATTTACGATCACACTCACTGATAGTGGCTTCGTCTCTACTACGAGCGTTTTGTCTGAAAGTACCACGACTCAGACGAGTTCAGCGATGACTACGACCACCTATACGATTAAAGCTGCTAGCACGAGCGTCGATACTACCTGCACGACATCATCTGTAACCGACTCGGCCATTACCACGATGACGACCCCCCATGTCGCCCATACACCGTACCCGATGAGCTACACCCCATCTTGGAGTAGTGTCGGACTCGTCAATAGCACTCGTACCGTGACTGTATCGTCAGTATACATTATTCCGGGCCCCCACAGTACCGGTGTTCCTCTCAGCTCCGGCGGGGAGCCGAGCAAGAAGCCGCCGTCTACCATGTCTATGTCCTGGGGCGGCAACAACGGCAGCGGCAGCCACTTCTGCGTTATGATGCTGGTGGCCATCCTTTCTCTTGTTTTGCTGGTCTTGTAATGCAGCTAAGACATGAAGTATGAGCTGTTGTTCTGTGGCATGCGAGAGAGCACTTAATGGTCGGTTTTTGGTAGGCTATATAGCTACCACGTGCGGATAGGTTGCGGAATCACTAAATTGGTTTCATGAGCAAAATTTCTTATATTCATTCGGTCTCGAGAATAGGTCTTTTGTCTGGGGGTTGTGTTATACGACCGATGCCGGACGAGTGCTAGGAGCGCAATAGCCTATTTAGCCTGGTACTAACTAATAAAACACAATTCGATATTCTGATCTGAGGCATGGTATATTACCTATCTTAATACTGGAGATAAGCTGTGTCGCATGCATAGGAGCGTCTAGACAAGTGAAAGAATACTCTGTATAATACTATCAATTGTTTGTACACATTACCTAAGCTAATTGCTCAGCCATGGTGCGTAGGCGGCCAAAGATCCTGGGGTAGTATGGCGCGCCGAGTATCTTAGCCACGAGAGACTAATCTACTAGATCAGGGGGACTGACTTAGTAGGAACTTAATTTCACCCGCTTCGACAAGCTATTTGTTTATAGTGCTCGTGATCTTGAAAACCATGATAGGTGTACTGGGAATCGGGACACTAACAAATAATCTTCACCATGATATAGAAAAAGCCCGCATAAAAGCGCATGTTATTTATGATGTAATCGAAAATAGTCGGTGAGGGTAATGGGCTATCCAGCATTTAAAGCTAGTCTAGGGAGTGCCACGTGTAGGTTACCTATCTGAGCAGGGGGATGTTTGCTTCTCGTATCCCTCCTTTTTCGGACTCTCAAGGTGGCATAGATACCTAGTTACTTCAAAAGTTTCGCTCAGTGGTTTCACGCATGTGGATTGGCGGCTGCATCGTAAGTCATGCACCGTCGCAGTATGGTAGCGATAGAAGAGTACGCAGTCCTGCGGATATAAAACACGCCAGTCATACGCATACTTCAGATACATAGATAGATAAATGTTGTGATGGTGAACGAGTCGTCGGATGTGGGGATGACTCGGGAAGTGGCTGACCATGATCTGGATCTGTACAGCGTTGACTGGCGCTGATTGGCTCAACATATTAGGGGCCCTGTGTACTCTGTGTACTTACACACTTATAGCAGGTACCTACCTGACTTACACACGCAGTAGTTAGCCATTTCGTCATGTGCAAATGGCCGAGGCTTGCCCTCCCTCCCCCACCAGGCCGCCGATTTTTGGGGGCTTCCCATTGCCAGGTACATTACACACCACACACACGCTAAGTACTCCAAATCTTGGGGTTGTCTCCTTGTCTTGTGTCTTGTGACTTGATTTGGATCGAGTTTAACTGCACCTGTTCATTGCCATGTGCACTCATTAGAAACTTGGTGATTATTCTAGCAGCATATTCGACCACCTAATCATTCTTTTTTGCCCGCGCTGTGTGGCTGCAGTCTTGTCCTATCCCAACAAATAGCAAACCAACAAACAACAAACCCTTCTTTTGGCGCAGCTACCCCACGATATTCGATATACCATCTATCATCTACCGATACCGATCCCTATGCTCTCGCGACGACGAAAAGGTTGCTAAACTTCCAACACACACCGTTCTACTAGCCCTGCCCTCGCTCGAATTTCTCATGGGCCGCCAATAACATGTCGTTTACTTCGTATCTGACTTACTTCGTCGCGGGTTATACTGGTCTTATCGTGGTTTTCTACATGCTTTCGGCTGTGGTACCCAAGGCGGCCTTCGTCGCTCGTGCACTCGCCGCTTACATTTCCCTGGTGATATGCACAATTTACGGCGTCACCGCCTCGATAGTCTTGCGAATCCTCGGTCGCGAACAGATCGCCCAATGGACCACCGCTCGCGCTTTCAAGTATATCATGGCCCTCACGACTGGCATTACCTTCGAGGTTGAAGATCCAAATAAATACCTCGAAACAGTTCGACCAGCCGTCTTTATTGGGAACCATCAGTCCGAGCTCGACGTCTTAATGTTGGGGTGTATGTTCCCTAAATATTGCAGCGTCACAGCGAAGAAGAACTTGAAGAGTGTGCCGTTTTTGGGCTGGTTCATGACTTTGAGCGGGACCGTCTTTATTGACAGGAAGAGCTCCAAGAACGCGAGAGATGCCATGTCTGGCGCCGCCGAAGAGATCCAGAGGCGGAAACAGAGCGTCTACATGTTTCCCGAAGGAACCCGTAGCTACGCTAAGGAGCCCGGGCTATTGCCATTCAAGAAAGGCGCCTTCCACCTGGCTGTGCAGGCCGGTGTTCCAATAGTTCCGGTGGTAGCAGCGAACTATTCCCATATTCTCCACATTAAGAGTCTCGTCTTCAATAGGGGCAAAATCCCCTTGAAAGGTAAGAAACATGCGAAGTACCGAGCATTGCGATCTTACTAACGTAACCGTAGTTTTGGATCCGATCCCAACCGTCGGGCTAACGGCAGAAGATGTCGATGAGCTGACTCGCAGCACTAGAGAACTCATGCTGCAGGAGATTCTTTCTCTTACTCAGAAAGCCCGAAACCAACCTATCGCTGTACCTGTGAGCTCGGGTAACGGTGTAATTAAGTCTAGTGGAAGGGATACATCCCGATCATGATGACACACGATACTAAAGTTGCCTAACAAGGCACTTATCATGCCGGACTAGAATAACACTATTCTACTGTCGCGAGCAGCCTCGTCTTTCGGTAGTTGTCTGAAGATCCGAGACATCGGTGACACAAGCTATAGCTCAGAGTGGGCGAGTAACGATCTGGATGAGAAACAAACAGCCCTATTGATACCCTGATAGACCAAAACATGCTTATTCTTAGGTAAAGATACCTCGACTACGACAGTTAGCACTGTTCATAGATGCGCATATACACGGTGTACGGAAGGAGATCAAAGCCTTAATAAGCCAAGCGCCATGGTTGTACAAGTAGCAGCAGACTTGAATGACGGGGAGTTATTGCAGACGAATATGCTGCTGTATGGCTGCCGTCTGCCTAAACATATTGACGGGCTCCAAAATATTAATCACGTACGTACGGTACGGAAGTCCAATATGGCGGAATAGGACAGAATGCTTTCTAGTCAAGCCATCCCGAAGCCTCTCCAGTTGGGGAAACAAACTTATGTTAGACGAGGCCTCCACATCCACTTCGCTCATAGAAAAGAGTGTCTAGTCATCTAAGTCTAACATGCGTCAAGTTCGCGGAGGCCAACTCTCCTCTAATAGTTCGCTATCATCAATATTCATTTCTTTTTTTTTGCGTCATGTGGGGTAAACGACTTGCTAATGAATTGCACTCAAATCTCGTGGGATAGCATCAGCCCATTATTGGCTCTTGTAGTATGCTATGAGGTACGTAGCGTCTAGAAATAATAGTGGGATGAAAATCTTGATTTTGATCCAATAGAGTTAACGTCATGGCAAGGTTAAGGTCGATCGCGTAGGGTATGCGCGTATATCGAGAACTAGGTAGGAGATCCGGTTTTCTTGGCATCTCAGGACGCGCTAGGCTCTCACCGATGCAGGCAGGTTCGCGGGGGCGCCGAAGAAGAGACCTACCTATTCGTCTATCATATGCGGGCGGCCTCGGTATATACAGCTATTTCCCGAAGGACCGATCCGTTTCGAGAAGCCCTGAAAGGATTGAATTGACGCCATAGGCGATCACCCCGCAGTGATGATTTGAGAGCGCTAGCCTCAACTCTCCATTTCTCTGGGTCTTCAGCTGGGACAAGACTCGCCTCTCTGGAGACAGCTGAATGAAATATTGAGACATATGCGGCAGACCAACTACACCGACAGTCGCGGGAAGAGAATGATACGATTGATAGAAAACAATCCTACGCGGAAGCGATGCATTACTGTAGGCATTAGATGTTGTGTTCCCTCACGGGACGGGCGGCCGACACGTCGGTCTTCCACACTGTGAGATATGACGAGTGTCGCCGATGTGACTTCATCGGTTTAGCTAACATGTATGTCGCTTGCACTATTTGCTACTAAGAGGCCTAACGCCTCCGCCAGGATTCACCATTCGAGGAGTCCACTTTGCTCAGGAACGCTGGCGCGATACAGGGTACCTGGATGCCAGTACCTCGTGTCCAAGAATCGCGTGCGAAGCAATGACGTGCTTTCCCGTCACAATCGCTTCTCGCCACATGCAAGACATACAGTAGCTTCAGTGATTATGTCCTTTACCTTGGCTACGTACGGCAAGGCTGGGCTCCCTCTCGGATTTCCCCTCCCCCCCTATCTGGATCTAGGATAGGGAGCTGAAGGAGGTCTTTGTCTTTGGTATGGGGGTTTGCGAGGTATAATTGACGCCTCTCCCTCTCTGTGTAAGGTCAATTCTCATCATCTTCAGCATCATCATCCTCATCGTCCTCGTCCCTCGACCAAATACCTACATCTAATCAACTAGAGATCTATCATCTCGTCTAATCATCCATCATCATGTCTTACAACGACGACAACAGCAACGTACGCTTCCATTTTACCCTCAAGCACGCAGAGAAACAGAGGTGACTAACACTATGTAGAGCTACGGCTCCAGCCGTCAGGACAACGATAGCTACGGATCGAAGGGTCGGGACAATGACTCGTACGGGTCCTCAGACAACACTGGCTTTGGCTCGTCGAACAAGTCTTCTCGAGACAATGACCAGTCATACGGCTCCGGCAACCAGGACAACGATTCCTATGGCTCTTCTAACCGCCGCAACAACGATAACGACAGCTACGGCTCCAGCAACACCAACACCAACACCAACACGTACGGCTCGGGCGACAATGATTCGTACGGTTCTTCAAACAAGAAATCGTACGGCTCGAGCAACAACGATGACAATGACAACTCGTATGGCTCTTCCAACAACGACTCGTACGGCTCTAGCAAGAAGGACTCGTACGGCTCAAGCAACGACGACACTTACGGCTCTAGCCGGAAAAATGACGACAATGATAACTCCAAGTCGTTCGGCTCCAGCAACAACGATTCGTACGGTTCCAGCAACAATGATTCGTATGGTTCCTCGAACAAGAAGTCGTACGGCTCCAGTAACACCGACGACAACGACAACTCGTACGGATCGTCTAACAAGGATTCGTACGGTTCTAGCCGCACCGATAACGATTCCTCTAGCTACTCAAAGCGCGGTGACAACGACAACTCTAACACGTATGGCTCGGGCAACACTGATTCCTACGGCTCATCAAACCGCAACGACAACGACTCCTACGGCAGCCGCAACAATGATTATTAAGGTAGCTTAGCGGGTGGCCATAATCCCCACCGACATGGAAAGGCGTGGCGCCGGTAATAGCAGGTCGGATAAATCGGAATTCTCCCTAATGGGCGGGCCGGTTCTTAGTTAATAAATATTAATTCTTACTTGATCCGAGTTGCTCTTAGTCGTAACAATGCCTGTGTTGAGGTTTCGTTTTGAATCGCTAATAGCGGTTACTACCTGTTTGAACTAATACCATCATCCCTATTTGCTTTTCTCAGTAAGATGGATTTAAGACATATATAAGTACGTATGTGGCTTGCTTCGCATACATGCTTGAGGTCTATTTATCCAACACCCATAATGCGAAAGCGCCCTCCTAGGCGGGGAACCGGGACATGTATCGAGCCGAGGTGTAGAATAGTCGAGTGAGGATGTTCATTCGCTCGGAGCGCCGTGGTTCCACTCAGCAACATGCATGGATAAGTATCGAATTGAAAGCCCTTTCTTTGGTAAAGAGTGCGTATGCGTAGGCAGACAGATAGGTCATGTAAGAAAGCCATCAGCTGCATCATTACGGTGGATACGATTTCTACATATGCTGCGAGATCCGTAGAAAAGTGCGAAATTCGGACATTATTTGTATGCACGAGTTAACACGATAGGTAGTTGACAGAAATGGCAAGCTTACAGGTATACATGGCATGTTATGTTGTAACAGTTCAATCTAGATACAGTAGAAGTCATACGTAGATTAAACGGCGGGAGAAATTTCGGAGTGCTACCTGCCTTTAGATCGGCTCTAGCTGACTTTATTAAGTAAGGTACAGGGCGGTACAGGTATTACTTCCTGCAGGGGAGGACTGTGTGTGAGCTGACCAATGAACGTCGAGATAATGCCTTCCGCGGACGCAAAGAATTGCTAAACTCAGCTGATCTCATTGGGAATTGGCTTGTTCAGCGGGGCATTTCTCACTGCGAGTCACCGAAGCTTCGAGGCACGGCATACATACAGAGTACAGGGTACTGCATTACTAGAACTAGACTAGACTAGACCCCGATGGTGGGACAGCTGGGTGAACTGTGTTAACATAAAAATACATGCGGTCTCGCCTCGCCTCACCTCTTTAAGTTTTACCTTTGTCTTGCTTGCTACTTGCTGTTTTGTTGAAGCTGCTTTGGATCTGATTGCCGCCTCTTGCATACATTTTAGTATTGTTAGAGGAGAGTCTCGGTTGGCACGCTCCCAATCGCTTTCTTACCCGCTACCTATTGCCCGTCAATTCAGTCATCGGATTTGTCCCTTGCCTTGTGTTCAATATCCTCTTGCTCGGATTGAAGGCTACCGACAGTGTTTCCTTCTCGCACAGCAGGCAAAACTCCATAATATCGTGCAAACCGAGAGTCAATCCCCCCAATTGATCGCCATGGACGCACTCCTTCGCCAGTCTAAGGGCATGTGTCCCTTCTTGAAGAAAACGACGCCGGCCACTCTGCGTGCTCTCTCTACGTCCACTCGACCTCAGGCTTCCCAATGCGGTGGTACTATCTCCAAGCTCCAGCTGCTTGGACAGCGTTGCCCTGTTATGGGCAAGGCTCTTGCCATCCAGTCGGCTCGTGTCGGCTGCAAGACTCCAGGTTCAATGGTTGGCGCTTCTGCCGTCTCGGGTGTCCGTACTTTGTCTGGTCATGCCAAGGCCAAGATCCACACCAGCCGCCCCAAAGAGGCTCGCGCTGTCGACCCTCCCATGTTTGCGCCTCGTGACAGTAGTATGTCCTATCCCACGTAAGCATGAAAAAAACTAGATAGAGTCTGACGTCCATCTGCAGTCAAATTTCCTCCAGCCGCTCCAGCCAACCGGAAGGCTAATAATGTGGCTGCTGTGACCACCCCGATCCTGAGTGGTCCAAATGCCAAGTTCGACTACGCTGGTTTTTATGAGGGAGAGCTCGAGAAGAAGCACAAGGATAAGTCGTACCGCTACTTCAATAACATCAACCGTCTTGCCAAAGAATTCCCCCAGGCCCATGGCGCTAAAAAGGAGGAGCGAGTTACTGTGTGGTGTTCCAACGACTACCTCGGCATGGGTAGAAACCCTCAGGTTCTCAGACAGATGCACGAAACCCTTGATGAATATGGTTCCGGCGCCGGAGGCACTCGAAATATTTCCGGACACAACAAACACGCAATCGAACTGGAGGGAAGCCTAGCCAAGCTTCACGCCAAGGAAGCTGCCCTTGTGTTTAGCTCTTGCTACGTTGCCAACGATGCTACTCTCGCGACCCTTGGTAGTAAAATGCCCGATTGCGTGATTCTCTCCGACAGCTTGAACCACGCTTCGATGATTCAAGGCATTCGTCACTCGGGCACGAGGAAGATTGTGTTCAAGCACAATGATCTCGAAGACCTCGAGTCTAAATTAGCCTCACTACCTCTGCATGTGCCGAAGATTATCGCTTTCGAGTCCGTTTACAGCATGTGTGGTTCTATTGGGCCTATTGAAGGGATATGTGACCTTGCCGAAAAGTATGGCGCACTCACATTCTTGGATGAAGTTCATGCCGTCGGTATGTACGGCCCGCACGGCGCCGGCGTCGCTGAACATCTAGATTTCGAAGCACATCAACAGGGCAGGCCCCAAGGCACTGTCATGGACCGAGTAGACATTATCACTGGCACTCTTGGGAAGGCTTACGGCTGTGTGGGTGGCTACATCGCTGGCAGTGCTAAACTTATTGACATGATTCGGTCTCTCGCGCCTGGCTTTATTTTCACCACATCCTTACCTCCGGCGACTATGGCGGGCGCTAGAGCGGCCATCGAGTATCAAATGGAGTACAAGGGAGATCGACGGCTACAGCAACTCCATACACGAGCCGTCAAGGAGGCATTGGATGCAAAAGACATTCCAGTTATTCCGAATCCATCGCATATTATCCCCATTCTAGTGGGAAATGCTGAGCTTGCCAAGCAAGCTTCAGACATGCTCCTAAACGATTATCAGATCTATGTACAGTCAATCAACTATCCGACTGTACCCGTCGGGCAAGAACGACTTCGCATCACACCAACACCTGGCCACACCAAGGAATACCGCGACCAGCTAGTCAACGTTATCGACGAAATCTGGTCGAAGCTGAATATCAAGCGTACGTCTGACTGGGCGGCCGAGGGCGGTTTCATCGGTGTGGGTGAAGCAAACGCCCAACCCAGCGAACCTCTCTGGACCGATGAACAGCTAGATATCGATCATCACGTCGCTAAGGAAATCAAGGCTTCCAAGCCCACCAGTGGCTTCATGGAAACCTTGCTCGAGCGTGAAACCCGCAATGCGGCTCGGCTAGTGAGCGCTACCGCCTGATTATTTATTCCATAAAGTGGAATTTGCGTCAGTTCTAGGGGAGCTCATCTGACCGAACGACGTTCTTTCGAGCGTAGCGAACAAGTGAACAGCGTACCACGTTGTGTTTTGATCATTTACTTCTTCATCACATCCCACATTTAAAAACTAGAGACCTCGTCGTCTATTTAAGGCATTATCAAGTGCGTACATAAACATATCGATATGATACTATCATATGAATGCAATCAGCACCATCTCATTGGCTAGATGGATCATGCTCATTCGCCATCAACATATTATGCTCTTACACGCGTGAAGTTGTCCCTTATATGTACAATGCAACCGCTGCCTTGTAATGGCTTCTATGCCCCTCTTTCCATTTTAACCTTAGTAAGTTTGCTACCGTGACAATCGTAATACAGCTCGTCCGGGGAAGCCCGGTAAGGTGGTAGCGAAACTAGCTCTTCAATACCCAGCAGCGCAGAAAACATTCGGTTAGATGAACCCTGACCGCGGCGATGGTTATTTGCGGTAACAAGGAAGCGACGCTGTCTCGTGGCTAAATAAGTCGGCGAAGAGGCACTATCTTAACTATTTACCCGCCCTTGGCCATATTCCCATCAGCTTTGTTCAGCTTCCAGACCTCGCCCAGAGATGCGGAGACCTCGTACCGCGTATTCTAGAGTTGACAACCGTAAAACGTACACGACGACCCTGCACGTTCTCAACGTTCCGGGAGAACAATATGGTAGCTCTAGATACCAGGCTGGGATGATTCTTGTTGGAGAAGGGAAAGCCGGCAGATATAGAATAACGTGTTAATGGGTTTTCAGGAGCGTCGTGGTGTAGGTATATGATCTCTAGTACCCCTCGCTTGCTTTTCCGCGTTATGTCTGATAGATCAGTACTATTAGTTCCTACTACCGAACGCCGTATAGTATCTGGACTTGTTAGACAATCGCCAAGATGAAGACATCGGGATTCTCCCTTGCTGGCGTTCTGCCGCTCGCTGCCGCACTGCCCTCATGGCTGGATCTCGCGCCTCGCCAGGCGTCGACGATCACGGTTGATCTGACGAAGACGTTCCAGACGATGGACGGGTTCGGGGTAGGTCAAATCCTCGAATTTTCTTCTTGTCCCAGCCGGGTTCGAAGTACAGATGGTCCTCGTCGAGCCATAAACATATACCAGAACAGAAGCTTTTCACGCTATGCATAGGTCACGCTGTGACTAATTCTAAATATCGCAGTGCTCCTTCGCGTTCCAGCGTGCGAACCTCATCACGAACATGGCGGACAAGGTGAAGCAGCGGTACCTGCTGGACCTGCTCTTCAACACCACCTCCGGCGCCGGACTGTCGATTGTGCGCAATGGGATCGGCTCGAGCCCGGACTCGAGCTCAGATCACATGAACACCTGTAAGAAATCTCCGGCGTCGTTTTCTTGATCGTGTTGTTCCCGAAAGCAGAATGTCTGCGCTTTACATCCTGCTGGACTTTTTGCGGATCTTGCTGGAACAATGGCTAACCCCGGGTGTCGTAGTTGCGCCGAAGAGCCCAGGCGGCCCGAAGGCCACGCCCCAGTATGCCTGGGACGGAAAGGATAGCGGTCAGGTGTTTGTCAGCCAGGAGGCTTATAAGACGTATGGCGTGCGCCAGATCTATGGCGATGCTTGGAGTGCGCCTGGGTATAGTGAGTCTCTCTGCTCTTCCTTGATGTGTTTTTTTCCCCTTGGACTAGGCGGTACGAAGTAACTGGTAATACCAGACTGGTACTCAAGAAACGCTATTTCTAGTCAACCCAGCAAAACCCGCAACTTCATATACACTCCTTCCTAGGTGTGTCGGCTAATTTGTGGCTGGGCGTAGTGAAGACAAACAACAATGAGAATAACGGTGGCACCCTGTGTGGTGTCACTGGGACCAATTGTCAAAGCGGCGACTGGAGACAAGCATACGCTGACTACCTAGTGCAGTATGTCAAGTATTATGCTGAAGCTGGTGTCCCAGTTACTCGGTGAGTTCCTTTTTCACGATACTACGAAGCTTCTTAGTGTGGGAAGCAGGTTCGCTTCTATGAATTTAATATGAGACTAACTGGTAGTAGGATTGGTTTCCTAAATGAACCTGAGTTCTCTCCAGGCTATGGTATGTTTATATTGGATCGCCAACCGTATTATGCCATGGCAACCCAGCTAACTTTCGTATAGTACGTATATCGCTGTACTCTCCTTCGGAATTATTACAACTCAAGCCTTAAGGAGCCAACTACTTTCATATGAATACTGCGAATCACAACTAAGCAAGACTGACAAATGAATAGGCAGGCATGAACTCTAACGGCGCACAAGCAGCCGACTTCATCAAAGTCTTCTACGCGACCCTACAAGCCGCCAACCTGACCTCGCAAGTAGGCATCGGCTGCTGCGAGTCAGAGGGCTGGGGCAACCAGGTGAACATGCTAAACGCCATCAAGTCGGCGGGCGCGGAGTCGATGCTCGCAACAGTGACGTCGCACACGTACACGGGGGGCTCGAACACGCCGATGAACACCAAGGTGCCCGTGTGGCTCTCGGAGCAGTGCGACCTCAACGGCGGCTGGACGACGGCGTGGTACTCGGGCGGCGGCGCGGGCGAGGGCTACACGTGGGCCAACAACATCTACAACGCCGTGACGGCGACGCAGGTCGCCGGCTACCTGTACTGGGAGGGCGTGCAGTGGCCGTCGCCCAACACCAACGAGAAGATGATCAAGGTCGACCAGCAGGCGCCCTACAACATCGAGGTCTCCAAGCGCCTCTGGGCCTTCGCCAACTGGAGCCGCTTCGTGCGCCCCGGGGCCGTGCGCGTCTCCACCGCCGGCGGCTCCGGCGTCAAGAGCACGGCCTTCCGCAATGTTGATGGGAGTGTTGCTGTCGTTGTTATTTCTACGGGTGCGGCGGCGAGCAGCGTCTCGATTAAGGTTAGTGGTGGCACGGCGACGGCTACGAAGGCTACGGCGTGGGTCACGGATGCTTCGCATGATTGCGCTGAGACGACGGTTACTGTTGCGGCGGATGGGACGCTGAGCGGCTCGGTGGCTGCGAGGTCTATTACTACCTATCACATCCCTGCTCCCGAAGCCATCCCGGCGTAAGGAAGTCGAGGACAAGAGAAAAGGGATGCTTTCAAGTCTTATTACTGTGTTCGGGTACTCAGCATGTTTATGAGAGACGACAAAATTTACCATCTTTTCATGGAATATATCCCTATTTGTATCAACTATGACTTGTGAATGATGAAGCGAAGTAAGGACTTTTACATGGCAGATAAAACTCTGGGCAATGTGTGAATTGTGCCTCGTAACATTATCTAATAAACCGCGGTCCGATCGTGAGAAACTCCGCGTGTTCATATTTTCTAACCTCGTAATATACCTAAAGATACACCTCACTACCCTCCCAACCGCAAGCAAGACGCTTCACATCTTGCTCAGCAGCCCCCCCAGCGCGACCTTAGTATCAGGCCCCGTCTCCTTCACCAGCCTCGCGACATCGCGGAACTCGGCAATCGCAGCATCACCCATCGCCTCGAAAAGCCAGCTCTCAGACGTCGTGACAACGGCTCCCTCAGCCCTCAGCCGCGCCAGCGCCACGGGCACCTCCTCCTCATTACAGCTGCTCACGCCGTCGGCGAGCACGTAGACCTTGTGCCCGCGCGCGAGGAGGTCGAGCGCCGTCTGCGTGACGCAGATGTGGGTCTCGATGCCCACGATGACGACCTCGCGCCGCGGCGCCGGCGCGAGCAGGGCGTGCGAGGCGATCTCGGGGGTCAGCATGCTGAAGAGGGTCTTGTCGAGGTGCAGCGCGGCGTCCTGGATGAGGGGCTGCAGCTCCGCCACGATGGGGCCGAGTTTCTGGCCGTTCTGGGTTGTGGCGATGACGGGGATCTTGAGGATCTGCGCGGCGCGGAGGACTTTTTGCGAGGTGAGGAGGCTGGGGTAAGAGGGTGGGTTAGTTCAGGCACCTCGTGCATCTTGTATGAGTTATCGTATAACGGTAAGAGTAGACTCTAGAGTAGCTGCAGGTAAAGCCTCTCTCTAAAGAGATCCTATATGCTCTGAGGTGATGGGGTTGTCTTGGGTATATGTGACATCATACATTTTGTCAAATTGCCATATCGCGTTGCGGAACTTGTCTTGGAGATCGCAAACACTGGAAGCACCAATTCATCAGCTTTAATACCAAGGGCTTCAATCTCATACTCGCTCTTGTGAATCACACTGGGCCATCATAGTAGTGTGGCTGAATTATGAGCGAGGTAGAGTTGTTATTGAGTATACTGACAAGATGATTGGATTCTCTACGTGCAATTGAGTCAGTCCTATTGTACTATGGTTATATACAATACAGTATAGCATTTCACTCACTCAGCCGTCTCGAGGGCGCCGGGTCCGCCATGGTGGACGATAATCTCGGACCGAGGGGGAGCGTCGGTATGGGAGGGCTGAATCTGAATCGCAATTGTCGAGAAGCTTGGAATGTTGCCGGTGCTCTCGATATGATCCGTGAAAGGCTCATGTATGCGTGATGTCTCTCCTATTCGATACAAGTCTCTCCAGGAAATAGCAGCGCGGAGTGACAATAAATTTGTGAATAAAATGAAATAGTAGGTAGTTGAGAGCTCAGGTTTGAGTATTAGACCAGCGAGCTGACATACCTAGCTCTGTTCTGCCGGGACAATGGATGTTGATTCGGTACGTGTGCGGGGAGCGGCGGGGTGAGTATTTTATATAAATAGTGTATTGTACGCAGCAGACTATCTACTGCTGGATGCAGGCACCTTAGGTACTTCACCTTAGCGCTTGGCGTCGAGGTTTCTTATTTCCCTTTGTCCTTTATTGCCTAGGCAAATCATCTCCGACCAAGCGGCTATTAGAAGACAAGAGTCAATTGAATTCGCATTACTATTCTTAGCAACTTAGAATAAGTTAAATGGTAGTTTTTACGTAAAATTACTTTGATCTCCCTCTACTAGCGTGATGCGGGTAGGACAGGTGGTGTGAATTTGTACGATGTTATACTCAGCGTCACCGTTGTAATTCGCCGCAATACCTGGATAAGGCCTGAACCCGCGTGCTTCTAACCTCCCTATATATTTAAAACATCGACCTTCGCCCTCGTAAGCCATGCCAGGTCACCCAGTACTATCCTTCTCCGAAGATTGTACAGCTCGTCCAGGAACGCAGGCACGAAGCTCCCCGGCCCCCTAACATCTACCCTCTCGGCCGCCATCTCGGCGGCGATATTGTAGAACAGCACGCCCGCAATGGTCGCCGCGACCTTGTCGTAGGGATATGCCGCAAGCATGGCGGAGATCGTCGTTCCGAGGCAGCAGCCGGTGCCGGTGACCGCCGAGAGATACTCGTGGCCGTTGTTTATCGCGAAGATCTGCATGCCGGCCGTGACGTAGTCCGTCTTCCCCGTCACGACTACGATGTTCTTCCGGAGGGTCGCGAGCTGTCTCATGGCTATCCCTAGCTCTCTGACGTCCATATTGCCTTCTGCGGTGTCTACGCCATGCTGTTGCACCGTGGAGCCGCCCGGTAGGCAGGATAGGATCTCGGAGCGGTTGCCCTTCAGCACATCGATATGGCCACCTCCAAGTATAGTCTTGGTCGCCTCTCTTCGGACGGCCGTGGCCCCGGCACTGGGAAAGTGTTTCAGGTTAAATATTACTTCGGGCATCGAAACGGCATAATGAACGACAAGACTCACCCCACCGGGTCGAACACCACGGGCCCTCCAACCGCATTGTACGCCTTGAGCGCCTTCAAGTAGTTCTCCACTCCCTCGGGCGTGACAGTCCCCATGTTAATAACCAGCGCGCCCCCAAGCTTCGCCAGGTCCGCGGCTTCCTCACCATAATTCGCCATGATGGGGCTCGCGCCGGCGCACAGGGCGACGTTGGCGGCGAAGTTCTGCACGACGAGGTTGGTCATGTTGTGCGAGAGGGGCTTCCTCTCGGCGACGGCGCGGACGACCTTGGGCGCGAGGTCGATCAGCTCCCGCGGCGAGCGGCTGCCCTGCTGCTGCGCCGCCGCCGTAACCATGCCGCTCTTGGCAGCGAAGGCCGGAGGCTCTTTGGAGAGCTGGCGCAGCTCCCAGGCCGCCGCCGCCGGGTCCACGGCGCCCATGATGGCGCTCACCACGGCGACGCCGTCGAGCCACTTGCCGGGCACCGCGCTCTGCCATACGACGCGCGAGGCGTTGCTCGCGTTGATGCCGCCGATGCACACCGTCTTGACGGCTGACTCGGCTTGTGCGAGCTGTAGCAGGATCTGCTGTAGGCCGTCTACACCGATGATGCTCTTTGTGTTCTCCTTGCTGTATGATGGCGCCTCGGGTTAGTTTTATACATTTGGATTGATGACGAACCGATTGGTGAAGTAAAAGAGAGAGAAGGAGAGTAGTGGTCTTTGAATATCATAGAATAGCAGTATGACACGACCTAAGAAATCGAGTAAACTCACGTCGGCGTAGCAAAGATAGTCCCAATACCCAGGTAATCAGCGCCCCCCTCGCACGCAGCAGCCGTCTCCGCCGCATTGCTAACAGTGACGCCAATAATCTTATCGTGGCCGAGGATCTTCCTCGCAGACTCGACATCTATCACCGCAGCACTCATTAGCCCCATCCATACCCTCCCCTCCCCTCCCCTCTCCCACGCCCCATCCAATAACAGGCCATTTCCGCCCCGAAAGCGGGAATAACCACCCAGACAAGATAGAGCGAAACATACCAAGATCGTCCTGCCCGACGTGCACGCCCTCGCACCCGACGGCGAGCGCGACGTCGACGCGGTCGTTGATGAGCAAGGGGACCCCGTGCCGCCGCGTGATGGCGTGCAGCCTGCGCGCCGTCTGCACCAGCGCGCCCGTGTCGCTCGTCTTGTCCCGGTACTGGACGCAGGTGACGCCGCCCCGCAGCGCCTCCTCGACGACCGCGCAGATGTCCCTGTCGCCGAGGATCGCGGGCGTCGAGTCCGTCACCAGGTAGACCGAGTAGTCCGTGTCGCTTTTCCCCATTGTATGGTCCTGCTACCTTTGGGCACCTAACTTTAGGTAAGCAGTTGTTGTAGCAAGCATGTAGTAAATTTACTTTTAAGTTTTAACCAGTATCTATCTTATAGTACTTTCAGGGTAGGTAGGTCAGCACTGTAGGTTAGGTACCTGTTACTGGCACAGTTAGCGCTTCCACTGATTACACGATACTGAATGATAAAGTCATGTAAGTATATAGCACAACGTTTTACGTCCATAGTGAATTATTGACATGACACAGCTGGATAAATCAATGTTTTTTTTATTTGATTTTCTGATTTGCTCAAATACTGCGGGCTAGCTAGCTAACGAGATGCCATCGAAGCGTCCGTAAGTGCCCGAAGAGCGTCAGTCCAAAACTACGATCGATTCATCAAGCAATCGATCAATCTTCTTTCTGTGCAAAGTGAACGAACTGATCACTCGGCTCCTGTCGCCTGCGTCCGCGTCTTGCTTGATGGTGTCATCCACGAGAAAGCTGACGCTCCGCCGACGGGATTAGTTGATGTTCGAGGAGTGCCCGATACACTTCGAGCCTCACGGTTTGTTAGGGTTGCGCTGGCCTCCGCACCGCCAATCGATGTTCTCTTCGGTTCCCATCGAATTGCGCCGCCCGCGTTTCCTTCACCTGCCGTCTGACTCTTGCGCCGTAGCTCCCCGCTGCTTCTAGGCGGTGGCGCCGGCTCGTAAGCCGCGCCTGGCCGTGCTGAGGATGACGACGTTGTTGATTTCATCGGCTTCAGAACCTTCATGTTGCGCCCTCGTCCCGCCGGTTGGTACCCGCTCAACGGTGTGCTCTCCCTCTGATCGCCACCGTTGGTCGTGGTTCCTTGGCGCCACGAGTTCCAAATACCGCCCGCCCCTGATGCGCGACGCGTGCCATCGTTCAAGGTATCCGGGAGCGGCTGTGCATCTCTATCCTTCATACCAAGATGCTCAGACATGCCGTTCTCTTTCAGTGGCCTCTCGCTCTCACCACCGCTCTCAGATACCGTACTGGCACCTGCGGTTCCAGCTTGTTGGCTAGCCTGCTCTGATATGGGCGTGTTGATTCCGTGAGACTCTCGTTCATCTTGGGCTGCTTTCATTTGTGCCGATTCCGATGCTACATCAACGGTTGGTGGCGTTTTTGATTCACTAAGAACAAATGGACGAGCCGTTGCATTCAGTCTGGGCTTCTCGGCAAATACAGCCATGGTACGGATATTCTTAAATGCTCCATGGTCTTCCGGACGTACGAATGGCACGGACAACTTCTCGCGATCCGTAGTATATAGCATCATTCGATTCTGCGAGAAAAGCACATCGGCCGAGTGCTCTCTCAGAGTCTCACTGCCGATGAAGATGCGGATTGCTTTCTTTGCATCAGCAATGTCCGGTTGGTCCATGCCTGCTACTTCAAAAGTGCACATTAGACTTGGCATTTGGGGTGCTTGAGGTGCGGGACTAGGACCCCGTGGGTTCGAATGGTTCGAATGGGACACAGTTGCCTCCGTAAGATACACTTGCAGCCGAATACGATGGACTCCGTCCAAATCTCGGTGAATATCATCTACTAGGTCCAGGTCTTTAATCAATGAGAACTCTATCACGGATTTTTGCGATCCAGTACAGATGTCCGCATACAGGAGCGTGTCATGCGAATAGTTGCGTGTGACCCAGCATCTAATGATAGACGGGACCGAACCCAAAAAGAAGAAACCCGGTGGTGGCTCTGGCATGCCCATTGGGGAGTCTTCTTCCTGACCACCAGGTGTGAAAGTAGTGTCTAAGCCTAGACTACTTCCTCGCCCCGAAGCGACCGAGTGATGGGAATGGATTGAATGCACCGAGTGTCCGGCTGAGCTGTGTCTACCGTCCGACTTATGTGACAGTGAACGTTCCATCAATCCATGAGTACCTAGTCCACTCCCAGGTCGAATAGGGCCAAAGTCCCCAGATTGTCGGCCGTTCTGTGCCCAGCTAGAGCCTTGCAGGGCACTCTCGTCAAAGCGGACGCTGTTAGCTCTAGACGCAGCACCTCGTCTTGCTGGCTCATCTTCGGCGTCGAGGTGAAGACTACCCAACAGACTCTGGCCCTGCTCTTCGAAGTCATCAAACATCTCGCTTGGTGGCATCTGTATCGGACCTAGGGCGGGAAGGAATATTAGAATGTTACCTGTGCGACGCCTTGTAGGAATACCAACTTACCGTGCTGCGGGGTGCCACTTAGAGCACTAGGAAAAGGAGAGTTCCAGACCGATTTAATGGCAGCATCGTCAGCCTGCCGCTTCTCCAGGCGGGAGAGCCTTTCGGCATGGCTGTTCTGAACAATCTGCATCTGTTTGACGTCCATTTGGACATTGTAAAGTTCGTCACGGGGGGCTGGGAAACGAGGATCCATCCCCAGACCAGGTTGATGATACCTATAGAGACTATAAAGTGGGCGAAGCTGTAGGTACAGGGTATAGCGAAACAGTGTGCAGCTTGGTAAAAATTGGGATGGATCCTGACGGCCCTGGTGGCAACGGGATCGTGGAACTCGGGTCTCGAGGCGCTTGGAACAACAGCTTATAGCATAGGGCAAACAGTGTCAGGAATACTCGTAGACACGTAGATAGGTGTATTTGGATCTATCCGGAGACTCGGGACGAATGCTACGGCCTCGGACCTGAGTTTCCAATCGATGAGGTCCACCACCACCACCTCCTCATCGCAGAAGACCCAATGGTCGCTTCACCAACGCACACTATACGGCCGTCCTCCTGTCACGAAACTCTTAAAAGGCGCTTGTGTAAGGTCGTGGCCGTGTGCGGTTCCGACGCAGGAGCCTCCGACGAGGGCAGGTATGGGAGAAGACCGGGTTGCAAGAGGATCTGCTGGCGTGTTAAAAGCTGTCGCGGCTTGGTCCGAAAAGAGGCTTCGTTCCGTCTAAGAGGTGTATAGTACGGCACCAAGGATAGTTGCGAGGACGCAGCGGGCAGATACGACTAACTATACGGGGATCGGATCGTTGGCGAATTAGGCCGAATTCATGGAAGCGATTGAATCTATTCTGCAAGGTGGGCAAATATCGCGGCGGCAGCGGCAAGTCGAGGCGAGAAGGATATGTATGGTATGGCGTAGGAATAGGTATAGAGAAATGCAAGTCAGAGGAGGGAGGCAGGGAGGCAGTGGGGGAGCAGTCAGTAAGTAAAAGTCCTAACTTGTGATGGATGATTAGAAGTTGAAGTGGCAGTCGAACTGATGGGAACTGGGCACAACAAGGCGGGCCAATTTGCCTCTATTCGTAGAGGCAGGTTTCAAGACACGAGGATTCGAGGCGGATTAGAGTGCTCAATACTAGACGGGGTTGTAAACTGAGCAACTGGGATCAAGATGATATGATGGATGGATGGCGGGCGGCGGTGGTGATGATGCTAATGACTTTTGAGATAAACACACATTCTTAAGGGTAGGTACAATACTTTACTCTACGCAGTAGACGTAACAAAGTGTGTACCACAATCCATGTCAATTGCATTGAAGCCGTGCAGATACAGCACTATACTTGCCTACAGACATAGTTTATATATGTTGCTTGTGTACCGATAAGTATAGCATGTGCGACTCCTCGTTGAGGGTGACTTCTGGCAGGGGCAGCGAGGCGCTACACGGGCAGGGGCGTGAGTGATCCCGCTAGGTACCTCAATTACCTGAGGTAGGTACTAGGCTAGTAGATACTAGAGACATTCCCATGCCGTCGGAGTAAAAGTACTACCGCTTTAGGGAAGGTCTGGTCAAAATCGAGAGGGGTACAGAGTACCCGCATAATCAGTCCTCCACCCAGCACTTGGCTCCTGGAGAGCACGTAGAGAGGCAGTCGTCATTGTCGATGATCTAGGCAGAAAGGTAAACTGCAGACGACTCAAGACTCTTAGACCAAATGTTTCCTGTTGCTCTATCGACCTACTACCCACAAAATGTTATGGGGATACCCTGTTTTGACGCAGCGCGCCAGCGCCGAGAATCTATCTATATATATCTCCTGCGCTTTCTATACGAGTTGAACTGCTCTGCTCAGCTTATGTACGGGCTATCCCACATTCACCACATCAATAACCTTCTAAATATTCCCAGGGTTCACTATAGAAATATTGTTAGCAGATAATTTCAATAGATAATATGTAAGTACATATCATCAAAAGACATATTAATCCATTTATAAGATCAAGGTATATCGTATGAGATAACTGCACCAATCTTATAGGATGGAAGTTTTAGAGCTCAAAAGTAAAGAAAAACCTGGCACTCACTAATTCGCCAGTCTGGATAGACATAGAAGTCATCTGGAAGTGTGATATGTGGTTTGACAATATCGAAGAGAACTTTGTAGCTCTCGCCACTTATATGCAAGCCGTCTGGGAGAAGTTGCTCTAGAGCACCTCGCTTGCCTCCCTCTGGATAGCCTAGCGGTGGACCTGATGGATCGTAGTCGGGTGTCATGGAAATCGCCTTCTCCGTAAGAGCTTTGTGGAGATCGATCAACACAACGCCCGGTACCTCTGCTGCGACTAGGCGAACTGTCTCGGAATATTGAGCGCTGACAACAGCCTTCCGCACTGGCTCAGTGTGGCCATTTGCAATATCGACAGCGAAACTTTGAATCTCATCAAGAGGAGGCGGTGTTATGAGCAGAATCTTTGGATTATGTGCCTTGATATGCTCATGAGTAATAACTATGATCGAATTAGTATCAAAAAGCCTTGCGTCCATCTAGTCCCATAAACAACTATGTCTTTACCCAAACAATCAAGTATAAATGAGTATGTGTAGTAAGGTAGGGCTCCCGAAATTTCACTCACTCTTGATTAAATTCTCTTTGTATTGGTCAATAGGAATCCCTTGACTACTAGTAGGAATAGACAAGCATGCATCGTTTGCGCCGAGGAGGACGAGCTAAGAAGGCTCATAATGAGTAACGTAGAAATGACATGCACGATAGGGGCGAGACCAAAAATAACATTGGATAGATAACATAACAAGCACAAAAACGTACCAGGTATTCAATGCGCGGGTTGGAAGGAGAGGGCGGGAGGAATATCTGGGGAAGTAATTCTAAGGCATTCTTGGTGTTGTAGCCCGAGAAGCCCCTATTGATCACGTCCAGACCCCGCATACAGACTGCACAGAACAGATATCAACTATACGCCAATCTTGAGAGATAGCATCATTGCTCATATCACTCACGGTCCTGGAGAGCGCCTTGAAACGAGAACCCATCATCCACAGCGCTACAGCGCTGGAAGAGGGAATCGCCAAAAAGAACAATTTGATTATACGGGTTCTAAGTAAGCGTTGGTTAGCAGTTGATCGAATAAGCTCAACTAAGAACAATGACAAATAAATACGGACAGCCATTTTCAGATTAATCTCGCTTTATTAGTGGTCGAGAGAATGTTTGGCCTGTTCACATCAAACTACTGGTCGAGTGTACTGATTGCTGTACTGATTGCGGGGGGTGTATGCGTCTGCTTATATGGAGTATGTCGAACTTGTCCCCAGGAATATTCAGAGAGTAGGAGGTGAGTTGAGGATATACAATCGACACAAAGAAGACAAATGGCAACAAAAAAAGAATGAAGTGGTTTTCTCGCTTGTCTATTATACCCTTCGTAATCAGGCGGGAGTAGCTATTGTCAAGTACCTACCTACTGTACGTACCTCTAGCGGGGTGTCGTCTATCAATTCACATGTGTTTTACGGAGTGAGAGTATCCCGAGCCTACATATATTAAGGACTGTTTTGTACCTACCTAATCTAGTTAGTATGGAGGTATTAGGACAGCCGTAAGGGGGTAGCTACCTAGTCTAGCAGCTCTACTAATGATGGCGGGGCAATTATCCACTTAAAACACTGATAATACCAGACTAATCGCTGCTCTCCCTACCTACAAGTAGGTACTTAACTTACAAGACAACTCTTATCGATAAATCCAAAAAAAAAGTTGACGGGTCAAGGCTCGTAAGAAGACATACCTACCTAGATACAAGTCGGCATTTTCACACCTCTCTAACCTCTCACCTAGCCGAGCGATCTCAGATTCGCATCCCATTCTCGCATCACAAATCCAGATGTCGATTTCTTGTACATAATAAATTACAATGGCGACGGCGTTGGCTGCGCAATTGGCGCAAATCGCCGCGAACTCGAAGTTCACCCTCGACGTAAAGGCCCAGAAGGCTGGTCACTCTAAGTCGTTGATATTCGAGCCTCGAGTTGCGGCTGTGCAAGGCTTCCAGACCCTCTACGGAATATGTCGCGAGGGCTTTGATGAGCTCTGCCAGCTAGATTCGCGCTTCGTCCCTTTCGGCTCCACGATATTCAGCGAACAGAGCCAGGATGAGAATCGCGTCCAGATGACCGCTGCTGAGAATGCAGAGCTTGATAAGCGGATAGAGTCTTTTCTCCATCTTGCCGGAGCGCGTCTACGCCTCATGCCCACCATAAAAGCGATAGAATGGCTTGTGAGGAGGTTCAGGTAAGCTCGGGGAGACAGACGTCTCTGTACTTTGATTTGCTTTGCTCGCTAAACCTCTGCTAGAATTCACGAATACAACACCACGACGGTTTTGTCGACATTTCTGCCATACCACACCATTCCAGCTTTTGTCACATTGCTTTCTATACTACCTAGCAACCTTCCTCGGGTGTATAGATTCTTAGATCCCTACGTCAAGTCGTTGACACCGCCTCCGCGATCAATTTTCGTTCACCAAGCCATACATCATCCCGAGTTCCTCACTACCTTATCTACCTATACTCTCGATACATGTCGCGCACAGCAGCAATACCCCGCGTTGGTATCATTCTGGGCTGGCATAATGACCGAAGCCGTCAATGGCATGCTAGATAAGATGCGATCTGGCCGCAGCGCCATACAAAAGAGCAACGACCAGAGCTTATTCCAGTTGATAGGGCCTACCATCAGGGACGCTCTGGTTATGTCCAGGGTCCCTGGCCTGCAGATTGCCTGTTATATGGTGATTACAGTATATGTCGCAAAGGGTGATTTGGATGATGGAACTATTAGTGCGCTAATGGAGCAACTTGTTGCTGGATGGACCGCAGAGAGTTTGCGTCCTGGGTTGATATGTCTCTCGGTGCTCGCCCACTACCGATCCGCAAAGCAAATGTCTGCGAAGGTCACGAGAGCACTATTGAAGGTTCAGAATCTGCCTGAGCTTCTAGCTGATATTGGTAAAGAGCACGACCTGGCGAAGTTGGCAAATGGCCTATGTCTCGCGCTAATAGACCGGATCTATAAGAAAGGCGACTCGAGAGGTCTCCCTCTGATTGAGCCACTTCTTCTTGCCTCCGTTTTAAGTCCACAACAGACCGGTGTCATCTTCAAGTCTCTATTATTAGCTGCCTATAAAGTCGATGATCAAGTTGATGAAAGCGGTGAAATCCGAAAGGACCTGGCTTCCACGATTATCCGGCTTTCGCAAGTAGAATCAGACATTCGGAATATTTTCACCCAAGCTATCAACGACACACAAGTTGACTTGGATGAGTTAGAAATGAGGCTAGACATACAAATCCGGCCACGACTTCTACCCGCTCAACCGAGCGCAGATGTCAAGATGGAAGAGAGCTCTATCATTCAGCCTCAAGTTGAAACTTTGGAGTCTATGATCGAACGAGCCAGCAAGATTCAGACCCAAGCAACAGGATCATGCTTTAGATCCAGATCTTTGGACATTTTTAGTGATCTCTGCTCCATCTACTTGTCCAGCTTAATGGAACCAATTAATGTTACAAGATTCGACAAGATTCCATCCCTCCACCGCGATCAAGCTAACAAAGAGCCTTTCTATTTCTCGCTTCTCATGAGAATATGGTGTGGACCGTACCCAACTTTAGCCAGGGTTGGCGCTCTTGATATGGCAAAAAATCGGTTAAAGGAGAATGACTGCAGCGATGTCGATTATCAAGCTATCTTTCCATATGCCATAGCAGCTTTGAACGACCCATCTAGAAAGGTCCGACGGGCTGCAGCAGACCTTATTGCAGTTCTAGGGAACTTTTATACTGATGCAACGGCTACGACAAACAAGTGGGGACAGGAGACTTTGTACGATAAAACCGAGGCTCTCGAGTGGATGAGTCTCGACACTTGTCGAAAGTTTCTTCGCGTGATCCTTCTTCCATCGTTAGAGGAGTGCGTTTTAAACGCTGATTATATCCTTGAAATCACTAATAGTGCACTTAACAGCGGCTCAAGAAATACTGTCGAGGGGTCTGAGAACGACAAGAAGAATCGTCTATCACATAGTATGCGTCGCTCCATTTTGGGGTTTCTTGCTCTTCACGCTGTGCATTCTCCCCTCTTAACTCTGAAGCTTCGTCTAGGGACTTGCCTGAACCAGGTGAAAAGTATTTCAGGAACATCTCGCACTCAGCTTCTACTTCCGCTACTGAAGCAATGGACTTCCCTGCCCGTTGACACGGCTCATCAACTCTGCGTGCTCGAGAAAGTTGAAGAGGCAGCAGTAGATCAGAGCAGTCTAGAAGTGCTCCTACCAAACGAGCAAGAGGGTCTAGAGTTCATCCTAGATATGGTTCAGACTAAAGACCTCCTCTTGAGGCATGGCTTCCTTCACGCTGCTTTCCTCCGCATCCGAGATTTGTGGCCAAGTATGAAAACAGAGACAAAGCATATTGTGGCCCAAAGAATGCTAGAGTTGACACAGAAAGACTGGACGGACGACCGTAGCGCGACATCTACAGAAGCTGCTGATCTTCTACGAAACGTTGAGCTTACCACCGATATATTGCTATACTTCCTAGAAACTTTGGAGCCGACCGCCAAGATGGCAGACGAGCCACCGCCGGGAAAACGAAGGAGGACCAGTTCTTCAGAAACTCACCGAGGATTAGGCACGCAAGCGACGCCGGAAATAAGTGCAACACTGAAGCAGGTTACCTTCGTGTTACAGCTAGTAGAGGGATCCGATCCCGAAAAGCATCCCGAACTACTCAATGCACTTTTCAACACCCTATCCGAGCTTCAGCATTTCCGGGTATTGGTAGGTTCGGAGCTCGGGTATCTTCAAAGCCTCGTTCTCCGAAGTCTACTAGCCATGGTTCCTGCGTACAAAGATAACACAGAGCTTACGATCGACAGCACTGGCGGACATGGAGACCTCCTTGTCAACTGCATCCAGAAGTCTTCGAGTCCCGCTGTTCAAAGCACCGCACTACTCCTCGTTGCAAGCCTTGCCAAAGTTGCCCCTGATCTGGTTCTCAATAGTGTGATGCCGATCTTTACGCAAATGGGCACTTCTGTTCTTCGACAGAGCGATGATTATTCCGCTCATGTTATTAATCAGACAGTGAAAGAGGTTGTACCTCCATTAATCCAGTCGCTACGTAAAGGCAAAGTCAGCCCTCTGGCTGGTTCGTCAGAGCTCCTTCTCAGTTTTGTCACCGCCTATGAGCACATCCCTTCCCACCGAAGACTCGGCCTATTTGTATCTCTTGTAGAAACTCTTGATGCTAAAGAGTTCCTGTTCGCGCTTCTTGGCATGCTTACAAACATGTACGGGCCTACCGATCAAGTTTTGTCGTTCGCTACCGAAGTTTTCAACTACTTCAGTGTCGAAATTCAACTCCAGTCTCTCATCAAACTCCTTAGCTTGATTAGAGATATTTTTCAACCCAGGCCAACCATATCTGCTGTTCTCCTCGGCACGACCGACCAGAGCGAACGGGATCCTGAGAAAATCGGTCTGGGC
This sequence comes from Nemania diffusa, assembly GCA_038501195.1. Classification (NCBI taxonomy): domain Eukaryota; kingdom Fungi; phylum Ascomycota; class Sordariomycetes; order Xylariales; family Xylariaceae; genus Nemania; species Nemania diffusa. Next base: position 5,027,350 of record JBBPUQ010000003.1, read on the forward strand.
GAGCTAACCTTACTCCCGCACCTGCTCTCGAGCAGAAAATTAACTACACAAATCAGCAGATTAGCTGAGCGAGATGATATGGAAGCCTCTAAAGTCCGTGAACTATACTCTACGCTACTGGAGGATTTGTTGCTCTTGGCGGATTCACTAAAGCAGCGCAAATCTCTGTACAGCTGCTGCGGCGATGCTCTCTCTAAACTTCTAAATCTCCTCTCAATCGGAGAGTTTATCAAGGCGGTTGAGACACTCTTAGATCGGCCAGATGCGATCCTGCGCAGAAAGGTGCTGAAGGCTGTCGAAGTGAGAATTGACCAAGAGAGCCAAGCAGATAGTAATTCAAGGGCAGCATTACTTGCCTTCCTACCGCAGCTTACAGCAATCATTCGAGTATCCGATGACGTTGCATATAAGCACATCGCTGTCGGTTGTGTTGACAAAATCTCGGAGAAATACGGGAAGAAGGACCCTGAAGCAGTGGCCGCTGCTGCCTCAACCATTGCTGGAGAAAAATGCCTCGGCCAAGATGACTTACAACTTCGCATTATGGCTCTCTTATGCCTAGCCTCGTTGGTGGACGTGCTTCAAGATGGCATCGTACCTGTACTACCATCTGCAATTCCCAAAGCCCTCTCCTATATATCTGAGAGCTTCGGCAACGGAAATCGACTCCCAGAGCTACACAATGCAGGTTACGCCTTCGTGACAGCGCTTGCGCAATATCTGCCGTATATGCTCTCTGGCTCGTACTTGGAGCAGATATTGGCAGTTTCTAGCGTCTCGGCTAAGTCAAGGATGGGCGGCGAAGCCAATGATGCTCGCACTCAATGTCTTCAGTTTATCGCCAAACAAGTGGAGGCGAAGACTATGTTTGTGGCTCTAGAGAAGAGCCTAAGTACCTATGCAGATGCAGGCCACATGGTAAGATAATTACAACGCAATCAGAGGAACCATAAGCTGACTAACATATCTTTTCAGGCCATGCGGGAGTATCTCAATATTTTAGGAATCGCGATCGATAAACACTCAAAGACTGATATCTCGAGGAATGTTACGATCTTATCGTCCATATTCCTTAACGCACTTGACCTTCGTAGGCTGCTTCACTCGCGAAACGACGCCGACAGCGAGTTTGTAAGACATATTAGCCAGGTCGAGGAAATTGTAAACAGTGTTGCACTCAGAATGGTTTACAAGCTGAACGACGCTACCTTCCGACCCATTTTCTCTCATCTAATGGAGTGGTCCACAGCAGTACCGAAAAAGGAAACCGGTGGGAGAAATCTCCGACTTCTCAGCGTATATGGGTTCTTATTAGCCTTCTTTGGCAACCTCAAATCTATCGTAACGAGCTATGCAACTTACGTTGTTGAGAGCACTGTCAGTGTGGTCAAGACAGCAAATCCGGCGAGTGCAGAGGAACGTGAGCTTTGGCGGAAAGCTTTACAAGTTCTAGCACAATGCTTCGAGCACGACCAGGACGAATTCTGGCAAGCCCCAGCCCATTTCAGCGCTGTTGCGCCGGTCTTAATATCACAGTTTGCCCACGCACCCTCAGTTGACCTGACAAAAGATCTAATACCAGCTATCGCGGAGTTGGCGGGGACGGCAGACTCCCACGAGCACCAGAAAGAGCTCAATACCTCTCTGCTCAAAAGCCTGCGTTCCGAGCACGCGCAGGTGCGCCTCGCTGTGGTGAAGTGCCAGCAAGCACTTACAGATAAGCTAGGCGAGGAATGGCTCTCCATGTTGCCGGAGATGCTACCTTATATTAGTGAATTGCAGGAAGACGATGACGAGGAGGTTGAAAGGGAAACGAATCGCTGGATCGTGGGGATCGAAACTGTGCTTGGAGAAAGTCTCGATGCGATGCTTCAGTAAATAACCATATATTGTTTATATGTATATATAATTCGATCAATAAAAGTCAAATCAAGATCATGTGCTTAAAGCTACCAGATACGTGAACACTGCAAGCCCTGTCTTCCCAGTAATCTGTAATCAAATCTCTAATCTTAATGGGTGTTTTAACACCGGTAATAGCTGAGCAAGGCTAATGACGCCTCACCTTAAGCTTCTAATCGTAATAAAATCGACAGTAATCGCAATTTCTACGGGCATCATTATCACTATCACTATCATCAACAATGTCTTCTGCGTTATCGACAGATATAGGAGTTCCATTTCGCCTTGATAACAAAGTTGGGGGGTTTTTTTCTTTCTTTTTTTCTTACACCAGTATACTCATAAGCTACTTATATAAGTTGGTACTAGCTGTCGGGCTGTTGTTGGCTTATTGTATAACATAAAAATACCGAGCTGAGATCCCGCGGCTATCTATCTACTTTATTCAAGGCAAAATACCTAGACCAGAATTGCTTATTGTTGCCACTCATTCTCTACATGCAGCTGTGTCTTGTTTAGAGGTAGGCTTAATACCAGTAGCACAGTGATATGAAGCAGTACAAGATGATTCGCTCATCAACATTGAAGCTATGATGGTTTGGATGAGTCCTTGTAAGACAGAAATCACCGCATAACGCCCCAAGCATACCACATGCCTCGATCAGTGAGCCTAGCCAATGAAGATAAGATATATAATAATCTGAGGTATTTTCCGTATATATACGTGTAGGGAGAACTAGAAGCTAGAGTCAGAGTTAGAGTGAGAAATGAAGTAGCAGGATTCGGTATACCTAAGGCATGTAGTATAAATTGTATATTCAAATGGCAAGCCGGATTCGGCTTCAAACGAATTCAAGTGAGTACTCCCGGCGTCATTCATTCTGTATATTACCTACATGTAGATTACATATATATCTATGTAATTAATATCACGACTTCAACTCGGAGCGCCGGTAACCAGGGCGGGTTAGAACTACGCAATTCGGGGCGAGTCTTTTTCGCACAGGGCTGCACAAGTGTTGGTATGCGAATGTACATACCTAAGTACCTTAGGTAGGTACTACGCTACAGGGGGTCTAGATAGGCTGCGCGCGCGACTTTTGGGTCCTTTTTGGCGGGGTCACGGAGCTCGAGAGCTAGCTCAAGGTGCTTCGCCAGGAACCGGACCCCGCCATTTTCTTTGCGCGAAACCTTGGAACGTCATCCGATTCTTAGCAAACATCTTCTTCCTCTATTTCCTAGATCCCATCTCATTGATACCCCCAAGGAGACGACCTAGAATAACTCCTCAATTGAATACAAAGCGTTTAGTAGCATCGTCCATCAACAGATATATACAGCATTCAAGATGGCGCGCAAGTTCTTCGTTGGCGGCAACTTCAAGATGTGGGTTTGCCTTTTCCTCCGTCGTTCGACATGAAGTTATAATGTCAATTTGCTAACCTAATTGCGCTATTTAAGGAACGGGTCTGTCTCGTCTATTACTGAGATTGTCGATAACCTGAACAAGGCCCAGCTCGACTCCAACGTTGGTGAGATGGCCCCGAACCAGCATCCTTCACCTGGCGTGCAATGACTTAAATAGCTTACATGATGATGAATAACTCCCAGAGACCGTCATTTCCCCTCCTGCCCTCTACCTCCTTCTCGTTCGTGAGAAGTCGAAGAAGGAGATTGGCGTCGCTGCCCAGAATGTCTTCGACAAGCCTAATGGTGCCTTCACCGGCGAGATCTCGGTCCAGCACCTGAAGGACAGCGGCATCGACTGGACCATCCTCGGCCACTCGGAGCGACGAACTATCCTGGGCGAGAGCGACGAGGTCGTGGCCTCCAAGACGAAGTACGCCACCGAGAACGGCATCAGCGTCATATGGTGCTGTGGCGAGAGCCTCGAACAGCGCGAGGCCGGCGAGACTCTCAGCGTCATCGCCGCTCAGCTCACTGCTCTGAAGGCCAAGATCTCCGACTGGAGCAAAATCGTCATCGCCTACGAGCCTATCTGGGCCATCGGCACTGGCAAGGTCGCCACCACCGAGCAGGCCCAGGAGGTCCACGCCTCCATCCGCGAGTGGCTGGCCAAGAACGTGAGCCAGTCCGTCGCCGACGAGACCCGCATCCTGTATGGTGGCAGTGTCAGCGAGAAGAACTGCAAGGAGCTTAGCAAGCAGCCAGATATTGATGGTTTCTTGGTTGGCGGTGCCAGTCTGAAGCCTGCTTGTGAGTATATTCTGTTTTGTAACACCGCCCAACGTTGTCACCTTACTAACTCGTCAAAATTAGTCGTCGACATCATCAACTGCAAGTTGTAAAGAGGCTCGATTATCACAGCGTCTCCTTCGGACTATATATATGGCAAACAAGTAGTACCTGGTTGCTATATCCACTCTGGATTTAATGTAATGCTCGCAGTCCTCTCCCCTCCATCTGAGGTGAGAACGCGGCGAGATGTACTAGATTCCTGTGGAAATAAAAATGTAAAAACCGTCTCTGAAATGGATTTCTTCGTAATGCTCTCACGAGCTCGTGATGATGGTGGTATACATGCGCCGAATCAATTGTTACATAGCCCAAGACCCCGTCAGGCTGTGATATCCTGTGCGTAGTCGTACACCGAACTCCCTCTCCTCAAATATATATATGTATAGCTCTTTATACCGTCATGCCCGTGCCGTGGTAAGGACTCCATACACCACGCACACTTTCGTTTATACTTGTGATGGGCTTGTTGACCTTCTTAACCTTGTCTCCACTAGCATCTCGAAGCAGCTCAACCTTCTTTAAAATCTGTAACGAGTCCATATTCTTGACGCAAATTGCCTTTTGGTTGCCATTGATGTAGTGGCCGATGAGGACAGGGTGTTTCCGCGGTCGGGGCGATACGGCGAACTCGATCTGGGGGTTTAATGCTGCGAAATTGGACAGCTGAGACTTGATAAAAGCACTGGGTTGTTATTAGTACCCTCGTATTAGGGTTCGTTGTTCAAAGCAGCCTTACTTCATTCCTCGCGAGCTTCCTGACTGGTTGCAGTAGTGAATATCCATCTTCTTGCATTGCAGGATGAATGCACCGATGCCATTCTGACCTCGTCGTTAGTAGTTGTGCAAAAGTTTTGTCGCAGAGCCAAATATGCAAAGACTTATTAGAGATGGCATGGCGTACCTGGCCAACGGAGATCTTCTCTAGCGCCCTTATTGTCATGGTTATGCTCTGTGGTCTGGCAAGGGGAGACAATGTAGATGGTGCCGTCTAATCGGGAAAATTGAAGGGAGCTTCTTCAATTGCTGTAGGTTCTAAGTAGGTTGTACCACTTGCCAAGGATGTGACGAATTAATTGGGATTAGTGCGACCGCCGCTTTTGCTCAGGCTTAGCCTATGGTCAGTCAGGTGACTAGGGAGGTATATTTATCGGTCCTCAAAATGCTTGAGCTTTAGTCTCAGTGTTAATGAAAAACGTAACAGCAAGAAGCATTGTTATATCTGCGCCATCTGTTTTTAAGTCTCTAACTTCTATATACTCAAGTAAAACTAATTATATAGTAATATTATCTACTAGCTTTTCCTTGGAAGATCGCATAATAACAATCCTTTCTATACCAGTGCTAATCGCTACAGTCGACCCAAAGATTGCCAACTGCCCTAGTCGACAGCTGTCAGATTTGAGACAATGACATGAAGTCTGGTTAGAATTGTGTGTACCTAGGTATTCTTCTATCCCTCAGGGGCACCTCTCTTTACCCTGTAGGTGGTTGGGCTTATCGTGCCACCTGAGTACTACCAACAGCAGATTGGGCAAACTTCAGCATCACTCTAGATATGCGGCTTCCAGCGTTACGAGGCCATAAATGTATACGTTGAGCCGCATCTCCTAGTCTTCAATTTTCTCAAGAGGATTTTTTCTAAAATTGCCGCATAGCCTCTCGTTCAACAATTTGCACTGCTTTCAGCACACTGCCCCGGTGCCAGGCAACATATCTTGATTATAGCCATGAGTATCTCCCCTCCTCCGACACCTCGGGTGTCAGGATTCATCAAGACTGGCAAGACAATATTCAAACAGATTACATCGCCTTGCGAGTGGGTTGAAAACTATCATCCTGGTGGTTTTCATCCCGTCGTCTTAGGTGACGTTTTCCACAATGGTCAATACAAAGTCATTCGAAAGCTTGGCGACGGCTCGTATTCGACTGTCTGGTTGGCTCGTGATCTGAGGTAAATCCATCTCCTCACAATATCTCTTGGCGCTGCAGACTGAGTATGCTCATCCATCCGAAGGAACAACAAATATGTAGCTATGAAGATTGCCATGGCGAAAATCTCAGAATCCACCAACGAGACAGTAATCTTGCGACTTCTCAACCAAGCCCCAGGAGGCTCCAACCATATTACGCAGCTGCTAGATGAGTTTAACCATCAGGGGCCAAATGGAATCCATAAGTGTCGGGTTTTCGAACCTATGGGTCCAACTGTCAACACTATGGTAGAAGAGCTCCCACCGTTCAAAGGCAAAGGTCGTCTCCCTAGCCTCAAGATACGCTATCCATATTGGATGGCAAAGGGTATCCTCAAGCAATCCCTGCAAGCCTTGGTGTTCTTGCACGAAAACGGGATTGTACATGGCGACTTTCAGCCAGGGAATATGCTCTTCACGCTTCGTAATATCAACTCGAAGCCTGAAAACGAACTCCTTCAAAAAGGGTTTATTTCACCCCCCGTAGAGAGGTTAGATGGCAAACAAGATAAACGGGCACCTCCGTATCTTTACATTGCACAACCGCTTGTATACCTAACTGACTACGCTCAAGATTTCAAGATCAAGTTATCCGATATGGGTGGTGGTTAGTATACTCTATTAAAACACCTTTTAGCCTCTTCGTTTATTAGTTACATACTAAAGTTAATTTCTTTCATATAGCTTATTTTGTTGAGAAGCCGCCGGCCAAGCTTATTATTCCAGCCGGCCTCCGAACACCCGAATACGTACTTACCGGCGCCGTTAATCCTACTGTGGACATCTGGAGCTTTGGGTGCCTAGTATTTGAGCTGCTCACAGGGCAGCCCCTCTTCTGTACACCATGGTTCCCAAATCGAACTGATCAAGATGATGAGCACCTCCGATTAATAACCGCTCGTCTCGGACCACTCCCTGATAACCTCTACCAGCACTGGAAAACATCTTCGTTTTATTTTACACCCGAGAGAAAGCTCTACAACTGTTGGCTTGGGGGTATTCCTGAAGGTGAGGAGCCACTTATACTGGAAGAACCAACTATGGAAGAGGCATTTGATCAAGCAGAGCTAGGCATTGACAAGGAAGAAGCGCGCAAGGTTAAAGCGCTTATTCGGAGAATTCTGCACTATGATCCTGAAAATCGGCCTTCTGCTGCTGAAGTGCTCCGTGATCCGTGGTTCCTTGAGGACGAGGTTAGAAACAACTCATCCTAGAGGTTGATATTGCCGTGTTGACATACAAGCTATCACTTCAAAAGATGCGGTAACGCGTTCTAAGCTGGGGTAGGCAACTCATATTCTTAAGAAAGCTAAGAATATACTAGGTAGCCTACAAAGATTAGATAGCAGCTGAATAAATCCTTTCTATCGTATCAACTAGCTGCAAACTCTACTACAAATATATCCTACTGCTATAGAGGCATCTAAATGGGAACTTAACGAAGATCACGTGTAGGCAATAGAGCATGTTAGAAGTAGTAGTATCGCAGCACTAACACTAATAGAAAGGCACTTGATAGGCCGAGGTATAGCGTCGCCAGCCTCTGCAGGTAGAGAGTCTGGCATTTAAGGTTGATTTAAAGTTGGGTTGTCTGTCTGTTCTATCTTCCCTGACATGTTCACGTTCTATATCTTTGCGCTTATGTTTTCTAAAATCCAAATAGGACAGGGCTCAGGCTCAGGCTAAAAGCAGCGTGGCTCATGAATAAATGCGCACTAGTCTAGATGGATAGTGTGCATTATCTGTTTCGGACATGCATTTAGCGGGGGTATCATGAAAGCGATGCATTTATACTGTGTACAGATGGAGGAATGAGACTAAGGCGCTGCTACCCAGTAACAGGAATTTCTGGGTCTCCTAAACGCGACACATATTTTCTCTCTTTCATCAAGCGCCCTACCCGTCTACCACTTTTATCAACTCGAGTCCTATCGAGTGTGTTCCGTGACATGCGAATCATCGCATCATATCTATCTCTTCCCTCTCGCAGTCTCTATAGTTACACCCGACGCGAATTGTCCTGCTAGAGAATGACGGACAAGCTCCCACCCAACCTCCTCGCGCTCTTTGCGCCACGACCTCCCTTGCGATGGCTGCCTGCGCCCGACCACGCGCCCGAGGAACGAAAGACCAGCAAGATCAACGGCCTCGCTGATTACCTACCTCATCTCGCCACATACAAGCACCAAGATCAATATACTCCCACCGAGAGCTGGCTGCAGGCCCGCGATCGCAAAAAGCTAGAGAAGCAGGAGCAACAGATGAAACTATTGTCAGAGGGCCCTAAGAGCTGTGAGTTACCCTGGTCATTGTCTCCTATTCTATTTATCCCACCTGCTCTTGAGATCGACTAATACTAATACTATTCTTTTTTTTACAACAGACAATCCCGCTGATGATAACAATGTTCGCGGCGATCCATTCAAAACCTTGATTGTTGCGCGACTAAGCTACGATGCAAATGAAAGCGACCTTGAGAAGGAGTTCGGACGCTTTGGCCCTATCGAACGTGTAAGCTCCATCACCTCATCCCATTATACTCCATTCCGATTCGCAAACTCGCAAACATACGTACTGACATGAACCTAGATTCGCATCATCACAGATTCCTATGCCCACGAGCGACCCAATAAGAAGAAGAAACCCCACCGAGGATATGCTTTCGTTGTTTTTGATCGTGAGAAAGACATGAGAGGTAATACTGCCATTGAATTTTTTCCAGACCGCCTACACCAATCCAAAGGATGTTCATTTTACATGTCTCTCACCCGAGATCTGGCCCTCAAGCTTGCCTGTCTCTCCCTCCCCCCCCTTTCCTCCCTTGCGTAGATCCGAAGGTATGATGTTTGTTTGGGCTTGACTGACAAATGCGCGTTGCTGCGCACGTGTGACTAGCTGCTCTAGATGGTTGCGATGGTATTCGTATCAAAGACCGCCGAATCAAGGTAGATGTTGAGAGAGGCCGAACCGTTAAAGGGTGGAAACCTCGACGGCTGGGTGGTGGTTTGGGTGGTCGAGGCTACACCAAAGCGGCACCACCTCGGCCGGCCGGACCCGGCAATTTTGGTGGAAATTTCGGGGGACGCGATGGCGGGTTCCGAGGCGGATTTCAAGGAAGCCGCGGCGGCCGTGGAGGAGGATTCCGTGGTGGTCAAGATCGAGGATTCCGGGGCGGTGGTGGTAGCTTCGGTGGCGGCCGTGATCGCGGCTTCGGCCAACAAAACGGCTATGCCCCTCCTAACGCCCCAGCAGGACCGGGATCTGACAATCGGTTTGGGGGTGCTCGTGATCGTGATCGTGAACGTGAACGACCCGTCGGTGCTGGCGGTGGTGGGTATAACGCGCGCGCTGGCCCCCGCTCATTTGATGATAGATCTGGTGGACCCCCGTCACGATACGACCGAGACAGGCGAACGGGCGCTAACTTCGAACCCGTCCGTGACCGACGCGAACACCGCGATAACGACCGCGAGAGAGATGACGACAGCCGGAAACGTGGGTACGAAGGTGGCTACGAAGACCCTCGGAAGATTCGTCGGTACTAAGTCGCCTCTTATCGAGACAACGCCTTGCTGTCTTGGTGGGTATGTGCTATCTTCCCGTTTCTCGCAACTGCTATCCCGACTTGTCATTCTTCTCCCTCCCTTTTGTCACCAAGGGTAAGCAAGGGTAAGACGAAGAAAGAAGAATGAGAAACTAGCAAGCAGCCCATTCGACGACGACATCGCAACATCCAGCCCATTTGTATCAATATAATACCCAGTCGCTGAAGGTAAAGACGACTGAACTCGCCCAACCAAAAAGCTTGCTTTCTAGCACCCAGGACAACAACAGACGGCGATTAAAATCCAGCTGTAGTCCCAGCAAGCTCGAGAGCTTGTTACCCCTCCCGGTACAGGAAAGGTAATGACAAGTTTTCATGTACTATATTACTACCTCTAGCCATCGCAATGGGCACCGAGCAGATGAAGAAATACAAAATGGTGGTATCCCGAAGCTGGACGAAGAGGTAAGGTCGGAGGTAAGAAATACGCTTTCAAACCTACTGACCGTGAGGAAATACCCTTTAATACTCGTCGATGCATTTGTGTTTTAGGCGGATACCCCGAGTATCGATCCCCGATTGATATGGGTTCTAAGGATTTTTAAAGGTGCTGATTAGCAGTGCTATGGGAGGTCGTAGTTGCGTTTCTGTAAATATTACGGTTTTTGTTATTACATGTCGAGTGAATACCCACTCGAGGGCCCTTGAGTAGCTCGACTCTATGGATAAGATGGTCTGCTAGTTTTCTGAGACGGTTATCTAAGTGTTGTAATTACGAGCGGACAAGTAGACATGGATGGTTCATTGCGAGATGGTGAATCCCGTATCATTTCAATATGTACTTTTTCTTACCGCCTACCACGAACGCCAGCAACCGGAGGTATCGCCATGAGATGCAGACAAATATGACCCAGAAATATGACCCCAACAGGAGAGAACCGAGAACAAGAAACACCACAGTGGAAACAGATATAGGCACGTAGGTTGTTGTCTACCTACTCGTCATCCAGACCCTCCAAATCCCCGCTCGCGCCGGCCGGGTTGGCCTCCACCTTAGTAACCTCCGTGCTAGCAGCGCTCCAGTAAGCGAGGACGTGGACGCGGAACTCGGCCATGCAGACACTAAAGAGCTTCAGGAGGCGCGTCTGGCGGGAATCGAGGATGTCGCCGGCCCGGCAGACGACGTAGCCCCTCTTCTCGTCGTCGGAGGCGCCGTCGGGGGCCTCCTCGAGCACGATCTTGCCCTTGACCATGCGCGTGGGGACGCCGAGGCGGCGCAGCTCGGGCTCGATGGTGTGGCCCATGGCGACGTCGTACTCGGCGGGGACCTCGCCGCCGGTGGACATGACGACGCCGCGCGGGATGACGAACTCGCGCGTGGCGGCGACGCCGGCGCGCGCGAAGTCCACCTGGCTCAGCTCGCCGAGGTAGGCGAGGAGGGCGGAGGGGTCGCGGTCCGTGAAGAGGAGGCCCACGGCGCCCTTGAGGTAGGGCGTCAGCTGGTAGAGGTTGTCGGCTTGGCTGTCTTCGGGGGAGTGGCCCAGGGCGCGCGCCATGAGCTTCGTCTTGCCGAAGAAGAGGCTGAGGGGCCGTTGTTAGTCTGCGAGCGGGTGGGATGGGTCGGGGCGACCTACCGGCTATCTGAGAGTTCCTGGCGCACGTCCTTGAGGTAGGTGTTGCGCATGTTGTCGACGGTTAGGACGAAGCAGTGCTGGTATTTCGGTATGCACTCCCGCACGTTCTCGAATAGGCGCTCCTTGTGCTCGCGCGTCTTCTTCGTCACTGACGAGGTGTGCATCACCCTGGCGCGCTTTGATTTGGGCATCTTGTCGTTGGGAATTCGGTGTGTTCTACTTTATATGTGTCTCGGTGTTGGGCTCGCTTCGATCTATGATTTCTTCGGTGGGATGGACGGTCTTCTTTGCTGTATATATGCGCCTTCTTTTTGAGAAAAGATTACAAGAATAGGATAACAATACAAAGTTGCTCCTCTAATACTTGACTTCCTAAGGTGAATAGAGGAAGGTCAAGGTAAAGATGGGCAGTAGTTCCGTCTTATCGAGAACTTCTAGATACCGTTATTTTTTTGTTCCCCAATTCGAAAAATTACAATCGATTAGCGATTAGCTGCTAGTTTTAGCGCTGGCCTATTTGCCCCGCGACGCTGGTACCTACCTAAGCTCCATAGGGCCATAATCTATCCAATTAGAGACGGAGGCTCGATTACACGATGCCGGGTGTCTTATCTTATCGATAGGATTAGAACGCCAGATCCCGCGAGTCCACTGTCTTAGGTACCTAAGCTCAATAGATGGGTCCCTGATGAAAGGTTAACTTTTCCAACCAAGAAGCTTTAAGAACCTATCGCAAGATTTAGCCCGATCTTCGACGTTGAGAACCAACTCGCTTCATTATCCTCACCAACCCTCCTTCCTGTCAACTCAAATTATAAACCTCAAATTTAACACATCATGGACGGGTATGAATTAAACTAGCACCTCGAAACTCAATGGAAGATGAGCATGCGAAAACTAATCCGATAACTTGGTGTACAGACTCACACAAGCCGAGACCCGCGAGCTGGAGCAGCGCATGCAGAAACGTCAGCTCAAAGAGTTCCTCGGTGTACGTTCTTTTCGACATCGATCTTCCTTTCTATCTCTTCTCCCAAACCAATGAACAAACATTCCCGCGCAGCCTGCTTTCGTTCACCTTCACAGCAATAACGTCATCGCTATTGCATATAAGCACAGCACAGACAGTCGATAGGAAAATACGCTTCCCTGAATGGATAATTGGCTAATCTTGTGTGTTCACAACACTCCAGCTCTTCAGCAACCTTGTTGATCACTGCTTCATGTCCTGCGTGGACGACTTCACATCCAAGTCCTTATCGACCCGCGAGTCAGGCTGCGTCACACGCTGCGTACAGAAACATATGGCGCTTTCGCAACGCCTCAGCGAGCGATTCCAGGAACATAATGCACAGATGGGACAACAGCAGCAGGGTCAACCACAGTAAAGCAACAGAAAAATAAGAAGAATTGCCATTTCTCTTGTATCTGGTCCCGGAGCGAATTGCTTGCTTGCCTGCCTGCTTGTTCGCCCACTCACCCACCTACTCCTACCCGGAAACCGGTATGAATACACGCACTATGTTTCGATGTTCTATGGGCGTTCCTCTGCTTTATAAGGGAAAGCAAACCCCGCCTCGACGGGAAATGGCTTTCCAGTGCGCGGCGGCCATTACTAGAAGTAATATGTATGAGTTTTCAATAGGGGGAAGAGGAAAAACTGGATACAGAGTCTTTATAAGGTTCATGAGGAGTCATTGCGTGCATGGTACCTCGAGGCCCAGATGTCTGTATCTATAATGAAAAAAAGTGAAATTAGCAAGAGGACGGTTTGCCATGCTTAGTAGGCGCCAGGCTTAGCCGAACGTTTTCTCTGTATATTAGACAACTTTGGTCTTCTTCTGGCTAGTGGAGAGCCTGTATAATAACTAGACTCATGAAAATCTCAAGTCACCAAAACCAAGGGAAACAATGAAGTAATGATGTGTGTTAGTTACTTGCACGCAATTTAAGTATGTGTTCTATAATAGCTCATGTGCTGTAGGAGTGCGCAGGATATTGTGAGTTAGAACATGTAGGTACTTACTTACGACTTGTAATATAGGTAGACATCGGTGATACAAAGCTTGGTAGGCATGTCTTGTATCTTAAATTTGTATGATTAGACAGATACTTTGTTTCCTCTCTAGACTACGAAGAACCAATAGTGAGGTTATTCTTTAAATAATACTTTGAGATCTTAGATGTCAAAACTGCACTAACAACTAATTACAACTACTCAGATAGTTAACGCGAAATCTCACAAGTATGTATTTATGCTATATGTCTCTCCTTTTTGATAATAGGTATATAGGTATATTATATGCACAAACAGGATTCGCCTGGGAAGACAGACATACATCTATATATATACAAGAATGCATATGCCGATGCTAATAACCAAGGCCAATCCAAATCACATCCACTAGCCCAAACTCACATCACTCATAAGCCATCGCCTTTTCAATCACATACACACATCCATATATACAGCCTTACTACACCCAACCCAAATAAATCAGTCATATATCACAGCAAATCTACCTCGGAGAAGCATCATCAGAAACCGACGCCAAATCCGGCGTCCAAGGCGGCGACGGCTCGCGCATGGGCGGCATGGACGTCGCAGACTGCTGCTGCAGCAACAGCTGCTGCCGCTCCTCGTAGGACGGCTGGGTGGAGGGCAGGTACAATGGCGCAACAGATGACGACGAGCGCTGCCGCAGGTGGAATTCCCCTGAGAACCGGTTGCGCTGCACCTCGCTCGAGAATCGGTTCGTCGCGACACCGCCCCGGATCCCGCGCCGCTGCTGCTGCTGCTGCTGCGGGAAGGACGTCTGGCGGTTCGGGCTCGCGTGCGGCACGAGGCTCGGCGAGAGGTGGCCCTCTGCCGCCGCCGCCATGGCCGCCATCTGCCTGGTCGTCGTCTCCGACTCGACGGTGGACTCCTCGACTTTCTCGAAGTGCTCCGGCCCCACGTACGGCTCGTTGTCCCCCGACTGCGAGCCCGTGTTATTGCTCGTGACGCTCGTGACGCCGTTAGTATTGCTGTTAGTGTTGTTGCGGCCGTACCGCGCGATGGACGGCGCGATCTGGAACGCGTTGCGGATCTGCCGGCCGTTCCACGGCGGGGAGGCGAAGCTGCCCTCGTGCCGGTGGTAGTGCGCCGCGGCGAAGGCGAGGATGCCGTCCGACTTGACGGCGAGGGCCGCCTCGCCCGTGATGCGCGCGCGCTCGAACTCGATGTCGATGAGCCGGTCCAGGTTCGTCTGGAAGATGGCCAGCGTCTCGATGAGGCCGAGGCGCGGGTACTGCAGGCTGACCTGCACGCGCGACTTGACCGCCTCGTCCATGACGTCTGGCCGGTTCGTCGTTAGGAAGAGGATGCCTGAGTAGTACTCGAGCGTGCGGAGGAAGACTATGATAGGTCAGCATTTTCGGTAGCTTTCTTTCGCGTAGCGCGGTATAGAGGGGAAAGGGAGTATGAGTAAATAGCTTACCTGAGACGAGAGAGCTCTGCTGGTGATTGTTGTCCTTCTTCTCCCGCTGGGCCAGTAACGTCTCCGCCTCGTCCAGCAGCAAGATGCAGTCCCAGAGGTCGGCCAGGCGGAACATCTCGGACAACTTAGCCTCCACGTCCCACGGGTCGGTGCCTAGATCGTTAGACGTGATAGGGAACAGAGGCTTCTTATAGAAATGAGCAATGGCCTCAGCCGTGGCCGTCTTACCAACGCCCGGTGGCCCGTGGAGCAGAACGGCTAAGCCCCGTCCCTTGCCGTGGATGATGTCCTGATCCAACAACTCGCTGTTCAGCAGCGTGGCTCGCCTCCGGACCTTCTTCTTCTCGAGGTGGCCCAAGACTGCTGACTGGATCATCACCTTGTGCTTCTCGGGGAGCTGCAGGCTCTCCAGCGGGTTCAGCGTGTCCCGCACGGGCTTTAGGTGTCTTATATCTGCGTTGATGAAGCTGCGGCTGCGCAACGCGTAGACGAAGAGCCGCGACGGTAGCAGTGCGAGGTCGTCAGGGGATAACGACTGTGCTAGGTGGCCCAGCGGCTCCGATGTCTCGCTCTGCCCGATGAACGCGTCCGTCTCTATGAATTTTGCCCACTCCAGCTCCCGCACCCCGTCGTATTCGACGACTATCTCTTCCTGGCTCGCACTCTGTCTTAAGCGGCTCCGGTCCGACCACTCTACTATGAGGAACTCGTCGCGCGTGGTGGTCGGGTAGAAGGATTCGGCCTCGGGGAACTGCCCAAATGCCGGCTTCCACCACGGGTGTACCTGAAACGCCTCATTAAAGTCGACGATAGCATCGCTCTCGATGTATTCGGGCCAGGTGGTGCCTTGTCCGGGCTTGGACATGATATCGCGGCCCGCGGGATCCTTGGTCAACGTCCAGCCGTGGTAAGAGAGTGTGGGGTTTCCAGAGGAAACGATTTCTTTGAATCGCTGACCCCTCTGCTGCAGTTCGCTGAGGAAATACGGATGGTCCTTATGGAATCGCAGCGGATATACGGGCAGCTTGGTGATCTCCTTTTCGCCCTCAAAGTACTCAATCGAGGCGTCACCCCTGACAGGAGAAAACCGTCGTCCGTCAAAGTCGATGTAGTAAAGGCGCAAATGTGTAGCATCATCCCGAGTTTCAACCTGACTCTGGAGTCCACTACCGGGCTCATCGAGGTTGTGAACGGACCAGGCGGGCGTGTCCTCGGAGATATGGCACACCCTCCAAAGTTTCGGCTCAGTGACGTTCACAAGCGAGCTACGCTTATCTCTGATCTTGCTCTCGGCCTGAAAGACACCGGGTTCAATAACTAATTCACCCACGCGGAATAACGATGCCAAATCGCGGTAGCTAATTTTGGATGGGCGAGTATAGTCTGCGTCGGAGAACATGTTACGTCGGGGGAGGAGCCGGGTCTTGACGAAATCCACATAGCACTTCATGTCGGCGTAGGCCCTCCGGCTTCTCATCAGGCCTTGCAGCTCTTCGTTGCCAAGGAATTCGAACTCATCCGTAGAGGCTCTAGCGTAGACGCTTCCACCACCGAAAACACTACCGAAAACAACCTCCAGTGCGCGCAGCTCCTCCTCCATTTTCTCATGGAAATGGACCAAGAGATTAAACGGTGCCAGGAACGTGTGTGGTCTATCAACCCATGGACCCTCGCCCGTCACCTTGCTAAGATACCCGAGAATAATAGCCGAGTTGATGCGAACGCGCTCTATCGGCGTGCTCTCTACTCTCTTTCGGCTCCGGGGCTGTCGTCGTGATCTCCGGCGGGCCGGCTCAAAGGCTTTCCTTTGCTCTGGTTTAAATCGGCGGAGTTGATCAGCCTCGATCTGCTCAACCAAGTCGTCCTGGGCGAGCAGGACCTCGATCGCAAACGTCTCCGTCTCATCTGGATACCGGTTCTTGAACTGCTCCCAGTTGCAGTCTCGTACCAGGGGTTTGGTTTGCAGCATTGGATCTCCCGACACCTCCAGATCATCGAACATCCCCTGAATCACCCCTGGAGTTTCCTCGTGCTTGCGTCTCGATAGCATGTGCTCTAGCTTTTGAAGTCGATTGTGGGGGTCCACAAGACTCAGATCCCCAAATCCCTTAACTTGCGAGTTGCCTACAGATTTGCACGAGTTAGTCGACTTTTACATACAGGAGCTGTTTTGTTAGCGGTCTCACCTTCTGGGGACCTATTGTCCAGGTGTCTAGTCTCCTGGACTCCATAGAAGGCACTGTTACGCCTCGGCGGCGCGCGGTCTTGGAATTTAGGTCTGCCACTCGTGACGCGAACGGATTGGAATCTCTGCGGCTTGGGAGCCGGTGCGGGAGGCCGATTTGAGAGAGAGATTGGCTCTAATCCATCCTCGAGCGTATGTACCCAAGTTCCATCCATTTTGCAATGCCTAGTATTTAGAGGCGTACGATATGAGCAACCACGAATCTTTAGCGTCAATATGCGTAGTCCGGCCAAGAATTAGTAGCCCACTCGAATACTGCTGATGATGTTCACTCAGAGAGAGTAAGTGACCTTATGCCTACGAGTCAAGATGATCCGAGGTAATCTTGGTCTCACTAGTTAGTTATGGATGATCTGGTCCCTTTTCCTGTCCCACTCGCTCAGTAAACAAAACATAACATAATCGGGTGGAGAGGCATCGATCTAGATTGATGGCTCTGACGGGGCTCGCGCTTGGAAATAAAGGCATATGAGCTACTCCATATATTCATTCCCAAGAGCTCCCCCACCTCGACTAGATAGGTAGTAGGTGTCTATCTATACACTACACTAGGACGGACAGAGAGAGGCGTTGTTAGTTTGAGATAAATCACAACGTAGTAATAATACTACAATACTACCTCTACACCATCGGCTGTAAGTCTACGTACCTACTAGTGATCTACCTACGTACGTAGGTCATGTATCTAGTATAGTATAGTACTGCTATACATACATACATACAGAATACCTGGTTAGGTAACATTGGATGATGACCATCCAAGACCAACCGTCCGCCCTGGTGTGCATAAAAGCTTACGTACTAGTAGACATGCCGAGCAACCATAACATGTCGAAGCTCCAATTACACTTGTGTCCCTGGGCATTATATTGTAATACCGACATAATTAGAGTAGTGTGAGTAGTGTTGTGTAGTGTACTGCAGTAAGATACGGATGGGATCAGCTTCCTCCGCCGATTTGCCTTGGTCCTACACTAAGTACACCATCTATCTACTAAGACTATGAGGGTACTTAGTAGAGTAGTGGTGGAGAACAAGTCAGCCCTAGAGCGGCAATGCCGATTTATTATTACCTGGGTACTTATGCGTCTTTCCTTATGTACTTATGCTATGCATTCAGCTACCTATCTCCATTCGGTAAGTGAGATTACCTGCCTATTATTATGATCATTATTTTTATTCAGGGGTCTTGGGACAGTAACAGTCAAAGTCATCATTATGCCAGTGTAAACTCGGCAGATGAAAATACACTATCTACCAATGCAGCTAGACAGGCTTCAACATTCACCTAAACTAGGTAAGTACTTACAAAAAAAGGGTTCTATATATAAACTGGGTGGATCTTCGTTTCAAGGCCCAATCCCGTCTGCCGTGTTTGTTTCGCTTTGGAACATTTCTGGAAATGAAGAACTGGGGTAAAAGTTTCCCGGAGATTATTAACGATGCGATTCCAAATACACGACTTAGAAGGAAGGAGGCGGCAATACGGCAAGGTACCATTACATCAGCCTGGGAATTAGAGAAAGACCCCTGTAATTAAGATCGGAACACCACTGGCTGTCGGTCACCGATTAACTGAAAATAATCGATGACCGTGACGTAATTAGTGTGTTGTACCTACTTGATAATATGTCGTACAGAATACGCATCTAACTTAGCTACCGCGGTATGCTACCTAGTCTAAGACATCTTTACACTAGGTACTTATATGGTCATCTTTAATATTGGCTAATCCTCATGCTCGAAATACTAAGGCCTGAAAGGGAATGATCAGTCTCTTATCAGCCTGAAGGAACGCCTAAGAGGTCCTTTTATAACACCGGTTCCTCTCCAGTCTTGCCTCCATTGCTTAGCTTTCTTGTCTAATGGCAAATGACTATCATGCTCGTACTTCTAGTACAATATAATGTTATGGGATTGTTTACTATACTTAGCAGCCAGGAGCTAATAAAAAACGGATCAGTCGAAACAAAGCCATGAAATAGGCAATCTTGGTGCATGAGTCTAGTTGCTTGGAATATGTTACTATGTATCATATCATCGAGGCTAAGCTGTTTGAATCCTGTGCGGACTAAAGGTTTATCCCTTCGTACAGGGCACACCCGTCCAGCCTAATTACGCCTCTGACCTAAGTAGTACCGGTGGTGACTAAACCCCGAGTAGTGACAACTTCCTCTAAACCAGTAACACTGCGGATCCTATTGGGCTTCGAGCTGGCTTTCAACCGCCCGCGGGACTGCGAATATGCGCTTCCGAGTATAATGTTACTATCTTTCACAATCGTATTAGTAGACCTATTAGTGGTTAAATTGACACGTAGATACCACAACCTATAATAAGCTATAATAAGTAGCGGCGAGCGCATACTATATGCTTGCTGCCCATCTCTCGAAGGATCTCTCCATCGTGCTGTATCCACGACTCGAGTCTACTTTGTCCCACATTCCAAAATACACCCCCTTAGGTACCTCCCACTACAAGTAGTATACTAGGTCAAGAACTCTCTTCTTTGTCGAACCCAAGGGAAACGCCTGTACGCCGTGGCGTCAATGCTCTCTATATGGCCCATGGGGAGCCAACCCCTATTTCTCCCACGGCTCCCACTAGTCCGGTGTATCATTGACTTTGCTTTCGGGTATAATGGGTCCCTACTCCAATCCCTCGTCAAGCACAATTCGTACAAATTCTAGCTGGTCTATGACCTTAGCTTCCAACCTACTTTCTGAGCCTCGTTTTGTATCCGCATCTGAAGCTGGCATCGATTTCCACTCGGCCTCTCTTGGCCCGAGCGCCACCAATCTCTCTCTCAGTACCTTGCGATGGTCTATCCACCAATCCACATTTTCTAGCAGCGCCGCAGAATCCCACTCAACAGCTGGAATATCCCTCGAATTCTTAGTGCGTTGGGACCTGAGTACCTGAGTAATGAGTGCTAGAGAATGGATCTCCGAGACAGACAATGGCGTGATGAAGGCCAGGTCCCGAGGACGGCGCCTTCGGTTGTCATCCGGAGCCTCAAATCGATCGATGCTAGACTGCATTAGGTTTGGGAATTGGTTAAGGACGTATGCAACTTCCGGCGCAATCATTGCGCCGAGGGCCGCCACCATATTTAGTAGAATCGGAACGATCCCCTTAGCCCAGATGCTGTAACATCGTTGTGGACCAACAGAGTCGGCAAAGGGAGACACATTGGGCCGACGAATATACTTGGCTAGGCTAGCTGAGGTGATGTGATCAAGCAGCCCCTCACAAGCGAGTTGTTCTGCAACTAGAGGTAGCGCAGAGAGCTCGAGAAGGAAGAGCAGAGCGAGCTCGCCATAGATCGGGTCGCCTTTCTCGGCTAGCTTGTCTGCCCAAGAATAGAGTGATATAGCAGCCTGGATCGCGTTATGCGCAGCCATGATATTGAGGATTTGCGTCTGGCTCTGGTCCATTCCAGGGATGCAGAGACATGCTTGCAAAATAGCATTTATGATGAGGATATCGCTAGTGGCAACAGTAGCATCTGAATCATGAATAAGAGCCGTAACTGTGCGGAATCCCTGGGATACTACTGTGTCTA
Organism: Nemania diffusa; assembly: GCA_038501195.1. Taxonomy (NCBI): domain Eukaryota; kingdom Fungi; phylum Ascomycota; class Sordariomycetes; order Xylariales; family Xylariaceae; genus Nemania; species Nemania diffusa. The sequence goes on from JBBPUQ010000003.1 coordinate 5,047,948, forward strand.
GAATACCTAGTACGGTTTGGGAAACGGTAGCGGGAGATATACTATTTCCATGGCTGTCGCGCACCGATCTGTTGAAATCAGTCTGGCCATATGATTGACCCAAGGTTTGTAACGTGACATAAAGTAGCCTTGAAAGAGTACGATATACCGAGATGTTTTGCGGCGCATAAGGTTCTTGGTAACTGCTCACCGTTCCCCATAAGGAATTCAACAGCTGAGCAACGTCACCTGTGGATGGGGAGTTTTGGGCAACCTTTTGGACTAACATCAACGCCAAATTTACTCGAGATTCGGCAAGGCGCTCGAAAACTTGGTCGTGGGTTTGAATCTCTTGGTTTGCTTCTAAGCACTGCTGAGCAACCTGTAAAGATTGCTTCCTTAAGGTTTCATTATCCGGCAGGCAAGAACTGAGTTCCAACATGAGAAACTCCCAAGCATGATAAAGGGACTGGTTGAGCGTTAGTTTTATGTTGCAGGTTAGAGAATATGCAAGAGACTTACCACTTGAGCATCGACGAGTGACAGGTTCGTATTGGCCATTTGCATTTCGCTTCTGAAACCTGTATTCTGTGGTCCAACCCAACTCGGATTAAATTTCAGCATTTTGTCCGCAGAGCTGAGAGCATAATAAAACTCGGCACCTAGTGACTTAGGCTCAAGTAGTGTACGCTTGAAATTGTCGAGGGAGCAGCTTGGATACTGTTTACTGAAGTTCCTAGAAAAATTCACGTGAAGGCCCCTGTTGTAACCAGCGACCCCAACGCCATCTCGTAAATAGTAATCCAGATCCTGGGTCAGCTCTTTAGCAAAGGAGCCTGCCTGACCTAGCTGGCGTAGATGGAATAGTTGCATGGCAAAAATCTCAGCAATATATGCTGCAAGCCGAGCCTCGTTACAAGCTTGTAGGACATTCGTCTTCGAGGTAACGGAAGATGATTTCAAGTTACGAACAAAGCGCCTGAGCTCAGAGAGAAAACTCGTATTTTTCTGTAAAGTAAATATAGTCCAGGGCCAATAATTCTGGGCTGAAGTGATGAAGTCCAGGATAGATAAAGCCTCTGACTGGTCAAGCTTCGACAGGGAGGTTAGTTTTGTCAAGGCCGAACTAAGGATTGAGTTTGAAGAAGCCTCTGATAATTTGCCGTTACTCGTTTTCGCATCTCTTGGGGTTTTACCCGTGAGAATGCAATTGGCCATCCACTGTTGCCTATTTCGAACAATGGTAGAAAAGAAATGCCATATACTGTTGGCTTGTTGGGCCTGGTTAAATGGCATGTCTAAAGTACTTATGAGCTGGAGAAACGAGCGAGATGTCTGAGGACCAAGGTTTCCAAGTAAAGACGGGGGCTCTCCGATTGTTTTGCCAGCGCTAATCACTAATGATTCCAAAAGTTCAATAGAATGCCGTTTGAATATTTCATCTTGCGCGCAGAGTCGGGCGATATACGGCGTCATTTTGAATAGTTGATTTTCCAGCGCACTAGAGGACCGATCAGAGTAATTTGCTACCCTAACTAGGCTAGTTGCGAACCTCAGGACGGCCAGCGTCTGATCACGAAAGACTTGAGCTCGCTTAGCATATATAGTGGACTCTAACCCTTGCGTCGCCGCGACGAGAGTTCCTAGAAGTGGGAGGACTCGTAGACTTCCAGCAGACGAGCCGAGGAAACTGTCAACAACAAATTTTGCAGCTGGTTGGAGAACGGACATCAATGCAGTTGTTGATGATATGTCGTCCATGCTGAAGGTGTAATATATAATTTTGTCCAATATGGGCACAACATCACGAACCAGGATCATTCGATCGAGGCCTGTTGTAAATCTCCATGTCGACGAGCTTTCCAGGAAATCTACAGCAGCTTGAGAGATTGCCAATATAATCTGCATGATAATTTTATCCGATACGCCAAGCCAGACATTCTCAGCCGAACGTTGCCGAGGGTTTATCTTGATGTCTGTTTTCCGTCGAACGGAGCTGGTCATTGCACTATCCACCAGGTCAGAAAGCAATCTTATAGTCGACAAAAGTAGGCTGAACTGAATGCCAGATAGGTCAAGGTTGCTGATAATCCGAGAGAGCCGCCCACCCTGTGACTGGCTTTGAAGCAAGGCACATTTTGCCATATATGACCAAACTCTACCGGGACAGATAGGTAGGATAGCATGCAAGAACTGCACACAAGAAACCAGAGCCCCTAAGCCGAAATGATCTTGATCAGCATCCAGAAGGACGTCCATCGTATCGCAAACCACTGATATGACGTCCTTATTACGGGGCATGGCGCGACTGGCTTCTGCTACAACAGCTAATCCCGCCTCTGAAGAATCAACTGTTTTCTCGTCTAGATCTAGAGCCCTGAGAACTTCCGCGCGAACCAACGTTGCAAGTAGCGAAACAATTTCTGTAATATCGTCAGGTGTAAGGACACCAAGTGCCATATCGTACTTATTGGCAGCAAGGTTTGTTTCCAAACGTTTGCCAAGTAGAGCGAGAGCCGAATGCTCATATTCTACGCGCGCGATCTTCCCTTCGTCTACAACGAAACGCCCATACGTGCCAGCAGGTATAATAAAGAGCTCTTCTTCTTCTGCAATTCTTTTCCGGCTTGAAACTGGAGAAAACAGAGGGAAATCATCCGCAAATTGGAAAGCATTCGCATTCTCTTCTTCGTTTGCAAGATGGTACTGTGTAAAATCTTCTGGTAAAGTGAAGGTAAGGGTTGGTGTCTTTTCAAGTATCTTGGTGATGCGTTCGTGGCTATTGCTGTCGGGCGTAGTAGGAGAACAGCAAAGGGTCCGGCATAAATTCAGGAATGGGGCGAATTCATATGGGAAGCGGTCAAGAGCTTGCTGGACGTAGGTCCCAAGCACGACCTCATCGTTCAGGGCACATGAAAGAATGTCGTCAAGCGAGGCTTCATGGACGACTGGTATGTCCCAGTATCCGTGAGATCCGGAGAGGATGGAAAGTAGTGCGGTAAGCGGCTCGGCCTTGTACCCAACGAATGGGTACGTGGCCTTGAGCAGATCCAAAAAGGCGATTCTCATTCGAGACCCGACCGAAGAAGGGAAGATGCCATGATCCGTCGGGCCTAGATGCGATGATAATAATGCTATTACATCGAAAACATGGACCTCGTCAAGTGCAATCACTGCGAGCAGCTGGCCCCTCTCGAAGTCGCGATCGAGGTTCTTGTTGATGAGAAAATCGTCGTATCGTCTTTTGTCAATGGTAGTAATGCTCCCAGCGGAGTTCCTCCTACCAGCACTTGGGACCATCTGCGTATTCGAGTCATAGTTCTCGACGGCCTTCTGATTCTGAATAGTGTCGCGCTTTTCTGCTCGGTCTTGATAGGAAGAAAACATAGCGTGTACGATGGGCACCCATGCAAACAAAACCGGGGACATATAAGTTGACCCTGATGTAATTGTACCTTCGAGCACATCATGTATCTGTTCAAGAACGCTCGAGGTTGCCAAGTACTCGTTGTCCGTGTCAAGATCTATCTCACCCTCGAAGAAGGCCATCATCCTGGGCAGATTGAGCATTTTCAACGATATCACACAGACAAGGCATTGTAATGGGACCATGAGATCAGAAACGCTTCTAGGAAACTAGGCAAACTGTTAGCTACACGGGTTTCCAACTGAATTCTATAAGTACGTACCCCTTGCAGTTGGTTCAGAAAAGCGAGATCATTTACTAGCGAGAACCATTGCTGGGCAATAGTATCTGATACAAAGCTATCGCTCGACCGGTCTAGAAGTTGGAACAATATCGTCATACGATGCAGCATCTCGGTCAACGAGGTATGCATCCATAGCTCCTGGGCATCCTCAGTCGCCAAATCCTTGTCGTCAACTACAGATTCTAGGCTGGCCCCAGCCCGTTGGATGCAACCTGGCAAAAGACTAACGTACTGAGCAATAAGGGCATGACAAGTCTTGGTAGGTATGTCGGCAGTTGGTCTCTGGGGCTGCTTAGACGAAATGCCGTATACGTCGAGAAGGGACTTCCGTATTGAAGCTGAAGCTTCTGTGGCCGGTGACGTGGGCAGCTTCTCCTGCAACATCAGAGTGAAAATGTAGTCATTTGTGGCGGCATAATGGCGGCGCTCGGAGAGATAGGTTTGGAAAATGCGCTGTCGCCTGCTCTCTGGCTTCTCGAAGTCGGCCTGGATCTCGGAGGCATCGAGGCTGGCTGTGAGGCTCAGGCCCGGGATAATATTGGATGTCTGTTTCCCAGCGCCGGTGGCAGCTCGCAGGCTGGCAACATCCTGGTTCGAGATGGGGCCGAGCAGTTGGCTCGCCGGACGCGACTGGTACTCGATGACGACGACTCGCAGAGCAGCAACCTCGTTGATCCGGGCGTTCTTGCTCAACCACAAAGCGTCCTTCTTAATGACGTTTATGTCGTACTTGTCGTTCGGGGTCGGTGTAACGTGGATAGCGGCCGTCTTCTTCTCGAAGGTCGCATGGTGCGTACCCTTGTCGCCTGGAGGTTCGAAGGCAGAGCTAGGACTAGTGAAAAAGGACTGGACTAGAGGGTCGTTGAAGAAGTCGATAACGGTCTGGCTGCTTTGACGATGCCCAGAGGGGTCCATCAAAGCCGATGCAACGAGTTTCCATGATCTAATGAGCGCAGAGTGAAGGTTAGCGAAGGAACAGCTGCAGCAGTAGCAGAAGCGGCAGCAGCAGCAGTGTGGCTGTTGCGAAGTGCAAGGCGAACATATAATGTTAGGTAGGCGAGTATACAACAACAACATACAAGATGATGGTCTCGCCCTTGAGACATGGTTCCAAAGGGGGCAAATAGAGCTGGTCGGCAAGTGGCTCTGCCATTGCTGCAAGTATCAGCGGGCAATGCGCACTCGGCAGTGCAGCAAATGCATGTGAAGCAGCAGATGTTGCGACTTGGAGGTGTGAGTGAGAATTGTGTTTTTTTTTTCTTCTGGTCGCCGTGACGCGACTTAGCTGAGACTTGGTGTTCGCGGGTCGCAAAGCTTCGATAAGATTGCCTGTTAGGCCAGTAGGTAGGTAGCTAGGAAGAAAATATTAAGTACGCAGTATTACCTTAGGTAGGTAGGTACCTAGAGCACTTAGCGGGAGGCCCAAGCTCCAGAGCCAACCAGCCAGGTACAGAATAATCTGTCTACCTAGGTACCTTTAGTGCCTATGACCCCTACAGACGAGCGCTATAGCCTTGCAGTAGCATCCTTCAGGTTAATGGGTTCTCTACCAATTGGAGGATAGAATCTAGCTAGCCTTGCAGAACCCCCCTCAGCTACCTATAAACTAGACTGGGGCTGCTAGATACATACCGAGCACCCCACTTGGGAATTCGCCCGAACCGGCGATGGTTTCTGCCCCCAATTGTCAACTATATGACTCCGATCGCTGCGATCTTCTCATACCATCTAGACTCGAGGGAACAGGCCAGTGGGCACCCAACTCATGATTAGGCTCATATCAACTTCGCCTCTCAATCAAGAAGATAGCTGCTCGCTTTAATCTCTTTCCGTTCTTTCAGGCCAAATTCCGATTCGACCCGTCCTAATCTTATTCAGTGTCGCTTATATCTACATCTATTATCTGTCGAACTGTCCAAGACATTTAAGTCATGGCGGCAGCCGAAATCGTAGATTTCTCACCACATCATCCAGATCCCTCTCCCCCCGTTCCAACCGCCTCAAACCTCATCCTCATTGACAACTATGATTCCTTTGTCTGGAATGTCTACCAATATCTCGTTCTAGAAGGGGCTACCGTCACCGTCTATCGAAATGACCAGATCACCGTGGACGAGCTGATCGCCAAGAATCCGACCCAGTTAGTTGTGAGTCCTGGACCAGGTCATCCCATCACCGACTCTGGTGTCAGCCGTGATGCCATCAGATATTTCGCCGGGAAAATACCCATTTTCGGCGTATGTATGGGCCAGTAAGTAGTCACTCTCCGAAGGCACCATAATGGTAAGTAAGCCTCACACGAGCTGCCCTCTAACTTGTACTCTAGGCAATGCATATTCGATGTCTACGGGGGAGACGTAACCTCAGCTGGTGAAATATTACACGGCAAGACATCGCCACTGTCTCATGACTCTAAAGGCGTATATGCTGGCATGGCCCAGGGGCTCCCGGTCACCCGGTATCACTCACTTGCTGGCACCCACGTAACACTACCTGAATGTCTCGAGGTTACGTCTTGGATACCTAAGGCCGACGGCTCAAAGGGAGTTATCATGGGCGTACGTCACAAGGAGCTAGCCATTGAAGGCGTCCAGTTTCACCCGGAAAGTATCCTGTCTGAAGATGGCCGTGTTATGATTAAGAATTTTTTGCGATTGCAAGCGGGCACTTGGGCCGAGAATGAACGCCTTCAAAATTCGACAGAGGCCAATAAGCTGGCTAGTGAGATGGCGAAGTCGTCCATCCAAGCCCCAAAGAAGAACAATATCTTACAAGAGATATACGCGCGACGGAGGGAAGCTGTCACCGCCCAAAAGCAAATACCGTCACAGCGTCCTCAAGATCTTGAGGCTGCTTACCGTCTAAACGCGGCACCCCCACAGATCTCGTTCGTAGATCGCTTGCGTCAAAGCCCTTTCGATATTTCACTAATGGCCGAGATAAAGCGAGGTTCGCCGTCTAAGGGCATATTTGCCTTGAATATTGACGCACCAACTCAAGCGAAGAAATACGCCTTAGCAGGAGCTAGCGTCATATCTGTTCTTACTGAGCCAGATTGGTTCAAAGGGAGCATCGAGGATTTGCGCGCAGTTAGACAAGTGCTTGGCGGGATGCCCAACAGACCAGCCATTCTGCGAAAAGAGTTCATCTTCGAGGAGTACCAGATCCTCGAGGCCCGGTTAGCTGGCGCAGATACAGTGCTCCTCATCGTTAAGATGTTAGACGAAGAGTTATTAACCCGCCTCTACAAGTACTCTGTTTCGCTGGGCATGGAGCCTTTGGTCGAAGTCCAGAACGGGGAGGAAATGGCGACAGCAGTGAAACTTGGCTCGAAAGTAATCGGAGTGAACAACCGCAACCTCGAGTCCTTCGAAGTAGATCTCAGTACAACAAGTAGGCTACGCAGCCTAGTGCCCCAAGAAACAATAATATGCGCACTCAGCGGGATTAACACCCACGAGGACGTAATGGCCAATCATAAGGATGGCGTTAACGCCATCCTCGTCGGCGAGGCCATCATGCGTGCCCCAGATGCATCGGAGTTCATCGAACAACTCTGCGCCGGAAAGACTACGACAAAAAATATAGAGCTTGAATCCCTCCTCGTCAAGATATGCGGCACCCGCACCCAGGAAGCAGCGATAGCAGCGGCCGAGGCCGGCGCAGACCTCATCGGCATGATCCTAGTCCCGGGACGCAAGCGCACCGTCAGCGACGAGACCGCACGCGCTATCTCAGATGCTATTCATGGATTCTCACGCCCTACAAGTCCTTCCGCACCTGCGCTTCCCACAGACAAGGCGACAGACTTCTTCGCAGCGGCGTCACAAAAGATAAGTACCCCGGGTCGCACGCGTCCCCTCCTCGTCGGCGTCTTCCTCAACCAGCCACTCGCCCAAATCCTAGAGCTGACGACGCGATACCGCCTCGACGTCGTGCAGCTCCACGGCAAGGAGCCCCTTGAATGGACCCACCACATCCCCGTGCCAGTCATGCGACGCTTCGCCCCCTCGGAGCCTGGGATCGGCGCGCGGGGCTACCACACGGTCCCGCTCTTCGACTCTGGCTCTGCCGGCGGCTCGGGTCAGCTGCTCGACGCTGTGGCCGTCAAGGCCGCGCTCGAGCAGGACCGCGAGTTGAGAATCGTGCTCGCCGGCGGCCTAACCCCAGAGAATGTCGTCGAAGTCATCCAGGGCGCTGGCGACGACGCCCGGCGCATCATCGGCGTCGATGTCAGTAGTGGTGTAGAGGGCCCCGATGGTCTGCAGAGTCTAGAGCGGATACGAGAGTTCATCAAAGCGGCGAAGGCGACTAGATAAGTACTCGGTCAGCCAGCGATGTGCTTTATCTGCTACCAAAATAAGTAAAAGAAAAAAGCTAAAGAGAAACGAAGAACGAGGAAAGCAGAACCAACTTCATGATAACCATAGAAGGGGGCTTAAAAAATGCGAGATACTCGACTAGATAGAAGTTTCCCAGCTATTTGAATAGAGAGGTTCTATGGAGTTGTGCAATGAAATCCTCGCCTCAGTGCCTCGTATGTTATTATCCATGAGCTAGTATCATGAAGTTAAAAATAAGGTTCATGTATCATCGTAAAACACACCCGGTTGTCCCATATCACTTTTCCTTCATCTCATCAACGTAAATCTCCAGCGCGTCTCATCTCACATATACAGAAGCATTTCCGGAGCCAAGACAAACCACCGGAACTCCTTTTTCGACCGCCAACCTCTTTCTACCCAAACTGTGGGGAATAGGGCAGAGGGTTAACCGGCCGAATACACGGTATGTTCAATTCAGTTGCTGGTGCGCAGATTGTAAGGCATCACACACAGAAAAATATGCGCAGCTCCCTTTTGATGAGCAGATCTCCACCTCCCCAGTGTCACCTGTGCCGTCTCGCATGTCAAACACACGAACAATACCAGTTAATACCTCCTACCCTACCTTAAGAAATCGCAAAGCATCGATATGGCCAGGGGTATCACAGGCCTCTAGCGAACTTGCCCCTTAAACCTCGGCCCGTGGTCGCCTGGTTTCGTGCGTTCTCGAGGGTCTTTTTGAAGTCGCCATAGAGCGAAGTTACGACGCGCCTCTCTTGCCATTCATCTACGATACTATTGGCAAGGGCGCGGCGGCTCTTGGCCTTCATCTTCTCGCGCTGGCTAAGCTTTTCGCCCGTCATCCATCCCTCATCCTCGAGGCGCTCCTCGACCCATTCTTTGAGGGCATGTTTCCAGTGGAGCAGGCTATGAGCTGTTTCGGCGTTGCTGCAACACACGGAGCCCACGCACCATTCCTTGGTTATAGGCGGCAGGGGCATGCCTCGCGTGTCGACAGACGCCGTGTCGTTGTCTTCGTCTTCGTCTTCGCCGTCGTCATTGGAGTCCGAATCGGACTCGACTTCCGCGAGGGTGTCCTTATAGTACGCTGAACCCGAAAATATTATTTTAAAGGTTGATGGATGACCACTTCGGCCACAAGCCTCGCAAGTCTCGTACAGGCCTGAGCCCAAATGGGCAAGCGAGAATGACTCAAGCCTCGGCCGGCTTTTCAATGCGCGGTTGAAATCCACCTTCCACGCTGATGAGGTGAATTTCGAATTGGCGAGAGCTCTCACTTCGTCGTCAAGTTTGCGCCAGGCATTGACGTAAACGGGGTCTTTCCGCTCGAACGCGGGATTGATTCGGTTGTGGACCAACCATTCGATGACGTACGGAAACTGATCTTTTAGCGGTTTGTGAGCATTTGACGTGAATTGTAGCGGGATGTCCACGGGAACGCCGAGAGGTGCATCGTCGTCATCCGTAACAAAATCATTCAGGTCACTTTCGTCATTGTCTTGGACCATTGGCTTTTTGCTTTTACGCTTCTGCCTATCTTTGTGTAACGCCGGCTGCTCTTCTGCTGCTTCTTCTTGTTCCTCGTCGTCAAATTTCTGGAGCACTTCAAAACCACGGTCAGGATCCGAGTCGTAAATCCCGCGCTTTTCTTGTTCGCCCGAGGAGGATTCGGACGATGTGAGTTGATCGATTTTTTCACCAGCACGTCGACGCCGTAGAAGTTCCATTGTCTTCTGTTTTTCTGATCTATGCCCCTTGTGTGGCTTCCTAATGGGAGAAGACACCGCTGCATTCGGTCTCTTTAGTCTACCAGGGGTACGATTACCAGCCGACACGCTTGGTGAAGAATGTTGAACCATCTTCCTTTTTTTAAGTGGAGAGACGATATCCTCGTCAGAGGAATCGAGTTCTACGATTGTGGGTCTCGAGAGCTTCCTTGCTGAGCCTAATGGTAAGATTGGTGCATCATCAGAGTCTAGACTACTGATGGACGAGCGTCGTCTCTTGCGTGGAGAGGATAATCCTGGCGGTTCCGGTTCCGGCTCTTCATCGTCACTATCATCAATAATGACAGTTCTCTGAAGTCTCGTAGAAACTGATTGAGATGACCGCGGGTTCCTAACGAATAGCTCTTCGTCGGGCTCCTCGGATTCTGATGTGTGTGGTTTAGTAGCCTTTTGGGTAGGAGGTAAAAGGTCCACGTCCTCATCGTCGCAACCTGCATCGCCAATTTCGGCAGCGGAATCGTCTGAGGAATCATCTGCTACGGCGTGATTTCCTTGACCGTGGAGCCTCGGCATGAAACTGGCTGGTGGTGCTATTGGCTATGTCAATGGAGCTGCATTTAAAAAATATAGCACAGGTGGCTACAATGCAAACAGGATAAATAAGTAGAAGAAAAATACATACTCATAGAGTCATCTAACCTGCGCTGCTGTGATTTACGTCGACTTGAGCGGTTCGCGGTTTGAGCCGATGAAGAGGGTGTGGCCGTGGATGACAGACGACGAGCCGGGCTGCTATGCGCAGCTCTAGAATATCTAACTCTCGCAGGCGAATAAGTAGAAACCGGAGAGCTAGAGGATGCACCTATTGGCTCAAAAGTGAGCCTTGTCTGGCCCCTTTTGCTCTTCGGTGCCATTGTCGCGAAGACACAAGAATATCTGTTCTATAAGTGTATTGCGAGCTGCAAGACTCAAGCGGCCGGAGCAGCAGCTCTTTGCGTTTGTTCTGCCCAACGGGTCTCTTGACAAAGTGCGGGGCAGAATCGTGCAAATAGATAACCTAGGTCCTAAATACAGGTAGTTAAGTCAACGAAGCCTCAGTAACCTTTTGCCTATTTAGGGCTCGTTGTAGATAAGGTAACGTCTAGCGATTGCAAGCCGATTGGGAAGTCGGAATAGCGCAGAATACAAAGGTGCAGATTGGAAACACAAATAGATGCCAATACATTAACTTACTTGTAGTTATTATTTTGGTACCTACAGAATGCCTGCCGTAGGAAATCAGGCAGCCGGGAGTGCGCTAGATAAAATGATCAGTGCAGGTTGGTTTCGACCACACGTGGCGACGCGCCGGATACGGAAGGAAGAGCGCGAGGTCACGTGATTCATGATAACTCTTTTAAGCCAGAGTAAGCCATAGAAAGTTGTTAGGTATTGGCTTCTCTTGGGGACATAGAAGAAGATTACTTTGTAGGTACATAAGATACCTAATGTCTGGTAGTAGGTACTTACCTTGCATAGGGCTTGGTCTAAGCACCTAGGTACCTAGATACATCATTTTAAGAGACCAAACTCCACATAAAACAAGCAAATGTAAGCTGCTTAAAAAAGGTGGAATAAACAGGTACTAAGATTCCTATAGGTACCTATCCTTAGGTAGTAAACGGCACAGTATGGTACCTTCATAATCTGTCTACTTAAGCAACATCAAGTAGAGACATTCCGTCAAGCTTCCGCAGCGCAACGTAGATAGGTACTTCTTATGGGTGTGTAAAGAAAGTGTAGGCATTCATCACAACTTCTGTCACGTCGTGGTACAAACGAACAGGCTCTAAGACACACGCCTACTGGATATAGACTAGGTATAGGCTATAATAATCCAATGGCCGCCTCTAACAACACGCAGTATAGCAATGCATTCCTGGGCTAGTATATCAGTCGTATCACAGGCTTTATTCGCGTTGCTCAGAGGGTTGTCCGTGAAGGGGGTAAGGTCGAGGTGTATTGATTGTGATGTGTGATGCAGGGGACAATATGTCGTGACTCTGGGGGGGGTTCCCTCAACCCTTGTGGGTTTGCTATCTAGAGGATGTCCGTGACCGTACCATAATCAACCGTGTGAGGTTCCCAGCGTGCTCCTAGCCTAGCTTCGCTCTCGATAGGATGTCTCGTGGCTCAATAGAGCTCAGCGACCACGCGGGTCAAAATTATCTAAGAGCTAAGGGAGACGACGCCAGGAAGCTGTGTTTCTGCTGAGATCGGCCGTGCCCGAACGTATTCTTCCGCTGAGTTGTCATCATCCTAGGAAGTAGCCGCGGGCTCCTCCTTCTTTTCCTCCTCCGCCTTGGGCTCTTCCTCAGTCTTAGCTGCTTCTTCCTCCTCCTCATCCTCCTCCTTTTCGTCCTTGCCAAACAGAACCTCGTTCTCCTTCTGAGCCTTCAGCCATGCTTCCTTGAAGAGCAGGGCATCTACATCACCAAGTTAGTCGATAGAATGCAGGGTCATTGTTTATAGTAGGTTACTCACTTTCAGCATTGGCAAGACGGACAGATACGGTGATAGCTTCAGGCTCGCCTTCGCTGACATCGGCGGCAACGCTCCAGAGCCAGGCACGATCACTTGTAGACATGGCCGCAATCTTCATGTCAGGGGTAACTGCATAGTTCGGCGTTAGTAGATCACTCGAATCAATAATGTAGCAAGGACTGTAGGAGAACTTACTGTAGTGGTTGGCGCAAACCTTGAGGGTCTTGTCGCGTCGCATAACGAGGCGGGTCTTGCCGTTCTCCTTGTGCTTAAGAAGACGGAGAGGGCCAGTGCCGCGCTCCTTCCATTCACGAGACTCCTGAATGAATCTGAACATCTTGCATCGCATGTTGAAGACCTGCTCCTCGGATTCCTCATGTGTCACCGTCTCGACTTTCTCAGTGAGCCTGTGGACGGGCTCAAAGTTGACATCATCGGACTCGGGAACTTGGTCCTAGTTACAATCGCGTTAGAAACATTGTATCATGATTAGGGAGACGAGTTGAATCAGTGGCAGAGACACTCACATCATCGTCCCCCTTAGCAGCAGCAGCGGCCTCGCGTTGGGCCTTAGCACTGCCAGAGACATCGCCGCGGTCCTCGTCCTCTTCCTTCTTCTCTTTCTTTGCGCCACCACCGAACATGGAAAAAACAGACGAGGAGGCAAGCGGCTTTGACTCAGCCTCGGGGGCCTTGGGCTCCGTCTTGTCTGTAGAGCTCATGTTGACGATGCCTTATGAATGCGCGAGCGCAGAATCGAGATAAACACACGGTGGGTGGGTCTAGAAATCCAAGGACAGATTTAGTATGCTATTACTATCAAATAGTTGTATTTTGGGTTCTGTCGGGTCTATGACTCTGAAAAGGGGTGAAGAGCAAGACCAAGAAAAAAAAAAGTTGGTAGTGAAATGCCCCGCTCTGAAGAGTCCGCGTCAGGCAGCACAACCGGGTGTGCAGCGCGAAGAAAATGATAATAAAGGAGAGTTAGGCAGACATACCAGTTACGGTGTTATTGCGCGCGAATAGTAGCACGGCTAGTAGTGGTGCTTGAGCGAGCGAGCGAGAGATCTATGCAATGCAGTTCGGCCTGTTTTGGTAGTAGGTAGGTAGAAGGGTTGTAGGAGGTATGCAAACGCGGGGGTGAAGAGGGCGGAACCTGAAATTGTTTAGATAAATCGCCATACAACTGGAACGGGTCCAAGGGAGAGGGGGAGGGGGGGCAAGACTGTATGTACATGTAGGTATCCAAGCATGGCATACCTTAGGTGCCTGTAGTCGCTGTAGGTAGGTATCACAGGCAGTCTACACTGGAGCATACCGCGTATTCTGTATACCCACCACCTCACACACATACCTCTCCTCAGGTACCTGGTGTACAGGTAAATAAACAACTACTATCACAAGCAAAGTGGGAAAGTGGGGTCGACTTTGGAGTTATTTGGGCAGCAAATTTATAGTCTAGACTACCTAACCTACCCAAGGTATTTGACACCATAGTACTGTGTAAGCGGGGTGCTCGATACGACTTAAGAATGTTCCAATCAGCTTTCGAAATCATGGTTCCTTTCATCTGATTCGGTAAATATGTACATGCATGTACGCATAGGTACTGTAGGTTTTCTACGCCATTCTTCGATATTTAGATCAAGAATAATTCCTTTATTTTTGTCTTTCGTTATCGACTTGCAAGATCAAAGCAAAAAAGTTGGCGATAGTGTGTTCTAGCTAAGCAGCGGCTAAGTAGTTAGAGTGCCCCCCTACATTTCTCAACCTAAATTTAAATTAGCCCTTCCCAAGACTAGGTACTGGGTATAGGTATACTATACCTGTATGGTAACTTCCCTAATTTGTCTACCCACAAACCTCATTAACGCAGCACTCGATATCAAAAAGCATGATAGAAAGCTTCTACTCCAGTCTGAATATAATTTTTAGGGGTCAAAGTAATTCTTTTTAAACATTTCCCCTTGTCTTTTACACCTTTAGTCAGGCATTCTCAAAATTGGATTTTCCAACATGACCCACCCCTTTCTCCTGTCTCTTCCTTTATAATTCGTCTTTACCTATATATTTAAATGATATCACTCAATCCCTCAAGAGGAGCATGAAAACTATTGTTATATTCTGAGTTAATCTAGATTGTTATGAAATCTTTCATCTATTCCTGCATAATCCTCTTAGTTAAGTGAGGATATTCTTTAAGCCCCGAACGAAGCACCCTTAGCACACTTTAAAATGATATAAAATGTAATTTACGACTCACTTGCATCATTTAGCATCTATTTGTTTTTGATTAGGGCAATGGCACCAGCCTCGCATTTGATGTACTTGATAACGGTAAATGTTCTGACCCTGTAGCTGCATTCAACTCCACTATGGATGGCTACCAAAGACTATACGACACTTGGTACTCGGATGATTTTGAAATAGTATAGATTTCCAAGCACCGAGATTATCTAGCAGTGAATCTTCAGCTTAATCAAGATAAGTTAATCCAAGGTGCAACCTAGTTTCAAGAACATCAACCGGCCAGATCTTTTGGCAAGGAAATAATCAGAAGAGCTTCGGGCCGAGCACGAGCGAGTCCAACACCGCGAATTTATACTGCAACTAAAATAAAGATACAAATAGCTCCAGTTAGAAGAAGAGTGTATGGTATCATAAGTGAGCTCATGCATGACATATGTTAGCTAGAGTCTTCTGACCTGCTCAAGGGAACATAAGGGCTAAAGAAGTCATTAGGGGAAGGCCAGCCTTTTCGACTCGGGATCTTCCCTATCTTTGCATCCACGAGGAAACGAGTTTGTTCGTTATATCGTAACGAGTTACTACAATGGTGAAGATGCCTGTTTTTCTCCTAGGTCCGATTTCATAATCTGTTATCCTAGACGTCATCATAGAGGTAATTATAGAAGAATTTCCGTCCCTAGACCCACGAGTCTCTAGTTGATCTCGACTTAGTTGACTCCACCATTACAAACGCTTAGAGTATATTTTAATTATGTGTATTGTTCTTTCATGAGAATGAAGGCTTATATAAGATAATCCATTGGTAGTGATTTGGCGCATCGAATCATTATCGCGGTGTTGCTAATGAGATAGACTCTGCTCCAAAGGTTGCGCAGGACATGCTGCTTAGCTTCCCCAGCGTCCGCATCGGCCTAATAGTCGGCATTTGGTGGTGGGTGGTATGCATTCTACCTATGTCGTGACCAGTGCTTCGAATAGCGGTACTGGTCCTAGAGCGTTTTAACACAAACTCCGATGAAGTAGTAAAAGATGAAAGATATCGGCCAACGGGCTAGTTAAACTAGCCACTTGTGACAAGGGCTTATTTTCTAGGGCTTGGAACAAGGTCTATTCAGCTAATAAATCACTTTGGTCTTGCAAGGTCTATAATTCCCTTTTTCTTTTCAGTCTAGAAAAATCAGTCCTTTTTGTACCCAAAAGCTCTTAAGCTACAGTTTATACAATCTAGTATTTCTAGAACTGTTAGTTCTTTTTGTATATAGTTGTAAGTTCAAATAACCTGTTTTATTTAATAGTTTTTATACAAATAGATTAAATTTTAAACTATTAAATATATATATATATAACTAGTTAATAGCTTTTTGTAAATTTAAAGCAGTTTTAGCTATATAATATTACATCTTTTTTTTTTTTACGTTTATTTTTGAATATAATAACTGCTTTTTATTTAGCTAAAGAATTAATGTAGTTGTTATTATTAACATAAATATTTTTGGGCTTTTTTAGCTATTAAGCATAAAATTTTTTAATAAATTTTTTAGCTTTAAAATTATATAAGTGTTTATAAAGTTTTTAAATTTAATATTTTTTAGTTAGTTAATTTTTTTATTTAATAAAATATTTTATATATTTTTAAGTTTTTATAAAGTTTATAATTTTATTAATATAATATTTATTAGCAGTTTTTATAAATTTAGTTTTATATAAAATTTAGTTAAAATTAAATAATATTTAATTATTAGTACAGTATAACTTTATAAATAAAACATAAAACAAATTATAAATTTTTTATTTTTTAAATAAAATAAGCTTAATAGTAATAAATAAAATTACTTTTTAAATTTTAAATAGTTTTAATATTTTGTTGTTAAATTTTTTAATAAGTTATTTAGTTTTAATATATTGTATATTTAGTATTATTAGTTAGTTTTTTTTATAAACAGAAGCTTTTTTTTTATACTTATTAGTTTATTTTTTTATTTTTTTATAGTTTGTTTTAAAATAAGTTTTAATTTTTTTATAAATTTGAATTATTTAATAAATATATAATTAATTATTTAAGTTATAAAATGTATTAAAAAATAAATTATAAGCTATAAAATAAAAACTATAGTTAATATAAAAAAAAGTTATATATATAAATAAAAAAGTTATATTATTGTATATAAATTTTGCAGTTAATAAAAAGTTTTTTTAATTTAATATTTTATAATTTATAAAAGCATAAAAATAAGCTTTAAAAAATTAGTTCAATTATTTAGTCTAATTATTAGTTTAAAAATAAAATGTTATATTTATACAAAATTTAATATTTATTAATTTAAAAAAGTTTTTTTATAAATATATTATAAATTTAAAGTTTTTGTTAAATATTATATTAAAAAAAATGTTATAATATTTCTAATAAGTTTTTGCAAAAATTTTAATAAAATTTTTTTTTTTTTTTTTTTTTACTTTTAGTAAAATAAAGTGCTTTATTTTAATAAAAAAGTTAACTATTACTTAAATAAAATTATATTTATTAAAAAAAAATAAATTAGTAATAAAATTTATTGCTACTATGTTTTATAATTTATAATAAAGCTTTATAAGCTATAAATAATTAAAAAGTATATGTTTAAATGTTTTGTTACATTAATATTTTAAACAGCTATTTATAAAGTTTTTTACAATTTTTTTAATATTAAACTATTAAAAATTGCATATAATTAGTTCAAAAGTTTTATTTATGCTTATATAACTAGTAACTAAAATGTTATGTTTTGATTTTATTATTTTTTGCTATAAAGCTTGAAATATTTATAAATGTTTTTTTTTATATAGTAAATTGTTTTTTACAACTATTACATTTTTGTATAAAGTTTATATTTTTAAAATATATTTAAGATTTTTTAGTCCTGCTTTTTTTATATATTTTACAAAGTTTGTTATTTATTTAAATATTAATAAGCTATAAAATTGTTAAAAAGTTAATATAACTATAGTAAAAAATACAAATATTAGTTTTAAAAAGTTATTAAAGTATAAAAAATATTTATTTTATAAAACTAACTTTATAAGCTAATTTTTAGCTCTTTTTTTTTTAAGCTAATATTAAGTTAATTTAAATAAAATATTAGCTTTTTTGTTTTGTTTACTAAGTTTGTAATTAATAATAAACTAGTATATTAATAACTGTTAAGCTTATTATATTTATTTTTTATTAAAAACTTTAGCTATTATAAAATATATTAAATTTTAATAATTTAAATATATTTCGATTTAATATTTAATTTTTTTTAAATATTACTTTTATTAATTTAAAAAGTTTATAATTATAAGTAATTTTTTGTTATAAATTTTATAGTTTATTTTAGCTAGTATAAACTTTTTAAAATAAAAAGCTATAAGTTATAGCTTTTTATTTTTGTTTTTTTAAAATATAACTGTTTTTAAAACGAAATTTGATATATTAGTTTTAATATATATTATATATTTAAAGTTAAAGTATATAAAAATTAAAGTTGTAATAAAATAATGTTTAAAAAGTTAAAACGTTTTGTTTATTTTTACTATTTACTTTTAGTTTTTTTTATTTTTTTTATTAATGTTTATTAATAATTTTACAATTTTAAAAGATTTTTAATAAATTGTTAATAAAAGTTAATAAAGTTTATAAATTGTTAATATTTTTTAAAAGTTTTTAATATTTTTTATTTAATAATACAGTTAATTTTGTTTTTAGTTATAACAATTTTTTTTATATTAATAATATAGCTAAAAAATTCTACTTTTTGTATTTTTTTATTTATACTTTTATAATATAATAGCGAAGTTGTATTTAATTAGTTACTAAAATATTTTTTTTATAATATAATTATGCTTTTTTATTATATTTGTATAAATTAAAAAATTGTTAAAATATATAAACAGTTTGTTATTAATAAAATTTCTAAAAATATTATTTATTATTAATTAAAAAGTAACAAATATATTAATAAGCTTTATTAGTATAATAATATATTTAAAAACTTTGTATTTGTAATAAAAAGCAGTTTTTTATTTATAACTTTTTTTAATTTGTATTAAATAAAATTTAAATTTTAAATCGATTTTAATAAATTATTTAGCTATATAAAATTAAGTTTAAAGTTTGTTAATTAAAGAAATAAAATACTGTATAAGTATTGTAATTTTGTTAAATTTTTTGTAGTTTATTATAAAATGCAAAAAGTTATTTAGGTTTTTTTTTTTTATAAATATAAAAAAAACTTTGTATAAAAAAGTTAATTTGTAAATATAGCTATTATTCAATATTTTTTCGAGCTATAGTTTAAAAGTATTAAGTTTTTTTATGTTTATAGTATATAAAAGTTTTTATAAAAATAATTTGTTTTTATAAAGGTTTATTTTGTAGTTTTATAGTTAGTAGTTCAAAAGTTTTATAGCAGCTTTTTTATTTATAATTAATAAATATTTCTAAAATTTAGCTAATATGTTTTTTAAAGCAGTTTAAACTGCTGTTTATATTAATATAATGTTATAAAGGTTTATTTTTAACTGTTTTAGTATAGTTTAATTAGTATAGTTTTTATAGCAGTAATATAAAATAAATTATATTTTATTTTTGCTAAAAAAATAAACTAACTAATATTATTTTATTTATTATTATAATAAAATAATGTTATATTATATATTAAAAGCAATTAATTCGAAGTTAAACTAAATAAAATAATTATTTTAGTACTAAAGTATTAAGTTATTTATATAATATTTTTTGTTTTTTTTTACAATAGTAGTATTAAAAGCAGTTATTAGCTTTAGAGTTTTATATTTAATAATTAAAAGTTTTTACTTTTAAGTTTAAATAAAAAAAAGTATTAGTATTAAATTATTAATATTTAGTAAAATTTGTATTAAATATTTTTTTTATTATATATAAAAGTTATAAATATAATAAGTTGTTTATTAAATTTAAATTGTTTGTTAATTTATTTATTATTATTTAGTTTAGTATTACGATTTTTTTTAAAAGTAAAAATTACAATAGTTTTATTTTGATTTAGCTGTAAATTTTTATAAAGTATAATATAAAAGCTGTTTAAAAATCTAAATTGGAGTTTTTTATTTTAATAAAATAAAACATAAGTTAATTTAATATAATTATGTTTATTTTAGTTTTTTTTTAAATAAATAGTAATAACTTTTTATTGTTTTTATATTTAGTAACAGAGATTTTTTTTAGTATTAATAATAAGTTTTATTTATTAATGTTTTTTTAAATAAAACAAGTTAAAGTTTAATAATTGTTATAACTATAATGTTAATATACTTTTTTATTTTTTTTAAATTAATTAATAGCAGCTTAAGCAATATTAGCTAAAATATTTTTATTAAATGTTTAATGTTTTAGTTTAAAGTTAGTTTTAGCTAGCTTTTTTAAGTTTTTATTAATGGGTTTTTTATTAGTATTTTTTTTTAAAAATCGATTTTAGTTATTAAAGTTAAAACGATTTTTATATTTACTGTTGATTTAGTTTAATTTTAAGCACTTTTATATCAAAATAAGCTTTTTTTTTAATAAAATATTTAAGTTAGTTAATATATTTTTATAAATTTAACTAGCTTTTTTAATAGCTTTAAAAAAATTATTATTATTTTTAAAAAAACTGCTTTTTTTATTATAAATTAACTTAATAATTTTATTAGAAAAAGTTTTAGCTATATAAATTTAAAATATAGTTTTAATGTTGAATGGGCTATATATATATAATAGTACATATAGGTTATATGTAAACAGAATATAAAGCTAGTTGTATTATGTTTATATTAATAATTGTTTAAAAGGAGTTTTTTTGTACAGCTGGAGATTTTATTGTAAATGAAATCTCTGCTAGCATATAAAATGGGTGTTTGTTTATGTAACTATATATCTATTTATATAACTGTAGTATAAATATTGCAGCATATAAACTGCAACATATAGTTGTAACTAATATTAATATTTTAATATTAGCTCTTTTTTTTTTTAGTTATAACTAAGTATTGTATAAAAGTAAAAAAATAAAAAACAAAAAAGCAATATGTTTTATAATAGCTTGGTTCTGTTGTACAATAAGTTGATTGTTTTATAGCTGTATATAAGTAGCATAGTTTAATTGTTTATTATATTGACTTAGTTTATATATTGTACAATATTTTTGATTAGTTGAAATAATAAGTCACTGCTTATTAGATTGTTAGCTACAGTTAGTTTATTAAAAATAATTTTTTTGTATAATAATAAAGTCTATAATAAATTATTAATAGTTAATTTAGTAAGCTTTATATAATTGATTGATTAGTAGTTATTTGTCGATTTATTTGCTTAATAAATAACTGCTATATAAAAGAAAAAAAGTATTAAATATTATATAAAAAGAATAAACAATATCGGTTAAAATATTGGCTTATACAGTATAAAATCTCAAGTATAAATATTTAGCTAATTTTTGTTTGTTTTTGTTTTTTTTTTTTCGTTTTTTTTTTATACGTTTGTTTGTTTGTTTATTTATTTATTTATATATATATATATATAACGCATATATATATATATATATATATATATATATATATTTACTTATTTATATATATATACTTGTTATATAGTAGCAGCAGTAATAGTATAATAGCTGCTGCTTATTTCTGCTTTATGCTTACTTTTTTAAGCAGCGTATTATAGTTTTAAAACTTTGTTTATATTAAAAACGATAATGCAATAAAAGTGTATAGTTTTTTAATTAAAAGTTAAACTTATTAAGTTTTTATATAGTTGCTTTATATAAATATATATTTACTTTTGTACAAATGAATTTTTTTGTATATTTTTAGCTAATATATTTAATTATATAATAAGCTAAAAAAAGTGTTATTTATGCTGCTTTTTTTATTGATATTTTTTTCTAAGTGTTAGCTTTAGACGTTTTTATAAACGTTTAAGCAAAGCTTGTATGCTGAAAAAAGTATTTTCAAGTTTTTTTAGTTTAAAACTAAAGTTTAATTATGCTACTTTATACCGACGGCTTTTGAAATAGTTGTTAATGTTATATTAGCGTACCGTTTGCTAAATATTATTAGGTTTTTAGCTTTTAAGAAAGCGTATATAGCATATATATTTAGCGTTTATATAGCGCTTGTTATTTTTAGTATAGTTTATAAAAGTAAAAAAAAAAAAAAAAAAAAAAAAGATTTAGTTTTGCTTTACTTTTTATATAATAGCTAAAAAATAACAAATTTAATTTTTTAGTTTTTTTTAACAATGTTTTTTTTGTATATATTATATAAATGTTTTTTATATATATATATATTGAAATGTTTTATGTTATATATAAGTTGTTAAATATATATATATTTTTTGACTTTTTTTTAAATGTAAAAATTTGTTATATATATATTTATT
Source organism: Nemania diffusa (assembly GCA_038501195.1). Classification (NCBI taxonomy): domain Eukaryota; kingdom Fungi; phylum Ascomycota; class Sordariomycetes; order Xylariales; family Xylariaceae; genus Nemania; species Nemania diffusa. The sequence goes on from JBBPUQ010000003.1 coordinate 5,069,900, forward strand.
AGTTGATTTAATATAAAAATATATTATATATATATATATTAGTTAGTATATAATAAGTATATGTTGTATATATATATAATTGTTGATATATAGTAGAAATATGTTATATATATATATAATTGTTGACATAAAATAAAAATATGTTGTATATATATATAGCTGTTAATATAAATCGAAATATATTATATATATATATAGCTGTTGATATAAAGTAAAAATATATTGTATATATATGTAGCTGTTGATATAAAGTAGAAATATGTTGTATATAAGTATTTTTGAGCATATATAACAAAAAAAGAAAAAAAAAAAAATCAACAAAGCTTAAAATTAATAATTTTTATTATTGATTTTAAATTTTGCTTGTTTTAGCTAAAAATTGAATTTAGAATATATAGTAAATGTTATATATATTATTGCTATATTATTAAAACCTGTTTATTAAAAGTAAGTTTTTTGTAGTATTTAAGTATATACTTTTTTGTATAAAAAAAAAAGCGGTTTTTATATAAAAGTTGTTTTATATTATATAAAAGTAAAATATTGTATAAAAAAAAACTATATTTAGAATATGTTGTTTATAATAGTTCATTTCGGGTATATGTTTTAGCTAAAAATCGAACTTAAGATATATAAAAAAAGTTGTATATATTATTATTATATTATTAAGATCTGCTTGTTAAAAGTAGGTTTTTTATAATGTTTCAAATATATATTTTTTTGTATAAAAAAAAAGCGGTTTTTATATAACAGTTGTTTTTTTATTATATATTTGTTTTTATTTTGTTTACTAATGTTTTGATTTATATAATAAACCTGTTAATAAATACTAAAGTTTCGAGTACTTAGTTTAGTTTTTGCTTTGTAAATATATCGGCAGAATTGTCGGCGCTGTTTATCTATTGTATTTTAGAGATTTTTTTTTTTTTGTACGATTTACAAAATAATATAATATTAATTATAAGCTGTTTTTTTTGTGTTATTTTAAGTTTAATTAAATAGTTATATAGAGATTTTAAGTCTGAATATAAAATTGCTAAAATTGAAATAATTTCTAGTATAATTAAAATTTGCTAAATTGTTATATATAAAACGATTGCACTGTTAAAACTATTGATTATATTGTATAATTTATTTGCAAATATACTGCAAGTAACTTTTTTGCATTTGTTTAAATTTCAATATATAATATTATTAGTAATTTTAAAACTTGAATTGTTTTTTATATGTTATTTTGTTGTTAATATAATAATAAATCTAAGTTATAAAATTATATTTATATTATTTATAAATGATTTATTAGTAAATATAAATAACTTTGTATAATTTAAGTTTAATAATATAAAAGTTAATTTATAATTAAAGTTGTTTGTTTATTATTAGATTTTTTAATTTAAATTTTTAATATTATCTGATTAAAAGTTAGTTATTTGTATAGTTATTAACAAATTGTATGCAGTTTTTAGTTAATATATATTACTGATATATATTTTTTGTACATATTGTAAAATGTATTTTTGAGCGGCTTTTTTTATACGATAGTTAATTAGAGCTAATTGGTTATTTTGGCTTTTTTGAGTTAAAGTTATATTATTTTTGTATAACAAAATAACTTGTTTGTTATTAAATTTAATCGGGTAGTTTAGTCGAAGTGTTTTTTTTGGTTTTGTACAAAAGCTAGCTTGTTATAGTTTATATTTTTTTTTTGCTAAAAAATTTAGTATAACAAAGCTAAATATATCGTTTATTTGTAGATTTATAATATTAAAGTTGTTAGCTTGTTTTGTTATATGTAAAAAGCATAAATTATATATAAATATAAATATGTCGAATTTTTTGCAGTAGTATTAGTAGTATGTTTTGAACTAGTATAGTTTTAATTTAGCTAGTTTATATAGTAGTTATATAATTTTTAAAATAGTGTTTTTGGAGTATTTGAACTTTAGTTTAGTTAATAGTTATACAAAAATCTTTTTTGCTAATTTGTTTTTCAACTGTATATATATTTGTATAATATTTTAAAGTTTATTTAAAATATTATAATTGTAAATTAGCAAAAGTTTAAACGTAAGCAGTAATTTTTAGCTTATTTGCTAAATAGTCGAAGATTGAATAAGTATTGATTTTTTTTTAAAATTGTTATACTTTTGTATAACAAGTTTTAACTTTTTATATAGTTTAGTTGTTTTTTTTTTTAATTTTTTGTATAAAATAAAACTTAAAAATTTAAATATTTTTATGTTTTATTTAATCATATTTAATAAACTGGAATATTTTTTATATAATAAAGTTGTTAATTTTAATAGTGTTTGATTTTTTAAATAGTGTTTTAAGTATATTAATTACGCTATTTTTTCGTAGCTTTATTATTAGTACATATATTTTTTGTTTTTTTGCTATAAAAAAATTATAGCTAGTTTGTTATATAAAAGTTATATATATATTTGTATCTTTTTTTAGTTTATTACGTTTTTTTTGTATAATAAAAGTTTGAAAATGTTGAACTTTTATTAGATTTATTTTTTAGTTTTTTAGTAATTGTGTTTTTTTTGTATAGTAGTAAAGTTTTATTTGCATATATTGAAAATATATTAAACTGTTTATTAAATTAATAATAATGTTTGATTTTTCAATCGATTAGATTTTATATAGTTTATTTTAGTTTTGCTTTTTTTTTTATATAAGTATTTTATTTTTTAAAAGTAGTAAAAATATATTATATGTAGTTAAATTGTTGCATTTATTGATTGTATAATTAATTTCGATTTTTGTATATTTTTTGTGCAATATTTTTATTGTTTTTTTTATTGTTTTAGCTTTTTATATAATGTTTAGTAATAAAAGTAAGTTTTAGTTAATTTTTAAGTATGTGTTAAAAATTAATAAAATAGATACAAAGCTGTTTAATTTTGCAGTATTATTTAAAGCTTTAATTATTATTTGCAAAATCGACTTTTGTTTTATATAATAGTTTATTTTTGTTTTAAAAATATTATATATATATTAAAATAGTTTATATATTTTTTTTATTTTGTTTACTGTTTAGTAAGCTTTAATAAATATTATATAATATTATATACTTATTATTTATGTATAGTTTTAAAATTTTTCAAATAAAAAATTAATACTTAAGTTATAAATAATATAGTTTAGTAGTTTTTAATATATATTAATTTAACATTTATATAATGTTTTTTATATATTATATATAGATATAGATTTTAAAAATATCGCTGCTTAAAAAAATATTATAGTATTAATAATATAAAAAATTTGTTTGCTGTTTATTTATATAGTATTAATTATTACTTTGTAATTAAAATCGCAATCGTTTTTAATTGAAAACTTAAAATGTCAAAATGTTTAATTGTATAATTAACAATAATAACAAAATTTTTAGATTTTTTTCAAAGTTAAATAGTTTATATTATATTTTATATAATTGAGTATTTTATATAAACGTTTTATATAAAAATGTTTAAAACAGCAATATAACTGTTGAAGTTTTGTTTTTGTAAAATATATGCTAATTTTATATAAACTTATATTAAAAAATAAGTGTTTTTATTTATATACAACAGAAATAGTTTTTTTATTATATTATATAATTAGATTTTTTGTATTATTAAAATATACTTTTAAACAATTAGCGTTTTTAAAAAAAAACAAAAATAGTATTGCTGTATTAAAAATATAGTAAGTTGTTATATCTAATATATTTTTTATTTATATAGTATTAATTACAGTAATTATATAGCTACTATTAAAATAAATATATATTATTTTTAGTGTTTAGTTTATTTTTATATAAAAATATATTTAGAAATAAGCTTTTAGTTGTATTTTTTTTATTATTGAATAATTAAAAACGCTTATATTTTATAGTTTATTTTAATACTTTATATAATATTAGTTATTTAATATAAACTAATTGAACAAAGTAGTAATATTTTAATTTTAAATATTTTTATTTGTTATATAATATATAAATATATTGTTTATAAAAAACTGGGTCGATTGATTTTTTTGTTTTTTGTTAATTTTTTAGTTATTTTTATCCAATTTTAGTTTAGTATATTTTTTATATTTTGTAAAATATGCTAAAAACTAATTAAGTGTTAATATATAATTAAAAATTGTTTTATATAAGTTAAAATATATGCTTTTAATATAAGTTTTTTTTTGAAATATATAGTTAGTTAATTAATAATTTAGCTTTTTGTATATAAAACATTTTTTGTTTGTATAAAAGTTTTAAATAAGTTGTTTTTTTAATTATATAAAGTTTTGTTAAATATTAAATAAACTTGGAAATTTTTATATATTTTTAAATCGAAAACTTTTTATACGATTGTTTTAATAATATTTTCGATTAATAAAATATATATTGTTTGTTTTTTATATGAAATATTTTAATTTATTTTTGTTTATTATTTAAAAGTAAGTTTATAAATTAGTAAAGAAGTTTTTATATATAAGTTTTTAAAGTATTAAAACTGTTGCTAGTTTTAATATACTTTAGCATGTTTATATAATAGTTATATTAAGCTGAATTTTATTTTAGTAGTTTGTATTAAAAGTTTGCTGTATTTTTGCAAGCTTTGTAATTATAATGTTAAATATATTATAAGTAAATAAATCGGGGTTTTTTTTTTTAGTTTATATAAAAGTAATATTAGTTTAATTAGTTTAGTATTAGCTATAATTTGTATTAATATTAAAGTAAGTGTTTATTATACAATAAATTTTGTTTTATATTTTTTTTAGTTTAATATTATATATATAAAAGTTTTTTGTATAATTTTTTAGTATTGTCGAAAAAACAGTATAATATTAGTTTTTTGTTATTTTGAGTTATTAGTATATATTAATAAATAGTTATATTTTATTATATAATAAGTTGTATAGTTTGTTAAAGTAGTTTTTTTTTTTTTTTTATGTTTTTTAGAAAATAACATACTTTTTTAGTAGAATTATTTTATTTTATACGTTCTAAATTAGAAGTAATTCGAAAAATGTATTTGATATTGTTAAATTAAATATTATATAAATGTAAAATTGTTGTTTGGAAGTATATAAAAGGTAATATATTATAAAGTACTTATAAACTAGTTAAAAGTTTAGTTTATAACTAGTAGTTGTTATATATTAATATATAAAGTTAAAAGTATGTTTATATTTAATAATTAGTTATATAAACAGTTTATTGTTTTTTTTTATAAATATTTAAAAATATATATTTAGAATTAATTTTAGCTATATTAGTTCTAGTTAAAATATGTTTATATTATTTGTAGTTGTATAAAGCTGTTAGTTTGGGGTTAATAAATCAAGTGTTTGTATAAGAAATAATAAAATCAATTAAATAGTTAAAAAAAGAGCTTGCTTATTGTTGTCGAATAAGTATTAGCTTTATGCGATTTGTATAAGTTTTGTTTGTTATTTTGTACTATTGTTGCTATTATATTGTATGTTTTTTTGTTTTAAAATATTGAGCAATTTTTATCGAATTAGTTTATTTATTTAATTTTATGTTTTGTATGCTTAATGTTTAAAGTTTTTAATATATAACTTTTATAATAGCTAACTAATTAAATTTGAATATTTATATTTAATAATATAATAAACTATTTAAATATTAAATATAATTAGTATTGCTGTTATAATATTAAGCTTTTAGTTTTATAGTTAAATATTGATATTTTTTTATATATAACGTTTTAAAAATCTGCAATTAAAAACGATCTTGTTATATTAGTTATTATTATTATATATAATAAAAAGTTCTTTTTTGTTATACAACTGTTTTAATGTTATAGTAACTAAAAGTATAAAGTAAAAAGTAAAAAAGTTTTTGTTGTTTAGCTGTTATATAATAAATAGTTTAATATAATTGTATACTATTATTTTTAATATTGTTTTTTATATTTAAAACTTTGCAATGTTACAAAGTATATTTTAATATAATAGTCGAACTTGATTTTTTATTTTAAATTTTATCGTATAAAAATTATTCGATTTATACAAAGTAAAGATTTTAAAGTATGATATAAAGACTTATTAGGTTTGATTAGACCTTAAGCTAGCTTTGTTTTCACTTTTGCTAATTTATAGTGCATTTTGTAACTACTGATTAGTGTTAAATGGGCTGTATATATATAATAGTATGTATAGGTTACATGTAAACAGAATATAAAGCTAGTTGTATTATATCTATATTAATAATTGTTTAAAAGGAGTTTTTTCGTACAGCTGGAGATTTCATCGTAGATAAAATCTCTGCTAGCGTACGAAGTGGGTGCCTGCCCACGTGATTATATACCTGTTCATACGACTGCAGTACAAGTACTGCAGCGTATAAACTGCAACATACAGTTGTAACTAATACCAGTATTTCAACATTTAAACTATTTAATAATTTTGTTAAAGTTTAATAACTTTATAAAATATTATGCTATATTGTTTTAATATTTTAGTTTATATATTTTTTTAAAATTTTAGTGCTTTTTAAAAAAGTTTTAGAAATAATTTTTTAAAGTAGCTTTATAAACTAGTTAATAGTTTTAAAAGTTTAATCAATTTAACTAGAAAACTTTTTATTAATATTATATTTAAGCTTTATTAGTTAATAAAAAGCTAATTTAGTTGATTTGTATATAATTGTTTAAAAAAGTGTTAGTATAAATCTGTATATATATTTATATTTAGTTTTACTATAGCTAGAACTTTAAAAGATTTTTGCTATTGTAATTAGTAAATTTGTTTAATTATATAAAGTTGATTGTTATTGTTGCTAAAAAATAGATTAAGTGTTTTATAGCTTATATTAATTTGTTTTTGCTATTTATAAGTTAAAATAAATCGTTGTTATTATTTCTGTTATTATTTATAAGTTTTTGTAGCAGTTTTTATAAAAAGCTTTATAATAAAATTAAAAGTTTATATTTATTATTAAATTTATTTAAATTAAAATTTTTTAAATTTTTAGTATTTATTAATGCTATAAACTAAATATATATAGTTTAATATTAAGTAGTTACTGCTTTTAAAATGTTATATATTTATATTGTTTAAAAGTATTTATTAATTAGTTATTTTTATATATAAGCTTTATTACTAAAATATTTAGTAACAAGTTTAAATAAAATTTTATTTATAAAAAGTTTGTTAATAAAAACTAAAAATTATATTATAAACTTAGTTATTATGCTTTTTTTTTAAAAATTACTAATAATAAAGTTAACATTTATTTTTTAGTTATTTTATAATTGTTTTTATATTTTTTTAACAGCTATTTTTATATATAAACAAAAATTAGTAATTTATACAAAGTTAATAGTTTTACTATAAAAGTTTTATAATTGTTTTTTTGTAACATTAGTTTATATATTAAAATTTATAATTAATTTAATATAAGTTTGTTTTTATTTTTATACTTTAAAATAAAGTGTATAAAAAATGTTATAGTAAACTTTTGCTACATTTTAGAACTTTTCGATAGTTTTGCTATATATTAATAAATTGTTTGTTAATTATATAATAGCTGTTTAAACTTTTTGTATAAATATTAAGCTTATATTTTATATTTAAGTTTAAAATTATAAAACTTATACTTTTTAAATTTTTATACTAGTTCGATATATTATTACTATAGTATTATAAATATATTATATAAAAATATAAAGTTTTTAAATAAGTTAGTTTTAATTAGTATATATTTTAAATATATTATATATTAAAATTTAAATTAGTTTATATATGTTTTATATTTATTAATACAATTTAAACGCTTATATAAAAAAGTTTTAAACTGTAATATTTATTATTTAAATATTTTTATTTTTATAAGCAACAATATATTAAAAGTTAAAAAGTTTATATAATATTAAAATATTATTAAATTAAAGTGTTGCTTTAGTAGTTAGTTTTAAAATTGTTATAATTAGTTTAATAAAAAACTATTTATATAATAAAACTTATTAAAAGTATAAATAATTTTATAAAAGTATTAATAATAAAAATTGAGCTATTTATAAATTATATAAATAATTGATAAAAAATAAAATAGCTTTAATAAAAAATAAAATAAATATTAAAAAAATATTTGAAATATTAAAAACAGTATATAGTGTTTTTATATATATAATAATAAAAAAAGTTTTTTTAAATTTTTATATTAGTGTTTAAAAAAAAAATAAATATATTAGCAATAGAAATAGCAATTGTATAAAATTTATATATAAAAAAACAAGTAATTTTTAAAGCAGTATTAAAAGTAAATTATATAGTAGTTTAAAAGTAGCTTTTTTAAATATAAAGTTTTTTTTTTTTTTTAAACTAAATTATTCAACTTTTTTGTTAAAAAGTAAAAAGTTTTTTTTATTTTTTGATTCGTTAAAATCTTTTAAGTTTTTCGATTTGTCTAAGTTTTTTTTAAATCTACTATTTTTAAATTTTTATAAAACTGAAACAGAAGTATTTGTAAATAATATAATTACTAAATTAATAAATAAATATAAAATAATATTACTGTTAATAATAAATATTGTTATAAATAATTAATTAGTAGTAAAATTATTAGCAATAAATATAAATATTGTAAGTTTAAAAAGTATAAAAGTTTATAAAAAATAAATAAAATTGAATTTAAAAAAAAGAAAATAGTATTAAATAATAGTTATATATATAAAAGTTTTTTTAAATAAAAAGTGATTTATTTATAATAAAAGCTTATTTTTTAAAGCTTAAAACAAAATTTATTTAGTTAATAAATTATTTTAATTTTACAAAGTTTATAATTTTTTTTTTTTTTTTAGTTTAAAAAAATCAGTTTTTTTTATACTTAAAAGCTTTTAAGCTACAGTTTATACAATTTAGTACTTTTAAAGCTATTAGTTCTTTTTGTATATAGTTACAAGTCTAAATAACCTGCTTTATCTAATAGCTTTTATATAAGTGGGTTAAGTTTTAAACTGTTGGGCGCGTATGCATATAACTAGTCAATAGCTTCCTGTAGGTCTAAGGCAGTTTTGGCTGTGTGACACCACCGCCTATAGGTGCCACATACGGCCATAAGTCATGTTGAAACCGAAACGAGCTTTTCGGCCACCAGTGAGACGTAGCGATCAATAAAGTTCTCAGAAGTATGGCATAGCTATGCGAGAACCAGCGCCGACTAGACCCGATCACTGATGTGATGTACCGAACAGACGTCCTTCCTGATGGTAACACATATTGTACAGGGGTTATGCACCGTAATTATAACCAAAGCATACATACTTAGTGCTGCAACGGCCCAAGGCCGAAGACGGAGATGACCCAAACACTCACTAGATTCGATACCGTTGCTTCAGCAAACCAGCCGATGAAAGACGGTCCGACCCGAGATGGTCTCTTATTAGTATACCACGAAACGGAAGCGACAGGATTGATAAATAATTTTTCATACCTATCCATTCGTAGAATATGCGATTATTGTAATAAGTACCTACACACAAGAACCGAAAATGAGTTATGTACCTAGGCATGTAGGTAGCAATGTTAGTAGCTGCTTACGTAAAGGATATGATATTTGGTATTCCACACAACGCGATGAGATGAAGACGAGAAAAGACCACTAGGTGCTGGTAAGCCATTGTATTCCTTTTGTAGTAGTTTAATAGAAGGTTTTATTTCAATTTGGTAAGATGACTTTCTGTAAAAATAAATAAATGAAAATAAAAATAAATCCACTAGAGATATAGTATATTTCTAGTCTATCTATTCAACCTCGTTATGTAAACCTACATATAAAAAGGCTAGAGGCTTATCCTCCACATTTATCTACATGTACCCACCCACCTTCTACCAACTCATTTCAACTCATCACCTGCTAAATTTATCTCGTACTGTATCTACTGTGTTGCACGTACTAGACTACTTACGATCACGACAGCCAAGGGGGCGAGAATGGTCCTAACATGAGGGCGCAAGATTGCCTCGATTCATGTAGACTACGCATACGCATAGGATATATTACCTATATATCTATTACCAGGTTTTCTGTACTGACAAATCTGTGTTAGGCCGTCGGCTGTTCAGGTCCGAGCCAGCCAGCATCGGATCGGATGGGATCGGCCAATGGTTTCGCTTTACTGCCAGCTTTTACTGGGGTACCTGGCTCTGGCTCTACCTAGCGTAGCTCTGCGTCTTCCCCACGACCGACGACCGACCGACGCCGATGAACTGCTTTCCGCTTTTGATGTTCATTGCCGCCGCCCTTCGGCGTTCGACGGCTTGTGGAGGCGTCACATCGGATGTTGCGGCCTGGTTCATCTGTCTCTGTATGATACCGCACTGTATACTGTAAGCTGCTTAGCGTGTGCCCTTTCACTAGATAGCAAGCACTATGGTGTATTGCGGTAAGGCGTCGGAGGGTTGCCAGAGTTGTCGAACTCGACGCATAAAGGTGTGTGTGTCTCTCTATCCCGCCGATATAATAACTCATTTATTCTCCCCGTGATATTTTATTCGTGTTTATTCATTTATATCTATTTACTAATACGCATATTCCCATTCTCATTCTATTTGTTATTTCTCTCACTCACCCTCTGAAGCCCCAATGCTTTCAACGGGCAGCGAGCGTGGTCGTTCTCGATCCTGCTGCCCCGTCTATAATCTATAATGGATAGTTACTAATAATCCATCCCCTGTTGGAAGTGTGATAAGAAACGGTCAGAATGCTCTCAATGTATTCGAGTCGGCAAGAAGTGCCCTGGATATCGTGATCAGCTTTCCCTAATGTTCAGGGATGAAAGCAGCAAGGTCATTCAGAAAGCCCACGCGCAATGGGGAACCGCGGGCTCATCAAGCGACGGCGACCCGGAGTCTTCGTCCCAGTCCCCGGGGTCCACGAACATGGTTCTGTCGAGCCCCCAATCCCCTCATCCACGAACCGGCCCCGCGCCGTCGACACCCACCGTTGCGGCGCAAGATATCGTAGCGTTTAAGATACCCCGGCGGGTAGAGCCTAACCTAGACCAGCGCGGGCTTAATTTCTACGTGGAGCGATACCTATTAAACCACCCAGACTCCCCACGGACACCTGAGGTCATGGAACTATATTTTGGCAACGCAGAAGCGATGCGTAACGTGATGATCGCCGTAGGCTTGGCGGGCATGTCTAATTTACTCGGAAACAAGAGCATGAATCTAGTCGCGCGGTCCAAGTATGTCACCGCTCTCAAGCAAACGAGCCAACTGATCGCCAGCGCATCTCGTGATTATGGGACCATCGTGAAACCCCTGAGGTCCATCGTGACGCTTGCCTTGTTCGAAGTAACGATCCTAACATAACCACTCCATTTCTGACAACACATTGGGCTAATCGAACTTAGGTTGTCCAAGGCAAAGGGTCAAGAATCTCAGCAAGTTCAGCAAACACTCACATCCACGGTGCCATCGCACTCTCGCGGTCAGTCTTGCCCATCGCAGACTCACCCAACGGTGGTGCTCGTGGCGTGCTCCAGCTCATGTTTTCTATGGTAATTCCAGCTATAAGAACCCGTTATATCCTGCAGTAGATCTAACTTGACATACTAGTTTATACCGTCTCAAATGACTGATACCCCTTTACCTGCGGGGTTCTTCGAGTGCCTCAAATTGTGTAAAGTGCTACTCCAGGGCTGTATTGAGTCTTGTGCTGTCGACTTGGCCTTCGCAATTTCGCACCTCCTGCAATTGCTTTTGGTTGCCGGCCGGGCGACTTCCTCTGACGCTCAACCGGAAACCGATAAATTCATCCAACAGTTCTTATCGCTAGAGATAGTGTTCAACCGTATAGAAAAACAGATGCAGGCAGCCTATCCATTTGTGGAACATCGGATTAGCGAGCCCTCCGCGGCACTCTTTCGAGGAAAATGGCACTCTTACACCGAGATATGGGGGGCTCGGATATGGAATCATTTTCGCTGGGCTCGTCTTCTGCTCGGAGAGTATATAATCAAATTCACGATCGATTATCCTCGCTCGAGTGCCGCATATATCCAGCCCCCACAAAAAGTCCGCTGTTATTCGACTATCGAGAGGATAGCTGAAGATATGCTAGTTAGCACGCCTTCTCATTGGCATCATCCTATGCTCGACAAGGCCACGGCGAAGAGATATGAGGCCCCGGGCCAAGGTGGTGCCGGCGCGGCAGGGCTTCCTAGCCTCTTGTGGCATCTCAAGGTTTCGGCCTGTGCGCCAAATGTCCCCCCGGACTTTTGGGACTGGGCCTATGACATATTGCAGGTGGTGTGGAGGAATATGGGAATGCAGCACGCCCAGGCATTAGCTGAGGTCATGGAAGAACATCGGAAAACACTCCAGAAGGGTTCTATCGGTGGACCACCCGCTAATGTTGGCCAGGGCACGTCATAATAGGAGTTGCATAAAGACTATAGAAGATTTGGACACTTATTGTGTTTGGCTACCTGAGGTATCCAGCCTGGCGCCTACGAACCTCAAACAAACCAAGCCATTGTATATGAGACGGGAGGAAATAAACGACGAGGAGGCTAATAGTGTTGAATTTGGGGTCTGCACGCCTCATGAAGAACTGCTCGCTAAAGCACATACCCAGATTTCTTAGCTAGTACCTGTTGGTCCAGACAACACGAAGGACATAGAATATAATTTGGTGGTAGACTTGGCTAGCACGGCGGATCTTGTAAGGATAAGGCATATACACGCAGGCCTTTTCTAAGCAAGACTAGTCGAAATCAAAAGCCCGCATATCGTGCACAGATGGACGTCTTTATCTCGAGCTTGTAGAATAGCCAGTAGTACTATATGATTGTATTTTAATTGAATCAAATCACTAATCTTTCTGGCTCGGTTTTATTCTGCGTTCAAAGCTAGCTCTTACTATGTTTAATGGACTCGAACGGGTGGCACCAGTACGGCTCCGGTGTTCCCAAGTTCGGAGGGCCGGTCCACGGCCCGGAGTTCGACATCTCGCTACAGGTGCATTGGTCTATGGGAATGTGCTACTATGCCAATGAAGCGCCCTCCCTTGTTATCAGCTTGAGGTACAACAGGCCCCTACTCTCCCTGGTGTGACGAACAGATATCGCTATGGCCAACGATGCTACAGCAGCATCGATTTGCGACACGGTAGATTTCCAATTGTGAAGCTATCTGACCGATGACGTGTGACCTGAAGTGCTACAAACCCTACTGCAGGGCCGGGAGTCTCCCCACGATCACCCTCTTATGTAGTGTTATAGTCGATCGTGAAGATAAGATGATGGTGTGGTAGTAGCGTACAGGGGTATCTTTGTCGTTTGTGTAATTAATGTTGGCAAGCCGATATATTGAAAAGCAATTACTGCTAGGCCCCGTGGAACGGAACTGTGCCACAGGTGCTGTAAGGAAGAGACCCAATGACGATAGGGTCTGTGGTGTAGGAGCCGTTGTCTCTTACCCTTTGTAAGGTATACCATAGGTACCTGGTTGGTAATCGAAATGAACCTTGCGATGAAGCTAGGACCTACATAGGGTACAGTGCTTACTTATGTAACGCCATTCTTAACCAAACCCCACTTATATGCGGTACGTTAGCGTACTGTACAGGTAGAAGGCATAATACCCTACCCATAAGTCCCTGTGTGAGTGTCAACGCAGTAGGTACATATATCCTGGCTGTGTCTGAAGTACAAAGTTAGCTGAGCTGAGTAAGGCAGCAACTGATCAAAGCTTAAAAAGCCAAATATAAAAGAGCGGATAGGTGGGCAAAACAGCAGTACTGAGTTTGTTTGCTGAGTGTAGGGATAATTGTAAAATTTTCCTACACAAAATCAATTAATTAGAGATATTAGTACTTGCAAGCCCTGAAAGAGTCTAACACTGAAGGTATTAATCAATATAGAACGTGCTATCAGTGGGAGGTAGGTTTACCTATAACACTGTGCTGTATAGTTCTTATAGCGCTACGGTGTACCGCTGTGGGACCTACAATCTAACTGTCTTTCAGCAAAGTGCGCGCAAACGGATAGGTCGAACAAAATGCCGGGCGGGGCGGGGCGTCCTCGAGGCCTGATTGAGAGAGCTCCTACGCTTCTCCAATCCCATTGCGAAAAAAAAAGAGAATAGCAAATTTACCCCAAGGTAGAGAGACTACCTAAGGTACCTACCTAGACTAAACCTCCCAACACCCACCTGTCCGCCTACCTCTCCCTCCTCCCTACCTACCACCTACTACCTACCTCTTGATCTCGCCTCGCCACTGACCTTGTGCTCTTGTGGCATTACGCATTTCACTAGATCTACTGCTTAGATACTACATCCGCACCACACCATAGATCAACCCTTCCTTTTCTGCCTCTCGCAATACTCAAAGTTCAAGTGCTAGCTTTGTCTGCGCAACTAACTTTCTTCCTCCGGTTCTCCCAAAAACGCGCCTCGCGGTGCCCCTACGCATACACCCTACCCCAACTCCACTGGCCCAATCAATCCATCTATCTCCTTTGCTACTTCGATACTTAGTTCATTTCTCTTTCTCTTCTACACACCATCGACCGACCGCCACCCAAACTCTTCTACTCCCACATCTCGACTAATTCCCATTTGCCTGACCACCGGCCACGGCGATTTTTTTTTTGTTCTAGCACTCTCCAGCTGGGAATAGAAACATATCTCCGCCCCGAGACATTTTTGTTCTCCTCATCTTCCATCGCACTCTTATTTCGTCTTGTCTTATTTCTCGTGGGGCGTCTGTTCTGCTTGCCTACACTTTTTTTTTCTCAGTACAACTCCGGGCCTAAGTATGTACACCCTACGTCTATTCTTCCCCTTACCCGCTGTTGCGTAGATTAGTTTATTAATCCTCTTCTTATTTAGTCATCAGGGTCCTTAATACTCAGACACATCCCCTGGATTTCGCAAGAGATCCCCCACATTCTCTGAGCGCGCAACCCACAGAACCCTCGCGGGCATCACCACCATGGCCTCAAACGGTCCCACCACTCACACCGAACAATACCCGCCCAGCAACGCGGCGGCCGCCACTGCACCCACCACTACTACCGAATCCAACTCGAACCTAGGAAAGGATGAGGTTGCCTGGTTCTTCGTTGAGCAATACTACACCACTTTAAGCAAGAATCCCGAGAAGCTTCACGTATGACAAGATGTCCTCCCAATGGTTTCCCACTTGCTAAGAGACTGATTGTATTATTAGTTATTCTACGGAAAGCGCTCTCAGTTTGTATACGGTCAAGAGGGCCAGTCTGCCGTCGTCAGTGTTGGCCGTCCGGTATGTCATTACACGCAATGCCTGCCAGCGCTCTGTCGCGCTATTGCTAATTGATGGATAAGACTATACAAGACCGCATCAAAGACCTCGACTTCCAAAACTGCAAAGTCCGCGTCTCCAATGTCGATTCCCAGGCATCTTTCGAGAACATCGTGATTCAAGTGATTGGGGAGACTTCCAATAAAGCAGGTAACCCCAAGAAATTTGTACAAACTTTTGTTCTCGCACAACAGCCATCTGGATACTTTGTGCTCAATGACATTCTTCGCTTCATCGATGATGAGGGCGAGGACGAACCGGTTGAGCAAGCCGAGGAGGAGGCCACTGGCGTCGAGGTGGAGGCACCGGCCCCTGCAACTACCCTGGGTGCTGAGGAGGGGAAGGAAACTGAGCAGGTAACCGAGGCTATCGAAGAGCAGTCAGACCAGGACCAGGCCATCTCGCTCGATCCTGACGTTGTGGACAAGAAGCTAGAAGAAGTCAGCGCCGCACCACAAGAGGCTGCTTCCACCAACGGCGATGCTACTTCCGAGCCTGCTGCCGAGGAATCTGCAGCAACTGCTGAGGTTCCTACTAAGGCAACCGACGAGGCTGTTCCGGACCCCGACGCAGCTGCTCAAGAGCTCGCCGAGGAACCTGTGCAAGAGTCTGAGAAGCCAAAGGACCCAACCACTACGCCAGTTGCCCCTCGCCAGCCTCCCGCTCCGGCTGCTGCCCCTGCCCCTATTCCTGCTCGGTCAAGCAAACCTATGACATGGGCTAGCCATATTGCGGCTGCTGCCGGGCCTCCTAGAGTGAGTCCTGCTATGCCACTGACCAAGCCTGCTCCTACGTCTGCTACTGCACGCCCTACCGCTGCAGCACCCTCGACCACATCCTCTCAGGCGCCCGCCACTAGCCCTCAGGCCAGCGAGACTGCAGCGCCTGTAGCGCCTACAAAAGAGGTAGCCACTGAGTGGCAAACGGCTGGAAGTGACTCGAAACGGCAGAATAGGCCTCAGTCCATTTCAGGTCCACCTGCCGATAAAGACGGCACATTGGGCTATGTCAAATACGTTACAGAAAAGGTAGTCCGTGAAGAGCTCGAGGGAGCGCTCGCTCAGTATGGCGAGCTAGTTTACTTCGACATCAACCGACAGAAGGTACGTTTCTTGCTGCGTATGCTGAGGGATAATTGCTAATAGAACGTATAGAATTGTGCGTTTGTTGAGTTTAAGACTGCTGCTGGCTATCAGGCTGCTGCAGCCGCAAACCCGCATGTGGTCAATGGAGAAAGCATTGTCGTTGAGCCTCGCCGGCCTAAAGCCGGCGCTTACGGAGGAAGCAACTACAATGCTGGACGAGGCAATCTCCACAGCCGTGGTGGACGTGGCGGGTTTGATGCCGGCCGCTCCGGAAGTCATGGCAGTCGCGGCAGCTTTGGGGGCCAAAACCGTGGCAGAGGTGGACTACCTCGCGGTCGAGGCGCATCTCAGGCAGTCAATGTTTGAGTAGGCACTTTCGAAAGTGCTGCACGATTCGGAGCTTGTGCCGTGTAATTACGAAAACCCAGGGGCACATGGGCGACGGAATTAATTTGCTTGTGCTGTGGAATGGCGATAGGATCGATTTCGGGAATGAACCGGGAGCTAGGTACTGCTGGAGGAGCTTAGGCGATACCATCTCGGGCTCCTCATCTGTATTTGGCATGGGACAGGCACGTGGCGGCATGTGCATAGACTAGCTAATGGCGGTAGTTGCTAGGGAGTGTATCACATTTTATACGGCCGGAAAAGTTCAGGGCTCGCATGCATGGGAGGAGTCAAGCGGGAGACGTGGACTCTAAAATCAGAGTTTGTACGGTTGTACAATATCCACGACATGAAAAGGCATGTATTAGTGTAATGCTACAATAACTTACGATTACGAACATTCTGTCTTTGCCTATACGTGAGTCCTTGATGCCATAAGCGGTGACTTAATATAAAAGCTATAGAAGGTCAGGTGACGCTATACAATAAAGACTTACCTAGCTTTTAGCACTCGCCAGAGACAGGCAATTTGATATAACTAATACTGTGGTCCAATAGCCTAGCCATTATACTAGGAAAGCATGGAGAATTTTACCCGTTAGATTGATTCAGGGGGTTGCCTGTCTCCGGATTTGTTCGTTATTTGTCGGCTCTCTTAGGATACATAAGAACTAACGATGATGATAGGTGATGATATCCTAAGAATTCAGGGTAGTACTTGGTTTTAACCCGATAGGCCGGTAGGCAGTGAAGTAACTATACATCTAGGCCAACCGGCTCCCTAGATTAAGGATTTATTTAGCTTAAATATATTTCTAACCTTGTACTCTCCCTGCTTGAGCTTAGAAGTTTGCCCTCTGTTCTTCATATTCATATTTCCGGCTCTATACGGTACGTATCAACGACCTCGCATGGAATAAATACAGTAAGGGGCTGCAGTTCAGTATACCCCGGGGCAATTTTTTTTATCTGTCTTCGCGAGGTAGTAGATATGAAGGTATGAATGATTCCATGTCTTCGCCACCATTTCCACCATAGGTCCCGGGAGCTGTCTTTCTATGCATCTGCTGTGTTCTGCACACATGCATGTAGCCTTCGTATCTACCGATCAAGATCTCATCACATGCGAGGGCTTGGAGGGCAGTCGCTTTCCTAGTTACTCAAAGCAATGCAACACAAATAATAATCCCAACAACACACATGGCGAGTACCTTATTAGCAGGATATGCACCTCCCGCCGCCATCCCGAGGCGCATGAAAACCGGGTTCATGGGCGGACTTTGTCGGGGCGTGATAGGTAGGCGGTCGTTAATTTGAAACCTCGTCCTTCTATTTATATGCTTCGGTTGTCTCGAAGATAGAGATACTCACTCGCCATCCTTGTATGCAACATGCTCACACATCGGCCATCTCAATTTCTATCGTTCGCGTCTCACGGGCCACGTCGTCAGCGACGCCGTGCATCATATTATTCGTATTATCGACATCCTCAAGCACTTTCTCTAGCAGGGAAACAAGAGATTCTATCTCAGCGCGTTGGCGATTGATGTCTTCGAACAATTTTGCATTGTGGGCCTGCGTAGTCTGTAACTTTGCATTGAGCTGTGATTGCTGCTGTGCTAAGTGAGGTGCTAGGTGTGCATCTAAGACCTCGTCTGGTGGCAGCATATGGGGTCTTGGTCCGAGTTAGTAAGCGACCTATCGGAATTGATTGCCTTGCACAGAAAAGCCCGATGTTGTGGAGGTGATAAACCGCATGAAAGAATAAATAAATAAACGCCGTACTTCGTAATACAACGGATGATGGTTAAGAAAGAATTAAGAAAAGAAAAAGAAAACAAAAAAAGTAAAATAAAACAAAAACATACAACACCAGGGATTCGCTGGTCGTCACCGACCCAACTACTGATCTGGCGGTAACTGGCTTAGCTATGGGGGAGCGGACGGGACCCCGCGTTCTCCAGATCCTATGGTCGTATGTGAAAGAACACAACTCAATTACAACTAATAAGTGAGAGCCGACCATAACGAACGTCCCAATTTTCGAACTTGTCCAAATGAGGAAAGGAGAATAGAAATGAAGTCAACTTACGGAATTGGAGGTTCTACCCCTTCACCCGCCTCTTTCCGCCTGCGTTCGGCCTCGCTGACCAGACTCTCGAGCTCGTTAAGCTTGGCAACGACATTGCGCGATTGTTGCACGGAATCGAATTCTTTCTATAATTTTGGGCGAAGAGCGCAAATGTCAGCAATTCGTTCGTTCATCCATCCATTCATAACCCATCCACCTATATCTCAATCTCCTACCCCTACCCATATAAATCTCCAGCAAACTAGATCCAAGCTGGGTGCAAGCAGATTTAGGCACGAAGATAGGTACGTAGCCCGTGCCGGATGAGAAGACTAGACAGAAGACTACGTAGGCCAGAAGGGAAAAAAAAGAGACGCACCTTGCAAAGCGACCGCAGCCGATCGACCATCTGCGTCTGCACGGCGCGCAGGGTGGCGGGCGCGTGGGCGGCGATGTGGGGGTAGCACGCGGCGAAGTTGTCCCAGCTGATCTTGGCCAGCGTGTGCGAGAGCGCCGAGTCGAGCGTCGTCTGGAACCGCGACGCGCGCGGGCCCGGCGTCAGCGCCGTGTGTCGCGCCGGCAGCGGCGGCGAGGCCGGGGCTTCCCTCGACTGTCCTTGTCCCTGCGATTGCGGGCGTGGTTGTGAGGGCGCTTGTGGCTCGGTGGTTGCTTGGTTGCCCTGCGGTTGGGTTGCGGGGTTGTGGTTGGATGTTGGCTCTGGTTCTGGCGCCATTGCCCTGTTTTCTTTCTTTCTTGCTTTTCTTCCTATTCCCAGTCGCAGAAACCCGTGATTAATCCGAAGAGTATAGGTATAGCTAGTCAGCTTGTGTCTGTGTTTCTGTCTGGTCGCAATGGAAGGTGGGTTAGTCGAACGATCGGTCGTAAGAGCTCGTTATTGAGGGCAGTTAATAGGTATGTTTGCGATTTGACTGGGCACTGGGAGAATAAATGATTGCCAATTTCAGGATTGCGGTATTCAGTAGCTAGATTAGTCGATAGGTCTTAGTGTAAAGACACCTTCGTGATCGATTCTATCTCGACGCGTCTAAAGATGCGACCCGCGATTTCCAGGTATTTAAACTTATCGATAAGACCCCAGCCAGGAGGTACCTAACACTTACAGGTGTACGTACTTTTTCAACATGCGGAATTCAATAGGTACCTCTTAATTAAGTCTTAGGGTATTCTGCACCTACTGATGCATGACATACCTTAAAAAGAGTATCCTAACCTATAGCAACTCATTATATGGCCATATATTTGTGTCAGAGTGAAATAATATATGTTTGTTTCACTATGCGTAGTTAACAATTCCAACCCTGTAAGCCTTGGCCCACCTACCTAGGTTGGGCACTCCGGAGCGGAGAGACATGGTAGCACTTCAGTTGAACTGATATATTCCATCATGATTAAGAACTCGTTATAACTAATACAGAGAATGCCCAAATCCCATCATTTGCAGTGTTGACTTTCATGGCTTTGCTGGTACGTAATCCTATAAACATTCCTGGATTCCAACTCAGATCATCCCCCTCATAAAATCGCGGAAACTGGGTATGTTTTCTATGCTCGATGCTAAAAAGAATAGAACGACAGCCGTAGGGGAAAAAACGCCAAAACACCAAACTATGGATTTCGTTCAGGTCTCACGACGAGACCGATTAGTTATAGTCAACTGTTCCGGTCCGCGGTCTTCCCTCCCGGTTTCTCTCTGATCGTCTTCTTTGTCTCCGTTCCGCTGCCGATGCCGCTACTGAGCCTGGCGGCCTGTTCGTAATCGGCCCGCTAGGGGATGGGCTCAAAGCACTCCATGTTCCATGACTATCGGGACTACCAATGCTGGACACGGTGGGCGCACCCACTGGCGACCCACCCGAGGGACCAGGCTGGCCAGAATAGTACGCTGAATCTTTGCCGCCTCGTTGTCCTCCAGCAAATGCAGGCATTGGTGGCGCCAGAGGCTCGGGCACTAGGCGTTCAGCCTCCGCTTCGTCCGGAGTTTTTCGTGCGCTCCCGTCCCTCCGATATCGTCGGCGACCTGGCGTCTCGCTTCCTGATAGACTGCTTACCGAAGCTGCTCTCCCTCTTTGCTGCTGTTCACGGCGTGCCTCCTCCTCCGTAAGCCGCCGTAACGTCACATTTCTATCTCGATCATCGTGATATTTTACCTTAACGACGCTAAGTGGCTGGCTGGCTCGGCTGCGGTCTCGTTGTCGCTCTTCCTCTGCGGCTAAACCGGCAGCACTACTAGCAGCTGCATTAGCCGCCTGTTCGGCGTCCCTATGGCGGCGCGAGGAATGTCTTCGATGTGGTCGTCCGCCGGCGGACGTGTACGATTCGCTCCCGGATTCTTGATGCAGGGAGTGTAATATCCCTTGAGGATCTGGCGGCATCGGTGGCATAGAGACGGGTTCGGTATCGTGCCTAGATCTCGATCCTGACCTAGAGCGCTGGCGAGTAGCGCCGGATGGCGCAGTTCCTGCTACGAGCGGTGGCATAGGTGGGCCACCAAGGGAAGTGCCAAGTGGTCGCGGTTCAACATAGGATAAGTCTGTGTCTTCTGACATGATGGTAGTCGTTGGTGCACCAACAGGTGGTCGGCGCTGTGATGGTCGAATGGGTGATCCATAGCCGTCTCCCGTGAATCTCGACCCATGCCGCCCATCTCGCCGCTCCTCTTCTAACCTCATTCTCTCATCTTCTGCTCTTCTATCTCGACGATCTTTCATCTTCTTCCCAAACCAGCCTAGACCCAAGCCGGCGAAGAAGCCCTTGCCTGCACCACTTTGCTGTTCATCTCCACGTCCACGTCTCGAGGGACTCACATAAGATGAGTAATCTGAATATAGATAGCTATCGACTCCGGATGGTGCCGTTCGAGCATGCGATGCCCGTGGCGTTGCTGGCCGGGGCGCTGCCGTACTCAGTGCTGAGGGTGCAGTAGTCTCTGCTCCGGGTCTAGACAGCAGCGGGGTTCGCGGCCGTGGGGCAAGTTCCGTTCTATCCTCCGTGAATTCCGACTCGGTATAATCATCTTGGCGCTTTCTCGGAGGGCGTGTACGAGGTTGACCACGTCGACTTGGTGTGTCCGTCGCGACCGCCGAATACTCTTCGTCATACGACCGATCATCTCTACGACTTGCAAACCTTTTGAATAAAGCCCCTGCTCCTACTGCGGCTCCAACAGCAAGCACCTTGCTCATTAGACCCCCACGTTTGTGCTCTGATCTTTCAGAGTCCTTTTCATTTCCCATGTAGTAGCTTGCTGAGCCTCTCCTCGAAGGGACCACCTCAGGAGTCCTGCTACTATGAGACGAGGATCCGCTGCCGCTTCTGTTGTCATGTTTTCGTCCACGGAGAAGTGCCCAGGCACCGAGGCCAGCCGCCAGGGGACCGAGCCATCCGAATCCCCGCGAGGATTTATGCTCGGATCGGACGACCCCAGATTCTGACCGGCCCCCATATGACCGACCTCCATACAAGGTCATGTTATCATCCCAGTCGTTTTCATGTCGCCAACTTAAGATGAAGTAAAGAAGAACAAGAAACCCCACCCACAGCGCATATAAAATGAAAGTGAATTTCGGGGATCCGTAGAGGGTTAGCCCGAGAGGGATTTGAATGATCCCCAGGATGCCAATCACTCCTCCAAACCAACGGTGAATCATAAGTCTCAAGGACTTTTTGAAAACATTTCTCACCGTGCTACCTCCGATCGCTTGGGTCAGAATTAAGACGTAGATGGCCACGCCAATTCCATGGTGAGGATTCGTCAAGCTACGTGACGGACCTACGGCGAAGAATCCGAGAATGAATACGACGGTGGCAAGGCCGACAGAAAGGACCTGCAGATATGCATGTATCCGGCGGCCTCTTCTACGATCCGGATGAAACCTCACGGTCATGATGGCGATTGGAACAAGAAAGAGGAAGGTTATAGCCGCAAGGACGCCATGGCCAGTGACTAGGCTGTGGTACTGAGCGACTGTTGAGAAACGATTTCCCATGCCTATCCAACGTTAGATAAGGTCATGATAACGGGCCTCGGGTTGCATGAGAATGACTTACCATTGTACTGCATGGTCTCGAAATTAAGGCCGACCAAGTTGGGCAATAGGAAGGTGTTTTTCGTAAAATCCCATGTTCCGTCGCCGACCGTCATTGTGTCCGAAGAATAGGTCGCCGACCCGGGGGCTGACAGCCCCTCGGCGGGCGCCATAATGGCGGCAGAGTGTCGTCACAGGCAATCTAATCTCGAAGTCGAACGATTAGAATCGCCGAGGAATTGGAATGCAGGTCGGAGGGGAGCGGTGACTTTGTTTGGAATGCGGGTGTCTCGTTCTTCAAGAAGCGGGCGTGGGCGGCGCAGTGTGGTTGTATAGGAGGAATTGGCGCTGGGCACTTTGCTGTAAGCGCGGGGTTGTAGATGAGATATCGGATACACAACAGGTTCGAACTGGTATTGACAAGCAATCTCACGCTATGGTGAGATTGTGTATGAACACAGGAAGAGAGGAAAAGAACTATCAACAGGTTAAAGCTAGCGAAGGGAGTAGGAGTAGATGGGTCACGGACTGCTAGGAGGTACTTACCTACACTCTGGCGGTGGAGATCCAGTAAGTAATGACCTGGCACTGCAGAATTAGACTGAGGGCCTGGGTACGTAACTGGCAGATTGTTTTTCTCCAGGGTCCTATCACGTTGCGGGGACGACGGGTGGGACCGAGCGCTACTCTGTACCCTGGCTGGCTCCAATCCGCTGGCTCTGGTTTTGAGCTGGCAGAATGGTCTCGTGTTTGCCGGCCCGCTAGAAACAAAGTGGCAGCTGCTGACTGTATAGGACAGAGGGGACAACCAAGAAACTCCAGCTGAGTACATATGTAGATGGTATAATATCCACCTTGGGAGCTGTTTATACATAATACATTCGGAGCAAAACCGTGTCTCGAATCATTAAGCTTAAATTATTAATTTAACGTACACACTATATACTATACAACCCCAAAAGTTTTTCGACTACCCAAATACATCAGAAAGCGGTTTCGAGCTTTGCAAAGCTCAGCGCTTATGCAGAGTAACTACCTGTGTAGGTAGGTAATAATAACAAAGAGAGTTTAGTTTCGACATAAAAATAAACAAAAAATACAAAGTATATGTTGGAATACTGGTATTAGTTACAACTGTATGTTGCAGTTCGTACGCTGCAGTACTTGTACTGCAGTCGTACGAACAGGTATATAGTCACGTGGGCAGGCACCCACTTCGTACGCTAGCAGAGATTTCATCTACAATGAAATCTCCAGCCGTACGAAGGAACTTCTTTTAGATTCAATCATCAATATAGACATAGTACAACTAGCTTTGTATTCTGTTCACGCGTGACCTATACGTACTATCGTACGTATATAGCCCATTCAACAGTATACAAATTATTCCGAACTTCACGTAGCGCATAACTACATAGGCAGGGATTGCGACCCAGACCCAGCCGACGCGGTCATTATCCTATCGAACAATTGAAAATATGCAAGAAATATATCTAATAGATCTCCAAAAAGGCCATTTTCTTTCAGGGAACAATATTAGGAAGCCCAAGGTTATTATATTGTGTAGTAAGAAAATTAAAAAATCCAAAGATTGGAGTGATGGATGCCAAGAGAACAGGTAGCTGTCAAGGATTTTCGATCATTTCACTAAAATAGCTACTGTTCCAACGGCCACCAAAATACATAGTCGCAAAACGCGGCTCTACCGTGAAAGAACTATACGTAAATAGAACTAGGTAGGTTCTGGGAGGCTATTTAAATTAACGATAACGAGGCCGCATGTCAGACGCAGCTGAGTTTATAAGCAGTAAGCTCGTAGGATTTTTTTCCACAGGGCAATTCTACTGAATGCCGTCCATATTCTCCTACTTTTATAAAAAGCAGTTTCAAAACCGCCACTTTTTACCGTAAAGTCTGTCAGACTTACAAACTCTTCGACACACTCGACTATCCCATATATTATTTATATTAAGTCTACCGCATGGTATAAACTAGTTACGTGGTCGTAAATGGAGGACTACACAACGATGACTCTACGGCAGAGTGTGCCGCGCAGTTAGTTTAATTCAAGTCGGCTTCCCGCAGAAAAGCAAGAGTCGCTAATAAGGCTTATCCTGCAGGACACCGTACGAGCCACACTCAACTCATTACTGCAATTTCACGAGGAAATATTAAATATAGTTTATCTCTTATAAAACGTCGCATAATCAATGTAGACGTCCAGGAAGAAAGCTCTGGTAGAACGGCACTCATGGTGGCCGCAGAACTAGGTAATGTTGAGGTTTTAGAGGCATTGCTGCGACAAAGATGCCGTGTCGATATAGAAGATTTTCGTCTACGAACCGCCCTATTTTACGCAATGAGAGCACCCAATTCTGTTGAAGTTATCGAACTTCTCCTATCAAAAAAGGCTGATCCCGTTCATATGGACCGTTCGAGAATTACACCTTTAGATATCGCCGTTGAAAAGAACATGGTAGAAACCGCGAAATTGATGATGGAACGTCAGCCACGCTGTCTTTCCATATTCGTTGAAAGATGTCAAGAGGCAGATGATGTCAATTGCAACTATGTTCAAAAAGTCAGACAACTAGTCGATTGGGGTGCTGATGTATCTGGTGAAGATTACGGACGATGGACACCTTTACACCTTGCGGCAGAACAAGGGTGCTGTGCAGTCGCCAAAATCCTTCTTCGTCACGACGCCAATATTGAACAAACTACGAACAAAGGAAAAACGCCGCTACACATAGCTGCAGAGTCCGCGAGGTCGGCAATGGTCAGCTACCTTCTTGAGGCAGGGGCGAGTTTAATTGCCAGGTCTAATAGAGGACACACAGCAGTGTATCTCGCATGCTTTCAGGGGCATGATGAGACAGCCGATCTGTTGTTAGAGAAGGTAGCTCTGGAGGATGAGTTGAGAGTTGATAATAACGGCGGCTTGAGTCTGCTGCGTGTTGCAGCAAGACGGGGGTGCGTCAAAGTGATACAAAGAATAATTTGTGGCCTAGGAACGGGCGACAGTTTTCAAAGAATGCTTGAAGAAAAGGTTCAAGGCCGCACGGTTACCTTTGATGCGATTAAGTGCGGCCAAGGTTTTGCATCTCGACTGTTGCTGACGAAGGGCGGTACAGTAGAAGGATACGATGACTTAGAAAACAATGCCTTGCATCTCGCCGCCGAGCGTGGCCTGACTGAAGTTTTTCAGCTGCTTCTAGATCAACAAGTTGCAAACCTGGACGTAACCAATAAACAAGGACATACGCCGATTCAGCTGGCGTGTATGAACCGGCGTGAAGATATCGTCACGATCATTTTGAAACATAGCGCTCGCAATATGGACCCTAACCTATCTACCGAAGGATGGAGTCCTTTACATTGGGCAGCATATCAGAACAGAATCGACATTGTACGACTGCTAGTGCGTAGCGGCGTAGACGTGAATATAATGTCCCACGATGGGAAGTCGGCAAATGATCTCGTCCAAGGTGTTGCGCCGGTTTCCATTGAGATGCGCGGGTGGCTAGAGACAAACATAGGCGATACTTCGGCAGAAGTCGTACCTGACATGACAAGGCCAGTTAGACAAGCAAGAATCGCGGGCGTATGCGAAAACATGAAAGTCTACATGGCGCAGTTCTATGAGGAGAAGACTGTAGAGAAGACTTGTTTCACTGTCGAGAACGTGGTTTATCAGCATGGTCCTAACTACATTCTGTCGGGCGTTATGAGAGACCCAGGACTAGACGGGCCGAGCCAATCTCGATGGATACACCTGCCTGCAAACAATGTAAGGTTATACCATAAGGCATACAGCCATAGAATACTAACGAGTACTTATCCTTAGATTGGTTGGGTGAAAGTACGACACAGCACTATTTAGTCCTTAGACAATATGTTGCTAATGAAGATCAGGATCTAGCGCAGACTATATACTTTGACCATCACCGTACCATAGAGGCGGAACGTACTGAGGACGAAAGGATATTAGATGGAGATCGGTGTTGGGAGATCAGGCAGTGCTCTATAGCTCATCATCGCGTACAGGAATTCATAAAGCAGTGCTTCATCGCCAGTCATAGGTCTCTACCATCGATACACCAGTCGTTCTTCAAGGTTCGTATAGGAATCGGGGGAAATCAATATTAGATATATAGCTAATTTCTCGTCCAGTATTACCAGCAGCATAATTCCGATATACCCGCCTTTGCGGCCGGAGGGTATAAGGTCGCTTTTTCGGTATTGGTCACGCCATGTTCCCTGTCATCGGGGTTATCGTATAATAACAGTTCTTTTAGATGCCTTACTTTTCCTTTACGGCTCGTAAGTATCAGAAAGAGCTAGGTAATGTTGTACCAACTGGTGTTGTATCACCGGGTCATGCTCTTGACGAACTTGGCAACACTGCCGAATTCACTTGGAGACACTGGCAAAAAGAGACCCTAAAAGTCTACCCCAAAGCTTATGACTTAATGTTCCAGAGTTCGCGGACACTTGACGAGTATTACTATGGCACCGTACCAGGTATAACACGTCGAAATACTGACCAAGTGCTCTATCGCCGCCAAAAAAATGAGCGAGACGAAAATGAGAGATTTATCTGCGTGGTTAATCAAATATGGCTTCTAGTCGTCGATGATGGTAAGCCAAATGTTATGACCCTTACTGCTCTTATAAGAACATGGACTCTAAGCCCTTAATCAGACACAGTTGTGACGTGCTTTCCTCGTCAATGGGATGATAACTCGGCGGACCTCCGGAAGCTAATCAGTGATCGTTTCTTGGTCTCGCAACCGCGCATCTTGACTCTACCCACGCTAATCCACGGGATTATTTCGGCCTGCATCGAAGAAAGCATCGGCTGTCACGTTGGCACAACAAAAGAGACACTAATACAGGCGTTTGCGGGAGAAATTGCTAGATTAGTATATTCTCATCCTAGTTGTTCATATGACGCTCAGATGGCTTAACTTTGACTTATTCAGGCAGACGAAGAGGTCTCCTTATTTCGTGGATTCAAAGACAATATGAGGTTACCAATGGAAAAGCGGATGCTAACCCGTGAAATCAGTAAAGAGATGGATTTATTGGAGGACATAAAGGATGTTCAGGGTGAACTAAACATCATCAGGACGGTTGTGAAGAGGCAAGAAACTGTTGCAGGCGACGCTTTCGCCTCCATTGGGCACGTGAAGGAAGCCGACATGAGAGGATCAGAGACTGACTCCGACACAATGTCCAATCGCAAGGACACCCTGGAAGAAATGGCTACCTCTTGCTTCCAGCATATTGGTCTCCTAGTTGATGAGATTGATAGACTTCTGAAGAATGCGGAGCAAGTTCATAAGAATGTATGCATGACAAGCATTCTTTCATCTATTAGTCGTTTATTATAGCTAATGCGGTCATGTGGTTTAGGTCAATCTTCTGTTGGAGTTGCGACAAAAACAGGCCAACCTAGAGGAAGCCGTCTGGTCACGGGAGGCTTCCGTTAACGCGGCGATCCAGGCGAAGGCCACATCCCAACAAGGACGCACAGTCTTGGTTTTCACAGTTGTAACGATTATATTCGTAAGTGATTCTGCGTCCCCCAATCTCCCCTAATCACCCCCTATCAAATAGATGATTCCAGAGTAACAAGAGTTGTCATTTGTAGTTGCCAATCTCATTTCTATCATCGCTATTTGCTCTGGACGTAACAATCTTCCCACACAACGACGAAGGGGATCTAGTCTACGAACCAAGCTGGCTATTTTCCAGGCTCGGTAAGTCGCCATATACCAAGAACGAGAGATTAAAAGCAGAAACAGTAAAGGAACAGAACCGGTACGACTAACAAACTGACCGTGTTTAGTCGGCGTCACCATTGCCTTGTCAGTTCCACTTGTAGTCCTCGCATTCTCAGTCAATCACGCCACGGCTTTACTTCCTACCTTTTCTAGTAAGAGGACAGAAGAGTCCATAGTGGGAGATGTACAGGATAGAACTGTATCTGCCATAGCAGAGGAGGCCACCAGAGACAAAATGGGGGCTAGGGGGGGATTAGCCCGCGTTCGCCGCTGGCAGAGAGAAAAAGGTCAAATCCCTGTGGGTGGAAATGGAGAAACAGTCTAATTGTGATTCCCAGGCGACCACGTAGAGGCGGTAAATACAAGAGTGGCGTAAACGATATTACATAGGTAGGAATAGTCTAATAAGGCAGAACGCGAGTCACACCTAGCATCTTAGCCTCTAGGTAAAATCTCTAATGGAATTATTCGAAGCAGCCCAATAATCCGCCCCATCCTATAGTTGATG
Source organism: Nemania diffusa (assembly GCA_038501195.1). Taxonomy (NCBI): domain Eukaryota; kingdom Fungi; phylum Ascomycota; class Sordariomycetes; order Xylariales; family Xylariaceae; genus Nemania; species Nemania diffusa. Next base: position 5,099,099 of record JBBPUQ010000003.1, read on the forward strand.
CTAACCACATGCTGCCGTTCATCGCAGCAAGGAGGCAGGAGGAGTTTTGGAACGTCAAGAACGTTGAAAGCATAAATCAGCTAAGGCTTGCCGATACTATAATCAAGAGGAGTATCCCGCCACTGCAGTTAATAGGTTTCTAAGAACGAATTTCTTAGACGTGGCCAGTAACCCCGTAACTGAGCTACTATCGACCCAAAAGCAATGGACCGAAACATTCAGTCTTTCGCATTGTCGGCATCAACGGCGCCTATCTTGTCCTCATGGCATGCGTATGCGCTCTAGTTGAAGATTGTGAATACTATCACGAATCTAAGCACAAGCCCGACTGCAAGGAACTACCGGCCATGTTACGAGTTATAGACAACAACAACTATGCCCCATTGCACTACGCTTTTCGACTAGAAAAACCCGATATGAAGTCGTCACCATACTGCTTAAAAGGGGTTTTGAAGCTTGCGATCTAATTCTAACCTGCGGAGCCCTTCGCGAAATGCCAACAGTGACTCATGGCGAGTTAATTCTTCTCGGTTGACAAAACTAGTATTCTTAACGAGAGCGAGTTCATTCCAATATCGGGGGCCCGTACGTTGATGGTGAGTGGACAATTGTTCACTGAAGTTTAGACGCCTAACGCAATAGGATAGGGGATAGGGGTACCTATACTTTGATATTTACCTACAATAGATATCTTCTAGAATGCATGCAAGCGCGCTTATTTATAGGTTATGCAAGATTGGGGACTGCTTAGGCGGGGTTCGACCTAAAAGCGGCATAGCGCCAGCTTTACCTTCAAGGTACCTTACCGTAAGTAGGTAGGTACCTATAGGTAGGTAGTGCACTATTATGAGATCACACTCCACGGCCCACTAAGGACTCATGAATCGTGCCTGACCCCATTGCTCCCTTTAATCGGCGTGGTTTCAGGAACACGAATTATGTCTCTTTTATTAGAAAGGTAGTCAATCCACGATCGGTCCTCGCGCACAGCCGCGAACCTGGGGATCATGTCGACAGCTCGCCTAACCTTCCTATACCCTCATCTTTTCCGAGCTGCTCGCTTGGCCGAGTCGGCAGCGCAACCCACGAAGACCCGATATCGCAGCCGGCCCTGTCGATCCAACCCGTACGCTGCTCCCTTGTTCTCGACGTCTGCGCGAGCCAGGCAAGCTGCCTTCGAGAGACACGGCACCGCCGTCGAACCCTTACCCGTCCTCCCCGATGTCGTAGTACTGCCACAGCCAGACAAAACTTCCTCTCAACTGCCCGACCCCTCACCTACTGAGATCGAGAAGGAGGCAGCCGGGGACAGTAAGGAGTCAGATGCACCACGCGAGGCAGCTGTCCCACCGAACGACGCCACGAAAGGGGCCGCGCCAGATGGCACAGAAGCGGCTCCCACAGCGCCGCAGCAGTCGGTCGTAGAGGAGACGATGCAGCACAGCGGCCCCATGGAGGCTGTATTGCATATGCCACCGCCAGACAGCGCACAGCACCCCCACATATCCAAACCGACATATGTGCATCATTTCGATACTTATACGCTTGTCAAACAGCTACAGGTTGGCGGCTATACGCAGGCCCAGGCGATTACCGTCATGAAGGCTATCAGAGCGAACCTTGCGCAAAACTTGGACGTTGCGCAGGGAGGTCTCGTCGGGAAGAGCGATGTTGATAATGTGAGTGAAATCTAATGCGTCATGCGAGAACCCCCCGCGCCTCTTATCGTTTCGCTCACTTGTCGCTTATAATAGGAAACCTATCTCTTCCGCGCCGCCTGCTCTGAACTTAGCTCTGAGGTTACAAACAACAGGAGAGTCGCCGACGAACAAACACGCCAACAACGAACACAGTTGCAACATGAGGTTGATATCCTCAGTCAGCGCATGTCTCAAGACATCATGACCCTGAAGGATGACGTTAAGGGCATATTCAATGATCGGAGGATGAATGTGCGCGAGGAGCAGAGGAACATGGAGAGTGCTGTGAGTACTAAGCCACGCTGATAACAGCACCTAAACTAATTTTGAGTCCCAAGATCCAACAAGTCAACCTCAAGATCAGCGTTACCCTTAACAGCGATTCAAGGTCCGATATCGAAGGATTGCGATGGGTGCTGATCAGGCGGTCGGTCTACGGCATCCTGTTCATGGCAGTCCTGACGCTGACTACGATACGATACGCGACGTATGTCAGCCATGAGAGACAGAGAGAAGTGAAAGAGAAAGCACGGCGCGTCGAGGAACTGAAGAGGATTGGCGGTAGGGAAGATCGCGCATCGTCAGTTGATGCAGTAGAAATTCTCGCAGCGAACTGATTAGAATACATGATACCCATGGGCAAGATGGAGAATATAAATAGACTGGTTATTCATGACCGGGTTTTGATAGAATACCACTTGGATATGAGAAATAGCATGTGTTCTTCCCAGAATCCCAGAAAACGTAAAGGCCTGGATTTAATCAACGGGCCTTGCCTCCGACCTACGCCTAACGCCATGCGAAGATGCCTGTAGTATGAAATACAGAGTGACTCCATTCAGCCACAGCAATAGAAACGAACGGGTTTGTGTCGCTTTCATGTTAATCTCTGTCGTCCTTTTTCCCCGTAGATTCCCTATCGAGCGCTTTCCGTAACCTCTCCTCCTGCCTCTTCCAATGGCCGCCCTCTTCGTAGTCTTTGCTGATCTTCAGGGCGTTCCTTAACCGCTCGCTCTCCTTGATCTTGGCATCGGCCAGCTCGTGGACCTGATGCGACTTGAGGCCCCTCCTCGGCGCCGACCCGTCGTCCCGTCCGGGCTTATTCATATCCTCTCGCAGTTCCTTGCGCAGGGCGTCGCATCTGCGATCGATCTCGTCCTCATCGACACTGTTACAGACAAACAGAAAGGGAATCGTCAGCATTTCCCGTCTTGGAGAGAGAGTGGAAGAGAGAGGGGGGGGGGGCGTGGGTAAGGAAAGTTTTGGGCGTTTACCCTTCGTCCTCGAGCTGGTCCCGCAGCTCGAACACCTTGACCTCGACCTCGCGCTTCCGGTCGTGCTCGAGGATCCCCTTGTCCGGCTGCCGCTGGCGGTGCTTCAGGTGGTCGAGGTCGCGGGGGTAGGGCGCGCCGCGGTCGCGGTCGCGGGGCCGCATGTGCGCTAGGTTGCGCTGCACGTAGCCCGAGGTGCCGCTGCCTCGTGGCGTCGAGAGGCCTACGTTATCGGACATGGCTTCGAAGTTTGGTGGTGGGGCTGTAGGGGGGATAGAAGTTATTGTGGGCGACGAGGATAGGGAAGGGTTCGCGGTAGGGAGAAGAATGGAGGTAGTATGTTGTCAAGACGCAAAAATGATGGTTTCTACCTAGATATGTAGGTAGGCTTGGTTATACTTAGCGGTAGGTATGACCATAGGTACAGGTTGGTTGCATATATATGTTTAACCGTATATACCAAGTACCTATGTAGCGTAGATATTCATTACCTAGGTACATATGTAATCTAGTGGGATACCGTTACCCAGGCGTAGGTTTCGTATTTATGATATCACATAGGGAAGCACCACTACCTACTTTGATATCCAAAGAAAAAACCTAAAGATCTACCAATACTACCAATCTATAATTATTCCTCCCAGGTGCTCATCGTTTTCGCACCGCGACACGACTGTTGAACTGCCTGCCCCGGTAGTATCTTGTGGGGACACCTCTAATACGGTAAGATCGTAGATTCTTTTTTAACGTCACATTGCAAAGGAGCAGTTTGCAACATACTTGCGTGTGTTCAACGCAAAATGGATGGAAAAGCATGATAAATAAGCACATGAAAATTATATAAAGCGACAGTATTCTTTCAATTGCTGTCTTTCCACCCCTGCAATGTATTTCTCACAAGAGGCGTCGCCTCAATCGTCTATGGGCTTCCTCTGTAATTACGGTAGACGATAAGAGATACCTAGGCGTTCCGCGACTATTTTTTAGAGAAGCAATTTTTTCTACTCGGATACATAAAATCTAGTTCGGATTGAGCTCATATAGAATAGTACCTATAAGCTAAATCGAGTTGGAAAAGAACTGAGCCGCGTATCACAAGATACCTACCTACCTAAGCGTGATCGAAGTATCGAGGATCTAACTCTACGGCTACATAAAAGAAGCAGGCCCTGGGGCCTACTCTAGGTTGTATAAGTTGGCTACTCTATGATACAAAAACAATAAAGAGGTACTCAGATTACTTCACGCTCTGCCTTTACTGCTGATTACGGCGGTAGATCTTCATTCATCATATCCTCGGTACCTTACGTAGCATGAACTGTGTGTTGAGGTCCGAGGAGGCAAAGAATCCAGTGAGCTAGATAGCTAGAGAGATAGCTAGAGGTAAGAGTAGGTACCGAGTATGCAGCCTGCAGAAGAAGGCCGCGAAGAACTACATGATAGTCACGTGGTCATGAACATAAACACTCAGCCCCCAAACGAAAGGTACATCAAAAACCCCTCATCTCACTTAGGCATACGCAGCCTTACCTATTTCTCCCTTGATGGCATCTGTTCACTTCAAACTCTAAGAATCATACCAATATGCGACTTCTCCAGCGGCAACACGACGGAAGCATAACGCTAACCGAAAAACTCACCCAAAACATACCCCCTTACGCCATTCTATCACACACCTGGGGAGAAGACAATGATGAGGTTGTCTTCAAAGATATTATCGAAAGTGCTGACGGACAGGAACACGGATACCAACAAAAGACCGGCTATCGAAAGATTGATTACTGCGCAAAATGGGTCGCTGTTGACGGCCTACAGTATTTTTGGATCGATTCTTGCTGCATCGATAAGTCGAGCAGCTCCGAGCTTCAAGAGGCAATCACTTCCATGTTCAAATGGTACCAGAATGCAGCAAAATGCTACGTATACTTGTCCGATGTCAAAAGCAACGAAGAACAACATCAAATAACTCTACCACAATCAGTCTGGGAATCCGCCTTTCGCCAAAGCAGATGGTTTACTAGGGGGTGGACACTACAAGAGCTTCTAGCTCCACGATGTGTGGAATTCTTTTCAGAGGGCGGCCATAAGCTGGGTAGCCTGCCAGAGTTCCGACAGCTTCTCCAAGAGGTGACTGGAATTTCTATCGATGCTCTTTGTGGAAAGACGCTGTCTCAATTCAGTGTCAGCGAGCGCATGTCGTGGTTACGAGGCCGGGAGACGAAGCTTGAAGAGGACAAGGCATACTCACTCTTAGGCATCTTCGATGTTTTTATACCCGTTAACTATGGCGAAGGGGAAGAGAGGGCGATGGGCCGACTTCGCAGAAAGATTGAAAAGAAATATGGCTCTCAGCGTGAGTACTACACACACACTAAAATGCGATTGGTGTTTAACGAAGAACACAAGGCACCCAAGATCCTCACTTCATGGTGCCATTTGGACGCAACGACCACTTCGTCGGACGAGATGCTATCTTAGAGCAGCTCCTCAACAAGATCCCGCCTAGTGCCAATCAAGACGACTGCCAGCGCACTGCCGTCGAAGGCCTCGGCGGCATCGGCAAGACCCAGATCGCGCTCGAGGCCGCCTACCGCGTCCGCGACATATATCCGGACTGCTCTGTCTTCTGGGTCCCCGCCATCGATTTGACCAGCTTCGAGAATGCGTACCGCGAGATCGGGCAGCGACTTGAACTACGCGGCATCAACGACGAGGGAGCAGATATCAAAACACTCGTGAAAGCAGGCCTAAGCCGGAAAGATGCCGGCAGCTGGCTCTTAATTGTCGATAATGCCGACGATCTAGAGCTTCTCGGCCCGGTTTTAGCTGACTGCCTCCCTTTTAAGCGGAAAGGATCGATTCTCTTCACGACGCGGAGTCACAAAATAACCGCTCTACTCGATGTTTCGCATGAAGACATTATTCCCTTGCCTAAGATGGACAGCGCCGAAGCCAGTAAGCTGTTACAAATAGGCTTGAGAAAACGTCAGAAGGGCGATAGGAAAAGCACAAAGCGTTTGCTTAACTTCCTAGCCAATCTTCCATTAGCAATCAAGCAGGCGTCAGCGTTCTTGACTTCAAACACTAATGTTACTGTGTCTGGGTATCTGGATTCCTGCGAGTCAAGTGATGCCGACTCGATCGAACTGCTCAGTGAACAATTCCAAGATCGCCACCGATATACAAATAATGCCAAGAAGCAAAACCCGATTGCTACAACCTGGTTGATCTCGTTCGAGCATATTTCCCAACACGACCCCCAGGCAGCAGACTATCTGAAATTCATGTGCTTTCTAGCCGAAAAAGATATCCCTCTATCCCTCCTCCCAGCCGCCCCAAAGATCAAAATGGCAAAAGCTGTTGGCACACTCAAGGCGTACGCGTTTATTACAGAGCGTGATACACCTGATACATTCGATATACACCCGCTCATCCGCCTTGTCATGCGAAATTGGTTGCAGAAGAAAGGAAAGTGGGTGGAATGGAGCACAGATGTCGTTCAGCATCTTGGAACCACATATCCGTTCCCAAAGCACGAGAATAGACAGATATGGATTAAGTACCTGCCACATGGGCAAGCATTGCTAGATACCCGTGGCACGACTATGGCAATAGAAGATACTATGCTTCTTTCAAACGTTGCCGTGAGCTGCAATTTGCTTGGAAAATACGGCGAAGCAGAGCGGTTACATCGGCAGGCACTAGGACTAGAAGAGGAGATACTAGGTGAACGGCATCCCAACACACTTAATAGTATGAACAACCTTGGTATAACCGTTAAACTTCTAGGAAAGTACGAAGAGGCTGAAGAAATGCAACGGCGGGTACTAAAGCTACAAAAGGAGGTGCTGGGTAAACGGCATCCCGACACATTTAGTAGCATGAGCAGCCTTGCTATGACCCTTAGATTGCTGGGGAAGTACAAAAAGGCTGAAAAGATAGACCGGCGGGCACTGAGGCTGCAAAAGGAGGTGCTAAGTAAACAGCATTCCAACACACTTGGTAACATGAGCAACTTTGCTATAACCCTTATCTCGCTAGGGAAGTACAAAGAGGCCGAAAAAATGCACCGGCGGGTACTGAGGCTACAAAAGAAGGTGCTAGGTAAACGGCATCCCGACACACTTATTAGCATGAACAACTTTGCTGCAGCCTTTATAGTCCAGCAAAATCACAAAAAAGCCGAAAAGAAATTCCGGCAGGTCCTAAAGCTTAAAAAAGAAGTGCTAGGCATACAACATCCCGAAACACTAGATAGCATGCACAATCTTGCTTTAGCCCTTGGAAACCAGCAAAATTATACAAAAGCCGAAAAAAAATTCCGGCAGGTCCTAAAGCTTAAAAAAGAAGTGCTAGGCATACAACATCCCGAAACACTAAATAGCATGCACAATCTTGCTTTAGCCCTTGGAAACCAGCAAAATTATAAAAAAGCCGAAAAAAAATTCCGGCAGGTCCTAAAGCTTAGAAAAGAAGTGCTAGGCATACAACATCCCGAAACACTTAGTAGCATGACCGGCCTTGCTGTGGCCCTCAGAAGCCAGGGAAAACATAAGGAGGCTGAAGAGATAATGCCTCCACAGTCTGTATAAGTGTATGTAATTCCCGTCAGCATTAAGATAATAGGATACTTTGGCTAAGTATTATAATTTGTAAATAGTTGATCCAGCAATTATCTACACCTAGATACATGGCTATAACGGTAAGCCTATTTAGGCATTGGGCTTGTGTTGCTTGTCGGCGTCTGTTCTTGCCAAGTCGCTTTGATGAACTCACTCTGATATGCCATAAACTTCGTAGACCCGACACGGGAAATGGTCCAAGCGGTCATACATGAGATCACACATTTTCACTGCCTACTCTAGCTTCTGTACACGCAGTTGCTAAAAATCTTCCATCCGCTCCTGGTATTTAACTCGCCTAAGTTGATTCTTCCAAATGCCATCCTTGGGGGGTCGAATCCCCTTTCGAACCTTGGCGATAGTTACCGTACAATTTTTCTCCAGAGTCTTGTTTCGCAATCTAGCTTCTGAGGGCGAGAGAAGCCAAATGCCAGCGGGAAGAAGCCGAATACTCGCAAAAAGAAGCAAGGCGTAGATGTGAACAGTAAAACGGCTAAAGGTACCACATTTACAGGCAATCTGACTATACCTAGAGACTCATTGCGCTACAGGGTCGGGGAGGCGATGGGAGTGCCGGCTTTTTGTAGCCGAGAAAGCAACGCGCTTTTGGCGAACGGCATTGATGAATGGATCATTTAAGGGATAAGGAATTAGATTATAGTTGTCATCATTTAAGGGCCTGTTTCTACGTGAGAGCCCATTCACCCTCATTAAAGCAACAAGATCAAGCTATGAGGAGTCTGAGTCGTAATAGAAATCCCCCTCCTCAGACTCAGTTGTTTGGTCGTCTTCTAACTCCTCTCCTAGTAATGAATCCTTAATTGGCCACTTGGCTAGATTCGCCCGCTGCTTACTAGATACCCCAAATCGCTGCTCAAATGCCTCAAGGATCATTTTCCTCGGTTTCCATCTAAACATGCGCGGATGCGAAACTACGAAGAATGCAGCGTTGTATGCCATGGGCTTATCTTTGGGGTCGGAGACTGGCTCGTTCGAGAGGAAGGTGTAGAGCAGCCGGAAAGCCGAATCTCGAGCTAGGCTTTTGCTATTATTGTAGACCCTACGCTCGTCCGGATCCCAGTCAGATTTCCCACTCCGGAAATCGTCCATTATATGGCGAAGAGTCCGACCCTCGAGCACATCGACGCAAAGGAACTTGAGCGTGTCGCATAGAACACGATAATCGGAGAGTCGGGTTGGCATGATGCGGAAAAAGTGTTTAGGCCCTTTAGATAGCCCACGGACCACCTCGTCGAAGTACAGAATGTTATCATGTCTGAGTATAGTGGGCGAGTCATGATCCGAGCGCGGCTGTGCCTTCAACCAAGTCTCAAAATATGGCATGGCTTTGATATCAATGGATTCATATATCGTCGCCCCAATTTGGATACTTAACCCTAACGTGCGTTGATCCGCTCGCGACGGCTAGTAGCTCCTTAATAAATGTGGAAATTGTGAATTGATAATAAGAACTGGGTTCACTTACCTGCGTAGCGGCAATAGGGGTCAGAGTCTCCTGCATAGAGCTGGGCGGAGCTGGCTTCACCTCCCATTTCAGATAGAGATTATCTGGTAACACGTTATTTCCATGAAGTGGCGAAATAATTAACTTATCGCCATCACGAACATATCGGACGGTCGCTTTGTTATCGCAGCGCTTCACAATGTCAACGACCTTGCGAATCAAGGCCGCGATTTTTTTCAATTTGACCTGATTTTGCTTCTGCCAGTTCTGGATGTCCGATGTCACATCTTCGACTTGCGGCTCCTAGAATGTACCATGCCGATGATATGCACGAATGAGCTTTGGGGTCTGAGATAGCCATAACTGTGGTGCAACATCCCCGATCCTAATATGTCTGTGGATCGCGCGTGTTTTGACCTCGAGTGTACAGTTGAGCGGTATGGTGCGGCCTTCTCGCCGAACAAGAAGCTTAGAACTGTCGCTAGGCAAATCCACAAGAGTTGGTTCGGAAGTTAGGGATAATGACTTCAGGGCGCCGGAAAGTCCATTAGTCTGGCTTTCTTCAATACTAGACGGGTATAGCTTCATGTTCTCGCCCACGTAGCCATCCGTTTCATGATGAACTATGAATTTCATGTCTCCGAAACGGTATGAGACTATTCGATGGTGTGCACTACTTCCATTGATTTGGTGTCGAGTGTACACCTTCTCTGAAGGGGCCAAATTGATAAACTTTGGTTTAGGTTCGTACTCGTATAACTATTATGTACATATAGAATACTAGTGATGCATATAAGGTTCAATATATATGTATGTATATAGTATTCACTTAAGCTATATAAGGTAGGTACGTACGTACCTCCTCAGACCCTAGGTACATTAGTAGCTCCAACAACAATTTTGCCCCGCCATGACATACAGTGAGTGAGTCAAGTCGAGTCGCCATCAAAAGTCTATCCAGTTAACACATCTTCATAGAGCTTTCAAAGCTACCTTATGTACTCATTATCTATTGTTTTCCCACCAGGATATTCTCGGAGAAATCTTCAATTATTCATCTATTTGGCTAGCTAGAAATGCCCTCTTCCACTCAACCACAGTCGGGCCCTGCGTCTGACACCCCATCAACACTACAATTTCCACCTATAACGAGAGATCATATATTGAATTGCTCATACGACTCTTGGTTTCCTAAGTCCGTACCTCTTCACTCACTCTTGAATCCCGCCCATGGCTTACCAAAATATAGATATCGGGTATCTTGCATAAAGTCTCGGATTATTCCCCTTTCACCAGAGTTTATCGACTATATTCGCGAGGATGGTATCATCCTCGCCGATGAAGATGGGGCTACTTCTGATGACGATGATGAGGAGTGGGAGTCTACCCCATCGACTATACGGCCACCCATCCATGAAGTTGAATCCGACTCGGACAGCGACGATATGGACGAGCCTCCAAAGCTGCCGCCAAATCAGAGGTTCCCTGAGCTACACCAGCTGATCAAGGATAAAATCACGGAGCTAGGGGGTGCTGTAGCTCCTAAGCTGAACTGGACGGCGCCTAAAGATGCCATTTGGATATCGCCTCACCAGAACACCATCAAGTGCACATCACCTAATGATATATACTTATTGCTAAAGAGCTCTAACTTTATAATATATGACTTGGAGCACGCCTTCGACGATTGCACGCCAACAGCCAATTCTATCGTAGATCAAACTCCCTTCAAGCCAGTACTAGTCTTAAGATCATATTTCAACCCGCACACCGCAATGGAGTTCCGTTGTTTCGTCAAGCACAGGAACCTCGTGGCCATATCACAGCGGGATCTTAGCTACTTCGAGTTTCTACAGCCTCTGAAAGCAGATATCATATCGAAGATCTACCAACTATTCAACAACAAGTTACGATATACGTTTCCCGACGGCAACTTTGTCTTCGATGTCTACATTCCTGAGGGCGAAGGCGAGCCCCTGAGTCGCGCGAGGCTAATTGATATCAATGCCTGGGCCCCTCATACCGACAGCTTGCTCTTCGGCTGGCAGGAGCTGTTGGATCTAGAGGTTCCGGGCCCCATACTCGGCGTCGTGGGTGAGGAGAATGCTAAGGACCAAGCTACCAGCACCGACGACGATGAAACCAGTCAGGACGAGGAGGACGAGGACTTCACCCCTAAGCTTAGGTTGATTGAGAAAGAGGATCCGGCGGCCTTCAACTTCAGCTCGCCGCAGTACTCGGCGCACAAACTACCTAAGGATGTCGTAGATGCGAGCATGTCGGGAGAAGGTGGTATGCGTGAATTCGCTCGGAAATGGAGGGAAATGACCGGTATGGAGAACGTCGCGAATTGGGAAGCTGGTGGGAAGGACTAGAGATAATGCGACGACTTGGATCCATCTAGAAGCCTGATAATGTCCCGTTAATATCAACAATTTGAATAAGGCAGGATATCACATGCGAATTCATCTGATGATGAAGCGTTTTATTCATTTCCATTCTTAAGTGTTCTGGCATATACTATTTGTATGTATGTAGAGACAAGAACTAGAAATTCCCGAGTTTGCCGGCTTTTTTTTGAATCTTAAACATCTCCCCTTGCCCTCTATTCCAACTTATAAATCTACTCGCCTTTTCACCAAGTAGTCTATAGACATAGTTAGCATGAGGGATAACCTCTCTAGCACTCTACTAGAAATATACATTATAATCTCGTACCCTTCCAACAGATCTCAGACCCGAGGATTCGCTAGAGGGAATTAGCTGCTTAATCTTCGCGTTGCGCGATGAGGTTTCCATGTTTTTTTTCCTCCTTAGGTATTAGTGGTGAACTTATTAACTGACTTCTCCGTACTGTGTAAATTGTCAACGAAAGGACCAGGCTGGCTCCTCATTACGCTACAGGCCGCCATGCATCAGTATAGAGGACTCCCAACTACTGCACCATGTACTAGTCACCCGGTGTTCGAGCTGAATAATAATCGGGGATATTTGGTCAGAGGCTTACTCTCCTAATCTAGCTCAGGTGGCTCCTAACGGTGTGAACGGTGGCTTGCGCTTAGAGAAAAGTAAGGGAGAGTCTTTGTGTCCTAAAAAGGAAAAGAAATTACTAGGTAAACAGAGCTAGAAGTAGAAGAGACATATTATATGATAGGCTGAATACTAATGTTTGATAATCATAATACAGCAAACTTTACAATATTAATACTAATACGTTACTGCGTTTCCTTAAACCTAGCCTAGTTCCTCTTCATGGGGGGGACAGAAGCTACCCTAGAAGGAAATGGATCCCGGGCTAGAATTTCATTGCCCAGTACATGAACTGCCACAATTCTTCCTCTCAACATTATAGCAATAACAAATCGAGTCGACATAAGTTTGTATTAACAAGTACGAGATATGAAAACATAATAGTTTATGTTGAAGCCGGCGTCGTATTTGTTCATATGATGCTACGAACGTGGTCAAGTCCCCCGACTCTTTCATTTCAGGGAGACTATATCTCTTTCATTGCATAGCTGCCTTTGCCCCGTGATGGCTATGACAAGCTAGGGTAGATGAAATCGGCATGCACTTGAGCTTACCATGATTCTCTGATATTAGGCCGGATTACAATAGATCATATTGTGCAAGTCGTCGGCCCATGTTCATACCGGCGTTTCTCACCTGTAAGTGTAAGCGCTTGTTTGAATCCTGATAACAGTGCAGGATTTGTTATTTCCAATAGTCCAGGCAGTGGCTGCGAATCTGATCCTGTAGTGCTATGGGCGTTCAGAAACAAGACCGGACACTTCGAGCCGTCCTGAACATGACGTACCGATAAGGCAATTACACAAGATTGATACGAATCCCAAACGACCCCTCAATGCTGAGGCGAGTCATTGCATTAAAGGCCGACTGGGCACACCGGTAAACAAGAGATGGGCTCCGGTCTGGACATATGGCTATGGCGCATCGGGAATCCGCTTTCGGCACTTTGCCAACAAAAGCGCCAACTACCGATTGTGGCTTCGAAACCCTTGCACCTACATGCTCGGCTATTGATTTATACCAGGGGCGGTTGGAAGCTCCGACACAAACGAGCTTGAGTTGACTAATAAGTAGTCATGGTTAAAGACTTTGCAAAAGGCACGTAGACACCTGATTTGAAGAGGTGTCGGATATCCTTAACTAAAACCGCTGACCGGGACGTCTTGCGTTTTCACGTGAAGGTACTGTACTGACTTGGGAAAGCTGCCGGGCTAGATTATGGCATACGCAAGCAGGATGTGTAAATATGCCTATTAGGAAGGTCTACTATTTATACCAAAGAAGTGACTGTTCACAGGAGGGGTTGCCGAGTGTTTCTGCAACGTTCTCCTCGTTCTGCTGATTATGTATATACGGGCTTTTTGACTGACGGCCCTTATCGGTAGCACCCCAATGAGTTTTGTCGTTCTTTGGATAACTGGACCCTCGTAGACAAGCTCGAACTTTGAACTTTCTGATACGGTATTTACAGGCCTATTCTCTTGCTGTATTGCAAGAAAAATAAGGCTAAGCATGAGGATCAGATGTCGAACATTCTATCATTTAGTTGATACATGGAGGAAGGATGCAGCGGATACGAAACCGTTGGAGAAATACCGAAGGAGTTAGAAAGGGAGTGAAGTTGAGTGTGCTGCCGATCTGGACCTCTTGGGGTTACTTCAATGTATAAATATAAACATGTTTAGCATATGACTCGCATCTATGTAGACTAAACGTTGCGCATCACTTCTCTATTAAGTAGAACAGTCCTACAGTCCCCAGAATCTATGCGCCGTGCGGACAGAGCATTTGCATTCGCGGGTTTTAGTAATGTTAGTCATATTAAATAAGGACAGCAGCCAGGCCTTAGAGGGTGCCAGTATGGCACATAGCCTAAGTAACCTGTATAAGCGACAATTATAATGCTAGTTCGCTGAGAACAAGTGCCTACAACTTGAATGCCTCTATCCGCATTTGATATATCAGAAACTTAAACTTTCAGCGCAGCGAGCTGGAGTTGCTTCAGCTCTGCTCTGTAGTAGTAAGTTATACATAAATATTGTGCGAATCAGGAGAGGAGATCGGTTTCCTAATGAGGAAGGGCCGGACCCACCCTCGTTTCATAAATCGAAACTAAGAATTACAAATGATAGGGCCAAGTTGTGCATCGGCGCTCTGAGTTCCCAGAGCCTATCTAGATAGCAGACTACAGAAGTACCTATTGCACCACCAGTCCATATTGCAATATTATGCCTAGGTAATTAATTATCCTTTACACATAGCTCTCCTACCTATGCATAGGTACCTTTCATAGAGGATCGTGGGCGATTTATCAACATTTCTTCGAAGTAGGCTAGAAGCTAAGTTTTACTAGGTCATCCCGAGATGTCGCATAAGCCTATGCACAGGCATCGCCGATACCTGGGTACTGGCACCATCAGCCGCCTCGTTTTACTGCGTACAGGACTATCTTGGATTAGTCCTACTAAAAGAAACTTTCTGTCGGTTGGTGATTGCGTCTTATATTTACGAAATGGGCGTGGTGGTGCAGTTGCTACTGTATCCAAGTTATGTACCAACGCTACACGAATGTTAGAATGTATGTAAGTGGGCAGCTATCTATCAACGATTTTCCCATATACTAACTACGCAGTATGGTTAAGTGACAGGGTCTGCACGAGGTTCATGCAAAGAACTAATCTTGCCATGTTTCGAAGACAGGAGCTGACTATTCTGAGGCGATGGCGATCGTCGGCCAGGTTTATCATTGCCTCTTCGGACTTAGCAGCTGAGTGGGTGTTCGATTTTCTTACCTATTATGGCTAACTACAGTACCTAACTGTGTTATATTAATAGAGTCTTAGTCCTCATTTCTTCTCCTTCATGGCAATTCCGTTCGAGATCCATCGCCCACGCATGATTGGCTTACCGTTCAATGAAAACTTCCGAATTAAGCAATCTAGTCATGCTAGTGGTCCACCTTCCTACATATTTGTCAACATGCGAGATCAGCCTCTCAACCCAAACCTACGCAGAGCTACTGTAGGTATGTACGTGATGTGCTCTCGGTCTTCCTTGCCAACTCAGCGATAACCTATGTAGTCACAAAATTCACCTTTCAGATGGTTCATGGGAATATTCAGAACTCTCACATCTTCAAGCCACAGATGCTACACTGCGCGATAGCTTCTCCTCTTGTGTAGTATCATAATATCATAATACCACCGTGGCATTGGTAATGTAGCAGTACCTTATCGTGCGTGGACAATATCCGTCCTTGGCAGAGGCAGCTCGCAAATGGCGTCGATATGTACACTAGGTCAGCTTACTCTCGCTTCAACTAACCCAGCATATCTACATAATTAGTGTACTGCAGTACGGGATACCCAGGATGCATAAGTCCATACCTCGGTACCTAGTCCCTGGCGATGCTCGAAAGTCAGAGTGGAAGGAATCAGGATGAAATGCTCTAGAAGCAAGCCTTACGTGTTAGTGCAAGGCATTTGCATAATCCCTTGCAAGCAGTTGTTCCTCCACTTATGACAGATCTTGACATGAAGATGGACAGTGCCTCGTTCAAATTGGCAAACGCTAACAACCCATGTCTACTGTCGAATGCCTAAGGAATCCAGAAAATAAACGATACCCCACGGAGGTGACCTTAAGTGGTCAAAATGCCGGATGCCTTAAATACCACGCCGCCCAGTCGGTACGGTAGTTTATGATCCCCTAGTCTCTGGTTTCTTTCGACGTGACGGTTACTTTCTTTAACTTCCGATTCCGATTCTCGACTCCATAGCCGGCCATTTTCGTTAGCCGTTCGCAGGCGAAAGGCTCCTTCATTCACAATGGCGGCCACACCAGCAACGTCGGCGCCAACAATAACAACAACAATAACAGCAAAACAGGATCGCATTTTCCCTAACCCGCAATTCTCTACTTCGGCCGTTACCCTCGCGGAACCGGAGCTACCAGAGGTCGCCGAGCCGCCGAAGCCCAGCAACGACGTATCGTGGTGGCGGCGACAGTTCGACCACGCCTGCATTACTCCCGCCGTGCTAGAATGGAGCTATAAGGGCCAGGGCACGCCCGAGGATCCCTACGTCGTCGACTTTCTTCCCGACGACAAGCGGAATCCCTTCTTATTCCCAGCATGGTACAAATGGTCCATCACCGTGTTCAAGGCTATAGCCGTGCTGGCTGTCGCCTTCGTTTCGACCGCCTACTCTTCGGCCGTGGGCGAGATCGTTGACGAATTCCACATCACTTCTCCCGAACTCGCCCTCTCGGGTATTTCCCTTTTCGTCCTCGGTTTCGCTGTAGGGTACGTCGGACTATCTACTGGTGATGATAGACTTTGGCTGATGTGAGAACTTGTAGTCCCGTTTTTTGGGCGCCTCTTGGTGAGATGTATGGTCGACAGATTACCTTTTTCATCTCAGTAAGTAAAACCTATGCACTGACTGAGTGACAATCTCAGCCGGCGAGTGTTCTTTGTCACCATCTTTATGAAAACCCTATACAATCACCAGGCATTAACCCTTGTCTAGTACGCTGCTCTGACAGCGTTGAACGCCGGTACTTGCGCCTCCAAAAATATCGGTACCATCGCTGTTTTACGATTCCTTGCGGGAGCTTTCGGCAGTTCCCCTTTGACCAACTCCGGTGGTGTTATCGCCGATATGTTTGATGCTAAGGATAGGGGTTTTGCGGGTGCCCTCTTCGCCATGGCACCCTTCCTGGGACCGGCCATCGGACCTATCGCTGGTGGTTTCCTCGGTCAAGCGGCGGGATGGCGCTGGGTGGAGGGCCTCATGGCGGCCTTCACCGGGTTCGTTTGGATCGCCGTTGCTTTATACGTCCCGGAAACCTACGCGCCCGTCTTGTTGCGCAAGCGAGCTGTCGGCCTCGCCAAGATTACCGGCCATCACTACATCTCGAAGCTCGAAGTCGGTCGCCCGAAGAAGACGCCCGGCCAGCAGTTCGCGATCGCCCTTGTGCGCCCCTGGGTCCTCCTCTTCCGCGAGCCGATTGTCATCCTGCTATCGCTGTACTTGGCCGTCATCTACGGAACGCTCTACCTGATGTTCGCGGCCTTCCCCATCATCTTCGACGAGCTGCGCGATTGGTCGCAGGGCATTAGCGGCCTGGCGTTTTTGGGTATCGCCGTGGGCACCGTTATCTCGGTGGCCTGCTTCTTCTTCGACCAAGTGCGATACCGGAAGATCTGCGAAGCCAACGGCGGCGCCCCTGTTCCCGAAGCTCGCCTGCCGCTCGCGCTGATTGGCAGTGTGCTGCTCCCCATCGGGCTCTTCGTCTTCGCTTGGACCAACGGCCCTGAAATTCACTGGATTGTTCCCATCGTTGCGTCCGGCGTGTTCGGCGCGGGCTTGGTCAGCGTGTTCCTCAGCTCGCAGAACTACCTTATTGATTCTTGTAAGTGATTATCGATTTCCCCCATCCGATGAGCCGGACGTGGTAAGCTGACTGTTCTTTGACAGACACCATCTTTGCGGCATCTGTGATCGCTGGCAGCTCGATCTTGCGTTCTCTGTTTGGCGCAGCCTTCCCTCTCTTCACTACTCCTCTCTACAATGCCCTGGGCATCCACTGGGGAAGCTCAGTTCCTGCCTTCCTCTCCGTCGTTTTCCTTCCGTTCCCGTTCCTCTTCATGAAATATGGCGCCAGGATCCGGGCCAAGTGCAAGTACGCCGCCGAGGCCACGGAGACGATGGCCAAGCTCAGAGCCCAGATGGTCTCTGCGGCTAAGGAGGCTGCAGATGCCAAGAAGACGCCAGAAAAGAAACAGCAAGTTTAAAAGAACGTTGTTGTTCTACATGACTATCAAGTCGTCTCATTTAGAATCGGGGGCTTTACTTTTTGTTTTTACGTTGGCATAGCGGTCTTTTGCGTCACGACATGACAAAACCTGTCACTGATTCCCTGCCTTACTTGTATATGGTTGGTATGTATATATGTATATGTTTTATAGATGGACTTGGGGTCCCGGCCATAACGAAACGCGCATATTTCTTTCGGGTCATGGTTTATTTTATTTTTTTAGAAGAAAGCTTGGGAAAATCGAGTTCTCAAAACCAGACGTTGACTTGCGTTTCTTCCAACCGCTTCTTCTTGTCGTTCGCTTCGCGGTGTGTCGAGTACTTTTGCAATCGTATCTATTTAGTTATACATTCCTTTCTTTTGCGCGCCATCAACTTCATGCCGCTACGACTCTTGAAATCTTTTTACGCCTCGTTCTTGCCATCTAGCCTGATGTTGATTATGAACCTATGGAGAGCATCATTGATGTCTTCTACATTGTGACTTTCGAGAACGTAGCTGTGAGTCGTTATGAATTGCATCTAACCTTTGCAACCTCTGGGAAGTGCTATCTCGGCATTTAGCTTAAATGAGCTCGGTTTCACCTTCTGTGGCTATGAATCTGTCTAAGAGATAAATGAATACTCGCGCCCTTCCAATGCCTGTGAACTGAAGGCAGATGAGCCTCATGTTTTGCCTGTCTGGCTACTGGCTACTTGAGTTATAATAGATGTGCATTCTCTGGGATATGTCGTGTAAATGGCTCCTTCACTCGCGAAATTTGAGAGATCAAGCTTTCAGATACAGTAAATGGCATTGGGCTGCAGTGTGGGATAATTAGCTAATATCATTATCGTATACTATGATAGCAGATACGATGTTGTATTCTCGCAGAGTTTCTCGATCTTTTTGTCATTTATTCCCGACTACCTAGGTAAGTTCTTGAATGACTTTTAGGCGTGTTTCGAGCTGGAATACAAAACTATACACATAGACAACTACGTGCAACCTACCCATAAAGTAGCTCCGTTGTATTGGTAACCTAACGGAAAATTGTCCGGCCATGCTATTGAAACAAGAATTGATTTACTTGAAAGTATTATGTTTACGTTGGCTCCGAAGTGCTATTCCAGGACGTATCTGAACTGGCTGAGGATAGAAAATGTACCTATGCAGGTATTCTGTATAATTTGCATATAATGTCCCTGGCGACTTAGAAGAGTACTAGGTACTACCTACCTAAGATAACGATAACGGTACCTAAGCTACCCCGCGATCCACTAGCCTACATGTGCCTACCTACTACGTAGGCGCATACCTAGTACGCCTTATGCCTAGATATGCTTCCAATCAGCATCTCGATGTAACCGATTCGACAACTTCTCTCCTTGCGAACTACACTACGACAGCTTGCCTCTTGCACCGTCCACCGTTGGTTATCGGATGCGACTACAGCATCAAAATCTCATCACATATGTATTCGTCTGCATCATCATACATGTTTTAATCTACCCTTCTAGCACCGTGAAGAGGAGGAGGAGGACGACCTTATGAGCCTAGCTGCTATCCTCACAGAAACACACCAGCTACCTAGACACTAGGTAGCAGCGTCACTCCTGCCATCTCAAACAACAGCCTCTTGGACACGCGCCCCCTTCGTTGCCCAGTATGGCTTCCGATCTGCAAAACCGGCTCCTTGTCTTCTTCACCACCATGGAGAACCAGGGCGGTATGATCGTCAAAGGTAGGTGACCTTCTCAGTTGGCCCCGGCTATGGCCCCGTTCCATTTATTGACCTCGCTTCTCTAATAGAAATACCTAAGCTTGACCTCGAACTCTACATTGCTAATTACAGAGGTTTGTCACAATAGCCCGTGCTATGACTGATGACTGCCCTTGCTCCCCTTCCCGAATCTTGTATGCTCACTGCAATTCGTACTTCGTCTAGGCCGTACTCGATTCGAGCGACTCCTACGCATCGCCCAATCATCTGTGCCACTGTGCCTCGACGCCCTGAAAGCTGCCGTTACAGAAGCCAAGGAGGGAAAAGATATCCAACGGTATCGTGAAGCTTTGGAGTTCCTCCGTGTGGTAGGCCCTGACGAGCCGGAAGCACAATACGACGATGCTTGGGTCAACGAGACTGTGAAATCGAATAAGACTCTCGCTCAACGATTAGAAGCTGAGCTCAAGGGATACAAGAACAACCTAGTCAAAGAGAGCATAAGAGTATGGGTTTATCACCTTACCAACTGCCGAGGCGATTAGAGAGTCGTGACTAACTCGGTGCTCGCTAGAT
Source organism: Nemania diffusa (assembly GCA_038501195.1). Classification (NCBI taxonomy): domain Eukaryota; kingdom Fungi; phylum Ascomycota; class Sordariomycetes; order Xylariales; family Xylariaceae; genus Nemania; species Nemania diffusa. The sequence continues at coordinate 5,119,285 of JBBPUQ010000003.1, forward strand.
CGGCCATCGTGACCTTGGTGAACACTTAGAAAACTCGGGAAACCTTATCGCCGCAAACGATGCTTACATCAAGATGCGGCCTGATGCCAGTACGGTATCCCACATTGTTGATGTCGGCCAACATCTCATTGGCATTATGCTTCAAGGGCGTGATTGGCCCGGCATCTGGGCTGTCGTGAAGCAGATCTCGCCGCCCAACGTAAATCTCGAACCGGACACGGTCGACTTCGCCTACGTGAAGATAGTGTCTGGTATAGCCTATCTTGGCACCGAGAAGTATGCCGAGGCAGCTAAACAGTTCCTCGACGTAGGAGATCCCGCCCTGTGCCAACCGCATAACAACGTGGTGAGCTCTAACGACGTCGCAACTTATGGCGGATTACTGGCCCTTGCCTCGATGGAGCGAGACGAGTTACAACATAAAGTGCTTGATAACAGCTCATTCAGAAACTACCTCGAGCTGGAGCCTCATATTCGCAAAGCAATTTCCATGTTTGTCAACTGTCGCTATTCTGCATGTCTAGAGATACTCGAGCGGTCTCGCCCTGACTACCTGCTTGACATGCATCTACAACAGCATGTATCCAAGATTTTCTCGCTGATCCGCAAGAAATGTCTTGTTCAGTATCTTATACCCTTTTCATGCGTAACCCTAGAAAGCATGGATTCGATTTTCGCTAGGCCCGACGAGAGCTTAGAAGCCGAGTTGATATCGATGATAAAGAGCGGAGACTTGAAGGCACGGATCAATACCATTGATAAAGTAGGTTACATGCACAAAAGAAGAAAATGATAACACCAATAACATAACATGAACTTGATACTAATACTAGCGGCTAGCTGCTCGTCATGGCCTCTAGTGAGCCTCGCGCAACGATGCAAACGAAGGCCTTGGAGATGATCAAAAAGTATGAGAGGGAGGCTTTGGACCGCATCCGACGTATGAACATTGCCGCTGCCGATCTAGAGGTAAAGGCCCCCCTCCGAAAAGGGGGTGGTGGTGCTGGTAGCCTCCCTGGCCTCGGCGAAATACTCCTCGATGATATAGGAGGCGAACAAAATCTTGGTGTTGAGACAACGGGCTAGGATCCCAGCGGAGAAAAAGCAAACGACCCCGAAGATGACCTGGAGTCAGAGGCAAGTTGGGTTACGGACGGCGACGATGATCTATAAGAACCAAAGAAATCGCCGACCTTTATCTGTTCATATAGAGTTTTAGGGATTGATAGCATCGCTACGGCGTTTCAGGCGAGACACAGAAATTTGGCATAGAGGAGCAAGTAGCATAGATGCAGAGAAGTAATGATAAATCTTCGTTCCTATTCACCCTGCCTACCCCATCAGTTGCCTGATATCCTCTGGTGGCCACCGCACCTGAGCAAAGGTCAGGCACCTCTTGATGCTCTGTAGGTACTTCCTCGTGACTTCGTCGCCCATGACATGACCCCTCTCGCCATTATGGAGCTTCTCGCGCGCACTTCGCTCGTGGATACCCACCATGGTGACGCCGATGGGCCAGGCGGCCTTGCCTATGCTCAGGCGCAGGTAGCCGTCGTTGGCGTCGACGTAGCGGCGCTCCTGGGCGGCCTGGACGATCTCGACGACGGGGCGCAGGATGTCGTCGTCGAGGTCGCCGGTCTCGAACTTGCGGAAGAGGGGCACCATGTTGGCGCGGCTCGACACCATGGCGTTGACGGCGGCCTTGCTGGCGAAGCTGGCGGCTTGGGCGGCGTCGTCGCCGCGGTCGCCGTGCTCCCGCGCCAGGGCGGCGTCCCACTCGCGCAGCACCATGGTGAAGTACGACGCCAGCTGCCGGAACAGGTACCGCCGCCCGGCCCTGTCCTGCGGGATCGCCTCGGTCGAGACCTTCATGTCCTGCTCGGCGACGAGCTCGAGCGTCGTCGGGATCGGCCCCGCCGTCACCACCGTCGTGAGGCGGCGGTACCGCTTCAGGCGCGCGCGGTGCGTCTCGCCGAAGAGCACGGCGGGCTCGCCCAGCGCGCGGAGTTTCGGCGTGAGCTCGTCGTCCGGTATGTCCTCGTCCTCCCCCTCATCCTTGCCGTCCCCTTCGTCGTCGTCGTCGTCGCCCTCGTCCTTCTTGAGCTCGGGGAGCCCGAGGCGCTTGCGCCGGGCGCGCTCGGCCTCGGCGGCGGCGTCCTCGCGCCGCCGCCGCGTCTCCTCGGCGAGCCGGCGCCGCCGGTCCTCGCGCAGCTGGGCCTCCTCGGCGTCTTCTTCCTCGCGCCGCCGCTTCTCGGCGGCCTTGGCGGCGCGCTTGGCCTCGAGGGCTTTCTGCTCGGCGAGGTAGGCGGCCTCGCGCTGGGCTTCGGCGTCGGCGCGGCGCAGGTATTTCTTGCTGCTGTTGTTGCTGCTGCTGCTGTCGTCTGTGGGTTTCGCTTTGGCGATCTCTTTGGACATTAGTGCTGCGAAGTCCATTTTCGCTAGGAGAGCCGGCGAGGCGATGTGGGAGGAGGGTGGCTTTTAACTTGGTTGGTGGGATGGGTTGATATCTCGTGGACGAACTCGGATTGCGGTATTTCCGGTGTATATTCTGGTGAAGTTCTCGGTGGGAGTGTGGTGTGGGTGTTGTATGACGGTTCGTTAGAAGATGGGTAGAGAATAGTTGAATAATTGAAGATTATCAGGTACCTAAGGTACTTGTCGGAGTTTGGCACGGCTAAGTACCGACAGCGCAGTGAGGCTACTACCTAGTCTAAGGCATAGTAGTAGCGCTAGTGGGCTAGTACAGGGAACCTGGCTAGTACATGTGTAGCGCTCCACAGATACACAGGCTATAGTTACATGCACCCAGCTCGAAGTTCACAAGGTGTAGCTATCTATATATCTAAGTAGTATCTATCTAGATATTACTTACTTTCTGTCAACTCTCTGACAATGCTTGTAGACATATACAGTGACTTGCTCAACTTTTTGTCACCTTTTACATTCAGCTAGTTTTCTACTTCCAAACCTCGCCCCCAATTAAGAAGACGCGTCCCGTACGAGACACGGAATGAGAATACGTCGCGACACATCAACCATGACCTGAGCCAGGCGCATTGCATTACCTTTGCTTGTCACCTTCGTTGTGATCACTATCTGAGGAAGCTGAATTTAAGTAATTTGACTTGACCTGAAACATCCTTACGCACCATGGATCGCCATGCCACATCGCCTTTCACGCTACAGCTCTTTTATAGAACAGGCGCATTTCATAGGTGAGTAATGATCCCTCGCGCTGTCTACCAGCCAATCCCTCGAGACCACTCGAGACAGCCTCAGACCAAGCAAGTACATGTCTAACCCGATTCGCGCGAACGCAGACCCGACGAATTTTCTACGGATGATCTGCCACCATACCTGACCCTCCACACCTGGCCCGACTGCACCCTAGACGAACTCACCCAGCATATCGCCGCCGCCGACGCCGACCTCCTCCCCTCCCCCGCTATCGGCACGCGCCTCGCCTTCCGTCTCATATTCCAGGACACGCGGGGGGCCACTGCGGCGCCTAAGTACACCGTGAAGGAACTCGGCAGCGTCGTGATCGGCGACGGCGGGCCCGGGCTCGACCCCGAGGATGTCGACGCCCCGCAGTCCCTCGATAACACCGACCCCTCCAAGACCCTGGGCGACGCGCGCTTCGTCGTCGGCGACTACGTCTCCTGCGCCATCCTGCCGCCCCTACCCGACGGCTCTGTAGCCCCGGCCTCGAGCGCGCGCATGGGCCGCGGCACCGGGGCAGGGGAGTCGAGGCTAGCCGTGGGACGCGCGCCTGACGGGCCTGCAAGGGATAGGGACGCGACGTTCCAGCGCCATGGCCGCGGACGAGGGGGCGCGGGCAGAGGCGGGTATGAGCTTTTCAGCGGCCGCGGCCCCCGCGGTGGCGGTGGGAATGGTGGTGTGCCTTCGGGCGAGTGGAGGAGAGGCGAGAAGCTTCCCGACGTGCCCCCCGGCGGACATCAGAGGACCAGAGGACGGTTCTGAAAAAGCTCGAGGTCGAGCCTGATTCGACGAGAAGCGATTGCAATATGGTTTCTGGGATGGAGTTTGGGATCTTCGGCACGTGCCCCGAGACTAGGCTGCTTGCTGCGGTCTCAGAAGTCTACAGGTCGCGGCCTACGGGCTCGCGCAAACTCTCACACTACTAGCACGGTGCTCTACCCCCGGCTTTCGAATTATTAATACAAATCGAGGGCGACCAGGATGCAGAAGCCAACGAAGGTAATAGACATCTAGAATAAGAAGAGGGCCGGCATGGCCAGGTGTCCCAATGCATAGTTAGGCTGCAAGAAATGAAACGCTGCCTATCAGTATAGTTAGGGCAGCTGCACGGAATCCCGTGTCAAACAACGGGTTCAGGAGACTCTAGATGGTAGCTTGGTAAGAAAGGAGACGGAGCCGTGAAGTCCGGGACCTATTAGATAAGCACAGACAAACTGGGTCTGGCCAGTAGGTTTTTATTTTTATTTTTTTATAGTAAGATACCCCGAGCTATAGTTGTGATTTTTAAGGTATCAAGTCATGCTATGTAGAACAATAGAGCCAATAAGGAATAAATAACACTATGTGTCCCGTCCTGGTCTTCCCCATAGAGAGCTTGTCAAGTACTAGATTGGAATTTCACACTATGTAACGGGGCCCTGTAGCTAAGTCGAATGGTGGAGACGTGAGGAGCGCCGAGGATGAACGAGAGGTTCCGGAGAACTAACATATATATTTCTCTAAGCTAAATATCTAACAGGAAAAATACACCGTAAAATAGACCATACAGTAGATACTACTGATTGAAGATTTTGTTCGTCGAATTAGTTCCCGCACGCCACTGGTAAAGATTGCCAACGTTACCATCGTTCCAGCAGCTAGCGGCTAATTCGAGCCTCTTTAGATCAACAGTTCTTAAGATCGTTTTTCATCTAGAAGCTTTGTATTCTCCCCAGTCGAAAGAAATAACAGGGAATAATTAAATTAGACCGCATTTTGCTTTGAGATTATGTAAATTGGTAGGTGCAGTAGTACACACGAACCAAATACTCCAGTGAATCAATTCAGGTTTCATAGCATAATACGAAATAAACGGGTTTCTGGTATCTTTTTTATTTCGTTCTCTTATCTCACGAGCCCGGGTGTATTTCGGAGTGCCGGATGAGTCGACCAAGTTTCGCTCTGTATGTACAAAGGGGAACAATACTCCGTCTTTCTCGGCCGTAGTTTTCCTCTTCCGTGCCCCATCTAGTATTCGTATATCAGGTCTCCCCTCGTCTTTCCTCGGAAGTCGAATTTTCCCTATAATAAAAAAAGCGTTGAGTTAATTCAGAATTTTATATCAATGCGGAACGGCTGGTTCGGGTTGGCTCGAGTCGGGTCTGGGCCTTACATCTGTCTTATAGGCGACGAAGGCGAAGAGGGACGGCATGACAAGCCCGTATACGATTGTGAGGCGGGCAGATCTCTTAGTCCAGCGGAAGTACTTGTATCGGTTCGTGGACATGGCTGTCGGAGGTTAGCGGTTCCCGTCCTTGATCGCGGGGTTTCCGTGCGACGACAGTTTTCTAGACTTTCGAAGACTGGAGTGAAATAAGGGTTTTTACGTACTCCCCATCTTTAGAATGGCCGGGTCATTGGCCATGCCTGTGATGACGGGGTTAGCGAGACGTCGTTCATTCATTCATTCTCCTTTGGCTGCGCGCAATTGAACGGGAGCGCCTGATGCGAGCCAGTAGTTTTTGAACATACGGAAGTGCGGTAGGCCAGCCATCTTGACGGAGAGGTACGTCGCGACGCTACTATGCTTTGTTGGTTGGTATTGGTAACAGATGCGCTGTTGGCGGCTGAGCTGCTGAGCATCTAATGGTTCAATTGAGAGTTTGAGCTCTCTTCGAGAGCTCGTAGTGGACGTTGGTTGGATGTTGTTGGATGTGGCTTGCGAAGCTTGTGCTGCGCCACATTTCTTTTACTTAGGTACACAGGTATGTACCTTTAAGCCCCAGGTACATAATCCGCCTAGGTACGGATGACCTAGGCGCTCCGTACTCCGTAGACTAGCTAAATCCGTTGTCGATCTGAACCTCGGCATGAGTGAGAAAAATCATGTTCCTATGTATATCTTACGACACTTATATAATACTTATGTAGGCAACTAGACTAGTTAACTATATAGTCTGACCGACGGAAACTTATCCCTTTCTTATGTCCAACCATCTATCTAGAATTACATTTGTGTCAGAAAAGGAACCTTGAATAGGTACTCCAAATCTGATCGCAATTATTGCATATATTCTAAAATACAGCATATTCATTCAATCACTTACACTACACGATGGCTGCAGAAAAGACAAAGGTTACCCTGTATTGGTAAAGACTACTTATTTATCTCACTTGATGCTGTAAAATCTAGAACCTCTACATTGACAACTAATACGTGCTATAGGCTTGAAAAGTCCCGTGCTCAGAATATTCTCTGGCTGCTCGAAGAGCTCAAGATCGACTATGAGATTAAGACATTCCGTCGCGGCAGCGATATGCTCGCGCCACCCGAGCTGAAGAAGATCCATCCTCTTGGAAAGTCGCCTTTGGTATCCATCACGCCAGCTGGATCATCGTCAGAGCCCATCGTGCTGGCGGAGAGCGGCTTCATCACGCAGTACCTCAGCGAGCACTTTGGGCAAGAGACCACCATGGTGCCTAAGCGCTGGAAGGACGGGCAGGAGGGCAAGACCGGCGGCGAGACCGAAGAGTGGCTGCGCTGGCAATACCTGCTGCATTTTGTCGAGGGATCCTTCATGTCGACGCTGATGATGGCCGTGGTGATCAACATGTTGAAGAGCAACAAGGTCCCCTTCTTCATCCGCCCCGTCACAGGTCTGGTGGCGAACCAGATCATGTCCTCCTTCATTCTGCCCAATATCAAGACGCAGTATGCCTTTCTCGAAGGGGAGCTTGAGAAGGCCGGAGGGGATTATCTGTGCGGCAAGAGCCTATCGTCGGCCGATGTGCTGATCAGCTTCGGTCTGGTCACTATTAAGGACAAGGTAAGTGCTCTAGCAGCCGGTCTACGCAATAACTATAAATAGCATCCATTGACTGTTTTGAATTTCAGATTAAGGATTTTGGCACGTGGCCGGCCGATGGCCCTAGAGCTATGTATCCCAAACTTTATGCATATATTGACAGACTCGAAGCAGAACCGGGGTATAAGAGGTCTTTCGAGAAGATCAAGGAGATCGACTCGACCTTAGGGATCGAGTATTAAACACTACCTATGCATTACTTTGGGGAGCTGTGCGACAAGCACAACATAACGCAGCGAGTGTAGCCGTATACATATGTATTAGATACGATTGATCTACATAAATGATTATCCTACATTTTGATGCGCCTGAACTTGGGTGTACTGATTACCAATTGCCTACCTAGGGTCCCTAAGTAGTAATACTCGACTTGCATATCATCTTAGAGACTTAGATGTCTACCTAGGTACATACTTTCTGTAAATACCTTCTCCACACATGACTCGCTACAGTACGAATAGCAGCAGGGGTTGGGATTTGCGGCTCTAGCACATGTAAGGTACCTATTTATATAGGGTACATGTAGCGACTACCAGACAATAATGACACAGCACTAGCAGCTCAATGGTGACGTCAAAAATATTGTCGTAGCTAGTGACGCATTTAGTCTGCCGCTACTGGGATCAATGTATTATTCGTATTTGATACAAACATATACGCATTGCCCAATGATATTAGGCTCGACGCGAGCTGCAGCAGACTGCCCAGGTGCAGGTTCCAATTAATTGATCAACCATTGGCGGTACCTAGCCTCAGGGCTGCCTTAGGCAGGGCCCCACGAAAACGGTGGGATATGGTAGGTACGACAGCAGAGGTCTCACCGTATGCGTATTCCAGACAACCCGTCGCGGCCCTAAGGAATGGGCCGGAGCGGAGGTTGTCTGTCGCTGTACCCGCTATTTAGTACGCATAGGTAAGTAGCTACTTAATTTAATTAAGTATGTACTACCTCTAATTTTACAATTGCCTACCGACCACCTGGTTATATCTCTCTATCTATGCAGGCACTGCCTACAAATATAATCACAAAGAAAGGGAGGGAGAGGAAACAATCCCCAAGTGAATAATTGGGAAATAAGAAACGTCATAGCCAATACCCTATCACTATCAAATTATTCCAAAATGGCAGCAGTATAGGGGAAGTTAACATACCTAGGTACCCTTTTTGTTATACTCACAGCTCTGGATTCCTCGGTTCTCCCAACTCGGGTTCACGCTTGTCAATTACACTAGAGAATGGTAACCTATACCTACCTAATCGTCTATGTAAGTGGACCAACCGCCGGCTGGACTCGATTGGTTTTCTGTCTCTCCTCTCTCGCTAATGTCAATGCTAATGCTAATCATGTGATAAGAAATACCCAACCAGACTCTCTATCCTACATATGTATTAGTCCAACCCAGCTCATTCTCTTCTCTCCCCTTTTGACATCTGATAATACACACCCACCGGCGGCCGCAGAAACCCCCTCGGTACAACAAGTATAAATACAAAATATCTTAGGTATTTCACATGCGCCCCCCGGCTGATCCGGCGCCTAACGTATTAGTCGAGAATAGCCCCCCGGAGTGAAGCGTAACACACACACATCACACACATTCCTCTACTCCATGTGCCATCCCGGCTCAGCTAAATATATGCGTGTTGCCGTTACCTTCCATTGCTTACCCTCGATGGCCCTATTTATTATCTATACTTGGGCATCATGGTAATCCTTGCATCTACTGGCTCGGACGCCGTGCCACCGACACCCCCGATCCCAGATAGGCAGCTGCCGGCTATTTCTGACGAAGACGTCTCGCCGTCAGATGATGGCGATGAGCCTTTCGACATCGATCAGGATGATGTCCAATCCTTCATCCAGCCCGCTCTGAGTCCCGTGGCGACCAGGCTCACTCTGCCCAAGACCCCGGCTGCCGAAAAGGCTGCCGCCATGGACCAGTTGCCCGGAGGCGGCCTGTTCGATATCGCTGAGAACACGCCACCTGCCGAGTCAACGTCCCTTCTGCCTCCACGGGCCTCAGGCTATGGCGCTGTGACGGCAGTTTCTTCCCCTCGGGCACGCCAACAGAGGGGGTTTACTCTTGGTCAGCTGCCATCAAGCTTGCCATACATGAGTAAGTTTCCTTCACCATGGGTCTCTGGTCCAAAGGAATTAGTAGTAGAAAATGAGTCTGGCTCTAAATCTGCTATGGCCGCTGTCTTTGGTCATAACCGTCACCAACGGTCGTCTTCAGGAGGGCAAGACACGCTTAGAAGGCTACGAGAGGCTTTGCCCTCTATATCTCTTCCCTCATTTTTTTCTGGGTCATCCTCTGTGAAACCCACTGATTCCGATGCCAAGAGTCCGATCCTTTCGGGCGACGGTTCTGTTGAGTCGAAGCGGGTCTACTCACCCTTAGGATATCCAGTAAGCCAAAACAGTTTGCCTACGGCAGGCCTACCAAGCCATTCAGGGGAAGACCATTCTACTTCGCGCCCGCCGTCGTCTCTTAGACCGAGCCGGCCTCGGGTAATCCGAAGGTCGACTTCTGACGAGTCAATGCTTTATCACTCCCTATCTAGGGTCTCATCGTATGGCGACGATGAACGATGGAATCATATTCGGGAACAGCAAAACAGCAGGCTGAAAGCTATCACGGATAGTTGGGATCGACCAACATTCAAGCTACCACAACTTCCTAACATTTTACCGGCTCCGTTGAAAAAGAATACCTTACTTAGCTTTGAACCCTCGGAGACGTCACAGGGCGATCAGTCACGAGCTATGACGATTGTTGAGGCTAAAGATAGCAACATCTCAGAATTAGACAGAGCTCTGGAATCTCTCACCGGTGATGTTGTTGTCATGGGAGGCTATCGAGGTTCTGTACTCCGATCAACGCGGACAAAGCGTCAAGTCTGGGTTCCGGTAAAACTCGGACTCAAGATTCGAAAGGTAAATCTCGAGGTTGGTCTAGAGCCTGAAGACGAGGAGAGGATGGAAGATACGATATACTCCTCTGGAATGCTTCAAAGTATAGGGCCTGTGGACATTGTATGTATTTTTAGAGGCTTCTCTTTATCCCCCAAAACAGATTCTAGGCTCATAACCCCAGCGCCACTCCCGAGGTCCTCATCATGTTGCCTACTGCTCATAGCACTCACTAACTCCTAGTCTCGCATAGTCAAAACGGCTCTTTCGGAAGCTGAGAGATTGTGAAAATGCCAAGACGGGTAAGCTTCGCGTCTGGGACTATGGCTATGATTGGCGCTTGAGTCCGCATCTCCTCTCTCGTAAGCTGATCGACTTTCTACGTCATCTACCTTCGAACCAAGGGCCGGAAGATCGCCAAGATAGAGGCGCTACTGTCATTGCTCACAGCTTGGGCGGGCTCATTACACGCCACGCTGTAAATCAGCATCCCGAACTGTTTGCCGGTGTCATCTACGCGGGTACTCCCCAGAAGGTAAGCTCCTGTTTCCCTTGGCACTATGCCTAGCTAGTAATCACTAACTCTGGATAACTCAGTGCATCAATGTCTGTAAGTGATCTAAATTTATCTATCTGCTTGTCTCGGTGGTAGTAAAGTTCCATCGTGCTTTAAGTTCGTTGCAAGCGACATTCCTCAAGGCCGCTATACAGGATACCCCTTACTTTACTTGAGTGCCTACTACCGATATCTTAAATTTAAACTTAACATAAACATCTTTTTGTTTGGCGAAGATGGGTCTTTCTAGCAGATGGCGTTATTCATTTTTCCAATATATTTAAATCTGAGGTTCGGGATTTCCACCGCTAACACTCATGCAGTGGGCCCTTTCAGAAACGGCGATGCCGTTCTCTTCAACGAGAAGGTATTGACAGCCCAGGTCAACTTTTCCCTAAGAACCAGCTTCGTGTTCCTACCAGAGGACGGGTTTTGCTTCATAAACAAACACACCAGAGAAGAATACCTCGTCGATTTTTTTGACCCACAGGCATGGATCAAGTATGCTTGGTCACCTTGCAGTATGTATTTGTTAAACCCTGATATTCTTCCCCTACAGCATTCCAGGATGTAGTTCCTAGAGCCGTATAGGTCTTTCAGAAACACATCTAGTGTACTACACATATTGACTTCTAATTTCCAATAGTCGAGCCAGCATTGCCTGCCTATAACCCCCGCATTCTATCCCGGCCCACACTACGAGAGCTCTCTGAGCGACTGCCGTCCCCGTTGAGAAGCAGGGGTAACAGCGCGGCCGGCGACACACGTCCGCCGAGCACCCCAGGTCGAACTATGATAGCCGAGGCGGCTAGGAAATTAGAAGTGTCCCACGATCGCACGCTGGCATTGCAAATAGGAACGTTATCCAGCGAGAGCAGTGCCGCGCAGCAACAGCAACAAAGCGCCGCGTCGGGACAGCGCGATCGGAATCTGGCGTACCTCACGCGGACCTTGGCAGAGACCAAGCGGTTCCGCGCCGAGACGCACTATCAGCCGCAGCATACCGAGGCCAATACATACCCGCCACTCGCCGTGATATACGGGAAGGATATCCCGACGGTTTGGGCCGCCCACGTATCCTCTCGAGAGGGTATAGCCTGCACGGACGCGTATGATGATCTTGTCTTCAGGAGCGGCGACGGCGTGGTGCTTGCCAAGGAAGCGATGGTGCCGGAGGGCTATGAGTTGGTGAGAGGCGGCCGCATCAGCACAGACCGTGGCCATATCACCATCCTCGGCGATCTTGAGTCCGTCGGGAGAGCCCTCCAGGCTATCATCCGGGGTCGGCGGAAAGGCATTGGCCTTGGGCGTGGTCGTGCTGTGAGTGGAAAGAGCGATGTCGAGGGCGTGACGGTGTAAGATTATAACATGGACACAAACGAAGGTTTTGCATATGTTTATCGCATGGATGGATGGGCGGCCTCGGCGTTAGGGGATGGATGCGAATCGGAGTCATGGTATATACATGTCCTTCGGGCTACGCCTCATGCAGCTAACTTCTTCTGGATCATATAGTGATTCGCACAAAATACCCCGAAATGGCGCATAGACGTATCTTCAAATTCTGCTTGTGTTTGGAGATGCCTGTATGAGGTTACCTACTTGTATATACTTGATGTTCTTTCACTGTACCCCAAGATCATCGTCGGTGATTTACATGGGCATATATCCCCCCCTCTTACAAAGGTTATTGCTTTCATCCAGGCTAAATCTCGTTCGACTCTGTACCCGCCATTACTATTCGGTTATGCATTGCATGTCCTTGTACCAGCGGATATGGCCTGGCCTTCGTACACGACAACCTAAACTCCGGCCTCGAACGGCCACAGCCGTTACAAGCGCACTGCCGCGAAGACCACAGCCTCTTCCTCGACGCCGCCCTTAGAGGTGACCGGAAGAACGCCGCGCGCCGCCCGCGGTAGCCGAGGACCCCCTGGGTGTAGGCCTCGCGGCCGGGCGCGGCGGCGATGGCGCGGACGTGCCACGACGGCGCCGCGAAGGAGGGGTACCGCGCGGCGACGGCGGCGACGGCGTCGCCCACGCGCCGCTCCACGAGCCGGTTACGCTGCGGCGGCTCCACGAAGACGGCGTCGGCGCTGTATACGGGGTTGCGGTCGCCGCCGCTGACGAGGGTCAGCTGGCGCAGGCCGCGGAAGCGCGCGCGCACCTCGCACACGAGCCTCTCGACCACCACGCGCTCCGGCTCCGCCTGCGCCGCCGTCGTCGTCGTCGTCGGGGGCGACTCCCGGTTGAGGCGGTGGTGCCGGCGGCCGCTGCTGCTGAGCAGGAGGACCTCGCTCAGCGCGACGTGGCGCACGGCGGCCTTGTCGGCGGGCGAGGCCAGGGCCATGAAGGTGTCGAGGTTCGCGGCCGAGCCGGCGAAGCCGTCGCGCGCGCCGAAGTACAGGGCGTCGCGCAGGGGGTCGAAGTAGATGGTCGCGGGGTCGGGCCCGCCCATGCCGAAGAGGAGCTTGTAGCGCCGCTGGGCCTCGGCGCGGGATTCCCTGCAGGCGTGCAGGGCGGCGGGCACGGGCGTGGGGGACCTGCACTGGATGGATGGGGGAGCGCCCTGCGCGGCTGGGCGAGGCCCGCAGCGGATGCTGACGATCCTGGGGCCGGGGAGACTGAGCGACCAGATTATTAGGCGGAGCTCGGCGGGTAGTTGGGGGAAGACATGCTGGAAAAAGAATTAGCGAGTCCCTTGTAGTACAGAGGGGAGCTTCGCGCGTGGCGACGGCGGAAACTTACGAAATCCGGCTCGAAGCTGTCGACAGCCGCGTTCTGTCTTTGTCCTTGTGTCTCCATGAGTTGGGCTATGTACAAATCATGTGACCCGGTGGCTTGTTCGATAGCTCACGCCGGGAATTCCGGCTACCTGGTAGACGGTGGGAGACAGCACAGAGCCTGGGGTCGGGAGCGGATCGATGGGGTTTTATTATATTTGAGATTGGACGAGTGGATAGGTCTGGCTCCTGTCCACATTCATATATACGAATACAGATACATATACCTACACGCCCGGGGACGAGGCAGCAAGGGAATCCTGACTCTGGAGCAGGCCTTCCAGAATGCCACGATGGTCTTTTTTTTCATGGTATATCCTTCAGTGATCGGCATGAAGTGACAGCCTGACTATTTGGTGTGAGATGAAGAGACAAGAGCTGAGACACTAAGTAATGACTAGGACTATTTCTTGCAACCCGACACTCCGGAACCGGGCAAAAAGGTGATGTCTGTTGGTCGTACGGCCCCGCCAGACCCTGGCGGGAATCTCCCACACAGGCAATACGGTTTCTTTGGGGGAGAGGGGCTTGATGGCTCGCTCTCAATGCAAGACAGTGGTATTGATAGGTCGCTCGGCCAGAATAACAAGTACATGCAAGCCGCCTCGGATTTTGCTATCCGAATGGCTGAGTCAACCATGTCGTGAAGAGGCACCGACGTGAAGTGAACTAAATACCGAATACTGGATTAGACTAAATCGAAGCTAGGTCTTGTTGAAGAACCGCAGCTACGGGCCGGGCTATACCTGGTCCCCCCAGATGAAGGGTCGAGGCCTGTTTGCTATCGCAGTTGCATCATCTGGGCAGATGGAATGTGACCTGATTTGAGGTTCCCACGTGGGTACAACGACGTGGTAGATCGTCCTATGGGCAGCGAGTCAGTGTTCCACGAACACGTTAGAACAGATAATAGGAGGGGTCAGGTCTGGCCTTGAAACAAAAAGAGAGACACAGATATGAGATAGTGGCATGGCAGTCCGAGCGCTATGTTATGAGTCCAGACGCAAGGGAGCGAACGGCGAGCGTCGACTGGCCAACAAGGGTGTGTGAAAAGCCCGGGCACCCGGTAGTCGTCTTCGTGGACTGAACACAGCTTCATTTCCTCAGCGATCTATGAGACATCTTTGTAGCACATCATAGCTCATAGTCATATCGCTACGTCAATAATACGTAAATAGTCATCTAGATGACCCTTGTCCTCACTAACATAGAATTGGCACCTAGGCTGAGTAGAAGTAAGACTTTCATGAGAACGCATATTTCCTCTCTCGAAATAAGTCCGACAGCGAGAAAATTAAATATAGCAAGCTGATTCACCCATATCGGCTTTGTGAATTAGGGCCACGTTTTCGAGGTACTCACCTATTTTAACATTTTCTAGATGATCGGCGAGTTATTGTGCTCATCAAGTTCCTCCCTAGGCTTGTATATTTCGAAGGAATCAGAGATTCTCGTGTCATTCTTGTCCCGCGCGAGGCAATACTCAGCGACCAGGCTCGGATTACGTGATACACTCCCTCTGACAACATATAAACATGCTCAACCCCCGCACGATAATAGAGAGCTACCTGAATAACGGCCGTATTTGAAGAACCAGGGTTATTGTCGAGAAAATCGGCAAATACCGTGCTAAAGACGCCGAATCCCTCTTCGGCGATGTCCTATTTACTCGGGGTTTCATCGCCCGTCATCTTTGAATCTCACCTTTTCCAGAAAGAAAGCCTCCCTAAGTGAACGGATTGAGTATTCAGATGCAGATCCTAACTTATTAGGCATCGCTACATATGTAGGTAGTTGAGACCAAGTAAATAAACAAGGAATAGGTTTTATACTGTATGCAAGTATAGATGTATTGATGAAATCTCCATGTCGAAAATAGTATGACTTGGATCTGACTCGGATTCCCTTTCTAATATGGGACGTGAAACTATTGATGATAAAATTGGAGCAGAATAGCAGTGTGAAAGGCTTATGCAAGTCAGGTAGGGTACCTATGCGAATGATTTTATAGGTATGCTTATATACCATTGATGAACGGCTTATTTTGCTAATCTTATTAGGCGGTTATGGCTATTACAAGAGTTCATGTATCTATCCCCTTGATAAAGATGTATGTAGTAGATATGCAAATAGTTATTTTTGGAAACTTAATTAAACGCTTGTATGTAAACATCCACATTAGCCGTCTCATACAGTATGTAGGTGCCTTATCCGACTCAGATCTGCCATCTATCTAATAGGTTAAAGATCTTCATGATATTGATATAGGTCTTATTATAAGGCCTATTATCTATGCCTAGACATCAAGTAGGTATAGTCGACCCATCTTAAGCTGCAAGAAATGCCGGCATTTTAGGCGCTAGTTTATACTTAGAAGCGTCAGTTGGCCTGGGCAGCCAAATTGGGCGGCACTTCTGCGTTCTCATTGGCGCTATGCGCCAGGCACCTCTCGCTTAAGCGCCGGTGATGGCCCAAGAGCTGGGGCGTCACCCCTCGACTTGGCCAATCCGCGATTCTACAAACACAGCTATAGCACTTCATCAACGATGATATCCCTAGACTCCGCGCGGACTCGCGCCAAACCCCAGCTTCTGCTCTGTTTACTGGTTCTGGCTGCAAGGCATGTGCATAAGCGCATCGCTGGATACCACACCTCTTGCAGTTGGGGTTGAGGGACACCCGCGATGCTATGCTTAGCACCTCTTAGACTATTCCTTACCTAGATCAACTGCAAGATGATATCCTACTAGATGATTGTTGTATCTCGGCGGCTAGGAAATGACATTTTGTTCATAATTGAATCGATCTGCCGTTGTGTCATCCGCGTTAGTTACCACATATCCTTTCCTTTTCACCACCTTCAAGTTCCATTCTCTTCAGCCCGCCGGTCCGTTTGTCTCTATAGTATAGTAGACTACCTTCCCTTCCCTTCTCTACGTATATAATTTCGACACGTTCTTTTCTTCACTTGACGCATTTCACAACCTCCTCTGCGTCTTTTTGGTCGTATCTACCTATTTACATACTTCTCTGTTATAATGTCTTTCGAACACAAAGGCCCGGCGTCTGCTTCGGAGTTCGAGGTCGATCCTCGGGATCTCACCTACCAAAGACATCATGCGACGATTCGTTTCCTCAATGGTGTTCGTGTTGGCCTCACTAGCCTAGCCCTTGTCAGTGGCATCACCATACTAGGCACGGCTGCCAATGCCCTCATGGTATACAACAACACTCATGTATCGAGCGACTTCCACCTAGCGCTATGGCCCGACGAGTTCGACCTCCGACCCACCGTAGCTCTAGTCGTGG
This sequence comes from Nemania diffusa, assembly GCA_038501195.1. Lineage (NCBI taxonomy): Eukaryota > Fungi > Ascomycota > Sordariomycetes > Xylariales > Xylariaceae > Nemania > Nemania diffusa. The sequence goes on from JBBPUQ010000003.1 coordinate 5,135,915, forward strand.
GCAGTTCGCTTGTAATAGTCGCAAACCTTGTTTCGCTCATCTTCAGCAAGGCCAAAGCCGTAAGTGTTTACATTCTTAGTTCAACTGTCATCTTCTATCACTTTCTCCAAGGCCACACACGCTAACATGTGTCTTGTCCCCACGGCTTCAGAACCAAACACTCGTACACACTTCCATAACTTTCCTCGCTCCCTTCGTTGGGTTCGCCGCTGCTCTGATCGGTATCTCCTTTTTCTACGCCGCCAATGCGTCTACCACGGTTGATACCCTGCAGAGCTGGAGCTGCCAGTGGGGCTACACCGACATGAGGGTGCAGCCGTACTTTGGTACCCTATGCAGACAGAGCGAGGTCGCGCTGTACCTGTCGGTCATCCTCGTCCCTGTCGAGTTCATCACTCTCTTGGTGGCCGGTGGGCAGATGGGCTTGGAGCGAAAGGTGAAAGCATTCATTCCGGCTCCCAAGCCGAGCAGCCCTGCTTTATCGTAGAGTGCAGATATTGAATGGGGCCATGGTGCCTCCAGTACCTAGCCTTTGACCTTCAGCTATACGGTATCATTTAAATATGCTAGGGCAGCAATGAGACTTACCTGAAGAGCTTTGGGATATTGGGGCTATTATAAACTACGTGGATAGGGATGGATGGGGAACGGGGTTTAACTATCTGCATTCGAGCCCATCGTTAGGAAGCGATGAGACGAAAGGAATTTCGTCCGCGAAGGCGTATCAGGGGAATCAAGTTGTACACTAAATAACCAGCAACCCAGTAATGATTTATGGGCAAGGGTTCATAATACCAATCACGAACACATGCACTCTGAAGCTGTTTTTAACTGATGCGGTCTCGGGCAGAATGCTCGACATATGGTCACTAAGCCACTAAGCTCGTTAGACTTCACTCCGTGTCATGAACAGTGAGCACAATCCAATTGCCATGGAAATAGAACCATATTAAAGCTTCGTCTGGTGAACCGAACAATGCCTGGCCAATTTCTCTTCAGTCTCTTGGTTGGAGGTTCAAGAATATACCAAACGTCCCTAAACTATTCCTCTCGTCCCCGCCCTTCCATCATTCTGACAGTCCATTGACAATTCGGTCTTAGTTTTCACATTCTTCCCCTTCTAACTGCCGTGTCCCATTTCTTCTCCATCAAACCCACCACAACCCCTAATCCAAGCTAAGATCTTGTTTGGCTAGCAAAGCATCTTTACTGCGGGCAGACATCGTTAAGGGCGATATTACGGCAGTTGTTGCCGCCATGTGCCTCGCAGTCCGACTGGATGCCGTTAACAGTGAAAAAAACACTGTAGTAGCACTGTTCCGGGTAGGCCGAGGTAGCGCAGTTGTTGAGGCACTGCGGGCAAGCGTCCTGGTAGCTGCCAGCCTGCGACTGGCAGATGGCTAGCAGATCGGGAGTCGCGCTCGGCGCGGCAGAGCTGGTGGTTGTGGTGGCCTAGGGACGAAGGTTAACCAGTCACGAACGATAGATGCTAGCAGCCCTAGGTTCGAATTACCTGGGGAATGGCAGCCACGAGGGGCAGAGTCAGAGCGAGAAGGGTGGCGAATTGCATTTTGATAGGTTTGATAGCGGTGACGATGAGTGGCGTCTTAATGAGTGAGTGAAGTGATGGTGAGAGATGCTGATAATGATGATGTCTTTAGAAGCGATACATGAATTATCCAAAGAGACTCTCTCCTCTTTATATGTCGACCCCTTTCCCATTCTTCATCTCACCGACCACGCTCGTATTTCGACTCTAGACTGGGTTCTCTTCCCAACCCTCTAGGCATCCCCGGGCGGCCTAGCAGGCACGATGCCTGGCCAAGACCAATCCGGCAGTTCAGAGGATCCATCTGTCATAAAAATAGCGTGGTTTCAAGATCATGGCCGAAAGTGTCGAAAGCGTCGAAAGTTTTCATGAGGGTTAATTTCCCGGACATGGATGGGCCGGGCCTCCTTCTTACTCATCCCTCGAATGCGGGTCCCGTTTTCCGGGTCCGGGTCCGGGGTAAAAGGGGAAGACAAGGTCTCTCTCAAGGCATCCGATCCACTTCGTTCATGCTGCCTAGACGTGATGACTAACGGCCCGGGTAACCTGACAGATAAGTACATAGGTAAATGAATTCCTACCTGTACATTCATACGGGGTCGTAATAGTTACCTACGGTACTCGGTTTCAAACGTCGACCATAGTCGTAACGCGGTCGGTATGCGGAAGAAGCGGGAATGGGCAATCGAGCGTGGGTTTGTGAGCACGCCTCGCTTCGAACCTCCCTTCCGATCTATTTCGATTAGGCGGCGGTTAAAGAATAGATGTTGCCATTTTTTCGGGTGTCTAAGCAAGATCAGTGTTCAATATCAAGATAGATAAGATAAATAAGACGGTAGGGCTTAGTTGACAGTCACTCGCTCGCTTCGTGTGCATGTATGGGGGTTATCAATCCTTATCTTGGGTGAATATGGAGTCTGTGAGGTCGGCTTATTAAAGTAGTAGGAGAGTAACATCGCGATTAGCAAATAGATAGGCTGATTGGCCATTCGGCTTCTCGCTGTACTGGGTTCGATAGTGCTACCATCTGACGTAGGTCTAACGACTGTGTGTAGCACAGCAGCAACGTCGGTCTAATCACGGGAGATGTGTTCAGATATATTGACCTCGATGATTGCGGGCGTTGGGGATATGATTTGACCTATGCGGCTGCCTTCGACCTACCTATCTAGGCAATGTGCGGCTCGGATCGCGATGTAGTCGAATAGAAAAGTGAGTTGAGGCTGCATAGGCACCTCTCTCTCTCTTTCTCGGTGATGATTATTACCGTTGCAGCATTGAAACGGTTGCACTATATGACCATGCTGGAAAGAATCTACGCGTACGCAATATAATGCACTTAATATTCGTTCGTTCGCGAGGGTGGGGGGAGGCGAATGCATATCTTTTGCTTCTCGGCCATGATCCAATTGCAAATTGTAATTGAAACTAGCGAAGCAGCTCTTCGCAACTCTGTATGTTATGCTAGGTCAATGACTAAAAGAGGAATGGATAAATAGATCAGCGTTGCTCTCGTTCTCGTGGTTGTAGATAGATTCCACTCTGCCCTCTCAGTTTGTCGTTTGCCCCAACAGCATCAACCAATCTACATGCGGCTTACTTACTCCTCGTCACATCATGCACATTACACATATCAACATGATTTAAAGATCGTGATATGCGTAGCATGCACGTACCCATTCTGCCACTCGTCTAAAGCACAGCTTATAGGCTAGACTGAGGTTTGCGATCTTTGTGTGACGGCGGCTCCCGTCTAGGTTTTGATGTTGTTTGAGTGAGGGAGTCCAAACAGCCAAACGAGCCACGGAAATCACCAAGTAGGTAGTCAGTCACCCACATAGGTAGTGGTAGTCACTTGCCTGGGTAGCTACCTCCCCAAGGTAACAGGTAACAGCTACCTACCAAAACTACTCAACTGCCTTTCTCGGCTGCAGCTGCCTACCTAGTATACGGGGAGGTTCCTTCTGGAAGAACAAGAAAGGGACAAATACAAGAAAATAAAACAAAATAAACCTGTTACACTGGTGCGTTCGAAACGCCAAAGTCTTGTGTCACCGAGGCAAACTTGGTCTCGCTCGCACCCGCTCTCCATTTGAGCAACTGCTCTTCTTTTGGCTCCTGCTCTCTCTCCCACTCTTCTGGACGTTCTTGTTCCTCCCAGAACAGTCAGTACCTACACATACATACTCCCATTCCCATTCTAATTCCCTACACCGGTACTCATCCTCACTAGTCAGACGGAGTGGTCAGAGGCGGCTCTCACTACCTAGGTACACCGTATCTACATCTTCCTCGTCTGCCTTTCTATATGCACATCATTCTACATCCGACCACTACGCCACAAGTACCTTTCAGCCCCGAATGACCCTCGGATACACCTAGCACTGCCATTTATTCATTTGTTCGCCAGCATCTAGCCGGGCCCTTCACCATCGCTGTATAGTCAGTACCTCGCATCCTCCCCGAACCCCCCTCAACACGATTAAAAAGGAGGGTGAGGCATGTCACACGTTGTTCTCGGTCACAGGCACAGGTAAAACTTGTGCCAGCCCTTGTCGATAGCAATCATGCTTGAAAACCCCCTTCGCAGATCAGCGAACAATTCCTCTTCCAGCACTTCCAGCACGCGTCGCCCGGATTCGCCAGTCGTCAAGTCGCAGCATGCCGGCTCGTCATTTGCCCAGAGAAAAGCCCTTCAGCCACGGCTTCCCGACAATGTCCTCGTCGAAGGGAGCGATGTCATGCGCAGCATCGACCGTCCTCTTCCGGGCGATGTCGTAGGGCGCCGCCGCAAGTCGCAACTCCACCCGGACATGAGTAAGAAGAAAAGCGCCTACTTCGAGTCCGAGTTCGCCGGACCCATCAAGGGCGATGATCCGGCCAAGAGTCGCATCCTCAATGAAGCCATGGTTATCGCAGAACTAAAAACAAATGCCATTATCAACGATGAGTTTGCCTTCATTACAGACCTGGCCTACCATCTATCGAACCGATATCAACGGCCCATGTCTTCCATCATTATTACTCTCCACCACGGTATTTGCATGCTGTTTGGAAGCACCTTTGAACCGGCATATACCCTGACTATACACGCCCTGCCAAGCCTGCTCCAGCCGGCAACTAACAAGAGAAATGCTATTCTTATCCAACAGCATCTCCATGAAACACTTGGCGTCGTCTCTACGCGTGGTCACATCCGTTTCGAGGCCACCCCGGAAGAAAATGTCGCTATTGGAGGAAAAACGGTTGCATCAGAGATCGAGAGTTTATCTAGAGACAATGCCGATCGCAAAGCTGGCGTGTTTAGAAAGCCGTCCAAATCTAGCCGAGGGATTATGAAGAGTGTCAAGGTAAGGCAAGTCCTCTTCTAGGCACATACGGTGTGTGCTATGCACCAGAAGCATTCTGGGGCCTCAGACTAAGTAGCGCGCAGTCCCTAGGGAACTTCAAATCAAACTCAATGATTGACCTTTCGGGAAATGTGCCAACTCCACCACCAAGTAACTCAGGGGAGACGACACGCATAGCGACGATCCCGGAAGTTCCACCAACACCACCCGACGACGAGAAAACGACTCAGGCGGACCAACCGAAGCTGCATAAAGGTGCGCCGCGCCGCAAGAGTCTTCGATTTGCACTGTTTGGGAACAAGATCTCCCCAGACAAGTGAGGCGCAACTAGGTAGATTATTATGCGGGGTTAAATAACGACTCCTATTGCCCAGAGGAGAATCGTGTCTTTGACTTGACCGAAAGTGCAATAGTACCTAGTGAAGAAGACTTACCCATCATAAATTGTCTGAACTTGATGGTACACACAAATCTTCGAGGAAGACTAGTGGGAGCTACCGTTATACATGGCAACGCATATTGCTGGCAGCGCTGTAATGACGCTGGGCGAAACACTCTCGTACAATTAGATACATAGTGTAGAATTTGGCCAACTAGTTAGCATCGAGATAATGCTTAGTCGACCTAGATAGATTGTACGATGCTTAATACACCAATCAATGCCCATGTTAACTGGCCCATCTCGCTGCGTCATTGGGTGATGACGATGGGCTTTTGTGATAGCATGCGTGTTTTACGTTTATCTCTTGGTAAAATGAACGATTTGTATCCCTATCTATCTAAGCATACCATACGGGCGACAGTGAAGTAGGTGATTGGGATAGAAGATACAAATAGTTACCGTATACTTTATATTTAGCAAGTACCTTTAGAGACTATTTGAAGTCTGGTAGAGGTAGATTAGTACCTACATAATAGGTAGGTACCTTAAGTAGGGAACAGGATCACAGCTGGCGGTAATCTCTGGCAGCTGGCAAGAGCTGGCCAGAGACGTAAATCCCCCCCTCCTTCTTCCCCAGGCGCTCCACCGTGTAATGTCAAGAGAGAGGTTAGCTCGGGCAGGGTCCGTCTTCAGTATACGACCTCTGCTCATCACAACGATCGTCGGCTACCTACTTAGTCTTCTACCCCCTAAGGCTAATCGCGCGGCTCTCATTGTGGCGTTCTAGTGACTGCGCCGTCTGTCCAATCTCTTGTCACACCCTCTTATCACTTGCCTTGTTTGCCAGCGCGCGTCAGACCTCATTGGCGGGTATATCTCGGTCCACGGACAGAACCCGCCGTCATCGCCCACTCATTTCCCCGGAAAGGTCTCTGAGACAGCGTCGATTTACACGCATGCTTGTCAGTTACATGCCCATGTGCGAGCGATAATACCAAGACCACACCCCAATCAATCGCGCTGCCTGTCGAATCGAGACGGGGACGAGAAGTGTCCGGTGTCCTGAATCCTGTATCCGGTATCCGGCATCCTCATTGCCCGCTAGCCTACGTCTCTAGCAGCAAGGCACGCTCGCTGTCGCTGGGGTTCAGGTTCGGGCTCTGGTCACGCATTCATCCTGCCTAGCCAGCTACGTAGCCAGCTGGCCAGTAGGAGCCGTCGCAGCTCTGGCACTCCGTGGTACGACTGAGGTGAGTCAGCTCAGCTCCTCTGCTGGTACTCAATCACGGAGAGAGAGCTGACTCAGAAAAAGCTGCTACCTACTGAAGACGAGGTCGGGCATCGCTGGGTCACCGCTCTGTCTGAAGCCGGCCGGATATCCTGACCATCTAATGCCGCGAGACAGGGGACCATCGGGCTATCGCGTTTGCTGAGCCACCAAAACCACAAGCCTGTCCTGGTACTGTGCCGTCACTTGGGCCAATTATTAACACAGGATGGAGGTGAGATCAGATTATTTTTTTCTTCTACCAAGTTTTTTCTCATTGATTCGCTCCACCATGTTTCCTTGCATAGTATGCTCTCTTCTCTCATCCGGAATTTGCTCTCTCCTGCCTCGCTGTCTCTCACACCTCTCACACCTCTCATACATACATGCCGTACATGACATGATATACGCACCTCACCGCCTAAGGTTGGATGGCCGTTTACAATCCCACCAAGCCTCCTCCCCATTCCCTTATATGGAAACCAAGGGCTATTCACCGCTGGCTTGTCTCATGCTGCTTGTTTCTGCAAGCTCCTTCTCGCCCGCTGTCGCAACAATCCTGGCACGGCCTAACCATGCACCCTTCGTGGTAGCGGCCCAGGCTCAGTGACTGCAAACCAACCCGCGACTGGAACCTTCGGGCACAATTCTCTTTGGCCATCTTCTGGTTGTGCGACGGTGAGATTGGCAACGGAATATGTGCTGATCCCCCTCCCGATTCTACCGCGGCGACAAAACCCCTAGAGAAACTACTGCTCTCCTTAGAGCAGCTGGCAACGTCTCAAGCTATTTATTTTCGAGTGCATCCGATTGAACGCAGGCCGCTCTGTCTCGTCTTTACTACCTGTGGCACTATCACCTAGCTGAATAGTGGGTTTCGTGGGCCGTAACATCCTTCGTAAACTGGCTCACCCGCCAATCCCTTACCCTTCCGACGAGGTACAAACGAAGCAAACCGAATAGTCGGGCCTCCTGGCGATGTTCCGAGTAGAAATAAAATTAGTGCTGTTTATAGGCGCTATGCGTTGAGAAGAACTGTCCCAACTCCAAACCACCCCGTCGCTCCGTAACGTTCATCGTTCAACCGTTAGACAAGCGTCTCCAGCATCTGCCACATTTTGAAACTACTCGCACTACTTCCGGGGGCAATATGGATTCTCGGCTTCACGAACAGGATTCGCCCGTTGGGCATGGCAGCGACGAGGAGTTGGCGCAAGCCGGAGAAAGCTCTCTTACTCCAGCTCAACTAAATCTGACACGGTTGTTTGAACAGGACCAGCAAAGACTACAGAAGAATATGCTTACCAAGGCAGCTGAACATCCTCCTGACGGAACAGCTAAGGGGAAACCGAGACTATTGCTTATGGGACAGAGGAGGTATGACACAGTCCACTCGCGGTATTCAGATGAGTGAGCTAAACGGTAGTAGGAGCGGCAAGTCATCTATTTCGAGTGTGGTCTTCCACAAACTTCCACCTAGTGAGACTCTATTTCTAGAGTCGACGGCCCGCATCCAGAAAGACCAATTACCGTAAGCTCGCCAACACAAGCAGATTTACGTAGGACTCGTGTTGACTTGATTCCCGGTTAGCTCTTTTATGGACTTTCAGGTTTGGGATTTCCCGGGACAGATCGACATATTCGAGAACCCGACGTTCGACATCGATGCCATGTTCGGAGAGATCGGGGCGCTGATATGGGTCATCGATGCGCAGGACGATTACATGGAGGCCGTGGGTCGTCTGAACGTAACTATTTTGAATCTTCAGCGAACCTACCCTAACATCAAGATTGAGGTGTTCATACACAAAGTGGATGGCTTGTCGGATGATTATAAGCTGGATATTCAGAGGGATATCACTATACGGATCCAAGACGAGCTGTCGGACCATGGGTTTGAGAATGCACCGGTGACGTTTCACCTGACGAGCATCTACAACCATAGCATATTCGAAGCATTCAGCAAGGTCATACAAAAGCTCATCCCGCGTCTGGGAATACTGGAGGCTATGTTGACCAATCTCTGCCGCACGTGCCGGTTTGAGAAGGCGTACCTCTTCGACGTGACGTCGAAGATCTACATCGCGACGGATAGTGCGCCGGCGGACATGACAAGCTACGAGATTTGCTCCGACTATATTGACGTTATAATAGATGTCACGGAGGTTTACGGTAGCTGGCCGCGGTCCGAGAAACACCGCGAGGGACTCGAGGGATCGCCGTGGGAGCAGAAACTCGACGACCAAGTTGCATCAAACTGGGCGGAAAGCGCCATGGTTCTCAGTGACGGCAACAAGCCGATCATGTTGCGCGAAGTGGACAAGTACCTGGCGCTCGTGGCGATCATGAAGGAGGACAGCTACGACAAGATGCCTTTGGTGAACATCAACGTCGAGGTGGTTGTGCAAGGACTTAAAGAGTTCTTTGATATTACGAAGCCGAAATAGACGATAAAGCCCACACGGGATATCATGGCCGTGCAGGCCGACGCTGTTGCCAGACGCCTACATAGTAGTGTTGGTTTGGTGTATGACGAGGGAAATGGGCGAGATATAGGATGGACAAATGATACGGGATGATTTTTGTGTCTCTGTCCAACAGCAAACAAGCAAATAATTGGGATTGGGAGTTTTTAATCGTCCGAGGTCAGCTTGGCCTTAGGAGTGAAAAAGAAAAGCAAGAAAATATGACGTCGCTCACCTGGCGCACGCATGGATAGAATAGCCAATTGGCCAAGTACCTAAACATGCCATAGTATATACACAAGCAGCTATCTAGTGCGGAGGTTCTTGTGGCAGTTGTTTGACTGTCCTTTCGTATGCGAGTGATGTTGAGTAGGCAGACAGTTTCTCTACTATCCACTGTGTAATACCTACCTACTAGATAAATGTATATGCACAGACTACCCAATCACAGCGCATAATTGAGGGGCGTGACAGTGCAAGTATGTATGTATAGTGGGAAGTTGACACTTTCGCATTCAGATTTACGCTGTACGTACGAGGCTTGCTGCTGCATCGCTACATCGGGATTGCAAAGCCAAGCAGAGCAGGGACAATGATAACCATGTGCACGGTGAACTGAGCCCCTCCGCCACTTGGGGAAATATCGGGGCCGTTGCCATGTAAATGGAGTTTTTCCAAAAGCACAACACCTCACCAATATGCGTTTCTCAATCGGCGTGTCTGCGCTTCTTCTCGCGCGCCTTGGGCCGGCGATAGCGAATGGCGGGAGTCGAAATACACTGGCTCAGCTCGCGCTGGAGAAGATCCTGCGAGATGGCCGCGACATCTTCGGCGACCTTGACGAGTCGTCTATCGCCCCTAATGATTTCACTTCTTTTTCTTCCTCTCCCTCCCCCCTACTGCCGTACGAGACAGCGCAGGGAGACCACCGCTCCCGCCACGCGAACTGGATGGCGGGCCTGCCGGACGCGATGCCGCTCGCGCACCTGACCATCCCCGGCACCCACGACGCGGCGACGTGGAACTACACGCAGGAGACGCAGGACGGGCTGAGCTCCGCGACGCGGTGCGACGGCACGACGGCGCTGCCGGCGCGCGTCTACCGGTGCCAGCGCCTCAGCATCGCGTCGGCGCTGGAGGGCGGCATCCGCTTCTTCGACCTGCGGTTCGCGGCGGACCCGCTGGACGCGAGCGCGCGGCTCGCGTTCTGGCACGGGCCGGCGCTGCTCTCGGCCACGGCGTCGGTCGAGGACGTGCTGTTCGGCCTCTTCGCGTGGCTCGACGCGCACCCCGGGGAGGCGGTGCTCGCGTCGCTGCAGTACGAGCGCGGCACGCGGGCCAACGCTACGAGCGACGCGCGCGTGCAGCGCCTGCTGTTCGACGCGCTGACGTCCGAGGCGGCGGCGGGACACGTGCACCAGGGGCAGGGGGTGCTGCCGACGCTGGGGGAGGTCAGGGGGAAGGTGGTGTTGTTCCGGCGGTTCGACCTCGACATGCTGCCGCCGGCGTTCGAGGCGCGCATCCCGGGGCTGCACATGGCGCCGGCGAAGTGGCTGGACAACGGGGCGGCGTTCGAGCTGGTGTTCAACGAGACGGGGGGCGCGGCTGGGAAGGCGTTCATCGAGGACTTTTATCACCCGGGGGACTACGGCCCCGTGGCGGATAATATCGAGGCGAAGTTCGCGGCGGTCGAGGGGCATCTTCAGAGCGCGGCCGCGGGGGACTTCGAGAGCTTGTTTGTCACGTTCACGTCGGGCACGCATGTTGAGGTCGATCCGCCGGTGTATCCCGTCGTCATGGCGCTCGGGTCTGCTGCTGCCGGGACTGGGGATGTCGGGGGCACGCCGGCCTTGCCGGGGGTGAATCATAGGTTGTTGGCGTTGCTGGCGTCGATGAAGGGGAAGAGGTTGGGAATCGTTGTCATGGACTTCTTCGAGGAGCCTGGTGGTTTGGTGGATCTGCTTCTTGACTCTTAGGCTGCTGGGTTTGGTTGGTGTTCTTTTACTCATGGTGGCAGGGCGGTTTGATCGACGAGAAGAGTGAGTATTTTGTTGATGGATGAGCAGAACTGGGATGGGAAAATAATGGGAATGCCGATTTGTCCTACGGAGTTCATAATATCGTACGTAGGTACTTGATACGGTCTAAATGGCTACTTTGCTTGCCGAATTAAGCAGATTGTAGTAATTACATGTGTCCTCCGTCACTCATAGCGTTTCCTAATGAAAATTTAACTCCATGCTATCTCACTATTGGAGTGTGTGACAATCGTGATAGATATCCGATATATATGCGGATATAGATGAAGGTTCGTTCCCTACCTAATGTTAGGAACTCCCAGGCAAGAGATGGCCAAAAGAGGGAGAGGCAGGCGACAACTGATGTCGATGTAAAATTACGAACACTGAATGTGAAAGTGCCTAGATGGAGTGTAAGTTAGGATAGTATCTCAAGATTTCGTGAAGCTAACAACAACTAATCAGCTTTACCTTAAGGAGAAAATGCCCTAACATGTTCGTTGCTATACTATATGCCATAAGTATCAAGTCGAAATGGAAGGATACCTAGTATCATAATAAACCTTATTTCCCTAGTGTAGGTATATACAAAACTCATCATATACAATGCCCTTTGAAACAGACAGTCTTCTTTTTTTTTCTTAGTGAAGAGTATTCGCGAGAGAGTTGAGAGCTGGATCATGCCATGATGACTACATGGAATTCAGTAGATACGAATCAGGCCAGTGGTATTCCTAATGTGATAGAGACTTTGAGTCGCAAGCCTAGGTTGTTTGAAACAAAGTTGGTGGTAAGCGATAATTTACCACGCCCCTTACTCTCGTTAATAGGAACTAACCAGCTGAAGATATCGCTGATACATTACTGGAGCCAACGCACGCCCATCACATACGCATAGTGTTCAGCCACATCGACGAAAGAGAGCGGCATGGTCTCCGCATGTCGTGGGAGGTTCCTACAGTAGTATAATGACCTCGATTTCGGTTGATTTTGCCACCTTGTTCTACGAAGATGCGTGGTATAAAATTGTGATATCACATGTGAACGAACGACCTACTTGGCATCGCCCGGTTGGCTTTTCATCCTCTTCGCTTGGCTAATGATGTGACGTGATTATAATTTCTTCCGTGACTCTTCAGGAAATGACCATAATCCCAAATCGGGAACTGCGTGCTCCAAATCTATCTCTATTTACAGTCAATCCCCTTTAGATAGTTATTTTAAGACTATTTAAAACTTGGCCGTGGAGAGATCTAAACCTGTTTCAAAATGACACTAATGTCGACGAGAACTATGAGGATGGTTGACTGAGCGGGCTTGTTTACTGTCTATAGCCTAACCAATGGTTCTCTGTGATCAGGCGTCATTCGGCAAGCAATTTTGGTAGCCGACGGAGACAAGCAGATGGTCATCAACTTCATGTCCGGATGATATGCTGTCTTAGTCGACACTCATCGTAACAGGTTTATTTGCGCGTCCACAACTTGAGATATAGAGGCTCATCGGGCGGTAGCGACGATGCAAGTCGAAATAGTCACAGAATGGTTGGTCACATCTCGGGAAAACGGCAACGAGAGAGGATGTCCCCGCGGGATACCTCACTCACGCCTACTTAGTAGAAGGCCTTGGCTGTGTGTGGGTGCACCGAAGAACCTTCCCGTTTCAACGGGGTGACATTGTCACCCTTTCTTCCGATGGAAAGTGGCAGCGGAAAGATTGAGCTTAGTGTGTGGGAGCCCATTGGGTGAGTTAGGGCCAGTCATGTAGGACTACCCAAGGGGCTGAATATTGACGATGACGCCGTGGCGTTTAGGCGATGTTCCGATGGCCCGTGGACACGTTTGCGGAATGCCACCTAAGCGGTTGCTTTTTTGTGTATAGCTACCTTCACCTGATCAAATGTGATGGTTTGGTGATTCCTGTTTTCATATAGATAAGGGAGACAGGTGGAGAATCATTGAAAAGAAATTTGTCAAAAAAAAAAAAGAGACAGACATAAACAAGCAATTGCCGAGCGTCAAGAACAGAAAAAGACAATAATGTGACATGAGCCACACAGAACCTAGGAACCTTTTTCGAGGTGTCTCGCAGACGCCCCAGGCGCATCGCGAACCCCCCTAATTACCTACCTAGGTATTTAGACTTACACGTCAGCTGTGGCGGCCATGTGTGCTGTGCCTGAGCTGAAAACTGGTTGATTGGAGAGCAGCGCTGCATAAACAGCCGCGCGCAAAATTCTGTAGAGAAAAGTAAAATAGAAATCTAACATATCCCCATTGTGAAAACTGACAAGTTGGCGGTGAGAAGAAAGGCGGTTAGTTTCCAAGCACACAGACAGACAGATGTCAAGTGGAAACTGATTCACCTCTTCTTCGCTTCTGTCATCCCTTCTCACATTCCCGGCCCCTCCGCTGTGCACAATCCCGCTCCGGCGTGATACATGCATGCATCTGTATAAGTAGAGTATATACCGCAACAACCACGTAGGTATCGTAGCACGGGCTACGGGGGCGGGCTTTGATGTTAGCCATTTCCCTACAAGACATATGCGTTTGTATGCACTTATCTGCAAACTGACGTCGTCAAAACCAAGTTTCTCGCGCCATCATATCAGAAGCGCCTACCCACTTCACACTACATGCTGCTGTATGTAAGTGTGCATATGTAGGTCGATGCTATGAGGGCTTGGCGAGGACGACGAGTCTGCAAATAACTACTCCCTGGCATATTTGCTTTAAATTGGTAGAATGAAATCCACCGGGTAATTATATGAAGGACTAGAAAGAGCCGCATGGGTTTAAATGAACTACCTATGCAGAACAGTAAGGAAGGAAACCTTGCTAAAGCCGAGGCACGATGATGGATAGCTATGTAGTGTGGATATATGGATATACTGTAGAATTGAGATACCTATCGTGAATAGTTACCTAGTCTAGCTTAATCTTTCGTTTTCTCTTGCTCATCTCTAGTTCATCCCTGCCGGGCAGGGGGACGGCGGGTGGACAGGCTGATTGGCAAAGCGAGAACTTTTGAGGTTGGATTAATCGTCCTGTAATACCACCTACCCTATGTACATACAGACTACCACAGAACTTACATGTTGAGTACATTGAGTCCTTGACCCCACCTCACCTAACCGACTCTCACTTATACTAGGTATTTAGTATATACGATGGTGTAGCGTGTTTCGGAATATTTCCCAGATAAGCTAGCAGATCATGCCCATTTAGAGACAAGATCCTTTCCAGGCATCCGAAGATTTTCGCATCGCGCACGAGAGTTGCGCAGGGATTCATCGGGTAGAAGCCGGGCCTTCGCTCAACGCTACCGCCAATAGTGTTCATATTTTCTACCTATGTACTTACCTACTTACACCACACTAACTAGTACTTAGTAAGGTAACGTTGGATCTGGACCCGGTCGGCCCCATCTCTTGTCAAGTGATCGACCGCTGGTGGAGGGAATCGAAGAAACAAGAATTAAAGTTGGAGATCCGCTTCGATCATGATTTATTTATGTCTTTATGCGTAGAGAATGCCAATACTGATGCTTGCAGGCATGGGATTGAGAGATTAATTCTGTCTCTTTCTCTTTATGGCGCAGAGAGGGGCTGTAGTGTAGCGTGTAGCTGTACTATGTACAAGACACAGCGTGCACACTGCATGGCACCTACATGGTACCGCCAGAATTAATCGGTGAATGAGAGGGCGGTTGGATAGGCGGTTGGATAGGTAGGTAGAAAGGGGGCGGCGGGGACTGGGCCTATGTGTCTATTTTCCGTGGCTTATTTGGTGATGATGGTGTAGGTACTGACGAACTCCCCAAATAGGAGGCTGACGTGGTTACAGCACTCCTACGCTATGTACCTTACTATGTATGTACGCAGTACTGAGAAGAAGAAGCCGAGCTGTACAGTAGCGTAGTGTGCGTGGTGAGCAAGTGGACCCCGATCCCCTTTACGTGTTAGTATAGGTATTCTGTGTACATAGATAGGTATATCTAGGTACCTGAAATATACTGTGATATGTAAAATAATAGATAAGCATGAGTAATAGTAGAATAATTAATAATTCCACCTTGTTTGTACGCAGTATGACACTCCTATTTCTGATGCCGTAGAGCACTACTCTGTATGTAGGTATAATAATAAATTGATCATGAATTTGAAAAATTGGGGTTGAGGGGAAAAGGGCCATCGATCATGTCAGGGGCACGTTCGTACCTTGCAGCTTTTCGGCGCTAGTTGTTATCTTTTCCCATTTTGGGCAATAGACAGCTAGACCCCTCATGATTGGCCCGTTTACCTATCCTTGTTTCGTTTCACCAAAAAAATGAACCTTTTTCAAGCCCACTGTCTCGGATTGCGCCACACCCCCACCTTTTCTTCTTCCTCCCAATGGCGCTGAACCCATCAACCCATCCGCGTTAGCGGCACCAAACGTGAGATACTGCTAGACAGCGCGGCACCGATAGCGAATGGTCTAGAGCCCCCCCCCGGCTACCTGGCCACCCCCCCCTAATCGGCCACGTTTCCCACCAAAACTCACTAACTTCAACAGGTTATAATAAATCAACAAAAATACCTATTAAGGCCTAGTAAAAAAGCTTATATAGATAATTACTTAATATTTTGATATTTTGAAAATTTTTACTAGTTCTCCGCTTTATATAGCTAAATATTTAATAAAATATTAATTTACATATAAAAATATATGTTGAGAAATTTACGCTTAAATAATTAATTAAAAATTGGAAAAATATCGGATAAATATAAAACTTTATTTTTAAGTTTATATAATAATATTATATTTAAAATAACTTAGTTTATATTATTAACGTTTGTTTTAAAAAATAAAAAAAATAAACTTTATTTTATAATAGTAAATTTTTATAGTATTTTTAATATATTTTATAAAACTTAACAATAAAATATAGTAATAAAACAAAAACTGTATTTTTAGGTTTATATTTATATTTACATTTAAATAAATAAAGTCCGAAGTTTTTCCGAAGCTTTTCCGATTTTTAATTATTTATTTAAGCGTAAATTCTATTACATATATTTTTATATGTAAATTTATATTCTATTAAATATAAAGCTAAATAAAGCGGGGAACTAAGTAAAATTTTCAAAATATCAAAATATTAAGTAATTATCTATATAAGCTTTTTTACTAGGCCTTAATAGGTATTTTTGTTGATTTATTATAGCCTGTTGAAGTTAGTGAGTTTTGGTGGGAAACGTGGCCGATTAGGGGGGGGTGGCCAGCTTGGTGGGGGGGGGCTCTAGGCATTCCCACGAGACTGTTACCTACTTGCATCCTCAGTCCTTAAGCGTTATTAGCCTGACGAGTATTATTCTAGGGCGCTATCTATCATCCCACTGTTATTGCTCTGTGTGTTGTATCTTTCGGGTATCTGGGCATCAAAAGTGGCTTTCTCTCTCCTTTATTCGCCCTAAAACCAGGTTGCCGTTTTCTTCAAATTTTCTTTTATTTTCTAATATGTAGGTTGATAGTCATTTAATCAATAACACAACATTCATAATCTAAAACTAGGTAATATGCTAAAACAAAAACAGGCTGGACTAGTTACGCATGCTGTAATCTACAGAAAGAGAAAGAAAAAAAAAAAGGGACCGCTTCTTGCTCTTGTGGGACTGCTGCCACATCAATCAACCATGGACGGCCCCGTCCAACCCCCCTGCATCCATCTGCATGGCGTTCCTTGGGCGTGGTAAGCCAGCTAGCCAGCCAGCCATGGTTGGCGGCGAGGTTTGGTGCCTGCGGATGCCAGGGGTGCTGTCGAAATCCAGGTAATCCCGGTCACATCTGCGCTTGCGAGCTGCGAGGTGGGTTGTAGCGTGTGTAAGTCCGGCTCCGTCTCCCGCGAACGTATATTACCCAACCTTCCCGGCCTTGGTTCGTTCCCTGTTTTTTCCTCCCACCTTCCACCTCATCTCACTCCTCGTGACGATTTCGTTGTGTGTGTCAGGCGTGTTGCCTTTTACGGTCCTTTCTCTATTCAGTCTTTCCGTGCTCTGCCGGCTCAGCTCTTCATTCATTCAAATACCTCTCAAGCACTCTTTGTTGCCTGGTCCATTCTTTATATCGTGGCGAGCCACTCTTCCTGACATCCCTCGACCGAGAATCTGTATCAGACATCTCGAATACATACATATTCTGGCCTGGCCTGTCAAGATATCTTCCGTTCGCCAACGCTGCTCCGGTATCAGCTTTCTCAAGAGAAAATTTGTTCTTTTCTTCAAGACGATTGCTCACGCCTTCGCATAAGCCCTTCATCAACTTTTTCGGCACAGCCTTCAACACCTTCCTTTTAGACACATCGAACAACAACAACAACAACAACAGCATCAAAATCGCCAACATGAGATTCACCGCTGCTGCTACATTCGCCTCCTTGGCTGCCCTGGCCTCGGCCAAGGACTCGCGCACCTTTGCCGTCCTACGATTTAACGGTGATGGGTTTTTGACTGAGGGTCCTATGGATCCTATCGTCAGTCCGGGCGCTGAATCCTCCCACTATCACAGTATCATGGGAGGAAACAAATTTAGTACCATTGTTGAAGGGGACCAGCTAGGAGAGTCTACATGCACCACTGCCAAGATCGCCAATGACAAGAGTAACTACTGGATTCCCGCCCTCTTCTTCCAGGATCCTAAGAACGGCACGTTTCAGAAGGTTCCTTTGTTCTACATGAACGTGTATTACTTCTTCGAGGCTACGGATGACACGATCAAGCCTTTCCCCATGGGTCTAAAGATGTTGAGCGGAGATGCGAACACGAGATCGCCTCCTCAGGCCGGTGGTGCCATCAACCTCAATCCTGACAATGGAGTCGCCATCAACCCTGTTCAATGGACCTGCCCACGATCAAGCTACAACCCTCCCTCGTACCCTGTTGGTTCTGACGGAAGCACTGCTGGTATGGTCGACCCGAACAACCAGGGATCTGGTGCCGGTTTCCCCCTGTACCCCTGCGATGGATATGCCTCGCCTCTACGTCAGGACATCCACTTCCCTTCCTGCTATAACCCCAGCGCCGGTCTAGATGATCACGCCAACAACATGAAGTACCCCTCCAACGTAGGGTCCAAGCAGAACTGCCCCGCTGGCTGGGTACATACCCCGCACATCTTCATCGAGGTGTACTGGAACACGCCCCTTTTCAACAACTACTGGACTCCTGATGGAAAGTCTCAGCCATTCGTCCTTTCGTCTGGCGACGCTACCGGCTACAGCTCACACGCCGACTTCATTTCTGGATGGGATCAAAACACATTGCAAACCATCATCAACACTTGTGATGCCGGTGACGTCGGTATGGACAACTGCCCCCAGATTCCCGGCGGGTTGAACACGAACAACAACTGCAAGATTTCGCCCAACTATGGTACAGTTCTACAGAATGGCCAGATCCTCACGGATCTTCCTGTAGTAGGCAAGGCCGTCACCGGCTGGGGCAAGGGTGGTGTTAGCGGTGGGTCTGTCGGTGCTCCCGTCGCCTCGTCGTCTTCCGCTTCTCAGGCTTCTCAGGCTTCCGCCACTCAGGCCTCCGCTACTTCTAAAGCTTACGCAACTGCGAAGTCTTCCACATCTATCAAGGCTTCCACCACCACAGCCGCACCTGCAAGTACCACAGAGAGTGCTGCTGCCGGGGAGACCGAAGTTTCATCTCCCACAGTCGAGGCCGAGCCCAGCACCAGTACTCCCGGCGGCGCTTTCATCGAGTACCCCAGCACCGCCGCCTCTGCTGCCGATGCTCCGGCTCCTACGGAGGCAGTTAGCTCCGCTGTGGCTGGTGGCTACCCTTCTGTCAAGACCATCTGGGACATCGTAACCGTTACGGTGACCACCACCGTTGTGGAACCTGAGCCTACCCAGGCCTTACACCGCCGTGCCCCAAAGCAGTCGCACGGCCACGCCGCCCGGCACCTTGTCGGTAGCTTCGCCGCTCGCCGCTAAGTCTTGATAAGACATTTTTATCTTCGTGTATACGGCATGTTTAAAGGCCATAGGGAAGGAAGCATGGGAAATTTTGGCGTCTAGACCAGACGGCATACAAATCACGCATCGGGTTAGGGCAAGTGGATAAGAAAACCAGGAACAATATCCAAAGCTCCAAGATGCCACGAACATATCATCACTCTTTTTTGATGGAATAACATAAGCACACGTGTGTGTGTTGACGATTGGGCTTCATTTGAGCGTTTTGGCTTGATGATTTATAGAGCAGTTCAATTCACCCCTTTTATCTCTCTGCTTTTTGGACAGGGAGGAACGTTCGTATTCGATTCGTTTTGTATCTATTTTTTCATTTGATCCATGAACTCTGAATACAAGAGACATTCATCAACGTTACTACTTTTGACTTCTAGAGAGGCTTTCCGACGACGTGATTGTGTGTTATATTTCTACCTGTGAATGCAATGCTAGAGAGCGGAGTAGATTTAGAGATATGGGTATCGACTTTAGTTTTGACTGAATGGGCACGTGATTGCGGTCAATCGAAATCAGCTTTGAGGCGGCTTTGAGGTCGTAATCTTATAAGTTACCGTCTATCTAATTGACTAGTTGTAACGTACTTCTTTCACAGTCCCCTAGATGAAGTTGGGTTGACACTAGCTCTGTTGACGTGCTCATAAGGTGAGCACGTCCAGAGTGCCGGTAATAGGCAAAGCGACTATACGATTAGGGCAATAAATGCTCTAACAAGAAGGACCATTTAGGATATATTCTTGTTCGCGGTCCCCGACCTTGTCTCTGATGCTTTGAACGGTAGCTCGATTTGGATTTAGTCAGCAAAGCCGCCCCATTCATCTCCATCAGAGCCGTCCGTATCGCTTTCCGAATCACTGCCATCGCTAGAGTCACCGCTGCTTCCACTATGGGTGGCTTTCGGTTCAGCTATCCTGGTCTCCGAAATGGTCTTGGTTGACGAATTTTGGCCGTTTACCCCTTTGCCTCTCAACTTCTCTTGATGCTCATTCCCAGGGGTTCCCTCTTTCATATCAATGTCGACCTCGATCCCAGCGTCTCTGACAAACCCGGCCACGAAGAACCCCATGACGCCTTGCCCGTCGTCTTTGTACGAGCGGATACACGCCTCGGCGATCTCCTCGTCCCCGTCGCTTGCCTCGAGCGAGCCCCGAACTGGCCACTCGCGCATCCCGCGAACCTGTTGGTCTCGCTTCATGATGCGCCAGCCCCGCTCCATGGCGATTTCGGACTGGAGTGCCTTCAAGACTACCTGCTCGTTTTCCTCGGCGTGGATGGAGCAGGTTGAGTACGTCACTTTCCGCGCCGAGGGGAACGTGAAAGCGTGGAGGAGGAGCGTTAGCTGAAATGACGACAGGGCTTCTAATCGTATCTTCATCTCCTTTTCGGAAGATATCACAAGCTCTTGTCCATCGTCGTCGACGAGGATCTGTTGTCGACCTTCGTCCTCCGCTGTGCCATTTTCCCGTTTTCGCTTGCGATTCTTCTGGAGTTCTGGCTTTTTGGCTGCTGCTGCTGCAGTGCCGGCTTGCTCTGGGAGATGAATTGTTGGCATGGCGTCTCTGCCGACGATTCCGCTGCCAGAGCAACTAGGGTCCAGGAGCAGGGCGCCGACATTTCGGTACAACGGCGCGTTTGGATCAACTTTTAAGAAATCCCGACCCAAACTCATACGGGTAATATCTTGGGCGCCTGCCAGGTTTACCATCTTGTCTAGTGTGCGCGAGCGGTGCTGGTCCTTCTCGAATGCGTAGACCTTTTGCTTGCACTCATCGCCCTCGGCTACACGCGACTTCACGATGGCTGCTACGTGGGTTGTTTTGTTGCCCGGGGCTGAGCAGGAGTCGATGACATCGCCATCTTCGGGCCGTGGGTCTAACAGATATGCCGGGAAGCAAGAGGCCTTGTCCTGCAAGATGACGGCACCTGAGGTGTAGGCGTGCGTTTTGGTAATCTCGAATGTGGGTGACAGAGCGAGTAGGTTCGGCACATGTTCATCCACATAAAGTAGATTGTTTGCTAATGAGCCGGCGATAACGTCCTTGACACCCGTGACTCGGGTGAAATCCTTGAACGTCGTATGCAGCTGGTCCTGCAGCGTCGTCTTGAACGTGTTCACTCGGACCCAGCGAGGATATAGGCCGGCTTCGCCGAGCGACTCGAGAGTAATCACTTGGCGGAGCGCGTCAATGGACGCTGCTTTCCTCCGCAGCCGTGCTCTTGTCAGCTCTGCTGTCAGACGGGCTTTGTGACGCTCGATGGCGGCTCTCAGGCCGTGTGAGGCCGGCAGGGCAATCCCCTTCCGTGAAAGCAGGAAATCATGGACGAGCAGTAGGGCTAGCAAGGGTGTGAGCTGTGGATTATATGAGCTACTATTACAGATTCCTCTTATACCCTCGAAGGCCTATGCGCGTACATACCTTGCGCTCATGGCGAAGGAGCTCAGAGCTCTCTATAACCTCCTTGAGTACAGAACTCCATTTGCATGTTTCTACAGCAAGGGCATATATCTGCTGCGGAGGTGACTTGAGATTTTTATTCTTGCTCTTGTTCCCGAACAACCGCGTTTTAATATTACCGCCAGTTGACGGCGCCGACAAAATGTCAGCTGTCTCATGATATAGAGACATAGACAGGATGAGGATGTAAGTACATAATCAAAACAAAAAAAGCCAAGAATCTGTTGGCAGTTCAAATTGCATGGTGGGATTCGCCTACTCTTTTCACAGATAGAATAGTACTGGAGGAGTTATTGGCTGATCTCTTCGAGGTAGAGTAGAGTGTACCAAAGTAGGTAGCAGCTACCTACATTTTTCGTATTCACGAACATTGACGATAAGATAACACTTAGATACATATTTAAACACGCCTTGTACTGTGCTTTTGAGGAGCACCCCTCACAGTGTCTATTATCTCTCTCTGTGAACTATAGTAATTCGCACTGTAAATGCTTAGTCATAACAATTCCACGTGCGCAAGTTCCTTAGCCCCATCCTATTGATGACATCATCATATACTCTACATATGCGTACTATCGTATCTAATTATTAACGACAATTTAAGGCCAGCAAATACCACTATTGTCTTGCCGAGCCGACCACGTATTTATGTGTTTATGTATATCTTATATATTGTGATACCTAACCTTGGGCAGCCACCAGACTCTGATAGTACGGTACATAGCTAGAGCTGGCAAGCCAGCAAAGCAACACATATGTAGTAAGTACCGAGTACCTACGTTATTTATGGGCGCGAGTTATTTATGTAGCTGCCTGCACAAGCATGGAAGAGCCGTCCGTGCTACATGTGTACATAATACATCCACCTATAGGTAGTGGGTCCTGACTGGTCTTAACTCCTGATAGGTACTGACGACTAGGTTCTTCCTCCGTATGGCAGAATCTTGAGATCTACGATTGTCTCGTGAGATCCCTCCTACAGCCTTATCGATCGACAGTCATATATATCTACTAGTGTGTAAACCCAATTAATTCCCACAATGTTAGCATCTCACCTATCTGGTGCGTAAGCCCAGCGAATTGTTAGCCACGTATTTACATAGATGCTCAGTACTTAGTAGTACGAATATTAGATTGGGTAGTAGATGGAGGTTCTGCCGACTCCCGGCGCTAGAACTGCCACTCCGGAGTCGCCGAAGACGTGCTAAACTGCGTGCCCAGTAATTAGCACAGTACACTGGGCTGCATATCAATCCGCGGGAGGCAGCCCGCAGCGATCTTGCATGTCCCGGTTATTTATTCTTGGTGTTGTGCCGCTTTTCCGGGATCTCGTGCACTCGCGTAATATTACACAGGACGTACTTTGTACTGAGCAGATAACAACATCCTCACTTCGTTCCGGCTCTACATATATTGATCCAATAGTCGTCCAATCACATATTGTTGGCCTTGAAAAACCCGCACCAAGTCATCCCGGGCCTTGAGGTTTACAAGTATGATAATCATACTGTATTGATGCCGAGACTTACGAAGTGCTCGGGCAGCGTGTTTGACCTTGAATCCTGCCCGTCAGAGCCTCTCCATCCATTCACGGTCCTCTGGTGACTTGTCGAATGCTGTTAGCACCTAACTAGATATGTTGTATACAAAGTTACTAAACTCACCGCTCACTACAAATGCAGGCAATTGGTATACAAGATTAAACAGATACTCTTATTGTGTGCTTCCGGTTGGCCGTAAAGTATCTGATGTACGCAGACAAGACTAAGTATACGCATAGTAGTGATGCCAAGAGAGCTCAAACATTCGTGGCCGCCAATCAATACATGAAGGATGTATATCAACCTCCATGCAGGTAAGCCATAGCGGTATGCTCACTATTGCGAGCTTGTTTTTTTATACCTAACAACAGCACAGAGTTGTGTATGTGCTTAGGCATTAGACAACTTATAGCTGACAGAACACAGGACTGTCAGGTATCTACCTACTTAAGAACCTACAATGTTATACTTGTTGGCTGAAATCAAGTTGCTTTTTTTTTCTCTCTTTCACATGGTACCTACTTGGGTGTAGGTTGGTAGTTGGTTTTTTGTAAGTATACTACCTACCTACGGCATAAGGCCCGAGGCCAAGCCGCGAATGGTCTGATGGATTGAGGACACTGGTACGCTTAGGTAGCGCCGACGAATGAAGAAGCGCTACCAGGCCCTTCCAAGCCTTGCCTACAGTAGATACAGTCACACAGACATGCCATGCGTACACCAGACAGGCCTATCTACATCCCCACGTCACTCCCTAAGTCCTAGGACCGTAGGTACCATATTAGATACATACCATCCGTTAACGGTAGCAGAATATTACCTATGTAGGTAGGTAGGTAACTGGACTTCTAGAAACACTTATGTTAGAAGATGTGTCTAGGTAGGAATATGGTAAACGAAGACTTGCGCTTGTATAGACAGAACCTTAATAACCTAATAATTATTTAAACTAATACAATAATAGAAAACCATCTACATATGTAGAGTTATACCTTCCTACCATATGTACTGTAGCAAATTTCTAAATAGTTACATACATACCAAACTGTGCATACAATACCATCGTTGAGTACCTACTGCGTAATAGTCTCATAGCAGGACCGTCCTGGCCAACCAAACCCTAGTAGCACCTGCAGTGACCAATTCTCCGGCTTCGACTACGATCCGCTACCCGCTCGTCTCCTATTGGGCTGCCCGCTCCTCACTTCTGCGAGTGCGTACAAGTAGGTATGCGTACCTACTGTAACTACAGACAGTATGGAGGTAAGTAGGTACTAGGTATCCAGTTCGTTCCCACAACGCGCACCCCTTCACTAAAGCACCCTCTGGGTACAAGCTGCGCCCTCCTTATCCTCCCTACCCTCCCCATTTCTGACCCCAATCTGCAGCATCCAGTCCACAGGTTTGACGAGGCGCCTTTGTTAGACAGATACCGGGAACACTGCCTACCTACCTATCACAGGCATACTTAGACACACCCGCATCCACGTACACACACTACACACCACACCAACCACACACTACAGTAGACACTGGACAGACACTGGCCACTACTGTAGACACTAGAACACGATCTGCTAACACACGCAGCAGCTACTGTCGCACTCGAGCTGCTTCCACGCCTCCATCAACCCTCTTCTATCCATCAGTCCTTCAAAATGCGACAGGGACGGCCATCTTCAAACAAGTAGTCTTTTCTCTCTGACAGGGGAGACAGCTTGCTGCGTCTTCGAATCTCTCTCTGGCCGCACCGGATAATCCCGCGTCATCGACAAGTCTCGTTCTGCTGGATATGCCCCCCTCCTCCCGCTCCTCACATCCTCCGGCGGATCGAGCGACATCGACCAAACCTCGTGTTGCGAGCCCGTCCGGCCTCGACCTGCCCGACGAGAACAGGTCGGCATCGCGCGTCACCGAAACACAGTCTCCCGGGGACGATGCTCAAGATGACCCCGAACCGCCCTCCGACTCCTCGTCTCGCCCAGGCCCCCTGGTCCCTCTGCAGCAGCGGCGTCGTGTGACGCGCGCGTGCGATGAATGCCGTCGCAAGAAAATCAAGTGCGACGGCAAGCAGCCTTGCACGCATTGCCAGGTCTATAGCTATGGTAAAGAGCTTCATTTCCCCGTATCCTTATCCTCCCCTCCCAATCGCTCATTGACTTTCTAGAATGTACCTATGATAAGCCTTCGAACAGGAGGAGAAACCCGGCACCACAGTACATCGAGGCCCTAGAAAATAAGCTTTCGCGGGCGGAGACGCTGCTGCGCAAGTTCATGCCTGATGTCGACCTGAATGACCCTAACCTAGACCCCGCGGTCCAGCAAGAGTTCCGGATGCGGGAGCAGGCGAGGCAGAAGGCCGCCGTTACGCAGAAGAAGGACCAAGCCAGATCGGGAGCTTCAGAAGGCCAATTGCAATCCATGATATCTAGTGCAGGCCAACTTGATCTCAACGAGAGCGGCGACTACGATTTTCACGGTACGTCCTCTGGGTCCGTGTTCTTCAAGCAGATGAAGAAACATTTTCGGACGCTACTGGGAAGGGATTACCAGATCCCTTTCATGCCACGACCCCCTCGACCTTCAGGGGTCACGACCCTCGATTCTCCTAGACCGACGCCGAGCTCCCCATGGGCGACTACTCCCAGTCCATCTATACATAACCTACCCCCGAAAGAAAGAGCAGTTGCGCTCTGCTCTGAGTCGATAGACAACGCTACCTGCTTACTAAGAATCGTTCATAAACCTACTTTCTACAGCATGCTCGATAGTTTGTACGAAACACCAAGTGATCATTTCGGAACAGAAGACAAAAGAAACCTGGCCCTGGCGTACTCGGCCATGGCGCTTGGTTGCATGTACAATGTATCTGATGACTCGGTGATGAATCCACCAACGTACAAGATATCTATCGATGAAGCGTAATACAAGCCTACCCTACAAGCGTTAATTGGATATCTTACTGATAATCTTTGTGTGTACAGGCATAATTACTATAGCTCGGCTAGATTCTTGCTGCAAGACATTACCGAGTGCCGAGATCTCACTTCACTCCAAGCCTTGCTTTTCATGATATTGTTCCTGCAATCTATTTCGAACCTGAGTACCTGCTATGGTTTCGTTGGCATCGCCTTGCGATCTGCTCTCAGAATGGGGCTGCACCGCCACTTGCCACATATCAAGCTAGATCCCATCGAGTCTGAGACGAGGCGTAGAGTATTCTATATATGTCGACAGATGGATACTTATGTATCTGCGTTACTGGGATTCCCGCTGCTTTTAAACGAGGACGATATCGACCAACTGCTCCCAACTGCCGTAGATGACCAATTCATCACTAAAGAAGGAATTACCGCTCCGCCTCCCGACACCCCTTCCTATATCGATGCCTTCAATGCGCATGTAAAGCTGATGGACCTGCTGAGCAAAGTCGTCAAAAATGTCTACCCCTTGAAGAGGATAGATCCCAAAGTAGTAGACGGTGATGAGTCGCAATATGCCTCGTACATGATCAGCTATGCCCGGATCAAGGAATTAGAAGAGGAGCTTCAGCAGTGGAACGAAAAGCTACCGTTTGCTTGGCGGCCAAATCCCGAGGGACCAGTTGAAGTTGTGCGGTAAGCTTTTTCCAACCTTGTCTACTTAAGGTCTTGAGGTCTATTTATTATCTGTTCGCCAAAGTCCCGCATTAGACGAAGCGCTGATTCTCTACCAGTATTCGTAATTTGCTCAGGTTTGCCTATGCCCATGTCCAGATGGTTCTTTACAGGCCGTTTCTTCACTATGTCTCTCCAAGGTTTTGCGCTGGTAAGGATGTTAGCGAACGTGCGTACGCCTGCGGGGCTGCATATATTACTGTTGCCCGCAATATCGTTCATATAGGTACCGAGATGCGTAAACAAGTTTCTCTTGTCGGGCCCTATTGGTTCACTCTATTCTCAGAATTTTTTGCTATCATTTCCCTAGTCTTTTTTGTTTTAGAAAACCAAGACAAGCCAGGATCGAAGGAAATATTAGCAGACGCCATAGCCGGCAAAAACATGATTGGTGAGCTCGCAGCGAAAAGCATGGTTGCAGATCGAATATCGACTGCTTTAGAAGTAAGTCACACCTCCCCTATACCTCCCCGTACTTCGGGGGAAAAGGCTGTAACCGAGGTGATTGACCAATCCAGAACCTCTTCGATCAATTGCCAGTTAGTCTCAAAGAGTTCGAGGGGCAACCCATATCCTCGAAAAAACGACCGCGATCAGGGATAAAATCCGAGCTCAGTCCATCGGCTCACAAAGCCAACTCTTCAGTATCATCACAGACCGCTCCCAAGGCCCCCAGCATATCGAAATCCATCTCGGTAAAAATACAAAAGCGTTCTCCAGCGCCGATATCAAACCGTCGGTCCTTCGGTAATGAGCATGTGCTCAGTCCCAATCTCGACCCATCGTTTGATATCTTTCACTTTTCCCCCTCCGGCATGACCACAACATCGCAAGATTCAATGGGAACAACCGGCCTGGGTGATGCTGGTCAGGTCAAGGTACAACACAGCACAGCAGGAGCAGCCCAACAGCTTCACCGACTTGATGCCATTATGTTTCCCTCCAGCGATCCGCTAGCGTATCCACATCAACCGCGGGCTGACTTCGGTATCCACGGACCTGGTCTGCACCCCGCGGACCCTGGAGAGGTGCTACAACACGACCCTTCGTCGTATTATGTGCCTCAGCTCTACGATGGTATCGAAGGCCAGTTATTGGCGCCCCTTCCGCCATATTTAATGCAATCACAGGGGGATCCAGGCATCCCCTTTCCAGCCCAAATGTATTCGGATCCGATGTTACCTTCCCAACAGATGGACCCGTCGTCGCATCGGCCTCATTCCCAAGGACTACAGTTGGATCAGGAACTGCGGCAGCAATCGAGAGATTACGACCACATGCTTGCCAGTACATCCTGGCCAAACATGTTCCCACAGCACGGGATGGACTGATGTTATTTATTTTCTTATAGTATAAAAGGAGCAAGGCACCAGAGGAGAGAGAAGAAAAAAGATACCCACTGCACGGCTTAGATATGCCTGCGAGGCCTTGGACTACGGGAACAAGGACTGTGTTCGACGAGATGAGATTCTCATGAGATTTCCGTGTAAGATAACTACCCATGACGACTCATGATCTGAGAAAGCATAGAGGCGTAATTGCACTTTGAGCAAGTATATACATCTGGCAAAATACGACAATTGCTAGTTAGGAATGATGAGTCTAGCTCTGTAAAAATGACATGC
The DNA here is from genome assembly GCA_038501195.1 of Nemania diffusa. Classification (NCBI taxonomy): domain Eukaryota; kingdom Fungi; phylum Ascomycota; class Sordariomycetes; order Xylariales; family Xylariaceae; genus Nemania; species Nemania diffusa. Next base: position 5,164,246 of record JBBPUQ010000003.1, read on the forward strand.
TTCTGCTCTTCAAGGTATCGAAGTACTGTAGATTTCTGTGTAAGAGTAAAGAGAACGCTGTGAAAGGTATTGCATTGGGCACCTAGGTAGGTGCCTAGTTAAATATTTTAACACGACAGAGGAGGCTCCAAAGAAAATAAGTTGCAAGATAATAGGGTACCTTAGGTCGGTAGAACACTTATCTAGGTACTGTAGGGGAGACGACCATTGCTGGCTTGGCAACTAACACTAAGTAGCTAAACTACAGGTATGTACGCATAGAAAAAGAGTGGTTGTTATAATAGTTCTATAATAATCACTATAACGATCTAATAATTGCTACCTACATCATGTATGTTAGTGTTTAACGGTTAGTGGTTTGTGGTAATACTACGTAGATAATCGTGCTGAAAAATGGTACCTCTCCCAAGTACATGTATCCCTACCCAAGCCTCTTTTCCGCCACAGAGAGAAAGCCACCAACCAGGGAGATTACATGTACATACATAAGGTACCTAGGTATGCTACATGCCTACCTAAGGTACATAGGTACCTACGTACATAATGATTATTGGGTACTTATAGGTAAGTACCTGAACATCAATATACCAACTGTCGTTCGTCCACTGCTCGATCCCTAACATATTTGACAACAAAACAACCAAGCAACCTTTGGGATAGCAGGGCATCACATAGAAACATCATCGTTTCTAGTGTTACCGCCTCTGTTGGGACGTGAAGCTAGTTTCAGGATTTTAGTACCTCTGACGTTGGCATTTCGGCTCTCGAGTTATGGAGGCGACTAACATCGAACATAGCCTCGTGATCGAGGGCGAGTTTGACGCACTGTAGGTGGTTCATGGACATATGCCTACCCGCCATCGCCTACCATTCATTCCTACCTATCATACCTACCTGTCATACATGTCATGCCTGTGCGTATAGAATAACGCAATTCTATATCACAGCCGAGCTCGGGGCTCAAGTGAGGCCTCCGCTGTGCGCCGGCCTATCCATGATGCATCCTGTTATCTGTTGCATACTATAAGCTGCAAGCTCGGCGCCACAGAACACTTGCTACGTAGTAGACGTTGCATGTCGCTAACCTCACTAATGATGTTAATGTGCTAACTATACCCTGTCTCTCTATCACAGTTCTGTAGAGATCAAGGTGCCCAACTCTTTACATGTCGGAGTCACTAGAAAATATCCCGGTAGGTGAACTTTGGCTCCTATCTCGTTCTCTTCATGCTTAGGACGGCGCTCGTTGTTAGAGGTCGTCGGTCGGTAGACTGGTACACCGCTGATTACCTCTCGCTTCTGCTGGTGGGTAATGATCCTTCATGTTAGGAAGCCCTTGGCTCTAGGATAGGGGGTCTACGATTTTTGTGGCTATTTCTACAGTGGCTGGTCTACTTTGTCGCTTCCGTTGGTGCCCCGACAGCCGGATTTCATTCTAGGATTCTACGTTTCATGTGGTCTACCTTTTTCTCAACTTGAAGATGAGGACTGACGCAGGTATTAGCCAAGCTCCATGCAAGGAAGGTAGCTAAAGCGCTGGGTTCGAAAGAGGGCGTTGTCTATCTGCCAGGTCAATGGGATGTGAACTGGGAGGACTCGGATCAGGGACCACCATTTCGGCAGCGTCGGTAGTGAGTTTAGGCATAACTGCAACCCCTATTCACACTCACACGTAAGGCTTACTCAAATGCTAGCTTTTACTATCTCACCGGGGTCAATTTTCCAGGCTGCAGTGTCACATACGACATAGAAGCAGACAAGTTGACACTCTGGATCCCATATACTCCGCCGGCGACTATTCTCTGGTTTGGGAATACGCCGTCTCCTGAGCAATGCCTTGCTAGATCCGACGTGCACGATGTAAAATACACCAGCTCGCTCTCGGAGTACCTTACTTCGCGGCTAGGTAAGGTTAAGACACTCTACGTCCTACGATCGTCCCAGCTGCCAAAATTTGCCGAGTTCGACAGCCTCAAGCCTCGTCTTTATATCGACACGACATCTCTTCAACCCGTCATGGACGGGGCTAGAGTGGTCAAATGTGATTACGAGATCGATATGATTCGGAAGGCGAACGCCGTGTCATCAGATGCGCATAGGGAGGTAGCTAGGTTGATGTATGGTTTGTCGAACGAATGCCAACTCGAGGCTGCCTTTCTCAATTCATGCACCGCCCAGAACGCTCACATTCAAGCCTACCCCATCATTGCTGGGGCGGGTGCCAATGCCTCGACGCTGCACTATGAAGCTAACAACGAACCCCTGGACGGCCGGCAGCTGGTTGTGCTCGATGCTGGCGCCGAGTGGGACTGTTATGCGAGCGATATAACGCGGACGTTGCCTATCGGTTCGACATTTTCACCTGAGGCTAAGGCTATCTATAGTCTCGTCCATCAGATGCAGGAGGAGTGTATCCAACGTATTCGCCCCGGTGTAGTATTCCGCGATTTGCAGCTCCACGCCACCCTAGTCGCAGTTAAAGGTCTACTGCAGCTCGGCATGTAAGTGACACTGCATATCATTTCTCTCCTTTTTGGCTGGTGCTAGGGGTAGGAACGGATGTTAGGGGTTTCTGGTTCCAGATATACTCTATGTCTCCAAGGTTTTTTCATACCCCTGAAGTCTTACCCACTCGACCTAAGAACGAGAAACTTTACTGACTCTTGAGCTTCAAGTCTGCACAACGGCACCGCTGATGAAATCTTCAAGAATGGTACGGGCTCAGCTTTCTTCCCTCATGGCCTTGGTCACCACGTCGGTCTTGATGTACACGAGTAAGTCCCCTAACAACAACAGCATGATTTGACCCCGAAGATTATTTGATATGTGCTCGTATACAAAATAGTTCGACTAATTCGGCCTGCAGCGTCCTTAGCAAAGACTTGTTACGCCCTGCGGGTGAAAGTATGTGGGGGAAGAGGCGGCCAATCGGCCCAAACTCCTTACGTGCTATGATCAAGCAGTCTACAGCAAAAGGAGCGGCCAACAATGGGCATACTAACGCTTCAGGGGACCAGCAGTATAACACGCTACAGGCGAACATGATCGTGACTATTGAACCGGGACTCTATTTCTGCCGCCCCTACATCGAGGCATACTTCCTGCGTAATGACCAGCATAAGAACTACGTCAACCAGGCCGTGCTGGAGCAATACTGGGACGTAGGGGGCGTGCGCATCGAGGACTGTATCCTAGTCACGAAAACCGGGTACGAGAACTTGACTACAGCTCCCAAGGGAGAAGAGCTCTTGAGGATCCTTGGAGTAGAATACTGACCTCCGTGCTTGAGGCGGGACGAGATGAAGTGTTCATTGAAAGAAAAGACTGTGGTCGTGTTGCACTAGAGTTGCCCTAGAGGAAGACCAATCTAGAGTAGTGGTGTTTATTTTTTTTAAGAGTGAGGTGTTCTCATCGCACTATACTATCTAGCATATAGCGTTATATCGTTTAACAGTCTGTCTATCTCTTCCGAGAAATTATTAATGTATGACAATGGTGTTATGTATTCAAATGAAGCCGACAAACACGCTGGGTATAAGTAGCTACTGCCCGCATTCATTAACAAACAATATTGGCACAATATAGGGTCTCTATAGTCTGTCTTGTCTTTCAAGAAAACAAGCAATTTGGAAGACACCAGCCGCTGAAAAAAGAGGCAAGGGGGAAAAACCAAAAACAAAAATCGTGATCCGTAAGCAAAACCGAGTTGATGCCAGATATTTGGTCTCTTTTTATACAACGAATAAACCCCGCCCATTTTACGCCTCGCTTCCCTTCTTTTTTTCCCTCTCGCGCACTTATTTCCCTGCCTCCCCCCCGGCCCGGACTTTTCTGTCTTGTTTTATAGGTATTTCTTGGGCAGGGTCTTCTTGCGCTCGTAGTAGATGTAGCCGGCGACGAGGACGATCTGGCTGCCGATGATGACGAAGATGAGGGTGCCGTGGCGGGGGGTGGTCTGGACGGCGACGTGCTCGAGCATGCTGCCGTGGTTGGTGCTTATGGAGCGCCTCAGGTTGTTCTCGGTCTGGGTGATGCGGCTGTTGAACTCGGTCTTGATGCCCTGGATGTCGCGCTGCATCTTGGTGATCTCGCTGGCGATCCACTCGATCTTGTCGAGCTTGTCGAGCCGCGAGAGGGACTGGCGCACGCCGTCGATCATCTGCGAGGTCTCCTCGTGGCGCTTCTCGAGCATGTTGTTCATGCCGGCGCCCTGGCGGAAGATGGTGGACAGGTGGTGGTTCACGCTCTGCAGGCGGTTGTGCAGGTCGGCGAACTGCGCCTTGGAGCTCGTGATGGCGTCGGCCGAGGCGTCGGGAATAGAGTCGTCGAAGTCGTCGCCGGACCCGGCGTTGTTGTTATTTTGGTTCTGGTTCGGGTTGCTGCGACGGCCGAAGCTCGTCTGGGCCTTGGCCTGGTTCTGCCCGTCGTTTTGCAGTTGCTGCTGTTGTTGTTGCTGCTGCTGCTGCTGCTGGCCTCCCTGTGTCGCGGCATCGAGGTTGTCGGTCATGACGACCAACTTGAAGATCTCGAAGGAATCCGGGTTGTCGGCAGAGGCGGCGGTGATGCCGAACTGGTAACCGGGGGGGATGGTGATCTGGTCACTCTCGAAGCAGAGGCGGTTGTCGACCTCGACCTTGAAGGCCTGGGCGGTCTGGCGCAGCTTGATCTGCGAGGGCCGGCCGAGGTTGCGGTAGGCGTAGTAGCAGTGGCCGAAGGCGAGGCTGTCGACGCTGTGGTGCGACCGGAAGTCGGTGGTGCCGTCGTTCAGGAAGCCGCGGATCATGCCGGCCGACCCGCCGTGCTGGTCGATGACGAGGGCCAGCCCGTCGAAGCGGCCGACGGTGTAGATGCTGGACGAGGCGATCTCCTGGCTCCCCCGCCGCGCCAGCCAGATGTTGAGGTTCCCGCTCCCCCGCTCGCCGCCGCTCACGCGGAAGTCCACGTCGGCCACCCATTCCCGGTACTGGTTCGCCTGGTCTGCCCACGCCGCGCCGCGCGTGTTGCCCGGCACCGGCGGCGTCAGGATCACCTTGTTGGAGAGGATCTCGGGGAAGTTGGGCGTGCCCTGGATAGAGAAGCCCGGCACGGACGCCTCTCCGCGGTCGTTTATCCTGCGAGGGAAGAGGTAAGTAAGTGTAAGTGTAAACTTAAGCAGGTGAAGATTGGGGGGTCATGATATTTGCTTGTTCTTGCTCTTGCTCTTGCTCTTGTTCTTGTTCTTCTTATTCTGGGTTTCTTGGCCTGACGAAAGGCTAAAGAAACAAGGCAAGGAAAAGATATAACGCATGCACCACAAGGACTTACCTCCCGGTATAACCAAAACTAAGCTCGCTAACTAAGAATTGGGCATGTGCCGTAGCCGTGGTGGCCAGACCAACGGCGGCGAGGACGGAGGACGACTGCTGCAGGAGGCGCATCTTGAACCAGGTCTCTCGCTCGGGTTTATGTACTGAATATTAGAGTTGGACAAAGATGCGACGGGAATGCACCAGAATGTACCCCCGGAAGGAGCCGTAGAGAAGCCGTAGGGAGCTGTAGGGAGGCCACGCAAATCGTACAAACGGCGAGCTGGACGGATTTGAGCTGGTGGTGTTGGGAATTGGCCAGATCAATTAATATATCGTATCGTCGAAATCCCTAGATAGGTACAGTACCTAGATACCTACATATGTAGGTGGTGGATTAGGTAGGTGGTGGATTAGGTAGGTGGTGGGAGGTAGGTATGTCGATAGGTACATAATAGACCCGTGCTGTGCTGTACGCTATAAGTTGGTACATGCCTATTATTGGCCGGTATTATCCCTACCTAGCACCCTGGGTATGTATCGCTATATCGTGCACTAGACCCTTGCACGCCACCCGCCCGAGCTCTAAGAGGACACTTTGCAGCAACGAATAGAGCAAGTCAATTGTGGAGTTCCGAGAAACATTGGAACTAAGCGCCGACTAGGCCTACAATGTATAAAGACATGCCGCAAGATCGTCCGAATAGGCTTAACAAAACACCTTGCTGCGGAACCACGTTCCGGGGTTCCTGTGTACAACTAAGTTATTTGTATATCATTTTACATAGAAGACATGACTGTTTAAAGACAATAAGATGCTAGGTACATTCCCCATGTACCTAGGTAGTTGCTCGATGACGAGAGATTGGCAAGCATTATACCTATTATAGGCACATTACCTACTGCACATCCATGCATGGTCGGTAGGTCCTACATACATAGACCACCTACATATTGTAGCTGAAACAGGTCAAACAAGGGCGAGGTCTAGCGTTAGCGTAGGTACGGTTTGATTACGACGGTACAGAATAGGTCCCCACATTATGGTTACTTCACATGTACGCTAGTACTTTATACCAGCCTTATCTTATCGAAACATCACTTCAGATGATGTTTGTTCAATTCAATTCAGCTACCTCATAGGTCGAAATAGGTAGGTTAGGTACTCTGGGGATACCTAGCCAGGCAACTAGATGAGTGCTGTCCAACGTGAGATTGTTGCCGCCCTATGTTCAAATACCAAGCACGATTAACCACACGGCGCATATTCTGGCAAGCCTAAATCATTCGTCGGCGATGAAACCACCACGACGAGTGCAATGAGCGAGCCATACCCAACCCTCACGCAATGCGCGGTTGTCGCGACCGCCTTCAAGATCCTCCTCTTCCCGGCTTAGTACGTACACATGCCCTCTTCGTCTCGGTGCGGGATTCCGGCTCGGATTCTGGCTCGGATTCTGACTGACGGGGCCGTATTACAGTAAATCGACCGATTTCGAAGTCCACCGGAACTGGTTGGCCATCACCAATAGCCTCTCCCCCTGGGAATGGTATTACGAGAAGACCTCAGAATGGACCCTCGACTACCCCCCCTTCTTCGCCTATTTCGAGTGGCTTCTTTCTCAGGTTGCGAAGCTTATCGACCCCGCTATGCTTCGCGTAAACAACCTAGAGTACGATAGCTGGCAGACCGTCTACTTCCAGAGGTCTACCGTCATCGTAACCGAGCTGGTCTTGGTCTACGCCCTCCAGCGGTATGCTTCCCCATTCGCATCTCTCTGTTGTGTCTCTGTCCTAGCTCTGCTCTGGCTGTGCTAGCTAATACGCCGAGTCTAGCTTTGTCGATTCGTCGCATACCGTATATAAACGAGCCGCCCAGGCCGCCGCCATCTCAGTTCTCCTCTCGCCCGGTCTTCTCATCATCGACCACATTCATTTCCAATATAATGGTGCTATGTATGGCCTTCTGCTCTTGTCATTAGTCTTAGCACGCCAAAAGTCTACCCTTCTAGCTAGTGGGCTGGTCTTCGCTGCGCTCCTGTGCATGAAGCACATATATCTGTACCTCGCTCCGGCCTATTTCGTCTTCCTGCTCAGGACCTATTGTCTCTCGCCTAGGTCCATCTTCAGGATCCAATTCGCCAACTGCGCGAAACTCGGTATCGGTATCTTAGCCGTCTTCGCTACTGCTTTTGGCCCTTTCGCTCTCAAGGCCCAGATTCCTCAGATCCTTAGCAGGCTGTTTCCATTTTCGCGCGGCTTATGCCACGCATACTGGGCGCCTAATATATGGGCATTGTATTCTTTCGCCGACCGGGTCTTGATTCTTGGTAAGCTTGCTGAACCGCTTCCTAACCCTTGTCACGTGGCTAAACGGTATTAGTCGCACCGCGCCTAGGCCTACCTGTAAAGGCCGAAGCGATCAACAGCGTGACGAGAGGCCTCGTAGGCGATACAGCCTTTGCAGTGCTCCCCGAGATCACACCGAGATTATGTTTCGCATTGACCCTCCTCTTCCAAGGCATACCGCTGTTGAGGCTATTCGCTCGTCCGAACTGGGATGCTTTCGTTGGAGCTGTGACGCTTTGCGACTATGCTTCGTTCTTATTTGGATGGCATGTCCACGAAAAAGCCATACTTCTCGTACTCATCCCCTTCAGCCTCATCGCTCTTAAGGACCGACGTTACCTTAGCGCGTTTCGGCCGCTGGCTGTATCTGGCCATGTGTCACTATTCCCGCTACTCTTCACGCCTTCCGAGTTCCCTATCAAGACAGTGTACACCATCTTCTGGCTTGTTCTGTCTCTGATGGTCTTCGATCATTTGGCGCCTGCGTCTCAACGACCACGGTTCTTCCTCTTTGACAGACTTACAATTCTATACATTGCAGTGAGCATTCCGTTGATAGTCTACTGCTCATTACTACATCAGGTGATATTTAGCGGGCGTTATGAGTTCTTACCTCTGATGTTCATGAGCGCATACACAGCCTTAGGGGTTGTTGTAAGCTGGGTGGGGTTCATGTTTGTGTATTTTACCTCATGACATTAGATGATGTAGATGGATCCACTTCAGCCTTATAGACTCTATTTATATAGATAGATATCTGAAGGGAGAAATGAATAAAATGTGTTGTTTACAATAAAGCCAGTAGCCACATCCACACAATGGGTATATCCTCTTCTGTTGGTAGGCCGAATTAACGACGGTGTGAATAAACTACATACAACTCCCTACCTACCCATACCTATACCACGCGCTTTGTTTGAGGTACCTTGCCTTAGTTGCTGCTGTAGAAAATATATGTAGCCAATCAAAATGGAGTATATCCCCACCGCCTTCCTTTTATGGAAGATGTCTCACTCCTCTAAATTTGACTTCGCCCCACTATGCACCATACTACCTAAGCTTCTGTTTGACAAAACCTAGACAGACTACCTGCCTACCTCTTATTATTAATCTGCTACTTAGTACAATAGCTGTAGGACGGTCTATCTATCTGTGAATTTGAAAAGAGTATTCTTATTATAGGGCATGAATGGTTGTAGTTTTCTTTTTGAAATGACATATGCTTGTACCTGTTGAACAAGGCCAGTGGCTTCATTAGAGAGGTCGGAGTGCCTACCAACATTGATAAGTATTGATGATTGTGCAACCTACCTGGTATTTAGATAGAGGTTTCACAGAGAAGGTTGTATGTGTAAGCTTCAGAGCAACGGTTCTCCGATAAGAAAATTTTGGTTGTCCTATAAGGTACTAATACACGCGTTGCATTAAACTAGGCCGCACTAGAACAGGACCCTGTACCTCTCAAGAGTGTCATTCTAAGTGAAGAGACCAGTAGTGATAGATGGGGTCCCCAGCTATATGATGTGAATGCAATGCTAGTCCATTATATATGTATATATATACATATCACTATGCTGATAACAAGACCAATTACTAAAAATGTAGAAAGCATTTAGTCTATTAACCACTGGTCCTACAGTTGACGACAAAATAGAAGATGTGCGGCTGGTGCTATCTTGTGAACATGAAGAGAGATACCTACGTGACTATTACTCATGTATCAAGCTTATGACATAGTAGTATTCACTATATTTATCTTGTTGGGTCGAATATTTGCATTTATGTGTTGTGAACTGTTGTAGAGTAGGTGAACTTCTTAATCTAGAACACCTAGATAGGTGACAACACTTATTGAACACTAAGGTATCTAAGTTTTCTCAATCAACTGATTAACCAGACATATAATATTACAGGTGATATAGGCCATTCACTGCACATGATTGCTTAACGCAGAAACAGGGAACAAGTCTTTCCTGTGACATTCTGTTCCTGGATGCAAGAGTTAGACTAAGTGCTAGGCATGCGTAGTGGTGGCCCTGTTTTGGCCCTTAAATGGGTTGGCTGGGTCCGCGCTCGAGTCTCACCGATACCCTCCCCCAATTATAAAACGCCTACCGTGAAAGAAAGACACCATGAATGTCAGAGGAGTTAGGTAAACATGTGTATTTCTACATAATTGAGGCGAACAACAAACTATGCTATAAGAAAGAATTGCATATGTGGACTCTCATATATAGAGTATTCCGGTCTTGTATGGTGACTTACACGAGAAGATGTTAAAACATAAATAGAAACATCCAACAATCTATGTGAATTAAATGCAACTAGATTATTAGAAAGAGCGAGCTGAAGATTATGATAGATGTTCCCTTAGGATTTGAGAGCGATACGAGGTTAATTGAGCTCATTGTGTCGTAGACAATTCACTGCTAGATGTCTTGTTGAGATCGAGGAAGCTCTAGTTTCCCAGACCTAGATTTGGACGGGGCACAAGAGACAATAGAAGAAGCAGGAATAGAAAGTGAAGAGAAAAAGAGGACAAGACATATGGCCTCTTGTTCTGCTGTGCTCGAGCTGGCGATCAAAACGAGTATAAAAAGGTGCATGGCAGACACGAAGGCGGCGGGCTAGATGTGAAGGGTGACGACAATGGGGTAGGTAGGGCAGACACGGTGGTGGCGGCCCTGGTAGGAGCGTGTTGATTGCGCGCGGGTGGATTGATTTGAGGCCCATCTGAAGACTGAAATACCTAAATACCTACATAATAGAAGCGACCAGGCCCACCTTCGGAAGGCAAGCTGACCACTCACCACTCGGCAAACCGCCGTCATCCCCGGCCCTGGCTTCTGCAAGTGGACCCAGGGTTCAAGGTTCCCGCAACTTAAGTAACAGCTGTGTTCCCTTCTCTGCTACATTTACTGCATAAACCTATTATTACCTACCTATTCCTCTCTTTACCTGTCTGGGTACTTGCCAGCAGTTCCTCTCCCTCTCCTCCTCCTCCTCCTCCTGCTGCTGCACCTACCTAGACTACTCCTCTCCCTCGTCTGGGCCACACTCTTGCTCTCCCTCCTCCCTCCTCCCTCCTCGACCATTGGCGTCTTACAAAACTTTTCTTCACCCACGATATTCATAACCACACGCAAGCTAACCCTCGGAGCTCTGGATATCAATCCGCCAACCTGTATAGCCTGCAGTTCCACTTCACATGCCGGATATATCCATGTCTTCAACGCGTCAATGCCCACTAACCGCGACTTGGGTATAAATTTCGTAGCCTCGCATTTGTACGTAACCTGTTCATCAAACCACGACTGATGCACACTCACCTACTTATGCTGAGTGCTCAGCTCACCACTCCCCCCAATTTTACCGCAACCACCCCCAATATCACATATTCACAAGAAAACCACAACGGCTAGGCTCTTTTATGATATCTGGTCTTCTACAGCCCACTTATACACAAAAACCCTATCCTTAATAACCTATGAGATTAATATTTTCAGCCTTGTAGATTCTCTTCATTAGCCAATACGTTTGCGCCCGTGCCCCCGTCGCCATCATGGTAAGACAACAGGGGGATATCGTTGTGTAATGCGCCTTGGCTTATTTTGGATAGGTTCTTTTCAAGCGAAAGCCTGTGCAGTTTCTCCAGGCGCCTCAGATTGACGATGAATCGTCAGAGGTACCTATCCCATAATGCCCACCTCTAAGCTGCTGTCAACTCACCGTATAATGTAACTCTAGGTCTGGCATATTCCTCATACAGGCGAGGTCTTCTTGACGTACGAAGACTATTTAGCTAGGTGAGTCTGGTCTAGCTACGTGCGAGCCTGTATACCTGATATATGACATACTAATAATAGCTGCTCCGTTTAGAATTGACTTTTATAATCAGGTTTGCACTAGCACGAGCCGCCTCATTACATAACCCAGACTCCCACTAACATATATTCAGCCCCGGTTCATTTGCCAAATAACTGGCCACTCCGGTCTCACGTTCTTCGAGGCCCTAAAGAGCGAGGTAAGCCTCAATGCCTCTCATATATAAACCTGTATGATATATATCTAACTAGGTGGGTAGCTGGCTGGCGCGCAAGAGGTCGATCAAGCATTCCCCGAAGCCCTCAAAGGCCCGGTCCTGCGCCGGGTGCAATTTCAGACCATTTCACGAATCGATACCCTTGTTGATATGATTTACGATGAGTTCAAAGCCGACTATTACCCGGGGGAGCCCGTAACAATACAACTTATGACGGGGGAACGCTTGACTGGTATTGTCCGAGATAAGGCTCGGCTGGGAAGCAAAGTTTTACCCGATGGAACCCTGACGCAGCCTTATTCGCGTTATTCAACAAGCATCGACGGTCGACCGGACGAGGAAGCTGTTGTTGCTAGCGAACACATATCTCGGGACAGGAAGATATTTACGAAGTCTGTTTTGCGCTCTTTTATCAAGAAAACCGTCACGCGGGAGGCCTGGAACGGGGCGCCTTGGCTCGTCAAACACGATGTCGCTGCCCAATACCACATCGACACTCGAGTTCCTCCGCACCTCCGATACGATAATAAGCTGCTTGAGCGCAAGCAACAACAAGCGCAGAAGCGCGCACTTCAGCCCACAAATGGCTTGCATGATTTGAATGGCGCATTCCATAATGTAGGTCCAGTTCGGCTACCCGAGCTCAAACCAGCGCCGAAAAACCACAAACTGCATAGGGTCCATCAGCACGACCACCCCGGCGCTCAAATTCTGCGTAATCCAAATATGTTCCTTGACCAGGACCATGGGCCATTGCCACCAGTTCCTGGAGATAACCCATTTCATTTTCCGGTACCTCTTCGGCACAGCATCCCTGCACCAGTCGCGTTCGCACAACCGGAACCGCCTCCGCCTCCGCCTCCACCTCCTCCACCCAAATATCCCATCGAGGACTTACAGCTCCCGCCGCGTGATGACTACGTGCGGCCACCTTTAAAGTTTATCTGCTATGATCCACCGGATGGTGCTGTAGACAGTGGTGCACCGAGCGAGAAGATCCAGATGAAATCTGCGGGACCATTGTTAGAGACGTGGGACACGTTAAACGTGTACTGCGAGGTATTCAAACTTGACTCGTTTACTTTTGATGATTTTATACAGGCTCTCGAAGTCGCCAACGCCGACACTCCGTGCCAGCTATTTACCGAGATCCATTGCGCAGTTCTGAAGCAGATTGTTGGCTCAGAGGCCGACGACGGCAAGCTGCTGGTAAACTTGCCTGAGTTAGACGACGAGGAAGAGGACGAGGATGAAAGCACCTTGCCAACGCCGGAACCGGAACCGGAACCAAAACCAATCGGAAGAGCTACCAGAAGCAGCCTCGCGAAACTAGAGATAGAGCGGCTTAGGGCCGAGGCCGAAGCAGCTGAGAAGGAGAAGACACCCGAAACTACTGTAAAGCACCGCGCCTCTGAGTTGCTCGTAGACTTTGATTGGATTGACGAGCTGAAGAAGCGCAATTTCCAAGATGGGGGTTGGGAGATGATCATGGTTGGGCTGTTACACCAACTGTCAAAAAATCCTCGGCAGACTGCGGTCTGTGAGGAGTTGCTCGCAGCGCTAGTGCCACCAGATGAAGAACCCAGCCCAGAGCTTATTCGCGATCAATACTCTAGCCTGGACGTCAATCTTCGGATATCTGCTCTTCAAATTATTTGCATGCTGACTATGGAGACCAAGGCCATCCGTGGCTATATGGATGACTGTGCTGAAGTCATGACTCGTTATCGAAAGGAGAAAATCGATTTACAGCGCGAGCGTAGGCAAACGTACGTCTAGCAGCTTCGCTATTTCCGTCGTCTGTGTGAGCTAACTGCATTTATAGAATGGAAGAACTTAAAGTTCTCAACGACCAGCGAAAAATTCTCCTGCCAGATAACATGCCACCGTCACCGCCTACTAATAGTGCAGAAGTTTCCAAAGCCAATGGTGACACGAAACCCGCTAGAAGCTATGATTCACCTGATGACCCTAGCGAGGACGGAAATGATAGTGACGATGATGGCCGGGCCCGCCGCAGCCTTCGGCGAGGTGGAGATCGAGCAGTGGAACGCCAACGGAAACGTGAGGAGAAGGAGCGCAAGAAAGAGGCAGAATTGGCCGCCAAGGCTCCAAAACAGTCGAAGCAGTTCTTGAAGGTCTTGAGGGACATTCAGAAGAAGGAGGACCAAATTAAGGAGTGCGAAGATAAAATTGCCGTCATTGACAATGACTTGCGCGAGGCCGACTGCGGAAGAACTCGTATTTTGGGCAAGGATCGATTCTGGAATCGATACTACTGGTTTGAACGAAATGGCATGCCATATGCTGGCTTGCCTAACAGCTCAACGGCCTATGCTGGCTATGCCAACGGCTGTATTTGGGTTCAGGGGCCCGACGATATGGAGCGTGAGGGTTACATCGACCTCCCTAGTCAATATCAGGATGAGTATCAGGCCAAATTCAAGATGACGGTACCTCAAAGGAAGAAGATGGAAGAAGGACGTACGAGCGTGTATGACGCCCGGCAGTGGGGATATTATTCTGAGCCGAGTCAAGTGGATTCTTTGTTAAACTGGCTCGATCCCCGCGGCTTCAACGAGCTCAAGCTACGTAAGGAGCTATTGCTTTATAAAGACAAGATCGTGATGAACATGGAAAATAGAGCTCAATATCTTAGCTCTCAAGACGAGACAAGCAATGAGAAAGAAACGGGCAAGAAAGAGGAGGCTAAACGGATGAGCACCCGAACGAAGGTGCTGGCCGGTCCGGAACCAACTCACTTCCGCTGTTTCGATTGGACTAACACGATGGCGATCGACGAGCTTGGACATCTTCATAATCAGCCACCACCATCAAAATCACGGAAAGGTGGGAGGAAAAATCGCGCTTAGAGGGACCGTATATATTGAGCGCCATCCTGTCGCACCTTCACGTTAGAATATCTTACCAATCTAGCGTCTCCGACAAAGAGCTGCTCGCATCTTAGAGCTCACCGCGAACTAGGAACGCCCGAAACGTCATTCCAACGCTAAGATAGACTTCTATCATGGTCTAGTCCTCTCCGGCGCATAATATCTAACCTCATTCTTAAGCACCGGGCTTATCAATGCTTCGCCTTCACATAAATACGAGTTTAAGATATCTCGGATTTACACGAAGCTCACAGCAAGCCTTGTTTATGTTTCCCACGGCCAGCCCAGCGTCAGCTTCCCAACCCACACCTAGTTAAAACAGCAGCCCGACCCCCTTTAATATCGACTCAAGCAGTTGAGTTTGATTCAGCCCTCATTGAGATTTTATGCCTCAAAAAACGTAAACCTTGCCCTAAGGAGGCCATGCACTTTCGGTTCCATTTTCGCAGAACAGGAGATTGACCTATTCAAATATAAAGGGCTCCTAATCTCACCGATAATGAGCATTGAAACCGTAGACGGATCTGGCGTTGCTATTCATGTTCGTCAACCTATTTTATTTGGCGTGTATGATTCTACAGGCGAAATTGGGGGAGACTCAAGGCGTTTTACCGGTCACAAATAGAGCGAAGCCATACTCAGACCGAGGTCATCGTGGCTCTCACCAATATCTTGTTTTACGAATTATGCATTTTCTCACATTGGTCTCGTCCCCGCCGGTCCCTTCCTGCTGTGGATTGGAAGGAAGTCTGTCTGGCCTGCGTGTGGCAAAATTCGGGTCGGTTGGCGTACTGAGTAGACAGGGGAACTACCTAGGGGCCACGGTTGTGGTTGGATAAGGGGAACGAAAAAAAAAATCTAAAACAGGGGGGAAAGTTGTGCAATCCTAGGCGCCGGTTGGCTACTCGGCTGCGGGGTTTATGATGCTTCGGAAATGTAATGAAAAAACTCCTCCTTTTTCCTTAATATTGCATCCATCCTACAGCATGGGAGGGGAAATGATGGCTACAACGACAAACCGTATATAAATTTGCTCTGGATGGCTTCATTCTTTGCTGTAAGCAAGAAGACCAGATACTTCTATACTTCTAAACATAGAGAAACGAGAGGCGATGGGCTTTCTGAGAAAGATAGGACACAAATTATACGTGTTCCTTCTCAAACCAATATTTTGCACGTGCGGATATACTTGCTAGCTAACTTGTCTTTGTGTATCATCTCAAATGTAGGGATGCAGTGAGTATCTCTTTCTAGGGATCTCTTGACAGTATGTATGTTCACGGGACCCACGAACCAGACATATCTAGTTTGTTTGTTTCCGTATTTTGTCTTGACTGGCTGGAAAATTAGGTTACCAGCACTACGATCGTAACAGGAATTCCCAAATCACCATCACCAACAAACTCTCAATGCATAGCCTACTAAAAAAAACCTGTCTGTTAGGTGAAATTACCCAGGGGCATATAGCCCCCTGAAGTGAGTTTTATTGGTTTTTTGTTATCTAGAAGTGCCTCTAGATACATCTCGATCTGTCCCAGGCAAGACCCATCGCATGACACCCTAAAATCTCGAGTCAATTTGCACATAAACCACTCTACCGTCTACTGTAAAATGTACAACAAGTGTATATGTTGCAGGGGTCAGGCAGGGTAAGACAAACCAGCAATGTGTTTGCCTCTGTTTCCTCACCAGTCCTGCGAATATTATACCGGCCATCGCCTACTTGCCAATTAGGGTCCCAGAGAGCCCTGTGCGTGGACCAACCCAGCGGTTAGTCATTATAGACCATATGAACTCTATGTAATGTTCATGTTCGGTGTATTTTTTTTAAAAAAGTTTTTGGTTTTCGGAGCACGGATGTGCTTGGTTGGTGTTCGCTTCCGCTGTTGCTTATTGTGGATGTAGGATCGGGGCCCGTAACTACTGCGATTGATAGAGCAACGAAGAGCGAGTATCAATAGGATATCCATCCTCGGAAGATACTGTGAAGTTAGTTTCATCACAGCCGAAAGAATTAATTATATATGACTCAGTCATATCGCCCAAAGCATCATGCCAGCTACACACGAGATTCACATGCTGTCTCAACCAGCAGCAGCAGCTGATGACTGTTGCCGTTTAGGTGGCGGTGAATGGCCCTATATGGCATATTAGCAAGTTTCTCGCTGGGCACGGGGACTATCCTCGATTATCTGGTAGGGGTTGATAGATCAGATATCACATCGTCATTGCCCTACATACTTCAGTTGGTGCATTCCTCTTTCGCTGCACTACCGGTGCCGTGCCGTTGGCGGCCGGTCTCTTAACCGGCCGGGTGGGCTTGGCTTCGCCCGGTTCAAAAACGTCGTCGGGGAGATTGAGACTAAGGGTGCTAAGTAGATTGTCGTTTATCACGGGTTATTTCACTCACTTCTTCACATGCTGAACGGTTAAAAAGTTTAGCTTGGCCGAATACTTGTCCCATTCGCTGCACATCTGCTTGAACGCATTGACTTGGTAAGATAGATCGAGGGATTTGGCGCCTGGCAGTCATGATAAAGTTTAGGTTAGGAATTCTGATCACGGGTGAAGGCCAACAAGGGGTTCGGTCGGGTCAAGGAGGGTATAGCACGTACCTTCAGCAAGTTCCAGGCCAATATAGTGGGTCGAGGTATACATTCGTCCTGGTTTCGTGGTATCTTCGACCTTGACCTTGGCATCTTGGCTGTCAGCATCGCCATCGAGACGGGTTTCTTCTTTCACCACAGCGGCATCAGTACTGTCTTCTTCTTCGTCTTTGACTACGTAGAGTAGGCTGCCGTTCTGGACCTCTGCCGTCTCTTCATCCGTCTTGCTAAGGTGCTGTCGCTCAAAACCCTTGTTAAATGGACGAGCTAGAGCAACCGAGGAATGGCGTTCTAGTTCGCCAACTAGAATGCGGACCTTGGATTCAACAAATCCAGACCAAATCTTGTGGGCCTCCTTTGTTGTGCTTGTCGCAATGACGGCGAGATAATATTTGTGATCTTGGGTGAAAAAACTGTGTTTCACAAACAGGTCTTTCCATGGACGCTCCGAGCCTAATATCTTATCGGTGAGTGCAACGCCACGTTCCAGTTCACGTTGTATTATCGTCTTGGTAGATTTGGTAATGTTGAAAGTAGCACACATCTGAGGGTAGGCGGGCGTGATGACAGGCATCAGGTGGAAGCTGTCGCTCTTGTAAATCTAGAGAGGGAGGGCGGGGAGCGTGTCAACAGGGCCAATCAATCTAACACGGGAGGGGCGAGAGATTGGCAGTATGGCAGAGGTGGACTAACCTTGGGATTCCAGACACGCACATTCAGAGGACCGTCTTCCATGTGCTTGAGCTGTACAGGTATGGGCCACGGCCAGCCCTTCATGACTAGGAAGAACTTGGCAACAATGGTGGCACTCGTAGCTTTCGGGTAGAGCTGACACACACGGGCGACCATCATGGCCCACACAACTCCGCCGGGAAAGCCGATGATATTGGCATAGATGGCACGCCGCTGGGCCCATAGCTTGATGGCCCGCAGTGCCGTGCGAAAGGTGCTCTGTTCAGGGACAAGGTTGAGTATTTCTCGAGTAACACGGGTTCCGTTGAGAGACCTCAGCTCCCGATCGTCGAGGCCACGCAAATATTCGTTACTAGTCAGCTGCAGCTGGTTGCGTGGCGGGAACTGGGTCAAAGTAGCTATCCTAGAGAAGATTAAGTCGATGCTGATACCCCAGTATTCAAACTTGATGATGGGCACAAAGGCATCCTCGACGGCGGTCAAGCCGGTGATAGAGCCGGGCGGGGCCATCTCGGTAAGCAGATCGGGGAAGTACTTGAAGTAGTCGTCGCGAGAGACGTAGCGGGGGGCGGTGACAAGGGTGTCGATGTCCGAGCCCGGGCCGTAGACGCCTAGACAGTAGCTGCCGTAGGTGAAGACTTCGCCACGAGCATCGCGGATGAGGACGTCGTTGTGCGGCTCTTTGGCACGGGCAACCTTGCGCACAAACTCGTCGGCAATGCGCTGCAGATCGTTAAGCACCTTTTCTCTACGCAACAGGGAGTGGTATCAGTACTAGCCGGGACAGCTCGGGGACAGACAAGCAAGCAGCACGCACCTTTTCTTGGTCTCCGAGGCCGTCTCAAACGTGTTCTGGCGTCTCAGCTCCTCGAGGAGCAGGGTGGTGGAGTGGGATTCGGTGGGAGTTGGGAGGGCGGAGGATATGGGCTTCGTGATGCCCCAGGTCTTTTCTGTGTTATCCATCGGGAGGCTGTGATGTGCGGCAGTGGGCGGTGGGCGGTGGTATGCGTGGTTAGTGGTTCACTGGGGGATGGGCGGAAGGGGTAAGATTTGGGGGGGAGGTTGTTGGGTAGTACGTAATCGCGGAAGTGAGTAGTAGGCGAGTGATTGAGTGATCGAAGGGCCGAGGACAACGATGGTGAGCGAGAGTTGGGAGTACATGCGTGCGTGCGTTCGTTCGTGGGCGTGTTCGTGGGTGTGTTCGTGTGTGGTGCTGGTGCTGGTGCTGGTGCTGGTGCGAGTGCGAGTGCGAGTGCGCATGTACATGCGGTGCGAGAGGAAGCGCGTATAGTTGATCGATAGTAAAGATACACAAAATCACTACAACGCAAGTGACAATGCCATGTCATTCATTCATTCACTCGTTCACTCATCCACCCATCCGTATCGTATACTGCGAGGGCGGCCTCTGTTGCTGCTGGATACTTGCCTGCTGTCTGCCGTGCGGACCGAGGACACCTGATGGTGAAGTGGCTCGTCGCGGGAGTAGTGTCGAGAAATCACCCCTCGAGTTCCACTACAAGGCCAGAGACTGGCACACAACCCGACACGATATCGATGTGGTGGATGTGAGATGCAGGAGTGTTGTTGCTGTTGTTGTAGCTGTGGCTGGTCTGGGAAGTTACTGCAAGTAGAAGAAGAGAAACTACACTGGCACCATTTACCGCAACCAAATAAAAATAGAATGCCTACCTATGTAGGAGGATGTAGGTAGGTACAGTGCCCACCCAGATCAGGTAGGTCAGGTACCTATGTACTATCCTTATAGATATATACCTTAGGTACATAACCTAGGTACCTACGTAGGTACATTACCTGACACAGGTCGCTACTAGGTACCTAAAGTACCTGCTACAGAACCAACATTACCAGGTACAAGATCCAAGTGTCCATGATATTACAGCATTCCTTCCCATTGTTCTAGAAGATCAAACCAACATACATAAGTGAGGCAACTACGCTTACAACTGGGCCACCAGCAAATGTCGCCACAATCCATGGTCAGGACCATCAGTATATATGGTTTCATATGCATATAGTCTACTACGCCGCGACATCACCATCCGTCGGAACATCTTACATCTTGAATAGCCGCCATGACAGAGGCATACACGAGGACGATGCAGATCGTCTTGGCCATATATACTCCACTCGCGATTTGAGGATCCGGAATAGCTCGCGGGGTTTAGAGACGCATGTCACAAATCGAGAAACCTAGAGAGAGATATTCTATTTTTTCAGCCATCGCTAAGTAGAATACGGTGGAAAGAAACCGGCAGAGCCAGCAAGAACCCGACCATTCTCATCTCTTGTCCCCCCATACGTGCTGGTAGGGAGTCGAACCCTTTAGCAACAAGGCGTCCCAAGTGGCATCGCTGGTCACCACGCTGGTTGTAGGATACATGCACAAGGCGGCGGGATGGTCTCATCCTTCATATCACCAGTCAATGTTGCCACAGGTGAGAAGATGATAAGCCATTTAATGAATAGGTCTACGAGCAGGTTGAGGAGCACGTCAAAGTGTATCGTGGGCCGTCAGAAGACTCAGCATACTGAAGAAGACGGGTGAAGATGAATAAACCAGGTTGGGGCTGAAGAAGAGGTTTAAGAATATGAGACGAGGGCCCCTATCTATAGGCCAACAGCACAGAACGAGGTCGTTTTAGTAGAGCTAGAAAAAGAACAAGTTCCTTTCCAGGCAAAACTAGTAAGCTATATTTGTCAAGTGGTAGAGGCAAGATCGAGCCAGCTGCCATTGTTGGCGGCATAGGTATCTAGCATATCTAGATTATCCAGCACTAGAAGTTTACCATAGTTTAAAACCCTATGAACTACATTTTATACCCAGTGGGACTTTTTTCTTCCAGCTAATACCTTTCTTGGCTCCTAGAACAGAACTTGTGCATTCAAGCATGCTTTAGTTCCAACCTTAACAAGGCATATATTATAAACAAAAGAAACACTTATGTTGGGACCGAAACCAATTAGAGAGAAGAAGCCGGAAATAGTGAAAGCCAAAACCTGCTCCCAAAATAGCATTAGCCACAACCTAGCCGCCATAAAATCTCCCCTTTCAAATGTACACAATATCATTAGCTCTCTCCCCAATACTCTTCGTAACTTGGAACAGTATTCGATTCTATGTGCCTCTGGGGCAGTTTCTTGTGATTATTCCCGACCTTCTACTACTAGAGGAAGGCTTCGTTTTAGACACATGAACACCAATCACCGCCGTCTTACCAGGGGCTGTGAGTCTCGACCTCAACTCTCTAAGCTCTTTCAAACCTTTCCTTTCGACAACTCCTAACAGCATGTTGCTGCATCAAACCCTGAGTTTCGAGAAAAGGTTCCAAGCTATTATTATTGAAGCCGTAGTATAAAGTAATCAATGCGGATTAACATGTCCGCTGATCTGATATAATAGGCCCTCAACACTGCATCCACTCGTCAATCAAATCTACAGCTTTCGTTGGCCATCCGTGCCTAGATATCCAAAACGCCAAGCCAACCATGCCTAGGCCGCTGAATAATTCCAGGGCCATCCAGCCCCTCGCTTTCAGGTCCGCCGTCACTTGGAGCAGTCCTAGCGGGTCCTGGTGCTGCTGGGTTTCTGACGCGCCGTGTCGTCCGCTTCCTGGTCTTTTGCGTCCCCTGCCACTCGCTTCCCTCGGCTTACTCGCCGCCACTAGGGCGCCGTCTTGCACGCACACATGAAGCTTCTCCGTGAGCCAGACCACCCGCTCGCCCCGGGAGAGGGCCTCGTATCGCAGTCTCTCGCTTGCCAAGCTCCGCTGTAGCTCGGTAGCCCAATCTGCTACCTGCACTTGCCCTATGCTATTGTCTTGCTGGGGACCCCGATATCTGGCAAGCGCCAGAGAAAGCTGATTCGGAGCTCCTATATAGTCCGATCCGGGAAGAGCAAGCGGTCTGTATAAGTCACGGGGTCGGTGTGGCGATAGCTCTCGCCACTGCAGGTATTTCTTAGCCGCTGAATGCCGGAGCCAGGAAGCGCCGTCAACACTGAATATTCTATCTACGAGGAAAGCAAGATCTGTCGGTATCAACGGTTGCACATAATCGGGACTCATGAGTAGGCTAGCATCCATAATGTCGTGATCAGACACCGTCGCACTAGACGCAGCGTAAGGAATCGATGGTGTGGATTGGCGTCTCTCCTGAGCCGTCGTAGGTGTGAAAGTAAATGGCCGAATTCTAGCACTTTCAAGCTGTCTAGCGATGTCTCGTTTACACGCCATGATTTGATCCCCGGAGAGCAATTCAGCCCGGGCTAGAATGGGAATTACATTCGTCAGAGGTATGAGACGGCGAATATATTCCAAATCGGCCGGCTTCAAGCCTTCGCTATAGTTAGAAACCTGAGTCTCCTAATACTGATGCAAGAACTTACGGTGCGAGATAAGGTAGAGGACAGCGTCTACCTGGCAGCCCCCGTCGCCCCCAAGCATGTTCATTAGTTCCGAGTCACTTAGATCATCCGACGACACTTTGCTTAGGTGGGATTCAACATAGTCGACGCAAGACATGATCGTCTCCATCACCTATATGGGTTAGCACTCATCGTAAAAGCACGAAACAAACAACATACCGACGATTCGCGGCCATATCCCGGGGTATCTACAAAACAGATGTTGCGTTCCAGAACACTGTCTCCTCGTCTCTTCCGCTTGTGGGGTATGGAGGGCGTGTCTAGCTCTTGCCACCACTCGGGGTAAGGTTTTGTACTAGCGTGAACTTCAGAAATAGCACTCGTGGATAGCAATCCTTTCCTTGAGGACGCGGACATGATATCGGGCTGTGAGAAGGCCATGCCGGATCCATTCGGAAGGGAAATTGGGTCAACATGTACAATATGGTCACAGCTTTGTACGATGGCTCTTAGTAGAGATGTCTTGCCAACGCCTGTACAAGATGGTTAGTCAGAAGGGCGACAGCGATAGCAACAGAAGGAACATACCGGAATTGCCAGCAAGGAGGATCTTCAACCGCCCAAGATTCTTGCCGGTTTCAGTGAAGGGGCGGCGACTTGGCATGTTGATACTAGGCATGACGAGTTGCGGAGCGCTCCCGCTATCGAACATATTCAGCGAAGCGGCGGGCTCGTCGGTAGACTCTTGGTCGTAGCTAACAGCGTGATCGGATAGTGAGCTAGTAAGCGAATTCCTGCGCGATGAGGAACTACTGCCAATCGAGCCGACACAAGAGGGGCCGAGCATGATGGGCGTGATGGGACGTGAAGTAGATGATGGCTGGGCCTGCGATAGCAGCGAAACAGGACTCTGAGAGAAGAGAGAAGCCCTCGAGGACGGGGAGCCGGGGGGAGCGTCGTCTCCCGGGCGATCTCTCTCGTCTCTCTGGGACGGCTCGGCGCCCTTTTTCGGGTCCCGGAAGTGGGTTGGGGACGGTAGCGGCAACGCTGATTGCGCCCGGTGAGAATCAAGCGATGCCTCGTCAGTAATAAAGAAGGACATATGGTTACTGGAGACTGAGGAGGAGGTGGTTAGATGTGCATCCTGGTCAGGGATTCCGGCAGTACGTTGTCGCTGACGGCTGGTCCAGATGTCGTCACCGTGGATAGGTCGCATGGCGAGGTAGGCAAAGAAGGAAGGGTTAATGTATAATATAATACGGGTGTCTATCCCATCCAGTGGGTTCAGATTTATGTGCGAACTAGATAATGAAGGCTACCTTGAGTAGCTGGTGTATACGTAAACGCAAAAGCGACAGGAATAAAACTTGATGAGACGAGAGAGTGTGAGACGGGCGGAGACATTCAACAATATGCTTTAGTTTGGTATGGTGAACTTATTATTATAGTTTGGTCGAATCAGGCCGGCCAGCTCAAGGGTTGTGACAGAACCAGAGGCATGAGATCATCTGCGCTGAGTGGACGCGGTATACGCCATCAAGTGACGGGTTGATGGGACGTGAATGTACATATGCTCGTATGATATATGATCTCTTGGAGGCCGATGCCTATATTACAACACGTAGAGGTTAGATAACAGTAGGTAAGGTAGGCAAGGTCGGTAGGTGGGACATGGGACGTGAGAGAGGTGAGAAGCCCGTCAGGGCAGCGTGGGGGAAGAGAAGGTTAAAGACCCCGCATCACCAGATACATTTGTATTAGGGATGTACCTACCTACATTGTAGTCGACTACCAGTATCTGTAAGGGGTAAGTTATATTAAGTATGTACATACATATGTATGTACCTAATGTAGTTCTGGTAACTCTTCCTACCTGCGCGCTCATACGCTAGTACTAAATAGGCATATATCCTATAGGTATCGTTCCAGTAGCTCCGTTCCGTCAGTGACTCCAGAATGCCCCACTACGCGAACCCACCTCCCTTAGGTAGCTGCGCGCTACATTGCCTCATTACTTGAATATCTTCATACCACTTACCTAGGTACCTTACTTAGCCTTGGGGATTGCCCCTCTCACTTCTATAAGTTGTTGACCTTGACCACGACCATTTCTAATCCTAGAGATTCCTACCCCATACTCTCCTCCCGCTGTCAAGGACGTCCCCAGTCTGGTTTCCTGCCGCATTTATAACATAATCTTTACTACTGACTCGCTGTGCTCTTGTTGTAGTTTTTGTCGGGCACCTGGCGTGTCGTTCAATACCAACCCAACGTTCGATCAGACTCGTCCTCCCCTCAACCACTCTATTTCAACTCGTTGCGAAGAGCGAGTGAGTTTGCTGCCACTTGTAGCAAAAACATACGCACATACGCCCCAGGTATCTACCGGCTAGCACATCGTCTCGCCATAGTCATAATGGATGCCAAGCGACAGCCGAGCTCCTTTCAGCAGCTCGAGAAGCTAGGAGAGGGCACCTACGCTACCGTACGTCCTCTAAACTTGATACTACCACAGCTGCCTTTTAACTTCGCTGCATTTACATCTCTAACCCCTGCATGCCTTCTCAGGTTTTCAAAGGTCGGAACCGACAGACCGGCGAACTTGTTGCCCTCAAGGAAATCCACCTCGACTCGGAAGAAGGCACCCCTTCTACTGCCATCCGCGAGATTTCCCTCATGAAGGAGCTTAAGCACGAAAACATCGTTGGGCTCCACGATGTTATCCATACAGAGAACAAACTGATGCTCGTTTTTGAGTTCATGGATGGAGACCTTAAGAAGTATATGGACACCCACGGCGAGCGAGGCGCATTGAAGCCTTTGGTTATCAAGTCCTTCATGTTTCAGCTGCTGAAGGGTATCGACTTCTGCCACCAGAACCGTGTGCTACATCGAGACTTGAAACCTCAGAATCTCCTGATCAATAGTAAAGGCGCCCTGAAACTGGGAGATTTCGGCCTGGCTCGTGCCTTTGGAATTCCCGTGAATACTTTTTCCAACGAGGTCGTCACCCTGTGGTACCGCGCACCCGACGTCCTACTCGGCAGCAGAACATACAACACCAGCATCGACATATGGTCGGCGGGCTGC
Source organism: Nemania diffusa (assembly GCA_038501195.1). Classification (NCBI taxonomy): domain Eukaryota; kingdom Fungi; phylum Ascomycota; class Sordariomycetes; order Xylariales; family Xylariaceae; genus Nemania; species Nemania diffusa. The sequence continues at coordinate 5,189,592 of JBBPUQ010000003.1, forward strand.
ATTATGGCTGAAATGTTCACGGGACGGCCTCTGTTTCCCGGCACGACCAACGAGGATCAGATCATCCGCATCTTTCGCATTATGGGCACACCAACCGAACGTACCTGGCCCGGTATCACAAACTTCCCTGAATATAAGCCGACCTTTCAGCTGTACGCAACCCAAGATCTCCGCGTGATTCTGCCTCAGATCGAGCATCTCGGCATCGACCTCTTGAGCCGAATGCTCGTTCTCCGCCCGGAGAACCGCATTAGTGCCCATGAGGCATTGCAGCATCCCTGGTTTTCTGACCTGCTCATTCAACAACACCAGATGCAGCAACAGCAACAACCTGCTATACACCCGCAATCCAGAGGTTACGCGCCGCAGGCGGTGCCCCCTCCTGGTTCGTACGATCCGGGATATTAGTGGCATACCCAACCGAACCATGAGGAACGTAATTATTGAAGCAGCGGCTTAGTATCTTTAATACCAGAGGCCACAGAGACAGCGGTGCCTTTCGCTAGCAAAGATGTTTTTGACTACTCTGGAGCGAATTCCGCACGGATTATACTGTTTGGTTGAGGGCAGGCAAACGGGAGAGGGGCGTTTGGGTGTCGGCTGAAGCTCGTTGTAGAATTTTTCATGTGGCATTTACAGGATCTGATGGCGAAGGGTTCTTTCTTAATGATTACTAAAGTCCCTTCACGGTATATCCTCGCTCTTTAATATCCCGGCCTAAGCAATAGCACCTGGAAGGCATGTCTTCTTCGGAAAGGGCGAGTAGTTATGGGACCCATGCGTCCTTCTCATATCTCTCACACAGAATGCCACACAGGAACTCATTCTTATTTCACGCTCGTTAAATTACTACTGCCTCTTGTTGACTAAGCTATTGTCGACGTTGCTCTTGAACTTATCATTTTCGGGCTCTCTTCTCCACGTCTCGGCCAGTTCGAACCCCGCAGGCTCCTCGTCAGGGTAGCCCAGGCTTCTCCGGACCTTCAAGACCTCTTTGCGCACTCTCCTAGCGACCTCGGTCCGTATTTTGACAGCCTCTTCTCCGTATTTAAGCTCATCTGGTAGTTCTCCAAGGACGAGCGGCGCCCGGGATTTCATTTCCTGTCGCTTCACCAATTCCTGCCATTGTGTGCGTAGATCCCCGAAGATCTTCTCGGCGTCGACAGGCTCGCCGAATGCGACCCTGAAGTTAACGCCGAAGCGGGGGATAGCGCGTGGCCAACCCCTATCTTCGGACATGACGTGCTGTGTGCCGTCAATGAAAATCGGTAATATGTCGGGCATGGGTTCACTCTCTAAGATCAAGCGAGACACTCCCCACTTGAAGTATCGCATGAACATCTTTGGATGCTGATGGACACATGCTTCGGGGAAGACGTGGACCCAGCTGTGTCGGTCCTGGGCGTAGACCGGGGGTAGGCCCGGGATATCTACTTCATCCGGTACGGCACCGCCAGCGACAGCCGGCTTCACGAAGGGCCGGGCCGATAGTAGCCTGATGGCTTGCGCCGGAGTGGGCTGGAAGAGCCCACCGCGAGGCGAGTGTTTAAGCCGATGGGTAGGTAATACTTGACCGGCGGAGAAGAATGCACCGAGGAGGCTGTCATGCGAGCATCAGCTTAAATGCTGCAGGACGAGTGAGGGGGTGAATTGCTCACTCATTTTTAAAACATATGTCATGAGCGCCTAGACCCCAGCGATGGTTGGAGGGATTAAAAGCGTATCTAAAGGGAAGCACGCCCCACATGAGGGGATCGTCAATTCTGGTGGTGGGAATCAACTCATCAGACCTGGATTCTAGCAGACAGGCAGAGAGAGGTATGAGGCACAACCAACATACACGCTAATATGATTACATACTGAGTAAAGACGGGTGTCAATGGCTAATTCGCCTGTAATTTGAGGTTGTTGGTAGAGGAGGGGGACTTGCCTGTAAGCAGACCTCGCTCCCTCTTGTCGACATCTTTCCGCTTATCTAGTATATCGAGGAATTTCTGCAGACCTGTGACCTCGACCGAGTTGAGGCCGTATAAGAAGACGCGCGATAGCGAGGCGGTTAGGCCCATGATGAGAGACGAAGCCATGGGCCAAGGTGGTCTTGGCTGCTCTGGGAGCAGCTTATTGGGCGGAGACGAGGACGGAGACGAAGGTGTAATTGACATGGTTGGAATAATTAGATGGTAGACGATGGGGACGATGAGGAGCTCAGGCGTGTAGCCCACTCACTTTCTCCCTCACTCTCACTCCGACACCCGCTCTTTCACTATCTCACGCGCTTTCTAAAATAGAAAAAAAGAGCGACATAGCATATAGATCGAAGTAGAAGGGGCAAGGGAATAGTATGATACTCGTGTAAGAAAAAGCTACATGCTGAATTGATAAAAATGTATGTATCAATCGAGGTAGCAGCAAAATTACACATGTACCCTGTGATGGGGCGTCTACTTCACCGGTGCTTCTGCAGGAACCACCTGAGTTAAACTTCCAAGTGCTGCCAAGATTTTATAGTTGACAACGTACTGTACAGTATGCGTACAGTGTTTAAGTGCCTCCACACTACCGGTACCTACCTATGTAGCTAACCCTCGTATTTGGTTATGCAAATACCATCCTCTACTTGCATGTGACGCTATGCAGATTGTCTCAATCTATAATAAGTGCTCTACCAGCAGCAGGTATCAAGTAAGGTCACAGCATATACAGTCACAACCATGATCGCTTGAGGACAGTTATATTTCCATAACCTATCTAGTCACCGCCGAACCAGGCGTAGGCGTATCTTCCTTTCTGCTCTGCCGTCCTAATTCTACGCAATCATGTCTCATAGTAGGTTGGTTTCTTAATCTTAGGATCTCTCTCTCTCTCTCCCTGTTTTTGTCTTTCTACATATGTGTGTGTATGTATTGCCAACGATAGGAATACCTACTAACAGAAGGCGGTAGGCAAACGCAACACCTCCCGCGCTGTATTCACCTCGTACGAGCGGGAGCTGGCGCGAAAGTCATGGACATCAACATCGGCTCGTCTCAATCGCGAGAGCTTCCTCCCTTTCTCCGCCTGTCGCCTCTGTCTCGAGACCGCTATCGACCCCGTGTCCTGCACCCACGGCGATATATTCTGTCGCGAATGCGCCCTTAGCAACATACTTGCGCAGAAGAAGGAGATCAAGCGTCTAGAGAAGCTCAAGGGGCAGGAGGATCGCGACGGCCAGGAACGCCAGGCCCAGCTGGACGCCGAGGCCCACGAGAGAGCCGTGCACGAGTTCGAGATGACGCAGAGCGGGCTCGACGTGCGATCACGAAGCGCCGCCTCCTCCTCCAAGCCACCGCCGCCCAAGTCCACATCCGATAGTCGCGACAGAGAAGGATCCTCTGTTGTTGAAGGCGATCGTGGAAGCGGAGGTAGAAAACGGAAATTCGAAATCGACGAAGACGAGATACAGCGCATCGCCGCCGACGACCGCGCCAAGGCCCGAAAGGCCATCGACGACGAAAAGGCCGCGAGGCCAACCCTACCCTCCTTCTGGGTCCCTACTATCACGCCCTCCAGCAACACTCGCGATACCCTCCACGAGCTCGTCAAGAAGAGCAAGACGAATCCCATATGCCCTGCGTCGCCCGAAGACAAGCCGCATATGTATTCCCTTCACACGTTAGTTAGCGTCCATTTCACCGAGGACGATGACGATAAGCAGGGTAAGAATGGGAAGACGGTGCGCGTATGTCCCTCGTGCAAGAAAGGGTTAAGCAACTCGTCCAAGGCTATGTTGGCGAAACCCTGTGGACATGTGCTGTGTGGAAGCTGTGTCGAGAAATTTATGAAACCAAACAAACATGATCCCCACGCTGCGGAACCGGATGCGCTCCGATGCTACGTCTGCGACACCGACCTCACTGACAACGGGGACCGCAGCCACGAAGAGAAGCAGAAAGGCAAGAAGAAGCACAAGGAAAGGATACGGCCGGGATTAGTCGAGCTTAGGAGCGAGGGCACCGGCTATTCGGCTAGTGGCGCCAACCAGGTACGGAAGGACGGCATTGCCGCATTTCAATGTTAAGCGATGCCGACTGCATCGCATGAAATCTTACTCGAGACCCAACGCCGCACTAAGGACCGGAAAGATTGGCACAGCCCTTTTACGAAACCTCATACGCCGTCAAGGGGAACGGGCAGAATAGATAGGATATATAGGCATAGCTCCGCTGCTGTAAGTCTACACAAATCCAACCCTATATACCTGCCTATACCCCTGGCTAAGTTGTCAAATCCATTTACATCATGATATATGTTACAAATATAGAAATCGAAGCCCTCTTCACCCTTCCTCTTGAAACTAGACAGTACAAAAATGAAATGTATAATAACAAGTCTCTTAAGCTAGGCCTGTAGCTATTTTCTCCTAATTCGGAGGATCCTGGGTAGTGCTTCGTGTAGTGCGACTAGCCTCCTGACCCGTCGTTTCCGGAGCTCTATCAGGGCTCCCAAGGTAAAAATGTACAGCTTGAATAGGAGTTTGTGTATCACGTCTTTGACGAGCATGGTTGTCCCGTGGCTAAGGAAGCTCTTAAGCAACTCGGCACCAATGCCATCGTACAGAGAACCAACTCCCTCGGACCGGACGATGTGAGTTATTGTACCGAATATGCTTCGTTGGGCAAGATTTTGGATGGCGCGGACCGTACTAGACTTGGTTTCCGCCTTTACTTCGGTATTGTGATTGACTTTCGTGTTGATCTCATCTGCGTCGCTCGGTTGCTTTTCGTCCGGCTGGTTCGAATCCATGGGTATGCCGGCTTGCAGCCTGGTTTTGGCAATTTGAAGGGGGTATGTGACGAAACTAGAAATCGCCTTGCTCGTCGCCGCAAATAGAAAGGTCAGCCGGGGGCCCGGGTCATCGTACGTCTGATCGGCAAAAGTGGTCCTCAGGAACTCCTGGAGAAAGAAGGTGAGGCCCGGGTTTAGCGTCAGCACGAGGCTAGCCGAGTACCCTGCCCAGAAACCGGTAATGCCCTTCTCTTCCCGTATACTGCGCACGATCTCGCGAACCTCGAGGCCGCTATTGGGGTTTAGCACCGCCGCTGTCTGCTTGCGGGTGACAATGTTGGCTATGGGCATGGTGAGGCTGCGCGAGCAGGCGCCGGCGGCCATGCCGACAGCCAGCTCCTCGACTACGCCCAGGCCTCGGCCCTTCGCACGACCGGCCCTCCGGCGTGATCTCAGGCGTAGGGAACGGAACCACTCATAGAAGAGAAAAAAGAGGAAAGAGTCCAAGACAGATTTGGGAGCATCTGGGTCAGGAGTCAGTCAGTACCTATAAATTGACCCTTTTTTTTTGCCATGGAAACTTCCGAAAGTCTCAAGGGTAGGGAGAATGTAGGAAGGAAGAGAAAAGATAAATCTATCTACCTTGTGCCAGGCCAGTATAGAACGCTCTCAGCCCGCCACCGCCATCGGAATTCCAGATCTGAAAAAACGCGTCGACGATGCCGGCGTTCTTGGCCGTCGGTCGCGGCGGCGGCTGATCTCGATCCCGGCCTCGAGCCGGTGCCCGTGTGCCGGCTCGTTCGCTTAGAGGACCCCCTTCGGGAGGAGGAGAGGTAGGAGCTGGAGTAGTAGGTGGAGGACCGGAAGGAGCGGGAGCCGGATGGTCGGCTTCCTCCGGAGCGAGTGCCGGTGCCGGTGTGGGTGCGGGCACGGGACCGGGACGAGGCCCCCCGGGACGGCGGCGGCGGCGGAGATGCTGCTGAACCTGCAGGCGCGCGATTACTAGGGACAGGGGATACAGACTCCATGTCGATACTAGGGTGCCGAGGGATCCCGACAAGGCGTGGTGGAGAGCTGGTAGGATGCTGTTGGGATTGTTGGTTGAGAGGGGTGCTGATAATGCCGATGATGATGATGATGGTGACGACGGTGGCATGGCAGGATCTTTTTTCCTCTCTACAAATGTGTAGAAAGCTCACTTATAGCTGAATGGAGAGGCCTACACGTGGATCCACGAACACCCAAAATAGCGTCTCGCATGTAGCGGGAGCCGTGCCGGGAGGTTTGGGCCCTCGATGCTTCGAGAACTGGACACCTTTCGAGTGCCAATTCACCCGCCCAGTAACGTGGTTGGAGAATGGACAGTGTTGGACAACTCGGTTGAGTTAGGTTGCAAAGTGGTGTTGTGCTGTGCTGTGCTGTCTCGTCGACCTGGTTCCCCCTACTATTTGGCGTCGTGCTATTGGGTGTTTGGTGGACTGATCTGTTTGCTCCTTAGGTTGGGCTGATGCCAATTGCTCAAACTAATTAACTGGGTATTGAAGGTACAAACAGAGCAATCAACTAGGAAGGGATTAGCAATTGTGATGGAACAATATTTTTATACCTCGTGCTACTGTTTATAGATATTACGCCTATATCTACAGGACTCTCAGTATTCTTTAAGTACGTATATGTACCTAGATGGGTCTAGCTATCTCAGGGGAATGACATCATTGCTGGACCCAAGCTGGGCCCAAGCTGGCCGCATCGGGAATCCCCACATCCACTAAAAGAACACCAAACTAACTAGCCCAGCTTAGCGTAGTCTAGGTATGTACGGAGTAGAGTTGGATCGCTTGGCGAATATAACATGTGATTCCACTGACACCCGAACCAGCGCCGAACCAGGGGGGGGAGCTTGTACTTACATACGTGCGTATAGATTCAGGCAACCTCACATAGGCATCCAACAACTACATACCAAGGTAGGTAGGGCAGATGACCGGCTCTCCTCAGCTCTACGGGAAACACGCGTCACTTAGACAGGCGGCGAACGCGTGTCGTGAGGGCATGCATCATGGAATTTCGTGTCCTGCGAACATGGCCAAATTGCTTGCGTCTAGATAGAAAGGTATTCACTGTATTCTGTAACCCTTCACTAATCAATTTAGTTGCAACATGCAATGTTTACAAACTGACTTGGGCGAGCGAACTCGGGGTTTATTTTACATAGCGAGTGAGCTAAGCATGTTTCCACCTCTGTCGTAAGGATGCCGGTATTCCTTGCCTCTCGTGCTATTGCTATGCAGTGCTTTCTATACTAGCGAATATATTCAGAGAAACTTCCATCGTCATCAACCACATGCTCATTATGCTGCGTAGCGTGGGTTGACAAGGCCCCCTAACCTAACCTGGCCGTGCATCGTAAACTAAAATCCAAACCAACGCCGGCCTCGTCGAGTCGCGTTATAACAACTCCAAACCGAGATGATAAGCCATACTAAATGATGTCTGTGGTATATGCCTGAGAAACGCCGCGCCATTGACCAATGTCACTATACAACGACACTACCACCTTACCAACGAAGGGGTCGGTGGAGTGACGGGGAAGAGAGAGGATGCCTTAAATCAGACCAGTCCAAATAACGCCGATTTCCATGACCAATGATATTCGCCCGCCCGCCCGCCTGCCGTCCCGCGTAGTTGGCTACTGAATCAACTAATGACGGGCGTCTTAGGCCCGGCCGCTGACTGATGGGGGCCGCTGGGTCGTCTGCGTGCTGAAGCTCGACGATCTCCGAGCATTATGCATCATGGATACGTCTGGTTCGCCGGGCGCGTCTAGATCCATGGCATCTGGGTTCACGTCGGCCAGTCTCTGCACACCGAGCCCGACTACCTTGAAAATATTAGTTCGTCCACCATTAGTGGCCGTCTGTAACTGTTCGCGGAGCCGCGCTAGCTGGTATGTTCGTTTGATGGGCGTGAATATGGGCTGCGGCAGGACGGGCTGAGGGTTCCATCGGGCCAGGGCGCCCATGACTGCCGCTGTCTCCTCGTCTGAGTCCACCGGCCCTCCATTCGCCTCGTCATCCTCCTCGAGAGGCGCATTCGCATCCAATGCCGCCTCTGCGCACCATCGTCAGTATATTGCCATAGTACCATATTGCCATCCCCGTGCCCCAATGGCTGTAGCGGAGACCGGCTGAGACTTACTCTGTTGCTTAGCTTGGTTCTTCTTTTGGTAGGCGGCAAGTAGCATGTCGTAAGGGAGAGAACGGCCGGCCACAGCACGTTTAGCACCCATGCTATGGCTCTTACACGTCAAGGAGCGGGCACACGGTTGTCCGTTTGGCAGCACAACACCGCACTGCTTCTCGACATCGACGGGGCCTGCGTTGTAGAGCCGTGGTTAGTCCGGCATGGTATAGTCCCGGCGAAAGGGGCATAGGGAGAGGTGGATACCTTTGGGCTTGGGCACTTTGGGTTTGGGCTCCTCCTTCTTCTTCTTGTTCTTAGGCCCCTTGTCGGCGTCGGCATCGGCCTTCCGCTTCTTGCCCTTGAGCTCGCCATCGGGCTTCTTGCCGCCGACTTTCTTGGAGGCTTTGCCGTTGGCCTTCTTCTCGGGCGATCCGTCGTCGTCATCGTCGCTGTCGTCGTGCATCTTGGTGTCGCCATCCCCGTCGGCCTTGCGTGCCTCCTCCTCCCGAGCTTGTTCTTTGGCGCGCTCTCTCGCCTCGCGGGCCTCTTTCTTGCGCTGTGCTTTCTCTTTCTTGATCTTCATGCAGTTATCGATGTGAGCCTTGGCGGCGGTCCTGATAACGCCCTTCTTACAGAGCTTGCACTGCTGCAGATTCAGGTTATCCTCGAGCGGCCGGCCGTTCATGAAGGTTTCGCGCGGGCCCTCGTCAAGCTGGTTGACTACGGGATTGGGTGAGGCCCCGGCCGCAACGGCGGCGGCGGCGGCGGCTGCCGGACTACCGGTGCGTTTCGTCTTCTTGTCATCTATTCAAAGTGCCGTCGTATCAGTTCAGTAAGTTCGTGACAACGAGAAAGAGGCCATGGCATCGTCGTCATGATGGTCATCATAAGATAACACAACGCATTGCAACGCACCGTCCGCGACGCTTCCATCCCTCCAATTGCCGGGTTTCGTCTGTCTGGGCGTCGCTTTCTTTAACTTTATGAAACCTATCGAGTTGGCCTTGGCTGCCTTCTTAGACGCAACGTTAATGGTGCCCTCATCGTCGGGACCTGCATGGAAAGAGCACGAGAGCGCGCGTTAGTCATGTGTCCCAGATGGCTAGACTAAATGCGAAGTGTCAACCCATCTACCTTTCCGCGCCTCCGCGGCGGTTGCCATCCTGAAGCAATCAGGTTGCTAGTACTGTAGATCGTATATTGTGTACTGCCCAGGCTCGGCTACCGTGGGCTTGCGTGATGGTTCGGATGGGAATTCGAGGGCGCAATGCCGTGCCGAGATGAAATCCGCTCGCTGTACCGATCTGAAAACGGACATGCAACTTAGTAGAAGGTCATGTTGCTTGCTTCCCTAGGCACCTTAGGTGGACCCACCTAACCGCGCGTATCCATTAACGCACGTTGCAGCGCCCCACAGTACAGTACCTATGCGCTTGTCACTTATCGCGCTTAGCTGTCCATACCTTAGATACATAGGTTCTAAGTTTTACCAAATGCCAAGTATGGATCGAAGTAGGCTTAGCGCACTTGCCGCTTTTTCTCAGGCTCGGCTCAGCCAGTTATCAGTCAGGTGACTGAGGAGCTAATTTATGCATTATTTATGCAGAGCGAAACGGTCCTTAAACCGTAGGTAGGTTTTAACCGTTAACTGAATCGATATATTGTATGCACCCCTGTAGCTTCCAAAACACCTACCAACATCTACGAAGCTGTTTCGCAATCTGTTTTTCTTAAAAACTGAATTTCTAAACATAAAGGTAGTTCCCCAACTAAAATTATTAATGCTGTATCATCATTATCAAAAGCTACATACCAAATAATACATAAGCAGACCCTGATGCTAGATAGAATAACTAGACTTGAAGAAGCTAATCACATCCTTAGCAAATGCCAGAGGACAAAGAACAAGCGATTACAAGCTAGAGGGGTACTTTCTCTAAACGAAGGAATAGGTCTGCAGGTTTTAAAAGAGGTGGCAGTTCAATAGGGCAAGAAAATGGTGAAAGTAGTGGTCTACGGTGGCCGTCAGCTGTTACTAGGCTATAACCTATGCACTTAACACCTTAACCCTATTTTGCTCCACTATATTGACCCAATCGAGCTTAGACTAGCGCAACTTAGCTACACAGGGCTTAGTGCTTAGCTTAATATAGCTTAAGTTATATAGTAGAGCTATGTTTTTATAAATGCATTATTGTGTTTAAATGTATATATTATATCAAGCTTATAGTATGTTTATATGAAAACAGAACATAATACTTAATCGATTAATATAAAACTAGGCTTGTTTAATGCGCAATTAAACGAGCTTTTTTATTTTGTTTTATTTAACCTTTTCAGCCTTAGAGTTGCTGAATAACCTGCGTTCAAAGCTAAAAGTTGATCAGATTAAAGGATATAGAGTTAAGTGTATAGGTTTTGACCCAGTAAGGGCTGTGGGCCACCGTAGTGGTCGTCAGAGAAGGGTATCCGCGCCCGCGCGCCGCTGTAGCATATACAGCAACACTAGTCATAATGCGCGCACTTGTATAATAGATGTAGAGACCTCTAATGAAGAAGATTCCGATTAATTTGAATTAATTGAATAGTGTTGTTGTTTTTCTGGGATATAGCTGAAATAGGTTCTGAGAACTTTGTCACTAACTGATGGAACACGTTACAGATAAACCTTTTGCTGGGATATACAGTTTATATTGTTTCACACTTAACCAATAAGACCTGTACTGTAACTAAAATTGTCACAACTTTTTAGATATTAATACTGTCACGATCGGGTTATCTGCCATCATAGCTTGATTGATACTATGGACTAATATTCTAAGCTGAAGAAGAAAGAAGAGAACTAACGCCAAGTCTGCCCGTATGTGAGAAGTATGTGTACATGAGGAAGCTGGGTATCGATAAGGCTTCTATCGATACGGCCAGAAAACAGGGGTCGTCTGAGCTCAATGGTTTGTATGACCATTACAGTGGGTGTCATGAGATTCTATATATCTCAGGCCCTTAGCCTAGACTTAGCCTCCCTTTCTTTTAATCTATATCTCGTTTTCTACTTCAGCTACACTACCCTACTAGGTAGGGCCTTATCAGCTAGATACTTATATATATAGACCCTTCGATATACTAAATTGTCAGCTGGAGTCGTAATGCTATTTGGGCTCGGCTTAAGCGTATTTTTACTATTAAGAAACGTCTCGTCTAGGAGGAGCCCTGAACATCTTTATCAAAGATCCATTTAGCCTTTGATCTCTGGATATCGCTAAACCACCAAGTAATACTCGCTGTTTCTACCCATTTTATCGACATGAAGAACAGCCTATAGCAACGACTCCTGACACTGCAATAACAACAAGGCGCCCACTCGGGTCCGAATCTCGCTTTAATACTTGCAGAAATCATCTAAAACTAGGAAATCATTAACCAACTAGGTACTCTCGTGTCTGGTAATCCGTCTAGTAACAATACCTGTGGCCGTGACTTTTTTCGCCAGATTAATCCAGAGCTATCGAGCGACGATGTTAAAAATCGTCGAATTCGATGCTATGGCCATATTTAAACCTGGTTAAACGTGTGTTTCTATACAATGAGGATTTCGAGTTATTTAAACAGAAATCCCAGATACTCGAGGCACTTAACCGTAATAATAATTACCTAAAGCTTTAAAGACGGCGAGGGCCAGTTGGCAAGCTTTATAACCTTGTCTCCTTAACGCAGCAAGTATTTCAAGTCAACGATCGAAAAGTTAGATCAAGGTTCTGGCGTTTCTTTATCTGAGAAATTAACCTACGAGCTCCAGGTTGTTTTAAATATTAATACACGCAGGAACTCTACCTTTCTAATAATCGAAAGCACTGTTTTAAAGCAGAGCAATATACAGATCTTTTTAACGCGAAATCTTAGCGGAGTTAACCCCCAGAAACGTATTCTGATAGAAAATTACCTCGGAATGGAAGACTAGCGCCTTCTAACGGAGCTGAAAGAAATACTTAAGCCTCTATATCAGCAGACACTACAAACATAGGGATGGAGCCAGCAAGGTAGTCACGGTGCCCTTTAAGAAGTACTAACTGGGATGGCGTATCTGTTAGAAAGATGGAGGATTGGAAAGCCTTATTTGATGATCCGACAACATCTATATACTTACAGGCCAAGTCACAACGTCGAAAGCGCTGTTTATTATCTATTTCGACCCAAGCGTTACCAGAGCATATACGCGCCGAGTACAGCGATTTTGGCCTGCAGCAACGTGCTGAAAGTCTCTCTAACGAATCTAAAGTTTACTTCCACCTTTCCGTTTTAAATAGTTTAAAAAAGCTAACTAAATACTAGACCAAACTTGAGAAATGGCCACTTTATACTGGCTCTACAATCCTATATCCTGGGCTTGGTTTACGCTGGCTAAAAGCACAATAGAGCTATGCAATACAGCTGCTTTAGCTACACAGTACAAAAAATGGGCTCTACGAGTACTGGGAACGCTAGTATCGAGATGGCCGGCCTACATCAACGTCCAGGCCGAATACAGCTCGAAGGGATTTATTTAACATACATAAGTGCCAGCCTCTTACCTCTGAAAAACCCCAGTTTGAAAATTAAGTTCATAGCAGATCCCGGATACATATACAGAACGACTCGGAGCTTGATCATTACCTTCAATTAAATCCAATGCAGCTCCAAAACGTTAGTAATCCATCAGCGTAGTGGATTTCGTAGCGCACAACGTTCCCAACAGTGGGCCAGCTGGCTCTGGATATCCTAGCTGTGTGTCAGACAAGGCTAGGTCCATGGACCATGTTATCCACTACCCACGGTAACAAGCAACAACGCTGTTGAAAAGGGTCGGAAAACTCTACAGTCTTCGGATTGATAAAGTCTAGATACGTCTTATCGTTACTATTCTACTAGCTTTGACTGCAATGGAGCTCTTGTTGGAAGAACGGCATGCTGTTATTGAAACAAATCATAGCTACGGAGGCTACCTACTACTTGGAGGGTGTGCGGTCTTGGCGTGTGTTCGAGCCCCGTCGAGGAGGAGATGGGCAGTGTTGGGTGGGACGCATCTATGCGTAGGTACTGGACAAGTCGATTGCGGCTCAGAATGCCATTCTCATGACCAGAAAGGGCAAACTGATCAATCACTTGACCCCGCATCACTCTATTCCATCTTACAGTAGGTCGGCAGAGGGTAGGGCAGGCGGCACCAGCTCCAAGATCCCACACTCCATCCCCGTTGCTTCGTTCTTCTTGGGTGTCATACTCGGTATTCAGTGTATTCTACGGCCTACGGCCTACGTCAAGCCATAGGAAGTCCAGTGCATGATCACTAGCTTAATCGGCCTTCCACCTCTTAGGCGAACGGAATCCCAGCAATGTCTGATCCGCTGGCCCAACAGCCTTACGTGGTCAAGCTCGTCGAGCTTCTCCAGGGCCCAAAGAACGACAAAGGAGGTTATGACCTAAAGTAAGTCCGCTCTGAAATGCCTGTGTGCCTGTGTTTAGGCGCTGCAATAGGATTCTGAAAAGTCGGTAGTGTCGTCCTAGTGCCAGATGTCCAGTCCAATGTGGGCTTAGACTGGGCGGCAGATACTGGAGAACCATGGCCCGGCCCGTTTTTCAAGTCCGTGACGGAGCACATCCGGATCTTTGAATTCACCTACAATGCCGACCTTCGATCCAACTTTTCGTGGACAACATTCCTGGACCTTGGAGGCTCCTTCATCGACTGCATTGCCTCGTCTGAACAGGTTTTTTCATCAAGCCGTCTGCTGAGGGTAGATGCTTACAAATCTCCAGTTCGATCAAAGCGCATTGCTTCTAGTCGGCCATGGTCTTGGCGGGCTTATAATCAAAGAGGTGAATCTCAGCTGTCCAAGACTTGCTGGTTGGCTACGGCTCACTTCTTATACAGGTCCTTGTACTGCTCCAAGATCGCCTATACAATCCAGTATTGGCCCGCCTCAATGATCTCTTGTTTGCAGCGATTCTACTCGGTACGCCTCATTGCAAATATGGCGAGAGTACAGATGAGATGGATGCTCTTCTTAACTCAATTCAACCGCTTCCAAAGGAGCGCCTCGAGAAGATTCGGGAAGAGTTTGCTGTAGCGTGCGCACTATCCCCCAAATTCGACGGTCTCACTGCCGGTCGTCTAATATGGGTACTGTCCGAGACAAGGCCTACCAAGTATTCCTCCCAGGGATTGTTGAAGGCCAAGATAAAAGTCGTGAGTTGTGGGTTTCGCTGAGATTCCGTGTTCTATAGCTGACATTTCTAGATCGTGGATGCGGCATCCGCCGCGACCGCATTGGGCGCTGGTCGCGAAATCGTAGTCGAAGTCGACGCTGATCATCAGACCGTTTGCAGGCTAAAGCCAAATATGGCTTTGCTCAACGACATACGCGGAACACTGCAGGCATTTCTGCACAACCTAGAGATCACCTCGGCACGAACAATAGAAGGTAAGAGCTGATCCATGCCTCTTGGGTTACTCGCCTAACAGATTCCAGATGAGAGGCTCAGTGGAGGGGCAGGGCAGCTATTCGGAAGTGTGACAGCTCGCACAGCTCCTGCTGAGTCGGCGCCTGGCTGCGATTCAGGTTCGTATAACGAATCACTTTGGGGGTCCAAGTGCTTAACTCTTCGCAGACGAGATCAGCCGCAACAGAAGCCCAACTTTGGCAACCGCGGGATCCAAGGATACAACAGCATATGATGTGATTCCTGATCCGAACAGCCAGGGCCCAGTCAGCTATCTACCAAGTGTGAAACTGCCCTGCCACATACTAGGACCACCAAGCCAGGAGTGTTTTGGACGCGACAAAGTGCTCGGGCTCTTGGAAGAGCATCTCGTCCCTCCTCAACGGCATGCCAAAGGAATCTCTCAGCTTCGTTCATTTGCACTTTGTGGCCCAGGTGGAGTAGGAAAAACAACAATCGCACGAGACTTCATCAAAAGACATAAGCAAGACTTCGACGCCATCTTCTGGGTTGGATCCGAAACAGAAGGCAAGTTGTCATCAGCATTCAATACCATCGCTGCCGAACTAGGTCTTCTAGAGCCGGTTGACTTTGGAAATTCAGTAATCAGCAGAAATAGACTGCTAGACTGGCTTTGTAATCCATTGAAGCAATCTCGTGGAATGGAAGAGATAGAAGACTTGCCAACAAGTTTGGAGCCGATGGCCAATTGGCTCCTTGTCTTTGACAATGCTGATGATCTTTCAATATTGACCGAGTACTGGCCTATCAACGGAGTGGGCTCCTTACTTTTGACCAGCCGAGATCCATTAGCAAAAAGACATATGTACTCTGGCGACGGGATCAACCTTGAGGGCTTCGATAACGAAAACGCCGCTGCGTTCTTGCAGCATCTTGCCAGAGGGAAGCTGCAAGTCAACCATGACGATGTAATCCACCTAGCAGACCGCATTCAGGGCCTACCAGTCCTGCTCGTTGCGATAACATCCATGATGGAAGCGTTAGGCCTTTCCGCACCGGAATTCCTGGAGTATTACCAAGAACGACAATTTCAGTCTGATATCTACAAGCTCAAGATCGGGGACAGCTCCGAAAATGAACAGCGGAGCTTCTTCGACATTCTGGCTTTTGAGAAGTTCGATGTGGAGGCGTTGCGTCTGCTGGAAATGCTGTCATTACTAGACCCTGACAGTATCCCAGAGTTCCTTCTTATCACGTCCAAGGACGACGTCCAATTGCCTAATAGATACCCAAACACCGAGGAAAGCTACAAGGCCGCGCGAAACTACCTTGAAAGACGTTCGCTCATCAGTCGCGACATGGACAAACAGGAATTGACCATCCATCGAGTTATCCAAGAGTCGGTTCGAGCTCGGATGTCAGATGAAGACTTTCGAGAGACATTGCAGGGTGCTATTAACCTCGTTACTATAGCCTGGGCACCTACCGCGGGTAGATGGGACTACGTGATGGATAGGTGGTCACAGTGTGGACTGCTCTTCTCGCACATCGAGACACTGCGGGATGAGTTCCTGAAGTGTCCGGACGACTACTTCAGTCGAGATGAAAGATTGAAGGCAGCCAAACTGCTGATTGAAGCCGGATGGTCTGTTTCCTCTTGACATTGTGTATAAGCAATTCTGACATGTGCACAGGTACCACTTCGAGAAAGGCAACATCGAAGAGACCATTCCGTTCATCGACCCAACCTTCAATCTCATTCAGAACAATAATAAAGAAAGCGCTCAAGCACTGAGTGATGCACACTTCTGCCTTTCGTCCGCCTATCTCTGGCTCCGAGATATGAAGAAGCAGCAGTACCACGCTCAGAGATGCTGGGAGCTGCGCAAGGTCCTAGCACCCAACGGCCTTGATGATCTTCCGCCTAACGGGGTTTCTCTTCCTTTGTGCATTGCATACGATGAGACCGCAAGATACCACTATGACCGAAGAGAACTAGAGACTGGTCTCGCAATTACGGCAAACTCCATCAAAATGAATGAAATTCATGAGGCAGGCCGCGGAGAGCCTCATGAAATCGAGATCGGAACGTATATTGGAACTTGGCCACGCTACACATCTGCGCTTGCTCTGTACCTCTTAGGTCGACTTGATGAAGCCGAGGCTATGATAATGTCCCTCTACAACCGACATGAGAAGTACTACGGGCTTTTAAATACCCGTATTTTTAAAACTGGTGTCTCGCTATCCGCACTGAGTTTGATAAGAGCTGCCCAAGGACGATGGGACGAGAGCTTCGACCTTGCTCAAAAGACGTTGCAGCAGTATAAACAGACGATCGGTAACAACCACTTCTATACGGCAAGCGCGCATGTCAAAGTGGGAGAGCATTATACCCGACTGGGTGATTTGGACCAGGCCAGGTAGTTGCTCCTAGATCATGCTGATTTTTTCCCGCTAAAACGCTATAGTAAACACCTCGAAGAAGCAAGCCGAATCTTTGCTTTTCGACCATGCTTTGCACCGGACTTGGCGCGGGCGCAGCAGAAGCTGTCGGTCGTACACGGTCTCCTAGGCAATCAGCTCAAAGCAAAGGGGTTGCAGCTCAAGGCACAAAGCTTGCTGAGGAATTTTGCAAGGGAGCAGGGCATTCCCATATCTGGGGCTTTTGGCAGCAAGGATTACGAGAGAGCGGTACAATTTCTCCTGCTCTAAAAACTCCAAAGGGGAAAGAAAAGATTACAACGCCATACGTCGGTTCGGCCCTAGCCTCCGTAAGTATCTGAAACCTGCCCAGGCGAGGAGAATGGAGGGTACGGCTATAACGAAGAAAACCCAGAGACTGAATTTCGGCCCATTGCCATCCTGTATCTCTTTGAAATTCATACCAAAAAATGAGGTGATAAGCGTCAAGGGCAAGAAGTAGAACGCCAGCAGCGTCAAATCGGCCGTGTGTTGCGCTTGTATGAAACCGCGCTGTGTATCGTTGACGGCTACACGGTTCATCAAGAACAGCGAATCATCCGCACATTGCTTCGACAGGAGATCTACCCGATGTGCTAACCGTTCAAAGTCTGTCTTGAGCACACTGATGGTCGCCTCGACGATCGCCTGGTGCTCTGTGTCTGTTGCGCGCGGCCACGTGGGTCCGCCCTGCTTACCTTTAAATAAGTATGTAATGCCACCGATAAAAATATAACGCCACCGATAAGTACGCAACGCTATATTATATAACGCTACAATTTAACGTAATGCTACAGCTACTTATATATACTGTATAAATTATACGCGGTGCAACTAGGCTTATTTAATACGCAATTAAAAAAGCTATAAAATAATATCGGTTGTATTATTATATATATAAAAGTCGTTAAGAAAATAAAGTTGTAAGATTTACGTTGTGGCTAAGTGTGTAAGTAGGTGGGCGTACGTGGCGTACGTGGTAAGTACTTTGTAGGCATTTTTACTTGCTAGTGCACGGATCTCTTAGGTGAGCAGGGGGCCTATCCTCAGCTTGTCTGTATAGTAGTGACTTCACCGTTCTGTGATGCATATATCCGGTTTACAGCAACGGTTTCTGTTAGAAATATAGGGGGTAAATTAGGCCCTATAATTAGGTCCTGTAAGGATCTAACCAGAAGGGGGTACCTTCTGCTTCAAGGGGTTCCACCTATGTACCTATTTTGTATGCTAGAGAAAAATCTCTCAGAACAGCAGTGACACACAACAACATCAATAATACACCAATCAATCTGATCAATCTAGAAGGCTTATTTCTAACAATTAAGAGTCTCATACCCTTCTCGAGCTTCAACCAACAGCCATCTACAGCGAAATAATAGCCGAATCGATTGATCAAGATGGCTATAAACAATCCTACTCTTCCTTTTATCAAAAGAATAAGGAGTTCCTAGCGAAGGCATCACAACTAAGGATCACAAAGCCTCCAAGACCTGACTTCGCAGACTGCTCTTGAACTAACAAGATTATAGAGACTAGAGACGTTATTTTCGACCTAGAAGCCCTAAACGGCGACCTAGAAGCCCTAAAATACGACCTTCTGAAGGCAGAACCTGCTACAGAACGCTCGAACGGATGAACCCACCGACTCAATCTCTAGAGATTTATATGAGGAAACGGGAGATACTACGCCTTTGCTAGCAGACGCTAGCATAGGAGATATACCTATCGAAGAGATAGAAGACATGCCTATATTAGAGATAGGAGACGTGCCTATATAAGAGATAGGAGAAGGAGATTACCTAGGACCTAGGGACACCTAAATCGGCTGCTAGAGGACTTGATCACTCCTTGTCAGACCTGCCGCAGGAACCCTACCCTACTCCTACGCATGAGGCAATGCCACAGGCTATCCTACATGCTTCATCAGACCAACTGGTCAAGAAGGCAACCCCTTCAAAGACCTAGAGGATCAGGAACCCGATCCCTATATTGGAGTGATGCCTCGTGAGAGCTGCTGGGAGGCCACGTTCAATTCTGGACGCCTAAGCACCGCGATGGGAACGCACAATAAGTTGATCACGAAGGCTACAAAGGCCAGATTGATGAGACGCCTCTATTGCCTAGGCAACAAGAGGAGAGCAGCTGACCTATCAAGGAAGCTGGTAACAAGGCTGAAGAAAAGGCTACTGATTAATCAGAGAGACCTATCGCCACCGCCACGATCCCACAAGGATCTGGAGATACACCCAATGAAGGACCTATTTATCGAGGCAGAAAAGGCTCATCTAGCCAGCTACGAGGAAGTCCTGGGTGGAGGTTGACCTCACCAAAACAGAAGAGAAGCTTCTTCTTGACTGTATGTGGGTTTACGTATATAAATTGAACAAATAAGAAGGTCATCTAGAGAGCCACAAGAAATTGAAGGCAAGACCTGAAGAAGAAGAACAAGAAAAGACCCTGTGACTAGGCAGGAAGGCGGTGAAGACCGCGTTTACTTACTACACCTACAACGATCAGAAGGTCTGCCCTGATCAGAAGGTCTACCTTGATCAGAAGGTCTACCCGTTGAAGAATTCAGCTATCCTAGACTCAGGGAGTAACCTACACGTATTTAACCAGATAAGTCGATTCATCAACGCCCCAGCGGCTAACAGAAGGCTACTTATATGCGGGAGACTCCATCCTTCCAATCCTAGCCTACAGAGACGTAAATATCAGGGCTCAAGGATCAGAAGGATCGGGGGTGATGAGGCTGTACGATGTAGCCTATGTTGAAGAAATCGCTGCTAATCTGGTGTCTCAAAGGGTGCTTAATAAGCAAGAAACCTGACTTCAAACTTCAAGACCAATTCAACCAGTTTACCTACCTCTAACGATCGAAAAACAACCCTCCAACAAACGAGAGAAGACCTACGCCTCTACCCTAGCCGGAAGGTCCTTCAGGGCCCTGAGACCCTGATGGCTATTGCAGCTAGAGATCTATATGAGGATGCCTCCAGGCTATAGGAAGACTACAGGAAGCCTTCAACCACCCTACAGCTTTTTACGGCGTTATACGGCTTACAAGAGTCACCGCCTTTGGCAGAAAGAACTGACAGGCGTGCTAGAAGAGATGGGCTTCTTGTTGATCCCTCACAAGCCTCCTACATCGAGAAAATCATCCACCTATGTACCTATTTTGTATGCTAGAGAAAAATCTCTCAGAACAGCAGTGACACACAACAACAACAATAATACACCAATCAATCTGATCAATCTAGAAGGCTTATTTCTAACAGTTTCCGTGTTTGTGCAATTACGGTTATATATGCATTGGAAATTATGCAAGTTTTGCTTATGCTATGAAAAAGCAGGACTTGCTCAGGACAAGGCTCAGGCTCAGGCTAAAAGCGGCGTGACTCAGGTTCGATTCTTATTCCGATTCGGGATAGTAAAACCTATCTCAGAGGTACTGTGTCAAGTATTTACTAAACCACTTTTAATCATTTCGATAGATATACCATTTTCTGTATTATGTATTATTACTGCCTTAGCAGAGCAATTCTCAGAAGCCTTCGGTAAATCATGAATTACCTATCTACGCAATACCTACACAAGAATGGGCTTCTCTGCAGTTAAAATACTATTGACCCCGTATAAAGCGCATGGCGCCTTGCCTGGCGTGCCGAATCGCTAAACACATGGTCCCGGTACCTCTCGCCTTTCCTTGGCAGTCTCGTGTCGACGCTCCAGTTGATAATAAAAGACAGAGTGCCCCTTGCTGACGTCTCCTTTATCTGCGTCATTGATCTCTATCATCTCTACAATCAAAGCAGCCATAGTAAAGGGGGAGAGCATCGGCCTAATATATGTAGACCCCAAGCCCTGGCCCGCCTTAGCATTGTATCAGAGGAAACCGAGTAGAGAGGGCCGATGAAGGGGATAAAGCATCACAGATTGAATAAAACATGAAAACAGACCCAACGCCAAACTTCCATCCCTCCTAGAGTGAACATGTGGTATAATGTGCCATGCAACCACCTACTCCTCAAGCCCCGCCCATGCGCCCATAGTACTCCAGAAGGAACTCTTTGTGACGGGGCGGTCCCGCTCGCGCCAAGCCCGCATCTGCTTCTTGGTGCGCTCCGCCCTTTCAGCCCTAGCCGACTCGACTTGAGCACGCTGCTCCTTCAAGTATAACTCCACCTTGCTCAAATATCGCCCGTGTTCCTCTAACTTCCCTTGCAACTTCAGCCACAAGAGCTTCGAGTTGATTTGGCTCATGAGCACCGTCATGCGAAGCTCATCGCGGATATTCTTCGTCTCTTGTGTTAATTCGAGTTGCAACTGGCTAACACGACGGAGAAGCGACTTGACGTTCAGAGAATGCTGCATCTGCGCTATCAGACGGCTAGGCATGGCCAGAATAATATCCATCGCATCCTGGAGCCCATGCACCACCGAACCCGAGACTGATGCTGTTTGGTCGCAGACCTGTTTCGACACAACGTCCAAGGCAGGAATGTATGTCTCCTCAACCCATGATGTTGTCTCATTCACAGTGTCGACAACTTTCTGCGCGAATCCACGCACGAGCTGCCGACCAACGTCGAGCGCTTCCGTAAATCGATAGGTGCCAAAGTTGATAGGGTAGAACTCGTTGATACGAGGCTTACGAGTCGTTGCAATTGTGACACCCAGAACGCCATGTGCCTCTTTTAAAGGCACTTGAATGAGGAAGCCCTCGTCGACAGAAGAAACCTTAGTAGGGATATCTTGCAGCCCGCGGCTTACAGCAATCAATATGGCGTCTTTTGAAAGCCAAGAAGACTTAATGTTCTGGGGGATTCTAATCGTGATCTCGTCTCGGCCAGATAACTGTGCCGAGCAGACGTTTGCTAATAACGGAGCAGGAACAACGTCTGTATGGATACTGTCTTTCCCGAACGGGATGGACAAGAGGCCGTTAGGAGAACTGGCGGTTTGTAAAGCATTGGGCAATTGTGAAATCGTCGACGTGGGATTAACTGAGGCATACGTTGTCCCGACGGAAGACGAAGGCACCACGATAGGGACCGACGCTACGGGGACTGTCAACAGTTCTCTGGGAGCCGACGAGCTAAATAATAGAGACTTGGTGGCCATCGAGATGAGATAAATAAGGACGATACTAGATACGGCTAGGATGCGTCGCTTTTCATGGAGACATCCGAGGACAAATTGAAAGACTCCCTTGTCCCAGGTCGTCTTAGGCGGATTAGGCTCTGAATGTTCTAGCTCATTTACAGCCAATGGCTTTATCGTTACTTTGTCTGGTCCTTCGAGTGATAGCTCTTCAACGGCAGACGATTCGCCGCGGATCACCGCATCTGGTTCGTGGGTCCGAATACGATCTAGGTAAGACGCAGAGGTAAATGGGGAGAAGTTGGATAAAGACAAGCTCGTCGGGCTCTCTAAGCTCCGGTTCATCATGTTCAGGGTTTCGGTGGCGGTGGCATCGTCTTGGTGAACTTCGCCGACAATAGTGGTATCCGATGCGATGGTATCATTAAGTGTGGTTTCCTCGTCGTCGGATGAATCGGTATCGACGTCGGTACCGGCGAGACTCTGAATGTCATCGGATTTCTGGTAATCAAATGAGCTTGCTATGGACTCGGCCTGACTTTCTCCATCAGTTCCGATGATATCGTATCCCAGCTCGGTCAAGCTTGGATCTTCGTCTGGGAGGTTCCCGGGTTGCATGATGTCTGGTGAACTGGAAGATATCCAGTTGGTCAACTGCCGATTTCCTAGGGGCCTCGGGAACCGAAGGGAGAGTATAGAGTCCGATAGATCTTCGGTAATAGGGGGCTCGGGGTTCGGCTCGCTGTTGGCGAGACGGGGAGTAGACTGGGGCGAGGTCGAGGATGAAGAATGCCGCCGTGGTAGTTGATGAACAGATCTCAGTATATCGTCGGGTGTCTCGGACTGTTCCATAACGTGATAGAGGGGAAAGCCGTAGGCATATCACGTCATACCTCGAGTTTACCGTAGAGTTTGGTAAAGCAAACGAAGGATGACAAGCTCTAGGCTAGGGAAGGTTATGTGAATCAAGTAAAGGGTCGAGGGCACCGCTGGGGATCGAGTGTCTACGAGGAACAGTTAGCCAAGTGAGGGACAGCCCGGATACATGATTAGGCAGTAGAGGAGCCGTTGCGCACTTGGGGATGGTCAAGGCTGGCTAGTACGGGCGGTGAAAGGGTGAATGGATTACTTGGTGATAGAATAGGCCAAGGAGAGTAGGTAATGTAGGTGGGGTTGTGACTCAGGATGAGGAATACCTAGGCAAAGAGACGACTAAGAGGTAAACCACTGCAGTGAAGTTGATGGATAGAAGCCAAGAGAAGAGCGTGCCGAGGATAGTCCAACAGACACAATATATGGCTCGAGTCTGGGTTCCAGTAGTACCTGTGCGGAACGGGAAAGATAAGGGAACGGTGGTAGAGATTTTGGGTTGCTCTTCTTGAGGTTGTGGTGAATGTGAATGGTGGTGGTGAAGGCAGTAGTAGCAGGACAAGGTGTAAGTGCTAGGTAGGTTATGCTGCCTAGTGGTCCTTGGGCATAGGTAAGGTTGGTGGGTTGGTGGGTAGGTGGGTAGGTGGGTAGGTGGGCAGGTAGGA
Source organism: Nemania diffusa (assembly GCA_038501195.1). NCBI lineage: Eukaryota > Fungi > Ascomycota > Sordariomycetes > Xylariales > Xylariaceae > Nemania > Nemania diffusa. The sequence continues at coordinate 5,213,078 of JBBPUQ010000003.1, forward strand.
TGGAAGGAGGGGCAAAGGGGAAAGATTGGGGGAGGGGGCCGTTCAAGGAGGGCACTTGCTTACCGGCGGAAGGTTAATGAATTTGTAGGCAAGGTCTACCTAAATGCTCCGAGACCCTGCACTGCGCGGACTGTTCATGATACTTCGTAAGCGTTGTTTTGAGTCTGCAGTAGGTACAGTAGGTAGCTACCTAGGTAGTATCTAAAGCGGACAACAGATAAGGAACATCAGAGAAGATGGGAGTGAGGTACGGCAAATCAATACCAGGTACGTCGAACAGAACAGACGAATATGGTCTGAAGAGATACAACAACGACAGCAGTAGTGGTCAAGGTGAGTGAATACACATGGGCAGCTTGGAGGAATCAAGGCGTGTAGCCTACAGCAGGTAAGGTGTCTTACGTCAAACGTGATGACAACTGTGCGGGTGGCGGGCCACCTGATGACCAGCGCGCAGATAAGCCAGGAGGAGGGGTAGGTAGCGGGACGGACAGGAGAGGAAGGGGTGGAATAGGCTTCGATTAGTGGTTAGGCAGGCTTACATACCTATGTAGGTAGGTACAGCTCTTGTAACAAGTTAGATACCTCACATACAGAGCAGGTAGGTACCTACAGTAAAGGTAGGTAGGTTAGGTACATACAGGTAGATACTGTAAGGTAAGAACGAATGGAGCGTGGAATGTGAAATACCTAATGGAATGTGGAATGTGGGATGGCCGAGAGAGAACGATATCGGTTCTCCAACCCGATGATCTGGCACGGCAAATCCCATGAGGCTTCGAGTTAGAAACCGTATCGACGTACCAATCGTAACTACACCAGAAGATGTAGAATATGCTTCCATATATGGATGCATATGTAGGCATGTACTTACCAAAGTATAGAGATTTAGGTAGGAAGATACGTAGGTAGTACACGTATTGTATGTACGAGATGAACTCTGTAGCTAACGAAGAAAACTGTCTGAATGCCCAACCGTAGGAAGAGGTCGACAATAGTTGATTCACCTGAGCTTGAGATGATTAATGTGCCCCCCGGATACCATGTGCTTGTGATTAGGTAGTTGCCCGCGTCTAGGCAATGGGGTCACGATGGTGGGGTTAATTGATTAGTGAAACTAGCGTGGGGATGTCAACTGCGGTAGGTAGGAGGTACTGTAGGTATTCGCTCATGCTTGTTACAGAGCCAAGCAGAGGCCCAAGATAGGCTTCCTTATCGGGCCCACTCGAATAACTCCACTACATCGTGGCAGGTGCCATTAAGGTGCCCACCTTCTAATCTTGCGCAGACCACTAACATTTAAGTGTTAAAAGCTACCTACGTACACTAAGATAACTACTTTCCTCCCACAGCTGGAACCTACACCTAATTTTAGTCGCCAGGCGGGAGGGACTTGTCTATTAGGTAGCCTCGTCGCAGAAATTGAAGTAGGTTGCACGCATAAATTACCTAAACAGTATTTCCAAGTATAAATAGCGAGTGTTCGCCGGGCTGCCATACGCATACATTTAGGCTCAACCACCAGAACCGCACAGACTCAGTACCCAACTTTGCTTACGTGTACATAAAGCAACCAGAGCCACTCGCCTATGTCTGATGTGCTGGTTTGCGCCTACCATTGGCATATCAATCCTGAGCATAGGGGCGGTGGAAGGGGTGGTCTAATCGCTTCTCTACTGTCCCTCATCCTATGTCCCAACTAACATACTGTCCCCTCCCCAACTTACATAGGTAGGTAAGTGCTAAAGGCTTCATTAGGCTCGAGTCTATCTATCTAGAAGCTTCCCATCACCGAACATAGCAGTTAGCTAGTTCCAAGTCATGTCATACTACAAGGCAATCACGAGTACTCTATGCTATGCTACCTAGTGTGGACCATATACTTGGGTGCAAATACGGGGCTTGGGTAAAGACTGCTACATGCCATGATAATCGAAAGTACAGAGCGCCCAGGCTGATGGTGTTCTGAAATCTTCTTGTTTGATATTCATTTGTGTCCTATCTAGGGACCGAACTCCTAACCCGGAATCGCCGGGAAGCAAAGTGCCTCGCAGCCTAGCCCATCTCCTGTCTATCCTATGACGCCCGCTTCACCGCCCATATCCCTAGGGTGTTGTCCTTCCTGCAATGTCATCTCGAAGCCTAGTAGGTCTGAAGACTAGACAGGAGGTTGGACGACACGCGAGAATGAAATTGGGGCATCCGTGTTCCTAATCATTCCAAAGTTCAATTACATCATTTGATGCTTCTCTCTTTCCTTTGCCAATCCGAAGTTTTATGGGTATCAATCAAGGTATGCATGCGTGTAGGCTCCGGATGCAATCGAAGCAACCATTAAAAAGGAGTCAAAAAAATAAATGAATAAAATGAGGATCGGCACAGCCTGAGTGGATGGTCTGAGACACCCGAGACGAAAGAAGGCATAGCGTATGTGGAGAGGTTTTTTTTTATCGAGCACAGCCGCTTCATAAAACACCGTTACGGTGTAGCACCGTCTTTAGTGAGTCGGTGCCAAACTCCTCATCTTCTGGTATCATGTTGATGATGCCCGTTAGATTGGCAAAGAGGTCACCTTGGTTTCGATATGCGAGAATTGTGGGGACGGCGGCGTTGTCAAACTCGATGTCCTCGTAGTGCACCTTGACGAAGTGAATATAAGGGTGAGCAGCAATGAGAGGGCGCAAGGCCGCTTCCATCATTCCCGATACTTGGCACTGCCGTTAAAGTTAGCATGGGTACGTTAGGAAGAGAACAAAGGGAGGTGGCGCATAGGCCTGGGACTATCGACTCACCTCGTGATCGTAGACGAATACCACGACGACCGTCTCTCTGCCCACCTTTTCGATGGCGTCGAGATAGCCTAATGCATCTACCGTGTCGAGTCGGCCAAACATGCGAGGGCTGGGGCTCGTCCGGCGACTCCGCACGTTATTCTTAGACTCGTTCTCTAGCTCAAGCCTCCGCGCCTCGCGCCACTGCTGTAGAAAGGCCTCCTCATCCGAGTCTTGGTCGTCGTCGCTGTCGGCGGGACTTGAGGTGTTGGTGCTCAACGAGCGGTCGGCGAAGGATAGGCCCATGACGGAGCGGCGCACAGCGCTGACTTTATTCCGCCACTTGCCCTGGCGAGCTTGCTCGTAGGCCCTCGCGTCGGCAATGACACCCTTGACGCCAGTGGCCCGGCCCGAGTCGAAACTGGCGGGCGGCAACTTGACATCGCCGGACCGTATGATGGGCGCACGCATGGCTTCAGCGATCTGGGCGTCACGGTACTGGTCCTCGTCGTCCTGTTCGCTCTGGTCGCTGTCGTGGTTGCGATCGTCGTCGTCTTTGTCTTCTGGGTGTACGCGCGATCCGGCGTCGGTGTTCTTGTCGAGAAAACTCTGAAATTCTTCCTGTGCAGGAGTGGGATTGCCGTTGAAAGAGGTCGAAGTCATGATCAGCGAAGGAAAAGAGCGAGAGAGGGGGTGGTGTGTCGGTGGGTGTGGTTCGCAAGGGTTAGTTATATAAAACGGATGGGATGATTTCGAGTGGCAGCCAGCACCACTACTATGTATGTACTAAGTACGATCGACTTAGTCCGTCGGGCTTGTCTCCGGCTTGCTTTTGCCTGTTTGAACTGTTGGCGGCGGCGCAATGCACGTTAGGATGCACAAGGGTTCTGGAACAATGCCTAATTGAGACTGGTGGTTGTCTTGGAGCCAGGGTAAAGGACAGGGAGGGGGATAATAGCCTGGATGCTTTGTGTCAAGGTGTTTCAGGTTGAGGGGTGGACGAGCGAAAAAAAAAAATCAGAAGAAAACGGCACGTGGAGCATGGATCTTGGATCTCTCAGCGAAAATTCTGACGATGGAGCGGACTGTATGGGTTTATACGCGCCTGGCAGCGTAATTTGGGAGACAACGAATGCTGTAAAAGTGTTAGTTAAAACACGCCAGACAAAGCCATCCGCAATCTGGACCCGAAAGCAGGCTCACGCTATTCCGAATCGGGGAGCATATCGTGGCGCTCTCTTGCGGAGTCACCGTACTGCGCGCTAGTTCGTCATTTACAGTTTCCGTGGTCACGCTAAGGCCCAATATAGTAGTAGTCTAGCATAATTTGCTCTGTGACGAAGCGTCGACTCCCGACTCACGCTTTAGGTTCTCACCGCTCCGCTCAGCTAGCAACTCCTATCTACTCCTTACCTGCACATACGTATACACAGTACCGGTATTCTACTCATTCCTTCAATGTTCCTGTCAGCTATTATTATCGTCCGTCTCATTCCAGTACATAACGTAGGTATGACAGTCATCAATATTGTAGTATTTATCGTGCCTATTGCTCGCGCATAAGGCATCCCCTAGCAGCTATTACTGACAGGTATCTTACCCGAAGATCCTCTAGCCGGCATATCCCAATTAAATTAGGTACTCCAAGAGGCATAAAACTTTAACCTGCTAATACATTACGCATCGGAGTTGTTCACCCTCAGTCAGGTACCTACATAGGTACCCAGTCCCTTTTCGCCACCTCTCGGATTTCCCTACATTACATACTGCACATATGAGGCATGTTTACGCCTCACGTAGGGCAAAACGGTGTGCCCGTTCTAAGAAGGCTGCCGCACCTATGCACGGGAGGGTAGAGTCTAGACTCTACGTAGACTGAGCAATGGATGTCGAAACGGCCACGGCAAAACAATGGAGGCGATGGGCACCTTAACACGTGCTCAAAGTTCAAAGTTGAGGTCAGACCACCTCTATTTTTAACCCTTCCCACCGCCATCACCGTGCACTACTACGCTACCTATCCATTCACCACACTAGAGGCAGTACCTAATGCACACACCGCTCTCCAAGCCAGAAGGGGCCGGATGCAATGGTACTGTTAGATATTATCGGTTCGGTATCTGGAAGCGAGACGTCTCCTCTGCGCATTACCGCGCGTCAAGCAATACGACATAATACGGAACGGACTGCTGAGTCGTGCATGGGGTCGTGATTTCACTACCGAGTTCGGTCTTCGAATCGAATCTCGCTACCTAATCTCGAGACAGGCCATGTCGTCATGCTCGCTAGCCATAACTCCTACAGCACCTACCTACCTCACTGTAGCGTAGGCATCTACAGAATACCTACTGGTTACGACTTGTGTAGACAGGGATATGTGGCGGTGACGATCAGGGGCGTCCAGGGCCCGCTGGTATGTACATGGGAAAAAGCGTGGCCTCATTCTTCCGAACACCACGCTGTGCAGTGCGGCGTGCCCAACGTGTCGGCCATCGAGGATCCAATCAGATGAGTACCGAGAAGATGGGGTCCTAGTTCTTCAGCAACGCATCTACTGGTACAAAGGTAAATAGGTGACCTAGTGGTTGAGCGAACAGGTTACAGCTCGCCCAGTATATCGGCTTGGCTTTCAAGAGCCGATGTTTCTTCTATCAAGGCAAAGCGACGCGCGCCGTAAGATGAGTAGATGAACATTCTGTTCATGCCGTTTAATCCTTGTACGAGCATGGTATGACCAGATGAACGTATTGCTTACAAGTACTGTTAACATACCCATTTTCACCATCATGCACTTTGTTTAAATTCGCCTTCCAATGTACGCATAAGTAGGTAGGTAAGGATCCTCCAATGGGGATATTTCGCCGGTTGCTATGCGCGTGCGCACACAGCATACCTATGCGCATGCTCAGCACGAAGATGGTAGGTATGCCGCTCAAGCTTGGATCAGGCCATGTAATGATAATTCATTCTAGGTATTCCAGTGCCACCTCTCCTCTCCTCGACTGTCTGTGTCAGGCAACACGTGGAATAGCCACGTGCGTGCGGCCCCCGAGATGGTACGCTGTGTCGGGATCTGCATTGCCTATAAGGCCCATGTGTACATACATGGTTTCACATATTCAGCCTACATACCGGCCGACATACTCGTGCGTGTACGTGTGCGTGCTTCTCCCCTAAAGAGGTGCTAATATGTATGTAATGTGCGACGTGTGCTTAGCACATGGTGAATAAATAGAGCTACCTACGCGTACGCAGAGCATCGGGGAATTTCCAACTACCTAGTCTGTTTCTGGCACATGAAACTGGGGAGGGACACGAAGACTAAAATTCGAACTATATGTAGGTAGCGTTCAGAGTTAGTGAAACCAACCAAGGACATATCTCCAGCTCGACAAGAGGTTAGCTAATTTAAATATCTATATAATACAACACCTATAACAACAAGAGCCGGGAACTGGGAGATGACTACGTATGTATTATAGTATTGCCGTACATTCATACCTATGCATAGTTCATAGTACAGCTACCCAGTCTACATAGAATTTAATAAGTCGTGTCCGCATATATAGATTCTCGAAGTCTCTCGCTATTCTCCATTCATACGGAGTGTATTCCGTACGCATAGGTCCGCATAGGTAGATGGTGTGGTCAGCCGAGAACAACCGTATATTCAGCGCGGATATAAATAGGTACAAGTCACGAGCCTTGCCCGTCAGCTAGGTTCGGGGTCCTTTGCGCGAGGACTAATTACGATCGTCCCACCTTGCATGACAAGGCCTAAGTATGTAGGTACGTACATACAATAGTTACGAACATTAGCATCATACAAAGGAACCCATCATCTCTCCCCCCCCCCCATGTTGAAGTTCTAAAATGAGGCCGGACAAGGGACAAGATGCCTATCTTATGGATACCCACGGAGTTGTAAGCTATTGAACTGGTGGGATCGTTGACTACCCTACTGTATCATTGTTGGTACTATGTAGTTTGTCTATTGGCAATTTGTGGCACTGCGTATATTTAGACCAAGAGGTGACGGTAGACTACGCTATGCGTTAAGAAAATAGGAAAATTCGCCACTAGTTCTATCCAGGCGTATGGTTTCTCGTAGGGCTTATATTACTAAATGCCATGGCTGTTTGCAACGAGGGAATCTTCCCACTCTTTCAGTATGGTCTAAGGTCCGGCGAACTCCTACGCCATACCGTATCACGCCAGCGATGCAAGAGACGGAGAAAATCGGGCCAGCATGTCTCATCGCAAAGCATGCAGCTGAACCGTTACTATCTACTGTACAACGACACAATGAAACCTATATCAACCTAAGTTGGTCCAGTGCTATACGTGTTTTTCTCTTGCCGTAAATAACGATGTAGGTGGGCCCGGAAACACAGAGTCGGGTGCCTCAGCCCATAAGAAGGATGATCTCGCCCTCCGTCCCATCCAACGTTAAAGGAGGCAGGCTGTCAGCATGCTTCTGATGAGGAGATGTCGCCGTAGAGCTAACCTGCTTACTTGGACTCATTCCTTTCTTCAGCCCGTAGACTCAGTTACGTAGTCTAGTCCCAAAGTCGAGGTCTGGATCTCAGCTCAACAGTCAATAGACAAGAGTGCATATACCTCCGTGTCTCTATACACCAACATAAGTGTTGTCACACTTATCGATATGTGTGACAACCAAACCAAACTCTCAATATAGTCAGCCTTCCCTCGTTCACCATGTTAGAGCCTATGGAGATTAGTATCCCTACCCAGCCTTATCTACTATATCCACATACAAAAACCACCTTACTCACTAGGTTGAAGTTCGAAAACATCTATTAGCTATCCTAATCACAGATTAGAGTAGACAAAGACATATACAGCATATATAACCATATATATATAAGCGTGTTAGTACCTTACCTATACCCGAATCTAATCTTCTTTATCGCAGGTTAGAAGCGCCATCAGCGAGAAAACATGCTTTCTGCGACGCATAGCCTAGTGTATACCGTCGTTCCGCGAAGTCGTGTCCTAAACGAGGGCTCTTGTCGTAGCGCCCCATAGACGCGATAACCTTGTGCTCAGCCTAAGCCTCGACATAAACATCGGCTTAGTGCCTATTACAAACCGCGACTTAGCTCCCTAGTCAATACGATATTATCCGAAAGCAATGGTAATCCCAATACATTACCGACACATCTCAAGACAAGTCAGTTGGTGAGATGGGTCGTCATATTTTGGGACGATCTTGGCATTCATATGACATGGTTATGGTACAGGCAAAGTAAAGGGGCCACCGTGACGCCAGTTCTGTTGCTCTTCTTCCTCCACTTCTTACTTCAAAAGCTAGAACCCAGCACATCCTGTGCCTGCCACGACGAGCAAAACAACGGGATGCGAAAGAGCGCCTGCGAACGGACCTAGCGGTGTATACCAATCATTATCGGAAGTCACATTATGTGACTATCCATCTCGTCCCAATATAGTCGAGCATCGACTATCTTTCTCCTCCCCTCTCAGCCATGATAATCTTTTTGTATCATCGGAAAGAACATAGAGATGCCTCCACTCCATCTACCATGAGGAGACCGGGGTGTCAGTAAAGGCAGAAACAAGAAACAAACAGACGCATAGAAACGGAATTTTTCGACAGGAAGACCAGACAATACGAACATGCTCCTCGGGTGCGAGTACACGTCGTAATCCGTATATCAATAAATCGAGAATGGGGAAACCAATTCACAAAAGAAGAAGTGGCGGCCGCGCAATCACACCTCGCTCGGGGATCGTATAGTCGGGTAGAAGAGGTCGGTACTCCGTAGAGTTGCAGTCACGCCTGCAAGTAGCGCGTAAAGCAGAAGATTCAGTGGTCGCTAAGTGCCTCAACCCGTTATTTCAAGTCAACGGGGGGAGGACGGGAGAAGAAGTGGTATTATGATTGTGACAATTCGAGGTATAACCTGAAAATATATCTTTCCGCTTCATTCGAACGGTATCAACGCGCCATATCAGAAAATGTCGAGTACAATGTTGGTCGGTGTCAAAAGGAAAGAAGGGCGTCGTGGCGTCGTGTTATCTACATCAACTCCAGAACGGAGCTCGAAACGAGCATTGAATGGACTTTTGAGTCAGGATAACCCTTGACTGGGGTTGCAACCAGGGGTGTCACGCCTCAAGTCATATGCGTAGTAGATTTAGTACGCCCAGATTTTGAGCTGCAGAATGGTGGTTAGCAAAACGTATACCAACCAACAAAACGTTGCGATAATTAATGACTTACCACTGAATCCCAAGAACCAGTACACAAGCTGATGCCGTCGTTACTAACGCCCAGACAGCTGACACGGTTTTCGTGGCCGACCAGGGAGCCGACCTTCTCCCCCCTCGTAATATCCCATACCTGCAGAAGATCAATTAGTATATAAATTCTTCGTAGATCGGCAGGGGCTCATGAGCGCATACCTTGCATTCAAAGTCATCGTATCCAGCAAACAGAAGTCGGCCTGACACGGATGTAGCAACGGATGTAATACCACACAGGATAGATTCGGACTACATTAAGCCGTTAGCAATGCGAACGCGACAAAAGCCAATCCAGAAATGGGTAAGCATACGCCGTATAGGTTCAGCTCCCTATCAGCACGGATATCAAAGAGCCTGCAGGTTGCGTCGTCTGAGCCCGTGACAAACGAGTGGCCATCAGGGAAAAACTGGATGGCGTTGATGTCTGATTCATGGCCGGCAAAGGTCTGGACGGCCTTGCCTGCACGGATATCCCATAGTTTGGCGAAGGCGTCGCAGGCGCCGGAGATGAATGTATTTTGGTTTGTAGGGTTCAGGCTTATGCTCATGACATCGCCGAGATGGTCAGCAAACTCCATAACCTTGGTGCCGGTCTCAATGTCCCACTTCATGCAGGTCATGTCACCCGACGAGGTGAGAATACTCCGGTCGTTGATGAACCGGCAGCACGACAGGTAGCCGGCATGGCCAGACAGCTCGCGGGCGACGCGAGTCGGGCCATCTCGGTTCTGGTTGAGGTTATAGATGGAGCAGATGTTATCCAGACCACCACAAGCGACATAGTTGCCGCTCGGGGCGTAAGCGCAGGTCATGACCCACGAGGAGCGCAGTGGTATGGCATGCACTTTGTTTGTCGTGTAGGCATCCCAGATTATCAGCTTGCCATCCTGCGAGGCAGAGACAAGATGCCTCCGGTCGGTAGACCAATGCATGGCGTAGATCTTGGCCAAGTGGCCCTTAAGCGTCCTCTTTGTCTTCATCAGCTGGTTTCTGGGGATGGCCTCGTGAGATTGCTGGGACACGGCGCGGACTAGTCACGGATAAAACAAGGTGGTTAGCAGCTGCGCAGACGACAATAGGGCGGGTAGATGGGTCAACGGGGACGACGACGATAACAGCAACAATAATAACAACAAGAACACGATGGTTTGCGGACGAGACTCACGGGTAGTGTCGGCCAACTCATCCTTTTTCCGCTTGATCCTGTCCTTCAAGGTCTCAGCCTCGCGTCGCGCTTGCTGGATGCGCGCCTGCATGGCCTCGGGCGACACATCAAGCGGCCGCTGTGAGTCCATGGTTGGCCGATTTCAGACGTGTGCCGGGGAGGATGGGGAAACGAGGCGGGAGAGGCGGGAGAAGCGCGAGCAGCAGCGTCGAGGTAGCAAGCCGACGGGACGAGGGAGACAGGAGACGCTGGACACAATGAGGAGACGTGGCAGCGACGACAATTGAGCCCAAGTCGAGTATGGAGTGTGGACGAAACCCAAGGCTCGGATCGAAAAAGGAGGGAGAGAGTAGGTGTGAGGTTGGAAATCGGTCGGGGGTACTGTACGAGCGGTTAGGAGGTTTGGAGAGGAATGGATGGATGGGGATGCAAGCTTTACACTAGGTAGGTAGGTCAAGGGAGTCGGTCCAGGGGTGCTCTGGTGGTGGTGGGCTCCTCCTACTTGTCAAGTTTCTTCAGCACAGCTGTCAGTAGGAATTGACTTTTAAGAGACCCAGCTAGTCGTCATGTGTCAAACTGTTGAAAAGGGGACAGCGTCGGGTGGCGGACAGGTGGTTCGGCCTGCTCAAGGCACAGTACTAAGTAGGTAGATACTTAGTACTGGGCAGTTCAACTGATTACAATTGTAGGTCTATCTAGGATTCTAGGCGCCATTACAGCACTGTACGCTGTAACGTAGGTACGTTTGTTCAGTGACCAAGCAAGCAAACCCAGAAAGACACGCCGGACGGAAAACACGCTAGCTAAGCCAGACAAGGAGATTGCACTACCTAATTGAGCTCGGTATCCTACCAAATTGTGTCGAGGTGCCCGCTCGCCTACTATGTAGGCATTGTACTTGTAAGTAGGTTAGGTAGGTACTTACCTCCTTCAGAGCTTGTACTGCAGTAGGCAGTAAGGCTCCTGACTACATATGTAGGTAGTCCGGTCTATATTTATAGTTGACCACTGCATATTTATAACTCTGTATGCTGCTGTCAATTCAGATACGCTTATATGTGGGGGCAGAATGTAAGTACTGTATGTGATATATGTTTACCAGTTGATATGTCCCATCAATATTCTCATTAGATTACAAAGATCTCTGGTAGCTGATAAATGAGTTTGGGTTCATACTGTACCTAGGTAGGAGGAGCAACGATAAGTTGGTTGAAATCCCCCTTGTTACTACGGACAGTACGAAATTGCGGGACTGTACAGAATATTTTTCAGGTACTCTACACTTGCCTCAAGGAGCTAGTGCAGCTGTCAGTGTATCCAAGGAGGTACCTACCTAGATAGAATGTAGGTAGTGGCAGCTGTACAAGGTCCGCTTTAGGCTATAATGGAGCCGATAAGATTCCACTAGTACAAACGGTCAAACACTCCAGTAGGCAATTGACACCAAAAGGCTAGGTAGATACTTAAGGTTTCCAAGTTGACCCTACAGGTCATTACTATCAACATATCAACAACCATATGACTATATATACCCTGATACAGCCGACAAGTGATGGTAGTTGAGGAAGTAGGTATTCAAGGTGCATAAAAGACGAAGCGAGTTAAACACAGCCAAGGCGGATTTTAGATGATGACCACCTATCTGCAGAATAGTGGGACCAGCCTAGTCCCGAGCTTCCTGGGCCAGCCTTACATACATCCGCCTACATGTCACATCTAGTATCTGATTATTAAATAAAATGCATGGAATCAATCTGAATTTCAGGTGTGATTATCGCTAGGTATCTCTTAACCTCCCCATATGTTATCTCGGTACATATGTTCATCCATGTCGGTGTTAGAAAAGATGGTTGGCGATGCCATACAGCCTGCGTACATACCCAGGGTAGTGTGGCTTCAGGCCAACATACAGACCAGGCCTGCCTACATAAGGTATACCTATCACTTACTGTAAGTACAGCGTACCATTCTTCTCAGCCAACGTCTTAATTACTATGCAAGCATGTCCTCGTGAGCCCCAACCCACATCGAAAAGCGTATTCGATCGGTATGTAGTATTGCGTACTCTACACGGTAGGTACTAGAAAGGTTACCTAATGTAGGTAGTGTTCATATTGTGGTGATTCTACGCGGTAAACACTTGACCACGGCTCACTACCACTCCTTCTATGTGCCCCAGATCATCGCATTAGGTATCCATTCGCTATACCTACATATTACCGCGTAAATATCTGGTACGTATGCGTACGTCATAAAGCTACCTATAGATACTATGACTCCAAAGTAAGGCTTAGGACATACTGTACGACACTCACTGGTTTGTCGACTGGCACCAGGTACGGTCTTCCCCGTACATGGGCAAATAGGGCTAGTGCACGAAATTTGGAGCGTCGATAGTTCCCCTGACTTGCATATCCTTCTGGCCAATCCCGTCTTGCGGTTGTTAAGCTGTTCAATTTCCGTCCGACCACTCAGCAACCCATTGAAATGCGCCACAGATAATAGGTGCCTACCTACGCAGTAAGTACGGCGCAAGTGCTCTCGCACTCGTTCCCGCTTCGTCCACCTAAGTGAGAGGTATGTACCGATACCTATACTTAAAGTCTTAGATTAGATAGGTAGCCTAAATTCTACCTATGTTCTATACCTACTACATCATAAGCGCAATTGTACAGAGTACGCAGTTACAGTTGCACCACATACTCCCAGATATATTACTGTAGCACCACCTACCCATTAAACATCGAGATAATGTTTCTTGATGTGTTTCTCTATCTAGTGGTTGGTTGTTTATGTCGACGGCAATCACCCGCGCTAGGCCGGTAGTTTCTATGTACCTACCTAAGTAGTATTAGGACGACGTTATAGGACTATACAACAGCTGTTGTATAAGTACTCTACAAACCGCTAATTGTATAAAGGTTATTGATCGGCCAGACGTCCCGACAGCTCGGTCCTACACGTTAGGCTGGTACTGATAAGATCGTGTCACCTACAGTAGACTATAGATGTGAAGCAAGTACCTAAAATGGCTAGCGGAGAAGTGTCAGAGATGTTTGCCTAGGTATCTAGCAACCAACCTCATCATTTAAAATCGCATATTAGTAGCAGTGTTATCGTACAGCATCGATAGAAAAAAAGGCACTAATAGGATATAGAAATGAACATAAGAATGGGTGCTCCGTGATCTATCTATATATACAGAATATGTAGGTAGATATCTATCTATCTACCTACCTAAGCCTTCAGGTACGTAGATGGGCACTTTGTATCTCAATAGTTCTAACTAGTTCGGATACCAGAAACCGTTAGGTTTTGCGCGGCATTTACTATTGGACAATGCAGTGACTCAAACTGTTCTAGAAACTTTCCGAGAATAGATGTTCAGCTCGTATACTTATAGGTGCCCTACTTGCTTACTTGCTGTACTACCTAATTTACTGTGAAAACGCCATCTCGAACATTGGATGCTTCTTCTATCCAACATGAATAGCCCTATCCTGGACTTCACGTCCATGCCCAAAATCGAGGTAATGACAACGTGCAATAGCGTGATATAGAAACCATCCTCCAACTCTCTCGGCATGGGGCCAACCCAGAGCCAGCCCATATGAAAACAAGCCTAGCAGCTGCAACTCGACCCTTCTACTCCTGTTTGCGAATAGTGCGCTAACACCATCTTTACGTGACCGTTATAGCTACACGCTCATCTCTCCGGAAGTATCAGTAGACAGTGCCTGCACGAGATCTGGAGAGAGAAGAAAGCAGCCGGCAAGACGAACTTGGAAGACCCGTTGGCTGTCATGCCCCTAGGCAAACACGACTATGATCTAGAGACGTAAGGAGAGGGGGTCGTTGTTGCTTTGCTCTATAATTTTCTTCCAGTGAACGATAACTGAGTCGCCCGGCGCGGTTAGCTTCTTCCCTCTGTTCTCCTCCTACATCTACCGACTTGTAGACGATGCCGATGCGATACATTATTCCACCATGTCGGTCATTGAGGACTTTGCCAAGGGTATGTGATGTTGTCGAGGCACTTTGTGTTTTTCCCCTGGTCAATAGGTGGGTGGTAGAGGGTTAAGGGGTGAGGATGGAGGATTGAGGATTGAAGATGAAGGGAGGATTGGATTGCACATTAGTGACATGTGCACTCCCAAGTTCACCTGTATACTCTGTTGTCTATTTTCGCTTGACATAATACCCGCCCACTACCTAAGCTGACTATGAAATTCACACAGATGGGGTCGTATATCTTGAACTTCGCACAACCCCAAGAGCTATCCCTGAATATGGTCTAGACAAAGCGCTCTACGTAGACCACGTCCTCACGTCTATAGATGTAGCACAGCAAAAATTCCCTTCTATACAAGTCCGCCTTATACTATCTATAGGTTAGTATTATGTATCCCTGGTTAGAAATAGCTGCCAGCACTTTATAAAGCCCCCCCCCCCCCCCGCACGCATTCTTGGGGACAACAACAACCGTTAATCCCTAATTCTCGAGCAGACCGTCGTAATACCCTTGCCGAGGCAAACGATGTGGTTGATCTTGCCACACGATTCATGCACCGCGGCGTCGTAGCCGTCGACTTATGCGGTGACCCGGCCAAGGGGGATGTCTCGCTGTTTACGCCCGCTTTCGAGGCGGCGCGGGCTGCGGGTCTCAAGGTTACCATTCACTTCGCCGAGGCCGAGTGTAGTGCTGGCGAGGCCGAGCTCGCCACTATTCTGCGCTGGATGCCCGACCGTCTCGGCCATGTCAGTAAGTAATCTACGAAGGCATCCTAGCCCCCGATCTACGCTATGCCGAGGTATAGAGAGCTCCTGTTCGAGCTGGAGCTGTGCCTCAGGGGAGCGTCGCATGCTTCCAACAAGTTGACGCACTTTGCATGAGATGGCCGTTTCTAACTCTCAGTGCCGCAGTTCATGTTCCCGAGCACGTGAAGAAGGAGATTGCCGCGCGCCCGGGCATCGGGCTCGAGTTATGCCTCAGCTGCAACGTCCAGGCTAAGATGATCGTTGGTAGCTTCGACGCCCATCATTTTGGCGAGTGGTGGCGGGTCGATGGTCCAGTAGTCGTACCTTGTGTAAGAAGCCCCAATTACGAACGATGTAATCATGACACTCCAACATAACGGGGGGAGAGGAAAGTAGCCATCCTAACTAACTGGTTCTCGTTTTATAGACCGATGACGTGGGCGTGTTCGGTAGCCCCGTGTCCAACGAATGGGCCTTAATACAGGAGCACTTCCATCTGCAGAAGGAAGAGATCCTAGGTTTGGCGAGGAAGGGGATTGATGTCATTTTTGGCGGGGAGGAACAGAAGGCTCGGTTACGGGAGATCATGTGGTAAATAGATACTACCTCTATTAGAGATAGATGAGGTCATTGCTATGCTACCGAGGACAGGGAGAAGAAACCAGAATCTATAATAAGAGAGGCGTTGGTTGTATCTTTGCTAGCTCTTTAAGCTACTCCTTTCTATTTGGACTTAGAATACGTTATATATATATATATATATATGTACTCTGGTAGAGCACATCCAACCCGATCGTCGAATACTTATGAGCAGATGAAAGCCTTTCCCTACCACCTACTCAGCTGGATGTGGATCGGCGGCGGATGCCATGTAGAAGGATGGCTCGAGGCATCCATGTAGAGGGTTATATCTTGCAGCTTGTGGGGTCTTGTGATGTGGAAATGTCGTAATACAAGGCCAACTAACCACGAGATATATTTTCAAGGTAAGGTGACTACAGATATCTATTCTTGTCTATTATGTACCTATATACTGTAACCCGGTGTATATTCGCCTTAGACAACACTACCTATTATCTATAGATTATGAAGTTCGAGAACATAAATTTGCTGTCTTTGTCTTCGACTATGTATCTAGAGCTTACGCTTGACTGTGGGTGTTTTTTTTTTTTTACCCATCTCAGTTTTGACTAGCTGCCCACGCCTGGAACCATTCTAGGGATTCGGGGTTTGCCACGCTTGCGTTAGTTTTGATGTTGATGCCGGATAGAATTTGCTTAACAGCCACCTCAATCCTATCATCGTGTTAGACTCTATACCTACAACCGAAACCAAATAATCTAGTGCTTAGGACAGCATATCTTAGTAGTTTCGTAATTCACTTACTTCTTTCCGTTCCCTGTCCGGGGGATACCGGCCCCGGCCTCTTCGATGATGGCTGGCACGTGTCTTGGACTCAACTCGACTCGAATTATCTGGCCACGAAGTTAGAAGACAGCAATTTCGGACATGGAAAAGATATTGTAGTCTTGGGTATAAATGTATAATTGAACGAGCGTGAACGACCTCTGATAGATGAGGAGGTTTTCTCCTCTCGAGGGTGTGTCTAGAGAAGAGCGGAAAAGATGATGGTGGAAATCATACCTGTTGCATCTTCAAGCGTAGCTCGTCAGTGAATCCTTGGCCCTCACACATGACAACAAATAGGCAGACAGTCTCGTCACGATCCGTCTCTCGCCTACGGCCAACGCACACGGCATCTTCGACCTCACCGCCGAAGAACTTGGTTAGCACATTGTAGATTTCCGCACTACCGAAGCGGACCCCTGACGGTTTCAACACGCCGTCGCTCCGGCCAAGCATCGTCAACCCCCCCGTGCGCACATCAATTCTCACGAAATCTCCGTGATGCCACACGTTATCAAACCTCTCGAAGTAGCTGGCTCGGTACTTCTCGTCGCCGTTAGCCCCCCAGAATGTCAGGGGCTGGCATGGAAAAGGTCTCGTGCACACCACTACGTTACAAGTTGGGTTAGTTTCTAGCCAGGTACTGTACCGTCATGCTCTGCTTCATTACGTAGGTTGAAGCCGAAACTAGTAGAAATAGGAGAGGGGAAGGCGGGGCATATAAATAGAGACATCACTTACACTCGCCATCTTCACCCGGGGTTCGCTCGCCGCTGATAGAGTCAACTACATCAATGGCCATGCCAAGGCCGGCGCACTGAATTTCGCCTACGTAGACGGGTAGAAGAGGACAGGGAGCTCCGAAGAGCGAGATGATGTCTGTCCCGCCAGTGATCGAGCCAAGGTTGATGTGGGAAGGGAAGGCCTTGTAGACGAAGCAGAAGGTGGACGGGGGCAATGGCGATGCCGTGGAATATATTGCTTGCAAGTGGGAAAGATCGAGAGACGATGAAGGATAGACTTGGTTAGCCTCGAGGGTGGTTAGATAGGTGGCCGAGGTGCCAAAGTGCGTGACCTTGAGCGAAGAGAGCAGCCGGGGAAGGGAAAGATAGCCGTGGGGTTGAAAGGGCGAGCCGGAGTAGAGGACGAGCGATGCGCCGCAAGCCAAGGCAGAAATACTCCAATGCCACATCATCCACGAGGTTGTCGTGTAGTACAGCAAGCGTGTATCCGAACCCATGGAGCAGTGCAGTACGTGCTCCTTCTTGTGCTGTATCAAGGTGCCCAGTGCGGTGTGCACGATAGCCTTCGGCAGGCCAGTCGTGCCCGAGGAATAAAGCACGTAGAGAGGGTGAGCTGGCGGGAGCTGCTCGAATGTCAGGGGCTCGTGGGCAGGGCTGCTATAGGGCTATCAGCCATCACGCCGAAATTCCGCCAACCTGTCCTCCGGTGCTTGACAGCTTACCTGCTCAAGAAGTTCTCATATTCGACGACGACGACGGCGCTTGTGGGGTTAGGGCCCTGGAGTTGCATTTGGACCTCGGGGATGCTCCTGATCAAGACCACAAGTTCGAGAGTCTTCAACTCGCTGACAATCTGCGCTGTCTTGTCCATGCTAGACCACGACTTGCCGTTGTATACAGAGCCGTTGTCGGCAAACAGTACTTTGGGCTCGATCTGCACAAGCCGGTCCAGCACAGCGCTGACGCCGTTATCTGGGCTGATACCGGTCCAGATGCCGCCGAGGGCGGTGGCGGATAGCATGGCCACGAGGGCCTCGACATGGTTCGAGACGAAGCCGGCGACGACATCCCCCGGCCTGACGCCCGCGGCGCGTAGAGCGTTAGAGCACCGACGGACTGCTTCGCGCAACTGGGCCCAGGTGGTCTCCCGAAGCTGGTGGTCGACCTCGGTGGCGGTAATGACGGCGGTAGAAGCCTCGTCAACTTGCGCGTTCTCGGGAAACAGCAGGTTCTCGGCGAAGTTCAACAAGGCGCCGGCAAAGAAATCCGGGCGAGGAAATATAGGCGCATCCGGAGGCAGGACCTGTCGGCGTCAGTGAGTCCTGGACACGGAGGAGTTGGTTGGCCATGTCCGCGCGTGGCTACCCAAGTGACGACATATTCATGCACTCGCTCATTGATTCATTCATACCTGGGAGTAAGGCCTAGACGCCCTGATACCGCAGAAGTGCCAGACCTCATCCCAGAATTCAGACGAGTGCTGCGTTGACCATCGGTACAGACCCGGGTAGTCACCGTCGCCGTCGCCGCCTATGTCTAGCTGGTACTTGCTTTTCACGTGGCTAAGAAAGGCGAACATCGGGGTCGAGCGTGGATCGGGATGCCGCCACAGCTCCGTCGGCGGCGGCGGCGGTGGCGGCGGTGGCGGCTTGGCTTTATGATCGATGGTCATCTTGGACCACCAATTCCCAATTCTGGCGAAACTGTAAATGGACTTGACTGGAGATGGCGGGTATGAAAGCAGACTGCCAACTTTAAAACTAGCTGATATTTTTAGAAACTACCTTAGGTACCTAAGATAGTGAGACGAGACAGGTCATGTTGTGAGCCAGCCAGCGAGTTACTAACACTTAAGTAACTAAATTCACAGAATTCTTCCCGATGGTGGCCGAGGTGACTGATGTAACTTCGTTCGGCGGTAGACCTCGGATCCAGTCGGTGGTTAGCAAGCGAATATTATTTATACCGGTTCAACTACAGAATATGCATCCCTAGTTACGCCATTGGGAGGTTCTGTTTGTCATTGACACGTAGCGACAGCTAATTTATCATGGCTGTCTTAGAACCAAAATGAGGTGGTACTAGAGTGTGTATGCAGCAACCAAAACGCCATCGTGTGAACATACCTATGTATGTAACTACTTACATAGCACGCCTTACTCCCCTACCTACACCAGAGTAAGATAGTATATAAGTATATAGGCCTCCTTGAAAACCCGAGGGTCAATCATTGGCAATTCTGAGTAAATGCCACATTCAACCTACCTAAGAAACTTGCTATTGCCCTGTACGATAGACGATAGGGAGTACATACCACACTTTATACATGTAGGTACAGAGCGTAGATAGATTACCTATTCATGGTGGTCAGTGGCATCGCCTACGACTAGGTACATTGTCCATTTAGGTATTCATTTCGATTTCATTTGGTCTTGCGCATAGAAGCAAACCATCTCAACCAAGTGCTTAGGTGCTGTGCTCTTAGAGAGACTAAATCCGGTATGGATATTCTGTATGTACCCGTTGTTTAACGAAGAGTGTTTAATGATATATGTTAGGTATCATGTGTAGGTATGATATATACTTTGGTAGCATAACACTTAAATATGAAATAATATTAAACAATGCAAATAGGTGCCTAAGCTAGGTAGGTAGATATTATTACACACCTTTTTATACAAGCAAATCTCGGGTGTGAAATCTGCTTCGACAAAACCCGAGAAAGCGCGAGAGGAAGCAAAAAAGAACCGATAAAGCGGAACTGTCGCTTACAGTAGGCAGGCTGCAGTAGGTACCTACCTCCCAGATGCTCTTAAATTACCGTGCCCCTTCACCCCTTTTAAACGGGTCCTTTCACAAATTTTGATACCTACCTCCTAGCTCAGCGCGGATGGGCCGGAAACACCTCAAGGGCTCTCTCCCTTCCTTCGTACCTGTATGTATGCACATTATGTTGTACTCTGTACTCTTTGTCAGCTTAGGCTCCTACATTAGCATCCAGCTTCGTTATATATCTATCGTATGTTGCGTACTTACAACTGCAGGTACTATGCCTGTGCCCTTGCTTTTACGTATGAACGAACCCCTGTAATGTAATTTTTTTTTAGTATGTAGATCACGTTCAAAAAGCGAGAGAGAGCCCCGATGCTGTGACGAGCAACCTCAATAATGTCAAATTACCTACACATAGCTGGCGGCTTCCTCACTGTTACTGGCGGAACATTATAAATCTTCTTGCTTACATAGGTAGGCAATTTCACTATCGTGGGCATGCGAACGGATAGGTTAGCTGTTGTATATGCAGTGTAACTTTGAGGTCGGATTGCAGAGATAACCTACGCTTGGGCGTAGGCCGGCATATGGGAGAGTTAGTGGGCTCTGCACCTTACCTAGGTACCTATTGTATTGTTACGCATAGGTAGGTGCGCAGTAGGTACTCTGTTAGGAGGAGGTAGGCTAGGACCTCTAGGCTACAGTAATAAGACATACAGGGGCTAAGAGACGCTAGGCAGGCACTTGCTGCAGATGGCCCGCTCTTTTTCTTCCTTGCGCCAATTGTTCGTGGTCCTGTTACTTCTTCTGAATCTCACCTGGCTCCGCAGTTGTTCGGGACTAGGTACATACAGTACCTACCTGGTCCTATAGCCTACAGTATGTACACTGCCTAAACCACACACCACCGGATCCTCGACCTTGCCTCAGAGGCTTAGATTATCCATTATTTGGTTACCTATTTCCTTCTCCTTGCCGCGTTCCACCCTTTCCTCTCTCCTCTTTTCCTCTTCACCAACTACGCCTTTAATCCACCCTCTCCTCGAGGCCATCTTTCCTCTGATAATCCGTTCACACTCCTGTCCGGTTTCTGGGAAAGAGACGTCTTCGTGGTGTTGTTTGTTGGTCGTTATCTCCTTCTTCGTTGCCTCGCCGCCTCTCTTCCCTTCCCCTGGGCATTTGTTCCCTACCACGCTCCTTTCCTGCTGCTCGTCGCCTCGAAGATACCTAGCAGACAGCTACGTCCAGTCCGACCGACTCTTTTAATAATTGTAATACCACGACAAATTGAAGCTCGAGTGCCCCAACCGACCTCGACCTGCTTCCATCTGCAACAACCAAAGCGCCGAGCCTGCATTCCCAATAAGGTTCCAACCGACCCGTATTAGCTTTCTAAGGTACGTTTCGAGTCTGCCCATGTAGCTCTATGCACGAGCATATCCTTTTACCACCATGTCCTATGCCCGAATCCTCATATTTCTGTGACAATTGTCCTCCTTCCCACCACCAGAGTAGCCTATCGATCAACCCACCGTAGAGAGGCTGTTTCGTCATCCTCTGACCTCAGATATCAATCCTCCTGAATGTCAGCCACCAGGATCTCATCCCGCTAATGAAATCTCCACAGTCTGCCTCAGCTATACTAAGCGCACTGCCACTACTGCTAGCCTCAGTATATTCCATCATCGTCATCCTCTAGTAGACCTGCTTCGCCTACCTAGTATTATAACCCTATCGCTCGGAGAAATGCCGCGCAAACTCGCAATTCCCTTCACCGGCTCGAGTACTACCACTCAGCCAGAACGCACGGCCGAGAGACGGCCCTCTCAATCCAAGGGCAATCGTCTAAGCCAGTTCTTCTCGTCAGCCAAGCCCAAGGATCAGTCATCTGCGCAACCAGGTCTGTTGGCCATGCCGAACAATTCGACGCCCGTCAGTGCCTCGAGCACCGCTCTGCCAAGCATTTCACTATCGACCAACTCAGTTGGCGAATTGAACAATGACGAATCTATGACCATTTTTCAGCCCACCGATTCGAACGAGACCTCGCTTCAGCGCCGCCGTGAGGCTCAGTTTGGTCCCTTGCTCGATCCGAGCCACCGCTATGTGAGCATGCATCACGGAGAACCCTTGGCCGCACCCATCATCGACGAACCGCCCTACTACTATGTCCTCACTACCTATATTAGTTATCTCTTATTACTTGCTCTTGGTCATGTGAGGGACTTTTTTGGCAAGCGATTCAGCAAGAAGCCATTATACAGAACCCTCCGCGCCTCTAACGGATACGCCCCTTTGAATGATGATTTCGACAGCTTTTATACAAGGCGTCTAAAGCTCCGCATCGACGATGTCTTTGCGAGGACAAGTACCGGAGTTCCTGGCCGCTTCATCAACCTTCTCGACCGCCATTCCAACAACTACAATGAATCATACACGTACCTAGGCACCACCACAGAGACGTTGAACATGAGCTCCTATAATTACCTAGGATTTGCTCAGTCTGAGGGTCCCTGCGCAAGTGCCGTTGAGGAGTGCGTACGCAAGTACGGCTTGAGCTTTTGCAGCTCCCGTGCCGATGCTGGCACTTCTGATCTCGTATCTGAAGTGGAAAAGGAGGTAGCAGCATTTGTGGGCAAACCGGATGCTATGGTCTTTTCAATGGGTTTCGTCACGAATGCGAGCTCATTCCCGGCTCTTGTCTCGAAAGGTTGTTTGATTATCTCCGATGAGCTCAATCACGCTTCTATTCGTCTCGGTGCGCGTCTCTCCGGCGCTGTCATTCGGTCATTCAAGCATAACGATATGGGTGATCTGGAAAAGAAACTCAGGGAAGCCATTGCTCAGGGACAGCCTCGCACTCATCGTCCTTGGAAGAAAATTCTGGTTGCCGTTGAAGGTCTGTATTCCATGGAAGGTACCATGGTAGACTTGCCGGGCATTTTAAATCTCAAGGATACCTACAAGTTCTACCTGTATGTGGATGAGGCCCACAGCGTTGGTGCCCTGGGCCCTCAAGGCCGTGGCGTGTGCGACTACTTCGGAATCGACCCTAGCCGAGTGGACATTCTTATGGGCACTTTGACTAAGTCATTCGGTGCCAACGGAGGTTACATCGCTGCTGATAAACACATTATTGATAAGTTGAGGAGTTGCAACGCTGCGACAATGCTGGGAGAGTCTCCTTCGCCTGCTGTGCTGATGCAAATCTATGCGTCTCTCAAAATCATCACCGGTGATTTGGTGCCTGGGGAGGGTGAGGAGCGATTGCAACGTATAGCCTTCAACTCCCGCTACCTCCGCCTCGGTCTCAAGCGACTGGGTATGATCGTGTATGGCCATGACGACTCGCCCATTATTCCCCTTACTCTATATAATCCCGCCAAGATACCCGCTTTCAGCCACGAGATGCTTAAGCGCAACATTTCCGTTGTGGTGGTAGGCTACCCAGCCACACCGCTCATCAGCTCTCGTGCTCGATTCTGTGTTTCCGCTGCTCACAACAAGGATGATCTTGACCGACTGCTCGCCGCCTGCGACGAAGTAGCTGATATTCTGCAGCTGAAATTTTCGACAGGAATTGCTGGTGGATTGAAGCCACTCCCTGACACAGTGACTGCCGAAAATGAGGCGGCGTGGCGTAAAGCCAATGCGCTCGAAGGTGTCTTTGAGCCTCCGCGTTGGCCACTCGAGGACGTCGTTGCACGAGGTGCTACAGATGCTAAATTGAGGCTTCGATAATTGCTGACGTCTGTTTGCCTCGGGAACAGTTGAATTCATGTGCATTGATGGCGTTTGACGTCGGATTGGGACGGAAACATGATCAAACAAGGCGCCCTGGAGTTGTGTGGAACCTAGAGGACGGGGAAGATGTGTTTCCCCATTCGCCAGAGGAGTTAGGGGCTCCCCCGCTGGTGCCATTCGCTTGACAGAAAGACATGTTCGCTTCTTGACCTAGGCTGCCCATTACCCAAGGAGACGGGTGAAGCCAGAGGTCCAGTTTTGTATGCCAAGGGCATAGAGAATCAGGCGTGTCCCTCGTGTACTACTTTAGCTCAGATACTACTTAGTGTAGTTGTAGTTTTCTCAATCTGTCGGTGGTCAACGCAGGCAGCACCAGGCGCGCACTGGATAGAGCTCATCTCGGGTCTCGCATGAGTTGTCTCAGTGTATACTGATCAAATTGTAGGTAGATTAAATCCATTCGATGAGGATAATTATTTTGTGGCTACTCGTGACTTGTCCTTTATGCCGTAGAAATCAACGCTATACACCCTTGCCATTACGTTAACACTACCTAAGTGTCCGTTCCCTAAATAATATATAACCACTATGTCTGGCATTTCGTGAATAGGGATACGGTAAATAGTTTTTCCCAGTATGTTTACCGGGGCCATTCTGCTATGCCTATTAGACAAGGGCCAAACTTGGGTCGGGTTGGTTACATAACGGACTATCGTATGTTGCTTAAAAAGGTAAGTAGAACCGTATCACCAAGACTCACAATTGAGGTGTTATAATTGTAGGTAAGAAGCAGTTAAAATGACTCATGGTGAATAAAAGGACCCCTAGCAATTGAGTAATTAATTAGGTAGGAGCAAGCAATCGAACCCACGTAGATAAGTTCAACTACAAGTTGAGCGCAAGGCAATGCTTCTCACAGCGTAGTCCTAAGTTATAGGTACGCATACTTATAAGGTTAATCCATGTTGCTGATGGATATATAGTATGTAGGTGTGTAGTATTTTTTTTTCACTACCTGCCTGCCTGCAAGGTAACTTGGCAGGTTTTTATTTTGACAGAGGAAATATATAAATGAAGATACACTACCTAGGTACATAATGTAGGTATGTACTTCTACGCAAGACTATCTGCAGCATTCAATTCGCTCGAGACCATGCTCTCCCCCGCGCCCACTTTCAACAGCGGCTAGGTATCTAGTACTCTGTACTCTCTTTTTTTTTGCTGCAGCATGTAGCCGTACCGGCCCACACAGGGAGGATTCCCATCCAGACTAAAAAGTACTGATACACACAACTGCAGGGGTAGTGCCTGCTGCTTCGATGGGCTCCAACGGGCGCTATGACAGCAGACCCGCCGTGCCGTAATAGGCTTGGCTGGCTAGCAGGTCAGGTACCTAGGTCGCTCACTCGCTGGCTGGCCACCTACAGTCTACAGTACAGTACCTTAGGTGCTGTAAAGTAGGTACGCTAAGTACATACCTACATACTGTAGCGATGACCGGGTGGGTAAGTACTTGCTGCGTAAGTGGGCGGACAAACAGGTGTGGATGGGTTGCTCCGTCCAGGCTGGCTGGCTGGTCGTTCCGTCTTTGCACTCGTTGGAGTTTAGTTCATCGTCTCGTCTTCAACGTCGTCGGACACATCCATCCATCGATACGCGCACCGACCGGTCAATCGCCTTTCTCTTCTGTGCTGCACCACCCAGAACCACCTGGACTGGGCCACATCCAATGAGATCCAAACATCTGGAATTGAGTCGTACTTGAGCCCCCTTTCTAGCCCTAGGTGAAATCCATACCCGCTGCTCCTGCTCTCTGACTGTCATCTTTGTGTGTCTTTGCTGTGGCGTACCCATTTGCCCTATCGTTACGTCGTCGCACCCTACCTTGCCGCCATTCGGAGCTGCGACTTACCTGATCTCGGGGGGAACAACACCGTTGGGGGCCACGAGAAAGAGAAGAGAGATATTGAGAGCGAGAGCGAGTGAGAGGCAGAGAGAGAAAGATAGAGAGAGAGAGAGATAGGACAGTGACCAGTCCGAGACGACGCAGGGGATCTAGAGCAGAACAGACCCGAAGAAAACAAGAGTGTGAGACTGCGTGCGTGCGTGCGTGCGTGCGCCGGATTGACCCATCGGCGAATATGAACTTCGACTCAGGCACGGCATACGCCGAATCCGACGCCGACGACGAGTACGAGCGAAGCCTGCACACGAGCTCTCCTGTCCTGGCTACCGATTCCGAGATCTCCCCAACCGATTCCGATGGCCTCTCCTCCACCGAGCACACCCCGACCACATACGGCCATCGAAGGAGCGCCGATCGCCTACCCGAGACCATCATCTCGGAGTGGACCGCCGACGAGTGCGCCGATTTCATTGCCACCATTGGTCTCCAGCAATATTCCGATGGCTTTATCGGTGCGTGTTTCTCTTCCCCCTCTCTCCCCTCTCTGTCTTTCTCCCTCTATCTTTCTCTCTTTTCCGCTTCTTCCTCTTCGTCTAGTCTAACTTTGTGCTGCTGTGTGTCTGTATAGAGAACGAGATCGTTGGCGAGGCTCTTGTGGCCCTGCTCCACGATGATCTCAAGGCTATGGGCGTCACTAGCGTTGGACATCGCTTGACCATCCTCAAGAGCGTCTACGATGTCAAGAAAGCCCAGGATATCCCCATTGAGAGCGATCATTACGTTCCTCTGTGTATGTGCTCCCTCACCTTTCCGCCTCCCTTAACTAGAATCCCCGAGTTAACGAGCTCGTGCTCATTGGAACACAGCCGCCGACGCCGAAGCCCAGTACGCCACCGCTACCCTGAAGGATATCAAGCAGCTCGTCGAGCAGCTACGACTGCGGGACGAGAGGATAAGCTTGGCCGAACGGGAGCTACGCCAATTAAGTGAGGACTTCCGCCGACTGCGCGAGGACATGCTGCCCGCTGTACGCCTAGCCAAGAATGCCCAGCAACCGCTGCCCAACTTTGCCGCCAACAACCAAAACTACGGTGGCTACGAGACATCGACGATATCACCCCCGGCGCCTACTTCGGCTTCGACTCAGTCCTCGAGCGGCGTCAAGCGCTCGTATTCTACAAAGAAGCTCGTCCTCGGCACCAACACCGTGAGCAGCTCCCCAAGCCACCTACAGACTACCCATGAGCGCCCCTCGGTAGAGCAGACGCTAGACCCAGCCAGCGCTGCCGAGCGGGCCGTTCTCTCGTCCTCTCATCTCGCTGCTACCACCGCCATGAACGGCTCCAGCCAGGCCACCTCGCCGAGCTACTCACCCAATATACCGTCCCCCACATCACCTCCCACACTGAGCGGTGCCACTCTCGGGTCTCGCTCGTATAATCAGCCTACGCCGTCAAGCCGTGCCACGTTCCCTGAGAACGACCACGGCTATAACACCAAACAGCCCGTGGCCCCGCGGCGCATGCAGACACCTGTACCGGAGACGCCCGGGTCTGGTTCGTCGGTCGAGATTTTCAAGTCATTCCGCGTAAGCATGGATGACCCTTGCTACAAAGTTCTACCAGCGGCTCTTAAGAAATATCAAATCAACGCGCCGTGGGACCAGTACGCACTCTACATTGTGTACGGCGACCAAGAGCGCTGTCTCGGCCTAGACGAGAAGCCACTCATCCTGTTCAAGCAGTTGGATAAGGAGGGAAAGAAACCCATGTTTATGCTTCGGAAGACCAATACAGCGCAAGCGGACGCCGAAACGCCAGGGAGTGCTGGCTTAGGTTCCGGGATAGGCAGAGGCATCAATTACGACCCGCCGGGAGGCATCATATAATGCGTAGATGGAAGAGAAAAAGAAAAGACAGACAGACAGACAGACAGACAGACAGACAGACAGACAGAGCGAGAGAGAGAGAGAAAGAGAGAGAGAGAAAGGGAGGCTATCGATGATAGAGAAAGAGAGAGTAGCAGGAGACGATGTCTAGCCCCTTCGCTCCCTCGTGGATTTGTTTTGAAGTTTCAGCTGCTCGAGCGGGTGTATTGTCGACGGCGGAAAGGACATCGTTTCGGATGGCGTTGTGATGATTGCATAGCGTGCGAGCAAAACTGTAAAGCAGTTACCTGGTGGGTATCACGCGTATCTATTGTTGGTCTCATTCTCCTACATAATTGCCTAGGTATCTATTTTGTCTTTCTGGATTGGCCGGGTATGGGTAGACCTCAAGCCAGATCTGACAGCACATGTTTTGCTCATACACCTGAAGAATAACAAGTTGAATTCAACATACCTAATCATTTTTGTGTGCTCGAAATTTCATCACCTTGAGGAGCTATTGTATCTCTGTTCTATATACTTCACTTCATGTTTATTGCTCCTAATGTCTCTGTAGACTTGAGTATGCCTACTTAAGCTACAACAAGTCATACATGGTAATACAAGACTAAGTGAATGCCTATACATACACAAGGTACATTAGGTAGGTAAACTGGCAAGTGAGCACATGTAGGATAGGCTCTTTACTTACGTACCCTTATGTTTTGTGCTCACCTTTAACTACATGTAGGTCTCTATCTATGTACCATTAAGATATTGTAGGTACCTATATAACCTTACCTAGTGACTTAGCCCTACCCAGGTAGTTTCTATATACCAATCTACCTAGGTAGGTAGGTCAAGCATTCAACATAGCAGTTAATTTACATAAACTACACGTTATGTGTATTTATTTTATTTTCAACTCCAACGCCACCATCACCACTACCGCCACTCTCAGGAATACTAGCATAAACAGATTTGAAGTTTTAACGCTAACTGGTTTGGATTTCACACGTCAAACTTTACGTACTGTGTACCTACTCACTCACACTCATAAAACATCCGAGGATCGTGGCTCCACCGAGCCAATCAATCGAGATTAGGTTAGTGCAGAATGCCAGCCCGACAAGCCTCTGGCCCCTGCGCCCCCACGGTCAGTGTGGCTCAGCAGACGTCTCAGACACTAGAACGAGACGAGGATGGCCCTGTTGCCGCAACCGTTCATGAGCACGGGCACAAACACGGGCACCAGCACCAACACCAGTCCCAGCGCGAGCACGAGCACGAGCACGAAAAAGCGAGATCTAATTCTACCGATCGAACTCTGCTCTCCGGTCTCTCATTTGATCAATCTCTTCCTTCTCCAACTCCCGCCAGGCGTACAAGTTCCCGAATTCGTTCCACGATGCAGATCGAGGTAGGTCGTCCCGTTTGATCCCATTGTTGATGGCGGTTCTACTACGCCATGTCGCGCGCGCGTTATGCGCTGCCATGACTTCACGGGATATCGAATTCCATTGGCATATTATATATCATGGGTTATCCATGGGCCGGCGCGCCATGTACCATGCCGTCGCGATACGTTGTAGAAATGCTCTCTCCCTCTATACAATCATATCGCATAGATGCGCTGGGACTCGCTAATTATGTGGCAATTCAGCGCAAAGTTCGGCTCGTGACCGAGCAAAGAAATATGTATGCTGCCAACTCCTGCCTTCTAGTCTACCGTGTTCTAGACCCTACGATCTCGATGCTGATATTAGACGCGCCACTCTTACAGTCCCAAGGACTCTCCTATGCCAGATTTCCCAATGAAGGCATGGAATGTCAAACTTTTTCTCCTCGACCAAGATGGGAACAAGCATCCCGCGACTTGCTTCAACAAGGTTGTTTACAACCTCCACCCATCTTTCGACAATCCCCAGCAGAGTGAGTCCACCCACAGTATTCCATATCGCCACTACTGCGAAATCCCCCTGACTCCTGCGATGCTAACCCTATCGCCCGCCGTCAGCCTTCCACGAGGCTCCCTTCACTTGCTCTAATGAGGGTTGGGGCGAATTCGAGATGTCAATCGACATGTATACCACCGAGAAGGCCAAGATTACTATCTTCCATGACCTCAACTTCCAATCGTCCGAATATAAGAATGATCAAACCGTTGTCTTCAAGAACCCCTCACAAGCGCTGGTCCAAGCCCTCCGTGAGACGGGGCCTGTCGGCAACGACGAGGACGTCAAGGCGAACAAGGCTCGCAAGACTGCCGACAGTAAGAAGCGGAAGTTTGCCTTTGACTACGAGAAGATTGGCGATGCCTTGATCAAGCTTGGCGAGGATGATCTGCTGCACGTCATTCAGATGATCCATGACAACAAAAGCGATGATACCGTCACTAATAACGACGTTGAACGTGGGGAGTTCTCTGTCGATCTCTTTACCATGCCCGAGCCGCTAACCAAGATGATCTGGGATTTCCTCGTAAGTTCTCCATAGTCATGTTCCGCTCTTCCTCGGACCTCACCTTTAATCACATCCATAGACCTCTTATTAACGCTTTTTGGTCCACTAATCATTTTCACTATAGTTGGAGCAGAAGATGGTGACACCGTAGAAGAAGGAAATTGGCTTAGCGGCGGCCGGCCTCTCTTCGGCGGAGAGAAGACGGACAGGACGAGGTCTTCTTGTTCTTTTTTTCCTATGAAGACAGCATTGCATTGGCGTTTTTTTTCTCTGGGGCGGCTACAGAGACAGAGTACGGGCATTATTGGCAGGAGGCTCTGGTAACTTTTGGCGTATGGTTTGCGTTTTCCCACGCTCGACCCACCGTAGTAGATACCGCTAGAGGTGGCGAGTGTCATGCCAGCATCGAGGAGGATCCGAGCGGTGCTGGAATGTAGGACCACATTGACTTGTGCTAGCGCCAAGGACGAGCAAGGGGCTCTCGTAACAGCACATGTCATTTTTTCGCCCTAGGTGAGATGTGTGGATTCGGAGGAAGGTTGATGGGCGCGGGAGCATGGTGCAAAGGACTCTCGGTTTCCATGGTTATCATACTTGCCCACGGGCGTGCTGTGAGGACACCGCGGACAGCTTGAACCGCCTACTTGCTTAGCAGGTATGGGCACAGCACTTTTCTAGTCATATAAGGGGAGCAACTCCCAACCAGACAAGTTGTGGGGGACACGGTTTACTACAAGGAGCAGCCGGGTGTAAAAAGGCATTTGAGTTGACAGGGCTGTTGAATGAAGGGCACTCTGATTACCAACTAATTATACAATAGACTGCGACATAGTCGAGTAGTAAACCACGTAGGTAATATCATAACGAAACAGATGGTGGACACATGATCTACCTCCCTCCCTGAGTCCTACGATATATGGTTTAAGTGCTTACCACATTATCAGTCTTTTTGTATGTGTAGGTCAATGCACTATAATGATGTAAGTAGGTATCTGCATTAGGTACAGAGTACCTATAATAGGCATATAAGTATATCGATCCATATCCCTTTTGAGCATCCTGTGACCACGAAAATCCGACGTTGATTACATAAGCTGTAGAACAACTTACGTGTCAGGTGGTACACATCTTGATCTTTCTTACGGTGAAGCATATGTAAATTATCAGATCCCCAACTACCTACATACACAGTAGACGAGACACCTGAACCTATTTCGCTCACCTTTGAAGGGCCCTTAACCCCACTCGCTCGCTGGCCCAGCCTGTCTAACCCATATTTCTCATACTGCACCTGTCTATTTTACTCAATCCTCGATCCGCGGTTTTCAATCTTCAATCTCATGTACTTGCGAAAATCACTGTTGGAGCTGCGTTGTTTTCCCGTCTAATCTGAGTTGGAAACGATAGCCAATTACGGGATAGGAGGGTTGAAAGATAAGAAGATCTGGTTCTGATTGATTGATTGATTGACTGATTGATTGATTGATTTGATTGATGGATGATGAAGGAACGTGGGTTTTTCCCCGCGACAATCCAGCTTTCCCCGCGTCTAGCTAGACCAGATAGTGGTAGGTAAGAAGTACCTAAGAGGTATCTTTCCAGTCTAGCGATTTCCAAATCGGCGCCAAATCAGAAGCAGTTCGTCTGTTTGTTCGTTCGCTCCTGCCTCCTCGGTTGTTCCGGGTTGTTTCCACCCCCACTTGGCAAAGGCGACCGACCGGCGGGCTACCGAATATAAACCTAGACCATACGCACGCTCCTCCCGCCTCCTCCACCCCCCTCGATCCTCGTAAAGCCCTCAAAACCCGCCTTAAGCCGAGAGCTGCGCTGCCGCTCGCGCGCCCGCCCGCCTGCCGCCAGTCAATCAGTCAGTCAGTTCCGAGTGGTAGAGCAAGCAAAGGCCAACCGGCTAGATCTAGATATCTCCATGATGAAGACCGAGCCGGGACGAGTTATGTCGCAGCAGGGCCCCTTCGCTTCTTCCTCCTCGTCTCCCACCTCGACCCATCACCAACAGCACCAACAACACCAACATCATCATCATCCTCCTCACCACCATCAAACAACATCGACGACGACCATCTCCGCATCCACAGCGAACAACAACAACAACATAAACATAAACAGCCCCCCTGCCTCCTCTCGTCGTCTACCCTCTCCTTCTGGTACTACTGTCGGTGCTGGTGCTGGTGCTGGCGCTGGTGCTGGTGGTGCTCCTCTCCATCCAGGCAGTACGAGCCAGGACAACGCCAACAACGATAATCACAACACCAATCACCACAACAATGGCGATAATGGCAACCACACGAGGAGTCACAGTTCCGGCGCCGCCCAGCCTCAACACAAGCGTGTCTACCAGGCATGCATCCCCTGCCGACGTCGCAAGGTCCGCTGCGATCTGGGCAGCGTCGACAATCCCCACGATCCCCCTTGCATGCGCTGCCGGCGCGAGAGCAAAGAATGCTTCTTCAGCGCCACGCGCCGCAAGCGCAAAAACGACGACGACGCCGAGGAGTACCAGGACGAGTACATCATCCGCAATGGCCGCAAGCGCCACTACCTCGAGGATACGCCTCCCGTCGTCGCCGAGGACGAGAGGAAGCCCTTCAATCCCGCGCCCCTGACCCCTGGCGGTTCTACTGGTAGGAATCAGCCCCTAGCGCGCACCCACGGCCTCCACGACCCTCACGTTGCTTCTGCTACTGCCGCTGACGGCCAGCGCCGCTCCAGCTATGCCGAGTCCACCGAAGACTCGAATGCCCAGCTGGAGAACCTCGAGGCCCAGAATGTCATGCGGAAGGGCGTATATGGACCCCACGATGCCCTTGATCTCCTATACAAGGCCGCGACCGACAGGTACATCTCCCGCTTCTTCTCCTGTCTCTTCTCTTCCCCTCTCCCTAGTCTAGACGTCCGCTCGCTCATCGTCCCAACAGTCCACACTCTATGCAGATTCGTCAAGAAACCACACCTTCTGCAAGCATGACGCCGGCCACCCTCCAGCCTTCTCTAACCTCGGCCGCCGGCCGCAAAACTCCACGTACCCAGACTTCCGTTCTGGGCAGTCGGCCTCCCATACGGCCTATCAATAAATCTGCCGATCCTATTGACCCGCGCCTACTGCCCTGTGATGCCCTCGACGAGAACGCCGAGGTCGAAGCCCGTCTCAATGTCGAGCACGAGCCTGGCTACCGGGAAGCCCTCCAGGCCTGGGCTAGGTTTAGGTTTGTGCGAGCCGGCTGGTTCACCAAGGAGGAGGCTATCAAGTATATCGTATAGTAAGCCCACGCATCTATGCCGACCTGATCTCTCTCTCTTATCGTAAAACGCGCTGCTAATCCCCCCTACCATCGCCAGCTATTATGAGTACCTATCGCCTATGACACCCGTCTCCCCACCGACCTTCCGCAGCCCTGCATCTCACACCACTCTCCTGACCGAGGAGCCTATTCTCGCAGTTACCTTACTCACCATTGCGTCGAGATACCACAGCATCCGCACGACGGGAGGCCATTGTCGGTCCCACGCCATTCATGAGGAGCTATGGAGATATCTCCGCAGGATGGTCGAGAGGTGTCTTTGGGGCCAGGAGGC
This sequence comes from Nemania diffusa, assembly GCA_038501195.1. NCBI lineage: Eukaryota > Fungi > Ascomycota > Sordariomycetes > Xylariales > Xylariaceae > Nemania > Nemania diffusa. The sequence continues at coordinate 5,246,556 of JBBPUQ010000003.1, forward strand.
CTTCGGCGGAGGCTTCTGCGGATCCGGCGCCGATGAGTCGCAGACTTCAAGCACCGCTCCGTGGCGGGGCTTACGTAAGGGCAGTCTGCGCACCCTGGGCACAATCGAGTCTCTCATGATTCTCACCGAATGGCATCCTCGGGCTCTTCACTTCCCGCCCGAGGAGGCTATTGACGAGCTCATGCTCCCGTCTCGTGAAGTTCGCATTCTAGACTCCATGGATGACGACGTGGTGGCGCGCCCCGGCGGCAATGTGGGCGGCCAGCGGATCGAGAGCTGGCTGGAACCCGCGTGGAGGAGTGATCGCATGTGCTGGATGCTGCTCAGCAATGCTCTGGGCCTAGCCTATGAACTCGGTGTCTTCGATGACATCGATGAGCTCCTAGCCGCCAACGCCATCACGCGACCCGAGTATGAGGACGAGGCGTACCGCCTCCGTGCCATGCGTATCAAGCGTTTGCTTTTAATCTACCTAACGCAGCTAGCCGGTCGTCTCGGTTGGACCAACATGGTCCCAGAGAGCATCAGGAAGACAGACCCCGTCTTCTCCAACCGGCGTCCGACTACGAACGAAGGGACGACGCCCGGCACGAACCCATCCGTACTCTCGAATACCTTCAGTTACGTTCCTGACGTTGAGCTCGATGACCAGATCATTCAGTGCTGGGTTGGCGTTAGTAATGCCATGCACCTGGGCAACGAGAGGCTCTTCCGATCCAGGAAACACACTACTGAAATAATACAGAGCGGTAGCTACATGAGGCTCCTCAAAGACTTCCAACCTATTCTGAAGGAATGGTGGCAAGAGTTCGAGCGTTTCCGCCTACCCGAGTTTATCCGTCACATCCTAACGATCGAATATGAATACGTGCGGATATATGTCAACTCACTCGCGCTACAGGCCGTCGTAGAGCGATGCACAACCAATGCCACAGGCGCATCCTCAAGCAACGACGGTTTGCACGGGGCACGTGGGGCGAACGGAAATGCCGAGCTCTCACCACAGACGCAGAATTATCTAGGCAACCTACCACTCGGCCACCTGGGTCGTTTCGGCGCAGAGGATCAGGAATGTGTTAAAGAGGTTGTCTCGGGATGTAGAAACCTTCTCCGGACCGTGGTAGATGGATTGTTCAAAGGCGGCTATCTCAAACACGCGCCCGTACGTACGTACTTCCGGATCATCAGCGGAGCCATGTTTCTACTCAAGACCTTTGCGCTGGGCGCACCCAAGTCGGATGTCGAAACGAGCATCAGTCTGCTGGATCGGACCGTGCATGCACTGCGAACCTGTGTTGTAGACGACGTTCACCTCGGTACACGGTTCGGAGATTTGCTCGAGTCGCTTACAACACGACTTCGAGACCGGTTTAAATTTGCGCCGACCACCGTCGAGGGAAAAAACCCTCCGCCCAACGGAGACCCTAGCAAGGCTGGTGGCCTCAACGGCCACAGCGTGCTTGTGGGTCTAGACAATGGGTTTTCAAGTCATTCGGTCAAATTCAGAGATGGACTCACAGTACCCGGTATGTCATGCCCAGTGCACCCCTTTACGCTCCTCGTACTCCATTGTTCATATGCCAGTGATCCCACCAAAAATGTTACCCCCTCGCAAGCCTCCTGCTCATAGTCCCCCTCTCTCGCATCTTGTATCATTAGGCTGTACTAATAGGGACTGCATAGAGCGTACATCTACTCCTTCGGGCAACATCTCGGCTACACCGTTTGACATGTCGTCTAGCAGTTTTCCTTTCCCCGTAGGCTCTGCCGCTATGTTCGGTGCGGTGGACCAGAGTTCGGCCAGCGGCGTGTTAAACTCCACCGGTCTTAACGATCATATTTTCGAACCAGGCACCGAGTGGACTGACGAGATGTGGTATCTTCCTCCTGGGGCAGGCCTGTTCCAGAACGTCGGAGAAAATTCCAACGTGACCATGACAGATCAAGGCGTCAACGTCGGAGGCGTCGACCTGCTTGAGTTCATGGCGATGGACCCACCAAATTTTGGCAATCTTGACCCGACAGGATACTAGAACTAAGGGTGCTAGATTAGGTTCGGTGCGGGGGTTCACATGAACAGTATAGGTATTTTGTCTTTCGCTTCTTCCACCCCAAGGGGTTACGGATATTGAGATCGAAGCGCATTAGGTGAGGGGTGAAAAGTTAGTAATAACGGCCTCCTATTTTATGCGGGGGCAAGGGAGGAAGGTTCCCGGATTCAGATGTTATGGCTGGATGGCTACGGCGTTCGAACGGTCTATTCAATGTGGGCATAGAAGCGTGTTGTTGTTGTTAGTCGCATGGCGATCCGCTGCTTAGCGAGTATGATGATCCTGGTATAAGAATCCACATGAACGATACGAGTACGAGGTACCATGAAATACAATTTAAGAAGCGTTTTGTACAAGCATTATGTTTATATAATCCGAGTAGGCTTAAGTACGCCCAGTATCTAGGCTCAGGTGATTTTGGTTTGGATGAGAGGCGGTTAGTTCTACATCCTAGATTCTTGTGCTTTTGAATACCGCAATCTTCGTATCAGCAACTTCAGCCCGGAGGCAATGGTTTTAGTGATGACGCGGCTCCTGAGCAGCTGTCAAGTGAATAAGGTGAAACCTTAGATAACATGGATATATAAATACGTATATGCTTGACATTTATATATAAGTAGAATTTTAAGTAATATAAATCTGATTAAGCATGTAAATTTGCTTAAATCTTCAACACTCTAGTTATTATAATATAACTAGCACTTGCCTCCCAAGACAAGGTGCTTGTTCCTCACAAGATATGCATGACCCCCAATCGTAGCTCGCAAGTTTGCTGTTTGAGGATTTTAGGCAGTGCAGCGCGATGTGCTTCCGCCTTCTCTTTGATGCGAGCCGACTAGATGATGATGGACGGCCAACTGGGGCATGATATCACCTTAATGAGTATGTCAAACTGCTCATCTACTACCTGCCCAGCCCTTTGCTTATCGCTCTAATAAGACGTGAAGGGTTGCACGTGCCTACATAGGAGGGCTAAGCAGGTGAAAGGGACCATCGAATGCGGTGTATTGACCCAATCCAAAGGGAAGTAGAAAGGTCTTTTAAACCCCCTTCTGGATTTGGTTGTCGATCAACTTCTGTATCGCCGACATCGATCCGCGATCCGCAGACTTGCTTTAGCTAAACCAACAGACACTACATAGATAGGAGCCCAGATACCAACCTGTGGCGCTTTACTGTTGTGCTCCCTAGTCTAGCCTGTGTCAATTAGACCTAATTGTCATGCCTATCGTGATGCTGGTAGAAAGCGATCCGGAGAAGATGAGTTGAAAAGGTTGGGTCAAATTGTTTCATGGGCCATATTTCTTCCGAGGCATCGCCGCAATTCGAGCGCTTCGCCTTGGGAGGACACCATCGTTGACGGTACGAGCTGCGGCCCTACTTTGCGCCTTCGTTATGTCGATAGGTCGCCCAGCCACGGCTGCTTTGGCTACCCGGGGAAGGCGTCTAGTGGCCATTTTTCGCGCGCGCGGATTCTCGTCACTGTGGTCTTGGGGAGGTCGTTTCCGCTTGCCAGGTCTTTTGGGGGGCTTGGCTGGGATTGCGATTTGTTTGGGGTGTGACGCGGTTATTATGGGCAAATGGTCGACTCGGTTGCTTAGCAGGGCTACAGAACGTAGCGAAGAGCTTAGCGAAGAGCTACCTCGCGAAGATATGCCTGACGAAGAGCGAACTGACATGGAGCAAACTGACATGGAGCGAGGGGCTGGCTCTACCGCTTCTGCTACCGCTATCACTATTACCGCGGATCAGCTGCTATACCTATTGAGCGAGTGCTCGACCCGCGGCCTGCTCAAGATGTTCTGATTCACTTACGTCCCGGGGATTCCACGGCAGGAAGCCATGCTTCAATCGCCTTTCTGTTTCGTTCCTGGGGCGTATCCCTCTGGGGTATTTTTTCAATTCTGTTAAACTCTCTTTCGTAAAACCTATCTTTGGCCTCCCAATAGGCTAGATTGTCTATATCTCGTATTTGGCGTTCCTTGTCGCGAAATTCAACTTCATAATCTCCACATACGCGCAGCTCGTCGTCTTGTACTATGCGGCGCGCCTCGGGCCCAAGGTAACGGAAGCTGCGCATCCAGGCGCAGACAGATTCCTTACACTCTTGCAGCTTCTTTGCAGGGGGAAGCTCAGACGAAGCCGACGAAGCGTAGTAAACGACGTACTCGTTATTGAGTGGTTCGAGATGTTGTTCCGTGAGATCCATGGCGCTTGGAAGAAGCGTGCATCAGAAGACACCAAAGTAAAGTACTTTGCATGTGGTAAAACGTGGTAAGTAAGGAATACGGGATAAGGGATGGATGGATGCTCTTTATCCTTGTGCTACAGGAGACGAGTCTGACAGACCACAAACTACAGGCAGCAGACCGCAGACCGCAGAGTATTACAAAAACTTGAACGTGGGAACCAAAATATCATTCATTGGCCACCAGATGCCCATCACCTCCTTAGATCTAAACACGATCAGCATATATCATATACACCCATCTATTCTATGATACCTGTTGGCTTGGCTGAGGTCCATAATAACAACAACAACAATAATAATAACCCAGTATGCTGCCTTACGTTCCAACTTCGAAGACGGTTAATATGAACTACAGAAAATGGCCACTGACATCAAAGTGAAGACTCTCTTCACCGTCCATTCCTCCCAAAAATTCATCCTTAACCAAGAAAACGCAAAATTCTTTGTTCCGGAAGAAAGCGTAATCTATAAGCCCGATTCTTACGCATATCTCTACCCACCTCAAACTACTCTCCAGACAAATGGAGATGCTACTGCGGCACCCGACGACGTGTTGAACCGATCTTTCCTAAGGATCACCACAGACCACCCACCCAGTACGCATTCCTAAATCGTGTATTCCCTAACCTGACTTAAGTTACTCCTTGGCTTCTATAGCTACTGCTCCTGAACACCTTGGGAATAAGTAATAATATCTAACATTCGAATTCCTACAGAGCAGCCCTCCGTGGGATATCTTTTTGGGAGAGACAGCGAGATATGTGATATATTCCTGGGTAGAAGTGAGGTGAAAAGTGTCGGCAGGAGGCACTTTGCCATCCAGGTGGTTATGCACCATGGGGAGCCCTCGCTGCTCTTCAGAAGCTTTGCTTCTTATGGCACCACAGTCCGTTCGCACACCTTGGGCAACCAGAGGATCGAAACCCAGAGATCCATTCCGACGGGGGAGAGAGAATACGTTATCAATATAGGCCCACTACAACTGCGCCTTGAGTTTCCCGACCATAGCAGGCACTCAGAGCTTTGGCGGGATCACTTAGCATGCCATTATGGTGGCCACGTCTTCCAGGCACCACGAGTCGCTCATGTGAAGGCTCGCGCGAACGACAATGTCTGGACAAAGCATTACCATGATATTTCGCGGATCGGCAGCGGAGGTTATGGCACTGTATATCGTGCCCAGCACAACTTCTCGGGGGCCATCCACGCAGTAAAGGAACTGAAGGTGAACCGATGCAGACGTTCCGAAGTAAAGCTGAGAGATCTACTACTGTTGAAGAATGTATGCTATAGTGCCGCCCCAGCCCGCAACCTCTGGCCCTTTTGGCAGACAGCTTACCTGATTGCTGCTGCAGGACCATCTCATCCAGTTCATCGAAATTTACGACAACCCGCCCGCTGTCGTCATGGAATTCGCCAGTCACCCTAACCTTCGGCTTTCACACCACCAAGAGCCTTTAGACGAATGTGAGACAGAAGATGTGATATTTCAATTAAGCCTCGCAGTCGATTACCTGCACAAACGCGGAATAACACACCGAGATGTTAAACCTTCCAATGTCTTGGTCGTTGTACGCCTTCCCAGGATCTATGTCAAACTTGGCGATTTGGGCTCGGCTATCAACGAGATCCAGGCGATACAAACGTGTTGCGGTACACCTCTGTATTGCGCCCCCGAGTTAGGGGATAGAAATTATACCAGCAAGGTTGACATCTGGTCATTGGGTGTTCTAGCCCTTGAACTCTGGTATCATCTGCCCTCAAGGGGCATGGCTACGAGGCGTGTGGCTCAAAGAGGCATTCAAATGATGCAGATTAAATCATGGGCAAAACTAATTATCCAGCACCTTCGAAAAGTATCGGCAGAGCCCCGCGCTTCGTTCCTTTCCCTCATGCTTCAAATGGATCCGAGGAATCGAGTAGCAGCCCATGTCATTTCTGGGCATCGAGATCTGATACGAGCAGCGCTCCGGGCGACCTCTAGTACTGACACACCTATCCCCAGCCTTCTTTCCGCCGCTGCCGAGCGCAGCATCAATGCTTTGACAGATAGCACGAGCCCTCCTGTGGCCATCAAAGATCCGGTAGCCTTGCCGTCTAACGCTGGCAATCCTAGTAACATCCACTGCGTGATTCAGTAAAAGGCAAGGCTAGTAATATGGGAAGTCAGCCAGTATACACTTGAGACGAGGGTTTATTCTCTTTTCCTTCTCTTCCCCGTTACCTAAGCCATAATTTGATGTCAACATGAAAAAACTGTGCCTCTCAAATGATTTACGTGCACCTGGGACTAACGCCAGATCACTAAGACCTCATTAAATCCTTCTACTGCGCATGTAGTCTTGGACTCATTGCACAGAACCTGGCTGTTTGTGATAAGGGGTTTCAGCTAATAATTCTCTTTAGGTCTTCAGATCCATGGTCCTCCTTGCCTGTGGCCGAGGCCGTATGAGCTCGCTTACTTGGTCACACTTGAGCGGCGCGTAATAGCTAATAGTCGTAGGCTGTCAAAGACTCAACACGTGTGCCTGGGCCTTGGCTGTTAGACGTGGTGTTACCTACAGTACCATAGAGTAAAGTAACAGACACGGTGAACCTGTCTTAGAGTAATATAGAGCCCAAACAAGGACAAATTCTCTGACTGCTTCTCCTCTCACCTAGCGACGAAGTATGATAGATAGCTTGGCTCTAATGATGTGATCGATAAATTATAAAGTGATAAGTAATAATATGTATTAATTGCACCGGCCATGTAGGATCACCTGTAACAGTGTCACAGTGCGCTAACCACCCGAGGCTTTGTTAGTAACCTAGGATGACGGTGGGCCAGGTATACCAATACCGACAAAACTAAAAAAACACCAAAAATACTATATTTGCCCTACTTTATATGTCGGTCGATAAGTTAGCAAGGCCTGCGTAGCTGTAACTGGCGAGACTATGCGGCTTATTACTTTTTACGGGATAGGCTTAACAATAACAGCGGCAACAACAACGACATTAATTCTTTTTTTATTAAAAAAATACGTCAAAAGCTGAGTCGCTAGTCCGTTGTATGGCCGGCGGCTCAGCTATATAAAGGGTGCAATAACTTACTTATATAAGTTATTGTAGCTGTACGACCTGCAGGTGCGACCTGCGGTCGCGCTTCGACCGCTAAGCAGTCAGATCGCGTTCGCTATACTTAGTACAAAGCTACTTGCTTTTTTACAAGCTGCTTATTCTATTGTTATTTCTTAAATATATATAAAACAAAATATTTATATAATCAAACATTATATATTACATAAATAAAGTATTAACAGAGGTTTAAACTGTTTATTAAGCAATAATATATTGTTTTATATACTATTTACAAATTAAAAAACTAAAAACTAAAAACAAAAGTGGAAAAAAAATAGTTTTGTCGGTATTGGTATACCTGGCCCTCCCTATAGAATGGCTACACGCCTTGCAAGCTGTCATATAATAGTCTCTACTACCTACAAGGAGGACCTATAGTACTATGTTCTACGGTTTCACTGACTACGCTCGCGGTCGATCTTCGGGTAGCGATGGTATGAGAAAAAAACGATTAGGAACAAGTTACACAAGGAGCTGAGTAAATTATCGCGGGCCGAATTATGCTGTCTAGTGTGTTCTCTGCTAACCAATTAATTACTACCACTAGGGGTTGTTCCTATAACTAGGTCATGTAACATGATGCTTCACAAAATTCCCTACAACACCGAATAAAGCAAATAAACAGAAGCTACAAAAGAGCAACCTAAGGTTAGAGATAGCTTGCGCGCTGGACACTAATCGCGGTACTCGTGTTATCATCGCGGGATAGGACTGTAGCAATGTATTGTGGCACGATTAAGAGAGGTAGAATGTGGGCTCGCTGTTGAAATCGTGACTGATACCTGCCCCCTTTACTTATTGTGAACAAACCGAATGCACACCGGATGTTCAACTGTCGGATAATACTGGTATAACCACATCACATGCCAACACTTATAGTAGTAAAAGGTAAATGCGATACAATAGGCGACCCGTTACAAAATGTTGGTAATAACTCTCGAGTAGGTTCTTTTCTCTCTTTTTCTTTTGTTGAAAAAAAGGAGAGAAAATAGGGTTAAATGATTATCCGTGATGTGGTATATATTTAACCTAAATATCAAATGCTATTTGGAAAAAGAAAAAAAAGGCACGAGACGTAGTAAACATACAGCTGTAGAACATAAGTAAGCATTATTAAGCATGTATATACCACATGGCTTCATTCAACCTAAAATGATTTCCTTCCAAACCGGGCCATCGCCAAATGCCTCATTTAAATCCGCCTTCCCGATGGACCCAATAGCCACCCGCTCAGCGTACATACTAGGCGACTTACCATCGCCGCCAATTGATCCTACAGCGAGTTTCTTGCCGTCGCCGTCTCGCCATTCCACTAACATGGCCTTATACCTCCATCCCTCCTCGTGGTCTGCCTTCCCGTTTTCGGCCCTCTCATCTCTCCCCTCGCAAAGCAGAATGAACTCCCTCTCTTGCGGCAAAATGTTGGCCTCTAACCACGACGGCTGCACTGTGAGAGTGCCTAGCTCCCGCCCGCTCCGGCCAAATATGCCCAATCGTGTACGTTTATGTGGCGGTCCTCTATACGTGTCGGGGCTCGTCGGCTCAGCCAGCCGTAGGGTGAGCGACACGGTCCAGAATTGCAAGAAACCAGAGCCACTATGGTTGCTGGAGATGTCAACAACGTAGGTCGGCGGTTTCATATCGGTTAGGGTGAGGTCAGTGGGTTCGACCCGCGAGCAATCTAGGTCGTCGAAGCGGTGGCGAATTCGGGACCCGTAATAATTCCGGTTGGCCTTCTTGACAGAGGCACTGGCTTCTTTTACGTTGTGGTGCCTTACGAGAGCCGTGCAGTGGGTCGAGCCGTGTCGCTCTCGCTGGTACCAGATAATCCAGGTTCGCTTGCGGATCGCTTTCCTGATGCGCTTGATGCTTCTCGTGTACCAATCCCACATATGAGGCCACGAGCAGCCTATCCAGCCGGACCATGACCAACTCGGGCCGATGGCCAGCCCGGTCTCCTCCGAGAGCCGCCGCGTATGCTCCGCGAGCGGGCCCCAGAGGAGGAACCAGTCGAAGTAGATGGTCGGAATACCATGGCACATGTCGGTGTCGAGCCGGCACATCGTCTCTCGGCCAATGCCCGCGAATGCATTATATACATCGGTTTCGTAGGACAGCAGGCGCTCTGAGTACCCCTGTATGAGGCCTTCGTACGTGCCTATATCGTCGTTCTCATATGGGCGTGCTTTGCCGCTAGGTCCAGTGACCTCGTGCAGAGGCTCGAACACGTGCGCCTCCCACGCATCGTTACCTTCGCATCGGAATGCGACCTGACCATCGACGAACACTAACGACCGGAGAGCGAAATGCCTTTCCTGAAATCTACATAGCATCCTGTGAGTTTCCGTAGTAGGGCTCATGGGGGAGACGCAACGGAATGACGACAACTTACGTCCAGCCACGGGCGCTGTATCCAGTGTGTTGAATCGAGTCAGCGTATCTAGACCTGAATGCTAGTCTGAACCCTGGGCCGATCTCTTCGATTGGTTGCCGTAGCACTCGGCCGTTGGGACGAACGCCTTCGATGCCGGAATACGCATTCTCGCTGCCAGCGGCGACGATCACTAGGTCCGCTGCGCTGTAGACTAGGTCCATCATCTTGATAGATTCAGTTTTGAGTTCGTTATCATCCTGGATGATACACAAATTGTCGACCCAGAGATACCTCATCTGGATCTCCTTTGCGACCTGGATGGCGTCTTGGATTGTAGGCGGTATTTTGTCCCTGTACTCCGGCTTACTGAGCGCTTGAGGCTCTTCGAGGCACTTTACGTTTGACGTGAGTGTCGAGAAGAATTTTTCTTTGCCCCAAACGTAGCTCAATGCGGCATAACAACACCCCGGCGGCGGCATAACTAGGCAGTCTTGTTCCACGTCGATGCACCGAAAGGAGGGTAATTCCCCGGCCGGGTGAGTTCGGCCGAGCAGTCTCAATACGGGATTTCTACGGCATTTCCGGCCATGTTGGCTACGGCAAATAGACAGCCACCTTCGTAACATGGCGAAATCGATCATATCCTGGCGAATGGGGCGGATAAAGTACGCAGTCGAATCCGTTGGTGAGTCGTTGGCTAGGAGCGTGATGCTGGGGAAGAGGTTGAGTCTCTTAGATACGAAGTCACCGCTCTGCTTGTACATGTATGGCCTTAGGACGCGGACCTCGGGGATGTGGCTCCATGGCGCTGCGGGATCCGGGGTTGGACCATCGGTGTTCCAGCTCATCCTTACCTCAACTGGCTCGTCATCTTCGTCAGTGGGAACGCCCTCTCCACCGAGGGCCACGAGAACCAGGCGACACATCGGGCAGCTTAGCTTCTTTTTCATATCCTCCACCTTGCCGAGTCGAATGTTGGATTTATCGGGTTGGTTAGGCTTTCCCCATTCCTTGTCGCCAGGCAGAACGACGAAGCGCCTGGGATTCAGCTTGAGTGCTTCGCAGACGTCGCATAGCTTGTCGCCAGAGCGCGAGACGTAGTCGGGAACTGCAAGCAGTGGAAGAGCCTCTGGGGCGGCACGGATTGGAAGATGCGCACTCCAATCATCGGTCTCCCAACTCTCAGAGCTGGATGTCATGGTCGACGGTGTTGCTAGGCAATAAGCTCGTAGAACCCGCTTTCTCTGGAGACGCAGTCAAGGCATGAGGCCTGAAAGAAGCTTCCTGATAGAAGCATCGCTTTTACAGCAGCTCGCGGCCCCCTGAGATAGATAAAGCAGGGAGGGGTTAGATAGTCCTCTATGGTAGCAGCCAGCTGAACAATAAAAGGCCTCGAGGTCACAGTGATCAAACTTAAGCCCACTTACTTACATTGGGACTCGCAGGGGGGTGTGAGCCGATCATGCCGAAAGTGGGATTTGGCCCCCAACTTCAGCTGCAAGTTGTCGGAAAAGAACCGGAGGCACATCGTGAGTTGGCGTGCGTCTACGCATGTAGATAGAGAGTGCGTGTGCTAAGGCATGCTTCGTCAATCAATCATGGACCACCCAGAGGTAATCACATTGCACAAACAAATCCCGAGCAACATGTATCTAGCTGCAACCGCGAACATGGGCGTTAGCTGTGCTATTTGTCATATTTATCGGATGTCGTAGCTTTTCCTAGTTTTTGCTCTGTTCCCTTCCTTCTCCAAACCCTCCACTCATCCCATACCTCACCGCCTGCTCGCATACAGCTACTCCAATGCGATGGTGGCCATTCGCGCCTCTGTCTTCAGACAGTCTGAAGACGCAGATATCCCGACAGTCTGATGCAGTATCAGTCGCAGAAAAGGATGACACCCGAGGCGAAAAGCAGTCGCCAGGTGTATTATACTATACCTTCGAAACGAGCGCTAAACAGATCTACGTGAGCATTAACTTTGCCTTCTCTTTCTAATACCTACTTATAATCCCAGATCTGACCCTACCAGAGACAACGAAAGAAAATCATCAACCCCACAGAATCGGGCCAGCGATGGAATACCCTGTCCTCCGAAAGAGAGGCTGAAACGTTCGTCCGGATGACGCCCATTAGGGATGCGAGCCAACACTTTGCCCAAAGCCGCTTTAGAATCCTCGCAGTCCAATACTACGACATGAAGCTTTTATACAAGCAGGAGTCCCTCATCCGGGCGGCGAGGGCGGCGGGTTGGATTAGCACCGTCTTCGACACGTTCATGGAGAACCGCACCGCGGGCTCCGCCGTCCGCGACTCGAGCGACGGCCTGAAGTTCATCGCCCAGACACCCTACGACGACATGTTCCCCTTCTTCTCGCTGTCGCTCTCGGCGCACCACGGCTACGGATACGAGAACGCGCCGGACTGGACCGCCATTCTTTTCCTCGGGTCGAATGCGGGACACGCGCTCGACACCGACGTCTTGTCAAACCTGCTGAAGCGCGAGACGTACCCGGACGACTTCCCTAAGCCGTTGAGTCCGGATTTCATGATCCTCGCCGTGGCACTGATGCGGTACCAGGTGAACGAGATAGCGAGCGGCATCGCCACGATAAGAAGGGAAATTCTGAAGATGGATGACGAGCTGCAGAGCCCGGGTATGTACAAGATGAGGAAATTGAGGCAGGCCAGGACGACGCTGTTCGCGCTGCGGCGGACGCAGGAAGCTTTATATCAACGCCATCTCTTCGCCGTGGAGCTTGCTTCGACTCTTGAAAAGGCCTTCGAGAAGCTGCGAAAGAGGGGCAGAGGCGAGTTGGAGGAGCCTTCCCACAAGTATTCTAGGATGCTGAGGGAGGCGGTGGAAGCGCTCTCGTTTACTTTGGCGACGCTCAAGCACGAGGTGACGGTGGCCTCGCCGAGGATCGAGGCCCAGCAGACCATGGTAAGGATGAATATGTCCCGCGGGTGATCTGAGGGGTAGGTGGACATGTATGTAGGCTAATTCAGGACGATGTAGCTTGATAGTCAAACAAATATCATGGTATGCTCTAGTCTCTCTGTGGTTGAGATGGAGATGTACATAATAGTTAACGTGTAATTCTAGATCGCGAACAGTTCGTATCGTCTCGCCGAGAAAGCACGCCAAGACTCGGCCTCTATGAAGACGATTGCTGTAGTCACACTAGTCTTTTTACCAGGAAGCTTCGTTGCTGTAAGCACTCTCATTCCCTAGTTGGTGCTGGTTCTGGAGCTAAAGATTGGTTTAGACCCTATTTGGCACTTCGCTGTTTAACTGGATGCCGGATGATGGCGGGCAGATCGTATCCGGGTCGTTCTATGTATTTTGGGCTATCTCTGCTCCCCTGACGATTGTGATACTGATACTCTGGGTGGTGTGGTTCCGGCAGACAGAGAGGAGGTATAAGGCGCAACAGGATCGGGAGTTGGATGAGGAGTCCAAGCTTGAATGATTACACATCGCAAATACACCTCGTACAAGCTAGATACAAAGAAGATGATTGCCCAGAATCAAAGATGCCCTTGCATGCCGAAGACCTCTAGCCGCTAGCGTCTATAATGGCCGCAGGCGTCTGTCCCCTAGCGGCTTAGATTCTAGATCCCATTCTATAGATGGCGTAGTTTGGTGGTAATATGTTTGGGTATGATCTCACCATAACCCGGTCAATATCTTTTATCTGCTCTTCGAGGTCCTCCCACGGCACTAGATAGGGCGTGGTTTTATTGGCTCCGCTTCTGGGCCCCGTCTTCCACTGTCTCTGAAGTCGTTCCGAGTTCCAGCGGCCTTTCTCGTGGATAGCCATAGCCTCAATCTCTGCTTTGGTAAATTCAGTCACCGGTGTTCTCCCATCCTTCTTCTCGGCTAAAAAACAGTTAGCGACGCGTATCGTGCTCGGAATCGCATCTGCGTGTTCTCTGTTGGAGTCCTTGAAGGCTTCCAGTAGTTGGTTCCATGGTGTTAGGTAGTTCTCCTTGTCTATCTGCTCATCGGTCTTCAACTGGCTGCCTGGTTTGCGCCGCTCCCGTTCGCGGATATGGTTGCAATAGACGAGGTTCAGTTGTTCCGCCAACGACTCTCGAACCTCGTCTAGAAGAAGCTTCCCGCTCATGGCTTTCATGAACTCGGCATGGTCGACGTGGAGCTGGAGCTGGGTCTCAGATGGCAGTGCGGAGCGTGAAAAATGGCGCGCATCATTGAGGCGGCTCATAGTCAAAATCGATTTCAGTGAACGAATCCCTTGAAAGTATTCTGACACCAAGAGTAGACCGTTCAAGACCCTTTCGTCGATGCTTATCCGGCCACCTGATTCGAGTTCGGGTGCGCGCTCCTCGAGAAGCGCGCGTAGAATGATGGCTCGTTGGAAGAGATACAGGCTATCGCCAACGCCGCGACGGTTGAGGCCGGTGATGTCGACGAACCCCTCCAAACAGCCGATAAAGTCCTGCACGGCGCGGGCATTTGCCTGACTCGTAGCATTTTGGAGTCGGAAGGCTGCGAAGCTGCTGCTCGCCGACGTGCCGAAGAAAAGCAGCGCCGTGCCAATGGGCCTGCCTGCTGATCCATCCAAGAACCGGCCATCTCTCATAACCGGAAGCAGATGCGGCAGCCAACCAAATGATAAACCACACAGGGGCGTGTCGAAGTTCTTGAAGTATGCGAAGGGAGTGTACCCATCTAGGGCGGCGTCGCGGATCTGGTGAAAGGCGTCGGTCAAGTCCTTCGGCCTGGTGAAGTCGGAGAGGTCGAAGGTCAGGGGCCATACTTTCTTGCCGCCTGCTGCTGCGGCGGCCTCGGCGATTTGCAATGCCGCAAAAGTCTTGCCAGAGCCGCGGGGACCAAAGAGTGCGATGCTCGGCGGCTTGGTCTGGGGAGCGGCCAGGTACTCTTCGAGATGGGTTTTGAGCGTGTGGGACAGCTGGATTTCCGTGCGGTCGAAGAGGATGAGACGGTTGATGCGCGCATGGGGGATGTTGATCTTGGATATGCCGTGTAAGACGATCTGACGCGCGACTTCGCCGCTGTCGGCAATGACGAAGTCGATCAGCGACCAGTGGTGTTCACCCTTGCCAATCTCGTCGGATGGGATGTCAAGCCTGATCAGCGTATCCCCGTCGCTCCTCGCCGGTGTCATGATAGCAGGCGCATCGTATATGGACGGGTTGGGTGATAGCGCCGTTCGCGCCAGACGTCCGCTGGTTTGAAACCCAGCCTTGATGCAGTTTTCGTAGTTCATCTCGTCATCCGATTGCACCAGAGCGCTAGCAAACCCCGCGATAAAGGCCTCCGTGATGCCGGGGTTGTGCTTCCTGCTTGGGGTGAAGAATTCGCCGTCGGTACTAAGCGGATCGAAGAACAAGACGGGCTTCAAGACATCCAGACCGCGATGGTAGATCAGGCCATCGCAGCCGAAGAGGACAATAAGGTGAGGACATGTGACCAGCGTGACCAGGCTGCTCACCGCTCCAATGTTCCTTACGAAATCCTCGCATGTCTTCTCCCACGACGAACCCCGCGACAGCTCGACCCCTGCTGCCCGAAGGTCGTCGGCCTCCAAGATGACGATGAGACGCTCGGCATCGAGCGCGTTGGTGGCAGCAGCTCTTGGCCGAACCCTCTCCCAGACCGCCCCTTCGCAGAGAGGCCGCGACATGCGGTAGATGAAGTAGCTAGGCCAGTGTGGCTCGAGCAGCTGTAAAGCTTGTCCAGATCCACCGGCGTCGGCAAAATGGTTCTCCCCGTCCTGAAACACGTACACTGTTCTGTCATGCTTGGAGCCTGCCGGTGGAAGCGACTTGGGGATGCACAGCTCGGAGCGAACACTCAGCTTTCGAACGCATTCTACTGTGAAGACATTCGTGTCGACCTCCCGCTCTCTCAATTCCACCAACGAAGACGGAACAAGCCGCGAACTAGAGAATTCAGGAGCATGGATGTGAATGTCCCCGCGCAGAATGCTGAGCAGGTGGGCAACAAGGCCTGCGCCCCCCCTAAACCACTCGGTGTGCGGCGGCCTCGTTTCTGAGGCGGCTTGTGCAGAGGACTGGAAATGGAACAGGTCTGGCGCCGCCTGTCCAGCGACGAGAACGTGTCGCGAAAAAGGCATCTAGGATCCAGGCTCTAGAGTCTAGCGTACCTAGGTAGGTGGGGAATTAATTATATATTAAATAAAACTAAGCCCAAGCTAGCGACCCCTAGAAGTTCGGGATCGGGGGGTGTGCTAGTGTGTGAGATATGAGGTTTATTGCCCAGTTTTAAAAGTTAATAAAAAGAAGTCTAGTCTTTCCGAAGTAGCCTTGAACCTGAGTTGAACAGGTGACCTTAGGAACTGCAGTCCCACGCTCTAACCACTGAGCTACCAAGGCTGTGCAACTAGTATTGTGGCGCCGCATTAATACTGATATATATATGTGCTATTCCCTCAGGTGTGAATCCATGAGGAGGATAGAATAGAATAAGATACAGTTTGTGATGGCATTGAAAGTGATACAGAATGGAAAGAATACCTACCTAGGTATGTCGACACATTTCGGTCATTGCAGCGGCTAATCTAGTGGGGTTGGGCTAGCAGACGGTGGGCCAGGTATACCAATACCGACAAAATAAAAAAAACACCAAACATTGCAGGTGCAACCTGCAGTCAGATTGCGTTTGCTATAGTGCAGAGCTACTTGCTTTTTTACAAGCCGCCTATTTTATTGCTATTTTTTAAATATATATATAAAAAATATTATTTGTATAATCATATATTATATATTATATAAATAAAGCAATAACGAAGGCTTAAACTGTTAGTTAGGCAATAATATCTTAACTTATATATCATTTGCAAATCTAGAAACTAACGGTATTGGTATACCTGGCCCTCCCTACTAGCAAGCTGTAGCGCACGCAACTTACATAGTATGATTTTTTTTATTCGACGAAATAGAAAGCTTGGTGCTACAAGAGAGCTGGGGTATGAACGCAGCGAAGGCTGCTAGATAAAAGCCGTATGGCGACAGAAACACGGTGCTTTGGCGATTCATGATATACGGCCAAAATTAGGATGGTTACCATAAAGGGGTTCGGGGCATGGCGTTATGTTTTCATGGTTGGCTAGAGTTGGTGTTAGGTATGCATATTATCTAGGAAACACAACATTCAAGGCACGAAGTAGGGCGTATATGTTAAGCGAGGCCAGCTTAGTCTTAGCCTCTACCCTCGTACTAGATAATAGGCCTTGAATTATAATTAGCAAATCCCACGCCCATTGACTCGAAGGTCGCAACTATCTAGGATCGTGAGGGCGCAGTCTGGAGTTCTGTCCGAGTCCTCATGTTCGTGATATAGCTATACCACATGCTCCGGCTGTGCTAGTCTTCTATAGCCAACGAAGATGAACTAAATGATTGTTGATAGTTAATACAGCGATCTCGGAGATGGTTGAATATGGATATGTGAGAGTTATGACTAAATCAAACCCATATATTACTACTCCTTATGTATGTCTTGGTATTATGGATACATTCTGTGCATTTGAAAGTAAAAAGAGCTATACAAGCGGCATACATTCTCGGCATAAATAGCAGAGATAACACAAAGTACAATTTTGGTGAAAACTTTCAACTACTCCCAGCAACAAGGAGTTAGAGTCGGACATGCAGGCGATTCGCATATTGAAACGAAGCGTGTAACACACACACACACTACGCACTCTAGAGGACTGACAACTGTCATATCGATCACTTCTAGAGATTTGAGGCTTAAAAAAACAGTAAATAGGTAATGCAAACGTATATTGAGGAGTAGCGGACCCCCCGAAGAGGCCACTAAGAGGCGTGTCTATCTGTAAGAAGTGCTAGCTTCGGCTAACTATCTTAAATAAAGAAAAGAAAAACTAGGACTCGATGACTTAATCAATCTAATCCCCATATGGTCAGATCACCCACGCCGTCTCAATATCAAACTCCCACAGCGTCACGAATCCTACCACAGAGCGGCAAAGCGTTTGGTTCCTTTATCATGGTAAAGTGGTTAGCACCCGGCATAGAAAACGTGCTGATGTTCTGCGCGCCGACAACCTCATCCCATCCGCACGGCCCAAAGTCGCTCCTATTGTCCAGCAGCCAGTTCATCCCGCGCGGGTCGTCAGGTCGAGCTTCAGGGCGCGGGTCACTGGGGTGCTTACACAAGCCGTCTGCTGCCCAGATGATGGTCATGCGAGGCGCTCGACCGGGCGCGAAAGGCTGCGGCTCATACCTGTCCAAGGCTTCGATGAAGACGCAGAAGTGTTGGAACAGCCAGTCCGGTGGCGCTGCGACCTCCCCGCCCATCTCGAATGCCCCGAAGATACCCGACTTCTCGAGGAAGTCATACATGCGCTTCGGCAGTTTGCCGAGTCCCACGGGATTAGGCGAGTCGATCAGGATCAGGCTCTCCACGACTTCGCCCTCGGCAACGAGCTGCCGCGCCGCATCAAACGCCGAGACACCCCCTGCGGACCACCCCGCGAGGTGGTACGGCCCCTGGGGCTGCCGCCGCCGAACCTCTGTGAGGTAGGACGCCGTGATGTCTTGGAGAGCGCATTTAAACTCACTCGGCTTCGTGAGGTACGGGCTATTTAGGCCAATGACGCGCAAGCTAGGCGAGATAGGCGGCAAAGTCATGTAGGAAGTAGCCGAGCCGGCGCCATCGGGGAACAAGAAGAGCGTTTTGGCGCACCGTTTCGTCCCTTGGAGGATAGTGGATGTCGAGCGAGGGACATCGAACGCCGTGGCCTCTACCTTGCCCATCGTAGCATCTATACGCGGCGTCTCTTTGGCAATAGCAAGCTCTTGCTCAAGTGGACTGGGGATTTCTGAGGCAGGTGTTGAAGGATAGGTTTCTGTTCCCGACGCCGAACCTAAGGGGCTGTCGTCAGAGAGCCCTGCGACGCCTATGAGGTAATTCTTGAGCTCTTTTACCGTCGCACATTCGTAGAATTGTGAGGCGGGAATGTCTAAGTCCAGCTCCTCTCGGAAACTGCCAAGAATCGTCAAAGACATCAACGAATCCACTCCCAAGTCAGCCAATAGGGTAGAGTCAGTCATCTGAGCCATCTCAACCCCAATCTCGTCCGCAAGAATCTTGAGGGCCTCTGAGACAAGGTCTATGGCGACGCTGCTCTGTGACTCTGCTGATTCTGGTGCTGGGAGGGGAGCAGCTGTGCTGCTCACGTTGGACGAGATGGTGGACGGGAGAGCAGACGGGAGAACTGGTAAGATGCTCTGTCTTGCAGGCTCAAACAACGCCCCAGCTTGGGACCCCTTAACTTGTTTTGGCGCCTTCGCTTTTACTTTGGCTGTCGGAGGTGAGCCCAGAAGTACTTCTAAGACCTTGCGAGAAACCTTTTTGAAGGTTACTCCGCCGCATATGGCAATAACCTTGCCCTCACGGAGGACATGCACATCACCAGTGTATTCAGAATCGTCGCAGCCAACAGCCCGCATCTTGACATGCGTCTGATAGTGCACGTCACACCGATAGGGCTCAGCCATATGCAGATAGCGCCAACCGTGGTTGACGTAAACGTAGTCGTCGAGGTCTAAGCTATCACTACAATTCATTATAAAGCCGGTGAGGTGGCCCAAGCTGTCGCAGCAGTACGGGTTTAGGGCAAATTGGTGCTTTCCAGACGGCACAAAGACTTGAGCAGTGCCCTCGAGATCCTGGCTGTCGAACCAGACCTGCTTGATGCCCTGGAAAGCGGTGCCGTACTGCACTGAAGCAGAGAACATCTTGTATAGCATTCCTTGGCGGATTAATTGCGCAGTACCACTGACAGCTCCTTCGCGGAGCTGCGCCACGCTTCTCTCGATGAGGTAGTCGTGGCTCTGCCAGCGCTCCTTGTAGGCTCGGGGATCCTCTATGTTGATATCGCATCCGCCATGAAGCACCGTCCGTTTTCCGAGTCCGTCGACGCTGTAGATCTCCATCGATCCGTGCATAGTTGGCCAATCCACTTCTAAAGATGCCCTGAACAGCTGCGGGGCCGTCTCATTGACAACGAGGGCCTTTTCAATAGCCATATTATTGATCGCCGGCATAAGTGCGCTCATCTCTGGCCCACGTTGCTCCATGACGTGCCTGGCCAACGTGAAAGCCACATCGGCGAAGAGAGTCTATTGGATGGAATGTTAGCGTCCTCTTCGCAGTCTACCTTGGAAGTGACTAGCGGGAAATTAATACTCACTGAAGGGGCCATGATCAGGCCATTAACGCGGTGGTTCTCGGCAACCGTGAACAGAGCGGGATCGTGCATGTCGGATTCCATGGTGACGAAGCTTCTCTCTTCACCGAGAGTCTCTTCGGCGATGTCATGGACCGAATCTGTAAGTCTGACGGGCCTCCGCGGCACAGGCGTAGGCCCGACAGCCGGAGCAGTGCCAGCCGGGTCATCGCCCTTCGTCAGACACCAACTATGCTTGTACTGCATCCAGTAGTTCTCAAGTTGCCAGCTGTATCTAGGAAGAGGGAGTACTTTATAAGAAGACGAAAAGTCACGATGGTACTCATCCCAGTTAACCGGTAAGCCAGCCAGGTGAAGAGTGCAGAGGGAATCCGCCAAAGTTCGGAGGTGGTCCTCCCTGCGACGAAGGGTAGCACAGCATCGCATATCCTGGCCGACGATGGACTTGACCATCCTTGTCAAAATCGGATGAGCCCCAATCTCAATACATATGCCAGAGGGATCCATCAGGCCATTGTCTCGGGCCGCCCGGATGGCGCCGAGGAAGTCAACCGTTTCACGGCAATGGCGCCTGATGTATTGTGGGTTAATCGTGCCGCCGCCAACTACTTTAGCCAGGAGAGTCGAGACCATTGGCACAGCCGGCTTGCGGAATTTCACGCTCGAGGCCAAATCCTCAAGCTCGTTGAGAATCACGTCAACTTGAGAGGAGTGGAAGGCGAAGGGAATGTCTAGCTTGTGCAGCTTGTGGCCCTTCTGGACGAGTTTCCCACAGAGGACATCGATGTTCGCGTTGGAACCGCTAAGGACAATGTCCTGCGTACCGTTGATGCAGGAAATCTCGGCAAGACCAGGAGGAATGTGTCGCTGCAGAACATCCACGGACGCCTTAGACACTGCGATCATGCCGTGCGAATTTGCTGTGCACAGTCTTTCGAGAAGAGCTGCTCGGCGACCGCAAAGGAATATGGTGTCCATGACGTTGAGAACGCCTGAAATATGTAGTGCGGCATACTCGCCTAGGCTGTGGCCGATGACATAGGACGGTCTGATACCCAGGCTGATCCAGAAGCGCGCGAGTGCTATCTGGCTGATACAGGCTCCGAGTTGAACAACGACGACAGAGAGTTCCTCGACAGGTACCGTTCCCTGCACTAGCGGTAATATAGACGGCAGACCCTGGAGCTTCGCGGCAGAATCAAGCTCGTGAATGTCTGACCGAAACGAGGAAAAGCGCTTGTAATAACCATGAGCCATGGCAGTCTCCTGTGCCCCCTGACCCGTGAAGAGGAAGCCAACCTTTGGTGCCACTGAGGGAATTGGTTTGACTTCAGCAGCTTGCGTCGACGCAGCGAACAAGGACCGCCTGAGGTCGTCAACCTGATTGGCGACGAACGCAACTCGGAGGCGGTGGTGAACGCGACGGGCAGTGGTTGTGTACGAGAGGTGGGAGAGGAACTCGCCCTCGGGAGCCCAGGAGTCGGTAATGAAGGTCTCCAAATTCCTTAGGTTCTCTTCTAGAGCCTTGGCGGATCTTGCCGAAACAACTACAACGTGGTTCGTCTGTGGATCCTTGGCCGGCTGGCGTTCTGCTCGAGGAGCAGCAGGGGCATCTTCGAGAAGCAACGACGTATTCCCCCCTGCCGCGGAGAAGTTGTTGATCAGTACGCTTCGCTTGCCATGCGAGGGGCGAGGCCAGTTCTGATCGCCTCCTAGAGAAATGCGCACGCCGCGTTGTTCCAGGTCTGTAGGGAAGGCGTGGTTAATCTTGGTTTTAATGCCGCAGTGAGGTGGAATCTTGTTTTTCTGCATCATAAGCAGGACCTTTATCACAGAGATTACACCCGAGGCAGCTTCAGCGTGCCCAATGTTTGCTTTGGTAGATCCTAACCAGAGCTGCTTCTGCTGAGGACGACTGTAGTCGAAGGCAAAAGAATTCAGGACTGAGCGCATTTCTGCAGCATCCCCCTCCTGTGTGCCTGTCCCGTGCATCTCAACATATCCTACATCATGTGGATGGATGCCGGACTCGTTCAGAAGCTTCCTGAAAAGATATTCCTGTGCCGATGATAAAGGCCGAGTAATAGAAACAGCTTCTGCTGAGTGGTTGGTCTGCGCACCCCAGATGGTGCCAAAGATAGGGTCGTTGTCAGCAATAGCATCCGTCAGTTTTTTAAGAATCAGGGTACCGACACCGTCAGCGCGGCAGTACCCATCAGCACCATCGTCGAAAGTCTTACAGTTACCCGTGCGTGAGAGGAAATGTCCACGGTCGAGGCCCGCAAAGTTATCGGGGTTGGTAAGCACGTTGGTACCGCCCGCGACAGCGGTATCACAGCTGCCATTAAGCAGTGATGTGATAGCCATGTCGATGGCGGCGAAACTAGAAGAGCAAGCAGTGTCGACGGCAATACTGGGACCGGTAAACTTGAAAAAGTAATTGTGACAGTATAAGTGGGTCTAGTGGGGCGAGCCCAAAGGGTCGGGTTATAAGATCCACTTAGGTGAGCTTACTTAATAAAAAAGCCTGAAAAGAGGCTTTTGTAGAAGCTTTTTTACTGCTTACAACACTATTTGTTAAGATTACTACTTATTGCGAGCGCTTACTATTACAGGCAAGTAGAAGCGATTACAAGATCGGGGCTTAGAAATAAAGTACTAAACCCGATTTTAGTGTTTACTAAAAGCGTATGTATATATATAAAGCTTGAAAATTAAAAAGCTAAAATAACTAAAATATTTAGTAAGCTTTACTTTAATACACTTTTTAAAATCGTTTTAGTTATACTAGTTCAATTTTATTTACTAAGTTTAATCGTACTTTTGTACATAATAGTTATAAGCTTAGTTTGCTTATTAAACTAGTATTCTTTTTTATAAACGATTTTAATTTTTATTGTTATAAACGTTTTTATTTTATTTTTTTTTTATATTATTTTAAAAACTTCTACTTGTTTTTAATATATTTTTTTTTGCACTTATATTATATTTTCTAAAAAAATCGATAAAAATGTTAAAACGATTTTAAAAACTAGTTTTAACTAACTAAAATAATATAACAGATTTAAGCTTTAAACTATAATATAAAACGTTTAAAATTATATTAACTTAAATAGTATTATATTTATGTTTAGAATTAAAGTTAAACTGGAGCTTTTTATTTATAAAAGTATTAAGCAAGCTTTTTTATAAAAGCGGGCTAACTAGTATAAAAAAAATTTTAAAAAATAAAAAGCTTGAAATAATAGTAACTTTGCAAAAAGCGCTGCACTATTAATTTTTAAAAAAATACAACTAGTAGTATTTAATATTACTGCGAAGTTTAACAAGCTTGTTAAAACTTATATTAATAAAACGTTAAAGTATATAGCTAATATTACTTAATATATTAACTTATATAATTAAATTTTAAAAATAGTTAATTTTAAATGTTTAAAAATAGTATTAGTACAAATATTTAATAAAAACAATTTTAATATTAAATTAGTAATTAAATACTTAAAAAACAGTTTAGTTTTTATAAAATTAGCTGTTATAAGCACTTTGCTAGCTAAATATTAAGTAGTTTTAAACTAAGCTTTATAACATATAAACTTTATTTGTTAGTATAAAAATTAAACAATTGTTTATAAAAAAGCAAAAATGCGCTAAATATTTAATGTAATAAAAATATTTGTAACAAAAAAATTCTTTAAAGTTGTAAGCAAACATATTGCTTTTAAGTGAGCTATTAAGCAGCTTTTTACTTTATTTTAAAACAAGCTTTTTTACAAAAAGCAAATGCTTATATTAAACTAACTAGAACAAATTTTTAAAAAGCTTATTTATAAAAACAAATTGAAAGCTTTTTAAAACGTTCTAAAAATTTACTACATTTTAAACAACAAAACTTAAAAACAGTTTAAAAAGAAAAAACAAAAAAAGCAGTTTAAAAGCTTTTAATACTTTTGTAAACATTAAATAAAACATACTTACTTTTAGCGCTTTAAAATATGTAAACTTTTTTAATACGCAGTTATAAAATTTATAAAAAAAGCACTAAAAAAAACATTTTTTGTAAAAAAAGTAAAAAAAATTAAAAAGTAATAAAAGTATATTTAATAAAACGATTTTTATAAAAAAATTAAAAAAAACAAATAAAAAGTAAAAAAAACTATTTTTAAAAAAAAAAAATTAAGTAATAAGAAAACTTAGTATAACAATAATGTAATATATATAATAATTGATTTATTTTTTTTAAAATTGTATTTAATTTTAAACGTTTATATAACTAAGGTTTAAAAGCTATACTTTTTATTTAATAGTATATTATTAAACAACTATAGTACTTTTTACTTTATAAATAACAAATTGTTTTTAAAAAAAAAATCTTTTAAAATTGTTAAAAAAAAAGCAGTAGTAAATGCTAGTACTTTTTAATTTTTAATTTTAAAAACAAAAACTTGGATTATAAAAAGTACACTTTTAAAAAAAAACGGGGAAAAATTAGTTAATTTAATACTTATTAAAATAGTGTTTATAAAAAAATTTTATATAAACTTAATTTTTAAAGCTTGCTTTTAAAAAACAAAAATATAGTACTATAAATTAAATTATATATTAAAATTTAATAAGTTTAAAAAAAGCAATATAGTTATTAAGTTTTTAAAACATTACAATTTAATGTTTTTTTAATACAACTTATTTTTTATTTACTTAAACTAATTTTTTGTAATAAACATAGTATATATTTTAACAAAAGTTTTTGTAAACGTAATAAAGTTTTTAACAACTTTAACGTAAATAAAACAAGTTTTTTTACATTGATTTTTTAAAAATTTTTTAAAACTAAAAGAAAATTTTAAGTATTTATAATACTTAAAGTTAAAACATTTAAAACTTAAGCTGTTTAAAACGCTAGTATATAATGTAAAAAATATAAAAATTAATAAAATTTTACAACTTAAGTGTAAAAACTATATAAAAATATACGTTTTATAAAAAATTTTTAAACAGTTTTTTAAAAAAGCGTTAGTAAAACTTTTTTACAAAATTTTTTAAAATCTATTTGATTATTTAAAAAGGTTTAACAAATTGTAGTAAATATTAATACTTAAAAATAAGTTTAATAGTATAATTTAGTTTTATTTTTTTAAAAACAAAAAACAGAACTTTATATTTGAACAAATAAAAAAGTTTAAGCGCTAAATAATACAATAATTTAAGCTTTTTATAATAAAGCTAAAAAATAACAACAAAAAAGCAGTTATTACTATTTAAAAAGCTATGTGCTATAAACTTTAAACTAAAAAAAAAAAAATTAATTTAAAACTTTTATTAAGCTATACTAAAAAGCTAATAAAAAGTAGCAAAAAAACAAATAAAAAAATAATTAAAAAATCAATTAAAATGTTTTTAAAAGTTAAGCTTTTAAACTTTTTTTAGCTAAAAATAGTTCAAGCAGCAATTTAGTTATATAATATTAGTTTTTTAAAAAAAAACAATTTTTATATATTTTATAAAGTGTTTAAATTATAGTTTAACTAATATTTTAAATAATATATGCTTAAAATAAAAAAAAAGTTAAAAATTAATTTTAAATTAAACTAAAGTTAGATTTTTGTATATAAATACAAAGCTTATTTTTTAAACAAAAAAAAAAAAGCTAGTTATAACTATTAAGCTTTTAAAATAAAACTAAAAGCGTACATTAAATATTTAATAAAATATATAGCAAGCAATTTATACAAAATTTAAATCTTTTATTTGCAAAAAGTAATTTTAACAAAAAATGTTAAGTTTAATAAAAAGATTTTTTACAACAAAAAACAAAAGCGCTTAAAAATTAAAATTTTAAAAGTACAAATAAACAAAATTAAGTTAAACAAGCTTAAAAATACTACAATTTTAAAAACTTAAAATATATAAAAGTTTATAGCAATAACAAATTAAAAAATAAACAAAAATATTTTAAATAGCTATAATAGTAGCGCTTAATTTATTAATAAGCTTTTTAGCGCTTATTTAAAAAAGTAAAACTTAAAAGTAAGTATAGTTGTAGTAAAGCTAGCTAAAAAGTTTAGTAAAAGTTATATATTTTAGCTGCAAAAACTTTTAATTTTTTAATAAATGTTTGAACTTAAAAAGTAATAAAACAATATAAAAACAGAACTTAAAAAAATAATTTAAAATAAAATAACAGTATTTTTAAAAAGCAAAACGTTTTAAACTTTTTAAATTAATGTATAAAATGTTAAAAGTAAATTAAATAAAAGCTTATAATAGTATAAACATTAAACTGTGCTTAAAACATTAAATAAACTGTTTTAAATAAAACATAAATATATATATAAAGTAAACTTATTAGTTTTATATATAAGTAAATATATTTGAAAAATAATATTTAAAAAGTTAAAAAATAACAATAAAAGTTATGCAATTTTTACAACTATATTTTATAAAAAAAACAGAATATATTTTTTAAAAAATAACTTTTAGCAATTTTTTTTAGAAACTTTTATGTTTAATTAGCTAAAAGCTTTATATTAAAAAAACTAAAAGCACAAAATACTATATACAGTATTTGTAGCAGCAGTAAGTTAAAAAAAAGCTGTACGTTTAAACGTAGCACTTTAAAAACTTTGCATTTACAAAAACAATCTTTTAAAACTATTACTTAAAAGCTAGAAAAACTTTTTTAAGTATTTAGTTAATAAACTATTTAAAACTAATATTTATAATAAATATAAATAGCTAAAAAATAACAAAGCGCTTAAAATTATTTTTATACAAAGTATAAAAAGCAATTTATTTTTACTAAAGTAAGTGTTTATATATAAATTTAACAAAAACAGTTTTTTAAATATGTATAAAGCGTGCTTAATTGTTAAAAATAACTTTTAAAAAAAAAATATGCTTTAGTTAATTTATATAGCTATATTTATAGCTAAAATGTTTAAGCTTATAATAGTACTAGCAGCAACTTTTAATTTTAAAATTAAGCAATTTGATATAATTAAAGTATTTTTTAATATATTAAAAACTAGTAAAGCTTTTATAAATATATAACTTTTAAAAAGTTTTAGTTAAAACAACTTAATTAGTAAATTTAATAAAGCGTTGTATAGTTTAAAGAACTTTTTATTGCTATAGTATAAAAAGTTTGCTAAAACATTTAAAACTAATAAAATAGTAGCTTTAAAAAAAAAGTTTTGTTTGTTTTATATTTTAAAGTATATAATATTTATTATATTTTATATAAACAACTTTTTAGTTTTATATTATAAAATTTATAAAAAAAAAACAAAAAAAATTATTTTAAATATTAAAAAAGCTTACAAACTTAAAAATTAAAGTAATATTATTTAGTTTTTAAAAATTAAAATAATTTAAAACTGCTTTTAAAAAACAATTATATTAGTATATAACAAATATATTAATAAAATTACAACGTGTTATAAACTTAATAACTAAAGTTAGGTTTTTATAACGCTGCTTTTAACAAAAAAGCTTAAAAAGTATTTAAAAAATGTAACAAAAACAAAAATTAAGCTGTATTAAAAACTAGTTAAATCAATTTTGTATATAGTAATACTTTTAAAACTAAACATTGTATATGCAGTAGTACAACTTTTAAAGTTTTTAATTAATTTTAGCTTTATATATTATAAAACTGCTTGCTAAATAATTTAATATTTATATATAACACACTTTTTCGGAATTATATATAAAGTACAAAATTATAAAGTTTAAGCTTTTTTAATAGTAAAAAATGCTTTATTTATAAACAACTATAAAACTTGTTGCTTTTTATATAAATATATTATATTATTGTTTAAAAATGCAATTTTATAAAAAGCTATTTGTTAAAATATAGTGTTTACTTTTATTACAAAAGTAAAAATAAATATAATTAAGCTTACTGCAAAAAAAACAATAGCTTTTAAAAAGCTATTTTGTAATTTTATTTTAAAGTTAAATAAAATATAAACGATTTATTTAAACAATATATAAACAATTAAATTAATAGTAAATAAAAACGAAAAAATAAACACTAAGTTTAAACATATAAATATATAAAATATATAGCTATATTAAAAACATTTTAAAAAAAGCTTTAAAGTAGTATATTTTTTTACTAGTTAAATATTTACTAATAAATTAACTAAAAACTTATTACAAGCTTAGTTTAAATACTTTTAAACTTTTATTAACTTTAAAAATATAAGTTATGTTTATAATATAAGCTTAAAAAATAAGCAGAAAAAACTTTTTAGTTATTTTATTAATTTGTAACAATTAAAGCAACTAAAAGCAAAAAAAAAAAATAAAATTAAAATAAGTTATATTAACTTTTATTTATTATTTTTATTATTTTATTTTTTAAATTTACTAAATATTAAAAATACTAACTTTTATTTACTAAAAGTTTTGAAAAAAGCGCATAAAGTACAAAAAAAAAAAAACGCAAAAGTATATAGTACAACTATATAACAAAATATTAGTTGTGCTAATAGCGTAAGCAAAGGGGTTGTTAGCAGCGAAGGCGTTAGTAGCGCTGAAAGAAAAAAAAATAAAATAGCTAAAAAGGGTAATCGGAGTGCAAAAAGCAGGCAAAAGCTTGAGCGTACAAACGTTTTAGCAGAAAGTATAAAAAGTAAGTGCAGGCGTAAACAACAAAGAAGCAGTAGTAATGAACTTTTTTTTGTTTATTTTAAAAGCGACTTAAAAAGCGCTATAAAAGCGAAAAAGTTTTTATATAAAAACTGTTAGCTAAAAATCGTTATAACAATTTTAAAAAACATTAAAATAAAATTTATAGCTTAAAAAGTTTTAAATTAAATAGTTGCTATTAAGTAGCAAATAAATAGCACTATATAATTTAAGCTATAATTATATTTGTTAGTATAACACTTTAAACATATATAAAAAACGTAAAAAAAACTTATACAAATATGTATATATGTTTTAAAAAGTACTTATAACAACGTTAGTTATAGCTAGTTGTGTTAAAATATATATTATTTTTATACTTAGTAAAAGCAGCACTTATATAGTAGTAGTAAAAAACTATATGTTTTTTTTTTTAAGCAGGGCATAAGTAATAACATTTGCTAAAACGTAAGCGTAAATAAGCATTTAGCAGACTATAAAGCTTAAAGCGTTGCACTAAAAAAGAAGAAACAAAAAGGTTGTTGTTGTTGTTATTAGTAGCAGTAGCAAAAGTGCAAAAAGTACAAGCAGCAAAGCAAGTAGTAGCACTTGTAATAATAGCGCAGAAGATTTTAACAACTATTAGCTAGAGCTAAAAGCAGAAAAAAAAAAAGGTGCTTAGATGCGCTTTTTTTTTTTTTTTTTTTTTTTTTCGAAAAAAAGAATTGCAAAAAGGAAATTTTAAAAGCAAGCTAGAAGCAGTAGCAAAAAAAGGTAAAATTGCTTTTTAAAAGCGTTAATATATAACTAGTACTTTATAACATAAAACTAAAAAATTATTTATTACGCTAAAATGTTATAGCAAAAAAACATTATTTAAAGCTTTAATTAGTATAAAAATTTATATAACTGATTTAAAAGTTTTATAAAGTATATATTAGTAATAGTAACAGTATTTATAACTATAAGTTAGTTTTAAGCTTGTTTATACAAAAAAAAAGCTTAAAAATTACAACTTACAAATAAGTAAAAATAAAAAAAAAAAAAAAAAACAAAAAAAACTAGCTATTTTACTAGTTAATTAAACATGTAATAATTAAACAATTTTAAAAATACATTTATAGATTTAAAAAAATAGCTTAAAAAAAAAAAAAAAAAAAAAAAAAATTAAAATTGTTTTATAATTAATTTATACTAAAAGTACTAAAATATTAAAAACGAACTTATTTTATATATAAAAAAAAAACGTACTTTTTTTATAATTACTAGTTTAAGCTTGCTAAATATATTATATATTTAATTAAATAATAAAATTGCAATTAGTAAACATATATAAATACGATTTTATTACTTAATAGCTTTGTAATTAAAACGTAAAAAGTGTACTAATGTAACAGTATATTAAAAAAAGTGCGCTTTTAGCTTTTTTTTTACAAAAACTAACTATTTAAAATATATAAAGCTATTAAAATTGTTTAAAATATACTTTTGTAAAAATTTTAAAATATAAAATTAAAAAAATTACTACTTATTTTTTTTGTTAATATATAAAAAAAAAACAGCTAAGCAGTTTAAAGCAGTTTAACTAAAAAGTATATAACAGTATAAATAAATCTAATAAAGCAAACTTAAAAAGTTAAGTTATAAAATTTACTTAAATAAGCTTATTTAATAAAAAAGCTTAAAAAAAAACTTCTGTAAAAGCTTTTTTATTACTTATAATACTATTTGTTAAAATTACTATTTATTGCAAGCATTTATTATTATAAGCAAACAGAAGCAATTACAAAATTGGAGCTTAAAAACAAAGCACTAAGCCTAATTTTAGTGTTTACTAAAAGTATATGTATATATATAAAGCTTAAAAATCAAGAAGCTAGAATAACTAAAATACTTAGCAGGCCTTACTTCAATATACTTTTTAGGATCGTTTTGGTTACACTGGTTCAATTCTACTTGCTAAGCTCGATCGTACTCTTGTACGTGACAGTAATTAATCCTGCCGGGGATGAAAGCACGGTTGGCTCCGGGGATGTAATACGTGTCGATGTCCTGGCTCGAATTCACCTCGCCCCAATCGGTACTCGTCGTGCCATAGTAAACACCCACGCGGCTTCTACGGGTTGATGGGGTTCTATCAGGTACAACACCAGCCATTTCTAATGCTTCGTACGCTGTTAACAGGGCCAGCCGCTGCGCCGGGTCCGTCTGCATAGCCTCCTTGGGCGACATGTGGAAGAACTTGGTGTCGAAATGGCCTGCTATCTTAAGCCAACATCCATGCGGGACTTGGCTCGTGTTCTTCCGCTTGCCAGTAGCGTCGTAATGATCAGCGGCAAAGCGCTCTTCGGGTATTGGCTTGTGGACGTCTTGTCCCTTGATGAGCAGATCCCAAAATTCGTCAAGGTCATCGGCCTCGGGAAACCGGCCGCTGAATCCGATGACGGCAATCTTTCCTGCATCCTCGGGAGCTGGCGCTGCATCAGGGCGTGATGAGTCTTCAGCCCGCTCATTAGCCAGGTCTTGCAAGGTCAGGCCGGCCCGCGCATCAGCACCGTGTTGGGACACCCAATCTACGAGTCCACGTGTAGCAAGCGTATTGACCGGAATAATGGTCGTTTGGTTGGTGTGGGCCATTTCGAGTAGAGAATTGGCAACGCGGTCAATTCGAATCTGCTTTGTAAGAGCGTTCGTGATCATCTCCCTTAATAGAGGTCCGAATGAGGCCTGTACTGTAAGAGATCCCGATACGCAGGAAAGGAGAGGAATAAGCGCCTCGTTCTCTAAGCAATCAATATCCCTGAGAGTTAAATCTAGGACCTGGCCAAGATCTGCCGCTGAATACGCGTGTGGGCAGTGGTAGGGACCCAATATGTTCAATCTATGGGTCGAGAATACATCCAGTGACTTCAGCGAATCAAGGATTTCGGGAGGGCCGCTGATGGTGGTAGAAGCTAGAGAAACAGCACTGGTATACGGTTTCAAGGCTGTGGGAAGACCCTGTTGACACCTTTCAGCAAGCGTATTATTTAGAAACTGTAAGTCGTGACACTTACCATGTTCGTAGAAAACGTTTCCACATGTTCGGATATCTTATCCTCTTGGCTTGAGACCACCATGGACCAGCTCTCCGGTAACGAATAGCCAAGGAGACTAGCTCTCTTGGATACTTGCATCCCAACGCGAAAAGCCACGGTGATAGCCTGAACACCTAGTCTAGAGATCTCGAAGACATTTTGAGAACAGCTAATGGCGGCAGCTGCAAGACCTCCCGTACAGATACCGAGAAAGGTAGTCGAAACAGGCGGATGCTGTCTCTTTGATCGATAGAGATACCTGAGCTGAAGTCAGCACAGTCCACGTCATCTATGGCCTCAGTACTCACTCAAGATAGTAACCTATCTCGTATATACACAGGAAGCAACTGTCCAAGGCCGCGTGAGGCGCACTCTTTCCGACCATCTCTAAGAGTAGTCCAAGGTTCTCAGCCTGGGCGATGGATTGTCTGTCGATAGACGCGAGAGAGTTCGTCTCTCGTTGAACTGCCAAAAACGATTCATTGATGAATGAGTTCAAAAATGTATTGTCTTTAACGCGTATCAAGCTTTTTAGCTTGTCGACTACAGGAATGCTTTGGTCACCGAAGATGTAAACATCATTCAATGCAGCCATCTTGAAATTGAGCCGAACGGTTGAAAGCAAGGCAAATAATCTGGAGGTGGATTAAATTGAATGGAATTCGATGGTCTCTCTTGGTGTTTTCTTCACCGTCACACTCTGGATGGATGGAGCGGATTTATATGTCGAAACAACTATACGAATAGCAAGTCTTCAAACCGTTCCTAGCCATCAACTAGTTCGTCATATTTCATAAGCCATGACCATCAGAAGAACCTTACATCATGGGCTCAGACGCCACACTGTCAACAGTTTGTTCGTGTCGTCTTTCCTCGAGTTTTCACGAAGATATCCGAATTTCTTGCCCAAGGCCTAGATATGATAGAATAGTTATGAAGAATGTGAGATTGAGATAACCTCCTCGAGTTCTAGACCTAAGCCGATGACGCACTCTCCCCGAATATATCCGAATTAATCCTGACGATAGCCCAGGCTCTCGTCACCAGGGAGAGACGAGGTGTTTGAGGGATGCCTGACGAGGTTCTAGAAATGAACTAACATAACTTCCTGCACCGAAAACTTCAGTTCCATATAATTAGCATTTCATGATTGGGAGTATCCGTGTTTCTAAAACATAGGTAGTATAGATTATTGACGGAAAAAACGTGGCGATGCTATTGTGCGCTGTAGTAGGGAGGACGGTGGGCCAGGTATACCAATACCGACAAAACTAATAACAAGTTAGCAAGGCCTGCGTAGCTATAACTAGCGAAACTATGCGGCTTACTATTTTTTACGAGATAGGCTTAACGATAGCGGCGGCAACAACAACAATAATAACGATTATTTTTCTGCCTCTTTTTTTTTTTCATTAAAAGAATATGTCGAAAGCTAAGTCTATTATATAGCCGTACAACCTGTAGGTGCAACCTGTGGTCAAATCGCGTTCGCTTTAGTGCAGAGCCACCTGCCTTTTTACAGGCCGCCTATTCTATTGTTATTTCTTAAATATGTATAAAAAAAAATTATTTGTATAATCATACATTATATATTACATAAGTAAAGTAATAACGGAGGCTTAAACTGTTAGTTAAGCAATAATATATTAATCTATATATTATTTACAAATCTAGAAATTAAAAACTAAAAACAAAAGTGAGGGAAAAATAGTTTTGTTAGTATTAGTATACCTGGCTCTCTTTAAGGAAGGGCTATATATATATACATCAACAGAACTATTTTTCTTTACTTTTCTTCGAGGAGAGGCAAGTTTATAACAGTGACCTATTAATACCTTTTAAAATGAAATTTAAACAAATAAACAAGATGAATTAAAAATTGTTATGTTTATTAGTTCAATTATTTGAAAATTAACATAATGAAGCCTGGGTGACATTGTTGACTTGGTTGACCTAGTTAAGTTAACTAGACCTAGTTGACGTGGTAGACTTAACTCACTTCATTAATTAGTTGTATTAATAGCATTTATTGCTTCACACAGTACTTGCCAAACTAATTTTGGTTTGCAAAACCAGTTTTCTAAATCTTAGAAAGAAGAGTTAGGGGGGAATAGTGCTGTCGGATAGTGTGCGTATAGCCCATCGTCTATAGCCCATCGTCTATAGCCCTCCCTACATAGTCTAGTGGTTCAACTATTCACAAATCCTCAAAAGAAATGAACATAGTTTAGAATAGATCTCAATTTCAAAGCTGTCTCGTAACGAAGGCCTTGCGAGGCTCCGCCTCTAATCGTTCTCTAGACACCACGTGGGAGACTTTAAGCGTGCCAGATTTGTAGATGTATTGTCCGGAATACTGCTACTAACTGTAAAAACAAATAATGAGCGATAAAGCACTAGTCAATTGTTTACTCAGACCAAAAATTGATACATGATGTTACACTCAAAGTTTCCTTAAGAAACTTCCACAGTTTCCTTCGCCACATTCAGTGGGCTCCTTGTTACCTTATCCTGCTCCTTGAAATTGTAGGATACTGTCGGCATTTGAGTATTACTACCCCGTTGAACAGCAGCTACCTTGCAAGCTGCGATCATGCGTCTCTTCGTCTCTTCCTGCGCAGCCTTGACTGCCTGGCTGTAAAGATGCCCTCTAGCGGTGAGCTCAACATCTTCCAGAATCGGGGCAGTAGCTAGACTTATGAAGGCGCGTAGGAGCCAGTCTTCATCGCTCAAATTGGTCATCTCCCTGACCATATTACTGGCTGGTCCGGGCTCGCGGAAAAGCGCACGACAAACCATCTGAGACCTCGCTAAGACGGTGTCGGCTGGCTGTGCCCTCGTTTGAGCATAGCTTGATAGGACGGACTTAATAGCTTCGCGCGGCAATTTTTTGCCATCTATTGCTGCCTTCCGTGCCTCCATGAGCTTGTTGACCAGGACGGCGCACGACTCTATGGCTTGGTTGGCACCCTGTCCGCCTGCTGGGGTGGTCTTGCAAGCGGCATCACCAACAATGACGGCACGGTCGGTGTGCCATTCTTGTGCTATGCCTTCCTCGATGGCAATTTTGACGGCCGTAACACGGTTCTCAAAGATGTCGCCGAATTTCAGCCACGGAGTGACTTGAACATCAGCGACAGTTTTGCAAAGGGCTTCGGCGTCAGCCTCATTGTACCGTGGCGCCCGAGAGAGGGGGACCGACTTCTTGAGGTCTTCGAAGACAAACCAGAATACAGTTCCGTCCTTACCTGTGAACCCAACGACGGTCTCTTGCTCCCGATAGACCGCAAACCGCTCACCAGGGGCAATGCCCTCGGTAGGTGCTGACATGCCATAAACAGTAGAGAAGCTAACTTTCAAGTCTGGGACCAGGTTAGCATCAAAGAGAGTGTTATTTAGGTCCTTAGAGAACTCACAGTCGTCTGCCGAAAGAACACTCCCTCCAGACAGCGATGAGTCAATGTGTTTGCGAACGGTGCTGCGTACACCATCCGCGCCTACGACAATATCGGCCGTAACTAAAAAACCATCGGAAGCCGTGACAACTACATGGCCGTCATGTTCTTCAATCGAAGCAACACGCGCTGATGTCTTGATGCAATCCCGGTGCTGGATGCGGCGGGTCATGATCGGAAGAAGCTTTGGTCGCTCGATGAAAACAACAGGGTACCCGATTCTATGGGGTGATCAGTCAGGCGAATGTGAAAGAAATAGCTCTTGGTACAAACTTGTTGCGGTACTGTCCCATGGCACTAGAGGTAGACATGAGATTGCCTTCGACATCATAAGAGAACCACGTTGTGAGCGGCACTGTAGCTCGTTCAATATCTTCCACCAGGCCTAGTTGGTCGAGGATGCGCATTCCATTTGGCTGCAAACCAATTCCGGCGCCTCTGTCAGACTCGAGGGTGTCACGGCCCTCCAGGAGCATGTAAGTGATGCCAAGTTTTTCGAACATCAAAGCAAGAGTGACGCCAGCGATGCCGCCGCCGGCAATGATGACTTCATAGTGCTGCTTGTGTTGATCCATGGTAGTCGATTGGGTATTTGGTAAGTAGAAAAATGGCCAATGTGAGAGTGACGAGGAGATTGTCCAGATGAAAACGTCAGAACGAAGCTTAGGAGCGACTGATAATAACTCTTCATTCCAACAAGGTCGAAACGAAACTCACCACAGGGAATTCGAAGAAGAGTATGAACAAATTGGGCACTGTATTCACTAATATCAGGCACCGAAGATATCCGAGTTTCGACATGCGCCGCAGAGCAGCACAAAGTCGGGAATACCACGCCACCTTCCAGCCCCTGGAGCGTGGAACATCTCGGTACATCTCGGTCTTTCAGAAATAATTAGTAAATTATCGCTAAATATGACATGCCCCTGCGTAGGTGGCTAACTGCACAGAGAGAGATTATTTGAGCAGTGATAACCTCTTTGTTTATGCCCGTCAACATAGTTCCCATCTCGTGCAGAATCATTAAGAAGCGACTTCAGTCTATTCACGATCTCCAGAGTCTCTATAAATCATATACTACTATCGTTCAAAATGAATTCTAGCCGTGTTAAAAACGTCACGAATGGCAATATGAACGGCCAGCCCAATGGCCTATCGCCGCTTGAGCTCCTGGTGCAAGACCTTGCCAAACAGACAGTCAGGCTCACTGACTACCTCCAGGCCAACAAACTTCCGGAGGCAAGTTTCGAGCGCGACGCACCCATCATCAACCTTTCCCCACAGGCTCCAGTCGAGATACAGGTGGCCAAGGAAAAGCTTCAAGAGAACGCACTCCAAATCTTCCAACTTGTCGCCGGTCCTAGCGAATATCTGCAGAATGTGATCACTGGCGTGAGTTCAGACGCACCCGTAGTTAGTTACTGGCTGCGATATACTGATGGGCTTGATTGTTAGTACCACTACATGGAAATCCTTCGGTGGATGAGCCAGTTCAAGATCTTCGAGCTCGTACCCCTAGAGGGTAAGATCTCTTACCCAGACCTAGCCAATAAGGCGGGCGTATCGGAGCTTCGTCTCAAGTCGCTGGCACGCATGGCTATGACCAACCACTTATTCGCCGAGCCCACGCCCGGCTTCATCGAGCACTCAGCCACGTCCGCAGCGCTGGTGACCAACGCCAAGTTCTCCGACCAGCGAGTGTGGATGACCAGCGTTATTGCCCCGGTTATTGCGAACATGGTGACAGCCCACGAGAGATGGCCTATGAGCACGGCACCGAATAACACGGCCTTCAGCGCCGCTTTTAACACGAACCTTGCTATGTACGAATATATCGCCAAGCAGCCCGACGTATACAAATTGTTCGGCCGGGTCATGGACGCCGTGGCCAGCAGCCCCAAGAGCGACTTGAAGCACTTAGCCAGCGGCTTCGACTGGGCTGGACTGGGTAAAGCCACCGTGGTCGATGTAAGGTCCACCCTATCCTGAACAAGTCTAATCTGTGCGAAAATTTGGGCTAACAGGGTACGATGCGATAGATTGGTGGCAACATTGGTCACAGCTGTGTAGTCGTGGCTAAAACCTCGTCTGACTTGAACTTCATCGTCCAAGATATTCCACACGTGGTGGAAGAAGGCACCAAGGTCATCAAGGAGAGCGTTGAGCCCAGCATCGCGTCGCGGATCAAGTTTCAGGAGTATGACTTCTTCGAAAGGCAGCCCGTCGAGGGCGCCGAGGTCTACCTGTTCCGGCAGATTTTCCACAACTGGGACTTCGCCAACTCGGTCAGGATCCTAAAGAACACGGTCGCCTCGATGGGCAAGAACTCGCATGTGCTCATCATGGACTTTGTCATTCCGGATTCCGGTTCTGTCCCGTCCGTAGCTGAGCGCGTGCTCCGCTCCCGCGACGTCGGCATGATGCAGCTGTTTAACTCGCTTGAGCGCGACCTCGAGGAGTGGAAGGCAGTGTTTGAGGCCGCGGACTCGCGGCTCCGCATTAATGCCATTAATACTCCTGTTGGCAGCTTCATGTCGGTGATTGACGTGGTTCTTGAATGCTAGGCCTGCTAAAGTCCTCTTAGCTACCCTTCCTTTCCTTCCAAGGGGGTCAAAACCTCGCCACAGAATTGGAAATTAAACGGTGGCTAGTAGCTTACGAGATACCTCATCATCACCTGGACTATTGAAATCTCTTGTTCGTTAATAATAGTTGCTACTAAAATGAAGAAACTTTTGGGAGGATAGGATATAATAATACTTGCTATTTAACGCCACTTCCTACCCCTATTAAATCTATAGAAGAACGGATGCTGTGAAATATTAATTACTTGATATATAAATGATTCATGGCAAAAAGATTATGATTTGGGGATGAAGAGTAATATATGCCTTCTAATCGGCGATTCCGCGTTTCTACTACTAGCAATGTAGTAGCCCAGGAATGCTAATGTGTTACCGTGTCACACTATCTCTACTCCAAATAAGGCCACTAGCCAGTAGCATCGCAAAGGTTTAACGAAAGGACGAGCCATCGTACCTATGGCTAACATATGGATAATTTGCCACCTACGCAGGCTTGAAGCAATCCATAAGGACAAGACAGGACAAACAACAGAAGAAGACCTACAAAACCAAAGAATAGTCAAAATATGTACTGATAATAATAGAACAAGCGAGGAAGACCGTATTGTTGTTGTAGCCCCCTTGAGGTAATTATCTATAGAATAGTGCCAGATGGTATTCCTTGCTTGGATTTGGTGAGTAATGATAGTAATAGCGGCGGCGCCCACGTGTATGGCACATGGGTAGTCCCGTTAACGAAAGATTAGCTGACAGTCTGTCTGGGCCAAGGTGGAGTAGGGTTGTAGTGTTGTAGTGTGCGTAATAGAAAAAGGGGGTGAAGAGAAGGACGAAGAACAAGGGAAGATAGAGGGACTCAACCATGAAGCAAGTAAAAGGCTCACCTCAGTTAGCGAGGAGACAAACACTGCCAGTAGTAAATATTACCCATAGTACCGAAGGCCGGAGTAGAGTGCGACAAGAAACCTTCCGAGCGTCCGGGTTCTATCATCATAGATACGGCCGTTCTAATACACGATTGTTGCATCGTGTTACAGATACCGACCCATACTGCTGGGACTGAACTGATCCAGTTGGACTATCCCGGCTAGCTACATAGCCTACCCAACTACACAAGGTCTTCAGCTTCCTCGTAGACCTGCAGAATTATCGTACGAGATGTCGGAGGGGGGGCTTTTAATAAGGGGCCAGCGAGAAGCCAGAGGGCAGGAATAGGGGGTGAGGTCAGGTCACCAGAAGAGTGAACCTATAAAGGTGCTGTGTAGACATCGATTTGAAAGTAAGATCACCAAGACACTTAAAACCATCGTATTAATTTATAGAATCAATCAAATCCTGGATAAAAATCGCCTATACGAGCCCGTGTGACAGCCGTCATAATATACGGCTGTTGTGTTGATTACAAGGTGATATGTTCTAATACCGGTATTGTACCGGTGATTACTTACGAAACCATAAGATGGTTATGTCATTGTGTTCTAGTCTCTAAGGTACGGTGAAGTGTTTTAAGCGACCCGTTTCACTATGGCCTTCCCTTGCGCCATAGCCTAGCAAACTCCATGTTGTTGAAGGTTGCCTATCCTTATATGTTGACGTCTCAAGGGATCAGTTTAGTAGATAGTTACCAGGTAAATAAACATTATCGACAACAGTCTATTGCAAATTATTGTATGGGCGTGGAAGATCGAGCTGAGCTGGTATGTTTAAATAGGGGACAAGAAGGCGCTATAAAGCCATGCTAAGCCGCCTCTTTGCATACATGCCTAGGCACCTCTTATACCGTTGCGAACCAAACGCCGTGAAATAGTCGTGACGATTCAACATCATACCCCGCACAAATCTATGTTAGGCTGTATGACCAACCCCTGGAAAATCTAGATTGCTTCTTAGCAGCTATGTCAGTTCATCCATCTACTACCCAACTTTCGATTCGTGCGTCCTGCGAGCGCTGTCGCCTTCACAAGCTGAAATGCATAGCCTCGTCCCCCCATTCTTTAACCAGCGAGGGACGTTGTCAACGGTGCATCCGCGCAGCTACAGAATGCGTCTTCAGTCGTCGTAATAATTCCAAGCGTAGCCAAACTTCGTTGGAAAACCCAGGGTCGCCATCCCAGAAGAACACCCTCCCCACGCCAGGCCCAGATGGCTCGGCTTTGATGCTTCCAACAACGTTGTTTAACTTGGACGAAACACAGAACGACAACCCAGGCTTGCAATTCAGCGGTTCAAATACCCCTTTCTTGGCACACAATTCAGCGTTAGACTGCGATATGGACTTTATTGCTCCCAGCTTCCATTACCAGCTTCCATTGCAGAGCCTCAACAGCCAGCCTCTCCATCTCACCCATGGCCTGGGTCTGAACCCGGAAGCCGAGACGGCGGGGCTCACAGGGGATAATGCCTTCTCTCCGGCATTGGAAGGCAGTTCAGCGTCCTCAACGTTGAGCCCCTCTACAATCTCAGATGGCCAACAGACGTATCCCCGCCGGGTGGCAACCAAGTCACTTCTAACCCTTGCCATGACCCTTGAAGAAAGCCTCGACAGGCTAGTAAAGCAGACCCGGGAACAAGAGGATAGCAGGAGCGATTTTGACCACTATCCGGTCGGAAGCGTACTCCATGTCTTCCAAGAGTTCATCGATACCATTGGCGGTCTAAAAGAACTTCGCTCGCGCGACCATCTCCACGACGACCAGCAGGATTTTAAGCACGGGGGCTTTCCCTTCTGCCAGTTAAAGGCGGACGAGCTAACGACCCGGCCGAACACCACCCCGTTCGCCAAATCGACGTCCCAATTGGACACCTCGCTCGTTCTCCTTGTTCTCAGCTGCTACGCCACGCTAACTCGCATCGGAGACACCGTGCTAGGCCACTTTAAGCAGCATCTAGAAGGTAATACGGGGCAACGCGACGACCAGCCAGCCACGGTCGCGGTGAGCAAGTGCGGCTTCACAGCCGCGACGCGGCTCGGTGAACTCGCGATGCGGGCTGGGTCCTATACACAGATACATGCGACCGTCAGTCTCCTGCTAGAGTTGCTGGAGAAGGCGACATCGGCGCTGGCACCACTACTACATCATCCCACCTCACGAGCCTCGAGCAAATTTGACGTGGCTTTAGCGATCGAGGCGCAGATGCAGCTAGCAGATGAGCGGACCGCACCCCTGTGCTCGTGCCTCAGAGAGGGCGCGGCAGGCTTGCTGAGTTCCTTTGCTAAGCGCGAGGAGAATTCTTCCGAGCTGAAGGACTTGTTGCGGAAGAAGATGGGATTGTGAGATAGAAGATCAGAATATTGTGGATATCTAAATATCTCAATTTGTAGAGGATCCGTAGAGGACTCTAAACCCGTTCCGGCACCTCCCTAATCTCCCCCATTAAAGATTTAATTTATCTCTTTAAATACCGCTTCGGCACAGTGACTTTCTACATGCAATATACTAGGGTTATAAGCCAATAAATTCAAGAAATTTAAAACACTTCGTTTCTCCCCCGGATCTCACTTAATTATACCCATGTAAAGCGTACCACCTATATCAACAAGTACTTCTTTAAATATGTAATATGCTACTAAAAGCCCGCGATTTATATGCCTAGACAATGTAGCTGATCTAAGCAGGGAGAATGTGAAACTAACAGGGGGTCAAGCAAGGTGACTGTGCCGAAGCGGCATTCAGAGAGATAGTATGCCAGTTATTTTTTATAGCTACAGCTGCTGCAGCTGTTTTACTACTTGCAAATTTATTCAAGCGTATAAATATCTTTGTTAATTCTTTTTAAAAAAAAGGGTTATAAAAATATAGATAAACCCGATTGTGGAGCTAGAGTCCTCTACGAATAGGTGAGGCGAAATTTTCAAGTGAAAAACATTACAAGTAGCAGTACTTTTTAACAGCAACAATTTTTCGTTCTAGTTGGTAGAATTAAGCGCCATCTGGAACAGTTATTAATCTATGAATGTTTCTATTTAAATTTCTGACGATCCTTTCTAGGGATTGCCTTAGTGAGCTCGGCCAGGCAGATGCGGTACCTAAAACTATACTTATTGCTTTGAGTTCAGCAGTCTTTATAAAGCACGAAAAACTCTGGGATGCTATTGTGACTATTCGCCAAGCCTCCAAAATGGGGTGCCGATCACACGTTCCATTGAATGTTGAAATTAAATAAATTATT
Organism: Nemania diffusa; assembly: GCA_038501195.1. Classification (NCBI taxonomy): domain Eukaryota; kingdom Fungi; phylum Ascomycota; class Sordariomycetes; order Xylariales; family Xylariaceae; genus Nemania; species Nemania diffusa. Next base: position 5,288,499 of record JBBPUQ010000003.1, read on the forward strand.
TCCCACATCATGTTAAACATAAACCATTCATCCATCAATCATTTCTAGTAGGTCGAAAGCTTGCTAAACTCACCGCGTGCTCTGATCCTCTTACCCCACATGAAGAAGAGAAAAGGGGCTGGTATGAGAGCCACGGCTACGAAGCCGAAGAGGCTACTTCCCCAGTCGATACCGATGGCCTCGTACAACGGATAAACGAAGAGCGGAAAGGCACCAGCTACGAGCGATCGCACAAATGTATTGGCGGCGATAGCGCTCGCGCTATAGCGTGTGAAAGTGTCGACTAGGTATTGTAAGGAGGACTGGAAGATGAGGGCAAAGCCCAGGCCCGTAAGAAAGACGCCGACAATAGACGGCGCGGGGGTTGAGACGTGTTTGGAGGAGGTCCCTGTTGAAGCCACTGTTAGCTCCATCTGAGTATCTCACGAAGCCGTACGGCTAGGGCCAGAGTGGTGCAACAACTCACATCCGAAAAGAAATAGCCCCGCGGCAAATGTGAAGCTTCCAACCATCATTGGCGGGAGTCTAGCCTCGGGGACTGGTTTGTAGTGGTTTGCGACCAGCCTATTCACATAGTAGACGGCGTTGTTGTATATATTACCAGCTGCAGCGACGAAACAGCCTAGGAGCAGAGCCAGGAATGGAAGCTGGCTGATGACGGGACCCCAGCCCCGGATCTGACCGTATTCGAGAGCGAAGCTCTCGATGCTGGCATAGAGAATAGCTGGACTCGAGTTAACAAACTACACAGCCGCAGCGCAGGGTTCAGGGCGAGCGAGACTAGACTGCTCGTGTCAATGTTCTTACCATAGACGAATGAACCGTAGATAGTCAAGAATAGACATATAGGGTCGAGGAGCAACTGGAAAGGACGGACAAGAAAAGTGGTGCAGAGGCTGCTAAAGGTCGGGCTGGACTCTTCCCACTATAATAATCGGTAGCCGCGGTCAGCAAGTCTGGTGCGTCATCGGCGATCCGACAGAGCACGAAGCGGGGTCTACGCACCTTTGAGTGTAGGACCCAGTTGCCCGTTGATCGTCGGAGCTGCTGGGCCTTGCGGGTCAGAATTATGTCGGCATGACTCTCGTCCAAGAAAAGTGCGTCCAAGACGAACTGGACCGCCATGAGGATACCTGTCAAGTACTGCGTCCAACGCCAGCCGCTCCCGTCGGCGATGAAAGCGCCGCCGATGATAGGACCAAGGGTCGGCGCCGCGGCAATAGTGATACCATAGCACACCATGGGTACACCGAGCTGGGGGGGGCGCCAGATATCGACGATGGCGCCGCCCGTGATAGAGATGGGCCCACTGCCGAAGGCGCCTGCAAAAAAGCGAGTGATCAGTACTGTCTGGATGTCCTTGGCTGTCGCAGTACCGAAAGCAAAGACGGCGCTGATGAAGTAGGGCTGTTTGGGGATGCGTGTTAGCTCTTCTTCTTTTTTCTTTTCTTTTCTTTTCTTTAGCATGGGATAGGGAAATACGAACACCCAGCGCAGCCCATTTCCGGCCGTACACCTCGCACAAGGGCGCCCACAGCCTAGAGAACTTGGAGTTAGTGATCGCCATCTTGAGTATCATTCAAGAGCACCTTGGAAGTTTCTGAGTATAACTTTCGCCGAAAGGGAAAATCTCTGCTCTAAAAATTGCCAAAACAGGATGAAAATGACCCTGAGAAATACTCACAAGGGGCCGATAGCAAAGCCAAATATGAGGAGACTGGTACCGGCAGTGGCCGTGGTCAGTGAGACATTGAACTCGTCGCCGATTTCCAGGGTTCCGGCGGCATATATGGCGGAAGCTAAAGTAATCCAGCACGTCGTCAGCGCCCACAGGGCAGTCGTATAGACCTTTTTCGACGTTGGCCAGTTCTTGGGGTCCAGCGGGTCGGCCTCGCCATCGAAACCCACCAGATCTGATGCTCCTAAGCTGGGCGTGGGGTTTTTCTCGCTCTCTTTGGAACCACGCGTCTCTTTCGCTGCCACTGATGTGAGCATGGACTCATGCTCTGCGGAGCTCTGGCTTTGGCTCCAGCTGCCGCCGCCGCCGCCGCCGCTGCCAGCGGGAGGGCCGGTTGACGGCTTGCTACTCATTATGTAAAAGGCCAGCTGGCTTCACGTCGTGCGAGAAAGCTGAATAAAAGGATGTTGGGTACACAGCTGGCAGTCGTATGCTCGAAAAAGGGATTCCCTATGTTGTGATCGCAGAAGCAGGAGCAGTTGTATAGTACACTCTGTAGATCGATCGAAGCCTGGATAATCAGATAAATATGCTTGCGAATTCAAGCGAGTCTGGTTGTTCTTTATTATACGAAGGGGACGTTTCTTCATCATATGCATCATCTTGAGCGTCTAAGTCCTTAGGTACCAATAAATAGCAATTAGCTGTGGTTACACAACGGCTCGCTAACACACGGGTAGGCGCATAAGGTTATGCGGCCGGCTACCGAATTCGCATAAGCGCCTAAGGGAACCACCACGCCACAAAGCTTGTTTGTTCCCCACCCGTAGGGAGGGCCATATGTACATATACCGACAAAACTATTTTTTCTCCAATTCCGTTTTTAGAAAACAGTTTGCAAAATAAAAAAACTATAATATATGTATATATTCTTAGCTTAACTAGCTTTGTTATTAGTTTAATTAATATAAATAGACCTAATTAACTTAACTGCATTTAATTAACTTGACTGCACTTGATTGATTTGACTGCACTTGATTGATTTGACTGCACTTGATTGATTTGATTGACTTGACTAGACTAGACCTGACTGACCTACTGACTGGACTAGACCCACTGACTGGACCTACTGACTGGACTGGACCTAACTGGACTTAACTGACCTACTACCTAGGTAATTTAACCAGACTTAACTAACCTATTGATTTAATTGACTTAAGTCTAGTTAAGTCCAGTCCAGTCAGTAGGTCTAATCCAGTCAGTAGGTCCGGTAAGTGGGTTCAGTCCAGTCAGTCAGGTCAGTCAGGTCTAGTCTAGTCAAGTCAATCAAATCAATCAAGTGCAGTCAAATCAATCAAATGCAGTCAAGTCAATTGAATGCAGTTAAGTTAATTAAGTCTATTTATATTAATTAAATTAATAATAAAGGTAATTAAGCTAGAAATATACACATATATAAACTATTGTTTTTGTATTATTGTCTTTTTATTTTGCAAACTGCTTTCTGAAAACGAAAATTGGAGAAAAAATAGTTTTGTCGGTATATGTACGTATGGCCCACCGTCCACCCGGTCCACTATACCCACAGATCTACTTCAAATCGACCCACATGTCAGATCAGTCAGACGTCAGCCCTGTGAGGCGCTTCAGCTGTTAGTGAGGGTTCACAAGTGACGCACCTGTATACCTAGGTACCTAAGGTAGGTAGGTTAGGGACGTACCTAAGGTATGCATACATGATGTTCTTATCCTGCTTTTGTCGCAGAGACTTTACTCCTAGCCCTATTATCCAAACATATTGTACTTTATGTACCTACTTGACACCAGCGCCCCTGCGATATGGCAGCACCCGCCCGAGGGCCGTATAACTTGGCTCTGTCACCAGCGTCTCCATCACCGCCATCATCATCATTATCGCTGGTACCACCGCAGCTGCGAACTTGTACGCTATGCCGTCAACGCAGAATCAAATGCGACAGACAGATGCCACGATGTTCTAACTGTCATTGGGCCGACGCCACCTGTGTCTACCCACCTGGTCGCGGCAGAGCACCTAAGAAACCAAGACGCGGTGTACCCCCCCAGCTATCGGAGCGTCTCGCCCGTCTCGAGAGTATCATTAACCAGGCCAGCGTAGCACAGAATCGCCATGATTCTCAGGAATATTCTCACACGCCGGCGGCGGGGGACCGCGTAGACTCGTTTGATCAGCACTTTAGTCGGCTCAAGGTTGACGAGTCGAGAAGCTACTATGTCAACAACGCTTTATGGGTCACCCTATCTAGCGAAGTAAGCCTTGAATCCCTTTCCATGGTGGGATTTTGGCCCGCCAGTCGGGCGTTATACTTATGTGATGGTATCAGGTTGAGGAACTTCGTGACTTGTTGTTTGAGCCTGCGTGCGAGGATGCCGCCGACTACGAGCAAACAACAACATCTTCGCCGTTCCCCTCAGAAGCTTCGCTCAACACCACTGCCACTACTCCGTCTTCTCCCTCTCGTGCAGGACTCAGCGCCGCCATCTTTGGATACCGAGCTGTCGCCTCCTCCCTTCAGCATCTCCACCCCTCTCTTCCTCAGGCTGTAGCTCTGTATGCCGCATTCTCAGATAATGTTGCACCGCTAGTGCGCATTTTCCACATGCCTGTGTTGACGCGTATATACTGGGACGCGATTGCTTCCGTAGATTCTCTGGACAAGATCACCGAGACTCTCCTCTTCGCCATTCACTATTCGGCGGTGGTTAGCCTCACTCCGGAGGCGTGTCTCGGTATCCTTGGCGAGACGCGAGACAGCGCGCTAGAGAAATTCCGCTTCGCCGTGGAACAGGCCCTGGCCCGAAGCAATCTCCTTAGCACTCAGAATATGATGATTCTGCAGGCCGCGGTGCTCTTCCTCTCCGCGCTGCCCAATGAAGAAGATTCGCGCGCGGCGTGGTCTCTGACTTCGCTGATCTACCACATCGCGCGCACCATGGGCCTGCACCGCGACGGGACCAAGTTCGGATTAAAGCCGTTTGAGATTGAGATGCGCCGGCGCCTGTGGTGGCAGATCTGTATCATCGATAGCCGGTCCTCGGAGTACCACTGCAACGAGCCCATCGCCCGCGCCTTTGCCTCGGACACAAAGCCGCCCCTTCACATCGACGATTCCGACTTGTTGCCAGACATGTCGGAGCCGCCAGCCGAGCGCTGGGGTCGCGCGACCGACATGACGCTTTCGCGGGTTCGCTGCGAGGCCATACAAACCGGCTGGAAGCTGGGTCTCGTGAAGCAGCGACACACCGGTGGCAGTGACGCTCCGGCAGTAGACGACAACCAAGAACCGCTCGAACAAAGCCACGCCCTGATTCAGGACCTAGAGAGGTGTATACGCGACAAGTACTTGCCTCTCTGTGACCCCGCGGTGCCTTTTCAACTGCTCTGCTCATCCGTAGCCCGCATCATTTTGGCGCGCTTCCACCTCATCACCCAATACTCGACCGCATCTCGCAAGAAGGGACCAGTGTCCGACAGCAAGACCAATAAGAACAGCACCCCGTCCTCTGAGTCAACCAGCAGCGCCACTTCTATCCTCCTCCAGGCACACAACGAACTCTTCAAGGCCTCAACCGAGATACTGCAAGTGTCAGGTACTCTGCTATCGGACGGTGCCATCTCACAGTTTACGTGGTACTCGAAGACGCACATTCAGTGGGGCGCGATGGCGTTTGTTCTGTCAGAGCTGTGCGTGCGCCCACAAAGCGCCGAGTGCGACCGCGCATGGAAGTACGTCGAGACGGTCTACGATGGCTGGAAAGTCGGCTCCGCCCCCGCCGACGAGGGTCGTCTTACTCTATGGCGGCCTCTCCACCGCCTCATGGCCAAAGCGCGCTATGTACGCGAGATACAGCGCATAGATCCGCGGCGGCCGGCGCTAGCAAGGTTTGTTTCTCGTGATCACCGTCCTTTGCACCAAGTAGCAACAGGGTTGTTGGCGTCTGAGCGCTCAACGCCACACGCCAATAATGGTGCTGCGGCCGCCCTTCCGAGGGAACCAACTGGCTCTGTGGTAAGTACCGAGTCCCCGCTGCCTGAGGTTGCTGTAAATACGTACGGCCAGGAGCCTTTGGAAGCTCTCCAGAGAGTGATCGGTACGGAGACGCTAGGACCTTTTATGGATATGGGTCTGGACTGGCCTTGGCACGATGGTGGGATGGAGAACCCCCAGTGGCCGGCGGAAGTTGATTTTGATCAACTCCCTGGGCTATATTAATTTTCTGCGGAACTAGTCCACCATTGTCAAACTCATTATGAGAGATTTTCTAGTCTTCTCCATGGATTCAATGAGACCGCGATTGTATATGTTGATGAAATGGGGAAGTTGGTACATTTTGCTCCTTTACGTAGATATTATTACTAGGCCACCTAGAGCCCTTGGTATTACTTTTATTCTTTTTCTTTTGAACTGTTCTAAATAGAAATGTTCATCTTCTATTTATGTATGCATCATCATTCCTCCTAACGCACACGTAAGACGAAATCATACCATTGATCCAAATTGAACCGACCCCTGATTCACCCTGCAAGAGGTAGTAATAGTGTCCGGTCATCGATACTGATCTTACACTATCACATTGTTTAGTACCTTATCGGTGGAAAGAGTAGATCGATTATGGGTGAGGCACCCTTATTGGTGAATAAAAATATTAAAAAAAAGGATAAGAGGCATTGTGATGAGATTTAATAGTTCGTGCTCTCTCATATGAAACACCCTATCAGATGGTTTTCATTTTTATTCAGTCTATCAAAAAGGAGTATCTTTACCTATGTAAAGGCGTGTCGAGTAAGCGAGTGGGTAGATAATTGGCCACTCAGTCGAAATATCTCGGGATCTCTCTCCGGACGAAATCCTCGAAGCTCGTCGGCGTGCAGCCCGTGATCATCTCCACCGTTCCTTTTGCAGCCTCGTGGTCCTGGACAGTGTACAGCGTCCGCGTATGGACCATGGACTTGCACAAGGAACGGGCCACCATGTCCGGGACGCCCATCCCCGCCAGATTCGCCAGGTACTTCTCCGCCGTGACGTGGTTGACCTTGACTGGCGGTTTTCCCGCGGCGGCTAGCTCGCGGTTTATAATGGCCCATTGTTCGTCCTGCGAGAGCAACGCCGGCCCGTTGAGATACACGATGTCCCTCCTCGGGCGGTCGCCGCCTCGCGGGGGATTGACGAGCAGCGCCGCTGCGGCGCGGCCAATGTCGGCGGGGTCGATGGGGTCGTGGCGGACCTCGGGCGCGAGGAGATTCACCTCGCTCTTGGTGGCCTTGTCGAGGTAGATGCGCAGCGGGTTGCTGGCGAAGAAGCCCGGCCGCAGCGCCGTGTGCGGCACGCCGAGGTCCTGCAGCGCGATCTCGACCTGCGCGTGCTGCCATGGGATGACATGGTCGCGCGTCACGGATCGGATGTCGTCCGTGACGGCCCCCGCGTGGAGCAGCTGGCTGGTCGAGAGAAACACGACGTGCCGGATTCTGGCGGTGTCGCGCAGCGCCGCGAGGACACTGCGCATGCTGTCCGGCGTCTGCACGGCGTAGATGAACGCCGCCTCCGCGCCGGTTGCCTGGACGGCGCGGCTCACCGCCTCTGCATCGTCCAGGCTCGCCGTGATGCGCTGCAGGCCCGCCGCGCGCTCCTCCTCGGGCGACATCCACTCGTTCGTCTTAGAGACGTCGCGCATCGCCAGCGTGACACTAGCGCCGCGGGCTCGGGCTTCTAGGGCGGCGGCTGAGGCAACTTCGCCGGTAGCACCGAAAATGAGGACTTTGGAAAGCCCCGGCGGCGATGGCGTGACCATGATGGGGAGACGGGACGGGAGACGGAGCGGGAAATGTCAAGTATCGACTTTTGATATGCAAGGAGGAAGATATCCTGGCGTGGATTTTAGGTCGTGGGCGAGTGGTCTATGATAGATCCTATTTAGTTAGCCCTGGACTGCTCGTTGCCACGTCCTCAGTCATGCATAATGTGTTCTCCAGTGCGTCTTATAAGAACAAGCACAGGCTCGCTGCTCGATCTCGGGGGCTTATGAGCTCGATGAGATCATTCCGCCCAAGGTGTCTGTTTTTCCACCGAACAAGGCCGAATATATGCGACATAAAACATGTGGCTTAGACAACACCGCCTAGATGGATAGGTTGACATTAGTAGCTGTGTACTTGATACCTCAGCTGAAACGTTTGCGACGCATAGTGAAGGTTATTGGGCTCGCGTAGCCCGAAGCTTACGAACGGCTTCTTGATCAGCGGTTTTCCATCAGTCCGCTAGTCCGCCAATCAATTAATCATACGCACGTAAGAGAATAAAGCGTACCATATAATCTTCCATGAGCAGATACTTCTTATGATAAGCGGGTATTAACTTACGAGACAGAACTACGCCTTGTGACACATAAAATAGATATATATAGGCCGGGGGAGCCAGTTGTCAGATTTGGTGCAAGTGACCTAAGTGGTCTAAAGTATAATATTTGGAAATTGACTTACTTTGGTTTAAACTGGCATGTTAGGGGTTCTAGTTTTAATTCATTATAGTTTGTAAAAAGATAGTTGCTTATTTTAAATATTGTAAGGTTTAAACAAGATTTATATAATAACTAAATTGCTTAATATTATTTATTATTTCTTTTAAAATCTATTAGGATGCGCTGTGTTAAATGAATTGATGTTTTTAATATATTTGAAGTATAGCAAATTGAATATTGTATACATTAACAAAGGTATGTCATTTTCAACCAAGGGGAAAATCGGAATTGAGAAGCTTGAAAGATAACTCGTGAACTTTTTAAACAAGTCTGAACTCCTCAATCGCCACTCCCCTCTTAATCAAATGCTCAGCCGTCAATCTCGGGTCACTCCTCCACCTCTCAAACTCTGATTGTTTCTCGACTTCCTCTTCGCTCTCCTTCACAAACCAGTTCCACACTCCGTCCTCCCCATGCTTCCGAGCTCTCAAGACGCCCAAAGAGCTTTGACAGAGGTAGCACTCCCAACCCTGGCGTTGCACTTTCCATGAAAGATCGTTAGCCTCGTACTGAATCGACCCGCTCCAGCTAATCAAATGCTTCGTAATGACGCCGCCGGGATTCTTGGTACGTACGGTAAGATAACCACCCCCCTCGCGGGCCACCTGTACTGTACGGGTTTTACATACAAACTAAAATATACGCTAGTAGGGTTTAAAACTCGGGAAAAAATCGGAAAATTAATTCACTAGCGCCAAAAATTATAAAAAAATCTAAATAATAACAAGAAAATTTTGTCTATTTTTGTACTAGCTTAATTAATTTTTAAAGATTTATATTTAATTTTTAAAAATTAATTAAGCTAGTACAAAAATAGAAATAATTTTTTTATTATTATTTAGATTTTTTTATAATTTTTAACACTAGTGTCTTAATTTCCCGAATTTTCCCCGCTTTTATAAGCCTACTAGCGTATATTTCAATTTGTATGTAAAATCGCACAGTATGGGTGGCCCGCGAGGGTGTGGCCCGCGAGGGGGGTGGTTATCTTACGATAGAGACTCGAGAGTGTCGCGATTTAAGCCCGGGGTTTTTGGGCAGGCGCTCTTCTCTAGGTGGTGAGTGAGGCCAACGGCCGTCGCATGTATCAAGAATGATACATAGTTATCCTGTTAATTATCTTAAGGCCTAAGTTCTCCCAGTTACTCGTGGGAGGTGAAGGTGTCTTATATAGACATAAGTGGTCACGTATGGGGCGTTCTCTAATGTATTTAGCCTTAATGGCCTTGACAGCATGAGACTTGGTGCAAAACGGACACGTAGTTGCAGTGGGCGCGAGACTTCAAATGCTGTGTTGACGCGTTCAGTCATTACTAAGCCCTACCCGCAGTCAGAACTGTGACAAGCACTGTCTGGGGGTTGAGCTACGGGTGTGAGCCACGGGTGTTCTACTATGGGATAGCCACGAAAGTCTTAAAGATCTGGTACAATTTGATAGGCTGCACCTGTAATTAAAACAAGACTGTGAAGATAATCGACTGTCGTTTTAGCAAGAAGCGAACTTAGGGCCACACATAAGTTTATGCCCCGAATTTATAAAGTCTTTCACCGCTTGTGCCAAAGCTCGCTGCATTCCCCCAAATGTCACATCCTTCTTCTCCATCTGGGCCTATCTGGCTCGACCGAACTATTCATAGCGTGTCAATGAGACTGTTTCTACGTCGACTCCCCTTGGAAGGGAAAAGGGGGTTGATGCGGTGGGTCTGGCACTGATGGGGTGCCGTGCACCTCATAAGCGACCTTGGTGCTATCCCAGGATGACGGCTCCCTTACCGTATGCTGTGCAGAAGTGGAATTATGCGGCGAGGCGAAACTCTGCGGCGAAACCATGTTCTGTTGCGAAGGCATGGTTGTGGTTGGAGACTTTCTGTGGCGCCTAGCTAGAACCCATCCGAGAGCGACGAAACCTAAGGCTCCTACTGACACACCAACTCCGATGCCTGCTTTCGCGCCAGATGATAGCCCTGGGCTTTCATGTTGCTGAGAACCTGATGTGGTAGTTGGAAGAGGCGTGGACGGGGTGGGCGCAGTTGAGCTAGAGCTTGTGTTGCTAGGTTCCGTTGACGTCGATGTGATCATACTTGTAGACCTAGTTGCAGAGGTACTGCTGCTTGTGGAAGAAGCTAATGAGCTTGTGGAGGAAGCCGCAGCGGGGTCGGTCAAATTGAACTGTGGCGATGAAATTTGCTCGGCGTCTAGAGTCGGTACCACGTCTTTGGGCACGAACTGGAATGACCATACGTTCGCGGCCTCCAGTTCAAACGCAGGAATTGTCGCGACCCATTCCAGCGACAGAGTTGATGTGACATCAACATCGGCTATGCCAGTGATTATGTCTCAATATCCTTTCACTCATAACTCGGGAAACTAAATTTTTGACTTACCAGCAATCTTGTGTTCCTTGCCTTCATCGAGTGCTGTAACCCAGAGGTCGACTTGTGTTGCGTTGCACTGTGAACAGAAATACGGAAACCAATTTTGGAGGTTGGAAGTCCACTTAAGTGTATAATTCTGATCTCGCTCTAGAACGGTCGAGTAGTCCGGAAGCTGAGGGAATACCCAGTCATCTTGGACAGTCTGGGCTTGTTGTGCTACCGCAAGGGGGGCTAGAAACAGGAGTAAGTTCAATTTTGGAGCGATGACAGGCATATTGTAGACTGGTGATCGAGGAGGACGGTCCAGTATCTTGAAGCAAAGACACGGGGGAGAAGATAAAAACAGCAGCGTACATACACCCGCGAAACTGGCAACCAAGAAGAATTAGAAGGATCATAATACCGCCCCCAGGTGCATGCAGAAAAAAAAGGTTGGAGAATTGGCTTTTGCCACTAGGATTTTGTCACGTACAAAAGTATGATCAAGCTTAGCAAGTGAAATTAAACCAATATAACCAAAACGATTTTAAAAAGTATATTAAAGTAAAGCTTGCTAAATATTTTAGTTACTTTAGTTTTTTAATTTTTAAACTTTATATATATATATATGTTTTTAATAAATATTAAAATTAAGCTTAATATTTTGTTTTTAAGCTTTAATTTTGTAATTGTTTTTATTTGTTTATAATAATAAGCGTTTATAATAAGTAGTAATTTTAACAAATAATATTATAAATAGTAAAAAAGTTTTTATAAAAGCTTTTTTTTAAACTTTTTTATTAAGTAAATTTATTTAAATAAATTTTATAATTTAATTTTTTAAATTTATTTTATTAAATTTATTTATATTGTTATATATTTTTTAGTTAAGCTGTTTTAAGCTATTTAGCTGTTTTTTTTTTATATATTAACAAAAAAAAAAAATAATAATTTTTTTAATTTTATATTTTAAAATTTTTACAAAAATATATTTTAAACAATTTTAATAGCTTTATATATTTTAAATAGTTAATTTTTGTAAAAAAAAAGCTAAAAGTACGCTTTTTTTAATATATTGTTATATTAGTACGTTTTTTATGTTTTAATTATAAAATTATTAAATAATAAAATTATATTTATATATATTTGCTAATTATAATTTTATTGTTTAATTAAATATATAATATATTTAATAAGTTTAAATTAGCAGTTATAAAAAAAGTGCGCTTTTTTTTTATATATAAAATAAGTTTACTTTTAATACTTTAATATTTTTAGTATAAATTAATTATAAAATAATTTTGATTTTTTTTTTTTTTTTTTTTTTTTTTTAAGTTATTTTTTTAAATTTATAAATATATTTTTAAAATTGCTTAATTATTACATGTTTAATTAACTAGTAAAATAGCTAGTTTTTTTTTTTTTTTTTTTTTTTTTTTTTTTTATTTATTTATAAATTGCAATTTTTAAGCTTTTTTTTTATATAAATAAATTTAAAACTAACTTATAATTATAAATATTGTTATTATTATTAATATATATTTTATAAAGCTTTTAAATTAATTATAAAAGTTTTTATATTAATTAAAACTTTAAATAATATTGTTTTATTATAATATTTTAATATAATAAATAATTTTTTAATTTTATATTATAAAGCGCTAATTATATATTAATGCTTTTAAAAAGTAGTTTTATTTTTTTTTGCTGCTGTTTTTAACTTGTTTTTAAGATTTTTTTTTTGCGGTTTTTTTTTTTAAAAAAAAAAAAAAAAAAAAAAAAGCGCGCTTAAGCGCTTTTTTTTTTTTTTTTGCTTTTAGTTTTAGCTAATAATTGTTAAAATTTTTTATGTTATTGTTATAAATGCTACTATTTATTTTACTGCTTATATTTTTTATATTTTTGCTATTATTAATAATAATAATAACAACTTTTTTGCTTTTTTTTTTTTGATATAATGTTTTAAGCTTTATAGTTTGCTAAATATTTATTTATGTTTATATTTTAGCAAGCGTTATTATTTATGTTTTATTTAAAAAAAAAAATATATAGTTTTTTACTACTGCTATATAAATGCTGTTTTTATTAAGTATAAAAATAATATATGTTTTAATATAATTAGCTATAATTAATATTATTATAAATACTTTTTAAAATATATATATATATTTATATAAGTTTTTTTTATATTTTTTATATATATTTAAAATATTATATTAATAAATATAAATATAATTTAAATTATATAATATTATTTGTTTATTATTTAATAGCAGCTATTTAGTTTAAAGCTTTTTAAGTTATAAATTTTATTTTAATATTTTTTAAAATTGTTATAGCAATTTTTAATTAATAGCTTTTATATAAAAAGTTTATTATTACTACTTTTTTATTACTTATATTTATGCTTACTTTTTGTATTTTTTGCTAAAACGTTTATATGTTTAAGCTTTTGTTTACTTTTTATATTTTAACTACTTTTTTTAGCTATTTTTTTTTTTTTTTTTTTAACGCTATTAATATTTTTATTACTGATAATTTTTTTGTTTATGTTATTAGTGCTATTAATATTTTGTTGTATAATTATACTATATATTTTTGCGCTTTTTTTTTTTTATATTTTGTATGCTTTTTTTAAAATTTTTAATAAATAAAAGTTAATGTTTTTAATATTTAATAAGTTTAAAAAATAAAATAATAAAAATAATAAATAAAAATTAATATAACTTATTTTAATTTTGCTTTTTTTTTTTACTTTTAGTTATTTTAATTGTTATAAATTAATAAATAATTAAAAAGTTTTTTTTGTTTATTTTTTAAGTTTATATTATAAATATAATTTATATTTTTAAAGTTAATAAAAACTTAAAAATGTTTAAATTAAACTTATAACAAATTTTTAATTAATTTATTAGTAAATATTTAGTTAATAAAAAAATATATTATTTTAAAGCTTTTTTTAAAATATTTTTAATATAGTTATATATTTTATATATTTATATATTTAAGTTTAATGTTTATTTTTTTGTTTTTATTTACTATTAACTTAATTATTTATATATTATTTAAATAAATTGTTTATATTTTATTTAATTTTAAAATAAAATTACAAAATAGCTTTTTAAAAGCTATTGTTTTTTTTATAATAAGCTTAATAATATTTACTTTTGCTTTTATAATAAAAATAAACACAATATTTTAATAAGTAACTTTTTATAAAATTACATTTTTAAATAATAATATAATATATTTATATAAAAAGTAACAAGTTTTATAATTGTTTATAAATAAAGTATTTTTTACTATTAAAAAAGCTTAAACTTTATAATTTTATATTTTATATATAATTTTAAAAAAATATGTTATATATAAATATTAAATTATTTAATAAACAATTTTATAATATATAAAGCTAAAATTAGTTAAAAATTTTAAAAGTTATATTATTATATATATAATATTTAATTTTAAAAATACTACTATATATAAAATTGATTTAATTAGTTTTTAATATAGTTTAATTTTTGTTTTTATTATATTTTTTAAATATTTTTTAAGCTTTTTTGTTAAAAGTAGCATTATAAAAACTTAATTTTAGTTGTTAAATTTATAGCATGTTATAATTTTGTTAATATATTTGTTATATATTAATATAATTGTTTTTTAAAAGTAGTTTTAAATTATTTTAATTTTTAAAAATTGAATAATATTATTTTAATTTTTAAGTTTATAAGCTTTTTTAATATTTAAAATGATTTTTTTTGCTTTTTTTTTATAAGTTTTATAATATAAAACTAAAAAGTTGTTTATATAAAATATAATAAATACTATATATTTTAAAATATAAAACAAACAAAGCTTTTTTTTTAAAGCTATTATTTTGTTAGTTTTAAATATTTTAATAAACTTTTTATATTATAACAATAAAAAGTTTTTTAAACTATATAATATTTTATTAAATTTATTAATTAAGTTGTTTTAATTAAAGCTTTTTAAAAATAATATATTTATAAAAGCTTTATTAGTTTTTAATATGTTAAAAAACGTTTTAATTATATTAAATTATTTAATTTTAAAATTAAAAGTTATTATTAATATTATTATAAGTTTAAATATTTTAATTATAAATATAGCTATATAAATTAATTAAAATATATTTTTTTTTTAAAAATTATTTTTAATAATTAAATATATTTTATATATATTTAAAAAACTGTTTTTATTAAATTTATATATAAACATTTATTTTAATAAAAATAAATTGCTTTTTATATTTTATATAAAAATAATTTTAAACATTTTATTGTTTTTTAGTTATTTATATTTATTATAAACATTAGTTTTAAATAGTTTATTAATTAAATATTTAAAAAAGTTTTTTTAACTTTTAAATAGTAGTTTTAAAAAATTGTTTTTATAAATATAAAGTTTTTAAAATATTATATTTAAGCATATAGCTTTTTTTTAACTTATTACTACTGCAAATATTGTATATAATATTTTGTACTTTTAGTTTTTTTAATATAAAGCTTTTAGTTAATTAAATATAAAAGTTTTTAAAAAAAATTGCTAAAAGTTATTTTTTAAAAAGTATATTTTGTTTTTTTTATAAAATATAGTTATAAAAATTATATAATTTTTACTGTTATTTTTTAATTTTTTAAATGTTATTTTTTAAATATATTTATTTATATATAAAGCTAATAAATTTATTTTATATATATATTTATGCTTTATTTAAAACAGTTTATTTAATGTTTTAAATATAATTTAATATTTACATTATTATAAGCTTTTATTTAATTTATTTTTAATATTTTATATATTAATTTAAAAAATTTAAAACATTTTGCTTTTTAAAAATATTATTATTTTATTTTAAATTATTTTTTTAAGTTTTGTTTTTATATTATTTTATTGTTTTTTAAATTTAAATATTTGTTAAAAAGTTAAAAATTTTTGCAGCTAAAGTATATAACTTTTACTAAGTTTTTTAACTAGTTTTGCTATAGCTATATTTATTTTTAAATTTTACTTTTTTAAATAAACGTTAAAAAGCTTATTAATAAATTAAACATTATTATTATAACTATTTAAAATGTTTTTACTTATTTTTTAATTTGTTATTGCTATAAATTTTTATATATTTTAAATTTTTAAAATTATAATATTTTTAAACTTGTTTAATTTAATTTTGTTTATTTGTACTTTTAAAATTTTAATTTTAAAGTACTTTTGTTTTTTGTTGTAAAAAATCTTTTTATTAAACTTAATATTTTTTATTAAAATTATTTTTTGCAAATAAAAAATTTAAATTTTATATAAATTATTTGCTATATATTTTATTAAATATTTAATATATGTTTTTAACTTTGTTTTAAAAACTTAGTAGTTATAACTAGCTTTTTTTTTTTTGTTTAAAAAATAAACTTTATATTTATATACAAAAATTTAATTTTAATTTAATTTAAAATTAATTTTTAACTTTTTTTTTATTTTAAACATATATTATTTAAAATATTAGTTAAATTATAATTTAAGTACTTTGTAAAATATATAAAAATTGTTTTTTTTTAAAAAACTAATATTATATAATTAAACTATTATTTAAACTATTTTTAATTAAAAAAAGCTTAAAAACTTAATTTTTAAAAACATTTTAATTAATTTTTTAATTATTTTTTTGTTTGCTTTTTTACTGTTTTTTATTAGCTTTTTAGTATAGTTTAATAAAAGTTTTAAATTGATTTTTTTTTTTTTAGCTTAAAACTTATAATATATAGCTTTTTAAATAATAATAACTGCTTTTTTATTATTGTTTTTTAGCTTTATTATAAAAAGCTTAAATTGTTATATTATTTAATGTTTAAACTTTTTTATTTATTTAAATATAAAGTTTTATTTTTTGTTTTTAAAAAAGTAAAATTAAATCGTATTATTAAACTTATTTTTAAATATTAATATTTATTGCAATTTATTAAACTTTTTAAAATAATTAAACAAATTTTAAAAAACTTTATAAAAAAGTTTTGTTAACGCTTTTTTAAAAATTTATTTAAAAATTTTTTATAAAATATATATTTTTATATAATTTTTATACTTAAGTTATAAAATTTTATTAATTTTTATATTTTTTATATTATATATTAACGCTTTAAATAGTTTAAGTTTTAAATATTTTAACTTTAAATATTATAAATATTTAAAGTTTTTTTTTAGTTTTAAAAAATTTTTAAAAAGTTAATATAAAAAAACTTGTTTTATTTATGTTAAAATTATTAAAAGCTTTGCTATATTTGCAAAAATTTTTGTTAAAATATATATTATATTTATTATAAAAAATTGATTTAAATAAATAAAAAGTAAATTGTATTAAAAAAACATTAAATTGTAATATTTTAAAAGTTTAACAATTATATTGCTTTTTTTAAACTTGTTAAATTTTAATATATAATTTAATTTATAATATTATATTTTTGTTTTTTAAAAATAAGCTTTAAAAATTAAGTTTATATAAAATTTTTTTATAAATATTATTTTAATAAGTATTAAATTAACCGATTTTTTTTTATTTTTTTTTAAAAGTATACTTTTTATAATTTAAGTTTTTATTTTTAAAATTAAAAATTAAAAAATGCTAGTATTTATTACTGTTTTTTTTTTAACAATTTTAAAAAACTTTTTTTTTAAAAGCAATTTGTTATTTATAAAATAAAAAACACTACAGTTGTTTAATAATATATTATTAAATAAAAAGTATAACTTTTAAACTTTAGTTATATAAATGTTTAAAATTAAATATAATTTTAAAAAAAATAAGTTAATTATTATATATATTATATTATTGTTATACTAAGTTTTTTTGTTACTTAATTTTTTTTTTTTAAAAGTGGTTTTTTTTACTTTTTATTTGCTTTTTTTGATTTTTTTTTAAAAATTATTTTATTACGTATATTTTTATTACTTTTTAATTTTTTTTATTTTTTTTGTAAAAAGTGTTTTTTTTAGTACTTTTTTTATAAATTTTGTAATTATGTATTAAAAAAGTTTATATGTTTTAAAACATTAAAAGTAAATATATTTTATTTAGTATTTATAAAAGCATTAAAAACTTTTAAGCTGTTTTTTATGTTTTTTTTTTTTAAGCTGTTTTTAAATTTTGTTGCTTAAAATATAATAAATTTTTAAAACACTTTAAAAAGCTTTTAATTTGTTTTTATAAATAAGCTTTTTAAAAATTTATTTTAGTTAGTTTAATATAAACATTTGCTTTTTATAAAAAAGCTTATTTTAAAATAAAATAAAAAGCTATTTAATAGTTTATTTAAAAATAATATGTTTGTTTATAGTTTTAAAAAATTTTTTAGCTATAAATATTTTTATTATATTGAATATTTAGCGCATTTTTGCTTTTTTGTAAACAATTGTTTAATTTTTGTATTAATAAATAAAGTTTATATGTTATAAAGTTTAGTTTAAAACTGTTTAATATTTAGCTAATAAAATGTTTATAATAGTTAATTTTATAAAAGCTAAACTATTTTTTAAGTATTTAATTATTAATTTAATATTAAAATTGTTTTTATTAAATATTTATACTAATATTATTTTTAAGCACTTAAAATTAACTGTTTTTAAAATTTAATTATATAAATTAATATATTAAATAATATTAGCTATATATTTAAACATTTTGTTAATATAAGTTTTAACAAGCTTGTTAAATTTTGTAATAATATTAAATACTGTTAATTATGCTTTTTTGAAAATTAATAGCGCAGCATTTTTTACAAAATTATTGTTATTTTAAGCTTTTTATTTTTTGAAATTTTTTTTATATTAATTAGTTTGCTTTTATAAAAAAGCTTGCTTAATGCTTTTATAAATAAAAAGCTTTAGTTTAACTTTAATTTTAAATATAAGTATAATACTATTTAAGTTAATATAATTTTAAACGTTTTATATTATAGCTTAAAATTTAAGTTTGTTGTACTATTTTAGCTAATTAAAATTAGTTTTTAAAATTGTTTTAACATTTTTATCGATTTTTTTAAAAAATATAATAAAAATATAAAAAAAAATATATTAAAAGCAAATAAAAGTTTTTAAAATAATGTAAAAAAAAAATAAAATAAAAACACTTACAACAATAAAAATTAAAATCGTTTATAAAAAAAAACACTAGTTTAATAAATAAACTAAGCTTATAACTGTTATATATAAAAGTATAATTAAATTTAGCAAATAAAATTAAACTAATATAACTAAAACAATTTTAAAAAATATATTAAAATAAAGCTTGCTAAATATTTTAATTATTTTAACTTTTTAATTTTTAAGCTTTATATATATATATATGTTTTTAATAAATACTAAAATCAAACTTAATACTTTGCTTTTAAGCTTTAATTTTATAATTGTTTTTACTTACTTGTAATAGTAAGCGCTTGTAATAAGTAGTAATTTTAACAAGTAATATTATAAGCAGTAAAAAAGCTTTTACAAAAGCTTTTTTTCAGGCTTTTTTATTAGGTAAGCTCACTTGGGTGGATTTTATGACCTGACCTTTTGGGCTCGCCCTATTAAACCTACTTATACTGTTACAGATTTTTATGCAGCTATTTGTTCATTTCACTGCGCCTTACACCCGAGCGGACAAAGTGAGTCCTCGGTTTTTCCTGCTAAATAAGTTCGCGGGTGCTATCCTAGCTATGCATATACTGCATAGCCTAGGCAGCTAAGATTTTCTCAACGTGTCTATGACACGAAACAATACTAAACATACCTGACCATATCCCTCTACCCTCACATTTACTTATCTCGACTGCTGGCCTTTTATTAAACATTAAAGAGGATAATGCTTCAGAACTTATACTTTCGTATAAGATCCGTTTGAAAACGTCATCAGAAGGCGCATGTAGTATTGCTCGAATCCTTTTCTAGTAGCCTGACCCAATTGCTTCACCTCCTTGGCTATTTCTCGACAACTGTGCAATGATAAGGTTTTAAAAGCGACCCAAAATAGTAGCGAAAGATGAACCCTTCCTAAATAGGTCGGTACTCTATTAAATCTCTAGTCATGCTGAAAGCTAAGTATCTGTGACAAAGTAAGAGATGAAAACTTCACATATAACTAGCTGGTGATAGAAAGAAAGTCAGGACTAGGCATAGTAGCAACCGGATAAAAGGCAGTCCTAAGATTATTCTTCCCTCTTCGTTTCGCATCCGCTTCCGAGAGTGAGACCGATTGTAACTCTATAACCTGATCTATTTGCACTTATGCGTGTCAGAATCGAAGGATCCTCGAGTCCAAGCATTGCGCGTAACCAACTCTTGTTGTTCGTTTGTGAAAGCTTACGGTGCTCAGCAGTTTTCATTTTTCCTCAAGTCAACACAGGGTTAAGACGAGATCACATTGCCTGACACTTGTCCCAGAATCGTTCAACATACTCTTTCACAATATGCAAACTATGAGCCTCGCTAAAGAAGATCGGAGTTCGACAGATACCAAAGGGCCGCCAGGCACAGGTGTTAGTGTAACTCGAGTGCCTTGTATCCTTTTTCGTCGTCACTTCGTGTGGCGCTAGCATTTCAACACCTCATTATTCAGGACCCAATCAAGTTTGATTTATCACGGCAAATCAGTGGCTCCCGCTCAACCGTGCAGGGGCAGTACATATCGGCTGGGCCCGCACCCGCGCCTTCTCTACTTAGTTGGGGCTATAAACCAATCGGTCTATGTGATAACCGGTCTGAAACAGGTTGACGGTCTCTCGAAGGGTGCGTGCCCCTTGAATATGAAGCCCTGGCGTCCTGATTTGTAATTATCATTCCAGCCTTCTCAGCTCATGCATCCAGTTGTGTGAGCATTGGGTGAGGGTAACCCCGCGACCCCGAGTCACTTTCCACCGCTTTTCTGGGTCGAAATGATAGTTGGAACAAGCCGAAATGCTGTATCTATGTTTGAAAACACTCGTGAGGGGGGGTAAGAAGGTGTGGCAGCGGCGAGGAAACGAATGTGCTGATGTGTACTGACTTGGCGTTGTATTAGTCGGTGGGTAGACAAACTTAACTTGGTCACTGCAACGTACGGTGATCTGTCACTTTTGGCCCCGAACCATTGCCACAAAGGCTGAAAGTTGGGAGCAGTAATAGAGCCGCTCTCCAAGTCCATCAAAAACTTCACTTTTTCAAAAATGGCCTCCCGCTCAAGGGAGCTCCCGATAGATATTTCATCATGTTCGCTCAAATGCATCAAACGATTACAGCCATGAGACTACGCAAATCTCGTGCAGTCATATTATTCTCGTCTTTGATTGCGATACTCGTTTTTTACCAAGCGAAGCGTATGCAAAGGCTACCACTCCGCGTCATGTCATCGAGGTGCCCCGACTCGCCTTTACTGAAAGACGTGTTCGTCGTCGTTCGTACAGGGGCAACTGAAGTTCTTGAGAAGCTACCTGCTCATTTTTCAACAGTGCTCACATGCATTCCCGACTACATAATATACTCAGACCTAGAAGAATACTTAGAGGGTCACCATATCGTTGACGTCCTTGACCGAGTCAGCCCAGATGTCAAGATGCACGCTCCCGAGTTCTGGCTATATAATAGACTTCATACATCGGGACGAGATGATCTAGATTATAAGACTACGTTTGGAAGTGGCCCTGGAGGAGCCTTAGACAACCCAGGATGGAAACTCGATAAGTGGAAGTTCTTACCTATGGTGTCCCGAGCATTGGAATATAGACCTCAAGCCAAATGGTTCGTTTTCATTGAGCCCGATACCTATTTGTTCTGGCAGAACATGCTAGAGTACCTGGCTCAATTCGATGCAAGCAAGCCTTACTACTTAGGGAGACACATGTATATCGGCCCCGTTCTTTTTGCCCATGGTGGATCAGGGTTTGCAATTTCCAATCCTGCTATGAAAATGGTATCCAAACACTGGATGGACAACCTTGCCTGGTTTGATGATTATACCTTGAAGGAATGGGCTGGAGACATGGTACTTGGCAAGGCAATGGAGAACATTGGTGTTCCCTTGATCTCAGCATCGCCTCACGTTCAAGGAGAGAGTTGTAAGTACCTGAGAATTTATTTTGCTAACACGCAATTCAATTGTGCAAAGTTTTCTTGGGTTTCTCCCTCAATCATCTTCAAAATTCCACAGTCTCACATCGGTGTGTGGCTAACCTATTCTTTGTCAGTGAGCACAGTGGATTGGACCAACAACAGGCAGAATAATCCACCGTGGTGCTACGCACCGTTAACATTTCATCACATGACTGACCACCAGATCCACCCCTTGTGGCATTTCGAGCAGGGATGGATACGTGACCATCAAGTGATAAAGATTCTCCGACTCCGTGATATATTCAGGCGGCTTGTGTATCCTCAGCTTCGAGCCGAAGTGATTGACTGGGATAACCAATCAAGAGAACTTGAATATAGCAATGAAGCCCTTGCCAAGCTGTCCGACACAGACCGCGCGGCTCTTGCATCAGCTGAAAGGGGCGCCCAAGAATCTTTTCAACATTGTCAAGCTGCCTGTGAGAGCAAAAAGTCATGCATACAATTCTTTTATAATCCTGGTCGGTGTTTCCTATCTACTGAACTACGGTTAGGTCAGATGGTACAAGCTGGGTGCATTGACTACTCACACAAGGAGAATAAATGTGTTCGAGTGCAAGATATGGGTGCCTCAAGTGCATTGTCTAAACACACAAGCGCAGCTGTGTCGGGCTGGATTATGGACAGAGTCCGGCAAGTAACAGAAGAAATGGATGGGGCGTGTCAAAGCCCAGGTGGGAACGACTGGGTAACATGAAAGCTTGTAAAACTATGTAAAGCCTAGATTCTTATTACACAATTGTAACAGTAGCACGTTAGGGTTCTGTATAGACCAGCCACAGTGGTGTACGCATTTAGGCATTATGAGGCAAATATATGAATTTGTTCTATGTTGCCCTAAGACAATAGAGAGTGTACTACATTCAAGGAGACAAGAATCCTATCATTACTATTACTTCAAGAACTTTGCCTGTTTCAATTCAAAGCAGATCTTAGTCCTGTGGTGTAAGACAGGACTGAAGGTAACTACCTAAATCAATGTGCAGTATATAAATCGCCTTTCACAAAGCTAAGCTTAGTATAAATACTCAGAGCCTGAGTTAAGTTCTCAGGCCTTTTCATAAAATGCCTGTTGATCAAGCGGCTGGGTAAGTGCTGATCAAGTTGACAGATATAGCGAGCAATTAATTAGGTTACGTTCTCCAAGTATAAGACCATTTAGGTAGTGAAAACTGCCCCCTTTTAACTGCAGAAGGCGTCCAGTTCATTGCCCAACCAGACGTTCAAGGCAGAATGACGCTACATACTACCTGACCTTTGCCCGACTTGGTAATCGTTTTGTGATCGACCATGTAATGATGATGCGTGTGCAAGCACGACTGATGCATATCCCACCGGTCTGAAGCTCGACTTCGCCCCCCAGTGCTACCCTCTCGTGCAGGTCTATGTGCTGGAGGTGGATTTTGACGTATATCCGAAATCCTTAGCTGTCGATTAAAGGCAGGCTCAAAATAGATTCATCTTCACATTGCCAGCGCTATGAAGACCATGAGGCTCACATCTACGAATCTCCCAATACTAGGATCGTAGTGGTCAGTGGCGAAACGAATATTCAGATCCTAAGGATCCAGTGACCATGGTCACTCATTATACATGGGGCTGCTGCACGATCTACTGTCTCTCAAGTAGAGATTGTCGCCCCCTTGTGGTTCCCGTAAGACTCGGCTCAATGACACGGTAGTCTTCGGGGTGACGTGAGACGGAGATAGCTGATCCAAGCCTAAACTGGAAAGCTGAATTCGTGCACCGAATGGCTAAAAGGAGAGTGGGTATCACGACCACAGGATTCTAACAACAAGATTGAAACCCTGCACCACAAAGTATAAGGATGGTGCTGCGAAGTTTGACCAAGAAGAACTGAAGGAGCTACAAGCAGGGGGTACATGATATGCTAGGGTCAGGGCTGTGATTTGAGTTACTCAATTCTGAGTTTGAGTCTAAAATTGAGTTTGAGTTAGTCAGCTGGCAAACTTAGACTAACTCAGTTGAGTTTTGAGTTAGTTAGTCAAAACTCAGAACTTAAATCATAGCTGTAGCTAAGGTTGTGATTTAAGTTACTTAAATCTGAGTTTAAGACTGAAATTAAATCGCGCTAGTAAAGCCCGGAGTTCACTCAATATAATTCCTGAGTAGACAATAAAATCCGGTGCTCATTTGCTATGCACAACTTTAAATAGCAGGCGTCTAAAGTTGCCACACCGACACTGGTATGCTTCTGGCTACGCAAAGCCACCTTCTTATACACGGTTTTAAGAACCTTGCAAACTGGTTCCAGGACGAGAGTATGACCTGAAGGCCAAAAGGATGTTGTATTAGAATAGAAGGTCTGTAGCCGTACAGGCAAGCCAAATACTGTAGTGGTCTCACTACCCCCCCTGTATCAGATTTGGTGCATCTGCTCTCGTGTTCTATTGGTGACTAGTTCTAATCTGAGGGAATTATCTGACAAGCTCCTTTTGGTGCCTTGCACGGACCACTCAATACTAGCCACACCGCTTATATAATCAATACGCGCCTCCCACGCACGGGCCTCAGGCTCGTTAGGAGAGGCTCAAATCCAACACCCTGCACCTTCCTATTACTCTTCGCACCTACCCCCCTGGACGAAGCTGCGCAGCGTAAATGCATCATGACGTTGCCACTATGGCTAGCACTTGCTGGAATCAAACCTTGGTATCCCTTCCATGTGGCATTAAACCTAGAATTCTGCACGGTTTGGCTTTCCAAGACGATAATACTTCGATAAACCTTATTTTTACTGAATGTTATGGGCATACGTGGCATTAGTTTGGGGTCATCTATGAACAACCTATTAGCATCATGGTTTGCTGAATTATCAGATTGAATATAAAAATCTCCGAAATCACCGCGCAATTTTTATTCACTAACCATGAATCCCTCAAGTGCATACACTATTACAAATGGTCCACAGAAACATTTCCGAGCACTCACAAGCCCGACTCAGAAGAGATTCACAAAAAGAATCAAGATGTCCTACGATAGTTCGAGCGAGGATCTCGAACCGAAGGTGACCGATATTCTCCATCTCGACTTAGATACTGACCCCTACAAGCCCGACCCCGAAGAGACAAAACACTACTTCCATGGGTTCAGTGGCAGTCCGAGACTGGTGGCCAGAACAGGCCGTGACCGCTGGACGAAGACATTGTACAAATATGGGTGGAACCAGACGCTTGTTCAGCATGAAAAATGCTACATGACCTTGGAAGACCCAGGAATCATCGGCAAATGGTGTAAAGATCTGTCGATGAGCATCATCGAAGCCCTAGGTCACTGCGAATGGGCATACTTCTTCCCTATACGTACATGTCTCAGGGACGATCAGCGTCTCCAGAGGAGTGCAGCAGCTACGATCTTGCTGGTTGCTGTGAAGCCGGCCAGCCTTGAATGGGAGGACGGCATCAAAATTGCCTTACGCTGCCGTGACATCATACGGAAATTCATGATTTTTGATGTCGAGGTCGAGATCATGGAAGGCCAGTACACACGGCACGCCGCTTCTACACAGCTCGAAGCACTCCTAAGCCCTGACTATCCTAGGACGACAAAAATCATACTACCGCTATTGTCGCAGCCAGGGTATTCTATTGCCTACCTAGAAGACAGACCAGGCGAGGGAACAGTAGGCTTGCACATCAAGCTAGGAGCCGACGAGTCGACTGTGTACGGTCTTACTTGCCGTCATGTTGTCTGTGGTGGGCGTGCGAAACACGAGTCGTACAAGCCGTCAGCGGATGATCGTCGATACCATATATCAGGTAGCCAGGGCCATCTTGGTGAACTCCAATGCACTTTAGATTCTCGCCTGAGTGCCGCAAAAGCGGACTTGGATTGGCAACAAGGCCCGATTAAAAAATGGGATAATTGGTATCAACACCACAATCCAAAGAATATCTCGCCGCCTACCGAGAAAGACCGCCTGCAACTGCAGAAGATCCAAGCATCGGTAGATTACCATACCTCGGTTGCACAAGTCCTCAAAGATATGGAAGACAGGAAGGAACGGCAAATCGGTCACCTGGCGTATTACCCAGGTTGCTCCATCTCTGCTCGAGAGCCTAGGTATCTCAGAGACTGGGCACTCGTAGAGCTCCATGTTCAAAAGTTCACCCTACCCCCAGCCAACACAGTCTTCCTTGGGTCATCATCAGTGGCGTACGGTGATCTTGATCTAGAACTCACTTTGAAACCCAAAACTATAGTCAAGCCAATGGCCGTTTCAAAGATAGGACAAAAAACAGGACTGACCCACGGAACAACAAGCGGTATCGAAGCTGTCGTCCGTCACCCGTGCAAAGACGACCTGGCTGAGTACTCCTGGGAAATGCTGATTGTCCCCGAAGAGGGGGCCTCGTATTTCTCGCAATGTGGAGACTCAGGCTCCGCGGTATTCAACAACATGGGCAACGTAGTTGCGATCGTCACTGCTAGCAACAAGGGCGACCCAATACAGTGGAGAGGCGTGCCTGACAAAGGCTCATCCTCTCTTTTACGTGTCCGGCATTTCAAGGACCAGGGCGTTGCGCCACAAAATGCAGACGAGACACCTGCCTCCGAGATTGTGGACATACCCAGAGGAACAGATGTTACCTTCGCTGCCCCGATACACTGGGTCTTGGATGATATTGAGGACTTCACTGGTCAAAAACCGCGGCTTGCATAGACACCGCTTAGTGGAAGCAACAGTCAGCGGTCCCTTTACGAGAGGTAGTTTTTATACAGGCGTAGAGCTAAGCAATTTAAGTCATGTCAATAAAAAAGTAAAACTTTCTAATGCAAAAACCACTAATTCCGGTGTTTAATGCAAATTGGCGCTTATTTACTAACAATAATTTTAAGTTCGTGTAATGTAAATATAATTCTTGTTGTAAAAAAAAACCTTTTTTTTTGCAGTAAGCTTAACAATTGTTGTTTATATTTTAATTAAAATATTATATTATATAATATAATTATAAAAAATATAAAAACTAGTTAATTAA
Organism: Nemania diffusa; assembly: GCA_038501195.1. Taxonomy (NCBI): domain Eukaryota; kingdom Fungi; phylum Ascomycota; class Sordariomycetes; order Xylariales; family Xylariaceae; genus Nemania; species Nemania diffusa. Next base: position 5,315,222 of record JBBPUQ010000003.1, read on the forward strand.
TTTTATTAATTAAAAAAAGTTAAATTATATATATATATTATATATATATTTTTTAAATATATAAAATTATAAATAAAATTATAAATAAAATTATAAAATTAATTTATAATAAAAAATATATATTTTAAATTAAAATAAAAATTAATTAAATATAATATTTAAATTTATTTATTATTATAGTTTTTATTTAATATTATAAATTTATAAATTTATATTAAAAATAATAATTTAATATAATTAATATATTTTTTTAATAAAATTATATTTTATAAAATTTTAATTTATTATTATTTTTTTTATAAAAATATAATATAATATATTTATAATTAAATTTTTAATTTTTTTTAGTTTATAAATTTAATATATATTAAAATATTATAAATTAAAATAAAATATAAAAATATATATTTAAAAAAAAATAGAAAATATTTTATTATATTAAAAAAAGTTAATAAATTTTTATTTTATAATAATTTAATTTATTTATTTATTAAATAATTTTTAAAAATTAATAAATATATAATTTAATATATAAATTATAATGTTTTTTTATATATTAAATTTATAAATATTAAATATTATTTTATTTATATTATATAAAGTTTATAATAAAATAAAACTTTAAATAAATAAAGTTATATTATATAAAAAAATTATAAATAAAAAAATAAAAAAAAGTTATAATTTTTTTTATAAAAAAATTATTTATATATATATTAATAAAAAAATTTAAAATAATAATAAATAAATTATTTATTTAATATAAATAAATAAAAAAGTTTTAAAAAATAAAATTTTTATAATTATTTTATATATTTTTAATATTAAATTTATTTAAAATTAATTTATATTAATAAATTAAATAAATAAAAAACTTTTTAAGTTTTTTTTTTTAATTTAATTTTATAAATTTACTTTTTTTAATTTATATTATATGTTTATAAATTTAAATATTATATTAATTATATTATATAATTTATTTATTAATATATTATATATAACTTATTTATATTTAATTAAATTTTAATAAATAATATTGTTTTTAATTTAAAAAATATTTTTTATATAATTTTTATTAATTAATATAATTATAAAATTAATTTAAAAATTTAAATATTTGTTATTTATAAATATTTTATTAATAAAAATAAATATTTTTATATTATTAAATTTATTAAAAATTTTTTAAAAAAACTTTTTAGAAAAAATTATTATAAAAATAATGTTATAATAGCATTTTTTTTATAAAACTTTTATAATAAAAATAATTTATATTTAATTTTATTTTTAAATTAAAATTTAAAATTAAAAAATTTTATATTAAATTAATATTATATTTAATAATTAATAATTTTATTTAATAATTTTTTATATTTTTATTTTTTTTATATAATAATAATTATTTTATCAATAAATTATTAATATTATTATAAAAAATAATTTATTTTTTTATTATAAATAAAAATTAAAAAATTTTTTTTTTTTTAATATTATTAAATAATATTTTTTTTTTTTTTTTTTTTTTTTTTAAATATATTGTTTTTATAATATTTTAAACTTTTATATTTTTTAAATTTTTTAATATTTTTTATAAAAATAACTTGTAAATAATTTAAATTTTAAATATTTATTTAAATAATATTATTTTTTTAAAATATATTTATAATTTAGTTTTAATAATATTTAAACTATTTTTTTATAATATAAACATGTTTTTTTTTTTTTTTTTTAAATTTAATGTTTTTTTTTATTTTTTTTTTAATTAAACTATTATTTTTATTTAGTTTAATAATTTAAGTTTTAAATAACTTTTAAAATTATTATTTTAATTATTATATTATAATATTTTTATAAATTAATATAAACTTTTTTTAAATATAAAAATTAAATTAAAATATTTTTATTTATTTTTTTAATTTTAAATTATAACTTTATTATTTTTATTATTTTTTAAAATTTTTAATAAAATAATATTTTAAATATAATATTATAAAATTTTTTTTTAATTATTTATAATTTTTTTATAAAAATTTTTATTTTTTTATTTTAATTAAAATAAAAATTATTTATAAAAACTTATTAAATTATAATAAATAAATTAATATAATTGTTTTTTTTATTTTTTTATTTAAAAAATTTTTAATTAAAATATTATTTTTTATATTAACTTTTTTATTTAATTTTAATTTAATTTATTTTATTATATTTAAATAATTTATTACTTTTATATTAATTATTTTAAATTTATTTTTATTATATTTAATTTTAATAATAAAAATATATAATAATATATAATAAAAATTATTTTAATTATTAAAACTATTATAAAAAAAATTTATAAAAACTTTTATAAATGATATTTTTATTATTATTAAAGTTATAATAAATAAATTTATTTATAATTTAATTATTATATAAAATATTTAATTAATGAAATATTTTAATTTAAATATATTTTTTTTATTTAATATAAATAAATATATTATTATTAATAATAATATTTATTAATATATTTAAAACTTTATTAAATAAATTATTATTTAAAATAATTTTTTATAATTATTTTATAACAAAGTTTAAATTTAATATATAAATATATTAAATAAAATTATTAAAGTTATTATAAATATTAATTTTAAGTTTATATTATATAAATTTAAAAATAAATATAAATATAATATTATTAAAATATTAAAAATAATTTTAAATAATTTTAATAAAAATATTAATATAAATTTAAATTATATTAATAATTTAAAACTATTATAATTATAAATTTATTATTAAAATTTAATTTATTAATTTTTTATAAAATTAATTATATTTGAATTTTTAATAATTTTATAATAAATTTATAAATTAAATTATTTTTAATGTTTTTTAATATATTTAAAAAATAAATAAAAAATATATTATATAGTTTTATTTAATTGTAATAAAATATTAGCTTTAACTTTTATTATTTTTTATTTAATTTTTTATTTATTTTTATATATTATTAATATATTTATATTATTAACTTTAAAATTATTTATTAATTTAGTTTTTTTTATAAAAAAGCTTTTTAATAATATAAATTAAAATAATTTTTAATTTAATAATTTTTATAATTATTTATATAAATATAAATTTTATAACTTTTATTAATAATATAATAATTGTTATAATAATAAATATAATAAATTTTTTAATAATAATAATAATTTTTATTTTAATTTATATTAATTTAATTAAAAAAATAATTATATTAATTTTTATAATAATAATAATTATAGTTATAATTATAATAAACAATTTTATTATATTTAATAATTTTATTATTAATTATTTTATTAATAAATTAAGTTTTATTAAATAAACAATAATATATATTTGTAAAAGTTACAGTATGCAGTATAAGTGCAGTTGTTTCATAAAATGATCGCTGATTTTAAAAAGTAATTGTAGTAAATTATTTTTATCTAAGGATTAATTTTGTATGCTGTGTTTTTTTAAGTACTAACTAGCTAATGCTTAGCTTGTATCTGCTGTACATATAGCGCAGCGTAGCGCAATAATAGCTGCTCCTTTACAATATTTTAATATTTAAAATAAAATTTTAATTTTAGTTAATAAATATAATTTTTATATTAAAAATTAAAAATTTATTATTTAAAGTTATATTATAATTAATAAAATTAATAAAAAAAGCTTAAAAAAATTTTTATTAAATATTTTTTTAAAAAAAAAAACAGTTTAACTTTTATATATTTAACTTTTATAATATATATTTAGTTAAAAATATATTTATAATATTTAATTTAAAATTATTATTATTATAATATTATAACTATAATTATCAATTTAAAAATTATAATATATTTTTTTTTATATTATATTATATATTATTGTTTTATTAATATAGTTAATATAATATTTAATAATATATTTAATTAATTTAAATTTAATAAAAATAACGTTTTTTTTATAAATAATATATTTAATACTATTTTAATTAATTTTAATATTAAGTTTATTAATAAAACTAATTATTTTATTTTTTATATATATTTATAAATTTATATAATTATAAATAATAATATTAAATTTATAATTATATATTTTAAAATTAATTATTTTATAGTTATAATTATTTATAAATAACTTTTTAATTATATTTTTAATATTAATATAGTTAAAAAAATTATTATAAATAATATATAATATTAATAATTTTATAATTTTAATTAAATATATTATATTTTTTTATAATTTTAAAGTTAAATTAATAAATTTAATAAATCAAATATTTTTAAAATTATTATTTAAATTATTAATAATTTTAAATTTAACATTTTTTTTAATATAAAATTTATAAATATAAACTTTATAATAATTAATTTTTTTAATTATATTATTATATTAAAACTTTGTTAAAATATTATTATATTTAAATAATTTATTAAAAAAAATAATTTAATTAAATAATATATTGTTATTATTATTAATACTATAATGTTTTTTTATATTATAATAATATTAGCAAGTTTATATATAAACTTATTAAAATTTAATATTAATAAATTTAAATATTGTTTTAATAATATTATTGCTATAATATTATTTATAATAAGCTTTAAAACAATTTTATTTATTAATTATATTAACTAATTTATTTATATTTATTAAAAAATATATTTAAAAACTATTAAAAATTTTAATTAAAACTAATATATTTTTATATTATAAAATAAAGCTAGCTTTATAATTATAGCTATAATTATAACTATAAATATTTTTAATTTTTTTTTAAATAATATTATATTTTGATTTATTTAATAAAGTTTTATTTACTTTTTAAAATATAAATATAACTTTTAAAAATATTTAAAATATAATTTAAAAATATTATAAAACTAAAAATAATATATTATTATTTTTTAATATATATTGTTTTAAAAATATATTATTTATTTAAACTAAAAATAACATATATATATATATAATTAAATTTATAATTACAAAATATTTTTAAACATTTTTTAAATAATATAAAATTTAATATATATAAAATATTATAAAAATAAATAAACTTAATATAATATAAATTAAACTTATTAAAAATTAATAAAATTTTTAATATTATATATAAAAATAACAAAATAAATTTTATAAAACTATTTATATTTTTTAATTGTTTTATTTTTATTATATAATAATTAATTAATAAAGTTTATAAAAAATACATTATTATTAATTTGAAATTTTTTAATAAAATTATAATATTTAATATTTATTTTTTATTAATTTAAAAAGTTATTATTATTAAATTATATAATTATATTTAAATTATAATAATAAATTGTTTTAAATTTTTTTATTAATTAAATAAAAGATTTTTTTTTATAAAAACTTAAAATATTTAAAATAATATTAATAAATGTTTAAAACAGTTTAAAATTTATTTAATAATTTATAAATAATAAACTATTGCTTTATATTTAATATTTATTAATATATATTAATAATATTATTATTTATTTTTAAATAATATATAAATATATTAAATATATTATTAATGTTTTAAATATATTTAAAAGTATTAAATTAAATTTTAAACTAAATAAATTTTTTATTAGTTATTTTTTTATTTAATTGTTTAATTTTATTATTAATAGTTTTAATATAACTATTATTAAAAACTAAGTTAATATAATTTATAAATTAATTTAATTAATAATTTTAATTATATTAACAATATATATTAATTTAATTAACTTTTTATATAAATTTATTTTTTAATATTAATAAAAGCTTTTTTTATTATAAAAATGTAAAATTTATTTATTTGTTAAAAAATGTAAAAATAAAGCAATTTTTAAAACTATAACTATTTAAAAATAATAAACTACTAAAATTATTTTTAATTTAATTATATAAAAAAAGTGAACTTTTTAATTATTATAAATATAACTTATTAATATAGCTTATTTTGTTTATTAAAACTATTAATAACTTTTTTTTATTAAATTTAATATTTTTTATAAATATAAATATAACGTTATAATTTTTAATTTTAATAATATTTAAAATAATTAATATATTTTATTGATTTTATATAATTTATTTTATTTTTAAATAAAGTTTTAACTAAAATAAAGTTAAATTATAATATTATTAAATTAAAAGATTTTAATTTAATATAAAGTTATAAATAATTTTAAGTTTAAATATAATTATATATTATATTTATTATTATATTTATTAATTATAAAACTATTTAAAATATTATTAATTAAATAAATTTTTAATTAATAAATATAATTAAATTAAATATAAAACTTATTATAATATTAATTTATTTCTTTTAATTTTAGTTTAATATTTAATATATTTTTCATTAAATTAATTTAGTTTTTAATATATTATTTTAGCTTTTTATTTTATTAAATTTATTTAATAATATTATATTATAAAATTTAAAAACTAATATATTAAAAATATTATTAATAATTTTAATTATATTATAAATATATATATTTTTATTAATAACTAATAATAATAAAAGTTTATTTAAAAATATTTAAACAATTTTCAATTTATTAAAATAGTAGTAAAATTATAACAATAACTTTAATTATTAATAAATTTTACTATTAAAAGCAAACTAGTTATATATTCTTTTTACAAATTTAATAAATATAAATTGTTTTATTTTATATATTTATAAAATAAATAATAGTTTTATATTTTAATAATATATTAAAAAAATATTTTTAAAATATTTTATAATAAATAATATTATTTTAGTTTTAAATATATATTTTATAACTTTTAAAACTTTATTTTTTATAATTTATTAAAATAAATTTTTAATTATATTAGTTATTGTTTATAATGTTTTAAATATATAATAAATAAATAAAAAATATTAAATAAACTTATATTTATTTATAAATTAATAATATTATATTATATTATTATTATAAACTTTATTATTAAACTTTTTTATATATTATTAATTAATATTTTTTAAACTATAAAAAAGTATAATATTTATAATATTTTATTTACAATTATATATAAACTTTTTAAAAAATATATATTGATATTAAATAATATAACTTATATAGTTTATAATTAAGTAATAGTATTTATTAAATTATTGTTTTTATATAATTAAAAAATATTTTGAAAAAATATTTTTAATTAAAACTTTAAGTTTATATTTAAATTTTAGCAAATTTTATAGCTATATATAAAAACAGTTTTAAAAATATTTATTAACTATTATTTATAAATAAATACTTTTAATAAAAAATATAACTAAAATATTAAAATTGCTATTTATTATTATGTTATAACATAATATAATATTTTATAAACTAATATTATTGCAATGTTTTTATATAATTTTAATAATATAAAATTTTTAGTTTTTAATTATAATTTAAACAAATTAGTTTTAAATTTTTATTTTCGAAGTTTTTTATTAATATTTGAATTTTTTATTAAATTTTTTAATTTTAAACTTTATTAATTTATATATTAAAAAAATATAAAAATAAAAATTAATTTTATTATAGCTAATATTAAAATATAATATAATAATAATTATAATTTTATTTAATTTAAAATTAATAATAAAATTTATTTATAACTTTATAAAAGTTATTATTTATTAAATAAACTGCTATAAAAATAGTTTATATAACAAATATATAAAAAAACAGCTATTATTATATTATATTATATTATATATATAGCAAACATAAACTAAGCATTAATTAATAAACATTTAAAAGAATATAATATATAAAATTAATTTTTAAATAAAAATAATTTATTATAATTACTTTTTAAAATTAACAATTATTTTATAAAGCAATTATATTTATATTATATATTATAACTTTTATATTTTTTTATTTTTATATTAAATATTATAATATAATAATTAATAAGTTAAAAAATAAAATAATTAAATTATAAACTGTTATATAGTTAAATATTAATTATAATAAGTTAAAAAAAAACTTTTTTAATAAAAATATATTTTTAAAAAATTAACAAAATTTAATATTTTAATTTAAAAATATTTTATTTTTATAAAAATAAACTTTTATAAAACTACTAGTTATTATTTAATAATTATTTATTAAAAAAATATTATTTTAAATAATATAACTAATAAATTAAAATATATAATTAAAAAAAATAATTAATAAAAGTTAAAATATAACAACTTAATATAAATTATTTAAATATTATATTAAATATTAGAAAATATTTTAATTAATTAATAATTATATTATAAAATATTAAAATATTTAAAACAAAAGTATAAATTATTTTAAAAAAATTTTAACTATTTATTAAAAAAAAAATATAGATTTTAAACTATTTAAAAATACTGTTTAAATATAGTTTATAAAAATTTATTAAAATAAAAATAAAAGTTTTAAAAACTTTTTTTTAAAATAATAAATTTTAATATATAAACTAAAAAATAAAAATTAATTAAATAATAATTTTAAATTAATATTTAATTATTAATATAAATTATAAAAAATAATTAAAAAAATGTTTATTTAATAATAAATTTTATTAAATAATATAATAATAATATTATATAAAACAAAAAAATAATAAAATATATAATAAATAAATAAATTATTTAAATTTATTTTTAAATAATTATATATTAAAAATATATTAAATAAATATAATTATATTAATAATATTTAATTTAATAAATAAATTTAAATTAACAATTAATTATATAAATAAAAAAATTGTTAATAAAATAAAAATTATAATAAGTTATAATATATAAAAATAAATAAACTATTTTTTTATTTTTATTATAATAACATTAAATATTTAATTAAAAATTATTAAAAAAAATATTATAATATATAAATAATAAATAATTAAAACATATATAAAACTTAATTATTTATATTAAAATATTTTAAATAAATATAAAATATTAAAACTATTTAATTTAATATTAAAAAAAAACTAAAAAATAAATTAAAATAAAATAATATATTTAATATATTTTAATTAAAAGTTTTTAAATATTTAATATAAACAAACTATTTAAAACTTAAGCTATTTTTAAACTATATAATAAAAAGCTATAAAAATAAATAATAATAAATATAAATATAAAAATATAAATAAAAATTATTTATAAAAATTTTATATAAAAAAAGCTTTAATTAATTAATATATAAATTTTATTTTTATTAAATTTTAATAATAAACTTTTATATTATTAAAAAATTTATAAAATAATATTAAAAATATTTATATATTTTTTATAGAAATATTTTTTATTATTAAATATAACTAGTTAATATTTAAGTTTTTATTATTAAAATTAAATATAAAACAATTAAAAGTTATTTTAAATATTATATTAAATTAATAATAGTTTAAAAAGTTTAAAAAAAAAAACTTTAAAAAATTTATTAATATAATAATTAAAAATAAATAAATTTTTATTATAAAATTTATAAATATAAAATCAAAAAAAAAAATTTTTTTTTAAAAAAATTAATAACAAAGTTTAATTAAAACAAATTAATTTATTATAATATTTTAAAAACTTTTATTATATATATTTTAAATCAAATATATAATTAACTTAATAAAAAAAATAAAAGTATTTTTTAAACTTATATATTTTATTATAAAATTTTAATAAAAAATATTTAAAAAATATTGAATAAAAAATTAATATTTAAAAAAAATTAAATATTTAAAAATAAATATAAAAATATTTATATTATTTATATTTAAAAAAAATAATATAATATAGTTATATATAAATTATAAAAAATTAAATAAAATTATTATAAAAAATAAATATTGTTTATTTTTAATTTTAAAAATTATAAACTATTTAAAATTTATAAAAATATTTTTTAAATTAAATTTAAAAAATATTTATTATTAAATTAAAATCAAATTTAACAATAAATAAAAAACTGCTTTTTAAATATATTATAATTATTATAAATATATAATAATATTATTTAAACTAATTAATATTTTAATAATATTTTAAATTTATATATAAAAAGTTTTAATAAAACTAGTAAATTATATTTATATAATTTATTTAAATAATATTGTTATTTTTTTTTAATATAAAAAAGAAATATAAAACTTATTTTTAATTAATTTATAAATGTTTAAAGTAGTATTAGTTATTTATAAAATTATTAAAATATAAATTTTTTTTAAAAAATTCTTTTTTTTAAAGTTTATTATAAATATTAAAAATATTAAAATAAATAATTAATAAATAAATATAATTAAAAAATAAAAAATATTTAAATTAATATATAATTTATAAATATTTTTAAGTTTTATAAATTTTTATTAAAAATTTATTATAAAATATTTATAAATAATAGTATTTATTATAATATTATTAAAAAAAAAATTTATAAATTAATTTATATTTAAAAAAATTTAAAAAATAAAAAAAGCTTTTTAAATAATTAATTAAAAATATAAATTAAAACTAATATATTAATAAAAACAATATTAAATATATTATTTTAATTATATAAATTAAAATAATAATTAATTATTTATTAATTATATAAATTTATTAATATAAAAATAAAATAAGCTATAAATAATAAAAACTATTAGTTATAATAAAAAAATATAAATATTAAAAATAATATTTAAAAAAAACTATATATATTTTTATAATATAAATTAATTATATAATATTTTAAAATATAGTTAATTTTTTTATATAAAATTTTTATAATTAATTAGTATAATAAATATATAAATTAGTTTAATTTAATTTTAAAATTTAATATTAATTAAAAATTATTAATTTTATAAATAATTTATTAAAAAAAATCTAATTATATAACAAATATAATTTAATATAAAAATATAATATTAATATTATAAAAAAAACTATAATTAATAAACAATTTATTTATATAAATTTAATAAGTTATAGTTATAATATTATATATAAAAAAAAACAAAATATTAAAACAATTAATTTAAATTTTTTAAAAAATATTAATTAAATATTATTTAATTAAATTTTTAATAATTATAACTTAAATAATAAATTTAAATATTTATAAAAAGTTATATTTTTATTATATAGTTATAAATAATTTTTAAAAAATATAAAATAAAACATATAATTATAAATATTTTATTTATTAAATATATATAATTATAATAATTTATATATTAAATAGTTATTAAATTAATTTAAATAAATATTAATTAATTTATATTTATATTATAAAAATATAATATTAAAACTATTATTTATAATTAATATATTTTATATTTTATAATTAAAAAAGTTTTATAATATAATTAAAAAATTATAAATTAAAATTTAAATATTATAATATTTATTAAAGGTGTTTATTAAATATATTAAAACTAAAAGAAATTATTATATAAATAATAATAAAATATTTTTATTTAAAAATTGTTTTATATTTTTAAATTAAAAAGTTTTATTTTAATAAATTATTTTAATAAAAAGTTTTTTAAAAAAAGCTAAAATAAAACATTTATAATAAAGTTTATTATAAATAATATTTATATTTAAAGTTATAAAAATATAATATAAATTAAAAAAATTAAATTTATAAAATTAAATTAAAAATAAAAATTTAAAAGTTTTTTTTATTTATTTAATTTATTAATATAAAATAATTTTAAATAAAACTAATATTAAAAATATATATAAAATAATTTTAAAAAATTTATTTTTTAAAACTTTTATATTTATTTATATTAAATATTACTATATAAAAAAAAATCGTTATTTTTAATAATTATATATAATATTTATTAATTTTATTTTTTTAAATATTGTTAAATTTTTTAAACTTTTTTAATTTAAAAAACTAAATGTTTTTTTTTTCAAGTTTAATATTTTTTAATTAATAATTTAATATTATAAAATTATTATTTTAATTATTATTAATTATTTTTATATTTATAACTTTTTTATTTAATTAAATAATTAAATTTTTTTTTAAATTTATTTATTTAAATTTTTAAAATAATTTTAATTTTAAATAAATTATTTTTTTTTATTAAAATTTTATTTATTATAAATAAACTTTAATATAAAAATTTTATAATAAAATAAATTTTGTTTTTTTATATTAAATAATAAATATATAATAAAAATAATTAAATATATATTAAAAGTTTTTAAAAAGTTTAATTTATTATTATAAATGTTTTTTAAAAAATTTATTAAATAAATAATAATTATTATAAAGCTTTAAATAAACTTTATTATTAATTTTAAATTTTATTAATTTATATTTATTATTATAATATTATTTTATTTATATTATTATAAAATTTATAATTAATTTTATATTTTTATAAAAATATTATTTTATAAAATAAATATTTTTAATTATATTATTTTTTTAATTTATTTAAATTAAAATATTATTTAATTTTAAAAATTAAAATTTAAATAATTATTTATATATAAAGAATTTAATTAAATTAAAATATAAATAATATATTAATTTAGTTTTTTTTAAAATATATAAATATATAATATTAATTAAATATTTTTATGATTTAATTTTTTTTTTTTAATAAATTATTATTTTAAAAATAATATATTATAATTATAAATAATTTTATTTTAAAACTTTTTCATAATTTTTTTTAAAACTATAATATAAAATTTTAATAATAATTAAAAATAATTTTATTAAATATTTTTAACTTAATTAATAAAAACTATTTAATTAATATTATAATTTAATATATAATTATATATATTTTATATTTAAAAATAAAAAATATATATTTAAATATAATATATATTATAATTATTAATATATTATAATTTAAAAATTTATTTAAATATTATAAAATAATAATTATTAAAATTTTAAATAGTTTAATAATAAAATTTATAATAATAGTTTTTATTAATTCTATAATTTTTAATTAAATAAATTAATAGTTTTTTAAAAGTTTTGTTTTATTTATATTATATATTTTATATTTATTATAAAATTTTAAATATAATTATATATAATTTAAATTTTATTATTATATATTATATTTAAAAATTTATTAATTTATTTTTTTAAAATATATAATTTATATTTTTTTTATAATTTATATTATATAATAATTTATTAATTATAATAAATTAATAATTAAAATATAAAAAGTTTATAATATTTTTATTATCTTTATAAATAATTTTTAAAATTTTATAATATTTAAAATTTTTATTATAATTAATTATAAATTTAAATTTAAATTTTTTATTTATAATTGTTTTAAATATTATAAATTATATTTAATTAAAAATTAAATTTTTATTAAATTATTAAATTTTATTTTTAATATTTATTAAATTAATAAAATTTTATAATTAATTTAATAAATTAAAAATAAAATTAAAATATTTAAATAAATAATATATTTATAATTTATATTATAATAAATAAATTAATATATTAATTAAATATTTATTAATATAATTTATTAAATTTATATTTAAATTAAATTAATTTAAAATATTTTTAATATAATAATAATTTATAAATATAATTATTAAATTATATAATATTTTTATTATAATTAATAAATATTTATATATTTATATAATATAAACTATTTTTATTTTTAAAAAATTATAATATATTTTTAATTAAAATATAAAATAATTAAAAAATATAATTAAAAATATTTAAATATTAAATATAATTAAATTAAGTTTTTATATATATTTATTTTTTAAATAAAATATTATTATATTAAACTTTTATTTAAAAAAAACATTTATTTATATAAATAAAGTTTTAATTAAACTATAATAATATAATATTATATTATTATAAATTAATATTTATATTATTTAAAAAAATTTTATTTTTATTTTTATAAATTTGAAAAAAATTAATTTATAATATATTTAATATTTATTAAAGTTATTATTTATAACTTTATTTATTTAATATTTTTAATTTAATAATTTAATTAGTTTTATTTATAATAATTTTATATATTAAATATAATAAAAAAATAAAATATATAAACATTTATTATTATTTAAATATTGTTTTAAAGTTTTTAATTAATTTAAAATTTTAAAATTTTAAAAAATAAATTTTTTTTTTTAATTATAAATATATTAAAAATATTTATTTAAAAATTTAAAAGTTTTTTAAAAAAATATATAATAAATAATGTTATAAATAATAATAAACTTTTTTTTTTTAATATAAAATAAATATATTTTATAAATATTATAAATATTTAATTTTAATAATTAAAAAATTTATAATATTATTAATAACAATATAATAAAATTTTTAATTAAGTTATAATAATTTATTTATAAAATTTTAAATATAAATTAAAAAAATTAAAAAATTTATTTAAATTATAATAAATTATTTTAATTTTTTAAAAATATTTATAATAAATTTATTATAATATTTTAAAAAAAATTTAAATTAATAAAAAAAAATATAATATTAATTATTATAATATATTTTTTATTTTAAATTAATAAAATAATTTTAAATTATAATAATAAAAAATAATTATTAAATATTATAACTTTATTTAAAATTTGTAAATTAATAATTAAATAAAAATAAAAAAAAATAAAAAAAATAGTTTATTTATTTATTTTATATAATTTTATTTATAAAATTAATTAAAAATAATATTTATTATTTTTTAATTTTAAATATTAAAAAAATATATATATAAAATTAACTTTATATTTTATTAATTATTTATTAATAAAATATATATTTATATTTTTCTTAAAATATTAATAATGTTTTAATTTTTATAAATTTTAAATATATTTTTTAATAACTATAAAATTTTTTTAATTATAATATTATTATTTATATAAATAAACTATTTATTTAAAACTTTAATTTTTTTTTTTAAAATTCTTTTTTAAAATTTTTAAAATAAAAGTTATTTTTAAAATTTTAAATTTAAACTTTTTTATTTTAATTAGTTTTAATAAAAAAAATATATTTAATAATTATTTATTTATAATAATTTATATTATATTATAAATTATATTATTAATAAAATTTATAAAAAAAACTTTATATTATTTTAATATATTAATTAATATTAATATATTTTTAATATTTAATATAATATTAAAATTAATTAAATATATATTTAATATTATAATTATAATAATAAAAGTTATAATTAATAATTAATTTATATAATAAATATTAAAAATTTAAAATTATTAAAAATATAAATATTTGTTTTAATAGTATTTATATTTATATTTTTTATATTAATAATAATTAAACTTAATTTTTAATTAATAAATATTTAAAATATAATAATTTTAGTTATTATTAATTTTATAACTATTATTATAGTTTTAAAGTATTTTTTTTATATATTTTTAATATTTTTATTTATATATTTTTATTTTTAAATTATATTAATTTATATTTTTTTAAAAAAGTTTTAATTTTTAATAATAAATTAATAAATATTATTGATTTAAATATAATAAAATTAATTAATATTGTTATATTATTTTTTTAAATTAATTTAAATATAAAATTTTTATTTAATAATAAAAGCTTATAAATTATTAATATTTATATTAATAAATTTAATATAAATAATATTTTTTATATTAAAATTATTTTTTATATATATAAATATATTTATAAATATATTTAAAAAAAAATTTAAAATTAAATATATTAATAAAAATTATTATATTAATATAATAATTAATTTAAATGTTATAAAAGTTTAAAAATTTATTTTTAAATAATAAAATTAATTTAATATTATAATTTAATATTTAATTTAATTTTTTAAATTTTACTAATTTTATAAACTTATATTTATTATATTTTAATAAATAAAATTTAAACTTAATTTATTTTATATAATATATTTTTTTTTATTTATATTTTTAAATTTATTATTTTTTATTTTAATAATATATTTAAATTAATTAAATAGCTTTTAAATAATAAAAATATAATTTAGTTTTATATTTAATTAAATTATATAATTATTTTTATTAAGTTTTTTTTTAATAATAATTATAATATATTAAAATATATTATTAATATTTTAATATATTATTTTAAATTTATAAAATTATAAAAAAACTTATTATAATTTAAAAATAATAAAACAAATTATTTTTTAATAAAAACAATATATAATCTTATTTATATATATATATAATTAAATATATAAATAATATATATATAATTTGTTTAAATTTTTTTTAATATATTTTTATATATATTAATTAAATTTTTTAATTAAATCGAAAGTTTTATTATAATATTTATATATAATATTATAATTAATTATAATAAATATTTTATTATTTAAGTTTAAATTAAAAAATAAAAAATTTAATAAAAAAACTAAAGTTTTTTTTTTTTAATATATTATATAAGTTTAATTTTTTTTTTTTTTAATATTTATTTTAATATTTATTATAATTATTTTTATATTTAAAGCTTTTTTGTTTTATAAAAGTTTATTATTTTTATATTATAATTAAAAAAATATTTAACTTTTATTATTTTATTTATTTTTTTAACAACTATATTAATAAAAAAAAAACTTTTAAATAATTATTACTATAATTAAAAGTTTTGTTTTAATAATATATAATATATATTTTATTAATATATTATTATTTTTAAAAAAATATAAATACTTTTTAATATTTAATTTTATATATATATAAATAGCTATTATAACTTTATATTAATTATTATTATTTTTATTAAAAGTTTTTATTATTTTAATATATTATAACTTTTTTTAAATAAAATATATTTTTATTGTTTTATTATATAATATATTTTATAATATAAAAATATTTTAATTAAACTTTTTAATTATTATTATATACTATATTAAAAATTAATTAATTAATCTTTTTAATAATATATTTAATTTTTAAATTTTTAAATTTATTTTAATTTTTATAATTAATTTAATAATTTATTATAAAATTATTAATTTAATTAAAAAAAGTTATTATAAAGCTAAAATTTAATAAATATTTTTTTTAATTAATTTTAAATTTTTTATAAAAAAATTAAATTATTTAATAAAATAATATATATTAATAATAATTAATTTATTATTATTAATTATTATATTAATATTGTTATAATTTTTATAATTAAATTTAAATTAATTAATATTTATTTATTTAAAACAATATTAATATTAAAAATTAATATTAATAAAATTAAAAATATTATTTTATTTATTAAATTATAAAATTAATATTTTTTTTATAAAATTAAAAAGTTATATAAATAAAAAAAATAATATATTATTTTTATTATTATTAAAATTATAGTTTAATAAATTATTATTATTATTATTATTATTTTTATTATTATTATTAAAATTTTTTTTAAAATTAAAAATTTTAAATAATTAATATTAAAACTTAAATATTTAATATTATTAATATTTATAATTATAAATTAAAAATTAAAACTAATATTAATATATAATAAAATATTATAATAAATTATTATATAAAATATTTTTATATAATTTATTAAATAATTTTTTTATAAATAATTATAATTTAATATTAAATTAAATAAATAAAATAATTATAATTAAAAAATATATATTATTTAATATTATAAATATATATTATATAAATATATTTATAATAATTATTATTAATTTAATAAATTTTGCTATTAATATTTATAAAAATTTAAAAAAGTATTTTTTTAATATTTATTAGTAAGGTTTACTATGGGTAGTGCTTGTATTTGAGTTTATAAAAGTATGATGTAAATTAAAAAAAGTAAACTTACAAAGTTAAGTTAAAAAAAAAGACTTAAAAGCTCCTCTTATTTAGCTAATCTACCGATGTAAAGTAGTCCTAAATAAAACTAGTGCTAAAAATATATACAAAGTGGTTTTAAAAGACTTATTTTTTAAAACCCCCATATCTGTTTATATCATTTATATAATTTTAAAGTTTTTTTATATTTATTTTTAATATAAAAACTAATAATAAAATAGTTTTTATTTTTTAAATTATTTTTTATATAATTTATTTATAAATTAAAATAAAAATTATATAAATATAAATAATATATATAAATTAATAAAACTATTATAAATATAATTAAAATAATTAATAAAATTATTATAATTTATAATTAATATTAATATTTTAAAAATTAATTTAATTATTATTATTATTTATATATTATTTATTATTATATTTATTATATTTTATAAAATAAAAATATTTTTTTTATTTGTTATATATTTATATATTATATTAAATGTTTTATTTATTTTATAGTTTTTTTTTTAAAATATTAAATTTATTTTAAAAATATTTTTAAATATAATAATTATTATTAAATTTTTAAAATATTATTTTTATTTTAATATTTATATTTTTATTTATTTTAAAATTAAATAATATATTATTTATAATTTATAACTTTTGTTTTATATATAGTTATATATATAAAAGTTAAAACTTTTAAAATTTTTAATATATTAAAATAATATTATTTTAAAGTTTTAATTATAATTAAAAATTAAATTATTATAAAAGTTTTATTATATTAAATTTAATTAATTTTAATATAAAATTTTTAATAATAACAAATAAATAAAACTTTTTAATTATAAAAAAGCTTTTATTTTTTTTTTACAAATATATTTTTTTATATTTTTATTTAATATATATAATAACAATATAATAAAATAATATAATAAAATAAATAAAATAATTAAATAGTTATATTAATATAATAAAAAAATAAAATAAAAATATTTTTTAAAAATATAAAATATAATATAAATAAATAAACTTTATAAAAATATTTAATTATTAATTATTAATTAAATAAATATATATATATAAATTAATAAATTATATAAAATTATTTAATTAATAAAATAAATATATCATAATTTAAAATATATAAAAAAAATTAAAAAAAATAATAAAGCTAAATTTAATTATATATAATAAAATTTTAATACAATTGTTATTATTTAAATATAAAATAAACTAATATTTAAATAGCTATTAATTAAAAATATTATAAATATTAATTATAATTAAATATAATTATAAAAATTAAAATAACTATTTTAATATATAAAAATATAAAAATATAAAAATATAAAAATAATATAAAATTTTTTATATTAATTTATAAAAACTTTAATAATAATCGATTATTTAAAATAAAAAACTTATTATATTTAAATAATAAAAATTTAATTTAAATAAAATAATATAATATTAAAAATATATATATTATTTAAAAAAGTAAAAAACTTTATTATAATATATATATTAAAGTTATAAAATTTAAATAATAAAATTTTAATTTAAATAAAATGTTTTAAATAATATATTATAAATAATATATAATTTATTAATAAAAAAAAATTAAAAATATAAAATTATTTAATTATAAAATTTATTATATTATTTAATAAAGTTTAATATAAATAATATTTATATTTATATTTATAAAAATATAATATAAATTAAAAAAATTAAATTTATAAAATTAAATTAAAAAAAAAAGTTAAAAGTTTTTTTTATTTATTTAATTTATTAATATAAATTAGTTTTAAATAAATTAATTTTAAAAATATATATAAAATAATTTAAAAAATTTATTTTTTACAACTTATATATTTATTTATATTAAATATTAACATTTTTTTATTTTATTTTTTTTAATTAAACTATTATTTTTATTTAATTTAATAATTTAAGTTTTAAATAAATTTTAAAATTATTATTTTTATTGTTATATTATAATATTTTTATAAATTAATATAAACCTGTTTTAAATATAAAAGTTAAAATAAAATGTTTTTATTTATTTTTTTAATTTTAAATTATAATGTTATTATTTTTGTTATTTTTTAAAGCTTTTAATAAAAAAATGTTTTAAATATAATATTATAAAACTTTTTTTTAATTATTTAATTAATTAAACTATTAATAAAACTTAAATATATATTTTTGTTTTAATTATTTATAATTTTTTTATTAATAATTATTTTTATTTTATTTTAATTAAAATAAAAATTGTTTATAAAAGTTTATTAAACTATAATAAATAAACTTATATAATTATTTTTTTTATTTTTTTATTTAAAAACTTTTAATTCAAATATTATTTTTTATATTAATTTTTTTATTTAAATTTAATTTAGTTTATTTTGTTATATTTAAATAATATATTTATTTTATATTAATTATTTTAAATATTATTATTTAATTTAAATTTATTTTTATTATAACTAATTTTAATAATAAAAATATATAATATCATATAATAAAAATTGTTTTAATTATTAAAACAGTTATAAAAAAAGTTTATTAAAATTTTTATTAATAATATTTATAATATAATTAAAATTATAATAAATAAACTTATTTATAATTTAATTATTATATAAAAAATTTAATTAATTAAATTTTTTAATTTAAATTTACTTTTTTTATTTAATATAAATAAATGTATTATTATTAATAATAATATTTATTATTATAATATATAACTTTTTATTATTTTTATTTATTAATATATTTAAAACTTTATTAAATAAATTATTTTTTAAAACAACTTTTTATAATTATTTTATAATAAAGTTTAAATTTAATATATAAATATATTAAATAAAATTATTAAAGTTGTTATAAATATTAGCTTTAAATTTATATTATATAAATTTAAAAATAAATATAAATATAATATTATTAAAACTTTAAAAATAGCTTTATATAATTTTTATATTAAAAAAGCAATTTTAATAAATATATTAATATAAATTTAAACTATATTAATAATTTAAAATTATTATAATTGTAAATTTATTAATAAAGTTTAATTTATAAATTAGTTATAAAATTAATTATATTTAAATTTTTAAAAAATTTTTAATATTTTTAAAAAATAAATAAAAAATAAATTATATAATTTTATTTAATTTTAATAAAATATTAGTTTTAATTTTTACTGCTTTTTATTTAATTTTTTATTTATTTGTCTATATTATTAATATATTTATATTATTAATTTTAAAATCATTTATTAATTTAATATTGTTTATAAAAAAAACTTTTTAATAATATAAATTAAAACAACTATTAATTTAATAGTTTTTATAATTATTTATATAAATATAAATTTTATAATTTTTATTAATAATATAATAATTGTTATAATAATAATTATAATTATAATTATAATAAATAATTTTATTTTATTTAATAAGTTTATTAATAATTATTTTATTAATAAATTAAGTTTTATTAAATAAATAATAATATATATTTTTTTATTTAAAACAAAATTTTACTTTTAATTAATAAATATAATTTATAAATTAAAAAATAAAAATTTATTATTTAAAGTTATATTATAGTTAATAAAATTAATAAAAAAAATAAAAAAAACAGCTTTATTAAATATTTAAACAAAAAAAAAATAATTTAATTTTTATAATATATTTTTAATTAAAACTATATTTATAACATTTAATTTAAAACTATTATTATTATAATATTATAATTATAATTATTAATTTAAAAATTATGTTATATTTTTTTATATTATATTATATATTATTGTTTTTTTAATATAATTAATATAATATTTAATAATATATTTAATATTAAATTTATTAATAAAATTAACTATTTTATTTTTTATATATATTTATAAACTTATATAATTATAAATAATAATATTAAATTTATAATTATATATTTTAATATTAGTTATTTTATAATTATAATTATATTAAATATATTAAAAAAGCTTTTTTAAAAAAAATTAATAAAAAAGCTTTATTAAAAAATTATTATTAAAAAGTTTTTATAATGACATTTTTTTTATATATAATAAATGCAATATTAGCAATAAATTTAAAATTAAATAATATTATATATTTTTAAAAAAAAACTAAAATTAAATAAATTAAAAAACAAATTTAACTTTTTAAATTAAATTAATATATTTATATAAATATTTTTTTATTTATTTTTTATTTTTAAAATTTATTTATTTAAATATAAATATAATTTATAATAATTTTTTTTATATAAAAAAAGCTTAATTTAAATTTTTATTATATTAAATATTTAAACTATAAATTTTTTTAAACTAATATTTTGTAAAAAAGCAGTTACTACTGCACTATGCTACGCTATATATATAGCAAATATAAATTAAACATTAACTAGTTAATATTTAAAAAAACACAGTATATAAAATTAATTTTTAAATAAAAATAATTTATTATAATTATTTTTTAAAATTAGCGATTATTTTGCAAAACAATTGTACTTATATTGCATACTGCAACTTTTATACTTTTTTATTTTTATATTAAGTATTATAACATAATAGTTAATAAGCTAAAAAATAAAATAACTAAGTTATAAACTGTTATATAATTAAATATTAACTATAATAAATTAAAAAAAAACTTTTTTAGTAAAAACGTGTTTTTAAAAAATTAACAAAATTTAATACTTTGATTTAAAAACACTTTACTTTTGCAAAAACAAGCTTTTATAAAACTATTAGTTATTATTTAATAACTATTTATTAAAAAAATGCTATTTTAAACAATATAGCTAATAAATTAAAATATATAACTAAATATATAATTAGTTAAGTTATTTAGTTTAAAAACTGTTTAATTAATAATTAAAAACAACATTAAACATTTAATTTATAATTGCAAAAAGTTTAACTAAAAAACTATTGCAGCTAAAATAAAAAACTAAATTATTACAATTAAAAAAAATAATTAATAAAAACTAAAACATAGCAATTTAATATAAATTATTTAAATATTAAGCTAAATATTATAAAACATTTTAATTAATTAGCAGTTATATTATAAAACTTTAAAATATTTAAAATTAAAAGTACAAGCTATTTTAAAAAATTTTTAAAAGTTTATTAAAAAAAAAAACGTAAATTTTAAACTGTTTAAACATATTTTTTAAATATAGTTTATAAAAATTTATTAAAACAAAAATAAAACTTTTAAAAACTTTTTTTTAAAATAATAAGTTTTAATATATAAACTAAAAAACAAAAGTTAATTAAATAATAATTTTAAATTAACATTTAATTATTAGTATAAGTTATAAAAAAATATTAAAAAGTTGTTTATTTAATAACAAATTTTATTAAATAATATAATAACAATATTATATAAAGCAAAAAAACAATAAAACATATAATAAATAAACAAACTATTTAAGCTTATTTTTAAACAATTATATATTAAAAATATATTAAACAAACGTAGTTATATTAATAATATTTAATTTAACAAGCTAATTTAAATTAAAAATTAATTATATAAACAAAAAAATTGTTAATAAAATAAAAACTGTAGCAAATTACAACATACAAAAACAAATAAACTATTTTTTTGTTTTTATTGCAATAAACTTAAATATTTAGTTAAAAATTGTTAAAAAAAACGTTATAACATATAAACAACAAATAATTAAAAAATATATAAAACTTAATTGTTAATATTAAAACATTTTAAAAAAGTACAAAATATCAAAACTGTTTAATTTAATATTAAAAAAAAAGTTAAAAAACAAACTAAAATAAAATAATATATTTAATTTATTTTAGTTAAAAACTTTGAAACGTTTAATATAAACAAGTTATTTAAAGCTTTAATTATTTTTAAACTATATAACAAAAAGCTATAAAAACAAATAATAATAAATATAAATATAAAAATATAAATAAACATTGTTTACAAAAACTTAGTATAAAAAAAGCTTTAATTAATTAATATATAAGTTTTATTTTTGTTAAATTTTAATAGCAAATTTTTACGTTATTAAAAAGCTTATAAAACAACATTAAAAATAATTAATATTAAAAACGTTTGTAAATTTTTTATGCAAATATTTTTTGCTATTAAATATAACTAGTTAGCATTTAAATTTTTGCTATTAAAATTAAATATAAAACAATTAAAAGTTATTTTAAATATTGCGTTAAATTAATAATACTTTAAAAAGTTTAAAAAAATAAACTTTAAAAAATTTGTTAATATAATAATTAAAAAAAAACATGTTTTTATTATAAATTTTATAAACATAAAACTAAAAAAAATTTTTTTTTTTAAAAAAATTAATAATAAAGTTTAATTAAAACAAATCAATTTATTATAGTGTTTTAAAAACTTTTGCTATATATATTTTAAATAAAGCATAAAAAAATTATTAGCTTTAAATAAAATAAAATATATAATTAATTTAATAAAAAAAGCAAAAGTATTTTTTAAACTTATATATTTTATTATAAAAACTTAACAAAAAGTGCTTAAAAAATATTTAATAAAAAATTAATATTTAAAAAAAATTTAATATTAAAAAATAAATGCAAAAACATTTATATTATTTATATTTAAAAAAAATAATATAATGTAGCTATATATAAACTATAAAAAATTAAATAAAATTATTATAAAAAATAAATACTTTTTATTTTTAATTTTAAAAATTATAAACTGTTTAAAATTTATAAAAATATTTTTTAAACTAAATTTAAAAAATACTTACTATTAAATTTAAATTAAATTTAATAACAAATAAAAAACTGCTTTTTAAATATGCTACAGTTACTTTAAATATATAATAATATTATTTAAACTAATTAACGCTTTAGCAACGTTTTAAATTTATATATATAAAGCTTTAATAAAATTAATAAATTATATTTATATAGTTTATTTAAATAATATTGTTATTTTTTTTAAAAAAAAAAAAAATTTTTAAAGTTTGTTATAAATATTAAAAGTATTAAAATAAACAATAAATAAATAAATGCAATTAAAAAATAAAAAGTATTTAAATTAATATATAACATATAAGTGTTTTTAAGCTTTGTAAATTTTTATTAAAAATTTATTGCAAAATATTTGCAAATAATAACGCTTATTATAGTATTACTAAAAAAAAATGCAAATATAAATTAGCTTATATTTAAATAAATTTAAAAAGCAGAAAAAGCTTTTTAAATAATTAAAAAAGCATTTATAAATATAACAATTTTATAGCATTAAAATAATTAATTAAAAACACAAGTTAAAATTAATGCATTAATAAAAACAATATTAAATATATTATTTTAATTATATAAATTAAAATAGCAATTAATTGTTTATTAGTTATATAAATTTATTAATATAAAAATAAAATAAACTATAAAATAACAAAAACTATTAGTTATAATAAAAAGCTATAAATATTAAAAACAATACTTAAAAAAAGCTATATATACTTTTATAATATAAATTAATTATATAGCGCTTTAAAATATAGTTAACTTTTTTGTACAAAATTTTTATAGCTAATTAATATAATAAATATATAAACTAGTTTAATTTAATTTTAAAATTTAACATTAATTAAAAGTTACTAATTTTATAAACAGTTTGTTAAAAAAACCTAATTATATAACAAGTAAAATTTAATACAAAAACATAATTTTAATACTATAAAAAAAACTGCAATTAATAAACAACTTATTTGTACAAGTTTAACAAATTATAACTATAATATTATATATAAAAAAAAAAACAAAAATATTAAAACAATTAATTTAAACTTTTTAAAAAATATTAATTAAACATTATTTAATTAAATTTTTAACAATTACAGCTTAAGTAGTAAATTTAAATATTTATAAAAAGCTATATTTTTGCTATATAATTGCAAATAACTTTTAAAAAGTACAAAATAAAAAATATAGTTATAAATGTTTTATTTACTAAATATATATAGCTATAACAGCTTATATATTAATAATTATTAAATTAGTTTAAATAAATATTAATTAGTTTATATTTGTGTTATAAAAATATAATATTAAAACTATTGTTTATAATTAATATATTTTATGCTTTATAGTTAAAAAGTTAATTAAAAATAAAACAGTATTTTAATTATAAGTTTTAAAAAAGTTTTATAATATAATTAAAAAACTGCAAATTAAAAACTTAAACATTATAGCATTTATTAAAATTGCTTGTTAATATATTAAAATTAAAAAAAATTACTATATAAATAATAATAAAACTTTTTTATTTAAAAATTGCTTTATATTTTTAAGCTAAAAAGCTTTATTTTAATAAATTATTTATTAATATTATAATAACTTTAAAACAAGTTATATAAAAAAAAATAAAACAGCTAAACTATTTTAACAAAAATTTTATTAAAAAAAGCTAAAATAAAATATTTATAAATATATTATAAACTATTAAATATATAACAAAATTAAACAATTTAAATATAAGCTTTATAAAAAGCTATAAATATTACTTTTATTAAATTAACTGTTTTAAAAAATTAGTTTAAATTTTATTATAAAATTACTTTTATATATTAAAACTAATAAAATTAAATATAATATAGTTTTAATAATTGTTAATTGTTTTATAAAAACAATATTGTTTATATTTATTACAAAAACTTTTAACGTTGTTAAATTAGTATAAATATTATATAAACAAATAAAGTGCAAATTTAGTTTATTAAAAAAAATTGTAAACAATAAAAACAAGCTAATTATAAAATATTTTTAAAAAAAATTTTATAACAAAAAAAAAATTAAGCAATAATTGTTTATTATTTAATATTTATAAACTAATAAACAAATAAAACACATTTATTAAACTTTTAAAAAATATTTAAAAATATATATTGTTTAAAAACTAAATATATAACTTAAAATATTTTAAAAAATAAAATTTATATATAACAACAGTATATATACTATTATTAAATGCTTATTTTTTAAAGTTTTATATAACTATTATTTTAAAATTATAAAATTTATTTTAAAAAAATTATAGTTAAAAATATAAAAAGTAAAAAAAAAACTATAATAAATTATAACTGTTTAAAAAACGTTTAATAAACATTAAGCTAAAATTATAAAAATAATAAAAAAAAACTATAATAAAAAACATATAGTAAAAAAATACAAAATAAAAAAAACAGTTAAATTATTTATAGCTTATTTTTAATTTAAATATAGTTAAAAGTTAGCTTTTATATATATTAAAATAAAAGTTATAAAAAAAATAAAACTATAAATATATTAAATAAAATTACTTTTGCAATATTTAAAAATATATAATATATTTTTTGTATTATTTTTAAAATTATAAACTAAATATTAAAAAAACAAAAAATAATTAATACTTTTTAAACTAAAAAATAAATAAAAAAAATAAATAATAAAAAATATAATTTATTATAAAAAAAACAAAAATATATTAAAATATTTAATAAAATAAAAAAGCTAGTTTATTAAATATAATATATAAAAACTAAAAAAACATTTAATTAATATAAAAGTTTTTTTTATAAAATATAAATAAAAAGTAAAAAAATTATATATTAAATAAAATAATTTAGCTTAAAACTAAAAATAATATAAATAGTAATATTTTATTACAATAATTATTAAAAAATATAAATAATAAAAAAAAAAAAGAATTAATTAAAAAACTAGTTTATTAAATAAAACTAAAAAAATTATTAAAAACTAAATTTTATTAATAAAAGCTAATAAAAACTTTATTAATATAAAAATTAAAAAAAAAAAAAAACAAACATTAAATATTAATAAAAAAAAGTTTTAAAAAAAAAACTGTTAATAAAAGTTAGCAAAAATTAAAAAACTATAAAACAATTAAAAAACAATTTATAAAAATTGCTATAGCAAAATAAAGTTTAAAATTAATAATAAATTAATAAATAAACATTAAATATTTTATAAATAAATTTATAAAAATAACTAAATATAATATAAACTAAAAAAAAGTTTTATTA
This sequence comes from Nemania diffusa, assembly GCA_038501195.1. NCBI lineage: Eukaryota > Fungi > Ascomycota > Sordariomycetes > Xylariales > Xylariaceae > Nemania > Nemania diffusa. The sequence continues at coordinate 5,343,165 of JBBPUQ010000003.1, forward strand.
AAATTTAAAAAAATTATTACTAAAATAAAAAAAAAAAATTATTAAATTTAGTTAATAATAATTTATTAACTATTAAATATATATAAAATAAACTTAATATTATTGTTTAAATAATTAAATTAATATATTTATACTTAAAAAAGCGCTATATAATATAAAAGTAAAAATTTTATAAAACAGTTGTTTTAGTTTTAACAATTTTAATATTAATATTATTTTAAAACAGTAAATTTATATTAAAAAACTAAATAAAGTTTATATAATAATATTTTATTAATTAATTAATAACTATTTTAATAAATATAAAAAAGTTAATATTAAAAACATAAAAATAAATATTAAAATAAAAAAAAAAAGCAAAATTTTAATTATATTTTAATTATATAATAGTAAAAATATAATAAGTTTTTTTTTTAGCTATAAATTAATTAGTAATAAAATATTAAAAAAGTAATTAAAAATTACTAAATAAACATAAGTTATAAAAAAAACGTTTAAAAAACTTATAATTAATATTTTTAACTAAAAAGTTAAAAAATAACAAATAATAATAATTTTAGTTTAAATAATTATTAAATGTTTAAAATTAAAAACAGTAAAAATAACATATTTTTTTTTTTAAATTATTTTATATAAAACAAAGTTAGTTTTTTTTAAAACATATATATAACAACTTTAATATAAAATATATTTATTAATTATTTAAATAGTATTAATTTAACAGTAAAAAAAAACGTTTGTTATATATATAATAAAATTAAAAAAAAATTTAGTAAACTTTTAAATAATATTTAAAAAAAAAAAAAAAATTTAAAAATATTAAAAATTTTAATATATAAACTAATAAACAATTATAAATTACAAAAATAATTTATAATAAAACAAACTATATAATTATATATATATAAAATATATTTAATATTATTAAATAAAACTAATATATATAAACAATATATTTAAAAATTAAAATATATTTTAATAATATATTAAAAACAAAGTTTTATATTAAAAATATTTTAAACTTAAAAGTTTTTATTGTTGTTGTTTTTTTTAATAAATATTTTATAATTAAAATATTGTTAATTTTACTTTTTATTAAAAAAATAAGTTTTAATAAAAGTTTTTTATAACGTTATAACAAGTAATAAAAAAGCAAAAAAAAATCAAAAAATAAAAAAATTAAAAAAATAAAAAAAATAAAAATAAAAACAAAAATAAAAACATAAATAAATAATTAATTAATAAAAAACTAAAAAAAAAAAACTAAAAAATAACTATAAAATTTATAAAACATATAAAAAAAAAAAAAAAAACATATAAAAACATATATAAAAATTAATTAAAATATAAAAGTTAAATATTTATTTATAAAAATATAAAAATATTTTTTATATTTATAAATAAATATATATTTAATATATATAATATAACTAATAAATTTAATGTTAATTTTATAAATATAAAAGTATATAAGTTAACAATAGCAAAATTAACAATATTAATTAGTATTAAAAACTAACGTTTTAAAAAAAAAAATAATATAAAAAAGCAATTATTATTATATTATGTTATATTATATATATAGCAAATATAAACTAAATATTAATTAGTTAATATTTAAAAAAACATAATATATAAAATTAATTTTTAAATAAAAATAATTTATTATAACTACTTTTTAAAATTAGCAATTATTTTATAAAACAACTATATTTATATTATATATTGCAACTTTTATATATTTTTAAATAATAAAAAAATACTTTTAATATATATAATTAATTTATATATAAAAGTTTTTAATTTTTATTATTTTTTTATTATATTAATAGTTAATTTAATAAAATATTAATTTTTATATAATATTATATATATATTTAAAAACTTTTTTATTTTTTATTTATTTAATGTTTTTTTATTATAATAACTTTATTATTATTAAAATATTTTTTTATAAATATTTTTTTTTTATTATTTTTTTATTATTTTAATAATTTTATTAAAAAACTTTTTATATTAAAATTTTAATTATAAAATTTTTATATATATATTAATAAAATTTTTAAAATTTTTATTAAATATTATTAATTTTTATAATTTTATTTTTTTTTAAATTGTTTTATAATAAAGCTTATTTAATTTAATATATAATAATAAAACTTTTTAACTTTTTATTTTTTTTTATTATATTTAAAATTTATAACTTTTTTTTTTAATTATTTAAAAAATTATTTTAAAAATAAATGTTTTAAATATTTATATAATTAATTTATATAAAATTATTAAAAACTTTTTTAAAAATTTAATAAATAAAATTTAAAAATATTTATTATTTTATTATTATTTTATATTTATATATTTTAATTATAAAACTTGATATTTTTTTATAATTTAATTTTTTTTTATTAATTTTAATATTAATTTTTTTATTTTAATTTTTTAATTAAATGTTATTTTTATAATTTAATTAATTAATATTTTATATAAAACTAAATGTTTTAATAATTTATATAATAATAATATTTATATTATATTTAATATTAATAATACTTTAAATTAATTTTTTAATAATAATTAATAAAAAATTATAATTTTTAATTTATTTATAATTTATAAAAAAAAAGTTTTATTTTATTTTATAAATTTAAAATAATTTATTTATAAATTTAATTATAAATTAAAATTTATAATTATTAATAAAACTTTTAAATTAATTATATATTTTATATAGTTTATTATAATATATTTTTATAATTTATTTTATAGTTATTATATTTTTATAAACTATAATTTATATAAATTTAAATAATTTATTAATTATATAAAAAGTTATATTTTTTTTATTATTATTAAAAAAAAAATATTTAAAATTTATTATTATATATTATTAAAGTTATAATTTAAGTTTTAAGTTTTTTAAATTTTTTAAATTATTAATTAATTAACTTAGATTTAAACTAACTTAAATCTACTTTTTTAAATTTAAGTTTGTTTATTAACTAACTCAATTTAATTCAAGTTTGCTAACTAATTAATTTAGTTAAATTTAAGTTGAATGAATAATTAATTTAAAAAACTTAAAAAACTCAAAATTAAAAATTTAAAATTTAAAAACAGCTAAATAAAATAAGTAAAAATATAAATAAAAAACTAAAAAGGTTTAGCTTTTTAAATATACTTAGTTTATATTTATAGCTATTTTATACACTTTATAAAAATTAGTTTATTATAAGTAAATAATATTAAATATTTATAAAATAGCTATTTTTAAACTAAATAATTAGTTTAAAAATAAAAACTAAATAGTTTTATAAATTTAAAAATTATTAGTTTTTTATTTATATTTTTATTTATTTTTAAGCCCATTTTTTAAACCTGCTTTAATTTATTTTTAAGTTTTAAATTTGAATTAATTAATTTAACACTTAGTTAAATTAATTTAAGTTTGCTAACTAACTAATTTAATTAAGTTTAAGTTTGCTAATTAACTAACTTAACTAAATTTAAGTTTGCTAGCTAATTAATTTAAACTTAAATTTTAAACTTAAATTTAAATTTAAATAATTTAAATTATAACTTTGTATATTATTATATATATTTTAATATATTTAAAAGTTTTAATTTTTTTAATGTTTTATTTTTTAACATTTTAATTATTTTATATAAACAATTTATTATATATTAGTTTATTTTTTTATAAACTTTAAACTATTAATACTTTTAAATTATTAAAGTTTTTATGTTATTTTTTTTTAAATATATAATAATTAATTAAATAAATACTTTTTTAATTAATTTAATACATAAATAATTAATATTTTATATTATTAAATATTTTTTATATAATATTAAATTATTTAATATTATTTAATTTAAATTTTAATTAATATAAGTTTTTTTTTATATTTAATTAACTTTTTGTTAATTTTATTAACTTTTAAAACTAAATTAATTAATAATATTTTAAAAATTAATAAAAATATAATATTATTTTTTAAAATATATATTATTATAAACTTTTATAAAGTTTTATTAAAAAAAGTTATTAATTTAAATAAAGTTATTATTTTTTTTTTGTTTTTTTTTTTTTTTTTATATTTTTATACTTTTTAAAAAATTTAAAAAATATTAATAATAATATTTTTTAAACTTAAATAATATATAATTACAAAATAATAATAGTTTATAAATTTTATTTATTTTATTTATTAAAAGTTTAATATTTTTTTTTTATTAAAATATTTTAAAACTATATAATTTATTAAAATTATAAAAAAATACTATATATTAATTAGTTTTGTTTTTTAATATAAAAGCTTTTTTATAATTATTAATATTTTTTTATTATATATTTTATAATGAAATTTTATATTATAAAATATTTATAAAAAAAAACAACTAGTTTTTATAAATTCTTTAAACTATTTTTTTAAAATAATATATTAAATATTATATTATTAAAAAAATTAGTTTTTATTATAGTTTTAATATTATAAAAAAAATATTATAAAATAAATATATTTATTAAAACTATTTATAAAGCTTTGAATATTTTTTAATATTTTTAAATTTATTAAAACAATATATTAATATATATTAAATTAATAAATAATTTTATAATTTGTTTATATTTTTTTATAAATTTTTTATAATAAATGTTAAAAATTCAGTTTTTATTATATAAAATTTATATTTGTTAAAATGAATTTATAATTTAATGTTTTTTAAATAAATTAATATTTTATTAATATAATATTTATATTTTAATTTATTATTAACATAAATTAATATATTATTAATATATATTATATAAAAAATGTTTAAATAATTTTTTAATATATTATTTATATAACATTAAAATATTATTAATTTATTTATTAATTTAAATAAAAATATTTTAAACTAATAAGTTTTATATTTTATTTAAAAAACTATTAATAATTTATTTTTTTTAAATATTTAAATATAATAAAAAATTTATTAAATATTTATTTTTATTTAAATTTTAATTTAAAATATTTTAATTAAAATTTTATTAATTAAAAATAAAATATATTTATTTTTTTAAATAATTAAATTTAACTTTTTATAATTTATATATAATTATAAAAAACTGTTTTTTTTTTAATAAATAAAACTAATATTATTTATAATATTATTATTAATATAATAAAATTTTTTATTAAATTATTATTAATATATTTTTTATATATTTTTATTTTTTTTAATAATATTGTAAATAATATATTATATTTTAAAAAAACTTTAAAAAGTTTATTAATAACAATATAATAATTAATATTTAAATAATGAAATAAAAAATTATTTAAAACTATTTTATTAAATATATTAAAATATTTATAATATTTTTTAAAAACTATATATAATATTGTTTTTATTAATTTTTTTTTATTTTTTATTAACTTTTTATATTTTTTTTAAAAAATGATTTAATTTAATTTATATAATAAAGTTATATTATATAAAATAATATTTTTTTATTTTATCATTATATTAAATTTTATTATATTAATAATATTAATTTAAATTAATTAATATTTATATTATTTAGTTATATTTTTTATAATTAATATAAGTTATATTAATTATATTTTATTTTTAATTTATAATTTTTATATATTTTTTTTATAAAAAAAATATATAAATTTAAATTTTTTTTATAAATTTAAATTTATAATATATATTTTATATATTATATTTTTTATTATAAATAATTTTTATTTATATTAAAATTAATTTAAAAAAAATATAAAATTAAAATAAATAATTAAAAAATAATTAAAATTTTTTTTTATATAATTTTTATTTGTTTTTTTTAATATTTAAATTTATTAATATAAAAATAAACTTTTTTAAATTTAATTTTTAAATTTAATTATTATTTTTATTTTTTAATATATTTAATTTATTTGTTTATTTTTTATTTTTTTTATTTTTTATATTATTTATTAAAATTTTAAAAATTTAATATTTTAATTTTTAATTATTAAAAAATAATAATTTTTTTTTTTTACTATTTATTAATATATTATAATAATTTAAATATTTTTTTTTTATAATAATATTATATTTTATATTTATTATTAATATAAATATATTTAAAATTGTTTTATTTTATATATAAAAATATACTTTTAAAACAATATTAATAATTTATATAGCTTTTTTATTATAATTTATTATTTAAAATAATATAAATTTAATAATTGTTTTAAATTTTAAATATTTTAAAACTTTTATAACAAAATTTAATTTAATTAATAAATATATATTTATTTTTATATTAATAAATATTTTTATTAATAAAATAAATTTATTATTTATTATTATATAATTTATAAAAAAAAAGTTTTTTTTTAATAATTTTTATAAAAAATCAAATAATATTTTTTTATATTTTTTTATATTTAATATTAATATATAAATTTATTTAAAATAAAAATTTAATTATTTTAATTAATATTTTTTAGTTTTTTTTTTAATATAATTTTTATTTATTTAAATTTTATATTTTAAACAAAAATAATATTAATATAAATTATATTAAATTATTTAAAATTAAATTTATAAAAAAATTTACTATTTTTATATTTTTAATTATAATATATAAAATATTATTTTTATAAAATTAAAACTTTTATTTAATTAAATAAAGTTATATTTAAAATTAAAATATTTAAATATTTAAAACTATTTTTTTAATATAAATTTAATTTTGTAAGTTTTTTTTTTTTTTAAATTTTAAGTTTTTTTTTATTTAGTTATTTTTAAAAAAGTTTTTTTTTATTATATTTTTTAAATAATAAAATTTTTATACTATTTATAATAAATATAATATTAGCAATAAGTTTAAAAACTAAATAATATTATATATTTTAAAAAAAAAACTAAAGTTGAAAAAACTAAAAAACAAACTTAACTTTTTAAATTAAATTAATATATTTATATAAATGCTTTTTTATTTATTACTTTTTTTTTTTTATATTTATTACTTTATTTAATTTTTAATAAGTTTATTGTTTTAAATAAACAATAAAATTTATTTAGCTATTTTAACTATTTATTAACTATATTATATATATTAATTATTTTTAAAATTTATTTGTTTAAATATAAATATAATTTGTAACAACTTTTTTTGTATAAAAAAAGCTCGATTTAAATTTTTGTTACATTAAATATTTAAACTATAGGTTTTTTTTAAACTAATATTTTTAAGCAGTAAAAAAATATTTTTAATATATATAATTAATTTATATATAAAAGCTTTTAATTTTTGCTACTTTTTTATTGCACTAATAGTTAGTTTAATAAAGTATTGATTTTTATATAGCATTATATATATACTTAAAAGCTTTTTTACTTTTTGTATATATAATGTTTTTTTGTTGCAACAACTTTATTATTATTAAAATGTTTTTTTATAAACGTTTTTTTTTATATTGCTTTTTTTTACTTTAATAACTTTATTAAAAAACTTTTTATATTAAAGTTTTAGTTATAAAATTTTTATATATATATTAAAAAATTTTTTAAAACATTTATTAAATATTATTAATTGTTATAATTTTATTTTTTTTAAACTATTTTATAATAAAACTTATTTAATTTAATATATAATAATAAAACTTTTTTAACTTTTTATTTTTTTTTATTATACTTAAAGTTTATAACTTTTTTTTTTAGTTATTTAAAATTTTGTTTTAAAAGTAAGTTTTTTAAATATTTACATAATTAATTTATATAAAATTATTAAAAACTTTTTCAAAAGTTTAATAAACAAAGTTTAAAAATATTTTTTTTATTATTATTAATAATTTTATAATATACTTTTATTATTAAATAATTTAATTTATTATTAAGTTAATTTGTTTATTTATTTTTTTTTTATAAAATATATATTTAACTTTTTATTAAAAAATTTAAGTTTTATTAATACTTATTAGTTTAATTAATCATTTTTTGTTAAATTTAAAGTATTTGTTATTTTGTTATTACTATATATTTATATATTTTAATTGCAAAATTTTGTATTTTTTTACAGTTTAATTTTTTTTTTATTAGTTTTAACGCTAATTTTTTTGTTTTAGCTTTTTAATTAAATGTTATTTTTATAGCTTAACTAGCTAATATTTTATACAAAAACAAGCTTTTTAATAATTTATACAGTAGTAACACTTATATTATATTTAATATTAATAATATTTTAAACTAATTTTTTTAAAAATAATTAACAAAAAGCTACAACTTTTAGTTTATTTATTAATGTATAATTTTTACTTGTTTAACAATTTGTTTATAGTTTATAAAAAAAAAATTTAATTTTATTTTATAAATTTAAAACAGTTTATTTGTAAATTTAACTATAAATTAAAATCTATAGTTGCTAATAAAATTTTTAAGCTAGTTATATACTTTGTATAATTTATTATAATATATTTTTATAGTTTATTTTATAATTATTATATTTTTACAAGTTATAGTTTATATAAATTTTAATAGTTTGTTAATTATATAAAAAGTTATATTATTTTTATTGTTGTTAAAAAAAAAATATTTAAAATTTATTACTATATATTGTTATATATGCTTTAATATATTTAAAAGTTTTAATTTTTTTAACGTTTTATTTTTTGAAATTTTAGCTGCTTTATATAAACAATTTGTTATATATTAGTTTATTTTTTTATAAATTTTAAACTATTAGTACTTTTAAATTATTAAAACTTTTGTTTTACTTTTTTTTAAATATATAATAGCTAGCTAAATATATATTTTTTTAATTAACTTAATATATAAATAGTTAATATTTAATATTATTAAATACTTTTTATATAATATTAAATTATTTAATATTGTTTAATTAAAATTTTAATTAATACAAACTTTTTTTTTATATTTAATTAAACTTTTGTTAATTTTATTAATTTTTAAAACTAAATTAATTAATAGTATTTTAAAAATTAATAAAAATATAATATTATTTTTTAATATATATATTATTATAAATTTTTATAAAGTTTTATTAAAAAAAATTATTAGTTTAAACAAAACTATTGTTTTTTGTTTGTTTTTTTTTTTTTTTTATATTTTTACATTTTTTAAAAGCTTTAAAAAAATATTAGCAATAATATTTTTTAAACTTAAACAATATATAATTATAAAATAATAATAATTTATAAACTTTGCTTACTTTATTTATTAAAAGTTTAATATTTTTTTTATATTAAAATATTTTAAAGCTATATAGTTTATTAAAATTATAAAAAAATATTATATATTAATTAGTTTTGCTTTTTAATATAAAAACTTTTTTATAACTGCTAGCATTTTTTTATTATATATTTTATAATTAAGTTTTATATTGTAAAATATTTTCAAAAAAAAAACAACTAACTTTTATAAGTTTTTTAAACTATTTTTTTAAAATAATATATTTAATGCTATATTATTAAAAAAGTTAATTTTTATTATAGTTTTAGCATTATAAAAAAAGTATTATAAAATAAACATACTTGTTAAAGTTGTTTATAAAACTTCAAATGTTTTTTAATACTTTTAAGTTTATTAAAGCAATATGCTAATATATATAAAATTAATAAATAATTTTATAATCTGCTTATATTTTTTTATAAATTTTTTGTAAAAGTTGCAAAAGCTTAAAAATAACTGTATTTTTTTAAAATGCACTTTTTTTTTTTTGTTATAAAGCAAATTTTAATAATATACAATTTTTATTTTGTTTAAATTAACTTTTACTTTATATATTTTTATAATAAACTTTAAAAATTTAGTTTTTATTATATAAAACTTGCATTTTTTAAAATTAACTTATAATTTAGTTTTTTTTAATTAAACTAATATTTTATTAATATAATATTTATATTTTAGTTTATTATTAAAATAAATCAATATATTATTAATATATATTATATAAAAAACGTTTAAATAATTTTTTAATATATTGTTTATATAATATTAAAATATTGCTAGTTTATTTATTAATTTAAACAAAAGTATTTTAAATTAATAAACTTTATATTTTGTTTAAAAAGTTATTAATAACTTATTTTTTTTAAACATTTAAATATAATAAAAAGCTTATTAAATGTTTATTTTTGTATAAATTTTAACTTAAAATATTTTAATTAAAGTTTTATTAATTAAAAATAGTAAATATTTATTTTTTTAAATAATTAAATTTAGCTTTTTATAATTTATATATAACTATAAAAAATTTTTTTTTTTTTTAGCAAATAAAACTAGTACTGCTTACAATATTATTATTAATTTAATAAAATTTTTTGCTAAATTATTGCTAATATATTTTTAATATATTTCTGCTTTTTTTAATAATATTTTATATAATATGCTATATTTTAAAAAAGCTTTAAAAAATTTATTAACAATAATATAATAATTAATATTTAAATAATATAACAAAAAATTATTTAAAACTGTTTTATTAAATATATTAAAGTATTTATAGTATTTTTTAAAAACTATATATAATACTGTTTTTATTAATTTTTTTTTATTTTTTATTAATTTTTTATATTTTTTTTAAAAAATTACTTAGTTTAATTTGTATAATAAAGTTATATTATAAAAAACAATATTTTTTTGTTTTATTGTTATATTAAATTTTATTATATTAATAATATTAATTTAAACTAGTTAATATTTGTATTATTTAACTATATTTTTTTATAATTAATATAAATTATATTAGTTATGTTTTATTTTTAACTTATAATTTTTATGTTTTTTTTTTAAAAAAAAAATATATAAATTTAAGTTATTTTTATAAGTTTTAGTTTGTAGTATATACTTTATATGTTGCACTTTTTGCTATAAGCAGTTTCTGCTTATATTAAAACTAGCTTAAAAAAAACATAAAATTAAAATAAGCAGTAAAAAAGTAGCTAAAAACTTTTTTTGCGTTATTTTTGTTTGTTTTTTTTAGTACTTAAACTTGTTAATATAAAAGCAGACTTTTTTAAATTTAGTTTTTATATTTTTTTTGTTTTGTTTTTTTTTTTAATATATTTAGTTTATTCGCTTGTTTTTTTTTTTTTGTTTTTTATATTTATTAACTTTTATTAATAATTTACATTTTGTTAATAATTAAAGTTAACAATTAAATTTTTTATATTATTTATTAAAATTTTAAAAGTTTAATACTTTAGTTTTTAATTGCTAAAAAATAATAGTTTTTTTTTTTTACTGTTTATTAATATGTTATAATAGTTTAAATATTTTTTTTTTATAATAACATTATATTTTATATTTACTATTAATAAAAATATATTTAAAATTGTTTTGTTTTATATATAAAAATATATTTTTAAAGTAATATTAATAGTTTATATAGCTTTTTTGTTATAATTTATTATTTAAAATAATATAAATTTAATAATTGTTTTAAATTTTAAATATTTTAAAATTTTTATAATAAAGTTTAATTTAATTAATAAATATATATTTACTTTTATATTAACTAATACTTTTGTTAATAAAATAAATTTATTATTTGTTATTATATAATTTATAAAAAAAAAGTTTTTTTTTAATAGTTTTTGTAAAAAATCAAATAGTATTTTTTTATATTTATTTATATTTAATATTAATATATAAATCTGTTTAAAATAAAAGTTTAGTTATTTTAAGCAATATTTTTTAGCTTTTTTATTAATGTAGCTTTTATTTGTTTAAATTTAATGTTTTAAACAAAAATAATATTAATATAAGTTATATTAAATTGTTTAAAATTAAACTTATAAAAACATTTGTTATTTTTATATTTTTAATTATAACATATAAAATATTATTTTTATAAAATTAAAACTTTTATTTAATTAAACAAAACTTTAATATAAATGTAATAACTATTTAAAGCTATATTTAAAATTAAAATATTTAAATATTTAAAATTGCTTTTTTAATATAAATTTAATTTTGTAAGTTTTTTTTTTTTTTTAAGTTTTAAATTTTTTTTTTACTTAGTTGTTTTTAAAAAGTTTTTTTTTTATTGCGCTTTTTAAGCAATAAAATTTTTATACTATTAATAATTGTATATTTAAATATAGTTATAAAAATTAGCAAATATTATTTTATTGTTATATAGTTTTTTAATATATAATTTGTTAATTTGTTTTAATAATTTATTATATAAATTTTTTTTAAAATTTATTAAATTAATTTAAACAGCTTTAGTTTATTTAACAAATTTTATATTAAATTATATAAATTTATTAAAGTTTTATATTTTAAAGTTTTAATATTTAATTTGTACTTTTTTATATTTATTAAAATTATAATAATAAACAAACAAATAGTTTAAAACTTTAGCATTTGTTTTTAAAATAAGTTTTTTTTTATAATTATTTATAATAAACGCTATAATGTTTTTAAAAATAGAACTTTTTATTTAGTTAGCAATATAGTTGATTTTTTTTAAATTTTAGTTATAATAATCGGCATTTTTAATTAATTTGCTTTTTAATAGTATAAACTAATATTTAAACTAAACTTTAGTTTTATTTTTTATTAGTTTATTATTAATAAATATTAATAAATTAGTTGTTTTAGCTAACAATTTAGTTTTTTTTTTAATAACTATAAAAGCTTTATTAATAATTTTAAAACTTAAAGTGTTTTTTTGTTTTTGTTTTTATTATTAAATTATTTTAATAAAAACTGAATTATTAATAAAAGCTACTAATACAAACTTTAATACTACAGCTGCTATAGCTATAATTTAGTTTTTAAAAACTTCGATTTAACTTTTTAAGTTTATAATTTTCTTTTTATAAATGTTTATAACTTTATAAAACATAATATTTTAAAAGTTAGCTTTTTAACAAATTATATTTGCTTTTTATTATTTAGTTTTTTTTTTTAATTTAATTATTTAAATATATAAAAAATAAATGCTTTATTTAAAAAAGTTTGTTATATTTTTAAACTTTTTTACAGTTTTTTAAACAGCGTTTAATTATAAAATATAATGTTTAAACTTTTAATATATAGTTTTTTCGTAAATATTTATTATTGCTTAAAATTACTTAAAAGTTATTAGTTTATTATATTTAAGCTATACTTTTTTTTTGTTTTTAATAAAAAAAACAAAAGCTATTTAAAAAGTTTTGTTATAAATAACAAAGTGCTTAATATTAATTATTATTTTTTTAATTATATTATTATATATAGTTTTGTTAGTAATTATATATTACTATTACTTGTTATATTTTTTAAAATTTTTATAAATAAACTTGAACTTTTTATAAATGTTAAAAATAAAAAATCTTTTATTATTAAAAATGTTATAATAAAACTTATTATTATTGTTTATAATATATTTTGCTATATAAGTACACTTTGTATAATTTTCAAGCAAATTTTAAAAGTTTTAAAACTATTAATATAGCTTATTTTGTTTATAGTTTATTTATACTTATAAAACAAGCTTTGCTAATTTACTTTTAATAAACTATATTTGTTATTTAACTTTTTTATAGTTAGTAATAAATATACTATTATTAAAAGTCAGTTATATTATTTTAATATATTAAAATTAATCAATTTATTTAAAAGTTTTTAAAAATTTATTGTTTTTTTAAACAGTTAAAATAAACCTTAGTTTTATAATAAATACAATATTAGCAATAAGTTTAAAAACCAAATAATACTATATATTTTAAAAAAAAAACTAAAGTTGAAAAAACTAAAAAACAAACTTAACTTTTTAAGTTAAATCAATATAAATAATTTATATAAGTGCTTTTTTATTTACTATTTCTTTTTTTCTATATTTATTACTTTATTTAACTTTTAATAAGTCTATTGTTTTAAATAAATAATAAGATCTACTTAGCTACTTTAGCTATTTATTAGCTATACTATGTGCACTGACCACTTCTAGGATTTATTTGTTTAAATATAAATGTAGTTTATAACATTATTAATAATTATATATTTAAATATAATTATAAAAATTAATAAATATTATTTTATTATTATATAGTTTTTTAATATATAATTTATTAATTTGTTTTAATAATTTATTATATAAATTTTTTTTAAAATTTATTAAATTAATTTAAACAGTTTTAGTTTATTTAATAAATTTTATATTAAATTATATAAATTTATTAAAATTTTATATTTTAAAGTTTTAATATTTAATTTATATTTTTTTATATTTATTAAATTTATAATAATAAATAAATAAATAATTTAAAACTTTAATATTTATTTTTAAAATAAGTTTTTTTTTATAATTATTTATAATAAACATTATAATATTTTTAAAAATAAAACTTTTTATTTAATTAATAATATAGTCGATTTTTTTTAAATTTTAATTATAATAATTAATATTTTTAATTAATTTATTTTTTAATAATATAAATTAATAATTAAATTAAATTTTAGTTTTATTTTTTATTAATTTGTTGTTAATAAATATTAATAAATTAGCTATTTTAATTAACAATTTAATTTTTTTTTTAATAATTAAAAAAGTTTTATTAATAATTTTAAAGTTTAAAATATTTTTTTATTTTTGCTTTTATTATTAAATTATTAACAAAAGCTATTAATATAAACTTTAATGCTATAATTATTATAACTATAATTTAATTTTGAAAAACTTTGATTTAATTTTTTAAGTTTATAATTTTTTTTTTATAAATATTTATAACTTTATAAAATATAAAATTTTAAACGTTAATTTTTTAATAAATTATATTTGCTTTTTTTTATTTAGTTTTTTTATTTAGTTTAATTATTTAAATATATAAAAAATAAACGCTTTATTTAAAAAAGTTTATTATATTTTTAAATTTTTTTATAATTTTTTTAACAATATTTAATTATAAAATATAATATTTAACTTTTTAATATATAGCTTTTTTATAAATATTTATTATTATTTAAAATTATTTAAAAGTTATTAATTTATTATATTTAAACTATATTTCTTTTTTTTTTAATAAAAAAAACAAAAACTATTTAAAAAATTTTATTATAAACAATAAAATATTTAATATTAATTATTATTTTTTAACTATATTATTATATATAGTTTTATTAATAATTATATATTATTATTATTTATTATATTGTTTGAAATTTTTACAAATAAACTTGAACTTTTTATAAATATTAAAAATAAAAAGTTTTTTATTATTAAAAATGTTATAATAAAACTTATTATTATTGTTTATAATATATTTTATTATATAAATATATTTTATATAATTTTTAAACAAACTTTAAAACTTTTAAAATTATTAATATAATTTATTATATTTATAATATATATATATTTATAAAATAAAGTTTATTAATTTATTTTTAATAAATTATATTTATTATTTAGTTTTTTTATAATTAATAATAAATATATTATTATTAAAAATTAGTTATATTATTTTAATATTTTAAAATTAATTTATTTATTTAAAAGTTTTTAAAAATTTATTACTTTTTTAAATACTTAAAATAAACTTTAGTTTTATAATAAATATAATATTAACAATAAATTTAAAAATTAAATAATATTATATATTTTTAAAAAAAAACTAAAATTAAAAAAACTAAAAAATAAACTTAACTTTTTTAATTAAATCAACATATTTATATAAATGCTTTTTTATATATTATTTTTTCTTTTTTATATTTATTACTTTATTTAACTTTTAATAAATCTATTGTTTTAAATAAATAATAAAATCTACTTAGCTACTTTAGCTATTTATTAGCTATATTATATATATTAACTACTTTTAAGATTTATTTGTTTAAATATAAGTGTGGTTTATAACACTATAATGCTTTTTTTAAAATTTATATATATTTAATACTAGTTTTATATTTTAAACAAAAAATTTAAATAGTAATTTATATAAAAAATCTTATATTAAACGGTTTTAACATTTTGTTAACTATTATATATTAAAGTTAAACATAAATTTAAAGCTATTATTTAAGTTAAAACAAATAACAATTTTAAATTAACAAATATTTATTTAAATACTTTATTATATAAAAAAATCAAAATATTATATATTTTTAGCTTAATTATTTATAAGTTTAATATTTTATTAAATATTATTAAATTTTTTTTAATTAAAATAAAATTAGTTTAATTAACTATTAATACTTTAATTTATAAAATTTTAAAATATTAATATAAATATTTTTATTTTTAAAACATTAAATTTATATATTATAAAAAAATTATTAATAATAATAAAAATAATATAGTTTTTAAAATGTTTTTTTTTTATTATAAAAAAATATTTATTATTTTTTTAAAAACTTTTAATAATAATAAAACTAATTTTAAAAACTTTAAAAAATTATTAATTGCTTTAATAAATAAAAAATATATACGTTTAAAAAATAAGCTTTTTTTAACTGCAAAATTAATTATAATTAAAACATTTATAAAATTAATTATAAAACTTTATAAAATTAAACATATATTAATTATTATTTTAAATAATACTTTAAATTAATTTAAATATTATATTAATGATATTTTTATAAGTTTTTTTAATTATATATTATTATTTTAGTTTTTATTATAACATTTTTAATTAATCGTTTTAAAACTTTTTTTTGTTTAATGCTATAACTTTAATTATTTATTTTTATCGATTTAATTAAAACTATATATAAATAGAAAATTTTAATATAAAAGTTGCAATTTTACTAAATTTATTAAAATGTTATATTTAAAAACAACAACTTTATTAATATTAAATAATTTTATTATTACATTTATAATATAGCAGTAAATTATTTATATATTTTTATATATATTTAAAAAAACTTAAACAATTTTATAAAAATTTATATAAATAAAGCTAGCAAAAATGCTATAATAATAATTTTTTACTTTTATTATAAACTATTAATATTAATTAACAATAACAAATTAAAAATAAAATATAATATTATATTAATTTTTTTATATTTATTTAAAACATTTCTTTTATATAAAACTAATAAAATAATAACTATAAATAATATTTTAATTATAAATAAAAAGTTTTTGTTATTATAAAAATAAATTAATAATTTATATATATTAATTATAACTTTTTAAAAAGAAATATATAGCTTTTTTACAATAATAATTAAAACTATTAAAAAAGCTATTAATATAAATGTTTTAAACGCTAAAATATATAATATTATTTATAAACAAAAAAATAGTTTTTTAATAAATATAGCTAGTTATATATAATATATTAATACTATTAATTTTATAAATATATATAAATATTAAATATTATATTTATTAAATAATATTAACAATTATAATAAATTAAATAACTTTTTTTTTATTATAAAAGTTTTATAAACTATTTAATAAATTAAACATTATATAATATATATTGTTTTATTTTATTATATATTTATTATAAATAATAAAAAAAATTTTTAATAGTTGTTTAAAAATACTTTAAATATATATTATAACGAGATTTTTTATTAATAAAACTTTTTTTATATAATTTATATAATTTTTTTTTTTAAATATACAATTTTAATTAAATGTTTAAAATAGCAAATTTTATTAAAATTATTAGCAAAAATATTTTTTAAAATTTTAACTTTTTTATTTTTATTATAATTTATTAAAACTATTAATAAAAAATCTTTTTATAGCTTTAGTTTTTTTATTTTTATAAAACATTTTAAAAATTATAGCACGTTTTTTTTATTAGTTTTTTTTTTTTTTTTTTTTATTAATTTAATTATAATAATATTTATAATATTTATTTATTAATAAGTTGTTTTATATTGCTTTAATATTATATTTTAATTTATTTTATAATAAAGATATTATATATTAAAAACATTGTGTTTTTTTTTTAAAAAAAAGCAAATATTAAATATTTTAAAAAAGCTTTATTAAAAAAGCTTTATTAAAAAAGCTTTATTAAAAAAAACTTTTTTAAAATGTTGTTATTAAAAAGTTTTTATAATCATATTTTTTTTATAATGCTTTTTTAAAAACTTATATATATTTAATACTAGTTTTATATTTTAAATAAAAAACTTAAATAATAATTTATATAAAAATTTTTATATTAAGCTGTTTTAATAAATTATTTATAAATAATTTTTTAATTATATTTTTAATATTAATATAATTAAAAAACTATTATAAATAATATATAATATTAATAGTTTTATAATTTTAATTAAATATATAACATTTTTTTTTTAGTTTTAAAATTAAATTAATTATTAAAATTTAAAAGCTAAGATTTTAAAAAGTATTAATATATTTATATATATTTATTTTATATATATTTTAAAAAAAATTCTTTTTTTTTTAAACTTTAGTTTTATATAATATATACTATTAGCTATATATTACTTATTATATTATATTTAATTTATAGTTTCTTTTACTTTATAACAATTTTAAAGCTTTTTATTTAAAGTTATTTATAATATAAAATAATATTTTAACATTTTAAAAAGTTTGTTATATTTACAAATATAGCAAAATCGAATATTATTTAAAATAATAATAAAAATACTTTAAACTAGCTTTAATGTTAAATTTTTTTTAAAAATGTTTAATTTTTTGCTTTTGCTATTATTTCTAAATTACTAACTAATATATTAACTTTATAAAAAGCTTTTATAAAAATATAAACAAAAAATTGTTAATTAAAACTTAAACAAAATAAACAAAATTAATATATTGTTAAATTGTATAATTTTCGATTTAAAATTGTATTAAAAACAACTTTAAAAAAAAAAAAAAACTAATAATTTTATTAAGTATAAAAAATAATAAAACTTTAAATAATCAGTTTTTTTTTATTAACGCTTAATTTTTAAAATATATTAATAATATATTTATAATATTACTTTTATATTTTTTAATAATAATAATATAATTAAATTTTTTATATATATAAATTATTAACAAAAATATAATAAATTTAAATTAAATTATAATAATAATATAAACTTTAATTAATTAATTAAATTTAAATATAAATTATTAACTTTAAACTTTATATATAATAAATAAATTAAATAAGTTAAAAAAATTAAAGTTTATATTTAATCGTTTTAAATATAAATTTAATTATTTAATAAATAAAATTATATATATAATTAATAAAATAAATCGAAATTGTAAAAACAAATATTAAAACTTATTTAAAAGATTTTTAAAAATAAAACAGCTTTAATATTAATATAATTAAAATGTATTTTTAAAATAAACAAAAACTTTTATATAATAATTAATATATTTAAAAATAAATATAAATATATAGTTAAAATATATTTATTAATTTTTAAATTAATATTTTAAATAATTTAACTATTATTTAGTTTAAATCGAAAAATAAAAATTGAAAAAAATTAATAATAAAAAAGCTATACTTTTTTATTAAAAACTATTTGATTTTTTTTAAAAAAAATAATAATAAATTGTTATAACTTTTTATTTACTACTTAAAAAAATATAGTTAATATAATAATATATTAATAAAAATTAATAAATAAAAGTTAAAAAAAAATATAATAACAATTAAATTTATATATAAATTATAATTGAAATTATTATAAACTTTATATAAAATTTTTATAATATTGTTATTTTTACTATAACTTTTTATAATTATAAAACTTATATATAATTAATAAAGATTATTATAAAAATTATCGATTTAAAAAGTTATAAAACTTTTAATATTAAAATTTTTGATTTAAATTAATAAATTATTAAACTTTAAAATATTAAATATATCGATTTAATAAATTAAAAAATAAATATAAAGCTAAAAAGCTATAAAAACTTTTAAAAAATAAACTTAAATATTATTTAAATTTAAATTAACAATTATTAAAAAATTAAAACTTTATTACTTATTTTTTTTATAATAAAATAAAATATTATATTAATTAATATTTTAATAAATAATTTTAAAAACAAACTATTTAAAAAATTTAAACTATTAAAAGAAAATTTAATAATTTTTATTATTTAAAACAAACTATTTCTTTTTATTGATTTGTTTTAAAAAATTATAATTATTTTAATTTAAAAAATAAAAAATAAACTTAAATTTTACAATAAAGTTTAAAAATAAATATTAACTATTTGTTTTATTTTTTTAATATTTTTACATTTTTTATTTAATATATATATTTAGTTTAAATAAATTATTTTTAAAAATATATACTAATTTAAACTTTTATATTAAATATAATTATATTAATTATATTTTTATTTTATATTATAAACTATAAAAAGTTGTTTATAAACTTTATAATTTATAAACTATAAACTAAAAAAGTTTAAATATATATAAAGTTTATTAAATTTGTTACAAATTAATTAATTAACAAAAAGTTACTTGTATAATTTAATATATATATACTGCAATATTATATAATAATTAATTAAAAAAAAAAATATTATTATTGTTTTAATTAATTTTAAAAAACAAAAAAATTATGTTAAATATAAACTTAAATCAATAATTTTTTAATTTTAAATAAAAACACTTTAAATTATTAGTACTTTAAAAATTTATATAAACTTATTAAAATAAAAAATATTATTAAATAATTATTATTTTATTTAAATTTTTATTTTTTATAAAAATAAAAATAAAATTAACTTTTATAAATTTTAATTTAATTTTAAAAAAGTTTTAAAACTTATTTAAACTTTTTAATATTTTTAATATTAATATATTTTTTTATATTTATTAAAACAACTTATTAATTAATTTATAAAAAAATATAACAGTATTTTATTATTTTATTTATTTTTTAATTTAAAACAAATTATAAAAACTAAAAAATTAGCTATAAAAAATAATAAAAAGTAAAAAAATCAAAAAATTAAAAAGTTTTATAAAAACATTAATACTTTTTATATTTTAAAAAAATAAAACTTTATATTTTTATATTAATTATAAAAGATTTAACAAAGTTTTATAAAAAAATTGTTTTATTTTTTTATTTATTTTAGAAATATTAAATAAAATTATATATATAAAAATATTTTCAAAAATTAACTTTAAAAATATTTATTATTATATATAAATTTAAAAAAAAAATAAATAAAAAATAACATTTTATATATATTATAAATATTATAAAATTTTAATTATATTTATAAATTTATATAATACTTTTGTTACTTTTTAAAATTATATATAAAAAATATTTAACAATATTTTAAATATTTTTTATATAATATATTTTAATAATATATTTGTTTTTTTTTTAAATAAAAATTTATATATAAATTATATTTAAAATATTATTAAAAAACTTTAAAAAGCTAAACTATATATTAAATTTTTTAAATATTAATTTTATTAATATAAACTAAAATTTTTAAGTTATATTATTTTAAACAAAAAAATTAAAATAAACTTTTTATAAATTAACATTATTAAAAAATAACTTTTTTTTACTTTTTATTATAAACTATAACAATTTTTAAAATTTTGTAACTTTTATTGTTATTTTATTAAAAAGTATTTTTTAATTACTGTTTTATTATATTAATACTTAAAAAAAAACGTAACTAAAACAAAAAAAAGTTAAAATTTTTTAAATAATTTAAAAAAATATATTTTTAAATAATTATAAAATTTATTTAAACAAACTATTTTTTTTATATATTTCGATTTTAAAAAACAAATATTAATAAAAACTGATATATTTAAAGCTATATTTATAAATAATTTATTATAAAAAAATAATCGAAAATAATAGCAACTAGTTTTATTTTATTTTTAAAAAATTTTTAATTAAAAATTAAACTAAAATATATTAAACAAAAAAATACTAGTTATTATTAAAAGTTTTAAATATTAATATTATTATTTATAAAAAAGTAAATTATTTATTAAAATATTAATTAACTATAATAACTTTTAAACTTTTATAAAAACATTAAAACTAAATAAAAAATAAGTTTAATAATATATTTATTTAGCTTTTTTTAACTTTATTATTAAATATAAAAAAAAAAGCGAAATAAAGCCGATTTTTTATTATGCTGTTTTAATTATATAAATAATATACTTTTTAATATAAATCTTTTTTTTATATTAAAAAGAAAAATTGTTATATAATATACAACTATAAAAAATTAATATTTAAAAATATTAGTTAAAAAAATTTATATTAAACGTTATTTTTTTAAACAATTAATTTTTATTTAATTAGTTATATATATATAAATATAAATAGCTACTATAAAAAAAAATATTTAAAACTTAAAAGCTAATTAAAGTTTTAAATTATTAATTTAAAATATTTAAAAAAAAGATTTTAAATATTAATAAATTTTAAAGCGAATTAAAAACGGTTTAGCTATAAAAAATCAATAATTAATTTAAGATTTTTTAGTTTTTTATAATAAAAAAGTTTATATATTTTTTAAAAAATCAATTTATTTTTAATTAATTAAATTATATTATAACGACTTTTTTACAAGTTATTTTAATTAAAAGTATATTTTAAAACTTTTTTAAAAAAAGTTCTATTAATAAAATTTAAAGTATAATATATAAAGTTATATAAAAAGCTATATTATTTATTTTAAGTTTAAAACAAAATATTATTAAAAATATAACAAATTAAATAATTTATTAATATTTATTAAATTTATATAAAAACTATTTATAAACTTTATAACTAGTTTATTAAAAACTTTTTATAAAAATAGTTATATAAATTTTATATTAATAATTATAAATTAATTTATTAAACTAATATATTTATTACTTGTTTATATTATTATAATAATTATATAATTAACTACTTTATTTTATTAAAAAATAAAGTTTAAATTTAAAAGCTTTATTAAAATAATTATTAATTAAAGTTTTATATTTATTAATAGCTTTTAGTTTAATTTATATTATTATATTAAAAGTAAAAAATATTATTTAATTATATTTTATTTTAAAACTAATAATTAAATAAAACATATAAACTAAATAATTAAATATTATTTAAAATATTTTATTTTTATTAAATAAATTAATTAGCTTTAATTATTACTTTAAACTTTTTTTGTTATAAATTTAGCAATTAATTTAACTATTAATATTTTATTTTTTAAAGCTTTATATAGTTATATATTAAAGTTTAAATTATTTATTAAAAACAATTTCATTTTAAAAAAAATATTAATAATATAAAATCGATTAAATAAATTAAAAGCTATTAAAAATAAATTAACAAAATAGTAGCAAAATATAATTAAAAACTAAATAAAATATTATAACAATAAATATTAATTAATAAATTATAAAATAAATCAATTAGTTATTTTATTAATTAAATATTTTAAGTTTAAAAAGTATTATTATAAATTAACTTTTAAATATATTAAATTATTTAAAATTATTAATAAAATTAGTTTATAAATTTATTACTTTTATTTTTTTATATAATATATTTATTTTTATAATATATTTTTTATTTAATTATTAAAACTTTAAAAAGCTAATAATATAAATAAATTATTTATATTTAACTTAAAAAACGATAATATAAAATAAAAAATAAAAAATATAGTAAAAAAACATATTTACAAAATAAATTTAAATTATAAAGTTAAATAAAAAAGCTAGTTAATTAAATATAATTAATAAATATTAGTTATTAATATATTTGCTGCTAAAACTATTATAAACTTTTTTAAAAAAAAAAGCAAACATAAAAAAAATAAACTAATAAAGCTATAAAAAAAACTATTTATTATATTATAATAAAAACACATTAAAACTATTAAAAAAACTTTTTAATTAACTGTTTAAAATTATTAAAAAAACTAATAAAGCAAAATAAACTAAAACTTTTACAAAAAAGTTTATATAATAAAAATCAAACTTATTTTTTTAAATAATAATTTATATTTTATTAATAAACTATATATAAAACTTTGTTAAAAAACTTAAAAAACAAATTTGAAAATATTATAAAACGCTATAAACTTTTTATAAATTTTAAAATATTTTATATTATTATTGTTTTTGTAATAAATTGTTTTTACTTTTTTTATAAAACAACATATAACTAAAAATTAAACTATATAGCTAATATTAAAAAACTAAAAATAAAATATAATAACGTTGTAGTATTAAATATATTAATTAATATTTTAATTAAATTAAAAATAAAAATAAAAAATAAACAAAATAGCTTATTTATAACGTTAATAATAAAAAAAATAATAGTTTATTAAGTTAAAATTTTATATTAATAGATTAAAAATTAATATTTAGTAGCAATATTTTAAAGTTAACAATTAATGTTAAAATTAGCAGCAAATATAAATAAAACAGTTTATTTTTATAACGGGAATTTTGCTAATAAAGCAAAAAGCAATATAGTATAAAAAGAAAAAATAGTAAAAAAACTTTAAAAAATAGAACTATATTTTAGCAATTTTATAGCAAAACTAAACTAAAATATATTAAATAAAGCTTTTTTTTTTATTATAAACAATAGTACTAGCTAAATTATTGTTATTTTTTTATTTTAAATTAAACAAGTTAATATTAAACTTTAAAATTTTATATAAGCAAATTATATTAAAAGCTATTATAATAAATAACTAATTTTTTAATAATAAAATAAAGCTGAAATAAAAATAAAATTATTTATAAATTTGTAAATATTATAGCTTTTTTAACAGCTATTATATATAGAGTTTTTTAAATTTTTAAAAAAGCAGTAAATTTTTAAAAGTTTAGCATTTTTAAGCTAAAAAAAGTTATAAAAACATTTAAAACAAAAGTAATACATTAACAAAGCAAATATAATTTAAAACTTATTTTAATATTTAAATTAACAGTTATAAATATAAACAGTTTAATAATATAAAAATATATTAAAAGCAGCAATAATAAATAAAATATAAAAAAAAAAATAAAAAAATAAAAATAATTTAAAAATAAATATAAACAGTAAAAAGAAATTTATTAAACAAAAGTTAATAAAATTAACAGTATTTAAAAAAAAAAAAAAAAAAAAAAAAAAAAAAGTTAGCAGATTTATAGCTTTATATACTTTTGTTTATATATAAAGCTACATTAGTAAAAGTATAAATTATTTTTAAAAATTAACAATTTATAAAATATTTAAATATTTATATATAACTATATATTGTTTATATTTTTAATTATTATATAAAGCTTATAAAAAAAACAAAGCTTTAAACAAATGAAACTATATTATACAAAAAATCTACAAATAAAAAAAAAAGGAAAAAAGTTAAAAATTTTTCTACAAAAAAATTGCTTATATATATATATAAAGCGGTTTAAAGTAGTAATAAATAAGTTACTTATTTAGCTATATAATAAAACTATTTATTTATTTAAATGATTAATATTAATATTAACCGACTATAACTATTTTTTTTTTAAAAAAAATAGCTCGTTTATAAGTTATAAAATTTAAATATGCAAACTTTAATTAAATGTTTTTTAGCAAAAAAAAAAATTGCTTTAAATATTTACTATATTATTAATCGCTAAATTTTTTTTCTATTAAATTATAATATAGCTTTTTTATATATTAATATTGCTAAGTTTTATCAATAATATATTTTAAATATATTTTTTATATGTTTTTTTTTTTTTTTATATAATTGATAAATTATTGTCGATATAAAAGTTTTTAATAATGTAGTTTTAAGCTGCTTACAGCTAATAATTTAGTTTTAAAAAAAATTTTGTAATATTTAAATTGTTATTATAGAAATTTTTTAATAATATAAAACTATTTTTAAAATTTTTAACGTAGTACTATTTATTATCGATATTTTATTTTTTTTAGTTGATTTAATATTATAGTTTTTAGTAATATAGTTTTACTATATAAACTTTTTTTACTTTAAATTTTTTTTTATTTTTTAGTTTAAATATTTTATTTTTAAAATTATCAGCTATTTAGTTTATTAATAAGTTGTTAAAATATTTTTATAAACAATTGATATAATATCGATTTATTATTTATTAAAACAACAAGATTTATAATATAAATATATTATTTTTTTTTTTTAAAATCTTATATATTTATTAAATTATAAAATAGTTAAATTTATTAAAAAACTTATTAATTATTTAAAATTGTTGCTTTTTTAATATAAATATATAATTGCTTATATTAAAGTTAAAATTTTAATATTTTTTGTTAATTTATTTAGTTATATAGTTTTAAGTATATTTTAGATTTTTTTTAGCCAAATTTATAAATTATACAATTTTTTATATTTTATTTTATATATTTATTTATAATGTTTTTTTTGTTATTAGTAAATTTTTTAGTTTTTTTTAAGCTATATAGTTTTTTTAATCAAAATAAAATAACATAAAAAATTTTATTTCGATTTTATAAAATAATAGTTTTATAAATTTATAAAGTAATAAAGTTTATATATAATTTATTGTAAAAATTTATTTAAATTAATTATTTTAATAATAGTTAATATAAAGCTAAAGTTATTAATTTAAATATTTATTTATAATTTTAGTTTATTTAACAGTTTTATAATAGTTTATAAATATTAAAATATAATTAACTTTTATAATTTTATATAATTTATTTATAAAAGCAGATATAAACTAAAGTTTTTTATTAAAAGTTATTATAATTAATATTTCAAAAATTTTAAAAAAACTTTTATAATATATTTGTATAATATTTTCTATAGTTGCTTTTAAAATATAAAATATAATTTAAGCTTTTTTTTTTAATCAGTTTATTATAATTAATATATTGTTAAAACTATATTTATTTTTAAATATTTATTTAAAATTAACAACTAAATATTTTTAAATATAATTTAAAACAAAAAATAATATAAGCTTGCTAAATATTTTATCGCATAAAACTTTTACAAAATAATATTTTATATAATTAAAAATATATATATTATAGTTATTTCTAAAATTAAACTATTAATAATATTTTATAAAAAGTTTATATATTTTTTTTTTTTTTAAATATACTGTAAATATTTTATTATGTACTTTTTAAATAAATTAAATATATAAATATAAAAAATCAAAAACTATAAATTTTCTATTAAAAGTAATTAAATTATTAGTTATTTGCTAAAGGTTATTTATATTAAAGTTTTTTTTATTTTTTTAAATATTTTTGCAATCAATTAAAAACTTAATAAAACTTTTATATTTTTTTATAATTTTATAATAAACAGCTTAATTTAATTAATTATTTATATAAATATATTATATATTAAATTATTTATTAATTAAAAAATCGTTAAATATTTTTGCGCTTTTTTTTTTTTTTTTTATATAATAAAGTTTTTATATTTTTTTATTAATATATTAGCTAATATATTTTTTTTTTCAACATAATATATAATATAAAAATTATATTTTATAAATAATTTTACTTATTTTATTTATTGTAAATTTAAATATTACTTTTATATAAAATATTTTAAAATTTAATAATTAGTTATTATTAAAAATAGTTTAATTTAGCTACTAATTAATTTAAATTGCTATTTTTTAAAAGCTAACAATATTATAAGTATTTTTTTATTAAAAATGCTATAATTTAATTTAATATTATATAAAGTTTTAAAATAATAAATAATTAAATATTAGTTATTATTATATTTTTAAAACAATATATTTATTATTATATTATTAAAAGTATTTATTTTGATTTTTATAAATAAATTATATTTATAATATTATAGTATTAAATAAAAAATAAAAACTTTTTTTAGCTATAAAAAAACCTAGTTGTACTTTTTAATTTATAAAAAAGTTATATTTTTTTTAATTAAATATATTATAAAAATAATAATTTAATTATAATTTTTAATAAACTTTTTATAAAAATTATAAAACTTTAAAAAAAATTATATTTTTTTTATAATAATAAAAGTTTTTTAATTTTTTATTATATTTATTTTAGTTAAATTAATTTAAATATTATTTATATTAATAATATATTTTAAAAATTTAATTTTTATAATATAAAACTTAAATTTTTTTAAATTTACTTAAAGTTTTATAATATATAATTGTTATAATATTAGTTATATATACTTTTTATAATTTTTTATATTATTTAAATAAATAAAAATATTATTTATATATATATTATAAAAATTGTTTAAATAATTAAATAATATATTATTAATATATTTTTAGAAAATAATAAAGCTATTAATTAAGCTAAAAAAAAATATTTTATATTAAAAAAATTTATAACAAATATAAAAAATCGTTAAATCTTTTTGTTTAAATTTTATATATATTTAATTAAATATTTGTTTTATATTTAGTTTAATAAATATATTAGTTTTAAATAATTAAAACAAAGTTTTTTTAATTAAAAATAAAAAATATTTTTTTTTTTTATTAACTTGTTAAATTTACAATAATTTATATAAAACTTTAATTTTTTATTAAGCTTTTTTATAAATAATATTAAAAATATATAAAAAATATTGCTAAATTTAATAAATCTTTTATATAAGTTATTAATTAAATATTTACAAATTATTTTTAATTTGTTTAATAATATTTTATATAAAAAGCTATATTAAAAGTTATTAAAAATTTTATTTTTTATAAATTTAATTTTATAATTTATTTTTAATTTATAAAATAATAAAATATTAAAGTTTATTTTACTAAATATATATAGCAAGTTATAATATTTATAAAAAATTATTTATAAAGCTTTTTATTAAAAGTTTTTTTTTTTTTTAATAAAAAAAACTTTTTTTTTATTTTTAATAAGTTTATTAATTTTATAAAAAATAATAATTTATATTTATTTTATAAAATTATTTTAAAAAATTAATATCTTAAAAATAGCTATATTAAAATTAGCTATTTTTATAAATAGTTTAGTTTTATATTATTTTAGTTTGTTTTTTTATATTTTATAAAAGCTTATATTGTTTATTTTTTATTACGATATAATTTCTTAGTTTTTTTTTTAAAATTTTTTCTTTTTTATTTTTGTTAAAAAAAAAAAGTTATTATTTAAATTATATTATATTTTAACTATGTTTTTTTTAACAAAATTTAGTTGTTTAATAATAAAAATATAAAATATTATTTAATTTTTTTCAGTATTTTTTTACTGTTGCAAATATTTTTGTTTTTTTTTAACAAATTTTATGTTTTGTTAGTTTATATTTTTTTAATATTTTAAATTTTTAAGCTATATTTTTGTTTAATTTATATTTAAGTTTTAATTAAAATATTAATTAAAAAAATAACTAAATAAAAATATTATTTAATATTTTTAATAATTAAAAAATATATTATATTTTTAAAACTAAAGCTTTTTAATAATAATTTTATAAATTTATAAAAATATTATTATTAAAAATATATTTTTAAAATTTTTTTGATATAAACAAGTATAAAAGTTTTAAAAAATGGGTTTTTTAAAACTACTTTGTATATATTTTTAATACTAGTTTTATTTAAAACTAT
The DNA here is from genome assembly GCA_038501195.1 of Nemania diffusa. Taxonomy (NCBI): domain Eukaryota; kingdom Fungi; phylum Ascomycota; class Sordariomycetes; order Xylariales; family Xylariaceae; genus Nemania; species Nemania diffusa. The sequence continues at coordinate 5,372,717 of JBBPUQ010000003.1, forward strand.
TTTATATTAGTAAATTAAATAAATAAAAAAAGCTTTTAAGTTTTTTTTTTTAATTTAATTTTATAAATTTACTTTTTTTAATTTATATTATATTTTTATAAACTTAAATATAAGCACTACTTATAGTAAACTTTACTAAATAGTATAATAAATTTTATAATTATACAATTTTATATTTTTAATTTTTTTTTTGCTACTAGCAAATTATACGTTATTTATAACATATTGTTTAAAGTATTTTGTTTAAATTGGATTTTTATTATTTAAATGCTTTAATTTTAATATATATGTTGCAACAGAGTTTTTTATTTTTTTTAGCAATATATACATTTTTAGCAATATATTATTTTGTTTAAATTAAATTTTTATTATTTAAATATAATATTGATCAAATTTAACAAATTTTTTGTTTTAAACAATTAATTATTGCTAAAATTTTTATAAATTAATACAAATTAATATAAAAATTTTTATACTATTTTTATATTTTTATGTTTTTATATATTAAAGCAGTTATACTAATTTTTTTTAATTATATTTAATTATAGCTAATATTTACAATATTTTTAATTAATAGTTTTTTAAATACTAGTTTATTTTATATTTAAATAGTAATAGTTGTGTTAAAATTTTATTATATATAATTAAATCTAGCTTTATTATTTTTTTTTTATTTTTTTTATACAATTTAAGTTATTATATATTTACTTTATTAATTAAATAATTTTATAAAGTTTGCTAATTTATATATATATACTTGTTTAATTAATAGCTAATAACTAAGTATTTTTATAAAGCTTATACTATATTTTATACTTTTAAAAAGTACTTTTGTTTTATTTTTTTGTTGTATTAATATAATTTTTTAATTATTTTATTTATTTCGTTATATTATTTTGTTATATTTTTGTTATATATATTAAGCAAAAATATAAAAAAATATATTTGTAGAAAAAAATGAAAGTTTTTTTATAATTAAAAAATTTTACTTATTTGTTGCTATTAAAAATTTTATATTAAAATTAATTAAGTTTAATATAATAAAACTTTTGTAGTAGCTTAGTTTTTAATTATAACTAAAGCTTTGCAGTAATATTATTTTAATGTTTTAAAAATTTCAAAAACTTTAGCTTTTATATATATAGCTATATATAAAGCAAAAATTATAAATTATAAATAATATATTGTTTAATTTTAAAGTAAACAAAAATGTAAGTATTAAAATAAAAACAATACTTTAAAAGTTTAGTAATAATTGCTATATTTAAAAATATTTTTAAAATAAATTTAATAACTAAAAAAAAAAAAACTGCAAAATAAACAAAATATTTAATATAATATATAAATATATAGCAAGCAAAAAAAATATTTTTATTTTATAAAATATAATAAATATAATAACAAATAATATATAAATAATAATAATAAAATTTATAATTTAGTAGTAAATAATTATAAATTTTATAAATATTGTTATAACAATAGCTAAATTAATTTTTAAAATATTAATATTAGTTATAAATTATAATAGTTTTATTAATTGTTTTAACTATATTTATAACAATTTTATTAATTTGTATATATTGTTTATATTTATATAGCTTTTATTTTTGTTTATAAATAAATTTTATAAAAAAACAAACTTTTTATTATAAAAAATACTTTAAAAAACTAAATATATTTTATTATTAGTTTTTATATTAAAAGCAAATATAAAAAAACTTATAATTATATAAGTGCTAAAAAAGCACTTTTTTAAAGCTTTATTAATACTAGTAGCAAAATTTACTAATTTAACAATAGCTATTATAAATATATTTATATAATATATGTTTATAACATTAAGTAGTATATTTTTTTTAGTTATAACTATTTTATTTGTTTAATTTAATATTAAACTATAACTATTTATAAAAAAATTATTTAACAAATTATACAAAAATATTTTATATAATAGTTTGTTATAATATTTTATTATATATTAATATTAGTTTTAATTTTTAACTTATAGTTGTAAATATTAACAATATTAAATATTTAAGCTTTAACATTAGTTGTTTAAAGCTTTTAGTTTTAAAAAAAATTTTAATAATAATAACAAAAATAATAACAACAATAACAATAATTTATTAAGCTGCAACTTTAGCAGTAATAAAAGCAATATATTATTTTTGCTGTTTATACAATTTTTTAGTTTTGCAAAAAAAATGCCGACTTTACAACTTAGTAAATAAAATAGCACTTTTAACTTTGCTAATATTAATTTTTAATATTAACATTATTTTAAACAAACAAATATTAGCTAATTTAAATTTAATTATAAAAATTATAACAATATTAATATAATAGCTAATAGTAATAAGCTAATTTTTATTAATATATATTATTTTATTAAACAACTTAACTTTTTTATAAAAAATTTAAAGTTAGTTAAAAAAAATATTTGTTAAATTTTAACTTTATAGCAAACTTTTTTAGTTAAGTTAGCAATTTTGTAATAAATTATTAAATTAATTATAAAAATTAAAATAAATTTTTAAGCTTAAAAATTAAATGTATTATTAAAAAAGTTAACTGATTGATTTTTGATATAGTTTGCAGTAGCAACTAAAAAGTTTAATTAAAATATTTTTATATTATAAAATATATTATATAATAAAACAGCAATAATATATTTTATTTAAAAAAAACTATAATATATTAAAGCAATAAAAACTTTTAATAAAAGTAACAATAATTAACATAAAGTTATAATAGCTATTTATATATATATAAATTTAAATATTAAAAACTACTTGTACTTTTTTAAAAATAATAATATATTAATAAAATATATATTATATATTATTAAAATAAAACTTTTAATTATAGCAGCAGCTACTTAAAAGTTTTTTTTTTATTAATATAGTTGTTAAAAAAACAAATAAAATAATAAAAACTAAGTATTTTTTTAGCTGCAGTATAAAAATAATAAACTTTTATAAAAAAAAAAAAGCTTTAAGCGTAAAAATAATTGCAATAAACGTTAAAATAAGTATTAAAAAAAAAAAAAAAAAAATCAGGCTTATATAGCGCAAAAAAAAAAAAAAGCTTTAGTTTTTTTGTTAAATTTTTTATATTTAAATTTAAGTTTAAACAATAAAACATTTGTTATAATTAATTATAATATTATATATAAATACTATAATAAAATTTTCGATTTAATTAAAAAATATAACTAGTATATATAAAAATACGCTAAAAAAATTTTTAAGCAAATTATATATATATTATTTATATATTTAGCTATATGTATATATAAGCAGTATTATATATTGTTTTTAACAAAAAATAGTTTGTTTTGCTATTTAAAAGTTTGTATTAAGCAGTTAAATTTTTTGCTTATTTTAAATGCTGTTTTTTTTGTGTTTAATTATAACTTTGAAAATATAGCTAATTTAAAAAATAAACTTATTATTTTTAAACTATAACAAGCTTTTTTATAGCTTTATAAATTTAAAGCAGTATATTAAACTATTAGTAATATATTTTAATATTTTATAATTACTGCTAAAAAAAAGCTTAGTAAAAACAACTATATAATTTGCTTATATATAAAAATAAGCTGTATTTTTATTATTAAAAAACTATTTAGCTAATTTAAATATACTATTAAAATAAAAAACAATAAGTTTAAAAGTATAAACAAAAAAAAAATATACTATATAAAATAAACTAAGTTTAAATTTTATTTGTTAAAATATAATAAATATAAGTTTTTAAAACTAATAAAATTTAAAAAGTTAAATTAAATGTTAAATTGTAATATTAAATTAACTTTGTTGTTTAAAAATAAGTTTTTAAACTTTTATAAAACTAAAATTAATTATTATATTAATACAATAACTTTTATTAATATACCCAATTTTAAAATTTTTTTTTAAATATATTTATAAATATATTTATATGTACAAAAAGTTACTTTAATACAAAAAGTATTGCTTGTACTAAATTTATTAATATAAATATTTGTAGTTTATAAGCTTTTGCTATTAAACAAAAACTTTATATTTAAACTAGTTTAAAAAAATAATATAACAGTATTAATTAGTTTTATTATATTTAAATTAGTAGTATTTATTAATTTATTATTAAAAATTAAAACTATTTTTAAAAAAACATAAATTAATATAATTTAAAAACAGCAATATATAAATAAAAGCATTAAAAATATATAAAAAAAATGTTTTAAAACTGTAATAATAGCTACAAAATTAACAACAACTAAAATTACTACGTTTTAAATATTTACTAGTTAAAAACTAACTTTAATTATAGCTAATATAAAAAACATAAATATAAATATTATTAAAACAAACATTTATATTTTTAACAATTTTAAATTATTTAATATTTATTATATAAATTAGCTATTAATTATAACTTTTACTATTGCAGCTATTATATTAAATATATATTTAAATAATTTTAATGTTATAGCTGATTTTAATATTATATTAAATATTAAAAACATATTAATATTAATTAATATATTAAAACAATATAAAATTTTTTTTACAAGTTTTGTTAACAATATAGTTTATAATGTAATACAAGCTGCTATAAATAAATAACTATTAAATATATTTTTTTTGCTAAAAAAAGCTAATATAAAAAAGCTTAAGTTTAAAATTTTAAAAATAACTTTTATTTTAAAAATCAAAAAGTTTTTTAAAAAAAAAAAAGTTAAAACTTTAAATAAATAGTTTATTTATATAAGTAATAATATTATAGCTAAAAAAATTTTACAGCTGTTAAAAAATGTATTTAAAATTTAAAAAAACTAAAATATTATTAATATTTTAAAAAAAAACTAAATATAAATTTTATTAATAAATAACTAGTAAAATATAAAGCTAAACTTATATATATATTTTTTTAATATTTAAAATTAAAAAATAATAAATATTATTTTTAACTAATTTTATAAACAAAATTATATAAAATAAATAAATAAGTTATTTTTTTTTGCTTATTTTATTTTTGTAGTTTAAACATAAAAAAAAAAAAAAACTTATTTTTGCTTAGTTATTAATTTGCAAACTTTAAATAAAGTTGCAATATTTAATAGTTACTTTTTACTATTGCAATTTAAAGTTATTTTATTAATTCAAAATAAAAAATATATTACAATAATTAATATTATATTATTTTTTTATTAATTTAAAATTTATTTAAAATATTATAACAAATTTACTATAGTTAGTTTTAAAAAATTAAAACAATTTATTATAGCTTTAATAAACTTTTAAAATTTTTTTACTTATATTTAAAAGTTTATAAACAAATTATTACAACTATATTAAAACTTTTATTGCACTTTTATTAATAATATTGTAATTTTTTTAATTATTAAAATTAAACATTTGTAATATTTACAAAATATATTTATGCTGTTTTAAAAAAAAAAGATTTTATTGTTATTTAAAAAATTATTTATTATATATTTTTTTATAAAACTTTTAAACTTTTAAATAAATGCTTTTAATATATTTATAACTAAAAAAAAACTAGCTGTTTTTTAAAATTTTAAATTTTTAAACTAATTAAAAGCTTTAAAGCAATATTTAAACAGTAGCAAATTTTTGCATATTTTACTTTTTTATTACACTTAGTATATAAAACTACAACAAAAAAAAAAAATTAAACTGTTAAACTAAAAATACTAAATAAACAAAGTTATAAATAACAACTTTAGCAAATATTAAACATATTACAAATTAACATTTTTTAAGCTTACAAAAATAAAGTTAAAATTTTTTAAAATAATATAAACGTTAATTTATAACAATATAATATTATATTATTACAATTTAACTAAAACTTTGTTTATATAAATAAACGCTTTTTTTAAACAAAAGTTTAGTATAATAATATTTTATTTAAAAAATAAATATATATAAAAGCTTAGTTTAATTATATTTAACATTTAAATATTTTTAGTTATATTTTTTAATCGCTTTATATTTTAGTTAAAAATATATTATAATTTTTTAAAAATAAAAGTAGTTTATATTATATAAATATATAAACACTTAAAAACTATAATAAAAGTGTTATATAATTTAGTAATTATATTTATAAACTATTATTTTATTAAAAACATTTTAAATTAAATTAATTTAAATATAAATTTAACAAATTATATTAACAAATATTTAATAAATATATTAATTTATTTATTATAATATAAATTATAAATATATTATTTATTTAAATGTTTTAACTTTGTTTTTAATATATTAAATTAGTTATAAAATTTTACTAACTTAATAAATACTAAAAATAAAGTTTAATAATTTATTAAAAATCTAGTTTTTAATTAAATATAGTTTATAATATTTAAAGTAATTATAAACAAAAAAGTTAAATTTAAATTTATAACTAATTATAACAAAAATTTTAAATACTATAAAATTTTAAAAACTATTTGTAAAAACAATAAAAATATTGCAAACTTTTTATGTTTTAATTATTTATTTGTTATAATTAACAAATTATTATATAATATAAATTATAAAAAAAAATATAAACTATATATTTTAAAAAAACAAATTAATAAGTTTTTAAATATAATATATAACAATAAATATTATTTTAAACATAAATATATAATAATAAAGCTTAAACTATATATAATTATATTTAAAACAAAACAAGTTTAAACATATTTAAAATTTTATAATAAATACAAAATATACAATATAAATAAAAAAAAACTTTTAAAAAATTACTAACTTATTTAATTAAAAAATATAAAACTAATAAAAACTATTGCTATAAATTTTATTATAAAACTATTTAAAGTTTTAACAACTATTATTTTATAACATTTAAATAAATTTTTAAACTATAATATATTAATACTTATAACTTATATTATATTTAAATATATATTTTTTATTTTTAAATATAAAATATATATAATTATATATTAAGTTATAATATTAATTAAACAACTTTTATTAGTTAATTAAAAAGTACTTAATAGTATTATTTTTAATTATAATTAAAAATTTACGTTATAGTTTTAAAAAAAATTGTAAAAAAGTTTTAAAATAAAATTGCTTATAACTATAATATATTATTTTTAAAGCAACAGTTTATTAAAAAAAAAAAACTAAACTATAAAAATAGCTATTTAATATTATATATTTATATATTTTAAAAAAAACTAAATAAATATATTATTTATATTATAATAAAATTTAAATAATATATATTTTAATTTAATTAAATTATTTATATATAAATAATTATTTAATTTTTAATTTTTAAAACTAAACAATGTTTTAATTTAAATAAATTAAAAAAGCAATATAATTAAAAATATTTGTTTTATAAAACAGTATTTTTATAAAAATATAAAACTAATTATAAATTTTATAACAATATAAATAAAACATTATTATAATAACAAATATAAATTAATAAAATTTAAAATTAATAATAAAGTTTATTTAAAGTTTTATAATAATTATTATTTGTTTAATAAACTTTTTAAAAAATACTTATAACAGCAAGTTAAATTATAAAAAATTAAACAAAAAATTAATTAATTAATATATAAACTAAACTTTTTAAAAACTTTTAATATATATTTAGTTATTTTTATTATATATTTATTATTTAATATAAAAAAAAAAAACCTGTTTTATTATAAAGTTTTTATACTAAAACTTATTTATAACAAATAAAACTTTAACAAAAAAAATAATTTATTTAAAATTAAAATTATTTTAAAAAGTTAAATAAATAAATTTAAAAACAAATTTAATTATTTAATTAAATAAAAAAGCTATAAATATAAAAATAACTAATAGCAATTAAAATAGCAATTTTATAACATTAAAGCATTAATTAAAAAATATTAAACTTAAAAAAAAAAACATTTAATTTTTTAAATTAAAAAAGCTTAAAAAATTTAAAAACATTTAAAAAAGCAAAATTAACAAATATTATATATAATTGTTAAAAATAACGATTTTTTTTTTTATATAGCAGTACTTAATATAAACAAATATAAAAGTTTTAAAAAATAAGTTTTTTAAAACTACTTTATATATATTTTTAGTACTAGTTTTATTTAAAATTACTTTATATTAATAAATTAAATAAATAAAAAAAGCTTTTAAGTTTTTTTTTTTAACTTAATTTTGCAAATTTACTTTTTTTAATTTATATTATATTTTTATAAACTTAAATATAAGCACTATTTATAATAAACTTTACTACTTTTTTTTATATTTATAAAAATATTAACAAAACAATTTTAATATTTTGTTTTTTTTTGCTATTATATTAAATATTAATTATAAATAAAATTAAATAATTAAAAAAAAATTTAATATTTTTACAATTTTTTTAACAAATAATATATTTATATTTATATATATATTTATTTTTATATTTTTAAAAAAATTTTTAATAATTAACAAAAGTTTATTACTGCTTATAATATATATATATAATAAAAAATATTTTTTTAAATATTTATTTATTAAATTTAGTTTGTTATTTATAAAATTTTTTTACAATATTTTTTTTAAATAAAAGTTTAATTTATTTAAAATTACTTTTTTAATATTTTTATTTTTTTAGTACTTTTTACAGTAATATTATTTAAAGTTTTTGTTTTATTATATAAACTAACAAAAGTAGCTATAATAATTTGTAAATATGTTTTTTTTTTAATACTGTTTAATAAATAGTTTTTTAATATATGTTTTTTTTGTTAGCAGTTAAAATATTTGCTTTTTTTAGCTAATTTTAATAATTTAAAGTTGTTTAAAATATTATAATTTTTAATAGCTAAAGTTTTATTAATATTATTATTTGTTTTAATGTTGCTGTTTTTATTATTTTTAGTTTTATTTAAAATATTGTTAATATTACTGCAAATATTACATAAAATTAACTTATTTATACTATTAATAAAAATTAATTAGTTAATTTTATATTTAATATTGCATTTTTTGTTATTTATATATATTTAGTAAATTAATTAAATATAAAGTTTAATATATTAATTAAATAAAACATTGTTATTAAAATATAAAAAAAAAATATTTAATAGTTTATTAAATAATTTATTTTTAAAATATTTTTTTTATTTTTTTTTTTTTAATTTAGTTTTTTTAGTTAATTAAATAAAATTAATTTTAAAATTAAAAAAAATAACAAAAATATAGTTATTAAAATTAAAAAATTTCTATTTTAATTTAAATTTTTTGTTTGTATTTATATTTTTATAATTTTTTTTTAAATAATTAAAAAAAGCTTTAATAATAGTTAATTAATTAAAATAACTTTTAATTAAATAAAAAAATAAATGCTTAATAATTTTACTATTAATATAAACTTTAATATTAGTTATTTTTATAATGTTATTAATAAATCAATTTTTATTAATAATTAATTAGCTTTTTATAATATATAGCTATATTTTAAATTTAATATTGTTTTTGTTTTTATTATTGTAAAAAATAAATATAAATATTTTAATAAATTTATAAGTTCTGCTGTTTATATAAATCAATTTTAAAATATTACTTTTATAAAACAAAAAGTTTATAATATATTAATTAGTTTTATTTAATAAGCTTTAAATATAGTTATATTTAATATTTGCTATTTTTAGTTTTTAAAGCAAATAGTTAATAGTTTGTTTAAAACAAAAGTCAAAAATAGTTTTGTTTTTATTGTTTTTTATTAAACAATTTAGCTGTTTTTTTTTAGTAACTGCAATTTTGCTAAATTTTTTAGCTTAATCAATAAAAATTTTTATATATTAAATAAATAACATAGCTAAATTATATAAATTTTTAACTTATTGTTAATAAACTATTATTATTAAAAACTTAATTTTTATTTCTTAAAATAAAATATTAAAATATTTAATTAAATTAACAAAAATATTTTTATTAATTAATTTATTAAATTTAAACTAAGTTTTTTTTTTTAATATAGTAATAAAAATAAAAAAAAAAGTAATTTTATTAAGCTTATATAATTTAGTAGTATATTTTTTTAACAAATAGTTAGTTTTTTAAAAAAAGTTTTTTTAATTAAAAATATAATATTTATATATAAATAAAAAGTTTTAAATTTAGTTGTAAAAACTTTTTATTAAAAAAGCTAAAATAATTAATTTATTTTTATTTTTAGCTTTTATAATAACTAAAATATTTTAACTAAATTTTTTAAAATATATTTAAGCATTAATTTTTACTTAAAAAATAAAAAATAATTGTTTGTTATTTATAATTACAAAAAGTTGCAATTTATTAAAAATTAAGTTAATTTGTTTTTTAGCTTGCTATTTAAAAATAGCGTATTTTTTAAATGTTAATGCTATAATAGTAATTTGTTATAATTTAATTTTTTTTTTTTAAAAAATATTTAAAAGCAGTTTTTATGTTTTATAATTTATAAGTAATTTATAAATTGTTGCATAAAGTTTATAAAAAAAGCAAAGCTTTAAGCAAATAAAGCTATATTGTACAAAAAATCTATAAATAAAGAAAAAAAAAAAAAAGTTAAAAATTCTTCTGCAAAAAAATTGTCTATATGTATATACAAAGCGGTCTAAAGCGGCAGTAAATAAATCACTTATTTAGCTGTGTAATAGAGCCATTTATCTATTTAAGTAATCAATACTAATACTAATTAACTGTAACTTTAATTAATTAAATTAGCAAATTAATTAATTGATTTATATATTTAAATTAATTAATTTATAATTTATTTTTACAATTAAATTAAAAATAATTTAAATTAAAAAAAAAAAAAATTATTGACATTTAAAAGCTAAAATTTAAAAAAGTACTAATATATTTATATATATTTATTTTATATATATTTCAAAAAAAAAAAAAAATTTTTTAAGTTTTAGTTTTATATAATATATATTATTAGCTATATATTATTTATTATATTATATTTAATTTAAAGTTTTTTTTATTTTATAATATTAATAAATTTAATAAAACAAATATTTTTAAAATTATTATTTAAATTATTAATAATTTTAAATTTAAAGTTTTTTTTAATATAAGATTTATAAATATAAACTTTATAATAGTTAACTTTTTTAATTATATTATTATATTAAAATTTTATTAAAACATTGTTATATTTATATAATTTATTAAAAAAAACAACTTAATTAAACAATATATTATTATAGTTATTAATATTATAATATTTATTTATATTATTATAATATTAACAGTTTTATATAAAAATTTATTAAAATTTAATATAAATATATTTAAATATAATTATATATTTAAATTTTGTTTTAATAATATAATTGTTATAATATTATTTATTACAAATTTTAAAATAAATTTATTTATTAATTATATTAATAAATTTATTTATATTTATTAAAAAATATATTTAAAAAGTGTAAAAAACTTTAGTTAAAATTAATATATTTTTATTTTATAAAATAAAATTAGCTTTATAGCTATAACTATAATTATAACTATAAATATTTTCGATTTTTTTTTAAAATAATATTGTAATTTAATTTATTTAATAATGTTTTATTTATTTTTTAAAATATAAAAATAACTTTTAAAAATATTTAAAATATAATTTAAAAACATTATAAAATTAAAAATAATATATATATATAATTAAATTTATAATTATAAAACATTTTTAAATATTTTTTAAAAAATATAAAACTTAATATATAAAAAATATTATAAATATAAATAAAACTAATATAATATAAATTAAACTTAGTAAAAATTAATAAAATTAAATTATAATTATTATATAATTATATATTTTTAAATTTAAAAATTAAATATTAATTAATAAAATTTTTAATATTATATATAAAAATAACAAAATAAACTTTATAAAATTATTTATATTTTTTAATTGTTTTATTTTTATAATATAATAACTAGTTTATAAAATTTATATAAAATATATTATTATTAATTTAAAATTTTTAATAAAATTATTATATTTAATATTTATTTTTTATTTATTAAAAAAACAATTATTGTTAAATTATATAACTATATTTATATTAATAATAAATTGTTTAAAATTTTTTTATTAGTTTTTAATTTATTTAAAAAATATTCAAAGTTATATCAATAAATTTTTAAAACTATTTAAAGTTTATTTAATAGTTTATAAATTATAAATTATTATTTTATATTTAATATTTATTAATATATATTATTAATATTTTAAATATATTGAAAAATATTAAATTAAGTTTTAATTAAGTAAATTTTTTATTAATTATTTTTTTTTAAATATTTAATTTTATTATTAATAGCGTTAATATAACTATTATTAAAAACTAAATTAATATAATTTATAAATTAATAATTTTAATTATATTAAAAATATATATTAATTAAATTAATTTATTATAAAAATATAAAAATAAAGCAATTTTTAAAACTATAACTGTTTAAAAATAATAAACTATTAAATTATTTTCAACTTAATTATATAAAAAAAGTTAATTTTTTAATTATTATAAATTTAATTTATTAATATAATCTATTTTATTTATTAAAACTATTAATAACTTTTTTTTATTAAATTTAATAATTTTTATAAATATAAATCTAATGTTATAGTTTTTTATTTTAATAATATTTAAAATAAATAATATATTTTTATTAATTTTATATAATTTATTTTATTTTAAAATAAAGTTTTAATTAAAATAAAGTTAAATTATAATATTATTAAGCTAAAAGTTTTTAATTTAATATAAAATTATAAACAATTTTAATTTTAAATTTTATTATATATTATATTTGTTATAATATTTATTAATTATAAAATTATTAATTGATAAATATAATTAAATTAAATATAAAACTTATTATAATTAAAGTTATAATTTAAGTTTTGAGTTTTTTGAGTTTTTTAAAATATTAATTAACTAACTTAGACTTAGACTAACTCAGACCCACTTTTTTGAGTTTGAGTTTGTTTACTGACTAATTTAATTAAGTTTGAGTTTGCTAACTAACTAACTCAGTTGAGTTTGAGTTGAGTTAATAACTAACTCAAAAAACTCAAAAAACTCAAAATTTAAAGTTTAAAATTTAAAAACACTAAATAAAATAAGTAAAAATAAAAATAAAAAACCAGAAAACTTTAGCTTTATAAATATATTTAGTTTATATTTATAGCTATTTTATACAATTTATAAAGATTAGTTTATTATAAGTAAATAATATTATATATTTATTTTATATAATTATATATATATAAAACACTTATTTTTAAACTAAATAATTGGCTTAAAAATATAAACTAAATAGTTTTATAAAGCTAAAAATTACTAGTTTTTTATTTATATTTTTATTTATTTTTAGCCCTATTTTTCAGACCCGCTTTAATTTATTTTTAAGTTTTAAGTTTTGATTAATTAACTCAAAACTCAGTTGAGTTAGTCTAAGTTTGCTAGCTAACTAACTTAGTTAAGTTTAAATTTGCTAGCTAACTAACTTAACTGAGTTTAAGTTTGCTAGCTAACTAACTCAAACTTAAATTTTAAACTTAAACTTAAGTTTAAGTGACTCAAATTGTAACCTTGATTATAATATTAACTTATTTTTTAAAATTTTAATTTATAATATATTATTTTAACTTTTTATTTTATTAAATTTATTAAATAATATTATATTATAAAATTTAAAAATTAATATATTAATAAAATATTGTTAATAATTTTAATTATATTGTTAATATATATATTTTTATTAATAATTAATAATAATAAAAACTTATTTAAAAATATTTTAAAAAGTTATAATTTATTAAAATAATAATAAAATTATAACAATAATTTTAATTATTAATAGATTTTAAAATTAAAAATATACTAGTTATATTTGTTTTTTATAAATTTAATAAATATAAGTTATTTTATATAAAATATTATAAAATAAATTATAATTTAATATTTTTATAATATATTGAAAATAAAGTTTTAAAATGTTTTATAATAAATAATATTATTTTAGTTTTAAATATATATTTTATAACTTTTAAAACTTTATTTTTTATTATTTATTAAAATAAATTTTTAATTATATTAATTATTATTTATAATGTTTTAAATATATATAAATAAATAAAAAATATTAAATAAATTTAAATTTATTTATAAATTAATAATATTATATTATATTGTTGTTATAAATTTTATTATTAAAATCTTTTATATATTATTAATTAATATTTTTTAAACTATAAAAAAATATAATATTTATAATATTTTATTAATAATTATATATAAATCTTTTAAAAAATATATATTAATATTAAATAATATAAGTTATATAGTTTAAAATTAAATAATAATATTTATTAAACTATTATTTTAATATAATTAAAATATGTTTTAAAAGATTATTTTAAATTCAAATTTTAAATTTATAATTATATATAAAAATAGTTTTAACAATATTTATTAATTATTATTTATAAATAAATAGTTTAATTATAAAATAAAAATAAAATTAATAAAGTTTATTATAAATAGTGTTTATATTTAAGTTTGTAAAAATATAATATAGATTTAAAAAAGTAGATTTGCAAAGTTAAGTCAAAGGAAAAAACCTAAAAGCTTTTTTCATTTATTTAATCTACCGATGTGAGGTAGTCCCAAATAAAACTAGTGCTAGAAATATATATAAAAAGGGTTTAAAAAACCTATTTTTTAAAACCTTTATACTTGTTTGTATTAAAAATATTAAAATTATTATTTATTTTTATATTATAATATAATATAATATTTAATAAATTAATATTATTAAAATATTTTAATATAATTTTAATAATATAAAATCTTTAATTTTTAATTATAGTTTAAATAAATTAATTTTAAGCTTTTATTTTTAAAGTTTATTATTAATATTTAAATTTTTTATTAAATTTTTTAATTTTAAACTTTATTAAATTTATATATTAAAAAAATATAAAAGTAATTATTAATTTTATTATATTTAATATTAAAATATAATATAATAATAATTATAATTTTATTTAATTTAAAATTAATAATAAAATTTATTTATAATTTTATAAAAGTTATTATTTTTTAAATAAATTATTATAAAAATAATTTATATAATAAATAACTTTTTATATTATAATTTATAAAATTAATAAATTAATTTATAAATTTAAATTTTTATAACATTAATATATTTATTATATAGTTTTAATTATATTTTTTTTTTTTAATATTTAAAATTTAAAATTTAATTTATAAATAATATTAATTATTTAAAAACATTTTATAAACATAAATAATAATAATTTTATTTGTTATAAAATTAAAACTTTATTATAATAATTTTTGTTATATATTAATAAAAAATTTTTGTTAAAATATTTAATTAAGTAAAAAAGTTATAAAAATTAATTTAATAAATAATATTTTTAAATATTGTTTATAATAAATATAGCTAATTTTATTTTTAAATGAAATAATATTGTAATATTAGTTTAATATAGAATTTTTTGTTTTATTTTTTAATTTAAAACTATTTTAAATATAAAAATTATTTTAAATATAATTAATAATAATATTATTAAAAAAGCATTTTTAAAAAAATATTATATAATATTGTTATAAAAACAACTTTTTAAAAATAACTTTTTTAAAATAATTTTTTTAAAAAGCTTTTTTATTAATTTTAATATTTATTTTTTTAATAAAAAAACAATGTTTTTTTTATACAATGTAACAATTTATATAAGCAACTAATTTTAATGCTTATTTTATTAATCATAGATTAAAACTTACACACTTTGTTGTGATATAATTTTGCAATTTCTACTAATTTATAAAAACTACAATTTTTAAAATAACTTATTTTAAAAGATTTACTTTATAAAATCTACTTTAAAGAAATTTCAGTTAAACTTTATAACTTTATTTACAACTTTATTTGCGACTTTATTTGCAGTTTTATATATTTGTATATTTTATGCAGCGTATATATATAATTTAGCTTTTTTTTTTTTTTTTTTTTTTTTTTTAAGTTTTTAGTTAATAAAATTAATAAACTAGCTTCTATGCTTTTTACAATTATAATACTACTTTAAAATCGTTTTTTATTTATTAATAAATGTTTAATTTAAATATATAATTATTATTTATTTTATGCAGTTTATATATAATAAATAAACTATTTTAACTTTATATTTAAAATAAAACTATTAATATAATATATTATTTATATTTTTTAAAAAAATGTTATTATTTAAAAACTTAAAGTTAAATTTAAAAACTAATTAAGTTTATTTAATTAATTAATTATAACTTTAACTATTATTTTAATTATTACTTTATTTATTATTTTATTATTTATAAAACTTATTAATAACAAAAATAAATTTTATAAACTAACTTTATATTAATAACTTAAAATAACAAACTAAAATAGTAGCAGTAACTTTAAATAAAAAAAAAAAGCTTACTATTAAATAAAACACAATTGTTATATAAAAAATTTAAATTAACTTTTTTTATTAATAAATAATTATGTTATAAAAACAATTTAACTTAGTTATATTTTTTAAGTGCAAATATAAAAGCAATACTTTTAAAAAAGTTTTAAATGTTGTTTTTTAATTTTATAATATAGCTATATAGTTTATATTTAAAAAACTTTTAATTAAATTTAACAGTTAATATATTATTTATTAAAATAAAGCTAAAGTAAAAGTAAAATATTTTAAAAAGTTTTTTAATAATAAAAATAAATTTAATATTTAAGTTTATAAGTTTGTTAACAAATTTAAAAAAAATAAAACTATTTTTTATAATAAAAAAAGTTAAATATATTATTTGTTTTTTTAATATAAAAAACCTACTTTATAATTAATAAAAATTTATTATTAATTTATTATTTAACTATTTAATAATATAGCTAAAATAGTTTAAATATTAATTATTGTTTATTATAACTTAAATTAAATTATAATAATTTAATAAACTTTTATTAAATATTGTTATAAATTTTTTAAATAAATAAACATTTATTAATTTATTTTATGTTTTAATAGTTTTGTTTAAAAAGCAAAAATGTTTAAATTAAAATAAAGCTAGCTTTTATAAAAATATTTAAATATTAATTTTAGCAGCAAAATTTTTAAAGCTAATATTAATTTAAGTTTTATATATAAAAAGTTTTATAACAAAGTTGCTAAAGCTATTTATAATTATTAACAATTATTTAAATAAAATTAAAAAAATCAAGTTTTAAATATAGCTAATTTTAAAAAAAGTTTTTATTTTAATAACAAATTTAGCAAAACTAAAAAAAAAACTAAATTTTTTTAAAATAGCAAATATAAAAAGTTAATTAACAATTAAAAAAAAATATACTAAAATAATAATATTTGTTTTAGTTATAAAAAAAAAACATATAGTTAAATAATGCTTTAAAAAAAAAATATATTAGTTATTTAAAAAATAAAAAATTATAACAAATTAAAATTTAATAAATTTTCTAGTTTTAAAAAGTTAAAAAATAAATAAAATTAATAAAAGCTTTTACATTAATTTAAATGTTTATTATAACTAGTTTAAATATTTTAAACAATTTATTAAACTTTTTTTAAATTATATAAATATAAATTAATAAAATTAATATTATAACTATTATTTTATATAATATTAAATTTTAAACTAATTTATTAATTAATTAATAATTAGTTTAAAAAATTAAATGTTAATTTAAAGTTAAAGTTATTAAATTAAAAAAATTAATATTATTAACTAATTATTATAGCAAAGTAGTTAATAAAATAAACTAAATATTAAAAGCTATTTTAAAAATAAATAAACATTGTTTTTTTAATTAAAAGTTCAAAGTTATTAATATTAATTATTAAGTAATAATTAATTTATATTAGCTATTAAAACAAAACATTTTAATAAACTATTAATATAAATAATTTATATAGCTTAATAATATTTTTACTTTTATATAATTTTTTTTTATAATTATTGTTTTGTTAAAAATTAAAACTAAAAAAACTATTAATTTAAAAGTTTAATAAAATATAAACTAATATAATAAAGTAATTAAAAAATAATATTATATTTTATAACAAAGCAAAATAAATTTAAAAACAAAAGCTAAATTAAAAAAAAGTAATTTTAAATATTACTATAAAATATTATAAAACAATATATTAACTAATAATATAACTTAAAACTTTAAAATTTAATTTATTAATATAAAAGTTATTGTTTAAATAAAACAAAACTATATAAATAATTTAAATTAAACTTATTAAAAAAAACTTAATATATTTAATAAATTAATTTTAATTTAATATATTATAAAAATATTTAATATTAATTAAATAATTAATATTAATGTTTTATATAAAAAATAATAAAAAACTTTTAATAATAAATTAATACTGTTTTTATTAAATAAAAACTTAAAATATATTAAGTTAATAAAATAAGTAATATTTAAAAAACTAGCTTATTTAAAAAGAATTTTTTTAAAATTTTAATTAATTAAAATATTACTGTTTTAATTTAGCTAAAATATAGTTTTAAAATGTAATAATAAGTTTAAAAATAGTAGTTTTTATAATATTATATATTAGTTTAATATATTTTTTTAAAAAATAAAAAAATAAAAAAACTATTAAAACTAAAGTTTATTAAACTAAATATAAATTTAAATATAATATTTGTTTTATTTATATTTAAGTTTTATTTAATTAATAAAAAGTTTTATATTAATTTTTAATAAAAAAACTAATTTTTAAAAAACTAAATTGTTTAAGTTTTTAATTTTAAAAATATATTATTTAATTGCTATAAATTAAAAATATATTTAAAATTTAATATTATTAAAGTTTTTAATTAATTATTACTAATAGTTAAATTTTGTTTTTTAATTGCATTTAAAATTAAACTAAAAACTTTTTGTTAAATAGTTTTACTATTTAGTTTAAAAATAAAACTTATATAATAATAAAATTTTGTTAATATTTAATTTTATAATTTATTTAACTAGTTTATTAATATATATATAAACAATATTTTAATTTATTTTAATACAACTTTTAAACATTAAAAACAATGTAAAAAAGTAATATATTGTTTATATAAAGCTAACTTTTAAAAAAATATTTATAAATTTTACTTTAAAGTTATTATAGTTAATTATTTAAATATAATTTTAAAAGCTAGTTAAAATATTAAAATAAAGTTAAAAAAAATTAAAGCAATTTTAAATTAAAAATTTAAAAACTTTAAACCTATAATATTAATTTAATTATTTTTAAAACTTTATAACTTTGTAAAAACATTTATTTATTATATTGGTAATATTTTTAAACTATTTATATAGTTATTAAAAAAAAACTACAAATAAAAGTTAAAACTAAAATAACAAAAAACTTTTAAAATAATAAAAAAACTAGTTATTTTAACTTTAGTACTAGCTTTTTTTTAATTTAAAAAGCTTTAATATATATTAAAATAAATATTTTATATAATATAACTAAAAAAGCTATTTAACAAAAGCAAAAAAACAGTAAATAAAAACTTATTAATTATTTTTGAAAACTATAATTTTATATAAACAAGTTTATTTAATTTAAAACTAAAAAATATTAATAGTAATATAAAATTTTAAATATTACTATTTTAAATTATTAAATATATAGTTTTAAATAATTATTAATTATTAAATATTAATTTATTAATTAATTAAAAAAGCTTTTTTAATAAAACAAATTAAATGAGTAAACTTTTTAAACAATTTTAATATTACTTTTTAATATAAACAAAAAAAAAATAACATTGTAGCTAATATATTTTTTTAAAAAATAGCTAATTTGTTAACAGTTAAAGTTTAAAAACAAAAAAAAAAAACTTTTATATTTATTAAACTAAATATAATTAAAAGTTTTATAGCTATTTTTTAATTTATTAAAACTAAAATATTAATTATAAAAAATATAAACTTAGTTAATTTAATTTTTAAAAAAAATATAACTTAAAGCTTAAAAAATTATAATAAAAAAATTATAATATTAAAAACTATTATAAATAAAACAATTTTTTTCAATCGCTTTATTATAAAAATATATAAACTAATATTAATAGTTTATTAAAACTAAAATAAATTAATATAAATATTAAAATAAAATTATTATTAGTTTTTTTTTTAAAAAAACTTATATTAATATATTAATAATTATTATAAATATAAATATAACAAAAAAGTAAAAAAAAAAACTTTTAAACTATTATATTTAATATTTATATTATAAAATATTTAAAAATATATAATAATAAATAACAAAAATATATTTTTTAACTAATATAAATATAATTATATTTAAGTATTTATTAATAAGTTTAATAAAATTATTATTATATTATTTAATTAAAAGATAAATAATATAAAAAAATTAATATTAAAATATTATTATATATTATATTATATTTTTAATATATTAAAAACTTAGTTTTTTAATAATATTAAACTATTTATTTTAAAATTTATAAAAACTTTAAATTTATTAATAAATATTAAATATAAATAAAATAATATTTATTATTTATAAATATAAAATGTTATAAAAAAAACAAATTATAATTTAAACTAAAAACTATATTTTTATATAAGCAAATATTAAAACAATTAAAATATATATTTATTAATTTTAAACTTTGTTTATAACTTTTTATAATATTTAACAATTAATATAATATTTGTAAAAGCAGTATTTAAAACTAAGCTTTAAAATTATTTAACTTTTATATTTAAAAAAAAGATTTTTATAAATAAACAAATTAAACAAATATAAAAATTAATTAACTAAATATAACAAGTTTAAAAACTTATATATAAAGTTATTAAAGCTATATAAAAAAAACAAAAAATTTAAATTAATAAAAAATAAAAGTTTGTTAATTTTTTTAAATATAATAAAATATTTTTATATAAAAAAAGTTTTTTAATATATATTTTAATAACTTGTTTTAATTTATAATATTTTAAACTATTTAAAGTTTTTAAATAAAAAAAACATAACTATAAATTAAATATATTAAGCTTATATAAAAAAAAAACCTGTTTTATATAAACAAATTAAAAAAAATAAACAATAATTTGTTATTATAATAATTGTAAATTCTGCTATTAGTTAAAAAAATTAATAATAAATTAAAATTTAAAATAAACTAAATATTAAAATTAAAAACTTTTAATAAAGTTAAAAAACTGCAATATTAAGTTTTATAAAAAAGTTGTAACTTTAATAATATTTAATATTTTACAAAAAACTTCAAAAATGCGCTTGTTATATTAAATTGCTACTATTTAAATAAATTAACTAAATTAAAACTACTAGTTAAATTATAAAACTAAATAAAAACAGCAGCTATAAATAAGTTTATAAAAAATTATAAAAACAATAATAAAACATTTAATTTAAATATTAAAATTAAATTTAAATATTATATTTAATTAATTTTAATTTAATTTATATTAAACTTTTAGTTTTTAAAAAAAATAATATAACAATTTATATAAACAATTAATTTTTATGTTTATTTTATTAATTATAAATTAAAACTTACACACTTTATTATAATATAATTTTACAATTTTTATTAATTTATAAAAACTATAATTTTTAAAATAACTTATTTTAAAAAATCCATTTTATAAAACCTGCTTTAAAAAAACTTTAATTAAACTTTATAACTTTATTTATAACTTTATTTGTAGTTTTATACATTTATATATTTTATATAACGCATATATATAATTTAGCTTTTTTTTTATTTTTTTTATTTTAAAGTTTTTAATTAATAAAATTAATAAACTAGCTTTTATATTTTTTACAATTATAATATATAATATAATATAAATAAAAAAAAATAATTAAAATAAATTAAAATATTATTATTAATAAATATTATAAAAAAATTAAAAAAAAAATTATTTAAATAAATAAAATAAAAGTTATAAAAATATATATTAATAAAAATTATTAAATAAATAAAATAAAAGTTATAAAAATATATATTAATAAAAATTATTAAACAAATAAAAAAAAGTTTAAAAAATATAATTAAAAATATAAAAAATAAAAACTTTTAAATAAAAATTTAATAAATTGTTTTATAAATAAAATCAAAACTTTTAAAATTAATAATATTATAAATAGTTTTATATTAAAAAAAAAAAAAAAACTAAAACTTTTAAAACAATAAATATTAATTTAAAATTATTAAAAATAATTTTAAATAAAATATTAAAAAATTTAATATTATTAAAACATTTTAATATAATATTTTAAATATTTTAAAATTATATTAAATATTTTTTAATTATAAATAAACATTTTAATATAATATATTATTTTTTATTATTTTTATAAATAAAAAGTTTTAATATTAATAAAAAAAGTTTTATTAAATTTTTTATTATAATTTATATTATAATTATTATAATTATTAATTAATTTAAAAGTTTATTATTTATAATAATTAAAATTAAAAAACTTTTTTTTATTATATTTAATTTATATAATAATTATTAAGAATTTTTTATTATAAATATTAATAATATTATAAATTTTATAATTTAATATATTAATATTAAATATTTTATTAATAATTTTAATAATAATATTAAATAAATTTTATAAATTATTTTTAATATTTATAATAATATTGTAAAATTTTTTAATTTATTGTTATAAAATTATAATTAAAAATAATTTATTTATTATAATAATATTAAAAATAATTATAATAGTTTTTATTATTTTAAAAATATATATATTTAAAATAAATATAAATAAATTTATAAAATTATTATAATATATTTTAAATTTATTTTTTTTAATTTTATTAATAAATTTATAATATATATAAAAAATAACTATTATTATATTATTATTTATATTATTTATATAGTTTTATATAAAAATATTTATTTATTTTTAAATATAAATAAATAATTCAAAATATATAATTATAAAATTTTAATTATAATATTATAATTATTTAATATTAATAAAATTGTTATTTTTAAAAATAACATTTTTTTATATTTATTAAAAGTTTAATTTATAAATTAAAAATTTTAACTTATATTATTAAATTTATATAATATAATTAAATAAATTAACACTTAATAAAAATTTTAAAAAAATAAATTAATAAATTTATAATTAATTATAAAAAAGTTAAAAATATATTTATATATAAATTAATAGTTATAAATAAAAATATTATTAATAAATAAATTAATATTATTAATTTATTTAAAAATATTGTTATAAAAAAAATAGTTTTAATATTTAAAATTATAATTAATTTAAATAATTTAAATAAATTTTTATTTATAATAAAAAAAAATGTTTTTATAATTAAAAAAAAAAATTTTAATTTTAAAAAAAATTTTAATATTAAAAAAAAAAAAAATAACTTTTTTAATATTAAAAATATAATTAGTTTTAAAAATAAAAATATATATTAAATTAAAATAAAAAATATAAAAAATTTAATAATAATAACTTTTTTATTAAAAAATAATAATTATATTAATTTATTATTTAAAATATATTTATATAAACAATAATATTTAAATTAATAGTTTAAAATTTTATATTTTATTAAATTAATAATAAATTAAACAAGTTTTATTTTTATTAAAAAATATTTAATTATATTTAATAATATATTAAATTTATAAATTATAAAATTAAAAAAATTAATAAAATTATTAATAAATTTATATTAAAATATTATTTATATTTATATAATTATTTTTAATTTTTATTTAATTTTAATATAAAGTTTATGTTTAAATAGTTATTAATTTAATATAATTTAAATTAAAATATAAATAATATTTTTATAAATAAAAAATAATTAAATAAAATATTAAAAAAAAAAAGTTTTTTAATAATTAATAAATAATTATATATTATAATTAAAATTAATATTATTAATATTAAAAAAATAATTATAACAATAGTTATAATTTTTAACTTTTATATTATTAATAAAAAATTTAAATTTATTATTAAAAAATTAATTAATATTATATATATATTTAAAATATATATTTTTTATATAAATTTAAATTTTATATTATTTATAAATTATTATAATTAAATATTAATTTAAATATATTTTATTTAATAAAGTTATTAATTTAATTAAAAAATAATAAATTATAAAAAAATTAAAAAATAATAAGTTATAAAAAAATTAAAATATAAAAAATAATATATTAAAAAATAATTTTAAAAATAATGTTTTAAAAAAAACGTTTAAAAAAAAGCAACAAAAGTTAAAATTATTAATAAATTTATAAATAAAACTATATATATATAAATAAACAATTATATTATATATATAAATAAATATATTTAAAAATAAAAATAAACTGTTTTTTTTAATATTTTTTTAATAATAATTTTAATATTTATTTTAAATATAATTTTAATAGTTTTTTAATTAATTTATATTATTTAAAATATTTTAATAATAATATTTTTTTTTATTTGTTTTTTTATTTTTAAATTTTTTAAAATTAATAAATATTTATTATTAAATTTAAAAAAAAAATTAATTATATTTTTTATAAATAATATTTAAAACTATTATTTATTAAATTAATTTTTATAACTTTTTTATTTAATTAAATATTTTAATAAAAACTTTTTATTAATAAATATTATTATAATAAAACTTTAATTTTATAAAAAATAAAATTATTATTGTTTTTATTTATAAAAATTTATTTAAATAATTAATATTATTTATTAAATAAATTTAAAATTTTAAAGATTAAAAATGAATATATAACTAAAATTATATAATAAATATATTAATATTATAAAAAAATTAAATTTATGAATTAATTTGTTAATTTTATAAATTATAATAAAAAAGTTTATTTAATAAATGATAATTTTTATAAAGTTATAAATAGATTTTATTATTAATTTTAAATTAAATAAAATTATAATTATTATTATATTATATTTTAATATTAACTATAATAAAATTAATAAATATTTTTATATTTTTTTACTATATAAATTAATAAAATTTAAAACTAAAAAATTTAATATAAAACTTTAAAAATAAAAACTTAAAAATAATTTATTTAAACTATAATTAAAAATTAAAAATTTTATATTATTAAAATTATATTAAAACATTATAACAATATTAATTTATAAAATATTATATTATATTATAATATAATAATAAATAGCAATTTTAATATTTTAGTTATATTTTTTATTAAAACTATTTATTTATAAATAGTAGCTAATAAATATTTTTAAACTTATTTTTATATATAATTATAAAGTTTATTATATAAATTTAAAGTTTTAATTTAAAATATTTTTTTAAAATATTTTTTAATTATATAAAAATAATAGTTTAATAAATATTATTATTTAATTTTAAATTATATAAATTATATTATTTAATATTAATAAATATTTTTTTAAAAATTTATATATAATTATTAATAAAATAGTATAAATATTATATTTTTTTACAATTTAAAAAATATTAGCTAATAATATATAAAAGAATTTAATAATAAAGTTTATAATAATAATATAATATAATATTATTAATTTATAAATAAATTTAAATTTATTTAATATTTTTTGTTTATTTATTATATATTTAAAATATTATAAATAATAATTAATATAATTAAAAATTTATTTTAATAAATTAGTTACAGCTAAACTGTATTTATTATATAAAAAAACAGTATATAAAAAATATACCAAAGCATTTATTATATTTTGTAGTAAATATTTATTTTATTGTATTAAAAACAAACAATAAAAATATAACAAATAATATTAAAACAATAAAAAAAGTATTTATTACAAAAAAAAAAGCTTGTATATAATCAAGCTTGTTAATATAGACTTAATTTTTTTTTTTTTTTTTTTTTTAACTTAGTATTTTTTTTTAAATATACAGTATTTTTATACGTGCTATATTAGCTGTTTTTTTTTAGCTTTTATAATATTAAACTTGTTTTATTTATTTGTTATAAATTAATATTAAAAAGTTCAATTTAATATTAATTTGATACTGATTTAATATTAAATATATTTAATACTAATATTGAAATATTGATTTATTATTAAATACTAAATTTTTTATTTAATATTGAATTTTTTTTACATTTTTTATATTAACTTTATATTTTAAAAAAAATACTGAGCTATAATATTGCAGATTTTTTTAGCGCTTAAAAAAAAAGAAGAAAAAAATATTTATATTAAGCAATTTTTATTTTTATTTTAAAAACAAAAATAGTTACTTTAATATCAAAAAAGCAGTTTTAAATTTTTTAGCTAAAAAGTTTATAATTTATAATACTATTTTATAAAAAACTGCATTAAAGTTTATTAAAAAACATTTTAATAGTTTTAAAAAAAGTATTTACTAATAATATTAAAACTATATAAAAAATAAAATAATATAAAACTTTTATATGTTTTATTTAATTATTAATAAAATTTAATAAAATATTTTTTTTTAAGTAAAAAATAAATATAAGTTAATTTATTAATAAAAATAATATTATATATATAAAGTATTTTTTTTATTTAATATAATAAAATATAAGTTTAAAAATAAAAAGTTTATTATTAACTATAATATTTAAAAAAAGTTAAATAAAATTAAATCTAAACTTATTTTTAACAAAATATATATTTGTATTATTATAATTTAAATATTTTATAAAGCAATAAATTAATTATATATTATAGCTTTTAATAGCAGTTAAAATTAAAACTATTTATATATTATTTGCTATATTATAAAAAATCTTATATAAAAAAATAAATAGTTTTTATAAAAAACTAAAGCAAAGCTTATTAAACATAAATAAATTTTAAAAATGTATAAAAAAAAAATTAAAAAATTATAAAATTATAACAAAGTTTTTTAAAAAGCTTTAATTAAAACATATAAAAAAATACTTATTATATAAGTTATTATTAAATAAAAACTTATTTAATAAATATTTATTTAGCAGCTTTTTATTTAAAAAAGTTATATTTATATAAATAATATTAATAATAAAGTTATTTTTAGTTAATTTATTTTAATAAAAAATATTTTATTTATTATTATATTTAAAAAAATTACTTAAAATTAAATTATTTAAAATAATTTAAACTTTAAAACAAATATTTAAAAACTTATTATTTTATATATATTTATTTTAAAAAGCTTTATTTGTAATATATTTATTTTAAAAAATATTACTTAAAAAAACAGTTATAAAAAAAGTACAATATTAAATTTAATATTTTTAAACAATAAAAAACAAAGTATAAAAGTAATAAACTTTTTTATTTTTATTAATAATATTTTTTTAAATAATAAATTTATAGTTAAATTTTATTATTAATATTTATTTATAAAAAATAAACTTTAAATAAATATAAACTATTTTATAAATAAATAAAACTAAATATATTATATTTTAAAATATATAAATAAATTAGCTGCTTTAAAAATTATTTTATTTATAAAATAGATTTTAAAACAAAACAGTTTTATATATATAACTACTATAAAAGTTTTAAAATATTTATTAAAGTTATACAGTAATTTTTATAAGTATAAAAAAGCTTAAATTAAATATAAAAAACTTAAAATAAAAAAACTAAAAACATTTTTAAACTTTTAATTTAAGTTTATTAAATTAGCTAATTAAACTTATATATTTTGAATTAATTATAAACAAAATTTATATAATAAACTATTAAAACAATTAAATAAAGTTATAATATTTAATATAAACAGTTTTGAAAATATTTTTAATATTTATTATTTTTGCGTTTAAATTATTAACTATTAATAGTATAAAAACTTTATTAATAACTTTATTTTATAAAAAATTAATTAATAACTATTAAAATATAATATAGTTAATATTTTAAAAAATTTATTTATAAAAAATTTACTTTTATAAAATTTATTTATAAAGCTATTACTTAGTAAAATTATATTTTTAATTATTAAATAATATTTTTTTATTTTAGTACTTAAAAAATTGAAAAATAAGCATAAGTTTTATATAAAACTATAATATAAAAAAAAAATAATTTTAATATAAAAAAATCTTTGTTTTATTTGTTATAAAACTAATTACTGAAATATTAACTATTTATATTATAAAAAATATAAACGTTTAAATATTATTTAAGTTATAATAATTATAAAAAAAAAAAAAATTATTTCAAAAATAACTAAAAAGTTAATATAAAAAAAAAAAGTTTAAAAAATAAAAAAGCTTAAAATAACTAGTTTTTTTTTTAAAATTTATTATACTGTTAATTTTAAACTTAAATTAATATAAAAAAGTTTTATTTAATTTTTTAAAAAAAAATTTTAAAAAAAAACTTTTATTAATAGCTTATTTAATAATATTTAATAAATTAAAACTTTTTATTTTTGTTTTAATTAATATAAAAATTAAAGTATATTTATATATAAATATTTGATTTATTAAAAAAATAATATAACATTTAAACTTTTTTAAACTGTTTAGTTTTAAATTTATTATTGTTATAAAATATAATAGCAATAATAACTAAAAAATTATTAAAGTATTAAATGTTTACTTTTATATTAATATATATATTATTTAAAATATTTTTATAATAGTATTAAATATAAAATATAATATAATTATTAAATAAAAATTTTTTATATATTATAATATATTAGTTAACTATTAAAAATAAAAGCTAATATTTTTTATTATAAAAAAAAAAAAGCTTATTAAAAATATATTATTAAATAAAATAAAAAAATTAAAAAGCTCGAGTTATTAAATCGATACTATATAATAAAACAAATTATTTAAAACTAAAATAACTTAAAAAGTATAAAATATTACTTAGTTATAAAGCTTATTTGTTATAAAAAAACAAATTTTTTAGTTAAAAACTATATATAAAAAATCAGATAAAAAAACAAAAAAATACTTTTTTATAATTAGTTTTATTTATATTATATTTAAACTTTTTTAATATATTATTAACTTGTTTAAAAAAAACTAAATAAAACATAAGTTATAAAAAATAAAAATACTACTAATAAACAACAATAAAACAAAATTATTTTAAAAAAACTTATTTAAAAAAGCTTTATTAAAAAAAAAACTTAAACTAAAAAATTATTACAGCAAATATAAACTGCAAAAAAACGCTATAAAATAGTATAAATATTAATTTATTAATATTTTTATATTAAATGTTATAACTTTTGTAATAATAATGCATTAAAAAAACACTAAGTTATATAAAATAACTTTTTTATATACAATAAATTCAATAATTATTTAAAAAAAGTCCAAATTAAAAAGCTTAAAAATTTTTTTTTAAAAAATAGCTAAACAAATAATACTTACAAAATATTACAAATATTTTAATATATTTAATAAAAAACCTTTTAATTAAATACTATTTCAAAAATATAAAATTAATTATTAAATCAAACTTATAAAAAACTTAAAAAACTTAAAATATAGCATTTTATATAAAATAATTTTAAAAAAAATTAAAATTTACAAACAATATATATATAAAAACTTAATAAAAAAATTTATTAAACTTATTATAATATTTTAAACAGTATTAGTTTTATTTGTATAAAAAAGCAACAGATTTTTAAAACTATATATAAATTATTAAAAACTAAACTTTTTAATATAAAAAAACCAATACTTTTTATTTTTAATTAATAAAATATTTATTTGTTTTATAAAAGCAAAAATTTATACTAAATTAAATATAAAACAAGCGTTTTATTATATATATAATAAAAAAATGTAAATTTTTAACTACATTTTGTATATAATACAAAATATATTAATTTAATGTTTTATTTTTTAGTTTAATAAATAAACTAGTTATATTTTAACAATTTATTAACGATATTTTAACTAAATATTTCAATATATTTTATATAGTATATATTAATAATGTATTAATATATTTAAACAATAAAATTAAATATAAACTTTATATAAAAAAAGTTTTAAATAAATTATAAGCTATAAAATTATAAACAAATTTAAAAAAATATAAGTTTTATATAACTAAAACTAAATTTTTAAAATTTATTATTAATATTAACAGAATTAAAATAAATTTAGCAAAAACTAAAATAATTTATAAATAAAAATTATTTAAAAAATATAGTATAGCTGAAGTTTAAAAAATACAATTTTTTTTAAAATTTTATAATTTTTATAAACAATTTATTAAAAAGTTTAGCTATATTATAAAACTATTAACTTAACTAATAGTTATTATAGCTTGTTTTAATTAATTTAAAATATATTAAAAAATATTTAACTAATTAAAGCAAGCTTTATTATTAATACTAATACTTTGTTATTTTTTGTTTAATATAAAAACATATATAAAAATAAATATATTAAATAGTATAACTATAAATTGTTTTTTATAAAAAAAGAGCTTAAAAAATAACTAATATTTTATAACATTTTATTTTAAAATATTTTATAAAACTAAATTTAACTATAGCATTTATAACAAAAAAATACTAACAGTAATAAAAGAACTTATTTATTAAAAAATAAAACTAATAAATTTATAACAAATTAAGTTTTTTATAATAATTACTAATTATATAATATTAAAATATTTTATTATTAAATATATATTAAATTTTTAATAAATTAAATAAACTAAACTAATATTATATTATAACTTTATAATTATTTATTAACTAATAACTTAAAATATTATTTTAAATATTATATTAAAGCTAAAAAATAAATTAAAAAACTAAAAGAAAAAAAAAACAAATAATATACAATAGTATTTTTTTAGCTAGTTATAATTTTAAAATAACTAATTTTAAAAAACTTTATTTTAAAATGTTTTATTTTATAAATAATCAAAATCTACAAACTAGTAGTTAATAAGCTACTATTTATATTAAATATATTTTTAATTAATATTTTATTACAAATTAACTATAAAAATTTTTTGTTAAAAAAATACAAAAAGTTAATATTTAATATATTATAAATAAATTACTAAATGTTTAAAAATTTAATAATATATAAAAAACGTTTAATTGTAACTAATATAAACAATTTATAAACAAAAATAATTTAAAAAACTTACAATTAAATTTTAATAGTTTATTTTAAAAAAAACAAAACTAAAAAATTAGTAATAAATAAATATTAGTAAATAAAAATATTTAAAAATATTAATATATATATAGCTAACTGCTTTTATAAAGCTGTTAAAACATTTTAAAATAAAATATTAAATAAGTTTTGTTTGCTTAAAGTTTTAAACTATTTTTAATAATATATTGTTATTAATTTTAAAAGTTTTTTTAAAAACAAATTAAGTAACAATATAATTTTTACTATAATAAACTGTTTATTTAAGCTTTATTAAATTATATTTTGTAATTTATTAATTATAATAAAAAATATAGTTTAAATATATTATAAAAACTTTTATTAACTATTTAAATAGCTTAAATTTATTATAAACAACTAAAATTTTTAGTTTATTAAAAACTTTATAAATAAACTATTATAAATTTATAAAATAAAACTAAATTTTTTATTTACAAAATATTATAAAACAATAAAACAAATAAAAAATATATATTAATAAATTAATTAATAGTTATATTTTTATATTAATTACTTTTAAAATAACTAGTTAAAAGTACTACTAGTTTTAAATAATACTTAAGTTATATTATTATATAATTTATTAAAAAGTTTTTTTTTTTAAAAAGTTATTATAAAATAACTTATATATATAACTTTTAACTAAAAAAATAAAACAAAAATAACTGCTAAACTTTTCATTTAAAAAAAACTTATTTAATAAAAAATACAAACGTTTAAAAAACAAACTTACAAATATTTGTTTATAGTTAAAAATTAAATATAAAAAGTACAAAATAAAATAATTAAATAAATTAATAAATATAAACAAAAGCTAAATTTTAACATAAGCAACTTTGTTTATATTTTAAAAAAAAAAGTAAATAAACTAACTATTTAAGCAATAAACTTAACTATTTTTTTATACAAATATTATATAAAATTTTAAAATGTAAAAATTACATTTATTTGCTAAAACTATTAAACTAATAAAAAAAAGCATATTAGTTTTATACAAATTAACTATAAAAATATACAAATAATTTATTATTTAAACAAAAATATAAACGTTTAAATAAAAAAATTGTAAATTTAAATATTAATAACAAAAAATAAAAAATTAAAAAAATCTTGTTTTTATAAATTTAATACAAAAAACTGTTTTATAAAATAAACTAAAAAAGCTAAAACTTAAATAATATATAATATTTTATTATTAACTTTTGTAATTTTTTTATTTTGCTGCAACAATATTATAATAATTACTTTAATAAAATAAAACTACTTAAACAGCTAAAATATTAATTAAAAACTTTTAAAAAAAAACAAATTAAACTAAACTACAAAAACAACAACTATATTAAATTTAATTAAGCATAATTTTATAAAATTAAATTTTAAAAAATTTAAACTATTTATTAGCTTTATAATTACTATAAATTTAAAACAAACTTTAAATAAACAAAAAAATAGTTATAACTAAACTATATTTATTATATAAAAAAACAGTACATAAAAAATATACTAAAACATTTATTATGTTTTATAACAAATATTTATTTTATTATATTAAAAATAAACAATAAAAACATAACAAATAATATTAAAATAATAAAAAAAATATTTATTACAAAAAAAAAAACTTATATATAATTAAGCTTGCTAATACAAACTTAATTTTTTTTTTCTTTTTTTTTTTAGCTTAGTATTTTTTCTCGAATATATAATATTTTTATATGTGCTATATAAACTGTTTTTTTTCAGCTTTTACAAAATTATAAAAAATAAAATTTTAAAAATTATAAAATATATATTTAAAACTAAAATAATATTATTTATTATAAATTATTTTAAAAATATGTTTTTAATATATTATTAAAATATAAAACTATTGTTTATTTTATAAATATAAAAAATAAAACAATTTATATTTATTAAATTTATAAAAAAAAAATATAGCTAATTTATTTTTAACAATAAAATTTATTAATAATTAAAGTTGTTATTATAATTTTATTACTATTTTAATAAATTATATATTATTTAAATATTTTTAAATAAATTTTTATTATTATTAATTATTAATAAATATATATATATTAATAATATAATTGAAATTGTTAATAATATTTTTTAATATATTAGTTTTTAAATTTTATAATATAATATTATTTAATAAATTTAATAAAATAAAAAGGTAAAATAATACATTAAAAATAAAATTAATTTTGTTAAAAATATATTAAATATTAAATTAAAATGAAAAAAAAAAACAAACTAATATTATAATAAGTTTTATATTTAATTTAATTATATTTATAAATTAAAAATTTATTGAATTAATAATATTTTTAATAATTTTATAATTAATAAATATAACAATAAATATAATATATAATTATATTTAAACTTAAAATTATTTATAACTTTATATTAAATTAAAATTTTTTAATTTAATAATATTATAACTTAATTTTGTTTTAATTAAAATTTTATTTAAAAATAAAATAAATTAAATAAAATTAATAAAAATATATTATTTATTTTAAATATTATAAAAATAAAAAACTATAATATTATATTTATATTTAAAAAAAATATTAAATTTAATAAAAAAAGTTATTAATAATTTTAATAAATAAAATAAATTATATTAATAAGTTATATTTATAATAATTAAAAAACTAACATTTTTTATATAGTTAAATTTAAAATAATTTTAATAATTTATCGTTTTTAAATAATTGTAATTTTAAAAATTGTTTTATGTTTATATTTTTTAACAAATAAATAAATTTTATATTTTTATAATAAAAAAAGCTTTTATTAATATTAAAAAATAAATTTATATAAAAAACTAAATAAATTAATATATATTTTTAATATAATTAAAATTATTAATTAAATTAATTTATAAATTAAATTAATTTAATTTTTAATAATAGTTATATTAAAGCTATTAAAAATAAAACTAAATAATTAAATAAAAAAATAATTAATAAAAAATTTATTTAATTTAAAATTTAATTTAATATTTTTAAATATATTTAAAATATTAGTAATATATTTGCTATATTTATATATTATTTAAAAATAAATAATAATATTATTAATATATATTAATAAATATTAAATATAAAATAATAATTTATTATTTATAAACTATGAAATAAATTTTAAACTGTTTTAAAATTTTATTAATATAATTTTAAATATTTTAAATATTTATAAAAAAACAATTATTATTTAATTAATATATTTTAATTAAATTAAAAACTAATAAAAAAATTTAAAACAATTTATTATTATAATATAAATATAATTATATAATTTAATAATAATAACTTTTTAAATTAACAAAAAATAAATATTAAAAATAATAATTTTATTAAAAAATTTTAAATTAATAATAATATATTTTTTATAAATTTTATTAATTAATTATTATATTATAAAAATAAAATAATTAAAAAATATAAATAGCTTTATAAAGTTTATTTATAATTTTTATATATAATATTAAAAATTTTATTAATTAATATTTAGTTTTTAAATTTAAAAATATATAATTTTATAATAATTATAATTTAATTTTGTTAATTTTTAATAAGTTTAATTTATATTATATTAGCTTTATTTATTTTTATAATATTTTATATATATTAAGTTTTATATTATTTAAAAAATATTTAAACATTTTTTATAATTATAAATTTAATTATATATATATATATATTATTTTTAGTTTAAATAAATAATATTATGTTATTTTTAATTTTATAATATTTTTAAATTATATTTTAAATATTTTTAAAAGTTATATTTATATTTTAAAAAATAAATAGAACTTTATTAAATAAATTAAATTATAATATTATTTAAAAAAAATTAAAAATATTTATAGTTATAATTATAATTATAGCTATAAAATTAGCTTTATTTTATAAAATAAAAATATATTAATTTTAACAAAGTTTTTAATAATTTTTAAATATATTTTTTAATAAATATAAATAAATTTAATAATATAATTAATAAATAAAATTATTTTAAAGTTTATTATAAATAAAATTGCAATAATTATATTATTAAAACAAAATTTAAATATAAAATTATATTTAAATTTATTAATATTAAATTTTAATAAGTTTATATATAAAACTGCTAATATTATAACAGTATAAAAAAATACTATAATATTAATAACAGCAATAATATATTGTTTAATTAATTTATTTTTTTTAACAAATTATATAAATATAATAATATAATTAAAAAAATTAATTATTATAAAATTTAGATTTATAAATTTTATATTAAAAAAAAGATTAAGTTTAAAATTATTAATAATTTAAATAATAATTTTAAAAATATTTATTTTATTAAATTTATTGATTTAATTTTAAAATTAAAAAAAATATTATATAGTTAATTAAAATTATAAAATTATTAATATTATATATTATTTATAATAATTTTTTAATTATTTTAACATTAAAAATATAATTAAAAAATTATTTATAAATAATTATAAATATAAAACAACTAATATTAAAATATATAATTATAAATTTAATATTATTATATATAGTTATATAAATTTATAAATATATATAAAAAATAAAATAATAAATTTTATTAATAAATTTAATATTAAAGTCAATTAAAATAATATTAAATATATTATTTATAAAAAAAACGTTGTTTTTATTAAGTTTAAATAAATTAAATATATTATTAAATATTATATTAACTATATAAATAAAACAATAATATATAATATAATATAAAAAAAAAATAATATAGTTTTTAAATTAATAATTATAATTGTAATATTATAATAATAATAGTTTTAAATTAAATATTATAAATATATTTTTAGCTAAAAATATATTATGAAAATTAAATATATAAAAATTAAACTGTTTTTTTATTTATTTAAATATTTAATAAAAATTTCTTTTTTGTTTTTTTTATTAATTTTATTAATTATAATATAACTTTAAACAATAAATCTTTATTTTTTAATATATAAATTATATGTATTAATTAAAATTAAATTTTTATTTTAAATATTAAAATATATATTATTATTTATTTATTAAAATTTAATTTATTAATAACATAATTAATAATAAAATTATTAAATATAATAAAATTATTTATTATAATTATAATTATAATAGTTATTGCTATAAAAATTAATATAATTATTTTTTTAATTAAATTAATATAAATTATAATTAAAATTATTATTATTATTAAAAAAATTTATTATAGTTATTATTATAATAACTATTATATTATTAATAAAAGTTATATAATTTATATTTATATAAATAATTATAAAAACTATTAAATTAATAATTATTTTAGTTTATATTATTAAAAAGTTTTTTTATAAAAAATATTAAATTAATAAATAATTTTAAAACTAATAATATAAATATATTAATAATATAAAAAAATAACTAAAAAATTAAATAAAAAATAATAAAAATTAAAATTAATATTTTATTACAATTAAATAAAACTATATAATATATTTTTTATTTATTTTTTTAAATATATTAAAAAAGTATTAAAAATAATTTAATTTATAAATTTATTAAAAAATTATTAAAAATTTAAATATAATTAATTTTATAAATAATTAATAAATTAAGTTTTAATAATAAATTTATAATTATAATAAATTTAAATTATTAATAAAGTTTAAATTTATGTTAATATATTTATTAAAATTATTTAAAGTTATTTTTAAAACTTTAATAATATTATATTTATATTTATTTTTAAATTTATATAATATAAACTTAAAACTAATATTTATAATAACTTTAGTAATTTTATTTAATATATTTATATATTAAATTTAAGCTTTATTATAAAATAATTATAAAAAGTTGTTTTAAAAAATAATTTGTTTAATAAAGTTTTAAATATATTAATAAATAAAAGCAATAAAAAATTACATATTATGTTAATAAATATTATTATTAATAATAATATATTTATTTATATTAAATAAAAAAAAAAAATTTAAATTAAAATATTTAATTAATTAAATTTTTTATATAATAATTAAATTATAAATAGATTTATTTATTATAACTTTAGTTATAATAAAAATATTATTTATAAAAATATTTGTGGATTTTTTTTTATAATTGTTTTAATAGCTAAAATAATTTTTATTATATATTATTATATATTTTTATTATTAAAATTAATTATAATAAAAATAAATTTAAAATAAATAATAATATTTAAAATAATTTATATTAATAACATTTATTATTAATAATATTTATATTTAAATTTATAAAAATATAATATAAATTAAAAAAATTAAATGAATAAAATTAAATTAAAAAAAAACACTTAAAGTTTTTTTTTATTTATTTAATTAATTAATATAAAATAATTTTAAATAAAACTAATATTAATAATATATATAAAATAATTTTAAAAAATTTATTTTTTAAAATTTTTATATTTATTTATATTAAATATTATTATATAAAAAAAAAATTATTATTTTTAATAATTATATATAATATTTATTAATTTTGCTTTTTTAAATATTTTTAAATTTTTTAAACTTGTTTAATTTAAAAGATTAAATGTTTTTTTTTTTAAATTTAATATTTTTAAATTAATATTTTAATATTATAAAACTATTATTTTAATTATTATTTATTATTTTTATATTTATAATTTTTTTATTTAATTAAATAATTAAATTTATTTTTAAATTTATTTATTTAATTTTTTAAAATAATATTAATTTTAAATAAATTATTTTTTTTATTAAAGTTTTATTTATTAAAAATAAACTTTAATATAAAAACTTTATAATAAAATAAATTCTTTTTAATTATATTTAATAATAAATATATAATAAAAATAATTAAATATATATTTAAAAGTTTTAAAAAATTTAATTTATATATTAATTTATTAATTTTTTATTTAATTTTTTATAATTTAATTTATAATTATAAATATTTTTTAAAAAGTTTATTAAATAAATAATAATTATTATAAAATTTTAAATAAATTTTATTATTAATTTTAAATTTTATTAATTTATATTTATTATTATAATATTATTTTATTTATATTATTATAAAATTTATAATTAATTTTATATTTTTATAAAAATATTATTTTATAAAATAAATATTTTTAATTATATTATTTTTTTAATTTATTTAAATTAAATAATTATTTATATATAAATAATATAATTAAATTGAAATATAAATTATTTAAACTTTATTATAATATAAATAATATATTTATTTAATTTTTTTAAAAATATATAAATATATAATATTAAATAATTATTTTTATAATTTAATTTTTTTTTTTAATAAATTATTATTTTAAAAATAATATATTATAATTATAAATAATTTTATTTTAAAACTTTTTTATAATTTTTTTTAAAATTATAATATAAACTTTTAATTATAATTAAAAATAATATTATTAAATATTTTTTAAATAATTAATAAAAACTATTTAATTAATATTATATTTTAATATATAATTATATATATTTTATATTTGAAAATAAAAAATATATATTTAAATATTATATAAATTATAATTATTAATATATTATAATTTAAAAATTTATTTAAATATTATAAAATAATATTTATTAAAACTTTAAATAATTTTATAATAAAATTTATAATAATAGTTTTTATTAATTTTATATTTTTTAATTAAATAAATTAATAATATATTAAAAGTTTTTTTTTTATTTATATTATATATTTTATATTTATTATAAAACTTTAAATATATTTAAATTTATTTTATTTTAAATATAATTATATATAATTTAAGTTTTATTATTATATATTATATTAAAAAATTTATTAATTTATTTTTTTAAAATATATAATTTATATTTATTTTATATTTTATATTATTTAATAATTTATTAATTATAATAAATAAATAATTAAAATATAAAAAATTTATAATATTTTTATTATTTTTATAAATAATTTTTAAAATTTTATATAATTTAAATTTTTTATTATAATTAATTATAAATTTAAATTTAATTTATTTCTTTATAATTGATTTAAATATTATAAATTATATTTAATTAAAAATTAAATTTTTAATAAATTATCAAATTTTATATTTAATATTTATTAAATTAATAAAGTTTTATAATTTATTTAATATATTAAAAATAAAATTAAAACATTTAAATAAATAATATATTTATAATTTATATTATAATAAATAAATTAATATATTTATTAAATATTTATTAATATAATTTATTAAATTTATATTTAAATTAATTTAATTTAAAATATTTTTAATAAAATAATAATTTATAAATATAATTATTAAATTATATATTATTTTTATTATTATTTTTAAATATTTATATATTTATATAATATAAACTATTTTTATTTTTAAAAAACTATAATATATTTTTAATTAAAATATAAAATAATTAAAAAATATAATTAAAAATATATAAATATTAAATATAATTAAATTAAATTTTTATATATATTTATTTTTTAAATAAAAACTTTTATATTAAATTTTTATTTAAAAAAAATATTTATTTATATAAATAAAGTTTTAATTAAATTATAATAATATAATATTATATTATTATAAATTTATATTTATATTATTTAAAAAAAATTTATTTTTAATTTTAAAAGTTTAAAAAATATTAATTTATAATATATTTAATATTTATTAAAATTATTATTTATAATTTTATTTATTTAATATTTTAAATTTAATAGTTTGTTTTTTTTTTTTATATAATAATTTTATATATTAAATATAATAAAAAAATAAAAAATATAAAAATTTATTATTATTTATATATTACTTTAAAACTTTTAATTAATTTTAAAATTTAAAGTTTTAAAAAATAGCTAGTTTTTTTTTAATTATAAATATTTTAAAAATATTTATTTAAAAATTTAAAAATTTTATAAAAAAATATATAATAAATAATTTTTTAAATAATAATAAAATCTTTTTTTTTTAAAATAATATAAATATATTTTATAAATATTATAAATATTTAATTTTAATAGTTAAAAAAATTATAATATTATTAATTAAAATATAATAAAAAATTTAATATAATTATAATAATTTATTTATAAAT
Organism: Nemania diffusa; assembly: GCA_038501195.1. Classification (NCBI taxonomy): domain Eukaryota; kingdom Fungi; phylum Ascomycota; class Sordariomycetes; order Xylariales; family Xylariaceae; genus Nemania; species Nemania diffusa. The sequence goes on from JBBPUQ010000003.1 coordinate 5,413,184, forward strand.
TTTTAAATATAAATAAAAAAATTTTAAAAATTTATTAAAATTATAATAAATTATTTTAATTTTTTAAAATTAATTATAATAAATTTATTATAATATTTTAAATAAATTTTAAATTAATAAAAAAATAATATAATATTAATTATTATAATATTTTTTTTATGTTAAATTAATAAAATATTTTTAAATTATAATAATAAATAATAATTATTAAATATTACAACTTTATTTAAAATTTATAAATTAATAATTAAATAAAAATAAACTTTTTTTTTTTATTTAAATTATAAAAATAAAATAAATAAAAAAAAATAGTTTATTTATTTATTTTATATAATTTGATTTTTAAAATTAATTAAAAATAATATTTATTATTTTTTAATTTTAAATATTAAAAAAATATAAAATATAAATTTAATTTAATATTTTATTAATTATTTATTAATAAAATTTATATTTAATTTATTTTTAAAATATTAATAATATTTTAATTTTTTTAAATTTTAAATATATTTTTTATTAATTATAAAAATTTTTTAGTTATAATATTATTATTTATATTAATAAACTATTTATTTAAAATTTTACTTTTTTTTTTAAAAAAAAAACTTTTTAATTTTTAAAATAAAAATTATTTTTAAAATTTTAAACTTAAGCTTTTTTATATTAGCTTTTTTTAATAAAAAAAATATATTTAATAATTATTTATTTATAATAATTTATATTATATTATAAATTATATTATTAATAAAATTTATAAACAAAATTTTATATTATTTTAATATATTAATTAATATTAATATATTTTTAATATTTAATATATTATTAAAGTTAATTATAATATTAAAATTAATTAAATATATATTTAATATAATAATTATAATAATAAAAATTATAATTAATAATTAATTAATATAATAAATATTAAATAATTTAAAATTATTAAAAATATAAATATTTATTTTAATAATATTTATATTTATGTTTTTTATATTTATTATAATTAAAGTTAATTTTTAATTAATAAATATTTAAAATATAGCAATTTTAATTACTATTAATTTTATAAGTATTATTATAATTTTAAAATATTTTTTTTATATATTTTTAATATTTTTATTTATATATTATTATTTTTAAATTATATTAATTTATATTTTTTTAAAAATAATTTTAATTTTTAATAATAAATTAATAAATATTATTAACTTAAATATAATAAAATTAATTAATATTATTATATTATTTTTTTAAATTAAATTAAATATAAAGTTTTTATTTAATAATAAAAACTTATAAATTATAAATATTTATATTAATAATTTTAATATAAATAATATTTTCTATATTAAAGTAATTTTTTATATATATAAATATATTTATAAATATATTTAAAAAAAAAGTTTAAAATTAAATATAATAACAAAAGTTATTATATTAATATAATAATTAATTTAATTTTATAAATATTTGAAAATTTATTTTTAAATAACAAAATTAGTTTAATAATATAATTTAATATTTAATTTAATTTTTTAAATTTTATTAATTTTAAAAATTTATATTTATTATATTTTAATAAATAAAACATTAATTTAATTTATTTTTTATAATATATTTTTTTTTATTTATATTTTTAAATTTATTATTTTTTATTTTTACAATATATTTAAATTAATTAAATAGTTTTTTAATAATAAAAATATAGTTTATTTTTATATTTAAATAAATTATATAATTATTTTTACTAAATTTTTTTTTAATAATATTTATAAAATATTAAACTATATTATTAATAGTTTAATATATTATTTTAAATTTATAAAATTATAAAAAAACTTATTATAACTTAAAAATAATAATTTTATTTTTTAAATTAATAATATTTTTAAATTTATAATTAAATATAAAAAAAACAATATTTAAAATAAATAAAAAGCTTAGTTATTTAATATAAACTTTTAAATAATAAAATAAATTATTTTTTATTAAAAATAATATATAATATTATTTATATATATATATAGCTAACTATATAAATAATATATATATAATTTATTTAAAAAATCTTTAAATATATTTTTATATATATTAATTATATTTTTTAATTAAATCAAAAGTTTTATTATAATATTTATATATAATATTATAATTAATTATAATAAATATTTTATTATTTAAATTGAAATTTATATATAAAAAACTTAATAAAAAAACTAAAAGTTTTTTTTTTTTTATATTATATAAATTTTTTTTTTTTTTTTAATATTTATTTTAATATTTATTATAACTATTTTTATATTTAAAGCGTTTTTTTTTTTATAAAAGTTTATTATTTTTATATTATAATTAAAAAAATATTTAGTTTTTATTATTTTAATTGTTTTTTTAATAGTTATATTAATAAAAATTTTTTTTTTAAATAGCTGTTATTATAATTAAAAGTTTTATTTTAATAATATATAATATATATTTTATTAATATATTATTATTTTTAAAAAAATATAAATAGTTTTTAATATTTAAATTTATATATATATAAATAGCTATTATAATTTTATATTAATTATTATTATTTTTATTAAAAGTTTTTATTATTTTAATATATTATAGTTTTTTTTAAATATAATATATTATTGCTATTTTATTATATAATATATTTAATAATATAAAAATATTTTAATTAAACTTTTTAGTTATTATTATAAATTATATTAAAAATTAATTAATTAATTTTTTTAACAATATATTTAATTTTTAAATTTAAAGATTTATTTTAGTTTTTATAATTAATTTAATAATTTATTATAAAATTGTTAATTTAATTAAAAAAGTTTATTATAAAACTAAAATTTAACAAATATTTTTTTTAATTAATTTTAAATTTTTTATAAAAAAGTTAAATTATTTAATAAAATAATATATATTAATAAAAATTAATTTATTATTATTAATAATTATATTAATATTATTATAATTTTTATAATTAAATATTAATATTAAAAATTAATATTAATAAAATTAAAAATATTATTTTATTTATTAAAGTATAAAGTTAATATTTTTTTTATAAAGTTAAAAAATTATATAAATAAAAAAAATAATATATTGTTTTTATTATTATTAAAATTATAGTTTAATAAATTATTGTTATTATTATTATTTTTTTTATTATTATTATTAAATTTTTTTTAAAAATTAAAAGTTTTTAATAATTAATATTAAAATTTAAATATTTAATTTTATTAATATTTATAACTATAAATTAAAAATTAAAACTAATATTAATATATAATAAAATATTATAATAAATTATTATATAAAATATTTTTATATAGTTTATTAAATAACTTTTTTATAAATAGTTATAATTTAATATTAAATTAAATAAATAAAATAGTTATAATTAAAAAAAAAATATTATTTAATATTATAAATATATATTATATAAATATATTTATAATAATTATTATTAAATTAATAAATTTTATTATTAATATTAATAAAGTTTTAAAAAAGTACTTTTTTAATATTTATATAACTATAAGTTTTTTTATATTTACTTTTAATATAAAAGTTAATAATAAAATCTATTTTATTTTTTGAAATATTTTTTATAATAAAAAGTTTATTTTTTTATAAAACTTATTTATAAATAAAAATAAAAGCTATATATATATAAATAATATATATAAATCAATAAAACTATTATAAATATAATTAAAATAATTAATAAAATTATTATAATTTATAACTAATATTAATATTTTAAAAATTAACTTAATTATTGTTGCAATAATATTTATAAAATTTATAATTATTTATTGCTAAATTATAAATTTTATTATTATTGTTTATATATTATTTATTATTATATTTATTATATTTTATAAAATAAAAATATGTTTTTTATTTATTATATATTTATATATTATATTAAATATTTTATTTATTTTGTAATTTTTTTTTTTTAATTATTAAATTTATTTTAAAAATATTTTTAAATATAATAATTATTACTAAATTTTTAAAACATTGTTTTTATTTTAATATTTATATTTTTATTTATTTTAAAATTTAATAATATATTATTTATAGTTTATAATTTTTATTTTATATATAACTATATATATAAAAATTAAAACATTTAAAATTTTTAAAACATTAAAATAATATTATTATAAAAGTTTAATTATAATTAAAAACTAAACTATTATAAAAGTTTTATTATATTAAATTTAATTAATTTTAATATAAAATCTTTAATAAAAATAAATAAATAAAACTTTTTAATTATAAAAAAGCTTTTATTTATTTTTATAAATATATTTTTTTTATATTTTTGTTTAATATATATAACAAAAATATAATATAAATTTTATAAAAATATTTAATTATTAATTATTAATTAAATAAATTTATATATATAAATCAACAAATTTTATAAAATTATTTAATTAATAAAACAAATATATAATAATTTAAATTATAAAAAAAAAATAATAAAAAAATAATAAAATTTTAATATAATTATTATTATTTAAATATAAAATAAATTAATATTTAAAAACTTATTAATTAAAAATATTATAAATATTAGCTATAACTAAATATAATTAAAAAAAGTTAATATAGCTGCTTTAATATATAAAAATATAAAAATATAAAAATATAAAAATATAAAAATAATATAAAAGTTTTTATATTAATTTATAAAAACTTTAATAATAATTATTTATTTAAAATAAAAAACTTGTTAAATTTAATTATTATTATATTTAAATAATAGAAATTTAATTTAAATAAAATAATATATTGTTAAAATATATATATTATTTAAAAAAATAAAAAACTTTATTATAATATATATATTAAAGTTAAAACATTTAAATAATAAAAATTTAATTTAAATAAAATATTTTAAATAATATATTATAAATAATATATAATTTATTAATAAAAAAAAAAAAAAACTTAAAAATATAAAGTTATTTAATTATAAAATTTGTTATATTATTTAGTAAAATTTATTATAAATAATATTTAAATTTAAATTTTTAAAAATATAATATAAATTAAAAAAAATAAACTTATAAAATCAAATTAAAAAAAAAACTTAAAAGCTTTTTTTATTTATTTAATTTATTAATATAAAATAATTTTAAATAAAACTAATATTAAAAATATATTTAAAATAGTTTTAAAAAACTTATTTTTTAAAACTTTTATATCTGTTTATATTAAAAAGTTAATAAAATTTTGTTTATAATAGTTTATTTTTATTTAAAAAAAAAAAAAAAAAAAGCGTTAAAATTAAAAAAAAAACACAATAAAAATAAAAAAACTAAATATAATATTATTTAATTTAATAAAAAATAAAAATATATATAAAAAAAAAAAAAAAAATTTAATTATATAAAAGTAAAATAAAAACTATTTATTATAAAATTAATACAAATATAATAAAAATAAAAAAAATAACAAGTATAGCTTAAAAAAAAAGCAATATAAAAAAAAAAAAAAAAAAAAAAAAAAAAAAAAAAAAAAAAAAAAAAAAAAAAAAAAAAAAGTTAAACTTATAATTAAATACAAAAAAAAAAAAAGAACAAAAAAAAAAACTTAAAAAAAAAAAAGTATTTTTATATAATATTATTAAAACAGTAAAAAGTAATAGTTAAATTAGCGCTATTTACACTTTAAAATAGCTAAAAAAAAACAGTAATTATAAACAAAACTAAAAAATTAATAAAAAAAAGCTGCAAAATTAAAAAGCATATAAAAAACAAATTATGTATTAATAAAGAAAACATTGAAAAAAAAAACTAAAAAAAAACAGTGTAAATATATTAAAAAGTAATAAGTTATTTTAAAAAAAAAACACTATAAATAAACAGTTTAAAAACAGTAAAAATATAATTAAACAAAGCTGCTTTTTATAAACTTTATAATATAATTAAACTTAAACGTTATTTATACTGTTTTTTAAAAAAAAAAAAAAAAAACAAACTGGTTTTTAAAAAGTTTTATATTAAAAACCCGAAAAAAAAGTAATATTACAAGCTATATAAGCTGCTAAACTTAGCTTATAAATATATTTTTAAACAATTGCTAAAACTGCATTAATTATATATATTAAGCCATTTAGCTGCTTTAAAGCATAGCATATATATTAAAAAAACTTTTTTTTTTAAGCTAAATTATAAACAATATATACTTATAGCTATTAAACTTTAGTTTATTATATATAATAATAATATTTTTTAAATTTTTTATATTATATATTAATTTATAAAATATATTAATAATAATAATAATAATAATTAAAAATATATTAAATTTAACTTTTATAAATATTAATATATTAATAAAATTTAATAATTTAAATTTAATTATTTTAAATAAAAAAATTAATAAAATAGCTTTTATATATTAATATAGTTTTTATTATTGCAATGTTTATAAATTTGTTTTAATGTAATTTTATAATTTACTTTAATTAAACTTTTAAAGTTATTTTTAATTAATATAATTTTAAATATTTTTATATTAAAAGCTATATTTATTATATTTTTATAAATAATTATAAAAAAAAGTTATAAATTATATATAAAAGTTAATATTTACTTTATAAATATATACTTTTATTATTTTATATATACATTTTTTATTTTATATAAAAACTTTTAATAATATAAAAAAATTATTTAAATTATAAAATATAATTATATTATTTAAATAATTAATAATAATATTATATAGTTAAAAAAAATAGTTTTTAAAAAGTATATTTAGTTATTAATAATTGTTTATTATTTTTTTTTTTATATATATTTAATAATTTTAAGCTTTCTTTTTACATTTATTGTTTATATATAAAATATAAATTTTATTTATTTTATAAAAGCTATTATTATATAATTAATTATTATTAAACGATTTTTTTTATTTATAATATATTTAAAAACTATTATTTTTAACTTGTTAATTATAATATTATTTATATTAAAATTAATATAAATTATATATTTATATTAATAAAATTTTCAATATAAACTTTATTATAACAATTAAAATTAAATGCTTTAATAATAAAAATATTTATTTTTATAACTTTAATAAATTTAATATATAAAAAAAAATTAATAAAAATATTATAATAACTACTTTTTTTTAAAAAGTTTTTAAAATTAAAAATAAACTTAAAATATTTTTAAATTTATAAATAATATTATTTTTTATAAACTAATATATTTTAAAATGTTAAAATAATATATTATATAAAAGCGTTTTTTTAATATAATAGCTATTTTTTTAATAAATAAAGTTTATAAAAAAAAAAAAAAATTTTTTTAATTAATTTTTTTTTTGTTTATTTTTTTAAATATAATTAAAAAATGCAGTTAAATTTATATTATTTATAACAATTATAATATATTTTATTAAAGTTTAAAACATAAAGAAAATTTAATTATTATTTTTAAGTTTTAAAAATAAAATTTGTTTTTTTAACTTTTTTCAGTGTTTTTTTTTAAAAAAAATATATAGTTTCTTTTAATTTTTTTTATTATAACACTATTTTTTACAATGTTATTTTTATTTATAATTGTTATTACAATTACAGTTATATTTATAACTTTATTTATAGTTGCAGTTATAGTTTCTTTTTTATAAATAATAACTTTTACAATAATTATTATATAAACAATTATAATTATAATTGTAGCTTTTATTTTAATAACAGTATTTATAACTAAAGTTTTAACTATTATTATAATTACTGTTTTAATTATATTAATAATAAAATTTATTATTAAAACATTATTTTTGTTTATTTTTATAATAATTAAACTAATAATTAAACTTGTTATATAAAAGTTTTATAATTTATATTAGCTTTTAAAAAATTATAGTAAAAAATATTTTATTTTAAACTTTATATTAAAATATTGTTTTATACTTTTTTTTTTTAAATTATAATAAGCTTTTTTAATTTTTTATATTTATTTTTTAATATATTTCTTTAATTTAAAAAATATTAATAATAACTTTATTTTGTTAATTATAAATATTTGTTATATTATTTTATTAACTAAGGTTTTTTTATTAAAAAACTTTATTAATTTATATATATTTAATCTTTAAAAATATTATATAAATAAAAAAAACTATTTAAAATTTTTTAAATAGTTTAACTAAAGCAAATTTTAAAACAGTTTTTTTTTTTTTAATATTTTATTAAAACTAGTTTTATAAAAACTTTATTTGTTATTTAAATTAATTTTATTGTTTTATTAAAACAATATTAATTTAATTAATATTTAATAATATTAAACTTTTCATAAAAACATTAATATAGTTTATAAAAAAAAAACATTTATATAAATAATATATTTTTTATTAATAATTATTTTTAAATTATTAAAGTTTATTTATTTTAAATTAAATATATTAATATTGTTATATTTAATTTTATATATATTATTTTTAATAAAAGTTAAATTTATATAAAAAATAATGAAATAAAAGTTATATTTATATTTTAATATTAAGTTATTATTATTATTATTAAAGTTATTAAAAAAAAATTTAACATTTATGCTTTAAAATAAAAATAGCTACTTTTTAATAAAAATAAAAATAAAAATAAAAATAAAGTTTAATTTAAATATAAATAAAAATATAAATTTTAATATAAATATAAACATTAATATAACGTTAATATTAAATTAAAACGTAAATATATTAAAGTTTATTATTACTTTAAATATTTAATTATAAAAAAAAATTGTTAATAAATAAAAACAGTAAAAAAATATATATATAAAAAACATTAAATAATAATATCAATATATTAAAATATTTAATATAAGCTTTTTAATTTACTGTTATAATAACATTAATTTTAGCAATTAAATTATATAATTTTTTAAAAAAAAGTTAAGAAAATTTATTAAGTTTTTTTATTATGTTATTATTTGATTTTTTATATTGTTTTAACATTATTAATTAATTAGTTAATTTTAGTTTTAAATAATTTATTATTAGCTTTATTATTTTTAAATTTTATTCAAATAATATATAATTAAAAATTTAACATTATATAATATTATTTATATAATAAATAAAAAATTTAATAAATTTAAATTTAACTAAAACAATAACAATTATATTAATATTAAAAAGTTTTAATAAAAAATTAAATTTAAATTAACTTTATATAAATTAATTAATTAAATTACAATATAAATTATTTAATAGCAAATTTAAAATTTATATAATAAATATTTAAAAAAAATAACTTTTTTTATTAATTTTAATTAATATAATCAAAATAATATAAAATAAAGTATAAATAATAAAAATGTTTATATAATTATTAATTAAAATATAAATATTTTTCAATAATTAATTAAATAAAAAAAAGTTTTATTTTTTAAATAAGCTTTTTTAAAAATTTAAATATATTTAAATAAATTATAAAATATAGTTTAATAATTGTTTTTTATTATAATTTGTTAAAAAATTAAATATATATAATTAAATAAAAGAATTTATAAACATTTACTAAAGTAATAAATATTATTATAATAAAATATGTTTTTATAATTAAATATATTGTTATATTTTAAAATGTAAAGAAATATTATTAAGTTTATTTTTTATATTAATATATTAAACTTTTTACAAAATTTAATAAAAATATAAAACAAAATAATAATAAATAAAAACAATATAAAACAATTAAATTATTAAAATGTTAAATATTTTTATAATATTAATATATACTTTATTTAATTTAATTATAATAATTTAATATAAATATATATATATATATATTATTATTAATGAAAAAAGTTTTTTTAATATTAAAAGTTTTAAAAAATATTAATATAATAATAATTTAATTTAATTATAAAAATAAAACTATAAACAACATTAATTTAATAAATATAATTAAAAATAATTAAATAAAATAATAATAAAAAATAAAACATAAATTAAATAAAATTAAAACTTGTAACAATTTTTAAAACTTAAAATTTAATTATATATATAAGTTTTTATTTAATTTATAAATATATATAAATATTTTTTTTTATAAATATTAATTAATATAACTTATTTTAAATATATATTATAAATTAATTAAATAGTTATTAAATATTAAAAAAATAATTATATATAATAAAATAGTAAAAAAAAAAAAAAACTTTATAAATAATTTTAAAAAGTTTTTTTAAAATTTTTAATAATAAAATTAACATTTTTTTATATTTTTATAAAAAATATTAATTAATTAATTAATAAAAAGTAATATATATAAAATAAAAAAACATTAAAATAATAAATAAAATAATATATGTAGCTTTAATTTAATTTTTATATAATTTTATATATAACTATATAAATAAAAAAATTAAATAATAAAACTTAATATAATAAAAAAATTAATAATATTATTATTTATTAATTAATATAAATATAATATTATATTAAAAATAATAACAATATAAAAAAATAATTAAAATTACTTTTAATTTTTAATATTTTTTAAATATAATTTATTTATATTATATATTTAATTAATTAAATTAAATATTTTTTATAAATATAATTATAATATTATAGTTTTTTTTTTAAATAATAATTAAAACAATTAATATATTTTAATTAATATTATTTATTTAATTTTATTTTTAATATAAACAAATATAAAAGTTTTAAAAAATAGGTTTTTTAAAACTTTTTTATATATATTTTTAACATTAAACCTATTTAAAACTAGCTTATATTAGTAAATTAAATAAATAAAAAAAGCTTTTAAGTTTTTTTTTTTTAATTTATATTATATTTTTATAAATTTAAATATAAACATTATTTATAATAAACTATATTAATTGTAAAATAAAAATTTAATATAAATAAAGTTATATTATAAAATAATAAAATTTGAAAATTTTAAATTAATATAAATTTATAAACAATTTTAAATAAACTATAAATAATAATATTTAATTAACATTACTTAGTTTTTTTTAATTTATATAATATTATAATATATATATAATTTAAATAAAAATATATTAAAATTTTTAAATATATTTTAATTTTAAATATTAATATAAATAAATATTAACAATAAAAATTTACATAAAAATATATTAATGATTTTTAATTTATTAAAATAATAAATAAAATTTAATAATATTTTTATTTTTAAAATAAAGCTTTTTATATATTTTAATAATTTATTAAAAAAACAATTTTAAAATAATTTAAAATAATTAATATTATGTTAAATTTAAATATATATTTTATAATTTATAAAGTTTTATAATATTTAACTTATTTAATAAAAATTTCATTTATTAATAATTTTTTATAATATTTAAAATTTATTATAAATTAATATAAAATATTAAAAAATCTTCAATTAGTTTATAAATTAATAATATTGTATTATTTTATTATAATAAATTATATTATTAAACATTTTTAAATATTATTTATTATTATTTATTAAATAATAATAATAATTAATTAATATAATATTTTAATAATAATAATTTAAAAGTTTTGTAAAAAATATAAATTTATATTAAAATATATTATATATATAATAAATTAATAAAGAATTATTATTATTAAACTTTTGTTTTTATATAATTAAAAAATATTTTAAATTAAATTTTAAATAAATATAACTTTAAACATTATTGTTAATTTTTATTTATAAATAAACAGTTTTAATTAATAATAAAATTAAAACATTAACATTGTTATATAATATTTTATAAATTTAAATAATATTATTTTTATAATAAAGTTTTAATAAATTTATTTTAAAACTTTAATTTAAAAAACTTTTTAAACTTTTTTAATTTTAAACTTTAATAATTATTATATTAAAAAATATAAAAACAATTATTAATTTTATAATTATAATATAAACAAGTATAAAAGTTTTAAAAAATGAGTTTTTTAAAACCACTTTTTATATATTTTTAATATTAGTTTTATTTAAAACTATTTTATATCAATAAAGTAAATAAATAAAAAAAGCTTTTAAATCTTTTTTTTTAACTTAACTTTACAAGTTTACTTTTTTTAATTTATATTATACTTTTATAAACTTAAATATAAACACTATTTATAATAAATTATATTAAATTATAAATATTAAAACTTAATATAATAATTAATATTATTTTATTTAAATTGAAATAATAATAATTTTTATTTTTATTTATATAAAAATTATTATTTATTTAATAAACTATTCAAAAAATAGTTTTTATAAAAAATTGATTTATTTATTATTATTTAAAAAAAAAAATTTATTTATAAATTTAATTTTTTATAATATTAATAAATTTATAAAATAATTTTAATTATTTTTTTATAATATTTAAAAAGTTTAATTTTTTTAATAAAAAAATAATTATTATTTAATTAAATTATTATAAAAAAAGTAATAAAAATTATTTTTTTAATAAAATTTAAGTTTTATTATTATATTAAATGTTTTAAATAAATAAAACGATTTTTTTAAAACATTTTATAAAATAAAAAAATTTAATAATTAATATAATAAATAATATTTTTATATATTATATATATAAAATTTAATAAATATTATTTTTTAATATTATTAAACTATAAAATAACATAATGAAATAATAACAATATTATTATAAATATATTTGTTACGGACCACACTTATATTTGAACAAATGAATCTCAGAAGTGGTTAGTACACGCAGTATAGCTAGTAAGTAGCTAAAGTAGTTAAATGGATCTTATTGTTTGCTTGAAACAATAGACCTACTAAAAGTTAAATAAAGTAGTAAATACAGAAAAGAAAAAGTAGTAAATAAAAAAGCACTTATATAAGTACGTTGATTTGATTTAAAGAGTTAGGTTTGTTTTTTAGTTTTTTTAACTTTAGTTTTTTTTTTAGAATATATAGTATTATTCAGTTTTTAAATTTATTGCTAGTATTGTATTTATTACAAAACTAAAGTTTATTTTAACTGTTTAAAAAAACGATAAATTTTTAAAAACTTTTAAACAAATTAACTGATTTTAATATATTAAAATAATATAATTAATTTTTAGTAATAGTGCATTTATTATTAACTATAAAAAAGCTAAATAACAAGTGCAGTTTATTAAAAATGAACTAGTAAAGCTTGTTTTATAAGTATAAATAAACTATAAACGAAGTAAGCTATACTAACAGTTTTAAAACTTCTAAAGCTTGCTTAAAAATTATATAAAACGTATTTATATAGTAAAATATATTATAAACAATAATAATAAGTTTTATTATAATATTTTTAATAACGGAAAACTTTTTACTTTTAATATTTACAAAAAGTTCAAGTTTATTTGTAAAAACTTCGAAAAATATAATAAATAATAGCAATATATAGTTATTAATAAAACTATATACAATAGTGCTGTCGAAAAAATAATAATTAATACTAAACACTTTATTGTTTAAAACAAAACTTTTTAAATAGTTTTTGTTTTTTTTACTAAAAACAAAAAAAAAGTATAGCTTAAATATAATAAATTAATAACTTTTGAGCAATTTTAAGCGATAACAAATATTTATAATAAAACAATGTATTAAAAGTTTAAGTATTAAACTTTATAGTTAAACACTGTTTAAAAAATTGCAAAAAAGCTTAAAAATATAACAAACTTTTTTAAATAAAGTGTTTACTTTTTGTATACTTGAGTAGTTAAATTGAAAAAAAAAACCAAACAATAAAAAGTAAATATAATCTGTTAAAAAGCCGACTTTTAAAATGCTATGTTTTATAAAGCTACAAATATTTATAAAAAAAAAATTATAGATTTAAAAAGTTAAATCGAAGTTTTTTAAAACTAAATTATAGCTATAGCAGCTGCAGCATTAAAGCTTGTACTAGCAGCTTTTATTAATAATTTAGTTTTTGTTAAAATAACTTAGTAACAAAAACAAAAACAAAAAAACACTTTGAAATTTAAAACTACTAATAAAGCTTTTATAATTACTAAAAAAAAAACTAAACTATTTATTAAAGCAGCTAATTTACTTATGTTTACTAATAATAAACTAGTTAAAAATAAAACTAAAGTTTGGTTTAAATATTAGTTTATATTGCTAAAAAGCAAGCTAACTAAAAATGCCGACTATTATAACTAAAACTTAGAAAAAATCGATTATATTGCTAGCTATATAAAAAATTCTGCTTTTAAAAACATTATAGCGTTTATTATAAATAACTATAAAAAAAAGCTTATTTTAAAAATAAACGTAAAAGTTTTGAACTATTTGTTTGCTTATTATTATAACTTTAATAAATATAAAAAAGCACGAGTTAAATATTAGAATTTTAAAATGTAAAATTTTAATAAGTTTATACAATTTAATATAAAGTTTGCTAAATAAGCTAAAACAGCTTAAATTAACTTTATAAATTTTAAAAAAAATTTATATAACAAATTATTTAAACAAATTAACAAACTATACGTTGAAAAACTATATAACAACTAAATAATGTTTATAAACTTTTGTAACTATATTTAAATATATAATTACTAACAGTATAAAAACTTTATTGCTTAAAAAGTACAGCAGAAAAAAAACTTTATAAAAATAACTAAATAAAAAGAAAATTTAAAGCTTAAAAAAAAAAAAAAACTTGTAAAATCAAACTTTTGCTAAAAAAATAGTACAAAGTATTTAAGCATTTTAATTTTAAGTATAGTTTTAAACAGTTACTGCATTTATATCAAAGCTTTATTTAATTAAGCAAAAGTATTAATTTTATAAAAACAATGTTTTATATACTACAATTAAAAACATAAAAATAGCAAATGTTTTTGTAAATTTGATTTTAAACAATTTAATATAACTTATATTAATATTATTTTTGTTTAAAATATAAAATTTAAACAAATAAAAACTGCACTAAAAAAAAAGCTAAAAAATACTGCTTAAAATAACTAAACTTTTATTTTAAACAAACTTATATATTAATATTAAACATAAATAAATATAAAAAAATACTATTTGATTTTTTATAAAAACTATTAAAAAAAAACTTTTTTTTTATAAATTGTACAATAGCAAATAATAAATTTACTTTATTAACAAAAGCACTAGTTAATATAAAAATAAATATATATTTATTAATTAAATTGGATTTTGCTATAAAAATTTTAAAATATTTAAAACTTAAAACAATTATTAAATTTATACTATTTTAAGTAGCAAATTATAATAAAAAAGCTATATAAACTATTAATACTGTTTTAAAAATATATTTTTATATATAAAACAAAACAATTTTAAACATATTTTTACTAGTAATAAATATAAAATATAACGTTATTGTAAAAAAAAAGTACTTAAATTATTATAATATATTAGTAAATAGTAAAAAAAAGAAATTGCTTTTTTTTAGCGATTAAAAACTAAAATATTAAATTTTTGAAATTTTAATAAATAATATAGAAAATTTAATTGTTAATTTTAATTATTAACAAAATATAAACTATTAATAAAAATTAATAAATATAAAAAACAAAAAAAAAAAAAACAAACAAATAAACTAAATATATTAAAAAAAAAAACAAAACAAAAAAGATATAAAAACTAAACTTAAAAAAGTCTGCTTTTATATTAATAAGCTTAAGCGCTAAAAAAAACATGCAAAAGTTATGCAAAAAAAGCTTTCAGTTACTTTTTGACTGCTTATTTTAATTTTGTGCTCTTTTTGGGCTAGTTTTAATATAAGCAGAAATTGCTTATAGCAAAAAGTGCAACATATAAAGCGCGTACTATAAGCTAAAGCTTATAAAAACAACTTAAATTTATATATTTTTTTTGTAAAAAAAAAGCATAAAAACTATAAGCTAAAAATAAAACATAACTAGTATAGCTTATACTAGTTACAAAAAAATATAGTTAAATAATATAAATATTAGTTAGTTTAAATTAATATTATTAATATAACAAAATTTAATATAACAATAAAACAAAAAGATATTGTTTTATATAATATAACTTTATTATATAAACTAAACTAAGTAATTTTTTAAAAAAAGTATAAAAAGTTAATAAAAAATAAAAAAAAATTAATAGAAGTAATATTATATATAGTTTTTAAAAAATACTATAAATATTTCGATATATTTAATAAAGCAGTTTTAAACGACTTTTTGCTATATTGTTTAAATATTAATTACTATATTATTATTAATAAACTTTTAAAAGCTTTTTTAAAATATAGCATATTATATAAAATATTATTAAAAAAAACAAAAATATATCGAAAATATATTAGCAATAATTTAACAAAAAACTTTATTAAATTAACAATAGTACTATAAGCAGCATTAGTTTTATTTGCTAAAAAAAAAAACGGTTTTTTATAGCTATATATAAACTACAAAAAACTAAATTCAATTATTTAAAAAAATAAATACTTTTTATTTTTAATCAATAAAACTTTAGCTAAAATATTTTAAACTAAAGTTTATACAAAAATAAACATTTAATAAATTTTTTACTATATTTAAATGTTTAAAAAAAATAAATTACTAATAGTTTTTTAAATAAAATATAAAGCTTATTAGTTTAAAGTATTTTTGTTTAAGTTAATAAATAAACTAGCAATATTTTAGTACTATATAAACAATATACTAAAAAACTATTTAAATGTTTTTTATACAGTATATATTAATAATATATTAATTTATTTTAACAATAAATTAAAATATAAACACTATATTAATAAAATGTTAGCTTATTTAAAAAAAGCTAAATTATAAGCTAATTTTAAAAAGTGCAAATTTTATATAATAAAAACTAAATTTTTAAAGTTTATTGTAAAAATATATAAAGTAAAAGTTAATTTGAACAAAATAAAAATTGTACATTATTAAAATTTACTTTATAACAAAAAAAAAAAAGTACATTTTAAAAAAGTACAGTTATTTCTAAGCTTTTGCAACTTTTATAAAAAATTCATAAAAAAATATAAGCAGATTATAAAACTATTTACTAATTTTATATATATTAGCATATTTTTTTAATAAATTTAAAAATACTAAAAAATATTTAAAGCTTTATAAATAGCTTTAATAAGTATATTTATTTTACAGCATTTTTTTTACAACGTTAAAATTATAATAAAAATTAACTTTTTTAATAATATAGCGTTAAATATATTGTTTTAAAAAAACAGTTTAAAAAATTTATAAAAGCTAGTTGCTTTTTTTTTAAAAATATTTTACAATATAAAACTTAATTACAAAATATACAATAAAAAAATGCTAGCAATTATAAAAAAGCTTTTATGCTAAAAAACAAAACTAATTAATATATAATATTTTTTTATAGTTTTAATAAATTATATAGTTTTAAAATATTTTAGTATAAAAAAAGTACTAAATTTTTAATAAATAAAATAAACAAAGCTTATAAGCTACTACTACTTTATAATTATATATTATTTAAATTTAAAAAATACTATTACTAATATTTTTTTAAAGCTTTTAAAAAACGTAAAAATATAAAAAAAAAAAAAAAACAAATAAAAAATAATAGTTTTGTTTAAACTAATAACTTTTTTTGATAAAACTTTGTAAAAATTTACAATAATATATATATTAAAAAATAACATTGTATTTTTATTAATTTTTAGAATATTATTAACTAATTTAGTTTTAAAAGCTAATAAAACTAACAAAAGTTTAATTAAATATAAAAAAAAAGCTTATATAAATTAAAACTTAAACTAATTAATACTAAGTAATTTAATATTATATAAAAAATGTTTAATAGTACTAAACATTAATTATTTATATATTAAATTAATTAAAAAAATATATATATAGTTAGCTATAGTATATTTAAAAAAAAATAAAACAAAAGCTTTAATAACTTAAAAGTATTAGTAGCTTAAAATTTATAAAAAAATAAATTAATATATAATAAATTGTTTATATAAAACAACTAAAGTTTTAAAAAATAAAACGCTAAAAAAACTGAAACTTTTAAATGTACTAAAGTATATATAGCAATATGTAGTAATAAATTTTAAGTACTTTTTTTTAAATAATAATAAAAATAATATAACTTTTTACATAATTAATAAGCTGTTTAAGCTTATATAAACTATAGCTTGTAAAAATATAGTAACTATAAAATAAGCTGTAAAAATATATTATAATAAACTATATTAAATATATAACTAACTAAAAAGTTTTATTAGCAACTATAGTTTTTAGTTTATAGTTAAATTTATAAATAAACTATTTTAAATTTATAAAATAAAACTAAACTTTTTTTTTATTAAATATAAACAAACTATTAAACAAATAAAAATTATATATTAATAAATAAACTAAAAGTTGTAGCTTTTTATTAACTACTTTTAAAAAAACTAGTTTAAAGTATTACTAGTATTAAATGTAGTACAAGCGTTATTACTGCACAAGTTGTTAAAAAGCTTATTTTTATATAAAGTATTAGCTAATTAAGCTATAAAAATAACGTTTAATTAAAAAATTAAAATGAAAAAATTAGTATTTAAGTTAAAAAAAAAAAAATTAAGCTATAAAAAAGCGCAAAACTTTGCAACTAAAATATATAAATATATAGCAGTAGTAAAACAACAAATATAAAAAACTTAACAAAAAATAATTAATTAAATTAACAAATATTAACAAAACTTTAACTTTTTAATAAAAAGTTAAATGTACATTTTATAAAAAAAAAAAAAACAAACAAACTAGTTTAATAATAAATTAAACTATTTAATAATAAAAATATATTATAAAATTATTAACAACAATAAAAAAAATACTTTTAAATTTTATTTGCTAAACTTTTAAAAAAGTTTTTAATAGTTTTATGTAAATTAGTTGTATAAATATTTAAAAAACTTGCTTTTAAAGCAAAACTTTAAGCGTTTAAAAAAAAAAGTTGTAAATTTTAAACGTAACAAAAAAAAATAAAAAGTTGAAAAAGTTTTATTATTGTATATTAAATCAAATAAACTTTATTATAAAGTAATTTAAAAAAAATAAAATTATAACAACTAATAATATTTAATAAATATTTTAAAAAACTTTTTTATATATATATAAAAATTTTATAATTAAAACTTTAGTATAAAAAGTTTTTTTATAAAATTATTAAAATAAAAAAAAGCAGCGCAGAAAAAAACGTTTATAAAAAAATATTTTAATAATAACAAAATAAATATAACAAAAAAACATTATATACGCAAAAAATAAAAAAGTTTTTAAATATATATATAATATTATATAAACATTAATAGTATTATCGAATTAACTATTAGCGCAATAAAAAAATAGTAGAAATTAAAAGCTTTTATATATAAACTAATTGTATATAACTAAAAGTATTTTTTTACTGCTTAGAAATATTAATTTTAAAAACTTACAGTTTAAGTATCCGATGTAGCAAAAACTTAAGTTAAGCTTTTTTTGTACAAAAAAAGTTGTTACAAATTATACTTATATTTAAACAAATAAATTCTAAAAGTAGTTAGTATATATAATATAGCTAGTAAATAGTTAAAATAACTAAATAGATTTTATTGTTTGTTTAAAATAATAAACTTACTAAAAATTAAATAAAGTAGTAAATATAAAAAAAAAGAAGTAGTAAATAAAAAAATATTTATATAAGTACGTTAACTTGATTTAAAAAGTTAAGTTTGTTTTTTAGTTTTTTCAACTTTAGTTTTTTTTTTAAAATATATAATATTATTTAGTCCTTAAATCTATTGCTAGTATTGCACTTATTACAATATTATATAAATAAATTATAAATTAATTGAAATAATACTTAAAATTAATATTTAAATTATATTAATTGTTAAAATAGCAATATTAGCTATAATTAATATATATTTAAATTTTTTTTATATAATTTAATATTTGTTTATTAAATAATTAGCTATATTTTATTATATATATATATATATTAGCAAGTTTATATAATTTATATATATATATTATATATATAAAGATTTTTGTTTAAATATAAAAACAACAATAATATTTTATAATTTTAATATTAAATTTTGTTTTAGCTTTATTATATATAATTAATTATATAAAGTTAAATCAACATTTATTAATAGTTATATTAGCTTTTATTTACTTTAATAGTAATATATTACAAATTAACAAAATTTACAAATAAAACTAATTAAAATAATTTTTAAAATATATTTTTTTTTTAATGTAAGTTAAAAATGTTTACTTTTATATTATGTTTTAAATTTATTTTTAAATATATATACTTTTTTTAACTTTAGTAAAAAATTCATATATTATTATATATATAAAAAAATCAAGTTTTTTATTATATAAATATATTTTTCTTTAATTTAAATATAAAGTATTTTTATATAAAAAAATAATAGCAAATAATGTTATTATTTAAAAATTGTTTATTATTTATAATTAATTATATAAATATATGTTTTTTTTTATGTAAATAAAAAAATATATATATAAAAAAACAAATAATTAATATTTTTTAATTAATAATTTTATTATATATATAAACTTAAATAATAACTTTCAAATATAATAATGTTATAATAATTTTAATAAAAAGTTAAAACATAATGTTATTATAACTATAACTTTTTATATAATAAAATTGTTAAATATTTTAATATAAATATTATATTTATATAAAAATACTTAAATAAAAAATATTAAACATAATTTATTAACATTTTTATTATAAGTTAATAATATTTAAATATATATATGCTTTATTAACTAATAAAATATATATATTTAAAATTTATTAATTAAAAAAACTTCAAAATATATAAAAAGTTTTTTAAAAACTATATAAAGTATTAATTTAATTAAGCTAATTAATTATTATATTAAATAACAATTAATTTCATAATATTGAAAAAAATTAATATTATTATATTAAAAAATTATATAATAAAAACAAAATATTATTTATTAACTAAAGCTGTAAAAAAGCAATATATTATAAAATAATTAATATATATAAATAAACTATTTATTTATTAAATATAATTAAAGCTTTTTATATAAAAACTAAAACTTAAATTAAAGTAATTAATATAATATATTTTTATAATAACAACACTTTTTTTTATTATTTATTAAACATTTTTTACAAAATAATTTTTAGTTTAATTAAAAACTATATAATTAAAAAAAGCTTTGTAAAATATTGATTTTTTCATTTTATAATTAACTATATAATTTAATATAAAAAAATAGCTATATAAATAATATAAATTATAAACTTTTTAAATAAATTATAAATTTAACTTTTTATTTATTTATAAATACTTTGTTTATTATATTTTTTTAATTATTTTTATTTTATATTTAAACTATTATATAATTTTCAATTTAATACTTTTTAATATTAATATAATTAAATAAAAAAGTTGCTTTAATAAAAAAAAACTTTATATTATAATAAGTTTTATTAATAATAACATAAAAGTAAATAATAAAAATAAACTAAAATTTAAATTAAATAAACCTTTTTTATTAATTTTAAATTAGCTTTTTTTTTATATATTATATTTTGAAATTTAATATATAGTATTATTTTAAATGTTATGTTTTAAATAATATAATAAATTTTATAATTTTAATAATTTTATTTTTTAATTTTGTAATTTTTTATTATTTTCTTTTATATTAATAGTTATTATTAATACTTTTGTTTAAATTTTTAAAACTTAATAGTTTATTTTAACGTTTTAATTAAATTAGTTTTTTAATCGTTATATTTAAAACATTAAAAATAAAAACTAATTATAAAATTATTTAAATTAGGTTTTTAATAGCTGTAGTAATTAAGCAGTAAAGAATTAATAATATTATAACTAAAAGTTAATTAAATTAGTTTTTTAATAGCTATATTTAATAAAAAGTTATAATTAACATTAATATAATAAATATTTAATTAATAAACTATAAATTAATTAATTAAAACTTTATATAAAATAAATTATTTTTATATTTTATATAAAATAGTTATATTTAAAATAATATTAATTAATTAAAACTTTACATTTTTTTAAACTTTAAACTTTTGTTAATTTTTATTTATTTAACATTTATAATATTTTTAATTATTGTTTTTTTAAACTTTAATTTATATTTATACTTTTAAATTTTATATTAAATTTTTTAATAATATATAAAATCTTTTATTTATATTTTATTATTTTATTTTATATTATTTATATATTTATAATTTATAATTAAATTATATTATATATAATTTTAAATATTTAAATTGTTTTATCTTTTTTTAATAAAAATTTATATTGTTATTAATAATAAATTTAAATAAATTTTACAAACTTTTATAAATTAATAAATATTAAGATTTTTATTTTAAAATTAATTAAAATAAATAAATTATTTTTAAAAAGCTTAAAAAAATAAATATTAATTATAAATATAAAATATAATTTTGTTTTAGTTAATAAAGCTATATTTAAAAATTAAAATTAAATATTTGAAATAGTTATATATTTTTAACTATTTATATTATAAATATAAAGTTTAAAATATTTATTATTTTTTAAAAAATTAATAATAATATAACTTTTTAAAAATATATTTAATATAAATAATATAAACAAATATAAAAGTTTTAAAAAATAAGTTTTTTAAAACTATTTTATATATATTTTTAATATTAGTTTTATTTAAAACTATTTTATATTAATAAATTAAATAAATAAAAAAAGCTTTTAAATCTTTTTTTTTTAATGTAATTTTATAGATTTATTTTTTTAAACTTATATTATATTTTTATAAATTTAAATATAAATATTATTTATAATAAACTTTATTAAATAATATAATAAATTTTATAATTAAATAATTTTATATTTTTAGTTGTTTTTTTTTATTAATAAATTATATATTATTTATAATATATTATTTAAAATATTTTATTTAAATTAAATTTTTATTATTTAAATATAATATTAATTAAATTTAATAAATTTTTTAATTTAAATAATTAATTATTATTAAAATTTTTATAAATCGATATAAATTAATATAAAAATTTTTATATTATTTTTATATTTTTATATTTTTATATATTAAAGTAGCTATATTAATTTTTTTTTAATTATATTTAATTATAGCTAATATTTATAATATTTTTAACTAATAATTTTTTAAATATTAATTGATTTTATGTTTAAATAATAATAATTATATTAAAATTTTATTATATATAATTAAATTTAGCTTTATTTTTTTTATTTTTTTTTTTATATAATTTAAATTATTATATATTTATTTAATTAATAGTTAATAATTAAATATTTTTTTAAAATTTATATTATATTTTATATTTTTAAAAAATATTTTTGTTTTATTTTTTTATTATATTAATATAATTTTTTAATTATTTTATTTATTTTGTTATATTATTTTATTATATTTTTATTATATATATTAAATAAAAATATAAAAAAAATATATTTATAAAAATAAATAAAAGTTTTTTATAATTAAAAAGTTTTATTTATTTATTTTTATTAAAAATTTTATATTAAAATTAATTAAATTCAATATAATAAAGTTTTTATAATAGTTTAGTTTTTAATTATAATTTAAGTTTTATAATAATATTATTTAAATGTTTTAAAATTTTTAAAAGTTTTAATTTTTATATATATAGTTATATATAAAATAAAAATTATAAATTATAAATAATATATTATTAAATTTTAAAATAAATAAAAATATAAATATTAAAATAAAAACAATGTTTTAAAAATTTAGTAATAATTATTATATTTAAAAATATTTTTAAAATAAATTTAATAGTTAAAAAAAAAAAAAATCACAAAATAAATAAAATATTTAATATAATATATAAATATATAGCAAATAAAAAAAATATTTTTATTTTATAAAATATAGTAAATATAATAATAAATAATATATAAACAATAATAATAAAATTTATAATTTAATAATAAATAATTATAAATTTTATAAATATTATTGCAATAATAATTAAATTAATTTTTAAAATATTAATATTAGTTATAAATTATAATAATTTTATTAATTTATATATATTATTTATATTTATATAGCTTTTATTTTTATTTATAAATAAGTTTTATAAAAAAATAAACTTTTTATTACAGAAAATATTTTAAAAAATAAAATATATTTTATTATTAATTTTTATATTAAAATTAAATATATAAAAAAACTTATAATTATATAAATATTAAAAAAGTACTTTTTTAAAGTTTTATTAATATTAATAATAAAATTTATTAATTTAATAATAGCTATTATAAATATATTTATATAATATATATTTATAATATTAAATAATATTTTTTTTTTTAATTATAGCTATTTTATTTATTGAATTTAATATTAAATTATAACTATTTATAAAAAAGTTATTTAATAAACTATATAAAAATATTTTATATAATAGTTTATTATAATATTTTATTATATATTAATATTAGTTTTAATTTTTAATTTATAGTTATAAATATTAATAATATTAAATATTTAAATTTTAATATTAATTATTAAAAACTTTTAATTTTTAAAAAAAACTTTAATAATAATAATAAAAACAATAATAATAATAACAATAATTTATTAAACTATAATTTTAGCAATAATAAAAACAATATATTATTTTTTTTATTTATATAACTTTTTAACTTTATAAAAAAAATATTAACTTTATAATTTAATAAATAAAATAACACTTTTAATTTTATTAATATTAATTTTTAATATTAATATCATTTTAAATAAATAAATATTAATTAATTTAAATTTAATTATAAAAATTATAATAATATTAATATAATTATTAATAATAATAAATTAATTTTTATTAATATATATTATTTTATTAAATAATTTAACTTTTTTATAAAAAATCTAAAATTAATAAAAAAAAATATTTGTTAAATTTTAGTTTTATAGTAAATTCTTTTAACTAAATTAACAATTTTAAAATAAATTATTAAATTAATTATAAAAACTAAAATAAATCTTTAAATTTAAAAATTAAATATATTATTAAAAAAATTAATTAATTAATTTTTAATATAATTTATAATAATAACTAAAAAGTTTAATTAAAATATTTTTATATTATAAAATATATTATATAATAAAATAGCAATAATATATTTTATTTAAAAAAAGCTATAATATATTAAAATAATAAAAATTTTTAATAAAAATAATAATAATTAATATAAAGTTATAATAATTATTTAAATATATATAAATTTAAATATTAAAAACTATTTATATTTTTTTAAAAATAATAATATATTAATAAAATATATTTTATATATTATTAAAATAAAACTTTTAATTATAATAATAGTTATTTAAAAAAAAAAATTTTATTAATATAACTATTGAAAAAACAATTAAAATAATAAAAACTAAATATTTTTTTAGTTATAATATAAAAATAATAAACTTTTATAAAAAAAAAAAAGCTTTAAATATAAAAATAGTTATAATAAATATTTAAATAAATATTAAAAAAAAAAAAAAAAAATTAAATTTATATAATATAAAAAAAAAAAAAATTTTAGTTTTTTTATTAAGTTTTTTATATACAAATTTAAATTTAAATAATAAAACATTTATTATAATTAACTATAATATTATATATAAATATTATAATAAAACTTTTGATTTAATTAAAAAATATACTAAAGATTTTTTTAAATAAATTATATATATATTATTTATATATTTAGCTATATATATATATAAATAATATTATATATTATTTTTAATAAAAAATAACTTATTTTATTATTTAAAAGTTTATATTAAATAACTAAGCTTTTTATTTATTTTAAATATTGTTTTTTTTATATTTAATTATAACTTTAAAAATATAATTAATTTAAAAAATAAATTTATTATTTTTAAGTTATAATAAATTTTTTTATAACTTTATAAATTTAAAATAATATATTAAACAATTAATAATATATTTTAATATTTTATAATTATTATTATATAAAGCTTATAAAAAAAATAAAGCTTTAAGCAAATAAAGCTATATTATATAAAAAATCTATAAATAAAAAAAAAAAGAAAAAAGCTAAAAATTTTTCTGTGAAAAAATTACTTATATATATATATATAAAATAGTTTAAAGTAATAATAAATTAGATTATTTATTTAGTTATATAATAAAACTATTTAATTTATTTAAATAATTAAACTAATATTAACTAATTTATAACTATTTTTTTTTAAAAAAAATAGCTTGTTTATAAATTATAAAAATTAAATATATTAACTTTAGTTAATTATTTTTTAGCAAAAAAAAAGATCGCTTTAAACATTTATTATATTATTAATTGCTAAGCTTTTTTTTTTTTAAGTTATAATATAGTTTTTTTATATATTAATGTTATTATTTTTTATTAATATTATATTTTAAGTGTATTTTTTATATACTTTTGTTTTTTTTTATAAAGTTAATAAGTTATTATTTTTATATAGTTTTTTAATTATATTATTTTAAGCTATTTATAGCTAATTCTTTAGCTTTAATAGCAGTTTTGCTATATTTAAATTATTATTATGAAACTTTTTTAATAGTATAAAATTATTTCAAAAGTTTTTAACATAATATTACTTATTATTAATATTTTAGCTTTTTTAATTAATTTAATATTATAGCTTTTAATAATATAAATATATTATATATATTTCTTTTACTTTAAATTTTTTTTTATTTTTAAACTTAAATATTTTATTTTTAAAGTTATTGTTTTTTTGATTTATTAATAAATTATTAAAATACTTTTATAACTAATTGATATAATATCGATTTATAGCTTTTTAAAATAAAAAAACTTACAGTATAAATATATTATTTTTTTTTTTTAAAGTTTTATATATTTGTTATATTATTAAATAATTAAATTTATTTAAAAGTTTATTAATTATTTAAAATTGTTATTTTTTTAATATAAATATATAATTGTTTATATTAAAGTTGAAGTTTTAATATTTTTTGTTAGCTTATATAGTTATATAATATTATATATATTTTAGTTTTTTTTTTAGCAAAATTTACAAATTATACAATTTTTTATATTTTATTTTAAACTTTAAATTATAATGTTTTTTTAACTATTAATAAGTTTTTTAGTTTTTTTTAAACTATATAATTTTTTTAATTTAAATAAAATAATATTAAAAAATCTATTTTAACTTTATAAAAAAATAATTTAGTAAATTTATAAAATAGTAATATTTATATATAATTTATAGCTAAAATTTATTTAAACTAATTATTTTAATAATAGCTAATATAAAACTAAAATTGCTAATTTAAATATTTATTTATAATTTTAGCTTATTTTATAGTTTTATAGTAATTTATAAATATTAAAATATATTATATTTTTATAATTTTATATAATTTATTTATAAAAGTAAATATAAATTAAAGCTTTTTATTAAAAGTTAATATAATTAATACTTTAAAAACTTAAAAAAAATCTTCATAATATATTTATATAATATTTTTTACAGTTATTTATATAATATATAATATAATTTAAGCTTTTTTTTTTAAACAGTTTATTATAATTAATATATTGTTATAGTTATGCATGTTTTTAAGTATTTATTTAAAATTTAAAACTAAATATTTTTAAATATAATTTAAAATATAAAAAGAAATAAGCTTGCTAAATATTTTATTATATAAAACTTTTATAAAGCAATATTTTATATAATTAAAAATATATATGTTATAGTTTTTTTTAAATTTAAACTATTAATATTATTTTATAAAAAACTTATATTTTTTTCTTTTAAATATATAATAAACATTTTATTATGTAATTTTTAAATAAACTATATATATAAATATAAAAAGTCAAAAACTATAAGTTTTTTATTATAAATAATTAAATTATTAATTAATTAGTATAAGTTATTATTATTAAAAAAGATTTTTTTATAGTAAATTTTTATATTAAAGTTTTTTTTGTTTTTTTTAAATATTTTAATAATTAGTGAAAAATTTAACAAAGCTTTTATATTTTTTTATAACTTTATAACAAATTATTTAATTTAATATATTATTTATATAAATATATTATAAATAGTATTATTTATTAATTAAAAAATTATTAAATGTTATTGTGCTTTTTTTTTTTTTTTTTATATAACAAAGTTTTTATATTTTTTTATTAAAATATTAGCTAATATATTTTTTTTTTTAAAGCAATAAATAATATAAAAATTATATTTTATAAATAGTTTTATTTATTTTATTTACTACAAATTTAAATATTATTTTTAATTAAAATATTTTAAAGCTTAATAGTTAATTATTATTAAAAATGATTTAATATAATTATTAATTAATTTAAGCTGCTATTTTTTAAAAGCTAAAAATATTATTAATATTTTTTTATCGAAAATTTTATAGTTTAATTTAATATTATATAAAGTTTTGAAATAATATATAATTAAGTATTAGTTATTTTTATACTTTTAAAATAAAACTTTTATAGCTATATTATTAAAAATATTAGTTTTAATTTTAATAAATAAACTATATTTATAATATTATAATATTAAATAAAATATAAAAGCTTTTTTTATTTATAAAAATGTTTAATTATATTTATTAATTTATAAAAAAGCTATTTTTTTTTATTAATTATATTATAAGTTTAATAATTTAATTATAATTTTTTACAATTATAAAAGATTTTTAATTTTTTATTACTTTTATTTTAGCTAAATTAGCTTAAATGCTATTTATATTAATAATATATTTTAAAATTTTAATTTGTATAATATAAAATTTGAATTTTTTTAAATTTATTTAAAATTTAGCAATATATAATTATTATATTATTAATTATATATATTTTCGATAATTTTTTAAATTAGTCAAATAAATAAAAATATTATTTATATATATATTATAAAAATTATTTAAATAATTAAACAATATATTATTAATATATTTTTAAAATATAATAAAACTATTAATTAAATTAAACAAAAATATTTTAAATTTAAAAAACTTATAATATATATAAAAAATTATTAAATCTTTTTATTTAAATTTTATATATATTTAATTAAATATTTACTTTATATTTAATTTAGTAAATATATTAACTTTAAAAAGTTATAACAATGTTTTTTTAATTAAAAGTAGAAAATATTCGTTTTTTTTTGTTAATTTATTAAATTTTTAATAGTTTATAAAAAATTTTAATTTTTTTTTTAGTTTTTTTATAAATAATATTAAAAAAGCATAAAATATATTATTAAATTTAATAAATCTTTTTTATAAATTATTAATTAAATATTTATAAATTGCTTTTAATTTATTTAATAATATTTTATATAAAAAGTTATATTAAAAGTTATTAAAAGTTTTATTTTTAAAAAATTTTATTTTGTAATTTATTTTAAACTAATAAAATAAAAAAATATTAAAGTTTATTTTATTAAATATACATAATAAATCGTAATATTTTTTAAAAATTACTTATAAAACTTTTATATAAAAAGTTTTTTTTTTTTTATTAAAAAAAGCTTTTTTTTTGTTTTTAATAAATTTATTAATTTTATAAATAATAATAATTTATACTTTTTATATAAAATTATTATATAAAACTAATATATTAAAAACAGCTATAATAATATTAGCTAATTTTATTACTAGCTTAATTTTATATTATTTTAATTTATTTTTTTATATTTTATAAAAATTTAAATTATTAGTTTTTTATTATAAAATAATTTCTTTATTTTTTTTTTAAGTTTTTTTTTTTTTTAGCTTTATAAAAAAAATCAAATTATTATTTAAATTATATTATATTTTAATAATGTTTTTTTTTGTAAAAAAGCAGTTATTATTATACTATGTTATATTATATATATAACAAATATAAACCAAGTATTAACTAGTTAATATTTAAAAAAATATAATATATAAAATTAATTTTTAAATAAAAATAATTTATTATAATTACTTTTTAAAATTAGCGATTATTTTATAATACAACTATATTTATATTATATATTATAACTTTTATACTTTTTTATTTTTATATTAAATATTATAATATAATAGTTAATAAGTTAAAAAATAAAATAATTAAATTATAAACTGTTATATAATCAAATATTAGCTGTAATAAATTAAAAAAAAACTTTTTTAGCAAAAATATATCTTTAAAAAATTAATAAAATCTAATACTTTAATTTAAAAATATTTTGTTTTTATAAAAACAAGCTTTTATAAAACTACTAGTTATTATTTAATAACTGTTTATTAAAAAAATGCTATTTTAAACAATAAAGCTAATAAATTAAAATATATAATTAAATATATAATTAATTAAATTATTTAATTTAAAAATTATTTAATTAATAATTAAAAATAATATTAAATATTTAATTTATAATTATAAAAAATTTAATTAAAAAGCTATTATAATTAAAATAAAAAATTAAATTGCTATAATTAAAAAAAATAATTAATAAAAGTTAAAATATAACAATTTAATATAAATTATTTAAATATTAAATCAAATATTATAAAATATATTAATTAATTAATAGTTATATTATAAAACTTTAAAATATTTAAAATTAAAAATATAAGCTATTTTAAAAAACTTTTAAAAATTTATTAAAAAAAAAAATATAAACTTTGAACTATTTAAATATATTTTTAAATATAGCTTATAAAAATCTATTAAAATAAAAATAAAACTTTTAAAAACTTTTTTTTAAAATAACAAATTTTAATATATAAACTAAAAAACAAAAGTTAGTTAAATAATAATTTTAAATTAATATTTAATTATTAATATAAATTATAAAAAAATATTAAAAAGTTATTTATTTAATAATAAATTTTATTAAATAATGTAATAATAATATTATATAAAATAAAAAAACAATAAAGTATATAATAAATAAATAAATTATTTAAGCTTATTTTTAAATAATTATATATTAAAAATATATTAAATAAATATAGCTATATTAATAATATTTAATTTAGCAAATTAATTTAAATTAAAAATTAACTATATAAATAAAAAAATTGTTAATAAAACAAAAACTGTAATAAATTACAATATATAAAAACAAATAAATTATTTTTTTGTTTTTATAGGAATAAATTTAAATATTTAATTAAAAACTACTAAAAAAAATATTGCAATATATAAATAATAAATAATTAAAAAATATATAAAATTTAATTGTTAATATTAAAATATTTCAAAAAAATATAAAATATTAAAACTATTTAATTTAATATTAAAAAAAAACTAAAAAATAAACTAAAATAAAATAATATATTTAATTTATTTTAGCTAAAAACTTTTAAGTATTTAATATAAACAAACTATTTAAAACTTTAGCTATTTTTAAATTATATAATAAAAAGCTGTAAAAATAAATAAAAATAAATATAAATATAAAAATATAAATAAATATTATTTATAAAAATTTAATATAAAAAAAGCTTTAATTAATTAATATATAAATTTTGTTTTTATTAAACTTTAATAATAAATTTTTATATTATTAAAAAATTTATAAAATAACATTAAAAATAATTAATATTAAAAGTATTTATAAATTTTTTATATAAATATTTTTTATTATTAAATATAATTAATTAATATTTAAATTTTTATTATTAAAACTAAATATAAAATAATTAAAAATTATTTTAAATATTATATTAAATTAATAATATTTTAAAAAGTTTAAAAAAATAAACTTTAAAAAGTTTATTAATATGTTAATTAAAAATAAATATATTTTTATTATAAACTTTATAAATATAAAATAAAAAAAAAAACTTTTTTTTAAAAAAATCAATAATAAAATTTAATTAAAACAAATTAACTTATTATAATATTTTAAAAATTTTTACTATATATACTTTAAATAAAATATAAAAAAATTATTAGCTTTAAATAAAATAAAATATATAATTAATTTAATAAAAAAAACAAAAGTATTTTTTAAATTTATATATTTTATTATAAAAATTCAATAAAAAATATTTAAAAAATATTTAGTAAAAAATTAACATTTAAAAAAAGTTTAATATTTAAAAATAAATATAAAAATATTTATATTATTTATATTTAAAAAAAAAACAATATAATATAGCTATATATAAATTATAAAAAATTAAATAAAATTATTACAAAAAATAAATATTTTTTATTTTTAATTTTAAAAATTATAAATTGTTTAAAATTTATAAAAATATTTTTTAACTAAATTTAAAAAATATTTACTATTAAATTTAAATTAAACTTAGTAATAAATAAAAAACTGCTTTTTAAATATATTATAATTATTTTAAATATATAGTAATATTATTTAAATTAATTAATATTTTAATAATATTTTAAGCTTATATATATAAAGTTTTAATAAAATTAATAAATTATATTTATATAATTTATTTAAATAATATTGTTATTTTTTTTAATATAAAAAAAAAATATAAAATTTATTTTTAATTAATTTATAAATATTTAAAACAGTATTAATTATTTATAAAATTTTTAAAGTTTATTATAAATATTAAAAATATTAAAATAAATAACAAATAAATAAATATAATTAAAAAATAAAAAATATTTAAATTAATATATAATATATAAATGTTTTTAAATTTTATAAATTTTTATTAAAAATTTATTATAAAATATTTATAAATAATAGTATTTATTATAATATTATTAAAAAAAAATATAAATATAAATCAATTTATATTTAAATAAATTTAAAAAATAAAAAAAGCTTTTTAAATAATTAAAAAAACATTTATAAATATAATAATTTTATAATATTAAAATAATCAATTAAAAATATAAGTTAAAATTAATATATTAATAAAAATAATATTAAATATATTATTTTAGCTATATAAATTAAAATAATAATTAGTTATTTATTAATTATATAAGTTTATTAATATAAAAATAATATAAATTATAAAATAATAAAAACTATTAACTATAATAAAAAGTTATAAATATTAAAAATAATATTTAAAAAAAGCTATATATATTTTTATAATATAAACTAATTATATAATACTTTAAAATATAATTAACTTTTTTATATAAAATTTTTATAATTAATTAATATAATAAATATATAAATTAATCTAGTTTAATTTTAAAATTTAATATTAGCTAAAAATTATTAACTTTATAAATAGTTTATTAAAAAAACTTAATTATATAGTAAATAAAATTTAATATAAAAATATAATTTTAATATTATAAAAAAAACTGCAATTAATAAATAATTTATTTATATAAGTTTAATAAATTATAGTTATAATATTATATATAAAAAAAAAAAAAATATTAAAATAATTAATTTAAACTTTTTAAAAAATATTAATTAAATATTATTTAAATAAATTTTTAACAACTATAATTTAAATAATAAATTTAAATATTTATAAAAAGCTATATTTTTATTATATAATTATAAATAACTTTTAAAAAATATAAAATAAAAAATATAGTTATAAATATTTTATTTATTAAATATATATAATTATAATAGCTTATATATTAATAGTTATTAAATTAATTTAAATAAATATTAATTAATTTATATTTATATTATAAAATATAATATTAAAACTATTATTTATAACTAATATATTTTATATTTTATAACTAAAAAATTAACTAAAAATAAAATAATATTTTAATTATAAACTTTAAAAAAGTTTTATAATATAATTAAAAAATTATAAATTAAAAATTTAAATATTATAATATTTATTAAAATTATTTATTAATATATTAAAACTAAAAAAAATTATTATATAAATAATAATAAAATATTTTTATTTAAAAATCGCTTTATATTTTTAAATTAAAAAGTTTTATTTTAATAAATTATTTATTAATATTATAATAATTTTAAAATAAATTATATAAAAAAAAAATAAAACAGCTAAATTATTTTAAAAAAAATTTTATTAAAAAAAGTTAAAACAAAATATTTATAAATATATTATCAATTATTAAATATATAATAAAATTAAATAATTTAAATATAAACTTTATAAAAAGTTATAAATATTTTTTTTATTAAATTAACTGTTTTAAAAAATTAGTTTAAATTTTATTATAAAGTTATTTTTATATATTAAAATTAATAAAATCAAATATAATATAATTTTAATAATTATTAATTGTTTTATAAAAACAATATTATTTATATTTATTATAAAAATTTTTAATACTATTAAATTAATATAAATATTATATAAATAAATAAAATGTAAATTTAGTTTATTAAAAAAAATTATAAGTAATAAAAATAAATTAATTATAAGCTATTTTTAAAAAAGATTTTATAACAAAAAAAAAATTAAATAATAATTATTTATTGTTTAATATTTATAAATTAATAAATAAATAAAATATATTTATTAAATTTTTAAAAAATATTTAAAAATATATATTATTTAAAAACTAAATATATAGTTTAAAATATTTTAAAAAATAAAATTTACATATAACAACAGTATATATATTATTATTAAATATTTATTTTTTAAAACTTTATATAGCTATTATTTTAAAATTATAAAATTTATATTAAAAAAACTATAATTAAAAATATAAAAAATAAAAAAAAAACTATAATAAATTATAATTGTTTAAAAAGTATTTAATAAATATTAAATTACAACTATAAAAATAAAAAAAAAAAACTATAATAAAAAATATATAATAAAAAAATATAAAATAAAAAAAATAATTAAATTATTTATAGCTTATTTTCGATTTAAATATAATTAAAAATTAATTTTTATATATATTAAAATAAAAGTTATAAAAAAAATAAAACTATAAATATATCAAAAAAAATTACTTTTGTAATATTTAAAAATATATAATATATTTTTTGTATTATTTTTAAAACTATAAACTAAATATTAAAAAAGCAGAAAATAATTAATATTTTTAAAATTAAAAAATATATAAAAAAAATAAATAATAAAAAATATAATTTGTTATAAAAAAAATAAAACTATATTAAAATATTTAATAAAATAAAAAAGCTAATTTATTAAATATAATATATAAAAACTAAAAAAACATTTAATTAATATAAAAGTTTTTTTTATAAAATATAAATAAAAAATAAAAAAATTA
This sequence comes from Nemania diffusa, assembly GCA_038501195.1. NCBI lineage: Eukaryota > Fungi > Ascomycota > Sordariomycetes > Xylariales > Xylariaceae > Nemania > Nemania diffusa. Next base: position 5,448,505 of record JBBPUQ010000003.1, read on the forward strand.
TATATTAAATAAAATAATTTAATTTAAAACTAAAACAATATAAATAATAATATTTTATTATAATAATTATTAAAAAATATAAATAATAAAAAAAAAACAATTAATTAAAAAACTAATTTATTAAATAAAATTAAAAAAACTATTAAAAATTAAGTTTTATTAATAAAAATTAGCAAAAACTTTATTAATATAAAAATTTAAAAAAAAAAATCAATATTAAATATTAATAAAAAAAAGTTTTAAAAAAAAAACTGTTAATAAAAATTAATAAAAACTAAAAAGCTATAAAATAATTAAAAAACAATTTATAAAAATCGTTATAACAAAATAAAGTTTAAAATTAATAATAAATTAATAAATAAATATTAAATATTTTATAAATAAATTTATAAAAATAGCTAAATATAATATAAATTAAAAAAAAGTTTTATTAAAATTTTAAAAAATTATTACTAAAATAAAAAAAAAAAACTATTAAACTTAATTAATAATAATATATTAACTGCTAAATATATATAAAATAAATTTATTATTATTGTTTAAATAATTAAATTAATATATTTATATTTAAAAAAATATTATATAATATAAAAATAAAAATTTTATAAAATAGTTGTTTTAATTTTAATAATTTTAACGTTAATATTATTTTAAAATAGCAAATTTATATTAAAAAACTAAATAAAATTTATATAGCAATATTTTATTAATTAATTAATAATTATTTTAATAAATATAAAAAAGCTAATATTAAAAATATAAAAATATATATTAAAATAAAAAAAAATAAAACAATTTTAATTATATTTTAATTATATAATAATAAAAATATAATAAGTTTTTTTTTTAGCTATAAATTAATTAGTAATAAAATATTAAAAAAATAATTAAAAACTATTAAATAAATATAAATTATAAAAAAAACATATAAAAAATTTATAATTAATATTTTTAGTTAAAAAATTAAAAAATAATAAATAATAATAATTTTAGTTTAAATAATTACTAAATATTTAAAATTAAAAATAATAAAAATAATATGCTTTTTTATTTAAATTGTTTTATATAAAATAAAGTTAACTTTTTTTAAAATATATATATAGCAATTTTAATATAAAATATATTTATTAATTAATTAAATAATATTAATTTAATAATAAAAAAAAGCAGTTTTTATATATTTAATAAAGTTAGTAAAAAATTTAATAAATTTTTAAATAATATTTAAAAAAAAAAAAAATTTTAAAAATATTAAAAATTTTAATATATAAACTAATAAGTAACTATAAATTATAAAAATAATTTATAATAAAATAAACTATATAATTATATATATATAAAATATATTTAATATTATTAAATAAAACTAATATATATAAATAATATATTTAAAAATTAAAATATATTTTAATAATATATTAAAAATAAAACTTTATATTAAAAATATTTTAAATTTAAAGTTTTTTATTATTATTATTTTTTTTAACAAATATTTTATAATTAAAATATTGCTAGCTTTATTTTTTATTAAAAAAGTAAATTTTAATAAAAGTTTTTTATAATATTATAGCAAGCAGCAAAAAAACAAAAAAAAAAAAAAAAAAAAAAAAAAAAAAAAAAAAAAAAAAAAAATAAAAATAAAAACAAAAATAAAAACATAAATAAATAATTAATTAATAAAAAAACCAAAAAAAAAAAATCAAAAAATAATTATAAAATTTATAAAATATATATATAAAAAAAAAAAAAAATATATATAACAATATATATAAAAGTTAATTAAAATATAAAAATTAAATATTTATTTATAAAAATATAAAAATATTTTTTATATTTATAAATAAATTTATATTTAATATATATAATATAATTAATAAATTAGTGCTAATTTTATAAATATAAAAATATATAAATTAACAATAGTAAAATTAACAATAATAATTAGTATTAAAAACTAATGTTTTAAAAAAAAAATAGTATAAAAAAGTAGTTACTATTACATTATATTATATTATATATATAGCAAATATAAACTAAACATTAGCTAATTAATACTTAAAAAAACATAGTATATAAAATTAATTTTTAAATAAAAATAATTTATTATAACTACTTTTTAAAATTAACAATTATTTTATAAAATAACTATATTTATATTATATATTATAACTTTTATATTTTTAATAAAATTAAATTGTTTAATAATTAAAATTTAAAATATTATTTGATTTTTTTTAATGTTTTTTTATTAATATAGTTATTTTTTTTTTTTAAAAAAAAACTTTATATTTTAATAATTAATATTTAACTAATATTTAAAGTTTATAAACTAAATTTTTATTTAATTTATATTTAAGTTTTAATTTAAATATTAATTAAAAAAATAATTAAAAAAAAATATTAGTTTATATTTTTAATAATTAAAAAATATATTATATTTTTAAAACTAAAGTTTTTTAATAATTATTTTATAAATTTAAAAAAATATTATTACTAAAAATTTATTTTTAAATTTTTTTTTTTATATTTATAAAAATATTAATAAAGCAATTTTAATATTTTGTTTTTTTTTGCTATTATATTTAAAAATTAATTAAAAATAAAATTAAATAATTATAAAAAAGTTTAATATTTTTATAATTTTTTTTATAAATAATATATTTATATTTATATATATATTTATTTTTATATTTTTAAAAAAGTTTTTAATAATTAATAAAAATCTATTGCTATTTATAATATATATATATAATAAAAGTTATTTTTTTTAAATATTTGTTTATTACTTTTAATTTATTATTTATATAATTTTTTTGTAATATTTTCTTTAAATAAAAATTTAGTTTATTTAAAACTTCTTTTTTAATGTTTTATTTTTTTTAATTTTTTTTATAATAATATTTTTTAAAACTTTTTTTTTGTTATAAAAACTAACTAATATAATTATAATATTTTATAAATATGTTTTTTTTAATATTATTTAAAAAGCAGTTTTTTAAAATATATTTTTTTTATTAGCAATTAAAACATTTGATTTTTTTTATTAGCTTTAATAACTTAAAATTATTTAAAATATTATAACTTTAAATTATTAAAATTTTAATATTATTATTATTAATTTTAATATTATTATTTTTATTGCTAATAGTATTTTTTAAAATATTATTAGTATTATTATATATAGTTTATTAGTTAAACTTGTTTATATTGTTAAAAAAAATCGATTAATTAATTTTACATTTAATATTATATTTTTTATTATTTATATATATTTAATAAATTAATTAAATATAAAGTTTAATATATTAATTTAAAAAAATATTGTTATTTAAATAAACAAAAAAAATATTAAATAGTTTATTAAATTATTTGTTTTTAAATTGTTTTTTTTATTTTATTTTTTTTAACTTGATTTTTTTAATTAATTAAATAAAATTAGTTTTAAAATTAAAAAAAATAGCTAAAATATAATTATTAAAATTAAAAGATTTTTATATTAATTTAAACTTTGTATTAATATTTATATTTTTATAGCTTTTTTTTAAATAGTTAAAAAATATTTTAATAATAGTTAATTAACTAAAATAACTTTTAGTTAAATATAAAAATAAATATTTAATAACTTTGTTATTAATATAAGTTTTAATATTAATTATTTTTATAATATTATTAATAAATTAATTTTTATTAATAATTAATTAATTTTTTATAATATATAATTATATTTTAAATTTAATATTATTTTTATTTTTGTTATTATAAAAAATAAATATAAATATTTTAGTTAATTTATAAAATTTTTTATTTGTTTAAATAAAATTTAAAATATTGCTTTTATAAAAAAATAAATTAACAATATATTAATTAGTTTTATTTAATAATTATTAAATATAGTTATATTTAATAATAACTATTTTTAATTTTTAAAATAAATAGTTAATAATTTATTTAAAATAAAAAATAAAAATAGGTTTTTTTTAATTGTTTTTTATTAAATAATTTAGTTGTTTTTTTTTATTAACTATAATTTTATTAAATTTTTTAGTTTAATTAATAAAAGTTTTTATATATTAAATAAATAATATAACTAAATTATATAAATTTTTAATTTATTATTAATATATTATTATTATTAAAAACTTAATTTTTATTTTTTAAAATAAAGCATTGAAATATTTAACTAAGTTAACAAAAATATTTTTATCGATTAATTTATTAAACTTACACTAAAGTTTTTTTTTTAACTAAATACTAAAAATAAAAAAAAAAGCAATTTTATTAAATGTATATAGTTTAATAGTCTATTTTTTTAATAAATAATTAATATTTAAAAAAAAAGTTTTTTTAATTTAAAATATAATATTTATATATAAAAAAAAAGTTTTATATTTAGTTTTAAAAACTTTTTGTTAAAAAAACTAAAATAACTAATTTATTATTATTTTTAGTTTTTATAATAACTAAAATATTTTAGTTAAATTTTTTAAAATATATTTAAATATTAATTTTTATATAAAAAATTAAAAAAAGCTATTTATTATATATAATTATAAATAGTTATAATTTATTAAAAGTTAAATTAATTTGTTTTTTTATTTGTTATTTAAACATAATATATTTTTTAAATATTAATACTATTATAACAATTAGTTATAATTTAGTTTTTTTATAAAAAATATTTAAAAGCAGTTTTTATATTTTATAAATATAAATAATTTATAAATTGTTATATAAAGTTTATAAAAAAAGCAAAGCTTTAAACAAATAAAGCTATATTATATAAAAAATATATAAATAAAAAAGAAAAAAAAAAAGTTAAGAATTTCTTTATAAAAAAATTGTTTATATATATATATATATAAAGCAGTTTAAAGTAGTAATAAATAAAATTATTTATTTAGCTATATAGTAAAACTATTCAATTTATTTAAGTAATTAAGCTAATATTAACTAATTTATAACTATTACTACTAAAAGAAAATTTAAAAAAAATAACTATATAATTTATTTAAATATAAAAATAAATTATATTTTTATTATTAAAAAGCTATTTAATTAATTTAAATATATTATTAAAATAAAAAATAATAAACTTAAAAATATAAATAAATAAAAATATATTATATAAAATAAACTAAATTTAAATTTTATTTATTAAAATATAACAAATATAAATTTTTAAAATTAATAAAATTTAAAAAATTAAACTAAATATTAAATTATAATATTAAATTAATTTTATTATTTAAAAATAAAATTTTAAGTTTTTATAAAACTAAAATTAACTATTATATTAATATAATAACTTTTGTTAATATATTTAATTTTAAAATCTTTTTTTAAATATATTTACAAATATATTTATATATATAAAAAATTATTTTAATATAAAAAATATTATTTATATTAAATTTATTAATATAAATATTTATAATTTATAAATTTTTATTATTAAATAAAAATTTTATATTTAAATTAATTTAAAAAAATATTATAGCAGCATTAATTAATTTTATTATATTTAAATTAATAATATTTATTAATTTATTATTAAAAATTAAAACTATTTTTAAAAAAATATAAATTAATATAATTTAAAAATAGCAATATATAAATAAAAATTTTAAAAATATATAAAAAAAATAGTTTAAAGTTATAATAATAGCTTACAAATTAATAGTAACTAAAATTGCTATATTTTAAATATTTTTTAATTAAAAATTAATTTTAGCTATAATTATTATAACAAATATAAATATAAATATTATTAAAATAAATATTTATATTTTTAATAATTTTAAATTATTTAATATTTATTATATATATTAGCTATTAATTATAATTTTTATTATTATAACTATTATATTAAATATATATTTAATTAATTTTAATATTATAATTAATTTTAATATTATATTAAATATTAAAAATATATTAATATTAATTAATATATTAAAATAATATAAATTTTTTTTTATAAATATTATTAATAATATAGTTTATAATATAATATAAACTATTATAAATAAATAACTATTAAATATATTTTTTTTGTTAAAAAAAGCTAATATAAAAAAACTTAAATTTAAAATTTTAAAAATAACTTTTATTTTAAAAATTAAAAAATTTTTTTAAAAAAAAAAATTCAAAGTTTTAAATAAATAATTTATTTATATAAATAATAATATTATAGCTAAAAAAAATTAATAATTATTAAATAATATATTTAAAATTTAAAAAAATTAAAATATTATAAATATTTTAAAAAAAACTAAATATAAATTTTATTAATAAATAATTAATAAAATATAAAACTAAATTTATATATATATTTTTTTAATATTTAAAATTAAAAAATAATAAATATTATTTTTAATTAATTTTATAAATAAAATTATATAAAATAAATAAATAAATTATTTTTTTTTATTTATTTTATTTTTATTTAATTATTAATTTATAAACTTTAAATAAAATTATAATATTTAATAATTATTTTTTATTATTATAATTTAAAATTATTTTATTAATTTAAAATAAAAAATATATTATAATAATTAATATTATATTATTTTTTTATTAATTTAAAGTTTATTTAAAATATTGTAATAAATTTATTATAATTAATTTTAAAAAATTAAAATAATTTATTATAATTTTAATAAATTTTTTAAATTTTTTTATTTATATTTAAAAGTTTATAAATAAATTATTATAATTATATTAAAACTTTTATTATATTTTTATTAATAATATTATAATTTTTTTAATTATTAAAATTAAATATTTATAATATTTATAAAATATATTTATATTATTTTAAAAAAAAAAAATTTTTATTATTATTTAAAAAATTATTTATTATATATTTTTTTATAAAATTTTTAAACTTTTAAATAAATATTTTTAATATATTTATAATTAAAAAAAAACTAGCTATTTTTTAAAACTTTAAATTTTTAAATTAATTAAAAGTTTTAAAATAATATTTAATATATAAAATTATTATTAAAAAAAAAATTAAATTATTAAATTAAAAATATTAAATAAACAAAATTATAAATAATAATTTTAACAAATATTAAATATATTATAAATTAATATTTTTTAAATTTATAAAAATAAAACTAAACTTTTTTAAAATAATATAAATATTAATTTATAATAATATAATATTATATTATTATAATTTAATTAAAATTTTATTTATATAAATAAATATTTTTTTTAAATAAAAGTTTAATATAATAATATTTTATTTAAAAAATAAATATATATAAAAACTTAATTTAATTATATTTAATATTTAAATATTTTTAGTTATATTTTTTAATTATTTTATATTTTAGCTAAAAATATATTATAGTTTTTTAAAAATAAAAATAATTTATATTATATAAATATATAAATATTTAAAAATTATAATAAAAATATTATATAATTTAATAATCATATTTATAAATTATTATTTTATTAAAAATATTTTAAATTAAATTAATTTAAATATAAATTTAATAAATTATATAAATAAATATTTAATCAATATATTAATTTATTTATTATAATATAAATTATAAATATATTATTTATTTAAATATTTTAATTTTAATTTTAATATATTAAATTAATTATAAAACTTTATTAATTTAATAAATATTAAAAATAAAATTTAATAATTTATTAAAAATTTAATTTTTAATTAAATTTAATTTATAATATTTAATATAATTATAAATAAAAAATTTAAATTTAAATTTATAATTAATTATAATAAAAATTTTAAATATTATAAAATTTTAAAAGTTATTTATAAAAATAATAAAAATATTATAAACTTTTTATATTTTAATTATTTATTTATTATAATTAATAAATTGTTATATAATATAAATTATAAACAAAAAAAAAATTAATAAATTTTTAAATATAATATATAATAATAAATATTATTTTAAATATAAATAAATAATAATAAAACTTAAATTATATATAATTATATTTAAAATAAAATAAATTTAAATATAATTAAATTTTTATAATAAATATAAAATATAAAATATAAATAAAAAAAAACTTTTAAAAAATTATTAATTTATTTAATTAAAAAATATAAAACTAATAAAAATTATTATTATAAATTTTATTATAAAATTATTTAAAATTTTAATAATTATTATTTTATAATATTTAAATAAAATTTTAAGCTATAATATATTAATAATTATAATTTATATTATATTTAAATATAAATTTTTTATTTTTAAATATAAAATATATATAACTATATATTAAACTATAATATTAATTAAATAGCTTTTATTAATTAATTAAAAAATATTTAATAATATTATTTTTAATTATAATTAAAAGTTTATATTATAGTTTTCAAAAAAATTATAAAAAAAATTTAAAATAAAATTATTTATAACTATAATATATTATTTTTAAAATAATAATTTATTAAAAAAAAAAAACTAAACTATAAAAGTAATTATTTAATATTATATATTTATATATTTTAAAAAAAACTAAATAAATATATTATTTATATTATAATAAAATTTAAATAATATATATTTTAATTTAATTAATTTATTTATATATTAATAGTTATTTAGTTTTTAATTGTTAAAATTAAATAATATTTTAATTTAAATAAATTAAAAAAACAATATAATTAAAAATATTTATTTTATAAAATAATATTTTTATAAACATATAAAATTAGCTATAAATTTTATAATAATATAAATAAAATAATATTATAATAATAAATATAAATTAATAAAATTTAAACTTAATAATAAAATTTATTTAAAGTTTTATAATAGTTATTATTTATTTAATAAATTTTTTAAAAAATATTTATAATAATAAATTAAATTATAAAAAATTAAATAAAAAATTAATTAATTAATATATAAATTAAATATTTTAAAAACTTTTAATATATATTTAATTATTTTTATTCTATATTTATTATTTAATATAAAAAAAAAACCTGTTTTATTATAAAATTTTTATATTAAAACTTATTTATAATAAATAAAACTTTAAAAAAAAACAATTTATTTAAAATTAAAATTATTTTAAAAAATCAAATAAATAAATTTAAAAATAAATTTAATTATTTAATTAAATAAAAAAGCTATAAATATAAAAATAATTAATAATAATTAAAATAATAACTTTATAACTTTAAAATATTAATTAAAAAATATTAAATTTAAAAAAAAAATATTTAGTTTTTTAAATTAAAAAAGCTAAAAAAATTTAAAGATATTTAAAAAAAATAAAATTAACAAATATTATATATAATTGTTAAAAGTAATAATTTTTTTTTTATATAACAATATTTAATATAAATAAATATAAACATTTTAAAAAATAAATTTTTTAAAACTATTTTGTATTAATAAATTAAATAAATAAAAAAAACTTTTAAATTTTTTTTTTTAATTTTTTTTTTTAATTTAATTTTATAAATTTATTTTTTTAAATTTATATTATATTTTTATAAATTTAAATATAAATACTATTTATAATAAACTTTTTTAATAAACTTTAAAATATTTAAATATAAAAAAAAATTATTTAATAAAACTTTAAATAATTTATAAAATATTTAATTATTTTAAAAAAGTTAAATATAATAGTTAATAATATAATTAATATATAAAAAAAGTTAAAAAATATAAAGATTAAATTATAATATTGATTTAATTATTTAAATTAATAGCTAATAAAATTATTAATTTAATAATATTGTTAAAAAAAACTTGCTTTTTAAATTAAATTAATTTTTAAAAAAAGTTTAATTAATAAATTATTGTTATAACTTTTATTACAACTTTTGTTTTAAATAATAATTTTAATTTTTTTTTTAAAAAATATTTAATATTAAAATACTTTAGCAGTAATATATATAAACTTAAATATTGCTATTTTTTTTATGTTTATTTTATAACTAAAAGTTATTAAATTATCAAAATTAATAAATAATTTTTATTATAATATAAACAAAATATTATAATATATATTAAATTAAATAAAATATATAATGTTTATATAAAATATTTTATAATTAAAATATAATTTAATATAATAGTTTAATTTAATTATAATATTAATAAATTAAATTAAGTTAATTTTTATTATTTAACTTTAAATTTAATTAATTTAATTTATAATTAAGCTTTAACTTAAGTTAATAATAATTTTAATTTTTAATTTAAATAGTTTATTTTATTATTTATTTATATATTAATAATTAAATAAAATAACAGTTTAATTTTCTTTATATTGTAATAATTGTTTAATTAGTATTTTTTATAATATATAATTTATTAATTTTAAAAATTTAAATAATGTTTTATTTAATAAATTTAAAAAGTTTATATTAGTTTAAATATAATTTTTATATAAATAAAAACTTAAATAAATTATATAAAAATAATTATTATTTAAAAAAAGTTTTATATTATAAATATTTAATTATAATATTAACAATTTTTTTTTAAATTTTAACAATTTTAACAATTTAATATTAGTTTAGTTAATTTAAATTAAAATAATTTTAATAATATAAAACTAATTATTTATATAAATAAACTAACTTTTATAAATATAAATAGTTTTTTTAACTATATTAATTTTTAGTTAAAAAATGAAAATATTATTAAAAATAATACTAAATAAACTTTAACTATATTTTAAATTTTAATAAAAAAACTTATTATTATATAATAAATTAATAAATTAATAAGCTATATATAAATATATTTAATTGTTATATTTAATAAATTAATTTAATAATTTATAATATAAATTATAATTATAATAATGTAGTTTAATATAACTAAGCTTATATTTAAAAATATAACTAAAAATAATATAGCTATAATTAATTTTGTTTTAAAAAAGCTTAAATATACATAAACTATAAAAATATTAAATTATAATAATTAAAACTAGTATAACATTATAATAGCTATTTAAATAAATATAAAAGTTAAAATTAAAATATATTTGCTAGTTTTTATTTAAAACAAAAACAATATATTGTTGTTTAATATAATAAAAATAACAAAAGTAAAATTAATTTTATTAACAATAATATAAAAATATTATTTTAAACTATTTTAAAAAGTTTATATAAATTAAAATATTAATAAATAGAAATAGCTTTTTAAAAAATTTATATATTAAAATTATTATAATAAATAAAAGTTTTATTATAAATAATATAATAATAATTAATATAATTGAAATAAATTTTAAAGCAAAAAAAATAAATTATAAAGTTAATAAAACTTTTTTTAAAATTAAAAGCAATAAAATAAATTTCGACTTTAATAAAACAAGTTATAAAAACTTGTTTAAAATAAAAAAACAATTAAAACAAATAGCAAAATAAATATAATTATAACTATATTTATATAATATAAAATAACTAATTTAAAAATAATAAATTTTTTAATAAAAATAATAATATATATATATTAATTAATTATAATAAAACATATAAATATTATAATTAAATGTTTAATTTAGTAAAAAAACATTATAAATATATTAATAAATCTAATAAATATATTAAAAAATAAATCAAATTTTTGTTTTTTTATATATATATTATATTGTTTATATAAATAATATAATAATTTGTTTTTTTTTTAAAATAAACTTTTTATATATTTAAAACAATATAAATATTAAAATATAAAGTTTATATATTAAGTACTTTTAATAAATATAATATTAACAATATAAAATAACAATTTTTTTTTAAAAATAAAAAATTAACTTAATTATATTACATTTATAAACAATATTATTTAAAATATAAAAAATTAATATTTAAACAAAAAAATTTTCTAAATAATTATTTTATATATTTATAAACAACTAAATATAAAAAATTTAATAAAATTAATATTATAATTTATGTAAATATAAAAATTAAAAAAAACTTAATAATATATAAAACTTTTATTAATTTTTTATATATAATTAAACAATATAAAAAAAAATCAAAAATATTAATAATAAATATATTTAATATATAAACTAAGTTGCTTTTATGTTTTATATATTAAAATATAATAATTATAAATTTTTAAAAGTTTTAAAAGTTATTAAATTTATATAAATATTAAATAAAAATATTAAATTTGTTATATTTTTTAAAAATAACTTTTTAAACTTTTATAATATAATTATTAATTATAAAAGCTATAAAATTACATTTACTAATATAAATAACTTTAAAATACTTTTTATATATATTTTTAATTTTATTTATATATATAGAAAATAATATTTTTATAAAAAGTAGTTTTAAAATTTTAAAAAATAGTTTATATATTTATAATATATAAATGTTTATTTTTAAATTATAAATTTATTTTTTAACTTTTTTATAAATATAAAATAGTTGTAGTTATAAAGTTAATAATTTTATATTTAATTATATTAATAAATTTATTATTAACTAAAAAATTAATTTTTAAAAATATTAAAATAAATATAATTTAAAAATATATAAAATTAAACTTTGTTAAAATTATATAAAAGAATATATATAAAAATAATTATATTAATAGCTGAAATAATAGCTATAAATAATACAAAAATTAAATATATAAATATAAATTTATAAATATTTAAAAATGTTATAATATTAAATATATTTTTTATAAATTAATTTATTTCAAATATAAATATATTAAAATAATAATTATAAAATATTATAAATTAAAATTAATATAAACTTAAAAAAATATAAACTAAAATAATATAGCTAATATAATTAATATATTAAAATTATTAAATATAATTAAAAAAACTTTATTAATTAATGCTATATATAATATAATTAAAACTGCTTTAAAAAAAAATTTATAAATTTTAACTTAAATATAACAGTAATAAAAGCATTAAAAAAACTTAAAGTAAAAATTTAAAAAAATGCTGTTATAATAAATATTCAACAGTTTTTTTTTTTTTTTTAAAAAAAAAAAAAAGTAGTTATTAGCTAATTTATATATGCTAATAAAAATTTGCTAATTTAAAAAATATTAAATTTGCTAAAAAAAATATTTAAAGTTTAATTTAATTAAAATAATATAATTTTTTAAAAAATAAACAAATAAAAATATTTTTAATAAATAATTAACAAAAGTTTAAATTTAATATTTAATAAATTATATAAATAAAACTATATAAAATAAATAAATAAACTATTGCTTTTTATATATTTAACTTTTATTATTTAGTTATAAAAAAAAAAAGCTATATATTTAATTTATAATTAATTTATAAATTTTTAATAAAGTAGTAATATTAAATAATTATTTGTTTTTATTATAATAAAAAATAATACTATTAATTTTAAAAAAAAGTTATATTTTAATAATAAATATAATGTTTTTTTTTATTAGTTTAAAATTCATTTAAAATATTAAAATCAATTTATTATTATAAATTTAAAAAGTTTAAAAAGATTTATAATAATATTAATAAAATTTTAAAATTTATTAATATATATATAACAATTTATAAATAAACTATTATAGCGTTACAAATATTATTATTAAATATTTATTAATAATATTATAATATTTTTTAATAATAAAAAAAACTATTTAAAACAATTATATATAATATTCAAAGTATTTTATAAATAGTAAATTTTGCTATTTTTTGAAAAGTTATTTTTAAAATATTTATTAATAAAACTATAAATATTTTAAATAAATATATTTAAACTATTTATTATAACAAAATATTTAAAAATATTTAAAATTTACAGTTTTTAAATTAGTTAAAAACATTAAAACAATATTTTAAAAATATTACTACTATATTATATATAGTATATTAACTTACTATAACAAAAAAAAATAACTTTTTTTTTTAAAAAAAAAAACAATTAAAAAATATAATAATTAATAATTTTAATAAACAATAAATATATTATTAAACAATTTTATTTATTTTAACAATTAAAAAAAAAGCTTTATTTAAAACTATATAAAAACTAATATATAATAATATAATTTTTTATAATTACAATTTTACTAAAACTTTATTTATATAAATTAATAACTTTTTTAAAAAAAAATTTAAATTAATATTATTTTAATTAAAAAACAACTAGATTTAAAAATTAAAAATATTAATTTTAAATATATAAATTTAATTAATTATATTTTTAAATGAATATTTATTACAGTTTAAAATAAAATATAAATTTAAAAATTAAAAGTTATATATATTATTTAAAAATATAAAAAATTTTAAATAATATAAAAAGCTTTATATAATTTAATAATAATATTATTTAATTATTTAATAATTAAAAAAATATTTAATAAATATATTTATTTATTTGTTTTAATATAGCTAACAAGTTTTTTATTTACTAAACTAGTTTAATTTTATAGTAAATATTTTTAATTACTTTTAAACTATAACAAATTAAATCAATAAAATAAAAAAAATAAAAACAATAAATAAAGAATTAATATTAAAATAAATTTAAATAATTATAAAAGCAGTAATAAAAAATAATATATAAAAAAATATTATTATAAATTATAATAAAAATTTTAAATATTAAAAAATTTTAGCTAATATTTAAAAAAACAACAAAAATATTAAAAACTTTAAATAATTTAAATATTTATTTATAATAGTTAATAGTTTATTATATAATATAAATAAAACAAAACAAATATAAGCTATATATATTTAATATATAAATTAAAAAGTTTTTTAAAATTATTTATAATAATAAATATTACTTTAATAAATAAAAAATAATAAACAATTTAAAAAGTTATATAATTAAATTCAAAGCATAAAAAATTTAAATATATTTTAAATATTATAATAAATATTACATATATAATATTAGTTATAAAAAACTTTATAAAAATTATTAACTAATTAAATTAAAAAATATAAAGTTAATAAAAATAATTGTAATAAATTTTATATTAAATTTATTAAATATATTATTTTTAAATATATTTTAATAAATTAAAAAGTTTAATTATTATAATATAATAATAATAGTTATATATATAACTTTAAAAAAATTATTGTTAATATTAAAAAGTAAAAAGTATATAATAAAAAACTAAGCTATATTTTTAATAAAAGTTTTATTTATTTATAACTAAAGCAGTTTTATAAAAATTATATTAAATAAAATTTATAAATTTATATTTACTTTTTAAAAAAAACTATAAAAAGCAATAAATATAAAGCTTTTAATAATTATAACATATTATTTTTAAATAAATAACTTTTTAAAACATAAAAATCAAACAATAAAAATTGTTATATATTATTATTTGTTTTAAAACTTTAATAATATATAAATAAATATAATTTTTATGCTACAATAAAACTTTAATAATATATATTTTAAATTTATTAAATTTTTAATATATAAACAATTGTTTAAATTTAAACTGCTAAGCTTTTATAATATAATTATAAAAACAAAAACTATTAACATTTTAAAAAAAATGCATTTTTTAAAAAAGTACTAATAAAGAAACGCTAAGTTAATAATAAATTTTGCAGTATTTTATATTAAATATTACTACAATAAAAAGTATTAAATAATAAAATTTAAACACAAAAATAAACTATATTTAAAATTATATAAAAGTTATTATTTATTTAATAAACTATTTTAAAAAGTTTTATAATTGTTTATAAAGTTTTAAAAAATAAAAAAAAAACCATAAATTAATTAATTTATAAAATTAATTTTTTTAAAATTTTAACATTTATTTAATAATATTAATAATATATTTATTATTAAAAAAATATAAAAAGATTTTTTTTTATTAAACTAGTTTTTTTTTAAGTTTATTTAAAATGATTAATTAAATAAAAAAAAAAAGTTTTTTAAAATTAAAACTAATATTAAATATAAAACTAATAAATTTAAATTTTTTTTTAATTATTTAGTTAAATATAAAAGTTATAATTATAAAAATAATTAGTAATAATTAAAATAATAATTTTAATAAAATAAAATTTTAATAAACAAATATTAATAATATTAAAAATAGTAATTATTAATAAAAAGTAAAAAAAAAAGTTACAATAATTCAAAAAAGTTATAAACAATTTTATTAAAAGATTAATTAATTAATAAATTAAATAATTAAATAATTAAAAATATTAAAGTTAATATATTTTTTTATATATTTCAATATTTAATATAATTAAATAAAAAAGTGATTTTAATAAAAAAAAACTTTATATTATAATAAGTTTTATTAATAATAAAAAAAAAGTAATAAAAAAAAATTAAAATTTAAATTAAATAAATCTTTTTTATTAACTTTAAACTAGCTTTTTTTATTATATATTATAACTTTAAATTTAATTTATAATATTATTTTAAATAATATATTTTAAATAGTTATTTGAATTTATTATTTATAAAAATTAAATAAAATAAAATAATTTTATTAAAAATATATATAATATTTTAAAACAAATTTAAAAAAAAGTATAACTATTTTAATAAATTAAATAATTTTATAATTAAAATTAATAATTATATTAGCTATAATATATACAAAAATCGATATATATATATATATATAATAATAAATAAACTATTAAAAATTAAAAAATAATAAATAATAAAAAAACTAAAAAATAATAAATTATAAAAAAACTAAAATATAAAAAGCAATATATTAAAAAATAATTTTTAAACAAAGATTTTAAACAAAATATTTTAATAAAAGCAAAAAAAACTAAAATTATTAATAAATTTATAAATATAACTAAATATATATAAATAAATAATTATATTATTTATATAAACAAATATATTCAAAGTTATGATTTAAGTTTTAAGTTTTTTAAGGTTTTTAAATTATTAATTAACTAATTTAAACTTAAACTAATTTAGACCTACTTTTTTAAATTTAAGTTTGCTTACTAACTAACTTAATTAAGTTTAAATTTGCTGATTAATTAACTCAGTTGAGTTTAAGTTAAATTAGTAATTAATTCAAAAAATTCAAAAAACTCAAAATTTAAAATTTAAAATTTAAAAACAGGTAAATAAAATAAATAAAAATATAAATAAAAGATTAAAAAATTTTAACTTTTTAAATATATTTAGTTTATATTTATAGCTATTTTATATAATTTGTAAAAATTAGTTTATTATAAATAAATAATATTATATATTTATAAAACAGTTATTTTTGAGCTAAATAATTAGTTTAAAAATAAAAACTAAATAGTTTTATAAATTTAAAAATTATTAGTTTTTTATTTATATTTTTATTCATTTTTAAGCCTATTTTTCAAATCTACTTTAATTTATTTTTAAGTTTTAAGTTTTAATTAATTAACTTAAAACTTAGTTAAGTTAGTTTAAGTTTATTAGCTAATTAATTTAGTTAAATTTGAGTTTATTAATTAACTAATTTAACTAAGTTTAAGTTTACTAGCTAACTAACTCAAACTTAAATTTTAAACTTAAATTTAAATTTAAATAATTTAAATTACAACTTTGAATATATTTAAAAAAAAAAATAAGTTTTTTTTTTTAATCTTTTTTTAATAATAACTTTAATATTTATTTTAAATATAATTTTAATGATTTTTTTAATTAATTTATATTATTTAAAATATTTTAATAATAATGTTATTTTTTATTTATTTTTTTATTTTTAAATTTTTTAAAGTTAATAAATATTTATTATTAAATTTAAAATTAAAATTAATTATATTTTTTATAAATAATATTTAAAAATATTATATATTAAATTAATTTTTATAACATTTTTATTTAATTAAATATTTTAATAAAACCTTTTTATTAATATATAAAAAATAAAACTATTATTATTTTTATATATAAAAATATAATTAAATAATTAATATTATTTATTAAATAAAATTAAATTTTTAAATATTAAAAACAAATATATAATTAAAACTATATAATAAATATATTAATATTATAAAAAATTAAATTTATAAATTATAATAAAAAGTTTTATTTATTATATAAATTATTTATAATAGTTTATTTAATAAATAGCAATTTTTATAAAATTATATATAAATTTTATATAAAAAAGCAATTATTATTACATTATATTATATTATATATATAACAAATATAAATTAAATATTAATTAATTAATATTTAAAAAAACATAATATATAAAATTAATTTTTAAATAAAAATAATTTATTACAATTATTTTTTAAAATTAATAATTATTTTATAAAATAATTATATTTATATTATATATTATAACTTTTATATTTTTTTATTTTTATATTAAATATTATAATATAATAATTAATTAATTAAAAAAGAAAATAATTAAGTTATAAATTATTATATAATTAATTATTAGCTATAATAAATTAACAAAAAACTTTTTTAATAAAAATATATTTTTAAAAAATTAATAAAATTTAATATTTTAATTTAAAAATATTTTATTTTTATAAAAATAAACTATTATAAAACTATTAATTATTATTTAATAATTATTTATTAAAAAAATATTACTTTAAATAATATAACTAATAAATTAAAATATATAATTAAATATATAATTAATTAAATTATTTAATTTAAAAATTATTTAATTAATAATTAAAAATAATATTAAATATTTAATTTATAATTATAAAAAATTAAATTAAAAAGTTATTATAATTAAAATAAAAAATGAAATTATTATAATTAAAAAAAATAATAAATAAAAGTTAAAATATAATAATTTAATATAAATTATTTAAATATTAAATTAAAATTTATAAAATATTTTAATTAATTAATAATTATATTATAAAACTTTACAATATTTAATATTAAAAATATAAATTTTAAACTATTTAAATATATTTATTAAATATAGTTTATAAAAATATATTAAAATAATAATAAAACTTTAAAAAACTTTTTTTTTAAAATAATAAATTTTAATATATAAATTAAAATATAAAGATTAATTAAATAATAATTTTAAATTAATATTTTATTATTAATATAAATTATAAAATAATGTTAAAAAGTTATTTATTTAATAATAATATTAAAACAAGAAAATATATATATATATATATATAATAAATAAATAAATTATTTAAGTTTATTTTTAAATAATTATATTTTAAAAATATATTAAATAAATATAATTATATTAATAATATTTAATTTAATAAATTAATTTAAATTAAAAATTAATTATATAAATAAAAAAATTATTAATATAATAAAAACTATAATAAATTATAATATATAAAAATAAAAAAACTATTATTTTATTTTTATTATAATAAATTTAAATATTTAATTAAAAATTATTAAAAAAAATATTATAATATATAAATAATAAATAATTAAAAAATATATAAAATTTAATTATTTATATTAAAATATTCTATATAAATTTAAAATATTAAAATTATTTAATTTAATATTAAAAAAAAAACTAATAAATAAATTAAAATAAAATAAAATATTTGATTTATTTTAATTAAAAGTTTTTAAATATTTAATATAAATAAATTATTTAAAATTTTAATTATTTTTAAACTATATAATAAAAAGTTATAAAAATAAATAATAATAAATATAAATATAAAAATATAAATAAATATTATTTATAAAAATTTAATATAAAAAAGTTTTAATTAATTAATATATAAATTTTATTTTTATTAAATTTTAATAATAAATTTTTATTATTAAAATAATAAAATTTATTATAAATAATATTTATATTTAAATTTATAAATATATAATATAAATTAAAAAAATTAAATTTATAAAATTAAATTAAAAAAACAAATTTAAAAGCTTTTTTTATTTATTTAATTTATTAATTTAAAATAATTTTAAATAATATTAATATTAAAAATATATATAAAATAGTTTTAAAAAAATTATTTTTTAAAATTTTTATATTTGTTTATATTAAATATTATTATATTAAAAAAAATTATTATTTTTAATAATTATATATACTATTTATTAATTTTGCTTTTTTAAAAATTTTTAAATTTTTAAATTTTTTTTAATTTAAAAACTTAAATATTTTTATTTTAAATTTAATATTTTCTTAATTAATATTTTAATATTATAAAATTATTATTATAATTATTATTAATTATTTTTATATTTATAATTTTTTTATTTAATTAAATAATTAAATTTATTTTTAAATTTATTTAATTAATTTTTTAAAATAATTTTAATTTTAAATAAATTATTTTTTTTATTAAACTTTTATTTATTATAAATAAATTTTAATATAAAAATTTTATAATAAAAATTATTAAATATATATTAAAAGTTTTTAAAAAGTTTAATTTATATATTAATTAATTTCTTATTTAATTTTTTATAATTTAATTTATTATTATAATATTATTTTATTTATATTATTATAAAATTTATAATTAATTTTATATTTTTATAAAAATATTATTTTATAAATTAAATATTTTTAATTATATTATTTTTTTAATTTATTTAAATTAAATAATTATTTATATATAAATAATATAATTAAATTAAAATATATATTATTTAAATTTTATTATAATATAAATAATATATTTATTTAATTTTTTTTAAAATATATAAATATATAATATCAAATAATTATTTTTATAATTTAATTTTTTTTTTTAATAAATTATTATTTTAAAAATAATATATTATAATTATAAATAATTTTATTTTAAAACTTTTGTATAATTTTTATTAAAATTATAATATAAATTTTTAATTATAATTAAAAATAATATTATTAAATATTTTTTAATTAATTAATAAAAATTATTTAATTAATATTATAATTTAATATATAATTATATATATTTTATATTTAAAAATAAAAAATATATATTTAAATATAATATTAATTATAATTATTAATATATTATAATTTAAAATTTTATTTAAATATTATAAAATAATATTTATTAAAATTTTAAATAGTTTTATAATAAAATTTATAATAATAGTTTTTATTAGTTTTATATTTTTTAATTAAATAAATTAATAATTTTTTAAAAGCTTTTTTTTATTTATATTATATATTTTATATTTATTATAAAATTTTAAATATATTTAAATTTATTTTATTTTAAATATAATTATATATAATTTAAGTTTTATTATTATATATTATATTTAAAAATTTATTAATTTGTTTTTTTAAAATATATAGTTTATTTTTTTTTTATAATTTATATTATATAATAATTTATTAATTATAATAAATAAATAATTTAAATATAAAAAATTTATAAGATTTTATTATTTTTATAAATAATTTTTAAAATTTTATAATATTTAAAATTTTTATTATAATTAATTATAAATTTAAATTTAATTTTTTTATTTATAATTATTTTAAATATTATAAACTATATTTAATTAAAAATTAAATTTTATTTTTAACATTTATTAAATTAATAAAATTTTATAATTAATTTAATATATTAAAAATAAATTAAAATATTTAAATAAATAATATATTTATAATTTATATTATAATAAATAAATTAATATATTTATTTAATATTTATTTATATAATTTATTAAATTTATATTTAAATTAAATTAATTTAAAATATTTTTTATAAAATAATAATTTATAAATATAAATATTAAATTATATAATATTTTTATTATAGTTTTTAAATATTTATATATTTATATAATATAAGTTATTTTTATTTTTAAAAAATTATAATATATTTTTAATTAAAATATAAAATAATTAAAAAATATAATTAAAAATATTTAAATATTAAATATAATTAAATTAAATTTTTATATATATTTATTTTTTAAATAAAATATTATTATATTAAATTTTTATTTAAAAAAAAAAATTTATTTATATAAACTAAGTTTTAACTAAGTTATAATAATATAATATTATATTATTATAAATTAATATTTATATTATTTTAAAAAATTTTAACTTTATTTTTATAAATTTAAAAAATATTAATTTATAATATATTTAATATTTATTAAAATTATTATTTATAATTTTATTTATTTAATATTTTTAATTTAATAGTTTAATTTAGTTTTTTTTATAATAGTTTTATATATTAAATATAATAAAAAATTAAAATATATAAAAACTTACTATTATTTAAATATTGCTTTAAAACTTTTAATTAATTTAAAAATTTAAAATTTTAAAAAATAATTAATTTTTTTTTAATTATAAATATATTAAAAATATTTATTTAAAAGTTTAAAAAATTTATCAAAAAATATATAATAAATAATTTTTTGAATAATAATAATTTTTTTTTTAAAATAATATAAATATATTTTATAAATATTATAAATATTATATTTTAATAATTAAAAAAATTATAATACTATTAATAAAAATATAATAAAAGTTTTAATATAATTGTAATAATTTATTTATAAACATTTAAATATAAATAAAAAAATTTTAAAAATTTATTAAAACTATAATATATTATTTTAATTTTTTAAAATTAATTATAATAAATTTATTATAATATATTAAATAAATTTTAAATTAATAATAAAATAATATAATATTAATTATTATAATACATTTTTTATTTTAAATTAATAAAATAATTTTAAATTATAATAATAAAAAATAATTATTAAATATTATAACTTTATTAAAAATTTATAAATAATATTAATATTTAGATTTATAAAAATATAATATAAATTAAAAAAAATAAACTTATAAAATTAAATCAAAAAAAAAAACTTAAAAGCTTTTTTTATTTATTTAATTTACTGATATAAAATAGTTTTAAATAAAACTATGGCTAAAAATATATATAAAGTAGTTTTAAAAAACCCATTTTTTAAAACTTTTATACCTGTTTGTATTAATAAATTAATAATTAAATAAAAATAAATTTTTTTTCTTTTTTATATTTAAATTATAAAAATAAAATAAATAAAAAAAAATAGTTTATTTAATTATTTTATATAATTTTGTTTATAAAATTAATTAAAAATAATATTTATAACTTTTTAATTTTAAATATTAAAAGAATATATATATAAATTTAGTTTTATATTTTATTAATTATTTATTAATAAAATTTATATTTAATTTTTTTTTAAAATATTAATAATATTTTAATTTTTTAAAATTTTAAATATATTTTTTAATAGCTATAGAACTTTTTTAGCTATAATATTATTACTTATATAAATAAACTATTTATTTAAAGCTTTAATTTTTAAAATAAAAATTATTTTTAAAATTTTAAGTTTAAATTTTTTTATTTTAGTTTTTTTTAATAAAAAAAATATATTTAATAATTATTTATATTATATTATAAATTATATTATTAATAAAACTTATAAAAAAAAATTTATATTGTTTTAATATATTAATTAATATTAATATATTTTTAATATTTAATTTATAATTAAAATTAACTATAATATTAAAATTAATTAAATATATATTTAATATTATAGTTATAATAATAAAAATTATAATTAATAATTAATTTATATAATAAATATTAAATAATTTAAAATTATTAAAAATATAAATATTTGTTTTAATAATATTTATATTTATATTTTTTATATTTGTAATAGTTGAAATTAGTTTTTAATTAATAAATATTTTAAATATAATAATTTTAATTACTGTTAATTTTATAGCTATTATTATAGCTTTAAAATATTTTTTTTATATATTTTTAATATTTTTATTTATATATTATTATTTTTAAATTATTTTAATTTATATTCTTTTAAAAATAGTTTTAATTTTTAATAATAAATTAATAAATATTATTAAATTAAAGATAATAAAACTAATTAATATTATTATATTATTTTGTTAAACTAATTTAAATATAAAGTTTTTATTTAATAATAAAAGTTTATAAATTATTAATATTTATATTAATAAATTTAATATAAACAATATTTTTTATATTAAAATAACTTTTTATATATATAAATATATTTATAAATATATTTAAAAAAAATTTTTAAAATTAAATATAGCAATAAAAATTATTATATTAATATAATAATTAATTTTAATGTTATAAAAGTTCAAAAATTTATTTTTAAATAATAAAATTAATTTAATATT
The DNA here is from genome assembly GCA_038501195.1 of Nemania diffusa. Lineage (NCBI taxonomy): Eukaryota > Fungi > Ascomycota > Sordariomycetes > Xylariales > Xylariaceae > Nemania > Nemania diffusa. The sequence goes on from JBBPUQ010000003.1 coordinate 5,472,675, forward strand.
ATATTTAAATTAATTAAATAGTTTTTTAATAATAAAAATACAACTTATTTTTATATTTAAATAAATTATATAATTATTTTTACTAAACTTTTTTTTAATAATAACTATAAAATATTAAAATATATTATTAATAATTTAATATATTGTTTTAAATTTATAAAACTATAAAAAAGTTTATTATAGTTTAAAAATAATAAATTTATTTTTTAAATTAGCTATATTTTTAAAATTATAATTAAATATAAAAAAAACAATATTTAAAATAAATAAAAAATTTAATTATTTAATATAAATTTTTAAAAATAAAACAAACTATTTTTTATTAAAAACAATATATAATATTATTTATATATATATATAACTAAATATATAAATAATATATTTATAATTTATTTAAAAAAAAATTTAATATATTTTTATATATATTAATTATATTTTTTAATTAAATTAAAAGTTTTATTATAATATTTATATATAATATTATAATTAATTATAATAAATGTTTTATTATTTAAATTTAAATTTAAAAGTAAAAAATTTAATAAAAACATTAAAAGTTTTTTTTTTTTTTTTTTTTTAATATTTATTTTAATATTTATTATAACTATTTTTATATTTAAAACTTTTTTTTTTATAAAAGTTTATTATTTTTATACTATAGTTAAAAAAATATTTAGTTTTTATTATTTTATTTGTTTTTTTAATAACTATATTAACAAAAAAAAAAACTTTTAAATAGCTATTATTATAATTAAAAGTTTTATTTTAATAATATATAATATATATTTTATTAATATATTATTATTTTTAAAAAAATATAAATAGTTTTTAATATTTAAATTTATATATATATAAATAACTATTATAATTTTATATTAATTATTGTTATTTTTATTAATAGTTTTTATTATTTTAATATATTATAGCTTTTTTTAAATAAAATATATTATTGTTATTTTATTATATAATATATTTTATAATATAAAAATATTTTAATTGAAATTTTTACTTATTATTATAAGTTATATTAAAAATTAATTAATTAATTTTTTTAATAATATATTTAATTTTTAAATTAAAAGATTTATTTTAGTTTTTATAATTAATTTAATAATTTATTATAAAATTGCTAATTTAGTTAAAAAAGTTTACTATAAAACTAAAATTTAACAAATATTTTTTTTAGCTAATTTTAAATTTTTTATAAAAAAGTTAAATTATTTAATAAAACAATATATATTAATAAAAATTAATTTATTATTATTAATAATTATATTAATATTATTACAATTTTTATAATTAAATTTAAATCAATTAATATTTATTTATTTTAAATAATATTAATATTAAAAATTAATATTAATAAAATTAAAAATATTATTTTATTTATTAAATTATAAAGTTAGTATTTTTTTTATAAAACTAAAAAATTATATAAATCAAAAAAATAATATATTGTTTTTATTATTATTAAAATTATAACTTAATAAATTATTATAATTATTATTGTTATTTTTATTATTATTATTAAAAATTTTTTTTAAAATTAAAAGTTTTAAATAATTAATATTAAAGTTTAAATATTTAATATTATTAATATTTATAACTATAAACTAAAAATTAAAACTAATATTTATATATATTAAAATATTATAATAAATTATTATATATAATATTTTTATATAATTTATTAAATAATTTTTTTATAAATAATTATAATTAAAAAAAATATATTATTTAATATTATAAATATATATTATATAAATATATTTAAAGTAACTATTATTAAATTAATAAATTTTGTTATTAATATTAATAAAGCTTTAAAAAAATATTTTTTTAATATTTATATAATTATAAGTTTTTTTATATTTATTTTTAATATAAAAGCTAATAATAAAATATATTTTATTTTTATAAAAGTTATAATATATAATATAAATATAGTTGTTTTATAAAATAATTGCTAATTTTAAAAAGTAGTTGTAATAAATTATTTTTATTTAAAAATTAATTTTATATACTATGTTTTTTTAAATATTAATTAGTTAATACTTAGTTTATATTTATTGTATATATAATACAATATAATATAATAATAGTTGCTTTTTTATATTATTTTTTTTTTAAAGCGTTAATTTTTAATACTAATTAATATTATTAATTTTGCTGTTGTTAATTTATATATTTTTATATTTATAAAATTAATATTAAACTTATTAATTATATTGTATATATTAAATATATATTTGTTTATAAATATAAAAAATACTTTTATATTTTTATAAATAAATATTTAATTTTTATATTTTAATTAATTTTTATATATATTTTTGTATATTTTTTTTTTTTTTTTTATACATTTTATAAATTTTGTAATTATTTTTTAGTTTTTTTTTTTTAACTTTTTATTAATTAATTATTTATTTACGTTTTTATTTTTATTTTTATTTTTAATTTTTTTTTTTTTTTAATTTTTTTTTTTTTTGATTTTTTTTTGTTTTTTTACTACTTGTTATAACGTTGCAAAAAACTTTTGTTAAAACTTATTTTTTTAATAAAAAGTAAAACTAGTAATATTTTAATTATAAAATATTTGTTAAAAAAAACAACAATAATAAAAACTTTTAAGTTTAAAATATTTTTAATATAAAGTTTTATTTTTAATATATTATTAAAACATATTTTAATTTTTAAATATGTTATTTATATATATTAGTTTTATTTAATAATATTAAATATATTTTATATATATATAATTATATAGTTTGTTTTGTTATAAATTATTTTTATAATTTATAATTGTTTATTAATTTATATATTAAAATTTTTAATATTTTTAAATTTTTTTTTTTTTTTTAAACATTATTTAAAAACTTATTAAATTTTTTTTTAATTTTGCTATATATATAATAAATGTTTTTTTTTATTATTAAACTAATACTATTTAAATAATTAATAAATATATTTTATATTAAAATTGCTATATATATATTTTAAAAAAAACTAATTTTGTTTTATATAAAACAATTTAAAAAAAAAAATATGCTATTTTTACTATTTTTAATTTTAAATATTTAATAATTATTTAAACTAAAACTGTTACTATTTATTACTTTTTAACTTTTTAATTAAAAATATTAATTATAAGTTTTTTAAATATTTTTTTTATAATTTATATTTATTTAATAGTTTTTAACTGTTTTTTTAATATTTTATTATTAATTAATTTATAGCTAAAAAAAAAACTTGTTATATTTTTATTATTATATAGTTAAAATATAATTAAAATTTTGTTTTTTTTTTTTGTTTTAATATTTGTTTTTATATTTTTAATATTAGCTTTTTTGTATTTATTAAAACAGCTATTAATTAGTTAACAAAATATTGTTGTATAAACTTTATTTAATTTTTTAATATAAACTTGCTGTTTTAAAATAATATTAATGTTAAAATTATTAAAACTAAAGTAATTGTTTTGCAAAATTTTTATTTTTATATTATATAGCATTTTTTTAAATATAAATATATTAGTTTAATTGTTTAAGCAATAATAATAAATTTATTTTATATATATTTAATAATTAATAAACTATTATTAATTAAACTTAATAGTTTTTTTTTTTTGCTTTAGTAGTAATTTTTTTAAATTTTAATAAAACTTTTTTTTAATTTATATTATATTTAATTATTTTTATAAGTTTGTTTATAAAATATTTAATGTTTATTTATTAACTTATTATTAATTTTAAACTTTATTTTGTTATAGCAATTTTTATAAGTTGTTTTTTAATTGTTTTGCAATTTTTTAACTTTTGTTAACTTTTATTAGTAGTTTTTTTTTTAAAACTTTTTTTTATTAATATTTAATGTTTGTTTTTTTTTTTTAAATTTTTATATTAATAAAATTTTTATTAATTTTTACTAATAAAACTTAGTTTTTAATAGTTTTTTTAGTTTTATTTAATAAACTAGTTTTTTAGTTAATTGTTTTTTTTTTTATTATTTATACTTTTTAATAGTTATTATAATAAAATATTACTGTTTATATTGTTTTTAGTTTTAAGTTAAATTATTTTATTTAATATGTAATTTTTTTATTTTTTATTTATATTTTATAAAAAAAGCTTTTGTATTAATTAAATGTTTTTTTAATTTTTATATGTTATATTTAATAAATTAGCTTTTTTATTTTATTAAATATTTTAATATGTTTTTGTTTTTTTTATAATAAACTATATTTTTTATTATTTATTTTTTTTGTTTATTTTTTAATTTAAAAAGTATTAATTGCTTTTTGTTTTTTTAATGTTTAATTTATAGTTTTAAAAATAATATAAAAAATATATTATATACTTTTAAATATTGCAAAAGCAATTTTATTTAATATATTTGTAATTTTATTTTTTTTATAACTTTTATTTTAATATATATAAAAACTAATTTTTAGTTATATTTAAATTAAAAATAAGTTATAAATAATTTAACTGTTTTTTTTACTTTGTATTTTTTTACTATATATTTTTTATTATAGTTTTTTTTTATTGTTTTTATAGTTTTAGCTTAATATTTATTAAATGTTTTTTAAACAGTTATAATTTGCTATAGTTTTTTTTTTACTTTTTATATTTTTAATTATAGTTTTTTTAAAACAAATTTTATAATTTTAAAATAATAGCTATATAAAGTTTTAAAAAGTAAACATTTAATAATAGTATATATATTATTGTTATATATAAATTTTACTTTTTAAAATATTTTAAACTATATATTTAGTTTTTAAACAATATATGTTTTTAAATACTTTTTAAAAGTTTAATAAATATGTTTTGTTTGCTTATTAGTTTATAAATATTAAACAGTAAATAATTATTGTTTAATTTTTTTTTTGTTATAAAATTTTTTTTAAAAATAGTTTGTAATTAACTTGTTTTTATTATTTACAATTTTTTTTAATAAACTAAATTTATATTTTATTTGTTTATATAATATTTGTACTAATTTAGCAGTGTTAAAAGTTTTTGTAATAAATATAAACAGCGCTATTTTTATAAAACAATTAACAATTACTAAAACTATGTTATATTTAATTTTATTAGTTTTAATATATAAAAGTAGTTTTATAATAAAGTTTAAGCTAATTTTTTAAAACAGTTAATTTAATAAAAGCAATATTTGTAACTTTTTATAAAGCTTATATTTAAATTGTTTAATTTTATTATATATTTAATAGTTTATAACATATTTGTAAATGTTTTGTTTTAGCTTTTTTTAATAAAATTTTCGTTAAAATAGTTTAGCTGTTTTTTTTTTTTTTATATAATTTGCTTTAAAGTTATTATAATATTAGTAAATAATTTATTAAAATAAAACTTTTTAATTTAAAAGTATAAAACAATTTTTAAATAAAAAAGTTTTATTATTATTTATATAATAACTTTTTTTAGTTTTAATATATTAATAAACAATTTTAATAAATGTTATAATATTTAAGTTTTTAATTTATAATTTTTTAATTATATTATAAAACTTTTTTAAAACTTGTAATTAAAATATTATTTTGTTTTTAGCTAACTTTTTAGTTATAAAATATAAAACATATTAGTTATAAACAATAGTTTTAACATTATATTTTTATAATATAAATATAAATTAATTAGTACTTATTTAAACTAATTTAATAATTATTAATATATAAACTGTTATAATTATATATATTTAATAAATAAAACATTTATAATTGTACTTTTTATTTTGTATTTTTTAAAAGTTATTTATAACTATATAACAAAAGTATAGCTTTTTATAAATATTTAAATTTGCTATTTAAGCTATAATTGTTAAAAATTTAATTAAATAATATTTAGTTAATACTTTTTAAAAAGTTTAAATTAATTGTTTTAATGTTTTTATTTTTTTTTTTATATACAATATTATAACTACAATTTGCTAAATTTATACAAATAAATCGTTTGTTAATTGTAGTTTTTTCTGCAGTATTAAAATTATATTTTTGTATTAAATTTTATTTGTTATATAATTAAGTTTTTTTAACAAATTGTTTATAAAGTTAATAACTTTTAGCTAATGTTAAATTTTAAAATCAAACTAAACTAGTTTATATATTTATTACATTAATTAGTTACAAAAATTTTGTATAAAAAAGTTAACTATATTTTAAAGCGTTATATAATTAGTTTATATTATAAAAATATATATAGCTTTTTTTAAATATTGTTTTTAATATTTATAGCTTTTTATTATAGCTAATAGTTTTTATTGTTTTATAACTTATTTTATTTTTGTATTAATAAGTTTGTATAATTAATAAACAATTAGTTATTATTTTAATTTATATAGCTAAAATAATATATTTAATATTATTTTTGTTAACATATTAATTTTAACTTATATTTTTAATTGATTATTTTAATATTGTAAAATTATTATATTTATAAATGTTTTTTTAATTGTTTAAAAAGCTTTTTTTGCTTTTTAAGTTTATTTAAATGTAAGCTAGTTTATACTTGCATTTTTTTTTAATAATACTATAATAAATACTATTATTTATAAATATTTTATAATAAACTTTTAATAAAAATTTGCAAAACTTAAAAACATTTGTATATTATATATTAATTTAAATGTTTTTTATTTTTTAATTGTATTTATTTGTTTGCTATTTATTTTAATACTTTTAATATTTATAACAAACTTTAAAAATTTTATTTTTTTTTTAAAAAAATCGCATTTTAATAGTTTTATAAATAACTAGTACTGCTTTAAACATTTGTAAATTAATTAAAAATAAGTTTTATGTTTTTTTTTTATATTAAAAAAATAACAATATTATTTAAATAAATTATATAAATATAATTTACTAATTTTATTAAAGCTTTATATATATAAACTTAAAATATTATTAAAACATTAATTAATTTAAATAATATTACTATATATTTAAAATAATTATAGCATGTTTAAAAAACAGTTTTTTATTTATTATTAAGTTTAATTTAAATTTAGTAGTAAATATTTTTTAAATTTAGTTTAAAAAATATTTTTGTAAATTTTAAACAGTTTATAATTTTTAAAATTAAAAATAAAAAGTATTTATTTTTTGCAATAACTTTATTTAATTTTTTATAATTTATATATAGCTATATTGTACTGTTTTTTTTAAATATAAATAATATAAATATTTTTATATTTGTTTTTAAATATTAGATTTTTTTTAAATGTTAATTTTTTGTTAAATATTTTTTAAATACTTTTTGTTAAGTTTTTATAATAAAATATATAAGTTTAAAAAATATTTTTGTTTTTTTTACTAAGTTAATTATATATTTTGTTTTATTTAACGCTAATAACTTTTTTATGTTTTGTTTAAAATATATATAGCAAAAGTTTTTAAAATATTATAATAAATTAATTTATTTTAATTAAGTTTTATTATTAATCTTTTTAAAAAAAAGTTTTTTTTTTAATTTTATATTTATAAAGTTTATAATAAAAGTATGTTTTTTTTTAATTATTATATTAGCAAACTTTTTAAAGTTTATTTTTTTAAACTTTTTAAAATATTATTAATTTAATATAATATTTAAAATAACTTTTAGTTGTTTTATATTTAATTTTAATAGTAAAAATTTAAGTGTTAACTAATTATGTTTAATAGTAAAAAATATTTGTATAAAAAATTTACAAACATTTTTAATATTAGTTATTTTTAATGTTATTTTATAAGCTTTTTAGCAACATAAAAGTTTGCTGTTAAAATTTAACAAAAACAAAACTTATATATTAATTAATCGGAGCTTTTTTTGTATTAAGTTTTTATAAACAATGTTTATTTATATTTTTATATTTATATTTATTATTACTTGTTTTTGCAGCTTTTTGTTATATAGTTTAAAAATAGCTAAAACTTTAAATAGCTTGTTTATATTAAACGTTTAAAAATTTTTAGCTAAAATAAATTAAACATATTGTTTTATTTTAGCTTATTTTTTAGCTTTTTTTTAATATTAAATTAAACAGTTTTAATATTTTATACTTTTTTAAAACGTTTTAATATTAATAATTAAATTTTATATACTTTTTAATTGTTTATTGCTTATATATTACAACATTTTTTTTAACAATTTTTAATTAAATATTTAAATTTATTACAATAAAAACAAAAAAATAGTTTATTTATTTTTGTATATTATAACTTGTTGCAGTTTTTGTTTTATTAACAATTTTTTTGTTTATATAGTTAATTTTTAATTTAAGTTAATTTATTAAATTAAATATTGTTAATATAATTATACTTGTTTAATATATTTTTAATATATAATTGTTTAAAAATAAGTTTAAATAATTTGTTTGTTTATTATATGTTTTATTGTTTTTTTGCTTTATATAACACTATTACTACGTTATTTAATAAAATTTGTTATTAAATAAACACTTTTTTAATATTTTTTTATAGTTTATATTAATAATTAAATATTAATTTAAAGTTGTTGTTTAATTAATTTTTGTTTTTTAATTTATATATTAAAACTTGTTATTTTAAAAAAAAGTTTTTAAAAGTTTTATTTTTGTTTTAACAAATTTTTATAAGTTATATTTAAAAAGTACGTTTAAACAGCTTAAAATTTACGTTTTTTTTTTTAATAAATTTTTAAAAGTTTTTTAAAATAGTTTATATTTTAAGTTTTAAATATTTTAAAGTTTTATAATATAACTACTAATTAATTAAAATGTTTTATAATATTTAGTTTAATATTTAAATAATTTGTATTAAGTTGCTATGTTTTAGCTTTTACTAGTTACTTTTTTTAATTATAACAATTTAGTTTTTTATTTTAGCTGCAATAGCTTTTTAGTTAAACTTTTTACAATTATAAATTAAATATTTAATATTATTTTTAGTTATTAATTAAGCAGTTTTTAAACTAAATAATTTAACTAATTATATGTTTAATTATATGTTTTAATTTATTAGTTATATTGTTTAAAGTAGCATTTTTTTAACAAATAGTTGTTAAACAATAACTAGTAGTTTTATAAAAGCTTGTTTTTACAAAAGTAAAATATTTTTAAATTAAAATGTTAAATTTTGTTAATTTTTTAAAAACGCGTTTTTGTTAAAAAAGTTTTCTTTTAATTTATTGCAGCTAATATTTAACTATATAGCAATTTATAATTTAATTATTTTACTTTTTAGCTTGTTAACTATTGCGTTGTAATATTTAATATAAAAATAAAAAAGTATAAAAGTTGCAGTATATAATATAAATATAATCGCTTTATAAAATAATTACTAATTTCAAAAAGTAGTTATAGTAAATTATTTTTATTTAAAAATTAATTCTGTATACTATGTTTTTTTAAGTATTAACTAGCTAATGCTTAGTTTGTATTTGCTATACATATAACACAACATAACGCAGTAGTAGCTGCTTTTTTATAATTTTTTAAAATATTTTTTATAATAAAAAGTTTATTTTTTTATAAAATTTATTTATAAATAAAAATAAAAACTATATAAATATAAATAATATATATAAATTAATAAAACTATTATAAATATAATTAAAATAATTAATAAAATTATTATAATTTATAATTAATATTAATATTTTAAAAATTAATTTAATTATTATTATAATAAAATTTATAAAACTTATAATTATTTATTATTAAATTATAAATTTTATTATTATTATTTATATATTATTTATTATTATATTTATTATATTTTATAAAATAAAATATTTTGTTTATTATATATTTATATATATTATTAAATGTTTTATTTATTTTATAGTTTTTTTTTTTTTAATTATTAAATTTATTTTAAAAATATTTTTAAATATAACAATTATTATTAAACTTTTAAAATATTATTTTTATTTTAATATTTATATTTTTATTTATTTTAAAATTAAATAATATATTATTTATAATTTATAATTTTTATTTTATATATAGCTATATATATAAAAATTAAAACTTTTAAAATTTTTAAAATATTAAAATAATATTATTATAAAACTTTAATTATAATTAAAAACTTAATTATTATAAAAGTTTTATTATATTATATTTAATTAATTGTAATATAAAATCTTTAATAATAATAAATAAATAAAACTTTTTAATTATAAAAAAGCTTTTGTTTTTTTTTTTATAAATATGTTTTTTTATATTTTTATTTAATATATATAATAAAAATATAATAAAATAATATAATAAAATAAATAAAATAATTAAATAGTTATATTAATATAATAAAAAAATAAAATTAAAATATTTTTTTAAAAATATAAAATATAATAATTAAATAAACTTTATAAAAATATTTAATTATTAGCTATTAATTAAATAAATATATATATATAAATTAATAAATTATATAAAATTATTTAATTAATAAAATAAATATATAATAATTTAAAATATATAAAAAAAATAAAATAAAAAATAATAAAACTAAATTTAATTATATATAATCAAATTTTAATATAATTATTATTATTTAAATATAAAATAAACTAATATTTAAAAAGCTATTAATTAAAAATATTATATATATTAATTATAATTAAATATAGTTATTATAATATATAAAAATATAAAAATATAAAAATATAAAAATATAAAAATATAAAAATATAAAAATATAAAAATAATAAAAAAATTTTTATTTTAATTTATAAAAGTTTTAATAATGATTAATTGTTTAAAATAAAAAACTTGTTAAATTTAATCGATTGTTATATTTAAATAATAAAGATTTAATTTAAACAAAATAATATAATATTAAAAATATATATATTATTTAAAAAAATAAAAAATTTTGTTATAATATATATATTAAAATTAAAATATTTAAATAATAAAAATTTAATTTAAACAAAATGTTTTAAATAATATATTATAAATAATATATAATTTATTAATAAAAAAAAAACTATAAATATAAAATTATTTAATTATAAAATTTATTATATTATTTAATAAAATTTATTATAAATAATATTTATATTTAAATTTATAAAAATATAATATAAATTAAAAAAATTAAATTTGTAAAATTAAATCAAAAAAAAAACTTAAAAGTTTTTTTTATTTATTTAATTTATTAATATAAAATAATTTTAAATAAAATTAATATTAAAAATATATATAAAGTAGTTTTAAAAAATTTATTTTTTAAAACTTTTATATTTATTTATATTAAAATAAAATATAAAAAAAATATTAATTTTTAAAAAAAAAACAAAAGTATTTTTTAAATTTATATATTTTATTATAAAAATTTAATAAAAAAAACTTAAAAAATATTTAATAAAAAATTAACATTTAAAAATAATTTAAAACTTAATAATTAATATAAAAATATTTATATTATTTATATTAAAAAAAACAATATAATATAACTATATATAAATTATAAAAAATTAAATAAAATTAATATAAAAAATAAATATTTTTAGTTTTTAATTTTAAAAATTATAAACTATTTAAAATTTATAAAAATAATTTTTAAATTAAATTTAACAATAAATAAAAAATTATTTTTTAAATATATTATAATTATTTTAAATTTATAATTATATTTTAAATTTATATATATAAAACTTTATTAAAATTAATAAATTATATTTATATAATTTATTTAAATAATATTATTATTTTATTTAATATAAAAAAAAAACTTATTTTTAATTAATTTATAAATGTTTAAAATAATATTAATTATTTATAAAATTATTAAAATATAATTTTTTTAAATATAAAATAAAATTTTTAAAATTTATTATAAATATTAAAAATATTAAAATAAACAATAAATAAATAAATATAATTAAAAAATAAAAAATATTAAATTTAATATATAATATATATATATTTTTAAGTTTTATAAATTTTTATTAAAATTTTATTATAAAATATTTATAAATAATAATATTTATTATAATATTATTAAAATAAATATAAATATAAACTAGTTTATATTTAAATAAATTTAAAAAATAAAAAAAAACTTTTAAAATAATTAAAGAAATATTTATAAATATAATAATTTTATAATATTAAAATAATTAATTCAAAATATAAATTAAAATTAATATATTAATAAAAAAAAGATTAAATATATTGTTTTAACTATATAAATTTTATTAATATAAAAATAAAATAAATTATAAAATAATAAAAACTATTAATTATAATAAAAAGCTATAAATATTATAAATAATATTTAAAAAAAATAATATATATTTTTATAATATAAATTAATTATATAATATTTTAAAATATAATTAATGTTTTTATATAAAATATTTATAATTAATTAAAATAATAAATATATAAATTAACTTAATTTAATTTGAAAATTTAATATTATTTAAAAATTATTAATTTTATATATAATTTATTAAAAAAACTTAATTATATAATAAATAAAATTTAATATAAAAATTTAATTTTAATTTTATAAAATTAATTATTAAAATAATTAATTTTTATTTTTTCAAAAATATTAATTAAACATTATTTAATTAAATTTTTAATAATTATAACTTAAATATTAAATTTAAATATTTATAAAAAGCTATGTTTTTATAATATAGTTATAAATAATTTTTAAAAAATATAAAATAAACAATATAATTATAAATTAATATAATTTATTATAAATAATATTTATATTTAAATTTATAAAAATATAATATAAATTAAAAAAAAAAACTTAAAAGCTTTTTTTATTTATTTAATTTATTAATATAATGTAGTTTTAAATAAAACTAATAATATAAATATATATAAAGTAATTTTAAAAAATTTATTTTTTAAAACTTTTATATTTGTTTATATTATAAATATTTTATTTATTAACTATATATAGTTATAATAATTTATACATTAATAATTATAAATTAATTTAAATAAATATTAATTAATTTATGTTTATATTATAAAAATATAAAACTAAAACTATTATTTATAATTAAAAAATTAATTAAAAATAAAATAATATTTTAATTATAAATTTTTAAAAAGTTTTATAATATAATTAAAAAATTATAAATTAAAAATTTAAATATTATAATATTTATTAAAATTATTTATTAAAATATTAAAATTAAAAAGAATTATTATATAAATAATAATAAAACATTTTTATTTAAAAATTATATTATATTTTTAAATTAAAAAGTTTTATTTTAATAAATAATTTATTTATATTATAATAATTTTTAAATAAATTATATAAAAAAAAAATAATTAAATTATTTTAAAAAAAAATTTATTAAAAGAAAGCTAAAATAAAATATTTATAAATATATTATAAACTATTAAATATATAATAAAATTAAATAATTTAAATATAAATAATAAAGTTTATTATAAGTAGTATTTATATTTAAGTTTGTAAAAATATAATGTAGATTAAAAAAAGTAAATTTGCAAAGTTATGTTAAAAAAAAAAACTTAACAGCTCCTCTCATTTATTTAATTTACTGATGTAAAATAGTCCTAAATAGAACTAGTGCTATAAATATATATAAAGGAGTTTTTGAAAATTTATTTTTTAAAACTGTTATATTTATTTATATTAATAAACTTTTAAAAAAATTATAAATATTGTTTTTATTAAATTAATTGTTTTAAAAAATAAATTTAAATTTTATTATAAAACTATTTTTATATATATTGTTTATATTTATTATAAAATCTTTTAATATTATTAAATTAATATAAATATTATATAAACAAATAAAATATAAATTTAATTTATTAAAAAAATTATAAATAATAAAAATAAATTTATAATAAAAAAAATTAAGTAATAAGTATTTATTATTTAATATTTATAAATTAAAAAATTAAAAAAAAATTAAAAAAAAATTAAAATAAATTATAATTATTTAAAAAATAATTAATAAATATTAAATGAAAATTATAAAAACAATAAAAAAAAAACTATAATAAAAAATATAAAATAAAAAAATATAAAATAAAAAAAATATTTAAATTATTTATAATTTATTTTTAATTTAAATATAATAAAAAGTTAACTTTTATATATATTAAATAAAAAGTTATAAAAAAAAAAAATTATAAATATGTTAAATAAAATTGAAAATTAAATATTAAAAAAATATAAAATAATTAATATTTTTAAATTAAAAAAAAAAAAAAAAAAAATAATAAAAAATATAATTTATTATAAAAAAAATAAAAATATATTAAAATATTTAATAAAATAAAAAAACTAATTTATTAAATATAATATTTAATTAATATAAAAGCTTTTTTTATAAAATATAATTAAAAAATTAAAAAATTTTAAATAATAGAAAAAAGTCTTTTTAAAAAAAATTATTAATAAAAAGTTAATAAAATTTAAAAAAATTATAAAATAATAAAAAAATAATTTATAAAAATTATTATAATAAAATAAAAATTAAAATTAATAATAAATTAAAAAATAATTAAATATAATATAAATTAAAAAAAAGTTTTATTAAAATTAAAAAAAAGTTTTATTAAAATTTTTTTTTATTAAATTTAATTAATAATAATATATTAATTATTAAATATATATAAAATAAATTTATTATTATTATTTAAATATTTAAATTAATATATTTATATTTAAAATAATATTATATAATATAAAAATAAAAACTTTATAAAATAATTATTTTAATTTTAATAATTTTAATATTAATATTATTTTATAATAATTAATTTATATTAAAAAATTAAATAAAACTTATATAATAATATTTTATTTATTAATTAATAATTATTTTAATAAATATAAAAAAGTTAATATTAAAAATATAAAAATAAATATTAAAATAAAATAAATAATAAAGTTTTTATTATATTTTTATTATATAATAATAAAAATATAATAAGTTTTTTTTTATTTATAAATTAATTAATAATAAAATATTAAAAAAATAATTAAAAATTATTAAATAAATATAAATTATAAAAAAATATTTTAAAAAATTTATAATTAATATTTTTAATTAAAAAATTAAAAATTAATAAATAATAATAATTTTAATTTAAATAATTATTAAATATTACAAATTAAAAATAATTAAAATAATATATTTTTTTTTTTAAATTATTTTATATAAAACAAAATTAGTTTTTTTTAAAAATATATTTATTAAATATTTAAATAAAATTAATTTAATAATAAAAAAAACTATTTATTTATATATATAATAAAATTAATATAACATTTAATAAATTTTTAAATAATATTTTTTTAAATAAATTTTTTTTTAAAAAAAGTTTAAAATTTTAATATATAAATTAATAATACATTAAAAATAAAACTTTATATTAAAAATATTATAAACTTGTTATATCAATGACTTAATAAAATTTATATATATACACTAGGTGCATATAACCAAAACTTAGACTAAGACTTTTATTAAATAACCGAATAAATAAAAAATATAAGAACTCACTGGGATCCATAGAACCTACAGGTTCTACATATATATATATGTAAATAACTTATATACGATTCTTTTGGTTGTACTCTTTTTTGTAAAATATATATACGAATTAATACAGAACTTTAAGACCTAGAAACTGTTAGATTTAATATATCTGTTTTAGTGTTGTATTAGTGACTAGTTTTAATCTAAAGCAATTATTTAATAACTTTTTTTTATATGTTATATAAACTATTTAATATTAGCTATATTGTTTATATAATTAATATATATTTTTTATATATAAATTTTAAACTTTTTAAAAAAAATTTAAATTTAATATATTTTTTTAAAAATAAATATTTTAATATTTTTTTTTATATTATATAATTGTTTTTATAATTAATAATAAATATATTTATATTTATAATAAATAATAAAATTTTATAATATATAATATAAAACTTAAAATATATTATTAAATATATTATAATAAATAAATAACTTATATTATATAAATATATTATTAAATAAATTAATATATTATTGTTTAATTATTAAATAATATATAATATATTAAATATAAATATAATTAAACTTATTAAAAATCTTTAATTTGTTTTTTTTTTATTTTTTTTTTATTTTTATTTTTTTATTTTTTATAATTATTTTAATATATATATTTTTATATTTATATTATATATTTGTTACAATTAAATAAAAGAATTATTTATTAATTAATTTATAAATTTTTTAAATAATTATTTATTTAATAAATATTATAAAGTTATATATTTATATATAATAATTAAATAATTTATTAATATTATAAAAACTATTATATTATAGCTTTTTTTTGTTATTTTTTATAAATAATTTAATTTTATATTTTAAATATATTGTTAATATATATATAAGTTATTTAATTTTTTTTTTTTTTTTTTAAAAAAAAATAAAAATAAAAACTTTTATTTTTAATAAATTATTTATTTATATACTTTTAAAAAATTATTAATAAGTTTTATAAAATATTTATATTATTATTGCTATTATATTTCTTTTTTAAAAAAAAAAAAAATCAAAAAAAAAAAAACTTTTTATTATTGTTTTTTTATTTTTTTTACACTTTAATATTTATAATAATATATATATTTTTATTTATATTTATTATATTTTATTAATAAACTTTTATAATAATAAATATATTTTTATTTATATTTATTATATTTTATTAATAAACTTATTTGTTTGTTTTTTTTATTATTATTTTTAATTTTAATAAATTAATAGTAAATATATTAAATATTTATAAATGTTTTAATAAAAATATAATATTAA
This sequence comes from Nemania diffusa, assembly GCA_038501195.1. Classification (NCBI taxonomy): domain Eukaryota; kingdom Fungi; phylum Ascomycota; class Sordariomycetes; order Xylariales; family Xylariaceae; genus Nemania; species Nemania diffusa. The sequence goes on from JBBPUQ010000003.1 coordinate 5,489,486, forward strand.
TTATATCGATTTTTTTTTTAAAATTACTAAAATATTTATAAGCTATTTATATATTTATATTTTTTTTTATAATATTTGCTATATTTATTTTTTATAAATTTATATATTTATTAATTATTAATTAATAATATTTTTATAATAATTTAATATAATTTTTTAAAGCAATTTATAAAACTTTTTATTTATAATATATTTATAATATTTTTAAAAGTTATTTAAATAAAATTTATTAAAAATTTATAAATTATAATAATTGTTATATATATTATTTTAATAGCTATATATATAAAATTATATAAATAGTTTTTTTTTAATTAATATAATTTTAATTAATTAATTAATTTAAACTTATTAATATTTATTAAGTTTTTTATATTTTATATAATATTTTTATTAATAATATTTTTGTTATTAAGTTTGTTATTTTTTATATTATTGTTTATATTTTTTTGCATTTATTAAAAATTAATATAAAATATATAAAAAAAAAAAAAAAAAAAAAAAAAAAAATTAATTAAAGTTTTTAAATTAAATATAAACTATTATAATAGCAAAATTATTTATATATAAAAAGTATTTTTTAAATAGTTTTTTTTTTTTTTTTTTAAATATATATAGTTTTATAAACTTTAAATTATATTATTTTTGCTTTTTTTTTTTTTATTTAATTAGTTCATTTTAAATAACTATTAATTATAACTATTTATTTTATATTTATTTTATTAATTTTTTATTTATTAATTAATTTTTAAATTAATTAATAATAATTAAAATATTTATAAAAAACTTAAATTATTAAAAAAATATAATTAATTTTAATTATATTAAAAATATAAATTATTTTTAAAATATAAAAACTTTAATAAATTTATTAATAATAAATTTATTAATAAATATATATTTTATTATAAAACTTTTATATTTAATTTTTTAATATAACTAATAGTTATATATATTTATATATTTTAATTTAATATATAAAACTATTATTTTTTTAATAATTAATTTTATAATTTATTAATTATTATATTAAATATATATATATTAGCTATTAAAACTAATATTAAATTTATTCATTAATTAATTAATATATATAGTTTTTTTAATTATTTATATAAAAATAAAAAATTTAATTTTAATAATAAATATAATAATTATATTTTATTTATTAATTTTTTATTTTATAATATTATTAAAAAGTTTTATAATATAAATTTAAAAATTTTTTTAGTTAAAAATATTATTATTAAATAAAATATTATTAGTTATTATAAAGTTATTTTTATTATTAAATTATAAAATATAAAATTAAATATTTAATAAATAAAATAAAAACTTATTAATTATTTTATAATATTTAAATAATAAATTATAATTAAAATAAATTAATTATAAAATTTTAAATATTATATTAAAATATATAATTATTATAATATATAATATAAATTTTATTTTTTATTAAAATAAATAAATATTAGCTAAGGTTATAATTTTTTTATAAAAAAAAAGTTTATTAGTTTTTATTAAAATATTTAAATAAATATTAAATATTAAACTTTTTAATTTAATAATTTTTTTAATATAAAAAGTTTAAAAAAATTATAAAAAGTTTTTTTATTTATTTTTTATAACTTTTATTTTTAAAAATTATTATAAATTATTTTTTTTTATAAAATTATATTTAATTTTTAAAGCTTGAATTATTTTATTAATTATTTTTTAGTTTTCTTTTTTATAAATTATTATTATATTATTAATATAAATAAATAATAATATTTTATTTTTTAAAAAATAATAAAGTTTATAAAATATAAAAATAAATTTTATTTTATAAAATAATTTAATAAATTTTTTTTATTATAATAAAAAAAACTTTTATAATTTATATAAAATTTATTATAATTAAATTATTATTTTAAATTTTTAATAATTTAATAATATATATATATAAATTTTTTTAATTAATTTAATATTAACAAATATATTTATAATATTATATTATTTAAATTTTAAATTAAATTTAATAATAATAGCTATTAATATTTTAAATAATTTTTTTACTAATATATTAATATAAATGTTTTTTTTATTATAATTAAATTATTAGTTTTTTTATATTATTAAATAAGTTTTATATTTATTATAATAGTTATATTTATTAAATTTATATATATATATTTATATATAATTAAATATTAAACTTTTTTATAAAAAAATTTTTAAAAATTTTTTTTAAATATTTATTTCAATATAGTTTTATAAATATATATATTTAGTTTTATAAAAATGATTTTTTAACAAATAATTAATAAATTTATTATATTATTTTAATAAAAAAAAAAAATTTTAATAATAAATTTTTATTTTTTAAAATAATTGTTTTTAAAAATAAGTTTTTTAATAATAGTTAAATAGTTTAAAAGTTTTTTTTTTTTTTTTAAATAGTTTTATTAATATTTAATATTTATAATATTTTATTATAAAAAATATTAATTAATTTATTTTTAATATTTAATATTTTAAATTATTTATTTATATATATATAAACTTTAAAAAAGTTTATAATTTATTTAAAAGTTTTTTTTTTATAAGCTTTTTTAAAAGTTAATTTTTTTTATTAATAAAGTTTTTTATAATATTAAATATTTATAATAACTTATTATAATTATATATAATATTTTTTAATAAATAAATTTATTATATTTTTATTATTAATTTATTATTAATATATAATATATTATAAAGTTTTATTAAATAAAAATAAATAATTTAATTATTTTATAATAAATTAAAAAATAATATTTTAATTTAAATTTATAATTTATTTTTAATATATATATTTTTTTTAAATAAAAATTAAAATAATTAAATTAAAAAATTATTAAATTTAATAGTATAATAAAAAAAAATTTAAAAAATATTAAAAGTTTTAATTTAAATTTAATATTTATATAAAAATATTTTTTTTTAAATAATTTTTTAAAATATTAATTATAAATTTGTTTTTTTTTTATTTTATAAAATCGAAATTTTTTAATATATTTTTTAATAATATATTATTATATTTATTATTTTTTAAATAGTTTTTTATATTTTTATTTAATTTAAAAATATTTTAATATATAATTTTTTTAATTAATATTTTATAAACTTTTAAAAAAACTTTAAAAAATTTATTTTTAAATTTATTTAAATTTTTATTAAAGAATTTATTTTTATTAAAATTTATATTTTTAATAATAATTACTTTATTTTTTTATAATAATTATATATAATAAATATTAATAAATTAATAATTTATTAAATAGTTTATTTAAGCTTTAAAATTAAGCTTTTAATATTTATATTTTTTTATTTAATTTATTAAATTATAATAAATATTATATAATTAATTTATTTAAATATTTAATTATATAAATAAATTATTATATAAATTATTTTAATTTATAAAAATAAAAAAAGTTTATAGTTATTATATATAAAACTTATTTTTAATTTAATAATAATTTTTATTTTTTTAGTTTTATTATTAAAATTTTAAATATATAATAATTGTTAAACTAATAATTTAACAGAACTTATATATACGTACTAAATGTGTACAACTAAAACTTAAACTAAAACTTGTATTAAGTAACTAAATAAATAAAAAATACAAGAATTTACTAAAATCTATAGAACTTATAAGTTCTACGTATATATATATATAAATAACTTATGTACAACTTTTTTAGTTGTACTTTTTTTTGTAAAAAACACATATAAATTAATACAGAATTTTAGAACTTAAAAACAGATTTTAAACTTTATAAATTACTTTAAATTTTTTTATATATATATATATAAAAAGTTTTATTAATACTAATTAGTAATTATAAAATATAATTACAAATTAGCAAAATAAAAAAACAGAAACTAGCTACTGTTAAAAGTAGCTTTTATGTTTTATTTTTTTGTTTTTTGTACAAAAAGTAAACTATTATTTATATTAATTAGCTAAAAACATATTAAATTAACTATTGAATAAAAAAAACTTAATTATTATAAAATTAAAATTAGTTTTATATAATAGCTTAATTATTTTTATATAAAAATTAACAAAACTATAAACTATTTTATATATTTACTTTTTTAATTACTTTATTTATTTTTTTTTTTTTATTTTATTATTTTTTATAACTATGTTAGTATTTGTAACAAAAACAACTATAGCAGCTGTAGTTGTAGCAGCTAAACAAGCTTAAAACAACAAGTTAACAGCTTTATATAATAAAAATAAATTTATATACAAAAATATAGCTAAAAGCAGCAATATTTAAATAAAAATTTAAAAAAAGTAAACTGATTTTAAATATTAAAATATAACTATTAATTTTAACTAATTTATTAAACTTTTATAATTAATAACATATTTTATAAAATATTTGCAAAATTATATATAATTAAATATCGAAAGCAAATAGCTTATATAAATATTTATAATAAATTTTAATAGCTAAACAAAACTAATATTAATAAATATTAATTATACGTTTTAAAAAAGATTTATTGCTATTGCTAAAAATAACAAAAATATTAAAATATGTAAAAAATCGCTTAAAAACAAGTTTTTATACATTATTAAAAAATATATAAACAAAAACAATAAAAACTTAAATAATAATATATTTATATAAATAGTTTTAATATTTATATTAACAAATATATTAGAATTTTTAATTGTATAAATAAACTATTTAATATTATAACTAGCTATATTAAAGCTAACAATATTAATATATACTTTAGTATTTAGTATAAATAATTAAATATTTATTTTTAAAATTTTTATTATATATTTTGTATTTTTATTTATATACAAAAATCAATTATATAAACTTTTTTTTATTTAAATTATTTATAATAATTTAATAAAAACAGCTTAATTTATTATATTTACTAAAATATAGCGATTTAACTAAAATTACAGCAATAAATTATATAATATATTATATAACAAAGCTTAAATTTTTATTTCGATATTTTGTTAACTTAAAATTATTAAAAAACAATACTATGTAATATTTTTTTTTATATTAAAAAAAAAAGCTAAATAGTATTATTTTAATTATATTAGTTTAATATATAAATAAAACAAAATTTATATAATATTTAACAATTATTTTAATATAATAATTAATTATAGTTAGTATTAAATTAATTAAACTATTATTATTTTTATATAAATAAAACAAAACAATTTAATAAAAACAATATTTAAAATATTAAAAACTATAATTAATAAGCTTTAATTTATATAATATATTTTAAAACTTAATTATTATAAAAAAATATTACTTTATATAACAATTATATAAATATATTTTAATATATTTAAATTTAAACTTGTTTTAATTAGTTAAAAACTTATATATAAAGCTTTGTTTTTTAATTTATAAATAATATTGCAAGTTTTTTTTAATTAAAAAATAAACTACTATTATATAACAAATGTTTATTTTATTAACAAACAATATAATATTAAATATTTAAAACAATTGTATAATTATAGCTTTAAAAAAAATTTTTATTAAAAATTACAACAATTGTATAATAAAAATAATAAAAATAAGAAAAAATATTTTATTTATAAAAAGCTTAGTTATTAATTTATTAATTATAACTAACAAAAAAAAATCAAAAATAAAAAAGCAATATTTTATTATATATAATATTTTAAAGCAAAAAGCTTTATTGTATAAAAAATATAATATATTTATATTAAACTACAAAAGTAATAAAAATTTTTTATATAATAATAATTTAAATTTTAAAACTAAAAATAAAACAGTTTAATTTTTAATAAATTTAATATATTTTTATTATATAACAAAAAAAAAATATATATATTTAAAACTAAATATTAATATTAAACAATTTTTATTTAAACAATTAATATAATATAAAATATTAAAGTATTTTATAAAATATTAATATAGCTAAAGTTTTAACTATTAAAAAAGCTTAAGTTAGAACTTTTATATAAAAAAACTTTTTTATACAAATAAATTAAACTTTAAACAATATAGCAATTTAATTTAGTAATATTAAAAGTTTTAAAACTATAAATACTTTAACAATTTTAATATTAATTAAATTAATTAAATTTTATATTTTAAATATATTAATTTTATTTTTACTGTTGTTATAAAATATAAATTAATTATATATTTATTTTAATAATATATAAAATATAATTATATAATAAAATAATATAACAGTATTAATTATACAAAAATAAAAACATTTATTTTTTAATATTAACTAATTAAAAGCTATAAATTATTTTATAAAATAAAAACTTTAAAAGTTATATTATCGATTTAAATATTTTTATATAAAAAAACTTATAAAATTATTGCAAAAAGTTAAATATAATAATATTAATATTTTAATATTTCGAAAAATCAAAAAGTTTTATTACTATTATTAATTATATAATTAAACTTTAAAAAAATTTAAATTTTTACTAAAAAACAAATATAATTTTAATTATAAAATCGTTATTAATGTTATATAAATTAACAAATAATTAATTTTATATATAATTAATACAAATATTTTGTTTTAAACAGCTAAATTTTTAAAGTTTTTAAATATATATAATATTTAAAACATATTATATTAATATTAAATTTTAATATATTAAAAACTACTTAATTATATTATATATAACTTTAGTATAACTTTTTTGTTTAAAAAATTTTGCAATAATATATAACTAATTAAAGCTTTATATAAAAAAATATTTATTAAAACATATTAAACTATTAAAAAAGTTAAACAAATATATATATTACTTTATTATATGTTTAATATTTTGTATAAAAAAATCAATTATTATATAAATAAAAAAACAATATTGCAAATAATTATAAAAGCTTTAAATAGTATAGCTAAATTAAACAGTTTTATATTTATTTTGTTAATTTTTAAAATTTACTTTAAAATTAATAATAATTTACTTTTTTTATTAAAAATTACTTAAAAAGTAAAAGTTATATAAAAAGCTATAAAAATATTAAAAAATATTTATATAAAAATTAATATTAACTAAGTTATATAAACTAAAAACAAATTAATATTATTATATAAAGTATTTTTTTTACTTTTTTTAAAATAAAGTTATAATATAAAAAAAGTACAAAAATTAAACAAAACTATATAAAATTTTTACAATTAAAAATTATAACATTACAGTTAATATAACAAATAAACTAATTAAATTTTGTTATATATAAATTAAGCTATATTATTAATAAAAAGTTATATTTAATTTATTATATAAAAAAAATAACTTTTTATATAACTTTTTTTAAGTTATTAAATAGTTATAACTTTAATATAAAAATAAACTAAAAAAATTATTTATATTTATTAATAACTAATACTTTGTACTAAAAAAAATCAATAATTATATTTTAGCTATATAATTAAAACAAAATAGTATAATTATTATATTTAATATATTTTTTAAATAATTAAATATAACTAAAATAAATATATTAACAACTTAAAATATATTTTAGTTTATATAATATAACTTAAATTAATATAATTAAATAAAATTTTTTTAAATTAAACTTATATAAAAAGTTAAAAATAAAATAATTAAATTATATAAAAAGTTTAAATTAGTTATATAAAGTTATAAAAATAACAACAAAGTTTAAATTTTTATATAAATATTAACAATTTAGCATATAAATTAATAGTTTATTATAGCTTTAAAACTGTTGCTAATTTAAAACTACAATATATATATAAAATTGTAAAATATTTTTTAAATATATATATAGTTATATAACAAATTAAACTAAAAAATTTATATTTACTTATTAAAAAAACTAAAAAACAAATATTTAATAAAAACTATGTTTTAAATTATATAATTATTATATAAATTAGCTAAATTAAAATTATACTAGTATAAAATTTATTATAAACATTATTGCTAAAAATTAAACATAAAAATATTTATATATAACTTATATTTATTATATATTAAAAAAAAACTTAATAAATTTATAATTATAAAATTTTAAATAAATAATACTTTTAATATTATATTTAAAAAGTTTTTATATAAAAAAAAAACTAAACTATTATTTTATATAAAATTAAAAACAAAATTAACACTTAAACATTTTATTAAATTTAATAAAAGTAAAATTTAAATAAACAAACAAAATTTTCTTTTTATTTAATAAAAATAAACTAAACAATTATATACTATTAACTTTTATATAAAAAATTATTTTTAACAATATATTATTTAATAAGTTTAAAATATATATATTATATTAATATATTAATTAAAAACATTATATAATTTATTAATTGTTATATAAGTTTAAAAGCTATTAAAAAACAATATTAAAGCATTAAATATACAAATATAATAATAAATTAATAACATATAGCAAAAACTACGCTATATATTTTTAAATTTTAATTATATAAAAATTTTTATTTTTATTAATAAAGCATTTATAAACAATAAAAATTTAAGTTTTTAAATTAAATTTATAATTATATTAGTTAACAAAAGCTATACAAAAAACACTTTTACAATTAAAAGCAATATTATTTATTAAAATTTAATTAAATATAAATATATTATATATAATATATTAGTAAATAAACTATATAGTATAATTAACAAATTTAATTATATTATTATATTTAATATAACTTTTTAAAAAATTATTTATATAATAAAATTACTAACTATATTACTAGTTATATATACTAATTTTAAATTTTTATATAAATATTTAGTTAAACTAAAAACTATGCAAACAAAGCAACTTATAATTAATATTATATTATTTTAAAAAATATACAAAAATCGCAAAATTATAAAAATATATTAAATCAATAGCAAAAATAACTTAACAAACATTTATATAAAAAAAATACTTAATTAAATATTAAAAAAACTAGTTAATATAAATAAACTAGTTATATAAATAAAAATATATATAAATTAATTAAATAGTAAAAAAAATAACAAAAAATTAATTAATATTAAAACTACAGTTATTATATAAAAAAAAAAAAGTTTTAATATTAAATTAATAATTTAATAAAATTTATATATATATATTAAATATATATAACTAAAACTTAAACTAAAACTTTTATTAAATCATTAAATAAATAAAAAATATAAAAATTTATTAAGATTTATAAAACTTATAAGTTTTATATATATATATATATAAATAATTTATATATAACTTTTTTAGTTATATTTTTTTTTGTAAAAAATATATATAAATTAATATAAAATCTTAAAATTTAAAAACAAACTTTAAATTTTATAAATTATTTTAAATTTTCTTATATATATATATATAAAAAGTTTTACTAATAATAATAAAATTTTAAAAATAATACTATATTTTTTAATAATTAATTTATTAAAATAAATAGTTTTTTATTTTAAGTTAATAAATTTATTATTATATTTAATAGTTTTTATTTTAATATTAAAATAATAGCTTATATATTTAATATAATTTTTAAAAATTATTTATATAATATTAGCAAATTTATTATTAATATAATAATTTTATATATAATTTAAATATTAATTAATTATTAATATTACTTTTTAAAAGAATTTTTTTTAATTAAATTTATTATATTTATAAAAATTAATTATTAAATATATATTTATTTTTATAATTTTTAAATAAATATTTTATATTATTTTATAATATATTTTTATTTTATTATAAATTATATAATTAATAATATAAATTTTATTATTAAAATATAATATAATTATTATTTTTTTAATATAAATTAATAATTATTTTAATAGTTTAAATTTTAAATATTTAAATTATTAATATTAGCAATATAAATTTGTTTTAATTTTTAATTTTTTTATATAAAAATTTAACAGGTTTTTTTATATATAAAAAATATAAGCTATAAATTATATTAAAAAATATTTTATTATATATTAGTTATATATATAAATTAAAAAATATAAAAATATTTTTTAATAATATTTTAAAAAATTAAAATTAAAATTATTTTTTTAATAAATATTTATATAGTTTAAAGTTTATAAAAATATTAAATTTATAATTATTTTTAAATAATAAATTATATTATATAATTTATATATAATGTATTTTTTTAAACTTTAAATTTTTATATTGATTTTTTATAACTATATATATAAATTATATTATTTTTTACTATTATTATATTTTTAAAATTAGCTTTTTTTAAATTTAAAAAATAATTTAATATATTAAAAATATATAAAAAAACTTTTAAATTTATTATAATTAAATTTTTTAATAAATAAATTAATAAACTTTTTTTTTATAAATTAAAAATATTTTTAACTTAAACTATTAAAAACTTTAAAAATTAATTTTTTTTTTAATAGTTTTAAATTTGTTTTTTTTAAACTTTTTTTTTTATATTATTATTTTATATATTTTATTATTTATTTTATAGCTTTATTAATATTTAATTATAATTTAGCGATTTTTTTAATAATTATATTTAAAATTTAATTATTAAATTTATTTTAAAAAAAAATAAATTAATATTTAATTATTAAATAATATTTATAATATATTATATAATTAATAATATTAAAATTTTTTTTATTATTATTTATATAAATATTTATTTTAAAATATTTATAAAAATTATTTTATAAACTTTTTTAAATATTTTTTTATTATTTGTTTTATTTAAAATTATTATAATATTTTCGTTTTTTTTTATTTTTAATAAAACTATTTTTAATAATTTTATTGTTTTTAATTAATAAATTTGTTTTTATTTTGTTTTTTTTGAAATATAAAAAAAAATTTTTTTTTTATAAGTTTTTTATTAATTTTTATAATATTTAAAATTATTGTTTTATAATATAGCTTAAAAACTATAATATAATAGCTTAATATATTATTAATAATTTTAACGCTATAAATATTTTAAAATTTAATAGTTTAAATAAAATAAATAATTTAAAAAACTTTTTTAAAATTAATAATAAGTTTAAAAAATTTAATAATATTAATATTTTTAATGTTTATTTTAATAATTTTATTTAATTATTTATTAATTTATTTAATAAAGTTTTTAATAAACTTTATTATTATTAAATATATAAAGTTTTTATATTTTTGTTTATATTTAAATTTAAAAATTTATTATATTATTTATTAATTATTTTATTTATTTTTATATATATTAGTTTATAATTAAAATATATTATTTTATATATTTATTTAATAAATTTAATAAACTTTATTTAATAAATATTATAATATTTTATTATTATATTATAGTTTTATTTAATAATTAAATAAAATATTTATTAAAAAATAATAAATTTAATAATTAATATATTAAAAAAATCAATATTTATATTTATAAATTTTATTATTATTAATATATTTCATTATTTTAATTAAAAAGTTTATATAAATTTAAAAATTAAATAAATTTATAAATTTTTATTATATATTTTTATAATAAAGTTTTTTTTTTTTATAAATAAAAGTTATTAAAAAAATAAAAAATAATTATAATAAAAATTATTATTTTAATAATTTTATTAATTATATATATATAATTTATTATTTAATAAAATATAAAAATTAATAAAACTTTTAATTATTAGATTTAATATATTTGTTTTAATATTATATTAATAACTAGTTTTAATTTAAAACAATTATTTAATAAGTTTTTTTTGTACATTATATAAATTATTTAATATTAGCTATATTGTTTATATAATTAATATGTGCTTTTTATATATAAGCTTTAAGCTCTTTAAAAAAGGCTTAAATTTAACATTAGCTTCTTTTAAAAAGCTTAAAGCCTATATGTGGAAAATATATATTGATTATATAAGCGATATAGCTAGTATTAAGTGGTTTATATAACACACAAAAAAAGCTTGTTAAATAATTGCCTCAGATTAAAACTAGTTATTAATATAACACTAAAGCAAATATACTAAATCTAATAGTTCAAATTTAATAAAAACAAACCTTAAACTTTATAAATTACTTTAAATCTTCTTGTATATATATATACAAAAAGTTTCACTAATAAAACTTAAATTTTTATTTTATAATTGTTTTTTTAATAAATATTTTATAATTAAAATATTATTATTTTTATTTTTTATAAAAAAAGTAAATTTTAATAAAAGTTTTTATATAATATTATAATAAATAATAAAAAAAAATTAAAAAAAATAAAAAATAAAAATAAAAATAAAAATAAAAATAAAAATAAAAATAAAAATAAAAATAAAAATAAAAATAAAAATAAAAATAAAAATAAAAATAAAAATAAAAATAAAAATAAAAATAAAAATAAAAATAAAAATAAAAATAAAAATAGTAAAGTTTATTATAAGTAATACTTATATTTAAGTTTATAAAAGTATAATATAAATTAAAAAAAGTAAATTTATAAAATTAAGTCAAAAAAAAAAACTTAAAAGCTTTTTTTATTTATTTAATTTATCGATATAAAATAATTTTAAATAAAACTAATATTAAAAATATATATAAAATAGTTTTAAAAAACTTATTTTTTAAAACTTTTATATTTGTTTATATTAAATATTACTGTATAAAAAAAAAAATCGTTGTTTTTAACAACTATATATAATATTTATTAATTTTGCTTTTTTAAATATTTTCGAATTTTTTAAGCTTTTTTAATTTAAAAAACTAAACGTTTTTTTTTTTAAATTTAATATTTTTTAATTAACATTTTAACATTATAAAATTATTACTTTAATTATTATTAGTTATTTTTATATTTATAGCTTTTTTATTTAATTAAATAGTTAAATTTATTTTTAAATTTATTTATTTAACTTTTTAAAATAATTTTAACTTTAAATAAATTATTTTTTTTATTAAAGTTTTACTTGTTATAAATAAACTTTAATATAAAAACTTTATAATAAAACAGGTTTTTTTTTTTATATTAAATAATAAATATATAATAAAAATAACTAAATATATATTAAAAGTTTTTAAAAAGTTTAGTTTATATACTAATTAATTAATTTTTTATTTAATTTTTTATAGTTTAGCTTGCTATTATAAATACTTTTTAAAAAATTTATTAAATAAATAATAACTATTATAAAGCTTTAAATAAACTTTATTGTTAATTTTAAACTTTATTAATTTATATTTATTATTATAATATTATTTTATTTATACTGCTGCAAAATTTATAACTAGTTTTATATTTTTACAAAAATGTTATTTTATAAAACAAATATTTTTAGCTATATTATTTTTTTGATTTATTTAAATTAAAATATTATTTAGTTTTAAAAATTAAAAACTAAATAATTACTTATATATAAATAATTTAATTAAATTAAAATATATATTATTTAAATTTTATTATAATATAAACAGTATATTTATTTAATTTTTTTTAAAATATATAAATATATAATATTAAATAACTATTTTTATAGTTTGGTTTTTTTTTTTTAACAAATTGTTATTTTAAAAGTAATATATTATAGTTATAAGTAATTTTGTTTTAAAACTTTTTTACAATTTTTTTTAAAACTACAATATAAACTTTTAGTTGTAATTAAAAATAATACTATTAAATATTTTTTAATTAACTAACAAAAATTGTTTAATTAATATTATAACTTAATATATAGCTATATATATTTTATATTTAAAAATAAAAAATATATATTTAAATATAATATAAATTATAAATATTAATATATTATAGTTTAAAAATTTATTTAAATATTATAAAATAGCAATTGTTAAAACTTTAAATAGTTTTATAATAAAGTTTATAGCAATAGTTTTTATTAGCTTTGTATTTTTTAGCTAAATAAATTAATAGTTTTTTAAAAGTTTTTTTTTATTTATATTATATATTTTATATTTATTATAAAACTTTAAATATATTTAAACTTGTTTTGTTTTAAATATAATTATATATAGTTTAAGCTTTATTATTATATATTTATATTTAAAATAGTACTTATTGTTATATATTATGTTTAAAAATTTATTAATTTGTTTTTTTAAAATATATAGTTTATGCTTTTTTTTACAATTTATATTATATAATAATTTGTTAATTATAACAAATAAATAGCTAAAACATAAAAAGTTTATAATATTTTTGTTATTTTTATAAATAGCTTTTAAAATTTTATAATATTTAAAGTTTTTATTATAGTTAGCTATAAATTTAAATTTAACTTTTTTATTTATAATTGTTTTAAATATTATAAACTATATTTAATTAAAAATTAAATTTTTAATAAATTATTAAACTTTGTTTTTAACATTTATTAAATTAATAAAGTTTTATAACTAGTTTAATATATTAAAAACAAAATTAAAACATTTAAATAAATAATATATTTATAATTTAAATTGTAATAAATAAATTAATATATTTATTAAATATTTATTAATATAATTTATTAAACTTATATTTAAATTAATTTAATTTAAAATATTTTTAATAAAATAATAATTTATAAATATAACTATTAAATTATATAAAATTTTTATTATAATTTTTAAATATTTATATATTTATATAATATAAGCTATTTTTATTTTTAAAAAATTATAATATATTTTTAATTAAAATATAAAGCAACTAAAAAATATAACTAAAAATATTTAAATATTAAATATAACTAAATTAAATTTTTATATATATTTATTTTTGAAATAAAATATTATTATATTAAACTTTTGTTTAAAAAAAACATTTATTTATATAAACAAAGTTTTAGCTAAATTATAATAATATAATATTATATTGTTATAAATTAATATTTATATTACTTTAAAAAATTTTAGCTTTATTTTTATAAATTTAAAAAATATCGATTTATAATATATTTAATATTTATTAAAGTTATTGTTTATAATTTTGCTTATTTAATATTTTTAATTTAATAGTTCAGTTTTTTTTTTTTATAGCAGCTTTATATATTAAATATAATAAAAAAATAAAACATATAAAAATTTATTACTATTTAAATATTGTTTTAAAGCTTTTAGTTAATTTAAAAACTTAAAGTTTTAAAAAATAGCTAGCTTTTTTTTAATTATAAATATATTAAAAGCATTTATTTAAAAACTTAAAAGTTTTATAAAAAAATATACAATAAATAATTTTTTAAGTAATAATAAAATTTTTTTTTTTTAAAACAGTATAAATATATTTTGTAAATATTATAAATGTTTAACTTTAATAGTTAAAAAAATTATAATATTATTAATAAAAATATAATAAAAGTTTTAATATAATTATAATAATTTATTTATAAACTTTTAAACATAATAAAAAAATTTCAAAAGTTTATTAAAGTTATAATAAATTATTTTAATTTTTTAAAGCTAATTATAATAAACTTGTTATAATGTTTTAAATAAATTTTAAATTAATAAAAAAATAATATAATGTTAATTATTATAATATATTTTTTATTTTAAATTAATAAAATAATTTTAAATTATAATAATAAAAAATAACTATTAAATATTATAATTTTATTTAAAGTTTATAAATTAATAATTAAACAAAAATAAGCTTTTTTTTTTTTTTATATTTAAATTACAAAAATAAAATAAGTAAAAAAAAATAGCTTGTTTATTTATTTTATACAACTTTGTTTATAAAATTAATTAAAAATAATATTTATTGCTTTTTAATTTTAAATATTAAAAAAATATATATATAAATTTAGTTTTATATTTTATTAATTATTTATTAATAAAATTTATATTTAGTTTTTTTTTAAAATATTAATAATATTTTAGTTTTTTTAAATTTTAAGTATATTTTTTAATAGCTGCAAAATTTTTTTAGCTGTAATATTGCTACTTATATAAATAAATTGCTTATTTAAAACTTTGATTTTTTTTTTTTTAAAAAACTTTTTGATTTTTAAAATAAAAGTTATTTTTGAAATTTTAAACTTAAACTTTTTTATATTAGCTTTTTTTAACAAAAAAAATATATTTAATAATTATTTGTTTATAATAACTTATATTATATTATAAACTATATTGTTAATAAAACTTATAAAAAAAATCTTATATTATTTTAACATATTAATCAATATTAATATATTTTTAATATTTAGTATAATATTAAAGTTAATTATAATATTAAAATTAATTAAATATATATTTAATATAATAGCTATAATAATAAAAGTTATAATTAATAGCTAGTTTATATAATAAATATTAAATAGTTTAAAATTGTTAAAAATATAAATACTTATTTTAATAATATTTATATTTATATTTTTTATATTAATTATAACTAAAGTTTATTTTTAACTAATAAATATTTAAAATATAGCAATTTTAGCTATTATTAATTTTATAGCTATTATTATAACTTTAAAGCATTTTTTTTATATATTTTTAATATTTTTGCTTATATATTATTACTTTTAAATTATATTAATTTATATTTTTTTAAAAATAGTTTTAATTTTTAATAATAAATTAATAAATATTACTAATTTAAATATAATAAAACTAACTAGTACTATTATACTATTTTTTTACATTAATTTAAATATAAAATTTCTGTTTAATAATAAAAGTTTATAAATTATAAATATTTATATTAATAAACTTAATATAAACAATATTTTTTGTTTTAAAATAACTTTTTATATATATAAATATATTTATAAATATATTTAAAAAAAAATTTTAAAGTTAAATATATTAATAAAAGTTATTACATTAATATAATAGTTAATTTTAGTTTTATAAACGTTTAAAAATTTATTTTTAAACAATAAAGTTAGTTTAATATTATAATTTAACACTTAGTTCAATTTTTTAAATTTTATTAGTTTTAAAAACTTATATTTATTATATTTTAATAAATAAAACTTAAACTTAGTTTATTTTATATAATATTTTTTTTTTTTATTTATATTTTTAAATTTATTATTTTTTATTTTAATAATATATTTAAACTAACTAAACAGCTTTTTAATAATAAAAATATAGCTTGCTTTTATATTTAAATAAATTATATAGTTGTTTTTATTAAACTTTTTTTTAATAGTAATTATAAAATATTAAAATATATTACTAATAATTTAATATATTATTTTAAATTTATAAAACTATAAAAAAGCTTATTGCAGCTTAAAAATAATAAACTTATTTTTTAAATTAATTATATTTTTAAAGTTATAATTAAATATAAAAAAAACAGCGTTTAAAATAAATAAAAAGTTTAATTATTTAATATAAACTTTTAAATAATAAAACAAGTTATTTTTTGTTAAAAATAATATATAATATTATTTATATATATATATAGCTAAATATATAAATAATATATATATAATTTATTTAAAAAATTTTTTAATATATTTTTATATATACTAGTTATATTTTTTAGTTAAATTAAAAGTTTTATTATAATATTTATATATAATATTATAATTAATTATAATAAATACTTTGTTATTTAAACTTAAATTTAAATATAAAAAATTTAATAAAAAAGCTAAAGCTTTTTTTTTTTTTTACATTATATAAGCTCGATTTTTTTTTTTTTTTTTTTTAATATTTATTTTAACATTTATTACAATTATTTTTATATTTAAAGCTTTTTTTTTTTTACAAAAATTTATTATTTTTATACTATAGCTAAAAAAATATTTAATTTTTATTGTTTTGTTTATTTTTTTAACAACTATATCAGTAAAAAAAAAACTTTTAAACAGCTGCTATTATAATTAAAAGCTTTATTTTAATAATATATAATATATATTTTGCTAATATATTATTGTTTTTAAAAAAGTATAAATAGTTTTTAATATTTAAATTTATATATATATAAATAGTTATTATAATTTTATATTAATTATTATTGCTTTTATTAAAAGTTTTTATTGTTTTAATATATTATAGTTTTTTTTAAATAAAATATATTATTACTATTTTATTGTACAATATATTTTATAATATAAAAATATTTTAATTAAATTTTTTAGTTACTATTGCAAATTATATTAAAAATTAATTAATTAATTTTTTTAGTAATATATTTAATTTTTAAGCTTAAAAATTTATTTTAATTTTTGTAATTAATTTAGTAATTTATTATAAAACTGCTAATTTAGCTAAAAAAATTTGCTATAAAATTAAAATTTAACAAATATTTTTTTTAGCTAATTTTAAATTTTTTATAAAAAAGTTAAATTGTTTAATAAAACAATATATATTAATAAAAATTAATTTATTACTATTAACTATTATATTAATATTATTACAATTTTTATAATTAAGTTTAAACTAGTTAATATTTATTTATTTAAAACAATATTAATATTAAAAATTAATATTAATAAAATTAAAAATATTATTTTATTTATTAAGTTATAAAGTTAATATTTTTTTTATAAAGTTAAAAAATTATATAAATAGCAAAAATAGTATACTATTTTTGCTACTGTTAAAATTACAGCTTAATAAATTATCGTTATTGTTGTTATTGTTTTTATTATTATTATTAAAATTTTTTTTAAAACTAAAAGTTTTAAACAATTAATATTAAAGCTTAAATATTTAATATTATTAGTATTTATAACTATAAATTAAAAATTAAAACTAATATTAATATATAATAAAATATTATAAAAAATTATTATATAAAATATTTTTATATAATTTACTAAATAACTTTTTTATAAATAGCTATAATTTAACATTAAACTAAATAAATAAAATAACTATAGCTAAAAAAAATATATTATTTAATGTTATAAATATATATTATATAAATATATTTATAATAACTATTGTTAAATTAGCAAATTTTGCTATTAATATTAATAAAGCTTTAAAAAAATGTTTTTTTAGTGCTTATATAACTACAAGCTTTTTTATATTTACTTTTAATATAAAAACTAATAATAAAATATATTTAGTTTTTTAAAGTATTTTTTGCAACAAAAAATCTACTTTTTTATAAAACTTATTTATAAACAAAAATAAAAGCTATATAAATATAAATAATATATACAAATTAGCAAAACTATTATAAATATAATTAAAACAATTAATAAAATTATTATAATTTATAGCTAATATTAATATTTTAAAAATTAGCTTAGCTATTATTATAACAGTATTTATAAAATTTATAATTATTTACTGCTAAATTATAAATTTTATTATTATTGTTTATATATTATTTGCTACTATATTTACTATGTTTTATAAAATAAAAATATTTTTTTTATTTGCTATATATTTATATATTATATTAAATGTTTTATTTATTTTGCAGTTTTTTTTTTTTTAATTATTAAATTTTAGTAAAGTTTATTATAAGTAGTATTTATATTTAAGTTTATAAAAGTATAATATAAATTAAAAAAAGTAGATCTGTAAAATTAAGTTAAAAAAAAAAATTTAAAAGCTTTTTTTATTTATTTAATTTACTGATATAAAGTAGTTCTAAATAAAACTAGTATTAGAAATATATACAAAGTAGTTTTAAAAAACTTATTTTTTAAAACTTTTATATTTGTTTATATTAAGTGTTGCTATATAAAAAAAAAGATTGTTGTTTTTAACAACTATATATAATATCTATTAATTTTGCTTTTTTAAACGTTTTTAAGTTTTTTAAGCTTTTTCAATTTAAAAAACTAAACGTTTTTTTTTTTAAGTCTAATATTTTTTAATTAACGCTTTAATGTTACAAAGTTGCTACTTTAATTACTATTAATTATTTTTATATTTATAGCTTTTTTATTTAATTAAATAGTTAAATTTGTTTTTAAATTTGTTTATTTAATTTTTTAAAATAATTTTAATTTTAAATAAATCACTTTTTTTATTAAAGTTTTATTTGTTATAAATAAATTTTAGCATAAAAACTTTACAGTAAAACAGGTTTTTTTTTTTTATACTAAGTAACAAATATATAATAAAAATAATTAAATATATGTTAAAAGTTTTTAAAAAGTTTAGTTTGTATATTAATTAACTAATTTTTTGTTTAATTTTTTACAGTTTAGTTTGTTGCTATAAGTACTTTTTAAAAAGTTTGTTAAATAAGTAGTAATTATTATAAAGCTTTAAATAAACTTTATTGCTAATTTTAAACTTTATTAATTTGTGTTTATTATTATAATAATGTTTTATTTATACTGCTACAAAATTTATAGCTAGTTTTGTATTTTTATAAAAATATTATTTTATAAAACAGATGTTTTTAATTATATTGCTTTTTTAATTTATTTAAATTAAAACATTGTTTAGTTTTAAAAGTTAAAAACTAAATAACTGCTTATATATAAACAACTTAATCAGGTTAAAATATGCGCTATTTAAATTTTATTGTAATATAAGCAGTATATTTATTTAGTTTTTTTTAAAATGTATAAATATATAGTATTAAATAGCTATTTTTACAGTTTAGTTTTTTTTTTTTTAATAAGCTGTTGCTTTAAAAGTAGTATACTGTAGTTATAAGCAATTTTGCTTTGAAACTTTTTTACAATTTTTTTTAAAACTGCAATATAAACTTTCAGTTATAATTAAAAATAATATTACTAAGTACTTTTTAATTAATTAATAAAAGTTGCTTAGTTAATATTATAGCTTAATATATAACTGTATATGTTTTATATTTAAAAATAAAAAGTGTATATTTAAATATAGCGTAAATTATAAATATTAATATGTTATAGTTTAAAAATTTATTTAAGTGCTATAAAGTAGCAGTTGTTAAAACTTTAAGTAGTTTTATAATAAAGTTTATAGTAATAGTTTTTATTAATTTTGTATTTTTTAACTAAATAAGTTAGTAATTTTTTAAAAGTTTTTTTTTACTTATATTATATACTTTATATTTATTATAAAACTTTAAATATGTTTAAATTTGTTTTGTTTTAAACATAATTATATATAGTTTAAGCTTTATTATTATATGTTTATATTTAAAGTAGTATTTGTTATTATATATTATGTTTAAAAACTTACTAATTTGTTTTTTTAGAATATATAGTTTATGTTTTTTTTTGCGATTTATATTGTATAACAATTTGTTAATTATAGCAAATAAATAGCTAAAATGCAAAAAGTTCGCAATGTTTTTGTTATTTTTACAAATAGTTTTTAAAATTTTGTAGTATTTAAAATCTTTGTTATAGTTAGCTATAAATTCAAACTTAACTTTTTTGTTTATAATTGCTTTAAATATTATAAACTATATTTAGTTAAAAACTGGATTTTTAACAAATTGTTAAATTTTGCTTTTAGTGTTTACTAAGTTAGTAAAGTTCTATAGTTAGTTTAATGTATTAAAAACAAAATTAAAACATTTAAATAAATAATATATTTATAATTTATATTGTAATAAATAAATTAATATATTTATTAAATGTTTGTTAATACAATTTGTTAAATTTATATTTAAGCTAGTTTAGTTTAAAATGTTTTTAATAAAATAATAATTTATAAATACAACTACTAAATTATACAATGTTTTTACTATAGTTTTTAAATGTTTATATGTTTATATAATATAAGCTATTTCTATTTCCGAAAAACTATAATATATTTTTAGCTAAAATATAAAGCAACTAAAAAATATAACTAAAAATATTTAAGTATTAAATATAACTAAACCGAACTTTTATATATATTTATTTTTTAAATAAAACATTATTATATTAAATTTTTGCTTAAAAAAAGCGTTTATTTATATAAACAAAGTTTTAGCTAAGTTGTAATAATATAATACTGTATTATTACAAATTAACGTTTATACTGTTTTAAAAAATTCTAGCTCTGTTTTTATAAGCTCGAAAAATGTTAATTTGTAATATATTTAACACTTGCTAAAGTTGTTATTTACAATTTTGCTTATTTAGCGCTTTTAGTTTAACAGCTTAGTTTTTTTTTTCTGCAGTAGTTTTATATATTAAGCGTAGTAAAAAAGTAAAGCATATAAAAATCTGCTGCTGCTTAAATACTGCTTTAAAACTTTCAGTTAGTTTAAAAATTTAAAGTTTTAAAAAGCAGCTAGCTTTTTTTTAGTTATAAATATGCTAAAAATATTTATTTAAAAATTTAAAAGTTTTATAAAAAAGTATATAATAAATGATTTTTTAAGTAATAATAAGATTTTTTTTTTTTAAAATAGTGTAAATATATTTTATAAATGTTATAAATGTTTAGTTTTAATAGTTAAAAAAATTACAATATTATTAATAAAAGTGTAATAAAAGTTTTAGTATAATTATAACAGTTTGTTTATAAACTTTTAAATATAAACAAAAAAATTCCGAAAGTTTATTAAAATTATAGTAAACTGTTTTAATTTTTTAAAGCTAACTATAGTAAACTTGTTATAATGTTTTAAATAAACTTTAAATTAATAAAAAAACAATATAACATTAATTATTGTAATATACTTTTTATTTCGAATTAACAAAATAATTTCAAATTGTAATAGCAAAAAGTAACTATTAAGTATTGCAACTTTGTTCAAAGTTCGTAAATTAATAACTAAACAAAAATAAGCTTTTTTTTTTTTTTATATTTAAACTACAAAAATAAAATAAGCAAAAAAAAATAGTTTATTTATTTATTTTATATAACTTTGTTTATAAAATTAATTAAAAATAATATTTACTACTTTTTAATTTTAAGTACTAAAAAAATATATATATAAGTTTAGTTTTATATTTTATTAGTTATTTATTAGTAAAATTTGTATTTAGTTTTTTTTTGAAATATTAATAATATTTTAGTTTTTTTAAATTTTAAGTATATTTTTTAATAACTACAAAATTTTTTTAGCTATAATATTGCTACTTATATAAATAAACTGCTTATTTAAAGCTTTAACTTTTTTTTTTTTAAAAAACTTTTTAATTTTTAAAATAAAAATTATTTTTAAAATTTTAAACTTAAGCTTTTTTATATTAGTTTCTTTTAGCGAAAAAAATATGTTTAATAGTTGTTTATTTGTAGTAGTTTATACTATGTTATAAACTGTATTATTAATAGAACTTGTAAAAAAAATCTTATATTGTTTTAATGTATTAATTAGTATTAATATATTTTTAATATTTAGTGCAATATTAAAGTCAGCTACAATGTTAAAGTTATTTGAATATATGTTTAATATAATAGTTGCAACAGTAAAAGTTATAATTAATAGTTAGTTTATGCAGTAAACATTAAATAGCTCGAAATCGTTAAAAATATAAATGCTTGTTTTAATAACGTTTATATTTATACTTTTTGTATTAGCTATAGCTAAAGTTAGTTTTTAATTAGTAAATATTTAAAATGTAGCAATTTTAGCTGCTGCTAATTCTGTAGCTACTATTACAGTTTTAAAGCACTTTTTTTATATATTTTTAATACTTTTATTTATATATTATTACTTTTAAATTATATTAACTTATATTTTTTTAAAAATAGTTTTAATTTTTAATAACAAGTTAGTAAGTACTATTGATTTAAATGTAGTAAAGCTTACTAGTACTGCTATATTATTTTTTTGAACTAGTTTAAATATAAAGTTTTTGTTTAATAGCAAAAGTTTATAAACTACAAATGCTTGTACTAATAAACTTAGCGCAAACAATACTTTTTGTATTAAAATAACTTTTTATATATATAAATATATTTGTAAATATATTTAAAAAAAAATTTCAAAATTAAATATATTAGCAAAAGTTACTATATTAATATAGTAGTTAATTTTAATTTTACAAAAGTTTAAAAACTTGTTTTTAAGCAACAAAGTTAGTTTAATGTTACAATTTAATACTTAGTTTAACTTTTCAAATTTTATTAGTTTTAAAAACTTATATTTATTATATTTTAACAAGTAAAACTTAAACTTAGTTTATTTTATACAGTATATTTTTTTTTTGTTTATATTTTTAAACTTGCTATTTTTTATTTTAACAGTATATTTAAACTAATTAAGCAGCTTTTTAGTAATAAAAATATAGCTTATTTTTATATTTAAACAAATTGTATAATTGCTTTTACTGAGCTTTTTTTTAGCAGTAACTATAAAATATTAAAATATATTATTAGTAGTTTAATATATTGTTTTAAGTTTGTAAAATTGCAAAAAAGCTTGTTGTAGCTTAAAAATAATAAGTTTATTTTTTAAGTTAGTTATATTTTCGAAATTATAATTAAACGCAAAAAAAACAGCGTTTGAAGTAAGTAAAAAGCTTAACTGTTTAATATAAGCTTTTAAATAGTAAAACAAGCTATTTTTTGTTAAAAACAATATATAATATTGCTTACATATATATATAGCTAAATATATAAGTAACGTATATATAATTTGTTTAAAAATCTTTTTAGTACATTTTTGTATATATTAGTTGCGTTTTTTAGTTAAATCGAAAGTTTTATTATAATATTTATATATAGTATTATAATTAATTATAACAAATGTTTTGTTATTTAAGCTTAAGTTTAAATATAAAAAATTTAACAAAAAAGCTAAAGCTTTTTTTTTTTTTTGCGCTATATAAACTTGATTTTTTTTTTTTTTTTTTTAATATTTATTTTAACACTTGTTACAACTATTTTTATATTTAAAGCTTTTTTTTTTTTACAAAAGTTTATTATTTTTATACTGCAGCTAAAAAAATACTTAGTTTTTATTGTTTTGTTTGTTTTTTTAACAATTATATTAATAAAAAAAAAACTTTTAAGCAGCTGCTACTATAATTAAAAGTTTTGTTTTAGTAATATATAATATATATTTTGTTAATATACTACTGTTTTTAAAAAAGTGTAAATAATTTTTAATATTTAAATTTATATGTGTATAAATAGCTGTTATAACTTTATATTAATTATTGTTGCTTTTATTAAAAATTTTTATTGCTTTAATATATTGCAGCTTTTTTTGAATAAAATGTATTATTGCTGCTTTGTTATATAACATATTTTACAACGTAAAAATATTTCGATTAAACTTTTTAGTTGCTACTGCAAGCTGTATTAAAAATTAATTAATTAACTTTTTTAGTAATATGTTTAATTTTCGAGTTTAAAAATTTATTTTAACTTTTATAATTAATTCAGTAGTTTATTACAAAACTGCTAACTTAGTTAAAAAAGTTTGCTATAAAGCTAAAATTTAATAAGTATTTTTTTTAGCTAATTTTAAATCTTTTATAAAAAAGTTAAGTTGTTTAATAAAGTAATATATATTAATAAAAATTAATTTATTACTGTTAGTTATTATATTAATATTGTTACAATTTTTATAGTTAAGTTTAAACTAATTAATATTTGCTTGTTTAAAATAATGTTAGTATCAAAAATTAGTATTAGTAAAGTTAAAAGTGCTATTTTGTTTACTAAGTTGTAAAGTCGGCATTTTTTTTACAAAACTAAAAAGTTGTATAAACAGCAGAAATAATATATTGCTTTTATTATTACTAAAGTTATAGTTTAATAAATTATTGTTATTGTTGTTGTTGTTTTTGTTATTGTTATTAAAATTTTTTTTAAAACTAAAAGTTTTAAATAATTAATATTAAAGCTTAAATATTTAGTACTATTAGTGTTTATAACTATAAGTTAAAAATTAAAACTAGTACTAATATATAATAAAATACTATAATAAACTATTGTATAAAATATTTTTATATAGTTTATTAAATAACTTTTTTATAAATAGCTATAATTTAACATTGAATTAAACAAATAAAGTAGTTATAACTAAAAAAAATATACTATTTAATGTTATAAATATATATTATATAAATATATTTATAGTAGCTATTGTTAAATTAGCAAACTTTGCTATTAGTATTAACAAAGCTTTAAAAAAGTGCTTTTTTAGCGCTTATATAACTGCAAATTTTTTTACGTTCGTTTTTAATATAAAAACTAGTAATAAAATATATTTAGTTTTTTAAAGTATTTTTTATAATAGAAAGTTTGTTTTTTTATAAAATTTGTTTATAAATAAAAATAAAAGCTATATAAGTGCAAATAGTATATATAAACTAATAAAACTGTTACAAATATAGTTAAAATAATTAATAAAACTGTTATAATTTATAGCTAGTATTAATATTTTAAAAATTAGTTTAATTATTGTTATAACAATGTTTATAAAATTTACAATTGTTTATTATTAAATTATAAATTCTGTTATTATTGCTTATATATTATTTGTTACTATATTTATTATATTTTATAAAACAAAAATATTTTTTTTATTTATTATATACTTATATACTATATCAAATACTTTGTTTATTTTGCAGTTTTTTTTTTTTTAATTATTAAACTTGTTTTAAAAGTATTTTTAAGTATAGCAATTATTACTAAACTTTTAAAATATTGTTTTTATTTTAATATTTATATTTTTGTTTGTTTTAAAATTAAACAATATGTTGTTTATAGTTTGTAACTTTTGTTTTATATATAACTACATATATAAAAGCTAAAGCTTTTAAAGTTTTTAAAACATTAAAGTAATATTACTACAAAATTTTAATTATAATTAAAAACTAAATTGTTACAGAAGTTTTATTATGTTAAACTTAATTAATTTTAGTGTAGAATTTTTAACAGTAATAAACAAATAAAACTTTTCGATTATAAAAAAGTTTTTGTTTTTTTTTATAAATATGCTTTTTTGTGTTTTTATTTAGTATGTATAACAAAAATATAACGAAGTAATATAGCAAAATAAATAAAGTAATTAAAAAGTTATATTAATATAATAAAAAAATAAAACAAAAGTACTTTTTAAAAGTACAAAATATAGTGTAAGCTTTATAAAAATACTTAGTTGTTAGCTATTAATTAAATAAGTATATATATATAAATTAGTAAACTTTACAAAATTATTTAATTAATAAAGTAAATATGTAACAATTTAAATTGTATAAAAAAAATAAAAAAAAAGTAATAAAGCTAGATTTAATTACATATAATAAAATTTTAATACAATTGTTATTATTTAAGTATAAAATAAACTAATATTTAAAAAATTATTAACTGAAAATATTATAAATGTTAACTATAACTAAATATAATTAAAAAAAGTTAGTACAGCTGTTTTAGTATATAAAAACATAAAAATATAAAAATAGTACAAAAATCTTTGTGTCGATTTGCGTTAATTTGTAAAAACTTTAACAATAATTAATTGTTTAAAGCAAAAAACTTGTTAAATTTGATCAATATTATGTTTAAATAATAAAAATCTAATCTAAACAAAATAGTATATTGTTAAAAATGTATGTATTATTTAAAAAAGTAAAAAACTTTGTTATAATATATATGTTAAAGTTAAAACATTTAAATAATAAAAATTCAATTTAAATAGAATGTTTTAAACAATATATTACAAGTAGCGTATAATTTGCTAACAAAAAAAAAAGAACTAAAAATATAAAGTTATATAATTATAAAACTTATTATATTACTTAGTAAAGTTTATTATAAGTAGTATTTATATTTAAGTTTATAAAAGTATAATATAAATTAAAAAAAGTAAATTTACAAAGTTAAATCAAAAAAAAAAACTTAAAAGCTTTTTTTACTTATTTAATTTATTAATATAAAGTAGTTTTAAATAGAACTAGTGCTAAAAATACATATAAAGTAGTTTTAAAAAACCTATTTTTTAGAACTTTTATACTTGTTTATATCAAATCTACTTTAAAAATATTTTTAAATATAACAATTATTATTAAACTTTTAAAATATTATTTTTATTTTAATATTTATATTTTTGTTTACTTTAAAATTAAATAGTATATTATTTATAGTTTGTAATTTTTACTTTATATATAGCTATATATATAAAAACTAAAACTTTTAAAGTTTTTAAAACATTAAAATAATATTGTTATAAAGTT
Source organism: Nemania diffusa (assembly GCA_038501195.1). NCBI lineage: Eukaryota > Fungi > Ascomycota > Sordariomycetes > Xylariales > Xylariaceae > Nemania > Nemania diffusa. Next base: position 5,517,477 of record JBBPUQ010000003.1, read on the forward strand.
TTAGTTATAATTAAAAACTAAACTGCTATAAAAGTTTTATTATATTAAATTTAATTAATTTTAACATAAAATTTTTAACAGCAATAAACAAATAAAACTTTTTAATTATAAAAAAACTTTCGTTTTTTTTTATAAATATATTTTTTTATATTTTTGTTTAATATATATAATAAAAATATAACAAAATAATATAGTAAAATAAATAAAATAATTAAAAAATTATATTAATACAATAAAAAAATAAAGCAAAAATATTTTTTAAAAGTATAAAATATAACATAAACTTTATAAAAACATTTAATTGTTAACTATTAATTAAACAAATATATATATATAAATTAATAAATTTTATAAAATTATTTAATTAATAAAGCAAATATATAATAACTTAAATTATATAAAAAAAATAAAAAAAAAATAATAAAACTAAATTTAACTATATATAATAAAATTTTAATATAATTATTACTATTTAAATATAAAATAAACTAATATTTAAAAAGTTATTAGTTAAAAATATTATAATTATTAGTTATAACTAAATATAATTAAAAAAAATTAATATAGCTGCTTTAATATATAAAAATATAAAAATATAAAAATATAAAAATATAAAAATAGTACAAAAATTTTTGCATTAATTTATATCAATTTGCAAAAACTTTAGCAATAATTAATTATTTAAAACAAAAAACTTGTTAAATTTAATTAATGTTATATTTAAATAATAAAAATTTAATTTAAACAAAATAGCATATTGCTAAAAATATATATATTGTTTAAAAAAATAAAAAACTTTGTTATAATATATATATTAAAGTTAAAACGTTTAAATAATAAAAATTCAATTTAAACAAAATATTTTAAACAATATATTATAAATAGTATATAATTTATTAGCAAAAAAAAAAAACTTAAAAATATAAAGTTGTATAATTATAAAACTTATTGTACTATTTAGTAAAGTTTACTATAAATAATACTTATATTTAAATTTATAAAAATATAATATAAATTAAAAAAAATAAATTTACAAAGTTAAGTTAAAAAAAAAAACTTAAAAGCTTTTTTTATTTATTTAATTTATTAATATAAAGTAGTTTTAAATAAAACTAATATTAAAAATATATATAAAATAGTTTTAAAAAACTTATTTTTTAAAATTTTTATATTTATTTATATTAAAAAATAAAAATAAAAATAAAAATAAAAATAAAAATAAAAATAAAAATAAAAATATAAATAATTAATTAATTAATAAAAAATTAAAAATAAAAAATTATAAAATAATTATAAAATTTATATATATATAATAATATATATAAAAATTAATTAAAATATAAAAATATTTTTTATATTTATAAATAAATATATATTTAATATATATAATTTAATTAATAAATTTAATATTAATTTTATAAATATAAATATATATAAATTAATAATAATAATAATAATAATAATAATAATAATATTAATAATATTAATTAATATTAAAAATTAATAATTTAAAAAAAATATAAAAAAATAATTATTATTATATTATATTATTTTATATATATAATTAATAAAAATTAAATATTAATTAATTAATATTTAAAAAAATATAATATATAAAATTAATTTTTAAATAAAAATAATTTATTATAATTATTTTTTAATATTAATAATTATTTTATTAAATAATTATATTTATATTATATATTATAATTTTTATATTTTTATTATTTTTAATTTTATTTAAAATATTATTAATATTATTAAAAAAATTTAATTAATTAATTTTATATTTAATATTATATTTTTTATTATTAAAATATATATAAAAAATTTTTTATTAATTTATTAAATAATTTTTTTTTAAAATATTTTTTAAAAATAAAATTATATTAATTTTTTTAATTTATTAAATTAAATTAATTTTAAATTTAAAAAAATAAAAATAAAAATATAATTATTAAAATTAAAATTTTTTAATTTTAATAACTTTTTTTTAATTAATTATATAAAACTTTAATAATAATTAATTAATTAAAATAATTTTTAATTAAATAAAAAATTAAATATTTAATAATTTTATTTTTAATATAATTTTTAATATTAATTATTTTTATAATATTATTAATAAATTAATTTTTATTAATAATTAATTAATTTTTTATAATATATAATTATATTTTAAATTTAATATTATTTTTATTTTTATTATAATAAAAAATAAATATAAATATTTTAATAAATTTATAAATTTTATTATTTATATAAATTAATTTAATAATATTATTTTTATAAAATAAAAAGTTTATAATTTATTAATTAATTTTATTTAATATTTAATATTTTTTATTTTTAAAATAAATAATTAAAAATAAATTATTTTTTATTTTTAACATAAATAATTAACAATAAATTATTTTTTATTATTTTTTTATTAAATTATTTAATTGTTTTTTTTTAATAATAATAATTTTATTTAATTTTTTAATTTTATTAATAAAAACTTTTATATATTAAATAAATATTATAATTAAATTATATAAATTTTAAATTTATTATTTATAAATTATTATTATTAAAATTTTAATTTTAATTTTTTAAAATAAAATATTAAATTATTTAATTAAATTAATAAAAATATTTTTATTAATTAATTTATTAAATTTAAATTAAAAAGTTTTTAATATAATAATAAAAATAAATAAAAAATACTTTTATTAAATTTATATAATTTAATAATATATTTTTTTAATAAATAAATAATTTTTTTTAAAAAAAATATTAATTAAATATATAATATTTATATATAAATAAAAAAAATAAAATTTAATTATAAAAACTTTTCATTATTTTTAATTTTTATAATAATTAAAATATTTTAATGAAATTAATTTATTTTTTAATTTATTATTTAGTTTTTTTTAAAAAAATATTTAAAATTTTTTTTATATTTTATAATTTATAAATAATTTATAAATTATTATATAAAGTTTTTAAAAAAAACAAAGCTTTAAATAAATATAACTATATTATATATAAAATTTATAAAAAAAAAAAAAAAAAATTAAAAAATTTTTTATTAAAAAATTACTTATATTTATATATAAAATAGTTTTAAATAATAATAAATAAATTATTTATTTAATTATATAATAAAGTTATTTATTTATTTAAATAATTAATATTAATATTAATTAACTATATTTATAGCTTTATATAATATATATTAAAATTTATACATTTAAATAAAACTTTAAATTTACACTTTTTAAAGCTAGTTAAACCAAAAAGTACTTTAACTTTCAAACATATAAAGGTTATGTGTAATATTAGCTATATTATATAAGTCCAATGCTTACTTAATCTTCATCTCTACGCGGCTGATAACGAAGCTGAAGCACCCAATTGTCATCAAACTCGGGCCCGCGGCGAATCTTGGCGGCCTTTCGCCAAACCGTCGCCCCGAGACCTATGTCGGCGAGATAAATCTTCCACTCATTCGCCGTAATGATGTCCCCCGCCTCGTCTATGCTTTCCAAAGCCTTTAGAAGGCCCGATTTAGGAGCACCGAGTGCGACGACGTAGCGTGGCTGTACGTATAGCTTGGCGCCATCAATCACATTCACTCTCCCCGATGAGGGTTCAATTCCACTCGGTATATCAATAGCCATCACAAAAGCTTCATTGCGGTTCGCCCACTCCATTAATTCGTACGTGGTGGCCTGATCTGACTTGCGCAGCTCCTCGAACGAGATGGTAAGCCCCAAGAGAGCGTCAATAATTAGAGAGACCGAGATATGAGTAGAAGTATTGAGGCTGTTGGTTGACTGAGCCAGATGTTCAAAAAACTCTGACTTGGTGTAGATGCTACCACCGAAATTGCGAAAAAGCCGTACCTGTTTTCGTATGTCGTCCAAGAGCTCGCGTTCCCGTTCGATGCCAACCACGCATACTAATGTATTAATGTTTCGATTTCGAAGATGGCGGGCAGCCGCTATGGCACGTGCCCCGGATTTATTATTACCTGCGACAACGGCGATGGTATTCGAGGCTGGAGGTGACGCCGCGGCTGCTCGTAGTTGTATAGCTGGGTCCCCTAGAGCCCGCATAGCTACCTCGCAGATCCCTCGTCCCGAATTCTCTGCTATGAGATCTTCCGTCATACCTAACTCATTGCTAGCAACGTTCTCAACTACGAGCATCTGGAGATGGGTCACCGGGTCGATACGGCGATTTAACGTTGATGCGTACAATCCTGGCAACGCCGAGGCAGCGGGAGAGGGCTTGAACAGAAGATTAGCGAGACCACCTGAGGGCAGAATCGATTCACCTACCCCAGAGTTCACACGGCCGGGTGCGGCGATCATAGCACTGGTGCTCGCCTTTCGTGACTGGGAGCGCCGAGTGGTCGACATTCGCGACTCACCCCGGAGACGCGAGGTTCTCCCGCTGCCTTCGCGACCGCTCGGCGCCTCGCCACCACCATTGATGAGGTCGTCATCAGCCTCGCTCCTCCAATAGTCACCCGGTGTTTCCTTCGTAATCTTGGGAGCCGATGATGACATGTCGAGAACGTTCTCTGTGTAATGCAGGTTCTTGCCGCCGGCGGTACCTGGTTTCGGCCGGGGGAGTCGGTTATGTGATACGAGCCTGTCTGCTTCGTCGATACGGTCCTGCGCCTGCATCTCGTTGAAGATGGTTCGCTTGTCAAACTTGGCGAGACTACCTTCGAAGTCGAAGTCACCGGCCTCCTGGACGTCAGTCACGTCTTCCGAGGCCCAACCACTGTCGGCCCCGGGGTCAGCACGCCTCTTCTGATTCTTCCTCAGCGATGCGAATGGTTGAAATGACTTGGTGGATTGGAGAATAGGAGTCTGTCTCCAACCCTTGCTTTGATCTGTTGGTCGGGCACTGGACGCGGCCGCACCGTCGGCGGCATTTTTGCCGTCTTGCTGCCGCTTACCCCGTTTCGATCTCTTGCTTCGTGGAGTTGGCTTGGACCGCGCTGTCGCAGCGGTAGGGGTTAGGTCCTGGAGGTCGTCTTCCACGGTATCAATGCCGTTTACTGATGCTGCTGTGGAATTGGGTTTGGTTTGGATAGTTAGATGCGCAGTGGGAGGTGGCTTGGAAGGCGTGGTTTCTGTCGTGTCTGTTTCGTCGGGCGAAGAATAGACTGGCTTGTCTGTAGGGTTCGTAAAGCGGGGGGTGTGTGCTCTCTCGCTTGGAGGCGCTTTATGAACATGGGATGTCTGAACTGTAGGTTTCCGTGTCATACTAACGATGGCGGGGTCATGAAAGCTGCCATGCGCCTGGGTGGGAGCCGCTGTAGGAATTGTGGGAGGTGAAGAGGCCAAGGGTATCGGCTCGGGTATTGGCTCTAAGATGGGTAATTGTATAATGTCTAAGACGTTTGAGGCGCTAATATCTAGTCGTTCGAGCTTCTGGCCTGTGCGAATAACCGTAACTGCATGCACGCAAGCTGTGTTAGCCAACAGTCGATAGGAAGAGACAGCGAATGGAATTCGGTGACGGGGGATGGGGGATGGGGAATGGTGGATGGAGTGCATGGTTTGTGACCTTTTTCAAGCGAAAGGTGCTGTTCTGGCACTAGATTGCATAAGACACCGGCGACTTTTTCTCCTGGAGGCTCCTTGAGCACGACCTGATATGGTCCACCTAACCATTGTGATAACGGGGACGGCTCCATCTGACCGCCGTGGACAAGGTCGAGCGAGCCTTGGCTGCCGATGTGAGGTCGCCCCTCTCAGAACCTGTGGCCAATCTTGCGGAATAACAGCGGCGGCTGCGGGCGGTAAGCACTCCGTCGTGTGGTTGTGGTTCGGTGGGAGGACGGGATAGTAAGTAATGAGTATCCCTGTAACGGCCTATGCGGCGAGAAGAATGAGCATCGTTGTTCGTTGTTCCTTAGAGAGTTGTGCACGGTAAGAAGTTGGAGGTCCGAGGTTAAAGTCTTGGATGGGGGTAGATAGCGTACGAGGTGGAACCCGGGGGTGTTGGTGCGCGCCTTGCTTCAGCTGGCTGGTTGTAGCTTCTCTGCATGTGAATGTTGGTATAAACGTCATTCATTACATGCGGTTGCTTCCTTACTGCTGCCGTCGCCGCATTACCCATAGGGACGTCTTATCGATAAGACCAGAAGTACCTTAGTACCCTATGTAGGTGGGTAGCAAGACATGATATCTATTATGACATTTACATCGATGCACACTGTGTTTATGCTAAAGCTATTACCTACCTACCTAGGTGCTCTGTAGTCGACCTACCGGTTGTTCCACGTTATAGGATTTGATATCAGGAGCTGTGAACAAACCGAATGCGCACCGGATGTTCAACTGTCAGATAATACTAGTATAACCACACTACATGCCAACAGGAGCTGATATCCTCCGCAGCTAAGCAAGGTACAGAGTAGCTAGTGTACAGCTATATCTTGCCATGTCTGAATATACAGAGAAGGTATAACTTCAATCATACGCGCAGGTGTTTGTGTCAGGGGGTTGGCCTAAAATACATGATATGAGCTCATGCTCTATAGATATACACAAATATGTTTTTAAATATACGGCTGTAGCCTGTTTTCTATTTCTCCATGTTCGACTTGACTATGCCTTTATACTCGTGTTATTGACGGCAACAGTGCAACCAAGCCGCTAGCAAGTGAAGCAACATTGGGAGACTTGGGTTCTCTGTGTGCCATCATTTCTACGATAATGAGAACAGGCCTGTTAATACATTTAATAACCAGGATCAGCTATATACTGCTGCCCTAACTTCCTCCTCGTTTAAGTTAACGACGGCCAACCCCTTCCTTCTGGTTGAGGCAGATGATACCCCCTGATTTACAAAGTCTGATATGGCTGGCGTTTTCTTCGTCTTGATGGCCGACTCGGCGCTGTAGAGTTTGTTATAGAACTGTATCACCCGGGGGTGCGCCATGACCTTGTTCTTTTCGAACCGCAACACCTGTAGCCCGTTTTTGCTAACTGCTCGGCTGAGCGCGACATATGCCTGCCCCTTCTCAAACACCTTGCCAAGGTCTACCTTGACCCTCTCCAGCGTCTGGCCCTGTGCTTTGTGGATCGATAACGCCCACGCCAAGATCAGCGGCAACTGCTTGCGAGATGCCTGTACCTCGCCCGTGGGAAGCTCGACTTTCCAGTCTTCTGGGGTGCAGAGGATAACGCGATGTGTACCGTCCGTTGTGATAAACCGTATTACGGGGTACTCCCGCAAATCCTTCATGTTCTCAGGGTCTCGACTAAACGCCTTGATTTTCTTTTTCGAGTTGGCATCGACCATATCGTCATCTAAGCCCCCACTATGTTCGCCCGCCACCCACGATTCAAACGTGACCTCAGGCATAAACCCTATTACTTTTCCGAGCGAACCGTTGACTAGCGTATCATCCATATTTTTGATCAGCATGACCTGCGCCCCTTTCTTTAAATCTATAGACTTGGGTGCCATCATATTGGCAAGTAATTTGTCTCGAACGTTCGCATCCCCGGAGTCAACGCAGTCGTAGTGATATGTTTCCCCGGAGAGATTGCGGAGCCGTGACTCATTGGATCTCTCAACCTCCTGGCGAGTAGGAAATCTGTGATTTGTTAGCCCATAGTTCTTGGTACAGCAGGGATTGGCACAAGATACAGTTCAGTCACGTCTAAGCCATCATCAAAAGTGAGCGGCCGCGCGAGTTCCTTGAAGGTCTGAATGCTATCATTGCTGATGTTACCCAGACGCATCTCGTTTAACATCCCAGCGAAATCTGTAATCGGGTTAGTATATTTGCCTACTGAGCCCGTGGGGTTGAGTGTTGAGATTTACGAGGGTCCTTCTGCCGGAAGACTTCGGTCAACCCGATGGTGTGGTCTATCGAAGTATTCCATGTTGCCGCATCGAAAGCAAACTTGGCCTCCTTTTTTCCGCCGTCGGGTACGGGAGGAAGTTGGAAAAAATCACCAGTGATGACTAGTTGGATGCCACCAAACGCCCGACCGTTGTTTCGGATGGTGCGGGCTATAAGCGAGAGCTTGTCAAACAGCTCGCCATCAACCATAGAAACCTCGTCAATGATGAGTGTCTTAGTTCGAAGCCACCTGTTTTTTGCCTTGGCGTTTCGGCGGATTTTCTTAACGAGCGTCGGCACATCTTCCTTCCCTAGCCCAATGCCGGCAAAACTATGGAGGGTCTGGCCACCGATGTTGCAGGCAGCAAGTCCTGTGGAAGCCGTGACACTGAGGCGTTCGGGGTCCCGAGCCCATTTCTTCTTGAGCTCCGCGATAATGGCGCGCATGAGGACAGACTTACCTGTACCGGCAGGGCCAGTGAAGAAAACGCTCCGCTGGTCCTTAATGACGAGGTCGATGATATGTTTCTGCTCAGAGCTAAGAGCGATTGACGAGGCTTTTTTCGCGCCAGTATGGCCGCTGGTGCTGACACGCGCTTCGTCCAGAGGAAGATGTGTTTCCGGTTCCGACTTTTTGCTCTGGCTCTTCAGCTGTTTTCGCCGTTCTTTGACAGCACTTTGAGTGGCATCCCAGAGAAGCTCCTTCGTCTTGTTAGGTAATGGCGTTGCTGACGAACTAGTATCGCGGGTCGTTGACAACGGAGGTGCCGACTCATTGTCCTGGCTGGCTTCGACATCCTCCTGAACCCAGTTCTTTGGCAGAGTCCTCCTTTTTGCAGGTGGGGGGCCTGACTTGGGGGCTCACGCTTGGGCTTCTGGGGTTTCACCGGGGGAAATAGGTGATGCTGGGGAGAAGAAGACCAGGGTATCTGGCTCGAGGGTGGAGGGGGGGCAGCAGTTGTGGTGCTAGTATTAGTAGCAGGGCCGGCTTGGATGGTGGACGGAGGTTTCGGTTTGAAGCTGGGCGGTAGAGGGGGCAATGACGCCGGACACTCGTAGTCCAGCTCGAGAGTATTGTCGTCGCTCAGGTCCTCCTCACCCACGTATACGGAGCCGATGGTGCTCCCGTACGACTCCAGTTTGCCCACGGAATAACGGTCTTCGAAGTTGCCGGCATTGCCGCATATGGATATAACGCTATTGGTGCGCGACATGCCAGCAGCATTGGGCATCGCAGAGGCAGAGGAAGACCTCGGGCTCGGGAGTACCTGGGGGTTGGCGGATCTCGCCTTGAGTGGGCCTGCCGTGCGAGTGGCCGAGGGGATGCCCCTGGAATTGGGCTTGTTTGCCGCGGTGGCCCAGGACGTGATATCGCGCTGTTGTGAAGATGCCGATGGACTGCTTGAGGGGAACAATTGGGTCGCTAGGGTTGGTTTGCTCACCGAGGCACCGGCGGGTGCGCCGGCACCCTTGGCCCTGTCCCTCGCTCTCCCCAGCATGGTATCAGAAGACGCGGATGTAAAGGCGGCAAGATACAGCCGAGAGGGCGTTGACAATCTCGTGCGCAAGTGTAGGTGTGGTCGGAGGCTGGAGGACGGAAGGGAATGGGTAGACGCGGAAGAGGAGAGTGGTGGTCGCAGGGCCAGGACGCGGGTTACTCCGGCATTCATCCAGAAAAGAGTTGGTGATGCTTAGACACGCGAAGGAGGCGTAGACAGGTGATTGGACGGGAGGGAGGGCATTAGCTTCGGCACCTCTAGGTACCTACCTCCTACAGTACCTATAGCTAGGTACCTACCTACAGTAGTAGTTGAGGTAGGTGACATGGAGGGAGGTAAGTCAATTACCCAGGGATGGAGAAAGCGCGAATGTGTGGCTGTTGTCCCACGCTGGCATTGTTTCAATTGTATTTCTTTCCCAGGTCGGTACCTAGGTATGCAATTGTGGCAGGTACGGACGGTATCCGGTGGCCTGTGTGGGGTATCGAGAGGATTGATAGGCGGGCGCGTATTCTGTATGGCCTTTGAGCGCGTTTGCTTGTGGTCATCCATAAGAGCTTTCAACTTTTGGAGTCTGGCGTTGTTGTAGTACTCCACATGTACTTTATACATTGCCTATCGATAGCCTACCGACGCGCCCACATACGCTAGTCTACCTACCTGGTAGTTCGTCGGTCTAACTACATGGGTAGGTAATGTATGGTAGGTATATTTTAAGTGTACTAGCTAGACTACATCTGTTGGTCACCTAACCCAATGCCAGGTTGATGACGGCAAGGATGTGCGTTAGTTGCCTACAGTACATCATGACATGTAGCGTAGCTACCTTATAGGGTCCCAATACCTTTATACTTTTAAGACACAGGCAAGGCAGCCGCGTTGTTGCTTTTGTTTTTACTCATGTTGATGTTCGCTCTGCGAATCCTATCACATGAGATAACACCTCCTCTAGCTTCATGTCCATGCCAATAAGTCATAGTACATGCGCCACTCCTTACCTCAAGCACTGTTACTATTTGTATAATTTTTTTACCACGATCATGGCCAGCGTCCCGACACATGGGCGCGACCCGGACGCCATAGACGAAGAGGAGCGGCAATACGCTACTGGTGGGCGTACTCTCGAGGAGCTTGATGAAAAGTAATGCCTCTCCCTATTTACTCTTGACTAGTATGTATGGCTATTGTCTAAATTGCTTCCAGATACCCGAACAGGCCCAAGAACCACGGCAAGACGCTCTTCTTTGCCGAGCTGTATAGGGGTCTCTTCGACCCCGTGAACGCCAACAAGAACCATCCCGCGAGGCGAGGAGGACGCGGCACTTCCAAGCTCACCCCACACGAGTACCGTCGCCGTATTATTGAACGTTTCATCTCTAGGTGGCGCAGCGAGGTCGGCAATGACTTCTTCCCTGCCTTGCGCCTCATCCTACCTACCTCGGACCGCGAGAGGGGCATGTATGGTCTGAAGGAGAGCGCTATCGCTCGTCTCTTAATCAAGCTAATGAGGCTCGACCGCCACTCCGACGACGCCCAGAGCATACTGAGATGGAGGCGTCCAGACCAGTCCAGCACCGCCGGCGACTTTGTCGACCGCTGTTACATTGTTCTGTCCAAGAGACCTATGCGCATAGATCCTGGCGACATGCGCATTGCCGACGTCAATGAGATGCTGGACAAACTCGTGGCCGCCTCCGGCGAGAAGGATCAATTACCCATCTTCGAGACCTTCTACCAGCGTATGAATGCCGAGGAACTCAAGTGGCTAATCCGCATCATTCTCAAGCAGATGAGGATCGGAGCCACGGAGAGGACAATACTCGAGCTGTGGCACGCAGACGCGCAGCACCTGTTCAATGTTTCTTCGAGTCTCAGGAGGGTGTGCTGGGAGCTATATGACCCCAGCATCCGCCTTACTGGCGCCCAGACTGGCGTCGCCTTGATGCAGTGCTTCCAACCCCAACTTGCCGCCTATGAGATGGCGACGACTTTCGACAAGGTAGTTGAAAGACTGAACGCGTCAACTCATGAAACAGCTGGCAGTGACAAGGAATTCTGGATCGAAGAAAAGTTGGACGGTGAGCGGATGCAGCTGCACATGGTCGAGGACGATAGCATCCCAGGTGGCAAGAGATTCTGCTTTTGGTCGAGAAAGGCCAAGGATTACACCTATTTGTACGGAGAGGGTTTGCATGATGAGGTAAATTCTTCATTGACTCGTCATTTAAAAAACGCCTTCGCACCGGGCGTGCGCAATATAATCCTCGACGGTGAGATGATCGTCTGGGATCCTCTCCTTAAAAAGGTCCTAAAATTTGGCACGCTGAAATCAGCAGCTCTCCAGGGCGGTGTTTGGAACCCCTATGAGCAGGACGCACCACGACCCGTCTTCCGGGTATTTGACATGGTCCTTCTTAACGACCAGCCACTAACACAGTACACTCTCCGAGATAGACGCAATGCACTCGCCAAGGCCGTTCCCGGCGAACCGTATCGACTCGAAGTACACGAATACGTGGCCGCTACAAATCCTGACGAAATAGAGCCCATGCTCCGCAAAATCGTCTCGGACGCTTCTGAAGGCCTCGTAGTCAAGAACCCACGTTCCATGTATACAGTTGGCCTGCGTATTCCTGACTGGATTAAAGTGAAACCAGACTATATGGACGGTTTCGGAGAAAACGTTGATGTTGTCATTATAGGTGGATACTACGGATCAGGACGTCGTGGTGGCAGATTGTCATCGTTCATGTGTGGTCTTCGCGTCACCGAGAGCGATATCAAAGCCGGCGCACACCCAGAGAAATGCTACAGTTTCATCAAAGTCGGTGGTGGGTTTCGGGCTGAGGATTATGCCGAGATTCAACACCTCACAGAGGGCAAGTGGAAAGATTGGGATGTCAAGAAGCCACCAAGCAAGTACATCCAGCTGGCTGGGGGGGATAAATACCAGTATGAACGACCCAATGTGTGGATTCGCCCCAGCGAGTCGGTCGTCATCTCGGTCAAGGCAGCAAGTGCCGAGGAGACTAGCTCTTTCGCGAGTAGGCTGACCCTTCGGTTCCCACGATTCAAGGAACGGCGACCCGATCGAAATTGGGACCAAGCCTTGGATTATGAAGAATTTGAAGACCTCGTAGCTGAAGGCAAGAAGACAAAAGAGTTCCGAATGGAGACCAAGCGACAACGTGGAATCAAGAGAGTCAAAAAGGAGATTTTGATAGCTGGACAGGAGGCGGAATCTGTGGCGTTTGAGGGACCTAAGTCCAAGGTGTTCGACGGCCTTGAGTTCTGCGTGCTAACGGATTGCACGAAGCCTACAAGGAAGTCTAAAACGCAGTTAGAAATGCTCATCAAGGAGAACGGTGGCAAGATATCGCAGCGCGCAAGCCCAGATACGGGGATGATCTTAGTGGCGGAGAAGAAGGTTGTCAAAGTCGCCAGCCTTATAAAAGCAAGTGAAGTAGACATTATCCGGCCAAAGTGGCTCCTTGACTCCATTGCTCAGGGGGAGGAAGGTTTCCCTCTCCCCTATGAGACGGAACACTTGTTCCACGCCTGCGATGCGATGCAAAGCGCTGCCGAGGAGAACACGGATAGATTTGGTGATAGCTACGCGCGAGACCTGGGCATTCAGGAGCTCAGGCAATTACTACAAGACATGCCGAAGAAGGAGGTTTTGGATACGCCTTTCTACAAGGAGGACTTTCTTCAGCAATTAGTTAAGCATGACCACGACCTTGGTCAGATGCGGAGTCACCTATTCAAAGACATGATCGTCTACCTCGCAGAAGCTCATGCTGTACCCCCATTACAGACATACCACGCGAGAAATCGGATCCGGTTTGGAGGTGGGATATTAGTAGATGACCTCAACGACAACGGCATCACGCACATCGTCACTCTAAGCAAGAATGGGGCCCAGGAGATTGATATCGCGGCCAAGGTTCGGTCAGCCATCAGTTCCCGACGTCCCGTGCCACGGGTGGTCTCGGAGCAGTGGGTAGCGGAGTGTTGGGAAAATCGAACGGTCGTGGACGAGGAAAGATTTGCGCCGCTTTAGGGGCTTACTTATTGACTAGTCTACATATCCTAGGGTAGCAGGCGACTCGCATTCCACATGCTAGAGTCGGGCACGGGGAACAATCCGGTTAAAATGCTTGACGCATTCTATTGTCCTCTTCTCTAGAGTAAGACCTTAGGACCTTTTATTTGCCGATGGTGAGGAAAATGCGGTCGCCAATATCTCCGAGGCCAGGCTTGAGCATTCCGTTTGTCGTCAGCTCGTTATCAACCCCTGCTACCCAGATCTCCACAGCTTCAGACCATTCGGCTGCGGCGCGGCGCACGCCTTCCGAGGCAGCGATGACGGACAGGACGACAATCTTCTTGACGCCCCACTCTTTCAAGGTCTGAATAGCGGCCACACACGTACCACCGGTGGCTATGACGGGATCGAGGACGATAGCTAGACTCGAGGCGTGGGCGTCTGGTTGACTAGTTGCGGTGTGGTTGGGGAGGTTGTTGTAGTATTCCACGGGTTGGAGGGTGCTCGGCTCACGGTACAGACCAAGGTGATGTACAGGGACGGGTGTTGGAAGAAGCGTTTGTATCGCTTTCGTCTCACGTTAGCGAGGCAGCACAGGAGTGGGGGGCCGGAGAGAGAGCAAACGCACCGTCAACCATGCCGAGGCCAGACCTCAGTATAGGCACAACGGATATCTCGTGTGGCTCGGCTAACGTTGTTGTGTATTCGTATCCGATGGGGGTTTTTCCCTATATAAGTGGAACAATCGCCGTATTAGTGGGATGGACGCAAGCGGTCAGAAGGACATGGGCACAAAGGGGCGAAGGTATACCTTCGGCCCGTCAACTACGTTCAGGGCAGAGGCAAAGGCCTCGCAGCCGACAATCAGTGAAATTTCATGGACGAGAGATTTGACCTCGCGAGCTTCGGTTTCCTCCGATCGGAGGCGGCTGAGTTTAGCGAGCAGACATGGGTGTTTAGAGACATGAACGTTTGGTGGTAGCGACATGGTAGGTAGCTAAGTGAGGTATGTGAACGGATGAGACGGTTGGTAAGAAGCAGGAAGAGAGCCCTCTCAAAAAAATAAAAAAGCGTCACAGGGAAAAAAAAAAAATTAAAGAGAAAAGGAGTCCAGGTATGTGAGTGAGTAGGTAGAGAGGGAGGTTAGGTAGATAGGTAGGTTGGCGATGTTGAAGATACCTAATAGATAGCTCCCTATGCGTACCTAAGCTTGGTACGAATCCGGGTACGACCTGCCGCCTGCCGCCGTTGGCAGTGCTGGCAGTGCTGGCAGTGATGGCGGGGAATGCCCCGCGATGCGGCTGTTCCTTTACCTAATAGCGGAGCTCCGTACCAAGCTGTTCAGTTAGTCTATCTTTCTATCTGCCCAGACAATTTAGCGTGCGTTGGTCAATCCACAGATAAGCATATTTAGATAGAGCTAGCCCTGTTACACTAAAAGAGCTAAAAGAGACAGAGTTAAAGTATGATTTCGAAGCGTGGTCGTCCTGTTTAATCAACTACCTAGACTAGACCAGAGTCACTAGACATACAGAATACTATGATGTAATGTGTCTGCATTCCGTAGCACTGTGCCCTATTTGAACATAATGTAGCTACATAGGTAAGTTAAGTGCATATGCAGCTTAGACCTAGTATAGAATCTTTATATACCCATGAAAAGCCACTAGCGCTATGTATTTAACTGACATACATACCATCAATCAACGGAATGCCAAGTCAAGTCAAGTCCGCATTTCAGGCCAATTATTCTCTTGACCTGGTCGACCTACAGATCCGAAGCCCAGGCCCAACGCTTCAAGGCTTGGCGAGCATTCACTTACAACACGCTTGTCGGCGTTCATTCGTCCGAAAATCAATATAGGCCAGGTTGCGCATGAAGGCCAGAATCCTGGGAGGAGATACAGCCCCAAGCTAGTTATGCGGCTTATTCCTCCAGATAACTGGCCATAATGAGACTCTCTTCCGGATCTAGCGGGTCGCGAAGACCGTCGGGGACCGCACTCGACCCGGATGCCATCCCGTCACGGCGCCCGTCCACGAGAGACCCCGTGCCGTTGTCGCCCTTGGCGCGCTGGCCATCGGACACGGCGCCGGACTATGTAGTGCCGGACTCGTATCTCAGTCTCCCCGAGGTCGAGGCCGTACCAACCATCCAAGACCGGAATGAGCTGTCTCGCCTTGACAGCCATTCCATCGAGGAACTAGCGTCCCGTCTCCGGTCCGAGCAGGAACTCTCCCACAGGAGGGACTCGCTCGCTGAGGGCCGACAGCCAGAGCGCGTCCCTAGCATCCAGCCACCCGAGGCCGAAGCCAGAGCGGCACTTTCCAAGTCCATCACCGAGTTCTACACCGTCTCGTATCTCATCCTATTCGCCATCCTCGGCACCCTCGCTCGCCTTGGCCTGCAAGCACTCACCTTCTTCCCCGGTGCTCCTATCTCGTTTAGCTCTGTGTGGCCCAACTTCGCCGGTAGTCTCGTCATCGGCTTCCTAACCGAAGATCGCATGCTGTTCCGCTATGAATGGGGTAGCACGTCGACTTACACCAGGCAGCAGCAACTAGTCAAGGTAAAGAAAGATGAGGAGTCCGGCTCTCCCGGTTCTTCTGACTCCCAGCAGGACCTCACTACCGCGAAGAAGACACACTTGGCCCTTAAGAAGACTATCCCCCTCTATATCGGGCTTGCCACCGGATTTTGCGGTTCGTTTACCTCATTCTCCTCTTTCATCCGGGACATTTTCCTAGCTTTGTCCAACGATTTGCCGATGCCGGATGGCGCCGCCACGCCCCGGAACGGAGGCTACTCGTTCTTGGCCTTGCTCGCCATTATTCTCGGCACAGTCTCTCTCTCCTTTGCAGGCTTCCACCTCGGAGCCCACCTAGCCGAAGCCCTAGAGCCTGTAACCCCGTCACTCCGGTATCCCTTATCTAGAAAAGTGATCGACCCGCTGGCCGTATTGCTGGGTTGGGGCTCTTGGATCGGGGCCGTAATACTCTCCATCGTGCCGCCGGACAGATATAGCAACCCGGGCGCCTCCGAATTCTGGCGCGGCCGGGCTACTTTCGCCCTCGTATTCGCGCCTTTGGGGTGTCTCGTGAGGTTCTACGCCTCGGCTCACTTTAATGGACGCTTTGCGGCGTTCCCGCTAGGCACCTTTGCAGTGAACGTACTAGGCACAGCTGTACTCGGGCTCGCCTGGGATCTCGCCCATGTCCCCGAGGGGGGCGTCGTTGGATGTCAGGTGCTCCAAGGCATCGAAGACGGGTTCTGTGGCTGTCTGACTACAGTATCCACGTGGATTGTTGAGTTGGCGGTCCTGGGACGCCGCAATGCTTATGTATACGGTGGCGCGAGCATCTTTTCTGCGCTAGTGCTCATGATAGCCATAATGGGCGGCTTGCGCTGGAGCGACGGCTTTGCGACTTTACTATGTGTGCATTAAGCCATTCACCTTGACGCCTTCACCTATGGGTGATTCGGCGTCTTCCCCACACGATATACACCCTCCCTACTAACTTCTACTCCACTTGGAGCTGTGGATAAGAGAGAGGTTGAGATATCATCGTATTTTCGATTCGCAATCGGTAGGCCGTTGGGTTTCGAACGGCCAACTGCAGAGATATACACACCATGTTGCAGGCATTTGCCATGTTGTATATTAACCTAGCCATGTTTGTATCCATAACTACCGTATTTTCGTCTTGTTTTCCAAACTTCGTACTTAGACATGCAGTTGGCAATCCAGGCAATTAGGCATCTGGCTTCACAAGATCCTATTTGTAGCCTGTAAATAAGGTCGATACAGACTTGTATCGTGATATTGATTTCTTTGCCGTAAGTGCAGTTCGCTTAGCTTTTCCGCGCTGAGACAACAATAATATTGTCATCACTACACAACTAGTATACAACGGTTGCTAGCTTCGACCCGTTCCTAAGACTGAGGGTGAGGGGCAATGAGGGAACCATATTATCTCTAGATGGCTTAGCCAAGATGTCGGGTATGGCAAATTTGGTATCATTTCTTATCACAATGTCACCTTGTCAATGTGATCCCCATTATAGTCTCCCCGGAGACTATCCCCATCTCCACACAGACACTGCAAGGTGAGGATGACACCATCGGGTGTTATCCAATACCAACTTCTTAATTGAGTTTCTACCTGCATGATAAACCATGTCGAGCCATTTAACTCGCTATCTGAAAGGCGGGATCGGATTAGGTCATGAGAGCACTCATCACTTCCAATATTTACCACCAGTACAACCTCATCCCTCAAGCCTTCAAACGAACATAATATCCTGTTCTCATTTAATTGACCTACGCTGGAAATGGACGACAAGTTCCCCATCGGAGTTGCTCCGGCTAGCAATGTAGGCCGTGCCTCTCTCCCGTCCATATCTGGGAAGACGCTGGCTTCGTCAAAGGATTTAGACGAGACGTACAGTACATATAGGCAGCAAGATGCGCAAGATATCGACCCGCAGGAGGCGCGCCGTGTCGTGCGAAAAATAGACACGCATCTGCTACCCCTTTTGATGGGAACGTACCTCCTACAGTATCTCGATAAAACAAGCATCAATTCCGCAAGCGTCTTCGGGTTGCAGCAAGGCACGAACCTGCACGGACAGCAGTACTCGTGGCTAACGTCCCTCTTTTACATTGGCTACTTAGTGGCTCAGCCCGTCGCCGGATACTCTCTTCAGAGACTCCCTCTGGGCAAGTTCATCGGCTATACGGTTGTCGGTATGCTCCGCCACGTCTGAATAAAAAACAGAAAGAAAAACAAAAGAAGAGAAGAAGAGAAGAGCCCCCCCGTCTCAACAGGTCACTAGAGCTAACTGTCACCGCGTTCCCCCGGGGCAAAGTCTGGGGCTTGCTCACGATCACGACGCCCGCGTGCACCAACTTCGCCGGCATCGCCGCGAACCGGTTCCTGCTCGGCGTCTTCGAGTCGGCGGTGAACCCGGGGTTCGTGCTATGTCTGTCCATGTGGTACCGGGCCGACGAGCAGCCCCTGCGCATGGTGGCGTACTACTGCATGAACGGCGTCGCCGGCATCGTCGGCGGCCTGCTGGGCTACGCCGTCGGGCACATCACGACCGGCCTGCCGCCGTGGCAGTACGTGTTTCTCATCTTCGGGTCCGTCAGCCTGGCCTGGGGCGTGGTGTTCCTGGCCTTCATGCCGGATCTGCCCACGACCGCGCGGTTCCTCGACGCGCGGCAGAGGGTCGTCGCCGTCGAGCGGGTTGCGCAGAATCGCCAGGGGGTCAAGAATCAGCATTTTAAGACGTATCAGATGTGGCAGTGCCTTCGGGATCCCAAGACCTGGATTCTCTTCGTCATGTCTGTAGCTGCGCAGGTAAGGAGACTGGCCCATGGAAACGTCGAGCCCACCTCTTGAGGGCTGCAGTTCCATGAGCTATGTCATATCCATAGAATGTTTCCCCACGGCTCATCCCGTCGCTAACGTTTTCACCCTGGGGATAGATACCCAATGCGGCACAATCCACTGTAAGTTATTTGATCCGATAGGCCTATCGGAAACCGCTTGTTGTGACTGTTTATTTGTAGTTCACATCCATTATTCTCAAGACCTTCGGTTTCGATATTCTGCAAACACAGTACATGCAAATTCCGGGCAATGTCAGTAAGTGAGGCGACATATACTACTCTTCTCTTCCTGGTGGCTGCCATATAGGACAAGGGCTTTTTCTACGTTGCACATCGGTGGTCAGATACTCTACATGGCCTGGACCAAGCCAGAGGCACGTTGTTCTCTCGATAGCAACAAAAGCTAACCGCAGACGGTATAGTCCAAATCGTATCGCTCCTTGTATCGGGGTATATAAGCTCCAGGTTCCCTAATATGCGCTGTGCCGTCATGCTCGCCGGGAATCTCATCTGTGTGGCAGCCGGCAGCGTCCTCGTGGGATTACCTGTCGGACACGACGGCACAGAGAACAGGTGGGGGAGGCTCGTAGCTCTTTGGCTGTGCTCGTTCCAGTCTGTGGGATTCAGCATGAGTCTTACCATGGTGAGCAGCAATGTGGCGGGCTATACCAAGAAGCAGCTGACTGGAGCTATCCTCTTCGTGGGGTATTGCGTGGGCAATGGTGAGTACTATCCGTCTCGGGCTATGATAGATACGCATAAATACTTATCTCATGTACACAACGAGAGCTGACGTTTGCTAGTATGGATTTCTCCCACCCGAGTCATCTAGAAAACCTCGGGAAAAGAAAAATCAAAACTAAACGAGACTAGATCATCGGCCCCCAGACGTTTATCGAGGAAGAAGCCCCTCTCTATACATCTGCCTGGTAAGTATGAAACTGAGATAGACCCCCATCCTCTCATGCCTCTTGGGTATCAGGAATGGCCCTGTTTAGACTAACCTGTACGCAGTGAGTTAAGACATTGTGCTCTCTTTCCTATCATTAGCTACACGATGACGATTTCAAAAATCATGATCTGAAGCTGATATGCATGCCTCGGTCTTGCAGACATTGCGTAAGTACCAACTACAATCGTTCATCCGGAGTGCTCAGCGTAGTGTTGTGTTGTACAACATATGAACCCGGCTGACAGGGCGTAGGATCCTTGTCGGCTACTCGGTGAAGACGCTGATGGTGGTGGTACTGTATCTCTACATGTGGACCGTAAACAAAAAGAGGGACAGAGAGGCTGCTATTTCTGCGCCCGGGTTGACTGCCGAACAGGAGAAAGAAGCTATCGAGAGAGGCATGCAGGTAGGTTAGATGCCGAAGAGGCGTTTCTACCCAACATGATTGCTAAGTGGCTCATGAGAACCGTACTAGTGTGCAAACTGCACAGCTACCGACCGGTTGTCTCGTTTGCCTATTAATTCAGTCTGATTGCTTTGATGTGTTACAAGCTAAGGATTTGTGGCTGACGCATGTTACAGGATGTGACCGAACTTGACAACCCTGGATTCAGGTATGTCTTGTAACAATGGGGTCACAACAAGCTCACCGGGCGTCCACCACCTCTACCCTAGCTAGTTACGGCAGGATCAAGATACCTAACCGCGCCGAAGAAGCGATCCCATCCTGTTAAGTTTGTTCGGCGCGGGCCGCAGGAACGTATGTACGTAACTGTAAGACCTGTGCGTGGATAGCACGTCGCCCATATCTACCTATAAGGAGAACAAGGGTTATCTGAATACTTAGTGGAATCTCGATCTAGGCTACACACGTACGAAAGTATAAAGCATATGGTAGCTTGGTGTTTCAGCCGCCTTACTACAGCCAGCTCTAGGCCCTTTCGATGTAGCCACTTAGAATTACTAAGATCGGTAGACATGGGTAATGATACCTACATTCCGTAATAGAAGTTGACGCTGAAAAGAAGACTCCTACCGAGCCTAGCGCAATTTGAACAAACATCAAATACTGCGCCGACACTATGGGGCTGAATTCGGCTCCCCTGCATCACCTACGCCTCTGTACTCCGACAGTTTCCGCTGGAAACACTATCGGGTAGGAGACTTCTTTCACAGGGATCGTCGTGGTGGATGGAAGTTCCATAGATATAGGTAGCCTTCTCCACAAAGTGTCCGTAGAACGTGGTGTTGTAGGTAAGACACTGTATGCGTGTTTAGTGTCGCTACCTATCGTTGGACCCCTTACGGTTTTCAACTGCATGTGTTAGCTCTGCCAGCCGTGCTCAATGGCATGCTTCTTACGTTTCGGGTAGGAAGAATATGACCAAGGGCAAAGGTACCGAACTCCCGGGACTCCACGACCGTACGGTGTACAGTCAGATTTTCTACCCACGCCAAGTTCACTACAAGTACTATGATCTAGATAGGTCTAGGTATGTATGAACTCTTCACCAGCAATCTGGCGTGCTTGGTACACTACTGACTTTACGCAGAGTGTTAGTGGCGTACATACATACGCATACACGACTGTGACATAACCAACACCGAATCGGTGGAGAGGGCAAGCCCGAGACCTGCTTTCACTACGCATACTTATAGGTTGGCGTAGATCCACATCACATCGGGGCATGCCGTGCACTAGCTGCCAACAATACCACGTACGTACCCGGCGTTTCCTCATAGCTAGTAGGTGGCTTGTTTGTAGACCGGATAGGCGTTCTGACCGGCGCTGTAAATCGTCTGTTCGTCATTTTCCCTAATAACCAGGATCCCCCCTCTTCAGTAAGATCTATATCATGTGCAATATAGAGTATCCTATTTCCCGATCCGTATAAGTCGACGAGTTGAGCGAACATGCGTCGGCTACCTACTCCACAAACCACCCCCAACATCCCAAATCTGTCACGCCAAGAACCTGGATCATGCGCTAGTGAACCGTCTTTCAAATTCTGCAGGCACGATGGCATCAAAGACCCCCGGTTGGTCAGGCACACAGTACGTGTGTATGTACGTGTGTATGTACGTATGTATGCGCTACCTGTCGGTACATATTCTATATGTACGTGAGATTTGGACGAGAAATGACAGGTATCTAGTGGGTAGGTAGGTGTTTGTAGTACTGTAGGTATAATTATATAGCAGAGTAGCAATCAGGCGGGTACTCGGGTAAGCAGAGCGGCATGCATGTTGGTGGTTTGAAGTGTACATACACCACATACCTACTGTAGTTGGTGTCCTGTACTTTGCCTTGCTTTGCTGACCCAACATTCCGAGTTCTGGGCCTGACTTCCTACATGAGCCTGTTCCTCGCCTCTGCTCTTCCGGGTACTTTAATTTCCGGCCTCCATGTGATCTAGGTAGACTATACACCACACTACCATATGTACCATCGATATCATACCATAGTATGTGAGCACGTAGATCTGGGTCTGCTTTAATGTACGTAGATATCGTGGTCTGGGGATTTGTCAATCTCGCAAATCATAACCCTAACTAACGCCATAATAGTTGGGCGAGGGAGCTTGCCGCTTGGCATGAGCCATCAACCCCAGAAGTACTGGTATGTGTAGTTCAGTCGACGTAATAATACGAATACTACGGCGTTGCTCGTTACATAACCTGTTTACTTACCACGCCTACGCTATTGTGCAAAAGCTTACCTATTCTGTACCTGGATAGGGATATCCAGGGTTACTACCCCGGGTACAGTCGCAGTACTTGTACATTCACTGCGACATGGCCATGCGGCATGGCGCTTGCTTCATGTATACGTGGCCAGGGATGTTCAATCATAACCCGGGGATGTATATGTGAAGGTATGCAGCTAGGGTTTACATAGTGGAGGATAGAGAGGGATGGACTTACTGCCGCAGGTGGTAGGTGGCATTAGATATAAACTGTACGGGATAGCCCCTCAGCTATACATATTAGCATCTGCTCAAAATCCAGATCAATCCTCAGCTCGTTGACATCGTGTTTCGCCCCCTCGACAAGTTCTCGGCTGCACCATTCGTCTTAGTGGTTCTCCATCATGGCCACTCCCATTGGACTGGCCGCATCGTTGTCGGCACTCGCTGGCGTTGTCTCTCATCTAAGCTACTTCATACACGGTGAGCATATGCTCACTGCATACAAGCTCGTGATACTTGCGCTCTTTGGCCCGCCCGCCGCTGTTGCGCTTCTCACAGCCGTGGCGGGGTTGCCATTATCCCACGCTACCCAGCTCACAGCTGTTAGTTATGGCGCATACATGGCGGCGCTCTTCACATCTATACTGGTCTATAGATCCTTCTTTCACCCGCTACGCCATTTCGCCGGTCCTAAACTGGCGCGACTGTCACAGTTTTATCACTTCTTCCATATCAGGGCCAAGGTCGACAACTATAGGCACCTGAATCGCCTACACGAGAAGTATGGCGAATACGTGCGGGTTGGCCCCAATCTGCTCTCCATTTCCGACCCAGATATGATAGAGGTCATCTTCCACCCACAGAGCAATTTTGCCAAGGCCGATTGTTGGTATTCTGTTGTGCTGTCTTTTGCCATGCGACATGGGGGATCAGATTCTACTAACACCTCGTCCACCTAGGGTACGATATTGCCAACCCGTTACTTAACCTGGTGCAGCTGCGGGATAGGGCCGAGCATGATAGGCGTCGGCGTCACGGTTGGGACTTGGCCTTTACAACGAAAGCGCTCCGCTCTTACGATTCTCGCGTCATTAAGTACGCCGACCAGTTCGTCGCCCAGATGCAGAGGAGAGCGGGGCAGAACGTGAATATCACGAACTGGCTCGAGTGGTACGCTTTTGATGTAATGGGTGAGTCTTCAGCCACATCCCTTCCTTGCTCTTGCTCTACAAGCAACGCGTTGACGGGTTGACTAATGGACAGTAGGTGACCTCGCCTTCGGGCGCTCTTTCAAAGCCTTGGAACATGGGAAGTCTCATGTGTATATCGACACCATGCACTCGACGAGCGCGCTTCCACTCGGCTGCCTCGGCACGTTGCCCTGGGTCATACAGACCATGACGGCTCTTGTGCCTGCTAGGTTGAACCCTTTCATGACTTTAGTGCGCTACAGCGTCGAGTGCATAGAAGAACGCAAGCAGAGGAAGCCTACAGAACCGGACATCATGACCCCGATCCTAGCAGCCGGTCCCTTCTATGAGGATCCCAAGGCAGATGCGCTTCTCCTAGTGGGCGATGCCAGGCTCATCATCATAGCCGGAAGCGACACGTCGGCGTCCGCGCTGATTCACTGTTTCTATGAACTAGGAAGAGACGCAAACGTTGTGCGTAAGATACGCGAGGAACTTCAGCAGCATGGAATACGAAACGACGAGACGCTCTCTATCACGCAGCTGCAATACTTGGAATATTTGAATGCTTTTATCAACGAGACGTTAAGAATGCGTGAGTGGCCCCCCGAGAAAGCGGGCGAAGACGGCGCTTGCTTGTAGACCTTGGTTCCCGCTCCGTGGCGAGGAATGGGTGCTTACTGCTGCTGATTATAGATCCGACGAACCCGGGTGGACTCTTCCGCCTGACACCGCCGGGCGGTGTCAAGATAGGCGGCCACTACTTGCCAGGAGGCGTCAAAGTGGTGAACCCACATTACACGGTCCTTCGATGTAAGAGCGCGGCACAGCATCTAGCACGTCGGGGACTTCTAGTATTAACTGAGTGTCGTCTAGCACCGAAAGCCTTTGTATCACCGAACGAGTTCATCCCCGAGCGATGGACCACCCAACCGCAGCTGATCCTTAATAAGAGGGCGTTCTGCCCCTTCTCCCTAGGACGATATGCTTGTAAGATACCTTGGCTTGTTATACCTGTGCTCGCCGTCCTCTGTGTCTCGTCTAACTAAGGAGTGAAAAATAATATAGGCATCGGTAGGAACCTGGCGATGAACGAACTACGGGCTGTCATCTCCAAGTCGGTCCTCGAATTCGACATAAGCTTTGCTCCTGGCGAGACGGGTCGGACTCTACTAGAGGAGTCGAGAGATATCTTTACCATGTCGCTTGCTAAGCTAGAACTTCGATTCACGAAGCGTTCGAAGTAGCAGCAGTAGGTAGCAGCCCGGCCGCTTTTCTCTCTATCTTTTCCCTCTCCCTCTCCCTCTCTCTCGCTCTCTCGGTATTGGAATTGATACCCCTTTCATCATGATACCTATTATTAGATAGGTAGCCTGATCTGATGACTTACGACTTTCTCGGAATTGGGGGATACGGTCGTCTTGGCGCATGGGAATTTCCTGCAATGGTACAGTAGGTCCTAGAATGTTGTACAGTATGTTGCGGGTTGTGGCGGGGAGACATGTGTATAGGTACAATAGAGATGAGGATGCACAGCGCTATTGCATTGGGCGAAGACGACGGAAGGACGGTCCATACAGTGGATAGGAGGTAGGTAGTTGCATCGTTTGCGGTGCGACCACACCACGTCAAACCCTGCATGAGTATACCCTGAGTATACCTACCTAGGTACGCTAGACGATTGGCACTAGTGTGCTAGCGTGCTAGTGTGACAAGGGGTGTTGATAGGACCCGCACTATAATCCTTGTATGCTAGCGAAAATCTTCTAAATAGGTACCTTCATAAGTCCGAGAGTCCGATAATTCGGGAACCTCGGGCCATGGTTACACGAACGATGATCGGCATTGACTAGGTACATGTGATACTCCCGTACTAGGTATAGTAGAGTGCTGGTAGATTGATTCTGCGAGGACCTTTTGGATCTACGACGGCGCTACCTACCTACTTATACACGTACAGAGTAGACTATACGCAGACGTGTATGTTGACGGCATGGGAGAGTACTCGAATGATAACTTACCATCTACAGTACCATGCTGAGCTAATCATACTTGTATTGTTGCGTTGCGAGTCGCGCTTCTAGTATCTCTTATCTCCGAATCTGGGCGCCCGAAAAGAAACAAGAAAACGGAGATGCATAGAGAGATAGGGTTTCTATCATTGCAACACGGGTTCGGATTTCTTTAGTACCTAGGTACCTACCTAGGTATGTATCATAAGCTGTGGTGGTGGGAACTACCGGGTAGTCTTTGTTAAGGGTGGAGAATCGGTACCTAAATGGGGAGCTACAAGAAACGGGCTGCTGCCAGCTGTAGATTTACCATGAGACGGGCAGTAAGTAGATACTCCCCCGCTAGACCTAAAAAGGTCTAGGGTATTGAATATGGAAAAAGAGAAGCCATTGAGTGAGATATGATGAAGGAATATCTTCGTTAGCTTGCACCGTGATCCCCGTCTCGAACGATAAAATGCCGCCACGAATACCGATACAACTGGCGGCTCAGTATTGTAAGGTTCCACTGCAACCTTCTGCCCGTCCATCCGTCGTCAGTCTCTTCGCCGCCCTTTCGGTACAGACGGTGCAATCGCAGACTCGTAGCGCATCTATCCTCGCCAGTCTCTCCGACAACCCTGGCGCCTACCAGAAGCGCATCCGCCTCGGTCGTGGTGCGTCATCAGGCAAGGGCAAGACGTCTGGTAGAGGTCATAAGGGTCAGAAGCAGCATGGAAAGGTGAAGCCGTGGTTTCAGGGTGGTCAGACGCCTCTGATCCGCCAGAAGGGCACTCTAGGCTTCGAAAATCTGTGCGTCTACGACCTTTTTATTTTTTATTTTTTTTATTACTTTATGAATTAATTGACTAACAACAACGGCAGACGCGCCGACGTAATGTCCGAGGTCAATCTGGACAAGCTCCAGGACTGGATCGACGCTGGACGCCTTGACCCGACCAAGCCTATCACACCCAAGGAGCTAGTACAGTCCAATCTCGTGGGGACCATCAAGGACGGCATCAAACTACTGGCACGGGGCGGCGATACTCTAAAGCAGCCGGTAGACATCATGGTGTCCCGGGCGTCGGCAGCAGCCATCGAGGCGGTGGAGAAGGTGGGAGGCAAGATCGTGACGAGATATTACACAAAACAGGCCATCAAGCGGCTGGTTGAGGGAAAGAGTGTAAACACGGGCCTACCGCTGCCGACGGGCCCTGAGCACGTCGAGCGCGTGCTTGAGGAGGGGCGAAAGAAGGGGTTCTTCTACCGCCTACCAGACCCGACGTCTCGTTGGGATATGGAATACTACCGCGACCCGGCCCACCGCGGTTATCTCAGCCATACCTTGCAGCCGGGCGAGTCGCCCAGCTTGTACTTCAGGGTACCGCCGACACAGATCGCCAGGGAAATGCAGACGAAGAAGAAGGTCAAGCAGGAGAATGTCAAGCTCTGGGAAAAGCTATAATTGCCCCCGGGTTACTGCTACGCAACAGAACAGGTAGTGAGAGAGGAACTCAGGTGTACATAATGGCCATGTAAAATCATATATTTTCGCCCGTGGGCGGGTGTTGACCTCTCTAGATACAGGTTTGCACGGAGTATGGGTGTTCATCTTCACCAAGTTCATTCTTGCTAAGCCGCTCTTCATTTCAGATGCTAATACCTATCGTAGTATGCTTGATGCATACCTAGGTAGGTACCTACCTACATATTGTAGGTATGTTGCTGCGATGGAGCATTACAATGTATGTACCTAATGGCCCTACGGTTACATTAATCCCATATAAGAATATCTAAACGCCATTATGCTTACCTTAGCTTCTTCCTCTGATCAATACGGGAAGTCTCGTGTTGCATATTTCCAAGTTTCCTGGTTTGGCGCGTTGGCTGGTCTTAGGTGGGTAGCTGTTGGAGTTGTCTCCGAATATAATGGGGAAATCAGGTTTTAACTTCCCCAGCTACCTGTGATCATAGGGGAGCGGGCATGCAGGCATGCAGGCACCAACCTAGATACCTACCTAATGCACATGTAATATTAGGTAGGCAGGCTTCGTTCTGCAAGGACGAGAACGAAGCTTGTTTACATTATTCTGATTTGTTATTTTTGAACAGAAATCAACACCTACTGTCTAGATACTTACATAGTTCAGTTTACGTATTGGACTAATTCTCTCATAACGCTAGGTATCTACTTACTGTACTGCTAGGTAGGTACCTGAGGGAGATATAGATACAGTGGTGTAAGCAGAGGGATCCAGTTTCTGTCACGCCTATCCTTGCCACCCGATAACGTCTGCCCCCCCAGCTCAACTGTAGGTACTACGAGCTCCGTCCTGCGTCCCCAGATACATATGATACCTACTACCTGCTTACTCGCATACCATCACATCACAGTTTGCGACTCGCGACTCGCAGCTCACGGCTCACGTTAGGCTCGTCTCGTCTCCCCTCCCCTCCCTTCCTTTCCCAGTCTCTCTTTGCAGCGTCATGTCTCTCTTCGGTACATCCCCTACCGACGAGTCCCCGTCGCCGAACCATGCCGCCGCCGCCGCCACCATGACCACTAAATCTCGAGTCTCGCTTTTCGACGACGACGACAATGGCTCAATGACCCGGTCCACTTCCGACACGCTCTTCAACGACGACGACGACGATCGATCGCCCTGGGACATGCCCACGCCCCGAAAGCAGCAGTCGCGTGCCGAGCTTTTGCGCGCTCTGCTCGCCGGTGCCCAGGTCCCCGACAGCTATGCCGAGGCCTTCGACAATGCCCTCGCCCAGGACGGCAGAGGGGGTCGCACGGTCGCGCCCGGCGGCATTGCGAAGACGCTCGCCGCCGCCAAGCTCGGTGCCGACCACCAGGTTCGCATCATGAATATCCTCGCTCCGTTGGGCGCTGAAGTGTCGCTCGGCCGCGATGAGTTTAACGTGCTATTGGCTCTTATCGCGTTAGCCCAGGAGGGGGAGCCCGTGAGCCTCGATAGCGTTGACGAGCGTAGACGGAGTACGTAATTGGTTTCTTCTTCTTCTTCTCCCTTTTTCCTCAACAAAACCCGCCCTTTCGCTCTTCTTGATAGTGACGCTTGCCGTCTACCTCGCTCGAGTGCAGCTAGCCAATTCGCCGTGCCGGCCGGGCCGTGTTGAGCTAAGTAGATCAATCTTATCGTAGCTTCGTCGAGCTACTACCGTGTGGTCTGCGGTCTGCGGGGACCCAATTGCTGATACGTCGAATGATAGATCTGCCTCAGCCCCATTTATCGACCTCCCTCGATAACAGCAAAGCAAACAACCACCACAACAAGGTCCCCGACTTTCCCTCCGCCTCCGCCACCGCTGAACTTGCCGCAAAGCCGCCCCAGCGTCCCGAAACCCCCCCGGCACCCACTACGCGACCCCGAAAGCCGTCCATGGACAATCCCGAAGACGACCCCTGGAACACACCCGATGTCCACAAGCATCACAATCATGTGACAACACCCAAGACAAACGGCTACGCCCGCCCCGACGTCCGAGTCAATGGCGACGGCTACAGCAGTTTTAATGACACTGAGGTGCACTCTCGCACTACTTCTAATTTCACCACGACTTCGGTCCCCAGCGCTTCCGGTTCTCAGTCAGGTGGGTCTGCACCTTCGACGGCCGGAGGCTGGGACTACTTCGGAGGTAGTACGAATAATGCTGGGGGTTTCGGTGATGCTCCCCAGAATCAGATTCCTAATCCTTTTAGTGGCGGTGGCGGCGGCGGTGGTGGTGCGCAAGGTGGCCGTGATCCCGGTGCGAATCACCCCGCTGGCCATAGTCGAACCGTGAGCAGCGCTCGCGCAGGGAACGGCGCTGGGGAGAACATTACTGTCGCGCTGATGCCGGAGAAGGAAGGCATGTTTATGTTTCAGCACCACAACTACGAGGTCACGAGCGTGAGACGAGGCAGCAAGGTGATTCGTAGATACAGCGACTTCGTATGGTTGCTTGACTGCCTGCACAAGCGGTATCCTTTCCGCGCACTGCCTCTCCTGCCGCCCAAGAGGGTGGCCGTCAACGGGAACCATCTATCCAACGACGGTGCATTTATTGAGAAGCGAAGGCGCGGCCTTGCGCGGTTTTTAAATGCCGCTGTCCGTCACCCCGTCCTGGGGCAAGAGCAGCTAGTAATCATGTTCCTCACTGTACCCACGGTATGTCTTATGAAAAATGACGATGACAGCGACCATCCCTCTGACACCTGCATCCATCCCATATCACCCAAGCCCCCCCCCCGCTAACCACACGTAGGAGCTTGCGGTATGGCGCAAACAGGCCGCGATCTCGGTGGTCGATGAGTTTGCCGGACGGCCGCTTCCAGCTGGCCTGGAAGACTCGCTGCCCTCGACGCTCCAGGATCTCTTTGACCGTACACGGCAGGGTATCAAGCGATCAACCGACTTGTACATAGCGACTTGTAACATAATGGATCGGCTAGTAAAGCGGAGCGAGGGAGTAGCGGCCGATCACGCGCGCCTGGCCGTGTCGCTGGCGTCGCTGACAGAGACGAGCTCGGAGACCTATGCGACAGATACAAATGATGTACCCCTCTTGAATGACGGGCTTGTGGCTATGAGCAAGCACTTGCGAACCACGCAGACGCTCATGGAGGATGAGAGCAAGGCTTGGGATGTTGGCGTACTCGAGGATCTCAAGAGACAGCGTGATGCGCTCGTCAGCATTCGCGACATGTTCGAGCGACGAGAGAGGCTAGACAAGGACAACATCCCCTATCTCGAGCGGCGGATTCAGAACAACGAGACGAAGCTGGCGGGTCTGCGAGCGAAGGCGGAAGGGTTGCTCAAGCCTGGCGAGATCGAGAAGGTGGTCGAGGCCATCATCAAGGTCAGTACAGCCATAGAAACCGCTTGTTTCGCATACCCATGTACTCCTCTTTGCGATGCTAATGAAATGAGATGACACAGGATAAGGAATCGATCGTAGATCAGCACAACCGCTCCATCTTTGTCAAGGAGTGCATCCGGGATGAACTGATCTTCTTTCAACAGACGCAGTATCAAGTCAGCCGGTGGAATCAAGACTGGGCCCAGGAGCGGGTCAAGTACTCGGAGATGCTGGCGGATAACTGGAGGCGGCTCCTCGATGAGTTGGAAGGCATGCCTCTTGGAGATTAGGATTCTCTACACTGGAGAAACGGCACAGAGAGACTGGCCGTTGCAGATGATACACGCACGGTCAAGGGAACAGCACACGGCGAACGCGTTCAGTTGGGTATAAACGGGAAGAGGAGGATGAGAAGGAGGGGGGTGGGATTAATTTCTTGTAAGATGGAATGTCGCGGCTAGGTCAGATTGTTTTTTGGCACAGCATGGCGCATCAGTTTTTCATTCTCCTTGTTTCTTTGGGTTCTAGCATAGCAGAGGCCCGAGGCTGACAACGATACCCTCATGTTAATATTACTTTCAAGTGATTCTAGTCAATTCATATATATATATATGTTTGTGTGTGTGTGTATGTATGTATGCTATGCTTTTTTAATTAGATTAATTTGCATTGCTGATGTGATTTTTTGTTATAACTATCTAACCCGAGGAGAGTCATTGAAACTCAGGTGTGTTATATATCAGACTGGAGCATTTGGTGGATCCAATCTACATCTGTAACTAAAAAGGTGCCTAACGACACGCAACTTGCTACAGAGTAGATACACAATATAGAGTCAGGCCTTTCACATGTATACCTAGAGTAAGGCTAGGTAAGTTTCTAGGCTGCTATCAATAGGTAGTACCTTCTAATATTCGGCGGTTGGTTGTACGTTAACATGGGTAGGGACTGGGTTACCTAATACCCTATGTAGGTATTATTAACTGACTTTTGCTTACCTACAAGATACCTACATACCTAGGTACTTTGGATGGACCCCGCCAGACCCCACCAACCCCGCCAACATCTACCTACTTCCACAGCTCTGGAGCCATGCAGCCGATTTCCTTGCCTCTTTACCGGACCTACTAAGTTGCGCCTACCTCTCTAGTCCCTACCTAACCTGACCTAACCTGAGAAGGCAGACGTTATTGGTATCTGGCTTGGAAAGAACGTTGTTCAGTCATCAAGTCAATGTGAAGAGCAGCCGAGACTCACACCTACTTGAGTTCTCAACTGCACCATAGTTCCTCTTTTTGAACCATACCTACTCTTCTCTCTATCTCACTCCCTTCTCCTGCTGCGCCATATCTACACAGAGTCCACAACCAAACCAATATTCCAGTACTTGCCTTTATTATTTTCCCAACTAGATCTGTACTCAAGAGCGCCTCTATATCTACCCCTCCGCCTACGCCTCCACCTCCCACTCGCCCCCAACTGAGAACCCCGCCAGCCAGGCTTGAGCAGCCCGCAACACGAATATCGGTCCTGTTCACTAGTAACTTGATATTGACGACGACTTTGAGACTACCTCTCTCGGTGTCTGGCCTGTCTCTGTCCTCGCCTGTCAGCTGGATTGGCGATTTACTGTGTATGCAGGGCGAGGGAACACTGCCACCAAACCATATAGAAAAGAGCAGCGGGAGAAGAAGAATAAGAAGAAGAAGAAGCAGGGGATAGAGCCACGATGCCGCCGCAGACGTCCGCTCAGAAGGCCGCCGTTTCGAACTTCGTCGCTATTACTGGTGCTTCGGATAGAACTGCTTCCAAGGCATGTTGACCCAGTAGTAGTCCCTTCGACACCTCGAGCCCTCTATCGCCCTTCTCTCCCCCATCTCTTTCACCTCCCTACCTCCCCACCTCCGTGACCCTCCGCGCCTGCTGGTCTCCTCACCCTAGCAATCTATGTTTATAGTGCTAACTAGCTTTTTCTATTTAGTATCTTAAAAACGCATCGTTCAAACTAAACGAAGCCGTCGATGCGTAAGTCACCTTATTTCCTTGCACCTTAAGAGCCCGACTCGACAACCTTGCCTGGCTACAACCTTGTGGCTTACTATGACATCTTGCGCAACTCTGTGTGTTTGAATTGTACCCTTTCCTGCATATTTGGAAACGCGGGTAGATCGATATGCGTCTACAGTCTAGACATGACGTCCCCATCTGCCTCACGGGATGAAATTGGATGAGCTCATGAAGAACCTAATGACAATACTCGGTACAACTACAACTGCCAGTCACCATTGTTTCGCATTCATCCATCAGGCTAGTCTTCCATAAATTCCCAGATTAAAGAGGAGGGCCTCTATCACTTGATGCCATATACCCGGGAAAGCGACTTGACACTCCGCGAACAAGCTAGTTCTCGCACATGCCACTCCCTATCACTATAGCATCTGCAATCTACATCTGGGTGCGCCACCGGCTCCTAACTTAACAAATCCTGTCGAGTCAGCATTCATACATTCAGAATATACATGTTCTGAATCACCATCACTACACTGGCACTAGATCGCCTGGTACTTTCTATCGGGTTATTGGACCAGTCAACATGAGCTGCCTACTATAATGTCCTCGACCTTCCAAGAATATGGCCTAACACTCATTGCCAGCACCATCATAGGCAATGCTTAATACTGGTGGCGTGGTAATCCTGGTCCTCTTGAAGAAACTTGAGCCTAGTCGACAGCTTACAACATTCGCCTTTCATTCAGATTTATTCCCTAGGCCGTATTCTCGCCCTATAGTTCATGTTTGCCGGTTCCTTCGTCGTATATCTAGTAGTTTGCTAGCTTGCTTGGTGCGCTATGTTGTGACTCAGCTCTGAATGAAACAGCTCTATCGCATCCAGTTCATTTGATATCATTACTAAATCGAACTTGTTTAACCTTCTCCCTGGCCATCCAAATTCGTACCTTTTTTTTGGTAGCCTGGCAGCTAATATATATTTCTTAGATTTTTCCAGACTAATGGTGGCGGGTCGGGTAGCGCACCAGGAGCTGCTGGCCGAGATGCTCAACTCGACCGATTATTCGAGGGTCTTCGAAGTGAGTGCACCGGGCCCATACATACATCTATCGAGGTCTTGCTTATTTGTTACCCAGATGAACGCGAAGATGGCCCAGATACCCTAGGCGCGGACTCCGCCATGAATTACCTCCAGTCTATTGGTGTAGGATTGGAAGATGCTTCGCTATTTCTAGCTGTAGAACTGTTACAAGCACCCAGTATTGGCGAAATTCCGCGAGCGGGGTTTGTCGCCGGCTGGAGGGAAGTTTAGTGAGTATCTCTTTTACCTTTGGTTCCGTGTGTATTTGCTCGTGCCAAACAGGGGTACGAAATACTCGCCTCGATGGCGTCGCCTGCCGTGTTAAGACAGGACTAATGGGATGATTTAATTTCGGGCTGAACTTATCTAACTATTGTTTGTATCTAGCATTGAGGCTAAACCTGAAGCCCAAGCAGCACATCTCAAATACCTTGCTGGCTTGATGACGAAAGAACGCGATCTTTTCCGGAAAGTGTACCGTTATGCCTTTATCGTAGGAAAAGAAGGCGAACAACGCGCACTTTCGTTGGAGTTGGCCCTCCTCTACTGGGATACTCTTTTCAAGAAGCCGGGCCAAATTTGGATTGGATCGTCTAGAAAGACTGACTGGCTCAATGAGTGGAAAAGCTTTCTGCAGGAGAACTGGAAACGGTCGGTCAATCGCGACATGTGGAACCAGACTCTCGAGTTTGCCTTTAAGAGTATCGACGATGAATCCCTGGGTTTCTGGAGCGAAGATGGTGCCTGGCCTGGGGTCATTGATGAATTTGTGGCGTGGTATAAGCCCAAGTCTGAGATGGAAGTAGATGCCTAGCCAGCCATGTCGGAAACCCCGATATCCTTGGTCTGTGTTGGCGAACATGCTTACTCTAGTAGGCTTGTGCGGGAGGAAACATGGAGGGGAGAAATGCGCCGATTGAGTGCCAATGCTGCTACGAAGGGGGTATCGAAATGACGGTGGGAGGCGAGACAGAGCGAGAATCCATTCAACGAGATATCCAGGTGAGAACTTGATGTTCAGGCACATTTACTATACTATGGAAGAACAAGCACACACTAGCGAGATCACGATGGCATTGAAGAAAACGACAAGGGCCGCTTTTTCACACCGCCGGGAGAGGATAGCTCTCTTGAGTGGTGATAAGGCGGTAGATAGTTAAGTAGTAATAATAGGTGGTTGTGGACGCCCTGCGCTGGGCTGATTTAGAAGCCACATCTTGTCCACCTATAGCCGACACTTTCTCTCCATCTTTACTCATCTTTAGCATGAAGATTGAGGACCCGGGACTAGGATGTGAGACGGAGTGGTTATCCACAGAGCATTCGTAGACACGGAACGCCTGACCCTGTCATTCTCGAAGGATTGGACAATGGAATCCAACTACTAAGACCGCACATGTACACATGTTCACATTTATACACGTTGCCACTTATATTGTTACATTATCTTTCTTGGATCGTCTTACTGGGTTTTGTTTTCTTCTAGTAGAAGGAGTTTTATTTTTGTGGTGTATTATTGAACTTTTGTCTTAAATTTGCTTCCCTTTTGCTTCCCTTTTTCTCTCCCCCCCCCCCCCCCCCCCCTTCCTACACGGCTTGATGCCTAGTGCAACACCGTAATACTATCCATTATCGGCCCAAATTTATATGAATATCAATATATTACATCCACAGTGGGAAAATCCCAAGCTTGACAAAAGGGCAATAGTTAACGATGGGATCACCGTGCTTAAATCTTTTGGTGTGATAGTTGACAAAGTAACTATAAGACGACTATCACTACTACTAGATACGGATTGAGGTTCATACCGGATCATCTCGCGTGGGCATGGGTAAGTTACCAGGTATGTTAGATACTTCGCGCCTAGAATTTATAAAAGATTTGCTAGGTAGCCCTTTTGTTGATAATTTTTACTTCTTATTCTTTTTTTTTTTACTTGTATACATGCATGTGCTATATGTACAATGCCTGATGATAACCACTCCATATTCTATCCGGATTCCTGCTGTTCAAAGAGACTGGACCATGTCTATATACGCCTCGCCCTCGTCCTCTCTACTACAACCGGATTATCTAGTATATCATAACAGGAAACTTGGGCGTTCGAGATAGGCATCGGATCCAAGGCGTCTTTATCGTACCGTATGGTGTAAGTAGGTAGATGTGCGTTTGTTCGAGGTGAACGTATGGATAGTTGTTTTTTTCTATGCTTGGACGTATTCCCCCGTTTTGTGAAATATCCCCCGAAACAGAAATCTTTGAGTAATGCTATGCGTTCTGAAGAATTGTGTCGTCGTCCCTCGGCAGCATATCCTTCTCCACGGGTTGGTAACAAAATCCGCCTCGATTCGATTCACTTCTCCGGGTTCGCGGGATTGGGGAGTCTCGGTTCGTCTAGTTGTAGTTTCCACTTCTCCTTCTCCCTTCCCCCGAGGAGGACCCTTCCCCTCTCTCGCGTCACGTAAACCCTCTATACCTCGTTACTCGACGCCGGGGTTGACCCAGTCGACGCCGCCCATGCGGCTCATAGTGCCGAGCTTGCCGTCGCCAAGGCGGACGCTCGAGTGGCGGATCATGCGGGGGTCGAGGCGCAACATGTTACGGACGCTCTCCTGGGTGTTGACGCTGGCGTCGAAGCGCATGGCGAAGTAGTAGCCGGTGGTGTGGCGCATCTGGTGCACGCTGATGGCCTTGGGGAGGGAGAACTTGCCCCAGTTCTGTAGGCCCCGGATGACGCCCTTTTGTTGCAGAATAAGCTGGCCGGCACCTAATACTATTCTGTTGAGGAAGGGAAGAGACAAAGGTTAGCTTGGGCCTCGCGAGTTTGTCTGTCAGGTTTGCCGAGGACATCGAGGACGGAATCAGTCGCAGTACAAGGATGCGAGCGAGGCCGACGGGAAGCTATCCTTGCGAAGCTTGAGATATGAATATAGAACACATATAGGATACGTACTCTCGGACCTCAGCGAGACTGGTAGGTCGAACCTGTAGTATCGGAGAATAGAAGGTTAGCCAACCAACATCTACAATGCTATTGCTCTTTAACTTTTCAGACGTGGATAGAAGCCCTCTCCTCTCCTCTCTTCTGCGAAAGAAAGCTGCTGAGCTAAGTGGGCAGGTAGGCAGAGAGGTAGAGCAGCGAGAGAGGAGTAGAAGGAAAATGCAGTCTCACAATCCCAATTAGTTCGTACAGCATCTTGAATGCTACGGTCGTGGTCGTCGTAGTTATAGTCGCAGTCGTGGTCACTGTTGCACTTTTGATGTTTCTATTCTCGTATGCGTTGTCTGTTTGTCCGTTTATCTCTGTCGGTTCTTCATCGAGTAATAGTGAGTAAATAGCTTAATTCCCGTGATGTGATATCTTCCTGTCCACAGATCCTAGTTTGCGACGTGCCTCTGTCCCTTTTTTTTTTGCCTTTTCCCTTCCCAATTCGCCTTGGTTGCTTTGTCTGTTGACGCAAGAATCGCCGGGGGCTACTTCGGAGAGCTAAAAGCTTCAATTCAATCTAGGAGCAAATGCGCATTGGAACCCGCGAACCCGGGAAATTCCAGATAAGGGAATGGATGCTTCGATAAGACTGACCCTGATGCACGTGATGAGGTACTTAGGTACCCTACTACTCTCCCCCCCACATTGTGCATAGATTATGTAAGTACATACCTTATTTAGATGTGTATCTTGGTTCCAGAAATCTATAGGTTGGTTACACAGCCACCTAGGTGCTCTTAAGGTACTCCTACTCCTACCTACTCTTAACGTAGAAAGAAGCCCGGTTTAGGTATTTATAGGACGACAATCAAGGACCATCAATATCGTGCATAGATATAGTTCATCACTACCACCTTCATCATCGCCACCACCATATGCGGACAAGTTTATCGTGATCAATTCTAGCCATTTTTACAGTCCATTATTATACGTACACGCAAAGCTGGAGGGCGAAAAGGTTCCATCCATGTGCTCTTCGCCTGTGATGCGCATCCCCAACCGGCCGTCACCGAGAGCGTGTGCTTCAGAGGCCAACCGCCGTCCTCCCCTCGAGCCTTTACTCTAGGGGCGTCAGGGCTGCCCAAATATCTACTACCCTTGCCCTTCTGTCTTTTATACTCTATACAAAGGTTGATCCTAGTCCGGTGGCAAGAACGAACCAGCCACAGCCCAACCTTAGGTCTATTATCCATTTGTACACTCGCCAGAACGCAGTATCTATCCATCAACGAGAATAACGGGAAAAAAAGAGAAGAGAGAAGAGAAAAGGAGAAAAGGCGAAGAAGAGTAACAAGAATAAAGAAAACCAGCTCTCAGGAACCATGGGGATGAATTCACTCCCTCTATCCCGATAGCATCGTTTTTTGCGCAAAAAGCCACCGCCATATGCGTCCGCATCTGATTCGTGCTGAAGGTGAGCCACCCCTTCCTTCGTCATATCGAAGCTCGCAAAGAATTAGTGTATATGTGAAATGCATCCGGAACGCCTTGGCCGGTATAGTACACGGAAACCGGCCGCCCTGGTTGGGGTCCATCATGCCAAGGTCCGTGTGGAAACGTGTCGCCAGCTTTTGCTGCCGGCGAGCGGGATATCTCTGTAGAATCATTCAAGCCGCCGACGCCAATGACCGTGAAACATGAAACATAGGAAAGGTTGTGGGTGTATATGTATGCGTCTGTCGATGGGGGAAGGGAATGTTCGGAGGGGGAGTCGGAAGCAACTCTGTCGGTTTTAGTGTCGAAGAAATGAAAGTCCAGTTTGCCTAAGCCCTTAGGCCTCAGGTCCACCGTCTGACATCATCTCGGAATTCATAGCGTTCCACGCCTCTTCAAGATGACCCCTGCCGTCTTGATTAGTTGCAGCTCACACCAATACGAAATGAATGTGGGAGAATGGGGGAGGAGGACAGGGAAAAGGGGAAAAGGGGAAGAGAGTCACGGGTCACTTACTGAGAACTCTTGACCAGCTTGATGCCCCTCTTCTTCGCAAAGACGAGGAAACGCTTCTTAGTGCGCTCCCTCTTGAAGAAGAGGAGTATGTCGCCTTGCGTTTCGTCGGCTCTGGCCACTAAGATCTTCTGCCCATCTGAGGAATACCGGATCTCTTTGATCTCCGCCACCCCGCAGTTGAACTTATCAGGCTCCCGATAGTACCCCCAGCTGATATTTGGATGCACGTCTCGAAGGACTTGATGCTCGAACTTGTTCTCCTCGGGCTTCCATGTCCAGTATTGGGTCACGTCTGGACGTGTCGTCAAGACCCTGGTCTTGACTTGATACACGCGGAAGTCCATGTGCATGATGCGACCATTCGAAAACGAGTCTCGCGAGCTGTAGCCATCATACTCGAGTTCGGCCGCAGCAGCTGACTCTTGTGCTACCGCATCGTCTTCTTGCTTGACCACGGCCGCATCTAAGCGCTGTCGCTTCTGCAGCCGCGGCGTCATGGGTTCGAGATAATCGTTGCTTGACACAACCCCAGGACTTTGTAGCTCGTCTTCGGCGTCAACTTGACCAATGGACCGTCGGCCGCGGCGTCGCGTCTCGCCTTGCTCACTTGGTGATTTGGCGGATGCCTCTTTCTTGGGCTTGATCTTAGATGTTACTTTAGCGCCCGGCCTGTCGGCAACCTTGTAGCCTGAGGGGCGGCCGATGTTGCCGAATCCATGCTTTTCGCGTAGCGCCTTCAACTTGATGTCGTGATAGAGGTCGTGCATGGTCTTGGACAAGCTGAACTTATCGCCCTGTGCCATAGCAATCTCGTACAGTCGGTGTCGGAGCCACTCGAGAGGGGTCAACCCGAGGTCGAACTTCTTGAGTTCCTCGTGCACATTGACCAACCGGAATACCGTGTCGTAGTTGATGAAGGTCTTGTAGAACTTGTCCATCATATCCCGATTGGCGAACTGGAGAGGATGGAAGCATCCGTCCCTCAGGAAGTCGAGGACGGCCTGTCCTCGGTTGACCTGGCGGTTGGCGAGGAACATGGTATGGCGCACGGCATCGGGCTTCTGGCGGAGGTTCTCTAATCTCTCTTTCCACTTATCAAGCGCAAACTGGACGGTCCGTTCGAGAGGTTCCCATTCAGCGTTCCAGAACGGGTGGTTCTCGTTAATCTTCTCCAGCGGCACACCGGCGAACATGGGCGGGTGCGTGATGATGGAGCCGTTGTCCCTAAGCACCAGAGATTCGCGTGTGATTTCTTGGTCATCCATGATCGTCGACTCGGGTGCCGGGCTATTCATCTGAGACGCGGGGTCCCTAACGCTCGGTAGAGACTTGCGACCGCGAGACGATCTTCTGCTGCCTTCGGGAGACGCATTGGATAGATCTGTGGGGGGTACGGTTAGCAGTATACCAAGATACTCTCATATTTGCTTACCATGACCCATGGGGTATGCAGGTAAGCTATGCCTCCCCTGCGTTGATTTGACCACACCGTCTCTATCAACCCCAGGAATATGATCCGTAGCGGCTCTAGTGCTCATGGCGGCGGACGACTTGAAACCCACATCTGGCTGTTGGTGAGTCGCTATATTTCGCAGAGGCAAAGCGCGGGAAGTCGGTGTTACATCTTCATCGACCGGGTTGTGGAAGACGCTGCCAAATAGATTTCCGGGATCGGATCGCTTCTCTTGTCTCTGCTCTTGGACTCGGCTACTACGTCGCAGTGATGAACTATTAATGCTCGTCCAGCCGGCGGCAGCAGAAGCGGCAGAGGCGGCAGAAGCAGTAGCAGCAGGGTTCGGGAGGGTTCGGTCGTGACTCGATGTGGCAATGCTCCCTCTGGACACGGAATTCTCATTATCAGCTGGGAGAGCGGTCTCTCGCGCGCGGTCAAACCACCCTTGCTGGGAGTGATCCTCGTCTTGTCGTTGGGTTTGGAGGCTGGCTTTCCTCATCTCATACTCGTGAGATAGACGCTGTTTCTCTGCCCGCCGG
Organism: Nemania diffusa; assembly: GCA_038501195.1. Taxonomy (NCBI): domain Eukaryota; kingdom Fungi; phylum Ascomycota; class Sordariomycetes; order Xylariales; family Xylariaceae; genus Nemania; species Nemania diffusa. Next base: position 5,558,002 of record JBBPUQ010000003.1, read on the forward strand.
AAATGGATATTGGCGTCGATCTCTTTCATACTGGCCTGTAGACGTAGTCTGTTATCGTACAACTCGTTGAGACCTTGATCTAACTGGTCTTGGCGAGCCGCGTGCTCGTGCGCAAGTCTTGCATCCTCGCGATCCCGTGCCTTCCTAGTGGTTTGCCAGTAGTCCGCCTCCATGGCCGGCCAGTCTTGGTGTCCCATGGGGCCGGTATTAGACATGGTGACGCCTACTTGTATCATTAGTTGGCGCGTATATGTGTATATGTTGCGTTGTGACTAGCGAATCCATTAGTTTAGCACATAAGCCAAGCCCCTATAAACAAGTGACAAGCAAGATGGTAGGGCATCCTCTGTTAGTACATATAAATGCATGCCAAATATTATGAAACTGCCCTCTTCGAGATATAGACCAACACTATAAATGAACAAGGGGCAAGTGGTAGGGATCTAACCTATAGCGCTACAACAGCAATAACAAGGTTTTTGACAACTTCATGAAGACAGGCAAATAAGGGTAGACGAAACATGTGGTAGGTAGAGCAGGAAGGGGCGCAGTTTCTTAGTCAATCGGTAGCCGCATTACTAGACACGTAACACAACCGTACTGCTAACGTGAGAGGGCGTTTTCATGATATATGAAAAGCGAGCGTAAATCTTGGGAGGTTTGGCGAAAAAGAGATAGCCGATCTGATGGGGAAGGAAATAATAATGAGTGGGTAGGACTAAGCGAAAAGGACGTACCTTGAGGAAAAGTAGGATCGGGGTGAAGAGAAGTTAAAGTGAGAGCCTCGGCGGTTGGAGCTTAGCGAATGTATATGCAAGGATTTTTTTTAAGTCCTATAAGTGCAATTCGCAAAACGTTGCGGATCTAACGCCCATCGGTAAGAAGGACGGTAAGAAGAAGTGCCTCAACAGAAAGACGCAAAAATTGCAGATGCGTGAATGTTCGCAGCCGGGCAAGAGCTGCATATAGGTCAGCGATAGTTCCCTCGACGGCTGGCACAGATGTTCGTTGTTGATGCTGTTCTTGTGGCTGCAGGTATTTTTGTTGCGAGGTTATCGATCAGGGTTATAGGTACGTGGGGGAGGAGTAGATAGAGGGTCTTTGAACGAGTGGGTAGGAGGAGGCGGCCGAACTAATAAATTCATAAACAAGTTCAGTGGTGAATGGCGGTGCTTGTTGTTGAAAGGGGGTATCTAGTACCTAGGTATTGTTATTATTGATATACCAGTCTATTGGGTGCAAAAACAAGAAACGTTAGCGCGATGGTTGTTGGTGAGGAGGGTATAGGATGTAAGTAATCAAAAAGACTCGAAAAAAGATTGTGCAGGCAGCTTTTTACATGTCCCTAATATGATTGATGAGGGCGAGGTACTCAGCCAACCAGTCCCAGGCACACACAGCAGACAGCAGACAGCAGGCAACAGACGGCGGCAGTGAAGAATAGAAGAAGATTGGAAAGATGGAAAAAAAAGAAGGCTACGTACGTTGCCGGGCAGGATTGTAGAGACGTGCTGAAGTAATAAGACGAGGAGGTATATGTAGGTAGGCAGTTTTTGTATGTGTAGGTAGGTACATGCTAGCACTACCACCGTCACATAATAAGGGAGGGATGAAATGTCAGGGAGGTATACCGATTTCAAGTACGTATACATACATACATGCATACTTGTAGGATGGATGTTCGGGTGTAAGACGAAGTAGATACATACATAAGGTATCCCACGCTACCATCTTACGGAACTTTCCCCAAGTCGGTACGGTACGTACGGTATAGCATAGGTACCTAAAAAGGTGCAATAATCGATCGAAACAATGAAACAAGGCCAAGGGAGAGCGCGGCATAAGGCGAGAAAAAGCTTGTCACCAAAATAGTAACCTGGGATATCGAAGCAACTGAGCCGCAAGGTACATGCATATATGGGTGGGTATAGGTAGTAGTAGGTACCTCGATACCTACACAATACAGCCATGCGGCATGGGGCATGGGGCATGGGGACAAGACTGGTGCTGCAAAGGAATAGAATAGGACGGAAGAGTGAATCTAACGTAAAAAGCGAAAATAGGTGGATGGGAGTACCGAGAAAACACCCCCAAAATAGAAAGAATTGAAAAAAAAAAAAAAGAAAAAAGAAAAAGATATAGAAGAAAATGCGTACTCACTTGCCGATTGCCTTCCCCTCGAGACCAAATAACTCGGTGATCATGTAGGCAGGTAACTACTTGGGTATGTATGTATGGGATGTTGGTTGTCTTTCCTAATACGTCAGTGATCAATTAAGGTCCAGTTACAGGGGTCATGGCAGTGCAGTGTGTACCAAGTAGAGATGCGCGCGGAAATCAACAGACAAACCAAACGGTCGGACAGGGGCAGGGCAAGAAACGCGATGCAATGCGGATGCGGTGTAATGCGGTTTGGTGGGTGTGGTACCTAGCCCACCCGTGGAGCTCAAAAGAAAAAAAGACCCTGAATGCTGGAAGGGTGTGCTGTAAAATGGGGATCAAATCGGAAAATAGGGTTGTATGGGTTACCTAGATAGGTATGCGCTTGACAGTAACGACCTCGAAAGGGTATAGGTTGTTCTGGTGGATGCGATGTAGGGTAGGTATGACATATGCGTAGGTAAAATCTGTAGGTTTGTAGGTAGGTTGTGACGTGCATGCGTAGATGGTAGAGGAATAAACAAGAGAAGTACCTATGTAGGTTTCAACACGCATACACACATATATTTTATGTTCATGTAAACCAGCTTCTATATGCTATGCTGTGCTGTGTATGCATATAGATGGGTAATTTAACTTGGGTTCTTTTGAGTGCTGTGTTGGTTTGAGGGAAGCACAAAATAAGTAGTAATTGGGAAGACTGAGTGAGAGGCACAGTGAGCTAGGAGGTAGCTTGCTAGCTACCTAGAGCTCTACCTCTCTACCTACCACCCACCTAAGCTATAAGGTAAGTAGAGTAATCTGTTACTCGATAGGTAGGTAGGTATGCAGTCCATCAATTCTGGTAATGCGGAACATAACGCACAAAAAGAAAAGAAAACCGGACAAACAGGTCCTGGTGAATAGAAATGGTACCTGATCAAGCAAGGGGAAAGGGGACAATAGGCATGGAGATACTTCGACAGCCTGGGTGTACAGGGGGAGAGGGTCGCAAGCAAGTACCTAAATACGAGGACAGGCTAGGTAGGTATCTCTATCTGCAGCGCACTGCACTGGCTAGCTGAGTTCTCCGCTATGGGTGGATAGATAGGTGTCATTGTATGCAACATACCTAGGTAGGGACAGGCGAGTGGGCAGAGGTAGCCAAGGTAACTATAGGCTAGAGAAGTTCCGCGCTTGATGCAGGAACAGCAGGTAGATACTGATAGGTGCACTTAGGCAGGCTGTCAATCATCCATCGACAGGTGTGGAAAAGGAAAGCCAAGAACCGGGGTCCGAAAACGTGGGTGGTTCAAGGATCTGTCTGATCTGGTGTGTGTGTGTGCGTGTGTGATGCGTCTCTGTCTGTCTTTTCGCTTGTCTGTTGTCTGCGTGTGTGTGCGGCCCTCCCTATATAGGTACACATGTACACACATACATACCTAATATAGGTATTCGCTTTTTCTAGGCCAGAGGAACAATGAAGTTGGATCGGATCGTACTGGGCTCTTTGGAGATGAGGGTGTGGTATGGCAAGGTAGATTAAGTTAGGCGAGGTAGGCAGGCTGGTAGGTAGGGTGTCTTGATGTCTCATCTGTCGTGGGTGCGATGGCGGTTAATCGGGATCGATAGCCCTGATGTGATGCAATGCAAGATGGAAAGCCAAATCAAGTCACGTACAGGACTGTATTGGGCAGTGTAATCCATGGACGGGGGATTTGGTTACCTTGGATCAATCGGCACGTACCTGAGGGGATGCAATCCAAGTCCGTCTACTGTATGGTAGAAGGCGATGATGCAAAACAAGGGTGCATCAGAAAGATCAGATACCTACCTATTATGGTGAGGTGAAAAGAGAAGAGGGAAGAGGGCGGAGAGGAGGGAAGGTTGAGGCGCGCATGAGATGGAAAACCCGATAGACTAGGTAAACTTTTCTTGATGAAACAACAGGTATGTATGTAGGTATGTAGGTATGTACAGTAGGCAGGTTAGCATAGTATAGTTAATTATTGTTATGATAATAATAATAATAATAATAATATTATTATTATTATTATTATTATCATCATTCTAATTCTACTTCTAATTTTCCAGTTACACTGTTTGTTCCTTAGATGGAGAAGCTATACCCCTAGCATGTACCGAGTAGATGGTGTTATAATTAGGTAGTAAGGTAGGTAGGTAGATATGTAGGTTGTGCAGAAGGAGGTCGGTCAGTTCTGCTGCCATACTAGGTAGGTATGTATGTATGTATGTTGTAAGTAGGTATGTGAGCTGCTTATATTATACCGAAGTGGGAAGTCCTTCATACGCCATCCTTAATGATCTACCTACTATCCGCAGCTGGGTGACTCGGCAGAGATGTAGCGTCAAGCAAACACGCATATACCTACCTACCTACTTACAGACACGCGCATAACTCTCCTCGGCTCCGTATCGTGAGCATAGAATACACTAATAGACACACCACCATGCATCGAGCGTGGTCATAATAATAGTACACGCACACTACGGAAAATGCAGGGGGGCAGGCATGTGGGTAGGGTAGTATTACCTACTGCCGTATGCTGGTGGCTTGTTTGCCAATGGGTTCTGCACATCATCACCCATACGCGCAGTACCTGGTAGTCATGCGTCATGAGGAACGATAAGTGACCTACCTTCTACCTGCTGTACAGCCTACTTGGGTTGGTAACCTCACGAGTCGTCTATCTAGAACTAGCTAGGTACCGGAAACGGTGATGCGCTGTTGCGGCATCTCTGTCCGTTCGGTTTACTTCCGATTAATTGCCTACCTTACCTGCACATCATTTAAGATGGCAACGTTAGTCTAGCTGGAAAAAGCATGTTGTTAACGATGTACGGAGCCGAGTATATCTTACATACAACATGCTGGTATGTATCTCCTATTGGGTACCTACCTAATGTGGATGGGGCTTATACTTACCTACAGGTACCTAACGTGTAGACAAATTATCTCCCATCCACATGCACCACTATACTGTAGTGCGGCTATAGTGGCCGTATGTGCCCACACACGTTTAGTAAACTTCTCTACTTAGGCCGATCCACCCTGTCATCTCAGGATAGTAGGCAGATGGATAGTCAGGATTATTATAGGAAGGAAGTAAGTTTAACCACTAGCTCAAGCCAAGACCTATATAGAGCTATAGCCATTACTACGTACAGTATACGACTACTTAAGACCTATTAATACATTCTTTTATTATTGTTTCCTTGATGTGTCTAGTAGCGCCCAACGAGCATGATGCCGACCCCTGGTCGAACCGGCGGCCACTTGTTACTGATTAATTACTTCCTTACCTCTTGCTTGCACCACCACAGCTCAAAGATAATGTGCGCAGGTATGTACAGCACTGTGGCTAGGTCGAGCGGGCTAGAAGGACATCAAAGGTACGTATCTTGTGCTGTTCGTGGCATTTACAGTACTTACAAGCTTAAATGTACATGACCTGACAGCTGCGGGCCCCTATGCCAAGAAGGGGGGAACGTCCAGAGTGGAGGGCAGTGGAGTGTAGTGGAGGGTGCATGTCGGCTTTGCCGTCTCAGCCGTCCGGCTTATACATCCAATGCGTCCATGCATTGCTTCTGGAAAACTTCGATTATGGGTCCTCGCACCCGGCGACCCAACAGATCGTTAATAGTCCCCAGGAGGCTGCAGGGATGATTTGAGATGCGCCGCTGTAACATACAGACAGCCACAGCATTGTTTGTTGCCTCACCTTTGCTACTGGGATAAGAGAGATACCCTAGGTAGATACCTACTTACATGCCTACCTACTTGCTACCCGGCACGGGTGAAAAAAAAATACCTTCCTATCTACTACGTAGATAAAGATACGTAATGAGAAAAAGGCACATATAGGTAGCCAAGGACAGCGCCCCGATCGGATTAATCGCTAACTGGAAACAAGCGCCGCTCAACCGCTCAACCCGGACCACGATGACACCTTATAATAATACTACACTGTTTACGATACGATCTGCAAGATGCGCGCGCATTGTGCAGTGGTCAAGTCATCAGCCTCGGAACTATTGATGGTAGAGAGGCCGCTCTGCACTCACGTCTGCGTCAATAGATACAAAAGTATTGAAACATTTGCAGCTGATCTTTTTTGGATGCGCAATTGGATGCCTCACTTCTACGCTGGACACCTAGCATCTACCTATCAATCCTACCTAACCTACATATACATACAGTACATATGCAATTATGTCAGATTTTACGGGGATCCGTGCGTGCTGGACGGTACTTTATTTACCTCAGGTCGGTGGTACAAACCTACACATACATACGAGTGTCTGTCTACCTACAGGACTTGCCTCATGTATAGAGTACGCGCTTCCCTAGTGCATACACGTATATACGTACATATGTTACCCTAAGGCTTGGGTGAGCAGGGACGTACAGAATACTGTGCATCTGCGAATAATAAGGATGTCGTAATACATACCTCGTGTGGACTGATAGCACGGGCTAGTACTAACAATGTGTACTACCTTACCTACAATCGTACATCTATCCTTAAGCGTGTACAAGTATGCGTACTTAGGCATATCCGACAAGATCCGGTGCCATCTATTCCCAAAGGAGAAAATCTGTAAGTAGCACCGCCCGAATTGCTTACATGCCTCTGCACTATCTATAATACCTAGGTCCATGGCTGGTCACGATTGACTATCTCCTGCCCTTCGAGCCGCCGCCGCCGCTGGGTACTCTATGGCGGGACCGACAGAAGTGAGGCCGACCTGCGGCAATAATTGAAGCTTCGCCAGCGCTGGCATAGGTATGGGATGAGGGGTGCATTCAATGCTTTGCAGCCGATACGAAAGAGCTGATCTTCCAGAGTACTTTTATTAGCCTCGTATATCCGATACTATGACCCAGGCCAAGAAATATTGTCTCGGAAATGCGAAACATGCCCACATGCCGGCGCACTTCTGGCGCTACCATCGTTATCGTGGGAGGCATGAGTCGATAGAGAATGACCGGTGACTGATTATAGACGTCTCAACATCCCGTTCACCTACCTACGTATATACGCTAGTGGCGGTGATGGCGTGTGTGTGTGTGTGTGTGGCCCTTCCTTTTTATCGAATCCCGCCTCCCCCCCAATGACGACCCCGGCTCGGCATCTGTTCCGTTCACAACCGTGACCCGAGGGAGCTGCTCTCTCGGCAAGATTGATCGGATCATGAACACGACGGGTACGGTACGGTGCGGTGCGGCTGCAGGTCTTGGGCTGCTAGGGTAGGATAGATGGTTATACTGCCCCGTGTACGTGGTAGCGTAACCTATCTGGGTACGTATTTATGTAGGTAGGTCAGCACTGGCTGTCTGTGAATCAATACCGTGACGAAGGCCCAGTGGATGAGGTTGGGGGCCTGCGCTAGTATGTACAGCTAAGTCCATGATGTTCTAAGCAGGACGATGGGGTGGAAAGTAAGCAGCATAAGCTGAGATTGCTATGATCGGATAAACACTCCCTATTACCTAAAGCAAATACTCACCTTTAAACTAGGTAGCTAGGCTCCATCATGAGGAGGAGCGTAAGCCTGATCTACCTATGGTGATACTAGCGCACGAGAATAGATCGACGGCAAGCATGGCATGTTATACATAATTCTCGTCCATCGGATAATTAGTGCATTGAGTGAAGGAATTTAGCGATGTCAAGACCGTCAAAGTCATGATTTGAGTTGAATGCAGCAGCACGGAGTATTGAGATACCTACTTCATGATGTAGGAGTCTCAGTTTATTATCGTCATCCCTCCGCTGAGGCTAACGCCGTAGACTTGCACATACATAGCCCCTGCCACAAGCTGGGAGACAGCCAAGTTAAACCATCCGCTTTAATCCACGTTTTCTGGTGCAGATGTTGTCATACTGAAGTCTATGTCTAAAAAAAGTACCCATCTATTTAGATAGTCTAGACTAGGTATGTCTTAGAAGGAACCTACCCTAGGCATCGAGGTCTATTAAGCCCCCCCCCCTCCCTCCAAAACATGATTATAAAGGCAGGATGCCTCTGACGGAAAAAGGGGCCTCATCAGCGAGAGTCCCTAAATTAAAATCGCTCGTTCGCAGTCAGAAAATCTGACGAAAGACGAAAATATATGTGACAAATCGTAAAGATGTTTAGCGTTCATTCCCTTATTCCTAGGAAATATCCTACTACAGCCTTGTGCTGCAATTGCCAGAGGATGAGCTTTAGGGGCTGTTAGCACTTGGGGTATGATACGTTCTTCTATAGAGCGGCTGTCACGTAGGACGACACAGACAACGCTACGTAGTGACATGGCGATTGGGCAAGTATTAGTGTGGCATCTAATAAAATACGTCATGTGAATGTATTTCTATACAACCTTCCTGTCCACAAATGTACAAGGCCGTATGGGTTATGATTTCCTCTATCTTTCGTCCTGTCCCTCAACAGTATGCTCCTGTATGCCCGTTTTGTACCGGGTTTAGGTCTTAAAATTTACCAATATTGGGGCTTAACAAAGTCGGCAAAGGTTTTGGGCTCTTCGTAGCCGTGGTGGTCGTCGTGGTGGCCATGGCCATCGTCCTGGGGTCCAACATACTCCATCTTGTAAACACTGCCGCATTCGGGGCATCGCTCAACCGGTCGCTCGCGAGACATCTAAGATAGAGGGTATCGTGTTAGCCCCTTAAAAAGGCAGCAGCTCTGTTATCGTAGGCTGCATTTAATAAACATGGGATAGAAAGGTAAACATACGCCGAGCCATGTGACAATGTGAGAGTCAGCGGGAGAGCCAGTGCAACCGGCATACTGCTCGTCACCTGCAGACTTGACAATAATGGGGTTGTCGAGGGTTCCTAGACAGCTTGTGAGCTCCGGTGTTTTCGTGGTAGGAATTCCGTAGGCGGGAAAAGCGTCAGACCTTTCCGTGAAGAGTCGAGGGGTCTCATATCGAAGATGTCTACACCCTGCATCTTTCCTAGAATCTCCAATCGCTCTAGACCGGTGGACTGCTCGAGGTCGGTGGGCACAGTTCCGGGGGCAGCACCAGCGCCAATGAGGTCTTCCTCGGTCTTAATCTCTGTTTTTGGTGCCATGCAACGTCAACAGAAGCCCAATTGGCGGTAATCACTCCTGGCGGGTCTCATCGTACCTTCGAAGGCCTTCACCTTCTGGCTAGCGCTGGCATGGGGCTCGACCTTCTTCGCGTCGCCTGCGTGGATTGGATCAGTCAGGGTCAGTCATTTGGTGGTCACAACGGAAGCGTGCGGTTCGTCGGGTGCCAAGGAGGCTGCGGGCTCTTACGTCGGATGACAGATGCGGCAAAGCTGCGGCGGGCGACGGGGACGACGGGAGACACAGCGGCTCGACGAGCGATGGCGGCGGCAGAACGTTGCAAGAACATGGCGGATTCGAGTGTTGCTGGTAGGTCGGACGTTGACGTTGTTGCTGGCGGGGGAATGGATATAGAATTGAAGATGGGGTGAAGGTCGATGGAGCGAGGGATTTGCAGTGGTCTGATTTGACAATGCACAGAGAGTCCCGAGCTCGAACCGACTGGCGGTTAGTCTAAGTAAGGTTCTTTCCTAATTCGGAGTTAGTCGACATTTCCATGAGCTTTGACCACCTGTAGTCTATCGACTGTCTCTCTGAGGTACATAGGTATACAGAATACTGACGATGTTTGATCACGTGATCTTTGATTTAAAGTTGCCGTCAGTGTCAGCTGCTGCATGGATATACCTTTCTACGTAGCGGGGTACCGACCAGGTCCTACCAGGTACGGTGTATTAGAGTATCATAGTGCGTATACTTGTTTTTTTTTTCCACATTTGATGATAAGTCAGTACTACTGCGTATCTATCATATTTCATGGATAGTTATATGAGCTCAGGACAGTTGCACACAAACATCAGAATAACGACTGGGATGTGGTAAAAAGGGAGAAGAAAATCAACAAAATGATTACGAGCTTTTTCTATTTCGTACAGGGAGCGGGCCGTGTTCATTTGCCCGGCTGTATGCTGTGAATACTATCATATTTAAGCCTGAATCTAGCCTTTTCATTTCTTGACCAGCTCTTGCATCAACTGAGACATACTGGAAGCCCCGAAGCCTCGCTTCTAGGGGACCGCTGTGCTGGTATGATATCGATACTGATCGGTATATCTTAGATGCGGTCTCAAATTCCAGATTTCTTTTTATCTGTCTTAAAAGAGCCCAGAATTGCGGCCTCCTGTGGGCTAGATGTGTAGACCAGGTCTACATCGCCACACTTCTTCGCCTTGGCCTCGTCCTCGGTAACCCACAGGAAGGCAGCATGCTCATTGGGGTCAAGCTTCACATCGTAGGCCTCAACGTCGATAACGAAGGAAAACTTACAGACGCAGGCGGGGCGGCGCGTGAGAAAGGTATAGCCCTCCCCAACCACTCCGGTCACGCGGCGCGCCCGCAGACCCGTCTCCTCCCACAGCTCCCTCACGAGGCCGTGCAGGAGCGACTCGTCCTCGGCGTCGATGGTGCCCCCTGGGACCTCCCAGCGGAGCGGGTACGAGTCGTGCGGCGCGCGCTGAACGACCAGTAGCCTGCCGGCGTCGTCGAACACGAAGGCGCCGACGCAGATGCCGTGGAGCTCCGGGGCCGTTTCCAGATATGCACCCAGGGGCACCTTAAAACTCGCGACGGATGGGTCGCAGATGAAGCCGGTGGGTGCTGTGTCCGGTGGTGAGGTAACGGCTGCTGCCGTTGTATGTGTTATAGGCGGGACGGATGCCATGCCGATCCCGTTCATGTGGCCCTAGGCTAAATGTGTGCGTGTGTGGTGCTGTAAGAAGGCGGGTGAAGGTGGAGTTTTAGCGAGGTGGCGCGATGGCTTGGTGTATAAGATAGATTTGTAGTTGTTCTTTCGGCGTCGAGTATATCTTGACTCCCGTAGCTTTAATTGACGATGCGAGCCTCTTTATTCTAGGTCTGGTAGGAGAGATTCAGCATCAACAAAACAGTCATTCTGCCTTGACTGAGAAGGGGAGAGGCTTTAGGCGGATTGCTGCGCCTAGAAATATGACTCATCGGTCTAGGTATTCACGATGAAAAGCGAAGCCCAATGAGATAAGTCTGCAGTAGTGCTCCTCATGGCTAAACCTGGTCACAAAACACCTACCTGCACGCAGTCAGGCAACCGACTCTCGCTCCTCGCCTAGAGATAGAGAGTCTCATCGCGATGCCCTACTAGCAGCGTGAAGATACGATTATACAGAGTATTAGCGCGGAGCTATACCTACCTAAGATATTAGATATTCTGTCTGTATGGCCACCTGGGCATATCTTCGACTCGCATTATGGGATTCAATCGCTCTGATACGCCGTTGGCGACCTTGAATGTAACATACACACCGCCTCCACGGAGCATTAAGTAGAATGTGAGTATTTCGTTTGGTTGCTTGGAAGTCATCTTAGTAGGATTGCGTATGTCGCATTGAATGACTACACAGGTATCTGATATACCTATTATTGGTCGCGATATACATGAAGCCTATTCCTTCCTACCTATATGTATGTAACTTTAGGTAACGTGCGCTAAGAGTGCCTACCTACATAGGTAGGTTATGTAGGTAGGTATGTATCTAAGGTAGAGTCGGTATTGCACTGCGACTGGGTGACTTCTCTTCCAAGGTATTTAGATAAGTAGGTAGGTCACAACATTGCTTGGTCGGTACTAACTTTATCAACTTCCTATCTAGATGCTTAGATGGGGCCTTTGTGTGGGTGCATTGGGTGCATCTGGTGCGCAACATCAATCACTTAATTATCGATTATTGGGAACTACTTACATCGACAACTACTCAGGAGCGCAATGTGGGCTATATATATACCGATGCGGTAGAAACAACGTTGGAAGCTGAAAAGGCGCCGAAAAGGAGTTAGAAGGGGTTGCCGAGATCTCCCTGCAGCACTGAAACAAGCAGGCTGATCCGATCCCCGTGAAACGGATGCCTCACACTCGCAGTGCATGGTAACATTCTGGCGCGCGATCCTGCGACCTGGGTACCTACCTACGCACGTTACCTAACACTTAAACTAGGTACCTATACGTATAGGAGGTAGGTAGCCTGCGCTAGAGAATATAGCAGTGTACTAGTCTAACGTACCTACTAGATAGACTAAGCTCAGGTGAGGCAGCAGATTTCCCCATCCACTTACATCTTCCCTACTAAGTGTTCCATGTTAGGTACTTGATTTAGTTATACTTACGTACTGCAACGCAGACAAGTTCCTTGGATAGACCAATACCAACATCAGATGCTCAGCCATGGCGGTGCCCAGTGCAAGAGAATAAAAAATAATAAAAAATCCAAGACTGCCATGTCCTGTCCAAGCACTTGGCGCGACTTCTACCTGCCTGCTGTAAGCTGTCTGGTGAAATAGTCCTCGGCGGAAATGCAGTTTCGCGCCAGGACTCCACCAAAACCCTCATCGAGACCGTGGCCCCTGTCACGCTCCCTGGCGAGACGAGGCGAGCGCAATGGCCTGTTTCGAGGGGGAGCCCGTAGTATTGCGACTCTGCGCGAGGATGATGACCAATACCGTTTGATCTCCCAAATAACCCGAGCCTGAACTTAGCAGCAGCAGCAGCAAACAGTGGGAAAACTCAGGAGAGGAGAACCCGCGTTTGAGACGGCGCCGCAGCCAATTCTCTTGGGAGCTCCTCGTGCTCGCAGCGGAGCTTGGCTCGCACCAACCAAGCCTGCCCAGCCCCATGCCGTCGCCCTGGCATCGTGGTATCTTTCGTTTGTGGCCTGTCTTCTGCTGCTAACCAAGTCGATCTCTCATTCACTTCTCCCCATTGAGTCTACTGTTAATGTCGATGAGACCAGGATTGTCTCTTTTCCTTCTTGGTATTTTCTTAGAGAGCCGAGACCGGTCCATATCCTTCTCAGCAGTATTCTCGTCCTTCTCATTTGTCTTGTCGTCTTCGTTCTCGTTCGCCTTGCTGTGTTGACATAGCAAGCCATTAATCATACCATTTCGTTTCTTTCCCTTCCTATTCCCGCGACTTCTCGTTCTCTTTTTTGCATCTTCTTTGGCGCCGTGTGTTCTCTCCAGGGACCGTCAATATAGAGGAACTTGTCCTTTGGGGTTTATATCTTTTCGTGGGTTATTATTCGTCTCTTACGGTGGATGCTGCGCTACCCCGAGGAATCCCTGAACGCTCTCATATACATGCATATCAAATCACAACTGGGATCGTTCCAGGCATGTCATATCGACTCTTTTCCTTCTTCTGCCTTATCATAGCAGCCCGATTCAGCGATGCCTTGTCTATCGAGCGCAGTAGCAGTCGTTATGTGAAGCTACCAGTTGTTCATTCGACAAACCGAAAAGTATTTTCCAAGGTGTATGAGAGCAAGCGAGCTATCGCTACTGTGGCTCTGGCCAAAAGATCTGATGTAGCCTATTATGCCAAATGTCCGTTTTGGTTCAAGCCAGTCCCCTCTACTAGATAGGGTGTTGCTAACTCGTGCAAAGTAAACATCGGCACACCAGCCCAGGAAGTCTATGTTCAGTTAGATACTGGCTCGTTTGAGCTATGGGTTAACCCCAACTGTACAAACCTAGAGGGGACATCCGACGTGGCATTTTGTAATGCGATTGGTCGTTACGACCCATCCTCGTCATCAAGCGCTGTCGAGTCATCTTCGACGAAAACGCTGAGATATGGGATTGGAAGCGCCAATATTCAGTATGTGACGGATACCGTTGGTCTCGCAGGCACAGGTACGACCTTGGCATCAGTTTTCGTGCCAATACCAGCCGTCTAATCAGTTTAAGCAGATGCCCTCTTACAAGACGTTCAGTTCGGAGTCGCATTTGAAACGTCAGATGAGTTTTCCGGTATTTTAGGTATTGGTCATGGCGAAAACGTGACCATCCGCTACAAAAATATGATTGATCAGCTGGCGGCCCAGGGGGCCACGAACACGAAAGCCTTCAGTCTCGCCTTGGGTAGTAAGAGTGAGCAGGAAGGTGCTATAATATTTGGTGGCATAGATACCTCTAAATTCACCGGTACCCTTCAGACGCAACCTATCATACCAGCTGCTGACTCGCCCGATGGGGTTCCAAGATAGTAAGGACTCACCACACAATAATGAGCTGGGGCCGAACCCCTGTTGACAGCCTCGCCGTGCTTTGAGACAACGATTTGAGCTAGCTAACATGCCTATAGCTGGATCGCTATGCAATCTTTGAGTATCACCCCACCCAGCGGGAACACGAAGCAATACGCCAACACCTCGATGGACGTTTTTCTTGACAGCGGCGCTACATTATCTCTTCTACCCACGAGCTTAGCAAATTCCATTGCGGCGGATTTTGGCGCGGACGCGACGGATCCTAATGGGTTCTACCCGGTTGATTGCAGTTTCAACAATCAGTCAGGAACGCTCAATTTCGCATTTTCCGGCGTCACTATCCGTGTACCGTACCGAGAGATAGTTCGAGAAATTCAAACCTCGTTCGGTGTCCAGTGTTATCTTGGCATTAGTCCCAGCGACGACTTTGCTCTCCTTGGTGACACGATGCTACGGTCCGCTTATGGTGAGTTATGACTTGCAGCTTTTGCTACCCCTTCTGAGCCCTGGATGGAAGTCTGATGTTCTATCACAGCCGTCTTCGATCAAACAAACAATGCTATTCATCTAGCCCAGTACTCGAATTGCGGATCCAATGAGAGCGAGATTACGGCCCAAATGGATTGGAGCAGTGTGACGGGTGAATGCCAGGCGCCTAACTTCCAGGCGGCCAACGCGGACTCGGATCCGCTAACTTCGAGCAATAGCACCGGAACCGGAACCGGAACCGGGACGGGAACGGGGGCGAGCGACTCTACGGACTCTAGTGCATCGACATGGCAGAGCTCGGGTCTCAGTCAGTTGGTAATGATTTGGGCGATAATTTATACTTTACATTTGGGGACAGGGCTTTTTGTATAGAGTTTCTTCCTGTTGGCAAATAGGCAAGTTATACAATCATTGCATTGAAGCCGGCGTTCGGGGATACAATTTCTATTAGATGCCAACAAATATTACAGGTTTTCTCGCGCCCTTACTCATCAGTCATTATTTCCCCCCTTAATGCTTGCTCTAGAATAGCCTTCGTTAGTTCTATCAGCTATATACGATCTAGACACAAAACTCCAGTTTTCTAACATTTTGTCACGCACCAACCAAAACATCTCCGTCATTGCCGCGTACCAACGAGAACCTAGATATATAGATCACGCCTGCGTAGAATCCACAACCCGTTTCACAACCTCATCAAGGTCCTCATTCTCCAGCCCCAGAAGATCCATCGCGAACCCCTCGCGGCCCTCCCAATTCCCATCGAGCGCGCCCAGCGCGAACACCAGATCTTCCACCGCGTCCTTATCCCCCGCATCGGCCTTGCCCTTGCGGTCCGCGATGAACGCCTCAGACTCGACGAACCTAACCTCCCACTTAGCGCCGCCGGTGGCCCTCTCGAGCGCGGCGAGCACGTCGAGCTGCGAGACGCAGAAGCTCTGCACGAAGAGCACCCTGTTCCTCGTGCCCTCCTCGTCCGCGGCCAAGATCCTCACCACGGCCTCGCCGACGCGCGCCAGCGTGGCCGTCGAGCTCCTGTAGCGGCCGTGGTCGAGGATCTCCGCCGTGCGCGCCCCGAGGTTGAAGTGCAAGAAGTTCGCGCGCAGGCCCCAGTCGAAGAAGTGGCCCACGACCAAACTCGTCCAGGCGAATTCCCCGCCCGCCGCCGTAGCAGTAGCGGAGAGGGCCTGCAGGCGCGCGCGGACGGCGGCCTTGTGCGCGAAGAGCGGCACGAGCGCCTGCGCGCGGGGGCTGTCCGAGTCGCAGCTGCCGTAGTCGGCGGGGATGACGCGGCGCACGCCTGCGGCGGCGGCGGCGTCGGCGATGCGCAGGTGCTGCGCCGGGTCCCGGAGCGGGATGCTCACGACGACGGCGTCCATGCCCGCGAGGGCGGCGCGCAGGCTCGCGGGGGACAGGGCGTCGTCGACGGTCCTGAGGGCTACGGGGGTGGAGGGCGTGGATAGGGAGGGCGGGAGCGAGTAGGGCGAGGACTCCCGCTTTATGACGGTCACGCGGAAGTGCCCGGACGAGACTAGGGACTGGAGGGCTACGGTGCCTAGGTTGCCGTTGGCGCCGAAGAGGGCTACGGTTTTGATAGCCATTTCGTTAGTGGTCTGAGAGAAGTCTGATGTTTTTTTTTCAACGGAAGAGGGAAGAAAAGGACGTAGGTTAGGTATATAAGCAAGAAGTTTAGTCGTTCAGAAGTGACGACTTGCTCTGGGTTCGTGTTATTAGTCAGCCTGCAGTGTACAATTAGTCTAGTCCCCGTCATCGGACTCTAGTTGCATACCAGTTGAGTGCTTGAGTAGTGCTTGGCGACTCAGAACTGAGGAGGAAATGAATATAAAGAATTTCAATATGATCACGTGGAGACGACTGCATATACCTATGGCGTATGGCCAAGTTGGTAGTTGAACTATCTACTGGCTTGCTGGGTGTGACGGATGTTGGGACTCGGAGCGAGCGGAGCGGATCCGTTGAGAGCATCCATTTCGGCCCGGCTTTTAGAAGACCAACCGGGTCTAGAAATCACATATTCCCGGGATAAGAGAGAATGGCTTGGTTGTAGTCGTTCTCGCGCGGGCTAAATATGCGTACCATTTACATATGTTGGTGAGTCTACATATTCACTGTACTCTTCCAAGCACACATACATGGGTTGCTACGACTCGTCGTCACTAAATGATTCGAGAAAACAGAAGACAAGCATAATGAAGACATAACGTATGACATTAATAGAGTGCTAAGCTACAACTCTAGATTTACTGACTCGTACATAAACCCTCATACTTTCGTTCCCACCGATATACCCCTCCATGAACTCCCTGTAAGGCCTCTCCCCGACGTTATCCATACCGTTATTTCTGATCTACAACGAGTATCGTACAACTAACTACTATACTCCAACCCAGCCATCATGGGTAAACAGAACTCACACTTCATACTTACCTATTTACGGGGTTGGAAAACGCAGAAGACGGCACCGGGCTGGCAGGTCACCTGGTCTCGCATGTCACGCCACATGGTGTCCTCGTCGTAGCCCGGCGCAAAGCTCAGGTCGTAGTCCTGGAGGAGAATCGTCACGACCAGGCGCAGCCCAATAAGGGCCATGCTCTTGCCCAGGCAGTACCGGGCGCCGGAGGAGAACGGCGCAAAGGCGCGCTTGTCGAGGATGAGCTCGGGGCGCGAGTACCAGCGCTCGGGGATGAAGTCGTCCGGCTGCACCCACAGCGATTCCACTACACACGCACACACATTGTCAGCCAGAACCATCGTTTCGGAAACTCGCCGACGACGCAGCGCCGCGGCGCGTAGACTTACTTCTGTGGACGACGTATTTCGGGCACGTCACTTTGACGCCCGGGGGGATGAGCACGTCGTCGACTACCATGCCATTGGGGCCGGTGATCCGGCTCCCGCCCGTCATGACCGGCGGGGCGAGCCGGAGGGCCTCGTTGATCACGCCGTTGAGGTGGGGGAGCGCGGCGAGGGCGTTGGCGTCGTTCACGTCGATGCCGGCGATCTCCTCTTGTATCTTCTTGGTGTGCTCCGGCATTTTCGCGAGAAACCACCAGATGGCGATGAGAACGGCACGAGTAGTGTCACTGTGGGCATGTTAGCGGAAATCCCCCCGGCTGGAACTCTCAGTTGATTCGTCGCGGGGAGGTTGCACTGATCATGTGAGATGCAACCATAGAGAGAGAGAGAGAGAGAGAGAGAGAGAGAGGTCAAGACTGACCTGCCTGCGACGACGGCTGTCACCGCCGTGCCGCTGAGATGGAGATCTCTGGCTTTTTTACTCTTTGTTTTAGCAGTATTCTCGTATTCCTCGATGAAGTAAGTGGCCATGTCTGTCTTGCCGTTTCCGCCACGCTACATTAGACCTTTTGTTAGGTGCAGGTGTACTTTGAGAAGCTTGTCACGATTGTGGGAGTGGCACCTACGCTGAGGCGTTCGAGCATGTGGTCCTCGCAGAATTGTATCATGCGGCGCCAGTCATTGACTCTTCCGACGGGCGGCATGATCTGAAAACCTAGGAGAGCGATCCAGATGGCATCACCGAGCGGTCCTGCCATAGCCAAGGCACGGTCTCGGTGTTCTATACCGGGATGCGTTACCTTGGACTTTGTGAGATTGAAGTCCTCGCCGAAGAGCACTTCTCCCATGACATCCCACGAGTACCAAGACATGACTTGATCCATGTCTACAGGCTTCGTACCAAAGGCACCAATGGTACCAATGCAACGTGAGAGCTCTCGAACGAGACTTAGGATGCGAGGGTGATAATCATTCATCGCTGTCGAGATAGTCCAGTTAGCCACGGCCATTCGCGACAATCAGAATGACAATACAGAATACCAATCTACTCGCCTTTGCTTGATAGCCCTTGAGCCCAGAATTTGCGACCCTCTTTGTGCTCGAGCTTGTCGCGCGTGAAAATGGCTGAGGTCCTCGGCCGCACAATATCATACCAAACATCCCTCGTAGTCTCGTTGTTGAAGCCGTCAAGTAACTCGAACGCGGAGGCACTGAAGATAGTCATCTCATTTGGACCTTGGTGGGAAAAAAGTACTTAGTCTTGATATTTATAGCTAACCAAACCTCCCCCCAAAACCGTTTGCAAATATTGCTAAGCAAAGCGAGGATAGATCGGCTCACCTGTTCTCACGATGTTGCCATATTTTTTCTGGATTTCCTTCTGGAAAAGGAAATTGGTAGAGTCGCGAACATGCCACACATGCCAGAGTTTGGAGACGGCGGCAAGTCTGGGGCCGTGGAAGGAGGAAAGACGATGAAAGTAGAGACGGTATATGGTCATGCTGGAGAATAGACCGCCAAGGTAGGCGACGGCCAGGACGGCGAAGCGACCGAGAATCTCGGCGAGCCCATGGTCAAAACGGCTGAGATAATACAGCGCGACACTGCCAAGGGCGAGGTGACTGGCGATGATGTGTGGGCCGTGGAGGTGCCACTCGCCGTGTTTGAAAATGCCAAGATGCACGGCGACACCCGCCGCGACGGCCAAGATGGGCAGATGCCGAGCCTCACTCACAGCCATGTTGTGCGCGTGCTCCTGAACTGCCTGGCTTGCTTGCTTACTTCCTGAGTGCGTAGATAGTGCTCTAGATAGTGCTCGAGATGCCCATTGCCAGAAGAACGAGCGAAGTGAGGGACAGGAAGGGTCAATTGAAAACGAAGACGCCGAGATCACATATAGACCCCCCTTGCTGCACTTGTGCGTGCTGCCGTCGCGCGACCCCCCGCTTGCCTCGCATTTGACCCAAACAGCTCCTCTCGGTAATATAATACAGGGGCTAGGCTTTTGGGGGATGCAGGTGTTTTCTAGGACACGCCCCCGGTTCACGATGGTCGTACATCTTACTACGATAGGCAAAGTAGCATTTTATAAGTACATATTCTAACACGTGTAACAGGCGGGTAGATAGATTAGCCTACTTACTATAGGTTGATACTCTACTACCTAAATAGGTAGTCGTCCAAGAGCCCGGTGTTGTTCTAAGCTACCCGACTAGGTACGCCTGCACTCCGTATTCGTACTCACTCCATTTACTCTTGGGACTTACAGAGGCAAACCATAAGTCTGTACTTATATGTATCCTACAAATGCAGCTAATCAAGCAATCAGTCAGTCAATCAGTAGCCCAAGTACGTGATAATAAAATAACAAGAGGCAGCACTCTTGCTACGTAAGGGCTGATATCTACCCTGAAGGAGCTAGATTAGATCCTTTAGATCAAAAAACGCGCTTCAAATTCCATTGATCGATCAAGCCACCTATCGAGATAGGCTACCTAGGTGTAACTAGAACCTCTTACGTAATAACAGTAATTAGAACCCAAGAGTCTGGGAACAATCCTTAACCCTATGATTTGGCAATTGGAAAAGGGGTACCTTTAAAGATACCTAGCCAAAGAGGATTAACGCAATATTAAGCAATCCGTTATCTGCAATACGACATGCCGCGGGCTGAAAGGGGAAAGGCAGTGGTCCACAAGCACCAGTTCCACATACCGCCTACATATCTACTGTAGGTACCCATGCTATTAACACTATACAGATCTGTACTAACAGCATACTAACAGCAGCCTACCAGCAGACTAACAGTACAGTAGATACGCAGTACATATATGCGTATGCATACCCAAGGTAGCCAAGTTATAGCGTGGGAAGTAGGTACAAAAGAAGTAGGTAGGTAGATGTGTAGATACTACGTACATGATATCATGTAAACATCCGCCTGCTATCTGGTCTATCCGGTAGGTACTGAGCTAAACCCCGAAGCCGATGGACAGCGCATGTATATACCTTTAACGTAGCCATTTCGTCATTACTAGAACCTTTGCAACACAAACAACACAAACAATGGTTCTTGTTGATACGTATTTCCGGTACCACCACTAGACTATCTAGGGTATGATCTTCTCGTCCGGCACCGAGTACATAAATAAGTAAGTGTCTAACCTAGGGGAGTTATGTACGTACCTACAGCTATGGCTGGTCGCCGAAGCAGGTTTGGCGTCTGGGGAAGCGGAAGCAGCCGAGACCAGGGATAGGATCTGTGTTGGTTGTTGGTGCTTAATCCCGGCTGGACACCACCAATACCACAGTAGGTATCTCTACTAGGTACATACGCGATAGAATAGATAAACAAACATTCTATCCAACTCTTGTTAATGGCGCAGACCTCACCTCGCTCATCGAGGCCTATTAAAGAAATACCACCTACTTGCATCTACGCGTACGGGATTCAAATTCTATATTAGGCATATTATATAAACCAAAGGCAGTATAAGCCACCTCTTCGAACCTAGGCGGCTTTAGTAGAACCCGATATATGGCTACGATCTCATGTCTATTCTTTTCTTTTTAGGCAGTGAGATTTCACCATGCAGCATTCCATCACTCTGCCGTACCGACCTAGGAGGACCTATCCACTCCACTTCTTGGCTCGGATACAACGTTTAGGATCTTATCCCTGTTCATATCATATACCAAAGTAGGCCTCAACCAACTACGTTAGGTAGATAGGCGCATAATTAATGAACTTGAACTAGCTGAAAATATTATTAAAATAAGACCGCCCTGGAGCATAGGGAACAATAGGAGGAGTAGATATAGAATTATCTATATAAGGAGGTTGAAGTCGCTTGGCTTCTTCTTTTCTTTATTGTCCTTAGTATTAGTCCACTCTTTAGGGAATAGTTGGTCACCTAAACTAATTGCTAGTATTGCATCCATCATAGAAAGCTTGTTACTAACCTTGGTTAGTAGGGTAAAAACCGGACGTTTATATAACTACCCGTTTGATCAATAAGATAGTTTGTCTGCAATGAGTTGGAAATTTGAAATCAAGAAATTGGCGATTTTTCTTTAACAGTGGCTAGCTACTAAATTCCCTAGGGGTTTAAACTTAATCTTTAGATATTGGTATCTCCCTAAGTATGTGGCTCATCTAGAAGCACTTACACATTTGTCTGGTCTCGTCCCACCTACTACTGGCATCCGAACTACTCTCATGCAAGCTTAACTTGTACGTTGGCGAGCTTTAAACCTTCCCAAATCCCAATCTACATCTTAGAAGAACTCACGATGATTCAAAGGTGTGATATAACTGTCCAGCATATCCTCTTTATATCCGTTTTACTTGAGGGAGGCTGGTAAATCGACCTGGGATGTCTGTATGGCAGACCTAAAATGAGGATCGCGAACTACCTAGCCCGCACGAAAGTAATAACACTAGAGTGGGTGGTGTTACACATTCGGCGGGGTGGCTTAAAAGACGAATGGCCGAAACCTAAGCTATCATATTTCAATATGATCGAATCTCACGCTTACAACATATCGCTCTAAGCATCCATTGACCACACACTTAGCAGGCATCATTTGGTTCGTCCACAAACCACAAACCTTATCTGCCTCTGTATACACTTTCTCCTGTATGAAGGTAGCGACTTTTGACGCAAAGATTGCTCTTGAATCCAAGTCCTATGAGTAGTTGGGTCGACGACGACGACCGAATCACCGGTGTTGTATGTTTTATATTTGTTTTTTTTTCCTAATTCATCTTTGTTTAATTTGTATCCCGCCACCATTAACAAGCGGGCAGGCCAGCACAAAGGGTCGCTCGTGCGTGTTAGATTTCAATACTGGTTAAAAGTCTCACTTTTCACAGCACTTGCGAAAAACCTAGACAAGCAAAAACAACGAAACCCTCCACCAACAGTGCTGTAATACCTCAGCCCGTGCAACCCCTCTGTCGCTTCAGAAACGGCCTCATCTGATGCTGTTTTATAAGAATAGCACTTATTTAAATACACAAATTAAGTCTAACTAGAAGGTCTGGTTGGGTAGTTGGCTTATTCAGCAGCCTTATAAAACCGGTAGTTGTATGTTACATTTGTTCTTCTAGCTAGACCTGACTTCTGGCCATACCAGACCTTCAACGTGTAACAGTACGTTACGCCTAGTAATGTGTGCAACTAGGTCCCCTACAAATATAGCAGTTTTAGAGGGTCTTAGGCGATAGAAAAAGTAGGTAATTAAAAAAAGCAAATTACGAAGAAACCTGTATGTTCAATTGACTATCGGATTAGCGGAAAACCACTTATCGCCGACCGTCGTTGTATGTTTGACTAACCCAGCATGCTGCAAAGCCAATACAATTGGGTGATGGTAGTGGGATCTGGTAGGCTACTAGGCTGGAGAAGGCTTAGTTTAATACCTCGGTACGAAAACAAGTACTAAATGATGCTCCGTCCACCGCATGCATACATAATATCTACAAAGCTGTAGGCGATGAGGAATCAGAAAGGGGCTAGTAGAGATTAAAGCCTCCCTTACATTGTCGAGTATCTCTGGTCGCCATGCCACATATACGCTTGCGGCAAAATAACGAACAGAACGACTCTTACTACACCCCTTCTCCCCTTGATAAGGGACTATGGCGATTCACTCGCTGTTTGCCGACTTACGGAGTTGGCCTATCGTGAATTGCGTATAAAAGATAACCGCGGCGTTGCTCACGATTGACATTAATGAGTGGTTAACTACCCTGATGCTATCGCTAGGCATACTAGTCTCACAGGTCATTGTAGCGATGGTAGTCAGGCCTGATCGATGGGCAAGAAAAAGTAATGAGAGAAGACGGCCTGGGAGAAGCATCGACGGTGCGAATGGTAGATTCCATCTACGCGATGAATTTACCGTTGTGGGGGGGGCTGCTGAATGTTACGAAGGAATTATGATGGAGATACAATTAGCTATACGATACTTTTGAAGATGATAATTCAGGCCATCTCGTTATATTTACGTCCGGATGAACTACATGATCTAGGCAGGAGAGTACAATGTTGAGCCCCGGTCGCTCCATTCAAGCGTTTATTGAGATACCTACACATATCATTAATCTGCGCAACATGCCAAGGTGAGGGGCCAGTGCGAGTGGCAATTAGATAATAGATCATAATACAAACACGAAAGCCAAGGTACTAGGACAGGAGCCATCTTTACTGGTCGTGGGTAGTATGTATCAACCTCGCGGGCTACTGTTTGTGTTAAATCTCGTTGTCTATGAAACACAGCCAAGTTTGCTTCTGACACAGCTTGGCCTCCGGATCTACGCCGCCACGCCATCATTCAAACATACCTCGCTATGTTGATTCCGTTATACAAGGAGATAGGCTGTTTCAAAATGCCTACTAGATAGATAGCTCTCATAGGCAATAGTGCGCACTCTGCGATAACTATGTAAGTGTGAGAGACTTCATGTGACCTGACGCCACTAAGGCTAGTTATGAGATGGTCACTAGCAGGCTCTACGGAGTAATCTACTATAGTCATTAGAATAAATCAGAGGCACTCGTTATGTCGCAGGGCTTCGATTATCTATCATAAAACGTAAATTATGCAACTTATAAATGGCGCTGAATCTTTGGGTAGATTATTCGGTGATACAACGCTGGGTTGATGACTGTAGGTTAATGAGATGTCCGAGGTCGCCAAGCGTCTAGTTTACGTCCCCCCCAAAAGGCCAAAACTCATATAGGTGAAGATGCCTCTAGTTTTTCGTCTAGCTGATGATAATTGACTAGATTGGTATACTGTAGATAGGTGCTGGCGATATCTTGACTCGATACCAAGTGGTCCGACGTCTTGGCCAAAGCGACGACGCCCTTGGCGACTCTTGGCGACTCGACCATCACACGTCTCGACGACCTTTTCGTAACGGCTCGGCATTTCTGTAACATACCTATCTCCCAAATGAACCGGAAAGCCTAGATAGAACAGAGCTGAGCTTGTATGCATAAAGCTTGCCTGCTCGCCTCATGTATTGAACCTGGCTAATTCGCGTATCTCACTCTTTACGTGAAATTGACCGTCTTCGTTTCTTTTCTTTTCTTGTGCACTGGTGCACTAGCTAAACTCTTCGCCCATATCGAGCAAACTTATTTATTATAATACTTCGAGCGACTCTATCGGTTCAATCACCTCCTACATCACAAACACATACACAATGAAGTCCATCACAACCCTTGTTCTAGCTGTTTTCGCGGCTGTCGCTGTCGCTGCTCCGCTCAACATCAATCTTGGCGCCTATTCTCCTGCGCTGGTGGTCGGTGATGGAGCTATAGGATTCAACGGCGCCGAGGGCGAAGCGGCAGCCTAGAGGCGATCTATTTTATTACAATAGATAATGTCTTACAGCACCATCTTTGAGAGTGAGTGTGTGCGACTCGTGTGTCCCGCCTAATGATGGACTTCTACTAAACTGATGAACTGTAGTTATACCGAGAGATAACCACCGCCGTTAGAGAGAAAGAACGGATCGCCAAGAGATGAAATAAGCATCCGGTCTGTGCAGTATCATCTATTACATATACATCGAAAATCAGGTCTTTACATAAAGATGTCGATTCTGTTGGGGGCAGGCATGCATATAGTACCTCGTCCAGTGGCATCTACGAATGTCGGATAATGATCGACACAGAATATACGAGGGCAGGTTCCCATTATGGGACAAATCGAATGCTCGATGGAACTGCTGGAAGCTCCCTGGGTCGATGAGCACTGAATTTTCCTGCTGGGCGGTCTTGGGAGCATGGCGTTTGAGAGCAGAGCAATTAAGCATCTAGAATTCAATCCATCAACAAAAGAACCCGAAACCCCGAATACAAACATAATCACAAACACTTTGCTCATTCTAGCTCGGAATTGACGTTTACACGAATCCGAAAGGAAATGTCGGGAATGTTAGCAACTATCTAGAGTATTCCCCCCTGGCATCGAAATAATAGGTGTTTGTGAAAGAAAGTACCTCGGCGTGATTTCGTCCGCAGGCCGAGACTTGACAACGATGATTTCTGATTGGGAGGCAAAGTCTCCGCTGCGTCTAACTGCCGGCGAGCTAGATACGCAGTAGATGCCCCCGATTCTCTTAGCTTCTATCTAAAGATCTACATGCTACTATCTAGATGGAAAAGCTTAGCCAGGGGTGATAGCATGGGGCTTGCACATCAGAACCATGGTGCCGTATTGTATTTCAGTTTCGACATAGTTATTAGAATACAGAATTCTACCTCTACATTCACAATGCGAGAGCAATGCCCGGTATAATAAATACCGGGACTAGTCACCCTGTATGGTATTATGTCGAGAGGGTCCCTCAAATAGATTTTAAGTTAGGCTTTGTCTAGCAGAGAAGAGCTCCCAATCTAATGCTAGAAAGAAGTAGAATCTCTCACCTCCTCATGCTTTGTACGCTGTCCCCCGCACCATACATATGACGTAAAGTACTTGCATGGGTACTAATTGAAGACCCCGGTACCGAGTTGAACGATGGGCTCGAATTCATTCCCCTTGCCGATATACCGATGAGAGGCAGCCATCTTGATGATCGTTTACTCTTTCTTTAAGAAAGCTGACAGCATATACTATAAACGATTTAAACCGAATTCGTCTCGTCTTTAATTCATTATATGAAGGCGTGGATCTTCAAGGTTCATTTGTTAAAAGTTAGCCTCTTAGTTCCTTCGGTAAAGGAGAGGGAGCCCGGTATTGCTGAATGAGCCGCGACTTGAGAATCAAATTAGATAGTAAACGATAAGCAAAGATGGACCGCGTGCCGGGCTTGAACGTGGCCAATATCCTCGAGAAGCGAGGGCTTCTGATAGCCATCAACTCCCTTGCCGCGCTGTCTATCTTCTTCTTCGGCTATGATCAAGGTATTTCACTGCACTGCCGCTGCCATCTCGTTCCCAAGATAGGGAGGTTAACATGGGCGCATTCTAGGTGTGATGGGCGGCGTCAATAATGCGAAAAACTATATTGACACGATGGGCCTCGGTTATGTCGATGAAGAGACTGGGGACCCCGTCATAACGAATACGCTACTCCAAGGCGGCATCATTTCCGTCTATTACCTAGGGACCTTGGTCGGCTGTCTACTCGGAGGCTGGATCGGAGACAAGATCGGTAGAATAAAGACTATCGCGGTTGGGGCTGGATGGGCGATCTTTGGAGCCTCCCTGCAGACGGCGGCTATGAATAGCAACTGGATGATTGGCTGTGAGTAACTCAGAATATGGCTGCGGGAATTCAGCGCTAAATCGACACACAGCTCGGGTAGTCAACGGAATTGGAACGGGTATCCTGAATGCCGTCGTTCCTGTCTGGTGAGCAGACTCGAGCGCCCCCTTCGTACAAGCATAGTTTCTCTGATCAACTAGTTTGCAGGGCTACAGAGACGGCCGAGCACACTTCGAGAGGGCAATTCATCGCTATCGAATTCACACTGAATATTTTTGGCGTCGTGGTGGCTTACTGGCTCGAATTTGGGCTGTCGTATAGTGAGTGGTGGCATGATTAGCTCAAGACTGTTTCTGACATATTTCTCTCCAAGTTGACAATGGAGAGACTGCATTTCGGTGGCGGTTTCCCCTCGCATTTCAGGTACGCAGACGCTACAGGCCATCTATTTAGCCCGAGAGCGACAGACGTAGACCCTAATGCCTTAACTCCAACCCTTGGGTCTGGTATTTATAGTTATACTATACTGACATGCAGATCTCGGAAGATCATACCGCTCCTCGTACTCTTCGGCTCAGTCTGGTTCTTCCCCGAATCGCCGCGTTATCTCGTGAAAGCCGGCCGAGACGACGAAGCCCAATACATCCTTCGCCGCCTCCGCGGATCCACGGGCGACGACCTGGCCCGCGCCAACATCGAGTACCAAGAGATCCGCAACGTCATCGGCGAGGAGAGCCGGGAGTCGAGCAAGACCTCGTACCTGCACATGTTCTTCGGCATCGGCTCCGGCAACCTGCACACGGCGCGGCGCGTCCAGCTGGTCATATGGCTGCAGATCCTGCAGGAGTGGGTGGGCATCGCCGGCGTCACCGTCTACGCGCCCACCATCTTCCGCGTCGCCGGCTTTGGCTCCCAGAAGAGCCAGTGGATTAGCGGGCTGAACAACATCTTCTACGCGTTCGCCACTCTCATCTGCGTCTTCACGTTGGACCGCATCGGTCGTCGCTGGACGTTGTGGTGGGGCTCTGCTGCTCAGGGCGTAGCTGTAAGTAGAATACTGGGCGCGTTGCATGGGAACATTTCAGTCTCGTGATGATTATGCGTACGGGCAACGTGCACTAATTCTATCCGTCTCCAGATGTTCCTCGCCGGGGCGTTCTCTCAACTTGGTGAGAATGCCTCCCGTAATGGCGACACTGACAAAGCCAGCTCTTACGGCGCGGCAGCAGCATCCTTTGTGTTTATATTCACCTCGGTATTCGGAGCAACATGGCTCACGGTTCCCTGGCTATATCCGGCCGAAATATTCCCACTCCACGTCCGTTCGCAGGGAAATGCATGGGGTGTCGTTGGTTGGAGTATTGGCAACGGATGGCTAACACTTCTTTGTCCTGTTCTGTTCCAAAGTAAGTTCAGTCTGCCCGTATGAAAGATGGGAGCTTATCTGATGTGCCATAGGAATTGGAGCAACAACGCTTCATATCTTCGGTGTCGCCAACATTATATCGATACCGATTGTCTGGGCCTTCTATCCCGAGACAAACCAACGGACTCTAGAAGAAATGGATATGCTATTCGCAAGCCCTTCCCCTTGGGTATGGGATGCTGAGAAGACATTTGCGCGACTCAAGGCGGAGCAACCGGTCATCCAGGCAGCGAAAGACGCGGGGCCAGTTGGCGACGTGGAGAACGGGCAAAGGAGCGACTGAAAAGATGCCGCAACCATATTAGAGAATGTTCATGTCTATGCAGTTGGGGATGGACAGTAGACAACCATGGCTGAAGATAAAGAAGACGGATTTATGAGGAATACTTACTTATGTTAAGCAAGAGTAGAACCCAAGTTAAATTAGCAAGACTAAGTTATTATTATAAACAATATAGAATGAGTGATGAAACATACGCTTCTCGACTTGTCGTGTGAGCCATCTCTACCATCACCTTTAATAGCCACGGTAGACCAGAAATTGATGCTATGTGATTTTGGAGACCATGTAAGACCCTGCAAGATCCTACGTACATAATATAGGTACCTAATCGACAGGTTCACTATCGCCCCTTTTCCTCGTTCTAACATAGAAGTACTCACAGAAGAAACATATGTGTACATACGACTACATTACTACAAAAGAGGAATCAGTTCTCCTCGTTACTTATACCGTACAAGCAATGATCCCCCTCGTTCCGTGAACTGACCTGTCCCTCTGCACAAACGCCGTAATCCGTGGAAAGGTCACTTCCCATCTTACAAAGCACTAACGGTATTTATCTATACCCTTACCGTGCAAATCAAGCATTGATTTCCGAACCCGAGTATGAAGAATCAGGAAGCCATGGTGCTCTTGCCTCCACCCTCCGTGATCTGCTCTCTGACAACAATGCGGAGCACGCCGCTCGCTAGCTGTCTGGGAATGACGCTGGCGGCATCTCCTTCCGGCCCGTTCATCCGCTTCTTCAGCCCAATGACAGCAGTCGGGGCGAACACGAGGGCTTCGCCGGTGCGTAGTTCGGCGATCTGCGAGAACAGCTCTTGCGTGGCATCACCAGTGAGCTCGACACCCTCGAGTCCCTCCGACTCATATTCTCCTTCTTCGGCATCCAAACCTTGACCGCGGGCCGCCCTTGACGGCATCGAGATGCCCGCTAGGTGACCCCCGAGCACGGGCAGCCAGTCTGGAGACGTAAAGCGGTGCACGATGGTCATGCTGCAGAGATCCAGGAACTTGTGTGAGATCGTAGGCTCTTGCGTGGAGATGATGACTCTTGTGCCACAGTGTCTCTGCCGGTGGATGGTGCCTAGCAGGGCTCCGGTAAGGGTTTGGGATTCGACGGAGTCGTTCATGTATTTATGAGCATTGTCTAGGGCAATGACTTGGCCGATCGTGGTGTTTTGCGATAGGCAAAAGACGAGACTGTGATGGCATATAAGGTTAGTGGAATTATATGACAGGTAGAACTGACTAGCTTTCAAGGGCCTATAGTAATTAAACCCGAATGGAAGGGCCCGGGGGGGGGTTTAAATGCCAAAGGACTGACCAAATATGGAAGAGAGAACAAGCCATCTCGGGTGTGACACAGGGGCAAGATAGATCGACTATCGTTAGTTGACCATTCTAGTAGGCTGTTAGTATCTGCGTTTGTCCCAAAAGCGAAGACGGTATGCTTGAGTGAACAGAGGGGGGATATCATGTAATACCTCTGGGATCCAGCTATTCTCCGTTGTCTCCCTTGTCCCCGTTATAAAAGGGTTGTAACCACCGATATGCTGAGTGGCCAGGAAAGTCTCTAAGGTGTCGAGGCGCTGTTGGAGTGGAGCGCGTAGCTCTGTACTCATATTCTTGGCCTCGAGTATGTGCCGGAATCTCTTATAGTTAAAGTGAGGGTTACCCCCGTGATGCTGCCGTTCGATGTCAAGATCTCTGAGGACTCTCTGCACAATGTGACGGCTTTCCCCCATAGCGCTTGCACCCAAGAGGGCAAGCATGCGCATATTGTTTAGGCTAGTGTCGCCAAGACGCAACTCCTCGACCTTGACATTAGGCAGACAAGCGTACGTCTCCTAGTATATGATTGTGTTAGCAATTAAAGTTCAGTCTCGGGCTGAATATCGGAGCTACTAGTTATCTATACCTTCATGTTCCGAATGTTGGTTGACGGGCATAGCACGCGGACCTTGGCATCAGGGTGAGAGGATATATAGGCTGCTTCACATGGCCTGGAACTTGCATCTGAGATGTTGGGATCGTAGTGGAAGACAAGGCCGGTAAGTGGTCGCGGCAGCTTGCCGATACGGCTGGGAAGCAGACAACTCTCCAGGAGACAGGACAGGGTGTGACTCTTGCCGGAGCCCTGACTCCCGCAGATAAAGGTACTCGATGGAGTAGCGACATTGTAGAAGACGCTCGGGTCTGCAACGGCGCTCTTCCCGCCCGACGGCGTAAGAGCATCTGCACTCTCGCCGATGAGCCCGTATTGGGAGAACGGCTCTTTGTCACCGGGGCGGAGAAACCGTAACTTGTCAAGGGCTTGTGCGTGGAGCAGAACAGGGCGCGTAAACAGAGGAGCTGACTCGAGTTCGCTGAGCATTTTGTTGGGAGTGGTCTTTAGCAATTGGAGCTGTCTCGCTAGTAAGGCAGCTTTACCCTCCTTTTTGTTTTCGGACGTCTGTAGTCTCTTCCCGTTACTTTCACCGGATAAAACAGGTGCTGCTGGAGTAAACACGGCAGGACGAGAGTTGGGAAGGGTCTGAGAAGAGGGTACTTGACCAGGGGAGATGAACTCTCGATTGGCCGGCGAAGCTGGTAACTCATCGGGAGTTGATGACATGTTGAGTTGCTGGAATGGGACAGTTGGTGGCTCGTTGTCGGGATGATCACCACTGCTACCACGAGGCTCGTCAGGCATGTTGTCGGTAGATGAATGCGTGCGATACGATGCGATGCAATGTAAGCGTGGTAGATAGATGACTGATTGCTCGTCGCTAGACTTATATAATCCAGAAAGTCTTGTGTGAAGAGATATCTACCGCACCGTCTTTCCTCGTAATGTGAGATGTATGTAGCTGAGAGTTTGTGTCATGCAGGTTATAATTGAAACCCACTGCTTTAAGAAGAAGGTAGTTCATTCACTGTTGTAATTGAAACCCACTACTTTTAGTAATAGTTCATTCACTGTTGTTGTTTGTTCGTCTAGCTGGTTACCTGGCCAAGTACCTCAGATTAGCAAGGCAACCTAGGTCCTCTGCAGGGCCTCGACTAACAAGCAGTCAACTACTTAATAAACAATTTTCCATAACTACCTAGATACCTAGGTATTGACATGTTATGAATGATAGTTATAGATATCATGCTTTCCTTTTCTTTAATTGCATGTAAAACCATACAATGGCAAGAGGAGAAAGACTGCAAAACGCTAATTGTTCAAAGAAAACATCTAAAGCTTAACTATTTACTCCATGTGTAATTAATGATACTGGGGCTCGTTTTTGGTGCGGTTGATGTACTGTCTTGGAGGCTTGGTCTACTAGACTGGTGTTGGCAAAGAGTAGAGGGGTTGGCCTGCGTAGGTTGGGAGACACTGGATTGTAAAATGCATTAGTGAATAGTGTTCTACGGTATAGCGATTCGGGAGCTTGTTGTGAAACAGCGGTAGTGCTCTGATGGTATTCCCTAGTTATTAACTAGTCTATCTAGAATACTAATTTTGAAAATCTTCTTTCCTCCCGTGGGAACACAGTAGTTTAGGAGCAGTCAAGATGCAACGTATGTGTAGGAATAGACAATATTACGGAAGGATAGACATCGAGGGTGTGCTAGTAACTCGCCAAGACCTTCCTTAAAGGCCTGGCAGGTATCAATTAACTATAGACTTATCTGATGCTACCCTGTAGCAGAGAGGCTGGCGGATTTAGGTCACGAGCCTTTCTTCATATCTTCCGTAGTTCATGCATGGACACCGAGAGAAAATGATCAGGTCTAAGAAGCCTGATGCATACTAGTACATACTAGTTAAGAAGCTCGGCGGGAGACAGAGAGTGATAATGGTAATGAGTTACCTATCAACCTAATTCACATTTATGGTCAATGGAGTGGTTCACGAGAGAAGAAGAACAACCAGAAGATGTTCAACTAGTACCCTACGACTAACGTACCTGGGCGTCTTGGTGAGCACGGTTTATCGACTGAAACCTCAACAACTACGAGTCAGTGCTCCGTTTGCTCTTCTTCTTCTTCTTGCCTTCAAGACCAACACTAGACGACGGACAACAGGCCTTGTCAGGAGCAGGTTGCTGATCTTTGCACTCCTCCTTCTCGTAGTAGTCCTGGCTAATCATCAGCATGTCCACGAGGCCGGGGTTGGGAATATTCTCTGCGCGGGTGGCCTGGACCTCTTCCCAGGCGCGGATGGCTCCCTCGACCTCGCTGAGCTGTCGGGCGTTGTCGTTGCGAAACTTGAATTGCTCATGGGGCTCGCGGGACAGGATACCCCGGTTGGTAGCGGCCTGGTGCATGTCTTCGTGAATGCTTCCTTTCTTAATGTGGAGCAGGCCAATCTTGAGAGCAATGTCTCTGTTAGACATGCTGGAGAGATCCTCGTGGTGCTTAGGCAGGTCGAAACCGATGCCATTGGGCCCCTTAATCCACTTGATGTCTCTGTTATTCTGGCTGATAGGCCCAGAGCGTGGAGTGCGAGAGCTCAGGCTCATGCTTCGTCGGCCGCGATGGTCAACAGTAGTTTCGGGGTTCTCGTGGCCGGGCGGAGGCGCGACGTTGGTGGTGGTAAGTTCAGTGTGGTGGAAGGGTGGAACAGGAGGACCGCTGTCACGACGTTTTCCAGGACCAGAGGCCGCACCCGGGGCACCGAGGTCGCGGGAGTTGACCCATCCTTGCTCTGTCTTAACAGCACCAGTGCCGGTGTAAGGGGTGGTATAAGGTTTGTACTCCTTGCCGTTGTTCATGATGACTACCAAGACCTATGTAGACGACAACTACTACGAGTTAGCGGAATCATGATTAGCAGGACTACTCAGGCTGTATGGTGATAATGTATGTGGGGGACCATACCTCGATGGCTAAGGAAGAGTCAGGCTTCAATAAAGTAAGAAGGATCGGGATTTTGTTTTAGTACCGATCAACTCTGGTTAGGAGATGGTAGTATTTAGGCATATACTTGGTATGATGTAGATACCTGTCCTGCGGGTGCTGAGAATGGATGTTTGGTTAAGTGGCGCTGACCTTAGAGGTAAGGAAGGAAAGATATGTGTAGGAGTTAGGTGACAGAAGCAGAAGAATGTATGTGAGATAGACCAACAGGCCAACAAGACGGAATGGTTTTCTTGGGTTGTATGAGGGCGTCGAGTGCAAGTCGCAAACGCGAGTGAAGAGTGTGGTAGGTTTAAGCGTTGAGGATATGATAGCTTATGTTTTGCGTGCTCTGCTATGCTTGCGTCAAAGAATTCACTTCGTGAATAACAATGCATCGACTTGTTGTCTAACCGAAGAAGAGAATGGTTGTAAACCGAACTGCAGAGTTATAGGGATTTTGGAGGGGGATTGTAGGTTGTACCTAGGTTGAGCCGCTCAGGTGTTTGTTGTGATGCAGAGCGGTCGTCGGTATGAAGTCGAGGTAGCATGTGAACCACGTCTTCGGGTCATAGACAGCAGTTTCCTCTTCAGTTTCCCGGGGGTATGATGGAAGCACAAGAACTTAGGGTACAGTACATACGTAAGGTACCTAGTAAGGCAACTGCGTTTACTTAAGTGCTCTCCTGACTACCTACTATACATGTAGGTATGCACATATGTGCCTTGTTTACCTAATGTACGTATCTTTAATATGTGTCGGTACAAAGAAGATTCACTCTTAGCTGTTGTTTATGGGATGATGATACTGAAAATTATCTATCATACTTCTTCATATCTTGTGGCTTACCAAGTTTAGCAGGCCTCTGAAGCAGTGCTATGGACCTGCCCATGACGCTACACAAATCAGCATATTGTCCTAGATTATTCCGCATTACTAGTATCATCAAGATACAGTGAGGGGGCAGGTAGTATCCCACTGCTTTTTGGCAGTCTAAACGACGTCAGTATTAGTGTTAGACTAGAGATATGAGCCACGGGTTAAATCATATCACCTGACTCACTTTGCGTTGAGCTAGCAGCAACCTTCTAGTACTAGATAGATAGGCAAGAGAGTATCGAGCGAGACAGACGAAGTCTATGTAATTGGGACATGAGGATTGACTATTTCGGATATGGGGAGGACAAACGAGCAACTAAGCATTGCGGCTGATAGCTAAGCAGGAACTAACATGGGCTCTCGGAATAACTCATAGCCTAGAATACATGTATATATGAGATACATGCTGTTTTCAAATGAAGTGCTTGAAGAAGCTCTCTAAAAGCCGTGGCATATATTCTTTGTAGTCTAGATGTCCAGAGTTATTTAGGTAGCTCATTTGTCGGTCTAGTGGGGCGTGGTAGATTGATCCTGTAGCCACTGTCCAGGAGGTCCTACTCCATGAGTAAGCCTATGGCGGACGAACTGATACCAAAAGATTCATCCCCAGTTGTACCCAGAGAGCTCAAGGACTAGATCCTTTGAGGTACATGGTAGGCTATTGGTGGATAGATGATACGAACAGCTTCCCCTTGTCGACACAGCTAATGTTGTTGAGTGTCCTCACTTTTGTGATGGCCATTCTCGCTGCAGCATACGTGTATATCATAGATCTGCACGAAATTGGTTCAAGATAGTTCCAGGTCAGAACATGGCCAGTTCAGCACTAACCCGAGTCGGAATAACTCGCACAACTGACCGCGAAGGCTGGCGATCGACTGGATGCTAAGCACAAACCTAGGTTTTAGGACACAGTTACCTATTTGACCTGGCACTCGAGAAAGATCTGAGCTCCAAATGCATAGTCTTAGGGTTTTGCCTGTAGAGCAGAGCATATTATGGACCCTTTACGTTGCCGTAGCTGCCTAGCGAAGTTTAACCTAGAGCTAGCCTTGGAGCGTGTTGTAAAGCAGTCCTGGCTGCAAAGGTCTGTTCACCCAAATCAGCATCCTCGCCTTGAAAAATCTGGACCTGGAGATGACTTCGTCCAAATGGTATTTCCTGGAACTTCGTAATTGACATCTCGTAGGTGAGGCTATGATTTCAAGCGAAGAGGTGAATTTGGAGGCTACTATGGAAAGCAAGAAAGCTGGGACTCGTTGATTAGAGGGTGTATCTTATCACACGGTGTACAGGGAGCACGATGATCGTCATGAGGCTGACCATCTAGCAAAATCCTCGCAATATAGACGACCCTAGGGAATTGAGGCAAAAGCGTCTTCGGAGTCTTCATCGCTACGGCAGCAGAAGGTGACGTCCCAATAGTATCGACAGTCGATTCACAATATTTAGACTGGACCCTGTAGAGAATACCCGCCCTGGTAAAAGAATCCACAAGCGATGGCTAGAGAGGCAAGGGCCGGGGCAAGATTGAGCTCAATGACGGACCAGACCCAGAGACAGCCCAGGGGCGGGGAGCGCTTCATAATGTACAAGTAGCCGTAGTTATTCGATATATCGATTAGGTAGCAGCCGGAGACGGTGCTCGCAACGAAGAATATGGCTTGTCGAAGAGGGTCTTGGAATCGCAGCGGGAGACCGGGAAGCAAGATGGGGGATGAGGGGTGTGGATGGAGCACGTAGAAGAAGGCGAAGAAAACTATCGAGGTCACGGTCAGCTTCGAATAGATGGCAGCCGTGGCACTGTACAACAGCATGGCGCGTCTTACCAGCGAGGGCGGTCAAGGCGCGTGTCGCAATCTGCGGCCACACGATTTCCATGGCATACTGGTGTTGTACCAGGACGTCAAGAGTGAAATGCAGCATCGCCAGGCTCACGGTCCAGAGCAGAGCATCCATGACCCTCTCGGCAGTGGGGGACAGCTCGCCGTCGCCGTCTGCATCGTCATGGCCCTCCTCTCTTTTGCGTCGATTGGTGGGATGCTGATCGGCTTGCTCGAAGAGATTGCGCTCTAGGGCCATGTCGAGCAATGTCTGCTCGGACGGCGCGGATCGGTCGGGTTGGGCAAGTTTGACCTCAGCGGCGGCCTTTTTCTCCCGCCGTGTCCGGACCATGTTGGGCGTGTATGTATGGAATGACTACGCGATTGGGACGTTGCTTCGAGACTAATTTGGATTGATGAAGTTGGTGTCAATGTGTATGAGATACTAGATAGTCTGGGGGCGAGTACGTTTGGATATTCACGTTGATCTGTTTAATACAGAGTAAGTTAAGTATGTAGATGGTTAGATAGCAGAGGCTAAAATAATGCAGGTCCCGAGCTTGTCTAGATAGTAGGTAAGCTCCACCACACCACCTGCATATCGGTTATCGGGACTTATTTAAGCACTGTACACAGGTACGGGCAACATAAGAATGTTCTTATGGGAGTGACAGCCACTAAGGTACTTAATCGACAAGTCGCCCCCTTCTCCCATTGGATTATAATATAATCAGTCCATCGTGATGTTTTATTGTCGACTGGTTTTCTCTCCTCGATTGGAGATTCTAAGTATAGTAAAAATGTATCTCCATGTTCTACATATCTGTTTCTCTTTTCGGAATCGGTATCGACCCTAGACCGTAAACTACTATTTAAACCTTTTCCTACTTGGGGTAGGTTGGCTCCCGTGTCGGGGTCGCGTGGCTAAGCCTAGGTACTGTAGGTAGCTCCGAAACGCCCATGTTAACAAATTCGCCGGTTCGTCTCCGTTTCACTTGATACCTACCTCCTTCTTAGCTCGCCCCCGTGATACCTATCCTCCGACTCCAGACGAGAAAGAGAAGGGGTAGGAGGCCCTGCTTGTTTTCTACCCCTTCTGCACCTCGTATATACACGCTGCGACAACCTTCTGTGCGCTTTCTACGAGCTGGTAACAAGCTGCAACCAAGCCGTCCGTGTGATCGCGTGACGTAGCCACTTTGGAGCGGTGAAGTGAGGGGCAGCCAATTCCGCACCCCATTTTGAAGCCGAAACCATCGTCACCACATCGTCTTTTGAACCCAATTAAAAGACCCTCCCCGCGTCGCGCGAGACCTCTCTTCGTACGGCACTACACCTAGTCATATCAGAGACAGACAGTCCATACATTATGGATTTCCTCACCGTCGCTAGCTTCCCGGTCATCCTGCTGGGCGTGCTGCCGCTTCTCTACACCTACACCAGCTCCACCACACAGGCGCGGTTCCCGACTCTGCTCAACAAGAGAGTATGCCTCCTCATCGCCCACCCGGACGACGAGGCCATGTTCTTCGCGCCCACCGTGCTCGCCCTGACACGTCCCGGCAGCGGGAACCACGTCAAGATACTGTGTCTGAGCACCGGGAACGCTGATGGTCTGGGCGAGACGCGCAAGCGCGAGCTGGTCAAGAGCGCCATGCTCCTAGGTCTGAAAAGTGAAGACGACGTCTTCGTCCTCGACAGCCCGTGAGTATTCTCCCATCCCCTCCATGGCCCAATTCAGGCCGTCTAGCTTGCTTGCTAGTGTTAACCAGATGTGCAAAACCAACAGAGACTTCCCCGATTCCATGACCACGACCTGGAAGTCAGATCGCATATCCGCGCTTCTCCGAAACGCATTCGCGCCGCGCCTCTTCACGTCCCCCCGCGACGAGGCGCCCACCGCCGGCATCGACGTCCTCATAACCTTCGACGACTCCGGCGTGTCCTCGCACCCCAACCACGTCTCTCTCTACCACGGCGCGCGCACCTTCATCTCGACGATCCTGAGGGGCAAGCCGGGCTTTGCGTCGCCCGTCGACCTCTACACCCTCACCTCGGTCGGCATACTGCGCAAGTACGCCGGCTTCTTCGACGCCTGCACCACCATGGCCGCCGTGCTCTTCCGCGGCGAAAACGCCCGTCGCAAGAGCGATAAGGGCAACCCCGGCACCCTAGTCAACATGAGCTTCTTGTTTGGCGGTCGCGAGACCTACGGAACCGCCCGCCGCGCTATGACCCAGGCGCATAAGAGCCAGATGGTGTGGTTCCGCTGGGGCTGGATATTGATGAGCCGGTATATGGTTATCAATGATCTGCAGCTTGAGCATGTTAAGGCATGATCTATCAGGAATCTCAAGAAATCATTATAAAATAAACTAAATAATGGGCTATGGGGTTTACATGTCAAACAGGAGAAATAGCATATATATGAGAGGGTATCAGTAGAGCCACTTCTGTTATCGCTCATACCGGTCATACTATCCATAATCATTGTATATAGAACGCCAAGACCCAGCTGCTAAGTTATGCTCATCTAGGTGATTTATCTAGTCTAAACCACGAGTTTTGTATATACCAATTTCAAAATACATCAAATTACGCAGTTTCACAAGGGAAATGATCGAAATGCAGGTTTGTGCGACGGAGATTTGCGCGAGGGAGAATGAGTACTCAGGTGTACAAACGCGTCCATCTCTGGCTCGAGGATCTGCAGGGGGTCCCTCATCTTGCTCGACCTGAACCTGGCGAGAGAATGGCTCGAGACGACGATCACTCTCGGGGTGCTGATTCGCTTGCGGACCCAATTCTCCTGCATGTCCTTCATCGGAACCACCTGCTGGATCGCGCCGATCGGTATGACTCGGAAGGTCTCGATGAGCGGATCGGACAGCTGCACGCGCCCCGTCGGCGTCAGGTACTCCACCGGGTTCCGGAGGAACGGCCGGAATTCCCGGATGAAGGCCGGGATCAGCGGGTTCGGGACGGGGCTGACCTTGGAGAACGGCATGCGCTTGAGGATCATGCGGCACCATGTCATGATGGTGTACCACATGTGCTGCTTCTTGAACCGCGCGCGCTCGAAACGTTGGGTCATGGCGCTGGTGGAGATCTTGTCGCGCGGATGGCGCAGGTGCTGTATATACTCTAACGCGACTCCCTCGTATACCTGGCACTGCTTGTCATACATTGCGATGGCTTCCCTCATGCGCGACAAGACCGGGGTCAGGTCGTCGCTGCACCGGCCTATGAGACACCGGATAAGCAGGTCGTAACTTTTAAAGGAGGGCTC
Source organism: Nemania diffusa (assembly GCA_038501195.1). Classification (NCBI taxonomy): domain Eukaryota; kingdom Fungi; phylum Ascomycota; class Sordariomycetes; order Xylariales; family Xylariaceae; genus Nemania; species Nemania diffusa. Next base: position 5,597,385 of record JBBPUQ010000003.1, read on the forward strand.
CTGGTTGTACGGGTCGGAGGTCATGGCATTCCAGATCATCTCTACAGCCTGGGGGCTTGGGACCTTGACATACAACCTGGCTATTACCCACGCGGTGGACGCTGGGGGGGTGCTCATGATGTACGTCCACTCCAGCAAATCTTCCCAGACGTCCCGCGGTATCGGGATATGGTGCGTGTTATGCAAGTATTCGATCAATTGCACGGCGACGCCAATCTCTGCGTTGGAGCCGTACGATTCTACGATGGTTCGCATGAGGCGGACCGTGGGCTGGATGCGAGGAGGTTCCGAGCTCAACCGGAGTTGGCGGAACGGTTGGTCGTCTCCTGGTTCGAGAGGGAAGGGGTGTGGTGTTCTGATACCGAAGTATTCTTGTAGGATATGGGTTCCGACCATGCGCATTAAGCCAGCACGAGCTAGACTAATCATAGCGGTACAAATGAGGTCCTCATCCAGGCGAAAGCTATGTCTTTGTGTGACTGTTATAAAAAGTTTCACTGCCGGGCCATGGCCTCGGAGCGCTCTCATTAGCTCCTCTACATGCTCGACGTCTTTATTCAGGCCGAACGAGCCCCTTTTTGCTCTATAGAGCAGGCGTAGGCCATCCAGACGTTGAACACTGGCTGGGAGCAAACGAAAACGAGACCGATGTAAGTTCCGCGGTGTTACCATCCTCGTCGTCTTCTGGAAGTTCGAGTACAAGGGCTCGGTCAAGAATCGGGCCTTTATATATTCGGTATAGACCTCGCTATTTCGCCATACAAGGGCTGGTCCACGGCAGATGTCATTCCAAATCGCACCGGCGCCGGACGCGTCGCAACACGCACCGGCGCATCGGATTAGCACAATGTACTCCTCCATGTGCAATGTATAGCCAGCAGTTTTCAGCGCAGCCATGAGGATGAGAAGCCGCTGCATCACGCGAATATAGAGCCTTCGCACACCCCAGTCATCGATGGTTGACTCCATAAAGAGCTGCCTGTGCATGCCAAACGGAACGTTGAACTGGTCGGCTGCATCGCAATCCCGAAGAACACGCAGCGGGTCAAGAGCCCGGAAGATCTCGGTGAAGGTGGTCCGGGGAATCGCGGCGACAACCCCCTGGAGCTCTTCCTGGGTCATTTTCTCGATGACATTTAATCGGACCACTAAGCTACGGGTATCTCCCTCCCGCAGCGATGATAGGGCCCTTTGTAACAGTTCCACACGACTATCATTCTTATAATCACATGGGGCTATACTTTCACTACCAGCAATGTTGGAGCTATGAGATTGGTTGAGAGAACGAGGGCTGTGGGAAGTGATGGCATCTGGACGTGCGAGCAGTGACTGCACATAGGCAACGGCATCCTGGGAGAGAAGCGAGGGGGGGCCATGCGTCGTGGCGTAGCGAAGCCTTGTTATGGGATTTTTGGTCCGAATATGGCTGGTAGGGCGGCAAATATTGGGTTTATACCCGTGGAAATATCGACAGAGCCGTAGGGTTAGGATGCTTGAGGGGGTCCCTCGAGGCGCGTGCTGAAGCAGAACACGATAGCCACGATTCTCAGCTCCCAAAACAGCCGGCAACATGGCGAATGAGAGTTATCCCGTCATGTGAAACCGTGGCCACATGCAAGGCACTAAATTGGGGGTTAGAAGTAGTTCACAGTGGAGTGGTGATGAGAATGGTAAAGAAAGGTCGTGAATCTCAACTACGGGTTAGAGATACCTTACCTCAATGCATCTACCTACATGGAGATAGATTAGTCTACCTAGTACCTACCTAGGTACCTCAAGCCTGCCCAGGTGAGGAGCTCACTCTAACATACACCCGGGAGCGCTAGATTTAGTAGGTGCTAATATAGTGGGTATGGGGTAGTACATGGAGGTATGGGGCAGGTACCTACCTATATAGGTATGTACAGTACCACTGTACCGCAAAGTAACACTGGGTTGAGCTGAGCTTGGTGGTCATAGCTTCGTCGGGGGAGTCGTCAAGCCACATCCACAAGTTTTGCTTTCAGCATGCCTGTCTGTTACCAGCCCCAGCCCAAGCTGCTAGGTGCCTCACTGCCGCCAAGCAATGAAGAACATCAGTTAGGTTACGACAATCCAGTGAGAACCCCGTCTACCCAAGTCAGGGCATGCAAAATACTCAACCTCTCTAACACCAAGGCTCCCGACTCCAACACAGTACAGAGTATTACTCACTCACCGTCATGGCTGAAGTCGAAGAAGGCCCCACTGGCTCCGTGTCGGAACCTCTAGACCTTGTGCGTCTCCTACTCGACGAGGTAGTCTTTGTAAAGCTCCGCGGTGATCGAGAATTAAAAGGCCGTTTATATGTGCGCTTATGAGCCCCCTTACTTACCACGTTTTCCCTCCCTGCTAACTCTTCTCTAGGCCTACGATAGCCACATGAATCTTGTGCTAGGTGACGTGGTAGAGACCATCTACACCGTCGACGAGGACGATGAGGACGAAGACATAAAGGTGAGCGAGCCTCTTCGTCGCCTCTCTGTAGTCTCATCACACATGCTTACGTCATGCATAGACCACCACGAAAAAATCCGAAATGCTGTTTGTTCGAGGTAGGCGATCGAATGCCCCGCACAGTTAAACTAGAACTCATTATGACTAAATTCTTTCATCTTAGGCGACAGCGTCGTTTTAGTTTCTCCTCAGAATTCATCATGAGTCTCTAGGCAGCCCCGCGCGCTCATGTTAGACCTACTTATAATTAGAGCAAGTGGGATCACCGCCCAACCGCTCAGCTACTTTCACCACTTTTAATATCGTGGGGGTTGGTGTAAGGAGGGATGATTGGGATATCACAAAGAGAGGACCATCCTTCATTCCCACGAATCCTAGCGTCAAACCGGCAGCAGAATGCTGGCTCGATGAAAGATGAACGCTACCAACCACACTCCAGGGGTCACCTTGTTAGCCATATATACGCGAGTATATACGAGCTAGAGTTAGATGAAGATAAGCCTATGACCCCATCTATAGCACGTCTCTTCCCTCAAATAGCCATTCAATTCAATGTCTTTAGTAGTGCCGTCCGCTTCTTACGGGTCAGATCGTCACGAGACCATGAAAAACATACAGATATCTATTTTACCTGTTGCCTCTTTAAGTTCTACTACCTAAAGGAGCATAGTTCTATTTCTTCACATAGCCAGCACAATAGAGACCTCTAGTTCTTGTTAATGTCACCTACCCACTCATCTCCCACGATGGCTACCTAGTAGTAGAGTGGCTGAGCAGTCATGCATCTCGATACTACGTGAAGTTACAAGTACGCGCCTCTAGCTACATACTAGGTACCTAAGGTACAGGTAGTCTTCTGCGACTGACAGTAAGTATAACAACCCAAGGTCCTCCTTCTATTTTCCACGTCTCCTCTGCTACCTAGTTAGGTCATATCCAGCTCTATAGTTTAGGCTCTTGCCTATACGAGTGCAACTTAGCATTAAGGGCTCTTTCCTATCCCATCTTCTTCGATAAATGTGTTCAACAACTGCCTCGATCACCCCAGCCGTCCCAAAGAACTGGAAAAAAAACAAGCTATGCTTCTATCTTATAAAAAGAGGAAATATTGCACTAAGTTTCACCGTTCTGACATCTATGGCATATTTCACATCGTTACTCTCTTCTTGTTTGGTTTTAACTAACCTACCCTACAATATTCGTCTATCCGTCCTTCTAGTCAGGCTAGTCAAGCTGGTCCGAAAGAAGGTCAACATCTCTTGTCCTTAGAAGGCTGCTTCATAATCCATTGTCAATTTCAGAGCTGAGAGGTGTCTGTACGTACCCTCCACCAGCCTTGGTGCCTACCCGCTCCTATATTGACACGACTAAGCTACCTGCCTATACTGTCTCTTCGTCACTGCCTATCGTTACTTACTCGAGCAAGGTATAGTAGCTGCCCATGTCCCTTTCTACTTGCTTCCACCTTCTCCCCCTCTAGTTCTTACACCTGACAACTGACCTACCATATTACCAAGTACTGTTTTATTAACTACGCCTCAAGATAACCCCGCTACTATCAAACGCCACACTCCATCGTACCTAGGTACCGTCTACGAGTCTCCGTCACGAGCAATAACACATATTGTTTAACATATTTACAGCTGTAGCAATTTCAGAAGCTCCGTCTATCTTGCATCCATCTCCCTTTCGGAGCAGGCAAGATGGCAAACTTCGTCGCTGACGGAGATTCCGTATTTGTCCAGAGCGCCGAGGCGTTGAATATGCCTTCAAATTCGAGCAGCATATCCCCAGCTGCACGAAGCACGCCGAACAACACCTCGGTCGACGGATACGGCGACCTCGGTTATTTTGAACACAGTCTAGCCAAAAAGGGAACATTTATTCAAGTGTTCAGAAAGGTCCTGGAAATTGACACTGGGATCAAAATGGATAAGTCCAAGACTCTTGGCACTATTTCTGTAAAGAATGGCGGTAAAATACTAATGGCGGCTCATTCTGGTTACACCACTGGCCAAAAACGCGAAGAGGGTTGTCTGGAAACAAAAAAGTGGAATTACCTGGCCTTACGTACGTTCCCAACCTTTCAATATCAGCATGCAAACTACCTCTGCAGAAGTAGATTTTCTCCCTAATTATCGAGAGGGTGTTTGCTAAAGATTTGCGTTACTAACTCGGGGTTTGATAGACCATTTAGCGAAGCAAATCAATTTCAAGTTCCCCGGAAATATAAGAGACACCGCTAGTGGTGCAATTCTCGACGAGAATCGTGGCCGAGCGCATGCTGGCCATGTGGAGGTGCTCTTAGCATGTGTAAGTAGATATTCTACAGTTCTCGTTAAGCATCTTTGAACCAACGATTCGCCACAGTGGTACGTCGTGCAACTAGTTCGAGAAGTTTTTAGCTTCGATAATAAGCAAGAAAATTGGCTTGTTACCCAGGTGAAGCGCCTCAGAGGCGCCAAGCTTGGAGATCGGCGAATAGCGTTTATCACAATTGACTCGGAACCCTGTCGAACGTGCAGTTCATTTCTAAACAGGCTCTCACAACACACGGGCATCTTGTTCATGGTCTCAAGCTCCAACGGAATCGGGCCTATTCATGTCCGAGTCGACGGGAAAAGGCGCGAGGACGTTGTAGGGCAGGTATTTACAGACTCTGAATATGGCGAGGAAGACATGCAATCAGAGGCGGCAGCAGAGGTATGCGACGTCGCCACTGAAGATCCTACCCCTCCAAAGCCAACGACACCAGCACGCCAGCCTATTTTAAGACGGCCGGGATCGTATTGGAAAGAAAAGCCTCTCCCATGGACATCAGATGATCCACAGGAGCTGTTAGCTTCGTATAAAAAGAAGACACCCGTATACGAATTCCCAGGCTATGATCATGTCTCCCGCCCAAACTCAATGCCACCGGACATTGGGCCAAATTGGGACATAGATTCACCAAGTAACCGGCGATTAGTTGCTAAGTCTCGGCGCGCCTCAATTTCTAGAATCGAGGAAAATGCGGATGAAGCAAGTAAATTTACAAAAGAAGACGGTCTGAATGAGTGGGAGGACCTGGGGGACGGATTAATGGTCTGCTTTCCAAATGCTGCCAGAAAGGACCAAGATCATGATCCCGTAAAGCACGAACAAAATCCTCTATCCGAACCCTCACCAGAGCACCCACCTCACCACCCGCCTGACCACCCATCGGTTGACGGTGGACAAGCGTATGCGCGGGCCGCATACGAAGCCTTGCGAGAGACGATAGAGGTGGAGGAAGTGGGATATGAAACGATTGAGCGACGACACCAGAAACAACGATCCTCTCGCCAGCTTCACCGCCGCAACCGCGAGCCTACGAGGATGCTGCCTCGTGCCAGGCTACAGCCTTTTCAACACCGAGCAGCGAACGGGTGGCAGGGTCGTAGCTTACCAAAATTGCAAGAATTCCGCCATCACGCAAGGAGCATTGACGATGAATCCGTTTTGAAAAACCGATATTCAATTCTACGGCCGTGTCGCCGTCACTAGGCTTCAAATGGCCGTGCTTTCTGAAAAAACCCTTACCCTTTGCACGAACTATTGCTCTTGGGAACTATATATCTATCAACCATTACTTTGCACGCTGTTTTTATGTCTTGTCAGGAGATATTTTAGGCCCCTCATTCGAGAGTCCAAGCCCAAGTTCATACGGAAATAAGTGTCTCCCCGATGGGAAAGGGTTGTTATGCATTTTACACGAAAATTGGATCGAGGTGGTGTCTTGCCTATATTAGCACGAAGGTTTATCACGATTACTTTCCAGCAAAATTAAATTGACAGTCAGAAGAAGAAAAAATGAGCAGATACTAAAAAGGAAATGATGAAGATCAGGAGCAAGGGACTATAAAAATTGGCGAGGGATACAACTTCCATATAGCTGGACCATAGGAACAAAATAAATTACGAAATGCTTCAAGCTAGTTCGGGGTTTTATCTGTGTGTTTATTTGGAATTCAAATTTGTAAGAAAATGGCGTTATAATTCTGCTTCCCCATGTCTGCCGAAATCTAAGGGCCGGCGAGGAATTTAGTTAGCTATGAATAGGTTAAGAGTATGTGACTAACTTTGGTCGATGTTTTCACTAATAATATCTTTAGTATATATAGACATAATACATAAATAAATCAATCTTAGGAATACTTACCGCCCACTTAGCGTCTCACCGACAAGAAAAGGTAATTACAGATAGGTCACAACAGGCAAGAGAAGTAAGAAAGCATGAGAATGGCAGTGATTGATAGGCTCTATTCACAAACTATGGTTTTATCTAGCGTATTGACATATCGGAACTTGCGAGAAATTTTGCTCGTTTGAACCCTTCCAACTTGTCGCCCTAGGCCAGCATATGCAAAAATATCACGAGACTTCATTTGTCTACCCCGCCATACCCGGGTTGATGTCTATCTAATGTACAAAACAAGACTGAAAAAGACAAGAGAGTGAATTCCATTTCGTTGACGTGCATTAAATCGATTCGTACATGTCTGAGTGACTAGAGCCTTCAAATGGGTCGACAACCTAGATTTGAAGCTCTTGTCAACTGCATCAAGCTAAGGATGGAGAGAGCTTAACAAGAATTGGTAAGGGGTCTCTTTTCAGCTGAAAAACTATGCCGCCAACTCCGACCGACCCTATACTTATCGTGTTGTAAAGAAAATGCGAAGGCGTTTCGAGTAGCTCGGAGGGAGAAAAAGGACAAGGAAGATCGTTCTAAGTGGTATCATAATCATGCAAAAATTTGCGAAGAAAACTGAGCCAACCACATCTCGCTTCGTGTGAAGGCTTGGTCGAGTTTAAGCCCAGACAGCTAAGACAGCCATAAGGCCGGTGCCGAGGGCCACACAGGCGAGAGCGAATAGCTGTACCTTGAGGCCGGCATTGCGCATGTGTTCGTTGAACATGAATTCGTGGGCCAGGAGCTCCACGAGACCAGTGTAGATGAGAATGCCGGCACTGATAGAGTCAAAGATCCCGTTGATGAGCGTGGCATTGGCGCTTCCGGGCTGCAGTGTTGATCGAATACCTAGGCCAATGGCGATGGAGATTGGGGTACTTAGGGCATACCCGAGGCCAAGGACATATGGCAACCATGCCTTCGACTTGGGCCATTGCGCACTTGCTAGCCGTGAGCCGAGACCAAGTCCCTCAAACGTCTGGTGGAAGACGAGAACAACATAGAGAACATCGAATTCGTCACCAGCAACAGCGAGTGTCAAACCGATGAAGATACTGTGGAAGACAACGCCGAATTCGAGGATAAATATAGCCGTCATTTGCGCGGCAAGCGCTACGTGATCATCCTCGTGTTCACGGTGGTGGCCTAGGTGGTCCTGGCCGCCGGGTGGGTAGCTCACGTCATTCGGGAGCCCAGGGGCATGAAACCCGCCCTTTACTTCATTTGCTGAAGCAGGAGCAGTGCTCGTGTTTGAGTTCGCCTCGACGTCGTCGGAAGTCCCCTTGCGTAGGATGGTAGTGGAGTGGTTCGCTCCTTCAGGGCCGTCATGACTGTGACCGAAGATGTCGAACCGACTAACCAGGAGCTCGACAGTAAACATGACAAAAACGGTAATCAGCGATATGGCAGCGGCGAAATCGTAATGCTTGATGGGTCCGTCAGGGAGACAGGGGTTGTTCAAGGCTTCAAAGGCCGGGGCGAGCAAATGGAGGAACGCCGTTCCAATAATGACACCAGAACCGAAGTATTTCGCGATGAAAAAGGCGGTGCCGTTCACCTTCATCTTAGAGCCACGAGCCAAAATGATGGGTACCACAGCGCCAAGAAAGGAACCGACCAGAATGACGAAGATAGAGGAAATGCGTAGTCCTAACCGTCCATCATACCCGTTACCTGTGTCGCAGTCGACAACAACGGTCCTAGGGCTGTCGGCTTCAGCTTGCCGTAGCTGGAGGACCGTGTCCATCGCTACCGATGCCACGGACATATTGACTATGAGAGGGCGAAGAGAAAATTGGTGTGATAATACCGTGTGCCTCGATGGCTACAGGATAGCAGCACAGGTTATGGATAGTAAAGAGTTCAGTTGTACTGATGCACAAGCTGACGTGGAGATAGAAGAAAGTGATGATTGCCTGTTCGATGCATACATGTTAGTTGGTCTGAGGTGCGAGACACGACGCACAAATATGAGTTGCAACAATCTATATCAAAGAAGGGCGCAGAAAGAACTTGCTATAACGCAAGGGCCAACCAAGAACACTGTTCTATGGGTATGTTTAAAGACTGATAATGCATTGTTCCTTGGATTTGAACTAAACAATTCGCTTTAGCAGCCAATAAGGGCAGCCTTCATCCAAAACGAACAAACGAAGATAGAACCATCAAGCTAAGATGTCCTGCAATAGATAACTAGAATAGCATGGAGGGACGCCAAGAAGAGGAAGAAGGGCTTCCACAACTCTGGATAGCATTACATGACTTGGCATAACCTGATGAAACCTGATCCACCATGCTGCGTGCATATCAACCAGAACCAATAACAGAGAGAGGGATATAATTACACGATTATGACGGCAAGTATGTCTAAGGAGGGAGATAGGTTATGATCTTACCTAGTTTATAAAGCTGTCGCGTAGGATATGTCCCGGTTGTCTCGGCAGAAGCAATAAAGATCGAGATTATTAGTTGGAAATTGTAGCGTGATCAACCACGGCTTGTCAATCTCCAACAGGCGGCCAATGTTGGTCGTAATATAATGTTGGATGTAGTTCGGCTTCCTTCTGGCAGCAAGGCCCGATAGATATCGATGTTGAGGTTGTAGATAGCGAACGAGGTAAGCAGTCCTGGGCTACTACCGATCTTGGAGATGATTTCACGAAAAGAAAATCAAGGGTACCCAAGAGGAGAGAGAGGGAGGGAGGCAAGGCGTTTTATGCCGGTGACCAAGCTCAGACGATTTCTCTATAGAGGGCGAGCCACTACCTGGTTGGCGTAAGGTTTGACGTGAAAGTATGTACTGCGTTTAAGTAAAAGTTGGTCACCAGTACCTACTTGGGTAACCTTAACGGAAGGAAGAGCGTAAGGCAAATGTGGCAGATAGAGAGAGACAGAGACATGGGGCCGGCGTGAGCGAGCGAGGGCGCGAGGGCGTGAGGGCGTGCGTGTGAGCGTATTGAGTTGGTGGGCTTTATGTAGTTGAGGACCTTGATGGACAAATGGACCCGCTATCAAGGTTTATGCTGAGGAGTTTGCTGCTAGGGCGAGTCTGTCTATGTAGTAGCTACCTAAGTTGGACCTAGGCTGTAGTCAAGATGCTTAGTATATATACTTATCGTCTGCAAATACAGCGTCAAGGTATTTGCCCTGTACCTAAAGCCCTACAAGCTGCCTGCCCTGCCCTGCGCTACTCTACATACAAACCTACTGTAGTATATATGCATAGGTAGGTATTATATGTATATTCAAGCTTTCTGCCTACTACCTTACCGTAGCATTTCCAAGAACACCAAGCCTGTAGGTAGGTTACATATGTAGGTAATTGGGGTGTCATTAATTCCATATGGTGGCCAGCTGAATCGTGTTACCGACCACAGAACGAGGCACTCGGCTGCTGCACGTGGAGATTGATTGCATGCCGTCACTCTGTCCCATGCATCTTGTCCATGTGTCCGGCCCCGACCCGCCCGGCTTGTGGTTCTCGAATCCAGAGTATGGTGCACAGAAAGAGGTAACAGGGCACGAAGGTATGTACATATAAAAACCTTCGATGCATGTAGGAATATCTTTAGTGTTTTGGCCTGCTAAGTATGCATAAATATTTGGTTTGTGTGGTAGGTACCTGCTGAGTACGTAGTACTTGTTCCACTAACTGAATGTTAGGCTGGATGTACATATACTAAGTACTTAGGTACCTACCAAGGTACATACCAGATAGCAGGATTCTCTTTCTAACCCGGATTTAGATAGACTCTGAAATGCGCAAACTCTGATACGCTATCAATAGAAAATAAGGTTCAACTTTTACCCTTTTTAGTACTAGTTCAGCCAGCGGTTACCCGTTACGGTGCCCTACTGTCCATCAAGGTTCTCAAAAGACATGCCTCACCTTACGGTACCTAGGTAGGTATTGACACCGACCATCAGGGTCCTCAGTCTGGGCAGTAAGCTGAGTGCTATTGGTGAGATTTCCACTCTCAGCTCCTCCCTCCTCTCCACTCTCCACCTCTCTCCATGTAAACCACGCATAACTCAACCTCCAGCCTGTTTCATGTGATTGGTTAGGCAGTATCGTACAATGGTGCATTAACAGTTTAATGTTCGCTGGTAATACCAAGCCTAGCCATCGAGTGATGCTACTTAAACGGTCAGATTCGTGTCGTAGAATAGTGTAGTAGAGAAATATAGGTGGGTTAGATAGAGTATAGAGTACTGCGTCACGTAGGCAACAACTTGATATTCGGTGCAGAGTCCTACATGTTGAATAGATAAATAAAAGCCACAGCTCAGATCCGAGCAAATCGCACAGGCGCAATACCATATACGTCCGCAGTAGGCATGCGTGTTGGTCGCATTTGCAATGCTTTTGTCATCGTTTTGTCTCGGGGTTCGCCAGGGCTAGGCTTTGATGGCTGGTTCGACCACAATGGTTCTCGTCCGCTTCCGGGACTTGAGCCGCTGCACTATTGCAGAGCTAGTAGTCAAACGGCCTTGCAGTACTTCTTCGTCTGGAACGTCCCCTAAACAAGCCATCCAGGTTTTTCTTCATCTTGGCTATACTTCATTCCCTTTTTATACGTCAGATATATCTTATACCAGACGGGGATAAAGGTGTGTCTAATGAGAGTGCAAAGCACCAAACACCGTGTATGTCCTTTTGTGTATCTTACATACACGCTCGAAACGCAGTGTGCCGTGATATGCATGATCCCCTACTGAGACTCACGTTACTCAACTCGGCGGTTCGTGCCGATACCGCCGCCCCCCTATTTCATCTGGCTTGTTCAGCCCCGTACCTTTGCATGTTGAGTTGGCGTAATCCGCAGTACGTCTGTGAATCTTGATAGGTGTTTGCGATCGAAGGAATCCGAAACTAGGATCTGCTAGTAATACCCATCGAATCATATCCAAGCGGGTGATTCGTCCTCCTAGGTCTTATATACGGCGCCCACGTGCGTACTATATACTAGGGCGCCGCAGCGGAATGGAGAGACCTGGCCGCTCACTTGTGCATAATATGACACATCATATTGCAGTTCTAGTGGGTCGTCTGGTTGGATGGTGTCGAACTTCTGGGCTTAGCAGGCGTTGGGCTTTCTGTGCAGGGCTTTCTGAGATGTATCGATCATGAAGAAAACTGTACTTCTAGACCGAGTGTGCGAAACGGCGAATCAGGTCTACGCAGGTCAATCCCACTACCCAAGCTAAAAAGCAGGGATTTGATCCTCCCCTCCCAGAGCAATCCCATGCGCCAATGATGGTCGAGTCGGGCCTTCAAGACCCCCGAATAAATATCCTCGTCCTCGTCCTCGTGATTTTGTCGCCAGTCTAACTTTGCTCGAAATGTACGTTGCCTAGCCGTTGGTTCCTGTGCTACAGGGGGGGCTGGGGTCAGTAGGAGATCGGGCGTATCTAGTAGCGGTAGAGGGTCGTCCATTCTCCACTCCATCTTTGCTTGGAAGCTCCTCTGTGGTAGGGGATAAGATGGTACACTAGATATCTCACTGCGGTCGCCGCTTATATCGGCATCGACGGTCCAAGCTCCTTTCTTCCTCCATAACTCCATCCCGACAGACCAAGCACTCTCATAGCTATATACGTTGAAATCCATCTTTGTGGCCAACGAGCAGTGCCGGCCGGCCATGACGGCATATGTCCAGCTCAATGTGCCCATCAAGGGATTAACCGTCATGGTAGCCGTGAGGGGAGTTCCTTTATGCGAAGGCAGGGTGGCAAACCGCGTGCCAAGACTCATGCCCCCTGACTTGTTTAGAGTCCCGTAGTATACTTCACCACCAGCACTAAACCGCCCGTAGATACGCTCCTTTTCGGGACCACCTCCCCCATTTCCAACCTCTTGCGTGTTGCTAGGCGAGGCTGAGCCGGAAACGTCGCCTCCAAAGTTGTAAAGTCCCCGGAAGCCTAGCAGACCACCGTCGGAAGATGCTAGCCCTTCTACCCCATATCGCCCCTCGTCGTATTGGATCATGCCTAGGACGGTGCCTCCGTTTCGCAGAGTCTGGTCCGAGACAGCGCTCACCTGCATCTGCAAGGTTGGCGATATCCGCTTGACCATGAGGGCCTCTAGCATGGACATGGGGAGGTAAAGCCTCCCGTACGCGAGCACATCCTGACGAGCGCCCTTTATTCTATTGTGAGGCTCGAGCGCGGCCAGCGGCAAGTAGCTTCGTAAGAGCTCTGGTAGGGGTATCTTGTCACTCTGGGCGATGGCATGGTAGTCGAGGGGCACGGTCGAGTAGAGGTAGGAGATGGAGCCGTCGACGACGCCGATGTTTCCCAGCTGGTAGGCGGTTGCGAAATGGGGCGTCGCAAGCGAGGAGAGGGTCAGGCGCAAGCCGCGAGGCGTGGCGAAATGAAGCAAGGCGCCGGATGTCGCATTCAGGGTAGAATACGAGTTGTCGCGATTCCAACCCGTGGCGCCGTAGAATGCGGTCTGGATATAATCCATGAACTCACGCATCATGCCCACCGAAAAGAGGAGGAAGGGGAAAAAAGGAGTAGAGGGCGGCGGGGCGAACGACGGCAGCTACCGGGACAGCATTGAAATTTGTTAGTGTAGCTACCTCAACCTCCGAGTTTATGGTATAGTGAGTCTATCTCTAAGAACGTCACAGGTTGTCTGTGGTTGGAATTGGATTCGGCATGAGCTGAGGTAGCTACCACTTAAAGTCTAGCTAGACGGTTAAGTCTATCCAGCTTTAATCGTGCAGGTACCTATACCTAGGTACCTACCTAAATAGGTAGGTGGGGCTCACGCTGATAACTAATAGCCGGATATTAACCGACAGACACCTCAAGATACCTAGATAGGTAATTGTAACAAGCAACAGCCACTTAGATTTCAAGGTTTATTTACTACTGTACCTATCAATTAACAGAGGTAGATAGATGCTTTCTCATACAATGCCATAGAGGATAGTTGGCTTTTGTCAAGTCTATCTATTTCAGGTTTCAAGTGCACCTCACAAGAGCATTCTACTAGGTCCATTTAGCTAAATTATATTGATTTCTAACCAACTCCAAAAATAGCTCGCTTTCGCATAGACATATAGCATCCTGTCGAGCTGCACTCCGCTATCCATCCGTCTACGGAAAGACGTTTCCTCCGTCAGGCTAGTCCTCGGATCATCCCGCCTACCGATATAATGGACATAATCGGTAAATGCAAGAATAATCAACAAATGCAAGAACACGTAATCATTAAACGCGAGAATAATCAGTAAATGCGAGAACGAATTATGTAAGCTTTGCTCCTGAATCTTACGTCACCCCGTTCTCAGATTCTCTGTCTTTCGTATGAACGATAAACCGCATGGCAATACGATACCTACTGTGTAGTCGGCACAGGATTGTTGATAGCACCCCTGCCTCTAACTTATCTAGCTCGCGATTCCTTGCTTGATATGATAGGTATCCACATAGCAGAGGTGGTTGAATTATTAGCCCGGCGTCGGGAGATTGAACCCATCCTTAAGGCGAGTTCGTAGGAGGTTCCTCGAGGGTTAGGTAAGTAGCCACTTCGGACTTACGGCTTCCCCATGGAACAAGCAGCTTATACATACCAAAAGGGGATGAAGATAGCAGCCTCTACGCAGCTCGTGCCTACCTAGTTAAACTAACCTAGTTAAGTATTCTTAGCATGCTACCCTTTGCACCATCACGGAAACGCGGGTACTTGACAAGGCACCTCTTATAGGGAAATAGATTTATAAGAATATCTCGCAGGATTATATACAAGGCAGCAGCTTATTGTCCATGTATATATAACTACCACGTCGATCCTCTCAAGTCATTTTATTGCAAAGAAACTTAAATTCACATCATCATCTACCAACCATGACACAATCTCAAGTCTGGCTCATAACCGGAGCATCGCGCGGCCTAGGCTTCGACATGGCCAAAATCGCTCTTAAATCCGGCCACAAAGTCATCGCATGTCACCGTGGCAATAAGCCCGAGGACACCTCCAATTGGGACGAACTCGAGGCTCTCGGCGGTATCTGGACTCAACTCGACGTCTCGAGTGATGACGCTGAGTCCAAAGTCAAGGCACTCGTGGTCGAGTATGGCAAGATAGATGTGTTGGTCAATAATGCAGGCTACGCCATCTTGGGAAGCATTGAAGACGTCCCGTGAGTAGCCATACATTTTATCTCTCGGCAGGAATATGTTCTCTTCATCTTGGCGGGGTTCGGAACACAGAATATTTGCTAACTAAACTCCTTTTTGTGGTTTATCCAGTCTTGATAATGTTCTGACCATCTTTAACACTAATTTACTCGGCACTTTGCGGACTATCAAAGGTGTATTACCATCAATGCGTGAGCGCAAAACCGGGACCATCGTCAACATCAGTAGCTCTGTCGCTATCGACCCTATTCCAGCTCTTGGTATTTATACCGCTACGAAATGTGCTATGGAAGGTATGGTTCTATTAGTCCTTTATTCTCCTCTCCCTATGCAACCCCCTTTTCTCTTATGACACGTACTACTTACGCTATTAACTATATCCCATTTTCTGGTTACTAAAAATGCACGTCTTCACAACTAGGATACACAGAGACACTGCAGACAGAAGTCTCCGCGTTCGGCATCCGCGTCTTGCTGGTCGAGCCCGGTGCAGTAGCCACAGAATTCGCATCACCGACAGGCTCCGGCGCTCGAGTGGAAGCCAGCAAGCCCTATCAAGACGGCATCGTCAAGCAGCTCTCGGATTACCTTTCTTCTCCACAGTATGCCTCATCAGGCGCGTCCCCCGAGACCGTCGCGGGGCGAATTGTCGAGGCGGTCGACGGGACAGGCCTTACGGCCGGCAAGGAGATCAGACTTCGCCTCCCGCTTGGAAAGGATGCGGGTGCTAGCGCTGAGAAGAGAGCTGCCATGTTCGCCGATCTAGCAAATCTGAAGGAGGTCTGGAGTAGTGTTTGATATTGATTCGAACATGGGTATAAATATGGTAACCCTAGAATCCATGGACCCCTGAATACACTGTACACTATCACCATCCGATGTATTTTATAACGAACCCACCCACCCTACTTTGTTCTCGGTTTAATTAAGCCAATATCTAGAAATTTAGATATTTATCTATCGATTCCCAGCTTTTTGAGTAGTTAGAACGCCTCATCTAATAGGCATAGATATCTTAGCTCAAATGCTGACGTCCTTTGTAACATGATCTCCGAATTCGGTAATATGCCAATATAGAACTCCTTTGTTGGCCACAGTTCATAATATGATTTAGGGCGATCCTTTGTTACCACGGATAAAATATTTTCTCGAGGGGATGTAGCTAACGGTCTCCCTAGTCACTCATACTTCAAGCCCAGAACTTACTTATCAAACGACTAAAGGCACAATTCACGAATACCGACACAATAGTAATATCTACCACGCCCCCTTATCGCACGCAATCAGGTCACAAGATTGAGGATCTATTCCCTGTGAAAATCATAAAAACTCTCCTAGTTAAGCACGGATAATTAGGATTACCTACGAGGCGATAGCCAACTGCGTCTGTGGTACACATATCAATATAAAATCTAACCCAACGCGGCACTCCCACAATGCCCCTCCCCGGGGTAACAGCTTTCAGATGCATGTTGGCCATCTTAGCCTACAATACGTACCTATCGGTATATTACGACTCAGGTAGCTCCCCCAATGCTATCCGTAGGAAATACTCCCCCACCACCAAAGCCGCGCCAACTCCCTCGACATTTCTCACCGCCGAGGGCCTATATAAGCCCAGTACTATTTTTAAAGGATACGACCTAGGTTTTCTCACCTTACATAACATCGTGGAGTGCTACATCGCTTACCATGTGGCTATCTTGTACATCTGGCCCTTCTGGAGGGTCGTCAGAGACGGCTTCAGTTTTGGCAGATTTTCTTGGAATCTCGTCGCGGGTTGGTCGCTAGCGTTCTTTATCTATATCGTGTTCTCGATCGTCGAAAAGTACTATCACCTTGCTTAATCTAAGTAGGATAGCAAGGATGGAGAATTGGGGTATCGGCGATATGGGGTTAGGGATGATAAGTTGAGAAACAACCGGACCTTCCTTAGTTCAATTCGTGTAATCTTGTATTTTTGGTTGGGATTGTTAACACTGGTGGCGGTTATTACTTCATGGAGACATGTGGGTTAATATAGTTACGCCGAGCTAGTATATTGTAACTCACGTTTCTCATTCTCGATATACTTATAACTGCCTAAGCAATATATTAAGTACTATACGAGAGTGATATAAACCTTTGTTGATAAAATTACGACTGATCATATTGTGGACTCGACTAATTGCTAGGTGAAGAAAGCCTTGGGTATGTTGAACGTCCAGTTTGATTAATACCTAATTATACTATCAACTTGCGGTCTAAATTAATTACCGTGTATCTATAATCATATTAAGTTCCATTAAGCCCCGTCTCATATTATTCATGACATGTCTGATGTCCCTGATGTCCTCTTCACCACAACTCTGCTAGCTGGCCAGCCCTGCATCGTCGCGCCCTCCTCGACGACATCTCCACCCATGATCAGGGTGTTTTCCAAAAGACAGCTATCATTTTCCATTCTGGCACCACTCAACAGCCGACTATTAGTCCTCAGTACACATCGATCGCCGACATGAAGAGTATTCAAGTCGAACTTGCCGCGGGTGTTAACATGTCCGACGAGACTAGCATCGTCCACGACCACTCTATCGCCCATGGTCAGGAGATCGGGCTCCGTGAACAATAAGCTCGGCTCGCCACTCACAAACAGAGCACAATCCCATCCAATCTTAGCGCCCAGAGCCCGGAAATACCACGTCATGTACGCCGTGCCCGTAAGCAAGCCGAGGATACCGTGGCCTGCGAAACACATCCGCCGGATCCTCTCAATGGCCATGAAGAGCTGCCATCGCTGGCAGTAGCTGCTCTTGTCCCAGTCATAATTGCCGGGCTGTCTCCGGCCGAGAAGTATCCATTTCGCCGCTATGACGACGCTGAGAGCGAAAATACTCTGCGCCGCCAAAAAGGCAGAAAGAAGCGCAGTACACAAGGAAAACAGAATCAGTGGATCGTACCAGCTGCCGTTGCCCAGCCATAAAGTGCCCTCGAACACGTCGGCCACGACCTGGATCGAGGAGAGGGACGCAGCGCTCCAGTAGACGCTAGTAAGGATGATTGTGAAAGACGAGTAGAGAAAGATCATCCATTGGCGCCAGACGAAGTACGGTGCCTTGTGTTGATAGAAAGCCTTGCCGAATGGTGACGTGGCGTCATCTTCCATGTTACTACTCGCCGTCTCTCCCTCCAGAATAGCCACTGTAATTATCGCGTTGTTATACCCCTTTTCGAGATCCTTACTGGGATGTGTGGGTCGAGCGTCGGTCGGGGTATCAAGATCATATTTACCATCAGAATGCTGTGTCTGGTCCATATGAAGGTATTTACTAGCTCTTCCGACGTTTGTACCGTCAACGGCGACACCTTTTTCGTTGTCTAGGCGGTGCCCAAGGAAGACAGAATCACCGGCTTTCGATCCGACATAGACACCATTCGGTTCGTAAGTCTTACCCCTTTTCGTAAGACACCCGCTACCCAACGTCGTCCCTTCTCCAACGACGACTCCAGGACACGCGACGACACGGTCTGCTATCATAGCGTCGTTCTTGATAGTGACGTAGCCGGAGCCGATGCCGTCGGAAGTGACCAAATGGCTCCGCGATCCGAAGACGACGTTGTTTCCCACATCGAGTAATTCGTAGTCTCCAATACTAGGGCCGGTTCCGGGCCAGTATATCCTACGACCAGCCTTCCCGCCGAGCATTCTTATCGCCACGCTGGTGGCCTCGTAGTGCTGACCGAAGAGGTGTGTAAGCTCAAATAGGGTTGTGTTTGGCATTAAAGAGTTCATGAGCGTCATCCTCCACTGATCGATGCTGCTCCTCCTGGCCGCCATAGTCGGCCGTAAAGGCCCAAATGCGACCGCCACGAGTTTTCTGATAAGAACCACGAAGGCAAATACAAAGAATGGGCCGAAAAAAGTGCGGAGAAAGCGAGCAAAGTAATACCAACCCACTCTCTCTCCTTCCGAGAACCAATGCAGGATCGTGATTAGCCCGCTACGCAGCTGCTGGGCTTCCGGTAGGACAAGACCTATGAGACCGAGCAACCAAGGGAGGTTGTAGATGAATTTGGAAATAACCTGGAGAGGGAATACGCCGAGGGCGGATACCACCCAGTGAGACTTGGGGGCTTTCGTGGCGGATAGGTCGCGGTTCTCTTCGCTTGCATCTTGTAGTTCCCAAGATGATGATCTGGCGCCAATGCAGGCACCAGCTGGGATCGTCGTGCCGGGGGCGACGACAGAGCTCACACCTACCGATGCATCTCTGCCTATCGTGATCTTTCCCAGGTACATTGTCGTGTTGTGTTCACCGGCCATAGGACGTACAACGCAGCGGTCCAGTGTCTGTCAATATGAAAAGTTAGCAATTGATGATGCCAGCCCCTGAGGTATCCCGAGCAGTATAACCAAGCAAAGTTTAAAACTTGGCTGAAGCGCCAAACGAAGAGTAAAACATATAGGAATCACTTACGACATTATCTCCTATATCAAGAAGATCCCACTCGCCCAACTGGACTCTCTTAAGCGTAACGCCCGACCCGATCTTAGCGCCCAAGAGGCGATAATACCAGACATTCGACACCTCAGTCCAGCCAAAGCAGCCCTTGCCCGCGACAGCGACAATCTTCTGCGCCAGCCACCACCGCGTATGGTAGCTCCCCCACATGGGATACAGCCCCTCCCGATGGCGACCAACAATAACCCACTTAGCGACGATGCCGACCCAGGGCATGGCGACCCGCGCGAACACGCGCGCGAGCAGGATGCTGACGACGACGTTGAACAGGCGCCCCACCACCGAGACCCCCGTGCTCTTGCCCTGCGAGTACACGAGCGCGTAGATGAAGAACGTCCACGGCAGCGCGCGGCGCAGCGGGTAGACCACCAGCATTGGGACAAGCTGCAGCAGGAGCAGCGCCGGGTTCGTCGAGCTGTAGCTCGCTCCCGCCCCCCCTGCCGTCCCCGTCCCCGGTCCCGGCAGGGTGGTGGTGCTCGAGTTCCCGGACAGCGCGCGCCGCGCGAGCTCCTCGTCCACGTGCGCCCGCAGGCCGTCGACGGAGCCGTGCCGGAACATGTAGTCGACGGGCACGCGCACGCCGAGCTCGGCGCGGATGGCGGACAGCAGGCGGCCGGCGCGCAGGGAGTCGCCGCCGAGGTCGAAGAAGTGCGCTGCTGGCGGGACGTCTGCGGCCGCACGCAGATGGAGGATCTCGGCGAACAGGCGCGCGAGCCTCTGCGCTGTCGAGTCGGCTAGTGTCGTCGTCTCCGAGGCTGTCATCTCCTTCATGAGCTGCGCGAGGGCGGTCGTGTCGACGGCGCCTAGGGTATCGCGGGGCAGGGGGGAGGGGACGGTTGTGAGGGTCTGCGGCACGAGGTACCCGTCTATTTGCGCGAAGAGGGCGTTGCGGAGCGCGGCCATGTCTGCGTCTTCTGGTGCCTCGGCGCCGATGGACCGGGGCGCGACGTAGGCGTTTAGCACGCCCGTCTCGGGATGCGCCTCGACGTGGATCTCCAGGGCCTCCGGGAGGATCCTCTCGATCTCTAGCTGGGCCTGTTGCGGCGTGATGTGGCACAGACTCGACGGGATGGGGACGGCGAGCTCGGTCTCCGGCGGCGGACACGGCGCCTCTCGGTGTCTGGCAGGGAACGGCGTATCGTCGTCCACGCATGGGATGTCGAGTCTCTCGCCGAGCCGCACGCGGAGGACCTTGTTGTTGCGCTTCGGCACGTCGTCCATGTATACGATGACCACGGGCCACTTGACGGACTGCAGCGACGACCGCAGGGCCTCGTGCAGGCAGCGCAGGTCCACGCGCGGCTGTGCCGGCGGCGTCACGAGGACGATGCCTACGACTTCTTGGAGGGTCTCGTGGCGCACGGAGAATGCTAGAGCCTGGGAAACCCTCCCGAAGATCGGCGAGTCTGCCCGCGCTGCTGCTGTGATGATTGCGTTCTCTACTTCGAAGGGGGAGATGAGCTCGCCACCGCGATTAATGACTTCTTTGCTCCGCCCTGTGATGTAGAGATATCGGTCTTGGTCTAGGTACCCTATGTCGCCTGTGTCAAACCACCCTTGCGAGTTAAATGCTGACCTGTCGAGAGAGCCGTCTGGTCGAAGATAACCCTGGAAGAGAGGACTGCCGCGAAGACATATTCGTCCGGGCACAAAGCTGTTCACTTCGTTGTCGGCCCCGTCCATTATTGCCAGCTCTGGGCCTGTGATGATACCTGAAGTCCCCGGACGGTCGAGAGAATATGTCAAAGGCGGAGTGCTGATGGGCATGCATTCTGTCATGCCGTAACTTGGGAGCACTATGCATTGGAAGGTATCTCGGATTCGCTCCGCCAGAGCGGGAAGAAGTGAACCAGCCGCATTACAAACGAGGCGGATTCGGCTACAAAAAATAAAGAGAGAGGTTAGTAATCTTATTAACAGATTATAACCAAAGACACAATGAATAGAGTGACTGGCTCCAGATCGAATTAAAGCGCATCAACAGGAATGTAAAATTTCCCAACCAGCAGAAAAGAACGCCATAGTACTCACCATCTCTGCAAAGCTTCATATCTGCTTGTGACCTCGTCTAAAATAAGCGAGTGCATTGTTGGCGAAGCATAGTACCAGGTGGGCTGGCTGTCTTCTACCTGGTCCCAAAACAAGTTCGGGTCGAAGCTGGGACAGCAAATAGTCGAGCCCCCCGAGAGCAAGGGGGCGAAGAGATTGCGAATTATTCCACCACTGGTTCAGAGCCCCTGTTAGCCACCGACATACCGGTGAGTTTCACCCTCACGATGGGGCGCGGGGTAGGGTAGGGAGGTAGGGCCACGATGGGGGACTTACACATGATACAGTGGCATCATGTTCAAGCACACATCCTGACTTGTCAATCCCCACGAACTGATAACAAGCTGAACACCGTGCAAGATGGTTGCAACGGTGATCGGGACAACCTTCCTGTTACCGCTGGTACCGCTGGTGAAAAGAATCACGGCGATATCTCGGGGTCCGTTGGGAGTCGGGCGTCGGAGAGTCTGGGTTGATATGCTCTCTTCCTCTTCGAGTCGGAGGCCGACATCTCGATCTTCGTCGATATGGAACGTATCGAGCCCGGTCTGCTCGAGTTGTAGTGCGTATGCCTCTGAGTGACAGGTTACGATGGCACATGCCCCTGAGAGCGCGAGATCGGCTCGTACTTGCTCTGGCCCCGCGGCCGGGTTGATCGGGGCGGCCACATAGGTATTAGATACGGCGACGATAGCGGCTGCGAGGAGTGGTCCGTTTGGGAGGACGATGGCAACAATGGGTTTTCGTTGAGGGTTCTTATTCACGGTGGTGATGGCAAAGCACGAGACGAAACTGTGGAGGTTTCTGTAAGAGATGGCAGGTTTGGAATTAGAATATCGTAGGGCCGGATCGGAGCTCAACTTAAGATAGTTCAATAAACAAGGCACTTGCTGGGTCGAAGACCCCTTAGGACGAGCCATGGCGCCTTGAATCTATGGATGGAGGATGATCGATATGGATTGGAAAAAGAGAACTATTCTGTATGCAAAGAGACTACTTATATAGAGGAACAACTTGCCATGACACCTGTCCTGACGATACACCAATCCTCACGGATAGAGGTTTTCAAGGCCGTATCAAAATAATTCATGTATACTATCCAGCGATTACAACCGGAGCAATGAAGTGATGGATGACTATTGACATGGGCCTATGAGTATATAGGTAGTATTATCCACTTGCCTATCAGGGCCAGACTGATCGAGATCTACAACCATAATAAGCTAAATGGGATGCCATTATCATGACTACTCCTGTGAGGTTATTCGGAAGGGGCTCGGGTTCCTGCATTCTTAGTCAAGGTTCTGTCAAGGGAGGAGGATACGACGGTAGAAACCTTGTCCAGCTGGAAGGACGATCCTATTGTGGGCATTCACACCGCTGGCGAACAAAGTCTTATCTTTTGGCAGTGCGACTATAGCACAAAAAGCCCGTCCGGTAGGCCGATGGCAGCACGAAAATGGCATATATCTACAATCTGCGATGGTGTTGTGGTCCTGCGGCTTATAAGTGGGTTAGCCAAGTCGTGGGCACTCGACGTAGTTGGCTGGCACAACATGCGGCCCTACTTACAGCGTACCATGGTCTGGGCAACTGGATTTTCTTATTCGTGCATCTTATGTTCAAAAAAAAAAAAAAAGACTGTAAGCGTTTTGATAGGAAATAAAATCAATTCACTCAAATACCGAACTACCTACCATAGCCATTGTAATAATGTAGCTTTTTTTTCATTGGGTGGAAACGCCCAATTGACATGGCGATGAATAAAATCTGAGACAGCATCAGTAAAATACTGATAGACACTTGGCATAGTGCGGTATTTTTGCACAGCCACTGTGAAACCGATGAGACAGATCTTTACAATCAGGGCCAACTCTCGACGCGTACTCGAGCGTCCCATAGCGTCCCATCACGGCAAACGAGAGACGTATGCAGCCCAGAAATGCCACTAAGGACTGTGCAGCCTCTTGGCCGCCCGGTCCCTTGCTGATATGGAGGCGGCGACCGGCGATAAGGGACAAAACCACGCATTACCGACAGATGGGTAGAGAGGCCATGAGGCTGCTCACCACATCAGACTCGGGACCTTTTCATTCGCCCGCAAGCCCCCTATCTTACACGGCGTTCTCATGTACGGCGTTTATCGTGGTTGAAACTGAGTAAGAATTGTAAGTGAGCCGGGGATGCTCAATTGCCGTGGAATATGACGTTGGTATGCCCGGTAGAGGCTGTCTTGGCCTCACGTAATGAGTGCAAATGCCGCAATTCGATCGGCGGTGGAATGACGACTCCCCGCCAAGCATCGTCGAGATAACACGGTCAATAATCCATTAGAAGGGAGGACAGAGTGGCTCTAATCTTGTTGCTCGTGCCACTCACGCCGTGGCTGTCTCTAGCGTTTTCGCGCCGTGGCGATTTGAGAATATGTGACAAGGTGGCCTTACTACGGGGTGCATGAGTGAGCATGAGTGAAGTGAGTGAAGTTGAGTGCAGGCAGGATAGCCAAGTCTTGTGACGATGTCGTCGGCCATTTCGACACGCGCCAGCTCTTTTCGGACACGAGTTATCGTGCAGGTAACAGGTGTGCATTAGTTCGACGTCGACGTGGTAGAGAGGTGGACGAGCGAGTAACAATCAATGCCCAGGTTTGGTAGTGTACTACGTGGGCTGCACAGTATTATCTAGTCTGGATAGGTGAGAACACGTACTTACATATACCATATACGTAGGTGAAGCTCCGAGTTCCTGCATGATGGAGTTTAGTTAGTGAACTTTGACGTGCCTGAGATAGATTGACGTCTGTCTGCATCGAGGCTGTGCATCGTGCAAGGTACGCAGTTATGTGTATGCTAGGTATGTAGTTATGTATTCTACATTACATATGTATGATGTAGGGTACTTACATACATATAAGCAGGTAAGGTACACGAGCTTGGCGTGGCGTTTTCCCGCGAGGGTTGGTTTCTATTATTATACATAATACCTGCCACTTACATCCTTGGACACTCTGTAAGTATTATTATTCTTCCCTTGACCCACTAGCTCACTTCCTCGGTGCCACAAACGCCTATCTGCCGTCTCGTCATTGTGACTGTGCTTACCTATACATACATGTATAGGCGTCTGAGACTCCTTGGAAGCCAGCGGAAACATGGAAGCCCATAATCAGGCGGTATCGGCCGTCTCGCAGCGCCTGCGCGAATTCTACGCGCATCGCGAGGCCTTCCGCGTGTACCACGGCTCCACCAACAGCACGCGCGCCATCCACAAGGACGGCTCCAAGATCGTCGACACGAGCCACCTGAACCGCGTGCTCGCCGTCGACGCGGCCGCGAAGACGGCCCTCGTCGAGCCCAACGTGCCCATGGACGCCCTCGTCGCCGCCGCCCTCGCCCACGGCCTGGTCCCGCTCGTCGTCATGGAGTTCCCAGGCATCACCGCCGGCGGCGGCTTCAGCGGGTCCGCCGGCGAGAGCAGCTCGGGCCGCCACGGGCCCTTCGACGCCACCGTCAGCGCGATCGAGATCGTCCTGCCGAACGGGGACGTCCTGCGCGCCTCCAAGGCTGAGAGGCCTGACCTTTTCTGGGGCGCCGCCTCTGCGTTCGGCACCGTCGGCGTTGTCACGCTCTTGGAGATCCAGCTGCGGGACGCCGCGCAGTACGTGCAATTAACGCACTACCCTGTTCGTAACTTCGCTGAGGCGTCGAGGAAGCTGCAGGAACAGGTTGCAGACGCCGAGGTCGAGTTCGTGGACGGGATTGTGTTCTCGCCGAGTAGGAGTGTCGTCAGCGCTGGTCGCCTCGTCGACACTCTCCCGTCGGGGAGCAAACCCAGGCGCTACCTCGGTCGCAAAGACCCGTGGTTTTATATAGATGTTGAGAAAAGGGCGGCGAATTCCTCTTCACCCATCGTCGACTACGTGCCTTTGACGGACTACCTCTTCCGGTGGGACCGTGGCGGCTTTTGGGTGGCGCGATACGCCTACCGCTACTTTCTAACGCCCTTTAATCGCATCACGAGGTATGCACTGGACACTTTCATGCATGCACGTGTGATGTACCATGCGTTGCACAAGTCTGGCCTCTCAGATACCTACATAATTCAAGACGTGGCGGTGCCCTTCGATGCCGTCGAGGCGTTTTACGAATGGCTGCACGAGACACTGCATATATACCCGCTCTGGCTCTGCCCCATCCGTATCCGTCGGGATTCGCCCGACGCTGCTCATGGCCTGCATGCAGATTTCGCAGATCCCAACACCCCGGAGTTGGTGCTGAATTTTGGTATTTGGGGACCTGGGCCGAATGACTATGACGAGCTGGTGCGGCTCAACCGTCTGATCGAGCAGAAAGTGCACGAGCTCCGTGGGAACAAGACGCTCTACGCACAGGCCTACTACACCGAGGACGAGTTCTGGGAGAGCTACAACAAGCCCGCGTATGATGCCGTGAGGACCAAGTATCACGCTGATCACTTACCGAGTGTCTACGACAAGGTCAAGGTAGACGAGGTTGCGAAAATGAAGGCAAGGGAGCAGACCAGGATGCCATCTATCTTGCGCGGTAGACGACCATTCCAAGGCCTCTATGGTGTTTATAAGGCCTGGCGCGGCGGCGATTACCTACTCCAAAGGAAGGCCTCTGGAAAGTCTAAACAGCTCTCATAATGACACTCCAGGATCACTCTTTTTATTCTATCACTTTAATTTCCATGTCACGTGTATTATCAGCCAAGGGCCGGTATGACGTGAATAATGGCTTTCGCTTGTATCAATTAGCTACTTGTCTATATACCCAACTAGCGTTAATGTATCATAAGCAGCATGATTTCATCGCTCATACGGCCCGGTCCGCCAAGAAACAAACAGACGGGCTCTACGATCGCTTGACGACGTAGACACCACGCTCGATGGTGTTGATGACGATGTACCCGCTCTTGAAGTACGGGTAGTGGCTCCAAGTGCCCACAAAGTCGATGACACCACCTCCGTTGTCGTCGTCGTCCTCGGGGTAGATGTCGAAGTGGGCTACCTCCTTGACGCCCTTGCCGGTGGGGTCCGAGGGGATCGACGAGATGTCGAGGATGTGGAGGCCGCCGCCGTAGTTGCTCTGGTAGGCGAAGTTGCCGTTGATGAACTGGTTGTGGTCGATGCCCTTGACCTTGGCGCTGTAGTGGCCCGTCTGCTTGGGCTTCTCGAGGGACGAGATGTCCCAGATGTAGGTGACGGGGTAGCCGGCGGCTCCGGGCCCGACCTTGTCGTACTCGTCGTACTCGTCGTCAAGCACGAGGTACTGCTGCCACTGGGTGTCGAGAACCCAGCCCTGGTGCGTGTAGGCGGCGCCCTCGTACGAAGTGCGCGAGATGATGGTGGCGGCGGCCTTGTTGGTCACGTTGTAGATGGTCAGCGTGTCCTCGTTGTAGCCGTAGCAGATATCGGTGCCGTTGTACTTCGCGTCCGGGCCACGGTACACGAGGCACTGAGCATCGTGGACGTAGCCGTCGGCGGACGCACAGCCGGGGGACTTCAAGTTCTTCATGTCGGTCAAGTCGATGAAGATGAGGCCCGACTTGCACTTGTCGGTTCGCGGCTGAGAGCCCGAGGCGACAGCGTAGTTCTTCTCCTCATTCACCTGCACGGTGTGGGAGCGACCGGTGGGGAGGCCAGCAAAGTGGTAAGCGTCGGCATCCGAGAAGGTCTTGGGCTTGGCGGGGTCGAGCGTCAGCAGCTTCGTCATGTCGAAGAACTGCACACCGTGGTTGGTGGCCTCGCTGCCGATGACCATGTAGTTCTTGTAGCCCTTCATCTCGCGCCACAGCGAGGGCTGGGCCGCGCTGTACTTCGGCAGGCGGCCGAGGTAGCTGATCTTGCCCTGTGCCGTGATTTCAAGGAATGCGGCACCGTCAGACTGACCGATAGCCATAAACTCGCGTCCATCGGGACTCGTCCAGCCCCATGAACCAGCACCCTCGCCAGTCGGGCTACCGAGGTTGGCATGTGACTGGAAATCGTAGAGGTCGATGCCGCTGCAGTTGAATGTGTACAGAGCGTTGCCAGGCTGGAGTTCAGCAAGTCCGTTGACGCAGGGGACAGAGGGGACCGCGGCGGCCATGCTCTTGTATTGTGTCGAGTCGAAGATTCCTTGTTCTCTTCGGCTGGCCCAGAACGACTAAGTGAAGTATCAGAACCATAGTAGCCATCTAGTGAAATCTGGGCAAGTACTTACCTCCTTGTGGTCCATGATCTCCATGTGTCGGAGACCACTCTGGTAGACGGTCCTGCTCAGCTCTTCATCGACAGGCTTCTCCTTGGCCAGCACGAGGCTGGCGAAGGCCACGATGGCCGCTGCATTAACGACGCTCTTCATCTTGCTCGGAGATCAACCAGTGCTGTACTTGCTGATGTTCGCGGCTCCTGAACACCCAAGCCTCGGGACCCTTAGAGGAGCGAGCGGGCGGTTTTATATACTTCTGAGACCTCCCTCCAAGATCGGCCCTGATAAGCCTTTTGCGACCCTATCCTACCTTGTGCTGGCATTCTCGCTAGGTACCCTGCAGTCGGCGTGAGACATAGTGGACGGAATAGGCAACACCCTAATTGCCCTATGAAAGTGTGTAGGCCGTCTTCCTCTTGGCGTCGACTCTGACCCTCTGCTCTATAGTGCACTATATGGATATGCTTGGCGTAGGTGCCACGGTTGGGAGTATCGCTCACTAATATCATTGTCGTATCTCTCTTACACCAAAAATGGTAGGTCAATATCGGGACAAGCTTTGCAAACCCAGATAATTCCATAACCCGGCAATTGATCTGCACCACAAGCTTGGCCAGATCTTGGCAGTCACTGCGCCCCTTTGTTCGCCGTGTCCTGATTTGTAGGATGGGGTGAAGATACTCGCGATAATTGTGTTGTTAAGGCGCCCGTCCCTCGAGCTGCCCAATTGGTCGTACATTCCGCGGCGATA
Source organism: Nemania diffusa (assembly GCA_038501195.1). Taxonomy (NCBI): domain Eukaryota; kingdom Fungi; phylum Ascomycota; class Sordariomycetes; order Xylariales; family Xylariaceae; genus Nemania; species Nemania diffusa. The sequence continues at coordinate 5,625,735 of JBBPUQ010000003.1, forward strand.
GAGAAGTTACACTCGTATTCTCGAGCCCCAAGCGCTTGAGAATTGCCGGCGGTACTTGGTAAGGGCAATGCCAAGATTGCCGTACAGGCAGGAGACCAACAAGCGGCTATCGCTACTTTCCATGCGACGTATAAGGGAGACCTATGGTAGGCCGCACGATCGTAATCTTGATAGAGTGCATACCTAGCGTAGTTTTCCCGTGTATACTATGTCATCCGCTAATTTATGCCGTGTAGTAGCTTGATGTCTTTGGTGAAGAAGTCGCTTCAAGGCAGAGCCTCCGCGATATGGATCGATAGGGCTGAAAGAATCGACGGACGTCAAATCGTGGCTGGAGAAGCGCGGGTAGAGGACTGGGAAGTGCCGAGGAAAATACATGGGCATGCAGTGTGCCTCTTACTATGTGCGATTGGCCGATGCAACCGCAGGAAGATAACAGAGATGGCATGTATGTCTTGCAGAGGCGCCGCGATCGAGGAGATTACGGTGACTCGGGAAGCTCGCTCACAATGGAAAGTCGGCTACCCATTCCTTGGCATTGGGTTTTCCTGAGATGGCGACATTATTATTCAATATCACTCTAGCATATTCCAGAAGGCCAGAAACACTATCTGCCTTCCTCACAGAGGTAGTCGATGTGACATCAAGTGTCTGCCATGCTAACCGAATAGCCCGCCAAGATCGCCCGAGTGACTCTAAGTCCTTGGCGGAACGTGGGGCGCGGGCGACAACAGTTGATACTTGTCTTCCGCTGCTGAGATTTGCTGGCTGAATAGATGAATGTGACGGGGTAGATTGACGCGATATGTGTTGACATAATATATGAGGGGGAGAGCACGGGTCCAAAAGAGTTGTTGATCGGGGATATCTCGTTCATATCAACAGCCGACGTCTCATCACGCAACATACCTGGTTGGATCTTACTACCTGCTCACGGGACTTCAGAGCCATGCTGTAGAATACTAATTCGTTGTATTGTATCGAGGCTCGGAGCATCAAGGCTCGTATCGTCGATTTTTTATCTATCCTTGGTGAGCAAATCAAATCAGATTAAATCAAATCGGTTCTATCGAGTCCCAAAATGGACAAGTGTATCGGTTCGCTTCGGCAAAGGCCGGCCAAGAAACTAGGAGAATACCTATGGTTGCTTTTGCCATCGCCGCAGCACCTAGATGAACATTGTCTCCACGTGCCCTTTTCGGAAACCCGATCTATGAGCTCTCCATTCTCCTCACTTAGGAGGACAGGTAGGACAGCAGAGGTACTTTATGCAGTGATTTATCATCATTGCGGCTTAACGATCGGCACGATGAGCCGTGCTTGGATGAAAGCTATAATATCCAGAGCATCAATAACTATCCAGTCGTAGGATATTCCTTATTCGCATGAGATGATTGATGTCCCAAGCCAGAGGATTGTTTACCATTTCGCAAGAAGCTACCTATGGCTGTCTTGTTATTAATGATTATAGAAAATAACACTGTTATGTACTAGAATAACTGGCATGTCTATTATACTTGCTATTGTTCAAGTGGTCTTTTTTTCTTTGCGACAACAGCTCGCGCGACACTTAGTGTCGCAGGATTGTACGTTTAGGAGTGAATCTGAGGCACGGAGGAAAGCCCCTGAGTCTAACACTCAAGGATCATACTACACTTAATGAACATCTTGGGACTAGAAAAATAGGCCATCTCTCAGAAAACAATTCTAAATTCTCCGATCTACAGTAGTTGTGTATATGTATATATCAAATTAGAATGATGAAGACCGACAAACTCGCTAATCGCTATCGCACTACGCACGTTGAAGATGAAGACGACTCAGGTACAGAGATAGAGGACTTACTGAATGAGAGAGACTATGTACAAGCTCCATCGCAGCCGAAAAGGGCACGATTTCTTGCCATATTCAAGGCACACCGATGGGTAGTAGACGCATTCCTCCTCTTGGTGATTGTAGGTCTCCTCCTGGAAAAGAGCTTGACTCGTCGGGCGAATAATCACCATTTCGAGGGAAATGGCGATATAACCGGATTTGCGCCCCAATGTGAGCCGTCTTAAAACCGAACCGCATTTATTGTTTAAAGATGTTGACCTTTGGAGTTTATAGTCTCCCAACAGACTCGCATGTTTTCTCGCGACCCGGGGTTTGTCCCGGAAAACACATCCGAGTTCTTTTCCGAGGACACGAGGAAGAGATGGCTCGACATTATACCGAGTATGTCGAGGGTCTCGCGCTATCTGAAGCTTCTTTCCATCGCTAACTTGTCTTCATTAGAGGGTCTCGGGTACCTGGAAATAAAACACCCAGAGAAATACGATGATTTGCCAACCAAGCTCGCAACGTTCGACGACCAATTCGTCGTGACAACCTCAATGACACACCAATTGCATTGTCTGGTAAGTTTCCCCGTTCCCCTTTCCCCTATGTATACTCCATATCTCCTACCTAGCCGAACTGCAGCGCCAACCCTCTTTGTAGTATGCCATCGCGGAGGCGTACTCGGCACTCACATCCGATACGAGTAGAGTACCGAGCGAGACGCCTTGGCATCTAACGCACTGCTTCGATTATATACGACAGGGGATCATGTGTTGCGGCGACGTCGCACTCGAAGGCGAGCAAACGACCTTCCCCGAAGGATTTGAGGGTAGCGATGGATGGGACGCCAAGCATGTGTGCAAAAACTACGATCAGGTGCTAGAGTATCTGAATGAGAATAGGGCGAACGACGAAGTCTGGATCTGACCTTGAACCCAGGGCGACTTACTGCCCGCGCAGCCAAAAATCAATGCTCATAAGGAGCTATAATAGCATCATATCTCGTAAATTAGTCAATAAAGAGAGATCTTTAGCACACCTATTGTGAAATGGGGATACCGCGCGTGATATTGGAGTAGGTAAAAAGCTGGCAGCAATCTTTCTTTATGTATCAATGTATCTAGATCGAGATAGTACCTATTTAGGTACATGGTAGGATGCACGTGCTGCTTCTATGCATGATGACAGTTATATGCAATTAGACAGTGTATATCTACTACTCCATAAATACATGCCTTATAAATTACTATCAGTCTTATCAGAGGCGAGCCCTACAATTGCCAAGATTTTCGTCCCCCACCTCGCCTGGCCACGAAACCACCAACCAAATTAGAAAATTGCAAGGCTACTTACTTGGACTTGTTCACCACGACACGACGAGACGCCTCACGACCAACCGACAATTTCCAGTCCGACCCCCAACCGCAAAACCAACCCTCCAGACCAAAGCCAAACAACCGCAATCATGGGTGGTGGTATCTCCGTTCGCGATGTCGATGCTGTAAGGCTCTCTCCCCACGCCATCGCCCTGCCATCTTGAGACGACCTCGCGCCAGCCAGCCAACCATACGAGAACTATCGACGTTGCGATCTGTCGGCCACAACACGGCCAACATCATATACATCGTTGGGAGCAGGCGCGAGGGAATCGAAAGATTTCCGTTGACGGATTTATTGCTGACGAATTTGGTGTAAAGCACAAGTTCATCGAGACCTACTCGCAGTGTAAGTCGAGCGATCAATTGATCAGCCAATCGATGGAGAGACGAAATATGCTGACATTTAAATTTAGTCTTGAAGCGCCAGGGCAAGCTCCCTGTCCCCGGTTGGGTCGACACAGTCAAGACTGGTGTCTCCCGTGAGCTGTAAGTCTCGAGCCTGTGTACTCATTCTAATTGGAACTGGGAGTTGCTAACACTCACTTGTAATCAGTCCTCCTCAGGTTAGTCGATACCGAATTTCTCGCCTATTTAGCACGATTTCCCATGCATATATTCGATCTCCAAGTTTCTTAGGGTCACAACTCGTGGAACAAATCGATATCCATATCTGCGCATCATTATCGAGGTTTTGTCGTTGCTTACCATGCATTAGTCTGAGGATTGGTTCTACGTTCGTGCCGCTGCCGTGGCTCGTCAGTATGTGCCCCTTATCACCGGTTATATCTGCGCAGTAACTAACAGCTTGTAGTGTCTACATGAGGAAGACCGTTGGTGTGTAAGTAGTTCTCTGCCACTTCCCGATGGTTTCTGGCGCTAGCCACCAGCCTGTTTCTGGAGCACTGGAACCCATCGAAACCCGGCAAATCTGACTCTATGATCAAGTGGCCGTCTACGAAAGACGCACGGTACCGCCAAGAACCGTGGTGTCCGACCCAGCCATCACGTTGATGCCTCAGGCTCTGTTGACCGCAAGGTCCTCCAGGCTCTCGAGAAGATCGGAGTCGTTGAGCAGGACGAGGAGAAGGGTGGCCGTCGCATTACCCAGTCCGGTAATTTTCCCTCAATCCTCCAATCTTGCCAACACTGCTAACAATTTGCTAGGACAACGTGATCTCGACCGTAAGAATACATAAACTTAGCCCTCACCCACTAATATATAGAGACTAACTCTCGTTAGGAATTGCCCAGACTTGCGCTGAGGCTGACGAGGAGGAGGAAGATGAGGAGTAAATTTTGTGTGAATTAAACACTAAGGAACTACACGGTCTGGGTAGCATAGGGCACGGCGTCTGAAAAGGGCTGATCAATTGATGGCGAACTCGCATTCGCTTTTGTGACAATATCACCTCCAGGTCTCAATGCTCCATGGCTTGTTATCAAATTACTCTTGCATGATATTATGAAATGTCTTCGCCATATTACTATACCCCCTCTATCCCGTATAAGTCAGGACTATAAGATACGAGATCTTGCTGTGGCAACCAATGGCATTATTGATAAGAGCAGTTCAAGTACTGAAATTGGTTCAGAGTACTCCTATACTATGAAGGACCTATTATGGGCCTTTCGTGAACAAGAGACTTATACTTTCCTGAAGAGAAAAAAAGTTCTTAACATATTTAATGAAAAGTCCCCAGTTATTACTTTCAAATGAATGGTCGGCCAGGTTTCTATTTGTTGAAATTGTATATGGCCAAGGAGTTATTTCATGTACTGTACTGTACGGATCAAGAGGCACGAAAGGACACGGAGGGTCTATTCATGTAGATATAAAAAAGTCTTGCTATCACATTCATTAACTAGTTTAGTTGAATCCAACGCTCATGTGCCTACTATTTCAGCAAATACAAGACATAATCATTAGCAGTAGCAGATTCTTTTTGAATCACCTGGGTCGGCCCTCACCATAGTCTGGTCCGACTTTCGCTTCCCCCTAACACGATTTGCTGTTAATTGTTGACTCAAGGCGATAATGGTATGAGTGTGTTCCTTAAGTGAGATATCCCATAACTCTTTCTCGATCCAGTTCACGAGGTTAAAGGAGGTCGGCAAGTACGAATGATTTGGGTTAACACCAGCTGTAAGGAAGACCTCGAGTGTTCCCAGGGTTGCTAATTTTTCTCCACGGGTGAGGTACTTCTCGCTCACCCGGGTTTTTAACCAAAGAGCCCATGGAGAAGGCATTGGGATACCTTCAGCTTCGGACGCGAACGAGTTGGGGTCGCATCCAGCCAAGAGGAGCTCCTTGATAAGTCTACCCGATAGTATTCTCCGCCAGCTTGGTGTTAGCCCCGGCGCCCCCAATCTATATGAAGCAAAGTTTCATGACATAAAGTATGAAAGAAAAGGGGTAAGCATTCGCAAGCTGCTGCACACTCGTCCACAACTACATATAGGTTTGGTTGTCGCCAAATATAGTTCACGGCACCCACTTCGGCTGCCATGGCTAGAGTAGCATGTGAGCATTAACTAGAGCGGTCGTGTTAGTGGGCATTTACGAGACTAGAAAGACAGGGGCTTTCATGTCCAAATGCTGTAGCCTACCAGTACTATCATGAGCATCGGTGATGCTGTCCAGATGCTGGTTGATTACCCTAAACCAGAAGATATCCAATATGCGCTACCACGCATTTTTCATGCATATGACATGCTATGTTGAATCCGCAATTTCTTTGTGATGGTTGGTTGCGGTCTCACGAATTGTTTCGAGGTGTGGCACTGTCTCGACGGCTTCCAGGTCCGAACTAGAACTCAATACTGGGTGGAGTGGGAATTATTTTCGTAGATGGGTCACAAAGCACGCTCTTTTCTCGATTAACACTCCAAATTTAGTAAAGTTTTCTATAATCCAACCAGAATCGAATTCGTCACTGCTTTCCTGTCTTTTTTTTCCTAGCACGCATGGCACTTCGGCGTAAAGGCCTAAATGCTTAAGACAATGGTCGCTCATTACCGGAGCGCTACTGTGAGAATTAATCAGTTGGCCAGCTAGAAGAGCGACTTCTGAGGCTGTAGATAGGGCCTTTGAGCCGTGCTGTTCTGGTTTCCTCCCAAGGCGTTCTTCCATTCCTCCTTCCACGTTTTCATAGCCTTAACTCCATGTTGACCTTCTAGTTCAAATGAATCACTGAGTAAGTGAGGAATTTCATTCAGTATTTCAATGACAGACCTCCGGGTATTTGGGTCTTGAAGTCGCTGGTCTAACTTGATATTGAAAATGCTAACATTCTCAGCCCACTCAAGAAGTACGAACTTCTGCATGTCGGGCCGTGTGAGGATTACGACAGCTTAATGTCCGTGACTCTTTGAAGCTGCAAGGAAATCAAAAAGGGGAATTACGCGCCTAAACACATGCATTATGCCTTCTATCCGCATATGTTCACCCGCTTCGTCATGTTGTCGATATACCTACCTATCTACCGTTATTGTACCAGTGATGCTGCGGATAGTCTATATCATGGATTCTTGTCGCCCAGTTTCTCCCCTTCTGTAGAGAAGAACTCTACAATTGTAGGGGCGATAAGTTCCTGAAGCGTCCAGCCCCGCGTGAACCATCTGCAGTCCCGGAAAGCCGACTCCCAAAACTTTGCTTCGTCCTCTTCAGTTAAAACGTCTGGTAGGTAGGTATACGTAACATTTAGTACACGTCTTGAGTTCTCTTGGCCAAAGCACTGCCACCACTATTGCCATTACCCATGACAGAGCTTGATATACCGTTAATCCTTAGAATAATTTCTTCCTTCTCTATCTCACAATTAGTATACGGGGTACCTCAATGTGGGGGTTTGCATCTTCATGAGAGTGAGAGGGTTGAGGAAATGTCGGCGCATTCTACAATTTATTGATTAGGCGGCTGGTCATTTGTGTCCTTTTCAATGACCGTGATAGACTCACGCAGATTGTCAGAAGTTCCGGCGGCAAGCATTGAGAAGATCTCACACAAGTCAGCCAGGAACAATTAGCCTGATGAATGAACTACTGATTAGAAAATTCGTGATCTGAAGAGCAGCGGATTACCATTATATAGTGGTGATTTCAGCAGAGCCGAACCTCCTCTACCAATTTGGAACAAGCTTAAAGACTCTCCTGTAAGTTAGTGGTCAGTGGTTACAGAAATGTTGGTGCTCTCCAATTGGCACATAGCAGCTTGCATCAACAGGATAAGTCATCGTGTGAGCGGGTGCTACTGCAACATATGAATTACACATAAGATGATGGGTCATAATTATCAGTTTTAAAATATGTTTACAGCTCCCTAATCTACCTGACAATAAGCAGCCGCTACCTAAAAAATATGTGTTTCGAAAACTGTTCTCTCTCTAAAAGTGGACCAGAGCTATCATGGTTGCAGCCAATAGGCAGCCGTTATCTATCAGCTAGGGCTCAGCTGCTATGTGTGAGCCGATAACCGATCACCCTATTATCCGAGGCAAGATGGCCGAGTTGGTTATGGCGTGAGGTTAAGGTCACCTTAGCACAATTTCCTCATGGAGAAATCCGCGTGGGTTCAAGTCCCACTCTTGTCAGAACTTCAATTAATTTTTTTTTATTGTTTTTGACGCTTTTTCTTCTACCTCTCGTCGTTTATATAGAGTAGACATAGGAATGAGTTGCTAAAGGTTACTACAGTTTTGCGTTGATTTAATTTGAGCTGTGCTTATCGGGCGACTGCCTGCCGGTTGTCCCTGTGCAGGGGCCGGAAATAAAAGGTCGGATTCGCGGATTCGTCAAACATGCAAGCAAGGTATGATAGAATTATAATTTACAGCTTGTTCGATATAGTCAACATAGAGAATCCATTGTTGTAGTTGATAGATAAGGCTGCTCCACGTCGGCAGTGCGTGTAGCGGAGGAGGCTTGACCCGTGTAGGAAAGTACACGCGACGATAGGCAGTTATATTCCACCCCTCGTGGTCCCTGGCATATCAAGTCCTCTAAATAGATGCTCTATTACTGCTGGTCAGTCTAGACTGTCACAATCTACCGGTTCTCTTTCTCCCTTAGCTATCAAACTATCAAACTTGCCTCCTTTCCCTTCCCCCTTGATGCGAAAGACTAACCCGCTTCTTCACGCTTAGCCGACGCTACCACGGCATGATCATGAGGAGGAGAGGGACAATGCGCTGAGAGGCCCGCCATCGTACCAAACCCCGAACGCCCAATCCAGTGTATCTATCATATCATATCATGGTAATCCTAGTGTTAGGTAATCTGGAAATGATGTCAGGACCTCGCTCTTAGTAGTCCACCTCCGCAGTTCAGCTGAAGCCCCACAGACTGATACGATGGGTTGCCTATCTTAGGCTATCTATGATTGGTCTGTAGATAGACACTGCTTTAATTATTGAGAGATCTGCAATGCATGTAGACATGTAGGTATTCTTTTGAGGATGCATTCGGCGGGGATTACGCAGCTAGCCATGCGCAGATAGATAGTTTAACGTCTCAGCCTTGAAGGTTGTAAGTAAGGTTCAACTGTACTGCATGTTGTTCTGCATTAGGCACTAGGTCAAGCTGCACTTGGTCAGAGTAACGACTATGTAGGTCGATTCGAGGCTGGCAAGTAACTTCAACGACAAAAACAACAGCAGCAAACAATAACGCATGTTGTCGTCGGTCGATCCTCCTCAATCGAGCTATTGCTGCGCGTGCGCACGCGTCTGGTCCGAAGATAAGATCGCTGTTCCGATTAGGTAGTGCACACTAATCAGGCCTAGTCAGGGCATGGCTTTCGCCCTATTACCTTAGTGTCAGCGTACTCGGATATGCCCGGATTCCTACAACACTTCCTGGGGTCGTAGAATTAATCTCTCAGTACCTGCATACGCATGTGTGTGTATATATAGGTAGGTCGGTGTGCGTCGAGCTCTCTCCTGTCTTTTGACGAGTAGGACTTCGACGAGTCAACCGACGCCGCCGACGAAGTACCCAGGGAGCTAGTCCATATCACACGGGAATCTACTTCAAGATGAGACCCTCCACGCAAAGCCTCCTCGCGGCCTACTGTGCCCTGAGCGCCTCCCACGTGGCCGCTGTCCCAGTCGCCGACAGCAAGGCGGCCCAATGCCGTAAGACTAAGGTTGCCATCCTCGGCGCTGGGGTCACCGGCATCACGGCCGCGCAGGCCCTCACCAACGCCTCCATCACAGATTTCCTCATTGTGGAGCGCAATGACTACATTGGTGGCAGAGTCAAGCACACCAACTTCGGCAAGAAGGCCGACGGCTCGCCCTACACGGTCGAGCTCGGCGCCAACTGGGTGCAGGGCCTAGGCTCGCCAGGCGGTCCCGAGAACCCCATCTGGACGCTGGCGAAGAAGTACAAGGTGCAGAATACGTACTCGAACTACAGCTCCATCCTGACCTACGACGAAGGGGGCGCCGCCGACTTCGGCTCTCTCTTCGACGACATGGATGCCGCGTACAGCATCGCCGAGCAAGACTCTGGGTACCTCATCACCGAGAACCTGCAGGATACTAGCATGCGCGCTGCGTACAGCGTCGCGGGATGGAAACCTAAGAAGGACATGCACGCCCAAGCACTCGAGTGGTGGTACTGGGACTGGGAGACGTCCTACTCGCCTGAGGAGTCCGGTTTCCTGTATGGCATTACGGGTTATAACTTGACCTTCTACCAGTGGAGCGACGAGAACAATTTCGTCATCGACCAGAGGGGGTTCAACGCCTTCATCATCGGCGAGGCAAACTCGTACCTCAAGAAGAACGATCCGCGTCTTCTGCTGAATACGGTGGTGAAGTCCGTGACCTACAGCCCTCAGGGCGTTACGGTTACCTTTGACAACGGGGGCTGCATTGAAGCTGAGCGTAAGCGAATTTGCCAAGCTTTGCTTTATTATTGGAGCCGTTGCTGACTAGATCATAGATGCCATCGCAACCTTTTCCGTAGGTGTGCTACAGAATGACGTTGTAGAATTCAAGCCAAAGCTGCCACGCTGGAAGCGAGATGCGATTGAGCAGTTCCAGATGGGAACATACACCAAAGTGTTCCTCCAGTTCAACGAGACATTCTGGGACGTGGACACGCAGTACTTCCTCTACGCTGACGCGAACACTCGCGGTTATTATCCCGTCTGGCAGTCGCTCAGCGGCCCGGGCTTCCACGAGGGCTCGAACATCATCTTCGCGACGGTGGTAGGCCGCGAGTCGTATCGTATCGAGGAGCAGCCCGACGAAGTGACCAAGGCGGAGTGCCTCGCGGTTCTCAGGGCTATGTTCCCCGACAAGCACATCCCCGAGCCCACCGCCTTCATGTATCCTCGGTGGAGCACGGAAGAGTGGGCGTTCGGCTCGTACAGCAACTGGCCTGTCGGCATGACGCTCGAAAAGCACCAGAATCTACGCGCTAACGTGGATAGACTGTGGTTTGCCGGCGAGGGTACCTCGGCGCAGTACTATGGCTTCTTGCAGGGAGCCTATTTCGAGGGTCGCGATGTCGCGCAGCGCGTTGCTGGGTTGTTGAATGGCCCCGACAAGAAGGTGCAGTGCAATAACAAGACGTCTATCGACTGTGGCACTATGGTGCAGTACGATGTTCTCCATGGCACAACTTTCCCCGACGATTTCGACATCCAGAATGGATGGCCAGTGAGCAGCTTCTTAACCTATGGGTTTGATGGATAGTCGAAGAAAATCAAAGGGGAACCGTGTAATGATATTTTCATGGGTACCTAGATCGTGGGGTCGGGGTTTTAACCTCCCTTTAATGTTTAGATATTAATCTTACAAGTCGTCATTCGCTGTCAGGTTGACGAGACTGAGAACGAGTACCCACTAGTTTACGTGCCATTACTCCAGAATCGATCTAGTGCTTGCTGCCGCACTTCCCATGCCCAATGATGACATGTCTGCAGTGTGATGCATTAGTAAATACCTAGGTAGTTTAGGCAAGTCTTGGCTTGGAGAACCACAACTAACCTGATGCACGACTGGACTGACGTCCTTCTTTTCGTCAACCTCGTCATCTTCATCTGTTACCATGCGAACACCGTTCTGAACGTACTTCTTGAGTACTAAAGACCTCTACCATTAGTTCAAATAGTACTATGCTACCGCTCAGGAGATACTCAATGTCATGCGGCGGATCAACTCATACACTTGTATGGGAGACTCAATGGACGGTAAGCACGACTCACGGGTTCTCCGCCATCTGCCAGTTTCACCAACACACTTCCTCCACCTACTAATCTGGCGCTCATCGTCCTCGCATCGCCGGCCCATCCAGAAACGACAGTACCACTGAAACCAGCCGCGCACGTCGTATCGGTGGGCGATCCAGCCGGCAGCCTCCCACTGTTCGATGCTCTGGCCGCAGGCCACGCCGTACTTGTTGATTTCCGGATCGTAGGCGGCAGAGGCGAGATATCGCCCTACAGACAAACCAGCCGTCCAGGATTCTGGCAATTCCCGCCAGTCCTCCGAGACGGTAGTGTCTAGATGTCGCGAATACAAGGGCCGCCAGTACGAGCCGCCGAAGCTCCCTTCGCGGATTATAGCCTCGGGGGACTTGTTGGGCATGAATAGGGGGTGCGACTCGAAGTGGTAGTTGCCTTCGTCATCGCGTGTCGGGGGTGGTGCCGACGGTGTCCATGACGACCAGCTCGCTTTTAAGGCCTCAAGGTCTTCTCCAGACTGTATCTCAGAGCTTGGAGAAAGCCGTGCTGATTTTGTTCTTGTTGTTGCTGACTCTGTCGCTTGTTGCTCTAGTGGTGTTGCTTTACGGCGTAGCTGACGACTAGTTGGCGGTGGGTTGTATTCCCCGTCTTCTACGTAATTTGGCTTGTTGGACACATTTGCAATACGTGCTGATGTGCGAGTAGGTTGGGATGCATGTAGCTTTCGACGTTTCGACGCTGGCTCTCTTGAAACCGTAGGCTGAGGAGGTGAACTCTTCATGGGCTGTGAGACTAATTCGCCTTGCAAACCCAGACCTTTCACAAGACTCTCATTCCGCCTGATATTTTCAAGTCGGCGAGCTTCGTAGGTACTCATATTATTCTAGGCATATGAGATAGTTATATGCAGAGGGGCTAGTGTATTAGGGACTGTGTGGTTATCTGTCCAGAATTGAGCTTGGGGAGGGACGATGATGGTTGTCAACTACCAGGTTAGGTAGGTATCTACGTCATTATCTAACCTACATGGGGTAGAGAAGGGACCTTGCGTGAGAGAATGATACATCATTTATCAAGACCGCAGAGCACAATCCGGGTTGTATATCTATTTAGTAAAACTAATACATGAATAAGTCAATAAATAGGTAAATGTATATGTATATATTATAATTGTTGACATATCGTATTGGTATATTATTACCGTAAGGTGAACTTTGAGTAACAGTACTAAGGGAGATAAGCTTTATTAGTGGTCTGAAAACTAGGTACCTATACCTACCTTATTCAATGTAGTGATGTATTTTGTGTCTCCCTTTCGCGAGCTCGCAAAACAAAATGGGTTTACTTTCTAACACAAATTATACTGCGTGAAATAGACGAGCGGAGAATGACGTAGTAAATGGGGGGTTTGTACCTACATATAAAATTTATTGAAAATAGATTCCCGCCTACTGTATCCCAATGGAGATATACCAAGTATTATTTTACACCAAGCTTTTAGGTACCGTGTAGCGGTACGCTAATGCCAAGATAATTTGTAGGTAGACCCTAGATACCTAGGTACCCCAGTATGGGTAACATTACAACCCCCCTGAGATCCAGATGCTGCCGCCATGCAAGTGGTAAAATAATTTAAATGTCTCTTACACTCGTACACTATATAAGTTGCACCCATCACGAAGGTTTAGATTCTCAACAAAGTTGACTCCCTCATTAGAAGTACCACTTTTTGAAACTTACCCCTCCCGACCTCATATTTTCTGTTTCATCTTGATGCGCATGGATTCTATTAAAATTCTCTTACTAGAATGGGACCCCAAGAAACTCAAAGTTCCAACCCTTATTTCCCCGAGTGCGTGAGCCTCGTAACCCTCTGCGATAACGGTCGCGAACTTCTTCAAAACTCGATGTTAATCGACTAAACCTGAACGGCCCTGGCCAGAGAATAAACCTTCTCGAGCTATCCGAATAACTCGTAATTGAGTATAGGGAACTGATCTGGCAGCTCAGTTGCTTTCAACGGGCGCCATTCCACGTCTGATCGTCATCAAGCCACCGGTTGGAAATACCTGGATCAACATGGCGCGCAGCTCATCTCACAGCTCATCCTCCGCCTCGTCGATGGCGACCGAGAGCTTCCCTCCTTTCCCTAACTTTGATGCGACGGATAGACCTTCGGCATCCCATATCTCGTCGACTTCGAGCGCCCCGATAGGATCCGAGAATTCGCGTACTCAAAATCGGGTGCAGTACGACTTGAGTGTCGAAGTTCCCGTCGCCGCCAAATCCGCGCCCCATATACCCCCAATGTCTCCTAGCGCAGTCTTGCGACGACGCAGCACACGAGCCAATACCTTCAGAACCCTAGAAGAGTTTGAAGACTTCGAGAGCAGACCAGGTTGGCGTCCCGGCGCAGAGCCCGGCATTGATCCTAAGAAGCCGGATGGCGGACGAGACGCCGCTCCTGATCTTCATGCCGAATGTCAGATCACGGTTGTCGATTTCTCCCAAGATGACCTCAAGGTTCACGAGTTCGACAATGCCGAATTGATCGAATTTGTGAAACAACCGCAGCCCTCCTGGGTCAAGTGTCGATGGATAAACGTGAATGGTCTCTCCTGGGACGTCATTCAGGCGCTGGGCAAATCTAAGGATCTCCATGGGCTTGCTATCGAGGATATCATGAATACACGGAATCGAACAAAAGCTGACTGGTGAGTCTGGAAAGCTTCTTTTTCTCTTCCCATCACAATGTTTAAGGGATAATACGGCCCTCATAGTCACTGTATCTTAGGAGTTTAGAAGTTTGCGTTGGTGATTAAGTTCCCGTCCATGTCACTGTCATTGTTCTTTGTAGTCTAGTAACTAACGAATTGATATCTAGGTACCCTGGACATGCGTTTCTGATTCTTACATGTTTAAAGCTAGTGCGTCTAGATGACGACAGCGATAGCAGCAGTGATGAAGAGGACTCCGATGAAGAAGTTGACAAGAACGTGCTACGAAGAGCCAAGAAAAAGGTTCGACAATGGCTACCGGGGAAGAAAGTAACGGATCTTGCGGCGGCGAGTGTGCTCGAGAAAGGGAGGAGACTAAGCACAACAGGTCCCAGCCCTACACGCCACTCTACTGGATTCTCTAGCACCTACAATCCAAACACGGTCCGTACTCTACAGCGCTACCATGCAGCTCCTAATGCAGCACGGACGGATTATATGGAGAAGCATTCGGCTCTAGCAGCTAAGGGCTTAGCTGTCTCGGCTGAACAAGTGGCCATGTTCATCACATCGGACAACACTGTAATTGCCTTCTTTGAGCAGTCAGCTGATAATGTCGAAGAACCTATTCTCGCCCGGTTACGGAGTCCGACGACCATCCTACGCAAATGCTGCGATGCCTCGATGGTCGCTCAGGCTATTATTGATGCCATTATTGACATGGCCATCCCGGTGACGGCTTGCTATGCTGATATCGTAGGCGATTTGGAGCTCGATGTGTTGACACACCCGAATGTGAAGCACACCAAAAGCTTATACATCATCATCTCAGAAATCAACAAGCTGTTTAGCTTTGTCAATCCTATTCAGGCACTCATCAGCTCATTGCGCGATCACAAGACAAAATTAAGCCAAGAAGACGTATCTAGGGAGCTGCAAAACCCGCTGGGAGGCGTGATCATCACACCAGTAACATATACCTATCTAGGCGACGTGGTAAGTATCAATTTCTTGTATATGATGTTTGTGTTAGTTTCTCGGCTTGGTGTCTTTACTCAATACGCCCTTATTGTCACCAACCTATTCGAGCTCCAGCAGTCAACCATCTTGTCTCATGTGAGATAACTAACCCTATATTTATAGTACGATCATTGTGTGCTCATCACAGAGAACTTGACGCAGATTAAGGAGTCTGCAAACCATATGATAGACTTGATCTTCAACACCATTGCGACTTACCAGAACGAGAGCATGAAGCAACTGACCATTGTCACAATTATTTTCCTGCCACTGACTTTCATCACTGGTTACTTCGGTCAAAACTTCGGGAACTTTCCCGAAGCGCAAAACCATAGCAGCACGTATTTGTAAGTGCAATAGCCCTTAGACAATTCTATGATGCACAAGCTTACTCTACGCAGCTGGGAAATTGCGGTTCCTGTTGTTGTAGGGACGGTTATCTTATTGATGCGAGACATCATTAGCGAGTCTCTCTCAATGTTCACCCAGCGAAGATACATTATCGGCGTCCGCAAGAAGAAGAAGCGAAGAATCGATAGAGCTAGAAATAAGGATAGATCGCAGCTCGTGGCAAAACCTTGAGAGTTACCTCGAATAGGCATATGTTACGGTTGAGGAGATTGTCTGCACTATACAGCCCGCGGGTTTAGATGTATGAGACCATGACTGATATGCCTGGATACGCACAACGTTTTGTTTCATATGGTCATTATAGATAGAACGTGAGACGGCGGCTCCTTTTCAATACGAGTGTTCCGGTTGAGATGGCGAGATACCTGGGTATTATATATACCTCTTTAATCCATACAAAGTACCTAGATAGACTAATGCATTGATTGTTGGCAATTTATTTAATGATGTGATGTTGGACCTACTTACCTATTCAAAACGAGTCCGTAGGTAGCTGCACAGAAGCCAACTAAATACCTACCGGTACCTAGATACTAAGGTAGGTACTGTAGAGGTTTCACTAGAATCTAGATAGTGACGACCTACATTTATGTAGGTACCACCCAGTCCCTCAGGTAGGTACCTTCCCCCACCCGGGTCGCACCCGGCATGCTACCCCTGTTAGGTTGGTGCAAGGTTGCGTCATGTGGTCATGCTTTCCGGGACCCTGTTCGGAGCTTGTGTCTTGCCTACAGTACCTAGACAACCCAGCTAAATCCAGACTATCTCATTCAATCAAATCCACAACATGAGTCAGATATAGTGATTACTTTATCTCAATCGCATCTTTACAAACTCGTATAGAGTTTCGATGAGAGATCGAGATAGGCCGCATTATTAGGTCGAATTCTAGTCTGTCACGCGTCCTCTCGCTTTCTTTCCCTTCTTTTCTCCCTCTGATGAGGTTCTTTTAAGATGGTGAGTGTTCCTTCAGCCAGATGTTATTAGGCTGCGTCTTGATTAAATGACTGTTGTATTGTCTTGTTGTATTAGATTGACTAACGAGGAGACGTGCTTCTAGGCTAACTCGACGACGCCTCTCCTGGCGGACCAACATCGCGATTCCGACTCAGAAGATATCTCCAGCCGCCAGCCTCCAACGACCCAGTCCGGCCGATCATGGCCATCGAAACTGCGCGAAGTCCTTCTCTTCGTCTGGGCGCTGCTCGCGAGCGCTGGAATCTTGGTCTTGGCTGTGTGGGCTTCCCACAAACAGCAGACCGACCTGAATCAACCCGCTGGGAAGCGTAATCTCATCTTCATGGTCTCTGATGGCATGGGCCCAGCCTCACTCTCCTTGACGCGAAGCTTCAGACAGCATACCGAAGGCCTCGAATACGGTGACACCCTCACCCTGGACAAGCACTTCTGGGGCAGTAGCCGCACGCGGAGCAGCTCGTCGCTTGTTACAGATAGTGCTGCTGGCGCCACTGCCTTTAGCTGTGCTCAGAAAAGCTACAACGGTGCCATATCTATGCTCCCTGGCTACACACCCTGTGGAACCGTGCTGGAGGCCGCCAAGAAAGCAGGATACATAACAGGATTGGTTGTTACAACTGACATCACAGATGCCACACCTGCTTGCTTTGCTAGCCACGTCAACTACCGCTTGCAGCAGGACGAAATCGCCCTCCAGGAGATTGGTCAAGGGCCCCTCGATCGTGTTGTAGATCTAATGCTCGGGGGCGGTCGATGTCATTTCCTGCCCAATACGACCGAGGGTGGTTGCCGCCAGGATGATATAGATGTCATAGAGTTGGCACAGAAAGAATATGGCTGGAATTATATCGGTGATAGACCTGCTTTTGACGAATTCTGGGAGGGCAAAAAGGAGATCCCATTACCCATGCTTGGCTTGTTCGCCCCGACCGACATCCCCTTCGAGCTGGACCGCCGAAACATGAACGACATATACCCCAGTCTGAGCGAGATGGCTAAGACGGCTTTGCGAACGCTTGAGAAGGCTACGGAAAAGAGCGACAAGGGCTTCTTCTTGATGATCGAGGGAAGCCGTATTGACCATGCTGGACACGGCAATGACCCGTCCGCCCAAGTCAGGGAGGTGCTTGAATATGACAAGGCTTTCAAGGCCGTACTCGATTTCCTGGACGAGAGCAAGACTGAAGGCGTTCTGGTTGCTACTAGCGATCACGAGACTGGTGGCTTATCCGTAGCACGACGTAAGATGATCATTGTCTCCTTAGCTCCCAACCACACACTAACAACCTCACAGAGACCAACGAGAACTACCCGCAATACCTCTGGTACCCACAAGTCCTAGCCAACGCAAGCGCATCCTCGGAGCACCTCGCCCGCCGCCTGTGGAAGCACATTGCCAAGTCATCTGCGTCCTCTTCGACTGAGAAGCTCAAGACCTACATCAACGAAGAGCTCGTGATCCCCGGCCTCGGCATACTCGACGCCTCAGACACCGAGCTGGCAGCCGTGGCAGCGCGCCCGGACCTCGCGCAGCCCGCGTTCGCGGAGATGGTCTCGGTGCGCGCGCAGATCGGGTGGAGCACGCACGGGCACTCGGCCGTCGACGTCAACGTGTACAGCTCCGGCGGCCCCGGCACCGACGCGCTGCGGGGCAACGTCGAGAACACGGATGTCGGCAAGTTCCTGCGCGAGTACCTCGCCGTCGACGTCGACGCCGTCACGCGCGAGCTCAATGAGAAGATGGGTAAGAGCGCGCGGACGGCGCAGCAGGGAGAGAGCAGTGGCGACGACGCGGCGAGTGGGGAACACTGGCGCGCTCACGAGGCGGCTGAGTATCGACGGATCACTGGGTCTAAGTAGAGCTTCCGGAGGCGTTCTTCACTGCTTGGGGTCAAGTACACTGCGGATACCACGGCGGCTTTATTCTGGGTTGTGGGTCTGTGGCTACGTCGCCGCTGATAGATTTGGCACTGCATTTTTTTTGGTTCGCGTTCATGCATGGAATATCTAGATCATTGATTACCGAAGCGTTATTGTACTGATTAGCTCCCTAACCCATTACCTATCGACCTAGGTGGGTAAGTGAGGACGTGGCTATAGCGAGTCTTTCGAGACATGAGTTGCTCGCCTGTTTTGTACTGTAGGGCTGCTTGGGTTGCGAGTTGACTATATATACATATCATACCCAGCAAATAAAGATACCCTATATTTCGCTACGTTGCTGTATTGGTATGTCACGTCACGTCCCTGTGTACTTGTTGTAGAAAACTACCTATGAAGGGGATAGGTGAGAGTTTACCGTGTTTGAATGCAACTTATATTGTGTTGTGATTTTAAGTTCTTGATATCTATTTTTATTTTTTAGGCAGTACATATACCACTGCCTTTTTTTCATTATAGACATGGGATTTTGTTCGTTATAGACATGGGAATGACAAGTCCTAGCTTCTAGCAAGATTTTAGAAGCGGAAGAAATTTCCTAACAAAGCCAAAATTTGTATACTCATCTTGTTTTCACTAATAGTTAAACTTTCACCGACACTCCCTGCGCAGACATTCGACATATTTAGGAAGTAACATCGCCCTTCGTTTACGTATTTATGCGTATCATTAGAAGCCAACGTAAGAGAAAATCTAAGGTATATCTAGGCATAGGGAGTAATCCCTAGACTGAGTATAGTGTTGAACGACGAGGCGGGTATATAACAGCTTCGTTGGGGGAGCTGTGTCTCGATAATTCAGCAACGGTAAATCCACCGTCCCCTGTCGAGCGTAATCGTAGGGGCGAGTTGATGCTAGGTGATGATCAAACACGGCGATTTCGTCTATCTTTGAATTGAAAAGCGTAGTAGATTTGATCAGGACATGTAGTGATTGAGCCTGTCCCTTCAACTGAGAGGATTTAGTCGCTATCAGAAAAGTCAGCTTCGTGAAGCTCATCGGGATCATTTGGATAGCTAATTGCGATCCGCCCATTTAATTTATCGGCCAAGTACTCGTTCAACCAAGTTTCTTCTTCTTCGGTCAATTTCGCTTCATACCATTGGTTGAGCAAGTCAATTTTAATGCCCCGATTGGTAACCGGATCTAATCTCTGGGCGAAATCTTGAAGGTTGGCGTATATGAAAGCAGTGATGGCGTTAATTGAGAGTAAGACTAAATGAGGTAGTCTACTCAGATGCTCGAGAATCGAGTCATCGATTAGATCACCTCCGAAACTAAGTTCTTCTAGACGAGGAAGGGCGGCGGCGATACGGCGAATTTCAGCTGAAGACACGAAGGTTTGCATTAGATTCAAGGAGGTCAGGTTGGACAAAAGACAGATCGAATCCGTAAGTTCGGGGTGATGGGGCAGGATGAGGCCATCGACAGAGCCGTCTTGTGATGCAATAGTTAACAACTCAAGACGGTCCTGTCGGCCTAGAGCACGCCACGTTGCTGTTGTAATTTCTCGGGAAGCTGACTGATAATCCTGGATGAGTAATCGCTCAAGGCGAATCTCAGGAGCTTCTAGAACTTTTCTCAGTACAGGCAAGGCATCTCGAATATGGTTGAAGCTCAATTCTTGCAACGCTTTGCAGCTGCTGATCCATTTAGCGATTTGTGTGAATTCTACTTCACTGAAAACATCACGCGCCCTTCTATCAGTTGCTTCCCTTTCTATAACGAGGCTTTCTATGGCAGTGCATTCAGAGAGAAGATAGAGGCTTTTGATAGCGGGGAGCAGTAGACTCCGGAGATGCAAAACCCTCAAGGACTCGGCGTGGGTGTTGAGGGCAGAAAGAGTAACCTCGCCGAGATTGTTGCGACTAAGGACTTCAAATCCTTGGAGACTGTTGGGACGCAGCGCAAGAAAGAAAGCAGCCAAGTCCTCGGCAGCTGTTTCGCCGGAACAATGGAAGCAGGTCAACTCGGCGAATTTAGGGCAGCACTCGGCAATAGCACTAGCAGCCTCAATACCCAAGCCGAACCCATCCCGTAGTTGCAAAGATTTCAGGGTGCCGAGGCGGCTGATCCAAGTTGGAAGAGCGTCACGTGGAAATGCAGGAGCCTCCAGGTGAGTCAAGGCTACGGCAGTACCGTTGTTGTCGGCAAGGCCTTTGATGTACTGGGTAATGGAGTCTACACATCTGCTGGTGATGACAGGATTGTCGAAAGCAGGATGCATCCTAGAGCGGGTGGCCATGAGCCGCTTGTTGTTCCCCTGGAAGACTAGAAAGTCTTGCATCAGGCCGTCAAAGAAGAAGTGACGTAGGGACATGTCAAACCGAATGTCGTCTAGACAGTCAACGAGACTGCCCAGTGACAAGGCACGAATATAGGCGCAATAGGGGTAGAGTGTAGCTCCAAGACTAGACAAGATAATGGATCGCCATAGCTGGGCAGCTTGTAATTTACTCTCGACGAACGGGTCCATAGCCTCCATGATGCTATATAGATAGTTAGCAGGGAAAAGGGGCAGTGGCAGAAGTATCAATGTTAACTAACCCATAGAGCTGTTCCACAGCGATGCTGGCAATTCTTCTACTGACCATGGCACAACGATACAGAGTAGTGAACTCGCGACGTGCACCAAGCTCCTGGCATATCAGGAGCATGATATCCTGTGGCAGCATCAAGTTGTTCATATTTTCTCTCGCCGTGCGATGGATTACTAGACTAGCAGGTTCCAAGTTTAGATATCGAAGAAGAGAGCAATGATACGGGTATGGTGAGATGGATTATGATTTGTGCATAGGGTAAGTCATATTAAATACCTGAGATGTAGGACACTGGATCTAAGTACCTAAGGTATATATTTGTATTGTATAGTTGTACAGTATACTATAAGAACCTCTCATCTACACCGTGTCGGCCTCCGCCTTCCCTTGTTTGTTTGCTGTTTGATATCTCTTCAAAGGCTGTTTAGAAGCTCGTGTGGGTCTTAGGTAGCTTCTATAGAGTAGTATGCACACTGTATTCTGTAGGTATGTTAGCGCATCTATAGTGCTACCCTGTAACAGTGCTAGGCTGTACCCCGCGACGCGTTCCAGCGTGCCTGCTATTGCTTGGCGCGCTGTCAGCTGAAATACGATGTATGCGAGGTATGCGTACTCCATGGCGTACAGAGAGCACACCTACCCTCTGGTACGCAGTACATATATGCAAGATATAGGTATGACATAATCTCCCGTGAATTCGGCGTGTTTCCTAGTGGACCCCGAATTTCACTCCCCATACAAGTGAAAACGCCTAACTGTACGAAAGTTTGAACTCCTAATTATAGGTATATCGAAATCTGTGTAGGATGGCAAACGCACTTTTACGTATCTAAGGTGGAGAATCTCCCTGCTCACGCTCGCGGGATTCTTACTTCTGGTGTATCATAGAACATATTCCCCTGCCATACGCACTGGCTAGCAATTAAGGCTATGGCAGTATTGAAGTTCACCTTAAGCGAGGATGGGGTGAACGTCCTGCGGGATGCGCTGGCATGTCTCGGTAAATTCAGCGACGAGGTGTCTCTAGAAGCAAAGAAAGACAGGGTACGTGTAGATTATGCTACCTACCGTTATCGCCCATGACTTACTGAAACGCCATCTTCTCTTGAAGCTGGTTCTCACAGCTCTCAACACGTCCAAGTCGGCATACGCCTCCATCGCCTTCGCCGCGAACCGTTTCTTCTCCAAGTACCAGTTTGCAGGAGTCGCTCAGAACCGCGATAAGTTCTTCTGCAAACTCTACAACCGGGTACGTCGAGTACCCATCTATATAGTATCATCTGTTCCTCTAGAGACTCATCGAGCTTGTGTTAGGCTCTGCTGTCTCTCTTTCGGAGTCGTGGCGGAGATCCCCTGCATGAGCGGGAGAAGGACACGACCATCGATAGATGCGATGTTGTCATTACCGATGAACCTGGTAAGAAGAGCAGATTTGTTGCAAAGATCGTCTTTCGGAACGGTGAGTTCATGCCATAATGTCGAAAGACACCGTTGTGCCCCTGACTCATTCTCAAAGGGATAACCACCAAATACCGGCTGCCTTTCGAGGTCAGCCCACCCGTGCATGCTAAATTTGACAAGACCGAGGCTACGAACAATTGGGCCATCTCACCGAGGACCCTGCGTCAGCTTATGGACCATTTCGGCCCTGGTATCGACTACCTGGATATTCATGGAGAAGATGAAGTTGTGAACTTTACTTGCTTCACTGAGACAGCTGCTAATGGCGATGGTGAGTGCTGACAAGAAGACTTGGCAGTCATCGCTAATGAAAATAAATGCTAGAGGTCTTAAAAAAGCCACTGCAGACATCTGTTGCCGTAGCACGGGACGAGTTCGACAGCTTCCATGTGGAGGAAGATAATCTTCACATTGTCATTAGTGTCAAGGACTTCCGGGCCATCATTCAACATGCGTCTATCCTTGGAGTTGACCTCTTGGCTAATTACTCGATGCCAGCTAGACCTATGCAACTTAGATATGATGGTGACGGAATTAAGTGCGAATACCTGCTCATGACGGTTGGGGAGCGTGGCGCGCCAGCCCAGAAGCCCAAAAAGACTCGAGCGAATGCAAAAGGGGCTGCTGGGCCTCAGCTCGAGGAAACAGCTACCAGACCTAACTCTCATGCACCCACACCATCCCGCCCAACAGCCCCTTTACCATCACAGCCCCGTTTAAACCCTATGCCCTCTCTGAGGCCGCCTATAGAGCGTCCATCTCAGCGTCCCCCTCCAGCTACTCTCGAGTCCGAGTCGCTGTTCGTGCCCCAGGATAACGACGAGCAATGGGAGCCAGTCAATGTTGACGAAGACGACGCGGAAGAAGATAATGGGCGTCTAGGCTGGGATACTAGTCGCGACATGGTGAGCACTTTTATCCTGCAATTCACGTCAAGTAAAAGGAGAGTACTAACTACAGCTTAGAATCCGCCTACGATGAATATGCGTACCGTCATGGCCCGTCAACAAAGTGCTCCTGAACCTAGCATAGATCATGAGTCTGGTCCAGACTTCAGTCAATTGGAGCCAACACAGCGTCTTTCCCAAGCTCGTAAATTTGGCCTTTTCGGCGATTAGGATAAGCCGTAAGAAAGACGGGTATCTACGTGGGATGACAACCCACTCGATATCACCACGCCCCGTTTAGATTGCCGGAGGTAGTCTTGGTATGAAGCACAGTCAGGCCTATAGTTATGATCATAAGAAAATACCTTCTGTCATGATGTTAATCCAGCTTGTCGCACAGCCCGCTCCAATCGCTGTTATACTCGATCCCTCAGGTAGATTTTTCAACGAAGCAAGCACGTTCCAACGCCCTTTGACATCACCGAATTTTTCATCCGTGTGAGGACCACAGTTGCCGTGTTCACCCCAGCCCCAAGTCAGCACATCGCCGGCCTGCGTAAGAGCTACGATATGCTCACTTCCAGCCGCGACATGGGATAGTTCTGGGAGACCAGGCGGAGGTAATTGACCATGGTCCCCTCGGCCCCATGCTACGAGCATTCCATCTCGTTTGAGGATGTAAATACCTCCCCAGCTAGCCGTTATAGTTTTCCAGCTAGGCACCTCGGCGGGCGCATGACTTTTTAAATCCCATTTGTCAGCCCCCAAAACCAAGATCCTCCCGTCCCCGGGTTCTGCAATGAGACAGGTCGTGTGTTGGCAACAGACAGCCCTGGCTACTTTGAACGGAATGCCACTAATCTTCTGAGGACTTGTGACTACACCTCTAGCATCAACATTCGCTATCTGACCTAGTTGACCTTTCTTTCCATTGCCCCAGCCATAAACATCACCATTGCTGAGAACGACAACGACATGTCTAAATCCAGCTGCGAGGCTTGTTACTGCTGTTCCATCTGGGGGGAAGTCTGACATAGGTACGGGTTCTCCCCCTACACTGTTTGTAGCGCCGCAACTGTATAACTGGGTTGCCTGGCTATTTTCATCTCCGGCGACAAGGATTGTAGTATCCCATGTGCAAGCGGCATACATTATAGGCCCTATATTTGCAGAACTTGATAAGCAGAATTTCCGGAATATTGGACGAGCATCCTCTTCCATCTCGGCGATTCCACAACAGCCGTTAGAGGAATCGCCGCTCCAATAAGCCTTTCCCGATGATGTGATGAGGATAGTATGATTGCCGCCAGCTGCCACTTGAGTGATGGGGTCGTCGTGAAGAGTTTGGCTAAACTCAACTTGTTTGGGAACGGACACATCCTCCTTATGGCCCAAGCCTAGCTGGCCTGAGCCATTAGATCCTAGAGCAAAAAGACCGTCCATAGTCGATTCCGGGAAGTCTAGGCTTAATGTTCTGTTATACTTATGTGTTTGCATGCAACCTCTGGTAAGAGCCACGGGCCTAGGGCGTAAGTGGAGTCGGTGTGGCTGACTCACCAAAGGACCTTGCTCTCACTAGCCACATTTTCCGTAGGTATTTTCTTCCGATGCCGATCTAGCGCGATCTCGAGGAGCCCCACCATGACTTTTCACTAGCTTTAAAAAAGATTTGTCTTGCTGCTCTGTTACATATTTTCCCTTCTCTATCATCATCACGAGACTTTCTGTCATTACGATTCATGTACCACCCCAAACGTGGTGCGACGGATGCAGGCCTTGGAAGCTTTCTTAAATGATGTGAGGCACTCGCTTGGGTAATCCTAAGTTTGCGATTGCGCCTAGATATCAATTCTGTCCTTTATTCCTACTGTTGGTTGCGGGCTTCCGCCGCGAAAACAGTCTAGCCATGGCTTCGAACTCGTTGAAGAACACTGTTCCCGCAATGGAGAATTTCATCATCGGTATTATCGGAATGGGCGACATGGGGAAGATGTATGCTCGGAGGCTCAGTGATGCTGGTTGGAAGTAAGCAACTCGCCACGCTTTGGGCAATAGCCCTAGCTGAGCCTCCATTGTGTCCTTGGTAAGTTTTTTTCTCTATCTATCACGGTTCAATCCGGCTCCTTCCTCTCGCGAATGATGACTTGAGTGCATTTGGCTCGAGTATCGCTCTCGGCTTGGCGGATCGGCCATTCTGGTTCCCGCTATAGCAGTTGGCTTTCCATGATGTTAATTCTCAGCTACCTTACTTTATTTTGTCTGAAGCATTTCCACACAATTCATTAGCTTGTCGTTGTATAGTTAATCGGGATACTAATGAATTCTCTTTAGATCATGACCAAAGTAGACAGCGAACACGCCTAGGACTCGAGATAACTAACACAATATACCGGTAGGGTTAAGGCTTGTGACAGGGAGGACCAATATGAGGATCTATGTAAAGAATTCTCAGACAGGGTGAATATTCGTAGCTACCTAGTCTCACAGCGAATGCATGCTGAGAATCGTTTAGACCAATATACAAATTCTCCGAAATGGTCACCTAGTATCTCGCGCGAGTGACTACATCATTTATAGTGTGGAAGCAGCGGGTATCGGCCGCGTTGTTGCTGAGTACGGTCCTTGTATGCATGCCTTATGATGTTCTCGCCAGCCGTTGCGTGCGTAGAAAGGTGACTAAGTACAAAGTAGCGACCAAGCAGAATGCTATCGTGGGTGGCCAGACATCCTGCAAGGACCCCGAAATCAAGGCATTCGAAGATCATCTCCCTCCAGACGTAGACATAGTGTCCTGCCATTCGCTTCATGGTCCCAAAGTCGATAGCAAGGACCAACCCTTGGTATACATATCCCCTTGCCTCGGTCCTAGAATTGCACCACAGCCCAGCTAATAGACATTAATACTAGGTCCTCATCAAACACCGCGCTTCCGACGAGTCATTCAACAAAGTCGAGACCGCCCTACGATGCCTACAGTCTAAGCATGTCTATCTCACCGCACACGAACACGACCGTATCACGGCGGACACTCAAGCCGTAACCCACGCAGCTTTCCTCAGCATGGGCAAGGCCTGGCACTCGTCACGGCAGTTCCCCTGGGAGGGCGCGCGCTACGTGGGCGGGATCGAGAACGTCAAGATCAACCTCACGATGCGCATCTACAGCCAGAAGTGGCACGTGTACGCCGGGCTCGCGATCCTGAACCCCGAGGCCCGCAAGCAGATCAACCAGTACGCCAAGTCGGTGACGGAGCTCTTCACGCTGATGCTGGGCGGCCACCGCGCCGAGCTCCGCGCGCGCGTGCTGCAGGCCAAGGAGAAGGTGTTCGGCTCCGACGACGTGCGCAAGTGGGCGGACACGCCGCTGCTGCGCGACGCCGTGCTCGACCAGTTCAGCATCGGCCAGCGCGCCGCGGACCTCGCGCCGCTGCCGAATAACCACCTCAGCTTGCTGGCTATGGTGGACTGCTGGAGCGCGCTGGGCATCGTGCCGTACGACCACATGCTCTGCAGCACGCCGCTGTTCCGGCTCTGGCTCGGCGTGACGGAGAACCTGTTCCGCAGCCCGGCGCGGCTCGACGAGGCGCTGCGCGTCGCTATCGAGGACAACACGTTCCGTAGTGAGGATCTTGAGTTCACGTTTGCGGCGCGCGGCTGGGCCGAGTGTGTTGGGCTTGGCCACTTTGAGACCTGGAAGGAGAGGTTTGTCGACACGCAGCGGTTCTTTGAGCCGAGGTTCGCTGAGGCTATCGAGGTTGGAAATGGTATGGTTAAGGCGGTGCTGGAGAGTACGGAGTCTTAGGGCTTGAACGAGCCGAGTCGATTACGTTTTTGATAAGGGGGCTAAGGGGTTTAAGGGGTCTAAGATTGGATGGCCACGGCTGGTATGAGATCGTACACTGTCTGGTTCAGGGGACTTTTTATTTCATATCGAGCTTCTGGTGATAGATACATGTGTGAGGTATGGGTGTCAAGAATGGGGTATAGGGGGTGTAAACCGGTACGAGTGCCTCAGAAGAGCACTTAAACATTGTGATCTAGATAGGTTCGGGTTCCTGATAGAGATGTGTATCCAACCGGTATAGAATACAATAGTCTACTTAAGTCCTAGCGACAATGATGCTTTGCTAATGCTCAGAGGCTGTTGCTTAGATGTTTTTTTATGAAAACCAAGAAACCAGAATATTGAGATATCGCACGCACATACACCTGCACGCCGATTCCTACTATCACCCCTCTCCATTAGCCAAAACCTCACTTCGCCGTGCCCAGTAGCTCATCCGCAATCGCCCGTCCCGCCGCCCTCCCCGAGAATATGCACCCGCCCAGGAACGTGCCCTCGAGCGAATTATACCCATGGACGCCCCCGCCCCCAAAGCCCGCGGCCTCGCCGGCAGCGTACAGCCCCGGGAACGCGCTCCCGTCGGCCCGGATGACGTTGCTCTGGAGGTTGGTCTCGACGCCGCCGAGCGTCTTGCGCGTCAGCAGGTTCATGCGCACGGCGATCAGGGGGCCGCGCGACGGGTCCAGCAGCTTGTGGGGCGGCGCGATGCGGCTGCGCGCGTCGGGCCAGTACTGCCGCCCGTTGCGGATCAGCATCACCTGCGCGTCCTTGCAGTAGCTGTTTGTTACTTGGGCGTCGCGCGCTTGGACCACGGAGCGGACTTGCGCGGGGTCTAGCTCGACGCCGCCGACGGAGCGGGCGAGGTCGTTCATGCCGGTCACTAGCAACAGCCAGTCATCAGCGGATTGGGGGGTGTGATTCAGGGGTTGTGTGTTGACTCACCGAGATCCTCGAGGTTGTCGCGCACGACGAAGTCCTTGCCGTGCTTCTGGAAGTTCTGCACGGGGACCGTGCCCTTGGAGCTGAAGACGCGGCCCATGAGGAGCTGCCAGATGCTCTTGTTGGTCAGGTCCGGGTTCTGCTCCGAGCCCGAGAGCGCGAACTCCCGCGCGATGATGGTCTGGTTGAGGATGAACCACGTGTAGTCGTACCCCGTGGCGCAGATGTACTTGAGCGTGGCGAGCGTGTCGCTGCCTGGGTACAGGAAGGGCGGTAGCCGCTTGCCTGTTGCGTCTAGCCAGAGCGAGGAGGGTGCGGGCAGCACTCGGATGCCGTGGCTGGGCCAGATGGGGTTCCAGTTCTGGAGGCCCTCTGTGTAATGCCACACTGTGAGACTCGGGTTAGCAATCGTTGTTGTTTCACGCGTGCTTCAGAAATATAGAAACTCCACGAAGAAGAATTCCCGTAGCTAAGCACTTACTCCGGTCTCGGTTGACGATGCTCGCGCCGGCTGACTCGGCGATATCTATCATACGACCATCGACATGAGCAGGGACGCCGATCACAAAGTTCTCAGGCACCTTAGGACCCAGACGATCTATTGGCCAAGCCTTCTTGACAGCTTCGACGTTGCCTCCAATGCCGCCAGATGACACCACCACCGCCGAGCCGTGCAATTCGAACGTATCGATGATGTTCCTTGAGGACTTGACGCCTCTCTCCACCGGATCCTCCTCCAGCACCCTCCCACGCACCCCCGTCGCCCTCCCCGTCTCATCAACGAGCAGCTCGTCCACCATGTGTCTGAACTTGAACTGCACCAGCCCCTTCTTCTCCGCTGCTTTCACAGGCTCAGCAAACACGCGCACAACCTCAGGACCAGCGCCCCAGGTAATATGGAAGCGAGGCACGGAGTTACCGTGACCATCCGCCGTGCCATCCCCGCGCTCGGCCCAGCCAACACTAGCGAGGAAGCCCGCGCCGCGGGCCTTGACGTAGCGCTCGAGGCCGCCGGCCGCAAAGTCGACGAAGGCCTCGGCCCACTGCCGCGGCCAGTGGTCCTCGCCGCCCAGGCGGTCGAAGCGCGCGGAGCCGAGCCAGTCGCGCAGCGCCAGCTCGCGGCTGTCCTTGATGCCCATGCGCCGCTGCTCCGCCGAGTCGACGCAGAAGAGCCCGCCCAGCGACCAGAAGGCCTGCCCGCCGAGGTTCTGCGGGCCCTCCTGCTCACGTCTCTGGAGGCTTGATTTTCCATTTTTAGCAAGATCTCAGCTCTGAAAACCTGTTTTAAAAGTCTGTTGCAGGAGTCTGTTTTTATGAAGAGTTTTAAACAAAAATCTGTTGCAAAAATCTGTCTTATTATAAAAAGTCTATTTTACTATAAAAAGTCTGTTTTATTATAAAAAGTTTATTTTATTATAAAAAGTTTGTTTTATTATAAAAAGTTTACTTTATTATAAAACTATTTTAAGTTTTAAACAGTATTTAAAGCTAAATTTACTGTTTAATATTTTTACTTTTTTAATATATAGCTTTATGTTTAAAAACTTTAATCGAACTAAAATTGTTTTAAAAAAAACTTAAGCTTTTTTTTATATTAAAAAAGTTTTTTTTTATATTAAGTTTTTTTTTTATTTATATATTTAACTTATATATATAGTTTATTATTTTATTAATAAAATAATTAATATTTAATTAATGTTTTAATTAATTTATATTAAAACTATATATTAGTTAAATTTAACAGTAATATATATATATTATTTTTTTAATTTTTGCTACTATATTTATAAAAAGTTTTAAAATATTATATTTTGTTAATTAATATATTTTGTTAAAAGCTGCTTTTAAATTAAATAAAACAAAAGTTTTATAAAAATATTAAATTATAAACTAAAATATATTAAGTTTTATAAATATAAACTTTATATATATACTAAATATTATATTACTATTTTTTAATTTAAAAAAATCAACTTTTATAAATAAAAATAACTGTTTGCTAGTTTGTTTGTTTATTTTAAATAATTCAATAGTTTTATTAAATTTTATATTTTTAATAAATATTAAAATTAACAGTTTGTTTATTAAAAAGCTATATAAACTAACTATTACTTAAACAGTTATTATTTTTTTATTAGTTAATTTATAATAAATAATATTGTTAAAACTAATAATATTAATTGTTTATATACTAAAAGTTTTTTAAATGTTTTATTAATTTGCAGTTTTAAATACAATTTAATAATATATTTAAATATTAAATAATACTGCAATAAAAAAATAGTTCAAGTTATAATATATTATTTAATTTTACAGTATATTAAAAAAGTTGTATAATTTTAATTAAATTAAGTGCTAAAACTATAAACTAATTATACTAAATAAAATAAACAACTTAATTATTTTTATTTTTTTATTTTTAATTTTATACTTTTTTTTTATAATAATATAATATATTTTATTATAAAATTTATTTATTTATTATTTAAAAGTATTATATTTATTTTTTTATAATTTTTTATTTAGTGTTAAATTTTATAAATGAAATATTTATATTTAAAAGTTTTTAATATTGTTTTAATATTATATTACTTTTTAAAATATTTTTATAATTATTTTAGTTAAATTTTTTATTTAATTTAGTATATTAGTAACTTTTATAACAAATAAAAAGTATATTTTGTTATTTTTTAATAAACTTATAATTTTAAAAAAAGTAAAAATTGCTATTTTTATAATTTAAACATTTTAAATTTAAAAAGTATAAGTTTAAAATATTAAATATTTTTAGTTTTAACAGTTTGTTTTTAGTAAAAAAACAAATATACTTTTGTTAAAACAACAAATAAATAATTAAAAAATTTTTATATTATTAATAATAACATATTAAAACTAATAAAAAATATATTTAATAAATATTAAATAAAAAAATAATAATAATATTAAATTTAATAAGCTATTATATTAAAATCGATATTAAAAAAATAAATATTTAAAGTTATAGTTAAAACTAAATGTTAAAACTACTAAAAAAATAATAAAAGTTTTAAAACTTAATATAATTAAATAAATTTAAAAATATATTAAATAAATTAATAGATTTTTTAATTTTAATAAAACTATTTTATTATAATAAAACAAAATATATTTATATATTAAAAGCTATTTATTATATATTTTAACTTTTATATTTTATTAAAACTGTTTTATTTATATATTATAAAAGTAATAAAAATTGTTATAAAAAACTTATAAAATATTATAAACATTAAAAAATATATATATTTAGTTTAATATAAATTTATTAATAATAATTACAAACTATAATTTATTATTTTATTAAAAAAAAAGTTTATTTTTTTTTAAACTTTTATATAATATAAATATAAAGTTTTAAATTAATATAGCTATATATAAAATAATATTTTTTTATTAATATTACTTATATTTGCTTTAAGCAATTTAAATAATCAAATAGTTTAATAATACAACTAATTAATATTAAATAAAAATCTATATAAAATTATTTAAAAGTAGTTGTTTTAAAAGCATTAAAAATATCGCTAATAAATTGCATAATTGATTTTTAATTTAAAAGCTTTTTTTTGAAATAAATACTTTAATATATAAAAAAAGTAAATTTTAAAAATTAATAAATAAAAACTTTAATATAAAAATTAGTTTAAACTTAAAAAAAAAGTTAAATTTAAATTTAAAAATAAAAATTAGTTTAAATTTAAATATAAAATAAATATTAAATCAATAACTTAACAAAACTTGTATGTATATACTAAATGCGTACAACTAAAACCTAAACTAAAACTTTTATCAAGTAATCAAATAAATAAAAAATACAAAAACCTACTAAAATTTACAAAACTTATAAGTTTTACGCACATATATATGTAAATAACTTATGTACAACTTTTTTAGTTGTACTTTTTTTTGTAAAATATATATACAAATTAATATAAAACTTTAAAACTTAAAAACAAACCTTAAACTTTATAAATTACTTTAAATCTTTTTGTATACATATATACAAAAAGTTCTATTAACACTAATTAATAATTGCAGAATATAATTACAAATTAACAAAGTAAAAAAGCAGAGCTTAGCTATAAAGTAGCTTTTGTGCTAAATTTTTTATTTTTTATATAAAAAGTAAACTATTATTTACATTAATTAGTAAAAAAAAAGTTAAATTAACTATTAAACAAAAAAACTTAATTATTGCAAAGTTAAAAACTTTTTTTATATAATACTTAATTACTTTTGTACAAAAATTAACAAAACTATAAACTATTTTATATATTTAACTTTTTAACTATTTTACTTATTTATTTACTTTTTTACTTTTATACTTACTTTTTTTTTATAACTATGTTAAAACTTGCGACAAAATTAGTTATAGCAGCTGCAGCTGCAGCAGCTAAAACTAATCACTTTAAATCTTCAAACAAAAAACTGCACCTACTTTTGTACAAAAATATAGCTAAAAAAAGCAGCATTAACGTTTTTAAATAAAAAAGCAAAACTAACTTTAAATATTAAAATATTACTATTAATTTAAACAACTTAATTATTTTAATATAAGTATTTATATATTTTATATAATGCTTAAAAAAATATATATAACTAAAAATCGAAAAAAAACAGCTTGTACAAACGTTTGCAATAAACTTTAAAAGCTAAACAAAACTTATGTTTATAAATACTAGTTGTATGTTTAAACATATATTTGTTGTAATAGCTACAAATAACAAAAAAATTAAAATATATAAAAATATATGCAATAACAAGCTTGTATATATATTTAAAAAATTTAGCAATAACAATAACAATAAAAAATTAAATAATAATATGTTTGTATAAACAGTTTTAGCACTTATACTAATAAGCATACTAAAACTTTTAGTTGTATAAACGGACTATTTAGTACTATAACTAACTGCACTAAAACTAACAATACTAGCATGCTATGTAATACTTAGTACAAATGATCAAGTATTTAGCTTTTTTATATAAACAGAAACCTAAAAACTTGTACTTACTTTCGAAATTTTTATTGCGCATTCTGTGCTTTTATTTACGTATAAAAATCGATTGTACAAACTTTTTTTTACTTAAATTATTTACAATAGTTTAATTAAAACAGCTTAATTTACTGCGTTTACTAAAATATAACGATTTAACTAAAACTATAGCAGTAAATTATATAATATATTGTATAACAAAACTTGAATTTTTATTTTGACGTACTGTTAACTTAAAATTACTAAAAAATAGTATTATGCAGTATTTTTTTTTGTATTAAAAAAAAAAGCTAAACAGTATTATTTTAACTATATTAGTTTAATATATAAATAAAACAAAATTTATATAATGTTTAACAATTACTTTAATACAATAGTTAACTATAGTTAATATTAAACTAATTAAACTATTATTATTTTTATATAAATAAAACAAAATAATTTAACAAAAACAATATTTAAAGTATTAAAAATTATAATTAACAAACTTTAACTTATATAATATGCTTTAAAACTTAACTACTATAAAAAAATACTACTTTATATAGCAGTTATACAAATATGCTTTAGTGTACTTAAGTTTGAACTTGCTTTAATTAATTAAAAACTTATATATAAAGCTTTGTTTTTTAACTTGCAAACAATGCTGCAAGTTTTTTTCAATTAAAAAATAAACTATTATTATACAACAAATGTTTATTTTGTTAACAAACAATATAATATTAAATATTTAAAATAATTGTACAGTTATAGCTTTAAAAAAAACTTTTACTAAAAACTACAGCAATTGTATAATAAAAATAATAAAAGTAACAAAAAGTGCTTTATTTGCAAAAAGCTTAGTTGCTAGTTTATTAATTACAATTAACAAAAAAAATCAAAAACAAAAAAGCAATATTTTGCTACGTGCAATATTTTAAAACAAAAAGCTTTATTGTACAAAAAGTATAATATATTTGTATTAAACTACAAAAGTAATAAAAACTTTTTATATAACAATAAATTTAATAACAACTTAAATTTTAAAACTAAAAACAAAACAGTTTAATTTTTAATAAATTTAGTATATTTTTATTATATAACAAAAAAAAACATATATGCTTAAAACTAAACATTAATATTAAACAATTTTTATTTAAACAGTTAATATAGTATAAAGTACTAAAGTATTTTATAAAATACTAGCGTAGTTAAAGTTTTAACTATTAAAAAAACCCAAGCTAAAGCTTTTATACAAAAAAACTTTTTTATATAAATAAATTAAACTTTAAACAATATAGCAATTTAATTTAATAATATTAAAAGCTTTAAAGCTATAAGTACTATAACAATTTTAACATCGATTAAACTAATTAAATTTTACATTTTAAACGTGTTAACTTTGTTTTTACTGTTGTTTTAAAACGCAGATTAATTGTACGCTTATTTTAACAATGTACAAAACATAATTATATAACAAAATAATACAACAGTATTAATTGTACAAAAATAAAAACACTTGTTTTTTAACGTTAATTAATTAAAAGCTGCAAGTTATTTTATAAAACAAAAGTTTTAAAAATTATATTGTTAATTTAAATACTTTTGTACAAAAAAATTTATAAAGTTATTGCAAAAAACTAAATATAATAATATTAACGTTTTAGTACTTCGAAAAATCAAAAAGTTTTATTATTATTGTTAATTATATAACTAAGCTTTAAAAAAATTTAAATTTTCGCTAAAAAACAAATATAATTTTAACTACAAAATTGTTATTAATATTGTACAAATTAACAAACAACTAACTTTATATATAATTAATATAAATACTTTATTTTAAGCAGCTAAATTTTTAAAGTTTTTAAATATATACAATATTTAAAATATATTATATTAATGTTAAATTTTAATATATTAAAAGCTATTTGATTATATTATATATAATTTTAGTATAAATTTTTTGTTTGAAAAATTTCGCAATAATATATAATTAGTTAAAACTTTGTACAAAAAAATGCTTATTAAAACATATTAAACTGTTAAAAAAGTCAAACAAACATATATATTACTTTGTTATATGTTTAATATTTTGTACAAAAAAATTAGTTATTATATAAACAAAAAAATAATACTGCAAATAGCTATAAAAGCTTTAAACAATATAACTAAACTAAATAGTTTTATATTTATTTTGCTAGTTTTTAAAGCTTACTTTAAAATTAATAGCAACTTATTTTTTTTGTTAAAAATTACTTAAAAAGCAAAAGTTATACAAAAAGCTATAAAAATGTTAAAAAATATTTATATAAAAGTTAATATTGATTAAGCTATATAAACAAAAAACAAATTAACATTATTATACAAAGTATTTTTTTTATTTTTTTAAAATAAAGTTATAATATAAAAAAAGCGCAAAAATTAAACAAAACTATATAAAATTTCTACAATTAAAAATTATAACATTATAGTTAATATAATAAATAAATTAGCTAAATTCTGTTATATATAAATTAAGCTATATTATTAATAAAAAGCTATATTTAACTTATTATATAAAAAAAATAACTTTTTGTACAACTTTTTTTAAGCTGTTAAACAACTGTAACTTTAACACAAAAGCAAACTAAAAAAATTATTTATATTTATTAATAACTAATACTTTGTATTAAAAAAAGTTAACAATTATGCTTTAGTTATATAACTAAAACAAAACGGTATAATTATTATATTTAACATACTTTTTAAACAATTAAATATAGCTAAAATAAATGCATTAGTAATTTAAAGTATATTTTAGTTTGTACAATATAATTTAAACTAATATAACTAAATAAGAATTTTTTAAATTAAACTTGTATAAAAAGTTAAAAACAAAACAATTAAACTATACAAAAAGTTTAAATTAGTTGTACAAAGTTATAAAAACAACAACAAAGTTTAAATTTTTATACAAGCATTAACAATTTAATATATAAATTAATAGTTTATTATAGCTTTAAAACTATTGCTAATTTAAAATTACAATATGTATATAAAGCTATAAAACATTTTTTAAGTATATATATAGTTATATAACAAGTTAAACTAAAAGATTTATATTTACTTGTTAAAAAAACTAAAAAACAAATATTTAACAAACATTATGTTTTAAATTATACAACTATTATATAAATTAGTTAAATTAAAACTATATTAATATAAAATTTACTACAAATATTACTGTTAAAAATTAAGCATAAAAATATTTATGTATAATTTATATTTGTTATATATTAAAAAAAAACCCAACAAATTTGCGATTATAAAACTTTAAATAAACAATACTTTTAATATTATATTTAAAAAGTTTTTATACAAAAAAAAAGCTAAACTATTATTTTGTACAAAACTAAAAACAAAATTAACGTTTGAATACTTTGTTAAATTTAACAAAAGCAAAATCTAAATAAACAAACAGGATTTTTTTTTTATTTAACAAAAACAAACTAAACAACTATATATTATTAATTTTTGTACAAAAAATTATTTTTAATAATATATTGTTTAATAAGCTTAAAGCGTATATATTGCGTTGATATATTAACTAAAAACATTATATAACTTGTTAATTGCTACATAAGTTTAAAAGTTATTAAAAAATAACATTAAAGCATTAAACATATAAATATAGTAATAAATTAACAACATATAGCAAAAACTATATTATATATTTTTAAATTTTAATTATATAAAAATTTTTATTTTTATTAACAAAGTATTTACAAACAATAAAAATTTAAGTTTTTAAATTAAATTTATAATTGTACTAGCTAACAAAAACTATACAAAAAACATTTTTACAATTAAAAGCAATATTGTTTATTAAAATTTAATTAAATGCAAACAAGTTATATATAACATACTAACAAATAAGTTATATAGTATAGTTAATAAATTTAACTACATTATTGTACTTAGTACAACTTTTTAAAAAATTATTTGTACAATAAAATTACTAACTGTACTATTAGTTATATATATTAATTTTAAGTTTTTATACAAATATTTAGTTAAGCTAAAAACTACGCAAAAAAAGCAACTTATAATCAACATTATATTATTTTAAAAAGCATACAAAAATCGCAAAATTATAAAAATACATTAAATCGATAGTAAAAACAACTTAACAAACGCTTGTACAAAAAAAACACTTAACTAAGCATTAAAAAAGCTAGTTAGTACAAATAAGCTAGTTGTACAAATAAAAGTATATATAAATCAGTTAAACAGCAGAAAAAATAACAAAAAATTAGTTAACATTAAAACTGAAGTTACTGCACAAAAAAAAAAATCTTTAGTATTAAACTAATAACTTAACAAAACTTATATATATGTACTAAGTGCATATAACTAAAACTTAAACTAGAACTTTTATTAAATAACTAAATAAATAAAAAATATAAAAACTTATTAAAATTTATAAAATCTACAAGTTTTATACACATATATATATAAATAACTTATATACAACTTTTTTAATTGTACTTTTTTTTGTAAAATATATATACAAATTAATACAAAACTTTAAAACTTAAAAACAAACTTTAAACTTTATAGATTACTTTAAATCTTTTTGTATATATATGTACAAAAAGTTCTACTAACAATAAGTTTTAATTTTAATAAAAAAAATTAATTTAAACTTAAAAAAAAAATTAAATTTAAACTAAAAAACAAAAATTAGTTTAAATTTAAATATAAAATAAGTTTTAACTTTAATAAAAAAAATTAGTTTAAATTTAAAAGTAAAAATTAATTTAAATTTAAAAAAAAAGTTAAATTTAAACTAAAAAATAAAAATTAGTTTAAATTTAAATATAAAATAAGTTTTATTTTTAATAAAAAAAATTAGTTTAAATTTAAAAGCAAAAATTAGTTTAAACTTAAAAAAAAAATTAAATTTAAACTAAAAAGTAAAAATTAGTTTTAATTTAAAAAAAAATTGCTATAAAAATATTTAATTTAAATTTAAAAAATAAAACAAAAATAATACTTATATATAAAAATACTTTTAAAAAAAAAAAATAATTTTAATAAACTTTTTTACTAATAATAGCTTTAGAAATTTTTAATATAACTTTAAAAAAAGTGCTATAAGTATAGCTTTATTTTTATAATTTTATAGCTTTAAAAATATATATATATTATTATAAAACTTATTTTTTATATAAATATTATTAACAATTTAGTTTATATAGCTATAAAAGCTAGTAAAATTTAATTAACTAAAACATTATATAAAATTAATATTTAAAACTTTTATATTTTTATTTTATTTAAAAGTTAAATTTAAATATATAATATTTAAGTTATTTTTATTTATATAACATTAATTATATTATAGTAGCAAAATATAAAAATATATACTTTAAATAATAAAAAAAACAATATTAGTTTAAATATTTTTTTTATATAACTTTAATTAAGCTTAAAAAAATTATATTTGTTTTTTAAGCTTTTTTAATATTAAAGCTAAAACTTAAACATTAAAATTATTTATATTTAAATAAAATTTACTTAATAATAAAAAACTTAAGTATAAACTTATAAAAATATAAAAGTTTTAATTTAAAATATATTTTATATAATAAATATTTAAAATTTTTTATTTTTTAAATTTTGCAAAAATAAAATTTAAAGCTAAAATAACTAAGCTTTTAATATTTATTAAAAATTAATTATATAGTAGCAATAAAAAACTTAAGTATATATTTTTAGCAGTAAAAAAGTTATATATAATAGTTTAAAACTTTAAAATAAGCAAATTTTTAAAAATATTATATTTAATAACTAAAATTACTAGTTTTATAATAAAAGCTGTTTTTTTTTATAACTTAAAGTTTAAACAAAAAAAAATATTTTAATATTTTTAAAATAATTAGTTTTAAATTATATAATTTAATATAACAGTTTTATTATTTTTTTATTAATTAAGTTTATACTATTTAAATTTTTAGTTTAAATTTAATATTTAAAAATAGCTTTAATAAAACTAACTTTAAAAATATTATTAGTTATTTAGTTTATATTATTTAAATAATTTTATAAAATAGCAATATAACAGTTATTATTTACTATATTAAAAATAGTTAAATTGTTTATTATATTAGTTTAAAAATATTATAAAATTTATAATTTATATATAATATATTTAGTTTTAAAAATTTTAACTGTTTTACTATTAATTAATAAGCTTTTTTTAATATTTTTTAGTTTAATTTATATTTAGTTTTTTTTTAAAAAGTTTTTAAAAATAAATTTAAATAAAACTGTTATTTTAATAAATGTTTAAAAAATATAAAAAGTTTATATTAATAAGTAATAAATAATTATATTATATTTTAAATTAAAAACATAATAATTAATTAAAATAAAAAAAAAAAAGCAAAAAAAAACAAGTAATAAAAAAG
Organism: Nemania diffusa; assembly: GCA_038501195.1. Classification (NCBI taxonomy): domain Eukaryota; kingdom Fungi; phylum Ascomycota; class Sordariomycetes; order Xylariales; family Xylariaceae; genus Nemania; species Nemania diffusa. The sequence goes on from JBBPUQ010000003.1 coordinate 5,665,333, forward strand.
CAGTTTTTATAATAAGTTATATATATTATATTTATAAATATGTTTTAAATATTTATATACTATTTTTATTTATATATTAAAACAGCTATATATATTAAATATAATATTTAAATATTGCAACATTTTATAATATTTTAAAAGTTTTTTATTATATTTAATATATTATTTTTAAACAGCTATATATATTAAACAGCTATATATATTAAACAGAAATAATATTTTTACTATTAAATAAAAAATCTAAATATTATTAAACTATATATTTTTTTATATTTTGTTAATACTTAATTTTTTATGCTATATTTAATATATTAGATAAAATATTTACTAGCTTTTAATTATTTATGTTAATTTTTTAAAAATTTAATTTATTTTTAAGCAAAGTTTTTTTTTTTGTTATAAAAACTTTTGTTTATTTATTACATTTAATTTATACTATAGTAATATTTTTATATATATTAAATATATAATTTATTATATTACAAACTAAAAATTAAATAGCTATATTATTAATATTAATAATTTAGTTTTAAAGTTTAAACTATTAAAATAAATAACTAAATATTAAAAAGCTATTAAAAATAATAAATTTAATAAAATAGTAAATATAATTTTTAAAAGTTAAATTTAATAAAATATAAATAAAGCTATAACTAATTATAAACTTTATAGTTTTTAGTTTAAAGTTAATTTTTTATAAAAATGTAGCAATTTTATTATTAAAGTTTATAAAAGTTAATAAAAACAGCTTGTTTAAAATAAAACTTATTAGTTTATTTTTTAGTTTTAATATTTAATTTATAATTGCTAATATAAATATATTAATATATTTATATTTAAACTAAATTTAGCTAATAATATAATAGTAAGTATTTTTATTATATTATATTTTAAATAATTAACTAGTTTTTTTTATAATTATATTTAAAATAGCAATTTTTTTGTATTAAATATTAAATAAATGTTAAAAGTAAATATAACTAGTTTTTAAAACAAGTTAAATAGTTTTTATTATTTTTTAATAGCTATTTTTAATATAAAAAAACATAAAGTTTAAAATAACTATATAAACCGATTATAAAACATTTATAAAAAAAGCTAAATTGTTATAAAAAAAAAAAAGTACTAGTAATTAATATATATTATTATTATAAAAAAAGCTTAAAAGTATAATGTTTAAATATAGTTTTTTATTTATTATAAAGTTTAATATAATTTAATATATTAAATTAAATAAATATATTTATATAGTTATATAATAACTAATTAAATAAACATTAAAAAAAAAAAAAATTTTAAAATTTAACTAAATTATATTATAAAAAAATTTTAGTATTATAACTAAAAAGCTAATATTATAACTAAAAATCGATATATTTTATTTTGTTAAACTAGTATTATATTTAAAGTTTTATAATTAATGTTTATATAATTTATTTATTAAATTTTTTTGCTAAATTTGTTTATTAATTAATATTTTTAGTTTATTAAAAATAGTAAATAAATATTTTAAAAAAACATAATAAATAAAATATAAGTGCAAAAAATAAACAAAATAAAAAAAAAATATATATATAATATAAAAAACTTTACTAACTATTATACTATTTATTATTAAAATAATTTAATATTAATTATATATTAAGTTTTTATAAATATATATTTATAGCTATTAATTTATAACTTGTTATTAAAAATATAAAATTATAATTTAATAAAAAAAATAAATATTATATTTATAACTACTAAAAAATTTAATATAGTATATATGTTTTATAAAATATATATGTTTTTGCTATAACTAATATAATAGTTTATTATACTTTTTTTTTTTATTTAGTTTTTTGTTTAAAATTAAAATTTAATATTTGTTTTTTTTTATATAATATTTAGTTATATTTATTTTTAAACTAAAAAAATATTAAAACAATAATTATACTATTTAGTAAACTTATATTTGCTGTTAATACTTTGTTTATTACAAAGTAAAAATATATATTTTTATAAACTTTATAAATTATTTTTATAAAAGCTTTTTATTACAACTTAAAATAAAAATATAAATTTATATTTAAGTTTTAAACTAATAAAATAACGTTGTTATAAATATAGCAAAAATAAACTTTTATTATAAAATATACTATATTAGCAAAAGCTATAATAAATATATTAAAATTAAATATTTATTATTAAAAATTAACTATTATAAATAGTTTAAAATAAATGTAATAATAATAATAATTAAAATAATAATTAAATTAAAAATAAATAAATATATTATAATAATTAATAAAATAATAATAATAATATTATAATAAAATAAAAATAAAATAATACTTTTATTAAAATAATAATAAAAAAACTTATAATTTTAAAATAATAATAAAAAAAATGTCGATTGGCTGTACTATTAACGGGAGTACATTGTATGGGGCATGCCCACTGAACGCCGAAAGGGGTTACAGGATTTTTGAATCAATGGTCGAAAATACTGTATTTTGTAAGTCTAGGTTTGTGGGGGTTTCGGCTACAGTACAGGTTATATAGGTCTGTGCAGGTTACGTGCTGTACAGTTGACTGGACTGTACGTTTACAGTACTGTTAACTGTAGGCTGTACGTACTGCGTACGCAGTATGTACGACTATTGGACTAACACTGGCAACTTTTTATATGTTTTATTTATGTACTTTATTCAATTAACTATTTACTAACACTTATTCGCTTGTTGTACGAGTATTTGAACCTATAAGGTTTAATGGACCAGGTGTGACCGAGGGGTCGAGAGGGTTAGGGGTCCAAAGAGGTCAAGGGTTGTCGACAGGGCCTTAGGAGGTCTAGGAGGTTTTAGGGGGTCGAGGGGTTAAGAGGGGTCGACAAGGCTCTAGGAGGTCTAGAGGGTTTAGGAGGTCTTAGGGGGTCGAGGGTGGTCGAGAGGGTAAAAGCGTACAGGTAAAATACTTATTCGAAAGGTTCTTTTTACGCAGAAGTGCTAGAATAGCTTTTTTTAGTACTGCTTTAGGAAAAAGGAGGTTGTACGGACTGTTCTAGGGACAGTTTTACTTTTTCTGGAAGGTTTTAACCTTGTTGGTTAACTATACAGGTTGTACGGCTATATTTGGTGCTTTGTACTGAGGGGGGGGGGGGGGGGGGGGGGGGGGGGTCCGGGAGGGGGGTCGGGAGGGGGGTCGAGAAGGGTCGAGGACCAAGGGGGGTTAAAAGGGGTCGAAGAATCAAGGGGTCAAGGGGGTCCCAAAAGGTCCTTTTTCGAAGCCCTGCGAGGCCCTAGGAGGTCGAAGGGGTTCTAGGGGGGTCGAGAGGGTCCAAGAGGGTCTTAGAGGGTCCTGTTGACTGGTTTTCGACCTGGTCAATTGGCTAGTTGCGGACCTGGTTAGGTGATTAGTCCTTAGGCTGGTTAGGTGACTAGTTTTTAAACTGGTCAATTAACTGGTTTTAGGTTTAGTTAGGTGACTAGTTGGTCGACTGGCTAGCTAATTAACTGGCTAATTGACTGGTTGATTAATTAGTTTTAACTTTAGTCGGGTGGTTAGTTGACAATATAGTAGCTTGTTAACTAAAAAGAAGTAAAGGGAGAGGGGGTGTTAACGTTGGTTTAGATAATATATTGACCGTTTTGTTAATTTGTTGTACAAAAATTACTAGCTATTGCAGAAAAAACTTCAACTTTGTAATAAGTAGGTCTTTTTGGTCCAAATCGTTGATTCTACGCTTTTTCGTATGTTGGTTTTTAAGGTTATAACGGGCTAAAAAAATAAGTATACGAAGGGGTTGTTAGTATTTGATAGTTTTGTCTGGCTAAATTCAGTTGGAGGTTAATTCTGCCCTATAAAATTGTCAAAAAAAGTACAAAAAGTTGCAAAATAGCTCGCTGTATTGTTAACTTTTGTACGAAAATTACTAGCTATTGCAAAAAAGTTATTTAACCTTGCAATAAGTAGGTTCTTTTATGTCTAACAGTTAATTTAACTTTTTTTCGCTCGCTGACTAAATAGTAGTCCACTTTAGTTGTACAAAGTTAAAAATATAGCGCTAAAAGCTGTTTTTAACAGCGGCTAGTTTTTGTTTTCTCAATTTTGCTAATCTATAGTTACCGGTAGACTACTGATCAGTGTTAATTAGCTGTACTACTAACGGGAGTACATTGTACAAAGCATGCCTACTAAACGCCGAAAGGGGTTACAGGATTTTCAAATCAATGGTTGAAAATACTGTATTCTGTAAGTCTAGGTTTGTGGGGGTCTTAGCTACAGTACAGGTTATATAGGTCCGTGCAGGTCACGTGCCGTACAGTTGACTGGACTGTATGTCTACAGTACTGTCAACTGTAGGCTGTACATACTGCGTACGCAGTACATACGACTATTGGACCAACAAAAAATAATATAAATAGTTTATATTTTTAAATATATTTTAATTAAACTAGTAATAAAAATATATAATATAGTTTTAAAACTAAATTAAAAACTTTTTTATTAAAGTTATAAAATTAAATTAAAAAGTTTTTTTAATTTAATATAATATATAAAAACTACTTTATTTTTTAAAACTGTTATTTTGTTATTTTATATTTTTTTTAATATTTATAATATTTAAATATTAAACTAGTTTTTTTAACTTTTTATTTTTAATATTTTTTTATATAAACTACTATTAATAATATTAGCTATAAATATTAAATATATATTTAATATTATAGTATTTTAACTATTTAATTTATTTTAAACTTTAGTTTTTAATAAATAAGTTTTATATTTATAGCTAGCTAAATTATTATTAATTTAGTTTTTTTGATTTATTAACTATTGCAGCTTTTTAAAAAAATATATTTTATTTTAAGCAGTAGTTTTAAATTAACTACTTTTATTCTGCAATATAACTAATAATAAAAATATAAGTTAATTATTTATAAAACTAAATATAATAAATTAAAAAATATATATTGTTTTTATAACTGCTTTAAATATTTTTTTAAACTTGTTACTATTTTAATATAACTAAAATTAAACTTTTATTTAATTAAGTTATATTATTTTATACTTATTTTATATTATTTTAGTTTTAATTATTTTTTTTTTAACAAACTAGTTTAACTTAAAATAAAAGCTATTTTTTATTTTAGTAGCAATTATATAGTAATATTTATTATTACAGCTTAGTTTATATATTTAAAATAGTAGTTAATTTATAAATTATATTTTAACAAATTATATTTAAGCTTTAATAAAAACTAATTAAACTAACTTTTTAATTTTATATTTTAAACTAAATTAAATTTTAGTAGTAATTAAAACAAAAAACTATTTATATATTATTTATAATATTGCTTATTAGTTTTAATATAATAATAAAATAAAAAACAGTTATTAAAGTTTATTTATATTAAAAAAGTTAAAAGAATATATTATTGTAACAAAGTTTTATAGTAAAGTTTTTTAATAAAATCGAACTTTAAGTAAAAATTTAAAAAATAAACTACTTAATAGCTAAAACAAATATTTATAAAATATAAAAAAAGCTAAACAATTATTACAAAAAAAAACAAACAATTGTTTTATTTATATAAATCGTTTTATTTTTATTTAGTAACAATAGTATAAATGTTTTAAATTAGTAATATTTTAAATATTTTATAAAATATAGTTTATATTTTTATATATATAAGTACTTAAAACTATTTAATATTAAAAAATAATATAGTTTTTATAATAATAATATAGTTTATTAAATAATATTTAGCTAATTAAACTAAAAGTTTATAATATTATAAACAAGCTATAAAACTGTTTTAATTAGCTAAATTAAAACGTTTTATAATTTGTTTACAACTTTTTTTTTATATTATAATATTATAAAATGTTATTTTTTTAAACTTTTTATTTAATTTTTTTTAAGTTTTTTTAATTTTTTAATTGTATACTAGTTTTATATTAATATATTAAACATTAAAACAATATTTTAACTAGTTAAACTAAAACATTTTATAACTTGTTTACAACTTTTTTGTTATGTTATAATAACTATAAAATATTATTTTTTTAAATTTTTTGTTTAGTTTTTTTTTAACTTGTTTAACTTTTTAAAAACTAAAGTAGTTTTATATATATAGTTATACGCTAGTTTTGTATTAATATATTAAACACTAAAACAGTTAATAAAAATTCACATTTAAAAGCTTATAAATGTTGCTTTATATTAAAATATATATATAATTGTACATTAGTTTTATATTAATATATTAAACACTAAAATAACTAACAAAACTTTATATATAAACTAGTAAAAACTAATATTTAAAAGCTTACAAGTGTTGTTTTGTTTTGTGTTAAAATATATATATAGTTGTACATTAATTTTATATTAATATATTAAGTACTAAAACAGCTAATAAAGCTTTATATATAAATTAATAAAAACTAATATTTAAAAGTTTATAAATTTATTACAAAAAAAAAAAAGCACTGCTAACTAATATATATTATTAATAAAAATAATAGTTATTAAATTTATAGCTTATAAAATTTTAATTAAAACTAAATTAGCAAAATAAAATAAATTAATACATTAAAAGCTTTTTAAATTATATAATATATTAGTTAATTAAGCTATATATGTTTAAACTAAAAAAAACAGTTTATATTTGTTATGTTTGTTTTAGTATTTATTTTTTTTTTATAAACTTATATAGTAAAAAATAAAAAACAAATAATAAAGTAATAACGTTTGCTTGTTTAGTTAATATAAATAGTTTTTGTTATTTAAAGTTTTATAAAAAGCAAAAAATGCTATATTATAATTTATTATTTAAAGTTTTAATTAGTAACAATAATATAGATTTAAATAAATAATATATTGTAATATGTTTATATTTAGTTTATTTTTTTATATAGTATAATAACAAGCTATAAACTGCAGCTTTTTTTTTAGTATAAAATAGCTATAGTAAATAAGCTATAAGCTCAAACAGTTTTTTTATAATTTAAACTGTTGCTTTAAAATATAAAAATGCATTAGTAATAAATTAAAAAAGCTAAAAATAAAAAAGCTTTAAATAATATTTATATTATAAGTTTTAAACAAAAACTGCTGCTAGCTTAGTTATTATTACTTTTTATATTGTTTAAAACAGCTAATAAAACATATTTAATTTATTGTTGTTTTTAAAATAACTAAATAATATTAAATTAGTTTTATTACTAAAAGTTAAAAAAATTACTTATATTATTTAATATATTTTATATTTTATTTTTAAAACAAAAATATTTAATATTGTAATTTAATAATAATAAACAAAAAAAAAACATAGTAAAAAAGTAACAAGTTTTAATAAAAAAAATTAGTTGTTTTTTAGTTATTTTTTTTTTAATATTAGCTATTTTTTATAATATAGCTTTTTTTTTAAAAGTATTATTACTTTTATTTATTTAGTTATATATTTTATTTCTTTTGCTTTTAATTATTGAAATAAATATATAGATTTAAAAGTACTGCAAATTAAACTGTTAATATATATGCAGTATAATAATTAAAAATACTTTTTATAGTTTAAATTTTATAAAAGTAGCTAATTTATTATAGTATATTTAAAAATAACATAAATAAAACAAATGTAACAAAGTATTAATATTTATTATTTAAATATATTTATTAATTTTAACTTTTAAAAACTATATTAATAAAATTTAGTTGTTAAATATAGCAACAGTTGATATTAATATTAACATCGGTACTTTTTTTAGTATATTTTTATTTTTGCTGAACTTTTAAGTACTAAAAACATTTGCAATTTATATAATAGTACTACTAGTATTATTAACACTTTTTTTAAATTTAAAACAAATAATTTATACAAAAAACTTATATAATATAAACTATTTAAAAGTTAAAAAGCTTTTAAAATATACCTGCTTTTAAAATATTATATTAATATATAAAGCAGTTATTTTTAAAAAATATTTAAACTAGATCAAAAATATTCAGTAGTTATTTTAAAGCAAAAAAAACTATTTAAAAAACTATATGTTTTAGTTAATAATATTATAAAAACTAAATATATTTTATTTAAATATATATATTATTTAGCTTAAAAATTAGTAAGTATTTAAACTAAAAGCTTTTGCTAGTTTATTAAAGTTTGAAAACTATATTTTTGCTAGCTTTAGTTATATAGTAAATATTAAAACAACATATTACTTTTGCTAAAGTTAACGTTAATATAGCTTATAAATATATAAACATAATAACTATATAACTATTTTAATATATATAATTATATAATTTAAAAACTAGCTATAAATTAAAACTTAGTTTAATATTTTTTTTAAATTTAATTTATATTAGTAACAAAATAGCTTATATAAATATTACAACTTGTTTTATATAAACTTGTTTTATTTTATATATAAGCTAGCTTTATATAATATTTACTGCTAAATATACTAAGAACATATATTATTTTTATAAATTTATAACAAAAATATTTTATTAAAATATTATTTTTATAACTTATTATATTTAATATAAGTAAACTGTTGTACTTTTATATTTTATTGCTACTTTATTAATAGTAGTTATATAATATATTTTATTTACTATATTTAAAATATATACTATTTAAATATTTATTTTTAAATAAATATATAAGTTTTATTAAATGCTTTTTATTTAGCTTTTATAATATTAATATTTAATATTTAAAAACTAGCTTTTTTTGTTATTAAAAGCTGTTTAAATAAAACTTTTTGATTTAGTTATACAAAAATAAAGCAGTTTTTACTATTTAGTTTTTATTTGCTAGTTATATAGCTATATTAAAAGTTTTAACAAAATTGCTAGCTTATAAAACTATATTTAAATAAAATATACTAACTATAATAAAAAAAAAAAAATAAAAAAAGTATAGCAAATTGCTATATTGTAAAAGTTGTACTTAAAAACAACTTATAACAACAAATCTAATTTTATTACAATTAAACTAATAGCTATTTTATAAAGCAGCTTTTTATAAAAAGTTATTAAAATTTAGTTTATATAACTATTATTTATTAGTTTAAAAAAAGTTGAACATATTATAATATATTTATTTATAATACTAAAACAAAACTTAAAACAAAATAAATATATAAAAGTTAACAAAAAGTAAAAAAAAATAAATAAAAATAAATAAAAGTAAAAAATAATATTAACTAGTTATTATTATTAAGTTTTATTATTTAGTACAAATAACAATTTTTAAATATTAAAAAATTGTTAGTAATATATATATTTAAAAACAAATATATAAATAAAACTAGTAATATAAAACTTAGTTTAGTTTTTATTTAATAAATATTTTATTATTATAATATATAAATCGCTTTAATTTTTTTTACATTTTAGTTATAATAAGTTATAAATACTGTTGCTTTTTGTAAAATTAAACAATTGTAAAAATTAAACATACTTTTTAATTTTTTTTTATTAAAAAGTATATAATTATATTATTAAACTATTAGTTTAATATATTTATATTTTAATTAGTTAAATATATTAAAACAGCTTTAAAAATAGCTTTACTTTTTTTAAAAACTATTGTTTTTAATATTTTTATTACTATTATTTTTTAATATAATTTATATATAAATAAAAATATTTTCAATAATAATTTTAACTTTTTAATATTATAAAAAATATATAAAACTTAATAATAGCTGATTTTATTTTAAACTAAAAATAGTTATATTAAAACTTAAAATTTAAAACTAAAAACTTATTAAAACTTATTAAAAAGAAAAATTGAACTAATTATATAAACAAATAAATAAAAACTTTATTAACTAATTATATTTTAATTAATTAAAAATTTTATAAAAAATAATAACTTTTAAAACATTAGAAAATGTAAATTTTTAAAAGAGTAAAATTATAAATAAATAGTTAAAAATAACTTTTTTTTTTATTATTATTAGTTAATAAATATATTTTAGCAATTAATTACTTAATATATAAAATAATAATAAAAACTTAGTTTTAATTTATTTTTTTATTATTTTTAATAATATAATTAATTATTTTATTAAAATTTAATAATTATTTTTTTTAATAATATAACTAGTTATTTTATTTAATATAATTAAAAAGTTTAATTAAAATAGTAATAAAAACTTAGTTTTGTTTTAATTTTTTTTTATTATTAATAATATAATTAGTTATTTTTTATTAAAATTTAACAACTTTATAAATTTTATATGTTTAATATAATTAAAAAGTTTAATTAAACTATTTATAAAATTATTTTTTAATTTAATATATTAAAAATGTATATAATTTATTTTAATTTTTTAATTAATATAATAGTATATTATATAAATTAATCTTTTTTATATTTTAGTTACAATAAATTATAAATATTGTTATTAATAATTACTGTTAATTTTAAATATAATAACTTTAATAGTTTTTTATATTTATATTTTTATTTTTTTTAAAAAACACATTTTTTTTTTTTTAAATATATATTTATAGTATTTTTTATAATAGCTATAGTTTTTATATTAGTTTTATTTAGTTAAACATTTGTTATATTTATTTTAAATAATATAAATTAAACTTGCTTTTTTATAGCAAATTTAGCTTTGTTTTAACTAAATGTTTAATTAATTAAATATTTAAATAAAATATATATATAGCTATAACTATTATTAATACTATTATTATCGTTTGTTTTATTGCTATTTTTATTATTTTTAGTTTTGTTTTTATATTTAATATTATTAATATTTTTATTTTTATTATTATTTTTTTTTAAATTACTATTATTATTGCTATTATTTTAGCTTTAAAATAAATAAATAAATCTTAAAGCAAAAAATCGTTTTTATTTTATTAATAAAAGCTATAAAAAATATATATATTATTTATTTTTAAGTATTACTATATAAAACTTATAACTGTTTTAATATATTTAAATATATTAAATTTTTTAATATATTTTAAAACTTTTTTTTTTTTGTTTATATTTTAATATTTAAAAACATTTATTAATTTTTTTCTAATTTATAAATAATAATTTAAATATTTACTAAATATAATAAGTGTTATAAAAATAGTAAAATGAATTAATTTGTAATAATATAGTTTTAGCTAGTTTTTATATTTTAGTAAGTTTAAAGTTTTTAAAAAAAAAACAATAATATAAAATAAAAAACTAAAAAGTAATTTAAAAACTTTTTATACAAACTTTATAATATATAAATATATATAATAAATAAAATATATATAGTTTTATATAAATAACAGTTAAAAATATACAAATAATATTTATATTTATAATATAAAATTTCTTTTATTTTTTATAAGTTAAAAAAGCTATAGTTATATTTAAACTATATTTTTTATTATTTTAAATTTTTATAATAATTAAACAAAAAAAGCTATAAACTATTAAACGAACTTTTTTTTACTGTTTAAGTTATTTTTACTGCAACTTTTTTGTTTTAATTTATATTTTTGTTTATATTTAATTAAATATTAATATATTTTTACAGCTAAAACAAAAAATGTATAAAAATTAACAAAAAGTAAAAAAAAGTAAAAAAAAATAAAAAAAAGTAAATAAAAATAAAAAAAAATATTAACTAGTTATTATATCGATATAACTTTTTTATTTAGAGCTTTTTTCTTTTATTTCTAGTTTTACTTTTTTATATTATAATATCGTTTTTACTTTTAGCTATTATTACTATATCGATATAATTTCACTGATACAACTTTTTTATTTAAAGCTTTTTTTTTTTATTCCCAGCTTTGCTTTTTTATTTTTCCTTGTTTCAACTATTTATTTAATTACTATTACAATATATAAACTAAGTCCGCTATTAAAAGCGATTATAATGTTAAAATATAAAATTTAAAAAATAAAAAGTATAAAATTTAAAATAAAAAGTATAAAGTTTAAAATAAAAAATATAATACTAATTATAATAGTTACAATAATTTAAAAGCTTTAAACTTAAACTTTAAAAACAAGCTATTTAATACTGTTAATAAAAAGCTATTTAATATTGTTAACAAAAAGCTAGCTAGTTTAAATATAAAAAAACTAATTTAAAAAAAAAGCGATTAAATATAAAATAACTATAGCTATATATAAATAAAAAAAAAAAAATACAATTTAAATTTAATTTATACAACTTAAAAACTTCGTAAGTTTTTAAAAGTTTATTTATTTATAATAATTCAAAAAAAAATATCTTATAAATATTAAAATAATTTTAAAAAATTTAATTTGTTATTTTATATTAAAAAAAAAGTATAAAAACAATATATTAAAAAGTTATTAAAATATTTATTAACTTTTTTTAATTATATTAAAAACTAAAATTAAGTTAAATATTAAAATTAAATTAAAAATTAAAATTAAAAATATTAAAACTAAACTAAAAACTAAAATTAAAAATATTAAAATTAAATTAAATATTAAAATTAAATTAAATATTAAAATTAAATTAAATATTAAAATCGGTTAATTAAATATTATAATTAAATAGTGTTTTAATTATAATTAAACTTTAGTTTTTTTAGCTTTTTTTTTAATATAGTATATAATTATATAAACTTTGTTTTTAATAATAATAATTATATTGTAATAAATTATATAAAAAATAACTTATTTTTAAATTTTAATTATATAAACTTTATAAAACAATATATAGTTTTAGTTATTTTTGCTTTATTAAAGCAGTAGTTATATATTTAATATAATTAATATAATTTTAAAACTAAAAAACTTAAACTAAAATAGTTTTTTTATATTTTAATAAACTATATAATAATTTATATTTTTTGTAGTATAAATATTTTAAATTATATAAATTAATTTAGTAAGCTATAGTAAATTATTAATAATAATAATATATAGTTTTAAAAATTTTTCGAAATATTATAAACTAATATTTGTTTAAGTTTTATTAAAAAGTTTTTATTATAATAAAAGCTACAATTATTAAATTAATTTTAAAGTTAAATCTTTTATATTTATAACAAATGCTTTATATAAAAATATTATTGATTTAATTATTATTTATATAATAAATTATATAATATTTTGTTTTAAATTGTTTAAAATTATAGTATTAGTTAAACTAAATTTAATATATATTTAACAATTTTATTAGTTAACTATTATAAAAAAAAAGTTTTTTATTTATTTTATAAATAAAACATTTTTTTTGTTTAACTAATATTTTAAAATTGCAATATTACTTTTAATTAAATAAAAATATAAATTAAAATATTAAAAAAATATAATCGAGCTGCAATAACATTAAATATTAACAAAAAAAATTTAATATTTAAACAGTTTTTATATAAAATTATATATTAGCTATATTTTAAGTTATAATAGCTAAAAACTAAAACTTTAAACTTAAATATAAATAAACTATATTTTAAAATTAGTTTTAATTAAATATGTTTTTTTTTAGTTTTTTTTATAAATTATTTAATAAAAACAACTATTAAAAGTTATTTTTAATATAATATTGCAATAAAAACAAAATATTAAAATGCTATTAATAATTAAAATTTTAATTATATTTTTAGTTAAAATTTAAAACATTTAATTATAAAATTTATTACTATAATAATTAATTATAAATAAAACAAATATAATATTAATATTATATAAAATATAAATGTAGCTATTTAGTTAATTTTATAAAATAGTATATTTGTTATTTTTTATAATATAATAAATAATAAAATTTAAAAAGTTAAATTGCAGTTAAAAAAAGTTAAATATTTGCTGCAACAATTTATATATAACACTTTATTATTAGTTAAATTATAAATTAATAATAAAATATATAACTTTTTATATTTAGTTTATTATATATTTTAGCTATTAATAAGTTTATATATATATTATATAATTAATTATTACTATTTAAATATAACATTTAATTATAAATTATATTTAAAAAAGTTTTTTTTAAACAAAATTTATTACTTTTATAAAAACTATAAATATTTTAAAAATATTAAAATATATAACTATAATATAAAAAATTATTAAAATATATTTTTATATTTTTATAAAAATTGCAAAACTATTTTTATAAAAAAAAGTTATTTTAAGCAGTATAAATAAACTATATACTTTAAAAAAAAACTGTTTTTTTATAATATATATAAAACTATTTTTATATAAAAAAGTAGTTTTAAATAATATAAACAAACTATATATTTTAAAAAAAAACTATTTTTTTATAATATATATAAAACTGCTTTTATATAAAAAAATAGTTTTAAATAGTATAAATAAGCTATATATTTTAAAAAAAAACTGTTTTTTTATAATATATATAAAACTATTTTTATAAAAAAAAGTAGTTTTAAATAATATAAATAAATTATATACTTTAAAAAAAAACTGTTTTTTTATAATATATATAAAGCTATTTTTATATAAAAAAGTAATTTTAAATAATATAAATAAACTATATATTTTAAAAAAAAACTGTTTTTTTATAATATATATAAAGCTATTTTTATAAAAAAAAGTATTTTTAAACAGTATAAATAAACTATATATTTTAAAAAAAAACTGTTTTTTTATAATATATATAAAGCTATTTTTATAAAAAAAAGTATTTTTAAACAGTATAAATAAACTATATATTTTAAAAAAAAACTGTTTTTTTATAATATATATAAAACTGTTTTTGTATAAAAAAGTAATTTTAAATAATATAAACAAACTATATACTTTAAAAAAAAACTGTTTTTTTATAATATATATAAAACTATTTTTATATAAAAAAGTAGTTTTAAATAATATAAATAAACTATATATTTTAAAAAAAAACTATTTATTTATAATATATATAAAACTATTTTTATAAAAAAAAATAAGTTTAAATAATATAAACAAACTATATATTTAAAAAAATAGTTAATTAATTTAACTAAATAATATAAACTAAATATAAATATAAAATTAAAGTTATATATAAAAAAACTAAATTTAAATTTAAACTTAAAGTTTTTAATTTATAAATAATTATTTTTAATATAATAAAAGTTTAAAATTAATTTTATAAATTTAATATTTAGTTTTTTTTTTATTATAAAATTGATTTTATTTAATTTTAATAAATTATTATAAATTTATTATTTATATATTTTAATTAATAAAACTAAATAATAAATAAATAATAAAATTAAATAAATTAACTTATATTAAAATTTAAAAATTATTTTTATAACTATTTAAACTTTTTTATATATAATATTTTAATAGTATTAAACTTTTAGTAAAAACTTTTTATATAATATATATTTTATAATTTAATTATTAAAAAAATAATTTTTAAATAAAAATTTATTTATTTTAAAACAAAAAATATTAAAATTTATAATATATACTATTTAATAATAATTAAATATTATAAATATAAACAAATTTATTTTTAAAATATTAT
Organism: Nemania diffusa; assembly: GCA_038501195.1. Classification (NCBI taxonomy): domain Eukaryota; kingdom Fungi; phylum Ascomycota; class Sordariomycetes; order Xylariales; family Xylariaceae; genus Nemania; species Nemania diffusa. The sequence goes on from JBBPUQ010000003.1 coordinate 5,680,810, forward strand.
AATATAGTTTTTAAATTTAAATAAATTAAAAAATATTTTTAATTAAATATTAAATTAGTATTATTTATTAAATAAAAAATAAAACTAATAAAATATAGCTATTATAAATATAAAGCTAAAAAAACTTAGTTTAAATATAAAAAGTTATTATTTAAATTTATTTAAAAAAGTTTTAAAAATATAAATATTATAAAATAATTATAAAATTAAACATTAATTAAATTAATAATAGTATATATATTTAAAAATAATTTTATTTTAAAACTAGCTATATATATTTTATAAAATAAAAATAAAAGCTTAAATAATAAAAATATTAAAACATAACTAGTTTTAAAATTTTATAGTCAAATAATATTTTTATATATAAAACAGACTTCTGCAATAGATTCTTGCAGCAAACTTCTGCAACATATATTCAGAGCTAAAATCTTACTAAAAATAGAAAATCAAGCCTCCAGCGGTTAAAGTGGTCAACGATGACAACAGGGACGTTACGCTCCGTCAGCTCGAAGGCCGCGACAAGGCCCGCGAGGCCGCCGCCTATGATGAGGACAGGCGCTAGGCCCTTAGTTAGGGCATCTGCTGCTGCTGCCATCTTGTCTTTTTATATACAATTAATGGGTTATGCCTAGGACGGGAATGCCAATTCGAATACTATCACAGGTATTAGTTACGGTGGTTTAGTGAAAGCCATTGGCGGGCCTAGCATCTGCTCTACTAGGTTTGAAAAGCGAAGGGGTTCAGCTACTCTGTTCCTTCGCGATTTACATGGGCAATCGTGATGACTAAGGTGCCTGTCTAGACAGTGAGTGGTTCGATATGATGAGTGAGAGATGAAGTGATGACCTTGCTACCATCACATGAGCCGAGGCTACCCCACACTTTCGGCATGGGAAGGATGGTAAGCGAGCTACATATATGTATGTACGGATTATACGAGGGAGTGAATATTATTATTTTTGTTTAGGGAAATAAAGTATAATTCCAAAAGCATATCTTAATAAGAGGGATGTAAGGGATTTATAGGAAAAGTACAAGTATGGTGGTTAAGAAAACTTATACCCCAATGGTGGCTGCCACGCCAATTAACTCCATCTCTTATACGAATATAATCAGTCCCCCAAAGCTCTACTGGACAGAACCTGTTAAAAATAAAAATAAAAATTAGATAATTATCTGTCACTAACACAATGAGCCTAATACCTTCATAATCAAACATCTTTATCATAGTCTCGCCCCATGCACTGAACCTCAATCATGCATAGGTAAGCAATGACAGCTAGCCTTGATGGGTTTAAGTAATATCTAACCCAGCCTCAGCGTGACAAGCTCCACCCTCTCTTCAGTTCCGGGCTGCTGGCTGATGTTCTTATATCGAAATCCATGTGAAATGATTGCGCTGCCCTCGAGATGATGTGTCCCGTCACCAGTATCCGAGGCCCATACCAAAACCTTACCCTCTAAGTCGTCTGTCTCGTGGGCTGGCGCCAACATATACACTCTTCCCAGCGTGCTGCTGCGCCCGTCCAGGACCACATGCGCATCAGAAGTGCCGTTGCGCATCCTCATGTTAACCTTGCCATGGTAATGCCACCCCAGAATGTCCGTGCCGTCGTCTATGTCCATGTCCACCACGGACGCCTTACAGACCAGCCTGCCGCTGTCATCTACGGTAGGTTTCAGCGCGTTGCACCCCTTTGCCATAGAAGGCTTGTGCTGGGCCACGTTGCTGTTCTTGGGTATCCAAGATGAATTTGGAGAAGTCCCTCCCAAGTCAGCTAGCAGCACCTCGGCACCCAGGGCGCCACAACGTACGGCTTCTCGATAGGCATCATCCAAGCTAGAAGTGCGTTCTGACAGAAACTGCTCTGCTGACTGTGCGAGTCCCAGCACCCCGATGATTCTGTCCCGCTCTTCTGCGCATTTCCTGTCGTGTGTGAGTTGGAGTAGCTTCCCGAGGGGCATCTTGATACTGGAAATATCGGGCGCCCAGTTGTGACGGCTACAGGCGGCCCAGTGTCGAAGGAAGGGAGTGGTGTAGTCTCCGAGTTCGCCGTAGGCCACTCTAGTAAGTCCCTGATGGCGTGGCGGCAGCCCAACCTCACATCTCGTAGGCTCCTTCTGTTCCGCGGCGTATGCCATGAAGTCCAGCCAGGACGCGTTCAGCCCGGAGTTCGTGTCCGAGTTTACAACTTGAGGGTTCCTACTCAGATACGCTTCCTGGAATGTCCATACTCTATCGTGCCACGGGTCCTGCTTCCAAGACCTCAGGCCATCGTAGGTATTCAGGGAGCTTGGAATTGCCACCAAGTGCCTGCTTTGCTGGGTCAAAGGTACACGAGTAATCTGGTGAGCCGGGCATATCAGCGTGGTATGCGCCCCGGCGTAATAGCTGCCCATGTGGGATAACTCGGTGGCCTTCTCATCACTGTCATCTTGGTTAATGCATAGCTTATCAATCCACAAGCTCGTTGGTCCCCCAACTATAGCTGCACTATTCTTCATAAGGGATACCGTATCATCTCCTTTAAACTCGGTCCACAGATGGGATACTGCTGTATACTCATCATGCTCATCGGGCGAGCCTACTAAGCGGCGGGGCTGGATCCGGACCCCCGAGTCGTGTGCGTTTAGCTCACTAGTGCCCCAGCAGAGAGGACATAGCAGCTGTACATGGGCGGACAACACTGGCCTCACTGACGACTGCATTCCACACTCTCTGAGATCAACAAAGCCTTCTCGGACGGGCAGGAGGGGAAGCATTGCGAGGAACATCTCCTTAGACATCCATCCACTGCAGCCTGAGAGCTTTACTTTCCCGCGAGCATGAGAAGCTTTGAACTCCCTCATGGCCGCCACGCCAATGGCTGATATTAATTTTCTCGTGACATTCTCGATTTCCGTAACCCACATAAACGAGTAACTATCGCCAGATATTTCGTCCGTTAGATCAGCTACGGCGGTGAGAAGTTCCAGAGCTATGCCTACTTGCCCGACGCACCGTAGAAGCACTAGGCTCGCTTTGTCGTATGTCATTGTCGATAGCACCGTTTCTTCAGCAGCCACGATGACTTCCGTCTCAGTTTCCCCGTAAATCACGCCGATGGTGAGCTCATTCACCATTTTCCACGTCTCCACGCCATCATGGGTTTCTAGATGGGCACTATCGCTCATAAAGATGCATGTCTTCGCGCTGAGTTTGGAACATTCTACTCTGTGCGTAATCTTGACGAACCGTATCAAGGTCGTAGCTACGTTCTCGTCCACTTTGGGTGCATTGTATTTTGCCTTGTACGTCTGTCTCTTCTTCATGCCCTCCAAATAGTCTAATGTGTCGACCGCTTCGCCCAGTCGTAAAGCTTCCCAAGCTCCCCTACTTTCGGCCGAGGCCAAAGCACGTTCCCGTAGTTTTCTGAGGGTCGCGCCATTGGACCGGGCTGCTAGGAGTGCGTTGTACCTTTGCATCGCGTCCTCTTGGTATGCGTAGTTTGACTCTCCAGTCCAATCAGCTTTTTCCAATGTCAACCCCAAGTCTACAGCGACGGCTGCCGCAATCCTGTAGCGAGGCATAGGATTGCAGCGGCATTTAAAATCCCAAATCTCTTCAATGTGATGTAGCGCCCGGTTGTAGCGGAGTCGGACAGCGATTTCCATCATCCGCCATCGAGTTGATAGGGAGACGTGCTTTGCACGCTCTGCTGGAGACTTTGGCATGTTTCTAGGTACTTATGGTTGATTTTGTGTAAGTATCAATCTAAAAGTATGCCGTCCTATTCGATTCTGCATCTGGCGCGTATCGGGGATTCCGAGGACGAGTTAATTCTACTACGACGTGAGGACTTTGTCATAAACACGAAACACGCGGAGAAATATAAGAAATATGCCTACTCAATGTTCCCCGCTATGAGGCTGAGTAGCTGAAATCTTGCCCGACTAGTTAGATAGGTATTTCCTGGGCTGAGGAAATGAATCTAGTAAGAGATGGGCTAGTCCGCGTGAGGGGTATTCTCATGCGCTATGCCTCGTGTCTTCCTACAGCTTCTAATTCCATACAGTCGCCGAAAGGGCCTGCAAGGCATCTCATCATGATCTTGGTGCGTACATGTTACCCGAATGGCCTTTCTTATTGACTTCAGGTCGTTTCGTCCGAACTCTGTTCTATCCATAGCAGCGAGAGCTCTACCTACGAGATTAATCGGTATTCTTCTCATTAGTAGCATTGAATCGCTTAGTGGTAGATTGAAGATACTCGCGCGAGTCCAGGTGCCTGGTGAGGTTAGCATGTAGAAAGAGTAGCAAATACCAGTAGACTAGGAGCAGGATCGGTTGGTTCAGGTGACAGGGGTCAGTGAGATAGTTTCGAGGCGACCGCAATTTTGAGTGCTTATTAAGTTTAACGCCATAGCTTAAAATAGCACAATCATATTGAGATGAACATCCATCTTTGTCCCGGACATACCTAAAGCGAAAGAAAGAAGAGAAGGTAACAGCGATCATTTGTGAATAACCCCAGCGCTGTGCATCCTGATGAACAATTGCAGCACAGGCCGTTCTGTAGGCCCGTTCCTCTAGTAGCCCCTCTTCCGACTAACCTGGTTGATGAAATCAGAGCTACCCTCGCTCAACCTCTCAAGATTGATATCCAGGATAGCCAGCAGACGTGTGTAGTAGCTCCCCGACTGTCCGCTCACGTGCGGAGTGATGATGACGTCCTTCTTCTTCCAGAGCACGTGGTCTTTAGGCAGAGGTTCGGGATCCGTAACGTCGAGAGCGGCACCGCGAATCCAGCCCTCATCGAGCGCAGTGACTAGGTCGTCGGTCACAATGACAGGGCCGCGCCCGATATTCGAGACGTACGTCTTCTTCGCAGCAAGCAGCTTGAACTGCGCGGCACCGAGCATGCCGTGCGTCTCCGGGGTCAGCGGCACGGCGACGACGAGGAGGTCGAGCCCGCTGCCGAGAAACTCGCTGAGCTCGGGGGCCGTGGTTCCCGAGAACCATCGCGTCGGCAGCGTGCCTTCTGGGTCGCCTAGTCCTGGCGGGTGGTACGAGTGGTCGCGCCGTGAATCCGGGGTCGGCCTCGGCCGGTTCGTGTATGCGTAGACTTCCATGCCCATTGCCGTTGCTACGCGCGCGACCTGCCGGCCTATGCTGCCGTATCCAAGGATGCCACTACAGGATGTTGAAATCGGCAGGGTTAGCTAGTTGGTTTCCTACTTGTTTGTTCTGATGCTAGGCGTGCAATATGAGTACACAGTCTATTGGTCTCACTTACACCCTCTGGGCGACCACATCTGTCGTGGTCATAGGACCCTCACCGCGCTCCCATTTGCTATCTCGCATGTTGTTAAGGTAGTGCGGGACTAAGAAGTCGCCGCAGATTAGACAGCGCCTAAGCAACTCCGAAATCCCGCTATGCCACGGAGGGCGAGAGGGACTTACTGCGGTGTTGATGAGCAAGATAGGTACATATCACCCATTCTGAGATGGGCGGACTGTACGCGAGCAAGTGCAGTTAGTCTCGGCGCATGAAAATTTGGATTTGTGTACGTCTCTCTTTCGCTACCCCTCTTAGTGTTACCTCCTTTGCTTGGGACAAGTTCTTCTTCCCTAAAATTGGAACTATTACAGCATTGACCAAATAAACGAGCGGCGTCTCGCGAATCTTATGACAAACGACATGCTCGGGGTTCATATCTTACCCAGCGACACCATTAGCCGTACAGAACGGGATCTTGGTGTCCACGAAGAGCGGTTTCTCGAGAACATAATTCGCCCCGGCGCTCTGTAGTTGCACAAGCTGCATCTTGGGGGCTTCCTCGACAGTCGGGAGCCGCGGGCCCGTCAGCAGAACCGTCACGGTGGCCCAGTCTTCGTCTTCGAAGCCCGGTATGGAGCCCGTCGGATCCTTCCACGGGTTGAAGCGCGAGTGCACGACTTGAAGCCCCGGGAACTTGCTGTGTAGGTGCGCTTCATATCCGTCCGGTAGGTCTGCGTCTGATAAGATCAGTAGTTTGTGACCCACGAGGTCCTTGTTCGGCACTACACTGCGAGCGCTGCTCCATGCCGCTGAAACGTTGTCGGGGATCATGTTGCCCATTGTCTTTGCTTTTACAGTATCTCTTTATGGACTTTCTGTTCCTGTTTGGATAAAGTAGGTCTGTGTATAACGACATACGTACCCGGGATTGGCACGTCGATTACTAATGATAGATACAGGGGAAACAAAGATGGTGGGCCATACGTACACTAGGTATCCGACAACCCTATTTTTCCTCCACTTTCCCTTTTTAAGAGGTGGGTGATACCCCTGACAGCGATAGACTATTGATACCACCGATAAAATAAAACTTGAGATTCAGTCTATTTATAATCGTTTATATATTTACTTAAGTATTAGCTAGACCTGAGTAGACTTGGCTGATCTAATTACCCTGACTGGTTGATTGGTCTTATAGGCCTAGTTAGGTCAGTCAAGTTAGGCAGGTCTAGTAAAGTCAATAGGTCGGTTAGGTACCTAGGTAGGTCAGATCAGGTAAATCCAATCAAATTAATCAGGTCTTGTTAAGTCTGATAGTTTTAAGCTAATATATAAACAGCACTAATAGCCCACTATGGGCGGTTTTTCTGCCTTGTAAAAGGAAACCGGAGAAAAAATAAGGTTGTCGGATAATATACGTATAACCCTCCTTAAGCAAAGCCTACTATACCTACATGACGTATAAAATAGAAATAAATAAAAATAAAAATTGCAGATTAATGACAACTAATTATAAAAGCAGTTTCTATTCAACACATAACCTTCTAGTAAACAACGCGCACATTAAGAAATCGGTATTCTCCGTACAGTTTAGATAGATAGCTTCATCTCCGTGATACGAATGACGACACCGGCAGAGATCGATTGCGCAATCGGATTTACCGGGATTGCTTATCCCCGCTTGTATAGATATTCTACACCGGCAGGCAATGTATTCTGTAATTGGAGTAGATATTAATGTTATTGGTAGAAGTATTGGAGAAAACGACCTGGTAACTACACCGGTTTAGATAATACTTACTCACGCATTGATCAAATAATGCGCTCTAGCTACTCCAATGCCTCTCATAACCTACATCCTCGAGTCTCTAGTGCATCAAGTTTTTTTAAGTTAGGGGTTTTTTTTTTTTTTTTTAAAAAAAAAAAAGAAAAAAAAAAGGATCTGAGTTTCTAATTGCGCAACAATCACCTTGCTAATTCTCTATGTAGTCTTACATATAAGCAGGGGATCAAGGTGATACTTTACGTAGCAAGGATTCCATCACGGCTCCAATATCAACCACTTTCATGAGTTTTCTTTACTGCCGTTTAGTTAAAGCTTAAAAAAATGAGGTAGAGTGAATTAAGGTTATAAGTATGTAATAAAAACTCTTAATCCCTATGCGCTTATCATCGTGGTATAAAATCATTCTTGCTCAATTAAATGAGTAATAATAGGCAGCTAGGTCTCGCGCAGGCCCGAGAATCAGCAGCTAGGCGAGGGTATAAGCAAGAACTAGAGCGCCGGATAGAAAATATATTTTATACATCATTATAGTTCTATTTTGCCATCTGTGCGTTTAAGAATGACTAACCATCCTTGTTAGAGTAACAACGCCAGCATGACTACATCTACTATTCATGCCATGTCTATGCAAATAAACTATAAAATTTAGGACTAAGGAGGCACAACTAGGCATAACAAAAGCCCGTCTGACAACCTCCTCGCATACTCGCGAGCTCTTGGCGGATGCTGACTGCGGGCTCATTGATTTGCTTCAACAATCACCAGGCGATGTTCTTTCCGCGTCTTGTATATGAGTCGAATCCGCGATTACATAGAAAAAAAGCGCCAGCATGCCGAATTATACACCGCTTCTTTCGCCGTAAATAGAACTGTCAGAGTAGACGAAGATGAGATATGTAGGCAAGACAGCGAGATGGAATAATACATGAATGCTTATGGTCAAGTGGTAATAACAAAAGTCTGCTTAAAGAGGTATTGGTTATTGGAACATTCCTATGATACTGCAAGACGATGCGATAATGGAATGAAAGACGAAAAAATATATCGGCATTAGAGATCGCCTACTGTAGAAACTTATGATTATCTAGCAGCAACTACGATTGATTTATAATATACCCACACCACAATTTCCGGACTAGAACCTGACCAGAGCATGAACTTACTAATATGTACAGAGAAAGGATACAAAACGTGCTCATGATACGCCATTCGGCTCCTTGAGTGTCTCGCCCTCAATGCTATGAGCGTCCTGCCACTCGGTAACCCTATCCCAGTTCCTGCATCTATGGTGGACGTTGAAGTCGGCCTTTTGCCCAAGACTGTTATCATCCACCTCAATCAGCAGCGGTGTTAAGTCGGCATAGCACATAATCTGAAGACGAAGTGCCTCTATACAGTGATCAACGTGCATGCGATCACCAATGCTGTGCTTGTCTGTGACGTTGAGGTCCACGATGCCATGATTATCTTCAATGATCCAATCTGCCATGTGGGTCGCATAGTAGTCTTTCCACGTGTATTGCCGTATTTGGTTCTAGAGACATGGTGTTAGTAAGCAATGGTCTCTTGGGTAGGGATTGCCGACATGTTGACGTACCAGACAGTGAAGGTGGTGGAAGACCTCTAGTACGGCGGTATAGCCACGGCTTGGGTCTTTCCGTGCGTGCATGAGTCCCTCTGTTGACTTATTCAACTTCGCCGGGCCGTCAACCGGCAGTTCAACCGTGCCTCCTGCTCTGTATTAGCTCCGTTGACGAGGCGAAAATTGAATGTTAAGGGATCTCACGGCTCCATAGGTCATCCCATCTCTGTTCAAGCTCAGGAGTTGGAGGTCCGATGTATTTTGACTTTCCTCCAAACTCATTCTGAAAGTTTGTGTCATAATACTCGACAATGTCTGCTTCCATGGCAGGAGCTGAAATGCATCATTAGTGGATATTTCTCATTTGAGCTTGGCTGTTAACATACAATATGGACTCAGGAGACGTGCGCATGCAAGTTCGCTGGGGCTTCTCAAGTATTGATTTAGAAATAAACCAAAGCTCAACACTGCTAGGACCCAAGAGAGAATGATAGAAAAGTGTGGTATGCGATCCCAGGGCCGGGGTTGAGAGTGCGATGAGCCATCTTCACAACAAGGCTTGCCGTCGATGAATCTACGATGCTCGTCGTCGGAGTGAGGCGACTCACTCCGCGAGGTGAGGGGAGAATAGACGGAATTGAAAATCTTAAACATGATGGGAAATCATGATGGCCCTACAGAACCGAGTCCTTTCGGACGAACAACAATAGGTTATATTGCAACGCCGTGCTCTAGTCGTCCTATCCCCTCACATGATACCAAACTAACAACGCCACACGTCTTTCCCATACGCTGGCTATAGGTCGTATGACTGGAAATACAAATAACCATGACCTGGATGCAAGCGATCGGTTACTGCTGGGGTAAATAAGATGTGGCGTATGGCTTATCAGATCTGTATACAAGAATATCTAGCGGTGAATCTCGTAGTATCACTGTTTTTGTCGTCGAGGCGATAGTGAAATGAGTTTTAGTAGTCCACAACTGCATGAGCTATAAAGGTCCCACGATGTTCGCTCTCCGATCGCCGCCCAACATCCTGACCGCTGAGTGGTTCCGACGACTAATTGGGTTTAGGGAAAATGCTTGGCCTCTTACTAGTAAAGTTGCGAAGGTCTAGACTGGTAGTGGTGTGTTTACCGGGCGAAATAGAACGCCGTCTCACTCGTTCTTAAAATTCAACAACCGTGGCTTAAATCGCATCACCCCGCGATGCAGACTGCGTTTGCCTCTTGGATTTGAGATCGTCTCGTGACACCTGCATGCCCATCTGGATCCCGACAGCTCGTCGAAGTGACCCAACTACGCTTCGACGTAACCTCGCTACTCGACGAAGTAACCCAACTGCATACCAGATGTGCGCGAAGCCCGGCGATTTGTTTCCGACGCAGGACGTCGCCGCTTTTCTGCATCATGTCGTGTATCGCGGAGCTGACTGGGGCGCGTTGGACGGCCGGCAAAACTCAAATTAATCCACGCGAGCGTCCGATGCGATACGACGGTTTAAACCGCATGGCTTTGGACCTTCCGTTTTCATCGCGATAGCTTCAACTTGGTAGGACCTGCTGACTGGCCGATGGCTTGGCCATAGTATGGTCGGCTCATCGATTCGACGGGTCGACGGCGAGCGTGTCGATTCACCATCATGACGAAGCATCGCGCACGCACTAGCGAGACTGAAGACAGCGCGAAGCGAAGCGATGGAGGCTGTGGATTTCGAATAGACACAACGCTCTAGTCGCTGATTATAAGAAGGGCCGTTGCGACTCGTCTCTGAAGATTTGGCTGTACCAACCATCGCAAAGAACAACCACCTTCTCAAGCCTCATTGAGCTTAACTGCCCACCATGGTTTCCTCTAACATCAAGGATCTGATTCTCCTGGCGCTCGTCGGCTCGGCCGTCGCACTCCCCCTCAATGCTGGTAGGACGCCGCCATACCTTTTCATGCCCACTCATGGCTTGTTTCAGAACTATGCTTACCATCTCTATTTCTAGACAAGCGTGATCCTGAGAAAGAGTAAGGATTCTAGAATTTTCTTCCTTCTTTGCATCTCTTCATGGCCCGTTACCTATGCTTCTACCTGTATCACTGACTTCTTGTCCCTACTAGTCTCGGTATCGGCATAACCTTCAAGTACCCGTTCAAGGCTGTCGAAGGAGCTACCGATGGTACCGAGGCTGCTGCGGTTGAGAAGCGTTCAAACGATGCTATCAGCTTCAAGTACCCCATCTTCAAGGTCGCCGAGGGAGCTACCGACAGCACTGCTGAGAAGCGTGATACCGACGCTATCAGCTTTAGATACCCGTTTAAGGCTGCTGAAGGCGAGGCCGAAAAGCGCTCCAACGATCTCATCAGCTTCAAGTACCCATTTAAGGCTGCTGAGGGCGAAGCTGAGAAGCGTGACACGGACGCTATCTCCTTCAAGTACCCCTTCATAGATGTCAACAGCGAGGCCGAGAAGCGCTCCAACGATCTCATTAGCTTCAAGTACCCATTTAAGGCTGAAGAGGCCGCGACCGAGAAGCGTTCTAGCGATCTTATTGGCTTTAGGTACCCATTCAAGGCCGAGGAGGGGACGGCCGAGAAACGTTCCAACGATCTCATTAGCTTCAAGTACCCGTTTAAAGCTGCCGAGAGCGAGGTCGAGAAGCGCGAGCCCAAGAGCGCTTACGCAGATGCTATTGCTGCTGCGGACCCCAGGGACATCCTAGGTTAAGCACAAGAATCAACAAGATTCTGTCCTGCATCGCCTCTTTGGGTTAGCAGGCTCTTTGGAAGGCGTATTGGGGGAGGGGTTTTATCTAGGGGTGGCTGGTTTGAGCGTGATAGGACGTGATGAACAATCATTATATGAGAAATCCTTTGTCAAGTAACGATAACGAACTTATCATGTCTTATGATCCATGCAATTCAATGGCCTAGTGAGTGTATATATAAGGCCTTCGGAATAGATAGCTGGATCGCTTGGTACTACCCAGGTGGACTCTACGAATGACGGACTCTAGCACCATCGCCTTATATCACCAAGCTCACTCTTAGAAGTTTGCCCACAAGTACTTTTGGCCTGCCCAAATCTCCTCGCCAGTCGCGATGATCTGATCAGCAGGGAGTACAAAGCCATATCTACCCGTATCTCGGAGTTCAATGGCCCAACTATCATATAATGAATTAGCAGGCTGCTTTTCTACGACCACATGCCAGGATTGAGAAAGGGGCAGTTATAATTGTCACTTACGCGAGCTCTGCTACAGTCACATCAGTGAAATAGTCGTTACTTCCGCCCGCTGTTGCATATAGGGTAGTGCAGGTCTGTCCCGTCGTGAATTGAGTGCCGTGAATCTTCGCGATGGCCGCTCCAGTGTTCTTTGCTAGAGTGTCCTGCTTGGACTGGTTAGGTGCTTTTGCTGAGCAGGAGTAGCCGTAGGGACTAGGGGCTTGATGTTAGTAAGCACACCCAAAATTCCGCAGGCCTAATGACATACGTCAAGATGTATTGTCCATAGCTGTGCCAGTCTATGTATAACTTGATTCCCTTTCCAGCCCCAAGCTTATCTCCATATGCTAGAGACGTTTGTCAACATTTTATGACAACTGGTTTGTTAAGGAGTGAATCTTACTGCGGATTCCGGTGTTCTCAGGGGTATCGCCGGCTGCCACTCCGCGATAGCTGTGATTATTGCTTAGCTATCTGATCGGTGATGCACACGAGTTACGAGAGCGCGTTTTAAGCCCTTCATACGACAAGAATTTGTAATATCTCCTAGGGTTAATAGAAATAAGGAGCTTACGTTTCTAGCGTCTTCAGTTAGCGATATTCGTACGGTCTAGTTGAAGATGAGAAAATCTTTAACCCTGGCCCTAACCCTAGCCCTTAACTCTGGGGGGATGTATGTAACTGACCTGAGCCCGGGCTCGTCGAAGAACCTTCGCCGTCCCATTTATATGGCCAATTCCTATTCACGTCCGTGCCAACAGCAGTAGTTCCAGACCGTGTCTGTCGATTTTTACGCCAAAGACGAGTTGTCGTCTGCGAGTAGAGGAACCCTGTTTATTTAGAATTCTTAGCATTGGATTTATAACGGCAAATGTCAACAAGGCCTACCATCCGGGTTAACAATAGGTAGAATGTAAAAGTCGTAATTGTCCAAGACAGCCTTGACAGCAGTGTCGTTGCTGTAGTTGTTGATTAGTTGATACGTGATGTATTCAACAACCTATACCCAGTATTAGACGATGCAACTGGAAGAGGGGAAGACTCGGCTAACCATCGAAGTGATCCATTCTCGGGCGTGGACATTGCCGTTGTAATAAATAGCCGGCTTGGAACCTTTACCCCCACTTCCCCAGAGATGAATACCCTGGATGGTTCTCCCTTCAAAGGATGTACCAGCGGTGATCAGCTCTGAATTGGAAGGGAATGCGGCCTGCAAGCTCTTCAAGTATGTCAAGTGGTCTGCATATGGGTGGTATGCACTGAACCATGAGAAGCTTGGTAGAGCGGCAGCAGCCGCGGCCTTCGCGTTGGTACCGGGAATGGTTGTGCCCAAGCCTAGGCCTCAATTAGTTCGCACGGTACATAGACGTCCATGGGTCGTAGACTAACCTGGGAATGGCTGTAGCTCTCCTTCTAGGGCGATATCTGCGCCGAGATCCTCTGAAAGTGTTTCGGCTTGGTAGTTGAAGGCAGCAAACGCATCGAGGTTCTCAGGAGGAACAGCGATATCGAAATGCTGCGCATCAACATGCCCATGACTGCAAGAGAGTTCGACGGCAGACAATGACTCAAGCTGGGCCTCTAACTCGGCAGTGTCACGGTCTGGAACGACGCGGAAGACCTTGTAGCCATCGTAGGTCTGCCGTCCCGTCCGGTCAACTTGGATGCCAACAGCCAGAGGCGCAATAAATAGAGCTGCACGAAGGAACCTCATGATGTCACGCGTGGGAGTAAAATGATGGAAGAACCAACGATGAGGACGTAGCTAGATAGGTGCCTGTCTTGCTCTCCGACAAGGTCTCCTATTATAGCATAAATATAGTCCGTCCGTGTCAGTTAAATTGACCATCACAAGGTAACACTCTTCTTCCCACATACCCTATTAGGTAGGTCCGTCCCACAGTCCATCGAAGATCATCTACGATAAGCATACATATTCATATTTGTGTGCCGTCCCCGCGGGGTGACTTGCTTAGGTATCTTAGACGTTCTAGGCAGCGGTCGATTAGTGACGGGAGGCATCTCCACTATCACCCAAATCGTGGGCGCTGTATGGCCACTTAATTGTTGTCTCTCGCCATATGTTGCGAATGTTTTCTATCTCGTCGCTTGAATAGTATGGGCCACGAGAACATGCGAAATGAACAGCCTAGCAATCGACATTGGGTTGAGTTGAGCGTACCATATTGATACCGAACGGTGCTAGAGCAACTTGGGCGGTGTCGAGGTAATTAATTATTGTCTACTAAGGTCTAAGCATTTTAGCCTGCCTTATTCTGTAGAGCGTTAGATGGGCAGCGTGGAGAAGACCACCTTAGATACTAGGCGATATTGTCTAAGTTATGTACGAGATGACCTTGGCTTGGACTTGGCGACGAGCATAACTCCAACAGGCAGCTCCAAGAGATTCGAATCACTCACTAAATTCTCGAGCTTCCTCAATGGGTGCAAGGCAAGAATTCTAGATGCTTTCCGATCTGCTTCTCGTATGCCATCATCTATCGTGCTGATGTAGCAATGCTACTCAGTCAGTGCCAACTTCCTTCTGGAGGCAACTAGTCGGGCACCGTTGATTGCACCATCAGGTAGCCGTTAGACATACATAGTAGAGTGTAGTACCGCTTTGACTAATGACATTTCAACAACGCTAGATGAGGACAGGAGGGAGATGGCGACGCTGTGCATGATGCTCTATGGACAGCGTGACTTGTGGACTGTATCGCTCATCTATATTTCATTGTGCTCTGTACGAGGTACACAACCACTGTCCTATGCGGAGTATTCTGGTGCGTCCGTACAAGCCCCTCTAACCTCTAAGATCGCAGGTGCATGTAGTTATCGACTTATGGGCGAGGTGAGGGCAGGGTGACGATGAGTTTCACAGCGCATTCCGTTCCAGTGTACTTAGTGTGAAGCAGGTTGAGTTGTGCAGAATTGAGAAGGATAGGGCAACACTGCCGAGTCGCGGTCGCGCTTAAACTGAGCTTGTGCTGCCGACAATGCCGGCTCTACAGAGTACCTATATTGTTTTTACCCCACTGGCCTGGTGCATGACACTGCGACATTGAGTCAATTAGTTAAGCGGTTTCGCATTGGGACGATGACAGAGGGGAAGGGGGACTCAAAGTCGAAAATGTTCTAAACGAGAATAAAGAAAGCTCACGCTTGACTAAAAGATCGATAAGGGGGATTGCACTTAGCATTCCTGAGGGATGAAGATATTATAGAAATTACCTAAAGTAGATATTCTGTATTTAGTATGGACATGGAATCGGGGCTAAGATAAGATAGACTAGACTCGATTCTATGTAGCCTAGACAACTTAGTCTAGATACAGTACGATTAAACAATGCGCACATCCTTGGATTTACAGTGCTGTGTTAAGCATGCCGATCTCCCTCAGCTGAAATTCAACGCTAGATAGGGACGGACCGCTAAGCGCTCAACTAGAGATAGAGTGTTTCAACACATCTTCTACACCAAGTAAATCACAAACATTTATCAGCAGAGACATCGGAACTCTTCCGTCTTCCATCTGTAAGTCGAAAGCTGAAGAGAAAACTATACAGTAGTACTATGCAAGCGAGTAAGCCAAACTAACTAGGTACGTTTCCGTTTGTCTACTTACCGTCAGGTTATACACATAGTAGATCAGGTAGGTAGCCGTTACGAGGCTTGGCAGACTTCGGGCACCGTAACCGTCTTCACTTCACTTCACATCTCTCCATTCTCTGCGTTACTAGATTAGATACGAACCATCTACTCTATTTTGTATGCACAGCATAGTCTAGACTAGAGGTCTGTTCCTTTAGGTTTCAGGGAGACCAGGAAATAGATAGCACCAGGTCTCGGTAATCGACCGTGATCGGTCACATGGATGACCTCAGCTTCAACTCTTTCGGTAGGTATTCCTCAACTCCTCAACCCCGCGCCAGTCCAGAAACGACAGGTGAATAGAGGAACCGATGCGGGTGCTGCGACGAATGCCGTTTCACAACCCCCAACCTGCACCCCGGCCCATCTTGACAGGCCCCTCTATCTAGGATCTACTGTAGGCAGACTAACACCCAGGTATCTCTCCGATTCGTCTGTAGCGACGTGCAGTAGACTTGCAGTAACGGCGGCACCGCTACCCATCAAAAGGCACGATACCTAGCAAGATGAACGGGTTTCGCCCACCATGCGGCCTTGAAACTATCCAAACGGCTCATTTAGTCCAGGGACTGACGGCGGCGCTTCTCAGGGGTTGAGGCACAGCCAACCAAACTAATCGACATGGTCATGGACATGGACATTGATGTAATACATATGTTGCCGCCCCGAATGAAGTCGCCGCCAGACAGCTTCACGATGGTCACCTCTAGGCACTTTGCTGGGCGAAGCTTTCTTTCTTTCCCTCTCTCTCATCTCTTCGTCTAGTCTAGTCTTGTCTTCCGTTCGTTCTCGCTTCCGCCGGTCGGGATTTTACTTTGAATTCTTCGGCCTGGTTCATGCCCGTTTCATTCTTTTCGTGATTATACAATCATCGTCGTCGTCGCCGCATTTTCACTCCTTCTTGGGCTCTCACATAAGATCAAGATGGCTTTCCTACGGTTCGCTTCGTTGATTTCCTTAGCCGCAGCGTCGCCTGTCTCGTTGCCACATCTGCGACCTCGTGCGGTTACGCAGCTAAATCAGCCAGCGTTCGAGGAGGCCCAGCAACCCGACCCAACCGCGACCAAGGCGTTCGCAAGCACTCTCATTAAGGTGAGCTGATTCATAGTATACGATGATGCGGATGAAGCGACGACGTGGGACTAACTGTGCTCTGCAGACGGCGGATGATCGATGTTTATTTGTTGACGAGCTCTCGGGTGATTTTAGAGCAAATCTCACCCCGATTCAGATCGCCGACTGTGGATCGACGCAGGGTCAAGAATGGGACGTTATAACTAGCGGAAAGCATAACAATGCACCCAATTCAATCATCATCGTTAGCACTCTGGTCCGTTGAAAACCCAACCTAGGTGCCTATGTTGGATATAACGCCTAACCAAACATTTAGACCAATGCTTGTTTCAACTTCGACCCCAGGCGAGCCGCCGGCAACCAAGTGATTCTATTTAGTTGCGGCGGACGCGCCGACGGGGGTGGAGATGTGACCAATTCTCAACTGTTCCCTTTCAATGGTGGTGCTGGCCCTCTCTCTCTATCACCAGAAAATGACGAGAACATCTGCTTCACCGTGTCGGATGAAGTCATCGATGTTGCGCCATGCCAAGCAGGGGACTTGGGCCAGCTTTTCACTTTTGGTGAAAGCTTGTCCCTTGAGCCCAACCAAACCTCCATCGGTACAACGACAACGGCCGCTCCCCTAACTACATCACTGGAAGCTACGTCGACAGCCACGCTAGCCCAAGAGACCACGACTGCCGCCCTGACTACATCACTGGAAATCACATCGACTGCGACTCTAAATCAAGAGACCACGACCGCCTCCACCTCCGCCAGTCTACAAACGACGGCCGCGTCTGTAACAAGTAGTGCCGCCGCCGTAGGGATCGCTAATCCTACCGAAGCTGTTTCTGTATCTGGCGCAGGAGGCGTATTGCAACCAACAGCAGCCGCAGAAGCGAACCAACGCGATAACAGCGCAACCCGGGCATTCAGCTCTGTCAGCATTCAGTCGCCCGATGGACGGTGTCTTTTCGTCGACCCCACCGCGGGTGATTTCCGTGAGAACCTCATCCCGGTGTCTCTGGTCACTTGCGCAGGGACGCCCAATGAGAAGTTTGACATCGTCACGGCTGGGACACATAACAACGCACAGGACTCTGCGCTCATAGTGAGCAGCTTGGTAAGCCCTATGTTCTTCAATATCTACATATCTAGAGACGATATACTAACTTCCCTGTAGATGAATGGATGCATCAGTTTTGACGGTCGTCGTGACCAAGGTGACACTGTCAATATATTCTCCTGCGGCGGCAGAGCAGACGGAAGTAAGTCGCATTATCCCTTTACCTATCAAGGGTGATACTAACAGTACCTTAGCCGGCGAGACCAACAGCGGCCAACTAGTCCCCTTTACAGGCGGAAATAAGCTAACTCTTGCACCCGAGAGCGAGCGAAATGCGACCTGCATTGTAGCTGGTAGCGACCGCTTAGATTCAGAGAGCTGCACAGGCGACAGCTCGCAAGTCTTCACGATATTGACATGATACATGATGCAGAGCTATATTTCAGATGGGGAAGGTGTTTTTAACAAGTTTTGAATTTTTATTTTTATTCTCGAATCACAAGGCCCAGTGATCTCGACTGTACAGCATTTTTTATTCTTGTCTCTCTTTCGATATCATTGTCATGTGTACCGATAGCCAACTGAAGTGCTGAGAACTTCAGTAGATAGTTGAAACGATTAAGTCTCACGACTGTAAGGAGGTGTACGTTCTCCTTCGATACTTTGATAAAACAAGTTCCCCGTAGACAGTGATGACTTGCCTAATGAGTATGATGACTACTTAGATTGATTTGGGGTCGAATGTATCAAGCTTCTTCAAGTCACAGCCCAATTTCTCTCATCTTCCCCTGCGGCGTTTGTTGCATTTAGGGTGTCAAAGCGTACTATGTTGTATTCGTCTAATCTCAGATAAGCCTACAGTAGATAGCAATAACGGAGTGAGACCCCCACATGTTCAATATGAAACTACCTCCTATTTGAAGTATCTGGTCGAGCTGTTCCATATCACTCTATCACGCTTACTCTGCATGTTCGAAAGGGATCTCGAAAGGGCTCTCGCTTTCCAGCCAACTAATGAAAGACATCATGTCGGGATGGTCATTGCGACGTAATTTAACATTCGCATGGTACCCGTCGCTCGCGAACCACTACAACCGCTGGAGTCAGTAATTACTCTTTTGCGTAGTTCTACAGCTCTCGAAACATGCTCCCGAGACATTTCGGGAGCTCTCAAGTTACTAGAAAGGGAAGAAAATGACTCCAGCGGTAACTCACGCTGATCATGGCCCGCAGCTCGGGCACCATGAAGGTCAGAGCGCTCCCAAACACCGAATAGGTCACTGGGGCTGGCGAGCCTATTACGATTTTAAAATCCCGGCTCATGTGGGCGAAATCCAGCTCGTCCCCGGCGAGACCAACGGCTCTGCGATTCCACTCCCTCGGGTTGGTAAATGCCTTGGCTGCGAACACGCCAATGTCCTTCGTGGCAACCCACTGCAATGGCTTATCCCCAAGCCAGTTGCGCAATGCTGTCAGGAAGACTTTGGTCGAGAATCCTGGGGCGAGATTGTCCATGAACTGTGAAAACCCACATTAGCTAGTACCTATTACATTTACATACTGATGACCTAAGAATAATAGGCAAGTAGGCCTGAATCAAGTATCTAACGTCAGATTTTACGAGAAGAAGAGTTACGTACTGCCACGGGACGCAAGATGGTCCAGCCCATGTTTTCGCCAGCTTTCCCCGGCGCCGTGGCGTCGCGAAGATGATGCTCAATATCGTGCTTCGTCCGAAAATGCGGGATTGGGGTCGGATTGTTCCAGGAAGCTTCATCGCCTCCTCGCTCGACGCTGCTGTACACGAAGTGCTGAACCCCGACCTTGATGGACTCGTCTATCATCGCCTTTCCCTGCCTAACCTCCCGTTCCGACGTCACGTCCTTGCCCATGGAGACTTGCACCGAGTACACGCCCCATATCGGTGCTCCCGCCCACTTCTGCGCCTGCCGGAACAGACTCGGGACATCGTCGAGATCGCCTTCGACGAGCTTGATTGAAGAGGATTTTGAAGCTAGCTCCTTGGCGGCGGACGTGGTAAGGTCTCTCGTGACGGCAAGGATGGTGAACTGCTCCTCTTTCTGGGCGAGCAAGGCATTGATAGTAGCGCTGCCTTGTTTCCCCGTGGCGCCTGTGACAAGGACGACCTTACCCATGATGACTGTTGTAGGTTATTGTGCAGCGAACTAGCTCTCTTGTGGTGACGGGGTTGAAGTAGGGTGGTAATGGAGAACGGGAAGATTAAGAGGACCCTAGCCGGCTTTCTTTACTTGTATCGTGGTTACACCTTTAAGGTTTATCGCTAGGTAACTTAAATCACGTACTCGGCCCCGAGCAGACAGTGCCTACTCCAAAGAATGTTTAGTCTCGCATGCACTTGCCTTGGAGACAGAAGCAAGAAGAAATACAGGAAGGCACTCGTATTGGCGCCGAAGCTCTAACTACCGACCTAGGCACCTGCCTATATGAAGTTCGTATCCGGTCAAGATTGGTAGTCGCTTGCTAGCGATATTGGAAAGAGCCGTCGATTATCGTTCTACTCTACCTCTCACCTCTCTAACCTACATTACACACGAGCATAATGGAGGTCTCTAGATCCAGGCGCATGCAGACAATCGACGCACTTCTCGACGCCTACGGCAGCCTCTCGGTCACGAGGCTCCTCGAGCCGCTAGCCCTCGACTTCCACCACCAGATCCTGCCCGAGAGTTTAGGCATGCCGGTCCGCGACAGAACCGCTTTTGAAAGTCACGCAGCAGGCATCTTCGGCGTGTTCGACGAGTTCAGGATGGTGCCGAGGGCCGTCGTCGACGACCCCGTCACGAACATTGTGGCGATCGACGCGCAGATGCGCGGGACCTTGAAGGGGGGCAAGGGCGAGTGGACGAACGAGTGTGTTATGATGGTCAAGCTTACGGAGGATGAACTCCAAGTTAAAGAGGTCAGGGAGTTCGTTGATAGCGCGAAGGCGATTGAGATGGCGCGGGCACATGCTCCCGATGATTTTCAGTGTCAAGCTGGCAGCACGACGTCGAACAGCTCGAATACTGAGAATGAGAAACTTTTGGACTGGGGGTCAATGGACTCAGATCTATGGATTCATCTCGGCGCTGTAGTCGTAATTCTAGTTGGTATACGTCGGATATTTGGGTGATGAGTTCCATAGGCTCATGTGAGTACTGTTCTGATTCACGATAAATTTATTTGGTGTTCCTCGGCTTACACGGATTTCAGGGGCCCGCCAGTCTCCCGCACTGTCCTGTTTTTGACATCGCGATCTGAACATTGAAGCTATGGGAACATATGTAACAATAATCTAGTATTCTGCATCAAGTACCTCTGAAGCCATGATTAAGTATTATACTAAGTAGCTAACTAGACACCTTTGATTCCCTGGCATCGCTTTGACCCCTTCTCCAACAACTAAACTGTTTGATTACCAACCATGCTTTTGTATCTATTAGCTAATCTGTTAAGAACACGTAGGCAATTCCTTCAATTGCAACATCGTTTAATAGCGTCTTAATGCCTCCGTGAGTGCCAGAGTACCGGCAATCACCGGGGTGATGAGGCGCACAGTGTTAAACTTAATCCATTTGCGCGCATAGCTCTCCGCCAGCTTGCTATCGACCAGACCCTTGGAATCCTTGAGAGCGTCGATCTTCTGGTTGATCGGCTGCATGTTGATGGCCGAGTGAACGACGGTGATGAGATGGCACAAGGCCGAGATCGCATACACTCGCCAGTCCCCGAGTCTGCCGCCCGCTCCCTGAGACGAAGCTGCCCACGCTGTGTATCCATATCCGAAGACGCCTAGCGTGCTAATGGGGCGGAAGAAGACGTTGCCTACTTTCCAGAACGTAGGCCATTGTCGGCCGAGCAGACGCGCTCTGTCTGCATGTTCGGGTGACGATGGTGGTGGGAAGTCTACGAGCAAGACTGGGACGCCCATGAAGGATTGAGTGATGGCATTGCCTGATTAACCAGAGTTAATAACACCGAAATATCTAGATAGATCTGAGATGTGTTCCAGCGCACTCACCGAAGAGGATGAAAGAGCATGCGATCGTGGTCCCAACCACGACCTCGTGTAGACCGGGCATTTTCACGTGTCTTGTTGAATTGTATGCGCTTACGGCTAAGTAGGTATGATATTTCTGCAAATGTGAAATGTCTGTATGCCCTCAGGTAAATGTTAGGGGTTCATGATCATAAATGTAATCGACCACGTCGCCTAACGCCAATCGACAGGCTTAGCCATCGCCCTCGTGTTAGAACACCCCTCATGTGTACGCCAACTTACTAGATAAATCAGTATATAGAATCGGAGATCGCCGACCCTTAACGAGACGAATGAGCAACCAACAGGTTTTCAAGGGTCTAGGGCAAGTTCTAAGAGCCGACTCTCAAACCCTCTAGGGCGATCGACGAAACTTTCTATAGCTGCCTTGATCTCGTGTTTAAAACGTGAACATGCAATGCATATGCATTGTTAGGTGCACAATGCGAGATTACCGGGATCTTGTACAATATGAAGGGGTCCAAGGGGAGCTGTGTTGCGGATAGGGGACAGTGTGCTCTAAAAGAGGCAAAAATGGGTTAATAGAACACCGAAACAGCCCACAATGTCTACTCGATTCATCAAGGCCGTTACTACCTACTAGGAGATATCTCGTGTCCAGATACCCCAGAGCCTACCCTGTGTACCAAGGCAGGTTATACGAATAGAATGACGCCCTCCCCGCCCGATCGTATACGCTTAGCCCTGTCCTTAGAGGTTAGGATGATGGCTCACGAGAGGTCGGCTTCATATGAGTTATTAACTCCTCTAGTATAATCGTGAACACCAAAGCTGGACTAGATGTTCGTAATAACTTGGTTGATTGATGAAATGATTGGGGGTTAATAACATTGCATTACAAGATTATTCAACTCGATATCTTTAAGTTGCCTGTGTAGATCTTCAGTATTTTGATAAGTACTTCTTTTGTGATACCATTACCCAGTACTTATACACTCAACTCATCGAGAGCTCATTTCGCCATTTGATAGCATAGTCTAGGTTGCGTATAAGAAACATCTTTAGCTTTTATTCATTCCAGCTAGGTATGATGGGTGAGATGCCATAAATAGCCGAATGCAACAAACACCATAAATAAATCTAAACCCTAACAGACAGTGACTAGACTTGCTCCTTCACCGACCTTTTCGTCATAATATATAATCCATTTGACATTTATGTACATGTCTGTATTTTGATCTCTCGTTCTGTTGGTTATCTCTCGTTTCTTAGATTTCGCAACGCTATCTTAGCCTCCTCGGCGAACTCGTGTCGTTCTCGCTTGTCTTTCGCATCGGATTCTTCCCATAAGCGCAGCGCCTGCTGCTTCCGAGCATTACTTCGTGGCTCAAATGTCATCTGAAAAGGATTAGGTTTGATGATAAGGAGCGAGTTAGACTCGTCCACCGGGACGGGTAGATCACGGCCCGTCGCCAAGTCTTTTTTCGGCTTAAGATTGAAACACCAACTCAATGCACCGCAGGCGACTACGAGTTCATCTTGGGTCAGGGTCTGTCCCAGGCATTGTCGCTGGCCCCAGCCGAATGAGGTCATGCCCTTGATAGTAGGGAACTGCGTGAGCGGTTCTTGGTAGGTCGGCCATCCTGGCTCGAGCCACCTCTCGGGACGGAAGTTGTCAGGATCTGGGTACTTATTAGGGTTTCGGAGGAACGCCCTATGCATCGTTAGCGTGGATGATTATGCTAGTATATCACT
The DNA here is from genome assembly GCA_038501195.1 of Nemania diffusa. Lineage (NCBI taxonomy): Eukaryota > Fungi > Ascomycota > Sordariomycetes > Xylariales > Xylariaceae > Nemania > Nemania diffusa. The sequence continues at coordinate 5,704,213 of JBBPUQ010000003.1, forward strand.
ATAGCTTACCAATCGAGGGGGAGAATTCTTGTCCCCTTAGCAAGATGATAACCTCGGAAGACATCATCGGCTTCCATCTCATGAGCGACGCCTGCCTCAAGTCAGTATTGATGAGTATCACACTTACGTAGCGAGTTTGCTTACCAGTTGGCACATTTGGCCTCCATCTCATTGTCTCTTTGATACACGCTCTCAATGTTGGCAATCTCGGCGCGTCCTCGAGTGTTGGCATTCGGCCGTGACACTCCTCATCGATCTCCTTCTGCACAATAGCTTGCCATTGAGGGTGATGCACCATGGAAACCAGCCAGTAAGAGAGAGGCCCGACCACCGTGAATATACCCACAAGCGCTATCATGCCAATCACACAAGACCCTTCGTAGTCCCCAGAGAGATTTGAACGCTTATGCCCCCTTTCTAGGTACTGCCGCGCGAAGCACGGTCTCTGCAACCCTAACATCATCTTGTCACGAATGTGAACTAGTCGTTCCATCCACCAATCCTGCTGTTCATCATGGCGCTTTCGCTCCGCCTTCTTCCAGGGATTTATCATCTCGGGGAGGTGCCATAGTGGTGTTAGGACATTGGTAATGGGACCGGCCGGCGACATTTGTGTCAGCAATCCCCAGGCACTTTTCGTACAATACTCGCTCAGGCTTGGATCATCCCACGTCAATTGACACATGACCTTCGACGCCATGTCTTCCAGGCTGGACTGAAACCCGTCAGGGTTTTCTATCAATCTCACTAGCCATCTCTTTGCCTCGTGGTACATAATACCGTAATAGTGAGCATTGCTCGCGTCCGTCAAATATGCATGCGTCAAACGACGTTGACGAGCCCAGTATTCTAGGATTGATGGTCAGGAATAGCAAGAGTGGGAGGGTGAGAACGCTTACGGTTCTTTCCCATGAGCGGTAAGTATTCCATTGAACCGTCAGTACTTTTAGAATCGAATATTGACCTGATCTCAGGCCGGTCGGAGTTGTATTTAGCTCTTCGGACCATGAGTTCTTCAGCCACTGCTTCATCGGTGACAACGAGGATAGGAACCCCGAGGATTTCAACTAGGTAGAAACCATTTAAACCACTGTCTGTATATTTTAAGTTAATAAAACTAATCAGGAGTATATGGCAACAGGAATTAGACGATAGACAACTTCATATTGCCTGCCAGTCATATGATTGGGTTGCGAGGATAATACATACACTGATTCGCCCATTCGTGTAACTTGAGCCACATGAAATTGATTGGCAAGTCATGAATACGTCCTAGGTAAGGGATGAGGGTTGGACCCGGTACCTTTTTAGGATCGTTGATCTGTCTAAACAATGTGTACAGACGAAGCAAACCCAGCCCAACGATAACCGCCACTAAGGCAACGAGGGTTAACGAATGCATGATAGCTGTCAGACGAAATAACATCAAAAAAGTTGAATGACGAGAAAGCTCGTAAATAATGTTGTCGTGACAGGTGACAGATGGACATATTAGAGCTAAAGATATGAACTTACATACTTCATCGGATGCAGGCAACATAGACAAGCTCTTCAAGGAGGTCAGAACCTGCAACTGCAGGTTGTCGCTTGAACTTGATTGCAGAGCTCGTATTCGGCCACGATCTACAATATATTCTACCTTCTTTCAGACCGGGCATAATCAGGTTCATGTTACATACAGAATTTCCTACTACCACCTCGATATCTAGTTATCATGCCACATATCGTCGCCGATTGACGCAGTCCATAAAGCTTGAATAGGCTGAAGGAACAAGCAGGGGATATGGGAGCATGGAAATCTATGCATCACGAGTCCCTTGATCAACAGATTCATAGGCCGTGCCGAAGAGACTTCGTCAAAGATAAATACTTTATAGACACTTTCACTGCATGATAGAAGCAAAATTCTTAATGTTAGGATAATGGGGAGGTCTAGAGGATCTACCTAGTAGTTTGGGTACCATCTAGCAAGCTATAGCTACCTAGGTATATATCTAAGGAGTCAACGAAAAGTAGCCCGAAAACAATAGCGAGTGGTAGACCCTATAGTCTAAATCTCACATGGCTGCATTATTCGCACTGGTTCACTATCACAGTAAGAGGCGACACTGTCAGGTATCTATTTATACGATATCGAACTACATTATCTTAGACTCATGTCTGTATCAAACGTCAATAATTCTAAGGTTAATTCAACATTATTCAAGTACTCGATATGAATTCAACTTAAAATTTAGGTATTCAGCTAACTGATGTCGGTCAATTTTGCCGCCGCGTCGTCCGTCTGATAATTTGAATCAGGGGAATATCACAATGCGCCAACAAATTAGCCACCACATATCTTGGAGTCTAAAACGATGCACAATAACTAAGACTAGTTATTGCACTTGTGCGTCGATAGATCACAAAACATGTATATCTCGGATAATAACCTTTTAAGTGACCTGTATGCCCTCGTATCACGTAGTATAGTTCATGCAAATTACTTGGCATCTACCCTCTCCCGGTCGTCTATGTATTACGATAAACACATCTAGGGCCGTCGCACGATGTAAATCACTTAGGTGTCTCAATTCGTATTCCCAGATCCCTCCCGTACGATCCGGCGAACTTCGAGCCTATTGACTCGATGTTGCTCTAATGATATGTAGGCGCCTCGCCACTCATCCCCGGGTCCGATTCTTCTAGTTCACTATCTCTAACGCAAGAACCCTTAAGAGCAAAACATGAGTTCCGTTTATACTGCTGGTGACTGCAAGCCAATCGGGTCATACCCGCCGACCGGCATTGATGTTCTGATCGTGGGGACGGGACTTGCTGGCCTGACAGCATCCATTGAATGTATCCGCAAGGGGCATAATGTGCGCATGCTCGAGCGCATGGGCGACATCAATACCGCAGGTATGTATCATCTCCTCAAACTAGCTAGTCCCAAGCTCTGATAATTTGCTTCAGGGGATATGTACTTCATGGGCCACAGCGCCATCCAGTTCTTTCGACATTGGCCAGAGTTACTCAAGGAGTATGAGGACATCTCCATGAGTAATGCATGGCTCGAGACCTTCAAGCACAGCGGCGAGCGCACGATTCCTGCCATGAAGGTATCGGATCGACTACGTCGTGCAGGAATGGACCCAAATACTCCCCCGGGAACTTTCCAGATGCGCCCTCTCGTTTATAAGATGTTCGTTCGCCAGGTGGAAAAGCTCGGAGTGGACATCCACTTCGGTAAAAAGGTGGTTGACTACTGCGAAGATGTGACAGGCGAAAAAGCAGTCGCCATCACGGACCAGGGAGAGCGTTTCGAGGCGGACGTTGTGATCGCTGCGGATGGCGTGGGCTCCAAGAGTCAGAAACTCGTCGGCGGGCAAGTGAGAGCAAGGAGTTCGGGTAGAGCGATGTGGAGAGCAGCCTTTTCTTCCGAGCATCTAGACAAGAACCCTGAAGTCAAAGAGTTCTTCGGTCGCATGCCTGGCGAGAACAATGATGAGCCGATCATTAGAACATTCTTAGGGTGAGTCTTGCATACACTGGTCATTATGGACATATCTGATCTGACATTGCTGTGTAATAGACCTGGGACATATGCGCTGGCCTTAACCCGACCCGGAACTCTCATCTGGATTATGAATCACGATGTAAGAATAATACTAAATTGGTAGTGCAAATTTTACTAACACTCCGAAGGTGACGGGATCGGAACAAGAAAGCTGGACTCACACAGTCGAGTTTGACGAAGTAGTCAATAACATGGACCAGGGGGTTGGCCCTGTGCCATGGGCGCCAATTTTCAAGGAGCTGGTAAAACTCACTCCTCCCCAGACGATTCTCAACTTCGAACTCTTCTGGCGTAACCCACAGCCTTCGTGGTGTTCTCCAGGTGGCCGGGTGATCCAGATAGGCGATGCTGCGCATTCCTTTCTGCCAGCGTCGGGCAACGGCGCCACTCAAGCCATCGAGGACGCCGTGTCCCTAGCATCATGTCTTCAGATTGGCGGCAAAGAGAATATACCGCTCGCCGTTCGTACTCATATCCGATTTCGGTTCATTCGATGTGCTTGTGCACAGAAGCTAGGATTCGCCAATGCCGAGCTACTTCAAGACACGGATTGGAACGAAGTCAAGGTTGATTATAAGCGCGCACAGCCAAAGATGCCAAGATGGGTTTGGAAGCACGACCCTGAAGAGTATGCCTATGAGAACTATTACAAGATGGCGGAGACTATCAAAAAGGGGATACCGTTTGACCAGGTTGATACCGTGCCTCCCAACTATCCCCCAGGCTATCGATACCAACCCTGGAGTATTGACCAGATTATTGAGGACGTCAAAAGTGGGAAGTCTATTGATCTAGGTGAGGGAGACTGGGATTAGCTTTGATGTGTTGCTAGGGTTCTTACATCCTAACTCCGCCAACAATTGATTGGTGACACTACGAACAAAAACAAGCTTCAACAATACTATGACAGTACATCAGGAAAATTGGGTTATAATAAGCATGTTTTTAGTTTAATCAGGGGCCCGTGGGCCTAAATTATTATTCCTCGAAATACAGTATCACTTTTGTCATTAGTATGAGAGCGAGAAACATCCCTTTCAATCTACTCATTACGCCAACTATAAATGCTACTGCAATACGTAGAGGCAAGCATATCACACCCAAACTTGACATGGAATTCATTGAACAATTCTTAAAATTCTGTTAATTTGTATGACTAAAAGCTACTCTAATTGATCTAAGCGTTCGCAACGCCCGGAGCAGCAGCAGCCAAAAGCTTATCAAAGAGAGGGGTACCGAGACCGGTAACGGGATCCCATCCAGTCGTGGCATTCCATCGGGCGCCATTGCGGCCAAAAGCCGAGTTGCTGGTGCAGCCGCTGCTGTAGCCGCCCGTGATGTCGGTGAAGGCGGCGGCATTGGCGTAGAGGAAGGGGTTCAGGAATCCCAGCGGTGCCGCGCCCTGGCTCTTTCGAGCGGCGTTGAGCAGGGCAATGACGCCGGCAAAGGTGGGCGACGAGGCGCTAGTTCCCGAAAGCAGCGCGTTGCTTCCCTTGTCGACAACTGCGAACGAGGCGCCCTGGGTGGCGACGTCGGGGAAGCCTCGGTTGGAGGCGTTGAAGTAGGCCGAGTAGGTCTTGCCGATCGACGTGAGGTACGTGCTCACGGCGGCGCTCTGCCATGATGGGCGGGCGTGGAGAGTGCTGAAACCACCGCTCGAGAAGCTGACGGCTGTCTCGGGGCTAACGCCGTGAGTGGCACCGACCGAGGTGATGTAGGGGCAGGCACCGGGGAAGGTAGGCTGGAAGTACGCAGCACGGTCGGTCTGGCGAATGCACGAGTCACCAGGGCCGGAGTCACCGGAGGAGAACACTGTGACGCATGAGGTTAGTTATCGCCATGTTGAGTTTGAGGATGGGCTATATGTCGCGAAAGATTGAAAACCGAAAGACATCGGTTTGACCCGAGCCGGAGCTGTCAAGCCCCTAAATTCGACAATGTGAGAAGAAAATGACCTGGAGGATTACTTACAAACGCTGACACCTCGGGCACCGAGCTGCATGAACATGTTGCAAATCTTAAGAGCATAGTCGGAGGGAACGCTCTGCTCTTCCTCGCCGTATGAAGTTGAGAGGGTCTGGGGTAGGGCCGAATCAGGCTGGGCCAAGAGATAAGTCAAGAACTCTAGGTATGGCTCGTTGCTCGACGGGCCAGGCTCATCGACGGTAGGGACGAGAGGTCTAGTCACGTCGGTTAGCATGAAAATGATCTGCGGCTTTTTGACCGTCAAGTGCACTTACCCGAGACCACCGGTGCTGTATTCGAGGATGGGAATAGGGGCACTGACACCCAGAATGTACTGGATATCCAAGTTCGCCTCGCCTAGTTTCAATTAGCGCAAAATTCCATCGTAGATAATAGGAACTCGAACATACCGCTGTCGCTGCTGCTGGTCTGGCTATTCAATCCGCCGTTGACGAGCTGAACGGTGAAGTTCTGTCCCTTGGCGGCTGGCAGCCACTTCGTCTCGAAAGACGCCAAATCCGAATACCTCGCATACTCCTCTAGATAGGAGCCGAAAGCAACTAGATTGCCGGAGGCAGAGGGTGTGTACTTGATGTTGTACAGCGACTTGATGCAAGCCGGTGTGATTTGGGCCGTGTTGCAGTTGGCGACAGCAGCGGTGCTGGCCACGGCGTTGACCTTGGCTTCCTCCTCATCTACGGGGCCGAGAACGTGCATATCAAAGATGGTGGACTTCCTCGCGCCGAGCTGGCCGAATCGAGTAGTCGGCTGGATCAAGTCAATCTTGTCCGCGAGCTCGTCGGGTACACTGTAGTCGAGTGTCCGGAGCTTGGGGCTGCCGCCCTTTTCGTATTGGTACCACGCAAAAGTCGTGTTCAGTAGGTCATTGGCCGTCTCCACGGTGGTAGAGAAGGTGATCCAGTCGTTGTCAACGAGAGGCTTGATGTTGCTGCTGGTCAACCAGCTCACTACGGAGGAAACGGCCTCCTTGGTCGGGGCGGTATACGACCGGAGCTCGAGCCGACTCATGTGCTTTCCGTAGTTGGCGTGCCCTGGGGTCGACATGTCGATCACGGCCTGCTCCAGTGCGGCGGCATGCTGCTGGGGGAGGGCGAGGCGAAGCGCGATCGGCTCGTCCAAGGCAGCTTGGCGAAGCTGTGTCCATCCTTGGGGCACGGCTGGCAGGCTGTCCATGAGCCGGGCCGTGGCCGCTGTGGCGAACAGAGCAGTAGCGAGGGACAGCATGTTGGCGGGAGTCTGAGACACGTCTTGGAATCTCGCAGCTGGAAGGGTCGAAGACAACCTCTTGCAGAGAATTCGCAATAACGGGAGGCGAACCCCCTCTTATAGCCGTAGCCATCCATCCGTCCATCCAACCTCCCACTTTCCCCCTTCCTCGTTGCATTGCTGCGCTGATCTGATCCGTGTAGCTTCTTGCGTGAGGTTGCATCCAGGCAGGCTCAATGACAGTAGGACCCCTGCTGGGATTGTCGACTTGCCGAGTCCGTGTGGTTCTCCCGCATCTTTGATGGGTCAATGCCCCCCTTACCTGTCTCAATCAGGCAGGCGAAGCGCTTGGCAAGTATAGTGAGCTGCAAGATGGGCAAGATAAGCTTCTACCAGAGAGACGCTATGCTGCATTACAATACATGCGGCGAAGACGATTTCCCGCCCTTGATTGAAAACGGTATCCAGGTGGCAACTTTCTTTTCCTCAACCCCAATGCCGTGCTCATGATCGGTGCCGATCGGTCTGTTGTGCACCATACGTCGAGGGTGTGAATCATCACATTCATGCCAAGTTTGTTGTTTGTTGATTATTTACCGCCAACGCTACCATGGTATTGAGCCGGCATGTCATTGGTATACGAGAATTGGGCCCATGCATTATTAGCTAGTCTAATCTAGGGAGTCTAGGTACCATCAATCAGACGCCGGCTCGTCAAATGGCATGTGCACAGCATTTGACACCTTCTTATCCCCGCGTTTCTTATTTACTTACCTACCAATTCAGGGAACGGCTGCTCTGACCACAAGTTGGATCGCCAGGAACCGTTCTAATAATGCTACACACCATCAATGTGATACTACATAGTACGAATGCTTTGCGGTTCTAAAGCGGTTCTAAAGCGGTCCAACTCGGAGTGGGATGTGATTTGTCCAGCCCGAATAGCGTGACGCAAAAGGGCGTTTCCGATAGAGGGGCTTGTGCTATCTATCTAGTCCCTACCGATTAGGTAGCTCGACTAGGAACACATAATCTAGCCATATTGTCATGATCGGCGCTACTGAATGAAATAAATGGGATATCGCCATTCTTTGTCCCTACCAGGCAACTAACTATACGAGATACATTGGCCGCTATTATCACGCGGATTAAAATGCCTAAATCGGAAGTTGGAGTTCAAGCAAGCGCAGACAAACATGACAATTACGAGCGCATATTACCGCGAGGTGAATCGTCGCATCGGGGTGGAGCAAGTAACACGACAGAATACCTAGGCTATCTAGGGGGTGATCAAGGTGGGCTATAAACTATCGGGACTGGCTCACACCCTCGCTACAGATTGTACACCTGCTCTCATTTTGCATACAAACGTGAAAGAATGCGGTGTATGAGTATTATATTTAGCTACAATAAGTCGGCAGGCTACATTCCATACATGGCATATTCAAATACTAATAATCTCCAAATCAAAGGGGGGCTGCGATCTTGAAATTGTGTGCGAAGATGAGTTTCTCAACAGGCTTTACAACTAGAGCTAACAAGACATGATTTATACCTATCACTTGTTACATAATACTTAAACTACATCAAAATTATCATCATGTCCCGGCGAAGCTAACGCGATCGATATTGCAGGATTGCCAGTCTTGAAGGTTAAATATGATTATAGACTCTACGAACGATAGTTGTCTACCCTGATTTGCTCGATCTCTGATCTAGGGTGTCTCTTTCGGAGAATGAGAAGTGCGATGCACTTTCGGCAGCCGTAAGCCTATTTGAAGGTCCTAGGCTCAACAAGCCAGCAAGTGATCCAAGAAGAAACCGCTTTTGTGATTACATGCATTAATCGGCGATGGTTTTGAGCAACTTCTCTAGCTTGAAGGATAGATCAAACCAGAAATCCTTTCGTCCTAGCTTTAAGACCCAATCAGCCTGATTGACAAAAGCCAGCGATGCTTAGCAGAGGGCACTCAGTGAGGAATGATAACCCAAAATCAACAATGCAGACATCTTCAGATGGCAAACTAGGGTCTATATCCTTGAATTATATGGCTTCAACAATGAGTTTCGGAGCACATGGTGGTGGGATTGAACCCCCGAGGCGTAATAATTGGGCCGTGTTTAGTGGATGATGTTTTCAACAGGTTCAATATCGTCACACTCTTTAAGGCGCTAAGACTTTCGGAAATACAGAGTATGCTTTGAGGAAGCATAAAAGGCCGCAATATCCCATCAACGACATTAGAACGAGACAATTTAAGAACATAGAAAAAGCTTAAATATAAATAGTTTATAATGTGATTGGGGTTCAATTAAACAAATATGTTGAAAACATAGTCCTTGTGGAATTGTCAATCCCGGAGTACGGCTATGTACATGACATATTCGGCTCTCGTTCCTAAATGCTGTTCTAACTCCCTACCCCTCGTGACTTCGCCTAACAGCTTAGACTGATTCATGACAAGTAGATCTCACGTCATTCGTCGAGGAGTCAAGTTTTTCCTGTTTTCGGAAGAGCAACCAAAAAAACAGGAGCGGTAATAACCATTACCGCCGCTAACCCTATATACATGTATAGAATTTTTCGGATCAACCGCCAACGGTGAGATCGCAATTCCGAGGGCAGCTCCGATAGCTGAACGTATTTGACCTATTGCTTGTACTAGACTTCGCAAATCTCTCGGTGCTCGGGAATAACTATATTCGTATAGAGATATCACGCCTAGTATTTCGGCGCAAGCAAGCCGAAAATAGGTAGGAGTTTACACCCAGACAGTGAGATTGTGGGGGTGTGTTTCCATTATCCGATTCTGGACATTGGAGAGAGTGTTCATAACATGGGCCGTTCGAATATATCAGTTTCTGCACTATCGGAGCGAAAGCCATAGAAAAGCCATTGCGACAAATGCTGCAGTCATGCGAGCAATAGGTCCAAATCTTACGCCCATTCCCCGCAGCCTTGGAAATATAATCTTTTGTATGATATGCCCAAGTAGGACACAGGCAACATAACTGAGTGCTTGAATGGTATCGTTTGGAATTCCACTCAGTCTCATCTGACCGGGCTGGGAAACGAGGTTGTTTAAGATTTGATTTAAGCATAAGTTGAACAGAATAAAGCATGCCATGTTGTATGATATGAGCTTCTATATGTGAGACTCGAATGAGGATACTGACATTACTTTACAGACTATAAGACCCCTTCTCATCTCAGAGACAAAAATATCGTCCCATTCAACATGTCTGCCGAACTTTTCCATTTGAAAAGCTGGTATAGCAGCACTAAGTTGGAAACGTTCCCGGACCGAACAAATAATGAGTTTTGATGCTTGTGTCAAGACGTTCCCTTGCGTTGGGATTTTAACTTTTGGTTGTTAGTCTTTATAAATTTGGCCAGAACAATAAAAAGGCTATTACCGAAAGATTTGCTCCAGATCAGCATCAGGGGAGCCACACACCAAATTGAAAGAAGTGGTAAGAGGTAAGTGGCCCAAAACCGAATCTTTTTCTCTGGGTAAGTCGAAGCAATAAAAGATAGGCTCGCAATATTCGTGAACCTAGGTCAAGTTAGATCAAGGTGCCGTACTACTACTCAGGAGCTTCTTGCCAGTAAAGGACATTATAGATATATTGAAGGGTCAGAGTTCGATCCGCAATGACGCGTTGGCCGTTTCTCCTAACAACTAACTGTATGGGCGTCTCGATATATTGATCTCCTGCCAAAATAAAATATCAGCACTAATAACAAATGTCAAAGACTCATGCCACTCGATCTAGGCTTACCGATGAAGAGAGAGCCAGTAGCCTTGACTCCGCTAGTTCCTTTTGAGAGATTCTTTCATTAAAAAAGGAAATGATATGCTGTGTTTTACAGCTGCAGCCGACTGCACTTGAACTTGTATGAAAGACTCAAGAGAGTTACTTGTAGAGCTATTATGAGAAGGGTCCTAATGGTAGGTTAAAGCTCAATATTTAATTTTATATTATGTATACTAAATGTAACAACGCAGGCGGCACCATTAGATAGTAGGTTTGACGCTGACGACATCGACTAAGACGACTTCTAGGAGACTTTAGTCGGAGAGCTTGGGTGAAAGCCTGGATATTACATCAGTAAGGGAAATAGATGTAGGCACTTGCATCGCAGCCCATCCAACATTCTTTAACAGCTCTTTATCTACACTTGTTGAGACTTCAGCCATCGCAGATAGGAGCTTCCCGAGCGCCCATATATCATTTTGCTTTCGTACTTCCAGACTCTGTGACAATGGGTCATATTCTTTTTGCAGCGTCGGTGATAACCACTCATTAGTCACACCGCCAATTCCACTAATATCGATCACCACAGCGCTCCATTCTGCGTTGATTACGATATTCGATGGCTTCAAATCCATATGCGTGAGGCCATTCTTATGAATGCAGGCGAGTGCTTCGGCAATCTGTATGCCCCATACCAGCCATCGACCATCCATTTGAGGTTTTGGCGATTGTAATGCAGATTCCAATGTGCCATTTGGATAATGCTTGAGAAGGATTCCCCGTAGCACCGTCGTACTGCTCTCATTGTCTATTGTCTGGTATGGGTTTTTAGAAACAACTGCAGCGACTAGCCATACTATCCCTTCTGTGCCTCGAAGTAGTTCCAGGTTTCGTAGCTCTTGTTCTAGGACTTCACTATCCGTGGGTTGGTATATGTCTTGCTCGATTTCCTTGTAGACATGCAATGTTTGGTCGCCATCAACCAGGGCTTCATAAACACAATATGTAAGGAATTGCATTTTCTTGATGCCGGAAAATTCTATAGCGGGGGCGCTTCCCGTAGGGCGGTAGAGAGGAAATCGTACTCGTAAGGGATCTTCTTGCAAGCGAACGCTAAGAAGGTTGGCACTAGTAGCATATCCGTTGTCTGCATCGGGCAGCCTAAGCAACGGAAGTTTATAGCTCTCTGTATCGGAGCTATGTGTGATGAGAAGCTCTGTGACTGTGTTATCGAGGAGCTGGAGTTGCTTGAAGTCGATGCAAAGACAGAGGTCTCGGAGATCATCTCGACGCTTCAGCCATTTGGGAAAGGCTCCGTCGCTCGATTGGAGGGTACCGTGAAAAGTAATTCGGATGTGCCACTTTGAACAAGAGAGACGTACAACAAGACGTTCCCAGCGTTCCGTGGGTTCAGCTTCTTGCGCGCCTATTTCCTCATAACCCTTACGCACAAACTCAATAGACCCGGAGTCTGTCGACTCGCATGCCATTAGATGGGATGCCATCTTCGCAACGGTATCGCGGTATTAAGAGTACGGTTCAAGATGGGATAGTTGTGAAGTGGTAGGAAATTATTATACTTCGTAGGAAAGTAGGCAGCTGAGTCGAGCTCAGTATGGGTAGACGAGACTGGCAATAGGCCCGGAGTCTAAAGGGTGACAGTGCTATCTACTTCTGTGTCGTGATTCCGAGGAAGAGGCGGATGATACGATGTGAGTTGACGCGATGCGCAGTTAGGAAGGGTTTGCCTGGTACGTAAAATTTCCCAAGGCACTCAGCGCGGTATTAGCTTTATGAACTACCTACCTCAGAGTTTGAAATCGATCCTGTGATCTACTTTCTTCGGATCGTTCCGATCACTTCACGCGAATATTCACGTGGAATCGCGGTCTTTTAACGCGACTCGACGCGATTTTTGGTGTAAATTTCGCGTTAGGCGGTCGGGGCGATCTGAACTTTGAAGCATGCATGCATGGCGATGTTTCGGGCAGCAAAGACTGGGCTCCACGGGAACGGCGGTGGAGGAGTACTATAAATAACAAATCCAGACCTAACGGGCATACAAGGAGAAATATGTCATCTAGCACATAAAACATTCAATCTATACCCTTTCCGCGGCTTTCGGCAACGAGTCTTGAACTCGAGATCTATGAGACTAGCGTCGTGGATCAAATGCATACATGGTATGACTACGTACAAGTACAGCACACAACACATCTGCAGTTTATCTGCAGTTAGGTATAACAGCATATGCAAAAAGCCAAATAGGGTAGGTTGTGAGTATTCTGAGTGAGACCGCAATAGATGGCACTAGCGATGGACACCCGAAATTAGGAGACAGAGCTTCTGTCGCTGTGAGGACATATTTGAGCTGCTCAAGTTGAAATTGCCCCTGCCACTTACATAGCCATCTCCGTATTACTTTGGACAGGTCTTAGTAAGAGAGTATAGTTGGGTCTACTGTCTGTCTTTTCCACACTCTCAACAGCAACGACATACTCTATGACGAAAAGTAGACGAATTCTATTAGAATGAACACAGCACACGTGGCGGTTGGCGAAAATGCCTTCATCCGGGAAGACTTTCTTGTGCACACAAGTGAAGAAGGAGGTATATGTTTCTGACCTTTGCTTGAAAGATGATCCATACCAACGCTGAATATCATAGCAGCTCCTTCGAGGGTTAGGTGTCAATGGAGGCTCTCCGAGCCGGCGCCATGTGAGGGCCGCGTCAAACATGTCCGCTGTCTTGATTTGATTATCACTATCAATTCCACGGTACCGGCCTCTATGGACGCCGGAGATATCAAGGATGGAGATTCCACTGCAGCTACTTCTAGTGTCGCCCTTCAGAGGATCGTCCGCGCCTGTCAAACCGCTCGATTAGCGGCTGTTGACAACCAAATAGCACTCAAAGTGATTCTTGTCACTCATCCTGGATTTCTATGCAGGGATGATATCTTGAGCTTGAGAATGGTTGATTGCCCTCATATTGAGACCGTCATTCGGTACTCAACTCAAGATGTTGCTCTCTCGCCTATTGCGTCACATAATCCAACGAGTTTGTTGCCCCTACTTTCTTCGTCGCCTGGCGCGTTGCTTCTAAAGCATTCTTCTGTGTCTTACCTCGACGCACTAGAATTGCTAGAGAAGGAAGTGAAGACTCGCTTATCGTTTGAATGGGTGCTTCCGACTCAACCAACAACTCGTACTGTAGCAGTCGTAGGCGGCCGTCCACTCTATGACATGGAGAGAGGATCGTACGGCTTTAGAGGGCCATTTGAGGCTGCCCAGGCTCTTGGTGTATCTCTGATCGTCCTTGATCGATCGGGGCACTGGCTTGAAGGAGAGAAGTATTCCTACCTTCGGCAAGACTTTGTTGCCATCGACGTGTCCGACGACACAACACTGCCTATGCTTATCGCCGATGCCTTAAAGTGGAGAAAGCTCGATGGTATCATCACATTTTCAGACGAATTTGTCATCGCTACCGCGAAGGCAGCAGAAGCTCTCTCTCTCCCAACAGAGCCTGTGAAAGCAATCTTACAGGCGCACTATAAGGACGGCACTCGCGATGCACTGCATAGTAGCGGGATTCGGACTGTACGAGTCGACGGCAGCGAACAACTACAAGAGCCGTCTAAAGTCGAAGAGCTCAGTGCTTTGAAATACCCACTTATCGTCAAACCATGCCGTGGAGGCGCTTCGCGAGGAGTTAGGAAAGCTCGAAATCCTTCCGATCTTCATAGTGCTATCTAGAAAACGGAGAGGGACGGTCTTTCGAAGCACGGAGTCTTAATCGAGGAATACATCGATGGACCGGAAGTCGACGCCAACTTCGCCCTGTGGGATGGCGAGGTCCTTTTCTGCGAGATAAGCGATGACTTTCCATGCCCGGGAGATCTTCCAGATGCCACCACCGACGACGACTTCGCCGAGACCTACATGGTCTTGCCGAGTGCCTTGCCGACCAAAGAGCTGGAGATTCTCAAGTCGTCTCTGCATCAGAGCCTTCTGGAGCTAGGGTTCCGCTCCGGCGTGTTCCACGTGGAAGCGAGAGTCAAGAATTCATTAATGCGTTATAAGCAGGCCGACGGTATCCTCGACCTTGTCGATACTCCCAGCGGAGTCACAGAAGAACCAGACACATTTCTTATCGAGGTCAATGCTCGACCACCTGGATTGACTGGGGTCTACTCGACCCTCTATACGTATGGGGTGGATTATTGTGCTCTTCAATTCCTTCGAGTCCTGGGGGATCGTGAGCGGTTCGCAGCACTCTGTAAGCCATTTGCTTGTCGGAATCAGTATTGGTGTGTCGATATTCATATTCCAATTCATCGTGAGAATATTTTGGTGCCACATGACTTCTTCGAGAAAGTCCTAGCACGATTACCGGAAGTTGCTCCTCACGTGTCTAGGGCTGAGTTTTACACACAGCCCGGTAACGTCGTATCGCCGATACGGGGAGTTGGTTTCTTTGCCTATTTTACTATAAACTTGACAATCAGTAGGAGACATCTACTAGAGATGACTGCCCGCGTGAGGGAGGTCTCAAGACAGGTGGTAGACGGGGAGTAACATAGATTTTGGATAAAATTTAGTTGCTAGATGTCTTATCATGAAGTGGCTGAGAATAGCACAGTTTTTACCTGACTCATCTTTTCTGTTAAAAGATAAACTCTAGACTTCATTTCCGGAAGAGCTAATGTAAGCCTATCACTTGAAGAATCTAGCGATCATATGATAGAAAACACAATTTAATGACCAACTATGTATGCGTTCCCTGGCGTACAGCTTGTTATTAAAAGCACCCCTGAATCCTTAAGATCTGGTGGCTACCCCTGTAGTCAGCCTCTGCTTACGAACTCTGCACTACTTCAATCATTGTGGGTATACTGATCTTTTCACGTAGTACTGCAACGCTCGCTCAATATCTCCATTGATCACTATCTTTAGTATGAGCTGTGAGACGCCGTAGAAGGAAGACGAAGCGAGGAATTCGCGAACCAGCACCATTTTTAATCCTTATGGCCCTGAGATGTTGGTGACACCTCTCTCGATCAGACTTCCCTTCTTCCTATTCTTCCCTGACTGCGCGGCCCATTTTGTTTCTCCTCAGGTTGACATGTTTAGCATACAATCTTATAAGTTATTGTAAAGACTCATATGACAATTTCTAACTATGGCGGTTAGGTGATCAGCTGGAGCCAGCTGACAAAAATTGACTTGTCCCGTTTTAAAGGAATGGCCTCAATATCAGCTCCCCACAGCGTAATTTTTTCAGGCCAATTTCGCGCTCTCGTGCTTTCGTTCCTTCGCGATTCCCGAAAGCACTTTTCTCTTTTAAGCTCCCAAGGCGAAAAGAACGCGCCAAGTCGCTATTCTGCTGTAGGTATGCTGCATTATAGGATCTGGATACAGGTACCAAAGCCGAGACAGCTCCGAGTGCATTGGCCCTATGTGATCCGAGCGCATGGAACCATTGTAATTGCTTTGAAACAGGAGCTGATAATATATTAGTATGTATAATGAGGCCACCGAATGGAGAACAGCCGATTCCAAAGAATCACCGCCTCAATACCGCTGCTATTGGGGAGAGACAGTTGGCGAGTGAGCTTACCAGTCCTTTACGTCATTCGTCAATTGGGACCAACTTTGGTTCGGGAATAACCAAGATGTTGGGTGGCTTGGGTGATTAGCGGCTAGTAGCGGCGGATCTTTTTGACGTAGCGTAGGTACCAACTTATTATGTAGTGTGAGTTTTGAGTACAGAATAGGCATATATTAGACTATGCGCTGTCTACTCTAAGTACTTAGACTTATCCAGGTAGTGAATAGGCCCTTCTCTCGAGTAACCAATAGATTTTACTTTGTCCTCTTTTACCTTCGCCTTCGTTGTCGTGGCTGTTGAACATGTGGACATGCAAAAATTTCGAGTAGCACCGACAGTTTCCCATTCAGGATTCTAACAGTCCACATCGTGCTGCCAATCCAGGTCAAGATGGGATGGGTACCGGCACAGCCCTTGTAGCGCTTGTCGATCCGACAGTATTCTGTATTTACTAGGCCATTTAAGTATGTAGGTACACGAACTTAGGTTTCAGATTTGTATTTCGCTACACATGTACCTACTGTATATAGATACTACTATTACTGACCTCACTCGCTCCAAGTCAATCTCTCTTTAACGAGAATACTTCCTTTACCGTTGGTCTTTGTGCAAATTTGCAATGACTTGCCACAGTATACGTAGGTAGTAAACATGTAGGTGTGCATACGTACCTAAAAGGCGGGGGTTGTCCATTTGTAGTACACTCGGATGTTCTTCCATTGAAGATCGATGATTAACACTCCGAAACAGCGGTATTGATTGGCGATTGACGAAGGGCAAAGCGCCGATTATCGGCCGCTCCCGAGCAATAACCGCAACTTGTCCGTACTTGACAGTTTCAATAAAAGAAGCATTCTTAGCAAAGCTCCCTGTGGCCAATGCCGATGTCAATACTAAGTACACCAACTGCACATAGTACAATCACCTCCATACCAGCCATAAAGCATGTTAGTTGGTTATACCGAGTATATAGCTGTGGTTTCGAATGTCTTGTTGGAGAGTCCCGGGCCCAGGTGGTGGGAATACGTAGCCCATGCTCCATATGTACCCCGGATATGGCTCGTGATGTTGGCTCCCAGGTCATCCCGCGGAGATGATTGGCGGTCAACGAATCGACAGCCGCCGCTCATCTATGGCGGTGTCTCTTCCCGAATGCCGTGCTTCTCGAACGCACTTTTCCTTTGCTGCTTGCGGCGATGTGACGACAAGGACGGACAGAAGCTGGAGAAGTGCTACAGTAGGTACCTACTCAGGCATTGCTGCAGGTGTCGTCTAGCAACCCGTGGTCGGTAACCTGAACGACTGGTCAGGCACACGAGAGAGACAGCCGCCCTGGAGGTTACCTAAATAGGTACCTAGCTGTCTGGCTTGTTCTGTGGTCGGAGATGGGTAAATCCGAAGTGAAGTTTGGTCTATGTGCATCGGAGACCGTACGTTTCTACTCGGCAATGGGCTCTCTGCTCCCACCAGCATGTGAGCCAAACAGAGACTAAGTCCGAGTAGACAGCATGGGGCACGCCAAGCACCGGCTATAAACAGTACTTCCAGGGATATGCAGATGCGCAGTGCGGGAGCAGCTAGAGCTAGGGCTGGTGCTGAAGACGACCCCTTTTCGAACCTATGAACAAGCGAGAAAACGACTAGGATATCGCGAACAATACATCATAGGTAAGTCATGCCGTGGAGCCGTTCGATATGCTACGATTGGCGTGTTCGTTTGGCGCTGCTGCTGCTGCGGGCGCTGATGCTGCTGTTCAGTGTTTTTTTTATTATTCTCTCGTAGTCTAGGCTGCTCGCTTGTTCGCCGTTCTAGTATCGTCGCGTCATCGTCATCCCTCGTCACCGCGAGCTCATCAAGTCAGGGCCAACGACCGACCAAGTTATCGGCATAATTATTAGTAGTATTAGTATGTATTAGTATTAGTATTCGTATTACATTACATAGGTTGCATTGTTTTAGGGACCTATGTGTACTATGTATGCGCTCACACCGACTCGCTCACGCTCAAATCCATGAGCATGCGGTATTAGAATTAATTAATGCACAAAGGGTTTTCTTTTCCCAAGCCTCTCTCTCCCCATCTTGCCTTGGCTTTACTTTCTTTGTCTAGACTCATTTTTCATTGTTCATATTTCGGTCATTGTGTACTACCTACACTCGTCTCTATAGCATTACACCGCATGCCCAGCATTCTATACCGTGTCACTACTACCAGGCAGCCCGTCACGTCACCCCTTGTTGCCCTTCCTGCTTCCATCGCCCCTAGTACCTAGCACTTCCCCTTCCGGCCCGATCGCCAATAGCTGCTCCCTCCTGTGGTCTCCGAAAGATCGAGGAGCAACCAACCCCTCTTCCCATTTCTCACATCCCCCAAGTCTGCCCCCAAGCATATACCCATCTCACCTGACATCCACCGCCCCGGGTTTCTGCGTGTCAGGCTCTCAAACGAGGCTTTTGTGACCGCGCTACTAGGCTGTGATCAGGGCGGGAGTACGTGTCATCTGATTTCCCTCCGCTCTACTTTCCCACACAGTTGCTCATCCGCAGACGGCGCCTGCAGCAGCACAAGGTCTCGCACGTACATTTATTAATTATTACCGAGAAGCGGGTCCCGGGAGATATTGGAGATCTTCTGAGACCGGCCTGCGAGCTAGGGTGCCCCCCTACGCAGTAGTGTACCTGCTGTACTGTAGTTGAAGTTGTACATACAGTACAGAATACGACTCTGCATTCTACTACCACACGTACGCATACGTACACACTACACTACCAAGGTAGACTGCCGCATGTGGGTAGTTCTGCGTACGTGAGACTACTGTGTGTATTTCGGCGCTTTGCCAGGCTGGTTGCTTTTGTCTGTTGTCCTGTCTATCATACACCATCCCCGCGCGCGTCTGGCCCCAACCGCACTTACACGCTCTTCCACTTCCATCCATCCATACCTACCTACACGCAAAACCTCGTCTCGGCAGCTGATGGCCTGATGCGTGCCAATAACTCCTTGTGACTTGGCCCTCGATACCTGTATACCTGACCCGTACACCTGGCCACCTGGACTCGCAAGTCTTGCCCTGCCGGTACTTGTACCTCCACCTGTGTAAGTCCCGTTCTCACTTTCCCACATGATGCCGCTCCCCGCGTCCCGCCCGGGTGGTCCTCCTCCACCAATCCCTCTATGCCTAAATCAAAAATCCATATACTTGTGTATGCGCATGTGCTCGCGCTCGCGCTCGCGCTTTGCTCATTTTTTTCTGTTTGATTGCTCTCGTCTGCCACTGCCCAACCTACCCTGTCCTGCCGGCCCTTGTGAACCCACTCGCTGTACCGCCTATCTATCTTATGTATACATTTCCTTCCCATCCATCCATCTCCATGTCTAGATATTTCCAACCTACAATACCTCGGCGTTCTATACGCTCACCTGCTGCCTCATTATTTCTTCGTTGATCCTTCTCATCTTCGACTCTTGTGGTGCCAAGTGCCTATAATGTTCATGTCATCCCTATGAGGCTGTGCGGCGCAAAATAATATGAAACTCTTCTTAAACACTTTGTCCTCATTCACACCTCACTGCCCATTGCCCACTGTCAACCTAGTTATATTGTAACTCTAACATATAAAAATGTCCAGACCTGATTGGAATCAGCCTGGGTGCGTCGACCGGGATCTTACTCGTTCGATAGGGGGGAACGTGTATTACAGACCCCGCGGCGAAGAGCGCAGGCATCGTGCCGACTTGTCATTTCCGATTCCTCAGATTCAACCACGCGGGCGGAGAGCCCAATCCATTCACATCGTTTCCTACCCATCGGGCTATATCCCGGATGAAATAAGAGCCGACTTGGCCAAATGTAGGAGAGCTGCTAAAGCAAAAAGAAAGAAGAATCAGAGCAATAAACCAATATCTGGGGCGGAAGAGGAACAGGGCACTAGTCACAAGTCGTCCCGGCGTGTATTCGAGAAGGTCTTGGCTCCGTTCAAGTTGGCCACAGTCCACCCAGTTGGTACCGACATCCACTCTCCCACGGGCCACCCCCAGTCACCTACCGAGCTTACGGCCGTTGAGCCGCGTAGTGCGCGTCCGTTATCTATGATTTCAGTACCACCACCCGGCGCGGCTGGCGCCACGATGCCTGAGATGCGTAGAACATCATATATGAGCACAGCGTTTCACAGCGCGCACCGGAATAGTGTCATGTCGGTCCGTTCTGCCAAGAGTATCATGAGCTCAGTGACCGAAGTCCCCAAACCCGTTGCCAGCGGAAGTGGCGTCCAGTGCTCGATCATCCTGGCCGAGCCCAACGTATTCCTTACCGGTTTCGAACACGACGGCCATGCGCGACACGAGACGGCTAACTCGACCTCCCTTCTCCGCGGCAAATTGCAGCTCAACGTCACCAAGAATGTAAAGCTAAAGTCGGTCACTCTCAAGCTACATGGAAAAGCTAGGACGGAGTGGCCCGAAGGAATTCCACCTGCAAAAGTAGAGCAATACGAAGAGGTATCGTTACGGACGCAGGTTTTGACATTTTTCCATGCTCTGCATGAAACGTGGGAAACCGAATTCGGGAACCAGTGCACCTATTCACTGCGGCAGTCTACGGAAACATCGAACGGATCCTCTACAATTCATTCAGCTCTGAAGCGTGGGTATTCGGGCAACTTAAACCCCCAGGAATACAAACGATTATCACTTCAGTCTGTCCAGTCCCGTAGCTTTGGAAAGGGAGATGTGCAGATCACGGAGGTAGTACAACCTAGGACTTACAAGGTATTCCGTCCCGGCAAGTATGAATACTCATTCGAGCTACCGATCGATCACCACCAGCTAGAGACTACGAGGCTTCAGTTTGGATCAGTGAAGTGGGAGCTAGAGGCGATTGTCGAGCGAGCAGGCGCCTTTAAGCCCAACCTCCACGGATCGAAGGAAGTCCGCATCGTTCGCGTTCCCGACCAACTCTCCCTCGAGATGACGGAGCCCATCTCCATAAGTCGCCAATGGGAGGACCAACTCCACTACGACATTATGATATCGGGGAAATCGTTCCCCATTGGCTCGCAGATCCCCATCGCATTCAAGCTTACACCTCTAGCCAAGGTGCAAGTCCACAAACTCAAGGTGTTCGTGACCGAGTCGGTTGAATATTGGACAAACGACAGAAGAGTCACGCGCAAGGACCCGGGCCGCAAGATCCTCCTGTTCGAGAAGGCCGCCGGAAAGCCCTTGGACAGGCAATACGAGAACTCGGATATAAGGATACTGAGCGGTGGCGAGCTGTCGCCTAGCGAGCGGCACGAGGCGCGGGAGACGGCGCAGAGACGCAGGAGTTGGGAGGCTTCTAGGAACCACACGACTCCCCAGCCGTTACCCGACCCGTCGGAAAACCTGCTCGGAGATCTGGATCTGGGGCTGGAATCGTTCTGGGGACCGACCGAGTTGGAAATGAATGTCCAGATCCCGACTTGCGAACAGATGGCCAAGGATAAAAACGTGCGTCTTCATCCAGATTGCAGCTGGAAAAACGTGAATGTGCACCACTGGATAAAGGTATGTCTCACTCTTTATCAGCTAGAAAAACAGAGCGTAAACATCTAACACGTAAATGCAGATCGTCATGCGTATCTCAAGACTCGACCCAGACGACCCAGCAGGCAAGAAACGCCGCCACTTCGAAATCAGCATCGACTCGCCCTTCACCGTCCTCGACTGCCGCGCAACGCGCGCCAACACCGCTCTACCCGAATACTCCGGCGCGGAGCGGCCCATATACCACCAACAATCGCGCTGCGGCTGTCCCGACGCCGAGATCCTCGCCACGAACCCCAGCCCCGCCTCCAGCACCGGCAGCATCCCCTCCGTCTCCGAGGCCAGCCCGGGCATCGCGCGACCACCGCTCGCCCACGTTCAACAACACCCGGCGGCACGGGGCGCCGCGCAGCCGGTGCAGCGCCCGATGCATCTCCTCCGCTACCCGAGCCACAATCCCCCGGCTTTTGACGCAGACGACCCGCCGCCGCCGATGCCGACGCCGCCGCCGCAGTACGACCTCGTCGTCGGCACGCCCAGCGTCGACGGGCTAGCCGACTACTTCGCGCGGCTCGCGGACTACGACGTCGATGGCGACTCGGACAGCGGCGCGGACGACGACGAGCAGGGCTTGGGATTGAGCTCGCGCAGCCGTCTCACGGAGCGCACTGGGCGCGTCAATGTGCCGCATCCGCGCACGCCCGGGGGCAGGCTTGTGCCGAGCCGCAGTCTAGAGATCGAACGCCCGCCATTACCGGATGCGCTGCATATTGGGGGCGCACTGAGGCAGCGGAGGGGTTAGGGGCCTGCGTTTAGCTGCGGAATCTTTGGGGTTGTGGGGTCGAGGGTTGTGGTGAGGCTGGAGGCTGAGGTGAGGCGCAGGTAGTGTAAGTGAGCGCAACACTCCATGATGGGTTATAGTTTGCGGTTCGCCTGCAGACTGTTACGGCCCAGTTGAGTGGAGTGTTTTTGGATACATCACTGCGGTCGTATTCTATGATATTACCTGTTGTGATCTGGGTACCTCAATACGTGCATAGCGTTTTGGACGGACGGACGGACGGAAGGGCCAGTTTGTATGCATTTCGATGGGCTTATTGGTGGATTTGATTATGGTCTGGATGTATTCGCGTCGAGGCACGGCTGTGGCTATATTCCGCATTCGTCTACACGATCGTGTAGGCTTTTTTTCAACATACAGTGTCGAGTCTACTGGCGGGAGAGTCAGGCCTCGACCTCCAGGTTTTCTGGTTGGGAAAAGAGTTGTCACGACGTATTCTTGCATGCATATCAGGCGTTGGCGGCGGGAGACGGCTCAAAATACCCCCACCTACTTACTGTTCACTGTTCACGATACCTAATTAGAAAACTCAACTAAACTACTTTCTCTGGAATTGGTGTTGTGATGTGATTCTTGCGTCGTGTCTGAACCCCCTAATCCTAATCTGTGCCCCTATTTTCTACACTTAGACTTACGACTCCGCTCTTGCCACGCGTCCAGCGACAGCGAGGAAATGAGGTCTTTCACTTACAGTACACAGGTGTCCCGCACAACGGGAATATAACCATGAAGTGGAGCCTGTGGACTCGACGAAGCCATTTAGCCATTTACCCGTCCGTTCGGGTGCCAATTCCGAACCTCAGCGTACGACGGAGGATGCAGGCTCCGCGAACGCAGAGCCTCAACTCGCCATAGGTGGAGAAAAAGACCCCTGCAGCCAAGCATCGCGTCTCGGTGCTTGATCTCGCAGGGCCAACGCTGCCAGGGGCCACGCCAATGACGGCACGCCCACCCGGAGTCGACCCCTGCGTGAAACTCGAGCAGACATGGTCACCGTCTCCGGCGACGCACGCTTCGAGTTAGCGAATCGACGAGGTATGGAGCTGGTTTCTGGAATCGTTCGGTATGTGCTGTCCGCTCGCGAGGAATGGGTGGCGGTTGGCTGCTAGCTCCCTATCTGAGCCTAGGGACACGGTCAGGAGATCTGGGGGTCGGAATAATGCATAGGCAGAGGCATAAACATATATATATGTATATGTCTATATATATAGCCTAAGATACAACCGTGCTGCCGATCAATTTACACAGCTTGGTCCAGGTCGTTTATTCAGCCGCATCATCGCCCGCGCTTCAGAGTCGCTGCTGCTGCTACCTTGGCGTTTGTGGATTACCCAACCGTCTAGACGTCTGCGCAACCCGGCAATTTCGTCCCATCATCATGCTGTACGGCACCGCCCTCGCGGCCCTCCTCGCTTTACCCGGCGCCCAGGCCCAGCTGAATAAGTTGGCCAAGGGAGCTGGGCTGAAGTACTTCGGCTCGGCGACGGATAATGGCGAGCTGACGGATACGGCTTATGTTGCTATTCTGGACAACACGGATGAGTTTGGGCAGATAGTGAGTATTCTGTTATTGATTTTCTATTTTAGTCTTTTGAGTCTTGGCATTAGTTATTCTGTTATACAACAAGACGGAATTTCGTATTGCAGTGATTCTGTGCTAGATTATCAAATACTCTTTTAACCCACTCGATACCATTGCGAAGAGATAGTTGCTAACTTTTTACGTCTGAAGACGCCAGGAAACGGTCAAAAATGGCAGTACACCGAGCCCAGCCAGGGTGTCTTCTCTTACACCTCCGGTGACCAGATCGCCAACCTCGCGGCGACGAACGGCCAGCTCTTGAGATGTCACACGCTCGTGTGGTACTCGCAGCTACCATCATGGGGTTTGTCTTTTCCTTCTCCTTTTCATTCTCCCATAGTTGACTAACACCGCACACAGTCAGCAGCGGAACATGGACCGTAGCCACATTGACGTCCGTCGTCAACACGCACATCTCCAACGTGGTTGGCCACTACAAGGGCAAGTGCTATGCCTGGGACGTCGTCAACGAGGGCCTCAATGACGACGGCACGTACCGGCAGAACGTATTCTACAACGTCCTCGGCGACTCGTACTTCGCGCTCGCCTTCACCGCAGCAGCAGCAGCCGACCCAGCCGCCAAGCTCTACTACAACGACTACAACATCGAGAGCACGGGCGCGAAGCAGGCCGCCGCAGCCAAGATCGTGTCCCTCGTGAAAGCCGCCGGCGCGAAGATCGACGGCGTGGGCATGCAGGCGCACCTGATCGTGGGCAGCACGCCGAGCCAGAGCGCGCTGCAGAGCGCCATGGCGTCGTACGTGGCGGCGGGCGCGACCGAGGTCGCGTACACGGAGCTCGACATCCGCTTCACGACGCTGCCGAGCACGGCCGCGGGCCTGCAGCAGCAGGCGGCCGACTACGCCGCCGTCACCAAGGCCTGCCTGGCCACCAAGGCCTGCGTCGGCATCACCATCTGGGACTACACCGACAAGTACAGCTGGATCCCGAGCACCTTCTCCGGCCAGGGGGACGCCTGCCTCTACGACAGCGTCCTGGCCAAGAAGCCCGCCTGGACGGCTGTTAGCAGCGCGCTGGCTGCTGCTGCTACGGGGGCCGTCACTACCACTACCGGTACGGCGACTTCGACGACTTTGGTCACGAGCACGACTACTACCACGACTGCTGGCCCGACGACTACGGGGTGCGCGTCGCTGAAGTATGGACAGTGCGGTGGTTTGGGGTGGACTGGCTGCACTGTCTGCGCGGCGGGCTCGACTTGCACCTTTAGTAACAATTACTACTCCCAGTGCTTGTGAGTCGTGCCTGGGCGAAGGGAGCAAGGGTGAAAATAGGAGAGTTCCGGCACAGGTCCGTGTATATACTTAGCTAGCCCGTATCTAAAAGAATGCACATACGTACGTTTCGACCATCTACTCTTCAATATTAAAGTGCTTAAATTTATACTAGTTAGGGTTTCTCTATCACTGAAGCCGTGTGGGAGAACATCCTAGATAGTATAGAAATTTGCATATCACATACAAATGTAATGACAATCGAAAGTCTCATCATCTTCCGCGACAAAGCTTCAACATGTCCCCATAACGCCTAACTAGCATCGGAGTCCTGATCTAAACTGGCCGGTCTGAATTTCGTACGAATTGAGATTATAACATTCTTCGCCCTTGACTTCCAACGTCTTTCTCGCGTTTGCGGTTCTCCGATCCGCCACTCCTGGATCCATGATAGCGATGATCGAGTACGAGGATGTTCGGGCCCCAAGATTCGGATGCGCGCGTGGCAACACTGTTCCATCAACTCCAATGCATCCTGATCGCGTCCTTGGTCTTTCCATGTATGCGCCAGGTTATCCATGCTTATCAGCGTGTCGGGATGTTCTGGTCCTAATACTACTTTTTTTGTCTCTAATACCTGCACTCCTAGTGATTCGGCCTCCTTCCACCGCCCCTGATTCCAGTACGTTAAAGCCAGGTTACTTATGAAAACCAGCGTGTTGGGATGTTCTGGTCCTAATACTGCTTTACTTGTTTCTAGTACCTGCACTCCTAGTGATTCGGCCTCTTTCCACCGCCCCTGATTGCCGTACGTCAAAGCCAGGTTAGCCATGCTAGCCAGCGTCTCGGGATGTTCTGGTCCTAATACTACTTTTCTTGTCTCTAATACCTGCACTTCTAGTGATTCGGCCTCTTTCCACTGCCCCTGATTCGAGTATGTCGAAGCCAGGTTACCCATGCTTGTCAGCGTGTCAGGATGTTCTGGTCCTAATACTGCTTTGCTTGTCTCTAATACCTGCACTTCTAGTGATTCGGCCTCCTTCCACCGCCCTTGATTCGAGTACGTCGAAGCCAGGTTAGCCATACTTGTTAGTGTATTAGGATGTTCTGGTCCTAATACTGCTTTTCTTGTCTCTAATACCTGCACTTCTAGTGATTCGGCCTCCTTCCACCGCCCCTGATTCAAGTACGTCGAAGCCAGATGAGCCATGCTCATCAGCGTGTCGGGATGTTCTGGTCCTAATACTACTTTGTCTGTTTCGAAGGATTCTTTTGCCATCTTTTCTGCAATAGTATAATTGCCTTGCGCTTGGGCATACCAGGTGCTATTATGAAGAAGTAGAGACCATTCTATTAGCGAGTCGTCGTCCGCTGGGCGATAATCTATGGCTTTTTCGATGGCTTTTTCGGCGTGTGGGAAGAGCTGCCGGCAAGTTCCCCAGTTGCTGAATTCTGCTGGCGGAAATGCCTGGGCCATTCGATGGATGTACTGCTTCTTGAATTTCTCGGTCTGTTGGTCCATATCCAACCACTTCCTGGTAGACAGCTGAACTAAAGCGTGCATCTCGAAAACATCACCCGCTTCGTTCGTACGAATCAAGCAATAATTTCTGAGTGTTGCGATGTCTTCTTCGAACTCATCATCCAAGTCCTTGCTAGAGGCTATGCTATCATTTTGGGCGTTTGCTTCGTGGCCGTGGCTTTTCTCTTGATCAATAGGTCGGACTAGGGATTCCAAAATGCCCTCCCCGTCGAAAAAGCTTAGAAGCGAGAGCAAATCCGTTGCCGATGGTCTTTTCTCGCGTATGTAATCAAATGAAATCTGCCAAGTAGTGATAACAGAATTTTTTGCGCTTTCATCTCGTCGAAGATCGCCATTA
Organism: Nemania diffusa; assembly: GCA_038501195.1. Taxonomy (NCBI): domain Eukaryota; kingdom Fungi; phylum Ascomycota; class Sordariomycetes; order Xylariales; family Xylariaceae; genus Nemania; species Nemania diffusa. The sequence continues at coordinate 5,731,402 of JBBPUQ010000003.1, forward strand.
TCGTGATCTAAAAGGCTCGACTTGCTTTGATCGCCTTTTCGAAATTTGTCCAGATATTTTTTGACGGAGGTACGGGGTTTTCTCTGTTGTATAAAAGCTGCAGCCTGACTGATAGCTAAAGGCATGTATTCGAGAGCCTCTACGAGCGCCATTTCATCCTCTCTGTCATATAAAGATCCTAACTTTGTTACGAGCAGTTCAAGGGCGTGCTCCTTGTCCATTGGTCCGACCTCGATGATATCCGTTTTGCGATGGCCGGTTAGCCTACCAGCCAATTCCTTATTCCTTGTGGTGATGAGAATTGATCCATTCGAGCTTTGCGGCAGATATGTCCATAACGGTTTTTCCTCCTGGGCGGTGCTTGCGATCTGCTTCCCTTTTTCATCACCTTCATAAAACACGTTGATGTCATCGGCACTATCCAGAATCATTAACCACTGGCCATGCTGTTCGTCTTTTAGCCATTGAGAAACAAGCGGGATAAGGTTTGCCCCGGGTTGGTCTCGGCCACGAATCTTAACAGCGTCTGCAATCGATTTAAACCCTTCTTCAACACGCGCGTGCGTACTCGCATGAATCCAGAACGCCCAGACCTCTTTTTTTTCTTGTTTGAACCTATCTTGCATTCTGTACACGTGTTCGATAGCAAGCTGTGATTTGCCCACGCCTCCTAGTCCCACGAGGGCCACGCGTGAGGCAGGTTCCAAGCATGCTCGATGCATTCGATCGAGTATGGCCTCGCGCTTGATAAAATCGCTGTCGCGACGGAAGGGAATGATAAATGACGGCGTCGGTGGTGTTTCTGGGGGCTTGGGTCCTGTGGTCATCGGGTCAACAAAACAGGGAAGGCGCCCTTGCGGCATTTGATAGGACTCTGTAGGACACTTACCCTGGGGATAATAGATATTCCCATTGTGAATGCTCCCATTCCCGGAAACATTTACGGAACTCATCTCGTTTGTTGTTGGCATCGTATATTCGACGTGTGTTGCCTGGCAATGATTTGGTGTTCTTTGGCTGACAAGAAGAATGAGGATGATGATGATGATGGTGTGAAGGAAGCAGGCTCGGATGGGTCACAGCTTATCCTCACTCAGGCTACGTACCATTCGGATGCCTTCATTTCTCAGCTGCATCAACCCCTCATTTGTCTATGCATAACTCGCCCTAAAAGGCATACATACCCCTTTAACATAAAACTGCACTGCCATCAGGCAAGCCACTTCGCCAGCACGGCACCCCGGAAGGAATCTCTGCAACCATCAGCCCCTCAGGCACCGAGCCTTACAGCTTACATCGTAGCGCTACCGTGGACAATCTTGTCGCGTATAGCCCTATTTGCTATCAAAATGGAGGTCTTTGGTACTGTAGCCAGCGCTTTGAGCGTGGCGGCTCTTTTCAATAACTGTGTCGATTGTTTTGGGTACATCCAGCTAGGCCGCCATTTCGGACGGGATTATGAAGTATACCAGCTCAAGCTAGACATTGCGAAAACCCGATTAAGCAGATGGGGTCAAGCCGTTGCGATCAACGATGACCCTCAGTTTGCTACCGACAGCCCAAATGAAATACCTCTCCGAAAGGCCAAGGCCATCTTAGAACAGATCAAGCTGCTCTTCGATGTGCTGCAGAAATCATCCGACTGGTACAAAATTGACGCCGTGCAAGAGGAGCTCGAACTCCTTCAAATACAAGACATGCAGCTAGTCGCCCGAAACGTACACGGCCGTCTCAACAACATCGTCAGCGGCAGGCAAAAGGGAACCAGCCTCCTCAAGAAAGCCAGGTGGGCTTTGTACGACAGCAAGAACTTCGACAAGCTAGTGAACCAGGTCACCGAGTTTATCGACGATCTGGAAAAGCTGTTCCCCATGAAAGACGCTCGTCGCACACTCGTAGAGTTCGAAATCGAGGAGATCAACGACGAGCCGAGCTTGAGGGTGTTACAGAGCGCTGCAGCCGGTACGGATAGCGTCCTGTCGGAAGTTGTTACGAAAAGATTGGAAAAATGCGAAACACGGAATAGTATAAAGGGCCTTGAAGCTGAAGGACACACGGTAGTGCGGAACGGCAACAGGTACGCGATGTCTTACGATGGCGTCGGTTCGGCTAGTCTGACTACGAACGAATTGACCTCAGTCAAGGCGAAGGACAACTCGCAGATCTACAACGGAAATTCTTACGGGCGTGACTAGATACCTAGTATGTTTAGAGACTTGGTACCCTACAAGCAATGTGACAATGAGGGTGAGCAGGCTCCGAAGAGTAAGGGTATATTGATTAGGCTTAGTCCTTGGTCTAGTACATCTACGCTAGATTTTTCCTTGTACTGTATTTCCTACATTTCCCTCCGGGGACTACCCTACCTAGCTAGTCAAGCCGGTCCTAGAGACCAATATTCTAACTATTGTTTTCCCGAAGACTTGGGCCATATAAATATCTAAAAGTGCTATTGCGACCTCGTCAAACCTCTAGAGTGTGGCATGCGTATCGCACACGTTCCGTTTTAATATCCCGATCATCATTTGAGGTCTCTTACATACTATCCCTTTAAGGACCGTTTCCGCACCGTTACTTAAAAAGTGGAATACTGGGGCCGCTCGCATAGTTGCATACACCAATAAAACTATTATCCGAGCACTGTTTTATGATCTTATTGGGCATATGAAACCCTTTAAGCGGGCCCAGTATTCACTCTGAAGTCACGGTGCGGAAACGGTCCTTAAAGGGATAGTAATGATTGTGCAACGCTCAGATGTAAATTTGCTGACTAATAATTCGTCTTCGCAAGCATTAAGTTTGCGCGCTTGCCACATGATTCGACGAAATTATACCTTGAAGTGGATAATATGAGAAAACATGTTGTCGTTAACGAATGACTATTAATATATCAATCAAGTCCGTCATACCACTAGGTGGTTTTGCGAATATGACCTGTCACATGTTGATTACAATTACTTCCGCTCTTCAGCGTGAACCCACATATCATTTGTCACATCTAAAATGAAGTGTTAGAGATTGTGTCCTCAGGCATATAATTCGTATGTTCTTTAAAGAAAAAAAGAATGAAACACCCGTAAATAAGTAATAGAGCGCTTGAGAATACGTACGCAAGCCCAATAGAATCTCATTCTTCCACGGCTTCTCCGGATTGACTATTGCCCAATTGAAGTGCCGAAGGAGCTATAAGCGCCATATCAGCCTTATTCCCAACATCTATGAGAGAGGTAGCTGCTGTTAAGAAAGTACATACCTCAAAAATGACAATGCCCAGCTGCCGCAACGCGACGGCCTTGCCCAGGCATTGCCAGCGTCCGTGCCCGAACCCTAGATTGAAATCACGAGTCATCGCTTCCACTAGACCATGATTGTCAGCAGTGTTTCTTTCTAATTTAGGAGGAGGCCAGGTGTGCTAAACGAAAATAAGGTGGCAGAAACCCAAGGCCAAGATACAAATGAACCGGGGCTGGCCGTACACCTTTGTTGATCTCCTTCCTCAAGCCAGCGCTCGGGGCGGAAGATATCGACATCGGCATCCTCGCCATATACGCTCTTGTTTCGCTGCATCGCCTTGAACGATGGGACGATATTAACGCCGCCAGGTAGATATACTTCCTCGCCGTCAATAACCACAGTGTCTCCCTCGGGAGGAGTATCACGGGAGAGCGGGTTTTGTACTGCCGGGCATAATCTCATCGCTTCTTTGATAACCGCCTGAAGATACCTAAGACCCTTGGCCTGTGTAGGCTTGATGATCGCTGGCCTTTGTGGCGCAATGCCAGACTCTACTGCGTCGTCGATCTCTACTTGAAGGATCTTGTATACTCGCGGGTTAGTCATGACGTAGAGTAGCACGGCTTTGAGTGCCGCAGCGGTAGTATCCGACCCCGCCACTATCTGTAGCATGATCTCTGCCTTGAGCTCCTCTCCTGAGAGGCCATTCTTCAAAAAAGAAGTCAGCATGTCTGCCCTTGGCACCGCGCCGAGGCTCTTTTGCTGATTGAACTCTCTCTCCCTGCCCTCGACCCGCGATGCATTGAGCGCTACCATTTTGTAAAAGCCTTTGGTAGTCTCGATATTCAAGTCTGTCTTCGGGCCGACGAAAGGTATCCAATTCACCCACCAGGTACCTAGTGCCACCTGGATATTGCTAACCTTCAACCCCATATGAGTTGATTTGATATATTCACTAGGGTCTGCATCCGTATCTAGGAGGTCGTATGACTTCCCAAGGCCGATTGTACTGATTACATCAAGTGTGTAGAACGTTATTTTCTGCGCCAAATCCAATTTTCTCTTGCCGGCATACCTAGACCCGACGAGGTGGAGGAGCTTCGTGACACAAGACTCAATGTCAGCATCTAGGGTGAGATTCTCGGCCCCGGAATACTATGGAATCAAGTAAGTGGAAAAAGCCAAGACGAGGTATGAGCAGCAGCGTAAGGTGTAGAAAGCTTACGCCTCGAACCATTTGGTTGCGTCTCGCATCATGCTTCTCGGTGTCTGTTTCCGTGAAGATGTTGTCATTACGCCAATCGAACCGAGCAGCACGGTAAAACCACTTGGATTTCTTATAGCCGGGGTGTGTATTTGAGCGAGCCCACAGGTCCGGAGAGGAAGTTAATAGCATCGTCGGGGAAAGAACGGCAATTTGCCCTAACAAGAGGTGGCCTGTTAACAAGTATATACTCTTAACCTCGTTGAGTGAGAAAAGAGAAGTGTTTGATATACCATATTTCTGATTGAGTCCCATGTACCAGTTAGGGCAATCGCCACTTAAGACGGCCAGGGCGTGAGGGATACCCGATATTCTCGATAGTAGTGGTCCCTTAATATGGCGCAGCTGGAATAAGACCTTGATCCTTCTAAATAGAAAGGTACCTAGCAGTAGGGCTACGCTGATGGCTAGCCATGGTCTTAGAAGAAAGTGTGCGACAATATTCATTTTGGGAAAGGAAAGCCTAGATCGGCTTATTTTGAAGCTTCCCGTTGGTGCGATATTAGCGGCCTGCTGTTCAAGATTGTTTTTTGAGTATAATGCCACAAAGATAAAGGGGTAGCAAGAATGGCATTCCTCGAAAAATCCAACATATGAAACGAGATCTCAGGTTATTATATAACGAGCCAAACAGCAGACTACTTATAACTATCTATAGGTAGTATTATAAGCAGATTAATTGGCCTATATCATCATGTGTTGACGTAGACGGCGCTTTCTAGTTGAGATAACCAGCCAGTGGCGTAGTCGACTTCCGTTTCATTACCGTGAACGCGGGGGTTAGACATTGCTTTTCGATAGGTATTTTCATGAAAACATATTATTGGGTTGCATTTACACACTAATGCCACTTGAGCTGTATGATAATTCACTTGGAGAATCTCGGTAGTTAGAGAGACGTATTAAACCATCCGATCCGCATCGTCGATATTACACCTTGATCACATCTTCATCCTAGATATCTCATATTGAGGGCACCTAGTTAGAGAATAGATATATATGTAGCATGTAATAGGTATGCTAAATAAGTAAACAATCCTTTTGGCATCGGAGTCTACCCAAGTGCTAAGAAAACAAACGTGTACAACCCCCCCCCCCCCCCTATAAGGTCAACCTTGTGAGGTACCCGCGCTAGGCAAGGCTTTGAGGACTCGCCCACCACTCGCCACGCGGAGGGGTTTCCGTGCAAATGCAGCGCTGTAAGTGGTCGTGAGATACTTTTTGCGTGGCGCTTGATGGGTTAGTGTGCGCATACTTGACTAGGTATCTACCTAATGTGCAGCAAGCACTTGTGGCGGCAGTGGTGGGAAACGCACCGCATCCTATAGGTCTGGGGATGAGATCCGCTCACATGCAGCTTGGTAGGTACGGATAGATACTTTAGTGGCTTGGAGTTATCGAGCTGAGCCGGGAAGTAGGGGAACTAAATCTGCACAGTGACTAGAAAGTGAGTGTTTTTCATCACTCCGTTTCTCTTGCATATGAATCAAATACGAATTTGGGGCCTTCTCTGAGGCTGAGTGATTTTCTCTGGTAGCGAGTCTCGAAGTGCCTAGGCCATTACATATCTAGATAGCTGATTAGCAGATCCGAATTTACTGAAATCTAGATACTAGAGGGGTATCCCGTGCACTAGCGAGTCCCCCAAGAACCGTAAGGTGGTATTGGCGCCTCGCCTCCCCGCATATTCTGTTCATGATCTCAGTTTATTATAATCACTGCATATAGAACCTCTTATAATCTAATCTAATACCATGATACGAGTAATAGGATCGAAATTCGAAGAGCTGCTAAAGTGGATTCACAAAGAGCGCATTCCTTTTTCTAAAGGATTAGAAATCAAGGCGATTGCTTCAAAGTTGTAGACCACTCAACTTATTATCAGTTACGCATAAATAAAAATTACAAGCTTAGCCCGCATTTGCCGCCGTTCTGTATTGCCCTAATACAACAACGTCAACTTCGGGTAGAGCGGGGCTAGCACGGTGATTACGCAGTAAATGTAACGGCTCCTTAAAGAACCTGAATTCGGTGGTCGCGGCATATGTAAAGTTACTGAAAGGGAAGGTAAGCAGTACGAAAACTTGTAGGGGGTAGTATTACAGACTAACTAACGGCTTTTTATAGAAGTGAATTGCAATATGCCAAAAAAGAAAATCGTACATTGGTCGGTAGATAGGTAATACGTATATGGTAGTAAGATTGATAGACATTATATCATAGCACAGATTACACTATGTACTATTGGTCCGATAAATGGTCCTTGACGACTTATACAGGGATTAGAATCTCGATATCACATAGTTCGCATGCTCTTATGTACTTATGTTAGGTTAGGTATAGCCCGTGGGATGCTAGTTGGACGAGACCACAGTCTATGCAGGGGAGGCCCTGGGTCAGGTTACCTAGGATTCAACACCATGGCAGACCATAGCACGCGACGAGATGTTCAACCACGGTTCTGGTTAATCTAGGGATTCTGGCAGGGCTTGAATTGATAAAATAAACAAAAAAGCTATATGCACAGTGAAGTAGGTACCTAAATAGATTTATAGAGAAAATACCTATAGCATGTAAAACTAATCAAGTTATTTATATATAGAGCATTACGTAGAAAGGAATATAACAATGTATGATTTATATTATACCCTATCTACCATACCTGTTGCTGCAAATTTGTGATGATATACTAACATATGTAAACTTAGCGCTGGGTATTTTATACCTTTATACCTGAAGGCATGTCACGGAACAGAACTGCAGCGCCAAACCACGACACTACCAAAAGTCGAACGTTGTCAAGGTGAGAACCTTGACTGTTTGCAGGTCTTATATATGGGACCGTGACAAAAGACCTGTCTTCTATCCCTTTGGGTGCCTTTTCGGCACCAGTACATACATACATTAGATTAACCCAATCAGATGTTTCCTTAAGCATCATATTCTTCCCCGATTGGTGCATCTGAGTCCGCTTTTCCGCTTTTCCTGTACTGGTGCCGAAAAGGCACCCAAAGGGATAGGGAACGCAATATATATATGTTTAAAAGCACTTCTGGGCTATCGTCCTGCTCTCGCCGCAAGAGGGCAAAGCCGTGACACGCGGCTGGGAGGGCGCAGGCTCAAGTTTCAGCATCGCTGATTGCCATCTTGGAAAGCGATAGGAGGAGAGGCTACTATGGGACATAGCAGCTCCTGGATTCAAACAGACGAGAGTAAGCTGGCTTTTTACACTCATGAAACAAACCTTGGGCACTAGAGGAATTATCTCACAGTCTATAGGAGCGATTACTAACTCCTGGCGCGGTGCCCTCGGAGGCACAATTACAGAAGCACTAGTGTCCAGGGTGTTCTCCAGAATAGAGTTGCAAGGCTTTGCTTGTCAATGTCAGGACTATGATAGAGATAAAGCATCGTAGCTTTAGGTTTTTGGTAATTTTTAACAGTATGCAATACTGTACTAGCTTGCTTTAATTGATATGCTTTAAATAATTTGCGATTTAAGTTAAAAATCTCAGTTGATAATAGAGTTAATGATCTTATCCTCTTTTACACTTCTTGCTGAACACTGCTAACTTAAACCTTTTTAGATGTAATGTTGAATATGATTTAAACAAAACCCAATTGTCACAAGCTGAACACTTTATTGCCACTGATTGATTCAGAAGTATTCGTCAAAATCATCAGTAAACAAAGAGCAGCCGCCTAATGTGTCAATTTTGATTAAATAAGCCACGGCTGTAGCAATACATGGAATGCATCTGATGGCTCCCAATGCAGTCCTATCCATGCTATACCCACTTCTCTGACTGGGCAAGCATTCTCTAAAATGATATGTATGTATATCAATCGGCAACAAGATTCTCATCTGAGGATATACATCCCGGGAATCGTCTATAGCAGGAAACTTAGGCCATGACGACCGTGAAAATGGATTTGTTGTGAGGCTCAATGGCATGCCGCGTAGCCGATATTCTGCCCTGATCATCTAGATCAAGTCCCGTGACGAGTGCCGTAACCCTTACCATCTGCCATGTCCCAAACCTTACCCACCCAAAAGAAAATTATACTCGCACATATAACCAGCCTAAACGATTTATGTCCTGTACGCCTTTTGAGGTCTTAAGAAAATTGCACCTGAGTCAGTCCCAGCAGGAGCCTTAGAGATGTGATCAATACAAGAGATGCACATGACCGGCTGCTGTCATGGGTGCAGAGTCCTTATCATTGCTCTTAGTCCCTAAGGCGCAGTAGGTGAGCGATGATTAGTGGCCTGTCATGAGTAACTCAGGGCTAACTGATTCTTAGAGAACCGCACCGCCTAGCATGGTATTCTCCATCTCCATGTTGTCCATAGGCACTTCCATGCCAGCTCCGCGCGACTCCATGCCGGCCATGCGGACCTCCATGGCTTCTAGTCTCTTTTCGACACTCTCTAGTCGCTGACTGACGTTCATGAAGCCCTGCGTGATGTCGTGATTCATGCGATCCAGCTTGTTGCTCAGACTTCGAATACTCTGTGCCATTGGGGTGTTCTCTTGGCCAGGAGGGGCGGCAGGAACGCGGGCTTCGTGGTTGTGTCGGGGATCTTGGACGGCAAAGCGCCATTGGTTGTTTAACTGCACTTCGCAAACAGCCTTGGCGCGCCAGGGACAGTCAACCTTGCGGGTGCTTGGGTTCCGCTTCTTGGCGGTGCTATTGTATTTGACACCACCTCGGTCGCACACCAAGTCATAACGCGTGGGTTTACCATCGCGATAGTTGCTGGCGCGAAGCTTGACGACACCATAGCCCTGGTCCTTCGCAACGCGCTGCACGGCGCTCAGCAGGTCCTCAAAGCTTCGGTAGATGCCCTCGGGAGGAGGGGCTAGGTTGCCAGGCTCGCCTGAACCCATGGGGGCGGGCGTGACGGGGGTGACGGCAGTGGGTGTGGCCGTTGGGGGGAGTTGACGGGGGGTGCTCAACGCACTCGCCGTGCCGTTGGGGACAACAACGCCCGCGGCGACGGCCGAGTGGTGAGGGTTCGGCTGGAGTGAAATTTTGGCGGTATTGTCGGAAAACGGGGGAAAACGAAGGGACGAGGACAAGCCTCAGGTCGAGCGTCGAACTCGACGACGACGGCGGGCTGGGCGTCGGGGTGGGTGATGGTGGTTTTTTGGGCGGGGAGCGCGGATGTCGTCCAGCAGGCGGATGCAGACGCGGGCGCGGACACCGTGGACGATGCGTTATTCAGACGTTGTTGGTGGTGCAAGTTGAAGATTCTCACGGTACTGAGCCGTGTGTGGCGAGGGAAGATACGGAGTGGGAATGAGGAGATGGCACAGGAGAGACCGTGCGAGATGGGCAACGTGGTTGATGGTATCCACAAAGCACACACGGAGCAGGTCGAGGGCTAAGATGGTTGCGGTGCAGAGGGTCTCGGAAAGCAAGCTTGTCAGAAGGGAGGAGAAAAAAATCCGGGTGGGGACTTCCTCTCCTGTGGCTGCGCAAAGTCCAGCTGGCGCAGCTGGCGCCCACCGCAGTTGTGGCGCATACTCTGTACCTAGGTACCCTGTATCCTAGGTACCTACGATTTAGCTTTTTCGTCAAACCTTCAAGCTCTCAGGTATATTAAGCTTATTTGTCCTGCGTAAATTGGTTAAACCTTCTCATCCTTTCCATCCCTCTTCTCTCTCTATGCACGCGCTTATGAGACAACAACTCTCACGATCTCATCAACCACCCTATCAGATATAATCATGGCATCGAATAACGGCCGAACCGTGAAGCCGCTCAAAGGATCTTCTGTAAATGCGGAGACTCCGGAAGAGCAGCAGCTCCAGCGCGATTTAGATCATCTAAGCTCTCTTCTTGTCAAAGTATGTGTACATAGAATATCTATCAACGGGGGCGAACTTTGGCTAAAAGACTTGGGCTTTAGTGTCGAGATGTTCGAACTGCAATACCTCGAATGCTGATTGGTTTGCCGCAAGTCGCCCAAAACAACTCAGACTGTACGTATAATCGTAGTTAGCGGCACTTAGGTTTACAGGTTTACGACGGCTAATCCCATCCCACAGCGGTAGAAAATATGTTTAGCGAAATGGTCAGTCATATGAAGAACACCGGTACTGAGATCCAAGAGTTCGCGACGCTGTATACTAGCGAAGAAAGCAAGAAGGTGCTAGAGAAAGCTAAGAAGAGCCGCGAGGCAAACCCCAAGGGGATCAAGACCTGGCGGTACGAAGACCACCCAGACTGGGTAGATGCTCCCCGGTGAAGACTTAGGGGCCGAGAGTCTGGTTACGATTGTATGAAACAATATCCTTTATGGTCGTTAGGGTTGATTCATTTATTTTTGCGATGGTGTCCGATGGTGTCATACAGTAGCGATTATTTCGGAGTATAACGGATCGATGGGAACAAGTTGAGTCGTTGAGGGCACTTTTTTACTATCCTATAAAGCGAAAGGAACTGGTTCTAGGTGCATGAGCCACAGGACATCTTCCTTATTATGAATTAGGAATTAATTAGGAATTCAAAATCTCCCATGCGATAATACCAGATGTTTTAGCTCTGGAGCCCTCTAACGCGATACATCGTTTTTTGCTGTTTCTCCTTGATATCATCTTGTCATATACTTGTGAGAAATCTGTGTACATGTATGATGTTTTGATGTATCTATGGTTGATTAGGTAGCTCTGCACCACCAAGTTTACATACACATGTCCATGTTTACTCATACCTAAATATGAAGTATCTAAATATCTAGTTGTCAAGCATAGGTAGGTAACAGTGTACAGTATGGTTAAATGCATAATGTATTCTGTACTGTGGGAGTCAGTCTACCTACCTGTACAGAGTACATATGTATCTAGCGCGGTCCTGCCATCTGTCACCGTGCGAGCGACAACCCCACCAACAATCCACCACCACCTGTAAAAATTCGCTGTGAATTTTCGAAAAAAACACCGGTCCACCTAAGTTTGCCCCTCAATCGGTTCGAGTAATACTATTCCTTTTCCTTGACCCAACTCCACGCCCACACACCCACCTCCTGTTCTCTGTTTGGGCTGTGATCTTGATTCCCTGTTGTCGCCAAGTCAATCCAAGAGCGACAACAACCTCATTCTCTTCACCACACACTAAACGTATCCCGCGAGCGACCGACGAGAGCCCGCCAACATGTCTCGGTTCTTCCGCAGCGGCGAGGACAGCTCTAGCGAGAGCAGTTCCGACGAGGAGGAGCTCTACTCTGAGGAGGAGGAAGAGGAGAAGAAGGTAGAAGAGTCTGAAGAGGAAGAATCTGAAGAGGACGAGGATGAAGACGAGTCCGAGGAAGAGAGTAGCGACGAAGAAGGCGTCAAGAAAACCGGTGCCTCGCGTTTCTTGCGCGGCGAGGCTTCGGAGAGCGAGGACAGCGACGAGGACCAGCCTAAGACGGTAAAGAGTGCTAAGGACAAGCGCTTTGCAGAGCTCGAGGCCACTATTGATGCCATCGAGAAGAAGCAGAGGATCAACGATTGGGGTGCCGTGTCTAATGGTAAGTTAAATCGACAGAGCATACGTGCATACGCTCGCACACGGATGCGCGTATACGCCTGCCTACTAATAGGCGCCTCTTCGTTCCACTTTCAACTAACACACTCCAGAGTTTGACAAGCTCAACCGCCAGGCCGTCAAGATGACGGAGCGGGGCCAGGTCCCCAAGTTCTACATCAAGGCCATCGTCGAACTCGAGGACGCCATGAACGAGACGATCTCGAAGCAGAAGGTCACCCCGAAGAAGATGAACGCCATCAGTGCTCGTGGTCTCAACGCCGTCAAGCAGAAGATCAAGAAGCTCAAGCAAGACCACCAGGCCGAAGTCGATCGATATCGAGAAGACCCCCTCGACTTCCTTGCCTCTGACGAAGAAGAGGAGGAAATCGTTGTTCCGAAGCCCAAGAAGACGAAGGCTGAGGTCTATACCGAACAGGTTGAACAGCAGGATGACGAAGGCTTTGAGACCGTCATCAAGGGTGGCCGCACTCTTCAGTTCACACCCGAGAGCATCTTCAAGCACCTACGGACCATCTTGGAGTCTCGTGGAAAGAAGAATACCGATAGATTAGAACAGATCCGCATCATGGAGAAGCTGCATGCCGTTGCAAATACCCCTTACCAGACTATCCGTGTTCTGTTAACCCTCGTCTCGGCCAGGTTCGATCTTGGAACCGGCACATCAACTTCTATGCCCCTTGAGCAATGGAAGGCCGCTGAAAAGGAGCTGTCTACTTTGTTTGAGGTGCTCGAGCAGAATCCAGACCACATAGTCCTCGAGAATGCGGAAGAGTGGGAAGATGACGAGAAACCCCCCACACTGCAGCCCGGAGAGAAGTACATTAGGATTCCCGGTAGCGTGGTATCATACGTCGAGCGCCTGGACGACGAGCTGACCCGCTCGCTACAACACATCGATCCTCACACTTCGGAATACATTGAGCGTCTGACGGACGAGGGTGCTTTGTACAATGTCATCTTCCGCGGCTTGCTCTATTACGAGACGCTCGGCAAGGATTCTTCTCTACAGATCCCCCAAGATAGCCTCAACCGAATCGTCATGCGGAGATTAGAGCACGTCTACTTCAAGCCTGCCCAGGTAGTCAAGATCTTGGAGGAGAATGCCTGGAAACCAGTGCCTACTTCGGTTGAATCTGTGATCACGCCGAGAGACAGCATTGCAGATGCCACACAACTCCTTAACGTACTCTGCAACTACCTCTTCACTAACAGCGAGGGTATCATCCGTGCTCGTGCTATGCTCTGCCAGATCTACTTCCTTGCGTTGCATGACGAGTACTACAAGGCTCGCGACATGATGCTGATGTCGCATTTGCAAGAGACGATCAACAGCTTCGATGTGCAGACACAAATTCTCTACAACCGCACTCTCGTACAGGTTGGACTTTGCGCATTCCGCAAGGGCCTCGTCTACGATGCGCAGAACACGCTCCAAGAAATCTGTGGCAGTGGCCGACAAAAGGAGCTCCTTGCCCAAGGCGTCATGATCCAGCGATATGCTCAAGTCTCACCAGAACAGGAACGGCTTGAGAAGCAAAGACAACTACCCTTCCACATGCACATCAACCTGGAGCTTCTGGAGTGCGTCTATCTGACATGCAGCATGCTGCTCGAGATTCCTCTACTCGCGCAGACGGGCTCGTCCCCCGACATCAAGAAGCGCGTCATCAGCAAGACGTATCGACGTATGCTTGAGTACCACGAACGCCAGATTTTCACTGGCCCACCCGAAAACACCCGCGACCACGTTATGCAGGCCTCCCGGGCGCTCGCCGCTGGCGAGTGGAAGAAGGCCATCAACTTCGTTCACAGCATCAAGATCTGGGATCTCATGCCGAACACGGAGGAGATCAAGTCCATGCTTTCCAAACAGATCCAGGAGGAAGGCCTACGGACGTACCTCTTCACCTATGCTCCCTTTTACGACACGCTCGCCGTGTCTACGCTATCATCGATGTTCGAGCTCGACGATCGCAAGGTGGCCTCCATCGTCAGCAAGATGATCAGCCACGAAGAGCTGGCGGCGGCGCTCGACCAAGTGACCTCGACGGTCATCTTCCGAAAGGGCGTCGAGCTCTCTCGCCTCCAGAGCCTGGCGCTCACCCTGTCGGACAAGGCGGCGGCGCTCATCGAGACCAACGAGCGGACGCTCGAGCAGCGGACACAAGGCACAGCCAACGCGTTCGACAGGAGAGGCGGGCAGAACCAGCGTGGCGGTCGCGGGGGAGGACCGAAGACGGGTCGGGGCGGGGCGAGGACGGGCGGAACGGGACAGCGACAGGCCGGCGGCACGCAATTTACGGGAGGCGTGCTCGGCGGGGCTGTTCGAGGTTAGAGGGATACGGGGCGCACATGATCTTCTGCTTTTCTGTCACTTTTGTATCTCGTGTGCATACATACGGCCCCGGGTTGCTTTTCGATGAAAAAGTATCGTCGGCGATAGCCGACCTAGGGTTAATGGGACGGTCAAGTAGATAGCATATCTACTAAGGGAATTGAATTGATTTGACCATGACTTCATTATTTCATCTTCAGCTTGATGCTCGTGACTGTTGTTGGAGTGTTATGCACATTGTACACCTATCTACATCTCGGGGTATCTACCTATAATTGAATATCCGGTCTTCATCGCAGCATCTTCACGCATGAGATAGACGGCCTCTATCCACGGAGACGTCACCGCGCCCTCGTATCCCAGACTATATATATATACTCCCTATCTATCCCGACCAGACACCGCGGCGCGACGCCCTCCGTACCCACGCTCCACACAAGCAAGATAAAACGACGCCAACCCACCGACACCCACACCCACCGGCACTAACCCTGACACCAGTACCGACTCACATGCGTATCCGCCTCACCTCGTCCAGTGACCAGTACCGGCGCATGTTGTCGGCGCCTAGCACGCGCACCTCCTGATCGAGGTGGGCCCAGAGCACGGCGCCCCAGGTATCGAGCTGGGCCTTGAGCGCGGACATCTGCAGCTCCGTCTCGCCGGATAAGCAGCCGCGCAGGTAGGCGCTCAAGCCGTCCATGCCGGCGTGGATCTCGACGTGCTGGCGGAGGAGCTCGGCTGCTTTCTTCTTGCCTTTCTCCTCCTCCTTCTCTTTCTTCTCCTTCTCCGCCTTCTCTTTCTCCTTGTCCGTGTCTGTATCGGTGTTGGATTTTGTCTCGGCGTTTATGGCGGTGGGAGGGGTGGGTAGGGCGGAGGGAGGGTCGAGGTCCCAAGGCCGCTCACGCCCCGTGCGGAACTCGGGCATGCGCCGCGCGAGCACGGGGAAGATGTACTTCTCCTCGATGCCGTGGTGCGTTTCTAGGTACGAGACGAACTCGAGACCCGTGTTGATGAAGGCGCGGATCGAGAGGCCTTGCGCGCGGCGGCCGCTCGAGGCCGAGGTGTAGAGCGTGTTCCAGGTCGAGCGGAAGTGGTTGTGGAACAGGTCCATGTGCTCTGCCAGGCGGTTGTACTCTTTGAACTCGGCGGGGGTCAGGGGCGGGAGCGTTGGCGTTGGGGGTGAAGGTGTTGGTGGTTCGGTGCTGGGTGCGGGGCTCGGGTTCGGGCTCGGCGCTGCGCCGGATGGGGAGGACATGTTGGGCGCCGAGGTGCTGATGAGACGCCGGTGGGACGGGTACGACGGGGCCGCACGCGGGAGGAGTTGTGGTGGGTGGTGTAGTAGTGAGACGGGTGGTAGCAACGCGGGATATGCTCTGCGGGGTTGTCGGGGTCTGGCACTCGTTCTGATGGCGAACTTGGATATGATGAGGGCTGTGGTGGTGTGGCGCGCACCACTCATGTCTTTTGTCTAACAACAGGATTTGTTGCGTTTGTTCATATACCTATATAAACAAATTTACTTACGGCTGTCACCTTATCTCTATATAGAGTGAAATTTTGCTACGGGGACTTACAAACGGAGGCATCAAGTTTTTCGACGTGAATACTTTAGTTAGCTATGTAAGCCATTGCAAATCAGAGATAGGTGCGGCGATACGAGATATCAAAGCCCGCCAAGCCAGGATCTTTTAGTCCCACACGCGCGCTTGTTAGTCATGCTCGTTTGTTGCGAATTAGCCTGTCGTTCTATCTACATAGACTTAGTATCGCAACCCGAGTAGACAAACAACATTTATTTATTTATACAAGATCAACGGTGAAAATTTTTGCCGCTGATAGGAGTTGCATCTCACTCACTCACTCATTGCAATTACATAAGTATTTTGACGGTCGTTGGTGTTTCTGGCGTCTATGACACTAGCACTCTGAGTATCAGTGTCCTCGCATCTCGTTTAGGTTAAAGGGCCTCATCACCACCGTGTTGTTCGTGATGCCCAGTCCTCGGGGTCTTGTCAATGGTGTCCCTAGGTATAAGTGATACAGTGAAATATGTCATATCGATGTATACCCCTTCACAATTCATGTCCCACCAGCTTTAATCCAAGCATTAGTGTAACGCTGTAGCTTTCCGTATGACAGTTGCATAACAGCAGTACTGGTGCTACCGCCTCATCTAGACTCAGGCAACGAGCCTATACTCGAAGGGTCTATGCGTGGTAAATCAGACAGGTCAAGAGCTGTCCACGACGGTACAACATACAACCAGTGGCAAACAGGACACTCGCCATGCGATGCCACAAACGGGACGATGAAACAGAACACAGACCGTCCGGACTGTTGCCACATACAAGCATATGCACCACGGACGGCTATCATGAAGGATCACCTTGCCGCTCTCGTCCGCCAACGGGTTCCTGAAGCGAGCTGGCCCAAAATGCCTGGTCTAAATTATCGCTGTGCGATGATATGTCACCACACCTCATACTGCCCGGCTTCTGTGGCGGCTCCGATGCAGCCTAATCAATAAAATCGAGCAATCGAACGCAACGCCACATAGGGTAGACGAGCCAACCACCTACCCCCCAGCAGCGTCGCACGACGCCATCTCGCAGACGGAAACACAGCCTGCAGTCCCGTGGTTACATCGGGACGGGAACCGGGCACCTGGTATGAATTCCTACGGAACATGCGAGGGACTCCTCGGGCCGCCACGTGTGCGATCAAACCGCCGCCCAATCGCGTGCCCGCGCGCCTTCCCGCCGCCCGTCCTTCCGCGAGCGAGCGAGATGAGAGATGAACGGTCAGTTCAGCCCTTCTCCTTCTCGACGACGACGCCATCCAGCTAGAAAACTCCTGCGTCTTGCCGTCGACTTATCTCCGAACGAGCTCTGAGACACGTGGCGCGTACTATCGATCGAGATCTCCTCTCACTTCCTGCCGGTAGACGTATGAGGACATGGTTGAACCCGTTGCCTCCGACTCTCTTATCACATCAAGTCCCTTGGTTTTCTATGCGCGCAGCTGGGTAGCTGCCTGTGCCGGCGACCGATCTCATGGGACGCTGCGCGTGCTTGCGTGCTTATTTCTCCTGAGTGGGGCTTTGTGTGTTTGCATTAATCCATCCAGAGCAGTTTCTATCGATTTCTAGATAATAGCGGTGAGAGGGGGAGGGAGAGGAGGATGACGTTGACGGGATGAGAATAAGGGGGAAGATTTAAACCTGAGGCGATCCGCCCGGACTCCAGCGGTGTCTTGGACAAGTTCAGTATAGCTCGGAGAAGAAAGAGGTCTTCTTATCAAACTCCAAGAGAAACTTGATATATATATTGTGTTTCGAATCACTCTCACTCCTATCCATCACCCAA
This sequence comes from Nemania diffusa, assembly GCA_038501195.1. Classification (NCBI taxonomy): domain Eukaryota; kingdom Fungi; phylum Ascomycota; class Sordariomycetes; order Xylariales; family Xylariaceae; genus Nemania; species Nemania diffusa. The sequence goes on from JBBPUQ010000003.1 coordinate 5,749,142, forward strand.
GTCTTACACCGAAGCAGAGCGCCAGCAGCAAAGATGACTTCCCCCTCCGATCCCCAGCTGGGAATGTATTCTCATATCAACGGCCTTCCCGCCGACGTTCTCGACCGCCTTGCCATCTCGGAGCTGTGCAAAGGGTGGCCAGTATACCGAGACGCGTCCGAGTGGAAGAACTTCCGCTCCCTCTTCTGCCCCGACGCCTACGTCTGGACAAGTAAGTCGAGCGTCCCCCCTTTAGCTTAGCCACACCATTAACATCTCCCCCCCAGCCTGGAGCAAGCGCCAGACCATCGACAGCTTCATCCAAGTCTCCAAAGAAGGCAAAACGCGCGGCGACTTCATCATGCACCGCGAGTGCGGGACGCTCGTAGACCTGAACCCGCAGACGCGGCGCGCCGTGGGCAAGATGAAGGCGACCATCACGCAGCGGTTCGCCATCGCCGGGGACGCGGCGCGCGGCGTGGCCCCCGTCGTCTTCGACGTCGACTGCGACTGCCGGTTCCACTTCTTCTGCCTCGAGCAGCCGCCGTCGCGCGGCGACGGCGGAGGCGGCCCGGAGTGGAAGGTACGATATGTCAAGCTCATCTACGACAAGGACAAGGTCGTGCCCGTCGACGGCAAGACGGCGCCCACGTTCTCCGAGGACGTGCTGCGGCGCTGCCCCGAGGGGTACCGGTACCTGGGCGCCGCGCAGCGCATGCTGGGGCACGACGTCGACGAGTTCCTGCCCACGATCCAGGGGCCCGAGGAGGGAGCCGCGCACCGTCTGTGGCTGGACATGTATGAGAAGATGGGGCAGTGGCTCAACGGCGAGGATGATATCGATCTCTCGTCTCCCATTCACGGTGGCAAGGGGGTTAATGGCAGTGGGAGGGTACATCTTATTGGGAATGGCAATGGCTTCCATGTGGACTCGTATCATTGAGAGGCGGTTCTAACTAGCTGCTTTGCTGGTCGAAGCTATGATGCTTAAAAGAAACGTGTACGAGCCAGGGGTTTGACATTTCGTTAAAATAGAGTATAGGGATTAGACTAGGGTATGGTAGATGAATAGAGATTCATCTTGAGAGACTGAGCTTGAGGACACTACACGCCGGTCCAGATTGCGATAGTAGAAGAAATGGCCAATTGCCCCTGCGGCTCTAACACTGAGCAGTATCAACATTCCTGAAAATGCCCAGGCCATGAACGCCTTCTCTTCCTTCTCCTTACACTTCTTTAAAAAGTCCCTTTAAGTTAACCACATAGTCTAGCTTCTCCCTATCAGTATTATTTTCAATATCTCAAGGTATGAAGATTTAAAAATTGAAAAGATAGAGAGGTATAAAGGATAGACTAGATAGTCTTGTGGACATTCACGTAAATGTTAGGGCACCAAGTAACACAATGTATTATTTAGCTATCATAGAGGACGTATATGATGTATCTAATGAGCTATCAAACAACCTTTTTTCATTATTATAACGGACTATTTTAATATGCGGAAAATGTAATTTGCTTTATGAACTATGACATATAGGGTGCAATATGGACAAGACTATTGATTAAAGGTACTGTTGCATCTTTCACTCTGTAGTTCAGGTTTCAAAAGTGCATATACAGCTTAATCATGACTTTACAAAATTTAAAGTACTAAAATCTAAGTATATTATATCTATAATTCAATACTCATACTACATTATTACTATTCAAGTATCATTTTAAAGGCGATCTATTCATGATTAATCCTTAGACTTAATTATTCTCCTATGAAACATCTAGAAATATCCCTTTTGAGTTGTGATGTGTAGAATTTGTGGTAGCATTTCTTGTCAAGTCGCATGCTTGACTCCTTGAAACCTGAATACCTTGATAAAAAATGTCACTCAAACATTGATACATTATATGGCCTGTGTTCCACTTTCGCTTGTTCAAATATATTATGTCTCATAGCAGCATACGATCGTCCAGCCTGCGAGTCTATGCGGTGTACGGTGTACGGTTCAGAATTGCTTGGCTGAAAATATGACTAGTATCTAAAAGAGATAAATATTGATTACTGAACGTCACATTGGGTATCATCCACATAACTGCAAGTTGTCATCATCTGGGTAGACGGAGTGAATCTAACTGGCCTCATAACTGGCCAGGTAGTATTCCAGCCAGCCTTGTCTCCACTAGATCATCCCCCATATTATTAGTAGCCATTCGTCGTTACTCGTCTGTATGTTTCTGTTTCAATGTACTAACTCTTGGATTGCATATGGTATTTGTTCCTGCTTGAAGTTGTGTAACATCGGCGAAGCTGATCTTCTCTACTTTCGTATGCCGAGGGCCAAGTCGGCCGTTACGTTGTCTCTTTAGAATACACCGGGCGAGCTGATTGTCCTCCGCACGCATCATTCAACGAGTTTTAGGCCCAGATAAGCCATAGTTCCCAAGGCTTCCCCGCCGAGTCCCAGACAAGCCTAATATCCGTGTTATTTCTTCTCTAAAACGTAATGTCTGCCTAGATAAATACTCGACCAAATCTTTACACCAGGAGGAGAAGAAAGCTTAGAGGTTGCCGAGGTGCTAAAACAATCGTTGTACTCTAATAATGTCTAACATACACAACTGGTCGTTTATTTATGCTTGTAAGATGCAACTGGGACGGATGGTGGCTGGCTTAGTCAATCTGTACCATTCACTGGCATAGTGGTGCTTAAGTTGTGGAAAGGGGCTGCATGAGTAGCAACGCATGTATGCAAAGATCGGCCCTACGAGGTAACGATTACACTTGAACCTATTAAATTAGAACGTGTGGATGGCACACACCGCACTTTGGAGACTAACGAATAGTCTTACTAGCTTTCCTAAAGATTTTCGTAGGCTTCAAATAATCTCGAAATCAAAAACAATAAGTAGAACTTGGTATAGAGAATTTGCCTGCTTAGCTGACTCAAGTAGCCTCTGGGGAGAACCATCAGAAATAAATAGAAAAACTCAAAGCGAACTTGCAAGCCTAAGCCTAATCAATAAATCTACCTTACTTTCAAGTGCATGTTTACCCGCACTGTCACACTACGCAAGGCTTAGTATTAGATGATGCCTCGCAACCAGAAAATAAATCTATCGATTTCGTGAATTCAGAACGGCTGCATAGTAATAGGCGGTGCCCGTCCGGTCTCTACACCGCTCCATGCAGGAGCTTTACCGACGTTTGAAAGATCCACGTAGCGATTTGCCGCAGGAAGAACCACCTAGCTGCCACGAGCTCATCGATGATGTGTACGAAAAGAAAGGGGACGTGACTTAAAAGGACTACAACTGCAACAGCATTCATGAGAACGCCCCCGAGTAAACCCCCTGTCACGGCATGGAGTGGTAAGGAACAACGTGAATCAGTGGTGAGACGTATCCAAATTATAAATTTGTAGTCATGAATTCTGACCTCCTCAGAAATTAAGGTCGTACGGTCGAGAATACCCCTACTATCATATGCTATGCTACCCTGAGACTATTGAAGGTATTCGACCTATCGTTCGTGACGCCATTCGCAGCGGGAAAGGCGTCCGAGTGTCGGTATTCCGTAAGCTTCTACAGAAGTCCTTCAAGCACCTTGTCCTATAACTACATGTAGATTACTCTTGGTCCACAGTGTTCGGGCGGAACAGGGAACAATGGAGATGTGCTTATCTCAACTCTACCGGAGGAGATTGCATCCGTGCTCCCAAGCTTAGTCGTGTTGCCTGGGGACAAATATTAGCTAAGGAAGACTGAACTTAATGAGATCACAGTCGTAGATGGTGAAGAAGTAGGAAGACAGCCTCTTCCAGACGGAAAGAAGTACGTCCGTGTCGGTATGGCTACCACGAGTGAGCAGTTTCGGCATCATCACTCGAATCACATTTGAGTGAGACGCCATGAGCACGGCAGTCACCGTAAACTACATGTTGTTGAAGCCATCCCACCGTCTCTAGGAATGAAGATTCGGATATCCCTAAGGAGCTTCGAAAGAGCCGCTCCCCAGAAAAAAAGAAGGCTGATCTAGATAAATTCAAGTGTAGCCGACGATGAAAATTAGCATACGATGTAGCTAAGGAAGAGCTTATTGCGAATCTCCATAGGAACCTAAAGGTTTGGCGAGTGCGCTTCGCTAATCTAAAACTTGATCTCCCCGGTCTAGTTGTTAATAATACATCATCCCTTACAGAAAGATAAACTGAGTGCTGAGAGACATCTATGATCTCTATTTCGATGGAATTTACCTCTGTAGCTTCGTAGAGTCTCTGTAGGGTCGAAGACGATGACGGTGTCCTTGACTCCTTGAATCGTTGTGAGCCGTCTTCCAATCTGTTGTCTTCCTCGAGCATAGTTATAGCAGAAAATGTAAGCTTGCTTTGTAGCAAGGCGCTGGAATGCGCATTCGTGAAGTCAGATCGAAAGGGTAGAGAGTTCGGTCACAACTAGGGTCATGCTTAGGGTCGAATCTGCGTAGGCTAAGAAGGATCGCCATCCAGTATATTCCTATAGAATTACCTTACTAACCACGAGTTTCTAAGTTGCCGTATAGATTATTATCTGAAATCTGCATCATATATTTTCTCCAATACCAGTAGCTCTTTCTTTGATGGTAGAGTGGGGGGTGATATATAATGTCTTCAAACTCATAGGCGAACTCTCTTCAAGAAGACATCTCTCAATGTCTGCCATGAAATGGGCGGCGCGATCTCTCAACTTTCTAAGTCGGGAAGACCGTTCATCGAATATCGACGGCCTTACTCAAATGCTGCAATATTTGGCGTGTAGTTGTCATATATCTGAGAGAGAAGGTATGAGTTAGGTACTGGGACATATAGTACTAAGAGAAATAGTTCCTCTCACCTAGCCTGTGGCTGTTTGAGGCTTCGAGAGCGAGTCGCCGGGGACTCAATGAGAGATTACGGAGGTACCTAGGTACTTACAACTTACAGCATGTTGCTAGCACCCCACATAGCGCGGGGCGCACCTAACCTAGAAACGCGACCACCCCATATCAAACAGCCCCACATTTTCCCATTTAATTGAATTCTCTCTTTGACGCGATGAGGCTCGACGCGTGCGCCACATCCATCTACTTACCTCCCTAAGGTACCTGCTATTAATCTTAGTTACGTACCTATTGTGCAACCTCCATATTTCTATCTTGAACTTCTTGAGTCCTGGTCATGGTTGGGAGCATGCTCAAAAGAATTAAAATAAAATAAAGTTAAAAAATAAATTTCAACAGGTCATGCAGTCACCGCCCACATCTGAAAATGCGGTCGACACTTTCGACTCGTCTCGGCCGTTTCGTGGTCTGGTGCTCTGCTGCACCAACATCGAGGCTGATCAACGTGTAGGTATCGCTTTATATCTTATATCTCCCTCCATAACTCTAAGGAGTTGAATTGCAGAGTCCTAACGCTAACGATCGCTTCATATAGACCGAGATAGCCCAGCGCACTGCCGACATGGGCGGCATCCACAAGTACGACCTCACCCCCGATGTCACCCACCTCATCGTCGGCGATTACAACACGGCCAAGTACCGCCACGTCGCTAAGGAAAGACCCGATATCAAGCCTATGGGTGCTGGCTGGGTTGAGGCTGTGCAGCGGCTATGGGTTGAGGACCAAGAGATCGACTTTGCAGCCCTCGAGAACAGCTGGAAGCTTCAGACCTTCGAGGCCGGCGGTGGAATTCCCAACAGCTCCAACCCGGCCGAGCGCGAGAGACAGAGACTGGTTTGCTGCCTGACCGGCTTCGAGGACAGTCCGTTTCCCAGCCTAGCCTCCGTGACTCGGCTGTAGCTGACATATCCAGGCAACGTGCGCGCAATGATCGAAGACAAGGTGAAGACGAATGGAGGCGAGTATGTTGCCGACCTCTCCCGCCGAGTCACTCATCTCATCGTCTGCAAACCCGAGGGCAAGAAGTACAATGCTGCCCGCAAGTGGAATATCTGCTGTGTTTCCGTCGAGTGGCTACACGATAGCGTCGAGCGGAGCATGATACTCAACGAGGAGTGCTACGATCCCACCCTACCACTAGAAGAACGGGGGAAAGGCGCCTGGACACGGAGAGACTTTCGACGGATATCCCTGGGCAAGCGAGCGCGAGAAGACTCTATAGTGTCTGCCGAGGCGGGGAGGAGAAAGCTGAGAAAGAGTGCGAGCGTGAGGATGAATAGTCAAAGCAATAACTTATGGGGGGACATCTTAAACCAGTCGGCTGGCGACCTGTCACGACCAGACGATGCGCCGCGAGAATCGACTGCACCTGCTGCTCCGATTACTACCGACCCAACCGCTTCCACAACCGAGACCCGTCGACCTATAGGTCAACCCTTACCAGAGCCTCCGAGCGATAGAGAGTGGCCAGCCCTTAGAAAGGGCGTGTTTTGGGGCTGTCGGTTCTTTGTGCATGGATTTCCGGCTCCGAAAGAGCAAGTCCTTTTCGAATTCCTCACATCACACGGCGGCCAGCTTTCCTCCTCTCTTGAAGACGTTGCATCATCACACCATACCGAGCCGCTTCACCAGCGCTACCTCCTCGTGCCGCAGACATCTCAACCCGATAGCCATCCACAACTCCCCGAAGGTGTCCACATCATCACAGAATTCTTTATTGAGCGTTGTATTCATAACAAGACCCTCTTTCTCCCCAACGACCACGTCTGGGGTCAACCGTTTCCTCGATTTCCTATAGACGGATTTCAAAAACTGACGATATGCACGGCTGGTTTCGTCAATGAACAATTAAATCAGATCGAAAAGACAGTCACACAATTAGGTGCTACATATTCCGAAAAGTTAAATCGGCAAGTCTCGCTCCTGGTCTGCCCGGATCTTGCTTCTTTACGAGAGCAGAAGCGCGACCTCGCCATCTACCACAACATCCTAATAGTCAACGTCGAATGGCTATGGCAATGCATCGCAACAGGGTGTCTAGTACCATGGGACGGGTTCCAATTCGAAGAACTAACTCGGATGGCGGATTCTATCCGCGCCAGATTGAAGAGAAAAGAAGAGGAAAAAAAGAACGGAAGGGAGATGCTTAACAGGTCTCGCTCAGAGCCCCTGCTCGTAAAACCACCTATCGTAAAACCACCTATCGCAAAACCTAGTCGTCGAGTACTGGCGCCACCTCCAAGGGCCGGTGTTGACATGACTGCATTTGACAGCGACGTCCCTGGGGCCGATCGCGAAACGTCTTCGCTCCGAAAACAGGACACACACGAATCGCACTACGAAACAGCTCCCACCCAGCCCTATAGTCTCGACAACGCATTCACACCCGCGCCACTCTCAGAGACAACCGCAAGTAATCTGAACAAGACAGCATCACCCCCAAAACCCTCCCAAACAGAGCGAGCACCAAAGCGCTTCCCCACCGAGGGCGAAGTCGGCGATTCGGAAGCAGGCGAAGAATCCGACGCCACGGTGCGGCCTCCGCACAAAGACGCGCCCCCATCCGACTCCGAGGTGGAACACAGGCGCCGCAAGGCGCAACACGCCAAAGACCTCGAGCGCCTCGAGCTCTCCAAGCGCCTCAACTCCCTCATGGCCGACGGCGCGGCGCCCGAGGGCAGCAGCAGCAGCAGCAGCGCGCGGCCCGGCCGCCGGAAGCGCCAGATCCTCGGTCGCGCCGTGAGTAACGTCTCCGCGGCGTCCAGCGCGAGCGCCGAATCCGGCCCCAGCAGGACGCGCCAGCCCCTCGCGTCCGCGGCCTCCGACGCGTCCGAGTTCGACCGCTTCCTCGAGCGCGACCCCCACCTGCAGCAGCAGCAGGACGACGCCGAGAATCCCCCGCCCCCCGCCACGCAGCTCGGGTACGAGGACCCGCAGGCGCGACGCCAGCGCCAGGTCGTCGAGCGCAAGATGAGGGGACGCGGGAAGGTGGATGCGGGCGGCGCGAGGGAGGAGCCGCTGAGTCAGGAGAAGCTTCGAATGGCGGATTTTCAGCCTTCGGTTGGCGCTAGAGGGGGTAGTGGTGTAGGTGGTACGAGAAGGAATTTGAGACGGCAGGGGCGGTAGTTGGATCTATTCTCCTCTGACAGCTGTTGTCTTGGCTTATACGGTGACCGTTTAGATGGAATACACGGAAGCGAACGGAAGGGAATAAGACGGTTGGATGGGCGGGTGTTGGGATATCCACCGTCCTGCTCGAGCTATTGGATGAGTGGTTGGTATTTCCTACGACTTGGAAACGGCGATGCTTTTCAAGACATTCATACAGACCATGGAGTATTGATTGCATTGCATGTGGTGTATTTTCTCCGAGCGAGCGAGCGAGGTTTAGAGCTACATTGCGCGTGGGAAGCATGGGATGGATTACTATAGGGTATGTTGGCAAGCTGGTAGGCAGGTAGGTAGGCGTATGGGATAGGGTACTTCGGTATAGATCGGAGTTATGAAGAGATGAAATGAAACGAGCGAACAAATGGTACTTCATCTTCTCGCAATGGACAAATAGCTACCAATCCTAGTGAGCATCGCGGGGATCAGAGAACATTAACTTCCATATTGGATCGGCTTTCACAGTCCTATCTGGGATAAATATAAGTTCCCGAAAGTCTACAATGGCCACCAACATGGGCAAGTATTCGTAACTCTTCAACTAGGCAACGCGTATTCCCAAGATACCTACACTGTCACGTACAGCATAAGTGGAATAAATTCATGTGTATATGTATGCATGTAATCATTAATTCCACCTGTCCTCGTCTCCATTCATTCGCGTACTCATTCGTTTCTCATCCTAAAATAGTCTAGATAGCCAACTCGCACTTTTTCCCCTTTCCAATCTTTTAATACACGGCTGAGTACCTTGGTTTCCAATTTCCATCCACGTGTATCCAGAGAATTTGTACACTCCCTGTGAGCTGTACAAATAGTATAAAAACGAGCGTAAGTCGTGAGATGTCCCCAAAGCGGACGGGTATGTTTAGTGAAAGAAGGACAGCGGTATCCCTATTTTAACCCCCAAAAACATAGCGCGTGTGCGCTAGATGGCACAATCTTCTGCCGGGTATATGATGATGCTCCCCGTTCGCCTGTTGACACAGGAAATATTTTATCCCAATTTTGACCCGGAAAGAAGACCAACGCCGTGTCTGCTTCACGCTCCCATATGCGACTACAGACCGGCTGCAGCCTCAGTTAGCACACTCAGTAGGCTGGCCGCGGCGCCGCCAATTCCAACTGCGCGGAGTGTCTCGCTACGAGCCTTCTTACGGCCCCCCCGGTCCCGGTCCCGGTCCCGGTCCCTATCTCTGTCTCGATCCCTGTCTCTGTCTCTGTCCCTATCCCTATCTCGGTCCCGATCGCGGTCGCGCTCTTCCCGGGGACGACTCCTCTGGTCATTGCGATCACTACGCCGACCGCTGGAAGTACTGGAATAGTACTTGCCGTTACTACTATTTCGGTAGTCGCGCTCACGGTCTCGTTCTCGGTCAAGATACCGATCTGATCGATACTTCTTCTCTCGGTCTAGATCTCGACTTCGAACTTTATCTCGATCCCGATCCCGGTAATCGCGTTCATTAACCTCTTTTCCCCTGTCTCGTCGACCGTCACTTCGTGTTGAATCCGAGCTTTCGTTTAAGATTTGGGGTTCTGGGTTAAATCGCACATGTGGATCGTCGTTCTTGTTTTTGAGAATGGGCTTTGGCTTTGCCGTAGCGGAAGGGCTGGTCTTTTCGCGGCTCTCTCCAGTCTTGTCTTCTCTCGCCGAGGATTGAACGATGAAAGGGTAGGCTTTCGTACCCTTATCATTGCCATTGGCAACTGTGGTGCCTTGGCTTGACCCACTGGGAGGGCTTAAGATGTGATGATACGGTCGAGAGGGAGGAGGGTACGAATTTGGATAACGGCCAGATGCAGGACGGCCCTTATCTAAATCTTCAGATGCTTCATCATCGCTAGAGTCCCATAACTCGCCCGTGGAACTAACTATACTATTCGAACGGTGGCGATCATCAGGGTTAATCACATACCCAGGCTCACCATTCTGACGCCGTCGGCCTGCAATAACATCCCAGTTACGGTATTTGTCCGGATGGTATCGATCCTCTGGCCTTCTTTCCCTCCCACCAGACTTAGCTTGCGTCAGAGCACTAGAAGCGTTAGAAGCGGCTCGTCGGCGTTCATTGCGTACCTCGTGACTTTTCCTCGCAAGGACAGAAATATCTTCCTTCTTCAATTCGCCAAGGATAGCCACAAAGTCCGGTCGTGCCTCGTATCGTAGGCCCTCTCGTTCGAGGACCTCAGGTGACACTAAACTCCGGCGTATGCGCGTCCATTTTGCATCGAGCGGGATTTGTCGGCCTTGACCATCAGGCTTTAAACTGACTGATTCTTGCGATGAAATCGGTGCAGGTAACCCCAATTTTTCCCCGACAAGAGAGGGAGCAGATACTGAGTTAGAATGAATAATGGGCGGAGAACTTCTATCACCCCCTAGTGGTGGCGGCGGTAGGGAAGGAATATATCTGGGTGGTGGGCCATGTTCGTACTCATATTGCTCGTGAGAGGCATTCTTTTTATCGGAAGAGGGGAGAAATAATGGCTGCGAGGACGACGGAAGTGGATATCGTTGAGGTTGAAAGTTAGAAATCAAATAATTGCTGGGTATAGATGGAGAAACGCTCATATTATCCATAGCTATGGTTAGATCTGCGTTCTGTTTGTCTAGTGCCATGATATCCCGCGTAGATATTAGAGCCATGGAACCTGAAGATGATTCATCTTGGTCATCGGATGAATGGCGGTCGTACGATAGATTGGTTCCCCGAGTAGATAGCTGAGCTGGTGGATGTGGGTAATCGTCATATCGCAATCGCTCCATCGTCATAGACGGGAAGAACTTTTCATTATCGATATCAGGACTATAAGGATCCTCTTCGCCATGTTCTGCTGGGGGCGGATAAGCTGGATAGGGTAGAGTATTGTCGGTATTCGCCGGCGGGGTGTAGTTCTCCAAAAACCCTCTGACTGAAGTGGTGCCGCCAAATGCCGTGACCTGTTCGTCGACTTGACGAATATACGCTCGTAGAACGTCCTGTTCTATTTGTTAAACATTTGTCCAGCTTGGTGGCAGAGCGAGATGTGAGAAAAGAAGCATACTTACTTGGTTCTTGCGTAGGACATCCTTCGAGAAGCCATCCGCTTCAAGCGCGTCCCTAAACTGCTCCCAAAGTTGATCCTCATTCTCGGTAAATCCAGAATTCTTGCGCTGGCAGATACGTGAGGCTATAGCATCAACTTTGTCCTTGATGGCATCGAGATCGGCACTGTTGGTGTCCACCAACTGGCGTGATTTGCTCGGGTTGTGTAGCTGAACAGTATCGAGAAACATGTGAATGTTTAGCTTCTGGCTGGCGAGTTTGCCACGGATCAGGTCAATCTTCTCGAGCTCGACGCTATCTAACATAGTCCAACCCTTATCGCTATCATTTACGAGGCCGCGGCGTTCACCAGCCGTACTGACGCTGGATCCATCTGAGCCACCGTCAAAGTATTTCTCCAAGATGGTGTCCAGCTGCTTTAGTGTGAACTCGGTGTCCTCTATTATGGGTGTTAACTGCCGCATATAGAGGGCGCTTTTGCTACTGTTAAGCAGGGATTCAGGATCCTCAGCTTCGACCTTCAGATGCTTGAGCACGGTGTGTAAGTCGCGAACGACCGTGGCGGCGTTCTCGAAGTTGGAGCCAGCATTGCGTGCTCGTCTATATAACTTCCGAGCAAATGCATCAAGAGTATCGATAGAGGCCAAGATGGCGGGCGATGCGGCGCTTTCACCCCCAGGCCGATATGCTGCCATAATCCTTCTCCTCACAAGCTAATCAATTCGGCCCCCTTTGATCGGAGGCCGTTGGTACAATAAAGTTTATGAGTCGGATATTCTTCCAGGAATGGCGACTTCTACTGGCAACAGGGCGAGTCGTGTGGAAATAAGAACAAGGCAGAAAGCTGGCAGGCGCTAGATAGGATTTATCCACAATAAGTACCTAGTAAGACTAAGGACTTAAGCGAGTAGATATATATTACCGAACCAGGATAGGTGTGTTCGTCGATCGCGACGGCTGTGTGATGGTAGGGGTTGAACGCTATGGCTGTTGTGGGTATAGACAATCTGACGCTGAGCGATGATTGACCAGCGTAGGTCTAAATCCAGGCGCGTTCGATAATCTTGGCGCCCGCTCTGCTTTTCTATGATGATCTCTCGGTCAGCAATCAGGGAATACGGTTCTTCATTCGTACTACCAATACCTACGCAGTGCTATGTAGTGTTGGTAATAAGACGGATAGTCGACTTATATATGTATGCAAAGCACTGGCAATGCGGTAGAGAGGGGGTGGGCATGTGTGAGTATTTAAGTTAGAGAGATGGTCTTACCAATGATAACGAAAATGCAAGAATAAAAAAGTAGGAAAGAAATGGGAAAACAAAAATGATCTACCTCGTTGAAGCTGCCAAAGTCTTGTAGGGCCGATCGATGACTTGTGTTACGTACAGCAAATACCGGGTAGATGAGGTAGATGGCAGTACCGTAGGGAGTCTAGGCGCTTCAGCTAGGTATCTACTGGCAAGTATGGTATCAAATGCTTCCCAAGGCGCGGGTTCGAGTAGGCAATCCAAGGCTGGCGCCAAGATGTTATCTATCTACTTCAAGTGATGAGCAACGAGGGGGATGTTTGTTATGTTCCTATTTGTGTCGCGTGTTGTGATTATCCCAGTCCGAAATAGAATCGAGAGGTTGAAACATGATGACCTAATTTAGGTCCAGATGTTAGTCCTTGTTGCCCGAGCCCAAAGCCCAAGGCAAGGCAAGGTTGCATTGCAATGTGACTTACTCTATAGAGGAAATCTACGTATTCTGTATAGTACTTGCCTACATAGGTAAGTACCATGCTATTATGGAAGTTACGACAGTCACCAGGGCAATCTCATGTAACGCGGATTCCTAAATGACCTACCTACAACCCAAGAGAGAGTTCAGATTGTTCCTGCAAGCTGGGGCACTGAATTAAGGAGATTAAGGGCGGGTTGGGGAGATAGGTAGATACTTTCTCGATACATATCCTGAAGCAGGACACCTCCGCCGCTAGCAAGTGTGTTATTAGTACCCGCGCCTAGAGCACCATGGAAGGAACCCTGTGACGTAAGGACAAGTTGTTCGATTTCATCATTGCCTTCAGGAGCCCCACAACGTTTCCTAACCCCTCGCTTTCCACGTTGCTAGTCTGGATTTGTATTCAGTGTGCCTCTTAATTAGCTAAACCCATGCGGCATCTATGTTAGCTCGTTGCCCTGCTTCTATACGTTACTACGCTGTGGTTAATTTATTAGCTACGCGTAGCTACCCTATCCAGACCTACACTACCAGAAAATTGGTACCTAAGATATGGAGTTTCAAACAGAATATTTGGGTCAGGTCAGAACTCGGGTCAGCATGTCACCTGCTCCCATCGAGGCTGAAGGGCTAATACAGAATAAGTACCCCACAGTCTGCCGTGGGCTATGCACGTAATCAATTAGGTAGGTACTCAGACTAAGTAGTATGACAGTGCTGACAGTGACTCTGAACAAGCGAAGCTGCGCCAGCACTCTCACAAGTACCTTTTACATATTTTTCGCGGGGAAATGCGAGTCCCGGGCTACAGTAATTGCCTAAAAAGGAAAGTGGGGAGAACATTCTTTGCATTTTACCCTATGGCTGCACTGCGCAGACATGTACCTACCTCCCTAGCTATGCCCTTCTCTGCCACCGATGGTAACTTCTAGGTAATCCTTGATACCCGAGGTAAGTCTAAATGGTTGCGTGCATCATGCATAAGCAGGTATCCTTGGTCGATGTCCTTCCTGCCAGTCGTTTGCCATAAAACTTGAAATCAGATGCGATGGGGTCTGCTATCGAACACACACAAACACACATACCTACATAAATGCACAGACACACACAGCTTCGCCACTGTACCCAGTATTGATTGTTTCGTGGCAATGTTTATACGAATGTCTCGGTGGCGGATCTGGCGCAGTATATGCTATAGAGATCCCTTGGTCTTGGGCTGAGGAACGTGGTCCTATCGGTCAGCACCTATTTCTCTAGCCTGGGACCGTCTTTTATTCTATCCATCCGACTGGGTCTGGCCATATGTCTCAGCACCACCGCTATTGAAATGAGGCTCCTTACAGTACCCAGCAAATAGTATTTTTATTCCCACCTTTTATTACCGCGCATTGCTGATAGACAGATGTAGGGATATAGTAGCATTCGAAAAAAAATTAGAAGCTCTTGGTATGCGGTATGACATGTGCATCACAAGCTATTTCACAAGGTTATTTGAAAGCATATATTACTCTACATACCTTCTGTGAGGTGGTGTGCTGCTGTGCGCCACACCCACCACATCTGCGTGGCCAAGTGGCCGGCGTTATTCTAACCGCTTTGTTACCAGGTGAGGTCTATCAATTGAGCACCGAGAAAGTGCCTAAGTCCTAGCTGTTACAGGCTTCGGAAATTCCCAAGCCATGGTATGAGACACCCATGAAGGCAACAAGACTCACAGAGCCTCACGGGCTCGTCCTATATAGACTTTTATTATTTTCAGATGTGATTCGACAATTCCTACAGAGTATTGCTATCATTATGACAGCCGCGTCTGCCAAGCAAAACGCCCGGCGTCTTAGGCAGCAGGAAGTGTTTTTGAATGGAGAAGGGCTGAGCTGTGAGCTAGCCAATTGTCGTCGCAGTCGGATATCAAATTGTGCAACAAAGCGGCTGAACTAGTAGGTATCAACTGTGCCTGCCCCAAGGCAACCTCTACTACTTGCTTCCGCTACTAGCAGTAGGAATGAAGGTCTACAGAAGCGGTTTATTCCGAGATAGCGGTATCATTCAAGTATTCAGGGCGTACTCAGAGTGAGTTTATTCTTTTCTCCTATACTAAGTTATCCGATCCAGGGCATGTACAGGACTCAGCATCTCGTAATAATTAGCCCCTCGGTTGTCAGGGTTGCACCTTCAATGTTTTATCAAGATACGAAAAAGCGAGGTAACGATAAAACGTCAGCCCACCGTCTCATCGTCCGATCTAATCCTCGGTCTACTCTGTTTGTTTGTTTTGTGTCCGATTTCTATCAGTGTAACATGCCCCCAGATCGAGGTAGAAAGAGCCTCCTGTCCAGATGTCAAGAGGGTATAGGCCAACTCCTTATTCCCTGATAGAGCAAACATCCAATTCTGACCTCGTGGTTTAGTCATAGAAACATGCAGCGTGTCAATCTGCACAAAGTTCGAGCTTGTATGACCTATGCGACTTATCATGTTCCACGAAACCTTCCCGTCTGCCTCGTGCCGGCAGTGGGACGAACGAGCGATTTGATGGCAATTACGCGCGTTTCACGTGCATAAGTGTGTGCCCGGCTAGAGAAGAGAAGAACGCTGCCCTCGTCTCTTGTCTCCGTTCTTGTGCGAGAAGCTGTGCGCTGGCCACTTGTGTGCTCTCAATAACCTGCTGCCAAACGTAAAGCTGACAGTCGTATCATTTGCGAGACGAAGGTGGGTTACCGATTGCGAGTGGTAGAATGTACGGAGGAGATCGGGCTGAATTTGCACGTTCATGGTTGACCGCCATGAGGGATGGAACCGGTCGCGCCCGCTACAGGATGAGACATTATCAGACTTATTCATTGATCTATTTCCCTCCTTCGTAATAATGATATGGCTAAGCAAGAGAGTATAGCTTTAGATCTTTGAGGGTATTCCTAATGTACCGCATACTGGTGTCCCCGGGAAAATCCGACTTGGAATTGCTGGGAATCTCCATCGAATTAGGTTCTGAGTCGGTGTGCTATTGGGAGACCCACGTAGTAGCACGTTCTCCTTTACTGTGATATATAATGCGAGAAGTGACCTCTCTCATTCTACCCTTGACCCCCACGCGCCGGCCCGATAATCAACGGGACTTGCCAGAGGCGAAGCGAATATGAGAGTGGGTAGTCGTAGCTAGAAATCACTGCCTCCCGTGTCTCAAACCTCGGGAAGTTGTAAGCGTGAGAAAACTCCCCCGCTTTAGTCTCTTGAGGCTCTGCTATAGTACGAACATACCATCTAGATACGTATGACTGCTACCTGGGGACAGAGATAGAGAAGTACACACTAGACTAGTACTTGACATCAGCCGAAGTAGGAAGCACAGCGCGACGATAAGCAGATCGTGAGACACACGATACGTAGTTACCTAGGTAGTTAATCAAGCATCAGTCACGAGCCCCCTCTCACGTCTTCGGTGAAAAAACGAACCTGTCGTTCATTCACAGCCTGCATATATCACAAAGTCGCAAAAAAAGACAGGAAAGTAAATCTTGAAAATAAATCACAGGTAGCTCATTCATGAGCCAACCAGAAGAAACGCCAATTTTTATTTTCCCCTCTAGACTAAATCATGATTCTCTCGAGGGAGTAGGCTCCGACCTTCTGACTGATCAGGTGGCCCTTCTCTCTGAGACTCCTCTGCACGACCTCACCACCCGACACGACCTTGTGACTCGACACGCGCTGCTGAGGCTTCAAGCCCAACGGTAGCGCCCCCGCCGCGCCGTCGTTAACGTGCACCGCGATAGGTTTGGCGGTGTCGGCGTCCACCGCGCTGGTGACTTTCCTCGACGCCTCCTCGTAGTACTTGACTGGCCCGGCGAGGAAGTTGCTTAGGTAGACCACCTCCTCGAGCCCTTCCAGGGCGGCGCTAACCTCGTGTGTTAGCGAGCCAACGAAGTCGACCCCGTCCTCGCCCGCCTGCAGGGCGCCGTTGAGCAGCCAGCCGCCAGGTCCGAGGGAGTCTAGACAGAGGCCTAGGAGGTCGGCGATGAGCTTTAGTATGCCGTCGGGGGGCGCGTCGAACGGGGTGCCTTCGTCATGATAGTCGACCTCGAGGTAACGGTCGGTCCAGCCGCCCTTAACTAGTTCGATTCGCAGCACATACATTAAGGAGAGAATTTCCTGAGGCTTCAAGGTAGTTCGCAAGGCCTTGACAACTGCCCGAGATGGACATGCTACAAGTTTGGCGAAGGCGACACTAAGCCCTCTGCTACGGATGCCGGCCTCCTCATTATTCAGGTAAGAAACCGTTTTCTGAATTTCATCCTCGAGATCATCTAACTCCATGCCGATATTCTCATTCTCAGCTGAGTCATCTTCGTTCGTGGCGTTTTCGGCCGTGCCATTCGCTAGTAGCTTAGGGATAGGCTTATTGGCATCATTGACCAACTCTAAGCTCTTCATAAGGGCCTTAAGAACTAGGATGATCTCTAGAGCGCCCAGGCTTGTGGCGGAGAGATAGACAACTACAAGCTCGAGCGAAGGGTCAATCTCTGAGAGCCGTGTCACGAGTTCCTCGGCGAGGAAGCTGTCGGCGGCTTCCTTTTCGGTGAGCTTGTTTCTGAAAGCCGCTCTCAAATTAGATAGAGTTAAATGCCCGGCATCCACTAGATAATTCAGAATATTACTCTGTGGGAGTTGGAAAATTAGTCTAGGAACCGTCGAGTCATCACGAAGAGCGTTATTCCATTGAAACGCTCGGCTTATCGCATATAAAATCCATCTTCTGTCTACGGTTGGGTAGTTTGCGCGTGATTTTGGAAGGTGCCAAACAAGGGTATTTTTAATTGACGCGTCTAAGCTGTCTCCATTCGGTATTGGAGCGGTTTCCACTGCAATGCCCAGTTTCTCAGCGAGGAAGGTCTCGAACTTTAGAATATCGTTAGAATTCAATAGAGAGTCGGCTTTGCTTTGGTCGGTCGTCCATTTCTCCCAGTAATCCCCTCTTATTGAGCCTGGAAGGTAGTTCGAAAAGGCTGAGTCTTTGGGCACCGATCCTGATGACGGTACCGAGCATCGCTTTGTTGTAGGAAGTCCGCGTCCTATTGAGTCAATAAGGAGGCCCTCGGCACGTCGTTTTGTATGCCGACTCTTGGGTGCTTCTAGCTGAATAACGACTAGATTAGATCCGATAATTGAGATGGCACGTTCGAGTGGAGAGAAGTAAGCGACTAATTGACACGGGCCAGAATCTTCACCGTTGCTAGTATTTATCTGCCCTTGAGCAGCGAGGTCGATATCAATAGTGTTCTGTAGTGACCTGTAAACAGGATTGAAGACGAAGAGCTGGGTATTGGTGGAGCAGAGAAGAGAAGTCTTGCTTAATGCTAGAAACGAATTGGTACCGTCGAGTTGCATGGTTGACGTAATTTTGGGGATGCTTGCTGTTAAGTCGTGGATAATAATGCTGTGCTGATGAAGCTCTAATAAAGATCCGTTGCGAACGTCAATACGATAAGTTCGCGGCGTGCTCGATTTTTTCGGTGAGGTCACTAAAGGCATGACGTGAAGCTGCACAACACCTTGGTTTGCCTGTATAGAGGTAGGCGTCCATGGTAGTCGACCGATGATATGGAGGTGTCGACTGCGCTGCCCAGCTGTGCCAGAGCTAGAAACCAGGACGAAAACCTCCATTTCTTCGAGAAGATCTTGGCTAGAGCCAGAAAGGATGCCGAATGCATCACTTTTTCCCTTAAATATACCCTTGACCGCCTCGGAAGCCGATACGGGGCGGCAGAACTCGACAGTAAAATCTGACCTTGCATCGTCGGCAAGATCTTGGAGCATTGCCTGGGAAGTCGATGTCCACTTCTGCTCTAGGCTCTCGCCATCAAGACACACTATCTCGCCATCTGCCCTTATAACTAGAAGCTCATTGTCGGCAGTGGCCTCTTCGACTTGTTCCGAAGTGGAGGGGCTCGATGTGGGCGCGAGCCATACAACGGGCTGGCCTTTACCAAGTGATGCCGAGCGGGTGACCTGATTCGTCTTGCCCGATTCGCCGACGTTATCTTTGAAAAGAGTGACTTTGTTTATATTGGACTCATCCGATGCAGCGTAGGTGTAACGCGAAACAGCCTTGGTGGAATCGCCTTTGAATCGCATGGAGCTGGCTGGGCAGGAGAGGCGTGACTGAGGAGGAATGGGATATGATGTGACGAGCCTCGACGAGGAGACCTGCACAATAACGGGCGCAGCTTAGCACTCTCGCACACGGCAACAACAATAAGGAGGAGAAGGAAAGGGAGGGCGTAGACTCACATCGTAAATATTGATTGCTTCCCCGTCAATTCCTACCGTCAACTCGGCGCGGCGCCTCTTCCGCTTCTTGGATCCCGGCGCATATCCGTATACCTCGCCGACAACGTAGGTGCCCGTGGTTGGATCAAGAGGCCGAGGGAGGGTAGTTAGCACATAAGGCTTCTGAACTTGAAACTGGGAGGCCATGGCTGGAGGAGGGGGGAATTTGTCTGCCGTGGCCGAGTTGTTACACTCAAGCTGCTGCTTTTCCAGGCTGTTCACGATGCGCGGCGGTCATGGCCCCAAGCTCGATCCAAGCCCAGAAAAAAAAAGTTGCCAGGGCCAGTCTGCATGTCCAGAGCTGGTGGGGCAGCTAGGTAGGTAAGATAGGGAGATAGGCCCCTGGCCCGCCGCGCCAACCCTGGACTTACAGAAATCGAGTTAAGTACCTAGGTACCTAGGTTCTTACTAGCAGCTGACACTCAGCTGTGGACAGCTGACAGATAAAAGCTCTTAATTAAATTGGGTACCTCTGTACCTTCCCTATATGACGCGCTGGTCGGTCGCGGTTCCAACACGCGCCTTAAGTGGCTTGGTACCTACATATTTCCTTAGATGAAAGAGACGCGACGTTCAGTTGAGAGAAAGTACAGCATCATTGTTAACAACCCTCTTATTCAGTAGTACCTACTACTTTTCTACTCTCTATAATAGATCTTTCTACATTTCAGACTTATTTTCTGTGAATCTCGCTACTAGCTACCGTTCATCGATTCATATACATGCAACTCGCTAAGGTGCTTAGCTACTTATTTCGAAAACTCCCTTTCATGATTCACCTGATCTAATCCAAGGAAATTGCCTTGTGCTTCCACTCAAGCTAGTGAGGTGGCCAATATGGCCGAGACTGGCGATGGTATTGGAGTTCAAGTAAAAAAACTACACCCTTTCTTTTCCGCACCGACCACCATTTCCAAGACCGATGATGCTGTGACCCCTCCCACCCCCGACCCTTCGTGCAGTCCTGCGTCCGATGCATCAAGAGACCTCGTCGAACACAGCACCGATCATTGCGAACCACCCGAGCGTAAACGGAAACGCAGGAAAACAAACCCAGCCCTTGGTGTTCTCGAGACAGAACCTCGAGCTCGTCGCGCGAAGCGTCGAACACGGGTCTCTACTGGACAAAGCATCATAAACCACTTTACTCCCGAGCACACGAATGATAGAGAGGCGACTGTTGAACCGACGCAGGACGAAGGACGAATACAAGAGGCTCTGAATGGCAGTACTGGCCTACTCCCAACACATGCTTTAATCGACAACGGCTACAATACTATGAAAGAGGAGGGTGGAGGCGTGCCCTGGCCCATCTCTGGACAGAGATCACAGAAACTGCTGAAATTAAACCCAGCAACCGGCACAATTGGGTCTCCCCCGCGATCCAAACTATTAGCACCTATTTCAGCGTCGACCTCGGGTAGAAAACGTGGTAGGAAGCCTAAGACTCTTTCTATCACCATCCTATACGGAACGGACGCAACATCACGAGAGCGGATTGGCCAACAGATCAATGGCATCCTTTTGGGAACTACAGACATTCCTCCGTCTGTAGCAACATATACAACGCCTAAAACACCACCTTCAAATGGAGAAACCGCCGACGACAGAGTTTCGGGGACAACAACACCCAAGGAGCACCCTCTACAGAAGACTGCGACGCCAAAAAAGCCAGCGCATCCATTCTTCCAAGCCAAAGGCAAAGCCGCACCTTCCACGCAGGATGATAAACCGAAGGCGAAAAGGGACAAACCATCAGCTAATCGACAAGTTATTTTCACATCGACTCCCTGCTCACCTAAGCGGGCTCACCCCACACATTCGACTTCATCTCTCCCAGCTTTGGGCTCGAAGAAGGGTACTCTGAAAATGCCAGGAACACAGCATCCGGCATGGCCATGGCGTGACATGACTCACGTTCGAGGCGACTATCCTTCGACCGGTACTGACAATACTAGACTCGAGCCGATTATACCGAGCTCCAGAAAGCGCAAGGCTAAGGGGCAAGAAGTTCGCATCGCCGAGCATGAAAGTATATTGAGTACAGCAGCCTTAAGATTAGGGATTCGCCAGATTTCCGATGATATCAAGTTGACGAATGACGAAGAATTGCGTCCTATTGCATCCTCGATTCGAGTACCTATCAAACACTTTGAGAGTGGCCGAAAACTGCAAGCACGCGTGTTCAAGGAACTTCGCACGTTAAAAGGAATCAACGCTGCATCCAAATCGCATCCAGCCATCATTCACGCATACAACTCCATAACAACATCGCTATCAGCATTTGACACGTGCACATGTGAGTCTATTGCTTGGGCCCCAAAGTACGCCCCTACGTCGGCATGCCGTGTGCTTCAACATGGCCGCGAACCTGAGCTTCTACGAGACTGGCTGCAAACTCTGAAGGTCCAAGCAGTAGACACAGGCACATCGGACAATGCTCCAAAGTCTAAAAGCACCTCGGCCCCCAAAAAGAAGCGCAGACACAAGAAATTAGAAGGGTTTATAGTGTCAAGTGACGAGGAAGAAAATGAGATGGATGAAATTCTCGACAGCGAACCGCAGTGGCTTGCTCACGGGGTTCGGGGAGATAATAAGAGAACAGTTGTGCGGTCTGGTGATACTATTGAGCGAGGAGGTAAACTCAGTAGCCGATTAACTAATGCCGTGTTGCTAAGTGGTCCACATGGATGTGGAAAGTCGGCAACGGTATACGCAATAGCTAAAGAGCTCGACTTCGAAGTTTTTGAGATCAATGCGGGATCACGCAGAAGCGGCAAAGATATACTAGAAAGAGTAGGAGACATGACACGAAACCATCTTGTCAACCACCAACAGAAGGAGGAATCTCGAGGAGATGATACAACCGAAGATGAGGTTACTAAGGACCTTAAATCCGGAAAGCAGGGCATGATGACCTCCTTCTTCAAGCCCAAACCCTCTCAACAAACAAAAGAACCCCAGAAGGCGGCGCAGGCAGAGCAGGCACCCGGAGCTCCAGCCCCTGCCTCGCAAGAAAAGAAGCCCAATAGGGATCAGAAGCAATCGCTGATTCTATTAGAAGAAGTCGATGTCCTCTACGAAGAAGATAAACAGTTTTGGGCCACCGTCATCTCTATGATTGCTCAGTCGAAACGGCCATTTATAATGACTTGCAACAACGAATCGGTCGTACCTTTACAGAACTTAAAACTACATGGAATCTTCCGCTTTTCTCCACCACCCACAGACTTGGCTGTCGACATGCTTCTTTTGATTGCTGCTAATGAGGGGCATGCCCTTGAGAGACGTGGCATTGAGGCTCTCTACGAATCGCGCGGGCATGATCTACGCGCTGCGATCACTGAACTCAACTACTGGTGCCAGATTGGCGTTGGAGACCTCCGTGGTGGCTTTGACTGGTTCTATCCCCGCTGGCCGAAAGGTAGCGATGTGGATGAAGAAGGGCGAACCATCCGAGTTGTCAGTCAGAATACCTATCACGCCGGCATGGGCTGGATCAACAGAGACTTGACACCTACAGAATCATCGTTACCCTCCATCGTCTCAGACCTGCATCGAGAGGCATGGGATCACTGGGGGGTGGATGTCTCGGATCACCACGAGTTTGAAGACTCCTCAGGCTGGGTCAAGAAAGCCTCGGAGCAAGCTTCTTCGCGGTCGGCCCACTTAGCTCTTTTACGGTCTGTCGATGAATTCGCAGATAGTATGAGTGAAGCTGATATCTATGGTCCTTTCTTATCCCCTCTCTCAAACCATGTCACGCTCGATGCAACGATGCCGGATCTACATACCAAGACGCTAGATGACTTCACAATTGGTGATAAGGTTTTAGAAGCTTCACCATTGTGTTATTACAATTCAAACTCCCTGGATATGTCTTCCTCGCTCAGACTCCTAGCTCAATCGAAACTAGTAGGGAGCCAGTTACCCACCGAGACTAGATGCCCTACCAAACACCTCAACGAAAAACGCGTCACAGGCAATATCGAGCACCACCTCAAGAAATCCCTACAATCCGAACCCCCCATCACTCGCAAAGACTACAGCATCGCTTTCGACCCTATTGCCGCCTCCGACAAAGTCCTAGCTAACGGCTACCTCGACCCCTCCATCTTCGACCGTGAGATGACCCCCCTCTGCACCGACGTCGCGCCCTACATCCGCGCCATCGTGGCCTACGACCAGCGCCTGCTCAGCGAGCGCCGCGCGAAAAGCAGTCTGCTGAGCGAGGGCGGACGCCCCGAGAAAAAACGCATGCGCACTACGAGGGCTGCGCTCTCGGCGCTCGAGGGCGGGTCTAGGGCTACGACGAGGGGCGAGAGGTACTTTGCTGCAGATCTTAATCCGTATCTTGTCTTGCGCACGGGAGGGAAGGGGTGGGGGGAGTTGGCGAGGCTGGATGCAGAGCCGGAGCGGGCTGTGGGTGCGAGCGGGAGCGATGGAGATGATAGTTCGGAGATAGCTTAGGTTGTGAGCTGAATTGATACGTAGAATCTTCATTTGCTTCTAATTCTGATGAAATAAGACGATAGGGCATGGCGTGGCGTTGAGTGGGCATGAGGGTTATGGCTGGCTGATTGGTGGCATCGTTAAAAGACAGCATTTACATAGATATACAACCCGATTTGCTTTTTCGAGCTTATACATATTTGTTCCCTTGAAGCGTCCACTCGAGACTGATAGCCTCTATTTAGTATGAGATGATCTGATAAAGCGCAGTGAACAATCACGATACTGTCACTGATCGTCCTACACTACAACCCCCCTCCCTGTCCCGCATTCCGCACCACATACGTCAACACCTCCTCTGCGTCTCCAAACCCCCTCGGCATCTCCTGCGCCCCGAACGCACCACAATCCACCACCAGTCCGCCCTCCACCGAATCCGTCTTGACATCCAAATGGTACGCAAACGCACGGAATACCTCGGCCGTCAAGTTCAGCGCCTCGCCGTTCAGCGCGCTCTGGGGTTGTGCTAGCGAGGCTAGATGAGGGTAGGAGGATGCAAGGGTGGAGGGGGGCAGGTCGGGGGCGAGCAGATGCGGGCCGGACCCGCGGGTCCGCCGAGGTTCTGGAAGGTGAAGATGCGGGTTGTGTCTGTGGGGTAGGCGCCTGTTTGGGCGAAGTAGTTGCCGGATACTAGGAGGGAGGAGCTGGGGCAGAGTTAGAGTTTGAGGAAGGAAGAAAGGGGGAAGGGGGGGGAAGGGTACAGGTTGTATATGCCTAGGTTATATTCGAAGGCGGGCATATAGGGCGTGTCGGCCTCGCTGTTCGATACACCCATCTCCTGCGACTCGGAACGTACGTCCGAGTCCGTATACAACGGCGGCTTATCAGCATAGTTCCCGAAGACATTATCCACAACATAGAACGTGCCGAACCGCATAAGCGGATTCCGACTCGACGAGTTCGCAAAGCGGTTCCCAAACACCGTAAACCGCATCTTCCCAAGATCCCTCTCCCCCTCCTTCTCGCCGCCGCCCCAGAGCAGACTCTTATGGTGATTCGCGACGACGTTGTGGCTGAACGTGATGTTATCGCTCCCGTCCTCGACGTCGAAGAGCCCGTCGTACCGGTCCACGGCCCAGCCCCAGATCAGCGGGTCCGGCGCCACGGGGCCGGTAGGGCTGTCTTCGAAGGTGTTCCCGTCGAGCCAGGCGGTGGTGGTGGTGACGAAGGAGACGGCGTCGTAGCGCGCGTTCCAGGTCGAGGGGTAGGTTTCCGGGGCGGGGAAGCAGTCCCGCGGGGAGGTGAGGCGGAGGTTGCGGATTATGATGTTGCTGCGCGTGTTGAAGGCTAGGGATACGCCGTGGAGGTGGGCTGTGGACTAGATAGGGGCTGGGTGTTAGGGGGGTTGTGGTCTAGCCTTCTACATGCAGGGGCGGATCAAATCGGAGAGGATATCATAAGTTTCCTAGGTTTACTCACGTCCATCCCGATGAGCGTCAGGTTCCCCTGCGCGTCAATCGACTCCCACGACTTCTGCACGTTCTGCGCGGTCCCGCGCCATCCCTGGTGTCACGACATATTAATTAATACGAGCAGCGTCACATTACCATCTCGTCACACACGTCATCCCCGCCCCGCCCACACTCGGAATAAAAAAGCATACCTACATTCTGATGGTTCAACAAAGTCAAGTACTCAGTCGCATTCCGGCCCTCGAACGACTGGTTCGCGGCCACGGCAGCCTTGACAGCGTCCGTGTACGTCGCGTTGAGCGACATGATGTACAGCGTGAAGTTGTAGTCCAGCACGCCGCTCGAGTCGATGTAGTACTGGCAGTCCCCCGCAAACGACTCGTTGATCTGGCTGCCCTGGATCTCGCCCTGCACGTACACGGTCCGCGGCGTGTCCATTTTCAGCACCGCCCGCAGATCCATCATGTTGTCCACCACGTACGTGTTGGTCTCGTCGGCTACGCCCCCACCTGTGGCCGAGGCGCCGAAGCCGAAGGGCTCCCGGTCTGGTAGCGAGGGCGTCGCTCGGGATTTGAGCCCTGGGAGAGGAAGAGGTGGTCCAGCTGCAGCGGGCCAGTGCCCGAAGGCGGCTGCGAAGAAGAAAATGTTTCCTAGCCTCATCGCGGTAACCTGCGTATCACCCTATCTTCACAAAGAAAAAATTGAAGCCTTGAAGTGTCCATTCCGAAAGCCAGAGGCTGCGGGTTTGTATATGCGTATTTTGTATTTGTTTATCTTGACTAGCTACGACGAATCTGTGAGCTCGTCTCGGAAAACGGAGCATGTGGTAGCGAGACCGAAACGTCGTTGGAGATATAATTCTCCGCGTTTGCAGTGTCGATCTACCTGCGGAGGTATTGTTAGAGGAAGGGTCTCTTCAACTCATTCTTGCAATGCACACGTTCTGCTACTCGCAGGTGGCTTAGGATATGATTCTTGAAGGTTAAGGATTTTAAGACGAAAATACCAATTGAGCCAGTGGTGTCAATTTGTAGCCGCCATGGACATGGGTGGTAATTGACGTCGGAAGCTGATCTGCTTTGTCAATGACGCATGTCTCAGTTAAATTTACCTTATGCATCCAGGAACAGTGCATCTAAAAACAGTGCAGGCACTTCCCTTGTTTAGCTTGCTTCTTGGCGGACATATGACGACACAAGTATTACGCACAATACTGTCTTCGTCATAATACCAGTAGCACTGTTTAAGCAGTCTCCCTACGTAGGTCAGTAACAAACAAGTGTAAGTAAACAGACTTTAAAAACTCACGGGGATTCCTCCACAGCTATGAATGAAATCAAGAGTTTCGTCCCAATTCAGTGTGAACCAGTACGACGTGGTTATCTTGTACAGAGGAAAGAAACAAGATGCTTGCTATGGATCTCAATCGCTCGTCCCCATGGCTTCGAATAGGGCTCCTGTTCGCTTTTGCTGAAATATGTTCGGCGACATTGCTCTATTCAACTTACACCTTCAACCCTCTTGAACACCTAGGTGGAGTTGCGCCCTATTTTGAACCACAAGACCCCCCGACATCTCCCTCGGCACCACAAGGCTGCACACCAGTGCGAGTAGCGTACCTGAGCCGACACGCGGCTATCTACTTCAATGACTACGACTACGAGGAGTACCTCGAGCCCTTCATCTCCAAGCTAGCGAACCACACGGGGATCAACTGGACCAAGATCCCAACGTTGAATTTCCTCTCGAGTTGGACGGCCCCTATCACAGACGCCGAGAGTGAGCTCTTGACGCGTGTGGGAAAACTCGAGGCTGCACAGCTTGGAGCTACTCTCTCATTCCGGTATCCGAACCTGAAAATTCCGGGTCATGTTTGGACGTCGTCTGCCGAGCGCACGTTCAAATCTGCCCAGTCATTAGTACGCGGACTGGAGACGGATGACAATGAAATCCGCGTCATCAGCATCTATGAATCCGCAAAAGCCGGTGCCAACACCCTAACACCATACAAAAGCTGCCCGGCGTATTCGGGTTCGACAGGGAGCGAGCAGCAGTCTGTGTATCTCGAGACATTCACAGCACCAATAATAGCCAGACTGAATGCGTTAGCGCCCTCGTTCAACTTCACCTCGAATGACGTCTATGGCATGATGGAGCTCTGCGGCTACGAATCTGTGATCCGGGGGAGTTCGCCGTTCTGCGACCTCGACCTGTTCTCGCCGGATGACTGGCTGGGATGGGAGTACACGGCAGACATCCAGTACCACTACAACGTCGGCTACGGGAACCAGGTGTCAGGTTTCGTGGGGCTTCCTTGGCTCAACGCCACGGCCAACCTCCTCCTGAGCGGCGACAGCGATGAGGACATGTACGTGAGTTTCACGCATCGGGAGCTGCCTCCCATGGTCATGGTGGCCATGGGGCTGTTCAACAATTCGGATTTTGGGGGCAGCGAGTCCGCGATCAACGACACGATGCCGCTTGACCGCATAAACTACCGCCGTGCCTGGAAGAGCTCCCATTTGCTGCCGTTCCTAGGTAACCTGGCGATCGAGCGATTGGATTGCTCAGGCACTTACGGGTATGACGATGGAGATTACTATCGCGTGCTGGTCAACAGCGCACCGCAACCATTGCCGGACTGCGCTGACGGGCCGGGGACCACTTGCTCGAGGAGCGGTTTTGAGCAGTATATCCAAGATCGTGCGGATATATTTCGAGGCTACTCTGACAAGTGCGGCGTCGATTACGACAACAGCACCGACATCCTCTCTATCTATACCGACTTGGATTCGGGCAATGGCACGTTGGTTGGGAAGAGAGGTGGGCATTCGTCTTATCGTGCAAACCTTCTTAAGTAGGTACCTAAGTATACCTAATTAGTCCTAATCATAAATGTATAGCTATTAATAGATAATACTGCTTCCCAACTAGCCAAATGAAGAAATACCATGACGTCAATGGCGTGACTACTTGTTAGTTCGCGGAGATTTGTATAGATCTTAGCGAATGCATATTACCTATTGTTAGTTCTTCCTCGTTCCGCAGATAAAGCAACTGTTAGATATATAGGGGGTAAATTAGGCCCTGTATTTTGGGTGCTGGAAAGCTCTAACCAGAAGGGGGTACTTTCTGTTTCAAGGGGTTCTACCTATGTATTTATTTTATATGCTAGAAAAAAATCTCTTAAAACAGCAGTAACATATAACAATAATAATTACACTAATTAATTTAATTAATTTAAAAAGTTTATTTTTAACAATTAAAAGTTTTATATATTTTTTAAGCTTAAAACTAAAGCTATTTACAATGAAATAATAGCTTAATCGATTAAATAAAATAGCTAATAATAATTTTACTTTTTTTATTAAACAAAAAAATTTTTACTAATAAAATAAAAAGTTTTTAATAAAAATATTATAACTAAAAATTAAAAAGTTTATTTAATATAAAAATAAAACTTTTTAAATTATAAAACTTTTAAAACTTAATTTTATTAATTATTTTTACAACTTTATAAATTAATTTAAATCAATATAAAAAGCTTTATTTATAATTTTATAAATAAAAAAAAATAATAATAAATTTGCTATAAAAATTATAAATTTTACAATTAAAAAAAAAACAGCTTTTAATATTAATTAAAATATTTATATTTATATAAACAAAAAATATAACAAATATTGCTATTAAATAAAAAAACTATAAAAATAAATAACTTTTATTATTTTTTAAAAATATAAATATATTATTATAAAAAATAAAAAATTTATTAATTAATAATATAACTTTTTATAAAAAATAAAAAGCTATATAATACTTTTTTTTTAAGCTAATTTATAAAAAAAATATATAATTTTAATAAAAAAACTTTTTAATAAAATATTTAAAAATTTATTAATTTAAGTTTTTTTTTAAATAAATATAATAAATAAAACTATTAAATATAACAACTTTAATTTTAAAAATATTTATTTTATAATAATTAATTTAAAAAAAGCTTTTTTAATAATTTTATTTAAATAAATAACTGTTTTAATAGTTAGCTATATAAAAATTATATAAAATAAAAAAATAATATATAAAAAAATTAAAACAAAGTTTTAAAAATATATATTTTATTAAAAGCTTTTATTAAAAACTAAAAAAATAGTAAAAAGTTTTTTTACTGCTATTTTTAGTAATAAAAAATTAAAA
This sequence comes from Nemania diffusa, assembly GCA_038501195.1. Classification (NCBI taxonomy): domain Eukaryota; kingdom Fungi; phylum Ascomycota; class Sordariomycetes; order Xylariales; family Xylariaceae; genus Nemania; species Nemania diffusa. Next base: position 5,778,425 of record JBBPUQ010000003.1, read on the forward strand.
GAAAATTTAAACAAAGTTTTTAATAAAATTAAAAAATTTTAAAATAAAAAAAAACTTCAAAAAAAAAATTAAATAAACTTAATAGTTTAAAAAAAAAAAAATAAATTATTAATATTTTAAAAAAAACTACAATTAAATATTAACTTTTAAAATAGTTTTTTTTATATAATATATAAAATAAACTATTATTTTTAATAATTATATTAATATTTTTTTTTTAAAATAATTTTTAATAATTAGTTTATAAATTTAAAAATTAAAGCTTTAATTAAAAAAAACTTTAAAAAAAACCTAGAACTAGCAAAAAAAATTAAAATTAAAAAGTAAAAAATTAATAAAAAAAAAGCAAACAAAACTTTTTAACTAGTTAAAAAAACAATAAAAACTATATTTATATATTTTATTTATAATAATAAAATAATTTATTTATTAAAAAATTTAATTATTTTAAATTTAAATATTAATATATATATATTTAATAAAATAAATCGATTTTATAATATTTAAACTGTTAACTTAAAAAATTATATATATATTAAAAATTTTATTTTTTTAATTTTAATTTATAAAAATATAAATATTAAGTTTTAAAAATTAAAAAAATCAGAAGTAATAAAGTTATATAATATAACTTATATTAAAAAAATCGCTATTAATTTAATATTTTTAAAAGTATTAAATAAATAAAAAATTTAATAAAATAATAAATTTATAAATAATATTTTATACTGATTTAATAGTTTAATTTTTTATAAACTTTAAAATTAATTTAATTAGTTTATAATTAAATATTTACTTTTATTAATTAATTATAATATTTTTTATATAAAAAAAAACTTTATAACTTTATATATAAAAAAAAATATTTTAAAAAAAGATTTAATTAAATAATATTTATAATTAAAACACTTTAATATTAAATTTTTAAATTATTTAATAAGTTAAATTTTTAAAATTAAAATTAAAAAATTATTAAATAATTAAATTAAAACTAAAAATTATAAAAAATATATAAAAAAAAAAATTATAAAATAAATTAACAAATTTTTTAAAAAAATATTTATAAAAATAAAAAAAAAAATTACTATTGATTTTTATATTTTTATAAAAAACTATAAAAGTTTTATAAACTTTATATTTATTACAAATTAATTTTTAAATATTTGTTTTAATTATTATTTTAAAAATTAATTTTATTATTATATTTAAAAAATATTATTATATTTTTTAAATTAAATCAAAATATATTAACAATTAAAAATAGTTATAATAAAAACAAATAAAAAAATTATTAAAAGTTTAATTTTTAAAAAATAGTTTTAAAAAAATTATAATATATAAATAAAACTTTTTATATTATATATATAAATATAAAATAAAAATATTAAATATATTAAACAATTTATTAAAAAAAAAGTTAAAACTATAAAAATAAATATAAAATTATTTTAATATTTATAGTTTAAAATTATTAAAACAACGATTTATTTTTATAATTAAATATTTAAATAACTTTTAAATTAAAAATTTTTTTATAAATATTTTTACTTTTTTATTATATTAAAAAATAAAATAATAAATAATTGTAAATTTTATTTAATATATTTAAAAATATTTAGTTATAAAATATATATAATAATTATATAAACTAAAAAAAAATAAAAAAAAAATTAAAAGTTTAATTTTAAAACTTTTATAAGTTTTTTTATTAGTTATAATTTTTTTAATATATATTATATTTAATATTTTTAAACTAATAAAATTATAAAAACTAAAAATGTTATTTTTAATAAAAAAGCTATTTTTAATAGTAATATAAACTTTTTAAAAAATAACTTTTTAAATATAAATTTAAATATTATAAAAAACTTATTATAAAATATTTAAATAAAAAAATTTTTTAATTTAGTTATTAAAAAATTATATAAAAAAATAAAAAAAACTATATTTTTATTAATAAATATTAATTTAAAAAATATATTTATAAAAAAAATATAAAAAAAAAAATAAAATTTAAAAATATTTAAAATAATAATTAAAAAACTTAATTATTTTTTGTTAAATTTGCTATAAAAACTTTATTTTATTTTTTTATATAAAATAATATTATAAGCTATTTTTTATATTTTTATTAAATCAACTAGTTAAAAAGTTAATTTTTTTAAAAACTTAGTAAATTAAAAACTTGATTTTTATATTAAAATAATATTTTATAAAAACTATTAAAAAGCTATATTTAATTTTAAATATTTAAATATTATAATAAAAATATATAATAAATTAATTATAAAAACTATAAAAATTAAATTAATAAAATATTTTTATTATTATTTTAAAAAAAATCAAAATAATAAAAAAAAAGCAGTTAATTTATTAAAAAAATTAATAATAAAGTTAAAAAAAAAACTATTAATTAATTAAAAAAACTTATTATTATTATTATAATTTTATAAAAATTTAAAAATATATTTAATAAAAAATTTATTTATTAAAACAAAAAAAGCTTATTTAATTAATTATAAAAAAATAAAGTTTTAAATAAAAGTTAATTTTATTAAAACAAAAAAAAAGCTTTTTTTTAATTATATATAAATTTATATATATAAATTTAACAAAAAAAAAAATTTTTAAAAATATAAAATAAAATTAATAGTTTATAAAAATTAATAGTTTTTTAATAAATAAAAAAAAACTTATATTTTTATTTTAATTAAAAAGTTTTTTAAAACTTTAATAGTTATTATAACTAAATTTAATTTTAAATTTAAATAATATAATATTATAAATATTTTTATAAATATTAAATTAAATAAAAAAATTTATATAAAAATATTTTTAAATTATAAAAAGTTTTTAATAATTTTATAGCTTTTTAAAATATTATATAGTTTATAAAAATTACTATTTTTATAATAAAAAAAACTAATAAATTTATTAAAAAAAATAAAATTTTTATTAATTTTTTATAAACTTTGCTATTATATTAAAAATAGCATTTTAATTTTTATTTATATTAATAATATAGTTATTATTTATAAAAAAAACTAAAAAAAAATAGTTTTAACTACTATATAATTTTTTTAAAAAAAATATTAAATAATTAATAATAATAATTTATAATAATTTTTAAATATAAAAGTAATAAAAAACTACAAAAAATATTTATTATAGTTTTTATAAATTTTTTATATTAAAAAAATTAATAAATTAAATAAACTTATTATTAAATCGAAAATTTTTATATAAATATAAAAATATTTACTTTATAGTAAAATTATAAACTAAGTTTTAATATATTTTTATTAAAAAAAAATCAAATCGATTTTATATATTATTATAATAATTTAATTTAATATTATTTTTATAATTTTAAAACTAGTTTAATTTAATTTAAATTTAAACTTTAAATATTATATTATTATTAATAAAATAATTTTTTATTTATATAAAATAAAACATTATATTTTTTAATATAAAATAAAAAATAATTTTATAATAATTAACAACTTTTTTTTTATTAATAATATTTTAAATTATAAAAGTTTATAAGTTTATATAATAACTTTATTTAAAAATATAATAAAATAAAAAATTATAAAATAAAATATTGTTATTATTTTAATAATTAAAATAAAACTTTTAATATTATTGTAAGTTTTAAAAAAAAGTTTATTTATAAGCTAATTTTTTAAAAAATTAAGTTTTAAATTAAAAAAAAACTATATAACAATTAAATATAATAATTAATAAATAATAAAACTAATAAATAAAAAAATAGCAGTTTTAAAAATTAAATTAAAATATATTAATATATATAATTATTAATTAAAATAAAAAATTTAACAAAAATATTTATAAATTAAATATATATTTATAAATAAAATAATTATAAACAAGTTTATAAAAAATTTTGCAAAAAAAAAATAAAAAAGCTTTTTAAAATAACTTAATTTAATTAATATAAAAAAAAAATTATAAACAAAACAAATAAAAAAAATTATTAATAAAAATTTAAAAGCTTTAAAAAAAAGTTTTAAAAAAAAAAAGTTAATAAGTTATTAGTTTAAAGCTAATTTATAACTTTTAAATTGATTTTAATATTTTCAAAAACAATTTTATAGCTTTTAAATCGATTAATATAAACTAAAACTAATATATAGCTTTTAAATTAATCAAAAATACAATAAAAAAAAAAAGTTAAAAAAATAATATATATTTTATTATATTGTTTATTTATTTAAATATATATACTTGTTATTTTATTGCGTTATTAAATTATTTCAAATTATTTAAAACATTTAAAAATACAATAAAAAATCAACAAAAAAAATCAATATATTTTTAAATTGCTTATTTGTTTAAATATTAATTAGTTTTTTTATTGCTTTACTATTAATATTTTTAAAACAATTATTAAACTAAATTATAGTTTATTTTAAACTTTTTATATTAGTTAGAGCAATATTTTAAAGGCCTAGTTTTACAAAAGTATATTAAATATATAAAAAGTAAATTAAGCTTTATATTTTAAGTACTGAAAAGCTTTAACTAGAAAGGGGTACTTTCTGTTTCAGGGGGTTCTACTTATATACCTATTTTATATGCTAGAGAAAAATCTCTCAGAACAGCGGTGACACACAACAACAATAATTACACCAATCAATTCAATCAATCTAGAAGGCTTATTTCTAACAGCAACAGTAGGTATCTACCCAGTTAGGCAGCTGAGAAATTGAGGCTATAACAGGCATAGGACAGTCGAGATGTGACTACACCTATGGCTAAATGTCCATTCGATGCTACGTGTCTCACGACCTTGCATCCGGACCTCTCCCCTTTCCCATGCTATAAGCAGCCTCTACTCGCACCGACGCTTCCGGGCTAGTCATACGCACCACGCACGGGAAACCATGGAGCCCCGAACCTCGATCGCCGAGTTCCGTGATCTCGTCACCTCGAGCAACCGCGTCCTCGCCCTCTGCGGCGCCGGACTGTCCGCCGCCTCGGGCCTGCCGACCTTCCGCGGCGATGGCGGTCTCTGGCGCAATCACGAGCCCACGTCGCTGGCGACCCCCGAGGCCTTCCAGTACAACCCCGCACTCGTGTGGCTCTTCTACGCGTGGCGGAAGCACATGGCGCTGAAGGCGCAGCCGAATGCCGGCCATTACGCGCTCGCCGAGCTAGCCAAGACGAAGGAGAACTTCTTGTGCTTGACACAGAATGTCGATGGTGAGCATCACTCAGCTTCACCCTACCATTGATTCTCCTACCCTCTTGTTCGCGATACTTACTATCCGCAGGCCTCTCCCCCCGCGCCGGACACCCAGATGAGAAACTGCGGCTCCTCCACGGCAGCATCCTAGACGTGAAGTGCTTCAACGAATGCGGCTACATCGAGCGGCACAACCTCGCCGACCCGCCCTGCCCCTCTCTCGCCCCGGCCTCCGAGGACTATCCCCCGGACCAGACCATGCCCCTCCTCGACCCGAGCATCCCCGCCCCCAAGATCGAGCTCGCAGACCTCCCGCACTGCCCAAGGTGCAAGACCGGCCTACTGCGCCCGGGCGTCGTCTGGTTCGGCGAGGACCTGGACGACGTCATGCTCATGGGCATCGACAACTGGATCATGCGCGGCCGCGTCGACATCATGCTCGTCGTCGGCACCTCCGCCGCCGTGTACCCCGCCGCCGGCTACGCGCGCAAGGCGCAGCGGCGGGGCGCTGTCGTTGCTGTTGTCAACCCGGACCCGGAGGCCGCGGAGGGGCTTACCGGTAGTGATTTCTTCTTCCAGGGGGACGCGGCGGAGATTCTGCCGTTGCTTTTTAAGGGGGTTATTGGGACGGTGGAGGGGAACGGTCAGGGAGTGTAGAAGTAGGCAGTTAATTGTGTTGAACGTATACTAAGGGGCACAGACATCCCATTCATATATATAAGCAGGTCTTCCTACCTCTCTGCCATAGTCAAATTAAATAGTACGCTCATGCCAATCACTTCATCGAATTGCATGCTACGCTGAATTCTGCCATTTGTCGAAAAATCGGCGGAGATCTTACCGCTACTATTTGAAGGTGTTAGTGGGACGGTGGCGGGAATGGTAAAAGAAAGAAGGCATACGTAGTTAAATTTATGCTATATTTACATCTAGCTCCTTTTTCAAATCGTAGCAAATTTTGCCCTAAGCACACCCGACTCTTTGCAGTCTACCTAAGGATACTAGTCACCCCTACATCTTACCCTGAAAAACTGTTCCGAGCTCAAAATTCAGTCTGGTTAACTCAGAACTGGGAAACGCAGGTAAGCAGTCGCGCGGGCGCCATATCAGCGCGTCTACTCGCGTAAGCATTTTCTAAGCTCATCCTGCTCGCTATTAGAATCTCTCCTACGACCGATGTATTATAGATAGATAGTTCGATGTGCTTACCTCCGTCAACTGCCTTGGCGCATTTATATAGATTTTGCTTGTCCCTACCTAGACAAAAGCCTCGTCAGCAGCCAACTCGGGGGGGGGGTTTCAAGAAGCAACGCTACAAGGCATTTAGACTCACCCGGAACTTAAAGCCATAATCGCCGAATAGACGGACGAGCTCTAGCTGCAATGCTCCCGCGCTATATTTATTCGCCTCGTCCAAGACTTGTTGGACCAGGGTGTCATCGGGCTTAAGATCCGGCGTCTCTTGGTTGGGAGTCGACATTTTGAATGATTGGGTTGTTAGTTGCACTAATAGGACTTTAGGAGATAGTTGTCTGTTGTGGTCCCATCTTCCCGATGTTGGATGGGGTTTGTAACCATCTTATATCCATTTCGTCTCTCAGCGACCTGTGTAAACAATCTACATGTTTGAGTCATAGGGCATACGCAATCTGTACAAACATTTAACATCCAATCAATGTGATATATGTGCTAGAGGGGTAACGACTCATTAGCTGAGGGCGGATTCGATGTAAGGAGGAGGATTGTAAAACTCTCGCACAGGTGTAACATGAAATGTGATACCCATGGCAAATCTTGAAAGACCCCCTAGCCGAGTGACCAGCCTATTAAGAGTAGGTATGGGATGCCCAGGCTTCGAGGTCAATAAGCGGCTAGGTGATGTGCTCTGTTTATAAGCAGTACGTAGCTACGTAAGCATCGTGTAACTATGTGATAGGGGGCTTAGTCCAGAGTGAAGATAGGTCACGTATGTCAACAATGCCGAGTAGAAGCTAAGTAACAGTATAGGGTGAGAGCTCAATATGATTGATTCCTGGATTCTTTTAGATTTATCAGGGAGGAATCCTCTCTTTATATGCTAGTAGTATTTGATATAAATACCCCTGGGGCTTCTAGAAGCGTCCCAATTACGGCTTCATCGCCTAACAATTTGCTTCGTAGGCAGGTGTAAATTACAGGACCTAAGCACTTAAGCAAAGGTCCTTTTCGAATCTTCTATCATGATAGCTGGGGTACTCGGGCTGCGGCTCTTACTCTTCTCAGTGTAGTGAAGCAGGCTGGAGCATCTAAGTGACTTGGACCTTCTACGCACAAACTATGCTCAGGATATTCAGTTACGGCTGACAGCCTATGAGAGGCCCTCATAGTGCTTGAGGAGTAATGTAGTTTAGGTATAAAGTCACTAATTCTCTAGGATGAGGTGAGTGTAGTATGCCTAGCTAGAGCACATGAGAAGCAAGGGGAGTATCAGCTATATAGGTATACATGAGGAACAACTAGCCCTTTTAATAGTTTTCTGCCCCTATTAGTGCAAGTAATAAAATACACTTGCGCTATCTCAGAAGGCTCTAGAAAAACCGAAATCCTGAAATGCAAGGTCCATGGTTCAACGCCGGGGTATTCGTCTCAAAACAAAGCAATAGGGGTATCGATGAACGCCAACTAAGATAGAAAATCCAATCGCTGGCCAGCTAACTTGTCTGACTCTCCTCCCTTTTAAATGTAGGCCTGTGTTCCCACTGAGGGATCGGTTTGGATTTGGTGTATTCAGAGAGCCCTCGAGGAAGATGGGAACTTCCCCCATGGTTCAGCTTCTTCTTAGCAAATCCGCCCTGTGGAAGAGCTCCAACGGAATCTTCCTGCCTTGGCACTGCTTTCGTCGTATATTCTTCACTCTTTTCGCATTCCTTAAACATGTCGTTCAGCCGCTTGTAGAGTCCCGAGCATGACACCCGACTCTCTGGGTCGATGACTAGCATCTCTTCTTCAATCAGCTTCAGGAATTCGTGTAGATATTGTGTACATCGCGGATGTAAGTGAAAATCCTCGATAGACTATGTGGCTTCGTGTAAGTAAGTCTCGGACTCCCTCTCGACGCATCGGTTCCACTGAACATACCTTGGTTACAGCGTCTTTCACCTTCCTAACTCCAGCCGGATCGCAATCAAAGAACGCGTCGGTATTGAATTTGTACCGCGACCTCATGTCGGGCGATATTCTACTTCTGGTAAACTCGTTGACGAGTGAGATTCCTCCGAGGAACCATGCGACGAACTCCAAGTATACGCAACCTAGCGACCACATATCGGCAGGCCGGCCGGGCGACTTCCCTACCATGTCACACTCAGGGGCACGGTAGGTATATGTGATAGGGTCGTCCCTTGTAGACCTGGTCATGCGAAACCTGAGCTCGGATACACCAAAATCGCATATTTTCAAAACCGGCTTGGCACTTCCCCGTCTGGGATAGTACAGGATATTTTCTGGCTTGATGTCGCCATGTCGACCCATTTGAGAAATCTTCCCGATTTCTTTCGCTTCCTGCTCGTCCCGCCCGGGCGGGATGGAAGGCCAAGTAGTATGGTCGTGTAGCTTCAACAAGCCATGGGCAATGCCTTTGCACTGCCCTGATCCCCATAAGAGGGTGTCATAATTGAACTCGGGGCATGGATTGGCTCCTTTCCAGTAACCGTAGAGGTTTCCGTCGGCCCGATAGAAGATCATATTAAACTTGTGCCCAGTTTCGTTAGCCAGCTCATAAGTTGCAAGCAGGATGACAATATTATCATGCTGGTTGTGCCCCTTGAATTTGCTTAGAATGCTGCGCTCGCGTTCGAAAGCCTCGCGGTTCGGCTTGTGGAGCGCCTTGATAGCGAAACCTCGTTTCGATAGACTTTCGTCGCTGAACGTATGATGGTGAGGATGGATATCCACCATGGTTACCATTCCGCCACCACCTGAATCATCGCCATTGTCTGGTTTATGACCTTTTCCAGCATCGTTGGAAGTTATGAATGGCAACTGACTTCGACGGGCTATCACATAGTGTTTCACTAAATTGTATTCGCCCTCTTCGAAAATAGGGGCAAGGAACCACCACTGGTAATGTAGGAAGTCGCCTATTTTGTCTGGCTCCCAGCTATTGAAACAGCTGAGAGGCCTAATTAAATCTTCCCCTGCTGGACTCTTCGTCTTACACGCCAACTTATGTTTTCCATTCTTCTGCAGTGGCAAGTCGTCGTCGATTAGCCCCTCGGAGATCAGTGCAGGTAGTGTGTCGGTCTTCCCTGCTAAAACCAATATGGCGAATAATTTCCTGACTGAGGTAGTGTACTCATTTTTATCTTCTTGAGTTTGGACAGTAGGGCAAACATCATCTGCGTGTCTCTGAATCTCCTGATTCGACTTATTGGGCAGGGCTGTCTTTAGCTCTTTTAGTATCGCTTCTCGATTAACCAATTCGTAGAGCTTATTATTCGGTATAAAGCCCAAGTTCGAGTTTTCATCGAATGGTACCAAGGAATCGTAGAGCTGAGCACGCAGTCCGCTTGTAATAGTATCATACAGGTCTCTATCTGGCAGAGGTAAGTCGTTTCTCTCGATTGGTGGCTTCTCATGGCTGCTATTGCTGGTCCACTCGCCAAATCCCTGGAGATCAGAAGCTTGATCTTCGCGTTTTGTCTGATTGCTGTCTTTGAAAATCGTAACTTTGCTAGGAGAATCTCTAGAAGTCAAGGGGAAGGTCCGGCTCTCCCAGCGACGGATAGGTTTGAAGCCGGTAGAAGTTCGCGGACTAGAGGCAGTCGCATCACGCGCTGTTGTTTCTTTCTAGGGACTTATCAGTATGCGTCTACTAGCGAGAGTTTGTAGATGAATCATCATGAGTTTAGGGAGTGCTTACGTCTGCCTGCTGAGACTCATGGTCAAGAAGTTCCAGATCAGATGTCACCACATCCTCGTCCCCTTTGCTATGAGCAACACTCAGAAGGGGCGAGGTCTTCGTAGTTGTGAATGTGACTGTAGTACTAGAACTTGGGCTCTTCCCATTACTTGACGTTTGATATCCAGGGTCGCTTCCATCGTAGCCTGAGGATGGATCGCTCCGGCGCTCAAAGCCAAGCCGATGTCCATCAACTCTAGTAATGACCGAGAGATGCTGAGGCTTCCGCGGCGGCTGTGAAACATATTTTTGACCATCAGGGTCCGGTATTGGATGTTCAGGTTTCAGCGTATCAAGCCTCTCGCTACTGCTTATTATGAAACGACTGCTGTCTAACGGGGGCTCCTCTATTCGTGACTCGTCCTGGGTCACATCGTGCATTGATAGAGCGCCTATCGCCTGCTTATCATCCTCCGGGGGCTGAACTGTGTTTCGCTCCATGTGACTAATTGGAGGGGATTCTCTTTGAAGAGCTGGGTATTGCGAACTACCGCTTTCCGAACAATTGGGCCACTACATAAAGCGGCAGCAAGTTATCGTCTACGAAAACGACAAGAACATGGAGAAATAGTGATAATATAGAGCGAATTCAAATTTTCCATTTGAACATCATCTTTCACGGTCGCTGATTTAGACCAATAATATACTCTCGCTTAAAAAACTGATGCGATGCGGCCTCCAAGGCAGACTTGAGCGGCACATGGGTATCTACTTCGGTGTGATCCCTGTCTGGCGTGGTAGTGTAAAAACTGATTACTGGTTAGGAACAAACCGTTCCGACACCGCCTCATGTCGGCTTACGCTGTGCTTATCTCCAACACGTTGTATTGGGGGCCCTTCTAAGCGACAATTTCGGTGAGTTTCTAGCCTACAGAACGAATACAAGGCATAATGAGAAACTTGCGAGTTTACGAAACAGTGATTTGAACATAAGGAGTGCGGCAAATATTGAGGTTAGTATTTAACAGTCCCTGTCTCGTATATTCATCTCTACAATCGCGCAACTTTCTCTGATATAAGCCTTGCGAGTATTCTATGTTCAATTAAATACCGTTCAAGCATTCACAAATGTCTACTCTCTCGATATCCAATGTTCGCTCAATACCCAGCTTCGGGGAAAATCCCTTGGAGGACCACACAACTCAGGATATTTCCGGACGATACATAAGCTCGTCAAAACTAGTGCATATGTTGAGAAACAAGTTCGGACCGGATGCCTACGATGTCCACGTATGTCAAATCACTTCCCCAGAAAGAAGTAAATAGACCCTGGAACTAAACACTCTTTCTTCAGGTGGCACATAATTCCTTCTGCATCAAAGCACCGAGGAAGTTGACTACGGTAAGTTTTCCTTAGCTAGCTACGGTTAGAATACCAAACAATTAATTACCTAGGTAATTTAGGATGAGATTGCTGAATGTCGCCGATGAGCTACAGCCCTTCATATAATTTCGCAGCTAGCGACATACTACTGTCTGGTCTGTCTGCTCACCACATCATAACCAGTCATCAAGCAAGGATAGCTACACAACTGGAGGCACTAGCATTTCCTTGAGTACTTTCAACACAAGCAGTCATTTACAAATTGTACAACGAGCGTTTATATCGCGACCACGATAGGATGTAGCCAACGGCACATTAATTAAACGGTGTTTTACTTAACACTTGATGGATTATGAATTTCGTTATTTACTTAGAGCTTCAATCATTACAACAAGTAGTGAAAGGATTCATGCACTGGGAGGCTTTCCATTCACTGAAAGGATACATACCCTCTTCAGACATTTTGGCTTCTTTTTTAATCTCACAATAGGCTATGGCTCCTGGACGGGGCAAAGCAGGGTGGAGGACACTCTAAATATTTATCTCTTTTATTCATGTTTGGAACTTGATTCTTTTGCTTTTTAAACAGCTCATATCGGACTTCTATAACTTTAAGTTTAACATATAAATAAATATCCTTCATTAGTCATCGCTAAGAGAGAATTGACCAAAGTTGAAGTGAACTAGAATGCCCCTAGGAGAAGTGAGATTACATGAAATATATATCCGAATGCTTCATTGGATTACGCCTAGTATGCTAGGCTTGTCTCGCATGATAAACTTTCCAAGCATGAAACCAGCTCCAACTCGCTCATATGCTTTTTCGCCATTAGTGGTTGGATCAGTTGGCTCAACAAGTAGAACATGATATCGTTTCTCCGCGTCCTCCTTGCCATCTTTTGACTTGGAAACAACCACGCATTGAATTCTTCTTGTACCCTCAGGCCGCTGCCGATCAGTGTCGTAAACGAGCTTGGCTTCTGTAGGACGCCAGCCAGCGACGTTGAAGTCTCGCACTGTCACTACGAGTTTCGTTCTAGAACCATTTGTAGGTATCCCACCCGTAACGCTCCACGGAGGCTGAATATCATGGGTTTCCCAGTCTGTTTTATCGAATGGTGGGGCGAGGTAGTCAATGCCTCCTTGGTATGCCATCCACGACCATGTAGGCACTGATATGTTGCGCTCAGGGGGAAATGAAATACAGGATAACCATGGAATAGGGGCACCCTCTGGGGCTTCAGACCGCTGCCATAGAAGACTTCGGTGAAATAGGCCTTTTCCTTGGCCATCATCAAATATACCGTGCCCGCCCTTCGTTTTGTAGGCGGTTCTCAGACGATTTTCCAAGCCCCTGATAGCAAAAGGCCTATCCTCTATGCGCGTGAATTCTAGACGCGAGTATTGCTTGTATAGGTCTTGGAAATATACGATCTTAAGGCCGCGTTTCGAGTTCATAGCTTTGTCGGGGAACTTTGGATCACCTAGGAAATCTACCATATTACTGTATGAGTTGTTAGTACGAGGGCCTTTTCTTTGGAGGATTTGATATACTTACTGCTGCATCTTTGTAAGAGATTGACATCGTATACCTTGACCGCATTCGAAATAGGTTTGCTTTTCAGTGAAGAATATCGTTCTTCGAGCAAGCGCGCGTTCTTGTAATACCCATCCTCTTTGGTTCAAGGAGCCTTCAAGAACATGCTTGCTGAAATCATCTATCCACTCGCACACATAGAGTGGCTTCTCGCCCTCTGGTTGGAGGGTAATGTATTTCCTTGGTTTGAGTTGCTTGAGGAACCCGTCGTATTGGTTGGTTGCTCGACTTGCTGCCAAAACGCAGTATGCGCAACTGAATACCGTCTCCATTTGCTTCGACTCTTCTTTGAAATCACCGTCATCACCTTGAACTATGCAAAGCGAATCTATCCAAAGATAACGAACATTAAGAGTCCTTGCCGTGACCACGGCATCTTTAAATGTAGCTGGTAATTCGTCTTCCGGTATCCGACGCTTGAACGCAGCTAGTTCCCGGCCTCGCCCGCTCTGATCTTTTCGTAATGTACTGAAGTGCAGCTTTTCCTCCGACTCATCACCCCACCGGTGAGAAAGAGCAATATATTTACTACTCTGAAGTGTGACCTCGCGCGTTTCTAATAGGCGCAACTCTGGTGACTCATTGGTTCCAACATCGATTAATCGTGTAGGCAAAGGAATATGTTCTAGAGCACTACATTGAGTATGGTCATCGTCGCAATTTTGCAACCAAAGGTTAATTAGACGGAAGAACTCTGGAGTACCGGGCTGTAAAAGTTCTGGAAGCCCAAGCTGAATTGGACTGAAAGAGTTGGGTTCTTGTGCAACCGAGTTAGCTATCATAGAATGATTTGGATCTTTGATGAAAAATGAATGAATAAAATGTAGCTCTTACCAGGGCCCCTGAGCAATGATAGTACAGGTAGTGAACTACTACCTGATATCTTGAGCGTAGACGCATCGCGCATGAACCGGACCTTTGGGTCTTTCAACTTGTCGCTTTTTATGTGCACATCCCATAATATTTTGCAGAGACCACAATTTCGTGATCGCCCGTCCATCATATCCTCGCGTTTTGCATCTATAACAAATCCTCCTCGCCGAAAATTGTAGCTTTTGCACCGGTCGCAGAGAGTAGTAGGGACCGATCTTTGCGGTCGGAATGCTTCGGCTCCTAGCTGAACTAGTGCCTTGTTTGCAAAAACCTCGTCGACAGGAAACTCCCATTGATCAAGTGAAGGTAGCCTGTAATCGGTATTCATAATCCCAGTATTTCTAGCTTTCGCGGTTAAGCTTGCCCTAGAATCGTGGAATTTCAAGGCTATGTTTCCTTCTTACCTTGGCGCGTGACTTAATATTGATGGGAGCTTACTGCCTGGTAGCACAACATTATCTCGTGGCTTTCCAGTGAATGCGTAACTCTCGTTTGCGAGTTTATCGACTATCCCCTTCATACTTTCTCTTAGTACTTCGGCTGTGACCCGGTAAGAGCGTATCTCATCGTTGGCATCAGGCTGTTGAAAGCCAGGTCCTCCTTGAAAGGTACCTCCAACCGCGCTAGGACGGTGAGGCGGCAAGTCGATAGCGAGTAACTTTTTTTCTACTAAATCCAGGAGATCATTGATAGCTGAATTCGTCGTGCACTCGGGATCGTGAGTTTTTATGTGTTGCATCCATCGCTTTATAACTGTATGCACACTCGTTTTGGTGCCATTCCCATCCTTAACGCTTTCGAAATATTGGAAACCACCCTCCTTGAGCTCTTCGTGAAGCTTCTCGATCTCACTATAGCCGTATAGTAGCCATATAGTGTATTCAAATATGATGCATCCCATAGACCAAACATCATATAGGCGAGACCTAGGCCCTAGGGCGTGCTTAGCTTCTGGTGGCTCATAGAGGGCAGTGCCATGCTACAACGTCGAGATTAGCAATAGGACCAGATAGCGGCCTAAGGAAAGGAGTGGGGAGCTGAACAACACTAACTTTCGTTCCCGTTGCTTTTGTGCGGTCTTGGGTGAAAATGACATGATGTTTGGCCAGTCCCATATCAGCAATTATCAATTTGCCAACGTCCCTCGAGTCATTGACATTGTCAAGGAACCGTAGGATATTGTCAGGCTTTAAATCACCATGGCGGATGTTGCTAGCAAGGAATTCCTCTGCTTGTTCAACCGGGCGTCCTTCAAGAGCAAATGTAACAGGGGGGTTGATGCCGGATGCATCGTCAGATTGAGTCGGCGGGCGGGGTTCGAAGTTGTGAAGATGATATAGAGCGTCAGACAGCTGATAAACCTGTTGAACTGACGCCCTGATGAGAGCTAGCGAAGGAACCTGTTCTTTGGTTTCCTTCCAGAACTCCTTGAGGTTACTGTTGGCCCAAGGGAACATGAAATACCGATTGTTGCCTCTTCGTATGGCGGCTAAGCACCTAATAATATGTTCATGACCCAGAACATTGATGTCTTGCAGAGCCCTAGCTTCCTTCTCCCATTCCTTATCTACTTCGTTCTTGTCATCTCTGCTGGTCGTTGCGCCATTGAGCTGGATCTCTTTAATTGCCACCTAATGAAAGGGTCAGAACGTAATTTCGTGGATACAATATAGGAGAGGTTCCTACCTTGCCGTAACCGGGATATCGGTGGGCTGGATGAACCTCGAATCCACAAACACTACTAAATCCGCCGTTCCTGACCTCACTATACCTATTGGTGAAGGGTAAAATAACGAGAGGCTGCAAGTCATGGTGGAACTGAGTCTCGGAGAATACTGGAGTGATGAACATCCATTGTTTCTTGTAGAAATCCTTGCGCTGTGTGAGGCTTTCATCCTCCCATATAGTTAGAGTCGCCTCTCTCTCATCGTTGCTTGCGTTGCTATTCGGGTCGCTGATTGGGAGACGCTCGTCGTTGAATTGCCTAGCACGAAGGCGCCTCATAGCTTTCAGAATCCCGCCGCTAGGGAAGCTGCAAACAATCATGATGGCGAATATCTTTCTGGCATTTTGATGTATCCACCGGACCAAGTCCTGTCGGCCTGGATCGTCGTCGGATTCGGCATTCTCCAACTCACGCGCTATCGCTTCCTGAGTTACAGATGCTTCAAACTGGTCTTGGGGGCAGAAATCTTCGGGTCGGCTATCAAATTTGCTTTCCACAAGAGCTGTAGAGATACGGTCTGACAAGGACTGCTCCTCCATGGTTCTCATCAATGCGGTAGATTCAGACGGGATAGTGATATCCCCCTCCGGGGAGGAAGCCGTCGGTACATCTTATACAGCATGGTAACGTGGGTTTTCTTTTACTGAGCACGCCCCTGCTGTCACGCAGAGCCTCAAACTAACCCCGATACGCCAATTCGCAGATGCGCGAGATCTAAAGGTGCGATAGAGCCAGGCCAACGCATAATTCTACGACGGTTCGCTAGAGATGAACCCCCCTCCGCCACAATATGCAGTAAGATTCCCTCATCTTCGCCCCCTCCGACAAGATGGTGGTAGGGATTCGTGCATGATTTGCTCAAATGTAGAGAGCTTGCAGCACTAGCTACAGAAACCGGGGTGGACTTGTGCTAGCTCAAAGTGAGGCTATGCGAGCCATTGCATAAATGATATAGGCAGACAGCACGGTATTTGGCCGACTTGGATCGACTACACCCCTGGAAACATTGGAAACACTTTATTAGCCGACAGCGGACATTGCGCGCAATTTCTGGGCGCGATGTTACCCCTCTTTGATTTTCCTCACCGAAAGACATGCATCGTGTAGTTTAGCGATCCCCAAACCATGCCGGGATGATACCCTCTTTCGGCTGTCCCTGGTTGCCTTAGGCACCTTGTTCCCTCGGATAAGGTGCTGAATTTTTAGTTCGCGGCCAAGTATAATTAACTAAAACTTAGGTAGTTTTATTAGGTGTTGAAACACGCCAGTTGGGCACTAATACGTCGGTTAGGATGTTTTTGATTATACGACACATATATGCTCGCATCCTTTACCTCGAGCTTGCTTCTGGGAATAAAAGAGGTATCTGTAGTGGAGCTCGAGAGGGGTAGTTCCAGCACCGGAGGCAAATAACTTGTGTTCCTATAATGACCAATCTCTATAATGGCCATAACCAAAAGAGGAAATGCCTAGCTTGGTATATACTATAGGAAGACTCTAACAACAACGTAGAGTAGAGGCATGGCTTAATAATATGTTACCTCCTAACATGCGCTGCTAGGTACTTGGTAAGAAAACGAAACGCGTGTTAAGGCACATATCGCACTCTAGAGATCCCTAGAGATGCCTGTCAAAAACAAGGGATCTATTCTGGAGGACTAGCATCTCTAAAAAAGAAGTCTGAAAAAGTGACAGCCACATGCCTGTGGCTTAATAGGTGGCTTGATCGCACACCTTATTACTTTTTTCAGCTCCCTGTTATATATTACCTCCCCTGCTTAGACATTAATATATATATTTAGGAAGTACCTATTGATCTAGTCGTTATACTCTTTATACGTATAATTAGGAAAAATGCGAAGGGAATTGGAGTATGTTAAATCCCTTAAACTTATTGCATTTAAAGAGATAGGCTCCCTTGCTAACTGGTCACAATGGAAGAAAAAGTAGAAAGTTGTTGACCTACGTGAGCTTTACAAGAGATTTACCAATCTATCAATCTATCAATTAATAGTTTCGAAAAAAACAAAAAACCGAATGTCGCGTACGATATATACCGTTAATACTGCAGGAGTATTAACGGCGTCGTTTTTCCTCCGTCACACCGAAGAAAAACTCATAGTTGTTATAAAATTGTGTAGACTTCTCTGCTCTTCATTACTGAGGGCGGATTGGTTTCCCCTAGGCTATTACCGTCTGAATGTTCATGTTAAACCGGGCCCCGAACCTGGATGAAAATAATTACGTTGAACTTAAGAAGCCTATACGTAATTATACCTATCGGTAATCGAATTCGAAAGTCATTTGTATATTCATGTATTTCTTCTTCACAAAATAGTGGACTCTAAAGGTACTGTCACGGAATAGAGCTGCAACGCTAACCACGACACTACCAAAAGTAGAACGCTGTCAAGGTGGGAACCTTGACCGTTTGTAGGTCTTATATGTAGGACCGTGACAGGTACTGGGGGCTCTTAAGTTCTTAACTGTCAGTCTGTAAATAGCGCCACTGCAGACGCGATAATGAATATTGAACTATCGCAGTTCAGACTGCTAGTGATGCCAAGATGACTTATTGTTATTGTCAAAGGGGGGAATTTCTATCTGGACTATCTAGTAAAATCTACTCTGCCGGCCGGGCCAGGGCCCGTGCTATAGTTCTAACCTCGTTAAGGTTTAGTACTGTGACGTAAATACATATAGAGAATTCCCTTATCCATCTCGATTCATAACCTACCGGCGAAACCGGAGAGAGCAATTCCTATATTTCAAATATCTATGGGATTAGCATCAACCAGGTCGCGGAATGTCTCTGGGCCGAGATAAGGCTACACGTAGACCTTCTACGGCCTCCAGATTTCGTCCGGAGTACAAGTCATCCAATGGGAAGGCCGCGAAAGTGGCTGTAAGCTGAGGCGATTAGAAACGGAGAATAACTGGAAGCGAGACGCCAAGCCTTAGGAACGTTCCAAGCCCCGATGTTGTTGCTGTCTCCAATGTCCACCATCAGTTTGGTACGGAACAGAGCTGCAACACTCCACCGCGACATTATCAGAAGTAGAACATTGTCGGGGTGGAAATACTAACCGTTTGCAGTTACTTATATATGGGATCGTGACATAGTTATTATTAAGTCCTAGATAATTGTTAGATGCGATAAATCTAGTTAGGCTGAGAAACGCCATTGGTGGTGGGTGTGGTGGGGTCCGTAACCTTCGCGTGGCGTTGTCGTAACATACAAGGCTGTGCTAGAGGATGAAAGGTTGCCGCATGTTAAGGATTGTCGTGTGTAACCATAGACGCGGCAAATCATAATAATGATCGACATTCGCAGTTTGGCCTTAATCCCTTGTTGTGAAATAACTACGTAATTTGTGTAGCACTTATTTCGAACTTCAGGGCAAGAAAGAAGGAATATTCCTGACCTAGACGATTAGTTCTTGACAGGTATAATCGATCCGAGCAATATTCGTCAAAAAGACCTGCAGGCTTCCCTATGTAGTGGAGCAAAGCCACCGATCAATAATCTGTACGACTCGCCCGAAAATGCACACTAAAGAGAATTCCTTCGTCGGTTTATTCCTTACGATGGATTTTCTCTTCTCTCCTCTTTGTCTCCGTCTCTTTCCTATGATCCGATACTTTTTTCCCCCCCTTCTCCTGGTCTATATGCTTCTGCGCCAACGCTCGCTATTGGATCCGCTGCACGTCTTTCCTATGATAGGAATAGTGGAGACCAAAGCCGGCGTTTCTAAGCTTACGTGACGATATAACATCGAGACTATCCTGTAATTCTCATAAGTTCCCTTCCCAAGATATGGTATATATCACCTTACACATTCGAGTTCAATTTCACCAAATCAAAATTCCCATTCGCCCGCTCACAGGAAAACCACGTCTTCTCATCATAGGCTTCGGGTGTCGAGAGGGTAAGAAAAATAGGTAGAAAGTAGACTATGCTGGATGCAAAGATTAGGAAATAAAATTAGGTAATTATAGGGTAGGTGAATGTGTTGGCTAGCATCGCAATTAACTGGGAGCCAGCACAGGTGATATCTCGCAAGTGCTCATCTCAGGTGGCGCTCTTCCTACTTGTTTGGCGGCGTTCTGGATATAATGGCGGATGTAATCGTTGTCGCATGCGCCGTGTCGAAGTATCTCACACTTTAGGTGAAGCACTTCTTCGCGCAGGAGGCCAGCCTCAGCGTTGAGCATCTTATTCTCTCTAAGGAGATCTCTCTCTTTTTGCTGGAGCTCGTCTACACCCTGCTTGGCCTTTTTCCGACATTTAGCGGCAGCCAGCCTATTCCTAGTACGCTTCGTCCGAGGGTATGGGCTAGAGTTGGGGCTCGAAGGCATCGGCGACGAGGACTCATCGCCTTTGTCCATTTCATACATGGGCTCTAAAGTCTCTGGTTGGGTCACGAAGTTGTTCTGCGCCGTCGGCGGGAATACGGTCGTAACAAAGGGAGCCGTATAATCCCCGTATTTGTTACGCGCGGTGTTGAGGGCGAGATTAGAAGACCACTCTTCTGGTAAAATATGACAGTTTGTGGCCGAGTAGTATTCGGTACTGCTTGCTACAGTTGAGGGCTGCTGCTGTTACCCTCAAGTTAGCATAGGGAATTAAGACAAAACTGAGGAGGTAGAAGAGCCCAAAGTGTTAGAGTACATACTTCCCTCGAGTAGCCAACATGACCGGCCGTCTGTTGGTCGATGATTGGAAAGCCATTCAGGAGCCATTCGGGCTCCGAAGTCCCCCAGATGTTATGGTCCGCGACGATGGGATCTTGGAAGGGGAAATTTCCTGCGCTATTCGAAATTAAGGAATAAGGGGCATGCTGGTTATCGGCCTCGGTTCGATTATCAATGACCTGCATGTCGGAGATGATAGGTGGCTACGTGTTGGTTGAAAAGATCTACCTCGACGGGTTCGGCTGGTTTTTTTTTTCGATTCGCTGTTCCACTGAGAGGAAAGTATCTAGAGGCCAATTCTAGGCCTACCAACTCGCTTAGAACGGCATATAGAGGGATTTCCGCGATAGCTCGACGATTGTGGACGAGAGGCCAAGTCCAAGATACGGAATGCCGGGTTGGAGTTGCGGTGGCAATGATACCATCAAGACCCCAAGACGTCAGCAGAGAGTATCGATTGCGGGTGTTCGGGCAAGGGGTGGTTAGTTGGGAAAGGCGTCGAAGACATCTACTGAAGCAACAGGTCGACGATACCGAAAGTTTGAGAGTTTTTGAATTGCGATAACAGGCAGGCGGCGTGTCGATTATCGAAGGAACAGGCGGTGGAAGAGCATGGTCACCGGTCATGACAACGGACTGATGGCAGGTAGCAGGAGGCCTTGCATGTTTGTTTTTAGCAGAAGGGGCGGCTATGCTGTGATGAGATCAAGGATTACTGAGATAGAGGTACTCTGTAATTCTGTAGGTATGGCAAAGCCCCAGGGAGGTATCTACCACCCTGCCGGTAGGTACTAGATCGGTACACTACCTGGTCTAGGAGGTGTCCACCATTGCTAGCTTTCCTCCCTACGGCACTCTGTACATGCTTATAGCCTAAGCCTTGAGGTAGGTGGTTTAGGGAGGGTTGCGCATTTTATCGCGTAGCTAGCCTACCTACAATACTTGTAGATACACTAGATACTCAGGCAATACGTGATATGGAGTGTGGTGGGGGAAACGTCGGGACAGGCAAGGTTCCCAGCCAATCTGCGCCCTAAACTCCCGCCGGACAGAGTTCCGTCTAGTGCCAGTGCTCTCATTGGCGAGCTCACCCTACTCGGCCAGAGCTCCGCTTGTAGCTCATTGGCTATTTAGACTCGTGAAAGCTGGTACTCTACCACGGGATACCTACCTACCTATGTACTCGTGTTCGAGTAACGGTATGTAGGAGAAGCTGTTCTGTTTGCACCTACGAAAAGCAAGGGATATGAAGGCAGTGTTGAATAATCCATAAATTGGTCAAAATCCGTCGCCTGCAACGCCACGTCCTTTCCATTACGTCGTAGATAGATATTTCGTTAGTTTAGAGCTTGTGATTCACATATCCTCGGGCGTTTTGCTCAATACTACTACACCACCCGGCAGCTTCTGCACTATGAGCGAATGGCCTGTGCTGCAACGTCATGATTTCTTATTCAGTTGACACGGGTCGTGAGCGATCTCGATATACCCTTCCTGTATCTAAGTAAGTAGCCCGGGAAAGCCGCGATAGGGGGTGTGCAGGGCAGTAATGTATCCTGTAGTGTGATGTGTGTACACCGCAGTAAGCTATTGCCTATTATCCCGTGATTGGCTTGGACACGGGATGACATAGAGATCGACCATTATGAAAATCTGCGGCGAGGGAGAATTCGGCTCCAAAACCGAGAATCTTTCGAAATATCTTGGGGTAGGTGGCTCATGCTAGCTCATCCCCCACGGACTAGGTAACTCGGAGATACATATTGAATACTTACTTATCTAGGAGAGATTAAAACTGATAAGTAGGGTACAGGTCGGGACTGCAGAATCTAGAAGACAGAAGAGCGATACGGCTATCTATCCCGTCGCTTTGGTGGATTCCAGGGCTTATATTGGTGCAGACGAGATGGAGATAATTGACGTGATGACTACCACGAAGGGCACGCTCCTTGCCCCAGGATAGAGAGCACTGGGTTCCATGTAATGATGGTCCGCCTCGTTTGTAGGCGGCGTTCAAGCAAATCCGAGGCTGGTCTCGGCGGTGCAGTGATATCTCACCGGTCCCGCTTCCCCTTCCTTGTTAACCGTAAAGAGCGAGGTTGAAAAGAAAAGAAAAAAAGAGAAAAAAAAAGAAAAGAAAAAAAATAGAGACAATTAACTACCGAGTTGTGCTACTTCTCCAACTCCGAACGATGCCAAGCAGAATATGGAAAAGGAGCAAGGGATTTCCTATTTTGAGGGCGAGGGAGCCGATTTCATAGCTTGCGGGGAATGTACGTAAAGTACCTGGTAGATTGCTAGATTGCTAGATTGGTACCCAGAACATGTGATGCTTGTACATGCATGGTATATCTCTTTAGAGATGGCCTCGTGTTGAATGCGTTAGATACCGAAAACCCAATAATTAACTGGTCACGCCAGTTGTTTTTGGCGCAGCGGGAAATCTTGACTTCTACAAATTATAAGCCCTTGGAATACCCCACACGCGCTAATTACCTAGGGAAGCCTTACCAATTCATTGCTAAAAAGCTTAGTCGCGTTACCGAGGCGGTCTTTAAGGGGATCACGTACGCATTGTTGACTGGCGACCGTCACTTAAAAAAGAATGACATCCAACACTTATTCAACGCCGGGTGTTCTATAGACTTTGACTACGAGGTAGCACCATATGTAGAATGGAATTGGTAGTAAAATTATGCCTCCAGCTTTAATAAGACTATCCGCCAGCAGAATGGAACTCATGGAACTTCTTGGATCTTACTAAAGCGGTACTTAAATACAATATTATCGTTTTAATACCAAGAACGCAAGTACACTGCGTTTCAACTATATATATACCCAGGTAGTCAGCAATGACCAAAAACCTTCCCTGAAGCCTCCTTTTTAAGTAACCATGCTGCTGGCAAGACGGCCTTTTCAGATCGTGTGACAAAATTGGGATTCTACCTATTACCTTGGAGGTCAACAACGTACTTCCACTACCTATCTCACAAAGATACCCAAGTTCCACTATTTAAGCCATTGGCCCACTAAACGTGCGAAATGTTAGTACCGTTTATGACCACCCTTCATTATATCAAGTATTCTAGTTCTCATCTCCACTAGTCTACTCTTCCTCCATTCCACGGTGACCGGCATAAAGAGCTAGAAAGAAGATGGAAGAGAGGAGGAAAGGGGAGGGAAACTCACGTAGTTGCCTCCCGCGAGCCCGGTAGAGGGATCCGTACACTCGTCAACGATGACCCGCAGCGCCTCGGCGACGAGCTCGCAGTCCTCGCCACCCGCGACGCCGCACATCTTCGCGTTCTTGTACATGTCGGTGCAGCAGCCGCCGTTGGTGCCGCAGCCCTGGCCAGCGAGATTTTGGAAGTAGGGGATGTATTTATTCTTGACGTCTATGGCGAGCGGGGACTTTTTATCGGTGCCTGGGTGAGACGGGTTTGTTAGTTAGTGTCAGGACGGCACGTAAAGCGACATGGCGAGTCTGTGCTAGCATTGTAAGGGGAAAGGAGAGGCCTTACTGCACGCGAAGGTGGCAACCGCTGGCGGAGCGTCTCGGCCGCCATCGGAACAGCCGGCGAGGGCGCTGCTTACCGAGGCGAGGATAGCGAGTGTGACCTGCATGTTGGTGTAGGTAATTGACGAGAGCTGAAGGGTGAGAGATGATGATGTAGAGCGTGACTCTTGAAAGCTATGTTGTCAAACCTCGGATCTCCCAACGCTTTTATACTAGCCACGCGACTCCGAGTCGACGATCTCAGCTGATAGATTCAGCCCAGCATATGTCATTGTCATTCTCATTCAGTCCAGGGAGTTCTCTTTTCCCGGATCAACATCCTAGATCAATAGATCGAGTCCGACACTTCGTGCTATCACCAGTTTAGAAGGTCGTTCTCTCACAGCGAACCTTCTCTCGAATTTTTTTGATTTTTTTTTACCAAGACTACCAATTGAGAGGAGACACATAGACGAGGCCGTTAGCCGACTAGCCTAGACGCCAGACGCAAGATAAAAGCGGATTCGTGGAGCTCCCGTGCGGCTGATTACGTTCGCTAATCGGCATTGACTTCGTAGACATTTCATAGAAATAGATTACTAGTATAGTAAGCGCGTGTAGACAGTAGATAGTCTTGATACGAATAGACATGGATGTACAGCACAAATGCAATTGGTCGCCATACTAGGCTGAATAGGGAACATCTATTTGAACTGACTGGACGGAACAAAGCTAATTGGAAGAGTGAAAGATGTAGTGCACCTGATGGTGGAAATACTGTAAGTGGTGGAAGTATGTAGTAGTAATTTTCAGCTGAAGGATCGCTTCCAAAGACTTTCAGTCGGATCGGTCGGGTCGGCTAGGCCAGGCCAGGCCAGGCCTTTGTTTAAACTCTTGCGTAGAGAAGGTGAAGGAGATGGTACGACAAGAACACCAGTTAGAAAATGGTGGTTATATGTGACTTATATGTAGGATAGAATACTAGGAACGATGAGAACATCACTTACACTCGCTATTAGTGCGTCGTGTCGCTGAGATAAGAAAGTTTCCACTGCCACGCGACTTCAGGGGCGGGATCTAATTTTCCCCATACAGCCCTAGGATGATCATGCCATAGGCGGGTACCTGTCAAGGGTCACATCACACTTGCATTTACGCTCGGATCGAGACGGTGACAAGTTCTACCCATGCAGACCGAGAAACCGGTAATGAATCCGTAGCCACGTACCGCCAGAACTCGGAAAGGTATTTGCATTTCAGCAACTTGACCAAGAATGATGGACTCTCGAACTTATACATAGTAGATACCCGCTAGCAATCAGTGCATATTCTCGACCATTCGCCCTATCCAGGACTGTGTCCCTTTCCCTCCGAGCGAATGATATTGAGATAAACACGGTATCCCTCCCGATCTGAGTGTCGCTAGTTACGGTCCGCTGCGATAACACAAGCTACCCTCAGCTAGGTTTCTATAGAGCTCATACTTATGTACTCTGTATCACAGAAGTAAATCGTATACATAGCCTATGCCCTTAGGGACTTTACGCGCGCCGCTCGATAATTTGGCTGTCATGGTAGCTATTACCACTGCCGTAGCTGACTAAGCCTGCGCCATAGCGAATCCTACGCGGATCAGGGGCCCGTACACAGTCAAAGTTATTAGAATGCAGGCATCTGGGCATGATGTGGTCAGACCCCTATGACAGCTATCTATCTAGCTAGGACAACCCTTCATTGTCTATCACAAACCCCTCAAGGATATATCGAATCCCAGCCCATCTCACCAGCCAGTTGACTAAGCCTTAGCTGCAATCATATAAAAACAGTTAGGTAATTTCCTCGGCGCATTGCATAGCCTTATATCTTGTCCTGTTGGTCGAGTACCTACTCTAACACCCTCAACAGGCGGAGGGGTACCTGCGGGAAAGGCCACAAAGGCTACACGCTTCAAGGCAGAATTTGCTGGACGGGATAATATGTATGTTAGACTGACCAAGCACGCCCCACGTTCCCCCAGGGAGGGCAGCCGAGGCTTTATGGCGGCATGGGCGTCGTAGACTACAACAACAACAACCCACGCTAACACTACAGCCATCAGACCATGGAGGAATCTTCTCATCCGAGGCTTCGACCTCCCCGAAAGGTCGTTGTCGCTAGCCATTCTGCACACCATGCTCCCTGCTACACACAGCCAAGGTCTAATATCTTCCTACAGCGCCTTACAGTGCTGCTTTAAACCCCCTTATAATCTCAACAGCCTCGTCCCTAACACTCTTCGTGATCTCCGCGGCAGGAGGCGCGCTCCGTATAAGACCAACACTAGAGCCCCTAAACACGAGTCAATCAATTACTCAAACTACCAGCATGATACAAGAGCAAGTGACTTACGACCAAGTGACCATCATCGAGACCTCGCCCTTCTCTTTGGCGACCTTGTAGCGGGCCTCGTTCTCCTTGATCTCCATGCCGGCGACATCATCATGGTACGACTGATGCACGAGGGCGCGAGCATCGTACAGAGCGGGCCAGGTCCAGTTCCCTTGCACGCGGTCGTGGACGTAGGATCTATTTTGTGAGAAGACTGCGTTATCAAGTCTTTTGCACTGGGATCTAGATACTCACTTGACTGTGTTCGCCGCGCCGTCGGAGGCCGACAGGAGGGCCTTCCTCTTAAAGTCTTCTGCGTCAGACTCAGGGGCTACCATGTACTTCGGAGCAAGTTAGCGAGTCTTCGGGAAGGGGGGCGAGGTGAGTAATTTGGAGTGAGGAGAAAAGCAGACTGGAGTTAGGTTGTAAGAGGATAGAGGAGCAAGACGTGAAGCAGATGGCAAAGCCACACGCATCCGGCGTTATCACATCGTGCTTCACGTCAAGTCCCATTCCCTATAACCCAACCCCCTGAATGCCTAAGACTAGAAAACACAACATACCCTCGTCCCCATCACAGCTCCCTCAGCCCCCAGCGCCAGCGCCGCCACGACGCCGCGCCCATCCGCGATCCCGCCCGCCGCCCAGACCGCGATCTCCCTATCCGGGAACTCATCCCGCAGCACTGAGCACCACCCCTCACGTCAGCTATTCCCCCTCAAATAACAAGACGGATTAGTTAGGTTAGATATCGGCTTACTATCCCGCACCTCAGGCACCAGGCTCACGATGCCAGCCGCCTGCGCGAACTGGTGCCCGCCCGCGTCCACGCCCTGCGCGACGATGACGTCCACCCCGAGCTCCGCGGCCCGGCGCGCGGCGGCCACGGTGCCGACCTGGACGACGACGCGCGGGTTCCACGCCGGAGTCCCCGCATCGGCATCAGCCCCAACAGCAGTAGAAGAGGAGGAGGAGGCGGCGCGCACGGCCTCAACGGCGCACCGCAGCGCGTCCGGGCGGGCGTCCGGGTCCGGCGCGAAGAGCCACACGGCGGCGGGGCGGTGGCGCGCGAGGATGGGCGCCGCCGTCTCGCCGAAGTGCGCCGCCGCGCAGTCCGAGAACAGCACGAAGCCTACGCCGATTGGTAGGCCGCCGCCGCCACCGGGCTGCTGCTGCTCCGTGTCCTCTTTGAGGCTCTGCGGCTGGGATTGCTGCCGCAGCAGTGTCTTCGCGAGCGCGAGCTGCGCGTCGAGCTGGGCGAGATCGCGCGAGCCGGGCTTAAATGCGCGACCTCCCTGTATGAAACCTGGATTTTAGGTTGTCAGTGAGTCGCCGAATCATCGTATCATAAATGAGAGCGTTTCTTTTAGGGGCGCGTAGATTAGTCAGATCAGAGAATGGGATAGCCGCGATTGATAATCGCCGAGAGCTACGATTACGAAGACAAGCGACGACATGTCAAAATGTCATGTGATTAAGGTGGTATGCGGGAGCCAAAGTAGAATTATTGATAAGGTATGGCTGAAGAAAGAGGGGTACACAGGCAAAGAAGACTACGCACCCAGCCCCTCGGCCCGAACGACCTCGCTCGCGAGTTTTGGATTACTCACGAAAGCCATGGGCGCGCTGACGATGAGCGGGTGCGCGGTGCCAGGGAACCATCGCTGCATTCGCGATGTTTCTGCTGCCGACGTCGACGTCATCGTGAAGGATCTCGCCGTTCTAGAGCGACGGGTTAAGTTTTGTATAGCGCGTGTCCGCATTGGTTAGGGTTACTTGGCTCTGTCTGCTGATTAGAAACTTAAACTTAATAAATGAGTAAGTGAATAAGTGACTCAAGGGGTGTGGAAGGAGAGATGAGTTAGTTGAGTTAGTTAGTGAGTTTACCTAGTCAGGTAATGAATCGTGGCTATTATCCCTCTGCATGAGTTACAGCAAAGGTAAAAGTAGTCATGTAGTTAGAGAGTCTCTTAGATCTCTCAAGGATAAAGTATGCACTTGAAACTTGAGGGGAACAGATGTTACATATGTAACATACATACGTCATATAAGTAAGTATCCGTATATCGCGAGCACTACTCGGGTGTGATAACCAAGGTAACGGATGGCCTGTGTTATGTAAAGTGTTTATCATCACTGGACAATCAAATGTTTACGCGATGAGACATCGCAGATCACACAGGCCAATTCTTAAGCCGCCCAAAGACCGAGGATGAAAAACATATGTTCAAGCGGGTCAGAGGGCCCGGCCGTTACGCCGAAAGGAACAGGTATTACACCATATAATGTATGAAGAGGACTAGACGGCTTTGAAAGAATGGAGTCAGAAAAAACACTTCCGCGGAGCGGATATTAAGTCTCACCCGCAAAAGTACAAAAGCAAAGAGTTCCAGCAGACAAAATGTAAATAACTATTATGACAGTACCCATGTAGTCTTAACATGTATGATATGCATACCTACATGTAGACCCGAACAGCGCGGGAAACCGGTATCTCAACATCGGAGGCTTCCAGGTGCTGCTGTCAACTTGCGCCGTGCGGAAGCATGCCCGTCGGACGTCCGGAATCACCCCACCCCCTCCTACTTGTACTGGTGCTTTAGGCTTGAGAAATGAAGTATATAGACAGCCTTCCACCTCGGTCATTCGAGAAGCCCGTGCGCCGGGGTGGTCAAAATGCTTGGCCCTGCTTATCGCCACTCTTCGATCCCTTTAAGGGCCGCTTGTAGGCTTGTTTGCACTTATTAAAACCATTATCTGAGCATTATTTATACTCTTATTGGGTGTATGCATTTGTGTCCAAGGCGGCCCTTACAGAAGAGATATCAACGTGCGCAATATTATTTCATAGGTTTTCTTAAGAAGTAATTAGGTTAAAAAAAATTACTACCTGAAATAAGGCCTATCAAAAATTAAAATAACAAGATCATAAGGTGTGAGAAGATTTTATACATTTAAATAATACGTGTGAGTATTGCGTGTTGCAAAAATCATACTTATGTACCTTATAAATAGTACCTACCGTTATACCCCCTCCCGCCTAATCCAGTAAACTGTTTTTCAAGACTTTGTTCTTTCTAAAAGCTCTAACTATAGAAGCGACGGTCAATAATCAGCTAATAGTGACTAATAGTTTAAATTCATTAAACATCTAAGAACAATTCAAGGTTTAAAACACAGTTTACTGGACAAAGCAAGTTTTGGTATTAGGTACGTATCTCTTAGACGATTTTACTCTGCAAGCTACTGCACGGCCACTGGCACTCTTGTCAATAGGTACCTACCCAATAAAACTATCTCCGATGTCCGAATCGCCGGCTAAAGCCGCACCTAGGCAACCAACGCGAAGTAAACAAGGCAATCGATATAAGATAAGATACTGAAAATTAGGGGTCCTATTACATCATAGCATCCACCGTCATCAACAAAACAAAACATCTAGGTACATATAACACATCATTATTAAAGCTAAGCAATAAGTAATAAGCTTGTTGCAACGTAAAAGCGCACTTCTTTATTGCCCTATGGACTAAATGCTACATAGGTGGTGCTGTCTGCGGGCTCACCTGCGACTCTGGCTTAGAAATCTGTCTCTTTGTGACTCAATTGGTTTCACGTTCCTGCCGCATATCAAAGGCTCCATGTACCAGACCGCATTCGGTCACCTTGGCTGCGACTCACACCAACCTTATACTTCCTGGCATATTTCAGCCTGTAACCCCGCGTGGGTCAAAAGATACCTGCTCTATGCATTACCTGTCAAGAGATCACAATAAGAAAACGCCATGCCATATGTGATGCAAGTCGAGTTTTTGGCCCCCAAAAAATGACAAACCCCAGATCAATCCCTTCGGTGTTGAGTAGGTTGTCGAATGTATACCGCCTTCCAACTCCGCTAGCCATGCAAGTAATGGTGGATATAAGAAAAATACAAACAGCAAAGATGCTAGAATAGAGAATAATTAATGATACGGTTGTATGTTGTGTCGTTGTGGATTCCACGTGGCAAGAAATTCGGGAACGATACCAGAACGAACATCGTGACGACGGCCTAATGGTTGGTAATGCATTTGGTTGGAGCCAAAGTGGTACTGAGAAAGTGGTATCGATGGAGGTGGGTTAAGGAGCGTATTCACACGACGGACTGGCTTGTAGGGACTAGCTCGCTGCTGCAGATATACCGAGGGCGAATTGGATATAGGTGTATGACTGCCATACATATCTGCCATTGGGGAAGACCCGAAGGTAATCAGGCTCGACGGGCTGTGCCTCTTGGTCGGCGTGCCGTAGGTAGAAGGAACCGTCCAGGGCGTCTGTGGCACAGTAGTCGTCGGTAGTACCGATAGCACCGATCCTTGTTGTGACCATGTTGAGTTCGGTGTTGAATATACCGTAGACATGGCTCGAGTGCCGGGGTTGAGGGGAGGTAGAGAGACTGTGGATTGTGGCGGATAGTTAGATGGCCCGTATGTGTTGGGCATCGCTGCTTGGCTGGTATCCAGAGTAAGCTGTGGTGCAGGAGGTCGACCGACATCTGTGCTACCTGAGATCGGGTGCATCGCTTGAGTGAGTAGACGAGACACCTTTTTTGGTGCTGGCTCCGTGACATCGCCCCCTTCGAAACTTCGCTTCCGCACTAGGGGATGCCCTAGACTTGGCTTGGCTGCTAACGGAGATACTGCCGGGTGATACGTGTTGTCCCAGCTGCTCAGTGGCGCCGACGTCGGAGAATACGCTGCTACCAGCGACGCTGTACCATGAATGCTTGTAGGGAGAATGGCTGTAGGCGATGGCAATGGCGGCGTGTATCGTCCCTGATTCGGCGAGAGGTGCATTGGTGCGGCCCGCGCTTGTCGAGCTGCTTCCTCCACCCTCGCCCGCTCACAGTACTTATGATAGCAGGCTAGCTTTTGTAGCCACTCTTTCCATTCCTCTTGCGACGTTAACAACCCGTACCTCATATTACTGAGGAATTCAACTTCCATGACGTGGATTTCCTTGACTGAAATGCCGGAAACTTCTGCCCAGGTCTTGTTTGTGTATGTGTTATCGTCCAGGAACTTGTTACCGAGCATTAAGGCAACTGTTAACAGTCGATATTCGCTCCCCGGGTTGCCGTGCACTCTTGGGTTCGTCTTCTTCAGTCGGTATACGAATAACAACGCCAGAAGCACTACATTCTGAGTGACTTGAGTTGTGGACAGAATACTATTGACCCATTTCTTGTATGCGGAGCAAGGCTCGGTGTATTTAGATAATAGGGGAAGTGGCTCGGACAGTCGGCGGGTGTTGTTGACCTGTTCAGCTGCCTCTATCGTGTCCATGGTTTCAAACCAGAAGAAGCAAGTCATCTGCGATAATATTAGCTTAGGGCTTCCCCCCCTCGTCTCACGCATTCCGGAACTTACGAGGGCAGCAAAGGTATCTAAGCCCCCGCCATTGGGACTAATACACTTGGGCAATTTCAAGCTGTGCATCACCATGGTCCGGTCTTCTCCCGGATGGCTACGCAGGGCGCCAGATGGTGTAGGAGATGGAGGTTGAGTCGAGGCTCGCGATACCCCCGCAATAGGTTGTGGTTTCAGTACATCATAACATGTGAGAAACTCCGGTGGCGGCTGGGAGTGAGACTGCGATCTCGAAAACAGGTTGTCGGTGGAATCGTATGCGACGGCGCTGCCAATGGCGCGAGACGACGGCAATATCGTGCTCTGGTGTCTCATGAGGGAAGCATGGGTGTCGTAGGTATTACCAGCAACCACGGGGTTGTGGTATGTGGTACTCATGTCGTCTTCTGCCGGGGGTGTTCTCAGGCCAACCGTATACCGACTACTCTCTTGGTTCACGAGCTTGCTGAGGCTCAATGGAGAGCTAGTTCGCCGTGCGTAGTCCGCTGAAGACGCTTCCGGGGGCGAGAGTTGGCGGTACGGCTGAAGGAGGATGTTGATAGAAGACATATGGGTAGTAGAAGAAGGGAAGCCTGAAAGGAAGTGAGGGGTATGAGATTCGGTGAATTTAAATAGACGGCCGGTAGTAACCCAACAACGCAACGGATAACCAAGTCGTGTATCTAGGCGGAAGGGAGAGAAGGTTGAATGGGATAGTGTACGCTTTGGGTGTGACCAGCGTGAGAGAGTGTATTGTGTTGCTGTCCGTCTGATGCGGTTTTCTTTGTCAGAGGCGTATTAATGAGAATGCGAGCTGTTGTTGCTGTTGCTGTTGTCGAGGGGGGTGGATATGCGGTATCCTGTCTCTCCGTAATAGCAAAAAGTGTCTGAGTAGGCGGGGATATATGGAGATTGCTGCTCTACACGCACAATGTGAAGACCAACCAATGTACCGCAAACAGACGAGGCTGCTAGCACTTAACACTATTGAGTAAAGGAGTGAGTGGGAGACGCAGGGTAGCCCAAGTCAATAGGCTAGGTTGTGATTGTAGTTATTAGTTTAAAGAATGAGGTCAACATGAAGAGTGTAGTTGGTATTGGTTGGTCATCTATGATCAGCCATTTCGAGTAAGAGGATCAGGGCCGCCTTGGTGGGAGTGCCCTAACCCGCTTTGTTGTTCTTCGTTGTCGTCGTCGTCTAGCACAGCCGTTGAATGTATGGTAAGAAGGGTAGGGGTACCTGCGCCGTGGTTCGTCGGTTGGTGTATAGTGCCTCGCGATGGTAGCTTTATTCTTCTCCTTGGTCTCTTCGTCTGCTTCCTCTTCTTGGTTTGTTCGTGTTATCTTAAAGAGCGAGACGGGCGAGCCAGGGGGGCCCGGGGTCACGGATAATAAATAGCGGGAGCCAGAAGGCGTAAGGAAGTTAATGAGCGTGCCCTTCTAGCATAGAGTCTTTGTATCTGTCGAAGCCTGCAAACTCTCACACGATCACTTTCACTTTCACCAGATGTCCGCTCTGGATTTTTAGGTTTCCGGGAATGGGCAACGAGGTGGATGGCTGGATAAGTGGATGAGGTGAAGGTTGAGGTTAGAATTCCCAGGTCAGGAAGTCTCGCTCTCACAGGTCTTGCCTCGTTTTCGGAAAGAAAAAATAACTCAATTGGAATCCAAAGCGGCCTCTAAGGAATATTATACATAAATGGAAGGATAGATACAGTGAAGTCGACGTGGAAAGGCAAAGCTACCTGCGCTGCTAGCATGGAGATTACTTGCTCCGGTATGAAGGCTTGGGTTGGAGGTATGTGGTAATGTAAGTCAGTCGGTAATGGTGCTAGGTAGAAGCTAGCTAGCACTACTTTGGTGGTGTAAGGGTGGTACAGGAGTCTATGTACAGTGTGTACAGTGTGTACAGTGGTCTATATAGTATGTACACTAGGGTGGAAGTAACTCTCGGCACAGTTGTACCGACCAGGTGGGCAGAAGGTGGTGCTCTGTACCTACCTAGGTCAGAGGCGTTACTAGCCTGGACAAGTAAATACGCAGTGCTCCACATGTCTCCTAATCTGAGAGCAGACTGAGAGCTACCTAGGTTTCTCTGTAATGGCCGCCGCATTGAGTGAATGTATATGTGGGTCCCAATGTGGGGTCATCGCTATACCAAAGTTCTACAAAACACTACTACTATTGTATGGTGGTGGTCTGGCAATAGAGTTTTGCATAAAAGTATCTATTGGTATTGAATAGGTACAGATGCACTAGGGGTTATCTACTCTGAATTGTCCGCGTTCAGTTGCTGGGCACCGCTTTTTTGTTCCAGGGTCCGGACCCCTTCCCTTCTTCCCTTCACCCACCGGCCCCCTTGCCCGCTAACTGTACTACTTATATACAGTACTGAGTACGGTGTTGCGGTATTGTGTTCGCATGCACTGTCAACTTCTGTAAGTGCAAAATCTAGCAGCCTAGTGATTGGGTGGCGTGTCAGGAGCCCCATCACCGGGGTGTTGCAGTAGGCACCTGCTTTGAGTCGAGCGTTCCAAGTGACCAGCCGGGTTACATGCTCGATGGGCTATGAGAGGGTGTGTCCATACAAGTATGTATATCAGACGCAAACGTACCACGATGGCTTGTGCGCAAGATAGGTGTGCCAGACTGGGTATCATTCAGCAAACTGATAATGTTTGTTATTCTGAAGTATGAACCATGCATAAACCAGACTCCTTGGTGTTGTTCTCAGAGCTATATTGTTTTGGGAGTATTTAGTAGGTAGTGAATCAAACATTTATAGAATGACAAGCTACCACCTACTACGTAGGCAAGTATACGTACCTAAAACAAGAAGGAAAAGAAAAAACTGCTCGATGTTACAGCCAAACAATTGCAGAACTCATCCTGTCATTATGCGTAAGTACCTAGGTACCCAGCTATCAGATACAGATCAAGAGGAAGATAGCCAATAAGGGTGTAGTACTGTATATAGAACTGTTAAGCCTATAAAGTGGGATACCGACCTGAGCAACCAGTTAATATCATAGCGGCAGGGTACGGAATTACGTAGTGAGCCAACAATCCCGCAAGTTTCATATGAGGATGAGTCTTTGAATTTAGGAAAGGACTTACAGCTCAAGGTTGGCGCTAAGATTTGATTAAAAATAAATGCCGTCGCCGTCGACGTCAACCGCCTT
The DNA here is from genome assembly GCA_038501195.1 of Nemania diffusa. Taxonomy (NCBI): domain Eukaryota; kingdom Fungi; phylum Ascomycota; class Sordariomycetes; order Xylariales; family Xylariaceae; genus Nemania; species Nemania diffusa. The sequence goes on from JBBPUQ010000003.1 coordinate 5,813,223, forward strand.
ACACAAAAATAAACTTCACTTGTAAAGTTAAATAGGAAGAATAAAAAAGGAACTTCGATTTAGGCTCTCTATTACTGTAGGCATCCTAGTATTCAACTTAAAATATATACCAGGTACTGGGATGGAGGTTACTGTAATAGCCAACTTACCTACCTACTATATTTTAGAAAGAGCCAGGGATACCGTTAAATGCCAACTTATAAGGTGTTGTGGCCCTACATAGTCCCTGTTATTGTATGTACATATGAACGTGTTTCCCTCCTGTCAAAAATAGCTGATCGGGCTGACACCGGAGATCTTTGGTGGTTTAGTCCCAGCCAATGTTGGAAGCGACCAAACCTAGAATAGGAAATGAACAAACCCGATATTGGATATATAGTTTTATTTCCCTTGTTTATAGATGCGTGGGCTGGCCATCTTTCTATACTTACTATTGAAGTTTAGGTAGTTAGTAGCATACTTATGCAGTAGTTGCAACTTACTATATACATAGTAGTGTAGCAGCTTACCGACTCTCCAAACTTGCGAGGCATTGATGGTAAGGGAAAGTATTAGCAATCTATATTCATAATGTCTGAAGCTCCAGACCAACGGAAGTTTCTTGGTCAAGAGGCGTGCAAAAGGTTTAGTTAGGTTTGATCTACACGTATTTGCATCCTTTGGGGTTTGGACTTGGTCAATACACGCCCATATACACGTGATTCCTAAGGTTGGCGTTTTCAAGGGATGAGAGGTCGATCCGTGGAAAGACGATGAGCCGCCCCCACCTACGTTTTTTCTCTTGTTTTTTTTACTACCTATCTGCTTACCTGTTCCTGTGTTGCACCGGTGTGTCAAAATACTACTACTTGTTGCACATAATAGTGACTAGTATGTATATATAGGCATTTGTCGTTACTGCTAATAGTTTCTACAGATACATGTCTTGGGAAATTCATTATTTCGTAACACATTCTAACTAGCATGGGCAGGGAGAGGGAGAGGGGCTTATACGTATAAGTAATGAAGCAGGGGTGAGGATAATAAACGGCCTCAGGAGTGTGTTTCTTAGACTAGTCTATGACATATGTAGACTAGAGCAGATTGCGGTGGAAAGGATTGCGCCTTTCTACAGAGTACTTGTGACAATAATTCAAAAGCTGTCTTTTTCTTCACTTCCCTTTTTCTTCATTTCCATCACTCCACGGCCCAGGTACTTGTGGTTCTCCCCCCTCGCTACATCCAATCAAATACGTTGTCTGGATGTCACAGCCCTCCACCGCCCACCTTTGGGCTGCCTTGGTTTGCTAAGACAAGTAAGCTGTGCTGTGGTCAAGGTTGTTTAGATGGTGCATACCTACATACACTTCCTATACTGTTTCAGTGCCTACAGGGAGGTAAGAGGTAGCAATCAACACACACCACCTGTCTAAGTACATACATGTATGTAAGTCGGTGGCTATCTACATAGTCTAGGTATCCCACTTATTTTCCTACATACAGACTAGACCCTCCTACCTATTACAAAGGGAATAGGTACGAAATACTGTATGTATGCACTGCCCACTATCTAGTACGCATAGGACTATTAATCCCCACCCGATGCCTCATTCTCGGGGTACCCAACCAGGCCTGATTTGCGCGCCTTTTCGGAGGTGGGGATAATCTCATTAGATTGACTCGTATCTAACAGAGAGGATCGATTGTTGGGGATCGCAACCCGTCATTTCTGGCTTGCTTTAGCTTTGGCTTCCGACTCAACCTAGGTAGGTCGTCGTCGTCGTCGTCGTCACCACGGCGATGAGCCTCCTCCCTTCCCCTCCCCTTCCCACTCATCCCCTTCATTCGTTCATTCATTCTACATATCCCCTCGATTCGGACCTACCTAGCGTACCTAGAGTACGCGGAGGTACTACAGTAGCGCCGCCCGTTGGTAGCGGGCTCCTTATTTGGAACGGAGGGAAGGATTTGCCGTACGGGGTCGCCACTGTGCTCGCTTCGTTTCCTGCTGATGGACTCAATAGCACCTAAGCCTGTCAGGCCAGGTAGGTGAGTGGATTGCAACCTACCTGCTGTAGAGAGATAGGCGCTGGTGGCACGGGTGGCTCGCTCGCAAGGTATGGTCATTTGTTCCTTCGTTCGTGTTTCGAGACCGCAACAGAACAAATGCAAAACCATGCATTTTCGTAGCTATTTGTGGCATGATATGCTGCTGCTGCTGTATTAGGACTGCGCCTTGCAGGCTTCAACTAGTCGGTTTTCGGCGGCCAAAGCCTTATTAGCAGAAACCTCCCGTATCGCTTGCGAAAAAAACCGGCCACGTTTGCCCCTGACCACGACGTCTACATGCCCAGGTATTACACCCCCCCATTGAGGCACGACTAATACAGCTAGATTGGTAGCATACCTAATACACTATCGACTCAGGACAAGTCAGGCCAGTAGTCATATATTTCTAGAAACTGCATGAGCATCGAAGATCCCATCAGCAGCCCGGGCCGAGACTGCAGTTCTCTTTTGCCTTCAGGGATCAACACTGTTCTTGTAGCCTCACAAGTGATCTCCCTAAATTCAGGAGGGAGTCATCAAGTCATCAAGCCATCAAGCCATAGGTCCTCCACACGAAAGTGAGGGGTTGGTTGTCCCATGAAAAAGGCACGTAAGACATGGGTGGGACATTCACGGGCAAGTAAGGGTGGGTGAATGAAATATGTCGTTCCAAGTCTAGGATACATCTCAACTAGACGAGGTGTTCAAAAAGTAACAGTGTGACGGCCCAACAAGCCAGTGACTCAGATACGACGTGTAGAATAAGACGCGGACACGAACAGATACAATATGCACCTTGGCTGCGGGTGAAGATCGTGATGGTTGTGGTGCTGCTACTACTTCTGCTGCTGTAATGAGGGGCATTTTAATTCGGGCTCCACGTCGGCGCCCTGATTACGGAGCCGTGGCCGATCCCAGAGCCTTGGATATTAGTCGGCCAAACTTCGAGAGAATTCCTAGATACTTGGGTGGATTGCCATTGGATGGATACAACGCATGTTCTCTTGGCCAGCCCGGCAAACGCCATCCAACCTGGAAACGGTGCACGCAATCTGCATGATAAATTCGCTGGAGATACAGCATGTCTGCCCATTGCGCATGGCCAGCCTGATACCGAAGGGCAGATACCTACTCCACTCCAGGGTCACAGGGAACAACTGCTCATTGGCAGGCGGGCCATTCGGGAATGAGAGCAGGGACCGACGGATCCAGGCAGCGGATGAGAATTTCGCAAATGCTGGATCGTTGACTGGTGCAAATAGACATTCCACAAACAAGTACGTAGTTGAAAGGCAGATCCAATAAAGAGTAGCGCAGGGAACAGGGCGCTCGTTTACAGTTTACAGTTTACATACAGGTAGAGAAAGGGGGTGAGAGAGCAGGTATGGTCACACCTTGAGACTCTATCAGAAGCGTTATGATCTACCTACTAGTCTACCAAGTACTTGAACCTAGTTAGATAGTTAACTAGGTATTAACTTTCTGCTATTACCGATTTAGCTTCAAACACTTCTATCAAGACATAATGGAGACATGTCTTCCATTATGGAGCGCGGAGAGTAGCATCAGCACTTATTTGCGGTAGTGGTACGGTACGTTAAAGTTCCCGTGCCAACACTTGGAAAAAAACACCTAGATAGGTACCCAGACCGGGCGATGATGACGGCACCACATGCCATGCCATGCTCGTTTGTTAAATCGGAGCGGTAGCACTGGAGCTCCACAATACTGGAGTATGTACAGTAGGCATGCTAATTCTGTATGAGCCATTAGACGAAAAGAGGCAGCACTCATATTCCGTACAGGCATCGCTTTAGGAGCCAAGCAGATGCAGGTGTCAGCGCCTAGCGGCTGTAAGATGGCCCATGGAGTCCTCAGACATGAGAGGACTTGACGCAGAGGCATCCATTGGCAATGCCGCTTTCCGCGAAACAGCTGAAATGTCGGTCGGTTGAACACATCCCACATCTACATCAGGGCGAATGAAGCGACAAGCTCGCTACCGGCATTTCGCGCTCATGACTGATCACTCAAGTCTGAGCGAGGGGGAAAGGGAAAAGCCGGCCGTTGGTCGAGGTCTCTCTAGATTGGGCAGTGTGGGCGTCGATGGTTGGTCTAGGTAAGGGTCTACATAATTAAGGGCGCAGCCGACTAATTAAAAGAAACTGCGTTTGTCCGCGGCAGACCGTCAGGCTGCGTGCGCGATGGCTTGGCCGTCGGGCCTTGCTTTGGTGTTTGACTTATACAAAAGTAGGAAGAGCGCATACTATGTACAGCAGAATACAGGCAGGCGGCCTGCGTCTTGGCGATGGCGTTTCTCCCTTCGCCAAATGGACGGGCGAGGTGATACATTATAACACTGTATACGCATAAAGAAAATCAGACCGTCAGATCTAGTGTGCATCCTAGAAGGATTCCAAGCCTGTCGATACTCTGCACTATGTACGTAGTGAAGCCTACCTATGCCATACCATGCCATGCCATACCTAATCGTACCGTGCCCTGTAAATATATAGGCCTGTATGATGTATGTAAGTACAGGCTGACACTTGTACAGCAGTCACCCTCGCTCCCAATTCCTAATTCGTGGGAACGCTGCATAACGAATCAGGCATACCTACCTAGCAAATGAGACTCGCTTGTTAGACGAGGTGGTCATAATGAGGCCGCTAATTAGGTGAAGATGACTTTTCGACAAAGGCAGAATGTATGTACTATGTAGGTATGTGTGATGGAGGGATGGGGAATGGAGCCCGGTGAGTGGCCAGATGGGCGAACAGATGATTCAAGCAATTGGCCGATGGATGTCATACCTACTGACTGGGGCACCCGAGCGAGCTGTTTCTGTTAGGTTGCGGTTTGCGTCCTGCTCTGGACCGGGACACTGTGGCACCCCCAAGTTGTTAGGGGTGGTGCTGCATCACGAGATTCCGCCCTATCCACCATCTGTCGGAGATGCTCGTAGATACGATGATGAAAAAAATGTGTGAAATAGCTCCCGTATGTACTTGTAGAGAAGATGATGGACGCGCATTCAGCACAAGAGTGGAGGAGGAGGGATTAGCATGCTAGGCATCGGTGTTATGTGTATGTATAAATGTAGGTATGTATAAGCGTATATGTGGATATTACAGAATACTGGAGAAGATATCAGGCCTACTGAGGTATTGGACCTCCAGCTAGGCTAGTGCACCTCTGTACATATTAATTGACTGCAGCACCTTCTTTTCTTCCCCTGACGAAATTCCTTTGGCCGAGACAGTGATGCAGGACAGAGAAAAGGTCAGTGATAGGACAGCATAAGGCATGAAGAGTGACGAGTCATTGCCGACATTCTGTGCGTGGTATTAATAATTAGGTAGGTAGATCGAAGATACCTACAGAGTATACTCTGTATGCGTATGTAGAAAGCATCGCCGGATTAGCCCGACCAGCCACCATGGTCCGAGGTCGTCATCGTGGTGACGGATGACCCGGCAGTATGATGATGATCATTGGTGTCAATGAGCGCCGGTCTACTGTCAGGGGATGCACAAAGCTGTATTGTACTTTACACCTACATAGTAGGTAATTTATAATATCTCAATACACCATCTATTACAACAAGATAGAACGGAAGAGACCATAAATTACATGTATCTAAAACACTCACTAACCCAGGGTAGGTACCTACCTAACCTAATAAACCCAGAAGGTCAGAACCCCCTCCCCCCCTTAGAGCGCTACCTAGTAGTACCGGTGGAAATGCCTCCGACCACTAACCATACCGCTACAAGAAGCTGGCCAGGCTAGTGCTAGGTATGTACAGCACTACAGCAGCAATGGGCCCAGGGGCTTTGAGACCGCAGCAACCACTTGTAGGATTTGCTAGTTGCTTCCTTACTTAGGTACGGCGTAGGCAAGATATGTGTATCCCAGTTTCAATCCAATGATACTCTACTTACTTATATGGTAATATGTATCCCTCGACGAGAAATATTGATCCCAATTTGCTAGGATCACCATGGACTAAACGCCATTACCGAACTTGCTTGTAAATGCCTAGACCCTCAGCAATTATCGTCACTTCTTTTCTATACGTATCTAGGTAGGTATAACAACTTACGGCACTAAAACTTGAGGGTGTGTTATTATCAATACGCGGATCCTCCCCAGGTACCTAAGTCAAGGTAAAATCGTTCAGCAGAATGCTCCATACGCCCGCCATACTTTAAGTATCTTAGGCAGGTAAATTTCGCAATCGTGTCAGCAGCCATCAGCCCCTCTACGTATGTACATGCGTTAACACTCACTTGTCGGGTAATTAAGCCGGCTGAGAACTTGCTGAAGATCTATCTATTGAAGTATCTAGACTACTTACCTAGTCAGTAAGAGAGCGTTTCCTATTACCCATACCTAACCTAATATGGCGAGGAGTAGTTATTCATAACAACGATATAGAATATCTCAGATATTGCGTATAGTATATAGTACTGTCGCACACGGACGGGTAGCGTATACTTCACAGCCGACTTATAATCATTTATGACTCGCAAACCGCTCACCTACATATTACATTACACTAGGTTAGGTATCTAGATCAACAATATCCCTAGTACCAACATGTTACCAATGACACAGAGTGCATCTTCACAATATCAGCTGTCTCCATCCGAGAAATCCACGGTTGTCTGGCCCTAGCTGGTTGGCTTGGCTAGCCACCCCTCGCCCAATTCAAACTCCTTTTAGACATAGTGACCTACATAAACACCTCTCTCTCTCTACCCGCGTAATAACAAGATCTAAATCCCCTATATTTATTTGTAGTGTACATACATACGTATGTATAAAGCATGCGTAAGTCGAGAGGCAAAGACTCAAAAGATCGGGCCCCCTGTGGATAATGGGATAAGCGCATGATCCTAAACACCGCATCATGAACATGGAGATGTCATGGAGGTATCCAAACTCGGTGTGATCCGCATGATACCGGATGCTCCAGCAGCTTTTACAAGTGTGTGGCACAATTGACTAGGTAGGTAGGTAGGTTGCTGGGTTGAGTTGCAAGGTGAACAGCCCAAAAACGGCAGAGCGCGGCCTATCTTAGCTAGTATTCCAGAACATTTGGGCGCTTCGTCGATAGTGGCTCCATGTTCCGTTACGAGCCGTCCTAGCGCTATTCTTCACTGTTACAGTAGTAGCACTCACGATGCGTAGGAAGGCGAGTCAAAATGCCGGTGGTGATTCGTACGTCTTAAGTTTCGCCGAGCCTGGTTCTCAGATACTTAAATAGATAATGTACACATACGCTCAGGTAGTCCTTTGGATACGACAGCGACGGCGATCTGTTACTACATGGATCTTAGCAACCAATGACACCCATACCAGGTAGTATATCTATGTAGATAGATACAGAATACTACCTACGTATATACCCTACTTAGTACTATAAGTAGTATACTTGTACATCCAGCGCCAATAAATAGCAAATAGCCAATACAGGACAAGGACACAAACCGGTTGTTTCGGGTGTCCTTCACAGGCGTTCGAATGGCGTTCAGGATTTTGGGTATCCGCCCTACACCAAACCAGCCAGCCAACCAGCCAGCCAACCAACCAACCACTGACGTCTTCCAATGACGAGTAGTCTGCAACATGCACATGCTTCTGACTGACTTACTGGTGAGATTCCCAAATAAATGCCAGGCACTAACGAGGGATGTCGGCGACTCGAACTGTATCTAACCATAGTATCTGACTTATACACACCACTTACACCTCCTACACCTACGATAACTATACATACGTACACAACCCTAAATACCAAACGGCATTTCTCACTCCCTTGCGACACATCTGACCATTTTAGTGACAGCCCGTCCAATCATGCCGTCAGAACTATCACACAATATGGAACGGGCGTCCGCTGGGACCAGCCGATACCCCCGTACAGTACAGCATACCAACTCTAGTAATTACTACGACATGCACCGGATTCCTTACCCAGATACCTAGACAGATGACACCAAGTTGCATAATCTTAGACCTACGTCAAGTTCTGATCAAACCAAATGTAAACCACCCTATTCACCACAGCAGCAATTCCCCCCGGGCGTTTCAGTTTCGCCTACATAGGCTACATAGGGGCAACCGACCCGAGTCGATATACCTACCTACCCAATCAACACCATACCGGTATGTAGATAGTTATCTAGTTATTTATTTATTTATCTCATCGACCTTCTGTCTTACCCGATAAGTGCGACGTCAGCCTTGGCGGTTTGCGGCAATGCGAGTACGAGAGGAAGCGGTGGCATTCTCGAAACATGATTCACTCGTATTACTACCAACATGCCAAATATGAGTTGGTGATTTGATACTTGATTGACGTGGAAACCCCGGCAGCGCCTAATTCGACCCGAGAAAATATAAATAAAACAAAGACAATACGGTAGGTATTCGTTATTCCCTGCAAGGCATGACCACCGACTTCCCCAGACCTCTGAGCAGGTGTCCAGGTAGTAAGCCCTGACCAATCTAATTATACTCTGTACAACTATGTAGATAGAGTATTCAAGCTATGTAGGAGATACGTCTATAGATCGTCCTCCCTGGCGTACTAAGTGTCTGCAAGTATGTAGAGTCCGGGATTAATAGAATCGTACATGTTTCAACTTTGCCCATTGTTTTCCCGACCCGACTCAGGTGAGAATTCCATCCTGAATCACTTAGCTATACGTACGTACATCCTCCATACAGAATAAGTACATACTTACATACTTACCTATCTAGATCCCCAGATCGGAGATGAAAGGTCACATCGCCTACCCAACTCGTCCGTGCAAGCATTACCTATAACGCAGGAGCAGGCGGCCGGGCTCTTGATTTTCCAAACCCGTCAAAGCTCACATTCTCTCCGCGGCACCGCCACTTCCGGAACCCATCGCCTCCTTTGTCATTTCTCAATGGTGATCGCTGCGTCTAGGTACCTATTCCCTAGGGCAGCCCTCTCAGCATTTGCCAACGTAATGCAACCAGAGGCATCATGCCGTGTCTGTAGATCACCTACCAGAATGCCAATACGTACGTAAATAGCAATTACGATCCCTAACGGCGAATAGGCATTTCGTTTGGGTCTTCTTTCACGTGACCTACGTTTCTATATCCCCGACATGTTTTGAGACAAACTCTGTCCATCTATCTAGGTATCTGGCGCGACAGTGCTCGTGTTTATACACTTTCTTCAAACTCATGATCCGATCACACCAAACGCCGTTTTACACGCGAGATCCCGCCCAATTATCCCTTTTCCACCGTGGCGGGATGCTGCTCCTTCGCGACGAGTGAAATGGGGGTCGGCGTTTAGTGTGATCGCTCAGCGGCACGCTGGGTTGAGTATCGAACGCCAGCGACACTCGGCTGAAAGCAGCCGCAAGCCTCCCTGCCCCCCCCCTAATCAAGGGCAAACATGGGCATACCAAAAGCCTCTATCCCACCCGCGCCTCGGTCAAACCCCATCCTGAATGTTACTACACGGACGGTGTGCGCGCTTGGACCGTGCTGGGAATCCGTGCCCGCCTTCGCAGGAGGAAGGTAGTAGTAGTAGTTTCACTGGGTGCTGCATGTATAACGTAAGCAGACTGGTCAAATGCCAAATGCCAATCCATTGGTATCGACCTAATTTTCTCTGCTGGAAACTATCGAGCGAATCCTCAGCTGTCATCTGCACTGCGCGTTTAGTCATGCCACTACCTTACGTCCGCCGTGTGATTCGACCGACATACGTGTTTTCCTTTGGCAGCACAGGTCAATAGGTAGGTGACCGGTAGGTATCGGATATCATCACATTTCATTAAACCCACGTCATACCTACTCCACGATAACTTCCAGTCAAGTCCCCGATATGGCGGCCACCATCACACCAATGAGCAGCGCACCACCAGCAGTATGTGTGCGTATGTATGTGCATGGCCAGCTACTCCACAGCGTATGCCTCAACTGCGCGATAGACGCACCCCAAGTCTCAGGGCTGCGTCTCGCATCTTTCAGCTTGCGGTCGGCTTGCGGTCGGCTTGCTTAAGTGCGAGCTATTCGGCAATGTAGGTACCTATCAATTGCAGAAAGAGGAAGTTAGGAGTCAGCCCCGATATTGCGCATGCTTTGCAGTGTTTGGGGCTGTACATTTGTTTGGCAACACCGTGTTTATACGAGATCGGATGTAGCACAGTTGACAGGTCTATTTGACGGGTCATGTCAAGTTGACAGCAATGTGGTCGCTAGGGGGGTATGATAATAATGAGTAAAGTTCGCCACGTTCGAATAAAGCACTTAAGCTAATGTGCTTTTATTTCCTTCCCCTTGTCAGTGAAGCCCTCTCATGCGACCTTATTTCATGTCTATTACCTTAACTACAGCCTTAAAATGTATCAAACTTTCTTGTAGTAGAGTTAAGGTATGCCGGTTGAACGCCGAGAAGTTACAGTCTGTCCCGGAAGCTAATAGTCCCACGTGGGCTGAGGCAATACTGCGTTAACTCAAGAGATTTAGACTTATCGAATGAATCACCGTATCTAGATTATTCACGATAAGCGATAAGCAATCCATAATTGAGTGAAATTACCAATAGAGGAACACACTGTTGCCAGTCTAGTTAAGGGGTTGTTCTCTCAGGGGCCGACGTGAGCAAGTTGATTGATACTTTTGAACATGCTATCCTCGAAGAGATCAGTGTCGTAAGATCTCACACGAAATATCCTACTTGTTATAGTTTCGCATCGGTAGCGACGGGCTTCGGGTATAGCTTTATAGTACGAAGGCAAGAGAAGAGAATTTAGAGTATGCGACAGCATGCTACCGGTACCACTCCCATCACATCTAGGTGCTTTAGTATCATATCGGGCCTATCCTAGAGCTTTCGGTTTCTATATTTTTGATGTTAGTCTCAAAGTCTTTGTCTATTAATGATGAGGTTATGTTCTATTGCGTAACCTAACTCATCTCAAACTCTAAGCTACCTACTCTTTGCCTTTTGGGAGTGGTGTATGAAGACTTTCAACCTCTGGACCGGAGTGTTTGGATACAAAGGATGAACAACCAGAATGAAAGCCTCGAGGGCCAAAAGTTGTACACTCTGAAAATATAGTCTCTCTTTTTAAGCGGTAGCTCAACTTCAAGGTTGGCATCACATACTAATAATATCAATTGCAATTACGTGTACGTGAAAACTCAATGTTAGGTTATAGATTGCAACAGAGCAATATTAGTCATAAGGTCTTATGAGTCAGGCCGTAGCATATGATCTACGTAGATCAGCTTTATAGAGCTTGTAAATTTTCATTATAATTCAGCACTTAGGTCGTTCTTTCGGGCCTGTAACAAAATTTTCGGTGTCGGATTCTATATATACCTAGGTTTAGAAAGTGCGTATGGAGACCAGTGCGCATGAATATGTTTTCTCTTTGTTTAGTTAAGAACTTTGCTACTACATATTCTCTCTCTATAATCTAGGCCATCGTAGAAAATCTTGTCTCTAAGGAAATAAGCCATGGTAGCGTGAAAGGTATTGAGCGTACATACCTCGTACGTTTTATGCCATAAAATATGAACTACATTTCAACAGCTGAGAAGAAGCCCAACCGCTATAGAACAACTTAGGCATTCCCGCTAACATTAATAAGACTTTCCAGCTATCGAACTCTGCACATCTCTCACCATCACGGGCATCGACGTATCTGGCGTTAGATCCATAAACCTCCTCGACCCCGCAGGTTGCTCCGGGCCCCCATCAGGGAGCTTCATGTCGTACTTAGTGATGAGGCAAATGAGCATCAGCTTGATAGTGACATCGGCCATGAAGCGTCCCGGGCAGGCGTGTCGACCTCCACCCCAATCGAAGGCATCCTCCGCCGTGTATGCGAACTGGAACTTGCCCAGGTTGTTTAATTCGCGGCGCCTCTCCCAGCGCTTGCCATAGAACGTGTCGGCATCGGGGATCGAGGGTCTCGATGGGTCTGTATTATAGCACAGGTTGGGAAACGACACGATGGTTCCCGCGGGAATGCGTAGGCCATCTTCAAACGTATAGGGGGTCATGGCGAAGCGCTGGACGGTGGCTATGACCGGTAGTTACTCGCTGATTAGTGGAAGGAAGCGAAGAATAAAGGGGTGAAAGAGGAGGGGGTAGTGCTGAACTGGCCACTCACTTTCCTGTAGCGGCTTCATCCGCAGTGTCTCTTTCATAAACGAATCCATCATTTTCAACTCCCCGAGCGCCTGGCGCGTCCACACGGGCGAGCCATTGAGCTCATTTTGCGACACGCGTTGGATCTCCTCGCGAATTTCATTCAAGGCGAAGGGTGTGCAGAGCAGGGCGAGGAGCGACTGCAGCGCGATAAACGAAGTGCCGTATGTGGAGGCAAACATGAAGATGAAAAGACTCTGCACCATCTCGTCGGGCGTGACGCTCTTGCCGCTCGCGCGATAGTTGTCCATGACCCATTGGATGAAGTCGTCGTGCTTCTCGGCCCCCGCATCGTCGGTCGCATAGGCGGCCTGCCGAGCCTCGAGAACGGGGCGTACGAGCTCGGCGGCCTCGCGACGCACTTCGTTAACCAGAGCCAGCTCCGGGTTCAGGTAGTATGCCGTCCAGTAGAAAGAGGGGTAATACTTCTTCTGAACAGCGGCCTGAGCGGCGAGGACACGAGTGATGTATTTCATGGCGATGGCGGGCCATGCCTCGCAGAGCTCGGGCCCAACCATGACGCGCGCCGACATTTGGGAAAACAGCTCCAGTATCTTTGGGTATATGACGACCGATGTCCAGTCCGGGCAAGCCGGCATCGCCTCTTTTGCGGCTCGGAAACACAGCGTCTGCATGGGCTCTATGAGGCTATTCAATGCGCCGTTGAGTTCTACCCGGGTACTAATTTGGACCTCATTCGTGATTAGAGGGCCGCCGAGTTTGCATATCACTGAGGTCTGAAATGCCCTAGTCAGAGGGACAAATTCGGAGAGATCAATAGAAAGGTATGTTAACCTCGTTTAGAACAGCTGGAAGGCTCAGCTTCTCCTGCGGCGCCTCCCTGAGTTCATCCATATACTTGATAGGTAGGAAGACACGGAGTCGGCTAGGATTCCGGATATCCTGTATGCAAAATGGCTGCTCGTGCCTTGTGTGCTATATACATGATTACCAGTCACTGCACCAAAGAGAGACCACAACGAAGAGTTCTCACCAGATCATAGCCTTTTCTGAGAAGACTTCCGGGGTCACTTGTGTATAGCTCTCCTGAGTTATCCCCATCAAACTCGACAAGCGGTATGCCCGACGGCGACTTGGCTGGCGAAACTTTGCCCCAGAAGCTCTGGAGCATAGACATTTCGGTTATATTGACTAGCTTGTACGAGTCGGGGGAGCAGTAGATCGAAAAAAACAAACTGTACTTTTAATAAAGAAGTAAATAAATAAACAAACAAAGCTTCTGGTATGTATATGTATACGTATTTTTATTGTAGCGGATGTTTTAATATCAATTTATAATAATACCCGTGGCCGTATTTATCATTTTAGTACATGTCATTTATTACTAATAAGTATGTGAACAGTCTGAAGCCGTCCTACATCTTCTGCCGCCCATTGGCAGAAATGAAGGCGGCTGTGCAATATAAATACCCCTGCCCCTATTCTCATTTATTGTTAAGCTTGGTTTCGTTCACTCAAAGCAGTGATTTTAGGCCACTTCAAAATATGGCAATAATGCCTTCGAGGAGGAGAAGCCCCTGAGCAAGATCCATGCCACCAAAGGCGTGACAACTATAATAAACGATCATTCCCATCGGCATAGGCTATATGGGTAGTGAGTATCTAGTTCTCTACTATGCTTACTATGTAGCCCTGCTTCGGTTAACTATTGGATTGGGGGACTGGCTCTAGGTCTCCATGGGTACCGTGGCGCTGTTCATGCTGAGCAGCGGCACATTGATATACTATCTAAGGCGCCTACTTGAATTTGGTAATAAGAGATACCTACTACTGACGCGCTCGTCCCACATGTTTAGTTGAACTCATCATCTCGGAATTGATGCCCCCAGTCGGCTGGTGGTGACTAGTCACGTCGGCCTTATCCTCTCCCATCTAGCAAGGAATGCCACCGGGCGGGAGTCTGCAAACCGGACGTCCGCTGCCTCCTTCTTTTTAAATTTTATGAGCATGATCGTCGTCTACCAGTTCTTAGATCACTCGTCTCCCTATCAAGCAATAATTGAATAATTGCCCTTTAAAGTACGAATGAATGTCCACAACGTTAGCTTTGACCTTCGAAAAATTATTTTAATCATGGAGCCAGGTAGTGATTCTGCACCCAGTCGGTATTTCCTTCAACTGAGTTTCATTTATTCTATCCAGCTTTACAAGTTACGGCCCTCCCAAGTTTAAAGCGAATCGCATACGTATTATTTCGTAGCTCTAAGCTCTGGGGCTCTAGGTTCTGTTCCTCGCAGCGTCGGACAACGATTTTGAGTAAATCGCTAGGGTACTGAACGGGGAAGAATTCAAATGATGTTCAATATTATTCTCCACGATGCCGAGATTGATCCGAAAAATTTGGGGTTGTTGTAGGATAGATGACGCCGAAATAACGAATTTGGTAGGCGGAGGTAAAACAGTTGACCGAGGGATGCCCGTTCAAACTTTTAATATTTGATTATAAACATCCAGGCCATTGATACTTTTGGTGCTTTCCCCAGTCTTAGCTAAATAATAGTGATTCCTAGGCACTCATTGGCTAATTAAATATTAGTGTTCTGGTACTGCGTTAGAGCTAAGCAAAATCAATTGCTACACGTCGTGACCCAATCGTTATCTCGGCTGGCACAGGAACATCAAGGCCGAAAATATATTATGGCCCCAGTCGTAACCCTATCACGATATCCCTAGATTCGCTTCTGTGTATCTTAAGCTGGTACTTAACGTCTGTTCGTTAATGGTGCGCTGGGTTGGGCTGGGGAAGACTATGCCGGACGTGGTGAGTCACGATTGCTGAACAACGTCTTTAACTTTACGCACGAACGCCTTCCATTGTCCCGGGACTTTCTTTAATTCACTTATTCATCAAGATGACTCCATGTCTCCTAGAGTGTGAAAGAATGAAGTCTTCCACAATTTCTGTTGATGAGGATAGCTCTGCAGTAGTTGGAGAATCTATGTAAGAGGTATGTCTTTATTATTTCTCTTAGATTCTTATTTAGAGGATTACGATTAGGTAGTACTAAGTTTGGGAAAAAATCAGGTAAGTATTAGTATGGCCTATACTAATACTTACTACAATAGCTTCATACTAATACTAGATACTAATTTTCCAGCCCTAGGCAGTACAAGTGACATATACTCCGCAAGTGGAATTCTTCCTCGTTGCCTAAAGGCTGTGCCTAAAAACCTAGATTTAATTCAATTTTGCATACTATTCATAGATTTCAAAGACTGATGCAACATGGAGCAGATAAACTTCAAGCTGTGGCTCGGATGATAATATATATTCCCATCAGGGTGCCCCTTAACTAGAGGATCACGGTAGTACTCTCCCTTAAAAAGATTCATGATAAATGATCAAATCTATAGCTACACAATTCCGTCGCTCAGAGCATATTCTAGTCCCATATCGACCCACGGCGAAGATTGCGTATTCCTCCGCAGGCTACACAGTCCAACCCTAGTCCAACCCTAGATAAAAATCAAATACGAAGAGATCAGCGTATAACCACACCCTCCAATAAATAATAGTCGGCCTGGTATTACTAGCACAAACAATGCATGTTTCCTTCGGGTGAGTGCGTTGGCGTATTAAGTAGGGGCTGGTGGTTCCGATCTGTTGGTTGGTTGGTATATTTGACGCCAGGGGGGTCTCTGCGAAGCAGAGACCCCAGAGCCTCCCGAACGCCTTCCGAAGGGCATCAAGGGCGCACTATAGGCTAGGATTTTCACTTGAGTTGTTCCGATTTGTGCTACGACAAGAGTATATATTCCATAACCCGGGCTGAAAAAGACCAAGGGAAAAGTTTAGCCCACGGACAGGAGACGCTCATCAAGATGTCGAAAACGTGGATTACGGTCATTACCACGCTACCCCAATCTCTCGGAGCCCAAGATGGATGCAAGGGTGATGATCCTAAGCCAGAGATCCAAACCGAGCGCCTAGTCATACGGCCACTTATTCAATCAGATCTCGTAGCCCTCCACCGGCTAAGGAGTCAGCCCGAGTTCATGAAGCACACGGGAAATGGACGTCCAGATTCAGATATCCGCGAAACACAAGCAAAATTAGACAGTCTTATCAACGCTCCTTCAAGCCCGGATGCGTTTCCCTTTTATACCTATTTTGGTATCTTCCTAAAGACGACAGGAGAACTCATTGGGGACGGTGGCGTTCATAAATTGGCATCTCCCGCCTGCGGCTGGCCAGAGTTCGGCTGTAAATTCGGAAGCGAGTATTGCGGCAGCGGATACGGCACAGAATTCCTCCGCGCGTTTACGGCGTGGTGGTGGGCCCTGCCGAGGTACCGTGAAGACGAAGTCGGCGGGCGGAAGCTTGTCCCCGTTCGGCTTCTAGTACATCCAGATTCAGTTATCGAGGCCCAGCTTGACGACGAACACATAGACGAGGACAAGCGGGCAGTCGAGCAGCTGTACGCCTGGATCACGCCTAGCAATTATGCGAGCCAGAGAATGGTGATCAAAACGGGTCTCGAGCATTTCACTACGTGGGAACATCCCGTCAAGAAAATTCCCGTGATGGGGTGGAGACACAGTTGCTACGGACGTTCTGTGTATCCTCCTAAACTTTGAGGTTTTGGTGTATTATGGCCTTAGATTTTTGTTTAGAAGAATAGTGGCACGGGTGCTGCATGTGGGAAATTGAGTTCGGAAAAGGACGTTGGTTAGTCACTAGGACTAAAAAAATCATAGTTGAAATGTACCTCTCGGCGGACTACAAGGCCATAAAAATGTTTAGAGACTGCTACTAATCATGATTGAAATGGAACATTATTCTAAGAAGAATACCACATACTGCCTCCGTTCATAGTCCTATGGTATTACCGTGTTACCATACTTATTCACCTCGCACTGCATCGTCTTGATATATCACCTTTTAAGCTATATCCCGCATTTATTTATGAGAGATATGTGACATGGCGCGAAAGGTTGGGGTCTAGACTCTTAAAACTTCATAGTATGCATCGTTTGTTTATTGCAGACCCTGTAACGAAAACTGATTTGCTCTAATTATCCTGTAACATAGTCCTACGGACTCGGTCTCCAACCCCCAATGCAGGTTGCTTCCAGACACTGTATTGTTTAGTGTCAGGAGATGGTAGTAACCCATTTGAAACAACTAACGAAGGGTTTTGTGGGTGCAGATATGATTGAAGATAAGGGTAATTACTGCTGAGAATTATTAGAAGTTGAGTTAATTACCGTAAGACATGGTTCCACAAGACCTTCAGCTTCGGATTGATAGACTTTAAATCTTCCCTTGATATAATTAAATATTAATACAAGGTTTCGGGAGGCTACGAATACAACCTGTTATTACGCTAATTCAAATTTCGTACATGCGACCGTGTACTGAATATTCAAGCACGAGACGGTCTACGAACGTATTCCTGAGAGATTAGAAGACCTCCTGTTGTAATTGACATCTAATCACAATAATAGGTCTACAAGTCCTATACGCTAGATACTCTTTAGCAAAATCATAGTTAGTATTCAATGGCCCACTAGACAACTAGCATGTTCTGGGCGTTCCTTCCGTGTCTTTTGATGCGGTGCGCCGGTAGAGTCAACACGCTGATGGCGAAACGGAGGCCCGGCCGGCAGTTACGGAAAGGGGACGGTGGGACTGCCGTTCCGCTGCGTTAGTCAGCAGACGCCGCCTCCGTACTGAGCGTTCAATATTGTTAGCTCTGTAGTTTTACCCATTATGATATTATCTAAGACTATTATTCCGTGTGATAGAATTAGATTATCTGGAAATTGTGTGTAATACAAATTACTAATTAGCAAAGACCTCGCAACTGCGGTAATCTTCGTTCCTCGCCTCCAGTCTACTGAGATGCTCTCGGTATTAATATTAGAGAATGTTAATAAGAGTCGCTAGCCAAGCCTCTTGTCTCAACCACAATTCGATAGCAAGTCCGCTTAGAGCACATTATAATACAGAAAGTTATTCAAGAGATATACCCGGAATTATTTAGCTTGTGATATTCTGAGCTGAAGCTTGGCCCCCAAGTGCATTGCTATAATGAACACATGAACATTTCCCGCGTCTTGGCCACCGTATCATCCTCCTACAAGACTATTGTATGAATGTAGGACTTATACAGCTTCTTAATCATGGTGCCCATATGTCGAATAGTTCAGGTTATCGGCGATCTCAGCGCCACCAAGAATACCCTCTTACAAATCCTACTCACCTTTCGCGATTCTAAAACGAAGGCCTACTTTAGGCATGAATTTGTGATGTGATACCTTATTCGCCACATAATATACTAATATAGTTTGATAAGGATGAAGGCTATTGTGAGCAAGGCTAGGTTATAATACCCTGTTAGACAGTGTATATCTTGTTAAAAGAAAAAAAAAAACGCGTCTAGTATTACATCCTTCTGTGGTGAGTCAAGGATAGCCACGTATAAGCTGCGGAAATTGTTGGGCTTCAGTTAATACTTAATTGTTTTGCCCCTTTTGCCCGATAATCTTTGGAACTCTTCCGTCAAAAGGTTGATTTTTTATTGACGACTTGTTATCACACTGGCTCTTTTTAAATATTAAGCAGGGGAGCATGTGCTTATGAGAATGATTAGCTCTTAAAATAGCAAACTGAGCTCTCGGCATAGAAGGCCAGCTACTCATTATAGTGGTGGGATTATCCCACCGGCCCCGACTAGGAATTACAAGTTGCCAACTAACCCAGTTAACTCACGCTCGGATTCTTTCCGACTGCTAATGCGACTGCACTACCAATCACACCACTTCCCAGCCTTAGTTTCCATTTCAAAAAAGCAAAGACATCATTGAGGTACTGCTATAAAGCCAAGATGAGCAAATTTAGTGTTGATTTGACTCCTCCTGGGGTGACGTATCTAACTGTAGACGTATCGGCGAGCTCTCTCTAATATAGTCTAATGTTAATGGATATGGCAAATAGTTGCCTGGTTACTTTTTACACCTTAGTATTTCCTTCACCCTCTTGTGCTTTGGCTCCTCGTGATATTTACGATAGAATAAAGCTATAACGCAACACCGCTTCAACCTGAAGTGTAGTAGAATCAAGTTGGGCACTTGGTTGTCTGTGGCTGCTTATCTATATGCTCATAGTCAAACCCGTGATGCCGTTATAGTGGGATGAGTATGCTGGCACGGGATCCGAGTCGTCAGCTCTACGATACACGTGGTCAAACGGGTTCTTTTTTTGAGATATGGCTTGAACTAGATCGTTTCTAGGACGTCTGTCACAAAGAACCTGGCAGTTTGTCTACCATGCTTGGTGGTAATATGTATATGAGGACGTAGTAATATAGCGCGATTCGCTCGTTGTCGAGAAACTAATGTACGAGACATTGCTAAGTATTCAGCCTTGAATTGACCGACTAAATGTCGCGAGGAAAGCAGGGTGATATAGCCAACTACTATATAATACAGGACAGTGATCATATCGTACTTATCAGAATGGTAGATAGCCTCCGGTTTATCTGGACCAGACTGCCTAGTAGATGGAGCTCGTGACATCTCCTGGGGCTAGATGAAGGCTTACAGCCTTGGCAATTACTCTCCCGACGTGTTAGCTTGTTTGCTAGTCAGCAACCATCATCGCACTGGCTGCTGACTTCGTTGTGATTTTCAAGTGGCAATAAGGGGCTGCCAACAAGATGATAAGCTCTGTCCAGTGTGGGGCTTAGTAAAAAAAAAAGCCAGCTCTTGTTCACGATCTGGTCCTCGCACCTCGCCTCGTAACGGAAACAGCGGGCTAAATGGTTTCAGGAACTCCTTGATGACGAACTTCCTTTGCTTGGCGTGGTCAAGTTAGCCGATAACCTTAAAAATAAATATCCTAGTTGCTCGGCGCTGATCGTACCACGCGATACTTGGATTTGCGAATTGCTCGACGAATCGCACAATAATTGACGAGGTGGTTTAAACGTAAAAGTTAGAAATTAAAACTCGAAAAAGAATGAAAGGGTCATCACCACAATTACTCCTATACTGTAATAGTCTAGACTAGAGAATCTGTCTATTTATTTTTAATAGTAGGTTATGCAATAGGGTTCCATCCCGATCATGTGTAGCACCCTAGATAGAAGGAGCGCCAACCTCTACACTACGGTGAAAGAAATTGTCGGTCTGGGTCAAAGTTGCGTGGGATTGAGAGACTACACGTACTTACGCAATCGTCTCGCATCGTGTAAGGCAGCTAGGGCTGGGGACAGGACGGAGCTGAGCCAATAAAGACTGCAGCATCCCAATGCCGAGACTAATGTGGCGCCGTGGCGTCTATTTTCGAACAGGGTTCTAGACTCTATCAACCGTGGATCCAAAGGTCAAAGAGCACCGGCCAAGAAGGCGTAGAATTTTCGTCGGTCTGGTTGGTTGCTCGGGGGGGCCGGCCCGAACCCTCAGCTGTGTTTCTTGATATGAGAAGGGAACATCTACATGCGTATTCTCACGGCGCTCTCATTCTGCACTACATAGGGTTGTATATGTGCATCCTTCGGTATTGCCACCACCCCCGAAAAATATGACACTTGATGCAAAGATTATGATGATTAATGAAGCAAACTGTAACGCTGGAATATTTTGGACTGTAAATGGTAGGCCTATTATAGTATATACAAGTACAGTATAGCATAGTGCATGTAGATAAACCTCAACCCCTGGCACAGGACCACTTGTTGCATATTAGTTAATGTCCGTGTAATTGGTAGGTTTTTCTCGGCAGGCAATTCTGACGCTTGCCCGAGCCTGCCGGCACAAACACCCCCCTGTTCAACACAAGCCACAATTCTTCCTATCGAGACAATCATATCACGACACCAACACATGCTTCCACCCGCTGCACGCCACGGCATCTAGTGTGACCAAGGAGTGGGCATTAACTCTTAGGCACGCCTATGCGTAGGTAGTTTATTGGTAGTGCAAACTATTGACTACACTACCTACGACGCCGACTACCCCAGAAACGTGTGTTACGGCGCTTGTAAGAACTTAAGCTTCTTGTCCCGTCTTGTCGTGTTTAAAAGCCAAAGCTTGTTTGGCGGCGGTTATGGAACGGGAAGATCTACTGTTAGCCGTCTTGTCTAGCCTTAGGTTTACGTACAGTAGGACCTAAGTTGGTGGTGAAAGAGCCATATACTGAGTTCTGAGATGGTAGGTAGATCAAGCCGGAGTGATCCGCTTGTGTGATAATAGATACGTTCCCGGTGAGGGGGTTATCTACTTATCTACGTACCAACTCAAGTAGGCAGATGCCTAGCTCCTAGTAGATAGGTATACATACGCATATGTATGCCTGTGGGATTGCGGGCGACGTTTGGCTCAACAGTCGACGCCTCAATTCCGCCGCTGGGATTCCACCCATCCATACACCACATGTTAGCTTCGCTAGCGCCGAAACTATCACATCAATCCACGTGTGAGGGCTGTAGTAGAAGATCTTGGGCGCAGCTTTGGTAGTGTGGTAGGAGACATGCAAACGAACATGCGCCAAGATGCGCCGCGCACAACGCGCATGGTAGCACATGGATAGGTTTCCGCAAGATAGAATCAGGCTACCGATGGAAGATATTTCATTGAGCCATTTGCGACGACGGCCCTCCGTATTACAACTATTGTACGTGAGCATGTAAGTGAGTATGAGCAAGATGTCTGATTCTAAAATCGGCCAACTGACTGCCGTCATAGCAAAAGAATATACACATCCTTGACAGTAGCTTCGGCTCTTACTATATTTACATACTCGTTAATCTCTTCAAACAGTACCGAAATGAGTAGATTTAAGGAAATGGGGGATCGTGTAATAGGATAAGTACAGCTTATACCACTTAGGCTAGGCTCTAGATAGATAACGTTACTCTTGATCCTAAGAGGATGTGGGTGCTCACTCGCGCCACACACGTACAGTCTCGGCGTCCTTGTGTACTGTACGGACGGCTTGATGGATCCCCCAGTAAGTTCCTATACACACTAAAATAACGCCTATACTGTGATCTAGCTCGCACGGGCAAGGAGAAATGAAGAACACCGAAACTAAAACTTGGCATAAGGACACACTCGGGACTAACATGTGGTTGAGGTAAAAATAGACGGAATAGGTAGTTTGTTCCTCTAGTTGTGGCATTCAACCGCTCACTAACAAGGTCGATACAGGTATGATATATACGCATACATACTGTTGTGCATTCTGGTGTCCAAAGTCTGTCTATACCTCTTCCGTCCAATGTAGGTGACGAGGCGAAAGACACATGCGTCTTAGTCGTGTCCAGCATGTTGGAACGATGTACATACCTTGCTCGCCCGGCTGCATGTAGATGCAGGCCTCGCAAGGCTTGGCGAATGGGAGAAAATACCTGCTAACAATATCACTGCAGGGAACTTCGGAATACCAAGGCACTGGGCTCTGCTAGTGGGATTTTCCTTTCCCTTTTTATTCAGGACCCTGGCTCTACCGCATTGCCGCATGTCAGCATAATCTTATCACGTCAGCGCCCTACTTACAAAGCTCACCACAAAATTCTAACGTCGGTCATCACGCTTCGTACTGCTTCGTACTGGCATGTTTGCTCGGCACCCTACATACCCAGACTAGCATAGGCCTACAGCACATACTATATGTTGAGGCCCTAGATGTTATCCTTGCCTGTTGGTTACACAACAGAATAGTTCGCGAGTCCGTTTGTTGGTGTTATGCACGATAATTCACACCTCGAAACAGGTTGTCCGACGTGGTACAGCATGAAGAAGGAGGGGTTCGATGGCATCCTCATGCATGCCGAT
The DNA here is from genome assembly GCA_038501195.1 of Nemania diffusa. NCBI lineage: Eukaryota > Fungi > Ascomycota > Sordariomycetes > Xylariales > Xylariaceae > Nemania > Nemania diffusa. The sequence continues at coordinate 5,836,273 of JBBPUQ010000003.1, forward strand.
AACTCGCATTCTTGGACCATGTGTAGTTTCCCATCCCCTCCTCCCCCTCCCTCGTGTATCGCAGTAATCTGCCAAGTTGGAAGGCGACGGACCTGAGTATAAACATATCTTCGATTCCTCTTCGGGCATGAGTGCTGACGGTCTCTGACTCTCTCTCAGCGGGGTAGGCGAACACCAAGATTCTTAGCCAGAGCTAGCTATGAAGCCATGAAGCTTGGCCTATCGAGATATTACTACTTGCCAAGATAGGAAGGGCTCAGCTAACGTGGTTAAGCCAGACAAAAATAACCTTAATCTGGTGTATAGGCTAGTCTATCGTGACAGCACTAGTATGGGCTGCTGGTAAAGGCGACCCAGATATCCATGTATGCCGTGAACCCAGCGAGGCATAGGATTGGTCCTTTTGCCGGATGGCAAGGCTCTTTGCCCAGACCCTAGTTTCCAAATACAATCCTCCTGCACCCACTATCGACACTGTTCGCACGCTTGCCAACAATACTGTCCGTGATGCCGTACTGTACAAGCTTATGTCAAGGCTTCGGTGCGGCTCTTGGCACGCCTTGATGGATGCGTGATGTTGAGCCTAGCTGCTAGCAAACCCACAGGCCGTGACGCATGGAGAGTAAGATGGGGCGTGAGCGAGATGACCACGACAAGCTGAGGGCTTCAGGGCTTGTATGTACAGTTAGCATGGCGATCCACAGGTTGCCAAGGCCTCTCCAGACTCTCTCGATATAATAACCTCGTAGCCACGCCGTTTTGTTGATCGACGGTCCAACCTGGTTTCCGATCTGTACCACGTTCCTCTTCTCCGACTTCGAAGTTGCCATTTCGTAGGTGCCCTTTGAACCGGGGTTTACCACTCTTTAAGGCTTTCTCTTCGGCTTCCCTTCTTCACCAGCTGCTTTTTTTTCAGCTCCCTCTTACCGCAATGGATTCCGACAGCTCTAGCGGCCATGAGAAGGGCCGCGTCGATGTCGAGGCTTCCTCGGTCGACGAGTTCAGCCCTCAAGAGGCCAGGAGTATCATCTCACGGGTCGATCGCCGTCTCGTAACAGTTACCGGTATTATGTACTGTATCAGTGTCATGGACCGAACGAACTTGGGAGCCGCATACGTTGCTGGCTTGGGCAAAGACCTTCAGCTAACCGTTGGCAACCGCTATGTAAGGATTACTGCCTCGTAATCACTCCGGTAGGAGTAGACTAACAAGTGGTTCGATAGTCGCTCGTCACTCTACTGTTCTTCATCACATACATTCTGTTCCAGCCTCCTGCGACCGTTCTCTGCCGAAAGATCGGCCCCCGTCCTTTCTTGGCCTTCATCACGATAGCTTGGGGTATCGTCCTGATCGGCCTGGGTTTGGTTCACAACTGGGGTGGACTCGCCGCTCTGCGACTTGTCCTCGGTCTTTTCGAAGCCGGTTTCTTCCCCAGTGTTATCTACCTTCTGTAAGTCTAATCCGTACTGCCGCCCTAACGATAGAGTTACTAACCACGTCTCTTTAGATCGACATGGTACACTCGATGTAAGAAAAGCTATAATCTTAGCAACACGCGAATACTGGTACTAATAAAATATAGTTGAAATGGGCAAGCGCTATGCGTTCTTTTACGTTATTGGCTGCTTGGCCTCCGCCTTCTCTGGTATCATCGCCTTCGGTCTGATCCATCTTGATGGCGCGGGTAACTTGGCTGGTTGGCGATGGATTTTCGTCTTCGAGGGTCTTCTAACCGTCGTCATCGGCCTCGGTGGTTACTGGCTCCTCGTCGATTTCCCCGACTCTGACCGCAAGGTTTGGAGCTTCTTGAACGCCAAGGAGCGCGCCTGGATTGTCCAGCGTGTCAAGGCTGATCGTGGAGACTCTGAGGTCACGGACTTCGATCTGCGCAAGTTCCTCGGCGGTGCCGCTGACTGGAGAATCTGGTGAGTAATAGCCGCGAAGACTGCCCACTCCCTAGACCAGCTGAACCGACGACTAACACGAGTTTACCTTTAGGGCTTATGGTGGTATGGGTCTTGGTACTTCCACGATCAACTACTCCTTCTCCTTCTTCTTGCCTATCATCCTAAACTCCAACTTGGGCTTCGGTGCCGCTGCCTCGCAGATTCTTGTTGCACCCCCCTATGGATTTGCCGCCATCTACATGTTCAGCATCAACTACCTCGGAGACAAGTATAAGCTCCGTGGACCTGTCATTGCTGTCAACATGATCCTCGCTCTCATCGGCGTCCCGATTCTAGGATGGCACCACAACAACTACGTCCGCTACTTCGGTGCTTTCCTCATCTGCGCCGGTGCCAATGCCAACCTACCCTCAGTTCTTGCCCTCCAAGGTAACAACATCCGTGGACAATGGAAGCGTGCTTTCTGCAGTGCCATGTTCGTCGGCTTGGCCGGTATTGGTGGAATTGCTGGCTCTTTAGTCTTCAGGGCTCAGGACAAGGCGACTGGCTACAAGCCCGGTCTATATGCCTGCATCACGGCCGCTCTCCTGGTCCTGGTCCTTACTGCTCTTTGCGACATTTCCTACTACCGGGATAACAAGGCCGCTGACCGTGGCGAGAAGGAGCTTGAATGCGACGAGGTAAGAAGATGCCCTCTCACCCACCAGATTATAACAAGGCTAATAAGTGAGCAACAGGATGCGCCGCAAGCCAACTACCGATACACTCTATAAATTAAATCGGTTCGGCGCCAGGCGACTTGATCCCGATTTTTTTCAGGGGATCGATGAATACCATCACTCGTTGTTTTTACAGGCATAGCGACTATTCCCGTTAGAGTTTTTCACGATATCACCGGGGGGTATATTGGTTACATAGAGCTTTACTTACTTTTGCACATATAATGGAATTAAAATGATCAATCTACTTCGCTTCTTCCCCCATTTATCTTGCCATTAAATTGTGAAACGACATTTCGAAAACGACATTAAAGATGGGATGAGCGCTTTTATTGACATGATCAACTGCATGCTGTACAACACCTCTTCTCCGTTCTGTTCATGCATGCCAACCCGCTAACCTGGCATGGAACGGAGAACGACAAGGGTTCTTCCATTTAGGCAAAATCGCCCATGTCTAATAAGGTGTTCATCAAGTATCTCCAGGTACAGTAGATAGAGATCGATTAATTATCAAACCGAGGATATGATACTTTATTCTTCGACCTAGATGGCAGTCCCTTAGTTTTATCTATCTCTGCTCTAGCAAGGGTGAGCGCTAACATTTATACCGAGCATCACGATGGATCATACGAAGGAAGATGCAGTCGAGGAAGAGCAGGCATTCCTTTCATCGTCGTCGCGCCCCAATGATGCCGTATGGTCGCAGGAAAGAAAGAGTCGTAGGGTAACCGGGTACTTGCGGTTGGCATTGGAGGTTGGAATGGGCATTACAATAATCGCCTTGTTGGCTTATATTCTTCGCGAACGAGTCAGGCGAGGTCCAGTCCCAACGTGTATGTCGTCGCCCACTACTATCTGAAAAGTGAGATCAACTAATAAGTATTCATGTCCGCAGTTCCTCGGAAGACGTACAAATTCCTGCCAGACCCGAACTACGTGCGCGAAGACATGCTCTTCGACGAACAAGACACGCTAAACGCCTTGCACAGCTGGCTGCCTCTAAGCTCGGGTACGTATATCCATTTCCGATATGCCTTTCCGTCCACCATCTACTTGCTACCAACTAACCTACTCTCCTCTCTATATCAGAGGCTCGAGGCTACGTCCAGATCCCAAACCACGCCTCCTACCCCACGCTCAGCACGCCCTACATAGTACCTCTCGACCGTATGTCCGACGGCCCGGCATACATGATGGCCGTCTTCCACCAGCTGCACTGCCTGTCGTACGTCGTGGACCACTACGAGCGGGGGTACGCGGGGGCGAACCTGACGGGGGAGGTGGCGCACCACTCGGCGCACTGCTTCGACTACCTCCGGCAGTCGATCATGTGCGCGGCCGACACGAACCTCGAGGGCGAGACTGAGGCCGGGCCTGGCTGGGGCGCGGAGCACACGTGCGCCGACTACGATGCCGTGCTCGCGTGGGCGAATGAGCGAGGCGCTATGAGGTGGCGGACGGGGTTACTGCCTGGGGTGGCGATCCTTTAGTAGATTGGTATAAGTAAAAACAAAAAGAAATTTAAAGAAAAAGGAGAATGATGATAACGTCCGACATCTTCATCCAGAATACTCGGATAAGTGCACTGGCTAAGTCTCTAGATCGATAGGAATATGCGCTCGAACCAAAACCAGTTCCTTAATCCGCTGGACGGAGGCACCTTGTATGGGAGAACCTATATCATGAAAAGAGATACGTTATATATCCCCGGGCAGCGAGCAATTCGATCGGACTCAATCTGTCACTGCGTGGCGTAGTAGTTGCTGCATTCGAGTCCTACGCCTCTTGAAGCTAATGTATACATGGTCAATAAACCGTAGTATTTTAATGCAATGATATATGTACCCACCTATATGAATAGCAATGGCCATGCTCTCTCGACGCTCGCCGGGCGACTTCAGGGGTTCCAAGCCACTGCCGCAGGTGAAGGCCAGATGACAACCAGACGTGGGATGCTTCACGCCCACGTGTGGAATAAGCGATGCCTAGACCAGAATTGACCTGCATGTCATCTTAGATCCTTTAGGGATATGCACACTCCACAGTTAAACCCGGGATAACCGTTCGGGATAAGGTATAACCAAAGATAGGTAGAGACTGGTCCGTCCTCGGACACATCAGGAAGGTGAATATTCATGTGCTTTACCTACATATCGTCATGCTCAAACTCATCGTCCTGCCCCTCCTTAGAGGGATCATTCTTTTAGCTTATCCTTGCTCTCTTCTAAACAATAGGCTCCTTTTTCACAAGTAGTTCTTCATGTCCTCTTATCTCAATTGGGGCCTTGAAGGCCCTCATGCACGCAGCTGGGGTCCCTGGATACTTGTCTCGGTCCTGGTGTATATCCCGTTCTGCGTCGCGATACGGAGACACCAGAGACAAAGAGCGACGAGGGGACATGGCGCGCTCGAGAACATGACGCTGCACGAGGCGTATGCTATCAAGTCCTGGATGGCGGAGCACGAGTTTCCTAGGACGTTCTCTGCAGCGCTTGATGGTGTGTTCTTTAAGGTAGCGCAGTTTACTTTACCTCTACTTACCTATTTACTCTCTATGTTTTCTGAAAAGCGAGAAATGCGAAAAAGAAAGGAGATCGTTTGCGCAGTACAATGACAAGATACTACACCACTAAACAACTCACCTACCACTTAGGCCGAAGCCATCCCCTCAATAGCAAAACTCGTCTTCCGCGCCGCGCAACGCGCCTCCTCCAAGCCTCAATCTAGCCCCAGCACGAGCACATCGCCCGCCGCGCTCCTCGGCCCTCCAACCGCCCCAGAAACGCTCGCGGCCATCGCCCGCGTGAACCGCATCCACGCCCTCTACCGGCCGGCCGGCACGATGTCCGACACAGACCTACTATACGTGCTCTCCCTCTTCGCGCTCGAGCCGCTGCGGTACATCCAGCGCTTCGAGCCGCGCGCCCCGACGCGTGAGGAGCGCTGCGCGCTGGCGACGCTGTGGAGGGCTGTGGGCGAGGCGCTGCGCGTGCCGTTCGATCCGCTGCTACTTAAGTCGGATGGAGGTAGTGGGGAGGGAGGGTTCCGCGATGCGCTGCACTGGCTGGACGAGCTGGAGCGCTGGGGCGCCGAGTATGAGATGAGCAAAAGGGAGAAGTCGGTTGAGGGCGTGGGACTTGCGCGGATGAAGTTCGAGAAGGCGCTGGGGGGCGTGCCCTGGTGGTTTAAGGGCGCTGCGCGCGGGATGCTGGCTGCGCTTTATGACGAGGGGTTTCGGGGGGTTATGGGGTAGGTTTGTTAGTGTTGGGCTTGTCTGAGCTGCTGCGCTTCTGGATGGGTGAGTGAATAAGTGATTGAATGAAGGCTGACTAGTGATGATATTAGGATCGAACCTCCTTCCAGGATGGCCGTGGTTGTTGTCGAGACGGTAATCTGCGTGCGTAAGTTTCTACGAGGGTATTTTTGCTCTCCTGTCGCTTTGGTCAAGGGATATAGACGCGGTTGATGGGCGTATCTATTTACTTTAACTAGATGGTAAGTGAGTACATATATTATAGACAACTCTTATTGTCTCTTTCTGCCTTGGGTGTTAGCTTCAGTCTCTATGTAGCTGATTTCTTTCTTCCACGGGGTGTAATACATATTGAGTGAGTTAGTTCCGTTGGTGAAAGTTCTGTGAAAGAGTACTGTCCAAATGTGATGAGTATATCTTCGACTTGCTCACGATGATTTAGATTCTATAGTAGCTTTTTAGTAGCGAACTTGTGACATGAATACGTAGGACATTGCAAGATCGTGTTTAGCTTATGAAGCTATCACCGACCCTAGTACCTGAAGAGGGACGCAAATCCTCAAACAGCGAATGACGACTCCCGGTAAGTATTACCTATTTGTCGCTAGCCGGGAACCCGACGATAGTGCGCTCTTAGGTCAGGATGGAGTTGCCTGTGTCGATCAGGCGGGTCCGGGGGGTAAGGCGTCTAAAGCTGCAACGAGCTGGTGTTTCAGGGGCTGGTCTGAGTAGTTCTGACGATGTATATAGGAGGTTCGACATACCCGGCTACCGAGTGCATCACTCTCTCGAAATTTAACTGCTTGTCTTTACCGTCAATAATTTAGGTTCATTTACACAGCGCATCAACTCGTTCAAAATGGTAAGCGGATACTCAAGCGAGGTAACTACCTACGACAGCAATTGAGCTCTTTACTAATGAGTGCACATAGGCTAGAGCACTATCAAAAGAAGAGATACAAGTCTTTAAAGACCTCTTCGACTCTTATGTGAGTACGGCGCGATTCGTGGAGTGAGAAGAGTACGATTCTAATGTCATAATTAGGACACGGACAAGGGCGGTTAGTCCCCCCTGCCTCTTACCATTGAGTTCTGTTAGCGATTTATCATGTCTAGATATTAGGGCTAAATAATTACCGTGTAGGCAATATCAGCGTTGAAGAATTTGCCCAAGTTATGGCGCAGAGCCCTGGGCAGCCACCGTCGAGGGAGGACGTCGAGAAGATCATCAACGAAGTGGACATTGATGGAGACGGGTCGATTAACTTTAACGGTGAGTTTGCTGAACATGCAAAAGTGAAAATCGAAACATCAAATCATAAAAATCATTCATCCCTTTGCGATGAGATCGGGTTCGTCACAGTGTACACGACACTAATGCGCCACAGAATTCATCACCATGATGACGGGCCAGCCGTACCCGCCACCAAGCCAGGACAGCGAGGCAGAATACGTTCGCGCGTGGAAGGAATTTGAATCTTCGCTGAACGGGTCAATCACGGCTAGCCAGTTTCGCCAATTGATGGCTGGGCTGGGTGACCCTGTGAGCGATGAAGAGGTTGAACAATTAATTAATAACATTGATGGCGAGGGGAAACTGAGCTGTGAGCACCTATTATCTCGTGTCATTTGGGAGATTGGATTCACTAACCAATTCGTGCTATCTCCTTTACAGACAGAGAGTTTGCTCATTTCATGACGAACAGGGCGGTCGAGATGGATATTGTTAATAGCTATCAATGAACTAGCTAATTTGACTCGTAATCTCAAAACCCAAACGCTTAAAAACATAATGTAAAGGATAGTGCATAGATGGTCACGATGTATAATGCATTATAATTATCGCTAAACACTTTTATTTCTTTGCAAACATGAAGACTAACTCAATCTAACTCTACTAAATATGCGTACCATCCCATAATAAACTGAGAGTTCTAGTGGTTGTATATATATGTCGACGAGGCATTTATCGATTAGTCCTCCAGTTTACTCTTGACAGGATCCCAGCAGACAGGCGCATACTCCTTCGTCTCCAGCTCGGCCATATCTTCCGGGGAGAGTTCGAAATCATACAACGCCGCATTCTCCTTGATCCGAGAAGGCGTGACGCTCTTGGGCAGCGGGACGAGGCCTTTCTGCAAGCTCCACCGGAGCAGGATCTGAGCCTCGGTCTTGCCGTGCTTCTCGGCCAGCTTCACCAGCGTCTTGTCGCCCCAGCGCTCGCCCTGCACGACGGGCGAGTAGGCCTCGCAGGCGATATTCCGCTTCGCGAACCACTCGATGATGTCGTTGCGCGGGCACCACGGGTGGATCTCGTACTGGCCGACGGAGATGACGCCGCCGTTGCCCCGCTCGGCCTTGAGCTCGGCGATGTGCTGCTCGAGCTCGTCGAGGTGGTGGATGCCGTAGTTGCTGACGCCGATGGAGCGGAACTTGCCCTCCTCGACGGCCTCGACGAGGGCCTTCCAGGCGCCCTTGCGCGCCGCCGAGCCGCCGTAGGGGGCGTGGAGGAGCATCAGGTCCAGGTAGTCGACGCCGGCGGTCTTGAGGCTCTTCTCGATCTGGGCTTTCGTGCCCTCGTACCCGCCGGCCTTGATGACGCCGGTGGGGATTTTGGAGGTGAAGAAGACCTCGGAGCGAGGCAGGCCGCTAGCTCGCAGCGCATCGCCGACGCCGGCCTCGTTTCGGTAACCGGCGGCAGAGTCGATGTGGCGGTAGCCGGCTTTAAAAGCTTCTAGGACGGCCTTCTCCGTGTCCTCAGGTGGACTAGTTTACAATTTTAGAAGATGGAATAAGAAAAAGGATGGCAAACTGATATTTGCAACTTACGTTTGGTATACCTATACAGAGTGGAGTTAGTACAGTAGGATATAAGTGCATACCTAATGTCATGATTCGAGCGGAGAATAGAAAAGGGGTATACGCACGCCAAAGCCTAAGCGGGGGATTTCATATCCGCTGTTCAACTTGAAAGTTGAATTGAGGTTGTAAGTGGAAGTCATGCTGTCGTGGAGTAAAATGAACGTTAGCTAACAAAACTAAGCCTTTTGGATGTTTGCCTAAGGTATGAGGGTGAAGGTGACGACTCTACGTACATTGTGCGACGATGCGGAACACGCGAGGAGGGGAATAGACACTGGATGAAACGTGATGAGGTATGAGAAGGTGATATGGAGAGATCTCCAGCAGTACGAAAACGTATAGGCATGCCGTGGATACTTATACATCTCTCTAAGAAGCCCCATTACTAACTGGTATTCGGCGATAACCTGAAATGTGGATGCGGGTCATTATTTAAGTGCATTATTGATGGACATTACGGAGTGTACGCAGAACTCGTTTACTCATCAATCAGCTTAGGCATTCCTACCTTCCATATGTAAGAGAACGGCGTTAGCCTGTTAGCCACCCTAATGGCCGAAGAAGAAAGAGAAAAAGAGAGATATACGTAGAAGTGCACGCTTGTTTTGTTAATGCTATACGTACGTAGTACTAGATACTAGGTAAGCTTTTGCAGTCGGAGCTTGAGATAGCGCGGGGTAATTTTTAGCCAAAGCGGGGCAGTCTTGTGTCGCACAGGTACATTTACCTACTACGTACTGTAGGCATTCAATGGCCCTATGCGCGGAGAGCCTCTTCTTTTCTTACCTTTACAACCTACCTATATCTATATATCACGGAGTAAAGTTGAATTTCTTTTCATCGAGGAATCACGCGACAAGGGCAGGGCATACCGATACCAATACGCGACACACGACACATAGTCTGCTCCTTTCTCCATCTTCGTCCCGAGCAACACCTTGCTTTGCGACACCAGCCTACAACACCCCCATACCCTGTATACCGAGCGAGCAGAAGAGGTGAAACTCTACTGTCACGATGCAGCTTGTCGGCTCCAAGACATCACAACGCCTGGAACAGGTTGGCGAGGGCAGCCTAACACTACTCCCCACCGATCCAGAAGATATGGTAACAAAAACTCGTTGTCGACACGCTAGGGCCTCGTCGGGCCTCTTAGACCAGACATAGCCTTGATAATAACTCTCTCTCTCTACCTGATAGTGGCATGCCAATAACCTGATCGGACCTGAAGACACCATCAAGGCCCACGCCATCCGCAAGGTCACCACCGAATCCAAGACGGGCAGCACCGTCTCCGAGCGCGTGCACACCGACCTAACCATCCGCATCACCTCCACTTTCTTCGATCCCCAAGCCTCACAGCTCCATGTCTCGGGCACCGTCATCGTCGAGAACGCCTGGGTCAACCTCGGCCAATACCACACCCTCGACCTCGAGCTCAACCGGCCCTTCACCCTGTGGAAGAAATACGGATGGGACTCTGTGGCGAAGGAGACCCTAGCCGATGCGATCAAGCAGGACAAGGATGGCGCCGTCGCCGCCGTCGTCATGCAGGAGGGCATAGCCAACATCTGCATCATCACCGAGTTCCGCACCGTTCTTAAGCAGCGCGTCGAGAGCACCATACCCAAGAAACGATCGGCCAGCTCGGACCAGGACTCGGGCATGCGCCGCTTCTTCGACAAGACCCTGTCCACCCTAACGCGCAGCATCGACTTCTCCAACCCGCGCCCGCTACTATTAGCTAGTCCGGGATTCGTGGCCGGCGATTTTAAGAAATACATCACGGACGAGGGGACGCGCAGGGCCGACAAGACCCTGCTGGCCATAGCTAAACAGGCGACGGTTGTGCATTCGAGCTCAGGTCACCTACACAGTCTCAACGAGATCCTCCAGAGCCCCGAGGTCACGGCTACGATGAAGGACATGAAGTTCTCCAAGGAAACAAGGTTCATGGACGACTTCTTCGACAAGCTTCGCAAAGACGACGGCCGAGCATGGTACGGCACGGCGCCCGTGGAAAAGGCAGTCCAAGAAGGGGCAGTTGGTCGGGGTGGCGGGGTGTTACTTATCAACAACTCGCTGTTTCGAAGTCTCGATATCGCGACGCGGAAACGTTACGTAGCGATGGTAGACAAGGTCAAGGAGGACGGCGGAGATGCTAGGGTCCTGAGTAGCGACCACGAGAGTGGACAGCGATTGGATGCATTAGGAGGCATCGCTGCCGTTCTTACGTACCCTCTTCATGATTTAGATGAAGATGAGGACGAGGATGAGCAGGCTAATGCGAACGAACAGGCAGCAATGATAATATGATGTTGGCCAGCTTTCTCCCCAGTTTGCGATTCCATTTGCGCTTCTCATCACGTCTTCAGAGTATTCTCTCAATGGGTGACCATGTTTGCGAACGCGACACTGCCATTTTTGCGCGTATAATTATCATGCATTCTTTCATGTATAATTCCTAGCTTCAGGGCGAACCTACGTACATGATGCAGCAGGGCGCATTTGGATAAGCGACATGGAGAACCCAGGATGTAAGTTGTAGCTGCCTAGTTTCACTACGCCCAATTTATTTGTAAGGGTTGAATTTAACAGTGCAAACATATGCACAATACCACTCCATGTGGGTTGAGTATCATGAGATACCTACCATCGAAAGAAAAGTAAAAGGGGCCGTATAATATTTAATGATTCTAATCGTCTAATCCGTACAGTATGTACAGAGCTGTGGTAGATAGCCAGGGGATGCTCTATCGGGGAACGCTACGTCATTCTAGTTCGTTTCGGGAACAGGGGGTCTAATGTTTCGTCCAATCGTCATCTAGTATTCTAAACTAGTGCTGTCATAATCAGGCATATTTTCCCCATCGTTCTACAATTAGCTAGGTACCTTGTTAAGTAATACAGCACTATTGTAGACTAGCAGGACAGTCTTCATGGTGTACTACTTGTACGCAGTATACGCGTATAATGCGTATAATATACCCCAATGACCTCCTGTCTACCCGGCCGAGGTTGCATTCATGACATCGATACATTCATTTTCCCCAATGCCATACAATCGGCAGCACCAAGTAGATATTACCCAGCAGTGTGCAATACCAATACGCGTACTACTGCGGTAAGAGACAACTAGTATCTGCGACAATATACTACAACACTATAGCTGCATTGTTATCATACTTGGAGCAGGCTATCTACCGATATACCCACTTCCGAGTGCGAATGCGAAAGGAGGTCTGGGTCTCGAAAAAAGAAAGCGCCAGCAGAGGATGATGCGAAGAGAGAATGGACCATGTCGTCTGCCTTCCCTCCTCTGATCGCCCCAGGCAGCGAGATTACCAAACACCACCCTGCCGCCTCTTCCCTGTCTGATCCGCTGCTGCCGCTGTCACCGCCGCCGGCGCCGGTGCCTCGCGCGTCTCACGACCACCACTCTATTCGTCCCAATGCCGCCTCTGCCACGAGGCCCGAACCCAGTCTAAGCAATACGGATGGGTCAATCCATCCACCGCAGTCGACGGCGTCGTCTGGGGATGCGGGTGCGTATTCATCCATGACATGAACCAAGCTTGCATGAAGCGGGCAGCAGAAGAGGGTCGGGGAGAAGAAAGCCAAGCTGTGCTGTGCTGTGCTAACGGGGGATGGCTTCGGCGGGTTCTAGGCACCAACATTCCACAATACCCGGCGGCAGCGCTAACAACATCACCCCCAGCCAAGAAGGATAGAGCGAAACTCGCCCGCAAGGACGCCGTCGCCGTATCGGCTGTCTCAAAGGAAATCAACAAAGAGCCGAGAAATTCCACCGACTTGATTAGAGAACTTAAAGACCAAAGAGCCGCTTCCAATTCGCGAACCGCATCATTTGCCCTTCCTCCGAGCTCCGTGGACCCTTTGTCGCATGTACGTCAAGAACCCTATTACTGTTATGTTAGCACCGTCTACCGCTGCTGCTACTACTACTACCTACCACTATCCTTGTTGTCATTGTGGTGTTGCTGCAGCTACAGCTACAGCGACTGCGCTACTGCGACTGCACTATTACAATTCCATAGTTCGTAGTAGTATTAGTCTTTGTCGTTGACATAATCCATCATCTCTAGCATATCTTCACGAGGACCAACACAGAGCGCTCAATTGCCTCGCGACTGCTCAATCCCACACGTCCAGAGAGCCCTTCCAATGAGTCCTCCTTACCGCGCCCGGGTCCTGATATTCCCAGCAAGCTCTCTGCTGTTCAGCCCGACTCAACAAGAGACAAAAAGTATGCGCTCCCTAAAACATAGGATGCCCGGCTGCTAATTCCTCTTTGTTTCCTTTGTCACAGAAAAGGCGTATCTTTCCTTAGTCGATTGAGTATGAGAGGCGGCAAGAAGAAAGACGATGACACACTAGACGATGAATCCGAGCTCAACGAACAAAGGACTGAGGGTGCTAATGCTGTCGCCTTCTCTGCTGCCGTCTATATTCCCCACCACAAGCAGCCACCACGTTACATCCGAGTTCGTGGCCAGAATAGGAGGGTCAAAGAGTTCAATCGCACGTTCCTCGCCCAGGAGCTGGTAGGGACATACCCCTCGCCACCAATCGAACAGGCCACCCCCTTGGATGGGGGCCCACCCTCCGGACAAGAATCGAAAGTTGAATCAACCTCGGGTGGCCCTATATGGGCCGTCGAATTCAGTCAGGATGGTCGATTTCTCGCTACTGGAGGCCGAGACCGCGTTCTACGGGTCTGGGCAGTAATTGCGACGGAAGAGGGTCGCAAAGCCTATGATGAAGAAGAGAACGCCAACACGGAGACAGAGCGCCTGAGTGCGCCTGTCTTTCATTCGAAGCCAGCTCGCGAGTTTAAGGGGCATGAAGGCGACATCCTAGATTTGAGCTGGAGCAAGAACAATTTTCTTCTTTCTTCGTCTATGGACAAGACGGTTAGATTATGGCACATGAGCCGACGGGAGTGTTTGTGCACATTCAAACACAGAGACTTTGTCGCTTCCATCGCTTTTCATCCCCGAGACGATCGCTTCTTTCTTGCCGGGTCGCTCGATTCTAGCTTGCGCTTGTGGAGCATACCCGACAAAGCTGTCGCATACTCCAGCCAGTTGTCTGATATCATCACGGCTGTCGGGTTCTCTCCGGATGGCAAGACTGCTATTGCTGGAACTTTTCATGGCTTCTGCAATCTCTATGAAACCGAAGGCCTTAAATATCTGAGTCAGTTACATGTGCGATCCTCACGAGGTAAGAATGCCAAGGGGAGCAAAATCACTGGTATCCAGACCATGAACTTTTCGCCCGACAACGCGGATAGTGAAGTAAAGCTTCTCGTTACCTCGAATGACTCACGAATTCGTATATACAACATGGCAGACAAAACCCTCGAAGCAAAACTCAAGGGCCACGAGAATGCATGCAACCAAATTCGAGCAAGCTTCAGTGACGACGGAGCGTACGTCATATGTGGCAGCGAGGATCGGAAAGCCTTTATATGGTCGAGGGAGATACCCGAGTCGGAGAGCAGAGAAAAACGCCCTGGCGAGTATTTTGAGGCTCACTCGGACATTGTGACCACGGCCATCTTCGCCCCGACAAAGACTCGTCAGCTTCTCCAGGCCTCCCAAGACCCCATCTTCACGCTCTGCAACCCTCCACCCGTCACGTTGCGGAGTAAGGAAGAATCAACAGCTAGTCTTATCTCGCCATCTGACGCTCAATCTGAGTATTCTGTTAACACCAAAAAACCTGAAGAGACGCCCGCCTTCATTGCTCGTTCTGCTCACTTCGATGGGAACATCATCGTGACTACGGACAATTCCGGCCTCATCAAGGTGTTCCGTCAAGACTGTGCCTTTAACAAACGTCGTCATGAAAACTGGGAGACCAACTCGTCGTCGTTTTCGCGAAAGCTTGGCCGGGACAGGTTTCTTCTCGCTAGAAGTGGTAGCATTATGACAGGAACCAGTGTTAGTAGTCGAGATCCGCATTCCCGACGTGGCTCGCTCTCGCAGGTTCTACCAATTAGTTCCGACAGAATCAACACTTGGCGTCATGGAGTTGAGGGCAACCCTGGTAGACCATTGTCGTTAAGCGTCGCCCCTACGACCACGACCACGACCCCTGCGGGCAGCGTGCGATCACCGTCACCGACCAAAATGACCCGCACGCCTATAACGCCGATCAGGGTGAATCCCCCATCAGAAACCCAGAGACAGGTTAATAGCATCACATCGCCTGTCCCACGCCCCACAAGCCCAACCACAAGCCATCGATCAAACAAGACGAGTGAAACTACACGAGAACCAGAAACCTCAATCCCTCCCACCCCTAGTTTCTCGCTCCGCACCGTCGACGACGATGCCGAGGATTCGCGGCTAGATCTAGCCAGCGCAAGCTACCCATTTTGGAGCCTCAACAAATGGCGCAACATAGGTCAAGCCCGCAGCCACGGGCACAACGGCACGAGCTCCTCCACGTTCTCCAAAAAGGGCCACTCCGCGAGCGGCTCGCTCCCGTCAGACGAAGCCGCATCCCGCGGGGACGGACGGAGGAGCTCGGACGCCGAAACCGCAGAACACGCGCGCGACGATGTCGTCACGGATCGCAGGCGCATCGGCAACGTCAGTCGCCTTCTGCCATCGCTGCTCCTGCCCGCGCCGCTCGAGGAACGGGACGAGAACGAGGGCTTCCTGGCCCCGCCCGAACGCGTCTTGACAAATCGCACCGGGTCGATCATCAGCCGGCTCAGCTCCGAGCTCACGGCCAGCGACGAGGGCGAGGAGATGGAGTGCGTCAAGTGCGGGAACCACGACTTTCGCGCGAAGAGGGTCGGTGGGCTGCAGCGGCTGCTTTGTGGGAAGTGCGGGCGCATGGTTGATGTTTGATGTGTACGATGTGGGGAGCTTTGTGCTATATTGTACTGTGCTGTAATGTGCTGTGCTGCGTTGTACCATCCTATGGAGTTGCATCTAGAAAGCGGGTAGCGAGCGTCCTTTTTTGTCTAGCATTTATTGGAAGCGCACATATGATGGAGTTTAGGGAGCGAGAAGTCTGGGATTTTACATACTAGATTGTTAGGGGTGATGTTGCTGTCTGGGAATATACACGTTGAGACTTGAGAATGTACATATATACATACATGCATACACGAGGGTTTTGTATATACAGATAGATGTGTAAGGAAGATACATATGGGTATGTTTCATCCTTATTCGTACATAGTTGGACATTAAGACTTGTTACTGCCAATTAACATCATACATGATACAGGCTGGCCCATTAGGAGTCTTTGAGCGGCGGCTTGCTTGCTATTCTACGTAATGTAACACCATCTAACTCATACATTTACCACTTCTATATGACAGTGATTTCTCGCTTTCCTGTTAAATCTCTCAACGAAAGTGTAGATACCTCCATGGAGCTTAGTAGCAGCGCGCGTCATTTTGCGAGTTAATACCTACCTATAATGCAAAGTTATGATTTGCTGAGATAGTATAGGATGAGAGTTGAGGAATAACTGTAGTTTAACGATCAAGTTGCTAGTTAGGTAGTTTCACCCTCGCCGGTGCGCATGGTAAGAGAGGCTTGGGTAGATATTGACATCTGGAGCGTTCACAGTACAAAACCAGGGATGCGCTAGTCGTCACCCACTTAACTACTCATCTAGTCTAGCAGCTATAGGAACTAGGTATAGCAGCTCGGAATGCTTTGAACTAGATTATATAATGGGTAATTACCGTATACCGAAGACTATTTCGTGAGGTCATTTATTATGTATTTAGGGCCGAGCCGATCAGCTTAGCACCTAGGTTTATCTCCTATTCTCTCGCGCTAGCTAACTACCTCATACCTAGTCCACAGTCCCATTCTCATCCTCGGATCTAGCTTCCTCACGCGAACCCTCACGATTCATCTTCTTTCCGACATCGGAGATCTCAGTACTGAATACCCGATTATATAGCGTGGTGTCTGGTAGACCCCGCAGCACATTAATATATTTTAGTTTAAATTTAAATAATAACGCAAATATATTTAAAGTGCAACTTATGCTGTAATACTTTCTTTTTTCTATATATGCAGCATGTTTTTATTAGGCGAACAATAATTACTTGCGACAATCATTTTTGATAATAGCTTGAATACCCCCCTTTGCCCCGCTAAGGTAGCTTTCTAGGAAGGCTCTACCACTATAGCGACAATAGGTACGTAACGAGGGAACATTGCCAAAAAGTGGGGCGGATGCCAAAGACCAATCCGCATTGGTTATATTTTACAATAGGTGAGCAGTATTTCGCCTTCGGGCATTTGGTCAATTTGAAACGATACAGAGAAGATGTAAGAGAGACCCCCAGTTCGAGTCCGCAAGAAACCAACTAACATCATTACAGTAGCATGGCCCCTGCACTAAGGATGACACGCTTAATCAAAGAGACGCAAACCATTTTTTTCGTCTTTTTTTTCTTGTTTTTTAACATATATGAAAGCTTGCTGCTTTGTTTTCTTTTTGATCGAGAATCTCGTAATATCTAGGGAAGGTTAAGGTGAGAGTTGTATATGCTGCATCCGACTTTTTCACTCTTTTTTTAGCCTCCACGAACAGGACTGATGGCTCTTTTACTAAACCCTCAACTTTTATGAAGAGTCTCAACCATAGCTATGTGATCTATATGCTATGTGTAGTGATGAGCGAGTATTTATGAATGCGCGAGACTTAGGACGGGCAATGTCGTAAAGCTTAATTGATTGATAGTAACCAACTACTAATTTGCCTTGCACCGACTGCCCTATTTTGTAATTTGCTCTTGAAGATATTAAGAGTTTTATTTATTTTTATTTATATTATGAGCTTAATTATTATGTGCTTGGCCATTTACTCTTATTTGGCCTAATTAGGAAATGTCTTCGAAGCTGTTAACGCGCGCTAGCGGCTGAACTGAGAAAAGGCGCCGCTTAAAGCAAGCCGCCAGCTGGCGGACTAGGTACCTAACCCCACAAAGCTACGGAATTCTCCGGTTGGTCACTTAACTTTTTTTCAGCAATGACGCCCGTACAGACTATTATGCCGGTCTACTAACATACCAATTCTCTATCGACGCCGATCTTGCCAGTACGACATTCACACAGAGATTTCGCACGAGAAACTCAATGCCCACGAGAGAGTATTGATTGACGAACGAATGCTTTCAGCCCACCAACGAGTGCTCTACTAAGCCATGGCGTCAAATACTCCCGATGCAGATACGGGATCGGATCACCAAGACGAAGCCGTTGCCGATGAACCCAAGACCTTTGAAGACTTAGGTCTCTCTCCAAGCCTGGTTGACGCATGCCGCCAGCTCAACTACACGGCCCCGACTCCTATCCAGCGCAAGGCGATCCCCGTGGCGCTGTCCGGCCGCGACCTCATCGGCCTCGCCGAGACCGGTTCCGGCAAAACCGCCG
Source organism: Nemania diffusa (assembly GCA_038501195.1). Taxonomy (NCBI): domain Eukaryota; kingdom Fungi; phylum Ascomycota; class Sordariomycetes; order Xylariales; family Xylariaceae; genus Nemania; species Nemania diffusa. Next base: position 5,854,462 of record JBBPUQ010000003.1, read on the forward strand.
CCTTCCTTCTGCCCATCCGTGCGTACCTCGAGTCCAGCAGCAGCTAGAAAACGACGAGAAATAGAGTGGAGAGTTGCTGACCTTTGAAACCTGTCGTTGTTCCTGCAGTCCACGCCCTCCTCGAGAAACCCAACCCCTACTTCGCCCTCGTCCTCTCGCCCACGCGCGAACTAGCCACGCAGATTGCCAACGACGCCGGCGCGCTCGGCGCCTCCATCGCGCTCAAGACGACGACGATCGTGGGCGGCCTGAGCATGGTCGACCAGTCCGTGTCCCTGGCGCGGCGGCCGCACATCATCGTGGCGACGCCGGGCCGCCTGCTCGACCACCTCGAGAACACCAAGGGCTTCTCGCTCAAGAACCTGGCGTACCTCGTCATCGACGAGGCCGACCGCCTGCTGGACGACATGGACTTCGGCCCGACGCTCGAGAAGATCCTGCAGTGCCTGCCGCGCGACCGCAAGACGCTCCTCTTCTCCGCCACCATGTCGTCCAAGGTCGCGGCGCTGCAGCGCGCCAGCCTGCGCGACCCCGTCAAGGTCCAGGTCTCGAGCAACGTGCACCAGACCGTGGCGACGCTCGTGCAGAGCTACTGCTTCTTCCCGCACAAGTACAAGGACGTGTACTTGGTGTATCTCATCGACCAGTTTGCCGGGAGGTCGACGGTCGTTTTCACGCGCACCATCTACGAAGCTCAGAGTAAATTTACACCGCCCATTTCACGCACTTCCGGGGCTGTTATGCTAATGCTAGGTCCAGGGTTACCTCTCGTTTTACGCGCCTTAGGTTTTAATGCGGTATGAAGATGCACAAATTTAGGACTCGTCTTTTGTCCCCGCTAACCCTTGCTAGATCCCTTTACACGGCCAATTGCCACAGTCGGCAAGATTAGGCGCCCTCAGCAAATTCAAGACGGGCTCGCGGAACATCCTCGTAGCCACCGACGTCGCTGCCCGCGGTCTCGACATTCCCAAAATCGCCCTAGTCATCAACTACGACCTGCCCCAAGACAGTAAGTCTTTCTTTCCTTGCCCCCTCCCTCCCCCCACAACACCCACCGGAACTCACACAGCCATTCTCGCTCCCCAGGCACGACATACATCCACCGCGTGGGCCGCACGGCGCGCGCCGGCAACACGGGCCGCTCCATCTCCTTCGTCACGCAGTACGACATGGAGATCTGGCTGCGCATCGAGGCCGCGCTCGGCAAGAAGGTCGACGAGTACCCCGCCGCCAAGGACGAGGTCATGATCTTCCGCAGCCGCGTCGAGGAGGGCTGTCGGTACGCCCGCAGCGAGATGAATGACCAGCGCGCCAGGGGCAGCAAGATCGGCGCCAAGCCGCAGAGGGCTGTAGGGAAGGCCAGGGGCAGGGCCGGCAAGGCGGGGAGGAATGGGGATATGGATCGGGAAGAGGAGTAGGAGAACTGGGCATGGTGGTTTGTTTAATTAAAAGAAAGGAGTTGGGGTGGGGTGTTAATGGTAATGTTCTTGTGTCATATCTGATGGTGTTTGGAATCTATGCTTACAGAAGTCGAGGGCCTAAAAGTTTGGGGCTTTGCTTTTGTTGATATACCTGGTGCGCATGTCTGCATTCTACGGTTGAGGGACCTGAGTTGTGAAGAAGTCTACAGCAAAGGGGAAGCAAGTTTATAAATCTAGTCTATGTTCATATTCAAGCATCTAGATGGGGGAAAAGCGTGCATATAGAATTCATTCATCATGTCATATTTTTTCCAGATCGCTACGCCGTGAATGTTACCCACTACCTATGCGAACGCCTATACACTACATCAATCCTTAGTCTTTCCAAGACACGGCCGTCGTTCATCCATTATATGTGGATTGGATCTGGTCCGCTTTATCCCCTGACAACTATCCTAGCTTTCGTGGTTTGGTGCTCATAACTGCAAGGAGAGGGCGCGTGGACTGGGAGATATGCTGCTAGGTATTAGTCGACTTTACATAAGTTCTTCTCCATGCTATCACGAACGACCTCTTCTGTAGCCTGATACATGACCGTAGTAATTGACATCATTGGACATTGCGATATAGCTGCAATGAAGGTTAGGTCGAAGGATCGCCTGAGGAGATTTGTTAAGTAAGCCTCATTTTCCGCCTGATCTAATCTTGGATCGGATTATCTACCCAAACCAACCGATGTCTTGTTTGGGCATCCAGGGGGAAATGACCAAGGGTGAATTAAATCTATTCCCTAACTCGATCGAGACGATTTCGTCAAAGCTTCTAACTTGACAAGAGATTATTTCCCATGAATACCGTACACGACGCGGATAGGCCGGAAGATACTGAACTCCTGTCCCGTAGCGACGAGCGTGCCAGGGATCTGCGGATGCCAGTGGACCTCCTTGGCGTGCTCCGAGATGTGCTCGAAGAGCAGCTGGGGCGGCATGTCCTTGACGCCGGCCGTGTCCTTGCTCTCCTCGTCGTCGATCTCGACCGAGAGGTCCCACAGCGTGACCTTGTGGTCGCCGGCGGCGACGGCGACCATGCTGTCGTCCGCGGGGTGCCACTCGACGCTGGTGATCTGGTCCTTGTGGTAGGCGAAGCTCGCGATGGGGCTGGGCTTGTCGCCGGCGCCGCCCTTCCACTGCCGCAGGTCCCAGACGCCCCAGACGCCGTCGTCGGCGCCGGTGGCGAGTAAATGCGTGGTCAGTCTCGACCAGGAGAGCACGTTGACGTCGGTGTTGCTGACCTTGACTGTGATGGCGGGCTTGCGGCTCTTGCTCCTGACGTCCCAGACGCGGACGGTGCCGTCGCTGGAGGCGGAGGCGAACACGGAGGGTTCCTGCGGACTCCACTGGATGTCTTCGACGCTGTTGGTGTGGCCTTGGAAAGCCCTCGTGTCTGTCACCCAGCCTCCGCCGTCTGTTCTCGTGGTTGCGTATATCAGACCGTCGTTGTCTCCTGTCAGGAGTTTCCCACCGGGTACCAAGGGCGACCAGTCTACGGCGTAGCCCTCGGACTTGTGGGCTCTGATGGTGGAGATGGGCTTGTTCTGCTGAGGCGTTATGATGGTGCCGGGGTTGTCGAAGGAGGCGAGATGCGGCGTCACGTCGTGGATGAAGACTTGGGCTGACTCGGTCATGGTGGCTGTGAAGGTAGTTGGCGGCCTGGAGGGGTCTGAGGAGGGTATTTGGTGGGCGCGAATGCGGTTTGTGGTGGAGGTTAGGGGTATGGCCTTGTGCTCGAGAATGGGATCGGCTTCTTCGCCGTCATCGTCTTCATCGCCATCCGAATCAGACTCTTCCCCATCATTTTGCTGACGGCTCAGACCACTGAACTTCATGACCATCAGCTGGTTCTCCTTTTCGCGGCCGCTCTCGGCCTGCGTGCCGGCGACGGTGTACATGGTGGCGGGATAGGCCTTCTCGCGCTTATCGCCCAGGCCGTCGCGCACTATATCGAACGACAGACACGGCCACGGCGTGCTGAGATTATGCAGCATTTCGTAAGTGCCCAGATCCGGGGCGAGATGTTGGCCCTGCTCTAACTTGTTGCGCCCGACGATAAAAGTGCCATTGGTGTCAACGTCCATGGCGCCCGCAGCGCGTTCCTCGGCCTCTCTCTCGGCATCTGGCCTGCCATCGACACCAGCCTCGAATATTTCATCTTCACTCTCGAATTCGTCTTCGAACTCGTCCTCGAAATCTCCCATTTCCTTATCGTCTACGTCCATGGGCTCAGGGCGATCGCCGCCCTTGAGAGGCGTATCCCTCGCGTCAGTTTCGGCTATACGTTTCGACATGGCGTCGTATAATGAAAAAAATAATGTGTAATGAAAAGGAATAGACGAATTCTGCAGCGATATCTACTGCGACGGGGGTTTCGCAGAGAGAGATACGAAATGCCTAATAATAAAAGCTAAAAAAAAAAAGTTTCGGGATGCCCCGCGTCGAATTCACCCCGCGATATGTGGCTGAAATTAAATTGAAGTGGCTGAGCTTGATTAACTTAGCGCCACTTTACCGTATATAATGCACGGTATGCACTATACTACGCAATCTCGCTATTGTAGGTGCGACCATCTTGTGAACACTCAATTATATACAGAGATGAGTTTATCTCACCAGAACCGAGTATCAATAAATACGGTATCAGCTTACAAGCAGTGCCATTTAAATAAGGGTATTTCAGATAAGCTCACGTCTACTCTCAGCAAGCAAGGACTCAACTCAACCGGCGTATCATATGAAGCCAAGATCACTCACTTAAAAATATCTACACGGCATGCAGAACTGTCTACCTCTTAGTCTACATGAGATAAGATGATATAACCTCATTCGTCCCACTGATCCGTGACAGCCCCATGGCTAGCATCACCCACGAGCCGCGCGTACTTCGCCAGCGCGCCCCGTCGTACCTTAGCAACGGGCGGCTTCCAGCTCTTCTTGCGCTCCTCTAGCTCGGCATCGTCCGCGTTTTCGATGTCGATGCGGTTCTGCACCGCGTCGATGACGATCGTGTCCCCGTTTCGTACCAGCGCGATGGGGCCGCCGACTGCCGCTTCGGGGGTGACGTGCCCGACCTAGAATGAATTGTTAGTGAGCCAGGAGGAGTGGGAGAGTATGTTTTAGTGTGGATGGTTTCCGAGGGTGAGAATAAGGGGTTAGTGTTGCGTAGTGTGTGGGAATTCGAGAGCCAGAACTAAAGAACCACACACTCATACACCACACTCGATGTATAAAAGCACAAGAGCAAGAACTCACGATAAACCCATGACTAGCACCACTATACCGCCCATCCGTAACCAGCGCAATATTCTTCAGCCCCGCGCCAATAATCGCCGCCGACGCCCTCAGCTGCTCCGGCATGCCCGGCCCGCCCTTAGGCCCCTCATACCTTACGATGAGCACCAGGTTCTCGTCGCGCGGGATCTCCCCCCTCGCCAGCGCCGCGTCCAGCTCATGCTCCTTCTCGAACACCCTCGCCTTCCCCCTGAAGTTGAGCCCCTCCTTGCCCGTGATCTTCGCCACTGCCCCCTCAGGCGCCAGATTCCCGCGCAGCACGCGGATGTGCCCGCTCGCCTTGATCGGGTCCTCCAACGGGCGAATAACCCGCTGCCCCTCCGGCAGGCTCGGCCAGTCGGCAACATTCTCCGCGAGGCTCCGCCCCGTGACGGTAGGGATCCCACCATCGATCAGCCCCGCGGCGATCAGCATCTTCAGCACGGCGGGCGTGCCCCCGATCTTGTAGAGGTCCTCCATGAGGTAGCGCCCGCTGGGCGCGAGGTCGGCGAGGAACGGCGTGCGGGCGCTCGCGCGGTCGACGTCGTCGAGGGACAGCGGCACCTCGGCCGCGTTGGCCATGGCGAGGAAGTGGAGCACGCCGTTCGTCGAGCCGCCCAGGACCATGGTGAGCACCAGCGCGTTCTCGAAGGCCGCGCGCGTGAGCAGGTCGCGCGGGCGGATGTCGAGCGCCATCGTCGTCTTGATCGTCTCCGCTGCGCGCTCGCATTCGCGTGCCTTCTCGGGGGAGAGGGCTGGGTAGGAGGAGGAGCCGGGGAGGGTGAGGCCCATTGCTTCGATTGCGGTTGCCATGGTGTTTGCTGTGTACACTAGACGGTGAGGGTTAGTATTGCTGTTTTTGATGGTCGTTCTCTTTGATACTGGTGGGTTGCTCGCTCTTTGTAGCACAACTATAATTGAGAGAGAGGGCGAGAATGCGAATACGTACTGCCACCGCAGGCGCCGGCACCAGGACAGGAGTGCTGCTCGAGATCAGACATAACGTCGCCCGGTGTTCGTCCCGCGGCACCGGCATTCGTCTTCGCCTGTAGCGTGCCGTACGCAAAAGCGCCTGCCGCTTCGTAGCAAGTGCTGACGTTCACGTCGCGCTCCAGAAGGCTGGAGTAGCCCTTGCGGATGGTCCCGCCATACTACAAGATCACCATCAGCCCCTGAACTCCGCCTGCCACATTCATATTCTTCAACCCCTTCCACAAGCGGTGTTATGCAAAGGGCTGGTGTGGGTTTAAATCCAGGCGTTATTCAAACACGTGAAACTCACGATCATGATAAACGGGCGATTATGGCGAGCGGCAGCCATGATGACGCCAGGCATGTTCTTATCGCATCCCGGGATCGAGATGTTGGCGTCGTGGTGTTGCGCCATGGTCACGGTTTCGATGCTGTCGGCGATCAGGTCGCGGGACTGGAGGGAATAACGCATTCCTAAACTCTTTGTTAATCATGATCGTGATGAACTATATACTATATAGGAGTTGTGATTTCTTACCCTCGCCGCCCATGGTGATGGCATCCGAGACGCCTACGGCGTTGTACTGCCATGCCAGCATCTTTTGCCTTTCCACGCCCCTTTTCACGATTTTGCCGAATTCAAGGACTGTGCTAGTTAGTTTAGTTCTAGCTAGTAGAGACTAAAAGAGGGAGCTGCTCACGGTGGGTGCTGAGATTGTGAACGTCATAAGTATATATATCAACGATGTAGTAGTGAGAGTAACTAATCATGATAAGGCTTACTTGCACTAGGTAGAAGAAGAGTAACAGGTTAGTTTTTGTATTGTTAAACATACAATAAGGTCTTCTAGCGACTTACAGGATTTCCCTCCCACCATATCGTGGCGATACCAATATGTGGCGCATTCTTCATCATATCCTCACTCGGGACCCCGGCGCCGTAGAGCATAGCCTATACATCACAGTCTTGTAAGTAATAAAATCCCATGTCTGAAACTTCATAGTCGTCGAAGAAAATGATATTTTTCCTTAGATAACAACCCAAGCCTCTCTGGTTAGGCAGTTCCAAGCTTTGCTACTCAACTGTATTTATAGCTAGGTACATACCTGCGAAGCCGGGAAGTCATGTTCCCTCGTGATGATATGCGACCACCGGTTCAGTTGGCCGCCGGGAGGTAGACATCTGAATTGGATGTACTGGGGGTCCGACTTGGGGTCGATGATCCCCACGTCCTCGGAGGCAGATGATGCGTCGGTGCTCATTCTCGGTAGCTATCTCACTACTGCTTTCGTTGCCTAGATATATATTTCGTTATTAAAATCCCATTTTTTACTTAGGTGAAAACGATCATTGACGTAGAAGTCATAATTACTTTAGAAAAAAAAGGATAAGTACCCAAGCTAGCTAGCCAGCAGAGGTGAAAGAGTATAGTGACCCAGCAAGGTATCACCTCCCCACCGCTTGGCGCTCACTTACACGTATAAAGCAGCTTGACTGACTGACCAACAAAGAGGCCACCAGATAGTCAGCTCAGTCCTCAATCGATTAACACAGCATCCAAGTCGTAAGACATAAGATTTCGCAACCTAAAGAAATCTCAGTTTCAGCTTCCCCATGACTTTCCCCCAATTCAAAGCTAGTAAATAAATATTCGTGCCCTGCACATAAAGCCGAAGCGCGGGGATTAATGGCGCGGGGACTGTGGAGCTTGCCCCGAGCCAAGTGACGCAACGCAACTGGTGCTTAACATCGGCTGCGTCCCGATTCGTGACATTCTAACAAAGAGAGCTATGCGGATTAGCTTGAACCCCTCCTAGCGTAAAGGAAACTAACGAACGGCCCATCTGGCGTGGGTTAAGTTAGCCGAGAAATGGCGAGGTTTGGTATATTGAATGCAAGCTTCCAGATGAGATATCTCACGAGGATTCGAAATATATGCATTATCGATACAGTATAATGTCCATGTAGTAAGTTTAATAGTTAACAAGAGGGAAGAGGGAGCTGTTGGTTATGCGTCCGTATCATTTAAATGAAGTCGTACCTATCTAAAGGTCAAATTAATGCAAAATTAACGTCCTTCGCGGTGGTTAATCTACCTCAGTTCTACGAATCAAAAGATCACGTAAAATATGAAGCATGCACAAGATTCGAAGAGACACTAATAAAGTTAAACCCCAAAAAAAATCAATTTACTACAGAGCAATACGCTATGAATCCCAATCCGACAATGATCCGGGCTGAACGCCAATCCATGCAGTCAACCCCTTAACCCCTTTCACTCCCTCTCTTCCTCTCCCCCTATCTCTCTCCCTGCCCCCCAAATGCTTCCACTAGCCAGCTAGCAAACCTAAGCGTTATACGCAGACACGAACTGCGGCCCCGAAAGCGGCGTGGTCTCCAGCCCCTTCGCAACCAGCTGATCGCCCGCCTTGCTGCCGATCGGCGTAGCCGAGAGCTTCCCAGTCGCCGCGTCGCGCGAGAAGGCCGCCAGCCCACTAGCGCCCCCCTGGTTCGCGACGAAGAGCACGGCCTGGTCCTTGTCGGTGCTGAAGGCCATGCTGCGCGGCCCGATGCCGGCGGTCGAGGTGCTGTCCTGGAACGCGAGCGTGGCCTTGTCGGCGTCGAAGGCGAAGCGCGCGATGCTGTCCGCGTCGCCGCCCGTGAGGCGGTTCGACACGTACACGTCGCGCTGGTTGGCGGCCACGAGCACGGCGCCGACGGCGGCGCTGGTGGCGTTCTTGGCCCGCGTGGTGCCGCCGTACGAGCTCTGCTCCGAGATCCACTTGAACGCGATGCCCTCCTTGTCCGTGTACGAGGCCTCGTAGAGCACCACGAGGTTGCTCAGCTCGCAGGCGACGATGAAGTAGGTCTTGCCGCCCGCACCCGCGACGAAGCTGCCGTGGCGCGGCCCGGCGCCGGCGAAGAGGGAGACGGAGTTGGTGATGGCGAAGGCGTCGTTCTCGACGCGCAGCACGAGGATCTGGTCGCCGCCGAGGTCGGGGACGACCATGAAGCGCCCGCTAGGGTCCAGGAGGGCCTGGTGCGGGTGGTGCGCGGTCTGGTTGGGGCCCAGGGTGCCGGTGATGTTGACCTGCTTCATCAGCTTGGGCGCGGCGGCCGACGTGTCCCAGACGTCGAGGGTCGCGCTGCCGTAGCCGGCGCCGACCATGCGGGTCTCGTCCTTGTTGAACTCGAGGAAGACGACGCCCGAGGACCCGTTGGCGGAGGCGGTGGCGACGGGCCCCTCGGGCTTGAGGCCGAACACGTCGAGGTCCACGCCGTACTCGTTGACGGCGTAGAGGGTCTTGGTCGAGGCCTTCCAGCGCATCCAGCTGGGCGAGGAGCCTGCCTCGGCGTGCTGGCCGGTGACCTCGAAGTCGGTGCCGTTGAACGTGGCGAGCAGGATCTGGCTCGGGCCGCCGACGAAGAGATTGTGAGTTGTGGGCGCGGCTGCGAGCGGGGCTGTGAGCGCACCGCGGGCCATGACGTGGGGAGCTGCGGCGGCCATGCTGCCGAGTGTGACAAAGGTGGTGAGAGTTCGTAGCATCTCGAATGAATGTTTTATTTGTGTGTTTGCTTTTTGTCTTCTAAAAGATGTATGGTAAGTAAGTGGGGTTATGCAGATAGATGGTAGTTCTCAACAGAGCAACTGCCCATGGGTACGTACCTACCTAGTAGAGCAATGAAAGTTATAAAGTAGCAGTGTATTATTGGATTGTATAACAACGTATACGAACCACTGGGCTACTTGCTGCTGTTTTATAGTAATCAAGTGAATGATTTGTAGTAACAAGGTAGCGCCTCTGGATGGTCAACCAGCTGACTATCCTTTGTAAATCTAGAGAATGACTTGTCGTTGGTCTTTGTTGAGAACAGAGAGACTCCAAACAAATAGCCCGACAAAGATATTTTTGTTCAGGCGGGACGAGCCGACAATCGAAGGTTCAGTGAATGAATAAAATGAATGAATCGCGCCAGGCAATGGGACAATGATGTGTTTGATTGGCTGTCTGATATTATTAGCACTTGACAGAGGCTGAATGACTCGGGGAAAAGCGCCACCTTACCAAGACAGTTATGGGCTGTGCACATCAAAGTGAAAAGCGGTAAAGCAACTACGGAATGAGGGAAGGCAATGAAGGTGACGATGGTCGAAGAGAATGTTACAGATGCAGACGGGTTCCCGGTAGGGTGGAAGAGAGGTAGGTTTTTATCTTCCAGCCAAGTTTGATGCACGAGAGAAGGAGAGAGAAAATTATGTGTCAGTTGATATGCTCGTACAACATTCTCTCTGGATTAAGGGCTATCGTGAGCCTTTCATTCCCGCCCCTTCGGTCGTTCGATGCGCTCTCGTCGAGTTCAGGGGTCGAGCGAGGTCGACAACTCACTACCATAGGCTATCAGTTATGCGTAGTTGTTTGCGGCGAGGTTTAGCTCGGTGGCACAGTGCGCTAGGTATATTATATAGATTTCGACTTGCCACAGTTCCAACAGTGATATATATTAGCAAGTGATTGGCTATGGGCGAATAGCAACAAGCCTTGCCAATGTTGCAAGGCGCATGTACCTAATCTAGACTCTACCTAGTTGGTGTATCCCTGGCGGCGTTTTTAACTAGGACTGCCGGTGTTCGTTCCACTGCAGTATACATTAATTAAGTAAGCCACTCTCCCGGTGCCCTAGATAGTTGTTCCTGTGCTCATGTCGCAGCCTGGCCTGGTTATCTGAGAATGATAGGGTTCCAAGAGAAAATAACCGCGGTGCCACAATGCGGAAAACAATTGTGTTCCTAACACTTAGAACTCGAACATTTAATAACTACCTACTCACCCCTAATTTAATGTTTCTCGTCTATGCAGTTAGTAGCACATGCACGAGGCGTTGTACGTGAAACTAACAGTTAAACCATTAGCCAGTCTATCTTATACTCCCTCAAAAAGAGGGGTAAGAGACATGCCAGAATCGAAGTCGTTGGATAGATACTGCAAATAGCATACGGAATGGCGCCGCCGCATGATGCTAGCGTGGGGATCCGGCCCCGAGATCAGCCTCAGCCTCATGCAAGCGCCCCTGCAAACACAACGAGCCTATCAGAAGCTGCGTCGTCTCATCTTGGCAGATGAAACGAGACTGGCGTACAGAATACCTTAGAAAGGGATGACTACCAACAGTAAATCTCCGACCAAAGGATATCCCCTCAGACTTCAAGGTGGCGGCTAGACTGGCCGCCGTACCTACACCGTGTTCATTTAAGTGCGCTTGGTTAGTCTTTTCACGCTGCACGGCCACATGACAAGACTACAAATGCAATATACGCCCTGTCAATTTTAATATCTACCGGTCTCGGCACCGAATGTTTCATACATCCCACTTTGTAATACAAGTGTTCCGACACCAACAGGCACAGCATCAACATATGTAAACTCTCAACGAGTCCTCTCACGATATCACACTGACGTAGATGCGGGATCCCTCCCTTCCCACGTGGTTTCTAACAACCACGATCTTCCCCTCGCTAGGACCCATAATAGGGACCTTAGTCTCACGAGACTAAATGCTCCGACTTCTTTCCCTACTACCGCTATACTAGGCTCGCCGATCTCCCCTCTTACCATAGTCGGTTCAAAGAATAATTGTTGAGTTATGGGGTTATCTACCCGTCTTACATGATACAACCATCCTATAGTACCCTAGCAGATATAGCTGAAGTGAAGATGTCGGTGCTAGTAGGTAGATTCATGGATTTCAACGATCTACACATACAAAACCATACACTATTCTTCTCCCGTCTCCGTACGTGAGAGCTAAGAGGTCAATATGGAGATAATCTTATATAAGAATCCTAGCTAGATAGGAATTGCCTAGTTCACAGCTAGCAGGACGAAAGCTTCAAATAAAGTTAGTGCACAAGCCTGTTGATCAAGCCCCAGGTAGGAATTATCTTCTTGCAACAGCATACACATTGTCACCCTTGTCTCTCCCGATGAGGAATATATGTCAAATTTTCACCATTAGATCCTCCTTAAATAGTCATATCCCAGCCACATGCCTTAAAATATACGCCGTTCCCATGCCACGAAATAGGTTAGTTCAAGAACGAAAATAAACAATTTGTTTCTCTTTCGCTCAATCGCTTTACAATATATATATATAGTTGAACACCGAAGCTCTTTCCATTCTATAATCCCGCTTACACGAATATGCCTACAGCCAAAGCATACCCGCGACAGCAACGAGAGCGGCGAACGCGCTAGCCCCCAGCGCATGTTCCTGTCGAGCACCCTGGTTCTTGGGGTTGCTGCTCGAACTGGAGCTGCAGTCCTGTGAGAAGCCATTGTTGCAGTCAGACGAACTGCCATCCGAAGAACTACCGCTGCTACCACTGCTGCCGCTGCTGCCGCTGGAATCACTGCTGCCTTGGGCATCGCCAGCCGCTTGGCCATTCGTACCGGGACCACCGCCACTCAAGCCGGGGATAACCTCCTGGGATGTCTGCGCACCGGTCGTCGTAGCGTAGTCGGCACTCATGTTCAAGCCGGACCCGATAAGTGACTTGAGAACCGTGTTCTTGCTGCCGTCCACAACCGTGTTGTTGGTAGCTAACCAACTATTGTACGTGTAGCTAGTCCCCGAGTTTGTGCCTGGTGCTGAACTCGTCTTGTAGCACTCAATACTGACTTCGCCTACGGTAGCGTAGTAGTACTTGTCTTGCTTGATGGCATCGCTATCCCAGTCGATGGGACCACCTGCCCAATCGATGGTTCCCTGGCCGTTCGATGCTGCACCTCCGGGCCAGATGGACATCTGGACTCGAGCAGGGGTCTGGGGAAAGTTCCATTGGTTTGCCGTTGCGTTCCACGTGTTCGACTTCAGTTGAGTTCGTCCAAGGTTACCATCAACATACCACTCGATCTTGTCCGGAGTCCAGTTGATTTTGTATTCGTGCCAATCCGTGTTTGTATCCGCAAGGCCGGTAATGTTACCCGAGTTATCATCTATGGGCCGTCAGTATCTAATACATACGTCGGCAGGCGACTAGTAGACGTGGTACTCACAATCTGGTATGCCTTGGAAGTAAAAGTTTGTCTGGGCAATATCGAGCTCGGTGCCAATAAATTCGTAGTCGATTTCATCCTTGACGTCACTTAACAAAATAAAGGCGGTCACAACACCGGCGTCCTTGGATGTCTTCATCTTGGCCGTGACGGTTCCGTACCACATATAAACGGTCGACGCGAGGATAGTCCCGACCGAGTTGGGTGGCATAGTCAAAAGAACATTATCGTTGTAGGTTAGGGGAATACCCTGCGACACCCAGTCGGCCGAGGCCGGGTCACCGAGATACTTGCTTACGTCGAGTATGCCACTCGTGTCTGTCATAGGCATTGTTCTATCCTCGCAGACGGGGGCAGGCACACAAGCGTCGAGAGAGAACGACATACGAGGGTCGCAGCCGCCCAGGCAATAAGCACCGACGCCACATTGTCCATATTCTACATCACGATCCAAGTTAGTCATGCTCAGGGGCGAGGGAGAACTCTAGTGTGGTAGCCTGTCAAAGAAGACGTACGAGAGCAGCAAGGAGAGTCCTCAGGACATTTCTGTGTTAATGAACAAGACGGAGCTGTGTCGGCGATGACAATAGAGGCGCCGAAGCAGGCTAGAGCGGCCAAGGTCGAGACAGACCGCACCATGATGATTGTTAATCAGGTGGTTGAAGGTTGATATTATTATTACGTAGTTGGGGTTGTATTGTCCACAACCAAAGCGACCGAATAGTATATACGGCAGCTGAGCGTGTAGCGAGCGAGCGAGCGAAAGAATGAGCGAGTGACTGAGGCGATGTACGCTGAATCCTACGAGAACCGTTCGTTTCCAAGAGTCAGAATCGTGCGGTGGGGCGTCGAGATGCCGTCTACCGCGTTATATACAAATAATCAAAGCCAAGTGTATCGAATTCGTTGGTAGTCCGATCCGATCATCTACAGGATACCGTTGATGATACTCGTCAGCGAGAGGAACGAGCTGAGTGGTATGGCCTCTCTGTCTCAGGCTGGCGTATCTGCCTGTTGTTGGGTTGAAACGATTGACAAGAACCACCGAGGCCCAAAAATGGTTGGTAGGTAGGGACACTGAAGGGGTAGCGAATGGAGAACAAAAAGCCGGTACGATATAATAAAACTATGACCACGGATGGATCATAGCCTCAACTGTTAGTTGTTCTTGGCTCTTCTTTTCGAATTATAGTGTCCCAGACTAGAACAGACCAGACGTCAAAGCGAACGGGGTAAACGAGAGCGCCTACTGTAGGGGGTAGGTAGGTGATTCCACGCTGGTGGTTGTTTATAGGGGAGGAGGAAAGGAAGAATGGAAAGTCAGGACTGTGTGGATCTTGATAGCGTATTGTACATAAGATACGCTAGGGACAATGACAATAAAAACAGGAACCGCGCATCGGGCCATGTCGAGGAGGTACTTTCTCTTCTAGGTAGAACAGGCAGTCGAGACAGGTTCCTAGATATGACGAAACAGCCAATACCACGCTCCTTTTCAGCTATGACTCCACTTGTGTGGACCTGCCGTAGTTGGCAGGCAGCGGGTACATCGGTGCTCGAGTACCCTTAACCGTTAGGTACGATGTCCTACCCCGGATATAGCGCTGTTAGCGTGTGTCTATCTTTTTATAGGCGTTCTATAGCTGTTTATCCCTTTAGAGACCCCCTCGGCTCCGTGACTTAAATAGTGGAGTAACGGGGATTCTCGCATAACTAAATACTGCAAGATAGTCCAATGAAATCACAGTATTTGGCTCGGGTAATTGTTTTATTGGTATATCTTGCATATGCAGGATGCCCCGTTATTCCACTATTTAAGTCGCGGAGCCGAGGGGGTCTCTAAAGGGATAGTGGGCTTAGTAGCGATCTTAGTGTAGAAGTAGTGTAGATAGTACATTCCTCTGCTACCATAAGCGCAGAAGGTAGAGCACAGCAAATAGGTACAGAATACTGCGTACAGTATGGCGCCAGATGCCAAACCTCGTATTCTGTATTCTCCACTTGTAAGAACTCCCAATGAACCTGTCTTAAAAGAAGCAAGTGGCTCCTCTTCCCATTTCGCGCATCTTTATCCAAATAGGTATACTATAATAGGAAAATCATCAAGCCCAGTGCGAATGGTTACTACATACATGCCAGTATTCAGGAGTGATGAGCGCTTTTTGCGAGAAGCAGACACATAGCCTCTCATTCTTCAGAGTACAACAACAGTATACAGCATCTGTCGCCACGTATTACACTAGACCATCCATATTACGAATGTTTGTACATCGATAGTACGATGTGTTAACACACTCAACTCGTATTCCCCGCGATCAGTGAAAGGGGAGGGGAGGGAATAAATGATTTAGGATTACTGCGTATTCCCAGTCCCGTCTCACCTCAGTCTACAGTACCAAGAATAATGAGTGGTGGCTTGGTTGATCGTCATTGGTTTTAAAACAAGTCTAAAATATACCTTCCACAATAAGGTCAGATTGACTACCGACCACATGCCGCATGCACTCCTTGCGTAGACTTCCCGTCTACCTACATTTGCGGTCCGAAGATGATACCGAACGTTTTAAGGGTCCCGCATTAGGTTTTCAGTCAACTCGGTAATAGTGCATCATGATGCATGATGCATGATGAATCTGTACTGCGTACCGAGCATATGACTATGTATGACGCGACCGTAATGTATGAGAGAAGCTATCCAGAATGTGCGGTTAG
The DNA here is from genome assembly GCA_038501195.1 of Nemania diffusa. Classification (NCBI taxonomy): domain Eukaryota; kingdom Fungi; phylum Ascomycota; class Sordariomycetes; order Xylariales; family Xylariaceae; genus Nemania; species Nemania diffusa. The sequence continues at coordinate 5,869,949 of JBBPUQ010000003.1, forward strand.
AAGACATGGAAATGAAGCTCTTTTAGGATATTCACTTACTTATAAACACACCCTAGGACTTCCATCTCATGGGTATCAAAAACAATAATGATTTAATTCAATATATTATTTCATGCCTCGTGAAGACAACAAATAAGCCCACATACAACATCTCTTTTCCTAGTTACTCCATAATCTAGATAGTCGTTTATAGTGCTACTTTACCTATCGAAGTGATATGATACGAAATATACCCATAGCCCAATGCCCGCCACCGTGGCGAGCAGCACCGCCGCCTACCACCCCGACAAGGATCTCGTCTTCTCCGCATTGAGAACCAAACTCAATCATGCATTCATTCCTTAATAGGATAATAGGTGAGGGAGATAAAAAGGACGGAGCATACAGAAGGCAGCTAGAGTATTTCATTCTCACCAATTAAACACCCCCAAAATATCTACAACTCACTAAGCGTAGCACAACGTGATGAACATGTGTAGCTAAGCTCTTCGCCAACTCGTCTGCCCTCGCCTTAACATCCTTCATCTCGCCTTTCAAGGTAGACCGAGACCTCGCGCGCAGTATCGAGCTCACATTTTAGACCTATTTGTTACTTGGCATAATTCCTTTTTCATGGCCCTCTTTTACTCTAGACTTCGAGTTTGTAAAGAATCTTTCTGCGCACCTAGTCTAAAAATGAATATCAAAGTGTACAAAAAGGTATGTAAAGAATACGTCTTCTAAAAAGAGCCATGTCCTCGCTGCCGCCTTAGTTTTGGCAATATCCTATTGGCTAGCTACGCGCGTCGCGTCTACGGTACATCTCTTGCTCGGGCCATATTATCACTTACCTAGAAGATTAAATTAACTAATTCTGTAGGTTTGTAATAGGCACCCCAGATGAATACAATGATCCTCTGTATCTTTCGAATTATGTACGCCTTGTTATCGTCGTCATTTAGTTCCATGCTGGTCATCGGATAGTTTTCACTTGACACTTGTTAAAATTTCATGGAATTCACTACAATGGCTATTATTGCTTACGTCTTGGTTTCTAATATGGTGTCTCTAACTTGACATACTTTCAACGGTCCGGAGAGCTCAGGTGTGCGTTACCTTTATTATAGCAACCTACCGCCTCCTTGTCAGGTATGTTAGACCCGTACTTTCAAGAGGGTCACTCGGCGTGCGTTTTTTGGCAAATGAAAAAACCTGGATGCCTCCCTCACGCATCCCTAACACGACACAATCCTCCCCCACCAGAGAAGCTGTGATGCCGAAAGCTTTAGGGAAGGATATGAGCCGCTCCCCGTCACGTTTGATATGCAAATCCCCATGCCAGTCAGCCTCGATGGTGTATGCTGAGTCACGCAATCGGGTACCACGTATGGTATTTACGTACACTTCAAAACGGGCGTCGAACCACACCGGCACCCGCCTTATGCGTGACTCCTCGATCGATACCGCCCAGTCACTTTCTTTCCCTGTCTCGATGGCCAGGAACCTAAGTGATCCATCATCAGTATACGTCACTACTCGTTTAGAATCAGGGGAAACCGCCAGGAAGCGCGGCTGCAAGAAACGTTCAATTGTTTGTATCTTGCGCCAGTCGAGGCTATCGTCTCTGGTTGCGTCTGGCGCCTCTCTCTGCCATACTACGATTCTTTTGTCCGGTCCACTTGTCACAAGGTACTCTCCGTTGGGAGAAAATGCAACGCCCGTTGCGTGAGCCCCCTCGCTATGAGTGAGCTTCGCGACCTCTTTACCGTTGCTTCCTATCTTCCAGATACGCGCAGTTCCGTCTTCCGAGGCGGATGCCACGTGCCTCTCGTCGTGTGACCAAGCTACATATCTGACCCAGCTGCTATGGCCAGAGAACTTGTGTAGTAGATCTCCCGAGGGTATTTGACAGACACTAACGGTCTCGTCCATAGAGCCGGTCAATAACATCCCGCCTTTGGGAGAGAAAGTCATGGAGTATATCCTGCGTTTGTGCATATGATCCATCTCCTTTATGATCTTAGCGGTCTCAATATCCCAAAGCCTCACGTCACCTCTGGGATGGGATGTTGCTACAAGTTGTCCATTCGGGCTGAGGGCCATTTCCTCCACACGCTCTATTATCTGGGACTTTTGTTCAGAAGTTTCGTGGCTTCCGGGGTCCCATGTGATGCCATACCAGATATGTACAGCTTTGTCGGTGGATCCGATGGCAATAGAGTTACCATCGGGTGAGAAGGCGGGCGAGAAAATGAAAATCGATAATTGTGACGTTGCACTTCCTATCTTGTGGCTCGTTTTTATATCCCAGAGCTCGATGCGGCCCTCGGCGCAGGAAGCTAGAAATGAGTTTCCTTTATTCGGTAAAAAGGACACCGCAGTAACTGAGGGATCACCGCACTCTCCAAGAATGCAAAGTGCCTCGGGTTTTGTAGGTTTTAGATCCCAAATTCTGCTAGTTCCATCATCCGAGCATGATGCTAGTAGTGTCGAATCGGCTGAGAAGACGACGCAATTGATTGGACCAGTGTGTTCTTCAAATATATATAGTAGGTTTGGGGCGTTTGGCTTCTTCGGCTCCACGGTAGACTCGCAATTCTCGTTCTCTTTATTAGAATCACTCGAGACTCTACTTTGACTTTTGGTCCCAGCTTCTTGAATCCTGTCCAAATCCGTCGTGATACTGGTTGTATCTCTCCCGGCCTGATCCGTGGGGTTGTTGGATTGTCCTTCGTTCCATATGCTCTCCACACTCCAGACTCGGACTTTAGTATCTTCAGACCCAGTAGCTAGAAGCTGTCCATCCGGTGAGAACACAACCGACCTTATGGTGTTGTTGTAATCGATTTTTTCAAAGGGGAGCTTCATACCGGCATCCGTAGCCTTGGCGTTATCACCGAGCTCCCTGATATGTACAGTAAAAGAACTTGCCACAGCCAGCCATCTCGCATCGGCCGAAAATGCCAAGGAGTTAATAGAACCTTGGTAATCCAGTCTATTGAGCAGCCGACCTGTATTCGCGTCCCACAGAGTTACCGAGCCCTCCGACCCGGCCGCCACTACGCCAGCCTTCGATCCCTCTCGTTGGCTTGAAAAAGCAACCGAGTATATACAGCCGTCTTCAGCCAGCAGTGTCCATAGTGTCTCTCCTACCTCAACGTTCCAAATGCGCGCTGTCCCATCGTGGGAGCCCGAGACAAGCAGCCGACCGTCTGGCGAAAAAGCTACACTGCAGATATAAGCTTCGTGACCCCGAAATATTCGAGATCCATGCCACCAATGCTGGTGCATTGGAGCTTGAGACAGCCGCGGTAGTTCCTTGTCGAGCCAAAGCTGTCTTATGAGACTTCTCTCGGGGCAAAAGGCCAGGGTATTGCGCGCGGGAAACATAGAGTGACCCTAGGTAGATAGGTGGAGATAGATGAAGAACAGCATGTCGCGGATCATGGCCTGCACGGTCGCTCGCGGCGACTCGTTCCTATCCATCTGATCTTGGGGCGTGGCGCCTAACGTCCGTTGGAGACGTAAATCTACCTTTTGAAGCTTAGCTGCAGCAGCGGACAGGTAGTGATGCATGAAGAGCTGGTCAATCCACTGGAGGAAATGGTTCGCGAGGAACCAGTATAACTTCTCTTGGATGTCGGTGTCTTGAGATCGGTCCGGTATTTGGTCAATGTGCGAGATCCAGTGTAAGAGAGAATAGTCCGCCCTGTGTGATTTATACCTAGGGCAGAAAGCTAGTGCACGTCCAAGATAGTCGAGACATCCTCGGGCCAGGTTTGAATATATAGCGGCAGTCAAATGGCCAACAAAGTGATTTTGAATATATGTCTTGGCAAAGGGATGCAAGAACCAGACATAATCTTCTCTAACGCCGAGAAAGGCTGAACATTTTTGTAGAATGCTCTCAAAATCCACCCACTTGCCCAGATTCAGGAGAGATTCGAGTTCATCAACGCATATTGGCTGACGAAGGAGAGAAATGGTTGAGATGACCTGGATGCAAAGTCCTCCTTCTCTACGCGCGAGGTACTTGAGGTACTTGAGATCATTGTGCACGTGCTCGTACAATCCTAAGAGGGTTACGTGTTCCTCGACCTCCTTTATTATCTCTGGGGCATGCCATCCCTCGCCCGCTCGAAGTGTTGCACATACTGTGTCCATCCACAAGTAGTTCCTGAACGGTTGCTTGCATAGCTCATCAGAGATGTAGCTCTCGAGCTCTTTACTGTAACTCTTCTCCTTAGTGAGTGCTTTAACATTAGCCTTAATGTAACGAAATTGATTTAGCTGCGAGTCAAGCAAATTATTTTCAAGGTGTATTCGAAGGTAGCAAGTTTTCTCTCCTGTTTCCCCAATAAGGGCTTTTCTAAATGCAGCTTCGCTATCGCTGCCGCTGTTGAAGGAGACCAGCCAGCGGATCTTGTTTGACAAAGCCAGCGACTGTGCGATGAGAAAAAGAAATGCTTCTATTCCGGACTGACCGGAGTCCGTTGTATCAGTGAAGCACTGATCAAGGGCGTCAACAACCAGATACGTCTCCTTAAGCTTGTCATCTTGAACCATTTCATAGAAGACGGCCGAAACTGCGGGGAAATCTCCAGGGTGCTGGAAGGCGTCGCGGCTGGTTGAAGCAAAATAGTCAGTGAGGTGTCGCGCTAGCTCAGGTTGGGCTTTGAGTATGAACCAAATGAGACGGCAGAGTGCGGCGGCCGGATGATTTGCTCTGCGGAGGTTATTACCAAAGAAGAAGAAGGACAGCTGGCGAGCATCCTGGACTTCGTCTATATGCTCTTTATCGGTGAGCAGCGCCTGCACCACGCCAGTTAGAAGCATCGTCTTGCCCTGCCCCGGGCCGCCGCTTACACACAATAACCGGTTTGTGTCGTCGGCCCGGTTCCAGTCACGGAATGTCTTGTACTCTGTTGTCGAGAGCAACGCATCATAGAATGTATGTGAAGGGTCTTGCTTATTATGCGGCTGTGGATCAGGGAGGTCGTCACGGGGGTCAAACACACCGAACTTTTCGAGTAATCCTTTTCGCCATTTCTTTTCCTCGCCTGCTTCCGGGACATACCATCTGAATTCGGTCGACCACTTCTGCGGCTTCAAAATATCTCTTGCGGCGCTGTGGACGTCCATTAAGCGGTGCCGAATGTCGCCGTCGTCAAATAGGGGTAAATCACATTCTGCGTCCTTTATAGCGTTGATGCCCTTACTCTGAATGATAAACGCGCCAAGTGAAGCATCTTCCGACATATATTCACGGCGAGAAGAGTAGGCGCATACTAGGGCCATTAGGTATAAAAGCACAGCCTTGTAGAGGGAGACGACCGCTTTCCGGAGCTTAGGTTGGCGTTGTTGGCCATCGTCTCCCCTATTCGCCACCTCTCCCAGTATCATCGTTGGGAGATAGCAGTACCACTTAACTCGTGAAATGACATAGAGAAAACCCTGCCTGTCATCCTTAGAATCGTCCGTGGGGTGTAGAAAGAGCTATCCAATACTGTCAGCTTTAATCTGGCCAGGCATGCCTGGTGACACTGGTTACCAATAGTAACGCGTGCATAGGTAGATTAGGTGGACAGCCTTACTTCTTCGGCGGCGTAGCAAGCCGCAACCCGTAGAGCAATGGCGTCAGCTGGCGTCGACTCGATAATTTCGCCGAGTATATCTCGCAGTGATGCGCTTAGCTTGCTAATCTCGTCGTTATTGCCATCAACCGAATGTTCTTGCTCCGTTTCTGCTCCTTTGGCGAGCCAGCCATCGAGGATATCCTCCATGTTGGGTCGACGCATCCGGGACAAGCCCCGGTTGATCAGGCTGTTGTCAGTCCCGGGTAGAGGTACTTGCATCAGGGGTTCTGAACTAGTTCGATGGGATTTAGACAATATTGTCTCAAACAATAATAGAACCTGGGGGATTTCCTTTTGTATTGTCCTGTAGGCCTCGCCCCAGAGTGAGTTTGACGTCTCCCTGGAACTGGCTACTGGGGGTTGATTACATGATATTTCCCGACTGCCACTGGGATTGACAGGGCCCAGCTCTTCTGTAACCGGTACCATCTCGAGAGCAGACTCTTCAGGCTTATGTTGGGTATCTGAAACTAGGTCTTCCGGTTCGCGATGCGGCAGTTTACTGTCGGTTGTAGGGTCGGGAGCGGTTGCATCTAGTACTGCTGGTGACAACGACTCATGTGTCGTGATTTCAGTGCTGGTCGAACCTTGCGATGGTGATATGTTCACATTGTCGCCCATTTGTTCTTTAATGGGTGGAAGAGCCCAAACGTGCTTCACTCTTTTCCATCTTGTTGATTTTCTTCTAGCTGGCTGCTTGGGTGGCCCGTCTTGATCAACTTGCTTAGACATTCCTTATTTTAAATGCATATAGTTTGCCGCGTTGATGTTCCGGGAGTGTAATGTTTACTCTAGTATTTGTGGAGGTCCGTTAGCATAAAAGGTTGGGACATGGTAAGAAATAGTTTATAGATCGTGTGTATTCTATACATGTAGTCTTAGTTATAGAAGAAGGGTTAATGTGCCTGGCAGCTGGCTTGAATGTTCGTGTTCTACGTCTACTACTGCGAATGGGGAAGAAAATATGTTGTCCATAACTTCACTGTCAGCCTTGTTGACTTAGAAACACGCGTGGCTATGAGGTGGTGTCAGCTCCTTTGTTGTGGTCCATTTCTTAGCAACCTGATAATATGAGATATGATATTATGATTATAATAAACACCACTAGATAAACCCCCCCTCCAACTCCCCTAACCACCTCAACCCCTCAAGCACAACCCTCCTCAAGTCCTCCCTCATCGGCAACTCCTGAACGCGCTCCGCCGTCGCCCACTCGAGCGCATCATGTTCGAAAATCTCCTCCTCCCTCTCTTTCTCTTTCCCCTTCCCGCTCCCACCTTCACCTTCACTACTACCACTACCAGTAGTATCCTGCCCCTCGCCGTAGTCCTCCGCACACCGCAACAGAAACCCAGGCAACCCCACCGTCTCCTCACCGCCGACATCCTCCTCCTCGTCCACGAGCACGGTAAAGTGCAGCTGCACATGCGCGCGCCGCACCATCTTGTACGGTATCACAGCCGCGTTGCGCCTTGCGCTGCGGCGCCGGGCCGGCGCCGGCGACTGCTCCTGTTGCCGCGGCAAGGGCTCGGGCGAGGACGTCGGCAGCGTAGTCGAGGACCACGCCTGCGGCCGCTGCTGCAGCTGCAGCAGCACGTTGGCGCGCCCGGGGAGCGAGAGGGGGGGGCTCGAGGGCCGCGTCGTGGTCCGAGTCTGAGACGTAGGTGTAGTCGTGGTCGTTGTTGTCGTTGTCGCCGTCGTAGTTGGTGTCGTGCATGTTATTGCTATTGGCATCGTCGTTATGATCATAGTCGGTGAGCCTGTACTTTTCGAATTCGGATGGATCGCTGCAGCCCTCTTTTGTAGATAGCAGCATAGATGAGCGCGCGAACCCGAAATCGCACTCGGACGCCGGTCGCACCGGCAATGAGCGCGCTGGCAAAGACGCGCCTGACGGCACGCGGACGCCGAGTATCTCCAGCTGCAGCGAGCTCAACGATAACGGCCCCTCGCTACTGCTGCTAACATGTCCATAAGCGACGTCGTCGCCGTTGCTGTTGCTGGTATCATTATGATACTGCGGCTCGCTCTCGCCGCTGTCTACATACGTCGTCGTGCGGTCGATATCAACCCCTGAGTCAACATTCCGTCCTGCTAATAACTCCACCGCAACCTCGTCCCCAAACCCCTCCCACTCCCCATCATCCTCCTCATCACTACTCCCTCCTCCCGCGCCATCGCCCCTGTTCCAGAGCAGGACCTTCAGCTCGGCCGTCCACCGTACCTCGGACAACATGCCCATGATCTTTGTGATTTGTAATCCCGTCTGCGCCCTCACGAGCCGCTCCAGCGCCGTTGAAATAGAGAAGTCGTCGCGCGCCACCTTACCCCCGGGGAGCTCCCACTCTCCGGCGCCCGTCGGCCGCCCGTTAGCAGCCGACGATGGCGGCGACGGCGAAGACGAGAATACGCGCGCCTGCCACCATGCCGGCGAGCGCCGTAGCAGCAGCACCGCGGGGCGCCCCGTCGGCTCGTCGAGGCGAAACACGCACACGCCGACCGAGAGCTTGTCCGCGCGACCCGCTGATGCTGAAGCCTCGGCCTCTTTTTCTTCTTCTCCCGTCTTAGGATTCCCACTTTCGTCGTTGCTGGTGCTCTTTTCGTCCTCGGGTTTGTCTCCGTCTCCGTTGGTGTCGGCGGAATTGCTCAGCGAACTGAGATACTGCTCACGAGACATAGCCAGGACCTCCTTCTGAACAGGCAGGAGCGTAGATGGGATCGCGCGCGCCTCGAGGTGGTAGCGCCCGCTGTGTCCGTGCCGAGGGTACGCGGCCCCGAAGCTAGGGCGGAACCCGGAGTGGGACCCGGGGCCGTTCCCGTTGCGTCGTGGTTCGAAGGGCTGTCTGAGATAATACGGGTTGGGCTTCGCCCACTCGTGAGACGAGCTGAGAGGCTGCGGTTGTGCCATTATCGCATCCTCTAACCTCGCTCATTGTACGAGACATAGTAGATAACATGAAGTTGAGGTCAAAGTTGAGGATACGGTAGCACTGTCTATCGATGCCCTATTCTGCGCTGCGTCGAGCTGAGTTGCGCGAGGTTAACCTACGCGGGGATACCTAGGCCCTAGGCTTAAAGCCTATACACGTACGACCGCGAGCGAGCAACATCTAGGCTCTATCCTTGTCCAGACTGGAAGATAAGTATATAGCGAATAAAGTGAGTCACACGATACATGCCCGGATATCCCTAATCCTTGTCCTTTACGGGATAGAAGACGCCGTGGTGAGACTAGCATGCGGCTTTCGTCTTATGATGACGCTCAAGGTAGGCCGAGTAGATATATATTAGGTAGTCGAAAGAAACCTACCTATTTGCCAAAACTCAGTAAGCGCGACCAGTGGGGTACGCGCGCGTGCATATGCGTGCGAGGAGATTCAAGGTAGGTTTGAAAAAATATCGTTAATAGTACCTGGATCGGTTCATACCTTCATTGCTACTGCTAATACGGCCCGTTGTAGTCAAACTGCCAATATGATGGACGGGACGTAGTGATGACGACGAAATATAATTCCTCAGGTCCTGTTTATAAGACACATTCTAGCTTTCGCTCACAATTAGAACCCTAAAACATGCTAAATTTAGATCGGGGCACGCAGCACACTGACAATGTAACCGAACAGTTGATATAAAATCATCAACTAGTGATGGCAATCTTTTCTCGATCAAAGCCAACAAAGAGCAATCACATTGAACCTGCCGTGGGACTGAGCTGTCTAGTGGAAATTATGTAAAGCTGAACAACACCGAGAATGGATAAGAAACCGAAGAAGAATCCCCTGCCGTCAAATCCCTCCGAAAATCCTCATACACCCTTTCATCCTTCCCTCCTGATACCGGTCTCCCCTAAAACACCGCAACAGAGACGGCGAAATAAAATGGACAATTCGTCCTATCAAACAATGACAAGAATTGAAGAAGACTACTTCTACAATTATTCTCCCTTTCCAGTCACCCTTACTTCGACATGAACGCAATGTGGGTATGATGCAGTGCGAAGAACAACAACTTTTCTTAGGAAAACCGAGCCCCAAATGCGGACGTACACTGCTCTGGGCTGTGCAGAACAGACAATGGCTGATAACCCCTCAACTCTAGCAGTTGGTAGTAACCGACACTGCCTGCGCAGCTAGTATAAGCATGGCAGAAGTAATCAGCCCTGCCTAGCTAGGATATCAACAACTCGCAGTAGTATGACTCATCCTCAATGTCTATATGAATAGTCGTAGTATATCCGGAAGAGTGAAGAGGTCGAGTGTAGCTAACAAACCAAGTAGTTGAAAGGTGGTGTTAGCTGCACAGGACCACAGCACAGTATAAGCGGTAGAGTTCGGTAGTAGTCTGATCCAGAAGCCTATGCCTTGGTTGCTTTGGTCAACATCCTTTTTTTTTTTTCTTACGTAAACAGCAAGGCGCGAACAAATATGGGGCTATAGAGTCGTATGGAACACCCTGCAATTATATAAAAGGCAAAGTTAAGGTGTTACGCGTTCCGAGTCCTAGAGCCTCGCCATGGCAATACAGTCGCATATTAAGCTCCCTATGGGCGATGAACTTTGCAGCAACTGATAAAGCCGGAGAAGAACCTGTCTTAACGGGCCTTCTGGGTCGCAAAGAGATCAGGAAAATGTTCTTTAGCATATTGCTCGCATGCCTGTGTTATGACAAAAGTTAGCGGGTACGAGCGGGCCGATTGCCGGGATACACTGACCTTTGCAGGCTTGCCAACTTTTTGGCCAATCGTCTTCCATTTATTATTCTCATAATCCTTAATTGCGTTAAGCAGCGCTTGGCTCTCATCCTCAGCAAATTCTGCGTAGTGCATATCCTAGCCCGGTCAGTTAATAAATAGACGCAAAAATTGGGAGTAGTCCAGCCATACCTTGTACCAATGTTTCTTGACACTACCTTCGGTTCGTGTGGGGAAAGTCTATTCGTATTACGTCAACTAACACACTCACGTTGACATTCTAAATTTAGGGCCAGACAAACCTTGGCAATCTCTGCCCAGCTGTTGCCGGCGTCCCGCATCTGCTTCAACCTCAATTCCTCAGCCGGAGTCCAGGGAGTATTCGTACGACTCTTTTTAACTGGCGGCGGCTGGGAGGGTGTATCTGCGCCATCCGAACCGGGAGTCGGTGCTGGAACAGGAGTCTGCTGGGCGACTGATGGAGCAGGCACAGGCGTCGGTGCAGCAACAGGAGTACCAGGCATGGGGGCCGAAACTGTTGTGGCTGGCGCCGCTGCCGCGGCGGATGCCGGGGTCGGAGTGGATGCGTGTGGTTGCGAGTGAGCCGGTTGGTGGGGCTGTTGCGCAGCTTGGTGTCCAGGCGCTGGTCTCTTTCGACCGCGAGGGACAGGCTGAGCAGGAGTTTGAGTAGGAGTGGATTGTTGCTGGGCTGGTGCTGCGGCTGGAGTAGTAAGATTGATCGGCGGCGGCACAGGAGTTGCGTGCTGGTGTTGATGGTGCTGAGATTGTGATTGGTGTTGCGCGTGCGGGTGCTGCTGTTGTTGTTGATGCTGCGCATGTTGGCCATGTTGAGCATGCGACGGGTGAGCTTGATGTGGTTGGTGTGACTGGTGTTGTCCATGCTGCGGCTGCTGCTGATGATGCTGTTGGCCATGTTGCTGATGGGGTTGAGTCGCGGGGTTTTGGCCTGGCGTCGCATAACCAGCGAATTCATTCCGCCGCGACATATCAGGTTGATAAGAATGCGTTGTGCTGCATTAAGGTGCAATATTAGCGTTACAGTTCAGCCATATATTGGGTAAGTTGACGAGGATGTCTGCCAACATGGCTACAATAGGCATGCGATATAGATGTACAGGCCGCCAACACGGCCAGTATCTCTACCCATAGAGTACTATGAGTGATAACGCATATGTACTCTATGGGCATCAACGATGAATTGGTCTGTGTAAGGCTATTCCAGCGCAAGCGGGGGAGCAGGGTGGCGCATCGAGACATAGAGAACGATGACCCGAAGGAGAGACAAGCAATGGAAACCGGCAGGTGTTGCGCTTAACTAGGGACTTGGCGGTGGAATATGTCGTGCATGGTGTTGAGCAAGGTGGGAAAACGATGAATAATACTCACTGCATGTCATTGGGATGTTGTGCGGAGCCATAAAGGTACTCCGGCACAGGGCCGACCTGCCACTGCTGCATGATCTGTGGTGGGCAAACCAGTGTCAATTTCAAAAGTTCCAGTGGATCATGATGCCGAGAAAATCATAGTATAAATCAACATAATAGTACAGGGAAAATGCAAGAGTGTGTGAACTCAACGTCGATGTATTTAAAAGGCAGGAAGAAGGATGTGAGAGTAATAATTTGACGAAGAAACATATTCCAGGCATCAATTTGTGTTCATTCTCTAACCAACAGCATAGAAGACGAGAATATATTGGAAATATGAGAGATAGTATGTGTTATGTGAACTGGCAGTATGAAAAGCGCAATGTACAGTAAAATCAGGAAATGGTATATGAAGCAGCTGTTGCATAGGCAAGAGCATCATTGAGTAGATACATTGATACAGGGACCGATACATGATTGCAGGGTGCGGCGACAAATAGAGTGGAGTTGCACGGGCTCAGTTGGGTGTTGTGATAGGTGCATGCAGCGCGGTTGACACGCGTCATACAGTCGAGATACAAGCAGGAGAAAAGTAGTACAGCGTAAGATATGCTGCGCAAGACGAATTGGCAGCGGAACAAGGCAGGGACTCAATGATGATAATAACCATAATAACTGTAAAAAAAGAGCATAAAAAAAGGAGATAGTAGAAAGCTTACAGGCAATTACTTCAAGAGCGCGCGACCTTGGATGAAATCTCAGTCGCGCCTGTTAGAGAGGCACGATGCGCCAACGCGGTATTTGAGGTAACTCAAAGGCGTCGCGGCAGACACTTGTTCTGATAAGCGCAGCTCACGGCAAGAACCAGGCGAATAATAGATCGCACGGAAACAGGCCAGGCAAGAGGGTGGTAGCAGGTAGGTACCCTACGATGCTCGAGGGTATGGCGCAACTTTGTCGTGAACTAAAGCAGGACGGTTAGACACCAGGCGGACACCAGAGTACAAACACCACATACTCAGCAGCCAGAATTCAATTGGGGATGGATGGGGGGAGGTTGCAGGTACACGGTAGCTTGTATAGGATATAGAAGTCAGGGTACAGGGTGGGTATGTCGGACGTTGTTGGTTGGTACTTTGCGTGTGAATTGAAAAAGCTTGAGGGCGGATTGCGTGTGTGGTACTGTTGGTCCGTTGTTGGGTTTGGGACGTGTGAAAGGTGGAATGCACAGGGAAATGGAAATGGACAGGTACACGCGACCGAGGTAGAAGGGCATCCAGAAGAATGAGCGAAATGTACAGTACCTACCTACTCCGGAATCCTGGGGTATCGAGTATCGGTAAGACACAAGCACCACGCGCGAAGGTAGATTCAAAAGTAGTTTTGTTTTGCGGATGTAGAGTAGTGTATATCGTGCGCGTGTGCGGGTGCATGCAAAGTAGATCGAGGTAGCGCCCGAGTAGAAAAAAAGAGGGAGACGAAGTGGACAAGTAGACAAGGTCACGGGTGGGCGAGGATGGGAGAATGATTAAGGTAGGAATGGGCAAAGGCAAACTAGGGGGAGGGGCAGGGTGTGAAAAAAAAACCCTGATGGGGGGGCGATGGGATGGGGCAGAGTGGGCCCCGAAGAGGAGAAGAAGAAAAATTAAGTGGCTAGGGAAGTCAGACAGAAGTACCGCACTGTACCGCAACCGTACCACACCGTAGCGAGGAGCCGAAAACGAGCGGAAGGAGCGAACGGAGTGACTTAGGAGGAACACTCACCGCCTGTCACGCTCCCTGTCCTATCACTGTTGTCGCAGCGCAAAAAGCTGGAGCAGGCGATTTGCGGCCAAAGAAAGGGGACTCGCTCCGGCCGATCAAGCGCACCACTTCCTATCTCGTTTCTGATTGTTTGCTAGAGTTGTCGCTTGGCGTTTTCGTGTTGCGATCTTGGTCTGCGGCCTGTCCTGTCCTGGGGTGGGGGTACTCGTCGTGTACTCGTAAACCTAGTGGGGATCGCTGGAGTACAGTGCTGTACCTAGGAGCAACTTGTAGAAGGAGATGTACAGGATTAGGTACTGCAGGCAAGCTAGAGAGTATAGATACTATACTGCTGTACGAGCTGAAAGGATGTTGAGAAGTATATCGCGAGTTGCGACACAATGCCTGCGAGGTTGGTGCGTCAGCCACGTGAGACGGCGTCAACATTAAGAAACGGCCTAAGGTAGGTAGACGTCATTCATCCAGAGAACACCGGCGAAGACAAAAGAAGTGAAAGAAAAAGAAAAAAAAGCAGAAGCGATCTCATTTACTGTGTACGTAAACGGATTGCTATCGAGGGGGATGGAATGATGTAAGACCAACAAACCAGCGGGCTTATTCAATTATGGGCGTGCGATCGATCAGCAGCCATAGAAGTGACAACGCCGGAAGGCTGGGTACTCTACCACTCCATTGATAGGTAGGTTTAGCGTACCCAGGTTACCCCCGATCCACTGCCCCAAGAAAAAAAAGTACTGAAGGGAGCGGGGATGTGCAAATATGATTGGCCCAAATATGGTTAAAGCGGGGGCAAATAGATTCATTAATCGAGGCACAAGGATTGCGGGTTGCGGAATACCGGGTATCCGTACCTTGTATTAGGTATGTAGCCGGTGCAACTGCCCCAGTTGGATTAATTATCCTATAAACGGGGACTGTACAGGTAGGAGCCAGGGGTTAAGGGGTCTAATAATAAACGCCTGGTCACATAGGCGTCGCTGGAATGCTACATTTCCACTTGGATGAAAAGAGGAAATAGGTAGGTGTACTGTAGTGTAGAGAGAGAGCGCAGTGGTGTGGTGCGTGTTACGGTTAGGTAGTTGACATGCACTGTTGGTATATACCTTGCAACCTAGCAAACTGCAGGCAACCGCATCGTGCTAGAGAGAAGAGAGGTATATGTACTACCTAACTGTACTTCTGAGGGCAGGTGTAGCTCGAGCTGCACACTACAGTATGCGTATACAACACTGTAATGTGGCCGGTTGCCTCTTGTGGGCCGAGGGTCGCATCAAGAGTAAAGTGTGCTGGATGATATTGGACAGGGTGATGAACAAGTGAACAAAATGAGATGTTGTCATACCTCAAGGAAATTATTTGCTCTCTCGTCGCCAGGTTAGGTCGACTCCAGTTATGAGGCTCTAGCAACGGCGACGGAGATACCACCGATAGCTTGAAGAAGATACTGATGTAGGTAGGTAGGTACTGGCAGCAATACGGTATAAGCTACGCAGTACCTTGGGTAGACTTGATGATTATGTAGGTAGGTAATTGCTGGGATAGCCTGTGTACCTGGAGACTGCCGGGGTGGATACTTCTGCAGAAGCAAACGTTTATGTGTCTCTAATACCACTGAGCGTCGCGACTGTTGTGTGGGTTATGTTTCTTATTCAAGGAGTGGGAAGAGAAAGAAAAAAGAGACGGAAACGATTAGGTAGGTACATATGTACGTGGTGGCGACCTTGGAAAGGAGTACCTACTTCCGAATCCTAGGCGATAGCATACAGGCGCTTACAATATCTACCTTATGTACCTACACACTACGCCTGTACTATACTGTACAAGTGGCTCGCTATTGCAGCACTATTGCAGCATAGCCCCGGTCTGCGACCCGATCTTGAGCCCAAGTGACTTCAGGCCGCGCTTTGCCCTGCCGAGGTCCACGGCATTAAAGTGGACATGCGTTATAGCCCCACCCCACCTAACTGCGTACTGTAAGTATGTAGATGAGATCTTTTATATCTATGGCTTGTTCATGGCTTCGTTTGAGTTAATTTTCTTAAACCACCTACTGCTTAAATATTCTACCATGTTTAATTAATGGATTTGTTATAACCCGCTTGAAAACAGCAATGAACTAATCATTTTACTGGCTGTTAAATTTACAAGCATAATATTTTCATTTTTATAATAGGTAGTTACCGCAAGCTAAAAACCACTTACCCGCGTACTTTATTAATTCAAGTGGTAAATCACAGTGACATTATAAGCAATTTTATATATGCAGCACAAGTAAACATAGACTCTTGTAAACAGCATTGTATTTCAATAACTTGGTCGGCAGTTTATAGATTTATAATCAACGATTTGCTGCTTAGCTAATGCAAAGGGAGAAAGCCTCGATCCGAACTATCAACCCGCTCTCGGAATTAGGTAGTCGTACAAATAAAGTTGAAAGCTTAATGGTTTATATTTCAAACTCGCATCTACACCACGAGATTCCTAACTCAGCAGATCCTTACATCCCACGGCATTAAGCTAGGGATATATGTCAAGATACAAGTTGCCCCAATGCATGCTTGAAAGGCTATTCGTGCCAAGCCTCAAGTACTGTATGTACCCAAGTATTCACTACATGTACCTGGTGCTGTACCTGATTCCCCGCAACGAATCGCATCGTTCACGATACTTCGCTTGCTAGTCCCGCAGGTACCTATATGATGTTCGTTGTAATGATGTGTGTGGACACAGCGACGGCCATGGATGCCATGTCATGTAGCCTCAGTATTTCTACTATATATATATTGCCCTGTCGTTTGTAGTATAAGCTGTGCTCTTCTAGCTCATCATTTACCGCATCTACCTACCCACATAAATACCCTATTTATACTTAGGGGCCCCGATATGCACTTGGGATAGGTATTTATATCTATTTGAGGAATCACTAACTCTCTATGAAAAACACAGTTGGAAAAGAAAGATATCCCTTATTTCTTACCGAATGGCGGAAGCCCCTGATGGACTAATCAACATCTCTGTGACCAGGCAATATCCGTGACCGAGAGATGCCACTTCAGACGAGACAACAAACACGTCCTACCTCTGGTGGTGTATCGGTGCCGGTTCCGGCCGCCCGGCTGGCGGCATTCTCTTTGTCTGACGACCGCCGGGTTGAAACGGTATTACTCGAGCCTATCCTGTGCCTGCGGTCTGTTGCAGCGCCGATCGTACGACGGCTATGATCGTATTGTGCCTTGGTTTCTCAACGTGCTCTCGGCCTCAGGGGTAGAGGGATACATGTGCATACCCATTGCTTGCTCAAAGGCCCAACTATTCCAGGATTAAATTTTTGAACTAGTGGAATGAGAGGGGTACGAGTTGTGTTGCTGCTATGTGCACTAGCTGGTCTACTCTATTACGAGGAAGAAGCAAGCACCTTATCCTGAGGTGAATAGCTTAGGCTATTGTCGTTGGTAGGGTTTCATTGCGCGTCGCACCTTTGCTGAATCGTCATGATATTAGGTGGGTCGTCATACTTCACTATTATGCAGATATATTCTCGTAATTGTGACCTCGGTCTAGTTGCAAGTTTGGTGGGTACAGTTACTCGAACGAGTGATACTTAATATTACTAGCTATTACGTCTCAAGATAAAACTAGGGCAGTAGAATAGTTATATTTAAGATTGGAGTATGGTAAAAAGGCGGCAAGCGCACAAAATGTATATCCATAGATGTTCTAAAGACCAAAAGATCAGATTGTCAGCTCCCGGATGAGTGAACTTGATTATATAGACTACTACGTCGTATAGGCTGACAGGCTCGCCGTTAACAGGTCATGGATTGCGAAGGGGCTAATAAGCGGTGCCGTGTTTCCCTGAAATGTTGCTATTTCTTCATGCAAATTAACGAGTCTAACAAGGCTCTATTGGCGTAATTGCTTTTATTTGTAACTTGCTACGCTACGGTATAGCATGACAGAGTTACATGGTTTCGAGTACTATTTGATTATTCGTGCTCCGCTGCACAAATTTGTTTCTTGTAGTCCACAAGCTGGCGTAGCAGACCTATCGAAACCGCGCGTGGCGTGAGTCCACTGCCCGGAAATCGGATTGCGTCTCGTTTTCGTATCTCTTGTCTAGAATTGTGGTTCAAATCATAATGGATTGGTCATTTTAGGATCTATCGTCCTAACACGGTTTGTTTTTCGTTCCCGTCCTAACCGTCCTGAACACCGTCAAATGCTCGATAACCATAGCCTGCGTTCCCGAATTCTATTTTCATTTCCCGAAATTTTACGCCACCAACTCGATGACACCGCCGGCTTCTGTGATCTTGCGCTCGGCCAGCTTGCTGACGTATCTGGCGCGTACCACGAAGGGGAATTCGGGCAGACGTCCCTTGCCCAGAAGTTTGGAGTAGCCGAGGTTTAGTAGGTCGATAACGGGGGCTGTGTCTTTCGCCTGGCCGGAGACGTATTTCTCGTGCACGTCCTCAGGGAGGAGAGAGGCAAGCTAGATCCAGTGGCATTAGCCGGAGTAGAATGAATTGATAGCCACGATGCCATATTCAGGAAAGTATTTTACCTTGTCGAGGTTGATTATGGGGTTCCACTGGTGGTTTCGTTGCAGGTGGAAGTGGCGCATACCGACCTTTCCGAAGTAACCGGGATGGTATTTATCGATATTGGTGCGGTGGTGGTGCTAGATGGCAAATTGGGCTGAGAGTTAGCCATTGCATCATTCCATTCCTCCATCAACCGAGCAACAAACAATAATTGAATATTAATCGAGATTTTGTTTCCTTACCTGGCCACCAGCCATACCACGACCACCAGGATGCTTCCTGTGCTTACCGACGCGACCATGACCAGCACTGACGTGGCCACGGTGCTTGCGTGTCTTGCTCAATCGGGTCGGCATATTGACTATGTTGAACCAGAGGAGATGGTGTCCGATTCGGCCGTTGTCGAAGGTTTGCAGAATGTGTTCTACCTTAGTAAGTAGTGGTGGGTAGGAGACCCGGCTAATCTAGGGCTAATCTAATACTGGCATGGGACAGCTAGTGCTACCACCCAACATTACCTAAGGTATCAGCCACATACTACCTAGAAGCAGTACTTAAGTCTACGTGAGCCACACCTGCCCCTCCTTGGTGATGTCTTTAGGTCGGTACCTAGTTGGGTACCTAGGTAAGTACTGCACTGTACTCCATGTACTAGGTACAGCCCTGAGGTAAGCTAAGTACAGTACTGTACAGCTGCTGAGGGGCCTGGGCAGGGGAGGGGCATCGCCCCTTCGTTTCAGGAAACAAACCCCGGAACTAATGTTTGAAACGACCCGGCTTTCGGGACCTGCCGACCCAACATCCCTCTCCTTGATTTCACTTGCCGCTGTTTTCTGTGCCTTTCATTGATGGAAAAGCTTCGAAAAAAAAACCCGTAGATGCTTCCCATGCAACGTTTCTCGGGTAGGTACTATGCAAAGTACATGTCGCTAAATATGCATGCAAACATCTCTCTCTCTCTTTTCTTATACCAACGCATAAGCCAGGATCTCTCTTGTTTGTTTACGCCTATACACACAAAAACGTGGACGATAATCATGTTCTGTAAACATTGCATGCATAGACTAGGATACGTACGGTCCATGTTGACGTGAAATGAAACGACCGCCTACCCCAGCTTTATCAGTTACCAATCGTATTGTATCGCGAGCATGACGGCTTATTTACGAGAAGTATCGCGTTATCGGTTTAGGCTCGTGCCAAGGATTTTTGGCTCGGCAAGTAGGCGAGAGTGTTGTAGTCGAGTTCTTGGACTATGCAATGCCTACTACCTACATCTAGCTATGGCCGGTGGACCACGATATATCTTCGTTTGCCTAGCCAGATTCATTCTTTGCCGCTGGACGAAGTAGGTATGCGAATGTCCGCCGTTAGCGCTCCCGGGGTCTCCGAATTTCCTCTTTAGGTCAGCTGCACTCTTTAGCTTTCTAGAGTGAGAATATGTGCATGCTGAAACAGGCGCAGTCGCAGATCAGTTAGAATGCGGTTTGAGGCTCTGCTGGCCGCCTCGGCGGAGTGGGGTTGAGGTTTCTAAAGGCCCTCGCGCTTGGAGTCGCAAAGCACGGATACTGGACACAGAGGATGATGACATTCCCTCTGGTCCGTGCCCATGATCGACCTTGCTTGGTTCAAGTACCTACCTATGTCACAAGGCGCCCCCGTCGACCTGGTACGCATACATCTCAGCCCTGCGAAATATGTATGTCATGCGTCAAAATCCGCCTTGTTCAATGTGACGATAGTCTAGCTCGGCTGCTCATCGACGAACCCTGACTTGACAGGAGTGGTTCTAGGTGAGTGCGGGGAGCCGAGTGGCACGTAGACGGTAGACCCGTGTACGTTCTGGGGAATTAGTTGTCATATTTTTGCATGCCTAGAATACATCCGTGCCCAACATCTCCCGCTCTAGCCGCATAAGTCCATGGGTTAAAAGTTAATGATATAGTCATAGATGAGATATATACATATATATCCAAGTGTAGTAGTAGTTATGGAGAATATGAGTGAGCGTAGAGAGAAATAACTCTTTTCTTCGCTTGTAATAGTTATCAAATGGAAGAGCATTAGTGTTAGACAGGTATCCAGCCTCATACTATCACACTCGTGACTCTCAGACGCTTGATGAAAGGGCGTTTGGAGCCACTGTTAATTTTATATTCGAGTATAGAAATCGAGTATAGATATTGGGGCCGGGCCGAGGATCCCACCACTAAGATGGCCTTTGAAAATCTCCGGTGTGACGAACGATCGATCGTGTTGTAACCGCCCAGGTCCAGTATTAAGTAATGAGGCCTACATATAGGAACACGGAGTTCAGACGGCTGATCGACTTATCGCTCCTGAGCGCCGCTGCAGTATTGCGAGATGAACAGTTCGCGATCACCGATTGCATCACGCACGAGGGGGGATATCCTAGGACTTAGGCTTAGGTTATTATAATCGCTGATGCAGGTTTACGTGCATAATCTGTTCAAGTTTTCAAGTACGTGTCGAGACGAGTTAGATGGTTTCTAGTATTCCTGGGGAAGAGTTAAGTAGGTAGATCTAGATCGTGTTATAAATGTGGGTAGAGGATCCAAAAAGGGATTTCCTGTCACTTGTGATTCGCACATACAAGGAAGCATTCCTATACGTACGTACGTACTCCCGCGCCGCCCGCATGAGTTATGGTACTCTCCGGTGCGAGGGGATAATGACCACTCCAAGCGACGACTCGTTGATATGCCCCGTTTCGGCGCCGTGGGAATCTTCAGGCTGGATTTAGACAGGTGCATTAGCCTCGTCCCAGGTGTTCATAATGTGTCTCGTGCATTCTTGGCTTGCATAAGCAACCGCTGCCAATGTTTCGGCAACGCCAGCGGACTGTAACCTACAGTACAACATGTTGACAAGGGAAGATGCAGAACGGTTCCAGACGCCAGAGCCACGGATATTGAAAGACGCCTGCGCGTATCGACGTACTGTACCTATGCTTGAAGTAAGTACTGTACTCTGTAAGTAGGTAGTCTAAGTGCAGCCTACTAGATGGACCGTTTAAATTATGACGTACTATTATAGGCAGGGATATAGGCCGCTAAACACACCCATTCAAACATTTTCAAGGGTTCATGGGCGGAAATGGTTAGGTCCGGTTCCCTGTTGAGGTTTTTGTTAGCGAGTTTCAGGGAGTGCCCCATCAAATATCGGAACGACAAGTATAAAGCAACGTGCGGCGCGCTATACTTGACTAAAGAGGTAGGTTAGGTAGGTAGTGAACTACCATGTATGTATGATTAAGTATTAGTTATAGCATTTCTATAGATAGTTTTCTATAGAGATAACCTATTTGTGCAGGTATTCTGTAGATAAGTAATATTCATGCTGTCCTACAGTATAAGTTTTACAGTAGCTTAAGCATACTGCATAGGTACTTAGCTAAGAGTATAAACTTGGACCATACTTACGCGTAGCTTAATCAATCCATCGAACTCACCGCCTATCTGGATTGAAACGTTTAGAATGCCATTTTGAAAACTAGGGCGATAGGGCGAAGCTCTTGGCGGTTAGGGTCCCCGTGAAGGAAGCCCTAATGAAGCGCTCCATACGGTCGGTATACGCGCGGTAAAAGCCGAGAGCTTCTATTGGTGTTGTGGTATTCGCTGCATGTCAGCTAGCCCGAACAATCATGGCATCAAGACTGTCACATAGGCTCTAGTAGAAGTCTCAGATGCAGAAGATGAGTAGATGGACTACCTACCACCTATATACCTACATATGATGTAGTTGGCATGATAAGCAAGATATTAGTTATATATTGTATAACTAGGAGAATAGTAACGGGCAACCTCAAGATCGATATCTACGTATACGGCCCGATCGCCGATCAATAAGAGGCTCAAATCATCATACTTAGCGTGGTAGGTATTTACAGAACAAAACCTACACAGTACTGAGGTACCTACTAGGCTACTGTGCCTGAAAGAGCCGCTGACGAGAGTGGGGTTCAATCAAGTAACGGTTCCAAGATGGCCAGGGGTCCAGGCGGGGTTCAGGGGTTGAGATAGAGACCGGAGAAGACTCGAGGCCCAATAGCAACCCCGGTCGTCTGAATAAGCGTATCTCTGTAACACGTCGAGCACCACCCCCATACCAAACCTGCGCAACGTCAGACCTCAAACTCAGACCTCAGACCTCAGACCTCATCCTCGATACAAACCGAGAGAGAGAAAAAAAAATAAAAGAACGAAAGAAAAAGGAAGGAAGAAGAAAAGTGGAAGGCCAGGTGTACTCGCCTGATACCTCTGCATCTATCCGCCCAACCCTGCAAACAGAGGTATCATGTGTGTCTCTTACGCACTGCAACGATAGTAATAGTCCAAGATTGCCAAGCTTGCGCTCGGTGGTCACTCGTACAGACGCCCTACCTGGTTCTTCTCTTCTCCGACAAACACACGATGTAATGTAAGGCATCGCCGCCACATACCTAGTGTATGGTTCGCGTGTAGGAACAACATTGGATTGCGAAATTGTCTCACGTGAATTGGCGCCAACAACTAGAGCGATGACAAGACCGAACCGAGTGCAGCCAGCGGTAGCAGCAGGTGCTCGGCTATGCGGTCCTCTGGTTTCTGGACCTCGACGGCCGCTCCATATGGACGGGCGCCATATGTATACTTGTCGAAACACGGTAAGGCCAGGAGTTTGCCGCGCATAGAACGAAACAGGAAAACCAGAGCGCTTGTCATCTGGGTCCTCGACGCCGTTTCAATGTGTGTCTGTCATCCTAGACAGCCCTGTCTGTCTCGCGTCAACCCTGCCTCCGACCTAGTCTAGGCAGCTTCACGATACAAACAAAATGTAGGTGAGATGTGCGTCGCCCGGCTTGCATGAGATGGCTCACCGAGTTCTACTGAGCCAATTCTGACGATTCGACGCTCCAGAAGGTTTGTCGTGTCCGTTGATCTGTCCAAATCCCCGGTCCTGATCCAGACGAGCCTGGAATTGCACGAACATCTCTCTCGGAAATCTCGTCTCATGCCCTGATTCACCTTGGTGCGAAAAGCACACCCCTGTCCAAGCCCACCACCACTTACAGTAGACGAGGATTCGCCCTCCCGCTTTCTCTTTTACATACATACTTGACCGGGACTAGTTGTTTTGCATCGACGGAGTCGATTATGGACATGGCAGATCAAGTCATGGACGTGCTTCTTATCATGTCGCATCCACCCCATACTACCAGGGTCAACGACAAGTGTGGTAGCAGGGCTCACGTATGCACGCATGATGCGGTGGGTAGCGGCCAACCCTAGCAACCTCCACCCTTGTTCCTGGATGAGTCGACGTCCGGATAGGATGAAGCATCAGATGCGTTATCGTTATTATCCGGCTTGCTCCCCTTCTTCTCACGTCTTTCTCTTGTTTCTATTACTCTTCTTTGCACTCTACGTACAACCTGTGCATCACGACGTTGTTGCGCGCCGTCCCCCTTCTTTTCTTTCTTCGCAGCTAGCGACCACTTTCTTTCATTGTCCAACTGGCTTGGCTGCTTACACTCTTTTGAACTACCTTCTTCTTCTTCGGCATCGGTGTAATTCCTGGCCTACGGTCATACTCTCAGTCGTTTTCGTTTCTGGTCTATCCCTCTAACTCGCCTTCTGTTTCACGACTTCGGCCTTCCTCGCACAGTCGAACACACGGTCGAACAGACGAGACACAGTCCATCTCAAGTACCAACAGGTGGCATAGCCAGATCGAGACGTTTGAAGGGAAACCCGGTATTCGTTCTTATACACAACTTATTCAACCTATTCGATTCTCAAAGCAGCACGGTCTGCCCATTTAACCCGATATATTTTATTCTCGCTTCGCTTCATCCAAGGCCGCACCGTCTCTATTTGTCTACCACAACAACGAATCTTCCCGGATATCATAAGATGGCCCCGCCTCTCCAGTTGAACACGCACGGGAGCATCCCCTACACGCCAACAAGTGACGCCATGGACCGCCACGAGTTTGGCATTTCGAAGAATCGGAAGCTAGCATCTACCGGCGGAGGACGAGCTTGGAGTGAAGATGAGGTAAGCAAGAGCATGGCCTGGACCAGCAGCATTTTTAAGGCCTCAGTTATGCGAGGAGGATGCGAGAAGCGAGGGAGCTGGAGGTGTGGCGGTTGTTTATGAAGTAGTACTAACGGCATGGATAGGAAGTATACCTCCTACAAACTCGCCTTCAAAAGATGCCTTACAAGCATATTGCCGCACATCTGAAAAAGACAGAGCTGGCCTGCCGCCTTCACTACCATCAGCTGAGTCACGGGAGCAACCGCCGTAAGCGCACGGCATCTGTCTCTTCGGGTTCCTCGTCCGGACAGTCTCCAGTGCTGCCGGCCATCAACCCATCTCCTAACCACGAGTCTCTATCGCGGGATATCACTCCACCCGGGAGTGCCGGCAGCCATGAGCCGAGTTCTCCTGACTATCGAAACTCGATTCAATTGCCTAGAATCATGTCAGGTAATAATGGTTCGCCACGCCTCCCAGCTATTCTGCCAAAGCCGGCTTCGATGACGCTCTCGACGGGTATAACCTCGCCGGCCTTGAGTTTCCCCACATCCATGCCAGATAGCGCACGATCCCTGGGCCCGTCTCCTTTTCCTCAGCCCTCACCTCTGGGCCAGGCGCCGAGCCTTCGGCTTGACTGTACGCTACCGCCGCCGTCAGCTCACGTCGATATGCCACGTCTCCAAGCCATCTATGCCGCCCATCGGTCATCGTTCTGGGGTGCTATCGCGGCTGACTACGGCTCTAGCGTGAGTCCGATCGTCTTGGAACAAGCATGGAAGGCAAACATGTTCTTAGGAGGAAGCCAAACCCCCATCACACCCGCACCTAGCCCCAACGACCGCGACAGTCTCTATGACAAGACACGCATCAGCGCTATCCTCGGTACTGATTCTCATCCTCGGAGCCCTAAGGAGAAAGAGATTTCTCGACGAATGGGAGACGAACGTAGTGTTGGTGTGGCTGCTGGAGTGTAGGCTAGGATATGGATGAAGACTCCTGTTTTACTAAAATGAGGGTCAACAGCTTTGATTCAGTATGGCAACGGTTATGGTGGTGGAGGAGACGCGACTTGGAAGAGGACTGTTAATGCCCCATCATGTTCGAAAGCACAATGTGCTGGCTAACTTTGCCAACTGACTTCTTTGCCCCTTCTCGCGGAAACACGCACGAAAATTAAAACATACCTACCCTTCAACACCCCTTTACCACCCCTTTCCATTCTCACTACAAGACGGATAGATACATGTATCTGGCTTTACCCCCTTTTTTCATTTTCTTTTATTCATCACTGTTGGCTTCAATCTACCTATGCCTTGAGGGGCCACCATCTATCTATGAAGGCCGTAACGGCTTTAGCTGCTTGTGATACCGCACCGCGACGTGTACAAGCTGGGCAAAAACAAAAACAATAGATCACACTTCATTGGTATTACGGTGATGAGCTAGCTTATTATTCTTGACGAAACAAAATTTTGGCGGACGTGTAAGGGTTGTTGGTTTAGGTGGCTGGCTCGATGGATGATGATGAGTGACGGCCGCAGGGTATGATTGGTGGTGGGTGGCTGGTTTCCTTGAGCGCCGTACACTTCACTGCGGAACGACGTGATGAGGACATACGGATTTACGGCGGGTGGCTGGAGTCCGGCGTAGGGACTTGTCTTGTATATTACTTATATGGAGTTTGTCGGAGGTGCGAATATATCGGTTTTCCTAATCTGGCGTGAGTTTGGCATGGTAGCGAACTAGGAAGCTAATTCTGGTCAAGGAGAGATATGTCGTAATGTGTAGATAGATGAATCCAGTTGACACACTTCAACTATTTAGGTAGTAGTTCTTAGCTCGGTCTATTATGTCAAAGCTTGCATACCTACATACATAGTTGCAGTACATCAAACATTCCCCGCAAAGAGGAGGAAGTATTTGTACAATAGCCCATGGGTCTGTGCTATATAGCCAAGGTATCATAAAAAAACTCCGCTCCAAAACATACGATATACTCTGCATGCCTGCACGCACCACTCTACTAAGTATGTATGTACGTACTGTAAACACCAGTTTCCTATCGGGATATTTCCAACCCACGTGGACAAGGAATCGGCGGCCCTCGGTATTGACACCTAATTACCTAATCGAATTCCCTCTCCCTTCCCTCGCGCGGCGGTGGCTGAGCCTAACTGCCTACAGTACGTACAAGCATGCGCGCGACGCCGTGCCTCGCAACCTGGCTCGGCTGCACGCGGAAGCAATTCCGCCCCGCCGCGCGCGCGCCCGTTGCATCCGGATCCCGAGGGTGGCCGGCTGGCTGTCTGGATTCTACGTATGGCGTGCGCTCGTGTCTCGTTCTGGCTCTTGGCGCAGCTGGTTTGTTCTGTTATTTGCTGCGGTGGAAATATGGGCTTGGGCAATGGTATGGTCTGGTTGGTGTGGGATGGATACTGGGAGACTTGCGAGGGTCGTGGTGAGGAATGTTGGGCGTAGCGAGCGAGTGAGAGACGCACGTAACACGTGGACGTGGATATAGATAGGTCTTCTGGAAGAGGTGAGTGAGTGGTGGAGGAGGTCGTGTATGTCGTGTAGGGTAGATACCTATCTGGTTTAGTGTTGGTTGGATGCTGGAGACTAAGTAGGTGTGTACGCATAGAGGGTTCCAGACTTACAAATTTTCTGTTCGGTCCCGTGACTGATGCCAACGTAACGCTGCCTGCATATGTAGGTATGTATGGACATGGGACTTGCGTCTAGGGAGGCAGCTGACAGCGAGGCAGAGGTGAGAGGGTCGATGAAAAATCTGTCACTCCTAGGTTTGGGATTAAGTGTTCTGTATAAAGATGCAGATGTGAATACGCCTTTTACAATAATAATGAACCTCTGTAGTCTGTATGAGGCTCAATATCCTTCCGGCGATATTCTCATACGTATATTTCTTCGTCTTCGGTTGGTTGTCTTGTATTGAGTCCTACCAGTATTATAACGTATGATTTTCATTTCCCTCTCCGAGTGAGGCTTCAAACCGGCGGACTAGTGTAAACAAATGCGTACGCGTATTTCCTTCCTCTTCGGTTCCGCAAGGTAGATGCTTTCCTGGGAATAACCTTTCGTTTGGTGGGCAGTGAGCCGTAATTGTCATCAAGGCTAATTCGATGCCTGCTATTGGTACGGAGAGTAGCACTGTCGACATGGCGGTGGTATGATATAGGCAAATCAGTAATAGTGTATGTGCAAAGCTGACATGGAAGCAAGTGGCCCTACCCATATCGGATTGCTACCCAGCGACGACTTCAACTCTAGCTTACCTCCTCATTAAGTAAGTACTTCGCATGCGTTGGATGGGAGCAGGTATTTCCCATATGTATGCGCGCATTAGGTATTTATTAGCCCTGATTCTTTTCAGCTGGCTGGAGTGTAAGAAACACTATTCTTGTGTATGTACTACCACACCAGCAAATCTCACCTGGTGTACCTACAGTAGTCTACTGTAGATAGTTTGCTTGGAGGTGGAGAGAATCTAGATGTGGTACACTAAAATCAGCAAGCCGAAGGATTAAAAAACGTCGTCCCCTGCTCCTTGTATTCTGTATACGCTAAACCTCATACGTCCAAGATGATCGTCACCCCCAGATCTACCTAGCTCAAGCCTAACTGCTCCTCCTTGTACGCTATTACAGTAGTGTGCAGAAGACTCTGCTACTGTAAGTCTATATAGAGAGCCGAGACTACATATAGCTACCTATAAGTAGTAAGTAGGTCATCTAGCGCAATGCTGCCCAGACCCAATGGGCCTACTCATGTACGTATAGGGAGTTAGGTGTCTACATATAGAAGGTAGGTACCTGTTCGCCTGTTCGCCTGACCGCCGTCGCTGTGGTGGGTGGATAAATATTCTCGGAGATGCGCATCCCGAGACTGAGAATCAATCTCTCCTTCACCCTGTCCCAAACCAAAATATGCGCGAATCATCGGTTAGTGTGGTGCTATATCGCACTTCAGCTGTTCGGGTCGTGCAGTATAGCATAAGTAGGGACAGTGACAGACAAGATCGTGGCTTTGATCCTGTGATGAGCTAAAAGTCTTGACTGCTGCTTCGGCAGGCCCATCATTAGCCAGCCGCTGCTTGTGCGCCCTGCTGCACAATAATACACATACCACACTACGGTAGGCCAGGTAGCGTGTTCTGTAGCGTATGCGTAGGTACTCTTCCGCGTTGCATGCGAAGCCGCTCATCCGATCCGTAAGTATGAGATTCCAGGGAGAACATTCGTTAGGGGGGACTACCTAACTCACTCGTGTAGCCACAGAACCTAGGTAGGTACACGATAATACGGACCTTATACTAAGTAGCTGGTACGTGTCATGCATGCGTAAGGCTGGGCTCACGGGAACACAGTCATGTAATGTACATATGTAATGTCGGCTTGCTTCTGCACTCCGGGGGGACGAGGACCGGGGGTAGGGGAGAGGGACGGCCAGAATAAATCTGGGGTACTGTTGGGAAACGGCTGGAGGAGGGCGGGCAGGGTGCTTCATTGGGCGAGCCTGCGTTTGTTTGTGAGGCTGCGGGCTCGAGGGCTTGACTGGCTGGCTTGGTCAGGGGCTGCGTTTTGCGAACGTGATGGGACAGACACACCGGCCCCCCTAGATAGATCGCTGTTCGATTCGACACGGAGGTCTAGAGATATATCCTTTCCCCGACTCATTCACTCACTCACTTGACGAGCTGCGACTGTGGGTGGCTATACATATACCTACTTACTTACCTACCTGCCCACGTACTTACAGTAGTGTGTTGCTAGGTATGTATGTATATGTAATACGACCTTGGCGAATCCCGGCCTGCATGTGCAAGGGTTCTCCAGGATATAGTGGAGGAGGTGTGCTCTGTTGGTTAGGTTAGATGGGTATGTAGGTATCCTGCATCCGTCTCCATGTCCCTTTTCCATACCCTGTCCGTTCTGTCTACTACTACTTACTACTTACTACTATCTAGTCTACATACTACTAGTAGTACTGCTGCTGCTGCTGCTGCTGCTGCTACTACTGCTTGTACATACATACATACATACTTATCCACCTACCTTACATACATACGTACATACGTACGTACAGACACATACATACATACAACTCTGTGTGGTCTGACTTCATCCGTCGGCTGGTTCCTCGACAACTGACTGACCCCTGGTTGCTGCCCGTTCCGGATGATTACCGAGGGCAACGTACACCACCTGTCATCTACCTACTGTGAAACGATCACATTGTGACTGAACGCCCGTCCTTCGAACAGTCGAATGAGAATGCGGGTAATACTCATCATCTAGTCTGCGAGGTACGAGATGCAATTTATCGCCATTACGTACTGGCGAATCTGACCGATATCCAGACCGGTTATAAGACCTGCGTATATGTGTAGCTAGCTACATACATACGTAGCTCCACGTATACAGGCACATTACGATACTTACAATATATACCTATAGACCGTACGGTGCACAGAACTCCGCACGAGTAGGAGGAGGAGGAGGAGGACTTGCCAGCAGCGCGCCAGCCAGCCAGCGTTTCCCCCGGCGTATATGTACAACTACCCCTCGTGCAGCTTACGTAGTAGGTAGTCAGTCCGTCCGTCCCTTCACCGACGTTGTGACCTTGCGCCTCTCCGCCTATCCGCCTGGCCTGCTTGCCTGACTGCCTGACTGCCTTCCTGCATGGCCTCGCCTCGCCCATTCGGCGCTGCATCTCCCAATAGTACGTGGATCTGACCCAGCGCTTTCCTCTCTCCTGAGTCGCTTCATCCCAAGTACGGGGTTTCCAGGACAAGGGCCCTTTCTTTCGACCTACTTCACGACCTTGGGACTGGGATAGGGGACAGTCGAGCTCGCCACGTCTTCATTCCCGGGATTTTTAACATCGGGATTCCCACCTCGCTTACCGTCTATTGTCTCTTCACTTGGTACCATCATCTTTTGGTAGTCAGTCGTCTTGGGTTTGGGACCTGCCTGGTTGTTCTTACCTCTCTGGCTTCTATTGGGTCATATGCTTCAATATCGGATCCGGATCTCGGCAACGTCTGGTATATATACTTGACATCTACCACGATAGACAAAAACTACGGCAAGCTGCGGAAGAACTACGTTTGTGCTTCGGGTGATAAATCACTAGCTTCCCTTGATGCCACTAGATGCGTGGAATCAAAACTTCACTCGGACCGAATCGCGCACTAAGAACCTATCATTATCACCATCATTATTATCATTCCACCCTGCCAGGCACACAGTAGATCCAACACTCTCACCCGTCTGTGGGTCTCCGACCGACTATGCCGTGCTGTTCAAGGTAGCTGAGAACCCATCTCCCCCAATCTCCCACAATACATGGATCGGATCTGGGACCTGCCTCCTTGACGTATCTATATCTGTGGAGCCTCTCACGCCGCAGCAGCAGCGCCGATCGAAACCGGATGATCTTTGCCCTGGCGCGCAGCGATGGAGCTCGACGCCCATCCGATGACCCCTGAGCCCTTCGGGGCATACGGGTATCACATGCGACGGCCGCAGGACGTGGACATAGAAATGGGCGGGCGGCCGCGGCATCTCCAGCCCGCCCTCTCGGCCCCGTCGTCGCCGCCGTCCCGCTACGCGCTCGCGAGGGACGCCGCGTCGTTGAGGGGCGCGGAAGGCAGTGGCGGCAAGGGCCCCGGCGGCGGCGACGGCTGCCGGGCCGTCGCTCCCGCGCCCGACGTGAGATCGGGCTCGAAGTCGTGGCCGTCGTCGCCGAAATCACACTGCTCGCTGCTACTGCCCCGGAAGGAAGCGAGACAGCTCGAATCTCCTCCTCACGCCTCGAAAGCGCACGAACGGATCGAGGCCGAGGAGGAAGAAGAAGAGGAGGAGAGCGAAAATCAGGTCGTCGCGTCTGAACTGCCACCACCCCCGGCAGTAGAGGCGGCAGCGGCAGCGACAGAGCCGTTCCAACTCCCCCTCCACCAAAAGTCGAAGCGCACGCGCACGCCAGACGACGTGGACGGGCCCGGCACGGCGGGCCTGGCGGTCAAGAAGAGGCGGCTCCTCCTCCACCTCGTGACGTCGCGGCTGTCGCGGCGGTTCTCGCTGCCGGCGACGCACATCCTCATCCGCGAGAGCAGCGACAGCAACATGCCCGTGCTGCACCGCATCCAGCAGCTCGCCGCCGCCGCCCGCACGACGCCCGGCGCGCGCGGCTACCAGGGGGGTAGCGGTAGTAGTGGTGGTGGTGGTGGAGGTGGTGGTAGCAGCAGCGCGCTCGTGCGCAAGGCGGCGATACTGAACCGCGTGCGCATCGGCGTGCGCCAGGCGGCGGTGGCGCGGGGACACACGATCATGGCGGAGCTCGCGGCCCGCGGGAATGCGCTGCACCACGGCCTCCTGCTCGTCACCACGCCCGTCGCGGGCCCGGCTGGCGCCGTGGGCGCTGCGCCTGTGTTCCCTGTTGTTGGGAGCGCTGATGGCGGGATGCCGCGGGGAGGGAGCGTGGGTACGGGGTTCGTGCCGCCTGTTTGGCGTCCGCATACGACGAGTTTTCACCCGCCTATATCTCCTGGGTATCAGCAACATTATTATCCTCCTCATCCGCAGCAGCAGCAACAGAATAGCCACGATCGTGGCACAGATACGCCACACTGCGTGGACACGCGGTACACGCACGCCAACCAAGTCCTCCAAGCGAACCCGCACAGGGAACCGCAGGCGCCCGAACCGGTACGGATCACGCCACCACCAGCGCCGTACGCGCTCCCCGAGGGCGGCGACGAGGAGGACACGACGGCGTTCCCGGCGGCGAGCTTCTACGACCGCTACGCGGACCTCTCGGACGACGACATGGACGACGTGTACGCCGACTTCGGCGTGCTCTTCGGCTCCGGCGCCAGCGCCGCCGCGCGCTCGCCCGAGGTGGCTGGCCCGGGGCCCGCCGAGGAGCAGTTCTACGAGGAGTACCTGGACGAGCTGGATGGGATTCCGTGGATCGTGTGAGTGATTCTAGCGGGGGCTTTTCTCGGGTCGCGGCTTGCGATGTTTGTATGTGTAATGTGGGATGGGTCTGGTTTGGCGGCATTGGGGAAAAGGATATTGGAAATGCATGGTAAACGGGTATATGAGTACCTACCTATGTATGTATAAAGCTGGGTTTGCATTCGCGAGGGGTGTACATTGGTGGCTTCTCAATGGCTGCGAGCCAGTTGGCTGACATTTATAAAAATCGGAGAGGGGGAAAGAAATGAAAGGGATGGCTTGCTCGATGAGAAGCGCCGTATGAAGAAAACTCAGGGGTTGGTCGAATGATAGGATTTAGAGAAAGTGAGCTTGCTAGTAAAGATCACGAATAATACAAGCTCCGCTCTAAATGCCTGTTAGTTGTTAAGCATGGCAACGATTTTGTGTATGTGAAAGAGACTTTTGAGGGTGATGTATGCATAATTCACACACGACGAGCCGTATTGGTATGTGCATCATATTTATACACCTCGGTAACTGTATATATAGCTAATATAGTTCACAGCACTGTTGAAGGAATCATAGGTGAATCCTATGAGCAAGCGAATGGGTTTCTAACTTGTAGCACCGAGCTTCTTTGCCCGATCTAGCGCAATATCAACCATAGCCTACCACAGTCATTAGCATTCCGCGATCTCACGAAAAAAATGGAAAGGAAGAAAATCCATAGCAAATACCGACATGATCATGACGAGTGCTTTACTTATAACGCTTGGGTAGTCACTCACCTGAATGCCCTCCCTCTCCTCGGCCCTGATATCCCCCCTATCAATGCGCCTCCGCATGTCCTCCATGACGACGTCCCTGCCCCGCCCGTTCACAAAGACGACGTACCGCAGCCCCGGAAACCGCGCCTCGTACTCGCTGTTCAAGGCTGCTAGACGCTCCGCCTCATCAGCGGCACCGGCACCTCCTGCGTTGAGCTGAGCCTGCTCGGCACGGCTCTGCGCGCTGTCAACCTTCTTGGCGCCTAGCCGGGGGTGCGAGCCGAGGATGCCGTGGAGCTTCTCCCGCGCCGCCGGCGAGGGGGAAGAAGACGATGCTGAGATGGCGAGTTGGTGGAGGAGGGTCCCGACGTGCTGGATCAGAGAGGCGTAGCTGGTGAAAGGTGTAGTGTCAGGTATGCTCACGGATGAGGGAATAGGGGCAGGGAGATCGGCTGTGAGGCCTGGGTTGGCGGGGATGCGGCGCCGCTGCTGGATGGCGGGGACGGCGATGGCGTGGATTTCTGGGGATGGCTCGAAGAGCGTGTCTAGGACGGATTTTATGGTCTCTTCGTCTGCGGTTGGCAGGGATGAGATGGCTGGGAGGCTTGGTGTTGTCATTGTTATAAGAGTAGCTAAGGGAGTTAAGTATTGCTCGGCCTATATCACTATATTCTGTATATAAACGTATAAATGGACTTTATGAGGAAATGTGATTTTGTATTAGGTAGTATTTTGAGTATCAGCAACCATGAATGACACCTTACACTGAATGTGTGTAACTCTGAGCCCAAGTGAAGTCTTCCAATCATCTCTACTTTAAATACTCGATATTATGCAGGCGCTACATCATGGAGTATAGAGCTGTCGGGGAGCACCGCGATGTTGTAAGTCTTTGCAGATCAGCTGGTAGATCTCTGACCGAAGCTCTTCCCAGCTGGCAAGCTCCGACAAGTGCCAAGCCTGTAAGTTACTAGTCTACTATGAGTCTGTGACATACTAAATGTTGTGGGTCACAGCCTCTCGACGTTACAGGTAACTAACATGGGTCGTGTTACCTATCTGGTAGGTTCATCCAATCAGGGCCATCTACAACGCGACCTTGCAAGGCAAAGATCTAACTTTTTCATAAAAATTACAAGAATATACAGCCTTCTGAGTATTTCGCGTTCATTCAAGCTGTTATTATTATATCTATTCCACTGAGGATGCTGTGCGCACGTAAGTCAACTAATGCGATGCTTTCGCTATTCTTTTTTCTCTGTATACTGACGCGAAGACTAGTCTCTGGCGAAGCTCCCCAGGAGCCTGTCGTCTCCAAGCTTTCCGGCACCGTCTTCGAGAAGCGATTGATCGAGAAGTACATCGAGGAGAACGGCAAAGACCCCATCTCGGGCGAAGAACTCACACTCGACGACCTCCTGCCCATCAAGTCCGCACGCATCGTCCGCCCTCGGCCTCCCACCCTCACCTCCATCCCAGCCCTCCTTTCCACCTTCCAGAACGAATGGGACGCCCTCGCCCTCGAGACATATAACCTCACCGAGCAGCTGACGCGTACGCGTGAGGAGCTCGCCACGGCTCTGTATCAACACGATGCTGCCATCCGTGTCATTGCTAGGCTGACCCGGGAACGCGACGAGGCCCGCGATGCGCTTTCGCGAGTCTCCGTCTCGGCTGGTGCCCCTAGCAATGGCGATGCCATGGCTGTCGATAGTGAGGGCTTGTCAGAAGAGCTAGTCGCTAAAGTAGAAGAGACACAAGCAAGGTGAGCAACAACAAGCAATCTAGTTAGGGAAGCGCACAGCTAACATGTCTATCATTAGATTATCCAAGAGTAGAAAGAAGCGCCCCGTTCCCGAGGGATGGGCAACTCCTGACGATATCTCGACATTTGCCGTTGAGGCCTCTAACTCATTACCTATTGCCCAGCCTACCACCCTCGCATCGGATGGAGGATACAGTGCTATTGGTGGATTGGGAGGCGAGGTCGCGATATACTCGGTCGAAGCAGACAAGTTGGAGCGCTCTTTCACAGTCGGCGAGCCGGTAACAGACTCGATATGGGAGGGACCCAGGCTCTTCTTCTCAACAGCTAAGGGCTCGGTCAAGGTGTTCGAGAGCGGCAACGAGATTGCCTCTTTCGCAGACCATGCCGGACCCGCGACCGCTCTTGCCATGCACCCTAGCAAGGCCATCTTAGCCTCTGTCGGAGTCGACAAAAGCTTCGTGTTTTACGATTTGGAGAATTTACAGCGCGCTACGCGAGTCTACACTAATGCCGGTAAGTTTCATTGCTATGCACATAGCTCTATTTGAATGACCCCCATCGCTAACCCCTATCCACAGCCCTGACGGCATGCGCATTCCACCCCGACGGCCACCTCTTCGCCGCCGGCACAGACGCCGGCGACATCAAGCTCTTCATGACGGGCACGGGCGAGGAGGCGGCGGCGTTCGCGCTCGGCGCCCCGATCCAAGCCATCGCGTTCTCGGAAAACGGCTTCTGGTTCGCCGCCACGGCCAAGGGCCAGACCACGGTTACCATCTTCGACCTCAGGAAGCAGGGCGACGCGGCGCAGGCCAAGGTGCTCGACGTCGGCGGCGCCGTGCAGCGCCTCGCGTGGGACTACTCGCAGCAGTTCCTCGCCACGGCTGGCCCCGCGGGCGTCACGGTGCAGCAGTACAGCAAGAGCGCCAAGGCGTGGAGCGAGCCCCTGAGGGCCGCGGTGAGCAATGCTGTTGATGTGGCGTGGGGCCCTGAGGCTGGTAAGCTGTTGGTGGTGAATAGCGAGGGTGTTGTTAGTGTGCTAGGGCCCAAGGCAGAGGCTTAATCAATTCATGCGCTTGGGGGCTGGTGCGAAGCGATGCAATTGAGTCGTGGATAAATATAATGGAACCACCGACCCGGTTTGCGATGGGAAATTCCTCACTGGGACAGACAAAAAAGGCTGGATATATTCGGCTGGTCTTCATCATGTGAGGTGAGAGAACAACACGTGGGATAACTAAGTAACTAACTAAACTGTACACCACTACATAAAATGCGAATAATACCTATTTCACATTGCATGTTGAGCTTCATCTGCTATGGCCCCTATTTCATGACTGAGACGAAGTGCTACTGTGGCTGTATCTGGCGTATGTAGGTAGTTAGAGTACTAGGTTACCTAGGGGATTGCTATCTGATTCATCTCGAAGATTCTGATTATATCTTACTTTGGCTGATGCAATTCGGTAGGTCATATTTGATTTGCGCTGCTATCCTCCGAGACAGCTGTGTTACCTATAGAATACTTACCTCCTTACATTGTGTATCGTGATTGTGTATTTATGTTGGCAGAGACAGTACATGGAAATGAGAAAATCTTGGTTTCAAGCTTATGGAGTACTGCGTAGGTAGAATGCCTCGAGTTTCAAATACGATATACTACCGACAAGAAAAGGATGGAGGTTGACTCGAATTCTAGATACCTAGATTCTTGGACAGACATTTCGAGATTTAATTATAATTATATGACACTTTCATAATGTATGTTGAGCACTGTCTTGAACTTTTGTTCTTTTAGGATAAATAGGATATTATCATCATATAAATAATGATATGTGATCGCATGCTCGCTCCACTTATTATCAGCTATCCCCATGGGTACATCTATGTGTACTGTCTAAGGGGAGGGAAGCAGGTACCTACGGTGTAAGCAAGTCCTCGCCTTATCAATTCTCTTCATAGTATGCACCGACTTGAATTATTACGTAGCCACGTCTTGGACACCCCCTAAGCCCACCTATCACCAGCCAGAGAAAACCATGGCACCATAAATGGGGAAAGTGGAATGGAGGCAATTGTGCATGCACGGTGGAACCGAAAGAGCAATTTCTCCAACTTTTTTCCAAAACGTACCTACAAGTACTGTACCGTGTAGTGCGAATGTACTGTACCTACCTCTTTAAACAGCTTTGAGGCTGAGACTCCCGGTCACTACATGACCTACCTACCTGCTCTTTCTTGTCTTCTCAATAATAATGCGCAAAAGCAACAACATCAACGTTAATCAATGGCGTAGGAAGAAGCCACAACAACAAACCAGCACATCAGCACATTCATTTGTTCTGCTCCGCTGATACCATTGCCATTACCTCTTCCCTACCCGAGTCCAAGCGCCCCTCCTTCTATCGATTGTGGTCCCTCCTCCAGAAGACCGGCTACATACACACAATACCTACATATGCTCTCTCATAATCTAGGAGCCACCATCCGGCCTGTGATCATCCCTCCCCATCTTCGAAACCTGGTGTCTTGCGTGTTGCGTGTTGCGTGTGAAAACGCGTGCAAGTAGGTATATGTGTACCGATATAAGGTACCTAAGGTACAACATAATATTGAATGCGCTGGGCCACATTACACATTACCTACCTACAGTACATACTTACGTACCCTACTAAGGTAGCTTGCGAGCAAACACAAACACCCCCCGGACACAATACAGCTCAGTTCAGTTCAGCCCTACCCCCCTGGTCTATTCGATACGCCTAGCTGGTCCTACCTCCGAAATGGTGGCGACGGTGTTATACTAGTGATTTCTCATTGTTCTCATACAAAACTCGTACTGCATTTCGCCCTTTGCAGCCCCCAATCCACGGTAGGTCATATTGTACATACATATAGTACAGTACAAGACACATTCCCGCGATTCCCTGTCAATGGTTACCTAGGTAATGACTAGCAGTCTACGCCACTCGTGCTAACCTTCCTTGCATGTAGGGCCAGAGCTAGTTTCCGATAATAACCTTCGCGACATAATATGGCCGAGATCGCCAACTCGGATTCTCCTAGCCCATACGCTTCTTCAACACCTGAACCCTTCTCTGACAACGCCCCTGCCCAGCTCAACGACTTTCCGTCTGATGTCAGCTCTATTCTAGACGATACCGACGTGGAGGAAGAGGACGAGGACGATGATATTAGCATAGACCAAGAGGAGGAAGACGAAGAAGAAGAAGAAGACGAAGACGAAGACGAGGACGAGGACGAGGAGGAAGAGGACGATCCCGACGAAGTCGGTCACGGAATCGACCAGGACTATTACGACGACGACTTCGATGGTTTTGACTTTGATATGAGAGACGTCGACCTCGATTTTGACGGCTTTGGTTTTCTAAACGACGAACAGCTGAGGCCCGGCGACTACCTCGACTTCCCCGACGACGAGCAGATAGACGCCTTGCACCACGCTTTCCTTCACGAGTTGGAGCATCATTTTGCCCAGGAGCAGTGGGCGTTGCGTCCACATTCACCCGTCATGGACCAAGCCCAGGGCGGCGCTGGCCGGCGAGCCAGAACGCAGCTCGACCAGCTAGTACGGGTCGAGATGGTGGGGCACGGAAATGGTAATGGTGGCAATGGTGGTGGTGCGGGTAATGGTGCAGGTGCTGCGGCGGGTGGTCAAAGGAGAGCAAGACAACAACTCCCTAACAATGTTATCGATCTAACAGGCGACGATGACGCAGAGATGCCCGGCCAATCGAACCCCGCCGGCCCGTTCAACCAGCCTGCACGGTCCGTCCCTCACAGACAGTCAGAGAACCAACGCAGACTACGTTCGCAGCCCCAGAACGCACCCCCGCGCTTAAATCGGAGCGACGGAAGCTACATCGACGACCAGCACATCATCGTCCTCTCTAGTTCTGACGACGAAGACCGACCTCTGCGCAACGTCCCGCGACGAGGTGTACATAATAACCGCCACAACCATCCCGACATCCAGAACATCCGTAACGCTCACTTCAGTCGCTATCACGAAAATAACCTCGCCGACCGTGGCGCTAGAAACGCTCGGTTCGGTGACCAACTTCGGCAGCCTGGCCTGGCAGCTTCCCCAGCACCTGCGCAAGCCCAAGGTCCCAACCCGAACGGCCGCCTTAACCCCTTCACGCAACTCATGCAGAACATCCCCATCCTCCAGTACCTGAGCAACCCTGCGACTGGCATCATGGCCAACCGCAACCAGAACCCCGACGACGACATCGTCATTACTGGTGAACGCAATGTCGGTAACGTCCCTAACATACCCAACGCCGTACCCGTAGCCAACCCGCATCAATTCCTCGGACTGCAGCTCGATTATGCGGCACGCCCCTTCCACGTGCCACCTCCCGCGCCAAACCTAGGCGGCCTTGGCGGCGGCCTCGGCGGTGGCGGCCCTCCCAAACCAGCCCACGAAGCCCCGGGACCCGCCAGACCTGGCTTCACCCGCGATACTGGCGAGGACGTGGTTGCTATCTGCCCGAGCTGCGATCAAGAGCTGGCATATGATCCCGAAGGCGACGACGATCCGCCCCCCACGCCAGCTAAGAAGTCCCGTTCGAAGAAAGCCACGGCCGAACATCACTTCTGGGCCGTCAAGGCCTGTGGTCACGTAAGCAAGATGATGATTATTGATGTTTAGTAAATGTTTGCGAGTCGCAATGCTAACGCGGTATTTTATCTGTCTAGGTCTACTGCAAACGCTGCTTCGAAAACCGACGACCCTCGGCTAAGAGCGGTATTCATGTCGGCTTCCGGCCGGAGGGCAACGGAGGGAAGAAGCTTTACTGCGCCGTCGAAGACTGCGATTCCGAAATTAGCACCAAGGCATCGTGGGTCGGCATTTTTATGTGATTTACTCCTGGCTCCACGGAGAGGCTGCATAGGAAAAGCGCGGCAGGGTTCTTTTTCCTCACGACTGGTTATGAAGTCATCGACTTTATACTTGATTTGTTGTTTTTCTCACCGGCATTGCGTGGCGTCGGCGGCGGCTACAGGCGTGGTTTTATGGAAAGGAAAGAGGTCATGGGATAAACTCTGGGCGCAAGGTGTACTATAAGTGGATTGATCATGCCATACTATACCATGCCATGCCATGCCATGCCATGAATGGATGGATGGATTCACTGGCGGATGAGCCGATGCCCCTAGTAATATAAGATACTGGGACACAGCCCAAACTATACTGAACTGAAATGGAAACAGCAAGCGCTGTGTTCATCATTTTCGCTGCCTTGCGATGAGGACTCTAGTGTAGAGTGACATGAAGTGAGATGAAATAGACGGAAGTGAACTTAGTTTCGTCCTGGCCTGCTTGTCTACCTCCCTATTTTGTTCTCTACATACTTGTCTTCCTAGCTGAAGTACATGAGTGTAGTATTGTATGATACCCATCCTACTCAGTTAGTCGTCTATTTACTCTAGGACCGCAAGTTATACGAGTTCAGCTGAGTTTTGGTTTAGTTTACGTTCGGCTAGCGGGATGGAGCGGCGCGGAGCGGAGCGGAGTTCACGGGGTTTGAGGTGAGCAATACATATAAGGACGAGAATAGGAATAAAGATAAGTAACTATGACCTAAGCTATTTCATTATTTTCGTGGTAGTTTACCTACTTACCTATGTATATTGATATAGAGTTATTTTCTCAAGGCTTTCTAAAGAAGGAAACTTCGGACAAACGAGCGAGGGTTCGGTGTTAGGTTCCATCGTGTATTCCTTCCTGGCTTATCCGTTCATGGGTCCGAACAAGAGAGCGCACTAACTCAATTCCCTTACCCTTATCTATCGTCTATTTCTAGGTAGTCGGAAAATAAGATACGACAAGTGGTGAGAGATGTGGTGATTGTAGAATAGATTTTAACTAGTGCTGATTGTGAATCGGAATTCAGGGGGTTTAATACTTTAGATACGAGGCTATTTGGTTGATGAGTGAGACCCTTCGCGATTTGTCGTAGGTTATTGGACGCGGAGACGAGATGAGGAGAGGTGGGAAGTTTAGCGAGTAAGCTGTTCTATGCGCAGGTAAACGTAGATAAGCCTGATGTGATGGTGAGCACAAAGGTTTGGGGATGCAGGATTACTGATCTCTTGCCACTACTTGGTAACTCAACTTCGTGTTGAGTGGTCGGTATTCTATGGGCGTCCTTGAGACTAAATAGTAGGGTTTTATAAAGAGTATGCTGAGGCTGGGGTTTAGTTTCTGTTGTATCACATATATTCTACAACTGCAAGAATAGCTACGTAGGTGGTAAGTAGATTTAAGGTGTAGGAGAGAAACTGAAGGAAAAATATAAATTATATTAACATACGGATA
The DNA here is from genome assembly GCA_038501195.1 of Nemania diffusa. Lineage (NCBI taxonomy): Eukaryota > Fungi > Ascomycota > Sordariomycetes > Xylariales > Xylariaceae > Nemania > Nemania diffusa. The sequence continues at coordinate 5,910,839 of JBBPUQ010000003.1, forward strand.
ACTCAGCACCCTTTCTAGTAAAGAAATTTTCTTTCTTTTTTATTTTCAATTATAAGTTTTTATAGATAGAACGAGATCTTCAGAGTGTTTGTTTCTTCTGCTCTTTCTAGCCCTGATTGTGGATAGTAGGTACAGGGGTTGGCTCAGCACTAATTATAATAGGCTACCCGGTAATTTATACTGCAGTAGACTATTTCGCGTTTCTCGCGTTCACTTGTTTAATTCGAACGTGCCTCGATTAGTACATCCATCCTTCTCCATCCTAACTACGATGTACGACACAACCGCCTCAAAAGATGCCCTTGAGCGAGAATCAGATCGCGACCATCGTAGCGAACCCACTTGGTGAACAACTCGAAGAAGTGCGCAGCCAGCTACGCGAACATGCCGAGGCACAATCACAAGACATTTTAGACCCATTAGGAACCCTATTAGCGGTGCTTGCTGTTTCAAAAGCAGCACCGCTTCTAATTACGCCATCCGGTCGCGACATTTTAACAAGCCTGCGAGATGCGTTCCTCGAACGCGAACTTGATATTGAAAAATCCAAGCTCCTTGTTGACGCTATCGTTGCCAACTCGCCCGACACCGATGTCTGGACGGCTGTCCTGGATCTTATCCAACTCATCAAGCCGCAGACATCCCCGCCTCGTAGTCTCCCCCCTACGTTTTCGGGAACACCCGTCGAAGCCTACTCCGGTCAACTAGACTACAGCGAGTCGCTTGATAGAATTGAACGCGATTTATTTTCCGAAGTCGGAAACTGCACATTTCGCGGCGTGAGAGGGTTCTGGGATAAGTTCTTCAACCCCCAAAGCTGGCAACAAGACCAGAGACACATACTTGACCGGATGGTAGCACAGCACGGTGAGAACGCGTGGGATTTCCCACCTATTCCTGATGCAACTTCCGTCTGGCAATGGTTGCGTCGGCTAGAAACTCGTTTTTTGGCCGGCTCAGCAAACAAGCTCTTTCCAGTCGAAGGGCCAGAAGACCCAATTAATATATTTGATGTCTTTATTGAAGCAGCAAAATCTAAAAACCCAAATGAACCTTATGAGTATAAGAACGCTCTAGTTGTTGGAGAGCTAAGGAAGACACATGACCCAAGCAGATTTAAGGCGGTCTTCCTTCGGCTTACACTGTTGGTACAGAAGATTTTCGCTAGGCAGCCTACGTGCCGATTTATTCATGCCTTTTCACTCTGTGCGTCAACGATGGAGCTTTGGGTTTTTGATCGATCTGGGCCCTATAGCTCAGGAGCCTTTGATATTTGTCGCGAACCAGAAAAGTTTGCGCGTGCTTTGGTTGGATATGCTACAATGGACGACAACGCTATGGGCCGAGATATATTCACACACAACCAGCAGAGGAATTATCAGGTCACCCTTTATGATGCAAATAGCGGCAGCAGCAACAACGAAGAAAGAACTGTTAGGCTAACCAGAGAAATAGTTCGCCGGCAGGCCATTGTTTCCCGTGGGACTACGTGTTATGAAACTAAAAATAGCGAGGTCGCGAAATTCTCGTGGGCGTCGACTAAACAGGAGTTGGAAGTGAACCATTTAAAGCTAGCGAAAGCAAAAGGCGTCCAGGGGGTAGCAAAATTGGTAGCATACCGTCAGATTACTACTATTGCAGAGCTGCGAAAGGGTTTGCATTTTCCTAAGCCTCATGCGTTCCGATGCGAAGACACCCTTTCCCGAGACTCGGCAGCTTCGACCCAAAAAAACACCAGCACGCCAGGTCATAAGCGTAAGCCTTCTAGCAAGACATTGAACAGTCCGCCTAGTTTGAAAAGGCAGCGTTTGAATAGCGGGAAGTCAAACCTCACCCACGAGCTGCTAACAACACCTAGCTCGGACGCAACTGTCGAAGACCTATGGGAGAATAAAATCTTTTCCTGTCTTGTCATTTCACCGGCCGGCCGTGTCATTAGCGAATTTGAAACGATCAAAGAACTGCTGGAGTCGATGAGGGATGCCATTAAAGCACACCAGTCTCTTTATACCCTTGGAGGAATTCTTCACCGCGATGTCTCGCCGAATAATATTATTATTACGAATCCCGAAACAGCAGACGGCTTTAAAGGCATGCTTATCGATCTTGACCTAGCCAAAGTGATGAACGGCGCCGCGGGGAGCGGAGAGCGGCAGCCGTGTGGCACGATGCAGTTTATAGCGGTAGAGGTGCTGCGCGGCGCAGACCACACATACCGTCACGATCTCGAGTCGTTTTTCTATGTCTTGCTTTGGATGTGTGCTCGTGTCGCGTGGACTAAACCCAACTGGAGCGGCGCAAAAGGGAACCTGAAAACACCCTTTTGGTGAGGTGGGTAACGGGAGATTTCAGGCGTATTGCGGATGCTAAATTGTTTCATATGATGCCTGGAGGCTTTTTAGATGTTCTGGATGAGTTCCCAGAAGCGTGCAATGTTGTTAAGCCGCTCTGTAGGGAACTGAGGAGGATCCTTTTTCCATATGACGAAGAGGGGATAGTCCTCTTTGGGACCCCCCCAGGGCCCCCGGATAAGCTATACAACTCCATTCTCGGGGCATATGATAAAGCTATCAGTGAGATGCCCTGACTATAACAATTTCTTTTGGCGCCGTGGTAATGTAGAATAGGGGCCTTCTCCATTGCTTTACTAGATAATCTAGATACTATATAGGAGATGGTCTATGATAATGTCATCGGTCAGATAGCCGGCGCCGGTAGTCTGCTTCCTACTTTACACAACCAGCCCCTTGATCCCTTCTACTTAGCCACCCTAATAGTCACTATGCAGGTCCTACGCAGTATCTACACCAGTCCGCTCTGTGTAGATGTGACTTGTGTGTGCCCATGCGCTGTACACATACGCGATTCCTTCTGTTCGTTAGCCCTCGTAGATGCTCATCTAGACCATACCACCTTTTCTAGCAGTTTAAATTGTCAGTTGAGTTATACATCGATCTATTTTACCCCTATGCAATGGTCGCCCTCTTCCTTTGCTTTTACCTCATGAAGCACTCATAGTTTTGGTCGGGGGAAGTATCACGGAAGCGGGACGAGTTAGATAGGTCGACGATACGGAGAGATTATTTTAAACCGTGCCGTGCCTACGGGCGTTGGTCGGATTCATTCAAAGAGGTCGGGTTGGCGCGTCGGAGCCTTCGCTTGAGTTAGGAAATACTCTCACTTCGCTGTTGGCTATGTTAGATGTCGTAAGTTTGATACCGAAATGGAGTCATTAGCTGGGTGGCGAGAATATCTCTTTGCAGCCCGTACTCGAGTAACACGGGTTATTTAGGTATAGTTACGAGCAGATAAAGAAACTGGACCTCAAGTCCTCGCCTCGACTTTAGGTTTAGGTGCATCATCGGTTACTGCTGGAAAGTAGCGGAATAAGATGGCAAAGGTATTTGTATATATTGACCTAGAATACTAGGAGACGGTCTAGACTAGGTGAGTTCCAGACCCCCTTCGCTTCAGCTTCGGAAGTGCCCATCTATAGACTAGACTGGGAGAAGCCAAGGTATTTATAACACTGACAGCTCTGTTGACGGGTCGAGCTGAGCTCAGTCTAGACTAGGTTGTGTTCGTGCCTCTGGCGAAGTGGCGGATAACACTTCAGTAAGGTGACATGGGTAATTCTGACCCTACCTAAAACCGCTCTCACGTAGGGTTGAATAACGAAGTATGTAACGTCTCGTGTGGGGATGGTGGTCATTCCTGATGGTGCCTCTCATGGGTGTTGACCAGCATTCTCTCACTGGAGCACAACTTACCTACCTAGGTATATGTAAAACGTGATTACCTACGTGCGTACGCACTTACATTTTGCAGTGTGCACTCTCTCTAAGTATGACGCGGAGCCCCTTGTGCTACCTGACATGTACGTCCCATCACAGCGGCACGTAATTTCTAACGCCTGATAACTCGGGAGTCTTCATTGCCGGCCATAGACCCATCGCCGATGGCGTGTCACCGATGGGCATATACAACGCTGTATATGCATACCTGAGCAAATCGCCTATCCGTATGTAGGACTATTGTTGCGGTCAGACTTATGCCGTATGCGCACGCCGTATTCGTGCACCCTGAGATCGGTTTATATCACTATATCTGACGCTGCATGATGCCTGCACCATATGATTATGGGCCGAATCGCGCCACGGAATGCACGTCAGGCGATGTGAGCTGCTCGACACGTTGTGGCTGCTCAGCTTCGGGGCATGAGTCCGTTTTGAAGTAAGGGCTTCGAGAGATGAGGCCTCACTGCGAGTTTATCAGTAGGTAGGTAGCTGTTTGTGGCATCTTCATGGGTGGGAAAACTGGATAACTAGAGGAAACCTGGTTATTGGGTGCTATACTCACAGTACTACCAGTCAACTCTCGCCTGACGATACGAGCATACCTTGCAGGGCCCCCCACGAGGGTATTCTGGTTCGGTCAAGTGCCACAGCGTTACAATGCATATTGAACGTCCGGCCCTTCAGTCAAAGAGCATGAGAAGAGGACCCTTGCATGGATCAACTTTCCAACCAGAACGATGATAAGCACTACTCTGTGTACATAGTAGGAACCGTCGCAAGCTCGCTTTGTTAGGCTGACCCAAATTGTCGGAAATAGCAAACAAATAGGCAGTCGGTCCGGGATCGTTGTTGGGTATCACCACCTACCTACACAGGCTACACTACCTACCATGACCATGTGTCGGCCGCTATTTTCGGCTATCTCGCTTGCGACTCTGACTACTGTATCTACCTACTGGTAGGGCAGTAGAAGGATTTACACTCATGGGGATGCATGCGAAAGCTTTGACTTGCGCTGTCTTGCGCTTGTTGGCACCTCGCCTCGCCTCGGCGGCAGCTCGAGCCTGTTTGATTAGGGATTGACGAGAGGATCAAGGAGTCCTGATTGCAGACTTACCGTGCCGCCCAAACCAGCACCCATGTTCGGATTTCATTAGCGTAAAAAGTAGTATACATACCCTATTGGCTACGCTTGACCCTTCAATCTAGATCTCTTTCTCGAAGTTGCAAACGGTGCGCCACGTTTTCTTGGCTGTTTAAGTGTCGCGTGATGATGGGTACCACAGCTGTCGCATAATTCCAGAATAATTAAGTAGGACTGTTTGCCAAGTGGAGGAGCAGCGGTGAGAGCCTATTGTTTTCTTGTGATTTTTCAGCTGTTCATAGGGTTAAATCCCAGAGGAGGTTGGGTATAAGATTGCAAGGCTGATAAGAATGATGTGTCGTAAGAGTAGGTCGGTTGTTTGCATACCTATGTAGGGTTGTGAGTAGACTCTGAAAGATACCTACCTAGGTAAGAAGGATGAAGGATGCGGCGTATTGTGTGCAAGTCGAACCAGCGAACCAGTGAACTCGTCGCACGAGTCAGCGTCCGTAGGTTTAGTTACTACGGTATAATTCTCGATATAGCTTCGGGGTACCTAACCGTTTTAGGGCAACGTGGGAATTGGCTGTTTCCTAGTATACACTAGGTATAGGCCGCTTGAGCAAGACAGATCGCTTGCAGGAAGGCTTACTCGTGCTGGGCTTCCCGGCGGTAGATGGTTATAGACTTTTTGTTCGGCGGGCGGGATGGCGTTTTCTAGTAAGAAATGGCTGTCTGCGCGAAAGCCCAAATTTTTCCATGGACACTAGAAACGCAAAACCAGCTGAATGCTTATCTACGTAAGTAGTGCAACCATCAATCGTCGTAGGTTTTAAATCGAACCCTAAGATAGGTACCTTAGGTGGTCGTGAAGCAAGGCTGATCTACCCATCTGCCTTCTGTATGAGGCCGGATCCAACATGATACAGACTTGTCTCGATCATGTGGCTCTAGTCTAGCGCGTGCAAACGTCGACGAGGAGGGACTAAGTGGCGACATTGGACGGCGCAGACAAGATGGTGCGACTCACTTTCTACAGCGTAGATACAGTACCTACAGATACTGCAATATGCAAGAGGGTGCATGTGGTGTTCAGCCGAGGTCCACAGAAAACTAATTAGATAGCGCTGGTCGTTAGGTGTCTGATCCGGCAAATCATGGCGAGTGTTGGTAAATAGGCGATAGCCTTGCTATACGACTCCGAGAGATCGACCTTCTTCTCTTGGACTGGCTGCTTTTCGCCCTCTCCTGCAAAACTAACTATGTAGGTACACACTTACCATTCCGCCTCGACGGGTTTTTGTAGCGCCTCTGTGGAACGTTGACCGATTGATGTATCTATTTTGCCGCATCAATCTGCGGCGATCAATCTGTTAATTGCCAGATTAGACCCGGCCAGGTATTGGCTAGAATAGGTATGTACCTACCCAGAGTTCATGCGACAAAGAGTTGATCTAGATCTTCGGAGATTGCCTTTTGTTAGCACACCCTCTGGCCGATCTGCGGTGCCATGCTATATCGCCGTCTTCTGAATTTCTTTATACGTAGGTATCGTATTCTAGAACAAATTGATACCTAGCGGGAGGGGGGAAGCATAGCGTGAATTAGGCGCCTAGGTATGCGGCAGGTGGGTTGAGCTGAATATGCAGCATAGGGAATACCCGTTTTCAACCCGAGCGTGCCACTCGCGAGGTGTCTGTTACTCCAGCTCTGGCTGCATGCTGCACATTGGCGCATATCCTTCTCGCCACTAACTGGAAGGGGAGAGAATTACAAATTGTCTCAAGACAACTGGGCAACTTGGCAAGTGGCGTAGGTATTCTTGCATCTTCCCCGCGTCGGCTAGCCGGCGAGAGATCAATGTGCAAAATCGGTGATAAGCGAAACATGATCCAAATTGGGAACGAGACACAGGATATTTTTGGTGTACCTAGATTCCGTACCTAGCTGTAACCTTCGTGAACCCTCAATTAGCTCTTATTAGTTAGAATAGCTAGAGGAGCTAGGTATTGCAATTTTCGTATCCAGGCCCAGCGCCATGTTCCGTGTCAGTAGCATACTAACGGGGAGCCCCGTTGTGGTCTGGTCTCGTTAGCTGCTGGTCATTGCAGCCGTTATCTTGACCCTAGACAAGATGGAGCTTAGGCGGTCCTGGGCGGGGTTGACAAGCAACTGATCCATACCGGTCTGGGAATATAAGCAATTACTAGGCCAACCCTCGCTGCTCTTATCCCTGACTTGGCGTGTAGTTGGAGGGACACTACTATTCTTCCAGAAGGACCTCAACCTCTCGCCAAGCATCGTAACAAGCTGGTGCGCGGAAACCCTCCATTGCACACGGAGTCTAGCGAAAAGAGAAAATCAAAATCAAAACGCCGTGGTTGCGCAGAATATTGTTAGGTCCTAACAAGTATTTGTAGCGCCGCGTTCTGGTGGATCGTCGAGAGACACAAGCGAGCTGGTGTAAGTGATCGAGACCAGCGGATTGAAAACAGGTGCGACAGAGTACTCTGTACCGTCCATCTTATCTCGCCAGGTTTCAAAACCAGCGCTTTTCACGCTCGAGAGGCAAGATGGCGGGGATAGATAGAGAGGCGTTCAGGGCGCAGAGCTATCTCTCTGCCTTCCGAATGCGGAATCGGATCATTAAGCCTTCGTCCGGCGAAACTGATACCATTGGCTTTCATTGGTTTAGTGTGCTCCGTAAGGACCAGGGCATGGCACCAGTCCCTTGGATGTGCGGCAGGCCAGTATTATTGCGGGGGTGCCTCCATTGTCCTATGCGTATGCGTACTTACTTAGGTACTGTAGCGTAAGGTTTGTAGATTGCGTACCCGTTTGATAGAGCCGTGAACTCTGACTGGCCAGCGCATGTGCCCAGCTGCAATGATACCAGGGCGGGAGCGTGCTCCAAGAGGCCATGTGTATGTGTATATGAACTAGGTTTCTCCCGCCTCGTCTCTCCATCTGGCTCTTCCTCTTGTCGTTCGTCCTCGATTTTATTCTGATATCGACACCTCACCAACGTGTCCCTCGGTCGCGAAGGACACTGGTCTTTGGTCCGACACTCACAGCCATGACGACAACTGAGGCGCGTGAGGCCTATGTGGCCGACACGGCCATCCCCTCCCCTACCGAGGAGAAGATCGACGACAAGTATGACGATGTCAAGGTTGATGAGAAGGAGCTCGAGGAGGAGCTAGACCTCTACGTCCCTCTCAAAATGGACCCCAATCTGCCCTACGAGGCAAACCCGTTGACGGTTCGTGCCGTGATCGTTGGTATCGCGCTCGGTGCCCTCGTCAACGCCTCGAATCTGTATCTCGGTAGGTACCCATCATATGAATGCACCGCAGAAGAGCGAGCCCTACTGGGCTATGTTCGTTTGTCAAGTACCCAAGGCTGATTTCCATAATTAGGTCTCAAAACTGGATTCACCTTCTCGGCTAACATCTTCGGATCCATCTTCGGTTACGGTATCGTCAAGCTCTTGTCGAGGAGCTGTCACAACTGGCCCATTCTGGGCGGCACATTCGGTCCCCAGGAGAACTCCATCATTCAGGCCGCTGCCACCGGAGCTGGTGGTATTGCCGGTATCTTCGTCGCCGGTATTCCCGCCATCTATCGGCTCGGCGCCATCGAGGGTACACCCCAGCAGAACTTTGGTCCTCTCATCACCATCACCCTTGTGTGCTCTTTCTTTGGTCTGTTCTTCGTCACACCCCTCCGCAAGTTCTTCATCATCCGCGTGGCTCGTGAACTGAAGCTGCTCTTCCCTACCCCCACCGCTGTGGCTCTTACTATCCGATCGATGCACGCTGGTGCCGCCGGTGCTCGTGAGGCTATCAGCAAGCTCAAGGCCCTCGCCCTTGCCTTCACCGTTTCTCTCATCCAGCGTGTTGCCTCCTACTATGCCATTGGTATTCTCTACGATTGGCATCCGTTCACCTGGATCCACATCTGGAGCAAGGGCACGAGCTGGGCATTGAACATCGAGTCTTGGGGTTGGTACTGGGAGTGGACACCCGCCTTCATCGGCAGCGGTATCCTGATCGGCATGAACGCGGCCATCTCCCTGTTCGCTGGTGCCGTTCTGGCCTGGGGTATCATTGGTCCCACACTTGTCCATTACGGCGAGTGCATCGGTATACAGCTATACCCCGATGACCCGTACTGGGACTCTCTCTACACCTTCGCGTCGCTTAAGAACCTCGGCAAGCAGAAGCCCAGCCCGCGATACTGGCTTCTATGGCCCGGTGTCCTCATCATGGTGGCGACCTCCATTGCTGAACTACTGGTCCAGTACAAGGTGCTCGGACACGCAGGTATGTCCGCCTGGAAGGGCCTGTCCAGTGGCCTCAATGACCTCTCCATCAAGGTGTCTGGCAAGCCCTCTCCTTTCTTCGAGCGCCAGGCCTCCAAGTACGCAGATGATCCCAACATGGTTGCCGACTCTGCTCGCCCCGAGGACCAGGTCCCGATGTGGCAGTGGATGCTCGGTCTCGTCCTCAGTATCGTAGTAGGCATCATCGTCTTCGAATACCAGTGGGGCATGAACCCTGGCCTGACCATTCTGGCCTGCCTGCTCGGTTTCCTGTTCTCGTTCCTGGCCATCCAAATCGGTGCCGTTACCGATCAGACCCCTCTCACGGCTGCCTCCAAGGCCAGTCAGCTCGTCTTCGGTGCCGCCACGGCCGGCAAGGGCTACGCGATCATCGATGCCCAGCGAATCAACCTTGTCGCCGGTGGTCTCGCTTCGGGTGCTGCTGACGTCGGTAGCTCCCTGACATCTGATTTCCGTACCGGTTTCCTCCTCGGCACACCCCCGAACAAGCAGTGGTACGCCCAGGCTATGGGCACGCTCATCAGCGTGTTCCTCGCCCCCGGCCTCTTCGTCCTCTTCACAACCGCCTACCCCTGCATTCTCAACGGCGACGAGAAGTGCGCGTTCGGCGTCCCCTCGGTGGCCGCCTGGGCCGCCGTCGCACAGGCCGTCACAGACCCGTCGGTCCACATCCCCTGGACCTCGGGCATCTTCTCCATCGTCATGGCCATCGTCGTCGTGGCGCAGGTCGTGGTCCGCCACTTCTACCTCGTGGGCGAGCGCGAGTGGGTGCGCGAGTACCTGCCCAACTGGGGCGCCATCGCGCTGTCGTTCGTGCTGCCGAGCCCCGTGTTCACGACGGCGTCGCTCTTCGGCGCCCTCGTCGCGTTCGCGTGGCGCAAGTGGAAGCTGTCGTCGTTCGAGCTCTACGGCTACGCCGTGGCCGCGGGCTTCATCGCCGGCGAGGGTCTGGGTGGCGTTATTGGCGCCGTCCTGCAAATCGCTGGCGTCTCGGGTGATATCTTGGGCACGAACGCCGGCTGCCCTGCTAACTCTTGTTAAGCTGGTCGGCCCGAGGGGTGGTCGTGGATAGACGAGGAGACGAGGAATGCTATACCCCTGTTACGGTGAACGATGTAATGTTGTAGTCCATATACTAGATACCACCTCTCCTAATAGAGACATTGTCATGTTGAACACCGTTTTATCTTCTATGCAATTGTGTACCGATGTCGTGAGTGATGGAGAGGAGACATGATAGAAGATGCCATCCTCGGGGGCGAGATGGGGAGATAGGGTGATGAAGAGAGGATGGAAGAACCTCTCGCACTCATGCTGACTTGCCAAGAACCCCCCCTCATCCTCGCATGTGTGTAACTGTCTGGAGATAGGTATATGTATGTCTGCGGCCTCGCATGGACAAATATCTCCAAGTTACTGGCAGGGTGAAAAGCTTCAGAAGGAAGCGAGGGACAGCTCGATAGATTCGGCATCATCAGGTAGCTGGTTGGATTTGTTTCTTGAGGTTCAATATTAATAGAAACAAAGAGTTTTAGTTGGGGAAGTGCATGAGTTCATTTCACGTGATGGGATGTCGAGCGTCGCATTAATCCTTCGCAGCCTGCCTACGAAAGTACATGAGGCATGTAGTATTGCTGCTTGTCTGGGTAAGAGGTCGTAAAGCACGATCCCCAGATATATTATGTTAGTGGGGATCAAAGAAAAAAAAATATATGAAGGTTCGTTGTTGTTAGCAATGATTACAGGAGATAGTCGGAATATGAGATTTCCATACGTAAATTGTCAGCAAAGATGAAGATCTTATTCCGATGGTAACATGGGTGCCTGAACCAAACTAGAGGAGTTTGTGTTTAATTCCGAGGCCGTGGTTGATTGTGCTTGATGAGGAATATTGCCTAATCGGGAAATTAGCGCACCTACTTCCGCTAAGATCAATCACCTCTGTGGCTGTGCTTTATAGGTACTTTAGGTAGGTACTGCTCCCCTCAGCAAGTGTTAAGATCTAAGATCTAGGTGTAGGCTCCTGTACGGCTATAGCCAACCATTCCTAATATAACATCCTTTTCCCTGTAGAATTCTTTCTAATGTGTGCGTGGCCTTTATTTAATCTACAGCTGTAAGCGGGTACCGCCCTCCTCACGGGTGGTAACCGGAATGATCCACCTTGGGGGTGCGTCACCATCTATATAGATTCATCTATTTAGAGCCCTTAGAGGCTTCTATCAGGTGAACAAGAAAGTTCTAAAGTATATTTGAAAATGATTAGTTCATTGCTATTTAACTAGCTGAGAGAGATACTAGTTATACCAGTCTAGGTAGACCAGTAAGCGATTAAAGCTAACTATCTACTAGCTACCTAAGGTTGTCAACTCCACCAGATCTAAGTTTTCGATTAATAGCTGTATGGTTTTTTGATGCCTCTTTCCTACAGCCCGTAACAGTGCTGTCTGATTCAAATTATCTTTCAACTTAATATCGGCGCCGTTTTTAATTAATAGCTGCACAATGTCTTGATGCCCATTTTCTGCAGCCCATGACAGTGGTGTCCGATAACAAGTATCTTTTGAGTCAACTTCGGCACCTTTCTCGATTAATAGCTGCACGATCTCTTGATGCCCTTTTTCTGCAGCCCATGATAGTGGTGTCCGATGAAAATCATCTTTTGTGTCGACTTCGGCACCTTTTTCGATTAGTAGCTGCACGATCTCTTGATCCCTGTTTCTGGCAGCCCATGACAGTGGTGTCTGATAAAAAGTATCTTTTGAGTCGACTTCGGCACCTTTTTCGATTAGTAGCTGCACGATCTCTTGATGCCTGTTTATGGCAGCCCATGACAGTGGTGTCCGATACCAAATATCTTTTGAGTCAACTTCGGCACCTTTCTCGATTAATAGCTGTAAGATCTTTTTACGCCCGTATCTGGCAGCCCACCATAGCGGTGCCTGACCATAACTTATCGAGTGGACGTCGGCGCCCTTTTCGGTTAGTAGCTGTGCGATCTCTTCATGCCCGTTTTCGGCAGCCCATGAAATCGGGTGCTGCCCTTTAAGAAATTTCAAGGCCTTTCCGTAACTGAGCATTGCAATAATGCTGTCAGACTCTGCTAAACCGTTTGGTAACTGTAGCAGGGCTTTAACCGCTTCTCGGTGGCTATTCGCTAAAGCAGCGAAAAGGGGGTACGCGAGTCGTTCATCAGTATAGACTTGAGTGTCATGCCAACAAATGCTATCTATAAGCCTAGCAAAGTTATTTTCAGCAAGGATGTACGACAAACTTGCCGCTAATGTATGGCGACGTGTTCCATACTTTGCAAAAAGATTATCCAGATGGATCCAGGCCTTTAGATTGAACGAATTTAAAAAACCATGCTGAGGTAACTCGACCGCGGCAATATTGGCATGATAGAGGACTTGGCGTGTCGCATATTCAAGAAAAGGGAATTTCTTTGATACTTGTTGTCGCAGATCTTTTGCTTCCTCAGAAGAGGCTTTTGGAAGCTCTTGGTTGTCTGTAATGCGATTTGGGATATCTGTCAGAAAGTATGCGTAACAACATTTCTTTAGCTGATCATGGCTCAGGCTTTCGAAATTTGTCCCGAGGTTGGGCCATAACTCATAAATACCTCCATCTTTCAACAAGAAATCTCGTACGGATTCGTGGATAAATTGGACAGTCCGCGCTCTTGACTTAGTGATCTCAGCAAGCCCTTTAGAGGAATTACAAACGAAGTTGTTCATATCGTCTGCTGTGATGTGTTCGGGGTCCCATTCAGCTAGATTTTCGGGTGTCGGATCTAGTCCAGCCACTACCGCATAGTAAAATTCCTCGGGTTTCATCGGGCGCCTCGCATAAAGTATCCATTGAATTGATAGTAATAGGTCAGCCATATTTTTGTTGTCTCGTCTCAAAATGTCTTTAAACAATTCGCTTAGTTCGGAAGGTGTCTCTTGAAGCCGTTTCTTAACTGCAAAGATGCGGCCCCGTTGAAATTCTTCGTTAAGGATGTTAACAACGAGTACAACCCACATAAAAACGCCAGCTGCCTTTTGGAGAAGCTCAGCTCTGACTGACTCAACGTTTTTACCCTTTCCTGCTTGAAGCTTGCTTTGAACGTAATTTTCTAAGTCTTGGCTGTGACCAGGTTGATCTTCTAATGTCAATGTCTCGCCATTCTGGATGGAAATCGTCGGATAGTGGCGGCTTGAAAAGCAGATATAAAGCTTTCCTTCGTTATCTAGAGCGGATTGTCCGAGTTGTTCAAAGTATTCTACCATGTCCCGAACTTGCGATTCGCCACATTCATCCAGGGCGTCAACAAAGCACGTTACTCGCCGTCGTCCAAGTTGAGCAATAGCAGCGGAGAAAAGGCTCTGGAGGGCCTCAATCTCCCATAAACTATTGTCGCTATGACCTTGAACAAAGCGGCTAGGTATATCGAGCACTTCTTGGAGGTCCGGTAGCTTCTCCAGTAACTGAAGCAACAGTGAGCGGTACATTCCTTGTGTTGACTTCTCCAAACCATCCCCTCTGGCATTAAAGAAAAATGAGATAGTAGTATCACTGTTTCCTAGTGCACGCGTATATATAAACTTCATGATTGTTGACTTTCCAGCGCCAGGCTTGCCATGAATCCATAGGAAACCGTGATGTTGAGGAAACTCAGCGGGAGTCAACCATTTTATATAGCTGGAATGGCTCAGTAGCCATGCGCATGTCTTGCCATAGGCGGATTTGATATTTGAATGTCGCGCGTCGATCTTCTCAAATGATAATGAATTCATTAGAAGTTGCCGGTGCGCTCGCACCGCTTCCCCTATTAGTACGTTAGCAAAGCCTGAACTCATTTATGACAGGGCACACATACTCGTTCGGGCTGCTTCGGTTCCTATCGTGGGTATGACGGAGAGAAGTTCCTTCGCGTATGCCGCTGCAGTAGCAGATGCATATTTCTGCCATTGCTTGCTCTTGTGAGAATCTGAGTAGTCACAAATACCACGAATAACTAGGCATTGAAGGCTCTCCATCAGGCCAGCTGCCTCCATCTCAAAACATATGGCGTTGAATCTCCGTGCCAGCTGGTTCCTTGTCTGGGCGTGTTTTATGACTTGGTTGCCAGACGCGATGATTCCGTAATGAATCATTGGGCTATTGTCCCGGGGACGTCGGGTTACCAATTCTGATTTATTGCAATCATTACAGTTTTGAGTTGATTCAGCGTGATCGTAGGTGTCGTTGAATAGTAAGTCCTCAAGTGATTCTCGATTTCCGTACGATCTCATGGTTGGGTACCGCTCCACCATTTGGGTAATAATGGCGGAGATCTTCGAGTGTTCCCCTTCGTGTTTCCCCCGCAACGTTGAAACAGCTGTCCCGATTGCTTGTAAAGGCTTGTATGTAGCACCTGTCAGTTGGAAGCCAGACTGGGTAGTCTTGCCCAAGTCGTACTGCACCACCCCCGTGCTAACCACAACGTCGCCAAGCCGTATGTTGACTTTTACAGGGACGCCGCCGCCAATCCCAACCATCAGGAATGTTTGTATAGAGGGAAAGGTTCGGCGCATATTACTCGCCACAGTGGCTGCATTATTAGTGCCATACCCATTTGTCGGTAAACACGCAATGACAACGTTATGGTGATGAAGGCTGCCTAAGGTATACGTGTTACTATCGTTCGGGTTCTGGCCTAGATTGTCGTGAATAGTGTCTAGCATAGACCTTGCGGCCGCCAGCTCGATATGAAGAGCGCAGACCCAGCCGACAGTATAGTCGTCGACTGTAAACCCTGTCCGACGTGAGCCCTCATTGTAGGTTTCGCAATCGCGCTTTCTTCGTTTTGACTCGGTCGGCGTTGGATTCTCTTCATCGGCAGGACGTTTATTTGATATTGATATCGGGTTTTCTTGCATACCTGATCTTGATTAGGTCGAATGTCTATCGAGCCCGCGGATATAGATTGTAAGCATAGAAACGAGATGATATTTAGAGATAGGAAAGTCTCATTTAGCGAACAACGAGGATAATAAAAGCAGACGGCCTGCTTCTGCCTTGAAGCCTGACGAGAGCCCTGTGTTGAGGCGCATGGCTGGCAAAGCCACTGCTACGTTGTAGCGGAGAAAAACATAGAACGCTGATTAGTCGGGCAACAGGACCGTCTGCAGTAAGATATGACATCCTTGCTTTTTCTGGCAAATTTCTTATTATGCGAGGAAAGCTGACGCTGTAGCCTAGATTATTTCGGCTGGGAAGAGATTAGAGGCAAGCGGACAGGCATAGCAATTGTAGGCCAGCGACGATGACTGCTAAGGTTTGACTATAATGCGTACATACCTAGGTAGGTTTCGAACGCACGTTACCGCTCTGCCGTGACTTGGCAAATAATTAGGTACCTTAATGTTGTATATTCAACATCTATATAACTTTAATATAATAAGCAAATAAGAATTACTAAGTAATTTCTTTTAGTTATTCCTAGCAACCTCGTTGTGATCACGTTGGTTTTCGTTTTCATTCATGTAAAGGGAGCGACATCCAGTCGCTCACCAGAGAAAGTGGCTTAGTGGTTAAAGCATAGAGCGAAAGCCTCACTTTTTATGTAGGTGTTAGATATTATGATATTAATTTATCGCGGATACGCGTAGAGGCACTTGAACGATACACGATGACTTAGGTACATATGTTTGCGGTTCATATGTAATTCGAGCATGCTTGATGTTTTAGGCTGCATTTTTGTGAACTTGTCGAGTTGTTATACTTAGATCCGCAACTTCTACTCATTTTTCTTCAGTAATAAGATCATTGAAGATCAATTATTAAACAACCCCAATATTTGAATATATATGTGTACAAGCTATCAGATTTAGCTATTTCTCTGAGCAAAAGCGGCGAGGGCGCTAAGCCAAATTGGGGCATAAAGATGCCCCACTATCCCATCGCGTTAAGACGCGGTAGTGATACTAAAGTCGCTATTTCTACTGTATTACCTATTACCACTTTATCTTCCCCTCCTCCTTGCAGCCTCACAGCCTCGCACTCTCCCCCTGAACATCGATTCTTTGCTTGCCGAGTCAGCCAAAAACGAGAATTTAGTCGATACGCCCCATCTCAATGTGCCATGTTGGACAATCCTCGGCGGCGAAGTCGGCGATAGCGATTGTCTATCCCCCTGCTCTACAGTACAATAGTAGGTTGGGTATAAGCGAGACCACTCCCTCCCTTCAATTCCGATGCCGCCGGTTCAGAATACCTTCTCTATTGTTCCCGACGTGGTCTCCGGCCTAAATGGCAATCTCGATAGCTATGCTGGTGGCGCGAATGCTCGCACGAGCAGACCCCCCATGACCTCGAAGCAGGTCAAAAAGGCATATCAGAAAGCGAACAAGGGACCCAAGATCTCCAAGGCCGAGCAACGCCGCATAGAGCTGTTTGAGCAGGATCGCATCAGGAAAGAGTTCGAGAAGGAGAAGAGCCAAGCTCGCGCGAGGGCCGCCCGCGACAAGAAGAAGGAGAAGGAAGAGAAGCAACGCGCTGAGAGGAAGAAAAAGGGTCTACCTTTGGTCGATGCTCGACCCTCCCAGGATACCATCGCCCGCTTTGCTCGCGCCAAACCGAAGAGCCGGAAGGATGACAGCATCTCGCTGTTGAGTGGAAGCGAGAGGGATAATCGGAGCTTATCTCCAACGCACCCCCGTCATAATTCTAAGAACTCAGATCAGATCCCAGAATTCGACGAATCAGATAAAGAGAACGAGAAGATCGAAAAGGAACCTCCTCCATTACAGCCGGTACTCGCAGACAGTAGTCATGGCATAGGTTGCAAATCTGCTAGCCTATGCGACGACGCAGAACCCCCGAGCAAGAAACGGAAGGTCAATGTGCCAGAGGAAAAATATGAAGATGTCCATCTTTTCCCTGTAGCCAACGAAGTGGTTTCATTGTCACCAAAGCTAGATACAAAAGAAGATGTCATCAGTGACCATGCAAAAGAAAACACCACACCTAGCTTGGAACGGGAACGGGCTGAGCTGAATGTGGACGATAGTTTTTCAACTATCGATCTTAACGAGGAGGACCTGTTTGACGACTTATTTCAAGAAATAGAGGTCAGACCTAGTAATCTGAATGCGCCAGAAACGACGATATCTAGTCAGCGACAAGATAAAAGCCCGCCAACTAAACCCCCTCTATACAAACCGCCTGAAGACTACGTGCGATCTCCTAATAAAATCGAGAGGCCGCTACCCTGCTCAAATCAGGTAGTTCGACCGACAGAACCATCATCATCCCCCTATATGGCGGTTCTTCTACCCAAGCCCGTCCCTGGCACAGTGAATACACCGCGTCAAAACCCCTTACCTGAACAAGCAAAGCGAGTCTTGACACCCCCTCTCGCTGTCCCTCCGACCTCGAGTGTGCGAAAATCACAACCGACTTTTCTAGGCTTAGATTCTTGTCGTAATTCTAGAACCCCTATGGCGCCACCTACGGTTCCACCAAAGTTCAAGTTTTCTAAGCAAGTCTCTGCTGGCTCTCCAAGGACTCCTCAGTTTCTTAAGCCCCCACTACCTCTTGCTCGCACTCCCGCTACAGGACCCGGAAATTCTCGTATATCCAAGCCGAAACAAGTCCCAGAGACCACACTGCCGCCAAGCACGCAGTTATTTGTTCTCAACCACCTCGATGATTTTTTCCCTAGCCCATCCCAGGAGGTACGGGAAATCTTTGATGAACCACGAAGGAAATATGCTCGCGATGAAAGTAAAGCTTCCAAGCCGAAGCCGAATATTCCAAAAACGCTGGCTACACCATACAATCGGAGGGTAGTTCCAACAGCAGGCATCGACCTAAGGGGCTCCCGTCATATCCAGCAGATCAGCAGCCGTCCCGAGCCTCAGAAAGCTATAGTCCAGCCATCTATACAACCTGTACCTCAAAACACATCGAGTATATGTGACATGCCCTTCTTTTCTACGCAAGACTTGCTATTATCCTCCCAGGACCTCAAAGATATCGAGGAAGACCCTCTACCAACACCTAAGGCTCAACCTTCAAAAGACTACGTCAAACCACGAGACGCACCCCGTCGCTCTCCAAAACAATTATTTACTTCAACTTGCCGGGAGCTGCGCTACAAATGCGCCATCGAGCGACACAGAACAGCGCAATGGGAAGGTCCTAGCGCTCGGCAGAAAGCCCGCGAGGAACTGGACCGGATTCAGGCGCTGGAAGACGAGCGACTCAAGGCACTTCTCGCCAATCCGGACGAAGAATGGGAAGAGAATAATGATGATATAGTTGTTTCTAATGGAAGTTGCACTACTAAACTAGACGCAACGAGGAGTGGATCACCCACTACGCGGTTTCATAACACTTCTACGCCCCCGGCCCAACCTCCCGGCCCCGTCCGTCCTGACAGAAGTGCGCGTAGCTCGGCCCCGATGGCAGAAGACACGGCACTAGATTCACGAAAGCAGCCTGATGCGCAGGCATCGAGACCGAAAGTGGAGAGTGGAAATGGCGGGACATGCCAGCGGAACGGACGGCCTAAGGGCTCGTACGAGGCAATGCTGGAATTACTCGCTAAGGGACCGAAGCAGAAGCCAGGCGCGCGCGTGGAGAAGAACGCCGACGTAAATATCGGAGATAAAAATGGAAAAAGCCACTACCGAGTTGGACATGCCGACCAGAGGGACCAGACACCCGAAGAGTTCCACGCCATGATGACAGTCATCCCTGGGTCCCAGGAGACGGACTACGGCTTTGGAGAGGAATGGGACGATGACGATTTGCTATGTGGTATGGTTTGATACGACACGACACTGGACTTTCGATATATATGTTTCCTCCCCTGCATTGCGAATATCATGCTGTTAGGTGGGTAAATGGATTACCTACCTAGGTACAAGGCGCCTGTGACTTATTAGGGTTTCACGATTGCGATGCATTGCAATTCTGATGCATTTCTCATGGGTGTTGGTGGGCGGTTATTGATTTTATCTGCATAGCCTTGCTGGGTTGGGAACGAATAGCGGATTATACTAGACATGCCTAGACATGCCTAGACAATACTTATATAGTATATGGAGTATACCCATGTTGGAATATTTATTATGCCTGCATAGTATGATATCCATATTGACCCTGTGATGAACATGTAGTGTTGGTAGGATCTCCTTACCTAGCGAGTACTTAACCTACTATGTACAACCCGTATAGTCCAAGTCCTACATTCATGCCTGGTTTCATTGACTAATAGGATTTAGCTGATAGGCTATCCAGGCGGTATGGCGCAATTCTCTCGTTCGGAATTCGGAGTTTTGCTTAATACGAACAACCTAACCCCCTATTCTCAAGTCGGAGTCGGACTGCTTGTGGCTGAGAGTTGTTTCGATGTAGCTACGTTGTTGTTAGACGAGTTCTTATGCGTGTGTAGTGATCTATCTCGATAGGGAACTAGAATAAGAATTCATTATATGGCTAAGCAGATGCCATACACGAAACATTAACTGAAGCATTATGCCAATGATCAAATGTGGTTAAGTATTACTTGATTATATCCTAGCCTAAGCTCCCATCCTATCCCTATTCCTGTTCAACCCTATGCATTAATAGAGACGGGATAAAGTACAGCATTCCCTAACAAAAGAAAAGACAAAGTGTCGACGGCGCGAAAGCCATCATCATGGTAAGTACTTGAGGTAGGTATCATATTCATAATTCCATGCCGTCCTGTCCAACCTTCCTTTCCCCCCAAAAAATCCTTCATTTTTTTCATTTTGATTCCGTTTTAACCTAGGCAGGTAAGTAGTGCCTCACCGTCTAAGTCGAGATCGTAGCCCCATTAGGCGCAGTAACAGTCACAGGCTTCGCCAAGCTCCCGTTCGCGATCCCACCATTCGTAATCCCGCCCCCATTTGTCATCTTCGCGGCCGCCCCATTCGTATACCCTCCATTCGTAACCTGCGCGCCAGCGCCCGCGACGGCAGCATGCGCACTCCCATTCGTAGCATGCGCCTTGCGCGTCACGGTGGGAGCAACGGGAATATCGGTGCTCTTCCCCGAGCTGCCGATGGAGAACACGGGACTCTCCCACTTCTCGCCGCGGCGCGCGAGCTCCTTGAACTCGGTTGCCTTGGCGCTGATGCCGCCGGGCAGGTGGACGTTGGGGAACACGCTGTCCTCGCGCGTGATGGCCACGTTGACCTTCTTCTTCTCCTCGGCCGCCTTGGCGGCCGCGGCCTCGGCCTTCTGCTTCTTGAGCAGCATCTGCTGCTGGCAGGCGCTGACGTAGCGCCGGTAGATGTTGGGGGCGTTCTTGGGGTCGGCGCGCGCGTCCTCGAGGGCGCGGTCGGCTTCTTGCTTGATGAGGTAGAGCGTTTGGTCGAGCTGGTTGAACTGGTCTTTGAGCTGCTTCTCGGCTGTCTTTTGGACGACGGGGCGGATCACGCGCAGGAGGAGGGGCTTGAAGAGGTTGAAGAGGAGCTTGTGGTTCGACTTGACGAGCTTGACGTTTAGGTGCTTGACGTCCACGTCCACCTTGTCGACCTTGAAGAAGTGCTGCCGGTCCTTGGGGTCGGCGGTGGACAGCTTCATGCGGAAGGAGAAGCCCTCGCCGCCGAGGAACAGGTTCGCGATGCCCTTGTCGGTGAGGGAGGGGAAGCCGCTCTTGCGCTTGATGTAGAAGGATACGTCGCGCAGGTCCATCTGCACGCCGCTGACCTTGACGTCGAACGAGTTCTTGTGCCGGCTCGCGAGCTTCTTGCGGCCCCAGCGGAAGAAGTTGTCGCTGGTGACCTCGAGCACGTTGGGCATGAAGTTGTCGCTCTCGAGCACGAGGTTCTCGACGATGGCGTCCATCTGGTCGTCCGAGTACTCGATGCGCGGGATCGGGATGTAGGCCACGTTCTCGAAGATGGCCGGGACGATGACTTCGGTTAGGTCTTTGATGAGATGGGGCTTGAATTGGGGCTTGCCCTCCTTGTCGTTGCCGAGGTCTCTGAATAGCTTCTGTACGGACACGCTGAAGGCCTTGTTCTGGGGGTCCTTGTCGAACTGGTCGGCGAGGAACTTGATCTCGTCGATGATACGGTCGGTGTGCGTCTTGTACTTCTGGCGAAGGAGGTAGTTACCGCGGTCGTATAGCTGGTGCCACTCTTGGTTGCAGGCGTCGTCCATAATGAAACCTTGCTGCTGCAGACACTTGCGGATGTAAGTGTCCATAGACTTAAACCAGTTCCGCAGCTCGGGGTCCTTATCGGCGTCATCATAAAGCGTGTTGATGGAGGACCACATGTCGTCGCTAGATGTGCCGTTGGCGAATCTCTCAATGAGAGTCTATACATTTTTGTTAGTGGTGGTCGAGGGGGGTGAGGTGAGATAATTATCACATACCTTGAGATCAGCCTCCGCCGCGGCAAAAGAAGATCGTGTTTGCTTAACCGTACCGGCTCCGCCTGTTGTCATTGTTCTGCCATGCTTGCCATATTGCTCTGCCAAGTCAAGCAAAGTCGTAATGGCTTGCTGGTAGTCAGGGTGCTGCTGGCACTCAAGGATCATTTTCTACAGTGTCCATTAGTTAACGTACTTTTACGGTTGTCATAAGAGTCGAGCCTAGCGTACCTTGAGTCGCCATACCGTCTGGTCACGCCGTTCCTGGGGCACCTTCTTGTTCAAATACTCCCTGGCTTGACGGCGGTACTCAGCAGCCGTCTTCTTGGCTGCTTCTCGGTCTTTCTCGGAAGTATTCGCGTCGATCTTGTCTGACACCGTGCCGGCGCCTGCCTGAAATCCCGCTGGAGGATTTAGGGTTCCATCGGGTTGCTGAGCTCCCTCGACAGCGGTGTTAGCGGCATCTTTGGCATCTGCCTTCGGATTTCTCTTGTAGACGCTCTGCATCTGCGTCCTGATATTCTCCTTGGAAAGATTGGGAGCCTCATGCCAGGTGTTGTCGTCGGCGGGCATGTCAATTTGGCTCAGCTTCTCCTCCGATGGCCTTACTTTAGTGGCTGCGTTGGTAGCGGCATCACCGGCCATGTCCCGGATTAATAAGCTGGCATCGCTCACTAAGTGACACCAGAAAGTAAGTAAACTGTCTCAGGCAGCAGGGGCTCAACGGTGTGACTTACGTAGTTTTCGGAACTGGCCATTGGTAATGAGGAGGGTACCCAGTGTTCTTAGTCCTTGAAGGGCTTTGTCGCCATGTTGTTTGGCCTCCTCTTTTGTCAGAGGTGAATTAGGCGCGGCGATTGTGCTCGCGTCGAAATTACGGGTTTGCCAGATAAAGTCTTGCAGTAAGTTTCCCTCATTTTTCGATAGCAGCAGCGCCTTGGCGTGCTTTACCACATCGACAACATCAGCCACTAATTCCTGTCCCTCGGCCGATAACCTTTTGGATGGGTTGGACAGAGCCCTGCTAGAAATGAAGCTATTCAGGGCAACATCGATTTGGTCATTCTATGGCAGGATGATAATTAGCCCTGATCTAAGCTCCCATTGTGCCCTGGGGACGGTGAGATGAAGCGTGAGGAATTGACTTACAGAAGGTACTTTGCCCAATTGAAAAGCATTGAAGATGCCGTAGAACTGCAACTTGCGGTTGATATCGGCCTCTTTCTGCTTGGGGTCGGTAGGTTTATTGACGGTGGCCATGATGACTTAGGTATAATGTAGCATGTATGTACCTTCTACCCGAGTCGTCGGCGATGAAGAGAGACAGTAACGGGAAGTTAGACTGTCAATAACGGGAAGAATAGGAAGCGGAAGAAGGAGGGAAATCAATTGAGTGGTACGGTTGGGGGGGTAGCGTGGTAGCTGTCTTGCTCAGTACGGTGGTTATCGTTCTTGTTGGGTATCACAAAACTACGAGGGGAATAAAACGCGTGGGTATACTAGGAAACGTGAGCAGAGTAATGATGATTTCGTGAGCTCCAAGTTGTTAGTGAGAGCTTTTAGGTTTATGGGTATAAGAGAGCAGAACCAAGTAGTCGAGAGAAGAGTTTGCGTCGTCTTGTAGACTAGAATAAATAAAGGGAGACACTAATAGCTACGAATCAAGGTGGGAAGTGATCAAGCTCGCTCGTGTGTAAATACATCATTAGGCATGTAGCCCTTATGATTGCGGCGTACTGCCACGGAGCACACATGTATTCCATCGCGCTGTTTCGTGCCATGGAGTACATGCTCTCCGAGAAGAGTACCTGGAATGCAATTGATGATGTAGGAAGGGAGCTCCTCTGCACCCGTCTTTAGAAAGTTAATGATGACGTGAAACAGCAACGCGGGCTGTTAAGTGGAATAAGGGATTTACATGGTCGTTTACGTCATCAGCCGGAGAAGAGACACCAGTTCTGACCAGTCCACGCCAGCACACTGCACCTGTAGTTCGTGTCGCTACGTCTTGATCAGGAAATCAAGTGGCCATCGATACGGTCATCTTGACAAAGAATCGATATTGCTCAGATCGTCATCGCCTCGCGGTTCATTAGGGTTAGGTTTGCTAACTATGTTGTCATTGTTTTGGGTATAAGTGATCTATTAGATAGCTAGCTGGTCTAGCTACCCATAGTGTGCACATGGGCGTGGGGTGACAGGGATGGAGCTCTGAGAAGAGCTCTTTCACCACCTCTCTATGATACTCCCCAAGAATCTCTACCTCCCAGTATATTTATATATTTTCTACACTTTTAGAGATTCCATCCGAGATTTAAATAGAGTGATAGAAGGAGGGGAAAACCTGCTAAAGTCCATACTTTGGTAGTGAATTTATAGGTAGAGGGCAAATTCGAGAATCATTCTGTCATTGCTTCATTTGTTGCATGGTCTCCACCTAAACATCAACACAGCATCATACCAACTAGTAGCACATGAGAATACCTAGCCCTCAGTATATGGATAGAAGAGAACTATCGCAAAAATATTCCTAGTCGATATCTTCCGCATTCGATATTTCATCTCCTCAAGTGTGTTACAGTGTGTAAATGTTACCTAAGTAGCTCTAAACACCTATCCCACTTCCCGCATTCAGTATGTAATGACGTCAGACAATTCCCGACAGCGTGAAAACGCGACCACGTAGATGAGCAGGAATGCTATGTGTGAGACATCCGTGTTCTAGACACACAGGTCCGGGTACATGATCCAAGTACTTTTTTTTCATCAATCGATAGGGAAAAAGCCTGTAGATTTTCGGCTAAATTTTTTTATGCTGTAAAAATATTCATTTCCAGAGGTACCGGGCTAGTTCAGTAGTCTGAAGGGTGAAATTGCCAATCCGGACTCGCCTTCTAAGTAAGAGTACCTATTGCATCCTTAGTTGTATGGCCCATTAAGAATAAATCTCATTATTTCTATTTTATATATATCTTATCCTTTTTAAATATCATTTATAGTATTACATATGTATCAAATAGTGATAGATAATACTTGCTCGTTGAACTTATAGATGCCTTTCGGCACGGAGTAACAGAAGGACCTTGCCGTCGGGTTGCATTGTAAGTACTTACCTAAACTCAGCTAACCTACCTAGGTACATTATGTGCTTGGAGGCGCAATCCCCGACAACCACACTCCATCATGATCTACAAGAAGCACTTCATTCCGCTCGAGTCCAACCCCGATCTCTTCACTCAGCTCATCCACCAGTTAGGGGTCTCAACTGCGCTAAGCTTCCATGATGTCCGGACCCTAGACGACTCCGAACTCCTCTCACTCGTGCCCCGCCCGGTCTTTGCCGTGATCATTGTGTTCCCTACCCCTCCTGATTATGAGGCTCGTCTAGATCAAGAGAGCGACTTAATAGCAAAAAATGACGATATAATCTGGTTTAAGCAAATTATTAATAATGCCTGCGGGCTGTATGCTATCCTTCATGCGGTTGCCAATGGACGCGCAAGAGATTACATTGGTATGTTTATGAGCTGGGAAACGTAGCTTCACAGTTGACTGGACCGGAAATTGGATCAGGAGCTGACCCCTATTATTGATTTAACCACAGAGCCAGGGTCCCATCTGTCTTGCCTGCTGGAAAAGTGCGCTTCTCTAGATCCCGCTGCTTGCGCAACCGTGCTGGAAAATGATACCGAATTAGAATCGAAATATAACGCGGTCGCGGTAATGGGGGACACTAAGGCTCCCGAGAACGCGGAAGAGGAGGTCGACTTTCATTACGTTTGCTTTGTGAAGTCGCACGCTAAAAGTAACCTTTTCATCTTGGATGGCGATCGAAATGGCCCTGTGGACAGAGGTTTGCTGACCGGAGATGACCTTCTCTCCGATCAAGGGATTGGGGCGCTTAAGGAGTTCATTCGCGACCACGATAATGGCGGTCATTTCAGTCTGTTGGCGCTTGCCCCAAGCACAAACCTACCGGTCTGAATCGCTAAGCAATAGATACGCAATACCTACCTAACTCTTAGGTGCCTTACGTCTTGATAGAGGTATTTAATCTATAAATGAAAGTTTTCCTTTTTCTTCTATTGTAGTTGACTTAGAATTAATTGTTAACCATTGACGCGATTGACGGCGTTATTTTCCCGTCACATCTTTTTTTAATTGATTAAAAAAATGATTCTCCTGCAAGTGCTACGAGCCATCGCCGCAATAATATAATTTGATTAAAATATACAATAATCCATGGCTATATAGCCTCCCTAACCTTAGAAGCCATCCGGAAGCCCGCACTGCCCCAAAGTTCTCCCCGGGCACCACGCCCCGGGCCCAGTACCAGGGATGACATCGAGTTCTACGGAAATGATGATTAGCGCTACTACTGGATAAATATAGGTAGGTATGTGATCATCGTGTTCATCTCCTAGGCCTGTGCTAGGACGGAAGACGGGAAACTGAACCCACCTGTGGTGAATAACCCGTGGCCCGTGGAGTCCACGACCGCGATGAAGGGGAAGTTGTTGACGGCGACGACGTTGCCGAAGACCTCGAAGTAGCTCGCCGACGTCTTGGTCTTGGGGTTGACGCCCGCGGTGTTCGAGTTCCACCCCACGACCTGGTTCGGTTGGCCATAGTTGATGTACTATTATCCCAGTTAGTCAGCACTCACATAGCTCATTCCCTCTCAGAGCCCAATCCCACTCACCGTGACCAAGTTCCCGTCGCCCTGCAGTATCAGCCGGCAGTTGCACGCGTTGGCGCAGGGCAGGCTGGGGTCCGAAAAACCGGAGTTGAACGAGATGCCGCCGCTGAAGTAGAGCACCAGGTTCCCGTCGGACTGGAACTCGAGGTGGGCGCCGCTCGAGAGCGCCGCGACGGTGCCGGCGCACGTGCTCCAGCCGAGGCTGAACTGCGCGATGTCGCCGTTCACGCCGTCGCGGCGCTGCGGCGCGTCCGTGGGGGCGGCGGCGGCGAATGCGCCTAGGGCAAGAAGGGTGGTTAGGGTGGATAGGACTGCCATTTTTGACGCGCTCGCTCTCTTTCTGCTAGCTGGAAATGACGGTGGGATTGTAGCGAGTGTTGATACGTGCTACTAGGTATCGGTAGGAAGTCTCGAATATATACACTTCGCCATTGTGTAATCCTTTATGGTCGTGAGCCATGTTTTTTTTTCTCGTCGGGCTCCGAGCGCACAGTAAGTCAAATCATCCCTAGTCAAGATATCCTGGTTCGATTACTTGTCATCATAGTCCTGCAGAGTTAGATTGGACGAAAGGAGAAGCTCGTGAGATATATATGCGCCGATCTGAGGGTTCTGAGTGCAATACTACACGATAGGCTAGGAAACTCGGGAAGCTAGGCCGTTTGGACACGGCGCTATATTAAACATCCTCATCAGCTACTTGAATTTACTCCCTTTTCAGCACCATTTTGCTTTCGTCGGAGGCGTTATAAGTCTGGACGAGTACTCAACAAATGTTGACTGGCTAGCGTTATGCATTATGGTTTGGTGAAGTCTGCCAAGCCCTCATTCCCTGGCATACCGTTAATTAACCCGTGGAAGTTCAAAGCTTATCTCTCGGGAAATACTTTGATCCTTGCCCAAACCATGCTGTAGACATATTAAAGGAGGTGTTAAGTGTCTTGGCCAAACAACTTAGCGTAGCCGGTGGCCGAATAAATGTCATACCAATTAGTGAAGTGTAGGGCTACGGTTTTGGAACCAATTATCTTATCAATCAGATCTAGAAATGGCAAAAATAAGCGAACCTCTATACGGAAGGATCGAGTCGGATGGAGTATTTCAGCTGCGGCTGAATAACCAACCTCGTGTCCAAGATCAATTTGTATAAGTATGACTTGAGTGGGAACGTGTATTACTAGAATTCCCCGGGTGCTGCTGAGTTGTCACGGAATATAATTGCAACACTATATCACATCACTACTAAGTAGACCGTTATCAATTCGGGGACTGTAACATGATTGATGTTTTCTTAAGCGAAGATTAATTCCCTAGTTATTATGAGATAATTATGCATCATATTCACGACATTCGTCTAAAATCCCACTAAGAGTTTAGATAACTCGGTGCTGGATGAGAGGTTAGTTGAGTAAATAATTCGCTATAGGGAATTTTACTAAGCCATTAATAGCAAAACAGGGTTGTATTTACGAAGTACAATGAGCCACTGTTAACTGCTAGATTAAATCCTACGCGTTGCTGATTTTTGATTTATTGAACTAAATCTGATAAAGTTTCGTTCGAAGTAATATTTGCCTACCTCTTCAAATTCAACATTGCTTGTTAGTATAGTTCTATTTACGTGAAATCAGTAACACTGCCCTCAAATCTCATGACCTTTAGTCTCTGAGAATAGGAAGGCAGTCGCAGACTTATTGTCATCATTATCCTTTTGCTGCTTAAGCTTTAACTATTGCCTAGAATTGCGGTATAGAGTTGAATTATTTTCTGAAAACACTACAGATTTCTGGACATGTTCAAAGTGACAATTAAGTCAATTAGCTTAGATTCCCGAGTATTAAGAGGACTTTGCGTGATTATAATCTATCTAGATATGTTTCGAACGTGATATCAAGATAGAGGGTCACACTGCTCTTGAACTGATTGCACAGGCTTCATTTAGAGAATACATAGAAAATCACCTAACCATCCGCTACATCTGAAATTAGGAAAAAGGGAGCAGCATGCTTGATTATATGGTCAATACACCAGAGCCGTTGTCTTCTTAAAACAGATTTCAACTGTTGACACTTTCTCGTCGAATAAAAGCTCCCAACCAACGTCTTGCATTCATCTAGCTGCCAAGACTTATAGTAAGAGGAGGGAAGTTTAAAAAAAAAGAGACTGGTCAGTATGGGGGTCGAACCCATGACCTTCGCATTACATTGTACAGATGACTCTGTATTAGTACCTGTGGTGGATTAGTATATATTTACCGGACCTGTGGGAGTTGTGGAGAAGACATACGACGCTCTAACCAACTGAGCTAACCGACCACGTTGGCTATTTGTTATGGGATGTGGCGCCGTAAGCTAGACACATATCCAATCATGTTGTGGCCGGGCAATTCCTGGTCTAAGATGAAATTGAAAGTAGCGATAGAGTAGAATAGGATATTTTAGTCCCTACTCTTTGGAAATGAGGGAAATTGTTATTGATTTCCATGAATACTTCTAGGTTAGGATTGATGCCTCCTCGATTTTTCGTACAAATATCAAAGTGATAGTATAAAAGCTTCAAAATTAGAGGTTCTGGCAACCAAAAAGTCCCTTATACGTAGATACTTTTGCTATCACGACACTACTACGGCCTACCGATATTAGCCACGTAGAGCCATACAGTCGACAACTTGTTGTCTTATAAACTTTTTGTATAAAAGACTGTGAGCTACACGGGTTAAATGTATAAGAGGGTAAGCAGTCTGCTCAGCCCCTGAGAACTCGCCATACTGCTTGCTAGGACACCACTCAGAGAGACAGCGAGACGCGCGCTTTTACAAGAATACAACAAAACTCGCCCTTAATTGACTGGCTCGCTTATTTGAAAACTGTTCCCTGTTTGATCTGTTTAACGAGGCGTCTCATCCGCTCCGAGATAAAGAGGCACCTCATGACTAACTGCATGCAGTGATCGGATATAAGGGAGTTAGAGAGCTAGAAGACTCCTGCAGGTAGAATCGATAGATTAAACAAACAGACAGAGGGGTCCTAATTGCCTGATGGTAGGACCTCTTCTGACATCTAAAACTGATGTCTACCTACAATATTGTCGGGCTCCATGAACGAGGGTTGAGTGATTATTGGACCGCGTATGCTCAAATGTGATACTGATGAAGAGAGATGCCCAAATTAGCCTTCTAGGAGTTAACCGTTCTATTCACTCTTTATACACACGGACCACGAGCATCTTAGATATTTTATACTTGACTGATGTCCTAAACCAGCTCTGATACTTGACGAGAGTGGCCTTCGGTAGCCGCCAAGATCATAGTATATAATTACTACATCAAAGTCCCAATTTTGGAACATAAGATATATGCAAGCACGTTTACTAAGTATTATCATGCCAATGAAATGCGGTTGCACACTTGAGTAGCTAATGTGTATGAGCTTTCTCTTAACCTACCTTGGTGATCAGTTATAACAACGTAGTGCTGATGTAGCCTAAACTTATTAGTGGTTATATTAAAATATAGGACTGGATTAATTCACTTTCGACAGTGTTTTTTTTTTTTTGTGGTATTTCATGAGTTTATTTGTCGATTTCCCTAACGTATTTGCTTGATCTATAGTACATCACAGGGCACACCGGTTGCAGTATAGTTGGTAGTACTGGTATTAGGGGGAGCGTAAGCTTAAATAAGCTTGCTTTTGAAGCGAGGCTAATGCTAGCTTATAGCTACTAGATTATAGTTAATCTAAAGCTGAAAAAAAATGTACTGCAAGTATTGAATTTGTAGTAGTATAGCTTCGAAAACAAGCTTATAAGTACTTTATTAGCTAGCTATATAAATCAAACAAACAGAAAAAAACAAAACAAAACAAAAAAAGCAATACAAATAGTAATAAATAAAAAAGTAAACAGAACAAATTTGCAATATATTTAAGCCGAATATACTTAATAATGTAGTATTGTAAAAAAGAAATTATACAGTAGATCTTTAAACTTTATAAAACTACTTATTTATAGCATATTATAAAGCATACTGGTTATAGTATAGTTAATAATATTAATATTAAAAAAAGTATAAGTTTAAATAGGCTTGCTTTTGAAGCAAAGCTAATGCTAGCTTGTAGCTGCTAAATTATAGTTAATTTAAAGCTAAAAAAGAATGTACTACAAGCATTAAATTTGCAATAGTATAGCTTTAAAAGCAAGCTTATAAGTGCTTATATTTACACTTAAATAATATTGTTTAATTAGTTAAAATTAGTTGTTAAGTTAGTTCTGCTCTTTATAAGTTAATTTAAAAAATAAGTTTTGCTTTTATTAAAAAGTGCTATAATTTAATAAAAGTAAGCTTGCACTAAAGCTTTTATAAATATATAAAAAAAGGCTTTAAATTTTTAGATCTTTTTTTTTTTTTTTTTTTGTGTAACAACTTTTTATATAAGTTATATATAACGCGTATATAAGTTAAATTTAAATCGTTAACTAAGTATAACAGCTTCTTTTTACAAATTAATATTTATTTATATATATTATTGTTAATATACTAAAACAAACTGTTTTTTTTAAAAAGAAGCTAGCTAGTTTTTGCTCGGCCCTTTTATATAGTAAAAGTAAAACAACTGCGTAATAAATTTGCATTAAATTTAGTATTAATAATTTTTTATAAACTAAAACGCTTTTATTATAACAAAAGTGCTTGTTTGTTATATTTACTGCTTTTACTACGTTATTAAAATAAATTGTTATAAAAACGGGTTAAATTTACTGCTGATATAGCTAAAACTTGGACGCTTTTTGTGCTTACAATGTTAGGTCTTTTTTTACTAAGTACACTTATTGTATTATTACTTGTAAAAGCAACTGTACTAGTAGCTGTATTTTAGTATATAATCTGCTTTTTTTTCGTGTTAAATTTGCTTTTAACTAAGTATAAATTAACACAGTTAACAACAAAATCAAAGAAGTTTAAAAACTATTTATTACTGTTTGTAAAAAAGCCTGCTTATACTGTACTAACAAAAAAGCTTAAAAGTTTTTTAAAAGTACTAAAAGTAAGTAAGCTATATACTAAAACTGTTTTAAATTTAATACTAACTAAATTAGCTTTTTTATATAAAGCTGTAAAACAAATTAAAAACTAAAGTGCTGCTATTACTACTGCTACTAAAAAAAGTGCAAAAAGTTTAAATAAAAAAGTTTTAAATTTAAGTGTAGCTAAGTTTAGTAATATTAATATTGCTTAAAATTTGTACCGAATTTGCAAAAGTAATAGTTAGTAAATATTTAAAGCAGTAGAAATAAATACAAAAACAAATACTTTTAAAACTAGTTAAAATAAGTCAGATTTACTAATAACTAAATATATATTAACTTAAAAGGAAAAATTTAATTCAAGTTAAATTTTAGCAAATTCGGATCGAATTTTTTAATTTTTAAAGTACCTTTTGATTTTTTTCTAATTTGTTTTAAATTTGTTTAAAAGTATATATAAAGTAGCTTATTTAAAAAAAATAAACTAATAAAATAAAAAAAAGTAAAAAATATAATCGAGTACTATAGTAATAACTTGTACTAAAGTTGTAACAGATTTGGTCTGTACTTTTAGTTTAACTGTTAATTTTATAACTAGTATAATTAGTTGAATATTAAAAGTTGCTTCGAAAACAAAGCGTTTGTTAGCCCGAAGTTTTTTATTTATAAAAGTTTTATAATATTGTTTTATTATATCAAACGTTCAACAGCTAAAAAACTTAATATTGCTTTTATTTATACTTACGTTGTAAGTATACTATGTTACGTTTTAATAAAAACTGTAGTTTAAATATACGTTATAGTTAATGCTTAAGCGTAGTAAGCGTTTTGTTAAAATTTGTTAAACTTTAAGTTTTAAAAACGCCTTGTATATAAGTTAAAACAGTAACAAAAAATTACAGATATAATAAAGCTTTTTTAGTTAGTTTAACAGCTTGTTTATATATGCTACAAAATAAAAAAAGCTACTAGTTGTTCTAAAAACAATGTTAATATTAAAGCAGTTTTTGTTTGTTTTTGTACTGTAAAACAGTATTTAGAAGTACTTTTTAAACTCTGCTAGTTAAATAAACGATTTAGTTAGTTTTAATATGTCTTATTTACAAAAATTAAACGCTTTGTTGTTTGTATAAATAATTTTGCTTAAGTATAAAAACTTATGCTAAGCTATTGTAAATGCTGCGTTTGTTATAAGTGTATTATATAAGTATTTGTTAAGTAACGTTTTAAGCGAAACTAAATCAGTTAATAATTGGTTTAAAATTAGTACTTTAAACTGGGCGCTTTTAAAATAAAGAAATAAATAAATAGCTTTTTGTATTAACTTATAAATATAAAAGCTTTTAAAAACTGCTAAGTTAAAACAGAAGTTAATATAAACTAAACATAATGCAAATATATACAAATTAAGCGTTAATTTTTATATTGCTTTTTAAAATAAGCCGAAAGCTTTATTATAGATATAAAAAGCTAAATTAGCTTTTAATACAAACTAAAAGGGCTAGTTGCAAAAACTATACCAATTTTTGTATATATTAGCTATTACGTTGTAATTTTTACGGGTTAAATTTATTAAGCTTATATATAATAAACGTATATAGTTGTTATTATAGCAGAAGCTATATTTTAACAGCTTAGTTAAAAAGCGCAAAGTTAGCTTGCTTTTAATAAAAACTACTAATTGGAACAAAAGTTAGCAATTATAACGAAATTAGTATATAATAAAACATTTGCTAAAATATTATTGCAAAAAGTTATTTAGCAAACTTAAAAACAAATATTATAGCTTGCTATTAAAACAAATATTTTATAAAGCAAAGCTAAAAAAAAAGAGTTTTTTGTAAAAACGTTTTTAAGCTTTGTTTAAGCAGTTATATTATTAGTATAAATAATTACTAAGCTTAATATTTACATTTTGTACTATGTACAAAATGTAACTTTAATTGCTACTATTTTAACTGTATTAATATATAATAAGAACTTTTTAAAAAGTTGTAGCTAGTTATAAGTTTGTTATTTTATAATAAAAAGTTAGAAGCGCTAATAACTCGAAGCTAAACTGCTTTAGTACTAAAACCCGCTAATACTTATGTTTAAAGCATTTATAAATAAATAAAAAACTAAACAGTTAGATATATTTAAAACGAAAACGCTGTTAAAAAACTATAAAAAGTTCCGCTACTATTTTAAGTCGAATTTTGTATTTGTAAACAAAAGTTGTAGTAATTTTGCGCCAAAAGTAAAAAGTATAGCTTAAAAGCTGTATAAAAACAAGTAGTTTAATAAAATTACTAAAAAACAAAATAAAAAATAGCTTGAAATTTTTTCGATTTTATAACAAAAAAAGCGCAGTTTTTGAAGTATGTTTTTTATTAAACGAATAGTTTTAGCAATTTTAGCGTTTAATAGTTTAGTACATATTGCTACTGTATTAATTTTAACTTTTAAAGTTTTAATATAAGTACTTTTGCTATTTTTTTTAATATTTAAAATAAAGTTTAACACTTTTAATAGCTAGTTATATTTTGTATAAACTAGTAAAACGTTTTAAATTTAAGCTAATAAAATTGTAAAAATAAAGTTGTTTAAGTAGTAAACTAAGTTAATAAACAATATAAAAGCTTTAAGCATTTAGTATAGTTTTTTTGTAAATAAGTTAAATAAAAAAAGGGCTGTACAAAAGCCGAAAAGTAAGCAGTTTTTGTAAAAAAACCAGGATTTTTATTCGAAACTAAATAGCTATCGGTGTACAAGCGCTACAAAAACGAGCTAAAAAGCGTTTTTTAGGTCTTTTTTAATAAAGTATGTCTTTTTACTAAGTGTACAAACTATAGTAAATATATACTAAATAGTTAAATATTGTAATACTGTATAATCGGATAAAATGTAATTATTAATTAACTTGATTTTTAAGAACAAAAAATAGTGTATTTTTTGCTAGCTTTTGTTTGACTTAAGTACTAAGCTTAAAAAAAAGCAAAAAAAGCTTGTTAACTTTAGTAGCTTAATAATTTAGTTAAAATTTAAATCTAATACAATTTAAGCTTTAATTATTGTGTAATTTTTGTTTACTAAGTATAAGTTGCTTAAACAGTTTAGTAAAAATAAGTTTATATAGCTTAATAAAGCTTTATGTTGTAAAATTCTGTAAATCGTTGATTTTAAATTATCGGAGTAATTTTGAAGTATTTTTAACTAGTATTTAAAGTAGAAAAAAAAAAAAGAGTTAATTAATACTGAGCTAAACAAGTCGAATATTTAAAAAGAAAAAATTGTATTTGTTTGAAGTTTTAAAAAAAATATAAAAAAAAGTTAAATAATTTTAATAACAAAAAAAATTTTAAAACAAATATAAAGCTTGTTTAAAGCTAAAGCTTTATACTAGTTAAGTAGTAAGTTTGTTAAATTTTGTAATAGCTCGATTTTTGAATTTTAGTTGGATTTTGTACTGTATATGGGCGTTTTATATATTTTGCTGCAGTGTTTGTATATATGTTTTCGAAAATATTTAGCTAGCTTATATTTGGAAAAATTCCAGCAGTTGCAAAATTTTTTGCGAGTTGTTTTTTTTAATTGCTAAAAATAAACTTTATACAAGTTGTTATTGCAGCTGTTTTAAAATATAAATTTTAAAATATTTAAAAACAAGTAGTTATGCTTTTATTTGTAATTACGTTTTAACTACAAAGTAGCTGTATAAAAAGTTATTAAACAGTGTTTTATTTAAGCAGCTATAAATATAATTACTGCTTTAAGCTTGTAAGTTGTACTAAATTTGTATATAATACAAGCAAAATTGTTTATTACAAACGTAACATATAATTATGTTTTAAATAAACAAAAATAAATTGTAATAAAAGTTAAAAAATAGTATACTTATATAGCAATTTCGGTTTTATATATTTTTAGTTTTACTATTGCTGTTTGTATTATAATATTGTTTGTTTAATTTATATATAATACAGTTGCTATATATAAAGTATAACTAGTTCTAGTTTAAAGTTTAATTAAGTTTATTAATTTAAATTTGCTTTTATAAATTGCTATAATTTGTTTTTAGTTAATACTAGAAAACTAATTAGCAATAGTTTATATAATAAAAAGTAATTTATAAAAATTAGTAAATTTGTAGTTTAAGTTACTAGTTTGTAAACAGTTTAAATCAAATGTAAAATGTACTTCGAATTAAAAGCAGCGTTGCTTTTTTTTTTTTTTACGTTTTAAACGCTGCAATTGAAAGCGCAATTCGCAGACTGCGATCTCGTTTTTTAAAAAAAAAGATGTACTAGTTGTATTGGCTCGCTGCTGCTTTTTTAGTAGTAAAATTGCAACGATTTCGTTTCTGAACTAAAATAAAACCGAGCTAAAAATTGTTGCTGCGCTTTTTTTAGTAAGCTAAGTTAATAATTCAATAAAAGTTTTAAATAAATAAACTGCAAATTTTATATAAGCTGCTTTTAAAACGTGTTTAGTTTTGCTATATAGTGCTATTATAAATTAACAAGTAAAAAAAGGGTATAATAACACTTAAAGTTGTATTTATATTTGTTAATAGTTTGTAATACTTATTAAAAACGAACGAATTTGCAACATATTTGAGCCGAGTGTGCTTAATAATGTAGTGTTGTAGAAGGGAAGTTGTGCGGTGGGTCCCTGAACCCTGTAGAACTACTTATTAACTGATCAATTTCCTTCGTGTCAGATTAATCTACCTCACGCGAAAGTGGACCTAGTAAGATATCCTCATCTCCGAGTGGACAAGGCTTGTAAGTCCAAGATTTTTGAGAGTCCGTCTTAGTAGTGGTAACAGAGTCATCTATTGAGAGGTAGGTAGGATTTTGATAGGGGGCCTACACTTTAAAAACCTGTCCCCCCCACCCGGCAAGACATAAAATCTGAAAATCACGAGCAGGCTGAATATTGCAAGTTAATTGACCTATTCTAAGTATTCCATCTTCATCTACTAACTCCCCGTACGGGCACTGGGCGGCGCTTAGCACATAAAAACACTCTGCGGCATCGTCGTATCGTATGCCACCACATCCGTGACCCATCTCAGGTCAATCCAGTAATACGTCAGGAAGACTTTTGTAATGGCTGCGACTAATTGTTTGCCTGTGAATATGTTGTCCGCAATGAAGGGGATATTGTAGTAGCCACGATACCATGTGTTATCGTCTGGTGCTGTTGGCTCACCGTCGGCCCACGCCCAGGGACCGCAGTAAATAACGTGATTCTTAACAGTCACAGTTATGTCGAAGAATGTTTCTACGTCTTCTATTTTAAGCTGTTTGAGCACGTCTGCCGATATTTTCGAATAATATAAAATGGCCCACACGAGGTCTTGCTCGCCGGGATCTGGCAGAAGCAACGCGGCTGCCTTTGCCATGAGTTGCATGTCGTCGACGGAGAAGCCTTCAACCCTTTTCTTGCGCATCTCCTGGAGCTCGTTGCAGAGACTCATGGCGTTAGCCATGCATTTCGTGGCGTCGTTGGTACCCTTATTTGTTAACTCTTCGCTAGGCGAAGAGGAGGAGGTGCTGACGGCCTGTTTTAGAGGGATCTTCTTCTTTCCTGCCATTTTCTCAATAAATGCTTCAGGGAAAATCTTTTCACGCTCCTTGGAAAGTTTCTCGATATGTTTATAAGCTTGGCCTAGGTCTTTATCTAGGTTCGTGGTAGGTGAGAAGTAGAAGCCGTCCGGCCGCAGTAATAAGAGGGCCCGTTTCATCAAGCCGAGCAACTTCTTATTCATATAAATATCACCAAGATGGTAGGTATAGATGCTTTTGTCGATTTTCTTGGCCATGGTGTACTTGCAGTCGTACTCGTAGCAGTCTAGAATGCTCAGGCCTCGGCTGTAGGCCAGCTCGCCGTGCGATACAGTGGAGAGTATACCATCGCATTCCCAAAGAATCTGCTTCCTGCCGGACGAGTCCATCTCATCGTGCATCACGGCACTGGGGGGAGACCGCATGTCCTTAGACGCTAGATCCCTTGACAATTGCTCATCCGTCGGTTCCTCCTCGTCCCCATCTTCCTCCTCGCTCTCCTCGCCGTCGGGCCCGGAGAGGTACAGTGCCTCGCTCTTGTCGAGCGCAAACCCGCCAATGGAATTCCAGAGCCGGGACCGAAAAGCATCTGGATTGCATGATGGGCTAGGCTGGAGTTTATAGTAGTCGTGCGAGTCGCCTGAGATCTGGTTGCGTAGCTCCCTGCGGCGGCGAAACTCAGCCACGCAGCCGTTGGCGCTGGCGCGGAACTGGAGCCAGCCCAGAGGGCCCGACCACCGCATCGGGAGCGGCATGGGTAACGAGAAGCTCGGTTTGGCTTCGTGTGACTGGAAGCCTAGGATGGAGCATACGCTGACGAGATCCTTGCCAGTCCAGTGCATGGGCACGATGCCATTGACAAGCTCGGACGCATCCTGCATCTCGTACTCGCCCCGCCTCTCGGTCGGTGAGAGATCCAGCGCTTGTATGAAATTCACCCAGCTGGCATTGGCCTGGACATTGTCTGCCTTCTCGACATCCTGGCTTCTTGGGAAGCCGAGGGGGAACGTCAGTCTAAGAGGGTCCCACTTCATTTGTGTGAGCACCTTGATGCTCACTCTCGGCGTTGAGATTTGCCTCTGGAGACCGAAGAGGGTTCGCTTTGCTACCATGGCTTGCCAAGGACCAAGAGACATCCATGACAAACCGTGGCGGTAGATGCGGTTTTCAGAGAGAATCTGCATCGCACCGACATAGACGGTAAGCAGAGTCATGACGCCAATAACGGCCGCGGCCAGGGAGGACACGGCCGATATCCAGTCGGTGGAATTCGGTTCATTTGACATTATGATGTAGATCGGTGTGCGGTTCAAGGAGTCTAGAGCCTAACATATACCACGATCTAGGGGGGCAGTTCGCTTGTAAGGACCTCGTACAAAAATAATAGGACAGCTACGAACAAATTCGCTACAGCGTTCTCTCACCCGACAGTGTCTTCTACGATCGTATTGGGACGGAGAGGCTCGCAGCGTGTATGTTGCGGGTATTGGAGACAGCTTCAGGCTCAGGCTGGGGAAAACTACAGTCTTTTAACTAATTCTTTCGGTTTCTACGACGACTCTCACGGTGAGCATAGCCCCGATTAGCATCCTTTGCATGAAGTGTAGTAACTTGTAAGGACCCCTACACGGACCCCACGGTCACTAAAAAGGAAAGTGGGGGGAAGATAGGATTGTCCATGTTATATATGTATGGCCCTCCATACCAGGGCCTGGAGGAAGTTAGGCAACAGTTTCTTGACATCAAATCCAAGGTGGCCGTGTGCAAGGCGCAAGATCCGACGGAAACCTCGGGTGGACCAAGAAAGAGTGGTTCAATTTTCCAGGTTATGATTGTCATAGTAGCGCCCATTAACCAGCGTCTCGCTTCCAGGCAAAACCACTATCGCCCGCCTATATGCTAGATTCCTTCACGAGTTGAAGGTCATTCCTTCTGCGAAGCTTGAAGTGGCGTCCGGCATCGGGGCGGCCACTCTAGGCGCTTATGGCATGAAGGAACTAATTAAGGGCATACTACGAGAATATGATTCCGGCGACTCTGACGGCTCTTACAATGATGGTAGTGGCGTTCTATTTGTCGATGAGGCTTACCAACTGACGGGCCCATATGTGGATATGTGGATGGTGTGGGCTACCAAGTTCTGGACATCATTCTCATCGAAATGGAGGAGAATATCGGGGGATCATCGTCATCTTTGTTGGCTACAAGGACGAGATGGAGTTTTTTCTTCGAACACAACCCGGGACTAGAGAGCCGCATCCCCTATACTATGACCTTTGGCGACTTTGGCGATGGCGAGCTGTGGCGGATTCTGGTCGATAATATCAACTGGCACTACAATGGGCGTATGCACGTGGATAAGGTATTGGATGGCCTCTACATGCGCATCGCGATCCGCCAACTCGCTCAAGCTAGAGGGAATCGCGGCTTCGGTAACGCCCATGCGGTCGAGAATCTGTTCACGTGGATCTGACATCGCTAGGTACGTCGTCTGTCTCGAGAAAAGCGCTATTCCTTGTCACCCAATTACTTCTTCTTTGCACAGGAGGATTTTATCGGGCCCAACCCGTCCGTGGCAGCTAGGAAGCGCGCCACCTGCGTCAAGCGGCGGGAATACACCGGGCTTGAGCATGTCAAGCAGTGTGTCGAGCGTCTGATCGGCATGGTTAAGGTGACTTACTAGCGGGAGCTGCCCGAGGAAAATCCCGTCTGATTTTCCCTCAATCAGCTCTTTGTAGGAGCATGCGGAACAGGATAGACCACGATCTCGAAGTTGTACGGTAGATTCCTAGTTGGCTTCGGCTATCTCAGTCGTGGGGACGGTAAGCGCATTTCCTGTTTAAAATTCAGTTCCCCATCATGCCACCTAAACATCATGATATTGTGTTAGCATGCTTGCACTGGTCCTCAAGAACCCAGCAGATTTCATCGGTGAATGTTGAAGGCAAGATTCTCGTCATTGACGAGGCCTATATGCCCGATGCCGGTGATCCTCACAAGGAGCAGGATAAGTTCAAGACGGGTGTCATCGACACCGTCGTGTCCATGTGTCCATGATTCAAGGCGTGCCGGGCGAGGATCGGCCCATAATCCTAGTCGGCTACGAGGACAAGATCCGCGATATGTTCCATAATATTAATCCAGGCCTCTCGCGACGCCCAGAACAACTGCCTCGAAGTAAGACGGCATGGTTTGAACCCGAGAAATCAGGTGCCCACGAATTTTGTGTTTAGGGGCTTTGTCCAAAGAGATCATTAGACAGTTCCTCGAGAGAAGTACAGAGATCTACCCCCAAGAAAAGCGGCTTTCGGCCAGTCTCGTCAGGAACTGCATGTGGAGAATGATCGAGGAGCGAAGACGCTTGTTGATGGACCTGCAAAACGGGACGATCTTGCCAGAGCGGCCCCAGCTCGGCACCGACAATAGTGGGTAGACTATGGAGAACCCACAGCTCGTGTCGTTGCTACCTTTATCTGGACGCGGCGCTATTAACTGCGCCGTGGACATCGACTAGGCCATCAGCAACCAGGGCCGGAGCCACATCAATTACCAAGCGCTTGCTCTCATAACTACAGCTCACGAACATGTCTAAGCAACTGACATAGATACCGGAGACAACGAGTCCGATGAGGACGACGAGCCCGACGGTATGCGTCCCACTAGGACAATGTGCCGCACTCAGTTTGGCGCGAAGTCTGCCAGGCGATGAGGACGCAAGCACTGCAGCGGAAGGAGGTGAGAGTCAAGATAACAAATCTTAATGGACAGCTAGGTATGCTTGCCCCTGGTGCCACCGGTGAAGGCGACGGCAGCGGCGGCCGGGCAAGCGGCTGCGATTCCATCTGAGACGAGCTGACGAACATCAAGATGAAGTTGCAGGATCAGGAGAAAGTGTTCGAGGCACTCGAGCAAATGGGGCGCTGCGTAAATAGGCTTTGCTGGGATCAAGTCGCGGGCGGCTACCGGTGCTCAGGGGGTGCTCATTATGTAACGGATGGAGAGCTGTTGGCGAGGATGGCATGATGTTGGTCTGCAGGCTGCGCCTAATATAGCTTCAAAATTCACCATGAGCTAAAAGTTTACTGTAACGGACCTGCTCTATATAACCTGAGAGGTAGAGGCAGTATGTCAGAGGTTCTTGATTTGCAGGTAACAATGAGATATCGACGTGGTGTCTATTAGGGAGACTTCTACTACTATGTAGACCATGTAGGCAAATGAGTTGTGGCATGCATCACTGGTGAGTCTGGATCAGCGTAAGTTTGTGGCTTGCATTATCGTTATCAGTATGGCTGTGAATTGTGGCTGGTGGCCTAGCTGTACTCTGCATAGCTAAGCCAGGGTCCTGGCTGAATAATTAGGTACCTTACCTACCCTTCTACAGCACACTCCAGGGCACTATAATCGCAGTAGGTAGAACTTGTATTAGGGAAGCGTGAGCGTAGTAAGCTAATCTATAAGTTGTAAATAAGTCGATAGCTGGGCGTAAAAGCTATAAGTATTACAGTAAGCTTTTGTAATTAAAATAATAAAGCTTTATAAACTAACTTAAAATAGTTTAAACTAAAAAACAAAAAATAAAAAATTAAAAATATAACTTGTTATTTTAACTATTAATTTATTTTTTTTTATTAATTATAAAAAAAGTAAATAAATAAAAACAGTATTATAATTGTTATAATTATATTTTAAAAAATATATATTATAATATAAAAGTTATATAATAAGTTTAATAAATTTATAAAACTATTTATTTATAATATATTTTAAAATATTATAATTATAATAAATAAAATTTATATTAAAAAAGTATAAATATAATAAATTAATTTATAAATTATAAATAAATTAATAATTAAATATAAAAGTTATAAATATTATAATAAGTTTTTATAATTAAAACAATAAAGTTTTATAAATTAATTTAAAATAGTTTAAATTTATATTTAATTTAATTGTTTTTATTAGTTTTAATATAATATATATAAAATTATTGCTATTTTATACTATTTATATTAGTTTTTATTATTTAATTAATATTATTTTTTATTATTTTTTAATAGTATAAATAAATTTTTTTTTTTTTTTTTTATTAGTTTTTTTTTTTTTTTTTTTTTTTTATTTTTATTAATTATTTTAATAAATAAAAAAACTAATTTTATAATATATTAATAATATATTAACAAATAATAATTATATTTTTTTTTTATTTTTTGTTTATATTTATATTTATTTTATATTATTTTAATTTTAATTTATTAAATTAGTTTATTTTATTTTATTTATTTATTTAAACTATAAATATTATATATATAAAATAAAATTTAATATATTATTAATATTTTATAATTATTATAATAATATTTTATAAAAACTTTATTAATATTATTATTATTATTACTATTATAATTACTGCTGTTTATAAAAAAATATTTAAATTATATAAAAAAGTAAATAAAAACAGTTTTTATATATTTTTTTTACTTTTGTTTTATTACTTTTATATACTAGTTTTAATTTGTTAAAACTATATAAATTAAAATTTTTTTAAATATAAAAAAGCTAAAATTTATTATAATAATTGTTTTAATTAAATTATTTAAATAAATTTTATAAACTTTTTTTAACTTTTTTATAATATATTTATATTTTATTAATATTATATTAAAAGTTTAATAATTACTATATTATAAATATTAATTTTAAATTTAAAAAGTATATATAATATATTATTTTTTATAAAAAAAAAAAAAAAAGTAGCTATATTACTATAAATAAAATTAATATTTTATATATTATATATATTTTATTAATATGTTATTAATATTATAATAATTAAATATTAATAGTTTAAAAATTTATGTTTAATAAGTTGTTTTTATTAATATTTAATAAACTATTTAAATTAAATATATTTTTAAAAATATTTATAAGTTTTATAAAATTATAAATAAATTTTATATATTTTTTATATTTTTTTTATATTTTATAAATTTGTTATTAATAATTTATAAAATTTTAATAAAAATATTTTAATATGTTATATATATTATATATTTTAGTAGTTTTTTTAGTAATATTGCTAAAAAAACTTTGTTTATTTTTAATAAAATTTAAATTTTATATAATATAAATATATTTGTTTTAGTTTATAAAATTAATATTTAAAAAAACTGCAATATATATTTAAATTATTTTTAATTTATTAAATTATAATTTATAATTAAATTATTTAGTATAAATAAATAAATATTTTTTTAATTTTAAGTTAATTTTTTATATTTAATATAAACTATTTTATAATTATAAAACTACTAAAAATAAAGTATTTTTAATTTGTTAAATTATAATTAATAAATTTAAGCTTTAATAAATTTAGTAATAATATTTTAATTTAATTTAAAAAGTTTGTTTTTTTAAGTTTATTTTTATATAAAAATAAATTATATAATAGCTATAAACAATTTAAATATATAGTTTAATTAATTTATTAAACTATATTTAACTTAATTATATTTTTATTAACTTAATAAAAATGTTTTATTAATTTAATAAGTTTTTTTTTAAATTAACTTTTTATATATAATAAAAGTTTATATTATAGTTATAAATATATTAATTATATAACTTTTATAATTTATTAAATTGTTTTAATTAAATTAAACTTAATTAATTTAAAAAAAACGTTTTAATTAATTTAATTAATTATTATTTATATATTTAAATTAACTATTTATATTTAATATAAATTATTTTTATAGTTATAATAAGTTTAAAAATAAAACTTTATAATATTATTAAACTATATTTAAAAACTAATGTTTTAAAAGTTTGATTTTTATTTTTAACATTTTTATATTATATATATATTATATAGCATTTTTTTTAAAGCTATATTTTATATATATATTATAAAAAATTTTTAAATTTATAAGTTAATTTTATAATATAATTAATATTTTATATTTTAAAAAAATATTTATATAAAATTAAAATAAAAATATATTATTTAATATATAGTTTAAATTATTATTTTAATTAAACAATTTATTTATATAATATATTAAATATATAAAACTTTTTGTTATTTTAATTATAATATTTATACTAGTTTGATTTTTATTTGTTTTATTAATACAAAAAAATAAACAAAAATAGTTTTTTAAAATTAAAAGTTATATATAATTTTTTATTAATTTAATAATTTTAAATTTATAACTATTAGTAGTTTTTTTATTTATATATGTTATTTTTTTAAAATATAAAAAGCTATATTATATTAGTATAAATGTTATATTAATAATTTATATATTATATATGTTTTTTTTATATGTTGTTTTATTATTAATTAGTTGTTTTAGTAATTTTAATAAAATTAATTATTTTTTAAAACTGTAGTTTAAATATAAAAATAAATAAATAATATTTTAAATTAACTATTAAATATAAAAACTTTTAAATATTATAGTATTAAAATATAAATTTATATAAACTAATTAAAAAACTAAAAAATATAATATTAATATTAAATTTTAAAATTTATTTTATATATAGTTATATGTTTTATTAAATATATATTGAACTAAAACTTTTTTTTGTACTAGTTATAATATAACGTTTTGTTTTAAATACTAATTTTTGAAACATTTTATAGCTAATTTATATATTTAATAAGTCGATTTTGCTATATTAGTTTATAATAATTATATATAGTTTTCGTTTTTAATAAAATAAATTATTTATATTTAAAAATATTTTATTAAATAT
Organism: Nemania diffusa; assembly: GCA_038501195.1. Lineage (NCBI taxonomy): Eukaryota > Fungi > Ascomycota > Sordariomycetes > Xylariales > Xylariaceae > Nemania > Nemania diffusa. Next base: position 5,955,489 of record JBBPUQ010000003.1, read on the forward strand.
TTTGTAAAAAGTTTTACTAGTTTAAATATATATTAACTATTGCTTTAATATTAAAATATAAAAAAATATTTACTAAGTTATTATTAGCAAAAATTATTTAGTAAATTTAAAAATAAATATTTTAGCTAGTTATTACTATTAATATATTATATAATATTTATAGCAATAATAAATTATATATTAATATATTAATTAAATTAATTTTTATTATTATATTATTAATATATATAATAACTATATTTAAAGCTTAATAGTTATATTAGCGCTAAAAAACTATTTTAATAGCTATAATTTTAACTATATTTATATATAATAGCTTTTTTTTTATTGTTTAAAAATAGCTATAAGTTTATTTTTTTATAATAAAAAAACATAAATATTAATTTCTGTTTAATAAGCTTTTTTTATATTAAAAACTACTAATATTTATATTTAATATATTTATAAATAAATATATTAATAGTTTTTTAATATTAAAAAATAAATATATTTTGTTAAATTTACTAAATAAATTGTATTATTAATTAAAATTAAGCATTATATTTATAAATAAAAAACAAAACAATATATAACTATATAATTTTAATATAATTTAAAAGTTTATTAAAAAAGTTTTATTAATTAAAACTATTATAAAATAAAAGTTTAAATATTTTATAATATATTTAATTTTATAATATAATACTATTTTTTTTTAAATTATTTTATTAATTAACTAAAAAACTTTTACTATTTTTTGTTTAAAAAGCTAAACTTTTATTAATATTATATTAATTTTAATTTTTAAAAGTTTTAAATATATTTTTTTGTTGTTTTTTTTTTAGTTTTAAATCAAATTTAAAACATTTATTAATTAATTGTAAATTTAATATATTTTAAATGTTTTGTTTTATTTTGCTACTAAAAATATAAATATAAAATTGTTTAAATAATATATAAAATGTTTTATATTTAATAATAATTTAAATATTTAATAAAAACTTTTTATAAATATATTAAATAAAAAAAAAGCTATATAAAAACTAAACAATAAACAATTTTTATAAAAATAGCAGTTTTTTTATAAAAAATTAAATAATTAATATTGCAATTTTACTACTAAAATAACTTAAAATATATTTTTTAAGTTTTTTTTAATTAAATATATATTTTAGTTTATTTTTTATATTAAATTAAATATATTTTATATTATAATATATTTAAATATATTATATTTAATTTAAATATAATTATTTATTAATTTATTATTAAAATAAAATAAATAGTATATTTTATATTAACTGTTATTTTTTTTAAATATTAAACTAAAAAAAAAGCTATATAATAATGTTTTTGCTTTTATTTCGAATATTTAATTTAAACATAAATTTTTAACTATTTATTTTAAAATAAACTAGTGATTTTTTTTTATTAATTTTAAATTTAAAAATACTACTAATATTAATAACAAATTATATTTTAATTATATGTTGTATTAAAAAATATCTGTTATTAATTTATTTAAAATATTTAAATAATATTTTAGTACTTTTTTTTAGTTTTTAATATATAAAAAAAACAATAATATTTTAAGTTTTAAGTTTTTTTTTAAAAATATTACAAAAGCTAAAATTATATTTATTTTAAATTATATTATAAATAGCAAATAGTTTTAAAACGCTATAATAATTAATTAATTTTTGTTTTTATTAAAACTTAAAACTTAAATTGTTATATTTAAATTGTTTTTTATATTTAAAACAGCTATTAAATTTTATGCTTTTTTTATATAAATTAGTAACTTATATATTTTTAAGCTATATTTGCTATATATATATTTTTAAATATAATATATTAAATTAAAGTTTCAAAAATAAATCAAATTATTTTATTTAAAATAATATTTTTATTTTTTATAAGTTTTATTATAACTATTAATAATTTATTTATTAAATAATTAGCTATATATAGTTTTATAAATTATTAATATTAAAAAAATAACTTTTTAGTTTAAAACTTATTTAGTTTAAAAATTTATACTATAAAATATAATATTAAACATTTAAATTTAAGTTATTATAAAATCGATTATAAAATAAATTTTATATAAAATTACTAGTTTAAATATTTATTAAATAAACAAGTTTATTATTTATATTATATATAAATATTTTTTAAACAAATAATTATAAATTATTATATATATTATAAAACAATATATTTATAAACTAATATTAAAACTATATATTTTTAGTTTTATTATTAAAGCTATTATTATTATTTATTTAATTATATAACTAATATAAAACTAAAAAATTACTATTAATATATATTTATTTGTTTAAAGTTTAATTAAATTTATTAAATATAATTTATTTTTATATATTGTTAATATATATTTTAAATTAATGCTAAAAAACTTTTTTGCTATTTTTGTAATAATAAAAAAATATTTATAAATTTTTTAAAACTTAAATATTATTTTTAAGCTATTAAACTGAATTAAATATAGTGTTTGTTTATATTTTTGTATTATTAGTTGCTTTTTTTTTTTTTTTTTATATTTTAAATGCTTTAAATATAAAACAAGTTTGCAATATATAATTTTTTTTTTTATAAACAATAAAATATTTATTATATCAATTTATATTTTTTTTTTAAATTAATAAAAAAACTTTTTTATATTATTAAGTTTTAATATATTTAAAATTGTTTCGTTTTTAGTTATTTTTGTTTTGTTTTAAAACTAAATTGTTAATTTAATATTTGGATTTTTTATATTTTAAATCGGTTTAAATAAATTAGCTAAAAAATTTTTTCTAAATGTTTTATATTTTATAAAATATATAAAAGCTATTATAATTAAATAATCTATTAAAAAAAAAATTAATATTGTTTAATAATATAGCAATTTTAATTTAAGCAAATTGTTTAACTTTAATATATAAAAACAGTGTTGTAATCGCTGCGATTATGCCTCGAGAAGTGTACGTTATAGTGTAGAAGTTGTGTAGTAGGCCCAGTAGGCCTGTAGAACCACCTATTTTCAAAACCTAGAGCTGTCACGCGATCATAGAGGAGGTCCAATGAAAGGAAAGAAATGTAGGAGCCAAGGATATTGCGATAAAAAAAAGCATAAATAAATCCGGCTCCGGTGTTATTCAAAATAAAAAGATAACACGCGGATAGTAAAACGGAGACCCGGCGACTATGAGTAGACTCTGCTCTGCTAACTTAAATGAACTGAGCTGGCTCGAGTCCTCGCCGAGATTTTCTGTGGCAGCTTCGATTTACAACCCCTCTAGACATACTGTAGCTAGTATCTGTTATAGGTTTTACAATAAAGTGATGACCCGGGCGAGGGCTATTTAAGTAACTTCAATTCATTTGGTACGCAAGGGAGAAGAATACGTGTCACCCATCGGCCAATGAAGCATGTTGTTCCCTGAGCTCAAGACTTTCCAAAGGTGAGGGGTTCCCGCATCCGCCTTCTAAGTTATCTTGGGAGCAGCTGGCAAAGCCGCTCGATCATAATATGGACTTATAAAGGCTATCTTAAAATGGTAACAGATAGCGATAAAACGTCCAAGACGTACGCCTACGAAAATTAAAGTTGCTGTCCGAACTCTCTATTTGGAGTATAGTCAGTGAACTTAATCATGGTGTGCATTTAAAGCTACCGCCATTTTTCATTTGGCGAATTTCATTTCTTTCCTCCCTTCTTCTATAGATCGTTTCAGCTTTAGTAGTTGACTTCGGCTTGGGCTGTTTGGGCGGCAAACGTGGCTCGTGCACAAAGACCTCTAGGTGACCTCCTGCTCTTGTACTAGCAATAATTCTAAAGGCAGCGAGGACGCTGTGATATCTATAGCCCTGATATATGAAATTTGGGAGCTGCAGCAGGCAGTGTTGTTGCGGGCCTCGGTTGTGCGCCTCTCTGTAACCTTCGTCCTCATCGAGGTTCCAGGTGGATGGTTCGGAGTAAGTCCGTCACCGGGGGGGTTTGGACTGAAGTGACACAAACAGACACTGACCAAGCTGTTTCGAATAGCGCAGACTTAGGCCTATTGATCCAAGAATTGTTGCTCATTCGCTCTGGTTTTTGCAGGTGGTCGACCCGAGTCGACGCCATCAGCTACAGCGGGCGAGTACTGGACGATGCATTTCCCATCGACCTAGTCATCGGACAGATAGTTCTCAAAAGAACAAATCGATCCCTCTCCGTCGCCGACTGTCTCATCACCGCTTGCCCGTGTCTGGGAGGAAACCGGTGTCGCGGGGTTTCTTCGTTGGACCTATATAGGGGAGCCGACCCGCGACATTAAATCGCGCTGACCTGCTCAATTAGGAGTCATCGACATCTCCACTCGTTTCCTATTGACTCTGTTTTCTGAAGCATCGAATTGTAGACATTGGAAGGCCTCGCAGCCGCGTGGGGGAACACGGGTGGAAGCGTTGTTTACTTCTTGATCCCTCTTGCTTCGTTTGCAGCACCAAGGGATTACGACATCTTAAATCGAATTCGACAATGACACGCCACAAAGCTCCCACGCGCCAAGCCGCCGATCAAAGCTGCAGCCAGACTTGTCAAAATCAAGGTCAAGGTCTCGGGCTCGAAGACCCACGACACCCCCTCATGTCGCACGAGCCACAATGGGGACTTACGGCACAAGCAGCAGCCGTCGTACCATATCTACGGAGTGGTACACATGCAGAACTAGATGATCTCATCGCCGCGCTCGTTCGAATGGAAATGGGATACATAGAAGTGCTCGAATTCCTGGGCTTTACACGAGAGACGAGCAAGTCGATCCTACGTTACTGGGTCGTGCTCAAACTGGAGGCTCCGGCGGGTGGTCCGTACGGCCTCCTCGGCGTTGCGCTGGCCGCCATCGCCGATATGGGCGAGCCGGAGGTGCGGGCCTGTGAGGACAGCGGCGTTGGAGGTGTTGGGAAGATGAATCAATCCCCGAAATCCGAGTGGCAACCCGCCTTCGCGCAGGTACTCAACAACGAGGCGCTCGCGGCGGTTGGCAGACTCGGTGCCTATTTGGCACCGGATTTCTCCAAGGCGAAGCAGCTTGTTTATCATATGATCATGAGACGATGGGAGAGACTTATGGGACATACCTAGAGAGGTAATTTGGCTCATATGAATATCACCAATCATCGAGATCAGGTGTTTCAAGCAGCATCGGACTGCAAAGCGTCTCTGTATAGGCAACGCAAAACCAGAGTCCTTCCTGGTATCAACAGCAACATATACGGTCAACTTGGAGCTATATGCTTAGATAGCTCCTATGAGAAAAGAATCCTTTATGGATGTTGCTGCCTACTGACTACCTAACCTACCCGGGTACCGACTAGATTGGTATAAAGTCCCTTGGGTAGGTAGGAGGTATGTAGGTAGTAAGTACTCAAGGCCTCTCTTTATTGAGAGAGGCGTCATCTTGAGATGGGGATATTGAACCTACCTGGTATTTAGCACACATATACTCTTGACAGTGTCTTGAGACTCTGGTGAATTCTAAGCCCTGATATACGGCACGGCTTTCAGCGCTCTCGCCGTGTTTTACAGCTATGATTAATTTGATCAATTTTCTCTCGCGAGGCTGGATGGAGTAGGGATTATGCTAGACAAGGGTAACTTAAATATTCTCTATAAACGTCATGCCTTTCTGCCTAAGTTGGTGTCTACCTACCTAAATGATTAATCAACACAACTGTGACGGGTGTGATAGTATCGTTATAATAACTACATGGACGTAACAAATAATGTATCTAACCGAATATTTATCTATAAGCTCAGCCCTCCCTGGCGCGGTAGAATTCCGCTATGCGGGGCATCTAGCTTCACCGCCCGGCGCAAAAAATAATAATTTAGAGATCTCTATCTGGTCTATCTCTTATCTCAATTAAGGTGAAGAGCTACTGGCCGTAGCAGACTTGTATGCCAGGCCAACCCATACGACAATTGTCTTTCTACACATAACTAGGTACCTAGTTAGAACTTTCCTTCCCACACCGTCGTCATGGTGTCAAAAAGGAAAGCCGACGACTTCATATATACATTGTCGGACAATGACGACATCCCCGACGAGGAAGTAATCGAGCCAAATCCCCCGAAGAAGACTAAGAAGTCTAAGAAGGGCGCCCCGGTCGAAGATGACGCCGAAGAGCATGGCATATGGGGTAAGAAGGAGGAAGACGATGGGGCTATGGACTCCGACTTCGAGTTCGTCGAGGATAAGACCACAGACTTTAGGACCGAAGACTTCGAGGGCTGGGGCTTCGACAGCGCGCGCAAAGCCATGACCGGCGCTGCACAGAAGAAGGCGGTCGACGTTGACGAGATCGTTCGGAGACGGAGGGGAGATAAGGGCCAGGCCGCTGAACCCGAGCCCGAGCTAGTAGAGGAAGATAGCGATCTGGGAGAGGAAGAAGACGAAGACGAAGAGGAAGCCGAAGACATCGATCTTGACGACGAAGTGCTCGCCGAAGATGGTTTTGGTATGGGCGCAGCCTCAGACGACGAATCAGGAGACGAAGCCGTTGGTGAAGACGGAGAAGAAGAAGAAGAAGATGGAGATGGAGATGCGGAGGAAGACGACGATGCCGCCTCCGACAATGACTCTGTTGCGACTCCTGTTGACCATCCCGAAGACATGGACCAGTCCGATGCCACAGACGCCGAGGAAGATCCCGAAGAGGCTGCGAAAAGAGAAGCTTTCTTTGCCCCTGAAGATAAAAAGACATCAGGAAAGCCGAATGGCAAATCATCCTTCCAAACCATGTCACTCTCGCGTCCTATACTTCGGGGCCTCAATGCCGTCGGCTTTAATACCCCTACCCCTATCCAAGCCAAGACGATACCGCTTGCATTAGAAGGTAGAGACTTGGTCGGTGGTGCTGTGACGGGTTCGGGAAAGACAGCCGCGTTCGTAGTACCCATACTCGAGCGGCTGCTTTACAGGCCGAACAAGATTCCTACTAGTCGAGTCGTCATCTTGGCGCCGACACGCGAGCTAGCAATCCAGTGCCATTCTGTCGCTACTAAGCTAGCCAGCCACACAGATATCAAATTCTGTCTAGCAGTTGGCGGTCTGAGTCTGAAGGTGCAAGAAGCAGAACTGCGCTTAAGACCCGATGTCATCATCGCTACACCTGGGCGATTCATCGACCATATGCGCAACTCGCCTAGCTTTGCTACAGACACTATCGAAATTCTCGTTCTCGACGAAGCTGATCGTATGTTGGAAGACGGGTTTGCTGACGAACTGAATGAGATTTTAACTACACTGCCCAAGTCACGGCAGACCATGCTTTTCTCGGCTACGATGACGTCCACCGTCGACCGACTTATCCGTGCAGGGCTGAACAAGCCGGTGCGAGTAATGGTGGATTCGCAAAAGAAGACGGTTGATAAGCTCGAGCAGAAATTCGTCAGGTTACGGCCCGGGAGAGAAGAGAAGCGCATGGGCTACCTCATTCACATTTGCAAGACGATGCATACAGAGCGCGTTATCATTTTCTTCCGACAGAAGAAGGATGCACATAGGGCGCGGATTATCTTTGCACTGTTTAATCTGTCTTGTGCTGAGCTCCATGGGAGCATGAACCAGACCCAGGTATGTTAAATTCTCTGCACTAACCCGTTTATACAACTGGCTATACGTTTTATCTATTTATCTATCCGTCTAACATGTGCACAGCGTATCGAAAGCGTCGAAGCATTCCGCGACGGCAAGGTCAACTTCCTCCTAGCAACTGATCTAGCCTCCCGTGGTCTTGACATCAAAGGCGTCGACACCGTCATCAACTTCGAGGGCCCTCAGACCCTCGAGATCTACGTGCACCGCGTCGGCCGTACAGCCCGAGCCGGCCGCTCCGGTGTCGCCGTAACACTAGCGGCCGAGCCGGACCGCAAGGTCGTCAAGGCCGTCGTCAAAGCCGGCAAGTCACAAGGCGCCAAGATCACCTCCCTCATCATCGAGCCCGCGGACGCCGACAGCTGGCACGACCGCATCGAGGCCCTCGCGGACGAGATCGCCGCCGTCGCGCAAGAGGAGAAAGAGGAGAAGCAGATCGCCATGGCGGAGATGCAGATCCGCAAGGGCGAGAACATGGTCCGCCACGAGGACGAGATCAAGGCCCGCCCCAAGCGCACCTGGTTCGAGACCCAGGCCGACAAGAAGGCCGCCCGCGACGCCGGCTTCCACGAGCTCAACGGCCTCCGCGAGGCCCTCAAGAAAAAAGGCGGCGGCGTCCTCAGCGGCAAGGATAAGAAGAAGCTCGACGCGCGCGCCGCGAGGAAGGAGGATGCGCAGGGCAAGGGCGAGAGGGTTTGGAAGAAGGGCGCTGCTGAGCGCGCGGGGAAGGGCGCTGTGTTGAATTTTAAGAAGGATAGGGGTAGCGCGAAGGTGAAGGCCAAGGATGGCGTGAAGAAGAATGTGGGTGCTGGCGCGAAGGCGAAGGGTCCTGCGCGGGGGAAGGGGGGGAGGAGTGGTGGGAAGAGGAGGTGAGATGGTTAGTTAGGGTCGTTTATTTACATTTACGCTTGCTCTTGCTGTGCGTAGATAGCGATCGCGAGTGACTGCGAGACCCAGATAGAACGAGAGTCAGGACGCGGATATAATAATATCAAAGATCAGATCGTCAATGATGCCGTTGACGTCAAACAAAGAAGGCAGTTTGGCTTTAAGAAATAGGCTTGTGATGTATACGGTATTTATTGATTATATTCTATTTATCACATATGTATTGTATTGTATTGTACCAAGTAAGTAAGTAGAGTATGCCACGTAGCATTCGCCGAGGAAAGTTCCTCGCTGAACAGAGCAGAGCAGGATCAAAACCCCCTTTACTTGTCCCATTTACCCCGTCTTTCGCCAGTCCTATTTTTACCTTCCCGCTCCCTGTTACCTCCTACCTGCGCTCTAACTCCCTCATGGTCTCCCGCACGATGCCCACGGCCTCAGCAACGACGTCCTCGCCGCGACGCCACGTGTACAGCGGCACGCCGTGCTGCGAGAGCGTGTCCTGCGCGCGCTCGAGGCGGCGGCGCCAGAGCTCCAGCTTCTTGTTCAGGGGGCCCTGGTTGGGGGAGCCGCCGGGGGGCGTCGGGGTGCCGGTGCTGCTGTTCGTGCTGCTGCGCACCAGGCCGATGTTGTTGGGGGGGAGGAGGGGGTCTGGGTCGACGTCTGAGTCGCCGGTTCGGCGCCTGATGGGGATTGAGCGGGGGCTTGCGCTCGCGATGCTGGAGGGCGTGCCCCGGCGGCGTGGGGGTGGGGGAGGCGGGGCGATGATTGTTCTGGAATAGTCGCTGGCACGGCTTGGGTTGCTGGAGGGCTGTTCGAGGGTTTGCTCTGAGGAATTGTGGATTTGGGATAAGGGGTGGAGAGGGAGGGACTTGGTAGACGGCTCTGAACCTGGAAAGGACCGTTGAGGAAGTGGTGGCGCTGGAGACATCTTTCGGCTGTTGGGGTTGGTGTCTTTGGTAGATAGAGTTGGGACTGTCGGGCTGCTCTGCAGGGACGAGGGCTTCGCCGGCTTAGGAGGAGGCTTGCGGCCCTGTGGGGTTGCGGCCTGCGGCCCTTGTTTCGGTGTTTGCTCGGCGCTTGGCACGGTGCTTCCCGATGTAGTGCGGTATGCTGGTATCGGATCATCCGAGAGGTCTATTAGGTCACCCGTCGTCGGGGGAGCTTCGCTCTTGGATGTGACCGCAGTACGAGGGGGCAGAGCTGGCCTGTTCCGTGGGCCATCTCTGGAACTGCTCCTGGACTTCTGATCCCGACGGCTCAGTGTGGCTCTAGGGTTATTGCGGCTTTCGCTGGTATCGTACGCCGCGTCGAAGTATCCCGGTCGCTCAGGTGTAGTGACATCTCGAATGAATATGCCTTTGATCCGACCGGGATAGGCTAGGGCTAATTCAGTGTATACCTCCAGATCGGCCTCGCCGCTATCCCCAACAAGGAGAAATCTCCTCTCTGGAAAGTCATTCATGATCTTCTCTAATGTGCCCTTTTTCCGTTCCGCCACAGGCTCGAAGATACCTTGCAACATGCCGGTATATCGTTTCAAATGCAAGGAGCCGAGGGGTAGACCAGCAAGCTTAAAATAGGTAGCGAGGACTGGGTAGAGTTGCCACGGACTGTTGGAGCAGTAGTGTATTCTTACACCCATATCGTGCAGGCTGTTGTACCAGTCCTGAACACCATCAATGGTTAAATCGTGGAGCTCACGCACAAAGGTATTCCGAAAAATCTCTTTAGCTCCGAGAGATATGTTGGAGCGCTTGATCGTGTCGTCAATATCACTGATTAGGCTCACACCTCGGGGTTCAATGACCCGTACAGCTTCGGTGCAGGAAATGTCTTCGTTTGCCAAGACTCGGACATGGGTTGGTATAAAATTGAGCGCTGCCCTGGTGATGAAGTGGCCAGAATCGTCTGTCATGACTGTGCGTGATTGAGATTCAGTGTCATTGTAGAAGAAGAGGGTGATGGCCACGTCAACTAATGGTGTTGTTAGGAATGGTCCGATTCGTGCCATTAGATTCGCATTCGCGGCGGCCAGTTCCATGTCGCTCAGTGCGGCAGTCCCAAGCGTATTCGTCCTCGAAAGCATTGTAGGCGAAGCTTGCCTGACGCGCGGCGTTGGGCTTCGGCTTGCATGATGCCTACGTTTGTCGCCTTCGTCCTCAGACGACTCGTCTTTGGGTCTTTCGCTGTAAGTGCCCTGCTGCGCGGCCTCTTCTTCGGCGCGTCCCCTGCGCTCAATTTCTTGGGCCTCGCGTGCGATGCTCTCCCTTTCCCGCTCCTCCTCATGCTGTTGATGTACGCTGGAAAACGTCGGATTGGTGTTAGCCACATTCTCCGTCTGCTGCAACCTGGGAACTGGAATGCCGCTTAGCTGTCTCGCTAGCCCGATGAGAACTCGATTGCGCCGTGTCATAGGACCTTTGTGAGGATTATATATCCACCCTCGTACGTCGACATCTACGACGGCCTTTTCGTCTTCGTATCGAGCCCATTCTTTGCGCCAGTACTCCTGCTCATCCATACCCATGCTTGCAGAGTGCGGCGGCCCAGCAGGATTAGCAAACTGCCTTGGCTTCTCCCTCACATGTTGCTTGGCATAAGAGGGAAACAGAACCATCTGCTCGTTCCCTTTGGTGACAATGGCGACATCGGGGAAGGATCCCGGGATGGTGATCTTGGACATCTCAGGCGTGTCGATGTCACTCGACCTCGTCTGGTTGTACGACTCCTTGATCTCGTTCACGGCGATGGCACCAGCCCTATAGACACTGCCGGCCATCGCAGCCAGCTTCTTCCGCCTTGTGCCCCTCTCGCGGCCGCCGTCGACGCCATAATTGCCGCTCCCGACGCCGAGACCCGGCATCGACGTCATATTCCCGATTCGCGTTGCGATCCCATGCTTTATGCTCTTCGCGAGAGGCCGGCCCAGGAGCAGGCGCCAGGCGTGATCGACTAATCGCGACTGCTCTTGGCGACGGCGTTGGCGCTCGAGAATGTACTTATATATGCGACTCTGGAAGCGATGCTTGTAGTACGGTAAAGTGTCGAGGTGGAAGCCAATGAGGCGCTCGCGATATCGTTCACGCAGGCCCCGCGGGAAGAGGAACTGAACCAGGCTCAGTCGGCGAGGGGCTTGCGAACGCTGGACGAAGTGGCGGGGCGCCAGTGTGGTTGAGGATATCGGGCCTACTTGGATAGTCGAATACTATGCGTAGACAGACGGTGGAGCAAAGAGCAAAGTTGGCTGTTAGGGTCAGAGCTACTCGTCAGTGGAGTAAGGCGCCGGGGCGTTTTGCATTGGTAACAGTAGGTCGTAATGTCGTAATGGATTTCGAGAAGAAGAAGGAGGGTGTGACGAAAGACGGATCTATCTATCTATATGTGTATGTGTAGGTATATATTGCTATGTTCACTAAGGTAGGAGGTAGGTACTGCTGTACAAGGAGCCAGCTCTGAAGCACAAGGTGACTCGAAGAAAGTAATATAGGAATGAGAACACTTAGAGGATCTGAATTCGCATAAATAAATTCTAATTGTAGCTACCGAGAAAAGGTTATAGGTATGTGAGCGTCGAAATAGGTGGTGATGAAGTTGAGAGGTGTGTAGGCAGGCTGTAGGCAGGCCGTAAGCAGGTACAAAATCGGTTCTCGTGTTTCTTGCTGGACTTGGAGATAAGTGACATCAGTGAGGTGCATCCAGATCCATGTACATTGGCACTCGTCTTACGTATGCCTATATCTAGTATTAATATAGGTAAGGCAAATAGGGAGCTTAAATGGGCGTTTATTGATGTAGAGGGGCGCTCGCTAATAGCCCTGGAATGCATGTACCTGCCTAGGCAGGTAGGTACCTTTAATAGGCAGATTAGGTAAGTTTAGGTCGTGTTTGCAGTGCAGTACTGTACGTACAGTGGATTGTGAATTACCCGCAGCTGTTGATTGGGCGACGAAATAGCGAGTTTCTAGAGGCTGCTACTCTGTACCAAACAAAACTCCCGATTCCAAACCAGCAAACCGAGCATTCATCTGCCTATCTTCCAGCTTAAGAGAACCTCTCCCATACTTCCTCCCACTCTTCTTACGATTACCATTTCAAGCCGCCAGTCGCATATCCTTCACCATACTCCCCAGCACTCATACCACTCTTTACGCCGGGGCTTCTCCTTACTGTGACATTCTTTTAATTAGGCATAGCCTATTCCTCGGACCTTGAACCTACGGACAGGAAGAAAGACATTACCAGACGGCCAATATGGGTGAATCACGGTGAGTCCTCGACCAGACAGTGCCTTGCGCACAACACGCGCAACCAACAGCAACACAACTGACAACCTCTTTATTTGGCCCTTTGCAGACAGGAGCTTGTAGCATGGCTTAATAGCCTTCTGCAGCTTAACATGACCAAAGTCGAGCAATGCGGTACTGGGTAAGTAAAAACACAATATAAAATATATAGGGGATCCGAAAAAAACGCCATCGCGAACCCCCCCTGCTTATTTATTTTCGTTACCCCTCCCCCACCACGAGACACCGCAGGCGTTCGGGGGACATCTTCAGACCCTGGCCATTTCCCTGCGTCTCTGTCAACCTCCTGTTTCAAGTTAATTTAGCAAGAATTTCCACAATCTTCGCTATGCTAGCTTTTCATTTTCTCGAGCTTCACCTCTTCCACTCCCCGCGCCTAGAGACGGTAGAGGGCTAGCTAACCTCGTTGCGCCTACGATGTAGTGCTGCCCTGTGTCAGGTTTTCGATAGCATCTTCCTCGATGTACCTATGTCGCGAGTTAAGTTCAATGTGAATGGCGAATGGGCTTATGTTCAGAATTTCAAGGTCCTACAAAGTTAGTCAAGCCATCTCTGGTTGCTGTCTCTCACGTATCAATTCGAATACTCCTATGCTAACGCCTACACGTTACTCGTCCTAGATACCTTTACCAAGCACCATGTCGACAAGCCCATCCCTGTCGAAGCCCTCACCAAGTGTAAGATGCAGGACAACCTCGAATTTCTGCAATGGACCAAGAAGTTCTGGGACCAGTACTTCCCCGGCGGAGACTACGATGCCGTCGCACGAAGGAAAGGTGGCACCTTGCCTCCCACGGGTGCCGGCCCTCGGGCGACGGCGGGCAGCGCAGCCGCAGCTAGGAGAGGAGGCACTACCCCTACCACCGGTCCCCGTCTAGGCGTCAAAGCTGGCGGAGGCGGTGGTGCGGCGTCGGCGGCACTCCTGCAGGAGAATGCCACGCTTAAGGAGACAGTGGTGGGCCTCGAGCGCGAGAGGGACTTCTACTTCAGCAAATTGCGAGACATCGAGCTATTAATCCAGCAGGCCGTAGATGATGATCCGGAGCTCGAGAAGCAAGAGGACGGTCTCATCAAGCAAATCCAGGCGATATTATACTCGACCGAGGAGGGTTTCGAGATCCCAGCCGAGGGAGAGGCGCTAGATGACCAGGAGACATTCTAAGCCGAGGCTGGAATACTCACTGGCTTAGAAGCAAGAACATACGAAGTAATGAACAACACGGAGACAGGGGCGTGACGAAGTAATACTGGAGGAGAGTGCTGCATAAGAGTACCAATTGATGGGAGGTATGTGTCGTCAGGGGAGCTATGCACCGGACAACGAATATGCCAAAGGCGTGGTAATGGTTTTAGCGGTGCGGTGTCGGAGCAGAGGAAGATGTCGTGAGAAAACCATCCGTGTCTCAACCCAGCGTTTCCGCCAACGAAGGTTAGGTCGATATATGCTGGAATATGAACACAACAACAACACCAAGAACAAACAGTAAACAATCAAGTGTCTTTACGTTCCATTTTATTGTGATCTACCTTGCAACAATTCCATTTGCCATCGAACTTCCAAACCCTTACCCGTCGTCTCCCTTGAGATATCCTTCTAAGCAGGCTACAGGGAGAGATCGGTGGACAGCAGAGCGTAACATGGCATCAGACATGCATGCGTATTGAGCCTGGCCGCTGCTGGCGCATACTTCTTCTCGTCCTTTCCTAGGCGACTTCCTTCTACAGAGTTCCTTCTACAGAGCACCTCAAGTAGGCGCACACGCTGTATTTGAGGAACCCACAGGCTGCAGGTTTCAGGAAGTACATGTATAAGTAAATAAGGTTAGTGAAGTAGGCACGCAGGCGGGTAGGTAAAGAGTGGAAATAGCACCTGATAGCGGCCCTTCCCGTACCTCCCTTAGGAAGTAGGTACTCGGAGAATAGCAATGGCAATCGCAGCAGTAGCAGCAGGAGCGGCAACATTAAAGTTCACCAGCGCAAGATCAAATCACTCGAGCCTACGTATGGCGGGTCATGCTGCGCCGAGAGTACTATCCCATCCCATCTCATCTCATCCTCCTCCTCCTCCTCTCCCTCTGCCACGTTACCTAACTACCTCACCACCAACTCCACCTCTAGTCTCACATATCGATCTAGCAACTCCCTATCAATTAATAGTGTAGAACTCTCTCGAAAGACAGCCTTGTTCGTATACCTCTTCCGGTCTGTTCGCATTCATTGCTCGGTTCTAGCACGATCTAATTCAGGAGTCGTTCAAGCCCGCCCTTTTATCGTGACGTGATTCTATCAAGCATCAAGCTTTCAATGACAGCAGAAGCATACAATCGAATTCACTCGTAACACCTATCACAATGGCTTCGACACGACACAAAAGGAAGAGTGCGAGTTCCCATCCCATAACGGGGAGATACACTCGATCAAGCTCGGGTTTGCGAGTAGCAACTAAGATGCAACCTCAGACGCTGCCTAACCATAGGCAATGTCACCGAAAACGCGCCTCAGCTACGACGAGGAAAATCGCTTCTAATAAGAACAGGGCCTCGCATCGTCGCCAGCCCAATCATGTCGCCTCGCCACAACGCAGTTCTTTGCGCCGCGCGCTGCGGGAAAGCCTGGAGTTGTCTAAACGAGCCATGCAGCCCAGCGTGTCATCACCGACAGACCTGAGAATGCCACCGGCATCTTCCACTTTTGCTTCAATTCCAATGAGCTCAACACGGGTTAAACTACAAGTATCCGGGCAGCAGTCCAAATATCGAGGCCAGGAAATTCGAAGTGGAACTAAGGATAGCATCGGTACCATCACTGCCACAACTCGCTCATCACGATTTGCTCACGCTTCGGCCTTGAAGCTGAACCCTCAGCGCACCTCTCTTCGAATAGCTATCCGCGAGAGCCTAGAAGTGATGAACTCTCCCCATGGGGATTTAGTTCAACCGGCAAACTACACCAAACCGATGCCAGCACAAACCCCAGAACTAGAGTCATTATTCAACGAGAAGCCGAAGACTGAGGCGCGGAATCTAGCCATTAGTGAGGGAAGTTCTCGTAGACATACGCCGCTATCCGAAAATTCGAAAACCACAACTGTTTCGCTCGCGACGTCACGGCGGAGCTCTTTTGGCCGAATTGTGCGCGAGAATTTCCATGTGACTGAACAGGGGAATGTGTCTGTTAATATAGCAACAAGAGAGATGGGTTCTAGTCAAAACAGTGTAATAGAACATACTGTTAAGGAAGTCCCACAGAGCCAAGATGGCGCCAACAGCGGAGCCATTTCGTTGCCGCACTCCTCACCAGCACTCAGTTCGGATACATATTTGACTCCTCCAGACGTAGGGAGTAGCACGGGAACTCCATCACAACTTGTTCGCACGTCATCAGAGTCGTCTACTACAGCCTCCCCACCCTCCTTTATGGTAACAAGATCTAGATCTAGATCATTAGCATCTTCGCGACCCCACCAGAAACTAGCTCAAGAATCGTCTCTCGTCACAAAGCCTTCAACCCCCCGAATCCGGCCCTCACTGCCTAAAACACCCCCACAAGGTGCTTTAAACTTAGTTGGTAAACAGGCTTTGCCTACAGATGTTGCTCGACAGCAGATTCCTACCTCAACATCCCGAACTAGAAGTATCCTTAGCAAAAGAAAGCCTCAGGATAGTCCAGATGATTCCCAGTCAATAGCAACGCGCAGAGGTTGGCACCAGGTGCGTGAGATTATCAACGAGGCTCCTGGCGGACTCTATTTGGTTGAGTGGGAGGGGCGAGACCCTCGGACTGGGGTTAAGGTGAGTCTTCCCCTAATTAGTTATCATTTTCTAAGATCAAGGGCCTATTTACACCGAGATCTTTGTTCGAAATTTTCACTCCTTTAAACCCTAGCATCTTGATATAGAAAATTTGCTGATTTCTAATGTCACAGTGGCCAGCATCTTGGGTACGTGAATTCCTGTATCTTATCCCTCACCATTGAATGTTCGGATGAGGTCTGGTTCTCCTTATTTGAGTGTCTAGGTGTTCAAAGAACGAGAACATAACTATTTTGAGTGGATGTCGATGACTCTAATTTAAATATCAGCGTTGTAAAGCCTCCATCAGCTAACATAGTCTATTTAGATTCAGGCTAAGAATGTTTCGGCGAGCGCAGTCCGCCACTGGGAGGCGAGAAAAAAGGAGAGAACCGACTAACGATACGAGCTGGGTTAGGTGAGAGTAGCCTAGCTAGGATATGATTTCTTCAAGCTTGGCAATATCTTGATCGTGCTATCCTGCGGGGCGAAAATTAGAGGGCTCTTGATGTTTTTGCACTTGACACGAAGGACTGAAGATAACGCAAGAAAAGGTGTACGAAAACTATGTGATGATTTCACGAATAGTTGGTTGACTAATGTCTGCTAAGGACAGCACGCTATGAAATTCACTGACATTAGGACATGATAGATATACCCTACTTGTTGGCGACTAGATAATTAGGCCATACGATTTGAGATCCAATTCATTTCGATACGCACTGAGACTCTTAATTATACATGAATGACCACCTAACTAACTGGTTCTCTAGAAATAGAACTGCGGCTTTGCCTATATGTTCTACCTTACTAGATCTTGGTTGAGTTATCCTTACAATAGTGGGGGTTTATGTAGTCCTTTATCCTTTATTCGTTCTGATCTCACCTCTGTCATCTGGCTTTACACGCTGATGTCTCAGCAGGCGCAATTCTCAGTTTGGATATCCTGCTAATCCCAAGACTTAATTTACTGTTATCGCTATTAGGCCTATACCTGGCTTAACCAAACTAACGAATCAGGCTACAAACCAAGAAAGCCCTCGCCTTCTATATCGAATTGCTAATGTATATTAATACAACTGAGAAGACCCATTTATACAATTGAAAACACTATTTATATAACTAAAAAGCACCATTTATACAATTGAAAAGCACCCTTTATATAAATCAAACCACGCGTCGCTCCCACCGGATCTCAGCAGACGGCACCGGCCGCGAGAACAGAGACGTATAGTCCGTAGCCGGCACCCTCTCCGTCCCATCCAGCGTCGCGAGCCTCAGGTTCCGCACCACGGTCAGGACGATCGTCGCCAGGTTCAGGTACGCGAACTTCTCGCCGATGCAGCGGTGCCGGCCCGCGCCGAACGGCAGGTACGGGCTGCCCGTGCCCTTGCTCGTGGGCCCGTAGCCGTAGTCCACCGCGTCGGACGGGTCGGCCGCCGCTGCCGTGGGGTCTGGGAGGGGTGCTTCCGTCCAGCGGTGCGGGTCCCAGGTTTGCGGGGACGGGAAGTGCGAGGCGCTCATGTGGGACATGATCGGGCTGGCGATCAGCACTGTGTTCGGCTCGATGGTGTAGGAAGTGTCGGGCACGGGGATGGCGTGGGTTACCTTTCGCATGAGGGTGTGGATGGAGGAGTGCACGCGGAGGGTCTCCTTTATCACGTTTGAGAGGAGGGGGAGCTTGGAGAGGGAGGCGAGGGAGAGGGGGAGGGGCTGGGTCCCAGGGCGGAGAGTTGTTCTTCGTAGAGGGCTTCTGCTATGGAGGGTTGGGATGCTAGGCGGTGAATTATCCAGGCGCTGGCGGATCTGTAGGGTCGCGTGTTAGTACTTTTTTTTTTTTTTTTTTTTGGTGTTGGGCTTGAATAGGGGATGTGGGAGGAAAAGGGGTTCGTGAATCCCTGCAGAGATTACGTATGAGACTTGGGAGACCTACGAAGAAGAGTGCTGGCCACCCATGAGCAAGGTGATCATCATATTGGCAATCTCCTTGTCCGGAATTACCTGCCCGTTCTTGTAGACGCAAGTCATCAGGTGCGAGATCATGTCTGGCTCCTCGTCGCTCACCCCAGCTGCCTTGCTCGCTTCCCTAGCTCTCCGGCGGTCATTGATAAGATCCATGTATACGGCCTGCATCTTCAGATGCGCGGCGTCTCGACGCCGGTTCTGCGGCAGCGGCGCCCAGGGCATTATGAAGTTGATGGGCTGAAACCCCATGTCGAGATCATGGTACAGCCCCGCGAAGCTCGCCGTGAGCTTCGCCCGCACTTCCGCGCCCTGCAGGCTGCGCGCCGCCGTGAACAAGGTGATCTCCGACATGGCCGCCGCCACGTTGACCCTCCCCCTAGCGCCAACGAAGTTCGCGGCGAGGTACTCGAGGACCTCCCTCTCGATGAGCGGCACGTAGGCCTCGAGGGCGCGCGGCGTGAGCCCGAACTTGACGAAGCGCTTCTGCTCCATGAGCCTGGCGTTGGGGCAGTCGTAGACGACGCCGCGGCCGAACACGGGCGTCGTCAGGGGCGCGTAGATGGCCTCGGCGTTGACGTCCTGCACGCGCCCGTTGAGCACGAACTCGTTGCCCGCGGGGCCGAGGCACACGGTCATGCGCCTGCCCAGGAGCACGAAGGCGAAGACGTCGCCGTGCGCGGCGCGGCAGCGCGAGTAGAAGGCGAGGGGGTCCGTGCCGTAGGCGACGGCGTTGCCGATGAAGGGGAGCCAGTGGAAGACGAGGGGGGGCGAGGATTTCCGGCGGGGGAGCTGCTGGTGCAGGACGTTGATGAGGATGGTGGTTAGGAGGGCGCCGGCGAGGTATGCCGCGAGACGGAGTGCGGAAGTGAGTTCCATTTTTGTAGAGATATTGGAGGGTTTGTTTGGTTAGAAGAAAGTTAACGTATGGAGGAAGAGATAGTGGGAAGCTTTGATCTAGTTTAAAGTACGCATTGGTCGAGGAGGTGGCAGTAATGTCAACAGGGAGAAGACATATAACATTTTGGAAACAAGTAGGAGGTTATAATTATAATAAGCTGCTACTAGACGATATAATAGATGTTAGCTGTTGCAAGGGGATATTACATATCATCGTCTTAGTATTCGTGTATAGAGAGCGTTGGTATGTATTCGTATTCGGATAATAACTTGCTTATATTATCACTTACTTCACTGGCGCGTGTCGGTTCCACCCCTGTATAAGGGTCAAGGTTCATAGATTGATTCATTGCGGGTAATTTTATCCTCTATATTCTAATGAGAATATATCTAGAACATGTTCTGTATTAGCTAATTCTGCAACTTGAAATAATAAGGGACCGTTTTAAGTTATACTGCGCTGCACTCTAGGCGTCAAGGTTAAGATTTGGCCTGTATATCTTCTCCGTAGATAATTAACAATAACCCAATACCTATACGAGTTCCAGGCGAGTATGAATAGATGTCAGAGGTTTGCTGTGTCAGAGTGTCGCAGTCATTTATAACCCAACTCTAAAATACCTTAATTTTATCTTAGAACACATGATACAACCTTGATATAGTTCTAGCAGGTATGAATATCATGATCAGCTTTGTCGACATATTCCCGACATAATGAACAGCTCCGCCATATCTGGATCGACTCTTGCAGCATTTTCCTATGTTGGCGCAGGACCTACAGCAACGCCAACCTCGCAAGCCAGCTGTCAGAAGATTGGACGACGACAAAACCATCAGGAATGTCTAGTGCCTGATCCCAAGTTTCGACAGGGAGAAGATTACTATTAACCTCGTCTGTGTCGGAGGTGCGCTTGCAGCGGCGTTCTATCTGAATAACCCGAGGATGGAGCTGGCCTGGACTCAACGCTGCTAGTATATCTACATCTGCAACCCATCGGCCTGAGGCTCCAACGGATATGATGGCCTCGATTAGGTTCACGTTGGATTCCCTTTGACCAAATCTTTGGACTTGGACAATTGGTACGCTTCATTCAGTGAAAGTCAGGTGCAGAAAGGTGCTTTTAAGGCAATCCAAATATGTATTATCAAAAAGAGAAAGATCCACGTTAATATAAATCTAAATTTAATAATTATAAATAATTATATAAATGATTACATAAATATGACATAAATATACAATAAATATAATATAGATATAAGATAAATATAATATAAATATAATTTCAACATAGTTTAAATAATTTATATAAACTTTAATACTTAATTATTCCAGAGCTGGATAATATTGGAGTACAATGACTTGCCCTGGTTATGAATAGCTACATTGACATTCTGGGCGATGAGGAGAAGTTGCTTATACTCACTTTGGCGTACACTATCGGCAGACTGTAGCCAAGCTCTAGTGCTCGAATCACACTTGGCCAACTGTTCCCGCGTGATCTCTTGTTGAACGGCATATGATATTCTAGGATGGAGCTAGTCTCCTTGCTCTACTCCTGTGAGAATTTCATGTTTTCTCTCGGCTATGACTTCGGTCCTAAGGATGTAGCTTCAGCAGGCAGCCAAGTTCTCGCAATAATGCACGCAAGAAGATGCACAGGCAAAGCCGCCTTACTAGACGTTGCAGCAGCCCAGATCGACGTGGCGTCAATACCTCCATATTCCATACATATCCAGTTTTCGTCTTGACGCTATCGCATCATTTGTAATCCCCCCTCAGAAACATCCCGGGATATCTCAGATACGCGTAACCCATATGCTTTGATGAGATTGGGTGCTTTGGGACAAGCCCCCTCAAACAAAGCACCTGACTTCCGGGCAGTCGTATGCAAAGGCCCTATCTCAGCTTCGCGCACACGTGCAGGTGAGAGGACGGCTGCTATGTCTCGCTACTCTGGCGGAGCCTCGACCTGAACTAGAGTGAAATCAAAGTTGAAGTTGGCGGCCGTAACGATGAGGTCTTGGGTCATCTGCCCTAAGCTGACCTGCAATCTACCGAAGCCGAGGTCGCCAGACATGTTGAGGATAGAAAATCACTTATTTTGAACAAAAGTAGCAGCTGAAAAAGGGGAATATTAGCTTCTATACCATGAATAAGACGTCGGAGGCATCAAGTCTGCCAACCCTGGCGATATTACAGGCCAAAATTACATCAAAGGAGCGAGTGTGCAATAATGCCGACGGGTAGCAGGCGAGATATACCGACGAAATGGTAGCCCCTTTAAGTTGGATAGGTCGCAGTTTGGGCGATGACCCTACAAGCGAGAGCGTGTCATTATAGATAAGACATGGTATGGGGTAATAACTAGGTGACTGATACTACACGCTGATCGCTGTTGGGCATTGGCTGCTGGAAGCTAAATGAATATGTTGTGCGTATAAATTGTAAAACGAGCTCCTGTATGTTGAACACTAAAGATCTGTTTATTTATTTTCGTAGACTAGTATAAATAAAACATAAAATATTAACTTATTAACATATTATTAGTTAATATGTTTTCCCATTCTTAAGCGCAGGTTTATCTCCCTTGCTACATCATGCAGTGGACGTACCATCATTGCGGTGCCTAGACCTCCAGAGCCTGGTGTTTGTGAGTATGCACGTTTCGATTTCATATACACCTGTGGTAACGTTGCGCTTTATTTAGGGGAGAGTCCCTACCTGTTAGCACAGACCTTTATACCACTGTAGAAATTTTCAACGCGGGTAGAGCAGGTATCTATGTAGAAGGATAAATTTATCCTAAAATTAGCTATCATAAATTCTCTTTATCTCTTCAGCCCCGGACAGTTCTTGCGTTGCTATAATTATACTCGTATTGGAATAAAACGCAAGGAGCACTCTGAAGGCTTCAGCTGATGATAACCATAGTTCAACACCTCGCTATTATGGCCAAATGAACTCACCAGTCACCGTAGATATCATAAATGTTCGGCATATAGCAATAGGAGGATAGAGTTATGTATCGCATTTCTTAAAGAGTGTTGTCAGAGTGCTGCAGAGACAAGCTAGGACTTTGATTGGGATATGCTCAGCAGCATCTACAAGTGACGTAGGTAAGGTTTGCCAGCTTCTTCGCTACGTTGGATCGCATAAATTAATTGCCACCTATTTAGTTTTGTAGCTTAATCCCTGCGCTTACATGCAGTACCAATCGATATTTCGGACCCTCCGCATATGCCTTGTAGCATACCAACCCAGGCGTTGAGGCCCTTTTCTATGCCAGCCAAGGGCCTGATTTAACCCATGATTAACTAAGAATACTAAATTTTGCTAAGCGGCATTCGAGTGGATTGTTTTTTTATGTAGGATGTCCAAGAGCAATTGCTCATCAGTGGAGTTCTGTATCAACAAGGTTATTCGGTCTGCCTCGCTTATCATTTGGCCTAATTGTCCGATAATTGACAATAAGGCCCAAGGACATGACCGCGATCGTGCAGCACTGTAGCACATAGTGAAAATAGACCCTATCTTGAAGTAAGAGAGATTCATTCTATCGCGCAGTTCTCTTAGCTAGGCGCTGGAACTTGTCATCGACATTACCATCCCACATTAACCTCGTAAACCCCATCCCTTTTCCATTTCCATCCTCCGGTACATCTAGGATCTCACCTCTCCCAACGAAAGTGGTCGCTGCCCGAAAGGTTCCGCCAGCATGCGTTAAAAGAAGCTTAAACATGCTTCCATTCTCGTTGGAATGTCTCACAATGGAAAGAAGTCTTTGGACTACGTACTGAACATCATGCTTCTCACTATACTCCAAGCAGGATAGACCGTCAATGATGCAGAAGACGATTGTTTTCTCTGGGAGCTGGTAGATCAAGTTATCAAAGACGTCGCAGAGTGTTTTGATATCATTATCCTCGCGAATGGCGGTGGCATGGCTGCGTTTGATGAAGTAGAGATCGAACTCGCCATACCCATACACGAGCTGTCCGATGAGCGAACGTATGACCCCGTGTACGTTTGCGTCAGCGTCGCGGCTTTTATTTTGATGTTGCTTCGTGAACCAAAACAGGCCAAGGATACGAGATGCATGCTGTGCCTTCTGCGTGGATTGAACAAGGTGAGCGACAACAAACGAGATTGCCGACTCGTCGCTTTCGAGATGTTCGGAGTTGCCCCTTATGAGAAGGGCAGCGTTCTTGGAGTTGAGTAACCAGGCCTTGAGAGCTTCACTTTCGATAACATATACGACTCTGTCTTGTCCTTTTAGACTGAGATTACTCCCCCCATGCAAGATTGCGGCTAAGTCGACCGAGGGAATATTTTCGTCGTAACGAAGAACTGCCTCGCAGAGAGACTGTCTTGATATAGCTCTACGTTTGAGAGTTGTTTGGCCCGCAGTAGCAAATGGGTATTGGCGAAATTGACCGGTGCGAAAGTCAATATTTGGATTGCTACGTAGCAGTAACACAATTTCTTCCAACATTTTGGACTGGCCCTTCGTGCGCTCGTCGACGATTTGGAGACGTCGGAAGCCACAGATCTCAGCTATCTGATATGTTAGCTACATTCTTGTATATCATTCTTTACTTCTCAATTTTCGGCTGACCCGCGGCCGGATATCGGTCTATATCACAATTGGATTCCCCTTTTTGAGCCTAAATGATCTAATACGTGGCGAGGAAATACATACCTTCACTTTTCACAGCTAAAACAGCCCTCTTGAAGGTGTCGACTTTCGTTTCTAGATTTTTCTCATAGGTTTCTTGATGTAGGAGTGCCTTGACATGGCGCTTGAGGGACTTCTCCTTATACCAGACAATAATGTGATTAAGTATGCCGAGTACCGCGATGTAAAGAGATGACACACTAGTGTAGAGGCGTCGGTTTACATCCTGGTCTGTATTGTAGTCAATCAGTAACTGGGCCTTGTCTACTTCGTCAGGAATCGCCGCCATTGCCCCAACGATGAATTCCTTGATCTCATCCATTCTGGTGGCCGCACGCAAGATCACCTTGAAACCACCGCATATCAAACTCCCATACATGCTGTCACTAGGAAGTAGACTCAGCCAATTCTGTATAGCGGGTGAGTTGCTTCGAAGTGACCGGAAGAACCCGCGTACTCTCCCGAAAGGCGATTCTTTGTCGGCCTTTTTATTGTACTTGATCTCGGCGCATTTGGCTTCGCTGATGACCTCTGCCCAGGTATGTGTAGATTGAATATTGAATCCAGTTTTGAGATCATTCGGGAGAGAGTCTTCAAAAGACTGAAGTACTTCTGCAAAATGTGTACAATGTATATCTTCTTCAGTGCTGTCTTGGCGAGTCTCGTTGGTGGACTGAACGGGTTCCAGTTCCTCTCTGGGTCCTTCATCCTCTAATGGCATTGATGTAGCCCCATTTACCGCTACTCGATTAATGACGAACTCTTGAGCCGGGTCTGTAAGCTTTACTGACATCCGATCCGCTGTGTTTTGAATGAAGTTCCTCATTTTGACAATAGATGTCTTCGAAGAACTTAAACTTGAAAGTTGCAGTCGACTTTTTCATCAACTTTCCTCACTATCTCCTTGTCAGAAAATATGATCCAGGAGATCACGAGTAATATAGGGAATTAAAAGAATGGCCTGCCTAGTGAGAGTAATTAGTACATGATAATATAAACACTTATATCCCATTTGGGCTAAGGCGCTGATAGCTACTCTGTAAAATGGCCCCCAACTTCCAGCCCCTATGTAATCATTATAAAAGAGCAAAGTATACCTCTAGGCTTCCATCCTAACAGTGCCACACGACCAAGACTACTCCAACCGGCCTCCCCGAGATCAGCCCCCTAGAATGTCGGAGAATGGCTAGATATGCAAAGAAAACGAACAATAAGGCAGGCGTCCGACAAGAAAGAATGGGATACCGCTCTGAAGTTATATGGTAGTATTCGGGAAAGGAAACGAATGGGAACAAGGCATGACTCCCTTGTGGAGATATCAGCCGTATGAACCATTACCTATCATTCTCAGTACTCCGTGAACTACTGTCACAGACAAATACAAGGGCAGGAGTTTGCGAGAATACGTCCACTTACAGAGAAGCAATGACAGCATGATTTTCTTGGCCTCTTGGCCTCACACCCTTTATATCAAGCGGCTGAACGAGTTATAGTTGAGTCACACCGCCCCCACGGGCCACCCTCCCACCATTAAATCAGATATATTTAGGTATTTTTTAAAAACTTTTTGACAAATGTGTACTAACCTGAAATCGACGTTCTTTGGAGGTATTAAAATGTTACACTTATGATCTACCTTCCGCACATCTAGGTAGACTGCGAACTTCTCCTTCATTTACGTTTAAGGGGCCGAGCTTGACATTTCCGCGATTGGCATCCAAATTTCATCTGCGTTGATGTACCTTACTAAGCTGTCCGCCCCCTACATCACGCCTCCCTATTAATTTGAACAATCCTATCCTCCAAAACGATGGAGGCCTACACACAAACGAAACCCATTTCAGAGATCGCAGAAAGCAGTCATAATGGCAATTCAAAACTACAAGCCACGACGCAGCAGATAAATGACAAAGACAAAAATGGGCATGAAGACATTGAAAATAATCAAATTGCGCAGAAGGAAACGCATTCAGACCAAGAAGGGGAAAATGAGAGTAATTGTATATATTGCTACCCCAGAGTTCACCAAACTATCAAGAGTTGAACTTGATCGTTGACACTAGCGATCTCATAGTGATTCCGGAGCTAAACTGTCTCTCTTGGCCGGAATGGCGAAAGCTCCGATTGTCTGAGTACGAATTTGAAACTAGACAGAAAGATGGAACGAAGAAGGAAAACCAGGAAGAAGACGCTAAACCCAGACCGAGGAAGTATGTCATCGATATTGTCACTGATGCAGGTGATATGGGACCCCCTGCGTACACGGGGAGCCAGCTGTCTTCTAAAGCTCCCCGTTTGTTTGGTCGTATTCGCATCAATTCTCAACACATTCTCGATGTTCTTGGCGATATCACGAACGTGTTCCTACCAGCGCACTGCCAGATGCTTCATCCTTTCAAAGTTATCATCGACAATCTCACCAAAATTCAAGACCACATGAAAATTATCGAACACGAGTTGGAAAAAGCCAAAGCTGCTTCTCAGTATAACATACCTGCATTTCTCGAGAGAAATAAGCCCAGTCACGAGGCTATTGGGGTGAAGATCCAGAGCGACGGAACAAACCAAGACAAAACTCTTAAATCCAAGGCAAAAACAGGCCTTGAGGTGGCCCAGGAGCGGTTCGATCATTATCGATGCTTCATGGAACTGATAGAAACCAAACTTTCACTTGAAGTGAATGTCGCTAGAGCCGTTAAGGAGGGAACAATAGATAAGATAATGTTTTGCCACTTATGGTTCCTTTTTCCTCCCGGGGAGACTATATACTACCAAAAACAGAATCGCGACGAACCCCCGCAAGCAGCCCAAGTCCTAAAGGTTAGCGGTGGGCGCGCGAAGCTTCCCAACGCACCCACCTCATGGCTCGCTGTAAGTAAGGTCAACGGCTCTGAGTGCAATGCTAACCCGTTTCATTCAGTTCCTAGACCCTGACGGCCGGAGGAGATATTTACAAAAGGTCTCACCATTCACCATCGACGCTTTTCACCTTGACTTTGATGGGAAGAAGTATCGCCCATTCCAAGTGAAGTATGAGATACCGAAGTACCCAGGAGAGTTTCCAATTACATCTCTACCTGTGTTTCCTTTACGATTCTTGCCAGAGTCCAGCAAGACAGCAACTATATCGCTACTTCTGAATCGAGGACTCAACTTCCGAAACCTAGCGAGCGTAGAAGCAGCGCATCGGGAATATCACGGCAGGACTCTGGATTCCGAACCTGAAGATATTGACGGCCGGGTCATCGTGGATTTCAAACAGGCATCCATAGTAGATAATTTACAGCAGAGAAACTCCCATCCGAACAGCAATGACGGTGAAGATGCATGGCGTGTATTTGGGCTTCGCCCTCTCAGCCAGACAAGCTCTTTCGAAGTTTCAGAGACCCTAGGAACCGACCAAGACGACTTGACATTGTATGATGACCATATGTACGACATTGATAGGACCGAGAAGCTATTCTCGGTCAACAAGGTCTTACTGGCACCATCGCAAGAGCTGGTTGAAGATGATTTGGGCGATGACGAGTTGAGGCTTCTTCCTGGATCCGTCTACGCATACGTCCTACGAAGCCGGAAGTATTGTAAGTATCGCCAATTGAACGCGCACTTCTATCCCCAGGTTAACAGTCCTTAGGCCGATGCGATATAAGTTTCATCAAGGAGATAACGCCAAACCAGAAGGCTATGGATAGTTTAGTTCTTCCGACTAAGCACAAAAATTTGTTGATGTCATTGGTTGATCGGGTGCGTAAGGAGCCGTCCAGATCGAGATTGGAGAATTATGTTCCGGAAATTGCTACTTCGATTACTGACTAGTTCACAGCATTCCCTCGGTTCAAGGCCAGTAGAACAAAAGACGAATACAGATCGCCCCTCAGTAAAAAGAACGGATTCTCGGTCGCCTGCTGGCCACGGTGTTGGGGACACTCTCAGTATCGTCAAAGGCAAAGGGAGAGGCCTTATCATCTTACTCCATGGTGTCCCCGGTGTAGGAAAGACCTCGACTGCGGAAACAATTGCAGAAACGACCGGGAGACCTCTCCTGCCAGTGACGTGTGGCGACATCGGGGAAAACGCGAGCACGGTTGAGAAGAATCTGGAGCAGATCTTTACAAACTCACATCGGTGGGGTTGTGTGCTCTTGCTCGACGAGGCCGAGGTGTTCCTCACCAAGAGAAATCTTCAGGACCTGACGCGTAATGCCATGGTTTCTGTCTTCTTGCGCGCCCTCGAGTTCTACTCTGGTATCCTCTTTTTGACAACCAACCGTGTCGGGACAATTGATGAGGCGTTCAAGAGTCGCATTCATATTAGTCTATACTGTGAGTTAAAGATTATTGTCGACGTCTGTGAGACATTTCTGACTCCCTTATACAGATCCGCCCCACGATTGGAAAACATCGAAACAGATCTGGCAGGTCAACCTCGAACGATGCATGGAGAGGGTCCAAGCGGATAAGGACGAGATTCTTAGATATGCCAAGAAGCAATTCCATCGCTCAGACGAGAACAGCCGATGGAACGGCAGACAGATATACAATGCGTTCAAAACGGCCATAGCTTTGGCCGAGTTTGAAAAGTCAAACAGTGAGAGCAACAAGGGCTCGCGACCCATACTGATGGAGTCTCACTTCCGACAAGTCGCACAAGTAGCCAAGAAGTTTGATGAATACCTCCTCGAGACGCATGGAGGCGTGAGCATGGCTGCCACCAACCAGCAGCAGAATGTCAGAGCAGACGGATTCGGAATAGGGGAAGACGGTGACTTTAAACTGAAGAGACGCCCAACTAAGACTCGGAAGCTCGACTATGACGAGATGTCTACTACGTCTGAGGATGATTCTAACAATGGAAGTGATATATCGAGTGGAACAGAGGATGAAGAATCTGAGATCGAAGTGAAGAAGTCGAGAAGAAAGGGCGCATCGTCGACCAAGAAGAGTGATGGGAAGAAGAAATTGCAGAGCTCTAAATCGAAGAAGAGCTCTAAGAGGCACATAGAAGACGAGTCAGAAGAATCATCGTGATGGTTTATTAGCCCCCTTTTAAATCTAAGCAGCGCTGAACACAGGTAAAACAAGTCAAATAATAGCCTCTTGACTTGTTTTGCCTTGATTGATCGCAAAAAGCGCTTATTTGACTTGTTTAGTTAAATCTGTTGTTTTGATTGAATAGTTATTTGATCAAATAAATCAAATAAATCAGGTGCTAAAAAAAAAAAGCAGCGCTATTACAAACATAGTATCATTAGATAGCTTTAGTTGCACTAAATACAAATCTAATAATAATTTAACGTTATATGTAAAACATACAAAGTTATAAATAGTCAAAAATTAAAAATTAAAAATAATTAATAGTAAAAAAAAAAGTAGTTAATTTAAAAAGCTATAATTAAATTAGTACTAATTAAATAAATAAATAAATAAATAAATTTATTAAATAAAAAAAAGTTTTTATTAATTAATTAATGTAAATTTTAAAATAGACTGTTATTTAAATATTTAAAATAAAAAAGTATTACATTTTTTAAATAGTTTTTTTTTATTAAAAAAAACAACAAAAAAAAAAATTAAAAAAAAAAAAAATTTATTTAAAAATAACTAGCAAACATAAATAAAATAAAAAATCTTTGTTTTATATAACAATTAATTCAAATGTGTTTGTTTTGTTTTAGTTAGTTAAATTATTTATTAAATAGTTAAAGTATTATTTTATTTATGTTTAACGTTAAATTTAAAGAGGTTTTAATTACAGCGAGTGTAAAATAACTACTGTTGTATAAACTTCATAATTAAAACTTTTCAAATATTAACTAAAATATAATTATTGTTTATATTATATTAAATAATATAAGGTGTAACCGGTTGATTAAGACAGTTTTATATATTCCTTAACCCTAACTTTATTAAAAAATAACATAATAACTGTTGCGCTTAAAATTGGCTGCTGCGGCAAGCTTTTAACTAAGCCACTTAATATATTATCTACTTCATTGTATTAAGGATCCCGCAGACTTTAATTCCAGTACCTAATCTTTCGTGATCCTGGGACTACAACAACAAAACTTTCTTTATATAACCTCATCATCAACACTACGGTTCTTCTGAAGTCCCCTCCCAACAATCCTTAATATATACAATGCATAAGGTTTTACTTATGGTTCTCTATTGCGAAGGTGCGTGTAAACCTGCGATCGAAGGTAAGGGGGTTTTATTGTTTAAGCTTTGTTTTCCATGTTCGCGTTAAACCTATCTATTTATTTTAAGCAGTTTATTTTGAAGGCTGCTTTATTTAGCTAGTTATGCAGGTTTCTCATATTACATTTTACACATTGCTTTAACTTACTAAGATTATTTTAAATAATTACCAGTGAAATTTTTGGAAATGCTATTGCGACTACTTGGTGCGTTCTGTGGCATGTACAAGTTCTGTTTTACTAGCTTGCCTATTTAATGAACCGCCAGTTCCTCTCGTCTGTTCCATAGCCATAGCTATGTATAATTTTAAGAATAGCGTAATCAATCGAGCCTTAAGATTACTGCGACTGCCTTGTAACCTTCCTCATATCATGGCTGCTTGTTTGTCCCACTGATGTGTACCCGTAGAATGCCTTCATGTAAAGTACACATGTACGTAGCGTCCTTGCCCAAATGTCAGCACCGTTCATGGAATGGCTGTTATTGGACAACTGGCGAAGCTGCGTTAGCCCCGCCGTAGCTTTGAGCACAGTTGTGGCCATTGTCCGCCACTAGGTAGCCGTTTGGCCGGACTGCTCACTACCGACTAAACTCCACAGGTGAGACCCGAGTCCAGTTACCTCTTCTACAGTCGTGGCCTGGCTGTGTAGCAGAAGTAGCCATGGCAGAAGACCGATTGTTTGCATGTCCTTTTATTTTCAAGGACTGCAGGAACTACTCCTGATGCCTCAAATACAAATTGAGAGCTCACCTACGCCCTCGTCAGCGCTCCCCACAGGTAAAACAATACTTTGACTGCTTGATAAATAACTTGACTAACTAAAGCACAAATAAAAAGTTTGAATTTATTTACAAGCAAATCAAATATTTTTTATTTTATTTGTGTTTGCTAGCTATTTTTAAATAATTTCTTTTTTTTTTTGATTTTTTTTTTGTTATTTTTTTAATAAAAAAAAAGCTATTTAGAAAATATATTTTGTAATGCTTTTTTATTTAAGTAGCAGTTTGTTTTAGAACTTATATTAACTAATTAATAAGAATTTTTTTTTATTTAATAAGTTTATATATTTATTTATTTATTTAGCTAGTATTAACTTAATTATAGCTTTTTAAATTAACTATTTTTTTTTTTGTTATAGATTATTTTTAATTTTTAATTTTTGATTATTTATAACTTTGTGTGTTTTATATATAACGTTAAATTATTATTAAATTTGTATTTAGTACAACTAGAGCTATTTAACGATACTATTTTTGTAATAGTACTGCTTTTTTTTTTAGTACTATAGCTAAAAATATGTTAAATTTTTTTAGCTAATATTTTTTTTAATACTTTTTTGCTTTTTTTTCTTTTTTTTTATTTTTAATATTATATATATTGTAATTTAAACTATAAAAACGTTATTTTTAAACTTAGCTTTTTTTTAGCTTAATAACTATTTATTTTTATATAGGTTTTTTTGTAAAGTCGACTTTAGTTAATAAAAAACTTTTTTTTTTTTAGATTTTTTTATTATTTTTATAATTATGCTTTTGTTTTTTTTATTAATAATATTATTTGTTTTCTAATTTATATTAAAATAATTAATATATTTAAAACTAATGCATTTTTAGCTATTTGTTTATATTTATTTTGCAAACTTTTGCTAAATTACTAATTTAATTAACTTGTTTTAATTAATACTATTTATTACTATTTTTTATTATTTACTTTTTTTTACTATTTTTATTATTTTTATTTTTATATTTCTGTTTTTATTATTATAAATGCTATAGTTATTATTAAAAAAACAAAATATTTTAAATTAGTATATTTTTTGCTTTATAAAAATATGTTTTTTAAAGTATTTTTACTTTTAGTTTTAACTTTTTAATAGATTTACTTTTTATTTTTTTTATTGTATTTAATTAAATAATATATTAGCAACAATGTTATTATATAACTTTTGATAGTATTTTTTTAAAGTATAATATATTACTACTTTTGAGTAAATATTGCTTTTTTATATATATATATTAAAACTAAAGATTTAATTAATAACAAAGTAGTTTATAAGTTAAAATATAATGTAATAACTTTTTTAAAGCTTAAAACTTTTAAACGCTTTTTATAAAGCAATTTATTTATAAACAAGTTGTTGCTTTAATTTTTAATATATTAAGCAATTTAATTTAATATATTTTTTTTTAAATTTAAATTTTTAATAAAAACTATATATTTTATATTTAGCTTTTTTTTTATATAAGTTTAAGTATTTTAAACTATAGCGTATATTTTGTACTAGTTATTTTTAGTAACTTTAATACTTTAACTAAAAGCAAAAAAATATAGCTTTATTATTATTGCAAAAATAAATAATATATTAAAATATTAAATGTAAAAGTTATAAATTTAGTTAAATATTACTTTTGTTTAAAATATAATATTAATATTAATTTTTAATTTTAATTATTATTTGCTATTACTACTGTTTTTTAATAATTTTAAACTATAGCTAATTTATATATTATAAAATTAGCTATTTAATAAAAACAACTACTGATTTATTTTTATATTTTATTTAATATATTGTTTAATTTATTTTAATGTTAAAAATTCAAGTTTATAATCAAGTTTTTAAACTTTTAGTTAGTTTTAACTTTAATAATAAATTAGTTTACTATTACTTAATAAGTTAAAACTATTTTTAAACTAGCTTTTAAAGTTATTACAACTAAAATTGCTACTGCTAAATTTAAAATTTATATTTTTTTTAACTTATAAAAATTACTTTTTAAAAAAAGTATTGTTAGTATTATAAATTATTATATTAACTAAAATTAAAAGCTATATATAAAGCTTTTAAACTTTTAATATATTGCTAGTTTATATTTTGTTAAAAATATTAAATTATATATTTACAAAATTATTAAATAATTTAATTTATAACTTAAACTAAAATTTTTTACTTTAAATAATATTAATATAAATAATAAAATTTTAGTAGTTTTTTTACAATATTTTTTGTTTAAATTTAATAATTTTAAGTGTTTATTTAAAAACGAAGTTAAAACTTTTGTTTAACAGTATAAAATTTGCTGTTAAAACTATGTTGTTAATATTATTGTACAATTTATTATTTTTAACAAAATTAATAATAAATCTTTTAAATTTTTTGTTTTAATATTAGTTAAAAAGAGTTACTTTGTTAATATGTAAATTAAAACTACTTTTTAATGCTGTAATATTTTTTGCAATAAAGTTAAAAGCAGTAGTATTAATAAAGCAGTTTATAAAAAAAATATTAACAAATTTATTAATAACGAAAATAATGTTACTTTTAAAAACTTCGATATATTTAAGCTAGCTAATATTTTGTTTAATAATATAAATATTTTTTATTAAAGTTTTATAATAAAAGTTAAAAATAACATTTGTTAGAACTTTTTTTCGATTAAAATTTATAGCTTTGTTGTTTTTAAAAACTTTTTTTTTAAGTTATATATAATATTATATAACAATTTTAATTTTAATAAGTATATTTTTGCTAATTATATGTTTAAAACAAAAAACTAAAAAGTTTATTGTAAAATTAACGTTATTTTAGACTTTTTTACTTAAGCAACACTTTAATACAAAAACAATAAAGTTAGTTTATTTAATATTATAGCTTTTTTTAAAAAGTTTGAAAATTACTTATATATTTGCTTAGTTTGTTTTTATTTTTTTGAAAAAAAAAAAAAAAAAAAGAAAAGTTTAAAGTTTTATTTTTATAATTTTAGCTGTTACCATTTATATAACTTTTTATATTTAGTTGCTGCTTATTTTATTAGCGACTTATTTTTATTTAATAAAGCTTAAAAGCTATAATAGCTTTTTGTATTTATAAAAAATAACGCTGTTTTATTAATTGTTAAATTAATATA
Source organism: Nemania diffusa (assembly GCA_038501195.1). NCBI lineage: Eukaryota > Fungi > Ascomycota > Sordariomycetes > Xylariales > Xylariaceae > Nemania > Nemania diffusa. The sequence goes on from JBBPUQ010000003.1 coordinate 5,989,747, forward strand.
TATATTTTAAGTACTACTAATATAAACAAAATCTATGTTAATTTTTAATAAGTATATAAAAAGTTACAGAAATATAAGTAGTTGTTTAAAAAAATATTTGCTTATTAAGCAGCTATTGTTTTTTATTTAAATATATAACTAAAAAACTTTTGAAAAAAAAACTTTATAAAAGCTAAAAAAATTTATTAACAAGTTAAAATATACTAAAAAAACTAATATACTAATAATATTACATTTAAAATTACTGTTGTTATTTTATTTACTTTTAAATTTATTTTTAAAAAATTTATAAGTAAAGCTTATAATAAATTCGATTTAAATAATAATAAAAAAGTTTATAAAAATAAATTGAATTATTATTTAACTTTTAATAAAATTAGCTATTTGAAACTAAATCGTAACTTTTTACAATAGTAGCAAATTAAACAACAATAGTTTTTTATATTAAGTTAATTTGCTATTAATATACTGTTTATATTAGTAATATTAATTAAATATAAAAAAATATTTAGCTAGTATAAATTTATAATAACTTTACAATAGTTATTTATTAAAACAAATATTTTAAAAGCTATTTAATGTTTATAGTACTAGCTACGAAAAAATTTAAACAGTTTGTAAGTAGTAATTAAAACAAACAAAAGCTTTAGCAAAAGTTTTAGCTTTAACTAACTAATGCATTTAATGCTTTTAATTTATTTGATTTATTTAATCAAATAACTGTTCAATCAAAACAACAGATTTAACTAAACAAGTTAAATAAGCGCTTTTTGCGATCAATCAAGGCAAATCACGTCAAAAGCCGTTTATTTGACTTGTTTTACCTGTGTGGAGCGCTGGCCCTCGTTACTGCCCTTGATGTTACGCCACCTCTAACAATGACGAGGAGAGAGACAAACACGTCCGTGCGTGCAAGATGGAGCAACAATTACACTACCTAGGTAGGTAAGGGGTGCGATAGACCCGCAACCCAGCTCTGACTCCTGCGGGAACATCCGCAACGACGTCATCTCAACTAAACATATTGAATTTGACGGGATACCAGAGACACGGGGACACCGCCAGCTTAATGAGCGTCTCTAATGTAGGCACCGCAGCAGGGGCGAATGAGACTCCAAGATAAACTGGAAGAACAGGTTAGGAATGCCCAGGTTGATGGGTATAGTGCGTGCGCACCTCCCTTTCAGGAAAGCGACACTATAAACTTTAAAGTGAAGTGGGATCGACAACTACGTCACGTGTGAAACAAATGCACCTGCTGTGCTTTGCAAAAGAACACAACAAGTGGTATTAAGACATACAGATGTAGACAGGGCTAAACGCCAAACTTGCTGTTATACGAAACTAAGTCTTTGATGTGTTTAAATACTATCGCGATATTGCGGTAGACATTAAATAAATAACCTGCGTGGCGTATCCGCTGCATACATACGATAGAAAGCAATGAACAGGAAAAAAGGATGTTGTAGTGGTCTCAACACCCCCACACCTTCCCTTTCACACTTGCATCTGCGCCCCTACGATGAGGGCATACGATAAAGACATCGTCATTTTTGAAGTGGGCAATTGTAGGTAGTTACAGTTTAGGTTATATATATATATAAGGTAGTTACGATGAAAAGTTAGTTATAATAAGGTTCTGCCTTGCCCAACCATTTTCTTGCCAACTTTCCTCACTCAACCAATTTTTCCTCCCTACTTAAACCAACTTTTCTCCCGCCATCAACTATTAATTTTCTTCCCATCATCAACCAATTTTTCTCCCGTTATCAATTAATTCTCTTCCTGCCATTTATTAATTTTCTTCCTGTCATCAATTAATCTTTCTCCCGTTGTCAATTATCTCTTCACAATGGCATCAGACGTAGATACTACGGTGGCCTCAGACGTAGATCAGAGAGATGGCATGCCTACGATTCGATTCACAAATGCCGAAGCCCTCTTCGACGCAGTCAGACAGATTCAAGGCTGCTTTCTCATTTTTCAGAGTATATTTCCTTGACCCTAACCTTTCAAGAATTATTTATTAATTAATAGGTAGACATCCCTCCTGCCGATTTTGAAGACTTATGTCTCCGAGAAAAACGCCCTTTTCGCATCCGCCGGTACTATGCAAATCAGGGTCTTCTGATTCTTACGATCCCTACCGACCTACACGAAGCACTTCATCTTGAGCTCTGGAATGAATATTCCGACAAGCTTGCTCAAAATAATCAACAGAGAGACTGGAAAGCAATCGGTAGTACTACTTTTCGATCGCGAGGTCACCTTGGTGGCGACGGCGGAGAAGCCGATTCAAGTGGTGGCCCAGTGTCGAAACGTGGTGCAAAAGGTTCTTGGCCAACGCTGGTCATCGAGGCGGGAGACTCTGAGTCTTCATCTGCCCTCCGAGATGATATGAAGTGGTGGTTTTCAGCATCCAACCACAACGTCAAGATTGTGCTCGTCACCAGGTTTGATCACCAAAACCAGGCGATTATTATCGAGAGATGGGAAGAAGAGCTCCAGCCGGTATTACAGCAAAGCATCGCTATCACACGGGATATCGCCACCGATTCATACCATGTTGCTAGTGGTGCCCTGGTACTTTCGTATCGGCTTCTCTTTCTACAGCCTCCTGGTCCACTACAGGGGGATTACATTATTAATATTTCTGAGTTGCAGGCATATGCACGAGCTGTTTGGAGGAATGTTTAATTACTTGTAAAAGTTACCATGCCTACCAAAAATGGCAGCTTTAGCCCTTGTAGGCAGCTACAGTGTTAGAACAATAGGTCCTCTCTATCACCTCTGCAACTATTCTACAATACAATGCAATGATTGCTTGACAATTGGTTGCTTAGTTGGTATTGTTATCAAGCCACTTATCTAACCCACCACCTATAGTCTTTGAAATATATATCTGTTTGCGCAAATATATATACCTAATAATTGTATAAACAATGTGTTAATGATTATATAAATAATGTTTTAATTATTATATAAATGGTGTTTTAATTACTATATAAATAATGCTGTTGGCTTATAGTGTGGTTATACCAGTATTATTTGACCGTTAAACATCTAGTGTACATTTGGTTTGTTCACCACTGCTTACAGAGATTACCGAGCTAGTAGAGAAGGTTCAAAATCCGCATGCCCACAAGCCGAAATTAGTCAACATCTTAAAACCACATATATTGTCTTGGAAAGCTTCCACCTATAATCCTAAACAGGCAATTCTTCAACGATGAGGTGGCTATTTTTACAACGCTACAGCCTAATAAGTTTATCAATCATAATCATTGCATACAAAACAGCTTAACCGCCGATCAACCAATCTGTCACATCTTTCTAGAAAATGATTAAGCAAAGATGGGTATTTTGTACTTCAGGCTGCCTTAAACGGCGACCTTCTTGTAAGGCGTGAGCGGCAGGGTGAGGGGTGTGCAGTTTGTATCCTGCTCCGAGTAGATAGCGCCGGTGCCGGGTTGCCAGTTAGGATTCGTGTAGAAGGTCGTCTGGCAGGCGAGAGTCAGATTGACGCTGCCGAGGGCTGTGAACGTGACACTACATCTACCTTCTTAGTATACTCATTTTATGGTATTATAGCTGATCGGCTCGGGATAAGGGGGTGACTCACGGATATACATCATCGGTACAGCTCCAGGTCTGATTGATGTCAACCGTGCCCGTCGGCCGATTGTAGTCGAAGTACGTCTTGGCCGTGGACCCCGTCGGCGAGGTGCAGGTGTAGGTGATGCCGAAGTAGAAGAAATCGGTTATCGCTGAGCTGCTGGCCGAGCACTTGACGTCCTCCCCGAGCGCCGGGTTCGACAGGTTGAAGTTCACGGTACCGTAAGGGTTCAAGTGCGCGGGCGTCGTGTAGACGTTCTGTCCGTGGAAGGTGAAGGCCTCGATGGTCCACGAGAAGTTCGCGAACGAGGCCGATGTGCAGCCGGGGGTGCTGCTGCCTCTCGCTACTGGAGCTAGGCCGGAGGGAGCTCCGGCAGCGAGGGGCAGGATGGTAGCTAGAGCTCCGATGAAGGTATGCATCGTCAGGTACATGCTTGCTCTGGATAGAATGTTGAAGGCCGAGAAAGACTTCCTGTGGGTAGTCGAAGATGGGACTTAGAGGATCTAATTATATAGGCCTGTCTAATATATTATTATATTGTAATTGCTGGTGTATGCTGACATTGACGTGTTCATTTCAAATGCGTTCCTCGTCCTATCGCGACGCTACTCGCCGTTTTATATAACATGATCCCAATAGTAATACAGTACGTTACCGAGTGGGGGTGAGACGATGGAACGTTCAACAGAATCTCTAATGACATACAGCCTTCTCCGGGATCTAGTTCGTCTGCTGTGCTATGTAACTAGGCAGTGAAGAAACACGATATAGGATGAACCATGACGTCGGCAGGTGATCTCCTCCGCATCGTGCTGAAAGTCCTTGGCGTGGTGATGTGTCTGGAATTCGCCAAGATCTCGTATTTTCGCAATCCGAACTCACCGCTTGCGGGTCCTATCTAGATAGACTCGATAGATAGCGCACATATAGTGTATTGTATTGATCAAAGTCCTGAGCTTCTTAGCGAAGGCTCTAAAAGTGATATGTAAATCGGCAGGGCGCTCCGATGGCGTCCCGATGCTGACAGACAGCTGCGCACCAATACTGTCCCAACAGCTGCGCACAGTTCTGTGCTTTGTGTACTGACATAGAAACGGTCTTATGCGCCCTCCCCACTTGATCTTGACCGTCAAGTTACCCCGGTAGGCCTCGGATCGCGCCGACCCTGGCCAAATGCCAATCAAGGACCTCCATACCGCTTCTTCTCCTCGCTCGGCAGCACAGCTGAGATGCGAGGGTTCTCTGTCTTGGGTTCTAGACTAACTCCACCATCCAGCCTAATTGCCCTATGGGCAAAGCGCAGATGGATTATAACGCCGTCTTATTATTTTGTCTTCGGTCCTATGCCAGCTTCTGACCACGTGCTACGTGGTTCCAGCTCAGGCGTTCACTTCTCGTATCCAGCTCCAGTCCTCGTTGCCGCGATGTTCAGATATTTCGACATTATCTTGACACCGGTGGTACCATGTTCGAAAGCACGTGGCCTGACGCATGGAAAATGCACTGTCCCCGCAGATACGCTAGATCTTGTCCCATGTTCAGATCGCCTTAAATTTACTGACAGAGTGCAGCATAGGTAATACGTGGTATTACAAGCAGTGAGGATACATACATATTAGGGGTCGAGGTACGCTGTTGTGCTTAATCATCAACTTGTCGGTACCTAGATGTTCCAGTCAGGGATTACAAGATCTGAGGGGCATAAACAGGTGCTTCCATCTCGACTCATCTGGAGAAGAGACATGAGCTGATAGGCTGGTCGTCGTTGTGTCCTAAACTACGTACAGTAAGTTACTTGATAACCCTATCGAGATTCGAGGTTTGTTACCATGCCACGCGTTTTCTCAATGCTCTCTCGTGATTACTTACAATACGAAGCATCTTGTGACACAAGCCTTCGAACGATTTATTCTAAGGCACTGGAGTACCTAGGTCAGTCACCGTTTGTAGCTAACCACTGGTCGCTGGCGATGATGTATGCGGGGTAGTCACTTGCGGGGTATTAGACCAAAAAAGGAGGCGATTGACCTAATCTAGTGACTAGGTATCTAGTATCAGAAAAGTCTTAGAAGCAGAACTCGTATTAAGAAGTAATATCGTGTTCTAGATTCTTAAAGAAAGTTTTAGCAAATTAGCCAAATTTAGACTATTTTACATTTTTGTATGTTATGTGTTTTTGCCCCACTTATTTATTCAGAGGCAAAAAAAAGCGACCCTGCCGATCAATTATGTAAAGCATTCATTTTTATGCTTTTTATATCTTCAAGCAACAGCAATTTTTCGAAATATTTTTTTACATACAGTATATTTTTTCAATTGTAATTTTTTGTTTTATTTTTTTTAAAGTTTTTTATATAAAGTAAACCTCGTAGTTTTATACCAAAGTTTTATTATAAATTTTATAGCTTTATATATAATGATTTTTTACTTATATTAAACGATTTAAAATAACCACTTGCTAAAAGTGCAAGTTTACATATTAAAAAGTTCTGTAGTTAGTTATTTTAGTTTGAACTTTATTAGTTTTGTTTTTTAGTATTTTAAGCTTTTGCAAGAAGTTGTAACATGTTGTTTTTAAGTTTTTTTCTAGTAAACTAAAACTTTAGTTGTTTAATTGCATTTGTTACTTTTTAGAAATGCACTAGCAAATTTTGAAAAGTTTGATAAATATATTTTAGCAAGTTATTGCAGTTAGATTTTTTAACACTTTTAAAATATAAAAAAAAAAACTAAGTTTAAAGCGTAGCTTTTGTAAAATTTAGTTGCTTTTGCAGTTTTTAAGTTAAAGCGTTTAGTTTTGCATTTTTTTTAATAAATTGTTTAGTTTTATTAGCTAATTTAATTTTTTTGAAGTTTAATTGCTTTTGCAGTTTTTAAATTAAAACGTTCAGTTTTACATTATTTTTAGTAAGTTGTTTAATTTTATTAGTTAATTTTTACACATTTGCTTAAGCTTCTGTTAGCTTTTTTTATAAGCTAGCTAATTTAAATTAAGTATTAATTAACGCGATAGCTAAACTAAATTGCTAAAGCTTATAACTAAACATGCAACTTAAAAAAAGATTTAAAAGTTAAAACATATACATATTTAGCAATAATTCGAAAAAGTTAGCTAATAGCTTATTATTTTTTATATCTAAGGTCTCCAAGCTAAAAAATAGTTTTAAACTAAAAAAACTCGCTAACTGTTGTTTTGAAGTTTAAATATTAAAAAAATTCACAAGTAGCTTATTAATAAAAATAAAAGTGCTTAAAAATTGTAACTTTATAAACTATAAAATTATAAGTTGTAAAGTTATAAATTAAGTAGTTACAAAATTAAACTTTATAAATTTAAGTTAAGTAATTACAAGTTAAATTTTTGCAGATTTAAGTAGCTAAAAAGTTTTTACTTAAAAAAATTTAGTATTAAACGTAGCAAATAAATAAAGCTAAGTAGTTTTATTTTAAAAAGCTTTAGTTTAAAACTTTAAAGTTTTAAGCTTTAAAAAAAAAAACTTGCTTAAAAGTACAAAAGTTTTAAAACTTGAAAATAATATACTTAAAAGTTTAGAAGTTACAAGTTCAAAAGTTTTAAAAGTTTTAAAAATTTTAAATTTTAAAAAAATAAGTTAGTTTAAAAGTATAAACTTAATACTAACAAAGTTTTTATTTGCATTAATATAACTTAACTTTAGTTTTTTAGCTATTTGTTTAATTGTTGCAAAGCTATTAAAAGTTAATTAATAAATAAGTCGAAAATTTGAATAATTTGCAGCAAAAGCCGACTTTTTTTTTTTAAACTTATTTTTATACCAATATATAAAAACATTTTTATTTTATGTTTTAACTAATAAAACTGCTTGTTAATATATTTTCGGAAAATATTTTACAATATATAAAAAAAAAAAGTCAGTACTAATTTTGCTTTTTTTAACAATAGCTTAACAAGTTTTTAAACTAAAACTTTTATACTTGAAATAAATATAATATACAAAGCTAAATATTTCAACTGTTGTTTTAACTTATTTATTATAAGTTTTTCTAGCAGAAGTAAAAGTGTGCATTTTGTTAACTTTGTTATAATAAAACTTAAAATTAGCAGTTTTAAATAAGTTTCTAAGTAATAAAACTACTTTGCTACAACATTTAAGTTTTTTTTATTTTTATAAAATCTTTTGCTTTTTTGTAGAAATAAAGTTACTGTGTAATTTATACTTCTTTTTATATTTAAAAAATATTTTAAAAACTCTAGCTAAATAAAAAAAAAACGCAAGTTCAATAATGTTAGTTCGTTTAATAATAGCTATTTTTGCAGTTATAAAGTTTTTTAAGTAAACAATTTTTTTTACGTTTCAATTATTGAACTCCAGATTGTTATATTTGCAAAAATCCTGCTATATATTATATTACTACTATATAAACACTTGAAATTAGTTAAAAGTAACAACGTTATGTTTTATAAACTAGTAAACTTTTTGCAATAAAATAAAAAATGCATTATTAACTTTGTACTTTATTTTTAAAAAAGTTAGAAGTTTTAAGTAAATAAAGTCCTTTTTTAAACTATATTACATATATATTTTAAATATACTAACTATAAAAGTTAAATAAGCATTAGTTAAAGCTATTAAAAGTCGCAAAAAAGCTGCTTTAGTTATTATTTTTTTATAAGTTTGTTTGTTTTACGCAAAGTTTTAATATAAAACACTTTTATTAAAACTAAAGTTTAAAGCTCGTTTTATTTCTTAAACAGCTCGAAGTTAAAAAATACTAATAAATAAAATCACAGTAAATTTTTTAACGTTATTCCATATAAATAAAAAAAACATTTTATTTTTTTTACTAATTAAATAGTTAATGAATTTTTCTGACTTAATATTTAGAGCTTTTTAAAAATATGCAGGTTTTATTATAGTTATGTTTACTTCAAACAGAACATATACATTAAAGTTTACTGTTTTAATATTTTATTAACTTTAAACATACTTAAAAGTATTAAAAGTTGCAAAATTAAACTTTGATATAATTTTTACTACAGCTTAATACTTACTGTTTAAATTAAATAGTGCTTTATTTTTTACAACCGCTAGTTTTTAATAAACAAGCTTGCTTACTTTTTTAAAAGTCGTTATGTTTAAAAAGTTCAAATAAAATAAAGTTTTAAATTTTTAAGCATATAACTAGTTTATAAGTTCTGTTAATAGTAAATAAATAGCCGAAAAGCTAAATAACGTTGAAATAGCGCAGAGTATAAAGCTTTTATTTAAAAACCAAGCTTTATTTAGAAAAAAATTACTAAAAAAAAGCAGAAGTTTGTAAAAATGCAGTAAAACCTTTATTAAAGCTGCTATATAAAGCTAGTTAAAAAAGAAATATTTACTAAGTTTTATAAAAAGTAGTTAAAATTAAAAATTGTATTTAAATATATAATTGTATTTTAGTATAAAAAAAATTAAGCCATGTTTTGCCTAAAGTAATTAACTATATTTCAAGTTTAAAAGTAATAAAGTTTTAACTATATTGAAATATTTTCAATTTTATACTCGTTTATAAAAGTATAAACATATAACTAAAAATCGTATAACTTTTCAAGCTATATATACGTTCTTTTCGGTCGAAAAAATATCTTTTACAGCTAAAAACCAATTAACTAATTCTGTTAATAATTAATTAAAGCAGACTTATATACTCTTTTTTAAATACAAAGTTTTAAGCTTTTTAAAAATGTCCCAAAACTAGCTGAAAATTTTAATAACAATACAAAAAAAATGCTAAAAAGTTCAAATATTAACGCTTAAAACTCAGTTACTGTTTTTTGTTTGTACGAAGTACTAGTTTTTTACTTTTTTTTTATTTCACTTGGTATGCTTACATAAACTGTTGCAAATTTAAAAACGTTTAGTTATAAAACAAAACTTAAAGTAATATAAAAAGTATAAAAAAACTAAATAATATATAAAGTAAAAAGCAAAACAACAATATACGAAGTAAAAAGCGTAAAAGTGCAGCAGAATTAAATTAAATAACACACAAAATAAAAAAAAAAAATTAAAATTAGCTAGCAAAATTAAATTAGAATTAAAAAAACTTAATTGCTAAAATTTAACAGCTATTATAAAAAAATATAAAGCTTTTTTTCTTTCTGCTTTTTTTACTTGTTCTGCTTTTTTTTGTTTATAATTACATAATTAGCTAAAACTATTAATTAGCAATGTTATATGTATACATCTGCTTACTTAAAAGCAATAAAAAAGCAACTTTGTTTTATTATATCTTTAAGTCAAAGTTAATGTTTAAAGCAATTACTTGCTTTTATAACGTTTGATGTAGTAAATGTATATATATGTTGCAATTTAATCGCTTTTAACGTTTGGATCTTCGTAGCAGCAGCTTAAATAGTATTTTTATGTTATTAAACTGCTTTAGTTTTTTTTTTTAAAGTACAAAAAGCTTAAAGTTATTTTTATAATATATATATTTAAAAATTAATGTTTTATTAATATTCTAAAGCTTAAAAATAAATTTACTAATTTGTTAGCTAATTTTGAAAAAGCTTCGATATTTTAAAGTTAGTTTAAATAGTTTTAGTTTTTCTTTTTGTTTCAGTATAGCAAGATCTCTAGTCGCTATGTGTAGTATGCGCGTTTTATAAACATGTTTTTTATAGTTTTTTTCCGAAGCTATAATATTAGCAATTTATTTTCGACAAAATTATATTTTAAATAAATAATTTAATATAAAAAGCTGCATTTCTTCGTCAGTTAAAAGTTAATAAGTACTGTTTTTCAAGCTTGTTTTTAAAAAGTTAAGCTAAAAGTTTAAATATTAAACTTCAAAAGCTCTTTAAAGTAAATAGCTATACATAATCTCAAAAACTAAATAATTTACGTTTTGCATATAATAAAAGTTAACATAATAAACTGCTTCCAGTAAGTAATCAGCTTAGTTTTTTTTTACTAATATAGCGTTACACATTGTTAGTTTTGAAAAAACATTCTATATAACTCTTAAAAACCTCTTTATTAGTCCATGTAACTTATGTAACCTTAATAAGCCATTTACTAATTTTAACCCCATTTGTTTTACTGTAGCACCAAAAGCTTCAAAAAAAAATGCACTTTTTAAGTCAATATATAGCTCAAGTAATATAGTTCCTATTATAAGTCGCTAAAATTTAAAAATGCTTGTAGCAGTTTCAGTGTTACAGTTTTTAGTTACATAGCAATAAATCCATTTACTAAAATAATTAACTATAGCTAAAAAATATTGTTTCTTTTAACTAATAAAAAAAAGTTTACAAAAGTCCATAACTACAATTTAATAAAGTTCAAATACTGTAGTAAGTAAAAATAGTACTTTCAGTTTTAATAAGCCAAACTTGATATATAATAAACAGCTTAAATAGTAATCTCAAGTATTTGTTTTTATAGTTAGCCAGTATACAAACTAGTTCAATCTTTAAAAAGTAAAAGCTGGCGAAAAATATCCACTGTTATTATAAGCTTTTCTCAAAGCAGTAGCTACTTCATTTGCATACAAACACAGTTTTCAGATCCCTTTTTAATTATGCTTAAAATATAACCCAGCTAATTTAAATTACTTAGATTTACTAATAAAAGCTTTAAATCTCAGTTAATTCAGTTTGTTTAAAATAGCATACTTGAAAAATCAATATATATTTTTGTATTATAAGTTATTAAAATATTTAAAGTTATCCTTGTTAAAGTCAAAAATAAAAAAAGTCTGTAAAAACTAAACAGCGTTGTTTCAACTTTTTTAACCCTTTCTAAATGTATACAGTAAGTTCATGTACTTTCTAGAGCTATCAAACCAAGTCTACAAAAAGTAAAGTTTCAACTCTGCAGTTTTTAAAACTGTTTGTTCTTTAATTTAATTAATTAAGTTCTTAGCTTCTTGTTAAATAATATATTGCAGAAGTTTTTAATACTCTCTTATTTCATCCTTTCAAATTTACTTCCTGTTTTTGTTTATAAAACCATGTTGAAATATTAAATCAATGTTTTAACATTTTATATCAGAAAATATAGTACAAAATAAAACATCCGCAGTTTTGTTCCGTTTTCTTTTGATATATAAAATCTATATACTAAAAAGTCTTAGCTCGATTATTTATTTAGTATAAATTTCTTTATAATTATAAAAGTTAATAAAAAAAGTCAGTAGTTTATAATTTGTATAAACGATTAAAAAAGTTCTTAGTGTTAATAAAAAATATCGCAAGTAACGTTTAGCAAATTTAACAATTTTAAGTAGTTTTTTTTTATAAGTTCTGTAATTTTGCTAACTTTTAGTAAAAAAAAAACTGTTATACATCAAAAGTTTATAAACTCCCTTTTGCTTCTACGTAATAAAAAAACTAGCAGCAAACTTTGATACATCTAAATACGCTATTACAAGTATTTCGAAAATGTAACTATATACTTTTACAATAACTAAAGCTTTGCTTTATAATAGTTTAAAAAATAAAGCTTTAGTGCTTTTTTACTTTTAGTCAACTTGTTTAATTAATCGATTTAAAAGTTTAGCAATTTTTAAACAGTTTAAAATCTATTTTCAAGTAAATTTTAAAGCCTTTAAAAAGAACTTAATATTTGTAAAGTTTTCAAAAACAAGCTAGTTTTAAAAACGCTTCTACTTAACAAGCAGAACTTTTAATACTTTTTAAACAATATATATTACCCCTAAAGCTTTAATCTTTTTATATTTTAGAAATATTTTCTTAAAAAACAGCTTCAACATAGACCATTTTATACAAAGTAAAAAATAGTTTTTAATAAAAAGCTACTGTTTTTTAAAAGTTTTGTAAGTTAAAAAAATGTTATTTATATATGTAATAAATATAGCTAAACCACTTATTTTTAAAATAGCTATTAGTAAAAGTTCAGGTTGAAGTTTTGAAATAAGTTTTATTATAATATTTATTAGCTCAGTTATTAAAAACTTTGCTGTTTGTAAGCTTTATAATAACTAAATAAATTATAGTTGTAAAAATCTAAGTATTAAAAAAACAAACATGTGCTTGTTGTTTAAATGTACTAGTATTAACTAGTAAGTATGTTTGAAATTAAAAACAAAATAGCAGCTAATTTTAAAATTTAATAAGTAGTTGTAAACATTAGCAATCAATGTAATATTTGTACTAAATAAATCCTTTTTTATATTTTAGCAGTTAAACATAAGTTTAAGCTTAGCTTATAAGTTTAAGTTATTAATATATTTTTTTTTTATTACTAGTACAAGTTAACTGTTTTAGTTTAATAGTTTGCTATTTGCTGCTATAGTAAACTTATACATTTTACTATTAATACTTTGTTAAATAAGTATGTTTAATTAAAATTGTTGAAGTTCTGTTTACATTTTACGTTGTAATTTGTTTTATAATAAAGTACTTTTTTGCAGTTTAACTCGATATATAAAAAAGTTTGTAAGTACTATGTTTAAAACAGTAGATACGTTTAAATAGCAATATATATAAAACGTATACATTATATTTTTAACTAAATGGATTAAAACTAAAAGTTTTAAATATAAGCTAGATTTTTTAAACTAAGTTTTTACTTTTAACAGAAACACTTCATTTTGAAATAGTATATAAAGTTTTTCGACTTTTTAGTTTGTAAAAAAAAAGCAGTGTTTTTAATTTTTACTGTTTATAGCTAAATAAAGTCATACTTTTTTTTTTTCAAACGTAAAATAGTCTATAAGTTTTACAAACTTAGAAGCAATAATTAATACATAACTATATAATAATCAAAAAGCTATTTTAGTAAAAGCAGTAACAATAAACTAAAGTATATAATAATTAAACTATTTGAAATAAAAATAAATAAATAAGTTTAAAACTTTTAGTTTTACTAAGTTCATAATACTAGTAAACGGGTCTAAAAACGTTAATTCATTAAATTCAAGCAATTTAATAACTTAACTGTATAATTAAAGCTGATTTTTTATTTTGCTAAATTATCTAAGTTATTATTTAAGTTTAAAACTTTGTTAAATATATCTAAGTCTAAATTACTTTAATCCAATGAAGCATTTTTATTTAATAGTAACTCAATTTGCAGTAAAAGTTTACTTGCAGTAAAAACTACGCAATAATAAAAGAACATATTAAGTACTAGTTTTTAAATAGTTACAGCACTACTGTTTATTTTTTTATTTCTAATAGTTAAAGTGCTGCACTAAATATTAAATATAGCTATTACATTTTAAAGCTAAAGCAGACCTAACAAAAAGCTAGTTTTATTTTTTACTTTGCTAAAATTAGTTAGCTTTATAATACACTAAATACATTTTTACACTTTTATAACACCGATGTTAAAAACAACAAATTCAGTAACTTTTACAAAAGTGTTAATAGATGTAATAATAAAAAGCTTTAAAATTCCAATGTTTAATAAAAGTCGTTAAACAAAGCCTATGTTTATAACCAATTGATCGTTTATTAAGTTAATATCTAATCCCTAGTTTGCCTAAGCTTTATTTAGCTTAAAAGTTACTTTTTAACTTGCTTTTAAACTTTTTTCCTTTTGTTTATACTTAATAATAAAAGTCAGTCGATAAAACTAAATAAACTATATAAAAGTAGTCAATTTTACATTAACAGCTAGTACTAGTTATAGCTAATTAAGTTAGCTTGCATAAAAAACCTGTAGCTTTTTAGTTTTTATAACTATATATTGATGCACTTTGATTCAAGTTTTAGCATTTATACAAGTAAACAAATACTTTAGAGATTTTGTAAAATTAAAACAGACTTGCTACAAGTTTATAAAGCTCATGTTAATAACAAGTTGCAACTTTATTTATGCTTTTTAATCGAAAAAGCTTTTTTTAGCTTTGCTATAAATCTTTTTTAACAGCTTAAAAAGTTAACTTGCATATAATTATTTAGTGCTTTTTTTTTTTAGCAAAGCTTTATTTTCAGTGTTTAACAAAGCATAAATAAAAATTGCAGTGTTTTTATTTTTTCGTTTTTTATAAAAATGTACTGCTTATACTAGCAGCAATTAAAAATAAAGCATTTTATTTTTAAAGTTATTATTAAAGTTATACTTATTTTTTAAAAAAGTTCAGCTGAACTAAATAATAAAGCTTTAAAAAAGCAAAATTAATACATTGCTTTGTTTAATGTTGTTACGTTTTTTTTTTGCAGTTATTAAAAAAAAAGCTTTATTTACTATATTTTTATAATTATAACTTTTTATAACTAAAAAACACTTGTTTACATTTAAAAAGTTATTAATGAGTTAATTTTTACTTATTAACAAGTTATAGTATAGCTAAGCTAAACAAAATGCTACTTTATTTCAAAAAACATTACAAAAAGCTTCTGTTATAAAATATACTAAAGCTTTTAAGTACGCAGATTTTCATGCTTTTAATTTTGCAACGCTTTTAAAACACATAATCAAAATATAACTGAAATTTTTACATTTAAAACATACTTTTACTTCAAGCTTCAGTGTTTTTTTTTTATTAACTAAAAAATGCTTGGATTGCTTATGCAGAAAAAAAAAATAAGTAAGTTAATATTTTCAGTTAAATTAAGTTGCAGCACTAGCTTTACTTAAAAGTTTTTAACTTTGATTTTTATATTTTGTACTATTTGTATTAAAAAATACATATTATATGTTCGTTTTTAAAACTACTATATTATTTAACTTTGCTAAAAGTGCGAAAGTAGCTTTAAATGCAACAGTGCTTTATTAAACAAGCCAAATTTTTTTAAAAGTAAAAAAAGTTATGTTTTATATTTAAAGAAATTGCTAACTATAAGCGTAATAAAAAAAATAAAAAATAACAGTTGTTATATTTGCAGCTAAAGTTAAATAAAATCGAGCTAGTGCTTGTTTTACGCCTATTTCTGTGTTTTTTGCTACTATTTTTTCTAACATTTGCACTTTTAACTTGTTAGCATTTTGCTTATAAATAAAAACTTTAATATTTAAAATTTATTAACAGCTACAAATAGTTTTATAGTATTTTTATAAAGCAATTTTATTTTTTACACTTTTGTTAACTGCTTTTTGTTATAAGTTAAAGTTATAAAAGCTAAAAATAAAATAATTAATTATTGTTTTTAAAGTAAATGTTTTTAAAAAAGTAAAAAAAGTAAAGTGCTTTAAAAGTGCTTTTAGCGCATTATAAGCACTTATTCGCTTTATTAAATTTTATATATAAATATAATAAGCTAACAATACTTTATTTAGCTTTTGAAACAAGCTTTTTAGTTTTTCTGTAAAAAATACAACAGAATCGTTTATTATTTATACTAAATATTTATTTTTAAGTACCTGTTTTATAGTTTGTAGATTTGCTTTTTCTACAGTTTTGTTTTTTGCTTTTTTAAGTATAAACTGTAGCTGTACATTGCTGTTTATAAACGTAACAGTTTCACTTTTATACAGCATGTTAATAGCTTTTATAACGTTAGATATTTTGTTTTGCTGTTTTATAAAGCTTATTTGCTTGAACTTTTAGTGTAAATGTTGCAGCTATTTAGCAGTAAAGCTAGTTTTTTTGAACTTTTTGCAATAGTTGACATTAGAAATCTTTATAGTCCGCAGTCGATCACTTTAAGCTATAGGCTGACTTTGAAAGTATTGAACCTAACTCTGAGTTTGTATTTAACCCTGAAGTCCCATTTAACTTTAAAGTTCTTGAAGTTTTTAAAGCTGCATTTAACCCTAAGGTCCTATTTAACCCTAAGGTTTCTAAAGTCTTTGAAGTTTTTAAAGTCCTATTTAACTCTAAGAACTTTAAGGTTGTATCTGCAGAAGCTATAGTTGTAATTGCTGCAAATAAGCAGGCTAATATTAGTAATAAATATATAGCATGTACTAAAGTTGTAGTATTAAAGGATATTAAAAATATGGACTTTTTTAAAGTATTAAATAGTTAGTTTGTAGCTGTTAATAGTTTAGATTTATTAAAACAAACAGTAGCAGCACACTTGCTGCTTAATTAAAAGTGTTGCGTTAATTTTAATTAGTAGCATTATTATTAATAATATTATCGTAAATAATAGCAGCGTTTTATTGCTGTTGCTTTTTTATATAGCTAGCTTTTTGCTGTACTAAAAATACATAAAATAACTTAAGTTTTAATGCAGTAGATTAAACAAAAAACTGCTAAAGTATAAAAAAGCAAAATGCTAAAAGTTTTTTAGTTATAAAAAAAAAGTTACATAAAAAGTCGCGTAAGCTTGCCGGACCTAAAAATACTAATGAGCCGATATCAAACATATTGAAAGTAGTTTATGCTATAGTTACAGAACTAGCTACAGAAAATAATACAAAAAGTAAAACTTTTTCAGAAAAAATAACGTTAGTGGATTTTTAATTAGTAAAATTAACTAAATAAGTAAAATAATGTTGCAATCTAAAAAAATTTAGCTAGTAAATAATACTAAATGTACTAAAATTGATAAAAGTACTAGTTAATAAGTTTAAACTTTTAGTTAACGAAATTTTTAAATACAATAATTAAGTAGTAAGCTTGTTTAAAATTTTCAAATTAAAAAGTTTTACTAATAATGTTTTAAAGCTTTTACTAAAAAATAAAAAAACGTGTATAAAAGTTCTAAATAAATTCATAAGCTAAAAACTAAGTAGATTAAAAATATAATTGTTAATTAGTTTAAAATAATACAAATTAAATAACAATTGAAACTTTTACTATTTTTAAAACAAAAATTTGTATTAAATAAAACAAAAAATAAAAAGTTTAGCTACTAGCTTAAGTTATACCTATAAACTTATTAAACTAACTTTAGCAACAACGTTTACAACGTTAATAAACTAATAAAACAATAACAGTATATTAAAACGACTTATTAACAAAAGTTTTAATATGTAAAAAGAATGCGTGCTTTACTAAAAACACTAGAAAAGTTTTAAAAGCAAAACTTGTATTAAGAAGTAATATCGTGTTCTAGATTTTTAAAAAAGGTTTTAGCGAATTAGCTAAATCTAGACTATTTTACATTCTTGTATGTCACGTGTTTTCGCCCCACTTATCTGTATCCATCTAAGTAGAATTGCTTTTATTACACAATTGTACGGCAGTCCTTCGGGCACTACGGATGCCCGTTAATTAGCAAAGAAATTATAGCAGCTGATTTTTTAAAAAAAAAAAAAAAAATTTCAAAAATTCTTTTAAAAAAAAATAAAAAATTAGCAAGATCGCGATATCGCACTTTAACATCGCCTGGACGGGGACCGTGTTGTTAGCTTTCTAAATACATCAAAATAGGCTACATATAAACTCCGGGAGTATCGTCTGAATTTCATAGGGACAGTTATTATTACAAGGACAGACGTTTCATTTACATCTCGCCTCAATGCTTCTCTATGCTTCGGTGCCCCAACACTCGTGTAACGGACGGGCCGGACTAGCGCCCGGAGCGGCTGTCTTAGCGTTAAGCCCGGCACGCACGACGACCGGTTCATACTAGACATTAACGGCAGCGTAGCTGGATCATCCCATTCCATTATCGCGCGCCGACCCGGCTCCACGTGTATAGCATTACCGGTGTATATCTACTGACCTGCAGACCTAAGTGACCGAATTGACCGAAGTGACTGCAATTTTATCACGAAACTTATCGGAACTCGACCGAAGACACGGCATTTGAATTGCAATATTCAAGATCGTAAGAGGGTCAAAAGGAGAAATGGGGGTAAAATTATGGAGCACCGTCCCAGTATCTAGGCTGCAATTGTGTTCTCACCCCGCACCACTTCAGCCATATTTCTTCTAAATACAGATACCTAAACCCCCCATTACATATACTTTTAGTACCACGTTATGGGAAGCAATTGCCAGGGCTGTGAGGCTCTATGGCGTCTTCTCATGGGCTCCGGACTAAGTATTGGTTACGTGGAGCATCGCTTCTCTGACGGTGTCTGTTCAAACCACATCCCTTTGGCCCGGCAATTTTGGGATAGGGACGGAGAGCATCACTACAGCAAAAACAAATTCCATTACAATGGGCAAACCACTACTACACGAGGCGCTATAAAGCTTGTTGATTCAAGTATACGTAGATGGGAACTCATGTTAGTGAACGAGGTCTCAGCTCCTATTAACAACCTAGGCAAGGGCCGCATCTTAGACCCGGATTGGGTAGATATCGATCTTCTGCAATGGAAGGATAGGTGTCTAGAGACACACAGCGAGAGGTGCGACAACCCGATGAAGATTTGGCCAACACGGCCTGCTTGGTTGATCGATGTGAAGCAAAAGTGCCTAGTCCCAGGACCAAAGATAGATGGTAGACGGTATGTAGCGCTGAGCTATCAATATGGCACCGGTTCGTGGCTTCGAATCACCGACGCCGCAACCCTATCCAGACTCGAAATCCCCGGGTCGCTAGACAAAGTCGAGGTGTTGCCCACTATTTCCCCCATGATAAGGCATGCCATGTACCTAACAACGGTTCTTGGCGAGCGTTTCCTTTGGGCCGACGCCCTTTGCATTCCGCACTATGACGCGGCGACCACAACCGAACAGCTTAATCTTATGGGTGCGATATACGCGAACGCCACTGTTACGATCATTGCCGCGGATACACATTCGGGACAAGGCATCCCGGGTTTACGGGGCGCCTCTAAGCCTCGCGAAACAGAGCAGCGTGTTATCCAGTTTGGGACAAAGCAGATTGTCGCCCAGCCGGCTGAGTACGGACATCATCGTAAGTCATGTTGAACAGAAACCTTGCCTCGTCCCATCGAACACCCATACTATGATTGAAAGGTTGAGAAAAAAAGGGGGGCTGTGAGAATGACTGGCTAGTTAAGATTTGCTCGCAAGCTGACTTCAAACTGTTTTATGCAAAGCATTCAGACTCCCCCTTCCCTACAATGGACGAGGCTGGACATATCAAGAGTGTATGATGTCTTCCCGCAAGGTAATCTTCGCTAGGGGTGAGCTTATATGGGAGTGCCCTTGCAGTTATAGAAAGGAGGGACTAGCCCCCAGCGTAAACGCCCATCCGCGCTTCTCTCCCAGTCACCGCATGTCCCCAATTCTAGCTGGGTTTCCGGATACAGAATCGCTGCATGAAATCCTTGCCGAATTTCAGCGCAGAGAACTGAGGTACGATTCGGACGCCCTTGCTTCCATCGCCGGCCTGCTCTCTGTTTTCAGTCGAACGTTCAGTGGGGGCTTCCTCTATGGCCTCCCGGAGAGATTCTTTGACAGTGCGTTGGGATGGCGGGCTTCATTTCATCGGCGGCGGTATAACGTATCACCAGGTTCTTCGCGATTGGGACCCTCTGGGCTTCCCTCGTGGTCTTGGATCGGTTGGGAGAATCGGGAGAGGGGCCCCTTTTCGATAAACCACTGCGACAACGCACTCGTCTACGCTGGTATTAGAACTTCGACGAGGGAGACGTTCCCGATCACTGAGTGGTTCACCGCTAAGTCGCCCACGGTGATTGCTGCAGAAAGACGGCCTATATCCTCCACATGGTCCACAGACCGAGAAATGTACAAAGACCCGAGCAACCCATTGCCAACCGGCTGGACACGTCACGAAGCGCCTAAAAACATCAGCGGCATGCCGGTTGCCTACCCGGACGGCTGCGGCTCATCTATCTTTATTCACGAGGACATGAAAGACGAGCGAGATGCAGAGCCAGGCGAAGAACGAACGAATTGGTGGTATTACCCGGTGCCCGTGGCAGACATCTCTGCGTCCACACTGCCGTTCACACCGGAGCAGACAGAGTACCTATTCTGCAGAACTCATAAGGCTCGTTTATGGGCAGCTGGGAGGGGCACGTTGAAGCCGAATACGCAGGTGAATCTTTGGAATGCGGAGAAGACTAAGGTAGGATTTCTACAGCCGACAGGAATGATTGAACAAGACATGTTTCCGGCGGATGTTTCATCGCGAGCTGAGGGTAGTAGAGAGCGTGGTGGTGAGGAGCTGATAGGAACGGGAGTCGACTTAGTGGCGATCTCACGGGTCAAGGAATATAAGAGTTCCGGGCGATTAGGTACCGTGTCAACGGCTGAGCACATGGTTGTGCTGTGGGTGGAATGGGCGGACGGTGTGGCATATCGTCAGGGATATGGTGAGGTTTATAAAGAGGCATGGGACAAGTTACCACTGGAAAGTATTGAATTGGTGTTAGGTTAGGGTGAGATTGGAAGCTAATTACCTTGATTTCTTCGGATGCTCTATGTATTATCACGGGATATTGAGAACATGGGTCTTCTTATGTAGGCACTGGGTGCATGTAAATCACTCGCGTCTTGAGCAACTCAAATCCCAATGAGTTGAGGCTGGTAAAAAGAAGCTGCGGTTTATATCTGCAAGATCTTTCACGTTTAAGAGGGTTGTCTACTATCTACGGCGGGTTTACAAGGTACCTTAAGTACCTAAAGAGCAGCCTGGTTATGATATATTTAGTGGATAATTATCCCCGAGGGTCCACCTGGGTAGGCAGGTGGGGAGGTACCGATGCAGGTGGCACGCGACTGGTTACGTACATGGTACCTATTATGAGGTCAGATCAGCTGGATCGCGTGCCTGAGCTGTCTTCACTTCAGCTAAACAACATAAAATCGGGTTCCTTCCTTTTACAATAACTCTCCTGTCTAGGTAGATATATGAACAGACGACGCTGCGTTTTAATTACCTTATCTAACTCGTCAGCCGGTCTACGTAAAGCGGCATACCTATAATTATACCCCACAAATTTCAACAATTCACACTCGCCTGCTGCCTATCCAACCAACTCCTCGTTATTCACCAGGTCAACGACGACGAAGACGACGACAACAACAACAATAATTAAAATAACAAAATCACACCGCCGAACCACGAAATAAGGCATATCAATCGGAGAGGGTGCAAGATGGCGCCGCCGGCAGAGATCACGATCCCTACAACATCTCTGCACACGCCCACAGACAACAAGTCCAAGCCATACACCCTCTACAACATCACCCTGCGTCTCCCCCTACGCACCTACGTCGTCCAGAAGCGCTACTCCGAGCTCGCCACCCTCCACAGCACCCTGACCGCCCTCGTCGGAGCCCCCCCGCCCGCACCGCTCCCCGCCAAGTCGTGGTTCAAGTCCACCGCCTCCTCGCCCGAGCTAACCGAGGACCGCCGCCGCGGCCTCGAGGCCTACCTGCGCGCCATTGCCGAGTCGCCGGACCGCAGGTGGCGCGACACGCCCGCCTGGCGCACCTTCCTCAACCTCCCCGGCCTCGGCAGCGCCGCCAACAGCGCCGCCAGCGTGCGCGGCGGCGCCGGCTACGGCATCCCGAACCGAGACGCCGCCAACGCGGCCGCGGCGCAGGACCCGGGCACGT
The DNA here is from genome assembly GCA_038501195.1 of Nemania diffusa. Classification (NCBI taxonomy): domain Eukaryota; kingdom Fungi; phylum Ascomycota; class Sordariomycetes; order Xylariales; family Xylariaceae; genus Nemania; species Nemania diffusa. The sequence goes on from JBBPUQ010000003.1 coordinate 6,011,699, forward strand.
GGCTGGACCTGCACGGCGAGATGAAGCGCGACTTCCAGGAGGCGAGGCGGTGCCTCGCGCGGCGCGACGCGGCCACGGAGAACGCGGTTGCGCTGGAGGCGGGCTCGGCTGCGAAGAAGGCGCTTGTTAAGGCTGCGGGGCTGTTGTCGTGTCTGCGTGATGGGCTGAAGGCTATGGAGGGCACGAGGCGGCTGGGAGATGGCGAGATCCGCCGCCGCAAGGACCTCATCGCTGCCGCGCGCGTCGACAGGGAGGACCTCGAGAAGCTGAGCTCGACTATCTCCGCGACGGCTAAGGCGCTAGGTAAAGGCGCGCCGTCGGCGGCTGACAAGGCCGCGCTGATCGGCTCGGCGGCGAATAAGACTCGGGGCGGAAGGGTCCTGGGCGGCGCCCCCTTGCCTGAGACGGAGCAGACGAGGGAGCTCGATAATCAGGGCGTCGCGCTGCTGCAGCGCCAGATGATGCAGGACCAGGACCAGGACGTCGAGGTGCTGGGCAGGATCCTGCGCCGCCAGCGCGAGATGGCCGAGGCGATTCACCGCGAGGTCGAGGAGCAGACTGAGATGCTCGATCATGTGAATGCGCAGGTCGATGTCCTAGCCGGCAAGACGAACGTTGCTAAGAAGCGCGTCAAGGACATCTCGTGACTGGGCGCCGCGCTGGGGCTTGCCGTGTGGACTGTCTTTATGTGTCTTGAGGTCTTCGTCGCTGTTGTCGATGTCACGAGGGGCGTGGTCGATTGGGCGGCCTGGTGTGTTGAGTGCGTCTGCGTGCTGCTGCTGCAGGTCGGGGCGAGCGAGGGCTACGCTGTGGCCGAGTAATTGTTGAGCTGGTGGTGGTTGTTTCGGGCTTTTGCATCGTCCGCCTAGCTAGCGATCGCTGGCGTGGACGTGTATATCTATCATCATCATGCATGGGCTGGACTTGCACTATGGCCTGGTTTTGGCTATTCACTTATCACTGACTGCATAGACGAGCGGGGCTGTTATTTTGTCTTCATGCGTTATGTAGGGGCATCTCTGGGGTTTCTGTTCTTTGATGCGGATGGGTCTGCTTGTTACATACATTACGCGCTTGATACCAATAGATTGTGCATTCATTCCTTCCTTCCACGTTTATTGTTCCTCGTTTACGAATGATTTACCGTTCGGAGTTCTGTCTACGTGGGTATATGCGAATTGGACTCGAGAGACAGGGGCTCTTTTTATACGGCGTACTAGTAGAAGGGGGGTTCATAATGCTGGCGGGTAATTGTTGAGTAGGTATCTATAAAGTTTATTACATCCATTGCTGTCTATTTCATCTCGTAGTTAGCTAATGCGTTCTAAGGGGGCTATTAGGGGGCCATAGGTGTGATGTGAACCGGCTATGGTGAGCAGGGAATAACTGTAATACTGCAGTTGTCTCTTAAGGCTGTGACTCAATCAACCCATTATAGTTAGGTACGTAGGTTAATGAGCTCAGGGACATTCATGGCTCTTCATAATACTCGAAATTAGTTACGCTCTCGCATAGCTCATACTATACTTTACTCGAAGCTCTCCTGATCTGAAAGCCCCTCGACTGCGTCACATCACGCTTAACTCCTAATCTTAGTCCGTCATACTTTTGCGCCATAAGCCAAAAAGTTACCAACAATGCTACAAGAGCTAATTAAGACGACTTAGATAATAGCATTTACAAGTGTTTCTAGTTCCATCTATCCAATTATAGGATAGATGTGGACCTCTCTAGTGGAAGAGTTAGGAGCAATATATTCGTCACGATGCGTATCATACGAATTAACATCAGTCCAAACACCATACAACATAAATATTGATGGCCTAGGGCCCGGGAAACCTATTGGGTATCACTGCCTTCGCGTCAATACCCCATGGCTGCCTAGTGGATACATGGCAGAGTATCGCCGAGACTGAAACACACCTGATATTTTTTACGAGGTGGCGGGAACAGGATTATGTTTAAGGATCACTGTCGAAGTATAGATATACTAGAAATTTCGAGCTTAGTTTAGAGATCCGCGTACTCGGTATACTCGCTACCTACAGACAAACTGGTAATATCAATGGATCGGGGGGTTAAAGAGTAAGCAGATATTATGTACCATAAGTGATACGTCTGCGCGACGTTACGGTAGAGGTGTTACGAGTAGGTAGCATGGAGTTATGAAAGACAAACGAGCCATGACGAACTCGAAAGAGCCGTATACTAAACTGCCGGAGTCTTCATTAGATTAACACCCACGATTATGGAGATCTCTTGAACTTGGAGCATTTTGAACTTTAAGCATTGAGAATTATCTACAAGAAGAAAGCGCGTCCTAAACGAGCGTAGGGAGCGGAGTATCTATCTACTTGAAGCCGCAGATAGCCATACCCGCAACCGATTTTATGAGTTTTCATGTATCCAGTACCCCTTAGGTTCATTACAGTCATAATTCATTACGTTCAAACGAGCAAGCCTCACTCCCTCCCAATCAACCAATCAATCACCTCTTCCAAAACCACCCACTCTTCTCATCCTTGCGCTCCTCGCCATCATCCTCCCGATCCCGATCCCGATCCCTACCTTCCCTGTCCTCACCGCTCGCCTCGTTCCTCGAATCGCTGTTCCACGACCACGAGAACGACGCCTCGGCGCCGGGGATCTTCCCAGACCAGGTGCGCGTGCTCGAGCTCTCGCGGCTCTCGGACACCAGGTTCCCGGCGGCGTCGAAGTGCTGCGCCGTGGTCGTCACGCGCGTCTTGCCGCCGTTCTCCTCGCGCCGCCGCTCCGTCGTCGTCACCGACCTGCTGCCGTCCGCGTACACCGTCGTCGTCACCTCGGGGGGTACGGCCGGTTTGCGCAGCCCGCCGCTACTGTCGTCTGCGCCGCTGTCCACGACCCGCCAGACGTCCTTCGTCGGGCGCGAGGTCCGGTACAGCTCGTCCTCGACGTCCGCGTCCCGGTTCTCGCGTTGGTTTCCGTTTTCATTCTCTTCCCAGTCGCGGTCCGAAGCGCCGCCGAAGCGCCACGCCGAGTCCCAGGCCCCGCGCGCCCCGAAGTTTGCGCGAGCACGCACCTCGCGGTCCTCGAAGGCGCGCCACGCGCTGACGCCGTCGCGGTCCCCGCCCCGGCGTCCCCAGGCGGCACTGGTGCCAAAGGACGTCCCGAACGGCGCCGCGCCGCGCTCGCCGAAGTACATGCGGCGCTGCTGGAAGCGGCCGCCGTCGGCCATCGTCCGAGCCGGGGGCTCGAGGCGGAAGTAGGCGTCCCAGAGCCCGAGGGCGGCGATGCCGCTGACCCAGTGCGCCACGTGCAGCCCGTTGCTGCTGCTGCCGCGCTCGCGGTCTCGTGCTATGGGGGGGAGCAGCTCGGGGATCTTGCGCCGCATGAGATCCCGGTCGCCGGGGAGGGGCTGCCCGGAGCCGGCGACGAGGAGGTCCTCGAAGGCGTCGCGGAAGGTGAAGACGCCCTCGGCGCGAACGTGCGGGAAGACGCGCGGCGTGGGCTGGGGGAGGTGTTGGAGGTTCAGGGGGGAGTAGGTGGATTGCACGGACCAGGTGTGCACGTCGTCCATTGTGACGGTTGGGGTTGTGCTGTTGCTGGTGGTGGTGCTGGTGGGAGTGGTGGGAGGGGTGGAGTGCTGGTCGGACTCGGCGGCGCTAGAGGCCGTGGGGGATACTCTACTCGGCATCTTGAATATTGATGACCACGATGACCACGATGGTGTTGATGATGGTTTTTGACGGGTTTGGGGTTGTTGTTCTTGTTGCTGTTCTTGGGATGAGAGATGAATATTGGTGGTCATAGGTGTGGCGGATGTGCTACTTGAATCGCGATGCGATGACGTTGTTGTACTAGGAGTAGTAGATGATGGCGATGGCGATGGTGATGATGTTGGTGAGGGTGGCGCGAAGGACCCGAAAAGGGCATCGAAGCCGCGGCGCGCGTTGTTATCAATGTAATTCTTAAAGCGTACGAATGGATTATCTTCAGCACCCATCTTCCTCTAGAAGAAGATAAAAGGAGTAGAGACGTCAGGGGTTGAATGATAGGTATTTAATAGACCAACTCGCTCGCCTCTGTCACTCACATGAACGCTCATACATATGCGTACAGGGGACTTGGCAATGATGCAGAAGCGGCAAGTGCGCTGGAGCCTGGGAAAGTTACCTATGTATATCTGGTACTATACCCAGGTTACGACAGTTATGTAAGGTCTAAGTGAGAGGTACATATGTATGCATTCTACATTCTGTTATAAGATCCGGAGAGATGGATGCTATGCATCTATCGGCCACAATTCAACGTCATATCTCGTCATAACCATAACCCCCCCATCGTTGTATGCATGTTTCCCCGCCCGACTGCTACAACTCTGTCCAAGAAACACAGCAGCTAGAACACCTGATCATGACATGATTATTATCCTACATGGAAGATGCCTGTTCTTTCGCGTGGCTTCCTTGGAAGTGCGTGGAGGTGTTATCTAGCTACTGCTCGGCGCTTAGGAAGTATGTGTATGATATTGCAGGTGCCGCCATTGCTTCTTTCATTGAATAACTCAACATTCATATATTCAGTTCATGTAGATAGGGGTTGACTAACACTGGAAACATCAAATCACTCCCGGTTGAGTACTTCTTGTCAGTGTTACCAAGAGAGCTTTGGGCGAATTGTTAACTGAAGAATAAATAGCGATAACTCAGTTCAGAGAAACCCGTAGAACTGCAGAGATATATACTACGTATGCAAGTCCACATGCGAAGGCCTGAAATGGCCATGATGATGTGGGGATACACTGCCTCCTCCCACGTATAACAGCTTCGTTATGCCTTGATGCGACTGCGAGTATGTAGGTTTGACGGGCGCAGTGAGATTGCGACCAGTACAACCCCGTACGTAAGAGATACACGTACAAGATATGGACGTGTATGTACGTAGGTTCGATCACCAGACCTCCAAAGCGCGGAACCCCTTCCTTCCACGCCTCAATAACTAGCATCTATTTAGAACCTTCTAGAAAGCCGAGGTGATGATGCCTAGAGAGGTCAGTATCTGCCGAGTCGAAAAGGAGGACTTACCCTCGAGCCCCTGAACTGCATGACTCACGAAAAGAAACAGGAAAAAGAAATATGGGAATATCATGACCTTGATTGCCTGTGGGTTTAATGTAGAAAATCATCTGCTTGCTGAAGAATATTGCTTGGATTTGGTTTACTATTGCGTGTTGAAGTGACGAGTTCTATACACTTAGTTTAGGGGCTATTTAGGATTTTTTTTTTCCGACGACGGAACTGCTGTCACCTAGGTAGGAGTAAGACCGATAGATAGTACCTAACGTGCCTGAGACTAGTATATTCAAGTTGGACGCCTTGTGCTTCGAACACCACTACCTCTAACACCGGGATATCGATCATCTTGGACGGATGGTAACAAAGGCCAAAGGAATTCGGTGGGACTACTAATAGAAGTAATCTAGATAGTTTTATTTCGAACATGCAGTTAATTGTCTAAATAATGACGCTGCGGATATCTTCGATCTTATCTACTAATAAGTTATGCTAGTGTCGAGAAATTGATGACAGCGCAGGCTGAGCCTGGCACATGTGGAGCGAGTTTAGACTCATCGTGAGACGTCGTGTCTCCTTTACCAAGCGCATTTTGTATACATCTACCTAGCTGCGACCATTAGCCTTCTTCTTCCGCGTCATCCTCTTGCGTGCTATTATCTTCTGTTGTAGATCTTCTTTCGCCGTGGCATTCTGATGTGCTGCCTTGACGGGATCGCTGGGTCTGCCCTTGCCTTTGCCCATCTCCTTGCCTTTCTGGTTCTGGCCCTGCCATTTCCCTTTCGATACGGAAAAGTCCTTCCCCTTGGGTGCGAATCTAGGGTTGTCTTTCCCTTTTGGCATAAACCTCGGGTTGTCTTTCGCTGCGATCTCGTTGGGATTCTCTTTACGGCCGCCTGACTGGAAGTGTCTGCTCCTCACTTGTTGCTCCTTGCGACGGGCTACGACCTGCGCGTTTTCGATAGCGAACTCGACGATGAGACGCTGCGTCTTGTTGTTCTCCGACTTGACAGCGTGTCCGTTCAACCACCGCAAGCCCATAAGCGCCCATCTGTGTGAGGTGTATTCGATGAAGCCATACCCGCGACTCTTGCCCGCGCCGTCAGCCTCGGCCACCTTGGAGCCTTCCTTGTTCTCAAACATGATCTTCGTCTGCTTGACGATACCCTTGCCTTTTTCCTTGCGCCGGCGCTCGGCCTCCTTATCTTCCTGCCCGCCCCGGGCATTTTCTTCCTTGGACAGCGGTTGGCGCTTGCCCGCCTTGACTTCGCTCGCGAAACCAACGACGGCCTCGCGCGCTAACGCCTTAAGTCCCTTGGAGTCGAGGTTCTGCGGCATGTTGCGCACGGCAAGACGGGTAAGGCTGATGTGGAGACTCGGATTGCTTTGGATGAGCTTCTTCCGCTGCGCGATGCTCTGCTCTCGGATCTTCATCTCGGCTAGCGGTAACACGTTGAACATGGGCGAGTCCTTTCCAATCACACCTTCAGAAAGCAGGTAGAGACGACGCTTGTCCTGGTGCTTTCCTTCTCGATTGGCGGTACCGGACTCGGCAAGTCGACCCGCCTCGTCCTTGCTCACGGCGTGGGAGATTTGAAGGACTCGGCCATCGATGGTGTATTTGCCTGCCTCGTCGGCCGTCTCGTTTTGAAGAATAGATTTCTTGTTGGGTATGGCGGACTGTTGAGGACGTGGGGCCCCCTTGATGCATGCTTTGAACTCATCTTCGTTGGCAAAACAGACGAATCCTGTGCCGGCTGGACGGTCTGTAGCTTTATCGTGTACTACCCTTGCATACCGTATACGACCGAACTGTTCAAAATGGGTTTTGAGTTCGGCGTCAGTGGTTAGAAACGGTAGGTTTCGGATGAACAGGGTTGTGCTATTGCCTGTCATCTGTGGCTTTTCTGGGGCGACGGAGGCACCTCCTGGAGCAGCATCGTCATCGCCTGACTGGGCCTCGTCGTCTTCATCGTCTTCATCTTCTTCTGCGTTGCTGTCTTCCTCCTCAAGGTTTTGCATGTGGTTTTTCATGAAATTCCTTAAATCGTCGTCTTCTTCTTCCTCCTCCTTATCTTCAGACTCTTTTTCTTCTTTCGTGTTATCATCGTCATTCTCTTCGTCTCCTTCGTCTGAAGTAGCATCGTTGTCCTCGTCATCTTCCTCTACCTCCTTTGCACGCTTAGAGTCCTTCGTTTCGTGTTTCTGCCACTCGTCTTTCGAGACTGCCCAATCTACTGAAACAGTCCTTCCGTCCACCACTTTACCATTAATACCATCAATCGCAGATTGGGCGTTCTTTCTTCCGCGCATTGTAACGAACCCGAAGCCAGATAATTTTCCCTTGTGCTGGGGGATATCCGCATACTTGACAAGACCGTAGCTCCTGAATAGGGCGGTTAATTGGTCCGAGTGTTTAATGCTCCATGGCAAATTCCGTATAATAAGCTTGGGGGCTTTGCGGGCCTCAGCCAATGCAGCCCGTCTGTCCTCCTTCTTTGTCGCCGCATCGTCAGCGCCGGCACCGGGTTGGCGTTGTCGGCTCTCGGCAATGTCCAGAGATATGGGCCGTCCGTCTACTTTGCGACCTTGCAATTGCTCTTTGGCCGATTGGGTATCTTCGACATCGGTGAAGGTGACAAAGCCAAAACCGCGCGACGACTTGGTCTGTGGATCGACGACGACAGTGGCGTGCTTAACAGGGAAGTGTTGAGAAAAGAAATCGGTCAATGTCTCGGTGGTGGTGCTCGGGGCCAGTCCTCGGACGAAAAGCGATCTACTGTCGACTCGAGCTTTTTTGGACGGCCGCTCGCTAACTGTGCTAGACTCCGTATGAGATCCTGCAGCCTCGGCAGCCTGGCGTTTAAGCTCCTTTCTACCCATTTTTGAGAGTGACCACGAGATATTCGCTAGCTAGGCTTAAAAAATATGCGGGAGTGGAAGTAAGAGCTCGAAGCTGCTTCACGATCAGGACATGGAAAAAATAAAGTGGAGTCTTCGATAGAGGGTGGGCATCTATTATCGATTACAGGCTACTTACGTAAGTCATCCTGGTACCCACAGTAATTGAGGTAGTGGTGGCTGCAGTTGTGGCTGACCAATGCCCATGGCAGGCGCGGGGAAGGTGTGTTGTCCCACCAGCATTCTCTAGCGTGTAAATAAATGAACAGCTCTCACCCCAACGCGGTACCTCCCAAATACAAACAAATCAGTCCCGCGCATCGACAATACCAGGCTATGACATAAGCCATACCGATCAAACTCAGATCACATCTAGCGATCACTTTACCGTCTCGATGAAATAAGTTAACCTGCATGGTAGATACGGATAGGTTTCTCGAATTGCCCTGACTACTCTTACTACGTCGTTTGCGATCGCATTAGAAGGAGCGCATACTCATCGATCGTACAGTACCTACCTAGGTAAGATACTCCTCGACTCAATTGAAAAGGCTACAAAACACAAAATCTGCATACTAGACACACCCAACAGCAGGTTACAGCTATTTCAGTTAACATACTAAGTACTTTGGTAATTAGTAGATATGCCTGCCAAAGTCTCTTCGAGGTCGTCTCGGACACCGAGGACGTCGGGCGCCGCCTCAAAAGCCTCGAGGACGTCGCGAAACTCGTCCTCTGACATCGACATCCCTGAAGAAACCCCCAATAATCAACTGCGGAAACAGGTATGTGCCGTATTCTGCGACGCTCAGAAGACGACGGCGACACACCGGAAGCTGGCTGTCACACTACGCAAGATCCACGAAGCCTGCTGCTACGAGCCTACGCGCCCGAGCAAGACGAAGGCCGCCGACAACTTCGATGAGGCCGACTTTAACACCGAGTTCACGCGATGTGTCTTCCGCATTATGCCCGTCAAAAAGAGCGAGAGCGTCGGCGACAGGACCATCCGCTTTATCGGCCTCTTCCTGCGCCACGCCAACGATAAAGACAACGACCTGCTGGGCGAGACCGACGCCGATGCTAGTACCATGCCCGAAACCCCCAGCAGTCGCCTCACCACCCAGGTCATGGAGGCCGTCCTACCTCTACTTACCTCCAAGGACAAGTTTGTCCGGTACAGGTCAACTCAGTTGATCTCTCACATTATCAATTCCCTAGATGCTATCGACGACGAGTTATTCCAGAAGCTACGCCAGGGTCTGTTGAAGAGGATACGCGACAAAGAGGCTGTAGTGCGATCCCAGGCCGTCTTGGGCCTAGGGAGGCTAGCTGGTAACCAGATAGAAGGCATGGAGAACCCCGACGACAGTGACGACGATGCCGAAACTGGCCTACTCGAGAAGCTTTTAGAGGTCTTGCAGAATGACCCGAGTGCTGAAGTCCGACGCTCCCTCCTTGTTAACTTACCCATCCTACCTAACACGCTGCCCTACCTTCTCGAAAGGGCAAGAGACCAAGATGCCGCAACCCGTCGCGCTGTCTACTCTCGTCTGTTGCCTGCGCTCGGCGATTTCCGCCATCTGTCCCTTTCCATGAGAGAAAAGCTTCTGCGATGGGGGCTTAGAGATAGAGACGAGAATGTGCGCAAGGCTGCCGGGAGATTGTTCCGGGATCGCTGGATTGAGGATTGTGCAGGCATGAATCAGGCCGAAGAGGAACCAGCAGCCCCAACCCTGGATAGCCTTCTCGAGCTTTTAGAGCGTATCGACGTCGTGAACTCAGGTGTGGAAAATGGCGTGGCCCTAGAAGCAATGAAAGGGTTCTGGGAAGGGCGTCCAGACTATAGAGCTGCCATGGAGTTCGACGACAAGTTTTGGGAGACGCTGAGTGCCGAATCTGTTTTTGTAGCCCGCAGCTTTAACGAATTCTGCCGGACCGAAGGAAATGGGAAGTACGAGACTCTAGTCGAAGAAAAGCTCCCCGAAGTTACGAAAATCGCCTACTTTCTCGAGCGATACCTTAACGTCTTAATCGAAGCGATCCGGCGAGTCAACAGTCAGAACAACGTAGAAGAAGACGAAGAAGAGGACACGGTCGAACAGGAGTTTATCGTTGAACAATTACTCCATATTGTTTTGACTTTAGACTATTCGGACGAAGTAGGCAGACGAAAGATGTTCGCGCTACTGCGACAAGCCTTGTCTATCCCCGAATTACCAGATGAGGTGACCAAACTTACTATCGACGTGTTGCGAGATATTTGCGCTCCTGATGCCGCGGGGGAAAAGGAGTTCTGCAGCGTAGTTCTTGAAGCTGTTGCTGATGTTCACGATGCAATTGTCGACGAAGGCGCTATTGGCGACGGCGACGAGAGCTTCCACTCGGCTCGTTCAGAAGTCAGCGGTACCAGCACTCCCACTAAGAAGGGGAAGGCGGCCAAAGACGACGAGGTAAGCGAGGAGGAGGAGCGAGAAAAGGCCATCAAAGAAATTATGATCAACATGAAGTGCCTACATATTGTGCAGTGCATGCTTTCTAACGTGGGAGGGAACCTACAGCAAAACGACCACCTCGTGTCAATGCTTAACAATCTTGTGGTCCCGGCTGTCCGAAGTCACGAAGCCCCTGTTCGAGAACGCGGCTTAGTCTGTCTAGGACTTTGCGCTCTTCTGGATAGGTCGCTTGCTGAAGAGAACCTGACCCTCTTTATGCACTTCTTCAGCAAAGGCCATGCGGCCCTTCAAATCACAGCTCTCCAGATATTGACTGATATTTTAAATGTACACGGTGCGCAGTTATTATCTGCGAACCCAACACTTCTGAAAGTGTACATAAAGGCACTACGGTCTGGATCTCGACACCCTGAGGTCCAAGGAGCTGCTACAGTAGCTGTTTCTAAGCTTTTGCTAGGTCGCGTAGTTACGGACCACGAAACCTCTAGCGAATTATTGAAAACGCTCATTGTCGCTTACTTTGACCCCTCAGCAGCTGGGAACCAGAGTGTCCGCCAAGCTCTGAACTACTTCCTACCCGTGTTCTGTTACTCGCGGGCCGAAAATCAAGATCTTTTGCGCTCGGTAGCTCTCGACGCCCTGCATGCTCTTTATAATATCCGCGAAGGTATCGATGACGATGAAATGGACGTGGATGACGAGATGGCCAGCCTGAATACCATTGGGGCGTGCCTCGTCGACTGGACAGACCCGCGGAAATGCTACATGCCTGGTGTTCCCATGGACTCAGACCGGAAGAACGTGAATGGAGATGTGCATCTGGACTTCGCAGCAGATATTCTGGAGAAGCTAAATAGCAACTTTAGCAGTACGTACACCTGGTCGATTCCCCTTTCATCCTTCTTTAGGAACACAGAACACTAGACAAGCACACGAAGAAATAAGACTAACGAACATACAGAAGAAGAGAAAAGGATCGTCGCACCTTTGCTAGGAAAACTATACATCTCTCCCGCCTCAACCGAGGAAAAACTCCGCACCCTCTACGAAGACGTCTCTATAGGTGTCGATGACAACCTACTTACCGACGCCACGGGCCGCAACGCGCTGTACAAGATCCACGTCAGCCTCGGCAAGATCGTCAACGCGCTCGCCGAGGGCGACAAGATGTCGAGGCGCAGCCGCAGCGTCTCGGTCGCGCACAGCGTCACTACCGCTGCTACTACGGCCGATAGAACGGTTACGGATGATGGCGAGGACGATGTTACGGTTGTGGTTGGGCGGCGCGAAGGGGATGCGACAGTTTTGGAGGATGTTAAGGAGGAGGAGGAGGAGGGCGAGGGCGAGGGCGAGGGCGAGGGCGAGGACGAGGGTGAGGGGGACGGCGATACAGTTGTTAGGAGGGAGGAGGAGAACGAGCTTGTTGATGAACTTTTATCAGATGATGAGGCTTGAGCTGGCGGTCGCGCTGGCTTGTGTGATGAGAGATGAGTGATGATCGGGTTATGAGGTGGGAGTTAGTTCTCTTTTATGGTATGCGTTGTTCCCGGTTATTGAGTACATAATGTATTGACGGCTTATAAATTCACTGTCGAATTGTCTTTCTCGCCGCCTCTTTAAATGCTGACTATAATGCTTAAGGATAAGGTTATTTTCTAGTTTTCTAGCCTAGTTATTAATAGGTTGAATTAGGTTTGCTGCGTTTTCAGCGTTTCATATGTGGTTGAGTCTCACAGCATTGAGGCTGATTGAGCCTATGAACGTTGTCTCCTGGACATTTTTGCTATTATCTAGCAACGGCATTTACCCTCGTTGTTTTATTAACCCCTATTTAACCAAACCCTTAACTTCGACATCGAATTCTCAATGAACACGTTGAAATATTAAACCATGGACTGAGTAGGTACAGATTTGATTATTGTGTCCCCAAGTTTGTTTGTTTCCCTCCAGAATATTTCACGGACGACACTTATTAACTACCCAAGCAACACAGCCCAAGAAATTGAAATTCCTAGGTACTTACTCGATATCTCTCCCACTTATTTATCACGCTCGATATATTCTTTCATCAGGGTTTCCACGTGGTCGACCTCTACGCCCGCGTCATACACCGCTGTCTCCAGCGCAACAGCCTCGGTCCCGCCTGACAGCCGGCCGACCTCGAGCGAGAGTTCGTTCATCATCGCCTGCAGCTTGCTCATGCAGCTCACGAGTCTCTCGTTCTGCAGCTTGCTAGCCGGATCAAGAGCAGCAGGTTGAGGGGTGTGAGGAGGCGTGCTTACGGGCACCGATTGTTTCGGTTTCGGCTTCTGTGTCGGCGTGTAATCGGGTTCTGGTCTGTGCTCTCTTGCTAGCTCCTCTGCGAGGGCTCGAGCCTTTGCTTCTGCGGAGCTCTTTAACGACCCGTCCGCGATCGGCGGCGCAAGCATGGGCGCGGTTGGAGGTATATATGAAGGCACCTTGGTCCCGTTACAAGACTCGCTCTCAGATCGAAATGGCGGCCGAGGGACGGGCGTGTGCGGGTTTATGAAGAATGTGGGCCAGAATTTATCTAGATAGGCATCATCAGGGTAGGCCCATGGCATGCCAATTAGCTCCGGGTTCAGATTCGGCTGCGCCTTGGAAGGGGGTATAGGGGGTATGTTCATTTTATGCTGGCCGGATTTGTCGTTGGTTTGGTTTGTTTTCGGCTTCAATATCGACATCTCGTCTGGTGATCGCAGCGACGGTGTCGTGTTTTCGAGCTTGATAGCCGGCGGCGGAGATGTCGTGGTTATAGGAGCCGGCGGTAGGACAGCGGATAGTATGTCTTTCCGCATTTCCTTCTCCCTCTCCATAGTTCTCCTTCCCATCTCTAACCACTTCTCCATCAAAGCCTTCTCTTTGGGTACGCTGTCCGTTACGGGTACGCTGTCTTTTACAGGTACGCTGTCCTTTACGAGTACGCTCGATAAATCAACCGTGCCCTTCGTGCGGGCGAGCTTCCGGCGTACCTTTTCGATGATGAGATCATGAACACAGTCCCCCTGCTGGTTCTCGATGTTTTCGTACCCGTCGAGATCGAGTGCCCGCAGCAGCGGCACGAGGTCAGCCGACATGACGTTCGCCCCCTTGAGGCGAATCCACTTCTCGAATATGACGACCTGCCCGGCGCTCCAGCGGAACGGCACTCGTGATGTCAGGCTCTTCGCGGTAGTGTTGAACATGGTCGACGCCGGCGTCCTAGCCTCCGTCCGCGGCGGCTGCTGGAAGAGGCCCCCCGGGTCGACGCCTTTCGGCGTTGAAACCGGCGGGAAGCTTAAGGCACAGCTCATTTTGCTTGTTCATATAGGAAAGAAGGACTGGGCTTTTAAATGTTTGATAAGTAGTGTATGATGAAAAGGGGAAAAGGAGAATAGCACCTAATTAGAGCAGCGAGGTATTTAATAGTTCAGACGTTTAAACACCACCTAAAACCAGGATCCAGATTTCCGATTTTAAGTTTCACCTACAGTAACAGTCTACCATAATTAGGTTTGGAATAGCTAACCCGAAGTATTAGTCCTGTTTGCTCACCAAGACATGGCGTGACGCAGACATTATGTAGACAATTACACATGCGGATAGCCGCCATGTGATATTTTTTGTAGCAGTATCTTGACTGAGATAAGAGTCTTCTTGTTTCGCCTAGGAATGTTAAACAAAGAACGTAGTAAGGCCGGCTTTAAGGTTACATACAAAATAGATTACATCTAGGTAGGTAGTTAGGGGTGAAACGATGATTTAGCTTTCCAGGGATGTGGTTACTAAAAACTCTTGGTATCGGAAAGCTATGCAACCTATTCAAATTAATCAGCAACTTAATTCCGAATATCTATATCCGACTACATAAACACCTAAAGAAGGACCTCGCCGGGCATCCACAAAGAAGCTAGTATAAATAAGATAGGCGGTGGTAAGACAGCAAAAGCTAAATAATTACGTGGCCTAATACATCTATAATAGGGAAGTCAATATATATAGGTTGGGATTGCACAATAGAACCGGCTCATAATTAAAGGTATGAGTCACCCGAACCTATCTTTGATGAAGGTGTTCCGTTCGCCATTAGGCAGCAGACATAGATCTAAGACATGCCAACAGCTAATCGATCGACAGCAAAAATAGGTCCTCAACGAAGGCAAATGGCGGGATTGGAGCGCCGGGGCGTTGGCTGTTTTAGAATTATATATCAGCACGGGCGAGGACTTACGAAGCTTTCAAGAAGTATATGTTCAAGATGAAGTACCCTCTCTCTCTCTCTCTCTCTCTCTCTCCCCGTCACGGAACAGAACTGCAACACTATACTACCACACTACTACCTTCCATTCTCGAAGCAACTTATATATAGAACTATGATATTCTACTTGTTCCCCATTTATTGCTATTTTCATTCTAGTCTTCTTTCTCTCCTAGAATAGGGGATATATCAAGGCCTAGTTGTAACAGCCAGAGACTACTGCAGGTTAGGCATCATCTCTATTATATTGCAATCTTAGAAGTCCTTCAGCTTCTCCCTAAGCATCATACTCCCATATCAGCAACCTTAACTACCCAAGGGACAAATCTCCCTGAGGTTTTCTGTAACCATAAATAGAAAAGGGTGAAATTTCTTTCAATCATGGGATAATAAGGGAAAATAACAGTAAAACTATACAAACTCATCATATCAAATTAAGATCGAGCTTTTCAAACATGTCACTTCGTATATGTGGTAAAAAGGAACTAGACAGACTGGACCGAAAATAAAGTATAAATAGTAAACATGAGTGGACAAGTTGGATTTATCCCTCCCCCTCGAGACGTCACATGGAGGGCTGAGCAGGGGCTTAGCTTGATGTGATATGTTATATTCTCACTTCCTGGCACTCACCAGTAGCGACGCGACGTGGAGTGACGCTATAGGCAGCAGTCCCGTAATATTTATGATGAAAATCCCTCGCTACCTCTCCGGCGTGAACTTACCTTCTAATTAATCAATCCATTAGGTTGTGCAAACAATGGCCATATTAAATAACGGTATATCCCATCAAAGTAGCAATGGCTTCCTCAAAGTCCTCGTCGATCCGCCGGATGCCAATGTAGAGTATGTCACCAAGATCTTCACTTCTTCCAACTCTAGAAGCTGATTCTAGATCCAGCATCATCGCAGTTCACGGTTTGGAATCCCACAATCCAGCACCCGACGTAGGCGTCACCTGGACGTCTGAGGGGAAACTCTGGCTCCGCGATTTCCTTCCTAAACGAGTGCCCAGGGCCAGAATATGCCTCTTCGAATATAACTCCGAGCCTACCTTTCAGTCGCTGGCAGCAGGCGTTACAGAACAAGCTGGCAATGTGTTGAATCGCCTAGGACAAACCCGGGCAGTAAGTGTGTGCAGATAAACCCTTTTCGTATCGAGAGCTGATGCACTGCAGGACAACCCACGTCGCCCTCTGATATTCATATGTCATAGCCTAGGAGGCCTGATCGTCGAAAGAGTAAGAGAGACCACTATCGGCAGCACTGCGGGCTTGTACTATCTAGTAACAGAGACGTTAACGCTCATGTAGGCGCTAGTTCTAGCGAAAGCCGAGAAGCCATATAAGCAGATATGGGAATCGACGTTTGGGCTTGTATTCTTCGCCGCGCCCCAGCAAGTAGGAAACCCTGACTCAGCCCGCTTCGGGAGGGTGTTGGCGCGCGTCGCCCGGGGTGTAACGGGGGACCCAACGACCGAGCTCGTGGCCTCCCTGATGAATGGTTCTCCGTATCTGAACACATATGCGGATAACTTCCGCCAAATGCTTAATGGTCTCTACATTCTCAGCTTCTATGAGACACGCCCGCTAGGTCGCTTTGGTATTGTTAGTATCGTGTTACTATTCTCGTTGGTGACAGAGCTGGAGTGAATCTAATTCTTCTCTAGATTGTCCATCACGACTCGACGTCGCTGGGACTGCCAGGATCGCGCGAGATCCAGATACCGATCGTTGCCAACCATCGAGATATATGCAAGTTTGCAAGCGATGAAGACCCAGAGTATAGGCTAGTCGAAGATAACATAACTCAGATGGTAAGCAATGCGACCTCTCCTACTTCGAACCACGCCGAGATTGGAGACAAGGAGTACCTCGTTGAAAGAAAAAATACTGTTAATTCAGTTACCCAAACCGGTTACGCAAACCGAAGCATAACTACATTTCAGGTTAGGGGAGGAAACTATTCCTCGATCTATGGTAGGGGTAACTCGGTTAGGCTGAGGCAAACGACCATGTATACTATAGGTGATTTGCGTAAAGAGGTGAATCGCGTACTGGATTGGTTGTGGGGTTGGACATAATACACGTGCGAGATGGTCTTCTGTGCTCAGGTAGCCAGCCTTTCCTTCTAATTATATGAACCCAGTTTAGCAGCTGTGTACAAAAATCTCTCACAAACTGCACGACTGGAACTCATATCTAAGGTAGTAGAAAATATATCAATCCAAATATCCATTGGTAGTCTTAATGCATACCCTAGTCATGAAAAAGAGTCTGGCGGGTTAGTCCCTGCGGAACCTTGTGATCCAGCTACTTAGGTAGGTAGCTAGCCCCTTACATCTAATAATACTGTCCTCTGAAAGCATGACGGAAATAAATCTAATCCTTCACTGCGCTGATTTTAATTGTCCTAAAGCATATTGCATCACTCAAACCTCCTTGTACGAGGATAACACGGATACAATTAGTGAACTTGTCGTTATATTACGTTATCGTCTCTCGTCCTCGGTACGCGATGAGACCCCCTGTTCTCTCCTCTCTCTTTCCTATCGCCAACTAGGGAGGTAATTAAGTAAAACGGCCTGATTCATGTCATGCCTTTTGTCCAGATAGGTAGAAGCCCAACGCCATTGAGGCAAAACAGCCCTAAACCAAGCCCACCTCCGAATCCCTAGTATACGAGGTGAAAACCGGTGCTATCCTAATCTACAACCTTGCACCTCATCCTCTTTTCAACCAGCCTGGAAAGGACGTGGGACGGGGGAGCCTGCATACTGGGGAGAAGTGGTATCATACAATTCGTTGAAGGCGTATCGAGCGCTTCTTTTGCGGGAAAGTGTAGTAGTCTAACGAAGAATATTGCTAATCTAGATGTCTAGCTTGGCAAACTGGTCTAAGGTCGAAAATAGGACGTCTCTCTTGGTCACATTCGTGTAGGTAACGTTGATGTTTCCGATATCGCACCATCCGTTGACCGGCTGTAGCGTCTAGTTAGCACATGGCGGCCACTCTTAAACTCAGCCAAAAGGCAGGGGGAACTTACAATACAGCTTAGGTATTTACACCAGCTGCAGTGGTTTTGGTTCGAGTAGAAGTTGTTGAGTAAGACGATGAAGATGACAATGACGAAGATCAGAAACCCGACACGAAGAAGCCACCATCCCCACCACAGTGGCTTCCGGCCCTTGAAGAAGCCCACAGGATTCCGGTAGAAGGCAGGAAATGCCACGCTCGTGACAGCAGCTCCGCCGACACTCGAATATGAGGGACCGCCAAAATGATCTTCACCGATCCGTCGTCGGAGGGAGTTGGGCGAGTGCAGGACACTAATCCCTAGGGCTAGACCAACGATAAAGCCACCAATGTGGGAGAAGTTGTCCAGGCCGGGCAGAAGGCCGAGTACGAAGGAAATGACAATCTCGAGGAGGATGAAGAACAGCTCCCTCCCGGGGTTTTGACGTTCGCCCCACGAATAGAGGAGGTCGAGCAAGGTGATGGCGATGATGCCGAACAAGGCACCCGACGCACCGGTGGAAGAGATGCCCGACGCGGCGAAGTTACCGCCCAGGACGAAGCCAAAGATACCGGCACTCAGGTAGACGAGGAAGAAGCGGATGGGCCCTATGGCGATCTCAATATCGCGGCCCATGGTGAGCTGAAGGAGTAGGTTGAAACCGATGTGGACGAAGCCGGCATGTAGGAAGATGGGGGTGATGAAGCGAAACCACTGGTTCGGTTGAGGGCTCTGGCTTAGGCCGTCAGATCCTAGCCACTTGGGGTTGGGGACACCGTCGAAGCCGCATAGCTGGGAGAGCGAGCACATGTTGGAGGGATTCGAGTTGTCGTTTGTTGTGGAGTTTGGACAGGGAAAGGGGAAGCCGGGCTCGATAGCGTTGGCCGGGGCTACGAAGTTCTGAATGCCGTTGACGTTCTTCATGCAGGGCACGTATCTCGAGCCCATGTTGATGAGGACCTGTTGTGAGGGGCCGATCATGGGGTTGAAGGACGGCGTGGTCTGGATCGGGGAGCCCGTCAACTGGGCTATATTCCGGCATCGTGTCAGTAAAAATAAATAATTAAAAACTGTAGATAGTAGGTAATGATCATCACTACTGAAGATGTACGAGATATACTTGTATACATATACATATACATATATATATATATATATATATATATATATATATATATATATATATAGACATCTAAATAAAATAAAATCTACTTACCGGCCTTGACCAGCTCGGCAATGAAGACGGCAATCTGGATGATGGAGAAGATGTAGACCACGAAGGGGATCCTCTTCTTGTCGGACCCCAACATGCCCAGCTGACCGAAGCCCAGCGCCGCGGCCTTGCTGGCACCGCGCCGGCGGGTTGTGGGCTCGGCATCGTACACATGGTCGGTGGACTCGTTCAGATAGCCGGCGGGCTTGATGCTGTGCTGGCGGAGGGGGATCTCGTCTGTGCCGACGGGAGAGCCGCCGGGAGAACCCGGCCCGTGATACCTCGTGTCGTGGGCGAAGCTCTGCTGGCTATTGCCCAAGCTGCTCGATGCCGCCGCATGGGTCTGCTCGGGATAGACGTGGTCGTCGAAGACGGTCTCGAAGGGGGATGCGGGGGTGGTGCCGACATAGCCGGCCTGTGGGTGGCTCGGGCCCTGGGGTTGCTGTTGCTGGTAGGCTTGGCGTGAGGTGTACGAGGGCGGCGGGTTGGCCGACGGCGCGATCGAAGGCTCGTACTGATGCTCACGGTTGTAATGCGACGAGCCGCTGTAGTAGTCGTTGGCAGCCATGGCGGTGGCTGTGTGCCTATGGCCGTGCCTATCTCTACTCTATACCTGGGTCTGTGCTGATAGTGTGTTGAATAGGAACAGTTGAAGTTGATGATGATGATGGCGAAGTGTGGTGATGGCGGTTGTGCTGGTGATAGTGGTGACGACGACAACAGCGAGGACGACGGCAGTAGATGGGGAGATCAGCCGTCCGAACAACTCGTGCCACCGATATGTCGATGTCAAGGTCGGTCTCGATGCAGTACTACGTTCCCTTCCCCTTTCTCCTCAGCCGTTGCTTGCTTCCTGTGACCCCGGCCCGTCTTGTCTTGTCTTGCTTGTCCTGGCTGATCTGTTTCAGTTGACGAATTTCGAGAAGGATTAAAGAACGTGCGAGAGAAGCGTGCTCGTTAGAGGCTAATTATGCCGAGTTTGTGAGATGGAAAGAATGCAGAGAATGGAACCAGAAGAATTGAAGAGAGGAACCGGGGAGGAGAAGAAAACCAGTGGACGATCGATCAGACACCAGAGAGAATCGTCAAACATCAAAACATGCCCAAATGAGCGAAAAGCGGCTGAGTGCAGATGTACGTGTACAGCCCAGGGACAGCACTGTACGAAGTCTCGATATGGCAAAGTTATAGCGGGTCCGCCCTGCTCTAGCGTACCACCGCCCTGCACCAGCGATGCACCACTGCCCTGTGACTGGATACCTGCTGTCCACCACTGTGTGCACCTGTCCGCTGCAGAAATGCAGAGAGCTGTCGTCACCTCTAGCCTAGACTCTGCCTAGACCACCGCTGTACTACGTAGACAGCACAACTTTTCAGGGGGCCTCCGCGACCCACACACTAAAAACAGACCCTTAGGAGGTACGGAGAACCTATGACAGTACCACTGCATTATATTCTGTACACTGTAATACACGGTACTATATATTGGGAAAGATGGGGGCGCCACAGTGAGGCAGTGCAACTCTTCACTACCTACACCCATGTATCCATGTATGTACGTAATGTTCAGGTCGATCCTGACGTATATATAGAAACTAACGGGAAACCCTTCTAAAAATTGCGTCTACTTGACTATGTCGCTTACTTCGTACACCACTCTAATCTTTGCTCTACGTTTGGTTCTCATAATTGCCATGTTGAACTTATTAATGAGAAGAGGAGAGTGCTTCTTCAAGTTACGACAGGAGAGCTAAATAGTAGGTGTACATGGAGTCAAACCATTACTGTAGACCCTGCGCAAGCCTACATTAGCGCCAGGGGGGTAGCATCAGAGATGGTCGCAGCGATTATCACCATCCTGAAAAAAATATAGTTTGAGCGGTATATGTATTAATTACCTAACCGTTGTATATTCAGGACAGTTTCCGAATGAATTCGATTATAATGTTAAATAATAAATATGGAACATGAACGGTCTCTATGTTACTTACTGCGCGGCTATCGGGTAATCAAACTATGCATAGACAAGGGGCGCTGTGCAGACAGCTCGGCGTCTGTCTGCCGCTGCTGACGGCGTCGCATCTCACCCGCATCATAGCGTACCTACTTATCGCGAGCGCTCCTGTTGTCCGTTGCATCCCGTATTCTATTTCGAAGCATTTCGAAGCGGGGTTAGGAAATACATTGAAAGCGACGCATACATAGACCAATAGCAAAATTACATATTTAGTTCATAGATACCTAGAAGAATGACATTGTGCAATGCTAGTCTCGACATCTGTCAACTCGTCATATTCGACACCCTTGTTCAGATCACCTTGACAACCTTAGAGACATTAATTGGTGGCGTAATTGCTTTTTGATTCCTGAACTACGCAGTAGTATCACCCGAGAATTTATATTAATCTTCATTTATATTTCACATCCGTGGCGGCGATTGAAAACGTTATTTAATTTAAAAAATGCATGTAATTACCTAGCTGGCTTATATAGGCGAGTCTAGCTACAGTTGACAAGATAAGGTCCTTTGCAGGTATATTATTGTTCGATTATCAGCAATATTTGATAGCTCTTGACTAATAGGGATCATAATGTATGACGCCCATCAATATACCACTAATGAGATCCGCAATAGTCGACGTGAAAATCCAGGCCACCATTCGCTCATTTACTTAGAGCGGATTAGTCACCGTTACAACGATCCAGATACACTAATGACACCTCCTATGATACACTGGGTAGTAGAGACACAGGAAGCTCTAGAAAGCCCAATTATTAGCATGTCTGCGTATGACTTTATTTACTGAGGTGGTCGGTCGCAATGTCACAATAAGTCTCATACAGACACCACGCGACGGCGAGTTCAGATCGAGCTTGTTTTTTATTCACAAGGTCCTTCCGCAACATAGCTCCGCATTTGGAGATAAGAAAGAGGGCCGAGGTGAAGAAGGCAGAAACTCCGGACGCCATGATCCAGGCGAGGAAGACCGAAGTCACACCAGTGCTGATCTTACTGCTCCCCATGGCGGGTCGAGGGCACAATCTAGGTAACTTTATCAGTACCGATAGAAGCAATGCCCATGCTTACGACGCCCCCGAGAAGAAGTCCGAATATGGCGTCCAAGGCGAAAAGGGAGTTGTATTGAGTCAACACCATCTTCTATCCAATTCTCCTATACGACCTAAGCTTCCGGTATTGACGACAGACCTACCAGGGCGACTGTACACATGAGGGCTTACATACATACAGGTATGTCGTAGAGACTATACCGTATTTCTTGCTATGTCACTCAAGCCAGACCTAAAACCAAATATCATAAACCGCTGATGCGCGCAGCCAACCCAATGCCAACCTTCACCTTACCATCACGACTAACTGGATCCTTCAATTGGGCCTGCATCACCGGGGCTGCTATTTTCAGTGGGCACGCCCTTATCGTCATGTCACCATAAGTTTGAAAAGGGGATAAAAAGAATAAAGCAACAAACTTGACGGTGGCTAGGCCCTGACCCTTGACTTGCCGACGCTGACTGGAGAGTGGTATCTCCAACCGCTCTATATACCACTAGAACTGTTAAGATCCTAATGAAACTTCACCGGGGTAGGATTTGGCCCTGCTGCATGCTGAGGACCTGCCCATCACGCCGAGACTTGTAAGCGATCTGGTAGAAGGCTTGGGCAAAGCATGCATCCTTCCGCGCCAACTAAACCAATATATCCCACCGGAGAAAGGCACCTCTTAGAACAACAAGGCCCGATATGCTAGTATGAGTTATCCGCAACTAGTATGATGTGCGACGCGAATCTGGATGGCCAAGGGTTTACAAGGAGAGATGATAAAAGCCTCGAATTAAACAATATCACCGAGGAATAAAAGAATGGGCGTTGCCTATGAGTGTCTCTCTGTGCCTACTTGTCATTAACTTTCCAGCCCCCTATAGCTATCCCCTTCTGACTGCACTCTGTCTGAATGTTGAGCCTCCTAATCAAATCATTGTGCTGTTCGTGAAATCTGCTAATAATACGAGTATAGCTTAGCTGATATTAGGCATAATGGGCGAGAACACGAAAGCGTACGTCTCGATCGAGTCAAGCGGGTAGACACTATCGCAAGATGTTGTCCGTGAACTGAGCAGACGTAACAGGTGAATTGAGGATTTTATCCTATTCGGCCAGTACTTTAGTCACGACGCAATCCGGCTCGGCATCCATATATGGATCCTCAAACGGCTTCTGTCCCATTCTAGACCAGCACATTGCCGACATTAATGCTTCATCAGTTTCTGTGGCAGGAAACAATAATTCCGACTTTCCGTCACCATAATGAGTTACCGATTTCGTCTATTCATATCATTAGCTCTTTGTCTCCAGAGATTGGGACTTGAATCAAGGCGTACCAAACCTAGTGTTAGCTTGATCACACCGTCCGACCAGCTGTTTTTGTACGTATGCCGTGGCTTTCCACCCGTGGCGACTGAGAGCACGTTTTCTGCCACGATAGAAGCTTGTCGCATAGCCGACCGCGCATTCGGATTGGGGGTCTTGGTGTCAGCAACGTCCCCGCAAGCATAGACGTTGGGGAGCTTGTCATCGGCAAGCTGCAAGGTCGGCTTGACTCGAAGGTGGCCAGAGGCTGAGATTGAGGCGGGGGATAGTTTTGACATGATCCCCGAAGAAGGTTGCTGGCCTGTGCAATTTACCTGCCATGGAGTTTAGTGATCTGCGAGGGATTAATTGCATCGGAAAACACTCACAACAAGGTCGCACTGGATCTCACGACCAGACTTGAGAAGAATGGCTCCTGCTTTGGTTGCGTCTAGTGTCAGTCTGTCTTGTAGAATGACCTCGACTCCAAGGGATTGGAGACCCTCCAGCGCCGCCTTCTGCAGTCCTTGACCAAACCGATTCATGACTGCTTCACGAGAGTGTACTAGAATGATCTTCTTGCCGGGATACAGATTCTGAGCATCTGTAGCGACTTCGACGCCAGCGGCGCCGCCCCCAACCACAACGACAGTGTTGGCAGTCTTGATGCTTTGCTGCATGGCTTGCATCAGCTCCATGCCTTGTCGCTTATCGGTGGCATTGACTCGAGATGGCAGACCTTTCTCTACGCCAGAGCCTGTCGCGATGACTAGAATGTCATAAGGAATAAGTTCGCCGCTCTGCTTTAACTGTACATTCTTTTCTGTGATGTCCACTACACGATCTTTCACCCATCGTAAAACACCGACTGGGTTATCATGAACGGTGCCCCCGTACGGAATGAAGGCTTTGTGCTCGTGCCCTTCGACCACGCAGAGTCTTGGCAGGACCCATGAAAACTGAAAATGGGAGTTTGGTTCGACAACGACGACTTTATAGGGGCTGTTGGGAGGCAGGCAGGCAGTTAGAAGCTGAGCAACACGATTACCTGCGAATGAAGCGCCCACAATGACGATGGTACGATCCCGAGACAAAGGTGCCGGGGGGCCAAAATAGCGGGCATAACGGTGAACCCAAGCTGTTCTCGCAGCACGCCCAAGCTCTTCTCGGATTATTTTTAATATATAGGCGGCGAGCTTAAAATACAAAACAGTCTTTTCCAACATGATCTTAAGATGAGCGCGAGAACCGGGTATGGGTTGACTGGAAGTGAAAGAGAACGAACAGGAACAATACAAATGCGCCGCCTAGCTTAGGTACGTAAAGCAAAAGTCGAATACTTTAAGAGGGATGGACCCCGATACCAGAATAGACCCCATCCCAGGGACGTAGCCCGAACTTGATGATCCATGTCTGAAGTCCATAAATCTTATCAGATCGATTAGATAAAAATGCGCCAAGATTTGGCATCGACGATGCTAGTTCAGAAATAGAATAGTGCTTATCCCCAGTTAACCGTTCTCACCCCGTCCGATCATCGGTTCACGCTAATCTAGACTAGAGAATAGCTCGCGAAGTACAGACCTACATTATGACATCTATCTAACCGAGAGACCACTTAACCTAGCCACTTCCTTTTCCTCAACCCATTATAGGCGACAAAGGGTCGCTTATTTCTACCACCTCGGTCGTTATAGCGTGTTGCTTAATCTCTCCGCCGCTTGCGTGACACACGTCTTGGCGTTTCTGGAAGCCTGGGTAGCCCGAGCTTCTCCATTCTTCGAATGTCATGCTCCCCGCCGCTGATGGCATTTTGACCATCAATGGCACCTCAATATCCGTGTCGGTGCCCAGTACCTCGGCCTTGTGGATGATCGTTTCAGGCAACAGTTCGAATCCCATCTTCTTGTAGAGGTTTACAGTCGAAGGAGAAGATTCGAAATAGACAGGCAGATTGCTCTTGTCGCCCAGGCCGAGAGCCCACTCGCAGAATGCCGCACCGGCTTTGCGTCCCTGGTACTTGGGGTCGACCGCAATCACATGGCAGTCTAGAACACCCGCCCTAGACATTAGTATCAAACCTTCGTGGGATCATGGGACGATTGATAGCTTCAGCAAACTGACAGATGTGGGGCTGACCACCGAAAAATTTCTCTCGCATTTCCCAGAGTGGATTCAGGACCTTCTCAGCTCGTTCTCGTTGCTCGCCCTCGAGCCAGGGAGCGCCGTGGTTCCGCCGCTCCTCTGAGGATCTCGGCTTCACGAGTATATCCCCTAGCCCCATGCCGACGATCTCGGCCGTGTCTGTGTCGACGCATTTCATAGTATATTGGTAGTCACAGTTGTGCCACCATTGTAGCGTGCCCGCCGCGTGTGTAGTTTTGAATTCATCGTCGATGGGGGCAGGGAACAGAATTTTGAGGATGATCTGACCCATGTAGTCATTGTCAAATGCTGAGAAATAGATTTCATAAATACGGCGAATATCCGGAATAAGTGCTGGAAGAACGACTAGGCCCATGTTGAGTGTATATGAAGCTCTGAGCTTCGGATGAAACGCTCAGCGTAAGTAAGAATAGGACGATGGTGCAATAATAGATACCAGAAGGACACAAGACTGCTCTCCTCGAAATTGACTACTCCTAACAACCGACTTTAAATACTTTTTATTCGACTCCCTTCTCAGAGTGTATAATAGTGCTAATTATTCAGCGTAGCTTTATTATGCAGAGGTGCCGCCGTTCGGCAACTCGCCTATAATGACTAGGGATGCGACTGATCCTACTAAGATAACACAGGTTTGCTGAAGCGAGCTTGAAAATCCTTCTCACAGCTCACCAAATCCGCCTCCGCCTTTCGAGATCGTTTGCTATACCCTACCTATGCCATTCAAGAGGCTAAAAAATGATGTTGTACCTTCCGACTTGCCATGCCTAGCTTAGACTGACAGTCTTTAGCGCCGTTTTGTCCTACCAAACTTGTTCTTGGGAGACTGTGTTCAGCCGTCAATATAGGCGAAAACTAGCGTACCTAGATCTCGGATCTATCTACAGTGAGCTATTCCCAAGTAAGATAATCAAAACGAATCGACACTAAATAACTAGCCCAGTGAACCAATGCAGTCCTGTACATGCGACTCCACTTGCAAGTTTGTCAGATTTGCATGATCAGATTAGATAAATTCTCTGGGCATCTGATAATATGTCTTGGCATCCATGCTTTCCTCGTATTCAACATTTAAATTTGTAACACATCGGCTTGTTTGTTCCTTTTAAATCGTCTAATCATGGTACTAGTACTCAAACGAGGGGAAATTATTGTAAAACATCATTGGTATCGCTCCGAAAAGCTTTGACGTCTTTGGCACTCATCATACCGTCGCGGCTTCGTACCGAGGCCTAAAAATGAGGAGTTGACTAGTGGATCAATTTCCCACGTGTGGTACCAGGGTTTAACACAAATGGGGGATCCTCTTAAATTTTGCTTCCGAGAGCTGTGGGGACGGACGATCATTAAATTAATTTGATACCAACCCTGTTTGCCCCTTTTAGTCATAAATGGGTATGAAAGATGGAGGTATAATATGTAGGACGTGGCGGAGTATTCCGCTGCTCGCTACGTAGGTGTCGGCAAGATTGCCTGTGGCTTAGTTGTGGCTGGAGTGCAAGAAGGATTGAAGAGATCTGTGCGCTAGGATGGTGGACTGTTTAGCTGGGTGGAAACTGGTCCGAGCTTTGCGCTACTAGAATTAGGTACCTGTATAATTGCTCTCCTAAGCTACATAACAACCTACAATATACCTTATTCCTCAACTCCTGAAGATTATTCCTGAAGCCAAGCTACGAAGCTTGACACTACCTAAGTAGGTTACGCGAAGAGGTCACCTGAAATACTGAGCGATCTTGCTGCGAAATAACTATGAGCCATTGCTCTTAGTATCACAGCATCATCCCATTTCGGGTACTGGGACTCTGCAACGTAGTATCATTTGAGAAGTACTAGCCTCTCTACAATTAACATTCCACATATTTACCCGGCCGACTCGTCATTTAAGAGCCCACGAGTTATTCCTGTCTAAACCCAAGTGTGGCTCCTTCAAGTCTGTTGCCTCGACACAATGTGTCTCATGCACTTGAAGTTGACATCGTAGACAAGCAGATCGGCCTGTTGTCGTGAACAGGACCCTTAGGTTTGTGTCCCTTAACGCCTGAACTAGCTCTCCTAAGCATGCGGCAGTGCTACGGTCATCTAGCCAGTGTATCCCGTCGATAACGCACAGCAGCGTGTTGGGCATTAAGGGAAGGAGATCACGAAATATACGCATCATCTCCGACCAGCTTAGGATGCACCCATCCAAGATGCGGAAACGCGCTTCGGATAGGTCGACTTCTGCTTCGAACTTGGGAAGCAGCAGTTCTGTCATTTGTCTTATCAGTGCGCATACCAAGCTAACGCTTGATTGAGCTTCACGTGTACCGTTGCTAGCTCTAAGGCGCTCTCCGCGACGTAGTTCACAGCAGCTAAGAAGACCTGTGTCAGCTTGACGCATGATATCTGACGGAGAAAGTGCTTGGGAGACGATGCCAAGGACTCACTATGAGATTGTTGGAACCTTGGCCAACTCTGCTAGTTTGATAACATGGTTGGCAAGCATGGTGATAGGGTTGCCACTATCGTCTGCATCTAGCTGGGGTCCTTCAAGCCAGAGCAAGAGTGATGACTCACTCTTCATCCACTCTGAGAGTTTTCTTACCGCGTCGGCGCTTACACCTCCCGTTGAACTGAGGTCGTCATATTCCAACCGGACCCTGTCCCGATGAAAGAAGTCTTCCAAGTGTTGTGAATTGAGTATAACATCCTCTGATTTCCAGTTGGCAACCGTCTGGGACCTAAGGCCGGAATAGACCCCAGAGTCATTTAGCAATTGGCTAGGAAATCCAGGTCCAAGCGACTGCCCTTCTTCCATAAATATCCTTCTATTGTCGCCCATAAAGCGCCTATCTCCGATCCATATTATCGCCTTATCCTCTAGCA
Source organism: Nemania diffusa (assembly GCA_038501195.1). Lineage (NCBI taxonomy): Eukaryota > Fungi > Ascomycota > Sordariomycetes > Xylariales > Xylariaceae > Nemania > Nemania diffusa. The sequence continues at coordinate 6,039,996 of JBBPUQ010000003.1, forward strand.
TTTTGATGATCCGGTCCGCTAGGAGCTTGAAGTTCTGTCCGTCTTCCCTTAGTTGCTGCCTCTCCTTGCGGCCCTCACATAATTCTCTTTCCAGTCTTTCGGCATGATACGCAACCTCGGCTTCTTGCCTTTTCTGGCCAACCAGTCCAAGTCGGACATCCTGGGCCAGATCCTCTATGGTCATTCTCACGACGCGCTGCTCAGCCCTAGAACTCTGAGCGGCTAAGTTCCGAATTCGCTCTGATCTTCTTTTTATCATTCCGATCTGATCCTCGAACTTCTGGAAGAATTTCTCGTTGAACGAGTCGAGTAGCCTCTTTCGCTTTTTCTCTGTGATCCAACCCATAACATCAGAGAGGAAAACAAAGATGTGAGCATAGAAGTCGGTGATCAGGTGCATCATTTCTTTGGTATGATACAGCTCAAGCTCCGTCTTGCATTCGGCGACATGCTCACTAATGGTGCATAAAGCCTCTGAGAGGCCCTCAGAAATGCGTTCATGGTTGACGCTAGCCTAGCAATTGTTATCTCGGAAGGGAGAATCGCGGTGCGGAGATATTTACCCGAATAATAACTGCGAGGGTGCCGGCGAACACTGAAAAGTATTCACTGCCTTCGGGAATGATGTGCAGCATCGATTTATGAGAATCAATAGTCTCGCAAAACCTATGAAAATACCTCATTGCCTTCCCACGCCGGCTGTTCTCGACCTTTGATCGAGAAGCCGCCGCGATCTCGCTCACCAAGTCGACAACACCTTGCATTGTTGGCTCTGACCGAGTGATGTCAAGGCGATCATCGCTTGAACAGCTACCTAAAAAGGAGGACCATTTTTGGAGCAGTTTATTCGATTCAACCGCGATCACATCTGCCACGGGGTCTCTGCACAATTATCAGCATTGTTCTAGTTTAGTACACACTAACGCATTACGTACAACTTAGTATCAGTCAACTCCGGAGGATCGAAGAATTCTCGCCATGGATTAGTATTGTCCCTTCGCTCAACATTTTCCTGGGATAATACTTGGCCCAGCGCCTGGGCCCTGCTGCCATGGGACAGCCTTTCTTCAACATCGCCGCTGTACATCCGGACAAGCCTCCTCGACTCTCGGATATCGTCGGTGGCACTAGCCATAACTTTAATGCTAAAACTTAGCTTTGGCTATAGAGACGACTGCTTTTACTAAATTTCTTGTCAAACGATAGATTATGCCTGGCTGCCGCGAGCCTACCTACAAAAGCTTATTTGATGCGAGCGTAAGCAAACCCCACGAATTGCTTTTGAGACGCTAGTAGGCTCGATATAGACAGAGTTGCAGAAATGCTACAAATAGATTACCAATCACAATGGATTATTCCTCGACCGGTCTGGGTTTATCTATGCGTACTATTCGGTGAGGTTTTGGGGGCTTATTTCTATTTCTAGTTTTATTTTATATTTGGGGGCCAAGACTACATGAGGGGTAATATAAATTCCGACACCGTGAAGATGGTTGAGTCCGGATTCTTCCTCCCATCCCCCATCACCGGCGGCCTTCAGCCAGACTAAATTCTATGCACACAGTCAAGTCATTTGACAACCACCCCTACAACTGACAAATGGAATCGACGCAACCCATAAAAGATCCACCGACAGAGGATAAGTCGAAGGGGCCATGGATTAGATATCGAGTTGAACACCGAAGTAGGGAGACAAACGGATTGATAAGTCTGCGTGATACGGAAGGATCAAACCTTGGTAGCGAAACAAATAAGAAACCTAACGACGCAGCTTTTATGCTAGTTACGACCTATCGAATTGCAGAACGATTGTTATCCACAAATCGGCCTCACGAAGATCCTTCAACTCAAACTCAAACCCTACCCACCAGCACTACCCCTCCGTCATACGCCCTCCATATAATCTCACCTTCCATTGCAAATGCTCTTCGATCTGTGGTCCAGTACTACCCATCCCAAGACTTGACTGGCGACATTGTGATCCACTGGCCCTACCCCGTTTTGGTTCATCACTATGATGAACTGACTGAGTTTCGGACCAAAGTCGCATTGAAAAATGAGGAGGAATTGTGTGACATGGAAAAAGGGGCGTGCGAAGATATCGACTTGCTTCTACAGTACTTAGATAGTAGTGTTATGCCAGATGTTCTGGAAGAAAAGGAGCGGAATGCGAAAGGGTTCTTCACCTTTGAACACACGTGGGTTTTAATGAAACCGGGGATAACTTTTTTGGATAAATATCGTGAGAGCGTGGAATTCCACCCGTCGGTTACACATTCAATGACAGGGGGGGTTTTCAGCTACCCTTCACAATCGTGGAAAATGTTTATCTGGGACATGAGATACGATGGTCGATATCTAGGAAGGCACAGGCGCTTCGTTAGGATTAACAAGTTTGATGGTCAGCGCGATATCTCCTATATTGTCGTTGGCGACTTAAAGGATGGAATCTCTCTCCCCGAGCGGGTCTCGAATCAGATTCAATATGGAAAAACTTACTGGGACCTACTCAGGAAGCAATGCAGGCAATATAAAGGAACGACTCAGGATTTCCTAGCAAAAGAGGTAGGCAAGAATGTCCAGGGTGTTATATCATAGCTTACGAGATGGCAGGTCGACGGCCTGGTGATGACGGATATGAAATCTTATTATGACTTTACCGATATTGACATAGACTTGATGGAACAAGAAGATTGCCGCAATTGGACCTCGGACTGCAAGTGTGAAGTCTGCAGAAACAAGGCGGCTGATGAGAAAGGCATTGATAAGATGCCCTCGCTATTCGCCGATTACAACTTCATCACCTTAGAATCGACCAGTACCTTAACACGCCATCAATACTTCCTTTGCCATTTCGAAATTCCGGCGTTCGTTTTCAAGACTCGCACGTGGGGTGGGTTCTTAGCAGCATTCTTAACTGTAGCCCATACTTGGACCACATCGACTAATTTTGACTTAGAGACGCTCCATGCGCGGGGCTTTACAGAACCAAAATTCGACGAAGATATGATTGATCACTTGGTAATGGAACCTCAGCGAAAACGGATGTTGAAAGCGCTGGCGAAATCCTTTGCGCGAATAGATAGAAATGGAGAGGCGTTAAAGGAGGAGCCGTGGACTGCTGACTTCGTTCAGGGGAAAGGACACGGCTTGATTTTCCTGCTGCATGGACGTCCAGGAGTTGGAAAAACTTGTACTGCAGGTACAATTAATCCATTTCCTATGATTGATTTACTAGCATACTGATTCGGAGGCAGAGTGCATCGCCGCTTTCACAAAACGTCCCTTGATGGTCCTCACATCTAGTGATATCGGGGCAGACCCGGCCGAAGTCGAAATTAACCTTACCCAACACTTCAAGACCGCTAGATCATGGGGCGCAGTTCTATTGATAGACGAAGCGGACATTTTCATGGAACGTCGGTCTACGGCTGATCTAGCCCGAAATAGTCTTGTAGCTGGTAAGTCTCACTATGAAGAAGCAAACCGCAATGCTAAGCGCTCACCATCTTCTCAGGGTTCCTCCGCGCACTCGAATTTTATGACGGAATTCTATTCCTTACGACGAACCGAGTCGGTTCATTCGATGACGCGTTTATCTCCCGCATACATGTACAGTTGTACTACCGGGATTTCGATGATGACCAGAGACGACAGATCTGGCAGACTTTCATTGATAAATTGGCAAAGGAGCGAGGCAACTACATGCGCCTCAACATTGATGCTAAAGAATATATTCGTGGGAATGATATACGAGCGCTCAAGTGGAATGGAAGAGAAATTCGGAACGGTAAGTAGAATCGAGTGTCGAAAAGGTATAGTCTACTGAGGTATCATGCTAACAATGAAATAGCCTTCCAAACAGCCGTGTCGCTTGCTGAGTACGACGCTGAGAAAGGGGAGGATGGCAAGATCGTGATAAAGGACGAGCATTTACGAGCCGTTGTCGAGTTGTCGAAGGATTTCAAGTCTTATCTCAACGAACTTCACAAGGGAGACGAGGGGAAACGAGCTGAGAGGAAGTACGAACGGTTAGATTCGTATAAAAGTTCCTGAGCCTGTGGGAGATGAGAATCGTATGCATGTGCTGTAGATGTTTGCTTCTAGCTCCGAGAAATGACGACTCGCGATGTATCATCACGCACCAGATTTGCACTACTCCGGCGACTTTTAACAGACTAAGTTTTACAGAGCGTACCCCTAGGAATGGTTTATGCTAAGGCGGTTAGTGGTATGTTAGCTCAACCTTGTGCGCCGCCGTATATTGTTTTCCCGATGTGTATCTATATGCCTACAGACCAGCCCATGGGACTAACTATCAGTATATCCAACTATGGAACCTCCTTCATAGTTACGGCCGAACACTTAACGAAGCTCTGTACGTCCGAACTCTACTTCCCTCCAGAGGGCTTTTTAAAAGAACCAATCACACAACCCGTAGACATCTAGATACTTGGCACTAGTCTCTACCGAGTATTGGGAGAACAAGTTGCTTTCGAATCAGCTTTAGGTCGAGACTTTACACTGAATCAGATGGTTAACACGTTCGTTGATCAATGACCCGCTCGCTGACAGGGCGCCTAGGACATCCCTAATGTACCCTTTAGGCATAACAATGACTGGTATCGCGATATCAAGAGGGTCTACATGCCTCTGTCCTGGTTTCTGTATTAGCTCATGTAGTAGATAGAACAGGGTGGGTGAGACGCCGGAGACGGGCCAGTGCATGATGGCGTATAAGTTTGCTGGGAGGTTTACGGCCGGCTAGTTCATGAGGTCGGAATATATGGTAAAGCGGGCAATGTCCGCTTGAGAGATGTAGTGAGAGAGGTATAAAGGGAGTGGCTTGGAATAAGAGCTGCCCGTGAGTACTCCTTTTCGCTAAGCTGTGTAGTTTAATACTCTGGCGATCATTTGCAACTAAATTAGGAAAGTCAGGCAACTAGGTTTACTGCCGAGAAACTAAATTTGAACAATACCTGCGGGCGATTCGCCATCGGCACCGATTTTATTGATGTGAAGTCGATTGATGCGCTAGGCCTTCGTTACTTGGGAAGGTGTCACACGCACTCAGCGATCAGGCCTCAGATATGGATCGCTACACAAGCTCGTTAGCGTCGGAAACTACAATACAGCTAATATCGCCGGCTCGGAATGATTTTACGTGTGTAATCGGTGTCTAGCTAACTCTATGACTTCTCTAGGAGCTTCCTAAACCCACAATGTATCGCACCGGTTGGAGGCCATAGGTGCCATTGCTACCTGTCTTCTAGATTCTAGTTGACGGCCAGTGCTAATATTGTGGTTCATGTGGCATGATTTATTGTTAAAATAATGCGGAGGAACTAGACAGAAATCCAATATTCTATCTACATATGCAGGTAAGTATCACTATTTGTTAGAAATACACCTTTAGAAAGAAAGACCAATAATTGACCGGTCACGCCAAACTTTTGGCGCAGTGGTATTTTCTAATACTATCACTGTTTGTAGATAATGGCGCAATCTTGTAGGTACTACCTTTAGGGAGGGCCATACGTACATTCACCGACAAAACTATTTCTTCTCCACTTTCCGTTTTTAGTTTTCAGTTTTCGGTTTTTTAACAGGCACACAGTTAGCTAACACATTGAAATAATAAGCTATTAATGTTACTTATTTGTATATTTATTATTTTAATTATTTAAATGTTTAATTAGACTTAAATAGACCTGACTAACCTGGTTGATTTGGTTGACTTAACTAGACCTGATTGCACTGACTGCACTGACTGATCTGACCGACCTAACCGAACCTGACCGACCTAATTGACCTAATTGACCTAATTAACCTAATTGACTTACCTAACATAATTAACTAAATTAATTGATTGAAGTTTATTTAAGATAATAATAGGTCAGTTAAGTCAGGTCTAGTTAAGTCAATCAAATCAACAGTTAGTTAGGTTAGTTAGGTCAGTTAGGTCAGTTAGGTCAGTTAGGTCAGTTAGGTCAGTTAGGTCAGTCAGGTCAGTTAGGTTAGTCAGGTCAGTTAGGTCAGTCAGGTCAGTCAGGTCAGTCAGGTCAGTTAGGTCAGTCAGGTCAGTCAGGTCAGTCAGGTTAGTCAGTGCAATCAGTGCAATCAGGTCTAGTTAGGTCGACCAAATCAACCAGGTCAGTTATATCAGTCAGCTTAGTTAATTATATAATTAATTTATTTATATATGTACGATTATAATTATGTTAAATGTTGTGTTTTATTTTTTATAAGTAGGTAATCTGTAATATTAATAGCTCACTGTCGGTATTTTTGCTTTTGAAAAGTGGAAAAGTGAAAACAAAATAGTTTTGTCGGTATATGTACGTATGGCCCACCTAGGGAGGGCCATACGTACAGACCACCGACAAAACTATTTCTTCTCCACTTTCCGTTTTTAGTTTGTAGTTTTTAGAAAATCAATATCGCAAGAACTATATAAAGCAATAGATTAATTAAATTTATTGTACAAAATAATATATTTTTAGCTTAATTAACTTGTAAGCTTGATTAAATTTATTTAACTTTATTGACCTGATTGAATTGACTGACCTGATTGACCTGACTGACCTGACTGACCTGGTTGAATTGACTGACCTGACTGAATTAACTGACCTGACTGAATTAACTGACCTGACTGACCTGACTGAATTAACTTAACTGACCTAGTTGACCTAGTTGACCTGACTGGACCTGACTGGACCTGACTGGACCTGACTGGACCTGACTGGACCTGACTAGACCTGACTGGACCTGACTGGACCTGACTGGACCTGACTGGACCTGACTGACCTGACTGACCTGACTGACCTGACTGACCTGACTGACCTGATTGACCTGATTGACCTGATTGACCCGACTGACCTGATTGACCTGATTGACCCGACTGAACTGGTTGATCTGGTCAACCTAACTAGGTCAGTCAGGTCAGTCAGGTCAGTCAATTCAATCAGGTCAATTATGTTATAAGCTACGTGTGTGATCTAGCCTGTTAATCGTACGGCTTAGTCAGCCGTTGTTTTCTCAGTCGCAGCTATATCAGATTTCAGTACAAAAATTAATAACAGCACATTTGATTTACTTATAAACTAAGTTAAATTATATTAATTAAGCTAATAGTTTAAATTATAATTATATTTTATAAGTAATATTAGTAATATTTAATGCTATTGTTTTAAGATGTTCATTTATTTTTTTAAAAACTAAAAACTAAAAACAGAAATTGGAGAAAAATAGTTTTGTCGGTGGTCTGTACGTATGGCCCACCGTCCCCACCGTCTACCTTGGTACCTACAGACACTAGCAGACCAGGACCTATCTAAGTACTTTACTTGTAATTGTGCAAGTCACTATATTCAATCTATTTTTAGGTACATAGGTTTTATTGGAAATTGATCTAAAAGTAGTATAAACAATCCATGTAATCGTACATGCTACATCCAATGCCTTCATATCTCATGTCTCGTATCTATCTATCTCAAGTCCGTCCCGCGAAGATTTTGTCTGCAAGAGACTGGGCAGTCAGAACTGGGCTCATAAAGTCTGAAGCAGGGATTTCGACACCGAAAGTCGAGAAGACCCAGTTGCGCAGCGCCGTTCCAATCATGCTGTCCATGCCGTAGGCCAACAGCGGCTTCGTCGGATCAACATCGTCGCTGGGGATCATGAACGTTTTGGTGAAGTTCCCCACCGTCGCCTCGAGAATGTCGCCAGCGCCTCCATGGCCCGATCCCTCGCTCTTGCGCTGGATTGCCGTCAACAGCGGCCCGACACGGGGCTGGACCCAGAAGCGGAACCCGTGCACATCGAGGTCTGCCGCTAGCTTGACCGGATCGAGGCCGCTCACCAGGAAGTTCTTGACCTCGGGGTCGAGGCGCTAGTCGCCGACACGTCCGAGCTTCATAGTCTGCTCCCCATGGAGCAAGAAGTCACGCTCCGTGATGCCGTGGATACTGGAGCGCGCGATACCTTGTTCGATTGCTAGGTTCTGCGATACGAAGCCCACTTCTAACATCATGCTGAGGCCGACCGTCGTAGCTGGTAGACCTAGGCCGGAACGGTAACGGGCGAAGAAATCGAGGAACGTGTTAGCGGCGCAGTAGTTGCTTTGTGTTGGCGCACCGGTCATCGCAGAGATGGATGAGAGCATGACCAAGAAGTCTAGAGGTTGGCTGGCGAGACACTCGTGTAAGTTCCACGTACCCCGGACCTTGGGGTCGATGGGATATTGCCATCCGGGGAGGTCGAGATTACTGAAGAGTTTGTCCTTGAATATGTTAGCAAAGTGTACGATTTAATGAGATAAGGATGAAGACTTACTTCGAGGGCCATGGAGCCCTGCACCATAACGTACACGGGAACACCAGCAATGGAGGCAGCCTTCGCCACGTCTTCCTTGTTAGAGACGTCTCCGCGCACTACGTGGACTGTGCATCCGCGGGCACGCAGGCTGTCGATCATAGCTGCGGCCTCCTTCTTGTCAGCACCTCTGCGGCCGAGGAAGGTGAGGTTGCGGGCACCACGATCAGCCATGAAGCGGGCGAGACATCGACCAAGACCACCCAAGCAGCCGATGAGCACGTATGTTCCGTCGGGCTTGAATGAAATGGCGTCCTTGTGCTCCCGTCGAACATAAATTGCCGAGCTTGAGGTGCTAGCCTCAGGGCTGAACGACACGACGACCTTACCAATCCTGTGCGGGTTGGCGAACTCTGCAAATGCGGCCGAAAACTGGGTGGCCGGGGAGAGGGCCGTCGGCTGAAGCGGGCGTATCTTGCCCTCACGGAGATACTTAATGACGTCCTCCATGACATCGGCAACGATTTCTAGGAGCAAGAGGAGTTGGTAACATTTCTAGGAGACCAATTGAATCTACTTACCGCGATAGTCATCAGCAACAACGCCGAAGTCGAAGGCGCTGGAAGTGGTGTTGCGCTTGCAGACATTGAGGTCGAGGATGCCGAACTTCATGATATCAGTGCGGCCAATCTCGATATGTCGGCCGTTGTTGGCCATGACGCTCCATGAGGCGGCCAGAAGCTCTCGGACCAGCGAGTTAAGGGCGACGTCGATACCGCGACCGTTCGTCGCCATGATGCCCGCCGCAAAAGAGGTGTCGCGCGAGCTGAAGATGTGCAACCCCTCCACGCCGTATTCTCGAATCAGGAACTCGCGCTTGGCAGGAGTACCGACGATAGCGAAGATTTCTGCGCCCATCATCTTGGCGATCTGGACTGCTGCGAGACCGACACCGCTGGTGGCCGAGTGGATCAGGACCTTCTCCCCCTTCTTCAGGCGTCCGAGATATAGCAGACCGTAGACGGCCGTCGGGAAGACCAATGGCATTCCAGCCATCTCCTCGAAACTCAAACTATCGTCATCGCGCATCTGGTGCAGGTGCATGGCCTTGAAGCGCTCGATGTTTCCAAAGAGCCCCTTGCCCATCTAGCAAAGCTTGTCGCCGACCTTGACGTTGGCGACACCCGAGCCGACACGGCGCACAATACCAGCACCCTCGTGGCTCAGAGATTCGGAGTGGAAGCTGCCGCGGAAAGTGGCATATTCCTTCATGTTGAGTCCGACGGCCTTGACTTCAACTTCGGCCTCGTCGGATTTAAGCTCGCGGCTTCTCTCATCTGACTTGAAATGGAGGGTGTCGAGGAGACCGATCTTCTCGATGTCTAGGCGGATGGGGGTGGCGGCGCTGTACTGCTCCTCTGCTGTTTCCCTGCCAATGATCTCGCTATATTGCTGGTCAAGCACTGCGTCCTGGGCCAATCTGCTGACGTGGAATACGTCATCCTTCACAATGTACTCCTTGTCAATCCTATCAGACTCCTTGGAAAGCCGGCTCAGCAACCGTGTGATTTGCTCAGCTGCCTTTTGGTGGTCGGAGTGGTCAAGATTGATGGCGACAAAGGTGAGCTAGATGTACTCTGTCTGAGTGTAGGGCCTAGACCTTGAACGATGGCTGCGTTGGGATCAACTTTGCCCAGCAGGCCTCCCGAGGTGATCTAGAAGATGGCCTGGGTTGAGTCGGCTAGCAGCTGCAGGTTGGCAAACTCGGTTGCGCTCAGGTTACCATTGAATAAGCCGGCACCTAGCTCGACAATCGAGATATACATAGCATCGGGCTGCGGGGTGAAGTTCTTGTCGGACAGGGAGGCCGAGTGGACCTTGTAGCCACTGTTCGCGAGCTCACGAGAGAATTTAGCGGCGCCGGCGACGTTATCTCTTGATAGCACGACGATGTCGGTAGGCTTGGGTGTTTGCTTTGGCTCTGAGAGTAAGGTCCATCCAGAATTGGATTGGTCAACAACTCGAGTAGCAAGCTCGGGAGCATCTAAAGCACTCTTCCACACCGATAGCAAACCATCAGCCACGGGGGTGCCTGTCGCGAGCTCTTCGGACAGGAAGTCTAGGAGAGTCGTGAATTCGCTATTGAGAGGGGCAGCGTTGTTCTCGTTCTTATGGATAAGGAGACGGCTGTTTTTATTTAGGAATGGCTGAACAGCGTTGATGACATTGGCATCGGGACGCTCAAAGGATGAAACGTCAGGTAGGATGATGAGGTCGTACGGAACGCCTTCCAATACGCCCTTTTCTCCATCTTCGAAAGGACTCACCTGTTCAGCAGATACATCACGCCCGTCTAGATAGACCTTGGCAGACGCCTCGACGAGCTCATTGGAGGCGGCTAAGTACGTGAACGATAGGTATCTCTGGAGGGAAGAGTCACCCTCCAAAACCGCAGGAAGCTTGTGAGTAAGATCCGCCTCAGAGTTGACGACCAGCAGGATGTTCATTCCAGTGTACTTGTGTCCAACTAAGTCTAGGGTCTTGACAAGCGAGTCATCCGAGGCAGAAGGCGCAACAGTCTGGTAACCTGAAAGAGCAAGCATCATGGCGGCATAGATGGCTTCCAGGCGGTAGAAGCTAGGATGAAGCTTCGAGCCACTAATTAAGGTTGAGGTTGGATACAGCAAGCTCGACATCGTAAGCCTCAGTCGAGATATTCAAGGCAGAAATAGCATCGATCAGTTCAGCGGCTTGAGGGACCTGTCCCTTGGCATTTCTGGCGGCCACTGCAAGGTGTCGTGCCCATACGGACAGGACAGACTTATCCTTTGCGGGTAGGGAAGTTCCGATGCTAGTCTCTAGGGTCTCGACATCTGGCTTCCAGATCACACGTAGGTATGGGTGGCGGTCGTTGGTGACGTTCTTGTTCAGATCTTCGGCGTAGGTGATCGAATTGACCTTCTTCGCCGTGAGCAATGGTCTTCTATCGGGCGCAGTGAGCTGGAATGAACCCCAGAGCGCACGCAAGCTAGTAAACTCTCCAGTAGCGAAAATGCGTCCATCGACATCGGTTGGCGCTGGCATAGTGGTTCCTTCGTAGGAGTAAACTGAAACCTCCCAGTCGACAGGAATGAAAGACCGAGTTGCGCCGTTCAAGGATCCGTTATGCGCACCGATCAGAATTGCTTGCAAGCAAGTGTCCATAGCGCCAGGGTGAACAATGTAGCGAGAATCATCAGTGGGAACGTCGGTAGGAAGCAACTTGGTGTCGGCAACACGCTCATTCGTCCGCGGATCCGTTCGAATATTGCTCAATTCGTTGAAAGCAGATCCATAGTTCAGCCCAATGTTGGCGAATCCTCTATACCACGTATGTGACGTTCGCGGCTCTTGGACCTTGGCTTCATCAAATAGAGGGACTTTTTCATCAATGGCCTGGCGTCCGATAATGCCGACACAGTGCTCAGTCCAAATTCCCTCCAGAACGGATTGGATGGTGAACTCGAGCCAGTTGTTGGAAGATACGGCGTCAGAGACAGTCTGGAAACGCACGCTCGTTATGACCTCAATTGGAGTGGCAGATGGCGGGAAGTTAAGCGCCGATTTGATGGAAAGCCTGGGGATGAAATATTTGAATGAGCCCTCGAATTTGACCTTTTCATGAAAGAATTGTCGTGCGGCTTCTACAGCGATTGCGATATAGCCGGTTGCGGGAAGCACGGGCTGAGAGCCGAGCTTATGCTCCTCGAGCCATGGAAGGTCATGGATGTCGAGCATATTTCGCCACTGCGCTTGATCACGGATCACGCCGGGGAGCAAGCTGTCCAGGAGGCCGTGACGAGGGAACTTGCGGTTCTGGAAGTCCTTGTTAATGCGATGCTTAGCACTTAGTTGGCCGGCGCTGTAGTTCCACGAGTATCGTGGGAGATCCTCCAAAGGAAGCCCATGTCGCGGGGTGATGTTTCCATGTCTATCTTGATCTTCTATGGAGTTGACGCGAGCCAGGTCAACGGGGTTCCCCTTGATGAACAAGGCACCTGCGAGGTCGAGGAGGCGGGTGACAGAATCCTCTCTACGAGACAGAGTGGCAGTGTACTCAAGATGTCGGGAGCTCACACTAAGCTTGTCACGAAGCTGTCGAATGGGACTAGCTAAGGCAGAATAGGGACCAATCTCCACAATGTGGTTGATACCTAGACCTTTTATCTCGGTCATTCGGGTCATGGCTTGCGTGAAGCGGACTGGTGATCCAAGATTTTCTCTCCAGTACTCCGGCCCGGGTTGAAAGTTGCGCTTGACCTCGCCTGTGACCGACGAGACGAACAGCGGAATATTCGCATCTTTGTCGTACTTGTGGAACTCCAGAGCATCTAGGAAAGCAAATCCCCGATTGGCGCGTTCTTCGTAGATAGCTCCAACATCCTTCATATGATGAGAGTGGTATGCACGGCCGCTAGTCTTCAGAGCACGAACAAAGACTTGATCAGCCTCAAGCTTGGCTTTCACCTTTGCAGCAGCCTCCTCATCACCCCTGAGAGTAACGCTTTGCGGGGAGTTGTAGCAAGCAATGCGGATGCCCTCCTTGAGATAGGGGGTGGCCTCCTCTGGTCCCAGGCCAACAGCCAACATGGTACCCCGCTGGGTGAGCTTGTCCACTGCAACACCACGGAAGTATGCAGCGAGGATTGACTGCTCGTCCGTGATGGCACCAGCAGCGTAAGCCGCGGCGATCTCACCAGAGGAGTGGCCTACACATGCCAAGGGCGTGATGCCCCATTCTCTAAGCAACTTGACAAGAGCGACTTGGACAGCAGTGCAAATCGGTTGCGATAAGTGTACTTGGTCGATAGCGCTGGTGGCTTTCGGCTCCAGGAGGGACTCTTCGATGCGCCAGGATGGCGCATCCTCTCTGAGGCTTTGGAGGACTCGATCCATGTCCCAAATACTCTTGAGGTAGCTGGGGATGCTCTTCATGAGTTCTTTGGCCATCTAAGCACTCTGAGCATCTTGACCAGTAAAAATGAAAGCAATCTTGACTCCGTTGCCTCGTTTTCCGAAGGTCAGCTCGTCTATGTCTCAATCATTCGCAACGGACTCCGCTGAAGCAATGGCATAACCTCAGTTGAAGAAAAACGAGCGGCGGGTACCTAGAGGAATGGCCAAATCAAGTACATCATATTGCGAAACAACCTCTCTATGTTTTTCGACATTGGCTTTGAGACAGGGGAAGTCCTGAGCAGAGAACGGGAGCAGAAACTGGGTTCTTTCGCGGATAGTAAGGGTACGGCTGTTGCGACCAGCTGTGGGAGCTGGCGTAATAGCCTCTACTGCTGCGCCTCGCTTCTTGAAGGACTTGTAGCCGGGAAGATACGACTCGGATGATTCAATAACAGCACGAGTCTAGGAGGAATAAGCCCCACAGGCTAGTATAATTCAGAATCACGGTCGGTAAAGATAGAAATTGAAGAATACCTAGATAGAAAACGCCTAATCGTTTGCTTATGCAGATGATATTATTCTCAATTATCACGACCGAACAACCGAACAACCGACATATCCGAAACTCGTTCAAACTCGTTCGACTCTTATACGATACTCCATCATTCGAGTCACTGGGATCAATCGATTGACTTTGATGTATTCACGATGTATGAGTTGGTGATGTTCTGTATGTCTATAAATGCGCAATATTGGCCGTATTGATCCGTAGAGTAATAATCTCTAACTACCTCAAGTTTCATCACCATTCAAGAATTTGACCTACTACATTTGAATATGGCATCTTTTAGCAACGTCTCAGCAACGGGGCTAGGTGAAAAGCCGCCGTTTCCTGCAGACTTACCCGTCGCGCACATCTCAAATATTTCTCATCAGAAGATCCTAGATGGAGATGTCGATGAGGTCACCAAGGTCATCAAGTCGGCGAGGGAGGTTGGCTTCTTTCGCGTTGACTTCAGAGACTCCGAGATTGGCCAACGTTTCCTGGCAGCCGCGAATAACATGTTCACTTTGGCCTACCGAGATGAAGCTCGCTGACAGCTTTCTCAAACACGGCGACCTTTTGCTAGGGTGAGTTAAACCGTTATATCATTGTTTTAGATGAAGATGAATGAAGTCATCTTTTGCAGATATAAGGGACTCGGGGCCTCTGTCGTAGACAAAGCCGGAACTCCCGAGAACAACGAACAATATTGGATCGGCTGTGGCTGGGCTGGAGTGCAAGAAGGATTGAAGGGGTTCGTGCGTTAGGATAGTGGACTGTTTAGTTGGGTGGAAACTGGTCTGAGCTTTGCGCTACCAGAATTACCAGCTACCGCTAAACCTAGACTCACATAACAACCTACCTCAATATACCTTATTTCTCACCACTGAAGATTATTCTTGAAGCCAAGCTATGAAGCTTGACACTTATTCTTAGCCATTTGACGCCACACCACACAGATCCTAGATCCAACAAAAGAACAAAATTTACCATGTGGTTTAGGTATACCAAAGTTAGTGTATCACTAGGTAGTTTGTTTGATGTTTCGCTTATTTAAATGCCAAGGGCTTTCCTAGGTACATTCGAATAAATTATCTCATAATTGAATATTACCCCATAGAGGTATACCACTTACTTAGACCTCAAGATCTTTAGGGTTTCAAGGGCTTTAATCAAGGGCTTCAATTAAAGGAGACATTTAGAACTTCAAAAGCTTTCGCAACTGCAGTAAAGTTATCGTGCAACAAACTTTTGCTATGAGTCGAAATTGTATTTATACGAACTACTTTTATTTTAGTGAGAATCTCACCTCCTTTAAACTGGATCGATTTGACTTTTCATTTATGCTTTTAAAGATCTAGACTTAGACTTGGCGCTTTCATAGCTTTGACGTAACCTATCAGCAGCCAACTATATATAGTACCAGACTATACTCTATCTGTTTACTCACGAGTAACTAGACCTACTGCAACCAAGGACCTACATATGTAGTAAAGTGGCCCTGGGTTGACCCTGTAACCCCACTGGGCTCACACAACAACCGCTCATCTGTCCATATCGTATCTAGACTAGAGATTACTGCGTAGAATCATAAGCGGGCTTACTCTCGCAGCTAATCCTAGGTTTGGATCTCCTTTTCTTCTTCCGCCGGAGGTGGAGAGTTTCAGCCGCGTCACTGCATCTTGTTAGACAAAATAGATTAAAGTAGCTAACTATGGCAACTACTAATTCGACAACGACCGAGGTGAAGCCCAAAAGTATCGAATTTCTCTGGCGCGAAGCTCGCGTTATTTTTCTGGCAGAGCTGTCAACTCGGAAACAACAAAAAGAGGCTTTGCATGATACGACGGCAACGCTCGACAACACAATCGCGTACCTAAAGACAGCGCAAGAGCGCGCGTCAAAGGCCTTCGGCGATAAGTTCAAGGGTACCCGCATCGAGTTCAACCTGGGCCGTGCGCTGAAACGATTAGACCTGATACTGTCCCTTGGCGACAATGCAATGAAGTTCGCGCCCGAGACGGCGAGTTACGTCTGGGCTGCTTTCCGTATGGTGCTAAGCGGCGTGACAGAGAACCTCGAGACGTGCGAGTTTATCGCCACCTCCATGGATCAAATGACGGACACCGTCTTCATCTGCCAAGTGTACGCCCGACGCCAGATGAAACACCTACCGGTATCTACTACCGAATCACAGATGCTAGCCGACAAGGTCCTAGAAAAGATCCCCGCGGTGCTGGCCCTCGTATTGAAATTTGCGTATGAGACGCGGAGGTTACTAATGGACAAGGGCAAGATCCGTGCGTCTCACCTTGCCTGTCGTGTTGCGTTCTATTCCGCAGTTGTCTGACGTAGCTTGGCTCCCGTTATCTAACCGATCACATCAGGGCGGATAATGTCTATCATGTTGGGGAGCTCGCAAGAGTTGAAAGATATTGTTAGTGATGCTCGGTCGAGGTGTGACGCCTTACATCGGATTGTTGATAGTGCCTTCCGAGAAGCTGCCCAAGATGTTTTGGAGGCCATCCACATGGACACGCATGCTATTTTAGACATGTTACAAGAATCAAATGAGCAACTATTCCGGGCCGTGCGGGATGTTACGGCCAAGACTGAGGATATAGCGCCAGCGATTAAGGCTGTCCAGAATGAACAGGAGAGAGAACGGGAGTTAGAAGAGCTTAAGAGAGACTGGGAGCAACAGATATCCTGGCTGCGCTCCGGGCGCCCAGCCGAGATGCAGCAGTTGGAGGAGATGTTGCGGGATAACCTCCAGTCGCGCCACGCTGGAACTTGTAAGTGGATCTTCGGCCACGATGATTTCACAAGCTGGCTCGAGCCTACGCCCGCTACGGAAGCAGTAGGCCGAAGTGCTCCCAAACGTCTTCTCCACGTTGTCGGCGAGGCAGGATTTGGAAAGTCTGTTCTCATGTCCTCTATAATCGAGTGGCTTAGGACTCGCGAAGTGCCAAAATTGCCAGACGGCACGGTACGGCAGCAGGCGGTAGTTCTGATGTTTTTCTGCAAAACGGGTAATGACACTCTACAAACGGGAAATCGGATCATGCTCAGCCTGCTACTGCAGCTGTTCGAATGGGCAGATGTTAAAGATGTCGCCGGGGGCAGTAGCAAGACGGACGACAAGGCTAAGGAAAAGGAGTGGATGGATTGTAAACGTGCCTGTATTGACCTAGTCATGGGGGCACGAAATGAGTCTAAAGACGGCAACACAATCACCTTCCAAGAGTTTCAAGTCAAATCGGGCATGGCGCCACTCATGTGCAGCCTAGCCCGTAGGCTTAGCGGTGGTTCGAGCGTGGAAACCGGTGTACGACGGCCCGTCTACATCGTCCTCGACGCTTTGGATGAGTGTGCCGACCGCGGAAATGGCTTTCTCGAAGCGCTTGTTCTGCTAGCCGAAACGGCCGGTGTGCAAGTGCGTATCATCGTGTCTTCACGACGAAATGGGGATATCCACGCTGCTTTCAAAGACTATGACCCCCCTCAAATTGAAGTCACGCAGACAACTACGGCGAAAGACGTAAAAGCGTACATTAAGGCGTCGCTAGCCAAAGTTCGGCGTTTTACAGCACAGGAACGCAAGGCGGCCATGGTAACCATTGCCAAAAAGGCCGACGGCATGTTTCGTTGTAAGTGATTGAATCTAGAAATTTACTCACTTATATCAGCCGCTCGAGAGCTCTGACATGTCTCAAGATGCGAATCTCGCGATTGAAAGCTTGAGTAAGACAGCCGCTTTGAACATCCGGGCGGAACAAGTAATCAAAGATCTGCCAACCGGTCTGAGTGGGTT
The DNA here is from genome assembly GCA_038501195.1 of Nemania diffusa. Classification (NCBI taxonomy): domain Eukaryota; kingdom Fungi; phylum Ascomycota; class Sordariomycetes; order Xylariales; family Xylariaceae; genus Nemania; species Nemania diffusa. The sequence continues at coordinate 6,057,605 of JBBPUQ010000003.1, forward strand.
ATACAGTCAGCAGCTCCAAGCATTAGATGATCAAACCCGGCAACTTCTTCTTGTAGCGTTACGATGGGTTATGTGCGGAGAAGGAAAGATCGATTCCACGCTGGTGGCGGATGAGCTCGAGAACACGTACTTTTTGGCTGACGAGAGGGAAAGTAAGAGGAAAGTCGAAGAAGTCGAAGATGATATCGTGGATTCTATGTCCGAAGAGGACGATGACGACAGTAGTGATAGCGACGAAGAGGATGTCGACCCTCAACACCCTTCCCCAGACCATTATGGGCCGGAAGACGACGAGCGTGACGCGATTCTTCGTCTCAAAGCAGCGGATCGCAACTTTCTCAATTTTGACGAGGAAAATAATATGGCGCTTCAACATAAATCTGTGCGAGATTACATAGAGTACCAAAAGTCACTACCAGGTGACGAGGAAAAGCTGTGCAGGCGGTGTCTTGAACGTTATGGTGTTAATTCGGCCCTTGAAGCGGGAAGTAAACACGGGCATCTTGAAATGGCCCTGTACTGCGTCCGAATGCTCAACAGCGAAGCCTTTCGAGGTAAATTCTTAGTGAAACCTGATTCAGACGACGAATGGGTCACGCTATCTGGTGCGCGACAGAGCGTGGATCACCAGGCAGACGAAGAAGAAACTATGGAAGAGAGCATCGAAGAAGCGAACGAGAGCGAGGACACTAGTAGAACAGAGGTAGTTCCTGACACTCATGGACACCCGCCCGTGACACCGATAGCAGATCACAGCGACGATGGTGAAACTGAGACCAAAACAACCGACCCCGAGCACACTCTAGTAACAAGAGGCGGCAGGACGGGGAGAACAGGCGGCGGCTCGGAGATGCTGTATTTTTTAAGGACGCTGGTACATCGCCATCCAAGCGAAGGCGGGGATTCTGAAAGTGGTAGATCAGTTTCCAAAGCTACGAATGCTACCTTGGAGCGGCCAACGGCAAACGTCGCCGGCCAAACTACCGAGTCCGATGCTCAGAAACGGTATGAAATGACGCATTGGCATTACCACGTGCGAGAGGCTGAACGGCACTGGGCCGCGCACGAGCGAAATTCAGACAAGTGGAAGATGCTCTATGAGCAAATCGATAAGCTGTTCGCTGATGATGGCGTTCTGCAGACCTGGCAGCGGCTCGTGGTACCACAACACGCTTCTCAGTCTCTGGATACCCTCGAGCCGCATATCCACATAGCCGCCCGGTTCGGCATCATGCGCTTCCTTCGCCGCGCTGTTGAGGAGATGAGCGGCGACGTAAATTTACGTAACGAGAACGACTCGACATTGCTGCACCTTGCCTGTCTCGGCACAGGCGGATTTCTAGGCATCGAGCTGCTGGTTGAGCATGGCGCTGATATTAATGCACGCGAATCGGAGACCGTTGGAGGCGGCACTCCTCTCCATAACCTTGTCCGGTGTAACGGCCCGCCTCACTTGGTCCGTTATCTGATGGCACACGGAGCCGACCCAACGCTACCAACGATAGACAAAGATGGAACTACGGTCCTCCACATGGCCGTGCTTGCACGCAACCTTGAAATCGTAGAAGCCCTCCTTGAATACGAGCCACCGGGGGAAGAAGGTAAGGAAAGAGTTGACGTCAATGCGCCCGATAACACCGGCGAGACAGCACTACACAGACTCTTTGCATGGCCAGCTGCGCCGGAGAAGCTGCTACGGCTCCTGCTCGATCGTGGTGCCGACGTTAACGCACAGGACAGGGATAGCCAGGCGCCGCTCTATGAGGCTACGTTGACGGGCAATCTGGCAGCAACGCGTGTCTTGCTGGAAAAGGGCGCCGATGTGGACGACCTGGAGAACATCTTTGGCCGCACGGCATTGCATGAGGCTGTTGACACGAAGAATGCTGACATCGTCCAGGTGCTTCTGGAAGCAGGCGCTGACCCGCTAGTACAAGACAAGGGGCTGCGCAATGCTATTAGCATCGCCGTATATCGAAAGGACGCCACGATCTTGAAACTTGTCTTGGATACTGTGATAACTAGGGTTCAGCGAGCCTCTTTTAGCTTAAGTGCCGTCGAAGCCGCTGCCGCCGGCCTCGCTAGTCCCGACATGCGCGGGGACACGCCACTGCACATTGCCGCCTCACACGGGCATGCTACAATTGTTAACATGCTACTCAAAGCCTCCATAGATCTCGGAAATGCTGGTACTGCTGCACTTGCCACAGCTACAAATCGACACGGCAATACTCCGCTACATTCGGCTGCTGGGCGTGGATATGTTGACACGGTCGCCATCTTATTGCAGCACGGCGCAGATGTGCATGCCCGCAATGTCCAAGGCGCCTCAGCCTTAGATTTAGCTATCCGATTTTGGCGTACCCGGGGTGTGATGGACAGCCATGGTGGCGGGTCATCCGGTGACGGGTGCCAGAACAACTCTGGCACAATCAATCTACTCTTCAAAAGCAAGGCGGCGTTGAGTGACCTGGACCTGTGCCGTGATCTTTTCGATGTAGCTATCGAGAGCGCATCGGTCGACATTTGTGTCAAGATACTGGAAGAGCATCAAGACTCCCACAACATTGCGAGCCGAGAAGATCGCCACGCATGGACTCCTCTCATGGTAGCATGCCAGACCCGACAGGCAGATATTGCTGCCCTACTCAAGCCCTATGATGCCCAAGGATTGCTAGAGAAGCTAGACTTCCAAACTAGCTATGTGGCTGGCATGCCGCCGACCCGATGGAACGTTGACCTAGATGACAAGATCGCACGACTTAGTATATCTGAGGACGGGTTAGAGGTCTCTCGCGTTGATACATGTATGATTCTCTTCCAGCAACGCTCTATCATGATTACCCATAGTACATGTTACATTTCTATCTGGGCAGGTCCTAACTTACGATGGTAGATGGTTTGACACGAAGGCTCGTGCGAGCTGATCACCCGATTCCATTCAACCTACCTCTTTTTTATTTTGAGATAACGGTCATAGAAACTGCTTTCGCGAAATGGTATGTAAAGGAGCATGGGGCCCACGTTTCTTTATTTTTCTCATCTTGGCTCGGTATTGGGAATCTCTTTTGACTATTGAGGGCTGCCTAAAACTAATAGAGACCTAGCCACTTGAGCATCGGCATAGCTTCACGTTATACCACTATCGATATTCATCCAGGCTGGTCAACTGGGAGGGGTCCTTCGTTTGGCTATCATGCTGATGATGGTGGTATTTTCATGTACATTGACGATGACGACACATCTAAGGAGACTCGTCTTGGCGGGCCGACATATAACGCAGCCGATACCGTTGGGTGTGGCCTCGACAGTGTAAAAGGAACTATATTCTTTACACACAATGGCATCTTGCTAGGTGAGTGACAACGTTCTCAGGGAAACCAATTCAAAGGTGCTTTTCAATACCTCGCCTGGGCTAAACATTGACTCTATTATGAACAGGTGACGCCCCTCATAGGCTGCAAGGGGGCCGTTTCTTCCCCGCCGTGGGTATGGGTGATGAGTCGATCTGTGTGCGGGCCAACTTCGGCGTGGACTCACAGCTGCCTTTCGAGTATGACCCGCATACGTATGGCATGGAAACATCTCCCCCTAATGGACTCAGCAAGGAGAATTATCAGACGAATCAAAATAGCTCCTGTGTGATAATGTAAAAAGCTCATCACGATTCATGATCGAGGTAGGCGACTACGTCATGGTGTAGCACTTAAAGTATCTAGGGTTTTATCTTGCTGGCGCGCCGTTTAAGGGTTGTAGCGAAGCTGACTTTTTGCCTTGTAGAAAGTTTCGAAAATGTTGTGCACCGCCGATTTTCCGACACCCGATAATAACAACAGGTTGTGCATTATTATGCTTGTTAGTTAATATTGTATTTGCTTGTATCCCTAGTCAAATCTCGATGAAAACATGACTAAACTGTTTTTTGAATGAAACCAATAGCCTGTGCCCAGCGTATTTGGCTTTCGAGGCTATGTCGCCAATAGCGGGAGCCGAAGTCTGATGACTTGACACCTACGGCTATTGATGAAATGAAAGTCGCGCTATGTTGTGATCGGAAAGACGGGCCCAAGAATGGAAGCACTTTATTACGCAGAGCTTCATATTTGTGACCGACCCTCAGCGTGTGACGAGAATGATAAGCCTGGCCAACAGTCTTCAATTTCCTCGCAAGTACTCCTTTTTAAATGAGAATAGGTAGAACGCTCTCGAAACCGTTATTGTCTCCAGAAATCGTTTCTCTTTCCGGAGGGTTGACACAGGCGACTCTAAGCTGCTTTTCGAGTCCGTTTGCGATGATGCCTTTTCAGCATTTAGCTCGGATAGTCCTACGGCCATCATAGAACCCTGTGGTTTCGTAGAACCGCCAGAGGGTGCCTTGGAAACAATGAGCCCAGGATAGTAAGCTATAATGATGGCCTCCGTGGCGGAAAGGTAACCAGCAGCAAAGGCTGCCGCAATCTCCCCGGAACAGTGACCAATGGTGACCGTGGGGACAATATCCCGAGTGACAAGAAGCCGAATAAGAGCTCCCTGGATTGCAGTACAGAAGGCCTGCTATCTTTCTGGTTGATGAATTAATGCCGCATCTATTCTACCCATCATACCGTCCCGTAATGACCACGAGGGAGCGTGGGGGAGCCTTTTTAGTGTCATATCCATTTCATTTATAGCCTTCCGGAAGATGGGAAACTCTTCGAAATGTTCACGACCCACTCCGGACTGCTGAGAGCCCTGCCCCGTAAAGACGAGGGCGTAGGGTAAATTGTGGTTGTTTCCAGGAACCGGATGTAACAAAATCGTCCGAACTGAATATTTGTCGGATATAGGTCGTTCGAGGAGCGATGAAGAAACCCCTTGTAGCAAAGTGGGTGCGTCTAGAGCCTAAAGTGTAGGGAAGATCTAATAGGTCAATATCCCCAAAGTCGAAGTTGGCGAAGTCCGCAATTCGCTGCTGACAAAGGTATAATGATTTATTGGTTCTGGTAAACACAGTGTAATTTGCTATTGGCTGCATGTGTGCCCCAACCTCACGCCGCACAGGATTTGCCTGCACCTGGGCACTGAGCAGGTAGGTAACATTAAGTTGAGTCTTACCATCCTTAACCATAACTAGCCGCCCACTACTGCTTATTCTTCCCTCTAAGCATGTAATGCATAATAAGCTGTATTGTTGATAATTAAGATGAATCAATACGCTTTCATTGGTAACTGTTAGCCTGCTTACCTTGATCTTACGGCACAGTGGTTCTGAGCAAATTTCGCTTGCCTCTATGTGCCTTGTAGTTAGAAATACAAAACCTTGTTTTGCTTTGGGAAAGGCGTTGGAAAAACTAGTCGAGTTATTTTCTCTGAGTAACTAAAAAGAACTATGTATTGGCCTTGGACTCAAACCTTTCCCGTTTAGCTAAAATTAGTCTACTATGCTAGCAATTCTTGCGTGAGAATCGATTGTACCTCTTCCAGGTATTTGTGGATATCCTCTACTTTCTCAAACCCATCGTTGAAACTATACACTAGTCTCAATCGGTCATTAAAGGTATAGAAGAAGAACATACTCATGCCCATAACGACATCGACGCCGACTTTGAGATCCGTAACCTTAATTCTGCTACCGTACTCTCGTTGTAAGTACCGCTCAGCGATGCCCAGGCTGCTTACTAGGGCGTCCTTTGGTATCGAACTAGCAAGGAACTCTGGTGTCTGGACAGCTCCACATAACACCCGTGTGAAATGGCCCTTCAACTCGAGCGCCCCTGGGTTGCATTTGAAAGAGGATTGATAGTATTTGTGTAAAGAGGTACTAATATCCCGAAATGAGGCAGGGAGGCCAGTTTTGTAGGGCAGGGGGGAATAGTACACCGACACTGCGTATTTGCTCGAGTTGTATGGCTCCGGAAGGTAGGGACGGAGGTTGAACTGGGTGGCTGTCACGTATTCCGACAGCTTAGAGTTGGGGTCGGCGTGCTTCGCAATGGCTTTAATGTAAGCGGTATGGACAGCAGCAGACACACTAACGCCTTTACCCTTGCATGCCGTGACTAGCGCATTCGTAATATCCTCCGGGAACACGAGTTCGGTGTTGTGGCATCTGCCGGAAGGGGCCGTACCTAGCTGCGACACAGGCCCGATGCCAGGAATACTACCGGCCCAGCTTATGAAAAGTGCCGTCGCTTTGTCATGCAGCTCCTGTGTCGGCTGCTCAGGGTAGCCGAGCAATTTCTCCATGGTAGGGGCAAGGCGAGCGGGCTCATCGCCAAACTTGATATCATTGGCTGGCGACCTCAGTCCTTTCAGGTAGGTGTCCCAGAATAGGAGAATGCCAGTACCATCAAGTGTGTGATGATGCCCACGGAGCACAACTTCCAAGGAATTTGGCAGATAGTAAAGCGTAGCCTGCTTGATAGGCTCCACGGACGAGTAGAGTTCCTCAGCGTTCGATGCTCGAGAAATAATGAATGTGGACGTTAGCCATTCTCCCAGCGCTTTCGCATCCGGGACTTGATACACCTTCTTCATTCCCTCGACGGTGGTGGCAATCTGTGGCTGCTCGTAGCGGACCTGCGCCCAAGCATGCCTGAGGGCTGGCGCCAGATCTGATTCCGTTGTTTCAAGTTTAATTTTAGAGAAAGTGGTATAGTGCTCCCGCCCACTGCATAGGCTGGCGGAGATACCTGCCATGACAACAAAGTAGCCCTCAAGGCCGTCCACTGGACGTTCCCACCGTGAGTCTGACACCTTTTCCCACGACATTGTAACGTTTGGGATCAGTTCTGGGATAAGCTCTGTAGCGACTGAGAATTGGAAGGAGGGATTGTGAGTGTGCCGGAGGAGGGAAATTTGAAGATGATCTAAATAAAAATAAAAGGAAGAAACTCTGGCTTGGGCAAGTAGATGGCAAGGGCAGTTGGAACGCGCTACGGGGATCAGTAAGACCAACAACTTCTCAGGTAGGCGGCGTAGCCTGCATGCGATGTGGCACTGCCAACAATAGTGCTGTATCCGGCTGCTCCGGAAATAGGATCCCAGATTTTAGAAATTATAAGCAATTGTTAGAGATGATAAGAGAAACCCGGCATAGTTCCTGGAGAGGCTGACATGGTTAGTGAAAATAAAAATACTTGATGTAAAAAGAATAATAAAAGATCCTTAATAACTAAACAGGTAAGTAAATGATAAATTATAAAAATAATTAAAATGGTAAATGTACGTTTTATTTTAATATTTTATTTATATTATCTTTTTTTCAATTTGTTTATTAATTAATTTTAACTATATCTATAATATTTTCAATTATATTAACATATTAACATTATTTGCCATATTTTTGTTGTTTAGATTTTGCTAAACGGTCAAATGTATTTTCCTAATGTTATTTCGTTTATTAACCTTTTCTATATCAGGTCCCGAGATCTTGGTAATCGAGTCGTAACATCTCGTTTATATGAAACTTTGGCGGTTAGTGTTGGATTTACCACTGCGCCAAAAGATAATTACCATGTATACCCTTGTTTTTATATTTATAGGTACCAATCCAACAGTTAGCGTGTGTTAGTTTGCATGATTACATTAAATCCTATATGCACATTCATCTTTTCTTGCCTGGTCGAAAGTGACTATGAGAGCCGCGATCCCCGAGCTGGTGGTAAAGTTTTTATGTACAGAGTTCATTGCGCCTTCCTAATAATTCTATTTATGAAAACAATTTAACTGGTTTCTCAACCCCTCCGTTGGCCGATTTCAATCTGTGTAAAAGAAAGCTGCATTTTCCCCTTAATAATTTCCAGTCTCTGTCTGTCAATATGGCGTTGCAATAAAACAGTATTGATGGTGGGACGACTTCTTGGCTCTTTTATCCTTGATGGGTTAAAGGTTTGTATTATTCACAGAAGATACTAAACACTTCAATATCCGTGTGGCTCTAGACTAATGACTCAATAGCCTATTAAGATGACCCTACTTGGGCTTATACTAGCTTGGAGAAACATTGGGCTCGGTCTTTACTTTGCGGTCGTGGCCGGACAATAACCGCTGTACCTAATATTACAAGGCGCAAAGTTTCCCTACGATGTTATTTTCTTCTTTGATACTTCAATATTGTTGCCTAAACTATCTGCAGTTTTCTTCTATGCACGCATCTCCCCCACTAGAAATTGACGCTTCACTGTCCACCTCTGGATTATTAGAGGCCTTGTAAGCGTGTGGGTGGTGTCGGTTCTCATATCGACCATTTTCCATTGTACTCCCATTGAGAAAGCTTGGAAGCTAGCGCTGGGCGGGACATGCATTAACACCTTTGCCTTGTATAGGTAACCAGCTAAGTCGAAGACCAGTTAACTAGCTGGCACGAGGTAACCCTATTAACTAACAAATGTTTTAACGCATGCAGTTGCAAGTATTTTAACTCGTGCGCTCTAACAAGTATTCTGACGTGGTTACTAGTAAAAGCGTAGGAGATTGTACGAGTACAGCGATCTAGCAATTGTTGTTCGTATATATAGTGGTATAGAATAACTAACTGTTTAAAAGTTGCCGGGATGACATAATGGGTTAAAGTTACGGTTTCTTAGTATGCTTGGTTCGGTGGCTGGTGGTGTGGCTAGTAGGTTAGGTGAGTAAAGTGGTTCGGAATAAAGAGGCTTAAACACAAAAGGGTTCGTTGCAGAAATTCTAATCGCAGTCGATTCTTTTTCTCCTCACTTTAATACCTAAAATATGCTGTCTGCTATCGCAAATGTATTACATACAACAACCAAGACATACGCTGGGCACACCATTTTCTCCTCCAAGTTATCATAATTGTAGGCAACAGTGCCTGTGGCTTAGTTGTGGCTGGAGTGGAAGAAGGATTGGACTATTTAGTTGGGTGGAAACTGGTCCGAGCTTTGCGCTACCAGAGTTAACCGTATAATTGCTCTCCTAAGCTACTGCTAAACCTAGACTCACATAACAACCTACAATATACCTCATTCCTCAACCCCGGAAGATTATTCCTGAAGCCAAACTACGAAACTTGACAATAATAGCTAGCATAGGAATCGCGTAGTATAATCATCTATGCTTAACTAATACGTAGAGTCGGCCTTGAGTTGCTTGACTGCCGCGACAACTTGGTCTGTGTCCCATCCCTTCCGCAGGCCTTCCCACAAGATGTCAACTTCCGAAGGAGGTGCCATGCCGTTAGCGCCAGGTTGTTGGTTGTCTAAGTTGGACGGAAACGGGTATCCCTCTGCCAGCGCCTGAACGCACGACCTGACTTGCTCACTCTCACCCTCACTGGCTGCGAGAGTCTTCAGTGCTCCCCAGCACGTCTGGATCACCTTGAGGGTATTGACATGCTCCATCGGGCGTCCGAATGCACTGCTTATCTGCAATAGGTTCGCCATCCTATGCACGTCCGTTGTTGTGTTCTCTCCGGCGGCATGTAATAGCGCCGGATTGAAGAACACCGCGTCGCCCGCCTTCATTGGCGCACTAACCCAATTCTCGTTGAACAGTGCTCTGATTTCGGGCTCACGCCACGACATGTACCCTTCGGGTAGTAGTTGAGAGAAAGGCAGTACTCTCGTAGGACCGCTTGGTAGGGCCATGTCAGAATGTGCTACGCCGCCTTGGAGCGTTAGAAACTGGCTAGCGATGTGCATGCTGCGCGGGAACTGCGCACACGCCCCCCTTGTTTGTAATCCAAGATGGTAGTCTCGGTGAGCATCCTGAGGTTTTCCGCCGGGCCGCACGACATTGACTTGCGCCGTAATCTGGTATGCTGGTCCGAGCCAAGCCTCGCTAACCCTGGCAAGCCATGGGTTTGCGTAGTACTGTACGAAACTCGCGGGGTCTTGCACAGCGTGCTTTTGGAACGAGTTCCAGATACGTGAATTCGCGCCCGAGGTGGCAAAGTGGTCGCCCTTTGCCGATGTGGCTTCCTTCTCGATGATAGCGTCGAAGACCTCCTTCGTCATCTTCAGAAGGGCATCGTCGGTGATGAAGTTCTGCAGTACGATCACCCCGGGTCCTGTGCTCAAGACTTCGTACCATTCGTCTTGAAGCTGACTGGCTGTGTCTGTATCAGAAGACGAAAATTTGGAGAGGTCATAGTGTGGCACATTTGACTCGACGGAACTGGCAAGCTTGTAGTCGGATACCGTTATCCTCTGTTGACAAAGTCGTTTCAGCTCGTCGAGGGTCTCTGGCATTTGAACCGATACCCGCCGCGCAGCTTGTCCCAAGGCTGCGAGCCCGCCCCCTAGTCCTTGCTGACTGCTTGAACGCAGCATCTTGTCGCGCAGTGATCGCAGCTTTTAGGAACTGTGTCAAAGGGATAGAAAACTGTTGCCGGGAAAAATGTGAATCAGAATATCTTACAGTTCATGCCCGAAGAGTTTCGGCCTGCCAGGAGCTTTATGTCACGGAAAACAGACGCCGTTCGGAAAACAGACGCCGTTATAATCGGATTTCCGCCACACTACTTATATCAACTCAGTGAACTTGAACTGAGTGTGGGGGTTTCTGTAGATTAACTGACCCCAATGCTACACACAGCTTGGACGAAACGGGGTAAAGGCGCCGATTTATGTCTAGACCAACTTGTCCCGCACCCTGCCTCAAGTCCGCCTCGGCGAAAGCACCCTTCACGTCGTATATAATGCTGCTCCGCGGGTAAACATATCCAAGGGAGATCAGTGATTCGGATAACGATTTAGGTTGATGTGGATGCAATTCCGATGCACCCCAGAAATTAGTGCGGCCCCAAGGGCGATTTTGTTGGTCGCGTCGTAACAAATTACTTAAAACAACGGGTTACCTACATTCTGCAGCGGGAATTTTATACAATCTACTTTACACTATTACGAGAATTATAGTGGACTCACTAATACCGGAGCTAATAGTGGGTTGGCTTCCATAAAACATTAGCGATGGCAATTTCGGAACCCTATCATAGCGGACGAAGGGGATTATTGTATGGAAACGACTAATTTCGTACTGGTAGTATAATGACAGCAATGATCTTAGGCCTCAGGCTTCTCTATTTTCGCAGCGTCCAACGCGGCGACCACAGATTTCGCAATAGCGAGGATTTTTTCCTCCTCAAACTTCCGCGCCACAAGCTGCAGACCGACAGGTCCGCCGTGGTAAATATCAGGATCATCTAGTCACTTAGTCTATGTCGGAAAGTTGAGAAGTCCAGTGGGCTTACAGGCCATCCAGTTCTCTCGGTCAAGTTCATTTGAAGGCTGATACGCATCATCAATAACATCGACTTCTTTATCCGCCTTGGTTACGGGAATAACCACAACGCTATAGTTCATCAGGTTAAGAACCTCGGTGTACGCTACCAATAGTAATCAGCAAAGGGTGACAACGTAAAGACAAGCCGTATATTATGCTCTTACCAGTGTGGTAAAACTTCCCAGGAATGACAGCAGCATGCGGCGCCACAGGCATGATTACAGCGTCAACAACTTGACCTTCAATACGAGTTATCAATAATTGTTATTTTGGGGATTTGCATACGGGAGCGGACTTGCCGTCTTCTTCCGCTGTGGCATTCCAATAATCAGTATCCTCAGACTCATAATCAAGTCCTTGCAAGGTTAGATCTTGGTATTCCAGTAAGCTTATTGGATCCTTGAGTTGAAATGTCTTTTCTAGGTCTGGAATAAGTGGCTCGCCCGAGAGGTCAAGCTGGGTATGAATATCGTGTGCGCCATCAGCCTTCAAAAAAGCAAGCTGCGGTGAATAAGTTAGCATACACAGATATTCTGCCCCGGAGCTCTATTGTACTATAGATAGAATATTAAAAGACGCTTACATGGATTCTCTTTGCAGTAGCTTGAGCTGGCGGATTCCAGTCGACGATCTGTTAACTAGTTCAGGGTCATCTTTCAAAACACACGTGGATTCGAAAGATTCGAAATGTGAAATAGCACACCTTATGCCCAGCATTTTCCATCGCTTCGACAACCATACGGAGACCCCGAGTAATGGGTGGGTGTGGCTGCACGACACCGTCTGTCCACAGGACTCCAAGCTTCAATGGCTTCGCAGAAGTTGTCCCGCTCTCATTAGACATAACTCGCAAGCTGTACTCGTCCATAATTGCTTGTCGGAAAGGCAGCGGAACTACTGCTGGGTCCCTAAGCCACGGCTGAGTAGAAAGGTCAGATCGGAACAGCAACTCTAATCCACCTAGCGAAGTACTCAAGAGACCAACGGTCGAGCGATACGTGTTTTGACCAGGGTTGGTGTTTGCGACGCAGCGATATGACAATCGTTCTGGTGTTGGCTTCAGGGAAAATATGCCGTTAAAAGCTGCGGGAATTCGCACAGAGCCTCCAATATCCGTACCAACACCCAGGCTACTGCCTCGAAGCGCTTGCAAGGCGCCTTCGCCGCCAGACGAGCCACCACAGGACAGGTTTTGGTTGTGAGGGTTCAGTGTCTGACCAATCATGTTGTTCTTGGTCTCACCAAATAAGAGAGTCTGGGGCAAGCTTGTTTTACAATATAACACAGCTCCGAGCGACAAAAGTTCAGTCGTCAACTGGCTCTCGACCTGGTGAGCTTGCTTTGGGTCCCCGATGCCAAGGTTGCCACCAATCCATCCAACATAGCCCATCGTCGTATCAACCCCCTTAACGTGGAATTGGTCCTTCAAGCTGATAGGGAGGCCATGGAGCGGGCCAATAGTTACCCCCTGGCTAGAGAATTGAGCATCAAGCCAGGCGGCGCGCTCGAGAGCTTGTTGAAAAAATATTTCATGGAGGCAGTTGTTCTATATGTGTGATGTTTCATTTGTCAGTACACCGGTTGAGCCAGTTCAGAGGGATGTATCAAGACAAACCAAAGCCCGGGTAACTCACGATCTGGTGGGCAATGGCAGCAGTTTTGCAGAATGCGGTAGTCACTTGAACTGCAGTCAAATGACCTTTCTTAATGTCTTCAACAATTGCAACGCTATCTCTTGAGATGATAGATACCTCATCTGCGTTGAGGAATTGCTGAATGAACGGCCCCGTAAGGTCTCTCTGCTTTTGGGCCGCGGCCAGATCTGCGGGGCCGAGTCGCCACTGCGGGGGGATCTTATTCAGAGTATCTGCTCTTTTCGTGGCCGCGCTAACTTTCCACGACGATGGATGCAGCCTCATGGTGTTGCAGTGTACACTCCACTAAACAGAGCACTAATGATGGCGCGCTACCTAATCAGAGTCTAGTGCCTCGACTAGATTCAGGACCTGGAATAGGGGACTTCTAGGTAGGAGAATGGGTAAAGTGGGTGGTGTAATCGGTGAATTTATATAGCTAACCTAAATGTGGGGGGATATTCAAAGAGTGAAGAAGAGAAAATATCAAGCTGATAAACACTGCGATAAATTTAGAAATGAGCACACACCCAGAACAGCGCTCCACACAGGTAAAACAAGTCAAATAAACAGCTTTTGATATGATTTGCCTTGATTGATCGCAAAAAGCACTTATTTGACTTGTTTAGTCGAATCTGTTGTTTGATTTGAACAAGTATTTGATTAAACAAACTAAATAAACCTACTAGGTGCATCAGTTAAGTAAAATAGTAGGTAGAGTGGTAGGTAAAGTGGTAAGTAAAGTGGTAGGTAAGGTGGTAGGTAAGGTGGTAAGTAAAGTGGTAAATAAAGTGGTATAAATAAGTTAGTAAATAAAGTGGTAAAAAATAAAATAGTAAATAATGGCTAAACAAGTGGCTAAATAAATAAATAGCTAAGTAAATAAAAAACTAAATAAATAAATAAATAAATAACTAAGTAAATAAATAGTTAAATAATTAAATAAACTTTTTAAATAAAAAAAAGTTTTTATTAATAAATTAATGTAAATTTTAAAATAAACTGCTATTTTACTTATATAAATAAAAAATATTACATTTTTTAAATAGTTTTTTTTATTAAAAAAATAATAAAAAAAAATCAAAAAATTAAAAAATTATTTATAAATAATTAATAAATATAAATAAAATAAAAAATCTTTAATTTATTTATAAATAAATTAAAACTTTTTATTTATGTTTTAATTAGTTAAGTTATTTATTAAGTAGTTAAAGTATTGTTTTATTTATAAAAAATGTTAATTTAAAAATAAAGTGGTTTATAGCGGTTACTAAGTCAAAACTATACCTTTTTCACTTAAACATATACACACACACTATATATACATTAAAAAGCTTACATTATAATTTTGTTTTAAAAAATTTTGTTTTATATTATTATTATAGTTAATTTTTATTAAATAACTTTTTATGAAATTGAAATAATATTATTTATAATTATATTTATATTTAAATTGTGACGTTATTACAACAAAACCACTAACGACTTATTAATGCAAGCCTGCCGAGTACCAAGATACGACATCTTGGTATTTTATACCCTTTTGGCAAAAAACATGTCTTAGTGGTTTGGCGGCTTAAACCCTTAATGTGACATATTACCTGTTATAATTTTTTAAATACTTTTCTAATTTTTTTTTGTTATTTATAATTATTCGGCCTGAGCTCAATCAATTAACTGCCTGTAACGGCCCCCTCACTTGTTGTTTGAAACCACTGCCATAATCCCTCCCACTGACCTTGCGGTGACCGTCCGGCTGACAATGCTGCCATTCTTCTCCCTGCAGTGGAGAAAATGGCCATGGCCCTGGCCGTGGCAGCGAAGCGACACTGTCGTTGAGCGACTGCACCAGACTTCGATCCGTTCCGCTCGTCCTATTTGCGATATATCCGGTGTCGCTGGAATGTCGGTCGGAATCCTTCATCATGGAGAAGTAATCTTCCTGGACAATTTCGGGCGCCGCGACGTGGGCGGAAATTTGACTCCGGACTCGACAACTATGTATGGCATCGGATCGCTGACCAAGGCATTCACGGCAGTCGCCATCACCAACCTTCTCGACCATCATCCCAACATCACCCTCGATACACCTGTCGATCAAATCTTGCCAGACTTCACACCCCTGGATGAACGCTTGCAGGGCCAGGTTTCCCTCGGCGACTTTTTATCCCATCGCTCCGGGCTACTCGGCGACCTGTCCTTTGCCCTGCAGGGTCAATTCGAGTGCCTCCTTGCCAAGGCGCAGCTTCTGCCAACCGCCTCCCGTTTGAAAACCATAGCTCCAAATCGCCTGCAGTGGTCATACAATAACTGGGGCTACGGAATTGTCGGCGCTGTGATCGAGATATGGTCGGGGAAAAGCTTCGATAGGTACATCAAGGAATCAATTTTGGACCCGCTTGGTCTCCAACACACCACCAGTCAGCCCGATTTCCAATCACGAGACAACTTTGCCAATACTCATATTGCCCTTTGCGATGCCACGCCACTCCCGGTCAACGGAATTTACTTTTTCAAAGACACATTCTTTGAGCCGGCCGGTGGTCTGTACTCCAACGTTGACGACATGTTGAAATGGGCTAAGGCTGTCTTACTTGCCGAGACCAGCCCATCAGATGGTCCGCTTCGGAATATCCCGGCCATTATCAGTAACCAAGTACCGCTTCACCGACCGTCTCACGACTTCCATTTCTACGGCTTGGGCTGGATCCGGACTCAGCTGCCTGGCGTTGTGGGACTTCAGGGCGACAACCCGGAGCTTCTCCCACTCAAGGACCTCCCAATACTCGGAGCCGGCGATTCTCCTATGATGATGTACTATCACCAAGGCTCGGCGATGGGATATTACTCTACCCTCTTCTTGTTTCCAGAAACCGAATCAGCCATTGTTGTCCTAACAAACAGCATTCCCTTGAACGATGCAGCAGACTGGATCGCTCAGGCATATGCCTCCGCCCTGTTCAATTTCCCAAAACCTGCCAACTATGTTGCCTTAGCAAAGGAGAGCCGCAGAATCAAGGTCGCAGCAGTGAACAGCATCAAGTCCAAATTCAACGGGATGCGACGGAACTATCCGGGAAATAGGCCCCGGCTTCCACTACAATCCTATTGGGGAATTTACGACAACGACGCCGGCAACTTCTTCATCGACATTAGCCAGCACCAAGCAAATAAGGCCTCTCTGCTGCTCAAGTTTCAGGGAAAGGAATCTCAAGCCTACGAGCTCCGTCACCTTTTTGACGACACATTTGAGTGGGCCCTTACCTATGATGAATCGGCCCAAAAAGAGAGAAGTCCCATTTTGGATCCCATGTACTTCAAGGTACACTTTCATGTTGAATCTGATATCGAAAACGCAGCAAAACACGTCACATCATTTCAGTGGGCAGGAATCACCGATGTGGCACCTGATGGAATTCAGATGCATCGCCGTAGCGAACCTAGCGCGCATGCATCCTCGGGGAGCGGTGGTAATGATCATGACCACGGGACATTTGTCGGTAGCCAGTGAATGAGACAAGTCCTATGAGACTTGGAATCCTGTAGGTTAGCACCGAAGTGCTATCTATAGCGTTGTCGATATGGCTTCGGCTCGATTGGATAATTGGCATTCCTGCGTTGGTGCCTTACGCACCAGTGTAGAACATGTTTATGACGTTCTTTTCGCACCAACTTTCTCGAAGTACAAGATTCTGGCAATTATTTTGGTGGGATATTAATCGGTGCCTCTGGACGCAAAATCTCCATTTGGTGCCTTACATTGAGTCATGACAGAACTAGCCTAGTGGGACTAGATGTTGAATTCCATCCGCAAGTCGCGATCATAGCCAGATCGGAATTGCTACGAAGTAGCATTCACCATGCGGTTTTGGACGAGCAGAATCGACAATTTCAAAGTTAATGAAATTGGCACATAATTTTGGGAATCTCAAGCCCAGCTTCCACATCGTGACGCTTTTGACGGGTAGTTTTTCTTTAGGTAACAGGATTTCAGAAAGCCATGTCAAGTTAAATAAATCTAGTCCGGGGTTTATGTGTATAGCTAAAAATAACAATTTCTCATTTTAGCGATATATAAAGTGGTAACGTAATGTGTTAAAAGCTATAAAAATACAATATAATATATTATTTTAATTTTAAAAATTTAATAAGATATTATTTAAAATTTAAAATTATTATATTATCATTTTAAAAAATATAAACATTAATTAATTAATTTTATTTATTAAAAAAAAAGTTAAATTATAAAAAATATATAAATATATAAACTTGTAAAAAAGTTATAAATAAAGTTATAAAATTAAATTAAAGTTTTAAAAGTTAATTATTTTATAAATAATAAAGTTATATTATAAAAAAACATAAAAATAATAATTTATAATTAAAAAAGTAAATATATAAAATAAAAATTAATAAATTATAACAATATAACATTTTTATATAAATTTAATAAACATTTTAATAAGTAAAAAATTATAAAATTAAAAACTATATATAAATAATAATATAATAATATAAAGAAATTTATATATAAAGCATTTTTTTATTTATATTTAAAAAGTTGTAAAAATTATAATTAAGTTTTAATTAATAATAACAAAATAAAAAAGTTAAATTTAAAGTTAAATATTAATTATAATAAATAACAATAAAAATTTTAATATAAATAATATATTTTTATAATTTAATGTTATTTATTAATATATATATTATATATAATAACATAATTTTAAAATTATTTTAACATTTTTAATAATAAATTTTATATTATATATATATATATTATATATTTTAATAAATACCGTTAAATTATATAAAAATATTATTTATATTGAAGTTTTATTTATTTATTTATTATATTTAATATTTAACTTTAAAGTTAATGTTTTTAATGTAATTTTTTAATTATAATTATTAAGTTAGCTATAATTTTTATAGCTTTTTAAGCGTAAATAAAAAAAGTCTTTTATAAATGAGTATTTTAATAATATTTTAATTTTAAACTTTCTTTATATTAATTTACATTAATACTTTTATAAATCTTTTAATTTATTATTATTCAACATTTTGATAACACTTTCAATCTTTCGCGTATTCGTTCCACGCACCAAAAGGCGTCTGCATGCAAATCTGAGTCAATACCCAAAATTCGGTACCAGGTTTACCAATATCCTCCTAGCCGTTCCCCCAATTTTTGATTGCGTAACTAGCTAGGGGTGACTCTCGCGAAACTCATCGGTAGAAAAAGTGTCAGAACTAGGACTTTCTGTGGATTTATAAAGAATATACCGCATTAGTGTAATATGGATATATTCCTTGGTTCTTGGGAAACCAACGAGCTCGGGTACCGTGTTCTCTCAACTTCTCGGCCATTGAACTATGAATTAGCGTGACTATCTCAGATATATGATCAATCAACCCAACAAATGCCCCGAATAGATAGGTGAGTTTAATATGAATCCGTCCTGGTTGGTCGTCTCGGAAACCTCCTTTTTGAGTAGCCTAGCGCATGTCTCAATTGTATGGATTTTATGGGAGCCTTGACGAACGCAACGTAGAAGAGAGCCTGGATAGCATAGCATGGAAGATCGTCCTCCTGGGACCAGGAAAGCTCCCCGATAGCAATTTCAATTGCTTATATATTCGTCCCGGAATATGGGTCACGACGTCCCCACGTTGTACCTTGGCTTGAATTAAATACTGCAAGACAGGATCCGTTTCTAGGCTCCATGCTTCCGTCGTGGGATCAGCGCTCCCCACAGGTAAAACAATACTTTGACTGCTTGACAGATAACTTGACTAACCAAGGCACAAATAAAGGTTTTGAATTTAATTGCAAGCAAATCAAAGATTTCTTATTTTACTTGTGTTTGCCGGTTATTTCTAAATAATTTCTTTCTTTTTTTGTTGTTTTTTTTTTGGTAAAAAGAAGCTATTCAGAAAGTGTAATACTTCTTTACCTAGGTGGCAGTCTGTTTCAGGACCCACATTAACCAACCAATAGGAACTCTTTTCTACCTAATAGGCCCACTTACTTACCTACCTACCTAGCTAGTGCTGACCTAATTACAGCTTTTTAAATTAACTCCTTTTTTGCTACACAATTTTTACAACCTTCAATATTTGATCATCTATAACCCCGTACACTTCGTATACAGCTTCAAAATACTGTCAGATTCGTATTCAGTGCGACTAAGGCTATCTAACGATACTATTTTCGTGATGGCGCTGCTTTTTTTCCTGGCACGTGATTTATTTGATTTATTTGATCAAATAACTGTTCAAATCAAACAACAGATTCAACCAAACAAGTCAAATAAGCGCTTTTTGCGATCAATCAAGGCAAATCACGTCAAAAGCCGTTTATTTGACTTGTTTTACCTGTGTGGAGCGCTGCGTGGGATTCTGACATTCACACCAGTCGATATATTCAACTACATGCTAGTAAGTCGGTAGTATTTTCGGTACATCTATATCTGGCCTCTCCACCGAATCGTCATATTCAGGAAACGGCATATTACGGAGCTCCTCGTCAAACCCAGTTGGGGGGAATGCGGTCTCGCCTGATTTGAGCCGGCCGCCTTTCTCCCAATCCTCCAATTTGTCTGACACTTGGTCAACATTATTAGTGGTTTCTAGGTCGGGAATAGACAAAATGGCGAGGTCCTTGAGATGACCAGCAATATGCTTATGCAACTTATCTAGGATAGCTTTTGGCTGGCTGGTTGCAACGACCGGCTTGAGTGCCTCTGGGACGCAATCACATAAGGGACATGAATAAGTCTCTCGAAACGGAAAACGTTGGCGGGTTCTGGAAAGAGTATCTAGCTGCAAGTCCGTCGGAGGGGGTCGGCCGTGGGACTTAGTTGCGATTTCCATGTCTTTCATATGACTTCTGAAGTCCTCGAGGTTACCAAATTGCTCGGATGCGTGACCAAGATCGCATTCCCAGGTTGACATATGGATCTTTCTATTCCACTGCTCTGAGTGTAGAGAGTTCATATGTTCGATCCAATCCTTCATACGACTAAAGAAAAGTAGCGGACTCCTGCAATTCTCTGAAAGGCAGACATATGGCTGTACGTCCTCATCCATGTGTTTGCTAGTGTAGACTTATTAGGATCTATGTCTAAAACATTGAGCAACATGTATTCACTTACTTCCACTCTTCTTTGTTTTTTAGTTTTAAAACAGGTAGACGCTTGAAACAATACAGGCATACGCCACCCATAGCTCCTTGGGGAAGTTCAGGGCTGGTTGGATACTGACGCTCACCAGAGCTCATAGAAGGCCCCATACTTATAGTAGAAGCACTTGGCCGTTTATGTAAGCGATGTCGAGACATCGCGGGAATGAAGACGCTTCTAGTATCGACTGATTCAGTGCGAACCCGAGATCGGCCTACGTCGTGCATCAAACTAATGGGCGTAGATGACGCGTGGTTTAGGCGCGGTGACTCTATTTTCTCTATAGTAGACGCTTTTGTTTTTCTTTGGGGTAGAAGACCTGGAGTTTTTTCGGGCTTGAGTTTCATTTCATGATGGATCCGAAGAACCATTGATGTTCGGCGTTGTGTGACAGACACGGCTAGCTGATTGCAAAGGGAGTGTCGAGCCTCAGGAAACTGTCGCCGGATTATGATAGACATACAGTTTTCAAAGTGGTTATCATAGTGTCTCTTAAACCCAGAGGAAACCCTGTGGTGCTGGGCTCGCACAGACGACTTGCGAATTACATCTGCTACGAAATGCAGCTCATCGATGGCGTGTTGTATAAAGCCGACCGATTCGTTCCATAAGGTTTTGTTTTCTCCTAGACTTGAAACTACTAGTTGCAGTTAGTGTCCGAAGCACAAGTAGAGGGTATTTACTTGGACTTGCGGTAGTTCAGGTTTCTCCCAAGCATCTGTAGTAGCTCAATTATAATAGTCTTGATATCTTTGGACTCCCGGAGACGGATATCGAGGGACCGATCGCTATCGGTAGCCATAGCGCCTGTAGACATAATCCAGGCCTCGAAGCTTCCATTGAAATCTTCGATAAGTCGTATGGGCTCTAGTGATGGACTGACGAGCAGGCTTTTTGGTTGGGCAAACGTGCCCGTGCGGTCAACCTGATCGAGTAACCTGGAGAGCAAATTTACACAATCCTCAGTGGCCTCACGGATAGGTTCATCGCGTTCATCGTCGTCCCCAGAGCTTGTGCTATCCGAGAATGAGGTATTCCAAGGTTTGGCGTCAATTAGTCCGTCATCGTCAAGAAGAGCTTTGTCGTGGACGCTCCGATGCCCAACCCGATGCGGGTGGTAAATCGCGTCTTCCATCGGGGGGTAATTGTTACTTCTAGATAGTTCTTTGGAAATTCGGTCAGAACAAGAAAATGACAGGGTGGTGGGCCCTCTAGACCTGTAGAACCACCTATGATACAACTTTGCTACAAAAAGCACAGACTCCACTATTACAAGATAAAAGAGGTGTTAGATTTAATGCATGTGTTTTGTTGTTATATTAGTTAATAGCTTTAATTTAAAGAAATTATTAAATAAGTTTTTTAATATATTATATAAACTATTTAATATTATTAATATTATTTATTTATAATATAGTTTTTTTATTTATATAATTATAAATAAAATTATATAAAAATTAAATAAAAACTTTATATATTATTTTATATATATTAGTTTTTATTAATTAATTAATTAAAATTTTAAAAAAATACAAATATTAACTTTTTTAAAAAATATAAAAAAATGTTTATTTTATTATTTAAAACTTTTATATATATATATTTTTAAGTTTTTATTATTTTTTTAATATTTAATAATTATTTAATTATTTTATATATAATTATTAAATTTTTAATAATTATATATAAATATTAATTATTTTATAATAATATTTTTTTAAAAATTTAATTAAAGTTTTTTTTTTAATATTTATATTTTAATATAATATATTTAAATAAAATAAAATTTATAAATAAATTATTATTTATATTTTAAATTTAGTTTATATAAATATATATTTATAAATATATAATAAATTTTATATATAAATTAAAAACTTTATTTTAATTATAACTATTATTTTAAATATTATTTAATTTAATTAATTTATTATAATTATTTTTTTTATTAATAAAATTTTATTTGAAAATTAATATTTTAAAAACTTAAATTTATTATTTATATTTTAATATTATTATATTAAAAGTTTTTAATTTATAAATAAATGTTATAAAATTATAATAATTTTGTAATTATTTTTATAAAATATTTTTTTAATATATTATTATTTTAATATATTTTTAAAAATTTACTTTTTTTAATTATTTTAAAAAATTTTACTAGTTTATAAATTAAAATATATAATAAAGTATTATTTTAGTTTAAAAAAATAATTTTTAACTTTTATTTTATAAATTAAAATATTTATTTAAAACATTAAATAATATATAATTATTTTTATTTTTTATTTATTGTTTTTAATATATTTAATAAAAATATTAAAAATTATATTATTATATTTATTTTTTATTTATTTGTTTTTATATATTTAATAAAAATATTAAATAATATATTATTATATTTTTTTTTTTTTTTTTTTTATATATTTAATAAAAAACAAGTTTTATATTATATTTAAAGTTTTGTTTTTAATATTGTTTTATTTATATATTTATATAATTAAAAACAATATATATAAACTTTTTATATTATTAAATTAAATAATTTTTAAAAATATATTATAATTATATAATTATATTATAAATTTTAAAATATTTAATATATTTTATTTTTATTTTTATTAATAAAACTTTATATATATATTTTATAAAAAAAAAATATAATTTAAAAAATTATATATAAATTATTAATATATATATATATATAAAATTTATAAACTTTATAAATTTTAATAAATTTATATATTTTTTATTTATTTAATTATTTAATAAAAGTTTTAATTTAAGTTTTAATTATATATATTAAATATATTTTTATAAATTTTATTAAATTATTAATTTAATAATAAAACTTTTTTTTTATATAATAATTTTAATTTTAATATTAATTAATTTTTTGTTATTTTTATTATTATTTAATTATTTTATATATATTTTTATTTATATTATTAATTTATTTATATTAATTTATTTATTTAATATTTAATTAAATATTTTTTTTATATAAACATTTATTAAATTTTTTTTATTATTAATTTATGATATTTTTATAATTTTGCAATTTTTATATATTTTTTAAAATAATATAACATTAATTATAAATTGTTTTTTTATATAGTTTTTAATTTTATTAAAAACTTATATAAAAATTTAAAATTTATATATATAATTAATTATATAGCTAATAATTTTATTATATAAATAATTTTTTAAAAAGTTATATTAAATATAATAATATAATTAAATTTATAAATTATATTATATAATTTATTTATATTTAATTAAACTTTAAAAAATTATATTGTTTTAATTATAAAAATAAATTTTATATAATTTTATTAACTAATATAATTATAAATTTAATTTAAAAATTTAAATTTTATTATTTATAAATATTTTATTAATAAAAATAAATAATTTTATATAATTATAATTTAAAAATATATAATATAAGCTTTATTATATATTATTAATTTATTATTATTTTTATATATTTAATATTTTATTGTTATTTTTTAATAATTATTAAATTTATATAATAATTAAAAAATTATATAATATTTTTAATTAATATATTATTAACAATAATTTCTTATATAAAAATTAATAATATATAATTATTTAATTTATTTATATTAAATAAATTTTATTTTATTTATTTATTTAAATTTTCTTTTTATTTATTTATTTAAATTTTATTTTTATTAAATTTAATAAAACTTTTAAATATTAATTTTATTTTTAGTTTTATATAAAATAATAATTTAGTTTTTTTTATAAAAAAAGTTTTTAAATATAATATTAAAAATATTATTTATTTAAAGTTTTATAATTATAAATTTAATAAGTTTTTTTTGTAATATATAATAAATATAAATTATATATTAATATTTTTATATTTAATTTTTAATAATAATATTTATTATAAATTTTATATTAATATAATTTTAATTTAATTAATTTATATAATAATTATATAATTTGTTATAATTATAAAAAGCATAAAAGTTAATTAAGTGATTATATTAATTAAAAAGTAAAAAAAAAAAAAAAAAAAAAAAAAAAGCTAAATTATATATATATATTATATAAAAAATATAAATATATAAAACTAAGCATTATTTTTTATTTGATTTTACTAAGTGCGAAGTTGTGCTAAAGTAGTATAAACTTTTTAAGCTACTATGCTTTTGTAGCTAAAAAGTAAACGCAAATAACTAAAAAAAGTAATAGCATAGTAAAATAAAAAATTAAAATAAAGTTTGTTAAAAAAATTAAAATAAAGTTTTTAAGTAATAATAAAATTTGCTATAAAAATTAAAGTAAAATTACTAAATAACAATAAAGTTAATTTAAAAAATTAAAATAAAATTACTAAGTAATAGCAAAATTAGTTTAAAAAATTAAAATAAAGTTATTAAATAATAGTAAAATTAGTTTAAAAAGTTAAAATAAAGTTTTTAAGTAGCTATAAAAACAGCTATATAGTTTAGCATTAATATTGCTTTTAATTTTTTTATTAATTATTAACAAAGTATAAAATATTTATTGCTATATTTTATTAAATTTATTTATTGATTTATTTATTATTTTAAATTGTTTAATTAATTAAAATTAAATATATAATTAGTTTAAATAATAATATAAATCTTTATATAAATATTTAATATTTTAAATAGTTATATTAGCTATAAGTTTTTTTTTAAATTATTAAATTCAATTAATTGTATATTTATTTGTAATTTTTAATAAAACAAATAATAAAATTATATTTTTAAAGTTTATATATTTAAAAATATAATTGTTATATGTTTTTTTTTATAAATGATTTTATAAAATTATATATTTAAAAATATAGTTGTTATTTGTTTTTTTTTATATATAATTTTTTAAGTTTATATATTTAAAAATATAATTATTATATATTTTTTTTTATAAGTAATTTTCGAAATTTATACATTTAAAAATATAGTTGTTATTTATTTTTTTTTATAAATAATATAATTTAACTGTTATATTGTATTTTTAATATATTGTTATTTTATAGCTATTACAATTAGCTATAGCTATTTATAAACAGTTATATTTAACTACAACTAAATATTATTGTATAATTATTTATATTTGCATTATTTAAAATTTTCTATATAAATTTAAAAAAACTATATTTTTAAAGTTTATATATTTAAAAATATAATTGTTATTGTTAAATTTAAGTTTTATATTTTAAAATTACTATATATGCTTTAAAATTAATATAAAAGTTTAAAAATTATTTATAAAATATTTATTTATATATTTATTTAATTATATAAATAATAACTTAAAATAACTAATATAGTAATTAAAATTAGCTATATAAAAAAAATCTATTAATTAAATATTTTATATATATATTTAATTAATATAATAATAATATTAAAACTTTATATTAACTATTAAAAAAATTATTTATAAATATATTAAATTTAATAGTTATTTATTTTTTTTTACAAGTAGTTTTTTAAATTTATATATTTAAAAATATAATTATTATATTTTTTTTTTTACAAATAGTTCTCAAAGTTTATATATTTAAAAATGTAGTTATTACTTGTTTTTTTTTGCAAGTAGTTTTTTAAGTTTATATATTTAAAAATATAATTATTATTTATTTTTTTTTATAAATAGTACAATTTAATTATTATATTGCACTTTTAATATATTGTTATTTTAAAACTATTATAATTAGCTGCAGCTATTTGTTAATAGTTATATTTAGCTATAACTAAATGTTATTATATAACTACTTATTATTGTATAACTATTTACTATTGTATAACTATTTATTTTTATATAGTTTTTTATAACTAAATGCTATTGTATAATTATTTACTATTATATAGCTACTTGTTATTAGTTATAACAATTTATTATTAGCTATAGTTACTTATAACTAGCTGTTATTATATAGCTATTTGTTATTTGTATTATTTAAGATTTTTTATATAAACTTAAAATATTAAAGTTATTTGATTTAAATATTAAAAACTTTATTGTATAATTAATAAAAATAAAAAACAAAAGCTTTTTTGCTTTTAATATTTGTTTAACTATTTATAACTAAATATAGTTATTTATTAATAGTTATAATTACTTATATATAGCTGCTATTATATAATTATTTACTATTTATATTATTTAAAATTTTCTATATAAGCTTAAAATATTAAAACTATTTGATTTAAGTATTAAAATTTTTTTTATATAATAAATTGCTACTAGTATTAATTATACAAAGTTATATAAAAAAGTTTTTAAAAATAATTACGAAATAAACTAAAATAAAGCTTTAAAATAACTAAAATATAACAATAAAAATATAAGCTAGATTATAAATTTATTATATATATAAAATTTTACAGTTTATAAATTATCTATTTTTTTATTTAATAAATAGTTTATTTAATATAGTTTTTTTGTTTTATTGTTTAAAAAATTAGCTATATAAATTAATATATATATAGTTTTTAGCTTTTTTTAATTAAAAATATAAGTTCAATTGCTTTAATTTTAAATTTATTTATTAATTATTTTTTATTTATGTTTTAAATATTTGCTATATATTAATTAATTATTTATAATTATTTAATTTATTATAACAAACTATATAATTAATTAAATACTTATATATATATTATATAAATTTATATAAATATTAAACTTTTTAAAAAGTTATAATAGCAATAACTTTTTAATAAATAAACTATACTATTAGCAATATTTTAATAACTTATATATTTGTTTGTTTTATTTAATTAAATAAACGTTAATATTATATATTTAAAAGCTATGTTTGTAATATTTGCAAAAAAATTTAAACATTTCATTATTAATAGCTAAATCTAGCTTTTTTAAAAAAAGCTGCAAATACTATATAAAAACAATTGTTACATTTTATATTTATAACTTGTTTTTTTATATAATATTTAATATATTGTTAAAATAAAAAAAACTTAATATATTTGTTAAAATAAAAAAAAATAAATTTATTAAAAAGTGTTAATTTATTATAAACTAGCTTAATTATTTTTTTTAAATTAAACATTATAAATATAATTTTATAAACTAAGCTATAAAAAAATAAATTTAAAAAATAATAAAAAAGTATAAAAAATAATAAAACTACTATAATATTTAATTAAGTTTTATATTATTACAGTTATTTATTTAAAATATAATATTTGTTTAATTTTATAAGTTTATTTTATTATTTTTATTACAAGTATTAAATTAAAAAATGTTATTTTTATATTATTTTATAATAATACTATTATAAATATAAAATAAAAACATAAAGTATTAAAACATTATTAAAAAAAGTACTATTAAATTAGCTTTTTTTAAAAATAATATAAAAAAATATATAGTAAACAATTGTTTAACTTGTTACTTTTATATTAATTAATCGATATATTTTATTTAGTTATTTGTTAATTAAAAAAAAAATCATAAATTTTTTTTATAATATATTTAAAGTTTAAGTTATAAAATAATATTAATTATATAAGTTTAAAATTAAATATTTTATTAATGTTTTAAAAAATATAACAAAATATAAACAGTATAAAATATAAAAAAAATATATTTTATAATAATATTAAATAAATTTAAAACTTATTTAGCTATAAATTATTAAATTAAAAAATTAACTATTTTTAAAATTGAAATATTTAAATTATAATAAATTATAAATTAAAATTAATTTTAAACATTTGTTTAATTTAGTTAAAATTTTGTTTTATTTTTTTTATATTAATTATATATACTTAATTAAAACATTAAATATTATATTGTATTTTTTATATTTTTTTACTTTTTTATTATATATTTAATAAAAATATTAAATATTATGTTATATTTTCTGCTTTTTTTTATTTTTTAGCTATATATTTAATAAAAACAATAGATTTAATGTTATATTTTTTACGTTTTTTTATTTTTTAACTATATATTTAATAAAAATAATAAATTTAATATTATATTTTTTACGCTTTTTTACTTTTTAACTATATATTTAATAAAAATATTAAATATTATATTATATTTTTTACTTTTTTTTATTTTTTTATTATTTATTTAATTAAATATTAAATAATATATTTAATATATAAACTAATTATTATTTAATAATATAATTATATATTTATAATAATAAATTAATATATTATTAAATAATAAATAATTATAAATTTGTTTATTTAAATATATTAAATTTATTATATATATAAATTTTTAATTATAATAGCTTTTATATTTAATTAAATAAATTGTTAAACTTTTTTAAAATATATTATAAATTTATAATATTAATAATTAATATTTAATTAACTATTAATAACTATTATTTGTTATTATTTTTTATTTTTTTATATTTAATTATATATATTAAAAATAAAATATTTAATATATAATTATTTTATTATTTAAATAGTTTATTAAAAAATAAAATATTTAATATATAATTATTTTAATATTTAAATATTTTTAATTTTAATTAAAAAATTAAAAAATAAAATATTTTATATTTATTTATTTTTTTATTTTATTTTTTTTTATTTTTTTATTTTTTATAACTTTTTTTTTTAAAAATGTTTATTTTTTTTATTTTTTTATTTTTTTTTATTAAAAGTGCTTGTTTGTTTTTTTAAATATTTTATTTTTTAAATTTTTTTTTATTATATGTTTTATTTTTTGCTATATATATATATTAATATATTTATAAAATAGCTAAATTATTATTAATTTTTTATAAAAAAAAAAACTTTTTTTAAAATAAAAATATATAAAAGCTTTTTATTATTTATTTAAATAACTTTTAATTAATTTAATATTTTTTTTATAATAAAATTAAAATTTTATTAATTAAAATATTATTAATTATAAAAATAATATAAATATAAATTATTTATAACTATAATAAAATAAAAAATATATAAATATATAACATTAAAATTTATAATATAATTTGTTATAAATTATAAAATAAGTTTTTTATTTATTAGTTTTATTTTATAAATATAAATATGTTTTATTTTTTTATTAATATATATAATATATAATTTTTTTTTATATATTTTATTTATATAAAGTTAAAAAATAAAATATTTAATTTTTTATATATTTTATTTTTTAATTATTATAGCTTTTTATTTTTAATTTTTTTATAGTATTAACTATATTAAAACTATATTATAACTATTATAAAATTTATATAAATATAAAAATATTTAAAATTATTATATTTTTAAACTTTATAAATAATAAATTATAGCTATTAATAAATTATAATAAAACTTATAATATAATAATTTAATAAATAATAAAAAATATATTTAATTTTTTTAATATAAATATTAAATTAATTAATAAAAATTATTTATTATTTATTATTAACTATATAATAATAATAAAAATAAAAAATTTGCTTTTTATATTTTTTAACTATTTTTATATTTATAATAGCAATAGCTATTTTATAATTTTTAATTTTATTATAAAAAATTAATATTAAATATTAATTATAATAATTTATTATTAATTTTATTAATATAAATTAAGTAGTAATTTTTATTATAAATAGTAATATATAAATAAAAATATTATTATTTTTTTTATTATTATTAATAAAGTTATATATATTATTTTTAAAATAAATATTAATAAATTTATTATTAATAATATAGCTAAAAATATATTAACTAGTTTTAAATTTATAGCTAAAATAAATATAGTTACTAAATTATAATATATAAAATAAAAAAGCTATAAAAAATATTATATAATAAATTATTTAAAAAAACTAATAAATAATATTTTTATTAATTTTTATAAATTTTAAAGTTTTTAAAAAAAATTACTACGGATTGCTATAAAGGGTCAATATATAGTATTATTATAGTAGTGAAAACTGCGATATAGGAAAAAAGAAGTAAGCTAGCTAAAGCCCTAGCCACTAACTTACTTATAAGTAAGTTAAGTAGGTCCAGGTTAGTCAAGTAAACCCTAGTAGGTCCCAGGGACCCTAGGGGTCCTAAGGGTTTTATTTATACAATATTGTAAGTTTTGCAAACTTGTAAGCTTGCACCCTTTGCTAATCTGTGATAAATGCTACACACATATAAAAAAAACTGTTGACTTTAACAAAACTTTTAAATTAAGCCACACATTCTAGCTACACAAGCTACTTTAATCCAGTCCTTTAAGCCACTTTAATCAAGCCACTTCAATCAAGCCACTTTACTTTAGCCACTTCAATCCTAGCCCTTTTAATCTTAGACTTTCAATTCTAACCCTAAGCTCTAAGCCTTTGTTAACTTATAGTTAAATCTGCAAGTAAGCTTGCAAACAGATTTACAAATAAGTCTAACAAATAAATAAGTTAATTAATCACCTAACTAGCAAATAAATAGGTCATTTAACTAGTAAATAAGTTAATTACTTAACTAGTAAGTCACTTAACTAGTAAATAAATCAACTAGTAAATAAGTTAGTTACTTAACTAATAGGTCACTTAATAAATAAACAAGTCAATAAACCAACTAATAAAAAAGTAAGTTAACTAATAAGTTACTTAGTTAACAAATAAACCGGCTAGCAAATGCTTTAATAAATCCACAGATTATTTAACAAGTAAATAAATTATTTAACAAATAAATAAATTAACAAATAAATAAATAAATAAAATATTTATTAAAGTAGTAAATAAATAAATATATATAAATAAGTCTGCGAAAGTTTATTGCAAAAAAATAAATAAAATAAGCAATAAATCTATTTATTAAATACTTATAACATAAACTATATAAGCATTTTATAAAAATTATATATATAAAAAATAGTTTATATATAAATATATTTAAATAATAAGTTTTATATATTATATAATAAAAAAAAAAAAAAACAACTTTATTTTAGTTAATAATTAAATAATTAATAATAAAAAACATAAAATAATATAAAAAAAAT
This sequence comes from Nemania diffusa, assembly GCA_038501195.1. Lineage (NCBI taxonomy): Eukaryota > Fungi > Ascomycota > Sordariomycetes > Xylariales > Xylariaceae > Nemania > Nemania diffusa. The sequence continues at coordinate 6,088,656 of JBBPUQ010000003.1, forward strand.
ATAATATAATAAATCAACAGTTAATACAAAAAAAAACTATTGCAATAGCTAAAAGTTAAAAAAACTATATAAAATATAACTATTAAAAAATTAATTTAGTTTATATAACTAATTTAATGTAATAATTAATAGCAAGTTATTAAATCGCTTATATATATTTTTTTTTTTAAATTTTACTATTGCAGCTATTAAAGAACTAATTTAGCTAACAATAATAAAATTTATTAAAAATATAATAAAAGTTAATTAAATTGTTTAAATAAAGTTTAAAAAAACAGAGTTAAAACAACTAGTTATTTAAAATAATTAATTATTTAAACAAAATTTAAAAAAACAGTGTTAAATAACTAGTTAATTAATATATATTAAATTAATAAATTATTATAACAATATAAAACTAAAATAGATTTTATATAAACATAGCTATTAAAGAACTAATTTAACTATATATAAAACAATTAATTAAATAGAAATTATATAAAAAAAAAAAAAATTTTAATTATTTTTTTTATTAATTAAAAAAACATAACTTACTATATTATTTATTATAAATTGCTATAAAAAGTTAATATATAGTATTATTATAATAATAAAAACTATAATATAAAAAAAAAAAAGTAAACTAGTTAAAGCTTTAGCTATTAATTTACTTATAAATAAATTAAATAGATTTAAATTAATTAAATAAACTTTAATAAGTTTTAAAAACTTTAAAAGTTTTAGAGATTTTATTTATATAATATTATAAGTTTTATAAACTTATAAGTTTATATTTTTTGCTAGTTTGTAACAAATACTATATATATATAAAAAAAACTGTTAACTTTAATAAAACTTTTAAATTAAATTATACATTTTAGTTATATAAACTATTTTAATTTAGTTCTTTAAACTATTTTAATCAAACTATTTTATTTTAATTACTTTAATTTTAGTTTTTTTAATTTTAAACTTTCAATTTTAGCTTTAAGCTTTAAGCTTTTATTAACTTATAGTTAAATTTATAAATAAACTTATAAACAAATTTACAAATAAATTTAACAAATAAATAAATTAATTAATTATTTAATTAACAAGTAAATAAGTTATTTAATTAATAAATAAATTAATTATTTAACTAATAAGTTATTTAACTAATAAATAAATTAACTAATAAATAAATTAGTTATTTAACTAATAAGTTACTTAATAAATAAACAAGTTAATAAGCTAACTAATAAAAAAATAAGTTAATTAATAAATTATTTAATTAGTAAATAAACTAGTTAATAAATACTTTAATAAGTTTATAAATTATTTAATAAATAAATAAATCATTTAATAAATAAGTAAATTAATAAATAAATAAATAAATAAAACACTTATTAAAGTAATAAATAAATAAGTATATATAAATAAGTTTACGAAAATTTATTACAAAAAAATAAATAAAGTAAGCAATAAGTTTATTTATTAAATATTTATAACATAAACTATATAAGCATTTTATAAAAATTATATATATAAAAAATAGTTTATATATAAATATATTTAAATAGTAAATTTTATATACTATATAATAAAAAAAAAAAAAAATAACTTTATTTTAATTAATAATTAAACAATTAATAACAGAAAATATAAAATAATATAAAAAAAATATAATATAATAAATCGATAATTAATATAAAAAAAAGCTGTTATAACAACTAAAAGTTAAAAAAACTATATAAAATATAGCTATTAAAAAACTAATTTAGTTTATATAACTGATTTAATATAATAATTAATAACAAGTTGTTAAATTGTTTATATATATTTTTTTTTTTAAGTTTTACTATTGTAGCTATTAAAAAATTAATTTAGCTAATAATAGTAAAATTTATTAAAAATATAATAAAAATTAACTAAATTATTTAAACAAAGTTTAAAAAAACAAAGTTAAAACAGCTAGTTATTTAAAATAACTAATTATTTAAACAAAGTTTAAAAAAACAATATTAAATAACTAGTTAACTAATATATATTAAGTTAATAAATTGTTATAATAGTATAAAACTAAAATAAATTTTATATAAATATAGCTATTAAAAAACTAATTCAGTTATATATAAAACAATTAATTAAATAAAAATTATACAAAAAAAAAAAAAATTCTAATTATTTTTTTTATTAACTAAAAAAATATAACTTATTATATTATTTATTACAAATTGCTATAAAAAATTAATATATAATATTATTATAGTAATAAAAACTACAATATAAAAAAAAAGAAATAAGTTAACTAAAGCTTTAACTATTAATTTATTTATAAATAAATTAAATAAGTTTAAATTAGTTAAATAAACTTTAATAAGTTTTAAAAACTTTAAAAGTTTTAAAAGTTTTATTTATATAATATTATAAATTTTATAAACTTATAAACTTATACTTTTTACTAGTTTGTAATAAATGTTACATATATATAAAAAAAGCTGTTAATTTTAACAGAACTTTTAAATTAAGTTATATATTTTAGCTATATAAGCTATTTCAATTTAGTTTTTTAAACTACTTTAATTAAGCTATTTTAATTAAACTATTTTACTTTAGCTATTTTAATTTTAGTTTTTTTAATTTTAAATTTTTAATTTTAGCTTTAAACTTTAAGCTTTTATTAACTTATAGTTAAATCTACAAATAAATTTATAAACAAGTTTATAAATAAATTTAACAAATAAATAAATTAATTAGTTACTTAATTAATAAATAAATAAATTATTTAACTAATAAATAAATTAATTATTTAACTAATAAATTATTTAACTAATAAATAAATCAACTAATAAATAAGTTAGTTATTTAATTAATAAGTTATTTAATAAACAAACAAGTTAATAAATTAACTAATAAAAAAGTAAGTTAATTAATAAATCACTTAGTTAATAAATAAACTAGCTAACAAATGTTTTAATAAATTTATAAATTATTTAACAAATAAATAAATTATTTAATAAATAAATAAATTAATAAATAAATAAATAAATAAAGCATTTGTTAAAATAATAAATAAATAAGTATATATAAGTAAATTTACAAAAGTTTATTATAAAAAAATAAATAAAGTAAATAATAAGTTTATTTATTAAATATTTATAACATAAGCTATATAAGTATTTTATAAAAATTATATATATAAAAAATAACTTGTATATAAATATATTTAAACAATAAGTTTTATATACTATATAATAAAAAAAAAAAAAAACAACTTTGTTTTAGTTAATAATTAAATAATTAATAACAAAAAATACAAAGTAATATAAAAAAAGTATAATATAATAAATTAATAGCTAATATAAAAAAAAACTGTTATAATAGTTAAAAATTAAAAAAACTATATAAAACATAGCTATTAAAAAATTAATCTAACTTATATAATTGATTTAATTATAACAAGTTACAAGTTAAAGTTAACCCTAAGTATTTATTTAACTTAGTTAAAATTTTGTTTTATTTTTTTTATATCAATTATATATATTTAATTAAAACACTAAATATTATGTTGTACTTTTTGTGCTTTTTTACTTTTTTACTATATATTTAATAAAAATACTAAATATTGTGTTATATTTTCTGCTTTTTTTTACTTTTTAACTATATATTTAATAAAAATACTAGATTTAATGTTGCATTTTTTACATTTTTTTATTTTTTTACTATATATTTAATAAAAACACTAAATATTATATCGTATTTTTTACGCTTTTTTACTTTTTTATTATATATTTAATAAAAACACTAAATATTATGTTGTATTTTTTGCACTTTTTTACTTTTTTATTATGCATTTAATAAAAACACTAGATATTATATTACATTTTTTACGTTTTTTTATTTTTTTATTATATACTTAATAAAAATACTAAATATTATGTTGCATTTTTTGCACTTTTTCACTTTTTTATTATATATTTAATAAAAACATTAAATATTGTATTATATTTTCTGCTTTTTTTTACTTTTTTACTATTTATTTAATTAAATATTAAATAATATATTTAATATATAAACTAGTTATTATTTAATAATATAATTATATATTTATAATAATAAATTAATATATTATTAAATAATAAATAGTTACAAATTTGTTTATTTATATATATTAAATTTATTATATATATATAAATTTTTAGTTATAACAGTTTTTATATTTAATTAAATAAATTGTTAAACTTTTTTAAAATATACTGTAAATTTGTAGTACTAATAATTAATATTTAATTAATTATTAATAACTATTATTTGCTATTATTTTTTATTTTTTTATATTTAATTATATATATTAAAAATAAAATATTTAGTATGTAATTATTTTATTATTTAAATAACTTATTAAAAAACGGAATATTTAATATGTAGTTATTTTAATACTTAAATACTTTTAGCTTTAATTAAAAAATTAAAAAACAGAATGATAAGTGCAATCAAAGGTAGTCAAGTAAAGTAGTAGTAAAAAGTGAGATGTAGATTAAATGGAGAAAAAGACCCGCAGCAATTCCTAAGACCTAAGGTCTAAGTGTATACGTAAATCCTTGTGGGTCCCTATAGGTCCCCGTAAGTCCTTATCTAATCTACAAGTGTATGCAAGTGCCACCCTCTCCACAGGTGCCAACTAGTATAGCCCACCTTAGAGGTACGTCACTTTCATACAGGCTCTTCTATCTAGAACCCCTAGAAGTTTTTATCACAGAATATTTTATATTTATTTATTTTTTTATTTTATTTCTTTTTACTTTTTTATTTTTTACAACTTTTTTTTTTAAAAGTGCTTACTTTTTTTTTTTTTATATTTTTTTTTACTAAAAGTACTTGCTTGTTTTTTTAAATATTTTATATTTTAAGTCTTTTTTTACTATATGTTTTATTTTTTGCTATATATATATATTAATATATTTATAAAATAGCTAAATTATTACTAATTTTTTATAAAAAAAAAAACTTTTTTTATAGTAAAAATATATAAAAGCTTTTTGTTATTTATTTAAACAACTTTTAATTAACTTAGTACTTTTTTTGCAATAAAACTAAAGTTTTATTAGTTAAAGTACTATTAATTATAAAAATAATACAAATATAAATTATTTATAACTATAACAAAATAAAAAATATATAAATATATAACATTAAAGTTTATAATATAACTTGTTATAAATTATAAAATAAGTTTTTTATTTATTAGTTTTATTTTATAAATATAAATATGTTTTATTTTTTTATTAATATATATAATATATAATTTTTTTTTATATATTTTATTTATATAAAGTTAAAAAATAAAATATTTAGTTTTTTATATATTTTGTTTTTTAACTGCTATTATTTTTTGTTTTTAATTTTTTTATAGTATTAACTATATTAAAACTATATTACAACTATTATAATATTTATATAAATGTAAAAACATTTAAAATTGCTATATTTTTAAACTTTATAAATAATAAACTATAGCTATTAATAAATGCTAATAAAACTTATAATATAATAGCTTAATAAACAATAAACAATATATTTAGTTTTTTTAATATAAATATTAAACTAATTAATAAAAATTATTTACTATTAACTATTAGTTATATAACAATAACAGTAGCAAAAAACTTGCTTTTTACATTTTTTAACTATTTTTATATTTATAGCAGTAATAACTGCTTTATAATTTTTAGTTTTGCTATAAAAAACTAGTATTAAGTATTAACTGCAATAGTTTATTATTAGTTTTATTAATATAAACTAAGTAATAATTTTTACTATAAGCAGCAGTATATAAATAAAAACATTATTACTTTTTTTATTATTACTAACAAAGTTATATATATTATTTTTAAAATAAATATTAATAAACTTGTTGTTAGTAATATAGCTAAAAATATATTAGCTAGTTTTAAATTTATAACTAAAACAAATATAGCTATTAAATTGCAGTATATAAAACAAAAAAGCTATAAAAAATATTATATAATAAACTATTTAAAAAAACTAATAAATAATACTTTTATTAATTTTTATAAGTTTTAAAGTTTTTAAAAAAAATAAAAAATTTTGTTTTAGTTGTTTATTATTTAAAAGTAAATACTGTTATTACTTGTAACAAAAAACTTATAAAAATTACTATATTTAAGTATTATAAACTACAAATATATTTATAACTAAGCAAAAGTTTTAATTAGCTAAAATATTGTTAGTAATTTTAAATTATTAATACAAAGTAAAAAAAGCGCTAAAATTGAAACAATTGTTTTTGTTAACAATAAAAATAAACTAAAAAATTTAGTTAAACAAAATATAACTTAGCAAATTTTCAAAGTTATAAAAAGTAAGTTTGAAAATAAAGCTAACAATAATAATGCTGCTTTAGTTATAAAAACAGTTAAAAAAGCAAAAATTTAAAAACAAAAATATATTGCTATTAATTAATTAGTAACTAATAGTTCTGTAAAAAAGTTGTTTTTAGTTTAAAACACTGCTTGTTATTTTAAAATTAATTAAAAAAACGCAAAAATAGCTTTAAATAGTAAAACTATTTATTAACTTTATTAATTTGTTAATAAATACAGTTTTATTTTATTTAAAAAACAGAATATTTAGTTATTTAAACATATTTTGTTTTTTAATTTTGTAGCTTATTATTAATTCTTTTTTTTTAATAGATATAGCAAAGCTTTTAAATAAAATGTTAATATTTTTACATTTTGTTTTTTTTATAAATAAATATAAAACTAGCAAAATTATTACTTATAATAAAACAATAGTTCATTATATTTTAAAAATAAAAATCGAGCAAATAAAAAGCTTGTTAAAATATTATTTTTATTTAGTTTTTATTATGTTTTTTGTAACAGTTTAAACTTTTTAATATTTACGAAAGTTTTTCGAAAATATATTTAAAATTTTTTTTGTATATAAAAAAAGCAAAACTAAATATAATTATATAAAAAAAAGTCAAATTTTAAGCTAGCAAAATTTAAAAAAAAATAATAACAACTATTAATAAAAAAAATTATAAAATAAACAATTTTTTTTAAAAACGGGATATTTTATTTATATTTATAAATATTTTATTTTTAATACTTTTATTAAACTTGTTTATATTAATTACTTTTAAACCAACTAAATAGTTATTATAATATTTATACAAACTTTTTTTAATTATTATATTATAAAAACTTTTTAACTTATTAAAAACTTTATTTAGTTAAAACAAAAAAAATTTAGTTTATTTAATAATAATAATTTTATTAAGCTTAAGCTTAAAGCAAACTTAATAAAATAAATTTTAACAAAAAAAAGTTCTAAAAAACAAATAAAACTAAAAAAAAAAAATAAAATTAATATTATTTTTATTTTAAAATAGTACTACTTTAGCTTATTAGTTATTAATAAAGCTTATATAACTAAAAACTTTTAAAATATTATATATTAAATAGTTGTTTTTATTTAATGCAATATTATTTTATTTTATTTAATAACGCTATTAATAAATTATTTTTATAATATATTGAAATATTTTTGTTTAAAGTTTTTAAAACTACTAAAAATTTTATATTTACTGTTTTGTTATAATAAGTTAAAACTATATAAAAATATATTAAATTTTTATAACTTGTTTAATTATATTTTATATATTAATATAAATAGTGTTAAATGTTTGTTTATATAATTTTTTTACTAGCTTTTTTTTAAAAAATTAAAAAATTTTAATATTTTATTACTTAAATTTAAGTTTGTTTCAGTTTATTTCGAAAACAATTATTACTAATAAATATTTTTGTTTGCATTTTTTTAAATAACTATAAAGCAATATAACTAAAGCTTCGATTTTTACTGTACTATAATAAATACTATTTACTAATAAGTTTTTTTGCGTTAAAATATAAGTATAAAAATTATAAATTTTAATAAAAACTAGATTTTTTTTAGTAATAATATCTTTAATATAAAGTTTATTATAATATAAATAGTTTTAAATACTATTAAATAAAATATATATAATTTTTAGTTTAAATATTATTAAAAATATTTATATATAATATTCGAAAATTTTACAAATAAAAAATCTGCAAAAAAAAAAAAAACAAAACTACACTTAAAATAAAAAAAATTTTACTATATTTAACTTTAAAGTTTAAAAAAAGTTTAATATTTTAGTTCTAAATTTAAATAACAAAAACATATTGTGTTTTAAAAACAATTAAACTTTATATTTAAAAAAAAAAAAAAAGCAAAAATATAAAGCTTTTTTATAAAATAGTAATTGTAATAAAAATAATAACAGCTAAAATAATAAAAACAGTAAAAATAGCAAAAGTAGCAAAAACAGTAAAAGTAGCAAAAACAATATATTTAACAAAAATAGCAATTTTAATAAAAAAAAGCAATTAGTGCTGCTTTTTGTTACAATAAATGTTTAAAAAGTCTGCGAATTAATTGTAAATATTAATAACAGTAGTACTAACTATATTTTCGAAAAAACAAAAAAAAATTACTATATTGCTTTTTTTACTAACTATATTAGTTAATTTTAATATATAATTAAATAAAGCTTATTTATAGTTTATTTTATTATTTAAATTTTTAACTATATATATAAGCTTAAAAATAAAAAAAGTTTGCTATTTTAAATAGTTGTTATAATAAATTCGCTATAGTTATAGCAGTAAATTGTTTTTTGTTATATTTTATTTTGCTATAATATATTAAAAAAAAAATTAAAAACAAAATATTTAATATGTTTAAATATTTTATTTTTTAATTAAAAAAGTAAATGTACTATAGTTATATAACTAAAAAATAAAATATTTAATATATTTAAATATTTTATTTTTAAACTAAATAAATAAATGTATTATAGTTATAAAGCTAAAAAATAAAATATATTATTTAGTTATATATTTTATTTTTTAATAAAAGTTTTATTTAGTTTTAACACTTACTATATAAGTTATTTTGTTTATTTAGTAATATTAACTATTTAATAATAAAAAATTATATATTTTGTTCAATTTATTTAATTTAAATGTTTTTATAATTATATTTTATTATATAATTAAAAAATAAACTAATATTATATTTATATTTAATAATTTTATATCAACTATAAATATTTTAATTTATAATATATATATTATAAAAATAAGCATTAATTTATATTTTTGTTGTTGTTGCAGCTTTGTTTTTTCGATTTTGTAAAATATAAACAATTTAAACTAAATTTTAAACAAATTTGTTAAAATCGAATAAAAATGCTTTATTAATTAAATAATTATTATTATATTTAAAACTATATTTAAATAGTACAAAGCGATTATATAGCAGAAGTTTTTTTATTAATTTGCTATAAAAAATAAAATTAACAAAAAAATTTGCAAAAAAGTAAATATTTTAATTATATATGAAATTATTTGTTGCTTTTATAACTAGTTTATTATTTGCTACATTTTAAAAACTTTTGCTTTTTTAGTTTTTATTAATAAAAAATATATAGTTAAAATTACTAATATATTGTTTTTTATAGCTTGCTTTATATTTAACAATTTAACAAATTGTTATTATTTAAGTAATTATAATAAACTTAACTTTATTACAAATGTTATATAATTTGTTATTAATTTTAACAACTTTAATTTTATGTTATTTATTATAATATTAAAGCTAGCTTTTTTAATAAATTGTTTTAAATAAAACTTAAATAACTATAAGTTTAAAAAAATATTACAAAAAGTTTTTATTATTATTTAAAAAGCAAAAATTAAGTTTAAAAAAAATGTAAACTTTAAAAAAAAAAAAATCGAAAAAGTAAAACTAATATAAAAAAAAATAAACGTTAAAATCGAAAAAACTAAAAAAAAAGCTAAAACAAAAGTAAAAAAAACTAAAAAAAAAATAAAAACAAAAACAAAAAAAAAAGCTGCTAAAAAAGCTAAAAAAAAAACTAAACAAGCAGTTATAGCTAAAAAAAAAAAAAAAAAAGCAAAAACTTAAATAATTTGTTTTGTTTATAAATAAAAATTTAATAAAAATTAAACAAAAAATAGCATTGTTTTAGCTAAAATAATTTTTAGTTCTTAATAAAAAATAAATTTAAATAATTATATAATATATTGTTATATTTTTAATATAACTAAGCTTTAATTATATATATTAAAAAATATATAAATATGTTTAAAATATATAGTATATTAACTGTTAATAATACTTAAATAAAAAAAAACAACTTTATAAAATATACAGCAATTTGCTTTTTTATAATAACTTTTATTTATTTAACAAAATATTTATAAATTTATAAAAACTTAATTAATATATAAAAGTTAAATTTTAGTATAAAAACTTATTTAAATTTAACTATACAATTATATTTTTTTAAAAAATAAAAAAAAAGCAAGTTTTAATATATAACTAGTTAAAACAGTTTAAAATATAACTTTTAAATATTTTACTATTATTATTTATTAAAAATTTATACTTTTTTATTAAAAACTTATTTTTTTTGTTATAAAAACTTATTTAAATTTAGCTATATAATTATATTTTTTTAAAAAATAAAAAAAAAACAAGTTTTAATATATAACTAGTTAAAATAGTTTAAAATATAACTTTTAAACATTTTATTATTATTATTTGTTAAAAATTTATACTTTTTTATTAAAAACTTATTTTTTTTATTATAAAAACTTATTTAAATTTAATTATATAATTATATTTTTTTAAAAAATAAAAAAAAAAGAAGTTTTAATATATAACTAATTAAAGCAGTTTAAAATATAGCTTTTAAATATTTTATTATTATTATTTATTAAAAATTTATATTTTTTTATTAAAAATTTATTTTTTTTGTTATAAAAAAATATTTCGATAAATTATATTATATTTTTTAGTATTAACAAAAAAAATTAAGCTAATATATTAAACTTTTGTTTAATTTTAATAACTTTTTTAATTTTAAATATTTTAATATATACTATATATTTATTAAAATTAAAAAGTAATATAATATTAATAAATTGTTATATTTTATACAGTATATTTTTTAAAAGTAAATTTTTTGTTATAACATTTTTTTTAGATCTTTTTTTAAATTAATTGTTTAAAATATTTTAAATATTTTAAACATTATATATAATTATATTATAAAAAAATATATATTTATTAAATATTACAGTTTTTTTGCTTAGCTAATATTTATTTTATTAGTTTTTTAAATTAATTATTTTAATATTTATTTCAACTTTTTTTTTAGTTTTTTTTTAAATTAATATATTTAAAATATTTTTTACTAAAAAAATAACTTTAATTTTATTTTTAAATAAATATTTAATTTTAAACTTATATAAAATAAAATTATTAAAATTAATATATAAATAAAGCTTATATTTGTTTTATTTTTTTTTTATTTTATTTTTATTAATTTGTTATTTATAGTATTATATAATATTTTACTATTAAAATTACAACTTTAAATTTTATTTTATATTTGTATTATTTATATTAATTTATATTTATTACTAGTTTTTTTTATATTAGTGTTTTTATATAGTTTTAAAATAGCAAATATTATTGCTTAAAAATTTGTTTGTTTTTTTAATATATTTATTATTATAGCAATTTAGTATTTTAAATTATATAATATATTATAAACTAATTAAATTTAAAATAAATTTTTTTTTAAGTTATATTTTATATATAAATATTTAGTTTAGTTATAAATATTAATTTTTTAACTATATATTATACTTTAATAAATAACAAATATAATTTTTAAAAAGCTATTAAATTTATTACTTAAAAATAAAACAGCAAACTATAAAATAAATAATGCTTAAAACTATTAAATTTTTATAATTAATAACGATTTTTTAAATATAGCTTTGTTTATATTAGTTTTTAATATAACATTTTTAATAAATATTAAAATAGCTAAAATTAATAAAATTAATAAAATAAAAAAAAAACAATTAGAAAAAAAAACAAATAAAACTATTGCTATATTTATATTTTTATTTAAAGCATTAAATAAAAAAAATAAAAATAGCAGTAAAATAATATTTGAAATAAATATGTTTTTTATAAAACTAAAAATTTTACTAAAATATTTTAATAAAAATATTTTAGTTTTTAATTTAAACACTAATTTTATAAATATTAATATTTTAATAAAATGTTTTAATTTAATATTAAGTTTAAAACTAACTGTTAATATATAAAATATAACTATTATAAATAATATATTAATAGTTTTGTTTTTTTATAATTTTAACTAATTTGTTAATATATTTAAGCTTAAAATTAAAACAATGCAAAAAAAAAAAAATATATTTTTTATATAAAAAAACATTTTTATAATAAACTTTATTGCATTTTTTACTAAAATATTTTATAAACAAAAAAAAAACATTATAAAAAAGCTTGTAGCTAAAAAAACTAAAATAAAAAATATAAATAAAATTATAACAAACTTATTAATAATAACTAATAATATTAATGTTTTAATAAAATTATATTAAAATATAATATTTTAAAAATTACAACTAATTTTTAAAATATTAAACTAATATAAATTATATTTTAAATATATTACAGTTTGTACTTTTTTTTATATATATAAATATATTTTTTATTATTTATTTAAAAAATAAAATATATATATTACTTTTTTAGCTTTTTTTATAACTTTTTTTTTTTATTTTTTTTATTACTTTTTTATAACTACTTTTTTTATTTTTTTTATAACTTTTTTATAACTATTTTTTTTATTTTTTTTATAACTTTTTTATAACTGTTTTTTTTATTTTTTTTATAACTTTTATATAACTATTTTTTTTATTTTTTTTATAACTTTTATATAATTATTTTTTTTATTTTTTTTATAACTTTTTTTCAAAAGCTGTATTTTTTGTTATTTATTTTAGCTTTTTTGTTTTAACGCTTTTTTTTTAAATATTTTATTTTTAAATTTTACTTTTTTGTTTTAATTATATAAGTTTTTTATATATTTATTAATATATTATTTGTTATAAATAAAAAAACTTTTAAAAAAAAATATAACAAAAAACGCTAAAATTTTATTATTTAAAAAATATAATACTATTTAAATAAACAAAGTAATTATAATAAATAGAACTTTTATAATATTATTAAAAAAAAAAGTTTTAATATTTTTAATTAGTTTTATAAATTTAAAAAAGTAATTGTTTATAAAGTATTATTAAATTATATTAATAAAAACAATAATAATAAAGCAAACTTTATAAAAAAAACTGTTTATATTTTTAATATTTTTTGCTTTTTAATTAATTAAAAAAACAATTTAAATATTAAAGCAGCATATATATATTTTGTTACTATAAAATATTATAAATATTACTTTTATATAAATAGTAAATAATTTAAACTAAAAAATAAATATAATACTTTTAAAAAATAAAATATTTAAACTAGTAAATATTTTATTTTTTAAAGCTTTATTTATAACTAAATGTTTTATTAATATATTAATAACTGCTGATTTTTTAAAACTAATATATAGATTTTTTTGTAATAAAGTTTTAGCAGAATTTATTAAAGCTAAAAAACAGCTTATTTATATTTTTTAAATTAAAACAGTTTTTATAATTATTATATTTTTTATAAATATTAAAAATAATATGTTTATTTAAAAACTAAAAGTAAGTATTATTTTTGTTAATATTAAAAACTTAACTTTTTAATATATAATAATATTAATTATAACATTTTATATATTTATAAAAATAAATTTTTAACAATTTAATAAAACAGTTTATAAAATATTATTTTATAATTTAGTTTTTGTTTTTAAATATTTAATAAAAAACTAAAACTAAATATTATATATTTATTTAATGTTTATTTATTTTTAAACTATTAATATAAAATATACTTTTTTTAAAATAAACTTTTTGTTTTAAAAAGCTATTAATATAAAACTAAAATATAAATTAATTTTATTAAATATAAAAATATATTAAAAAATTTAAAATATATAAAATTTAGTTTTGTTATAAATATAAACAGTTATAAATATATTTAAATTTTTTAATATAATTATTAAAAACTATAAATTAATATATAAAAAATATAAAAAAAACTTTAACTTTTATAAAAAGTTTATAAAAATAATAAATTTTATATTATATGTTTTAAATTTAACTATAATATTACTACTAAATAATATTATTTAGTAAATATTAAATTTAATAAATAAAAAAGTTATTAGTTTTAAATTAATATTTATAAATTAAATTAATATTAATTTAAAAAAAAACTTTAAACTAAAAACAAATAATATTGCTATAAACAAAATTTAAATATTAAATTTTGCAAATATAATATATTATTTTAAAAAAATATAAACTATATTTTTTGTTATATATTATTTAAATTTTAAATTTAACAAAGTTAATTTATATAAATATTTATAATAATTAAATAATATTTTATAAAAATATTTTAATATAATAATTAATATAAACAATAAAACATTACTTTTTTATAACTATATTATAATATAAATTATATTTATTACAAATATAAATATTAAACTATTTAAACTATTAAAACTGCAAAAATTTAACAATAAAATTATTAAGTTTAAAAGTTTATTTATTAAAGCTATAGCAACTAAAAAACCGTTTTATAAATATAACAATATTAATATTTTATTTTTTTTTAACACTTTTTATATTAACAAATATATTTAGTTGTTAATTTTTTATTATAACTATTTATATTTTTTGTTTAATTAATTTACTATATTAAATAAGTTTTTATATATTTTATTTATTAATAACAAACTAAAAAAAAAAGTTATATATTATATTGTAATAACATTTTTTTTTTTTGTTTAATAGTAAATAATATTTTATATATAGCTTTAGTTTTTAAAAAACAAAATATTTGCAAGTTATAAATATTTTATTTTTTAATTTTTAAAAAATAAAATATTTACAAGTTGTAAATATTTTTTTTTTTAGCTTTTAAAAAACAAAATATTTACTAGTTATAAATATTCCGTTTTTTAGTTTTTTTTTTTTTTTTTTTTTTTTTTTTTTTGTTTATAATATATTAATTTTTATTTATAAAATATATAGTTTTTATTTTACTTACCCGCGGGTTAAGGTATATAGCAAAATATTATTTTGATTTAAAGAAATAATTTTCAACTTTTATACTATAAATTAAAACACCTAATTAAAACACTAAGTAATATGTTGTTATTTTTGCTTTTTATTTACTTTTTTTAATATATTTAATAAAAATATCAAATAATATATTGTTATTTCTGCTTTTTATCTACTTTTTTTAATATATTTAATAAAAACATTAAATAATGTATCGCTATTTTTGCTTTTTATTTACTTCTTTTAATACATTTAATAAAAACATCAAGTAATATATTGTTATTTTTGCTTTTTATTTACTTTTTTTAATATATTTAATAAAAATATCAAATAATATGTTACTATTTTTACTTTTTATCTACTTTTTTTAATATATTTAATAAAAATATTAAGTAACATATTATTATTTTTGCTTTTTATTTACTTTTTTTAATATATTTAATAAAAACATCAAATAATGTATTGCTATTTCTGCTTTTTATTTATTTTTTTTAATGTACTTAATAAAAAACAAATTTTATATTATTTTTAAAGTTTTGTTTTTAATACTGTTTTATTTATATATTTATGTAATTAAAATTTATATATAAACATTTTATATTATTAAATTAAACATTTTTTATTTACTTTTTTTTATATATTTAATAAGAAATAAGTTTTATATTATTTTTAAAGCTTTGTTTTTAATGCTGTTTTATTTATATATTTATATAATTAAACTTTATATATAAACACTTTGTATTATTAAATTAAATATTTTTTAAAAATATATTATAATTATATAATTATATTATAAACTTAAAAATATTTAGTTTATTTTAGTTTTACTGTAATATACTTTAGTGTTATTTAGTACAATTATAGTTTATTTTTTTCGAATATAATGCTTTTTTTTAATACTAAATATAGCTGTAATAAAAGAAATAAAATGCAACAGCAACAATTGGCTGCAAAATAGTATAAAGCTTTGTAACTAAACAATTAAGTTTGCATACTTTTTTACTTATTTTAATTTTTTTTAACACTACAACAACTTTTATTTTACTTTTTACTATTAACTTTGTTTCTTTTTAATTTTACTATTTAGTTATGCTATTAATATATAATTAGATTTATTATTAGCTAGTTTTATTTATTTTTATTATTAAATAATATAGAGTTATTAATATAGCTTGCTAACTTTTAAATTAACTTTTTGCAAAATGAAGTTAATATTACAATTTTACTTTTTATTTTTAACAGTACAACTTTTTTCTATTTTATTAGTTCTGTTATTTTTATTTCTAAAATTATACAAAACCTAAAACTATAAAAACTGTTTAACAAAACAAATATATTAGCTTAAAGTATAAACAGCAGCTTTTGCTTCGAAAATATTAATAATTTAAGTTTTACTAATAACAATAATTTTTTTTAATATATTTTTAATAGCAGTTAACTAAATAATAACAGAAACAGTATTAGTTAAAAATATATTGATTTGTTTAAAAATATTTTCTTTTTTAATACTAAAGCTAACTAACTAAGTTTTAATATAAACGTTTTTAATTTAAACTAATTATAAGCTTTATTTTGTATTAACAATATTATATAATAATATTTATTTGCTATTAAGTACTTTCAAACTTTTTTTTTTAAAGCAACTTTTTTTTTTGTTTGTTTGCTTTATTTTATTATATTAGATCTAGCTACTGCTGCTTACAAAGCTATTTTATATATTTTATTTATTACTAAGCTACAAAAACTTTTTCGATATTTGTAGCTTTAATAGCGATTTTTTCATTTTATTAAGTATAACTTTAATAAAATATAGCTTTAAATTAATAAAATATACAACTTAATTTGTAACTGCAGTATGTTTTATTTTTTAATATAATATTAATAACAAGTTATTTATATAAAAATTTAAAACAATAAAATCTATAATATAAAGTTTTGTTTTTTATTTATTTAATAATATGTTATAAATGCAGTAGTTAAAAAACAGGTTTGATTTATTTAAACAGTTTTTATTTTTTAACTTTTTTTTTTAATTCAATTATGTTATATTATATAGCTATATAATTTTTCAACTATATATTTTAACTGTTATTACTATATAAAACTGCTAGCTTAGCTAATATATACTTATATATTTATAGCTATTTTTACATTTAATTAATATTTACAGAAAAAAACTAATATAAAAGTAGCAGTACTTTAATTGAAATAGTAAATTATATAACAAATAAAAATTCTAGTATTTATAATAAAACACTTTTTATAAAAAATATACAAAATATAACTGTATTATATTTGCAGCTATAGAACTTAAAAATATTATATTAACAACTACTATTTAATAATTAAAAGTTTAAACTATTGTTTTAGTTTATTAAAAAATGTTTGTTTAAAGTGTAGCAACAGCTATTAATTATATAAATATATAATATTAACAGTTATATTATTTAGTTCTAGTTTTTTAACGCTTTATTTAATTATATTTTTTATTTGTTTTATATACTACTTTTTTTTAGTTCGATATTATAAAATATATATTATATTTTTTAATCGATTATATTTTATATAATATATAATATTAAACTTAGAATATTTAATTTGAGTAAATTTAATATTATATATTTAATATTTTTACACTTTATTTTTATATTAAAACATTATATTATATATATTTTTTTCAACATATAGGCATTTTTTATAAACAACTATATATTATTAGTATTTAATTATTTCTGTTTAACTATTATTGTTAACTAATATTTTATAATATTTATACAAACAAAAGCTAAAGCTAGCAATTTTTAAACTAAAATTAGAACTAAAAATATTAGTGCTTATATTTATATATAGTACTATATTTTATATAAATATACTAGCAGTTTTTAGCAACATTTAAAAAAGCTATATAATAAATATAAATTAAACTACTTTTTAAGTTTTATTTTTTTTATATAAAAATATAATATTAAAAATATAACTGCTAGTAATATTTTAAAAACAGCTATATTAAAGTTTTATTATAAATATATGTTTGCTATAAACTCTAATTTAATTAATTTAAATATTACTTAAATAAACTTTAGTTTTTAAAACTTACTATATACAATTAAACTTGAAAATAAAATTTGTACAATTAAATTATTGTTTATATTATTATATAAGTTTAACTATTTAAGCTATATAGTTTGTAAAAATAACAGCATTTTTAAAAAATTTGTTTTATGCTGCTATTTTTAAAACTTATTTAAAAATATTAACTTTTTAAACTTAATTAAAAAGCTAGCTAATTTGCAGTTAATTATGTTTATATTATACTAAGTTAAAGCATATAATATATATAAGTAGTATTTTTATATATTTAATAAACATTTAGTTTTATTTGATATATTTTAGTTTAAGCTGCTTATTTTTAACTCTGATTTTATAAAAATATTTTATTAAACTTAAGCAAATATATTTATATACAAACAATTTATAAACATTAAGTGTTTTTTTTAAACTTTTTATAGCTAAAAAAAACAACTATATAATATATTAAAAACTTTAGCACAAAATACTATATTTTATTATAACGTTTGCTGCAAATGCTATATTTTATAGTTATATTTTATAACTGTTAATTTAAGCTAGCTTTTGTTATTACAAATAATGTAACTTTTTTTATTTATAAATTATGCTATATATAATTTATTTTTTGTTGTTTTAATATATTATTTTAATATTTTTTTGTTTATATATACTATTTGATTTATTAAGTTTATTAAAAAGTTTGCTATATTTGCTTTGTTTAATACTATATTTTTTTATAAGCAATTTTAAACTAATTAGTACTTAAAGCACTTATATATAAACTAGTTATTTATTGAACTTTTTTAGCTTATATATAAAAGCGGCATGCTTTTTTTATAATTTTAAATATAGAAAATAAAGTTTAACTACTATGTAAAAAATAAACAAAAAAAAAAAGCTTGTAATTTTAGCTTTAAAAATATAGTTTGTAAATATAACATAATATAGTTATTTAATAATGTTATAAAATAGTATATATTATATTTTATAAATGTAGTTTTAGTTTAAATATATTTACTTTTTTTTTAACTATATACTAATAATAAACAGTTATATTAAAATATATTATAAAGTGTTATAAAAACAGATATATTATTTAAAACAATGCTATAAACTAATATTGTTTAAATATAAAACTATATAAAGTTATATAACTGCTAAAACAAAGTGTAAAAACTATATAGCGAAACTTTTAAATTTGTATTATAAACGATTATTTATATTTATAACTTCGACTTTTTTAAAGCTTATAAACTTTATATTACTAAAATTAGCTTATTTATTAGTATTATTAACAACATATTATATAAAAAATAGTTAAACTTAAATAGTAGCTATTTTTATATTTTAATAGTAATAAATATATACAAATTATATATTAAGATTTTTTTAGTACTAAAAAAATTTAAAATTAAAACACTTTTAATAAATAGCAAAATGTTATTTGAAAATAATATACTGCTTATATTTATTATAGCTTAATAGCACTGCTTTAAAAAAAAATGTGCTATAAAAAACTTTAGCAAAAACAGCGCTTACTTTTAGTTAATATATGTTTATTTAATATTTAGCGGCTTAAAAAGCACATTATTATAATTAGCTAAAACTTTTGTTTATTAATATATAAAAATTTAAACTTATTAAAAAAAACTATATATAAAACAAAAACTATATAATATATTACTAAATAATTAAATTAACTATTACTAAGCTTATATAAAAACATATATTTTTATTATATTAAACTTTAAATATACTAAGTTTTTATTTATATAGTTATTTTATTATATCGAGCTTAGGTTTTTTTTATTTAATTTTATATATTATTATTTAAGCTTTTTAAAAAACTTGCTACAGTAACAATTAATATAATATATAACAATAATTTAGTTATTTAACAAAGCTTTACTATTTGCTATATTTATATTTATTTTGTTTGCTAACATTTAGTTTAAACTAAAAATAATTTAAACATACTATATAATAAATTATAGCTACAAGCTTTTAAAAAGCATTATTTATACATATAGTATTTATTTAAAGTTTAAATTATTTATATAATATTTTATTTAATTATTTTTAAATAATAAAATATATACTTATTTTAAACAACTTTTACTAATGTTTATATACAGTTTTATTTTTTATTTTAAAAACTAAATTTATTGCTTTAATATATATTTTTATACTATAAACATTTTTTTTTTATTAATTGATTTGTTTATACAGCTCGATTTTTTTAGTATTACAGCAAGCTACTTAATTTTAGTAGCTATTAACAAATAAATACTTACTACTATTTATTACTATTTGTAAAAATAATAAGAACTACTTTTAAAGCTTACTATATAAAAAAACTAAATAAAACAAAACAAAGTTAACAGCAACAGCGTAACTAATATAAATATTAGCTTAAACAATATTAATACAAACAATGTTTTTATTAATAGCAGTACTAATAACTAAAAAAAAAAAGCAAATAGTTTTAATATATTAATTAATAAAAATATTTTATATTAATGTTTTTTTGTTTGTAATTATATAACTTGCTGTTAATTTTTATTTATATATATTTTATATTGCTTTTTTTTAATAATTTTATTTATTATATATAAAGTTATAATATTATATAGTTAATATAGCTAAATTAATACAAAAAAAGAAATAAACAAAAAGTTAATATATTAAAAACAAAATTACTTAAAATATATTAAACCTGTTTTTTAACTATATAACTATTTTAGGAGTTATATTATATTATTTAATATAAAATAATATACTTTTTAGTAAAATCTTAAAATAATTGCTATAATAAATGTAATATTAATTTAATTAAATTTAATATTTATGCTATTTTATTTAATAAAAGCTAAGCTAACTAAATTTATATATAAATTAAACTATTTAAATAAATTGTTATATTTAGGCTTTTTTATTGTAATAACTTTTGTTATTAAAAAGTACTATATTATTATATTAAAGTTGCAACGTTAAATTATTTTAGTTTTTAATATAATTGTTTTTATTTTTACTTTTGTTATTTTACTACTTATAGAAATATAAATTAAATTTTTTCATTTTTAACTATATTAATACTTTTAACTGTTATATTAATTTAAATAAAGTAAAAACAAATCGATAGTACTTGCTAATTATTACTAGCATTTTAAAGTTTAATAAAACAATAGTTTATTATTTAAACTAAAATATTAAATATAAAATAAAAAAAATAGTATATTATATAATATATTATTACAATTTTATTATTATTTATAATATTAAACTTATTGCTTTAAATAAATCTTTTTATTTTTATATTATATTATAAAATTATTAATGTTTTTTTTTTATATTTTACTAATAAAAAGTTATATACTTATAATATTTGAATATTTTTTAAATATATTTACAGAAAAATAATCTAGTAGTTTTTAGTACTAGTTATTTAAAAGTAATTTAAAATCTAAAACATATAAATTAAATAGCAGAGCTATTTATTACTTGATTTATTAACACAACTTTTTTAAAAATAAAAAGCAAAAAAAAAACTAGTTTATATAACGTTGCAGTTTATATTTTTTAAATACAGTTATAATATTGTATAATTTAAACAATTTATAAAATTAAAAGTTAATTATTTATATTATTTTTTAGCAAATAGTTATAAAAGCTTATATAAACAAATTTATATAAATAATACTACAAAATTACTTATACTATAACAAATACTCCGATTAAACTTATATAAAAAGTAAGTTTTTAAATTAATAAAGTTACTGCAACTGCAATATGTAGTTTTTTTTTATAGTATAATAAAGCAATAAAAAAACTTTATAATTTAAAAATTTTTAAAAAAAAACAAAAAAGTCAGATGTTTTAATATATACAAAAGCTAATATTATTTAATTTATTTGTAATTTTTAATACTTGTTTTTTAAAAAAAAAAATATAAAAAGTAGCAAATAGTTGTAACTATAAATATAAATTAATAGTAATTGCTAAATAAATATTAATAAAAGTTGCTTAAAAACAAGAACTTTTTTAAATTTAAAAATTTAAAACTTATTTACTTTTTAAAAACAGAAATTTAAAAAGCAGCAAACAGCTATAACTGTATATACAAATTAATAATAATTACTAAATATATATTAACAGAAATTGTTTAAAAACAAAAACTTTTTTAAATATAAAAATTAAAAACTTATTTAGTTAAAATTTGCTAATTTTAAAAAAAAAAAGTTATAAAAAAAATAAAAAAAGCAGATTTTATAAAAAAAAATTAACCGATTTATTAAAATTTTATTTTTAAACAAAACTTAGTAAAAAATAAATAAAAAATAAAACATAAACAATAACTAAATATAATAAACACAAAAATATTAATTAAAATAAATATTTTAACTTAATATAAATTATTTAAAAAAAAAAAAAAACAAAACAATTATATAAATATAAAACTATAACAATATAAAAGCAAAACTTATACTTTAAAAAAAAACAAATTAACAGCTAGCTATTAAAACTTTAAAAAATTAAAAAAAACATATATTATAATAATAGTAATAAAAGTATTAATTATATTTTAAAAACTAATAAACTTTATATATAAACAATTTATTTTATAACTTTATAACTATAAAACTATATTAAAACTTATAAAAATAAAACAAACTGTTTTATAATTATACAATTATACTAAAAATTATATTATATTATATAATATAATATAATATAGTTTTAAAAAATAAATTAAATATTATATTATAATAAATATAATACTATTTTTTTTTAGTTAAGCTTGCTTTTTTGTTTAATAAAACTAAAGCTAAACTAATTTAAATATAAATTAAAATAAATTTTTATGCTTTTTTTTTTTTAAATATAAACAATTTTTTTACAAAAAAGCTTTTTTTATTATTATTAAGTTTACATTAATTGTTGCAACAACTTAAACAACATTAAATTAATTTAATTTTTTATATAGTTGTTTCTGTTGTTATTTTTACTGCTTAATTTATTATAAAACAATTTAAATCTTTTTATTTATATAGCTTTTGCTATATTTATTATATTTACTGCTTAAATATTTTTTATAACAAAATATTATTACTTGTTTACTACTATTTATATTTTTAAGTTTTTAAATATAATATTTTAATATTTATAGCAAAATATTTTATATATTTTTAAAATAACTATATTTTATATAATATATTATTACTATTATATTTTGTTTATATATATTACAAATTGTTATTATATTAAATTTTTTAACTGTTAAACTATATTATATAATAATAACTTTTTTATTTTTATACTTTTGTAAAAAAAAATCCGGCTTTTTATTAGTTTAGTTAGTTTTATTTAATATTTACAAAAGTATAATTTTGTAAAATTTACAGCAAGTTTTTTGTTAATATTAAAAAACTTAGATAATATAGTTTATATTAATAGCAGCTATATTTTTTAATAATATATATAAATATTATATAGTTTATTAAGTTTAATAATTTAAAAATTAATATTTAATTTTATATTATAGTTTAAAATAGTTATAAAAACTATAACAAATAAATTTGCAGCAATAATACAGTATAGCAAATTTTTTTTTACTATTTATTTTGTTTTTATTTATATAAATAGCTGCTTTTTCGATTAATATAGTTATTTAAAAAATAATATATAGTTTTTTTTACAAGTTAATAAAGCAGTAGCAAAGCTATAAATAGCTAAAAATTATAAGTAAAAATAAATAATTAAATAAATTTAAATAAATGTTATATAATTTAAATATAATTGTTAATAAATATATTTAAAAACAAAAACTTTAGTTAAAACTAATAAATAAATAGCTATAACAAAATATAAAAATAGTTTATAATATTAAACAAATATTAATAAGTTTTATTTAAAAACAAAAACTTTTTTAAATTAAACGATTAAATATATACTTAATAAAACATTGTTAACAATATAAACATTTTAACAAAAAAAAAACAAGATATAAAAAAAATAAAAGAAAAAAAAATAAAAAAAAAACATTTGTAAATATATAATAATTTAACAATATATAGTTTTTGTTTTTAAAAAAAACTAATAATAATAAAACAAATAAAAAACAAAATATAATAAATGTTTATATATTATAAACATATAAATATTAACTGTAAAAATGTTTTATTTTTAATTGAAATTAATAAAAAATAAACAAATAAAAAGCAAAATATAATAAATATTTAAATATTAATTTTACTAACTTTTTATTTTATAACAAAATATATTAAAAACAAAAAAAAGAAAACAGTTAAATAAATATAAAAATATAATAATATAAACACAAAACTTATTTTATAAAAAAAAAAAATACTATTTAACTACTGCAGCTTTAAAAAATAAAACAATAGTATATTTTATAATTACTAAAATAATAAACTATTAAATTGTTTTTTAAAAACAAATAAACTTTAAATATAACTAACTTTTTTTTTAACTATATAACTATATAACTATATTAAACTTTATATACTAACAAACAAAACTTTTTATAAAACAGCAAAACTATTTATTAATGCTGCAACTATATTAAAAGTTATATTATATTTTATAATATAACATAATATAGCTTTAAAAAATAAATTAAATATTATGTTATATTAAATATAATATAATTTATTTTAAAATAAATTTACTGTTTTATTTAGTAAAAAAAAAGCTAATATATTTTTTATATAAATTAAAAATAGTTTTTAAGTTGTTTTATATTTTAGTATAATTATTTTTACTATTAAAAAGCTTTTTTTATTGCTATTAAGCTTTTTTTACTATTATTACACTTATATTAAATATTGCAACAATTTAAAAAATATTGAACTATTTTAATACTTTATATAGTTGTTTTTATTTTTGTTTTTACTGCTTTACTTATTAAATAACAATTAAAATCTTATTATTTTTATTTTATTTAATATTTCTGCTTTATTTTTTTAGTTTATTTTATTTACTTTGTTTATTTTATTTATTATATTTATTATATAAATTAAATAAATAATAAATTGTTATAGCTTACTTGCTATTTTTTATTATATAAATCTTTTAAATATAATATTTTAATATTTATAAAAAAATATTTAATATATTATTAA
Source organism: Nemania diffusa (assembly GCA_038501195.1). Taxonomy (NCBI): domain Eukaryota; kingdom Fungi; phylum Ascomycota; class Sordariomycetes; order Xylariales; family Xylariaceae; genus Nemania; species Nemania diffusa. Next base: position 6,114,028 of record JBBPUQ010000003.1, read on the forward strand.
AATAAACATATACTAAATAATATATTGTAATTATTATGTTTTATTTATATATATTATAACTTACTGCTATTTTAATTTCTGTTATAAACAAATTATATTAAATAATTATAGCTTTTTTATTTATATATGCTAGTAGTATAAAGTCTAGCTTTTTTTTTATGTTGTTATATTTATTTTATAACTACAAAAAAAAAATTTAGTAAATTTTAAAACAAGTTTTTTGCTAGTATTAAAAAAATTAAATAATATAGTTTTTGTTACTAATAGCTATATTTTTTAATTATATATATATATATTGTATAATATATTAAGTTTAAAAATTAAAAAGTTAATATTTTATTTTATTTTATTGCTTTAAATAGTTATAAAAGCTTTTAAAAATAAATCTATAACAATAGTATAATATTATAACTAATATTTTGTTATATATTTTAACTGGACTTATATAAAAAAAAGCTTTTTTAATTAATATAGTTATTTAAAAAGCAGTATATAGTTTTTTTTGCAAGTTAATAAAACAATAACTAAACTATAAATAATTTAAAATTATTAAAAAAGCAAATAATTAAATAAGTTTAAATAAATATTGTATAAATTAAATATAGTTACTAATAAATATTTTTAAAAATAAAAACTTTAGTTAAAAAAAACAGCAACTAGTTGTAACTATATATATAAATAAATAATAATTATTAAATAAATATTAGCAAAAGTTGTTTAAAAATAAAAACTTTTTTAAATTTTAAAATTTAAAATATATTTGTTTTTTAAAAACAAGAATTTAAAAAGCAGCAAACAGCTACAACTATATATATAAATTAATAATAATTACTAAATATATATTAATAAAAATCGCTTAAAAATAAAAACTTTTTTAAATATAACAATTAAAAATTTATTTAGTTAAAATTTGTTAATTTTAAAAAAAAAAAGTTATAAAAAAAATAAAAAAAAGAAATTTTATAAAAGTATAATAAAATCAATTGATTTATTAAAATTTTATATTAATTAATTAATTAAAAACTTGTTTTTAAAAAAGATTTATTTAATAAACTAATAAAACAAAAAATATAGCAAAAATTTATATATTATAAACTTGTTAATATTAAATAAAAAATGTTTTATTTTAATAAAAGATATTTTGATTAAAAAAAAAACAAAGTAATTAAATAAGTATAAAAAAGCGAAAACAAAAGTACAATATATATTTTATAAAAAAAAAAAAACAACTATTAGCTATTACAGCTTTAAAAAATAAAACAACAAAATAGTTTATAATTATTAAATAATAAAATTATTAAATGTTTTAAAAATAAATAAAATCTTTTTATAAATAACTTGTTTTATAACTATATAATATAATTATATAGCTATATAGTTATATAATTATATAATTACTTTAAAAATTATATATTAACAAATAAAACTTTAACAAATAAAACTTTTTATAAAATAACAAACTTATTTTTTAATATTGCAACTATATTAAAAGTTATATTATATTTTATAATATAATATAATATAGTTTTAAAAAATAAATTAAATATTAAATTATATTAAATATAATATAATTTATTTTAAAATAAGTTTGCTGTTTTATTTAGTAAAAAAAAAATTAATATAATTTTTATATAAATTAAAATCGATTTTTATATTTTTTTTTATTTTAATATAATTATTTTTATTAATAAAAAACTTTTTTTATTACTATTATATTTATATTAATTGTTGTAATAATTTAAAAAATATTAAACTATTTTAATATTTTATATAGTTATAATAGTTTTTATTTTTAATGTTTTAATTTAGCTTTAAATATTATAATTATAATTTTAGTTTTTAAACTTTATTGAAAATATTTAGTATTATTAAGCTTATTAAATAAACAAAAAATTAATATTATTAAAATATTATTTTTTATTTTATAAATAGTATATTTATAATATTAAAAGATTTATAACAAAGTATTTAAAATGTTTTTGAAATAACTATATTTTTTGTAATATATAGCAATTACTATGTTTTGTTTAAATGTTGTACTATTTAACAAAAGTTTAATTTTTGCAACTTTTAAATTATGTTGCTTAATAATAGCATTTTTTTTTTTATAATTTAATATGTTAAAATCAAAAAATATTAATATATAGATAACTTTTTTGCTAATATGTAAAAAAAGAATTTAATAAGTTCTAAAACTATTTTTTTATAAGTATTAAAATATTTAAATAATATAGTTTATATTAATAGCAGCTATAACTTTTAATTGTAAGTATAAATATTATATAATATATTTAGTTTAAAAATTAAAAAGTTAATATTTTATTTTATTTTATTGTTATAAATAATTATAAAAGCTTTTAAAAATAAGTTTATAGTAATAATATAGTATTATAATTAATATTTTGCTATATATTTTAATTAAACTTATATATAAAGCAGTTTTTTTAACTAATATAATTATTAAAGAAATAATATATAGTTTTTTTTACAAGTTAATAAAGTAGTAATTAAACTATAAATTATTTAATATTGTAAAAAAAAGCAAATAATTAAATAAATTTAAGTAAATATTATATAGTTTAAATATAATTACTAATAGCTGCTTTTAAAAATAAAAACTTGAATTAAAAGAAATAAATAAACAGTTATAACTATATATAAAAAAAGTTTATAATTATTAAATTAGTATTAATAAATATTACTTAAAAACAAAAACTTTTTTAAATTTAGCAATTAAAAATTTATTTAGTTAAAATTTGCTAATTTTAAAAAAAAAAAGTTATAAAAAAAATAAAAAAAAGAAATTTTTAATAAAATATAATAAAATTAACTAATTTATTAAAATTTTATATTAATTTATTAACTAAAAACTCGTTTTTAAAAAAAACTTATTTTATAAACTAATAAAAACTAAAATATATAAAACATTTATATATTATAAACTAATAAATATTAAATTAAAAAGATTTTATTATAACAAAATATATTTTAAATAAAATAATAAAATAGTTTATAACTATTAAGTAATAAAACTTTCAAATGTTTTAAAAACAAATAAGATTTATTTATAAATAATTTATTTTTTAATACTATAACTATATTAAAAGTTATATTATATTTTATAATATAATATAATATAGTTTTAAAAAATAAATTAAATATTAAATTATATTAAATATAATATAATTTATTTTAAAGTAAATTTATTGTTTTATTTAATAAAAAAAAAGCTAATGTAATTTTTATATAAATTAAAATCGATTTTTATGTTTTTTTTTGTTTTAGTACAATTATTTCTATTAGCAAAAAGCTTTTTTTACTGTTATAATATTTATATTAACTGTTACAACAATTTAAAAAACGTTAAATTATTTTAATATTTTATATAGTTATTTTTGTTTTTGTTTTTACTGCTTTATTTTTTAATAATAATTATAATTTTGTTTTTTAAACTTTATTAAAAATATTTAATATTATCGACTTTATTAAATAAACAAAAAATTAATATTTTTAAAATATTATTTTTTAGTTCGCAAATAGTATATTTATAATACTAGAAAATTTATTATATAATATTTAAAATATTTTTAAAATAATTGTATTTTTTGTAATATATAATAACTATTAAGTTTTGTTTATATGTTATATTATTTAATAAAAGTTTAATTTTTGTAATAGCTAAATTGTATTATTTAATAATACTATTTTTTGTTTTATAATTTAATAAGTTAAAGTTTGGAATTTTTATTTTGTAAATAACTTTTTTACTATTGTATAAAAAAACAATTTTGTAAGCTTTAAAATTAGTTTTTTATAAATATTAAAATAATTAAATAATATAGTTTATATTAATAGCAGCTATATTTATTAATTGTAAATGTATATTTTATAAGTTATACTTAATTTAAATATTTAAAAGTTAATATTGTTTATTGTTTTATATTTTACTATATATTTTAATTAAATTTATATATAAAGCAGTTTTTTTAACTAATATAGTTATTAAAAAAATAGTATATAATTTTTTTTACAAGTTAATAAAGCAGCAGCAAAAATATAAGTTGTATAAAATTGTAAAAAAAAGCAAATAATTAAGTAAATTTAAGTAAGTTTTATATAATTTAAGTATAATTATTAATAGTTGCTTTTAAAAACAAAAACTTTAGTTAAAAGTAATAAATAAACAGCTATAACTATATATAAAAAAAGTTTATAATTACTAAACTAGTATTAATAAATGTTATTTAAAAATAAAAACTTTTTTAAATCTAACAATTGAAAATTTACTTAGCTAAAATTTGCTAATTTTAAAAAAAAAAAGTTATAAAAAAAATAAAAAAAGAAAATTTTTAACAAAGCATAATAAAATCAACTGATTTATTAAAATTTTATATTAATTTATTAATTAAAAATTTGTTTTTAACAAAAATTTATTTAATAACTAGTATAAAGCAAAAAATACAAATGATTTATATATTATAAACTTGTAAATATTAAATCGAAAACATTGTATAAAGTGACTTTTTTTTATTACAGCATAATTAGTGCTGCTATTAAAAAGCTTTATATTATACTACTAAAATTGTATTAATTATTGCAACTATTGCAGCAGTATTAATTCTACCCACCTGCGGGTTAAAGTGTATAGCAAAATATTATTTTGACTTAAAAAAATAATTTTTAACTTTTATACTATAAATCAAAACATCTAATAAAAACACTAAATAATATGTTGCTATTTCTAGCTTTTATCTACTTTTTTTAATGTACCTAATAAAAACATTAAATAATGTGTTACTATTTCTGCTTTTTATTTACTTTTTTTAATGTATTTAATAAAAACATTAAATAATGTATTGCTATTTTTGCTTTTTATTTATTTCTTTTAATGTATTTAATAAAAACATTAAATAATATATTGCTATTTTTGTTTTTTATTTATTTTTTTTAATATACTTAATAAAAACATTAAGTAATATATTGTTATTTTTGCTTTTTATTTATTTCTTTTAATATATTTAATAAAAACATTAAATAATATATTGCTATTTTTGCTTTTTATTTACTTTTTTTAATGTACCTAATAAAAATATCAAATAATATATTATTATTTTTGCTTTTTATTTACTTTTTTTAATATATTTAATAAAAACATCAAGTAATATATTGCTATTTTTGCTTTTTATTTACTTCTTTTAATGCATTTAATAAAAAACAAGTTTTATGTTATTTTTAAAATTTTGTTTTTAATGCTGTTTTATTTATATATTTATATAATTAAACTTTATATATAAACACTTTATATTATTAAATTAAACATTTTTTAAAAATATGCTATAATTATATAATTATATTATAAACTTAAAAATATTTAATTTATTTTTATTTTATTTTAATATACTTTAGTATTATTTAGTACAATTATAGTTTAATTTTTTCAAATATAATATTTTTTTTTAGTATTAAATATAGTTGTAATAAAAAAAATAAAACGCAATAGTAACAATTAGTTATAAAATAGTATAAAGTTTTACAATTAAACAGTTAAATTTATATACTTTTTTATTTATTTTAATTTTTTTTAATATTATAATAACTTTTATTTTATTTTTTGTTATTTATTTTATTTTCTTTTGACTTTATTATTTAGTTACGCTATTAATATACAACTAAATTTATTACTAGCTAGTTTTATTTATTTTTATTACTAAATAATATAAAGTTATTAATATAGTTTGCTAACTTTTAAATTAATTTTTTGCAAAATAAAGTTAATATTATAATTTTACTTTTTATTTCTAATAATGTAACTTTTTTTTATTTTATTAGTTCTGTTATTTATACTTTTAAAGTTATATAAAACTTAAAACTATAAAAACTGCTTAATAAAACAAATATATTAGCTTAAAATATAAACAGCAGTTTTTGTTTTGAAAATATTAACGATTTAAGCTTTATTAATAACAATAACTTTTTTTAATATATTTTTAACAGTAGTTAATTAAATAATAATAAAAACAGTATTAGTTAAAAATATATTAATTTATTTAAAAATACTTTTTTTTTTAATATTAAAGCTAACTAATCGAGCTTTAATATAAACGTTTTTAATTTAAACTAATTATAAGTTTTGTTTTATATTAACAATATTATATAATAATACTTACTTACTATCAAGTACTTTTAAACTTTTTTTTTTAAAGCAACTTTTTCTTTTGTTTATTTATTTTGCTTTATTATATTAAATCTAGCTATTGCTGTTTATAAAACTATTTTATATATTTTATTTATTACTAAGTTACAAAAACTTTTTTAATATTTATAGTTTTAATAGTGATTTTTTTACTTTATTAAACATAACTTTAATAAAATATAGCTTTAAATTAACAAAATGTACAACTTAGTTTACAATTATAATATGTTTTATTTTTTAATACAATATTAGCAATAAGTTATTTATACAAAAGTTCAAAACAATAAAATTTATAATACAAAGTCTTGTTTTTTATTTATTTAATAATATGCTATAAATACAATAGTTAAAAAACAGGTTTAATTTATTTAAATAGTTTTTGTTTTTTAACTTTTTTTTTTAACTTAATTATGTTATATTATATCGTTATATAACTTTTTAACTATATATTTTAACTGTTATTATTATATAAAACTGCTAGCTTAGCTAATATATATTTATATATTTATAGCTATTTTTATATTTAACTAATACTTACAAAAAAAAACTAATATAAAAGCAGCAATATTTTAATTAAAATAACAAATTATATAACAAATAAAAATTTTAGCATTTATAACAAAACACTTTTTATAAAAAATATATAAAATATAACTATATTATATTTATAGCTATAAAACTTAAAAATACTATATTAACAACTATTATTTAATAATTAAAAGCTTAAACTATTGTTTTAATTTATTAAAAAATATTTGTTTAAAGTGTAGCAACAGCTGTTAATTATATAAATATATAATATTAACAGCTATATTATTTAGTTTTAGTTTTTTAGCATTTTGCTTAACTATACTTTTTATTTGTTTTATATATTATTTTTTTTTAGTTTGATATTATAAAATATATATTATGTTTTTTAATTAACTATATTTTATATAATATATAATATTAAGCTTAAAATATTTAATTTAAGTAAATTTAATATTGTATATTTAATATTTTTATATTTTATTTTTATACTAAAATATTACATTATATATATTTTTTTTAATATATAAGCATTTTTTATAAACAACTATATACTATTAGCGCTTAACTATTTTTATTTAACTATTATTATTAACTAATATTTTATAATATTTATATAAACAAAAGCTAAAACTAACAATTTTTAAATTAAAATTAAAACTAAAAATGCTAGTATTTATATTTATATATAGTATTATATTTTATGTAAATATATTAACAGTTTTTAGCAATATTTAAAAAAGCTATATAATAAATATAAGTTAAGCTACTTTTTAAGTTTTATTTTTTTTATACAAAAATATAATATTAAAAATATAACTACTAATAATATTTTAAAAGCAGCTATATTAAAATTTTACTACAAATATATATTTATTATAAACTTTAACTTAATTAATTTAAATATTATTTAAATAAACTTTAGTTTTTAAAATTTATTATATATAATTAAATTTAAAAATAAAGTTTATATAATTAAACTATTGCTTATATTGCTATATAAACTTAAATGCTTAAGCTATATAGTTTATAAAAGTTACAGTATTTTTAAAAAATTTACTTTATGCTGCTATTTTTAAAACTTATTTAAAAATATCAGCTTTTTAAACTTAATTAAAAAGCTAGTTAATTTATAGTTAATTATGTTTATGTTATATTAAATTAAAATATATAATATATATAAGCAGCATTTTTATATATTTAATAAATATTTAGCTTTATTTAATATATTTTAGTTTAAACTGCTTATTTTTAGCTTTAATTTTATAAAAACATTTTATTAAATTTAAGCAAATATATTTATATATAAATAATCTATAAATATTAAATATTTTTTTTAAGCTTTTTATAGCTAAAAAAAACAACTATACAATATATTAAAAGCTTTAGTATAAAATACTACATTTTATTATAACGTTTGCTACAAGTGCTATATTTTATAGTTATATTTTATAGCTATTAATTTAAACTAGCTTTTGTTATTATAAATAATATAACTTTTTTTATTTATAAACTATACTATATATAACTTATTTTTTGTTATTTTAATATATTATTTTAATATTTTTTTGCTTATATATATTACTTAACTTATTAAGCTTATTAAAAAACTTGCTATATTTGTTTTACTTAATACTGTATTTTTTTATAAACAATTTTAAACTAATTAATATTTAAAGTATTTATATATAAACTAGTTGTTTATTAAACTTTTTTAGCTTATATATAAAAGCAGCATACTTTTTTTACAATTTTAAATATAAAAAACGAAGTTTAGCTACTATATAAAAAATAAGCAGAAAAAAAAAGCTTACAGCTTTAGCTTCAAAAATATAGTTTATAAATATAATATAATATAACTACTTAATAATGTTATAAAGTAATATATGCTATGTTTTATAAACGCAGTTTTAGTTTAAATATATTTACTTTTTTTTTAACTATATACTAGTAGTAAACAGTTGTATTAAAACATATTACAAAGTGTTATAAAAACAAACGTATTATTTAAAATAATATTACAAATTAATATTGTTTAAATATAAAATTACATAAAGTTATATAACTACTAAAATAAAGCGCAAAAACTATATAGCAAAACTTTTAAACTTATACTGCAAACAATTATTTGCATTTATAACTTCAACTTTTTTAAAGTTTATAAACTTTATATTGCTAAAACTAGCTTATTTATTAGTACTATTAATAATATATTATATAAAAAATAATTAAACTTAAACAGTAGCTATTTTTATATTTTAACAATAATAAATATATATAAATTATATATTAAAATTTTTTTAATACTAAAAAAGTTTAAAATTAAAATATTTTTAATAAACAGCAAAATATTATTTAAAAGTAGTATACTGTTTATATTTATTATAGTTTAGTAGTATTACTTTAAAAAAAAACATATTATAAAAAACTTTAGCAAAAACAGCGCTTGCTTTTAGTTAATATATATTTACTTAATATTTAGCAGCTTAAAAAGTATATTATTATAATTAGCTAAAACTTTTGTTTATTAATATATAAAAGTTTAAATTTAAAAAAAAAAACTATATATAAAATAAAAACTATATAATATATTATTAAATAACTAAGTTAACTATTATTAAGTTTATATAAAAATATATATTTTTGTTATACTAAATTTTAAATGTATTAAGTTTTTATTTATATAGTTATTTTGTTATATTAAGTCTAAGTTTTTTTTATTTAACTTTATATACTACTGCTTAAGCTTTTTAAAAAATCTATTACAGCAACAATTAATATAACATATAATAATAATTTAGCTATTTAATAAAGCTTTACTGTTTATTATATTTATATTTATTTTGTTTGCTAACGTTTAGTTTAAACTAAAAATAATTTAAATGTATTATATAATATATTGTAGCTACAAACTTTTAAAAAGCATTATTTATATATATAATACTTATTTAAAGTTTAAACTACTTATATAATATTTTATTTAATTATTTTTAAGTAATAAAATATATATTTATTTTAAGCAATTTTTACTAATGTTTATATATAGTTTTATTTTTTATTTTAAAAACTAAATCTACTGCTTTAGTATATACTTTTATGCTATAGATATTTCTTTTTTACTAATCGATTTATTTATACAGCTCGATTTTTTTAGCACTATAACAAGCTATTTAATTTTAGCAGCTGCTAACAAGCAAATGCTTATTACTATTTATTGCTATTTGTAAAAACAACAAAAACTACTTTTAAAGCTTATTATATAAAAAAACTAAATAAAACAAAACAAAGTTAATAGCAACAGTATAACTAATACAAACATTAGTTTAAATAATATTAATACAAATAATATTTTTATTAATAGCAGTATTAATAGCTAAAAAAAAAAAGCAAATAGTTTTAACATATTAATTAATAAAAATATTTTATATTAACGTTTTTTTATTTATAATTATATAATTTATTGTTAATTTTTATTTGTATATATTTTATATTGCTTTTTTTTAATAATTTTATTTATTATATATAAAGTTATAATATTATATAGTTAATATAGCTAAATTAATATAAAAAAAAAAATAAACAAAAAATTAATATATTAAAAACAAAATTACTTAAAATATATTAAACCTGTTTTTTAACTATACAATTATTTTAAAAGTTATATTATACTATTTAATATAAAATAATATATTTTTTAGCAAAATATTAAAGTAGTTACTATAATAAATATAATATTAACTTAATTAAATTTAATATTTATATTATTTTATTTAATAAAAACTAAACTAACTAAATTTATATATAAATTAAACTATTTAAATAAATTGTTATATTTAAGCTTTTTTATTGCAGTAACTTTTGCTATTAAAAAGTACTATATTATTATACTAAAGTTGCAACGTTAAATTATTTTAGTTTTTGCTATAATTATTTTTATTTTTACTTTTGTTATTTTATTATTTATAAAAATATAAATAAAACTTTTTTGTTTTTAATTATACTAATACTTTTAACTGTTATATTAACTTAAATAAAATAAAAACAAATTAATAATATTTACTAATTATTACTAACATTTTAAAGCTTAATAAAATAATAGTTTATTATTTAAGCTAAAGTATTAAATATAAAGCAAAAAAAATAATACATTATATAATATATTATTACAATTTTGTTATTATTTACAGTATTAAACTTGTTGTTTTAAACAAATTTTTTTATTTTTATATTATATTGCAAAATTATCAATGTTTTTTTTTTATATTTTACTAATAAAAAGTTATATATTTATAATATTTAAATATTTTTTAAATATATTTATAAAAAAATAATTTAGTAGTTTTTAATATTAGTTATTTAAAAATAATTTAAAACTTAAAATATATAAGTTAAGTAATAAAGCTGTTTATTATTTGATTTATTAACGCTATTTTTTTAAAAGTAAAAAGTGAAAAAAAAACCAGTTTATATAACATTGCAGTTTATATTTTTTAAATATAGTTGTAATATTGTATAGTTTAAACAATTTACAAAATCAAAAGTTAATTATTTATATTACTTTTTAGCAAATAGTTATAAAAACTTATATAAATAAATCTATATATATAATACTACAAAATTGTTTATACTGTAGCAAATATTTTAATTAAACTTATATAAAAAGTAAGTTTTTAAATTAATAAAGTTATTATAACTGTAATATATAGTTTTTTTTTATAGTATAACAAAGCAATAAAAAAACTCCACAATTTAAAAATTTCTAAAAAAAAACAAAAAAGTTAAATGTTTTAATATATATAAAAGCTAATATTATTTAGTTTATTTATAATTTTTAATACTTGCTTTTTAAAAAAAAAAATACAAAAAGTAACAAATAGCTATAACTATAAATATAAATTAATAGTAATTGCTAAATAAACATTAATAAAAGTTGCTTAAAAACAAAAACTTTTTTAAATTTTAAGATTTAAAACTTATTTGTTTTTTAAAAACAAAAATTCAAAAAACAGCAAACAGCTACAACTATATATACAAATTAATAATAATTACTAAATAAATATTAACAAAAATTGTTTAAAAACAAGAACTTTTTTAAATATAAAAATTAAAACTTTACTTAGTTAAAATCTGCTAATTTTAAAGAAAAAAAATTGTAAAAAAAATAAAAGAAGTAAATTTTATAAAAAAAAATCAATTAATTTATTAAAATTTTGTTTTTAAATAAAACTTAATAAAAAATAAATAAAAAACAAAACATAAATAATAACTAAATATAATAAATATAAAAATATTAACTAAAACAAATATTTTAATTTAATATAAGCTATTTAAAAAAAAAAAAAAACAAAGTAGCTATATAAATATAAAACTACAACAATATAAAAGCGAAACTTATACTGCAAAAAAAAACAAATCAACAATTAACTATTAAAACTTTAAAAAGTTAAAAAAAGCATATATTGTAGCAACAGTAATAAAAGTGTTAATTATATTTTAAAAACTAATAAGTTTTATATATAAACAATTTATTTTATAACTTTGCAACTATAAAACTATATTAAAACTTATAAAAATAAAACAAATTATTTTATAATTATACAACTATATTAAAAATTATATTATATTATATAACATAATATAATATAGTTTTAAAAAATAAATTAAATATTATATTATAATAAATATAATGCTATTTTTTTTAAGTTAAGTTTGCTTTTTTATTTAGTAAAACTAAAACTAAACTAATTTAAATATAAATTAAAATAAGCTTTTATGTTTTTTTTTTTTTAAACGTAAATAATTTTTATTATTAAAAAGCTTTTTTTACTGTTATTAAATTTATATTAATTGTTACAACAATTTAAACAACATTAAATTAATTTAGTTTTTTATATAATTATTTCTGTTGTTATTTTTATTGCTTAATTTATTATAAAACAATTTAAATCTTTTTATTTATATAGCTTTTACTGCGTTTATTATATTTATTACTTAAATATTTTTTATAATAAAATATTATTATTTATTTATTACTGTTTATATTTTTAAGCTTTTAAACATAATATTTTAATATTTATAACAAAATGTTTTATATATTTTTAAAATAACTATATTTTATATAATATGCTATTACTACTATATTTTATTTATATATATTACAAGTTGTTATTATATCAAACTTTTTAACTGCTAAACTATATTATATAATAATAGCTTTTTTATTTTTATATTTTTGTAAAAAAAAGTTTAGCTTTTTATTAGTTTAGTTAACTTTGTTTAATATTTACAGAAATATAATTTCATAAAATCTGCAGCAAATTTTCTGCTAATATTAAAAAACTTAAATAATATAATTTGTATTAATAGCAGCTATATTTTTTAATAATATATATAAATATTACATAGTTTACTAAATTTAACGATTTAAAAATTAATATTTAATTTTATACTATAGCTTAAAATAGTTATAAAAATTATAATAAATAAATTTATAGTAATAATATAATATAGCAAGTTTTTTTTTGCTATTTATTTTGCTTTTACTTATATAAACAGCTGCTTTTTCGATTAATATAGTTACTTAAAAAGCAGTATATAGTTTTTTTTGCAAATTAATAAAGCAGTAGTAAAGCTATAAATAACTAAAAATTATAAATAAAAGCAAATAATTAAATAAGTTTAAATAAATATTATATAGTTTAAATATAATTATTAATAAATATATTTAAAAACAAAAATTTTAATTAAAACTAATAAATAAATAATTATAACAAAATATAAAAATAGTTTATAATATTAAACAAATATTAACAAGTTTTATTTAAAAACAAAAACTTTTTTAAATTAAACAATTAAATATATATTTAATAAAATGCTGTTAATAATATAAACATTTTAGCAAAAAAAAAATAAAATATAAAAAAAATAAAAGAAAAAAAAATAAAAAAAAAACATTTGTAAATATATAACAATTTAACAATATACAGTTTTTGTTTTTAAAAAAAACTAATAATAATAAAACAAATAAAAAGCAAAATATAATAAATGTTTATATATTATAAATATATAAATATTAACTGCAAAAATGTTTTATTTTTAATTAAAATTAATAAAAAACAAACAAATAAAAAGTAAAATGCAATAAATATTTAAATATTATAAACATTTAAATATTAACTTTATTAACTTTTTATTTTATAACAAAATATATTAAAAACAAAAAAAAAAAAGTAGTTAAATAAATATAAAAGTATAACAATATAAACATAAAACTTATTTTATAAAAAAAAAAAATACTATTTAGTTATTATAATTTTAAAAAATAAAATAATAGTATATTTTATAACTATTAAAATAATAAACTGTTAAATTGTTTTTTAAAAATAAATAAGCTTTAAATATAATTAATCTTTTTTTTAACTATATAATTATATAACTATATTAAATTTTATATATTAACAAATAAAACTTTTTATAAAACAGCAAAACTGTTTATTAATATTACAACTATATTAAAAGTTATATTATATTTTATAATATAATATAATATAGCTTTAAAAAATAAATTAAATATTAAGTTATATTAAATATAATATAATTTATTTTAAAATAAATTTGCTGCTTTATTTAATAAAAAAAAAACTAATATACTTTTTATATAAATTAAAAACAATTTTTAAGTTGTTTTATATTTTAATACAATTATTTTTATTACTAAAAAACTTTTTTTACTGCTACTAAGTTTTTTTTATTGCTACTATGTTTGTATTAAATATTGCAACAACTTAAAAAACATTAAACTATTTTAATATTTTATATAGTTATTTCTATTTTTATTTTTGCTGCTTTATTTATTAAATAACAATTAAAATTTTGTTATTTTTATTTTATTTAATATTTTTGCTTTATTTTTTTAATTTATTTTGTTTACTTTATTTATTTTATTTACTATATTTACTGTATAAACTAAATAAACAATAAATTGTTATAGCTTGTTTACTATTTTTTATTATATAAATTTTTTAAATATAATATTTTAACGTTTATAAAAAAGTACTTAGTATATTATTAAAATAAACATGTATTAAATAATATGCTATAATTATTATGTTTTGTTTATATATATTATAACTTGCTGTTATTTTAATTTTTGCTATAAATAAATTGTATTAAATAATTATAGCTTTTTTGTTTATATACGCCAGTAATACAAAGTCTGGCTTTTTTTTTATGTTGTTATATTTATTTTACAACTACAGAAAAAAAATCTAGTAAGTTTTAAAGCAAGTTTTTTGCTAATATTAAAAAAGTCAAATAATATAGTTTTTATTATTAATAGCTATGTTTTTTAATTATATATATATATATTACATAATATATTAAGTTTAAAAATTAAAAAGTTAATATTTTATTTTACTTTATTGCTTTAAATAGTTATAAAAACTTTTAAAAACAAGCTTATAATAATAGTACAATACTACAACTAATATTTTACTATATATTTCAACTAAACTTATATAAAAAAAAGCTTTTTTGATTAATATAGTTATTTAAAAAACAGTATATAGTTTTTTTTATAAGTTAATAAAATAATAATTAAGCTATAAATAATTTAAAATTATTAAAAAAGCAAATAATTAAATAAGTTTAAATAAATGTTATATAAATTAAATGTAGTTGCTAATAAACACTTTTAAAAACAAAAACTTTAATTAAAAAAAATAGCAACTAGCTGCAATTATATATATAAATAAGTAATAATTGCTAAATAAGTGTTAGCAAAAGTTGCTTAAAAACAAAAACTTTTTTAAATCTTAAAATTTAAAACTTATTTGCTTTTTAAAAACAAAAATTTAAAAAATAACAAATAGCTGCAATTATATATACAAATTAATAATAATTATTAAATATATATTAACAAAAGTTGTTTAAAAATAAAAACTTTTTTAAATATAGCGATTGAAAACTTATTTAGCTAAAATTTGCTAATTTTAAAAAAAAAAAGTTATAAAAAAAATAAAAAAAAAAGATTTTATAAAAATATAATAAAATTAACTAATTTATTAAAATTTTATATTAATTAATTAATTAAAAATTTATTTTTAAAAAAAACTTATTTAACAAATTAATAAAACAAAAAATATAGCAAAAATTTATATATTATAAACTTGTTAATATTAAATAAAAAATGTTTTATTTTAGTAAAAAATATTTTAGCTAAAAAAAAAACAAAACAGTTAAATAAATATAAAAAAACAAAAACAAAAGTATAATATATATTTTATAAAAAAAAAAAAACAACTACTAGTTACTGCAGCTTTAAAAAATAAAACAATAAAATAGCTTATAACTATTAAGTAATAAAACTATTAAATATTTTAAAAACAAATAAAATTTTTTTATAAATAACCTGTTTTATAACTATATAATATAATTATATAGCTATATAGCTATATAGCTATATAACTACTTTAAAAATTATATATTAACAAATAAAACTTTAATAAATAAAACTTTTTACAAAATAGCAAACCTGTTTTTTAACGTTGCAACTACATTAAAAGTTATATTATATTTTATAATATAATATAATATAGCTTTAAAAAATAAATTAAATATTAAGTTATATTAAATATAACGTAATTTATTTTAAAATAAGTTTGCTGTTTTATTTAGTAAAAAAAAAGCTAATGTAATTTTTATATAAATTAAAATCGATTTTTATGTTTTTTTTTGTTTTAATATAATTATTTCTACTAGTAAAAAGCTTTTTTTATTACTATTATATCTGTGTTAACTGTTATAATAACTTAAAAAACATCGAATTATTTTAGTATTTTATATAGTTATAACAGTTTTTATTTTCGATGTTTTAATTTAGTTTTAAATATTATAATTATAATTTCGGTTTTTAAACTTTATTAAAAATGTTTAATATTATTAACTTTATTAAATAAATAAAAAATCAATACTATTAAAACGCTATTTTTTATTTTGTAAATAATATATTTATAATACTAAAAAATCTATAGCAAAATATTTAAAATGTTTTTAAAATAACTGTGCTTTTTATAATATGTAGCAACTATTATATTTTGTTTAAACATTATATTGTTTAACAAAAATCCAATTTTTGCAACTTTTAAATTATATCGTTTAATAATAGCATTTTTTTTTTTATAATTTAATATGTTAAAATTAGAAAACATTAATATATAAACAACTTTTTTGCTAATATATAAAAAAAAAATTTAATAAGTTTTAAAGCTACTTTTTTACAAATATTAAAGTATTTAAATAATATAGTCTGTATTAATAACAGCTATAATTTTTAATTGTAAATATAAATATTGTATAATATATTTAGTTTAAAAATTAAAAAGTTAATATTTTATTTTATTTTATTGCTATAAATAGTTATAAAGCTTTTTAAAAATAAGTTTATAGCAGTAGTACAATATAACAATTAATATTTTATTATATATTTTAATTAAACTTATATATAAAGCAGCTTTTTTAACTAATATAATTACTAAAAAAGTAGTATGTAGTTTTTTTTACAAGTTAATAAAACAGTAGTTAAATTATAAATTGTTTAATATTATAAAAAAAAGCAAATAATTAAATAAATTTAAATAAATATTATATAGTTTAAATATAATTGCTAATAGCTGCTTTTAAAAATAAAAACTTAAGTTAAAAAAAATAAATAAATAGTTGTAACTATATATAAAAAAAATTTGTAATTATTAAACTAATATTAACAAATATTACTTAAAAACAAAAAATTTTTTAAATCTAGTAATTAAAAGTTTATTTAATTAAAATTTGCTAATTTTAAAAAAAAAAAATTGTAAAAAAAATAAAAAAGAAAAATTTTTAATAAAATATAATAAAATTAACTAATTTATTAAAATTTTATATTAATTTATTAATTAAAAACTTATTTTTAAAAAAAACTTATTTTATAAACTAATAAAAATTAAAATATACAAAAAATTTATATATTATAAACTAGTAAATATTAAATTAATAAAGTTTTATTTTAATAAAATATATTTTAAACAAAATAACAAAATAACTTATAACTATTAAATAATAAAACTTTTAAATATTTTAAAAATAAATAAAATTTATTTATAAATAATCTGTTTTTTAATATTATAACTATATTAAAAGTTATATTATATTTTATAATATAATATAATATAGCTTTAAAAAATAAATTAAATATTAAATTATATTAAATATAATATAATTTATTTTAAAATAAATTTATTGCTTTATTTAATAAAAAAAAAACTAATATAATTTTTATATAAATTAAAATCGATTTTTATGTTTTTTTTTATTTTAGCGCAATTATTTTTGCTAGCAAAAAGCTTTTTTTATTGCTATAACATTTGTATTAACTGTTACAATAATTTAAAAAACGTTAAATTATTTTAATATTTTATATAGTTATTTTTATTTTTATTTTTATTGTTTTACTTTTTAATAGCAATTATAATTTTGTTTTTTAAATTTTATTAAAAATATTTAATATTATCAACTTTATTAAATAAACAAAAAATCGATATTTTTAAAATATTATTTTTTAGTTTATAAATAATATATTTATAATGTTAAAAAATTTATAATATAATATTTAAAATGTTTTTAAAATAACTATACTTTTTATAATATATAACAATTATTAAGTTTTATTTATATATTATATTGTTTAATAAAAGTTTAATTTTTACAACAGCTAAATTGTATTATTTAATAATATTATTTTTTGCTTTATAATTTAATAAATTAAAGTTTAAAATTTTTATTTTATAAACAACTTTTTTGCTATTGTACAAAAAAACAATTTTGTAAACTTTAAAATTAGTTTTTTATAAATATTAAAATAATTAAATAATATAATTTATATTAGTAACAGTTATATTTATTAATTATAAATATATATTTTATAAATTATATTTAGTTTAAATATTTAAAAGTTAATATTATTTATTACTTTATATTTTGTTATATACTTCGATTGGATTTATATATAAAATAGCTTTTTTAATTAATATAATTACTAAAAAAGTAGTATGTAGTTTTTTCTGCAAATTAATAAAGCAGCAGCAAAAATATAAGTTGTATAAAATCGTAAAAAAAAATAAATAATTAAATAAGTTTAAATAAATTTTATATAATTTAAATATAATTATTAATAGCTACTTTTAAAAATAAAAACTTTAGTTAAAAATAACAAATAAATAATTATAACTATATATAAAAAAAGTTTGTAATTATTAAACTAGTATTAATAAATATTGCTTAAAAATAAAAACTTTTTTAAATTTAGCAATTAAAAACTTATTTAGTTAAAATTTGCTAATTTTAAAAAAAAAAAGTTATAAAAAAAATAAAAAAAAAAGATTTTTAACAAAGCATAATAAAATTAACTAATTTATTGAAATTTTATATTAACTTATTAACTAAAAACTTGTTTTTAACAAAAACTTATTTAATAATTAATACAAAGCAAAAAACGCAAATAATTTATATATTATAAACTTATAAATATTAAATCGAAAATATTATATAAAATAACTTTTTTTTATTACAGCGTAATAAATGCTACTATTAAAAAGCTTTATATTATACTACTAAAATTATATTAACTATTGCAACTACTACAGCAGTATTAATTTATTTTAGTTTTAAGCATAATTGTTTTTATGTTTGTTTTTTTAGCTTTACTTGTTTAAAAAACTTAATCAATTTTACAAATATTTGCTAGTTCAACTAACTTTACTATATTTACTATATCAACTAAGTTTAAAAAAAGTTTCTTGTTCTTTTTTAGCAAAGTTTAAATGTTCAATTTTTACTAAGTTATATAATATACTCTAAAAAAATATATTAAGTATATTTTTAAAATAACTATATTATATATAGTAAGCTATTATTGCTACATTTTTTTTGTTAATATTTTAGCAGTAATTTATAAGCAGTTTTTTTAATAGCATATTATATTACAAAATAATTAAAATTTTACAAATATATTTCTTTTTTAAAAAGTCTAGCTTTTTAGCTAGCAGTTTGTTGTATGTACTAAATATAGCTAAAATATAAACCTAGTAGCTATTAATGCAAAATTTTTAGTAATATTAAAAAACTCAAGCAATATAAATATAAATAATAAAATTTATATCTTTTAATTATAAATATAAATATTATATAATATACTTAGTTTAAAAATTGAAAAGTTAATATTTTATTTTATTTTATTGCTACAAATAGTTATAAAAGCTTTAAAAAACAAATCTATAGCAGCTATATAATATAATAACTTATACTTTGCTATATATTCCAACTGGACTTATATAAAAAGCAGCCTTTTTAATTAATATAGTTACTAAAAAAATAGTATATAATTGCTTTTTCAAGTTAATAAAACAGTAGCTAAGCTATAAATAGCTTAAAATTGTAAGCAAAAACAAATAATTAAATAAATTTAAGTAAATGTTGTATAAGTTAAATATAGTTATTAATAAACGCTTTTAAAAACAAAAACTTTAGTTAAAAAAAACAAAAGCTAGCTGTAACTATATATACAAATAAATACTAATTACTAAATAAGTGTTAACAAGTAGCGCTTAAAAACAAAAACTTCTTTAAATATAAAAATTAAAAACTTACTTAGCTAGCATTTGCAAATTTTAAAAAAAAAAAGTTGTAAAAAAAATAAAAAAAAAAAATTCTTAGTTAATATTAAATTTTAACTTTATTTAGATTTTGTTTTTAATAAAAACTTATAAAACATAAACAAACAATAACTAAAAACAAAAAAATACTTAAATATTACAAATATACAAAAAGTTATTTAAAAAATATTAAAATAAAGCATATTATATATATACAATTTACTGTAAAAAACTTACTATATTTATATAAAAATTTTTTTAATAGCTTTAGCTGTTAATAACAAAGCTATATTATAAAACAAACATAAGTTAACAAAATAGCAAACTTTTTAAACAGTTATTAACTAATATATCGTTTAAGTTAAAAACTACTATTTATATTAACTAGCTAAATAAAAAAAAAAAACCAACTTTTAATAATTTAATCAACTTATTTAGCTTATGTTAATTTTATTTATATTATCAAATATATTATGTTAAAAAAAAATATATAAAAAACACAAACAAAAAACTATTATATAAGTATAAAATTGCAACTATATATAAATAAAGCTTAATATTAAAACATATAAACACTAAAAAGCTTATTTGTTTTTACTTAAATTAAAAATATATATATTAGTTATTTAATTAAGCTGCAAATTTAATTATACTTTTATATATATTATAAGTACTTTTTAAAAACAAAATTATTTAATATATACTTAATTTGTTTTTTAGCTAGTTTATAAAAAAGCTTAATATAACAGTTTATTAATAAACATATAACAAAGCTTAAAAAAATTTATTATATTATATTTTATATACTAATATTATAAATAAAAAGCAATACTAATAATTTTATAAAGTTAGTTTTTTTTTTTTTTTTTTATTTATTAAATAACTTTTACAACTTTCAAAACTTATATTATATTAGTTAGCTTTTATTAATTAGCTAAATTACTAAATAAAAACAAAATAATTATAGCAACTTATAGCGTTATATATATATATATTTTTTTTATTTATAAGCTTTTATAATAACATAATAAAATATTTATAACATTAACAAATATACTTTAAACAACTGTTTTTAACTGCTTTTTAAAACTACTGTATTTTTAATAATATTTTATTATAGCGCAGTTTTTTTTAATAATATTATTGCAGCTGCTAATATATAAAATATATTTTTAACAAAAAAAGTTATATTAAGCAATTATTAACTGCTTTTTTATATATTTTAACAATGCAAACTTTGGCTTTTTATGCACAAGCGATTGCAATATAAAGATTTTTTTTACAATTTTTAAAGCAACAACTTTGTAGTTTCTGCTGCAAATTTTCCGAAAATAATTAAAAACTTAAATAATACATTCTATAGTAATAAAAAACATAGCTTTAAAGTTTTTTTGTAATATTATATTTTTGTTTATTTAATCAAAAGTTAATAATTTATATTATTATTTGCTGTATATAGTAATAGCAAACTTTAAAAACAAGTACAAAATAATAAATAATATAACAAAAAAGCTTAACATTTTTAAAATAAAACACTTAAACTTATATAAAAAGCGCTTTTATTAAAAAATAATTATATTATAAACATAGTAGCTTTATATAACAAGTTAATTAAGCAGCAGCAAAATTACTAATAATTTAAAATTTTTAAAACTTAAATAAAAAAAAACAAATAATTTAATAGCAATATATAAATATATTAAAATTATTAATAACTAGCAGTTAAAAATAAAATATAAATTAAAGTTTATAATATAAAAACATATTTAATAAAAATATAGTTTAAATATAAACGTTGTAAAAAAAAAAAAAATATAAAAGAAATAAAAAAAAAAAAGTTTTTAAAAACACTTAAATTTTACTTAGTATAGTTTTTGTTTTTAAAAAAAACTTATTAAATATAAAGTAAACAAAACAAAATAAATAAAACATTTAAATAATTATAAAACTACAAATAAAAACTTTAAAAAGTTTTAGTTTTTAATAAGTTGATATAATATATAAACAAAGCAGCAAAGCAGTTTGTTATAAAATATATATAAGCTTTACTGCTTAATTAATAAATTAAAAGTTTTTACAAAAATAAAACAGCTAGCTGCTAAAGCTTTAAGTAAAAAAAAAAAAACAGCATTTAATACTAAATTAATAATATGTTTGTAGTTTTATTTACTATGTTTTATTTAAAATTATATTAATATAAACGTTATAAATATATTTAAAAAACAAGTTTGTTTTATATATAGTAAATCTGTTTTTTAGCTAACTTTTTAGCAAGTTTGAAATTATAGCATATAACTACTATATTAAATACTAAAAAAGTTATTGCATTATATTTAATGTACTAATATATTAATATCAAAAATAAAACGCAGTATTAATAATATAATAAAGCGATTTTTTTTTTAATTTGTTAAATTTATTTTTTTATTTAAAACTATTTTATTTTGCTAGTAACTTTTAGTTAATTTATTAAAATTAAAAAACGTTAAATTATTATAGCAATTAATATTTATATGTACTTTTGTGCTGTTTTTTTGTTTTAAGTTATAAACTTTAATTATAATATATTTAAGCTTATTATTTTTACTTTAATAAAAAATATTTAAAATTTGTTTGCTAAACTAATATTAACTTAGCTAAAACAAACTTTATAGCAGATTTATACTAATTGCTAAAGTAAAAAACAGTTGTATAATTTTACTAACTGTTATAAAATTATTTTTATTAAAAAGTATATAGCTTATTATAATATACTAAAAAATAATACTTAATATTTTATAAAAACTACTGTATTTTTTATAATAGTTCAATATTGTTGCATTTTTTTTATATATATTAAAACAGCTGTTTATATATAAGCAATATTTTGTAATTACAAAATTATACTGCAAAACAATAAACATTTTTTTTAAATAGTTCAATATTGTTTTTGCTAAGTTATTATTAAACAGTACATTATATAGCATTATATAGTTTTTGCTAAATATAACATAGTTTTTACTATATTTTATTTGCAAATACTTAAAAATATAAATAATATAAGCAAAATATACTGCTATTTTATTTTTAATTAACACAAAATTTTTAATAAGCATAAAATTTTCAGTAAGCGTAAAATTTTTATTTAAAACAAAATTTTTATTTAAAGCGAAATTATTATTTGCTGCAAATTTTTAATTAAGCTTGTTTTTTTAAATAAATATAAAATTTTTATTGTTTATAACATTTTTAAAAACTACTAAAGTTACAAACAAGCTATTTTAAAAATACTTTATATTAAGTTTATATAACACAGCTTTTTCGCTAGAAGTAATAACAACTAAACTAGTAAAATCTATGTTTTAATAAGCTTGCTTACTTATTTATATATATAATCTGCTAAATAAAAAAAACTAAGCGTTAATAACTAATATTTAAGCTGCAAATATTTATAAAAGCTTTTAAAAACTGTTATATAGTAATAGTATAACAGAACAGCTTATACTTAATAATATATAATAACAAAACTTATAAAAAAAACAAGTAATTAAACATATATTAGTATATATTACACAACTAATAAGTAACTAATAATATATATCTATTAAAAACAAAAATTTTATTTTAAATATATAAAAAAAAACTAATAAATTAAATATATATAAATAAATACTATAAAATTAATAATAATTGTAGCTTAAAAACAAATCTAACAGTAGAGTTTAGTATTAAAAAACGAAGCTATATAAAATGCTTTTAATATAAGCTTTCTAAAAAAAAAAAAAGTTGTAAAAAAAATAAAAAAAAAAAAGTTTAAAATATAAATATAAATAAATCAAGTTATATAAATTTTGTTTTTAATACAGTTTTATATAAAATAAAAAAAAAAAAGCAACATAAACAAAACATATATATATATAATATATATAATAAAACTGCAAATATTAAATTAGAAAACTTTAAGCTATAAAAGTATATATATAAATAATATACAAAAGCAACAACTATACTAGTAAAAAAGTACTAGTATAAAATAACAAAGCATATTATACAAAAAAAGAAAAATCAAGCCAGTATTAAATGCAGCTGCAAAAAAAAAAAAAAGCTGTTAATATATAAGCACTTAGTTTATTTATTAATTAATAACAAAATAAATCTAAATATATTATTTTTTATATTACAAATATGTTTTAAAAACAAAATTACTTAATATATAGCGAACTTGTTTTTTAGCTAACTTATTAAACTTATTGTTATTTTATATCTAACAATATTATTTAAATAAAATTAAATAGTTACAATAGCTTTTTTATAGATTTTACAAACTTTTAAATATACTATAAAAAAATCAAACCAGTTAATAAAATTGAAAGTACAAAACTTATTAAAATAACTAAATAAAAACTACTGTTTAAAAAAACTAGTTAAACTAAATAAAAAAAAACAACACAAATAAAATAAACTAAATTAAATAAATAAATACTTGTTATTTTTAACTACAAGTTTATTAAATTAAGCTGCTATAGTTTAGCTGTTTAATTTAGTACTTTTACTGTTTTTTAAAAGTTATTATTAAACTTTATTTTTATATAAGTATTATAAGCCTAGTATTAAAGTATTAACGCTAAATATACTAAACTGCTTTTTATATGCTAAATAAATATTATAATTTTAAGTTGCTTTTTTTAAACAAATCTATTTATTAATTTAGCTGTTTATATTTTAATATAACAAAACTAAACATAAATTTAATTTTTATATAACTTTTTTTAGTTTTATTAGCTTAATTACTTTTAAAAAAGTTTGCTTTTAATTTTAACAGTTGTTTTTTAATAAAAACAACTTTTGTTTTTTTTTTTTTTTTGTTCTGTTTAATTATATATATATTGCTATATATATTGTTATTTATTTTTTTATTAACATACTCGATCCTTTGTTTTATACTATTAACATAATTTTTTTAAACAAATAATTAGCTAGATTTAAAAAATAGTTTTGTTTAAAAAAAATTTTTTATTAATATTTCTAAAAATATTAAACCTAATTTTTTTTTACTATTGCTTACTAGTGCTAAACTTAAATTAGCGCTAACATTTTTTAAAACTAGCATATTTATATTACTTTTTATTTAAAGCAAATATAAGTTTAAACTTTAATATTTAGCAAGTTTTTTTTTATTTTACATCGTTATATTATTATTAAGTTATAGCAAGTTCTATATGCTATTAATTTTATTGTAACATAGTATTAATATATACTTTATATATTAGCTGTTTATTTTATTATTAATTAAAGCTTAAGCGTTGTTTTTAAAACTATTTACATTTATTATTTAATTATTTAAGTTAAGCGATTTTATTTCTATTTTAAAATTGCTAACTTTTTAAATGTTGTTTTTAATAGTTAGTAGCAAATTACTATCTGCTAATTTTTTAAACAGCTAGTGTTTTTTTTATGTAGTATTACTAATTCTTTAAGTATTGTTTTTAATAATTAATAGCATATTATTGCTCGCTAAATATTAAAGCAGCAGTTGTTTTCTTTGTTTAAGTGTTTGCGAAGTAAAGTTGTTGTTTTTTAAAAAATAAAAAAAAAGCAGTAGTAGCAGCTATTTCTAAATAGCTGCGTTATTCTAACTATTTTCGAAAAATTTAATAAATTATTGTATAAAAGTTAAAAAAATACCAAAATTTTTTTTAGTACTAAAACAGCAGGTTAATATTAAAACTTTCTAAGTAATTTAATTATAATAACTTTTGCAATTAGCAACGTTAGTGCTACTTTTTAGCTGCTTAACCAAAAAGTTGAAAAAATGCCGTGTAATATTATTTATTTTAACAAGATTTCGCATTTTGTTTCTGTTTTTTAAACTAATTAAATCAAAATTTATTTTTTTTTAGCTAATATAAATAGCAAAAATAAAAAAGTTAGTGTTTAACAACTAGTTTACTTTACTAACAGCACTTTTTTTGTATTTAGAATTAGTATCCAATAACAAATCAAGATAGCAAAATGTTTATTTTAACACTTTATAGCAGTATTAACTAATAAGTACGTCAAACGCTTTTTAAAAAAAAAAATTCACTTGTAAGTATAAAACTTGCTAGATATTTTTTACAAAAAATATATGTTTAATTAGTTTAACTGCTTTTAATTTTTTTTAGCTAATAAAAGCGTTTTAAAAAGTATAACTACAATTATTATTGTTTGCTATATTTTTTGTAATAAAAAACTTTTACTAAGTAGCAATTTTATAAGTATTTTTTAATATAAACAAAGTAAAAAAAAGCATGCGAAAATCAAACAAAAAGCTAAAAAAATACCTAAACTAACAAAATGTTTTGTAATTAATAAGTATTTTAAAAAAGCTAGCAATATCTGTAACAATAACTTTAATAACTTTAAACTTTGCAGCAAAGTTGTTAATTACGCTGTTAATTATATATAAGCTATTTTTTTCGAATACTTAGTATATTATAAAACTAGTTATAACAAAAATTATTACTGCTTGTTTACAATTTAATATATAGTTAGTATTTATTATACTTTAAATTAGTATATGTTATAAATAAAAAGTTAAAAAACAAAAACTTTACACAAAGTAAAAACTTAGTTTTTATTTTATACTATAAAGCTAGTTAATATTTTAAAGTAAAAAAAGCTAGCAGTAAAAAAAAAAATAAAAAACAAAATACTATATAGTAAAAATAAAATAGTTTAAAAATAAGTTTAATAATATAACCCAAAACTTGTTTTTTAACAATATAAATAATAAATAGTAAATATAAATATAACTTATTGTTACATAAATAAAAACAGCGTTATTACAATTATATAAGTGTATTTTTTTTTTAAGTCTTTTTTTTTGTTAAATAGTACTAATATTAATAATCGGTTAAAAGCAGAAAAACAGCTTATAAAAAACACGAAATAGCTAGCTTAAATATTTAATAGCAAAATATGCTTGTTTAAATACAGCGTATTAAACAAAAAAAACGCGCTATAATTTTTACATTTTTTAAAAAGCACATATTTAGTAATAGTATTATTAAATATAAACGTTTAAAATATAAATGCTAAATTGAAGTTTTAATACTACAGCAAATAAATTAGCTTGTAATTAATTAATACAGCTTTTATAATATTAGCAATATTATTATTGCATACTAGTTAGCTTTATTTTTCGTTTATATATATAATTAAATATTTTAAGCAAAATATGTCCGCTTATTAATTAAAAGTTGCTTTGTTAATAAACAACAGGTTAAAACATAATATATAAATAAATAAAAATGCAGCTTTAATATTTTAAACGCTAATTATTTAGCTATAAAATACTAATGTATTAAATATATTTATATATATTTTAAGCGACTTTTTATTTACTAGTACTTTTTTACTATATATGTAGCTTTTAAATATATTAAAAAAAGCTTTTTTTTTATTAGTATTTATTAGTTATAAATAAAGTTTTACTTTTAACTTTTTTACGCATGTTTAAAAACTTAGTATTTTTAAAACTTATAGTATAATAGCTATAAAAATTAGTAAAAACTTTTAGTTTTATAAACTAAAGTTTTATATTTAGCAGTAAATTATATTATATATATTAATTTTTTTTAGCATACTAAAATATATATAAAATAATAACAGAAGTTTATTTTATATTTTTTTTTTTAAGCGCTAAATATACACATTTAATTTTGTAAATTTAAACTTTAATACTTTAATAATTAATTAAATTAAACTAAATAACAAACTGCTATAGCTATATTTATTTTTAAAGTTAATATATTTACAATAAAATAACTACTATATTATAATAACTTAGTTTTAATTTTTTAGTAAATATTTAAAACAAAGCACTAAGTTTTTATATGTTATTTTTAAACTTGTTTTGTAAAAACGTTTACTATTTAATTTTATAAGTTTTAATAAGCTAAAAATTAACGTTATAAACTTTTAAAAATTAATATTATAGTTTTTAACTAAAATGTTTTTACTTTAAACTTTCGCTAGCTATTTTTAATTATTAAGTTAAATAAAAGCTTTGATAATATTAAGTAAACTTTTATTTTAAAGTAAATAAAAAAACTATGACTTTTTTTTAAAAGCTTTTATAGCAACTTTGTTTTAAAAATATATATAAACAAGTTTAAAAAAATTACTTGTTATATTTATATTAATAAATATTTTGTTATATAGTTTAATTATTTACTGTTTTAAAAATAAATGTAAGTTGTTAAAAAACAAAAACTTGCTTAAATTTTTAGTTTTGTTTTTTAACTTTGCTTGTTAATTTTACAAATAAGTATGTATTGTTTATAACTAAATAACATTTAAAGTTTATAATTATAAAAAAGTAGCAATATATATTTATAACTTGCAAATTTAGTCAAGTTTTCAATAAGTTAATGTTATAAACATTTAAAAACGTATGTTTTTTAAAAGCTAAGTCAATAATTTTCTTAATTATTTTTAG
Source organism: Nemania diffusa (assembly GCA_038501195.1). Taxonomy (NCBI): domain Eukaryota; kingdom Fungi; phylum Ascomycota; class Sordariomycetes; order Xylariales; family Xylariaceae; genus Nemania; species Nemania diffusa. The sequence continues at coordinate 6,142,898 of JBBPUQ010000003.1, forward strand.
TGCAAAAACAACTAAAGCAAACTTTTTTTTGTAAAACTAGTTTAGTATATTAAAACTATTGTTTTAAATAACTTTTTAAAAGTTTTTTTTGTTGTAGTTGTTATTTTTATTAAAAAATTTCTGTAGCTTTTTTATAAGTTTTTTATATTTACTTAATATTATATTAAAATATTTACTGTTTGCAACTGTAAACATTATAGCGTTAAAGTAGCAATATATCACTTTAAAACACTGTTAAACTTTATAGCTAGTAACTAGTAGTATATATATACACTTAGCGGTTTAAAGCTTGCTTAAATTATTAGCCCTTTTAAGTTGTTATATAATATTACAAAGAAAAAAAAAATAAAATTAAGTAAAAAAAACAGCGTAAATTAAAAATAAAAATTCTATTTACTAAAAAAAAAAAGTATTAAAAGCTATAAAAGTTAGTTTTAAAAATAAAAATTTAGACTTTATTACTAGTAAACAAAGCTAAAAAAAAAAGTTGTAAAAAAAATAAAAAATTAAAATCCTATTAAAATAAAAATAATTAATACTTAATACTAAGTTTTTGTTTTTAAGCTAAGTTTTTATATATTAATATTTATATTTAACAAAAATCCCGTTTTTAAAGCATGTTTTTAAATATTTAAATAGTTAATACTTATAAAAAGTTTTTAGTTATAAAATATTTAAATAGCTAATATATATAATATATAAAAAATAAAATGTAAAAGCAAAAATAAAAGTTTAAATAATATTAAATACAGTTGAAAAAGTGCTTAGCTAGTTTATATAAAAAGCTTATAGCTTTTTATAATTATGCTTTATTACTTAAACAATATTAGTTATTTAAATAAACTATATAAAAAATGCTAATATTAATATAGCGCAGTATTTATTATTTAATAAAACTAACTTTTTATTAACAATGCTAAATTGTTTATATTATTAAATAATTTATTAATGCGCTAATATATATTTTTTACTTGTTTTATTATACAAATTATACAAAAGTTTAATATATATACTTTTTTTAGTTAAACATTAACAATTGTTTTTTTTTATATTTTTATATTTTATTGCTAAAAATAACGTACTTATGTAGTTATTTTTTACTATTGTATTTTTTTTATTATAAAGCAGCTATAAACTAAATATAAAACTTTTAGCTATACTTTACCTTTAAATATTTAAAATATTATATAACTAATTATTGTTTAAATATTACTTTATAATTGTATTATATTTGTTTTTTGTTATAAATACTGTTGTTTTAAACTAAAGCTTAATTTTATATGCTTCAATAATTGCTGCTTTTTGTATAAACTGTTTTAATAAAAAGCCCTGTTTTTTTATTAGTTTGTTTAATTTTATAGCATATAGTATATATATAACTTTAAATAGTTTCAACTAAGTTTTTTAATAATATATAAGTAAATAACTAAAGCGCGCAAAGCTTTGTAGCGTACTATTTTTTTGCTTGTTTATAACTGCTTTAGTAAAACTGTTTCTGTTACTTTTAGTGTTACGCTATAGCTAAGTAACTATTTTGTTGCAGCTTATACTTGTACTGCTGTTTTAATTTATTTTTTTAGCTTGTGTTAATATTTTAACAAAAATCTGCTAAAATAGCAAAATAGCATATAAATAAAATAATTATATAAACAAAAATATATTTTATATATTATAAACTGCTAAACTTTGCTATATAGCTTTATTAAAAACAAATAATAGTATATAAGTTAATTTATTTATAAAGCAGCTTTATTAGTTAATATATGCAATATAAATATAACAGCTATTAGTTAATAAAATATTATTTAGTAGCAGCTTTTTAAAAAAAAAAAAGAGAAAAAGTTAAACTTTTAAAATATTAATGTTTTAAAAGTATAAAAAATTAAGCAAAAACTAAATCAAGTTATATAAAAAATATAAAAAAAGTATAAAAAATAAAAAAAAAAAATAATATAAAAGTATATAAATAAGCTTAATAAATATTTTAGCTTTAAGCAAGCAATTACAAAAAAAAATAACACTGTTGTAAAATATACTGTAATTTATTACGCTAGTTAAAACGTTTAGCTAAAAACTATATTGATTTATTAAGTGTAATATTTTTTTAAGTTGTAATAACTTTATAACAACTTTAGCAGCTTTTATTACTAAATATTTAAATATTTATATAAGTTAACTTATATATTTGCTTTTTTTAAAAAGATTTTATTTTTTATAATATAGTTAAAAAGCTAAGACTTTTTGTAGTTGTTTAAACGCTTTAATATTATAGTATTAATACAACTAAGTGTTAAAACAAAAACAAATGTTAACGTACTAGCTAATTCTATTTTTATTTATAACAAATTAGCTATATAAAATTATATAATTAGCTAATAACTACGTAAAAATAACTTATAGTTAAACAATATAAGTAATTATAGTTGTTAAATTATATAAATATACTAATATATAAAATAAAGTAATTTTTTTTAAAAACAAAAACTTTATATTAAATTTTTACTTTTATTAACAAAATTTTAATTTTTTATTTTTTTTACAACTTTTTTTTCTTTAAACCGCTTTTTATTAAACTTTTAGCTAGTAACAAAGTTTAAAAACTTATTTTTAAACCAACTTTTATAACTTTTACTACTTTTTTTATTTTTGTTTATATTATTATACATTTTTTTACTGCACAAGTTTGCGCTATTAGCAAAATGTTTAACTTTTTTCTTTTTTTTTTTTTTTTTAAAAAAAAAAAAAACTTTTGCAAAATTGTAATATACAACTTGTTTTAATTGAATATTTTACTAACTTTTAGCTGTTTTAATAAGCGCTGCAAAAAAGTTTCATTGTTTTTTCTACTGTTGCTTTTTTTACTACATTTATAACTAAAGTTTAAGTTGCAACAAAACAAAAAAACTAAAATAATTGTTATTAATTTAACATACAAATTAAACAAAGTATATAAAATAAAATACAAACTAAATATTTAACTTTTTTGTTATACTTTATAATATAAAACATGTTTAATTTTTTTGTTAATACTTTTAATAAACATATATTACTTATATTAAATTTTTTTTAAAAAACAAGTTTATTAAAAATATTAGCAACCCGTTTTTTAGCTACTTTATTTTTTATGTTTTTTTTACTTGTGCTTTATATATATTTATAAATATTTAAGTATTTATTTATATTATACTAATAATAAAGCAGTTGTAGCAAAGTTAAAGTTATATTTTAATTATTGTTTAAAATTTAAATTTTTATATATACTTAACTTTTTTACTTTAATAAAGTATGTATAAATTATATACGTTAAAAAAACACAAGATTTAAATACTACTGCTTTAGTTAAAACTTATAACTAACAACAAATGCTATTTCTATTATCGACTAATATAATATATATTAATAACAAATATAATATAATAACAATAAAAATAGCTACTATTATTGCTGCACATATTTTTTTTAAGCAATTTTTTTTTTATTTTTATATTAAAAAAAATAATACTTTAAAACTAATTAGCAAATATTTAAGCAATAATTAAAACTGTGCTATTTATTGCATTGCTTACTACTAGTATTGCAAACATAGTTCTAAAAGTACTATATATTTAAAACAAAAGCAGGTTACTAATAAAGTTACAACTTTTTAAATAATATTTAAAAATGTTGCAATAAAAATTTATAAAAAAAAAAAAAAGCTAGTTGTTTTTAAACTTATTAATAAAGCTTTAGCTAAAAACAAGGCTTTTTATATTAAAAAAAGGACTAAAACATATAATAAATAGATTATAAATTTTATAAAACAAATCAAAACTTTATAGCAGCAATATTAAAACAACAATTAATATTTGTTTAAAAAAAAAACTTTAGCTATATTAAAACAAGCGCAAAAAAAGCTTATACAAATTTTTTTGCAATTGTTTTTTAAAATTTTACTATATATTAATAACAAAAATTTATATTATTTACAAAACTAAACTAAAAAGCTAGCAAATAAACATTTAGTTAAAAACCTGCTACTACTGTTTACGTAAAAACATGTTATTTTATTTAAATTAAACGTAGTTGTAGCTGTAAATAATTAGCAGTTTATATTTAGCAAACTAAATATATTATTTAAAACTAAATAATAGCTTAATAAAAAAAACAATAGTATTAACTAGTTCGACAATAATATTATACTAGCTAAAAAAATAAAAGCTAAAGCTTATTAGCAAAAACAAAACTATACTGTTATTAATTAAATAGTTACAAATAGCACTATTAGTTGCTAAACCGCTGTTAATAATGCTGTATATTACTTAAGTATAAAATAAAACAACGCTATTATATCGCTAAACAGCTCTAGTATATATTGCTTTTATTAAATTGTTAGTAAGTAGTATTTGCGCAGTTTAACTAGTAGTTAAATGTTAAACAATACTAGCAGCATTTGTTTTTAACTCTATAAGCACTATACTAACTGTACTATTTAAATAAATATAGTTGAATTATTAAACAAGTTGTTGGATTTTTTTTAGTTTGTATATTTAGTGAACAAATATAAAACTAAAAAAACTATTACATATAGTAAAGTTTTTGCTTATTATAGTAAAAAAATAAAAGTTAGCTAAGTAAACATTGTTTACTGTTTTTACTTTATATTTATATTGTTGTTAGTAATAAATCAAACATTTAGCAACTTGCAACATTTTTTTTAAAGCAAGCTTATAGTATACTGTATTTATAGTAATAGCAAGTTAAAAAAAAATCACACTAAAAAAAGCTATATTTTTAGTAAAGCAAAATTTAAAGCTAAAATATAAAAACTATTTCTGTTTGATTTAAAAATAAGTTATATTTTTTAAAAACAAAATGTTTGTTTATATTTTAAATGTTTTATTACTTGTAGTTTTTTTTAAAAATAGGAACTTTTAACTAACAAAGTTTTTATTTTTAATTTTTTTATTTATATTAATTGTACTTTGCTTTAAAAACAAAACGCTTTGTTTAACAGAGTTTTTAATTTTAATTTTTACTGTTGTACCACTTTTATTAACTTTTACAAACAAACAAAGTTATATTTATATTATTTATATATATATTTTACTTTTGCTATATTATTAAAATAATTAAACGTATTAACAAGTTAATAAAAACTAAACGTAAAAGTTTTGGTTTTAATAATAACAAAGTTGAAACTAGTAATAAAAACAACTTGCAAGTTGTATTTACAAACTAATAGTTTTAAAGCTAACGTTTAAAAAAAAAAAACTAAAACTAGGTAAAAATTATCAATGTTTTTAATTAGTATAGGTTTAAAGTACTTGTAGTAAACAAAGCATATATAGCAAAAAATCCCAACAGTACTATATATTAAATAGTAGCTATAATTAAACGAAATTGTTTCTTGCTTTTGTTAGCAACTTTTTTTATGAACTATTTTTAAAACATATTAAAGTATTTATAGCTTAGCTTTAGTAATTTTTTAGTTTCGGCACTGTTTTTTATTAGATTTAACAGCTTAAAATTGTATAAGTATAATTTTAATTTTGTAGTTTAAATTAGTACTAACAGATATATTAACACCGATAATATTGTTTGCTTTTTTATTAGTAATAATAAATAGCTAATTTATAAACTTGTAAACAAGTTTTTAGTAAAGCAACTAAAGCTTGCAGCTATATACAACAGTAGTTATAAGTAATAGATACTTTTATTAATATTGTTTAAAAAAGTCACAGTATAGCACAGCTAAAAATTTAACTTTTATTAAACAATAATTAAAACTATTTACAAATAAATGTTTTTATAACAAAATATAACTATAACTATTTAGTGCTTAAATAGCAAAGCGTTATATTTTAGCGATAATATTTTTAATGCTAAATTTATTACTATATATATTTAACTTAATAATATAAACTAAAAAAATTATAACTGTTAATATAACTTTTTTAATAAAAAGCTTTAGTTTTTTTTTAAATATAAAAAAAATAAGTTTAAACTTTTGCTTAAACAAAACTATAATTAAAATAAACTAAATAAAATAATTATTTTTAATTTTAAAACTTAGTATAAACTAAATATTATAGCTATTAATTTAAACAATAAAAAAATTCTGTATTTAAAACTTGATTAAAAAGCACTTAAAAATAAATTTTGCAAAAAAACGTTAACTAAAAATAATATATAAATAAATAAAAACAATCAATTAAATAACAACATTTTTTTGTTTAACAAAAATAGCAACAGTAAAATATTACGTTTAGCTTTAGTAGTAATAAAAGTTAAAAAAGTTAATATATTTATTAAAAAAACTTAAAACAAAAGCGCGAATTTTGTATACTAAAGAATAAAAACTAACTTTTGCTTTGTTTTTATTTTTATAAACTACATAGCTTAATTTAAATTTATTATCAGAAAAAGTCCACTTTTTGCTTATTTTATTATATAGTTACTTAATTATATTTTTGCTTTTAAAAATAAAAAAATAAACTTTTTAAACTAAGCAGTAGTAATAGTTAACTTGCTATAAACACAGCAGTAAATATATATTATTTTTATATTTTATATTTGCTTTTTTTTTTATGTAGCTTTTTTTAAAAACAAAAAATCTACATAAAAAGCGAACTTATTTTTTAACTTTATTTTATATGCTATTTTTTATTTGTTTATTTTTTTATATAGTTTTTTTTAAAAACAGAATATTTATATAAAAAAGTAATTTGTTTTATAACTTTATTTTATACTTTTTTGTAACTTTAACTAATTGCATGCTATAAAAAACTGTTTATTTTGCTATAGTTGTTAAATATTAATGTTTGTATTTTTGCGTTATACTATTTTAATAACAAATGTATTAATATTATAGCAAAGTTTAATAACTTAAATATTTTTTTTAACATGTTTATTTACAGTTTGTATATTAGTAATATAAGTATTAATTTACATTTTAAATGCTGTACTAGTTTTATAATATATTTTTTGTAAAATACAAACATTTTTAACTAAGTTTTAAAACGCTTTGTTAAAATTAAGCAGTAGAAGTTTATATATTAGTACATTATTATCGTTGTATATACTACGTATAAAAAGCACAAAGCAATTATATAATGTAAATATAGTTGCTAGCTTGCAACTAAAAGCAATATATACAAAAAAATCACTAGCAAACTTAGCATTATTATAACTTATAAAATTATTTAAGTTTTATATAATTAGTTTATTACTTGTTACTTATTAAAGTTTATAGATTTAAACTATTTGTTGTTAGCAAATAAAAGCATAACTTAAATTAGCAAAATAGTGTTATACATTGTATAATTAGCTTTAAAAAACCTGTAAGCATATAAATATATTGCTAGCTTTAAACTTATAGATTTTGTATTAATAGCATTACAACTTGCTTAAACATTAAAACTAAAGCTAAACTATAAACTTTTTACTAGTATAAATATAATTTTAACTATAAGTAGTACTAAAAAAGTCGACTTAAACATTTATAAAAACTATTTTTTTAATAAAGTTTTAAAACGCTTTAACAAAGCAATTAAGCAACAAAAAAAAACAATTAATACAAAAAAGAACAGGCAAAAAAAAGCACGAAAAGTAAAAGAAAAAGCTAATAAAAAGCTAAAAAAGAAAAAAAAAAAAACGTTAAGTAAAAAAAGAAAGAAACAATAAAAAAAGCAAAAAAAAAAACTAAACAAGCTGCTAAAAAAAAAGCAGAAAAAAAAAAGGGCTCAAGTAGTAAAAAAGTAAAAAAATAAAAAGTAAAAAATAAAAAAAAGTATTAAAACAAAAGTAGAAAAAATTAACAAATGTTAGTTTTAGCTAATAAGCAGTTAACTTTAACAGCTTGCTAATATACTTTAGCTAATATAAATAGTACTTGCTATAGCTAAATTACTATTAAAAAATAAATTTTAATATAACTAATAACATAATAATTAAAATTATTTATATAAATAATTAATTAATTATATTAAAAAAATATATTTAATATTAAAATATTAATATTAGTTATAACTATATATTATAATTTATATATTATAATAGTTTTATTATAGTTATATAAATAAATATTTAATTTATATATTAGTAATAATTTTATTTATAATAAAGTTTTTAACTATATAAAAGAATTTTTTTTAAAATTAATTATTAATATAAATATTATATATGTTATTATATATTTTATTTATATATAATTTATATATATTATTATATATATATAATTTATTTAATATATAATTATATTTTTAATAAATTTTTAATTATATAAATAATTTAATTATATTATAATTATAATATAAATTTAAATATTAATGATTTTATTTATAATTTAATTATAATATTTTAATATATTAATTATTTATAATTAATATTAAATTAATTAAATAATATAATTTAATAAAAATAATATTTAAAATATTAAAAATTATAATTAATATATTTAAATTTATATAATATATTTTAAAATTTAATTATTATAAAAAAATAATATTTTAAATAATAATTATAAAAATAAATTTTATATATAAAATATTATTATTTAATATATAAATAATATTATAATTTTTATTTAATTAAAAATTAAATTATTATTATATAATAAATATTTATTTTAATAATAAATAATATAATATTAAATATTTAAAATAATTATATAATTATAATTTAAAAAAAAAATTTATATTAAAAATTATAATAATTATATAATAAAAATAATAAAAATAATATTTTTTATATATATAAAATTTATAAAATTTATAAATTTTAATAAATTTTTATATTTTTTATTTATTTAATTATTTAATAAAAGTTTTAATTTAAGTTTTAATTATATATATTTAATATATATATATAAATTTTATTAAATTATTAATTTAATATTAAAATTTTTTTTTTTATATAATAATTTTAATTTTAATATTATTTAATTTTTTATTATTTTATTTATTATTTAATTAATTTATATATATTTTTATTTATATAATTAATTTATTTATATTAATTAATTTTGTTAATATTTAATTAAATATTTTTTTTATATAAATATTTATTAAATTATTTTTATTATTAATTTAATATATTTTTATATATTTTTTAAAATAATATAATATTAATTATAAATTATTTTTTTTATATAATTTTTAATTTAATTAAATATTTATTTAAAAATTTAAAATTAATATATATAATTAATAATAAAATTAATAATTTTATTATATAAATAATTTTTTAAAAATTATATTAAATATAATAATATAATTAAATTTATTAATTATATTATATAATTTATTTATTAATATATTATATATAATTTATTTATATTTAATTAAATTTTAATAAATAATATTATTTTTAATTATAAAAATATTTTTTATATAATTTTTATTATTTATAAATATTTTATTAATAAAAATAAAAATTTTTATATAATTAAAGTTTAAAAATATATAATATAATTTTTATTATATATTATTAATTTATTATTATATTTATATATTTAATATTTTAATATTATTTTTTAATAATTTTTAAATTTATATAATAATTAATAAATTATATAATATTTTTAATTAATATATTATTAAAAATAATTTTTTATATAAAAATTAATAATATATAATTATTTAATTTATTTTTATTAAATAAAAAAAAATTTTATTTATTTATTTAAATTTTATTTTTATTAAATTTAATAAAATATTTAAATATTAATTTTATTTTTAATTTTATATAAAATAATAATTTAATTTTTTTTTATATAAAGATTTTTTAAATATAATATTAAAAATATTATTTATTTAAAATTTTATAAATATAAATTTATTAAATTTTTTTTTAATATATAATAAATATAAATTATACATAAATATTTTTATATTTAATTTTTAATATTAATATTTATAATAGATTTTATATTAATATAATTTTAATTTAATTAATTTATATAATAATTATATAATTTAAAATATAATATTTATTAAATATTAATTTTTTAATTTTTTTAATAAATAAATATAAATTTTTTAATTTAATTTATTATATAATTATATATATATTTAAATAATATTTTATAATTTTATATATATTATAATTTTAAATTAATAATAATTTTAAAATTATAATAAATTATTAATTTATATATTAAATTATTAATATTTATATAAAAATTTAAATTTTATTATTATTTTTATAATTTTATATAATTAATTTAAATTTTTTATATAATTTAATTATTTTATTTTTAATTTTTTATATAAATTTAATTTAAAAATGTTTTATTTAATTATATTAATTTAAATTATATTATATAAATTAAAATATATTTTAAATTATTAATATATTTATTTTAATTATATTTAATTATTTAAAAAATATATTAAATATAATAATTATATTATTTTATTTTCATTATATAATTAAAATATAATTATTAATTTTTTTTAATATAAAATATTAATTATTAATAAATATAAATAATTTTTTTAATTTATTTTTATATTAAAGTTATAATTATTTAATAATTTAAAAAAATTTATATAAAAAGTTATTTTTTTTATATAATAAATTAAATATAATATTTTATTAATAATATAATTTAATTTATATATAATAAAATTTAATTAATTTATTTATTATATTAATTATAATATTATAATTTTTAATTATAAAAATTTTATATAATTTTATTTAATTTTTATATTTTTTTTATATTATAATTTTATTTTAATAAAAATAAAAAAAATATTTTATATAATAATATTAATTTATTTTTAATTTATATAATTTAATTAATATTAATTTTTATATAAATATTTTTATAGTTTTTTATATAATTTTTATTTTTTAAAATAATTTTTAATAAAAAAATAAATTATTATTAATTTTAAAATAAATTTTAAAAATTAATAAAATAAATATAAAATTATTTAATTTAATTATATTATTTAAAATTTTTATAATTATTTATAATATTGTTTTTTTATTTATATAATATTTAATTTTTTTATATAAAATATTAAATATATAATAAAATAATAATAAAAAATTTATTTTAAAATTATATATAATATAATTAAATAATTTTTAATATATTAAAATTTAATATTAATAAAATATATTTTAAATATTATATATATTTAAAAACTTTAAAAATTTAATTATTTAAAATAAAATATTAATATTATTATATTTAATTTTTTATAATAATTTTATAAATTTTTTTATATAAAAATATTTAAAATAATAATATAATTTTTAAAGTTTTTATTTTATAAAATAATTTATAATTTTTAATTAATTAATATTAAAAGATAAATATTTTTATTTTTATTTAATTAATATTATTAAATTATTTTATTATATAATTATATTTTATATATTATTAAAATAAATATATAATTAATTTAATTAATATTAAAATTATTATAATATTTATAATTTTAAAATTTTTAATATTATTAAACTAAATTATTATATTATTTAAAATTTAATTTATTTATATAAAAAAGTTTTTTTATATAAAAATTTTAATTTAAGTTTTTTTAATAATTAAAATTTTAATTATATTAATATTTAATTTTAAATATATATATTTTTTTTTATTATATAATAAAAATATATTAAATTTATTAAAAATTAAATTGTTTTATTTTTAATTTTAAAATTTAAATTATTATTAAATTTATTATTATATAAAAAATTTTTATTATTTTTATAATTTAATATAAATATATTATATTTTTTATATAATAAAGCTTTTTATTTTAAAATATTATATATAATAAAATATTACTTTTATATTTTTAATTTTTTTTATTAATTATAATTAATAAATTAATAATTAAACTTTTTATAAATAAAATATTTTTTATTATTTTTATTATTTTTATTATATAACTATTATAATTTTTAATAAAAGTTTTTTTTTAAAATTATAATTATATAATTATTTTAAATATTTAATATTATATTATTTATTAATAAAATAAATATTTATTATATAATAATAGTTTATTTTTTAATTAAAAAAAATTTATAATATTATTTATAAATTAAAAAATAAAACTTTATATATAAATGTTTAATTAATTAAAATAAATTTAAATTTAAATATATTAAAATATATTTATATAATTATTATATAAAATAATATTTTTTTATAATAATTAAATTTTAAAATATATTATATAAATTAAAATTTATTAATTATAGTTTTTAATATTTTAAATATTATTTTTATTAAATTGTTTTATTTTATTTATATAAAAATAATAATAATTTAATTAATTTAATATTAATTATAATTAATTATTATATTAAAATAATTATTAAATATTATATAAATTTTATTTTATTTATATATTAAACTAATATAATTAAAATAATATTATTTAGTTTTTTTTTTAATATAAAAAAAAATATTATATAATATTATTTATTTATAATTTTAAATTAATAATATATTAAAATAAAAATTTAAACTTTATTATATAATATATTATATAATTTATTATTATAGTTTTAATTAAATTATTATATTTTAATAAATATAATAAATTAAATTGTTTTAATTAAATTATTATAAATAATTTAAATAAAAAAAAGTTTATATAATTAATTTTTATATATAAATAAAAATATAAAATATATAATAAAAATTTTAAAAATAAATATAAGTTTTTAAATTTTTATTTATATAAAAAAATTAAATATTTAATTATTTATATTAAATATTAAAATATATATTAATATTATTAATTTTAATATAATTAATTATAATATTAATAAATTTATTTATATAATAAAAAGTTTTAATATATTTATTAATATAAATATTAAAACTAATATTATTTATATAAATATATTATTATTTAATTTATTATTATTTTTATTTTATATTTTTTAAAATTATAAATAAATTTATTATTATATATTATATTATATAATTAAATATTTAAATTATATTTAATTATAATATTAAATTTTTATTTAAATATATAATTAATATTTATAAATATAAATTTTATTTATTTATTAAAATTTATTATAAATATTTATATAAATTTATTATTTTTAACTTTTAATTATATATAATTATATAAATATTATATAAAATATATTGTTAATTTTATAAATTTTTAAAAAATATTAAAACATAATAGTTATATTTTAATATTTTAAATTTATTTTTTTTTTTTAAATTTTTATTTAAATGTTATTATTTTTAATTATATTTTTATATATAAAGTTATTTTTATATTATAAAACTATTAAATTATTGTTTTAAATTTAATTAAATATTATAATTATTATTACTATTATTGTTTTTATTATTAATATTAATATAATTATAAAAAATAAAAAAATAAAAATTATAAAATAAATAAAATAATTAAAAAAATAAATATATAAAATAATTTATAGTTTTATTAATTTTTATATAAAAATTAATTAAATTATTATAAAAAAAACTTTAATTTTATAATAATTAAGTTTTATTTATTTAATAATTAATTTAATATATTTTTAATTAATTAATAAAAATAATAATTTATTTTTTATATAAAAAAAAAAAAATATAATATAAAAATTATTTTTAATAATAATTAATTTTTGTTTTTTTATTTTATTAATTTATAATTATATTTTATAATTATTAATTAATATTAATAAAACTTTTTATATATATATAAAAATTTAAAATAATTTATAAAGTTTAAAGTTTATTTTTAAATTTTAAAATTTTATATTAATTTATATATATATTTTATATATTTTATTTATTTAATTATTTAATAAAAATTTTAATTTAAATTTTAATTATATATATTTAATATATATATGCAAATTTTATTAAATTATTAATTTAATAATATATATATATATATATAAATTTTACAAATTTTATAAATTTTATAAATTTTAATAAATTTTTATATTTTTTATTTATTTAATTATTTTATAAAAGTTTTATTTTAAATTTTAATTATATATATTTAATATATATATATAAATTTTATAAAATAATTAATTTAATAATATATATATTATTAAATTAATTATTATAAAAATAAATTAAATTTATTATAATAATAAAAAAAAATATTATTAATATTTTTATAATTTTTATAATATATATATATAATAAAATAATTTTAATATAAATTTTAAAATATTATATAATTTAATATAAATTAAATAAAGTTTTTATAATAAAAAATTATAATATTATAATAAATATAATATATAAATTATATTATATTATTAATATAAAATTAATTAATATATTATATAAAAAATTAATTTTTTATATAATTTTAATATTAATATTAAAAATATTTAAAAAAATTATTTATATTAAAAAAATTTAATAATTATATATTAATTATATAATTAAAATAAAATAATATAATTATAATATTTAATATATTTTTTAAATAATTAAAAATTATAATAATTATATTTATAATTTAAATTAATATAAAAAAAAAAAATTAAATTTTATATAAATTTATAATTAAATATTATTAATTTAAATTTTATATATAATTATAATTTATAAAAGTTTTAAATAATTATATTAATTTAATTTATATTATATAAATTAAAATATTTATATTTATTTATTAAAAAAATTAAAAAATAAAATTTAAATAAATATTAAATTATTTAAATATAATTTATATTTAAATAAATTTAAATTTTTTTTATATATTTATAATTATTAAATTATAAATAATAATATTTTTAATATTATATTTAAAATATTTTTATATAAAAAAATAATTAATATTAAAATATTTTATTAAAATTAATAAAAATAAAAAAAAACTTTTTTAATAATATTTTAAATTATAAATTTTAAAAATATATATTATTTTAATAAATTAATTATATTATAAATTATAAATTTATTATAAAATAATATTAAAATAATAAATATATAAATATATTTATAAAATAATAATATAAATAATATAAAATATTTTATTTTTATTATTAAAAAATTTATAATTATATTAATTAATAAATATTATATTAAAAATATTTTTATAATTAAAAATAATATTATTAATTATAATTATAATTATAATTTTAAAGTTTTAAATTATATAATAATTATTTTAATTAATTAAATTAAAAAAACTTATATATAAAAAATTAAATTATAAACTTTTATTTAAAATTTTTTTTTTTTTTTTTTTTTAATATTAATATAAATATTTATAATATAATATTATTATAATTTTTAAAAAATAAAAAATTTTATAATTTTATATATAATATTATTTTATTAATAATTTTATTAAAAAATAATTTAATAAAAATTTATAAATTTTATATTTATTTTTTATAATTAAATTAATTATTTAAATAATTAATTAAATTAAATTAAATTATATATTTTATTTTTTTAAATTTAAAATTATAATTTAATAACTATTAAAAATTAAAATTTTTTTTATTATTTAAAATTTAATTAATATATTAAATTTTTAATTTAAAATAATTTTATAAAAATTTTTAAAATTTATATAATTAATTATAATAAAAATAATAAAATAATAATAATTAATATTAATTTTTTTTTAATTAATTAAAAATTTTAAAATTAATTAATATTTTTAAAAAATATTATTATAATATTAATAAAATTAAAATTAATTAAAATATTAATTTTAATTATTAAATTATAATTAATAAAATTATTAAAAAAATTTTTTAAAAAATATTAATTAAAATAAATAATTTATTATTTATAAATATATTTTAATTAATAATAAAATATTTTTATTATTTATAATTTTTAAAAATATTTATATATAAAATTAATAATTTTTTTATTAAAATATAAATTTATAAAATAATTAATAATTTTATTTAAATTTTAAAAAATAAATTAATAATTTTATAATTTTAATTTAAATTAAAACAAATATTTATTTTATATATAAAAATTTATTATAATAATTATATTTTATATATTTATAATAAATTTTTTTAATTTTATATAATTAATAAAATTTATTTTATTTTTTAAAAATTTTATTATAATTATATTAATTAAATTTTTAATATTAATATATTTAATTAATTAAAAAAATTTAAAAAACTTAATTAAAAATTAATAATTTAAAAATTAAAAATAATTAATTTATTATAAAAATTATTTTTTAAAAAAGTTTTAAAAGTTTTAAATAAATAAATTAATAATATTATTAATTTATAATTAAAAATTAATTTTTTAAAAATTAAAAAAAAACTTAAATTAAAAATATTAATTAAAAAAATTATATAATAATTAAATTATATAAATTATTAATTATTTTAAAAATTTTAAATTAAAAAAAAATAATTTTAAAATTAAATAATTTATAAAAATATAATTTATATAAAAAATAATTATTTTATATTTTATTTAATATTTATATTAAATTATTAATTTTAATATTATTATTTTTTTAAATTTAAATTTATAATATTATTAATAAATTATTATTTTTATATTTTATAATTTATAACAATATAATTTAAATGTTTTATTAAATTATAATTATAAATAATATTTTTAATATTTTATTTTATTAATATAATAATAATTAAAATATTAAAAATATTTTTTTTTTATATAATAATAATATTTTTAATTTAAATTTATTAAATTATTTAATTTATATATTTAATAATTTTTTAAAATATTTAAATAAAAATTTATAATAAATTTTAAATTTATAATTTTTTATAAATAATAGTTTTTTTTTTATTTTTTATTTTTTAATTTAAAATTATATTTATTATATATTAATAAATAATATAATATAAATTATTTTTTTATTATTTATTTATTTTATTAATTATATATATTATATAATTAATTTTAATAATAATTATATTATTTTAATTTTTTATTATTTATTATTTATTTATTTTATTAATAATTTAATAAATAAAATAAATATTTTTTATTATATAATAATTATAAATTTAATTTAATTTTAATTAAATAAATATTTTATAAAATAATTATTAAAATATTATTTAAAATATAAATATATATAATAATTAATATTTATATTAATTATTTTAAATAATAAAATATATTATTAATTTAATTATATTAATATTATTTAATATATTTAAATTTTTAATAATTATATAATAATTAATTATATTATAAAATATATTATTATTATAAAAAAAAATATAAATTATATTAATAATTTATAATTTTATTCTAATAGTATTTTTATAGTTAAAGTTACTATAGTGCTTTTTATACTTTAAACTTATTTTAAAACTAGTATATTTTTTGCTATTTTTACAAAGTGCTAAAAAATATACTATTTATTATATATTTTATACCAAAAATACTAAATATATTTATTATTTTTATATTTTTTTTTATTTTATTTTTTATGTTTTTTAGTTTATTTTTTTTTTTTTTTTTTTATATATACTAGTTTTTTTATATTTGGTTACTATTAAAAATTATATATAATTTACTATAATGTTTATTAACAAGTCCACTAAATTTTTTTACTAAATTTTTCTTTTGAATTTAAGTTTTCAAAATTGGATTTTTTTATATATTTTTTATATAGTTTTATTTTATATTTTTTGCTGATTTTATTACTACTTTTTGTTTTTGTTTATTTTAATAGTATTTTTATAGTTAAAGTTACTATAGTACTTTTTATACTTCAAACTTATTTTAAAACTAGTATATTTTTTACTACTTTTACAAAATATTAAAAAATATATTATTTATTATATATTTTATACTAAAAATACTAAATATATTTATTATTTTTATATTTTTTTTTATTTTATTTTTTATGTTTTTTAGTTTATTTTTTTTTTTTTTTTTTTATATATATTAGTTTTTTTATATTTAGCTACTATTAAAAATTATATATAATTTATTATAATATCTACTAACAAATCTACTAAATTTTTTTATTAAATTTTTTTTTTAAATTTAAGTTTTTAAAATTAGACTTTTTTATATATTTTTTATATAGTTTTATTTTATATTTTTTGCTAATTTTATTATTATTTTTTGTTTTTGTTTATTTTAAAAACTTATAAAGTTTTATTTTTTTTTTTTTAAATAATTTAGTTTAAATAAATAAATCTTTAACTTTATTAAAACTAATTAAAGTAAAGCTACTAGTAGCTTTATTTAAATTTTATTTTAATAAATTTTAAAATAACACTTTGTTATAATTATTACAACTTGCTAATTTTATTTGTTTAATTTATTTGTAAATTCGATTTACTTTTTTTTTTTTTTTTTTTAAATTTTAATATATACAATATAATTTTTTAAAAATCCTTTTAACTACTTATACTATAATTTTTGTTTTTTTTTTTTCTTTTTATTAATATAAAGTTTAATTTATTAACTTAAAAACTTAAAGTACTAAATTTATTTATAAGTTAATATATACTAATATTTTTTAAAATTTTATTTTATTTTAATATTAAAAGCAGTTTTTAGTTTATTTTATATAATTATTTATATTATTTAAATCAGCTTTTTTTGCTTGTTTAAACTATATAATTTAATTAAAAAAATATTTATTTTTTATACTATAGTTAATTTTACAATTTTAAAAAATTTTTAATTTAATAATATTTTTATAGTTAAAATTACTATAGTACTTTTTATATTTTAAATTTATTTTAAAATTAATATATTTTTTGCTATTTTTACAAAGTGTTAAAAAATATATTATTTATTATATATTTTATATTAAAAATATTAAATATATTTATTATTTTTATATTTTTTTTTATTTTATTTTTTATATTTTTTAATTTATTTTTCTTTTTTTTTTTTTATATATACTAGTTTTTTTATATTTAGTTACTATTAAAAATTATATATAATTTATTATAATATTTACTAACAAATTTACTAAATTTTTCTATTAAATTTTTTTTTTAAATTTAAGTTTTCAAAATTGGACTTTTTTATATATTTTTTATATAGTTTTATTTTATGTTTTTTATTAATTTTATTATTACTTTTTGTTTTTATTTATTTTAAAAATTTACAAAGTTTTATTTTTTTTTTTTTAAATAATTTAGTTTAAATAAATAAGTTTTTAATTTTATTAAAACTAATTAAAGCAAAATTACTAGTAGTTTTATTTAAATTTTATTTTAGTAAATTTTAAAATAGCACTTTGTTATAACTATTACAACTTGCTAATTTTATTTATTTAATTTATTTGTAAATTCGATTTACTTTTTTTTTTTTTTTTTTTAAATTTTAATATATACAATATAATTTTTTAAAAATCTTTTTAATTATTTATACTATTATTTTTGTTTTTTTTTTTTTTTTTATTGATATAAAACTTAATTTATTAATTTAAAAACTTAAAGTATTAGATTTATTTATAAATTAATATATATTAATATTTTTTAAAATTTTATTTTATTTTAATATTAAAAACAATTTTTAATTTATTTTATATAATTATTTATATTATTTAAATTAGCTTTTTTTATTTGTTTAAACTATATAATTTAGTTAAAAAAATATTTATTTTTTATATTATAGTTAATTTTATAATTTTAAAAAATTTTTAATTTAATAGTATTTTTATAATTAAAATTATTATAATGTTTTTTATATTTTAAATTTATTTTAAAACTAATATATTTTTTGCTACTTTTATAAAGTGCTAAAAAATATATTATTTATTATATATTTTATATTAAAAATATTAAATATATTTATTATTTTTATATTTTTTTTTATTTTATTTTTTATATTTTTTAGTTTATTTTTTTTTTTTTTTTTTTTTATATATACTAGTTTTTTTATATTTAGTTACTATTAAAAATTATATATAATTTACTATAATATTTATTAATAAATTTATTAAATTTTTTTACTAAATTTTTTTTTTAAATTTAAGTTTTTAAAATTGGACTTTTTTATATATTTTTTATATAGTTTTATTTTATATTTTTTGTTAATTTTATTATTATTTTTTGTTTTTGTTTATTTTAAAAACTTATAAAGTTTTATTTTTTTTTTTTTAAATAATTTAGTTTAAACAAATAAGTTTTTAATTTTATTAAAACTAATTAAAACAGAACTACTAGTAGCTTTGTTTAAATTTTATTTTAATAAATTTTAAAATAATACTTTATTATAACTATTATAATTTGCTAATTTTATTTATTTAATTTGTTTATAAATTCGATTTATTTTTTTTTTTTTTTTTTTTAAATTTTCATATATATAATATAATTTTTTAAAAATCCTTTTAACTACTTATATTATTATTTTTATTTTTTTTTTTTTTTTTTATTAATATAAAGCTTAATTTATTAACTTAAAAACTTAAAATATTAAACTTATTTATAAATCAATATATAACAATATTTTTTAAAATTTTATTTTATTTTAATATTAAAAATAGTTTTTAGCTTATTTTATATAATTACTTATATTATTTAAATTAGTTTTTTTTGTTTATTTAAACTATATAATTTAGTTAAAAAAATATTTATTTTTTATATTATAATTAATTTTACAATTTTAAAAAATTTTTAATTTAATAATATTTTTATAATTAAAATTACTATAGTATTTTTTATATTTTAAACTTATTTTAAAACTAATATATTTTTTACTATTTTTACAAAATATTAAAAAATATACTATTTATTATATATTTTATACTAAAAATACTAAATATATTTATTATTTTTATATTTTTTTTTTATTTTATTTTTTATGTTTTTTAGTTTATTTTTTTTTTTTTTTTTTATATATATTAGTTTTTTTATATTTAGCTACTATTAAAAATTATATATAATTTACTATAATATTTACTAACAAGTTTATTAAATTTTTCTATTAAATTTTTTTTTTAAATTTAAAATTTTAAAATTAGACTTTTTTATATATTTTTTATATAGTTTTATTTTATATTTTTTATTAATTTTATTACTACTTTTTATTTTTGTTTATTTTAAAAACTTATAAAGTTTTATTTTTTTTTTTTAAATAACTTAGTTTAAATAAATAAGTTTTTAATTTTATTAAAACTAATTAAAACAAAACTATTAATAGTTCTGCTTAAATTTTATTTTAGTAAATTTTAAAATAATATTTTGTTATAACTACTATAACTTACTAATTTTATTTATTTAATTTATTTATAAATTTAATTTATTTTTTTTTTTTTTTTTTTTAAATTTTAGTATATATAATATAATTTTTTAAAAATCTTTTTAATTATTTATACTATTATTTTTGTTTTTTTTTTTTTTTTATTAATATAAAGCTTAGTTTATTAATTTAAAAACTTAAAGTGTTAAACTTATTTATAAGTTAATATATATTAATATTTTTTAAAATTTTATTTTATTTTAATATTAAAAGCAGTTTTTAATTTATTTTATATAATTACTTATATTATTTAAATTAGCTTTTTTTGTTTATTTAAACTATATAATTTAATTAAAAAAATATTTATTTTTTATACTATAGTTAATTTTATAATTTTAAAAAATTTTTAATTTAATAATATTTTTATAGTTAAAGTTATTATAATGCTTTTTATACTTTAAACTTATTTTAAAACTAGTATATTTTTTGCTATTTTTATAAAGTGTTAAAAAATATACTATTTATTATATATTTTATATTAAAAATATTAAATATATTTATTATTTTTATATTTTTTTTTATTTTATTTTTTATATTTTTTAGTTTATTTTTCTTTTTTTTTTTTTATATATATTAGTTTTTTTATATTTAGCTATTATTAAAAATTATATATAATTTATTATAATATTTATTAATAAATTTACTAAATTTTTCTATTAAATTTTTTTTTTAAATTTAAGTTTTTAAAATTGGACTTTTTTATATATTTTTTATATAGTTTTATTTTATATCTTTTACTAATTTTATTATTACTTTTTATTTTTGTTTATTTTAAAAACTTATAAAGTTTTATTTTTTTTTTTTTAAATAACTTAGTTTAAACAAATAAGTTTTTAACTTTATTAAAACTAATTAAAACAAAACTACTAATAGTTTTATTTAAATTTTATTTTAATAAATTTTAAAATAATACTTTGTTATAATTATTACAACTTGCTGATTTTATTTGTTTAATTTATTTATAAATTTAATTTACTTTTTTTTTTTTTTTTTTTAAATTTTAATATATACAATATAATTTTTTAAAAATCTTTTTAATTATTTATACTATTATTTTTATTTTTTTTTTCTTTTTTTATTAATATAAAACTTAGTTTATTAATTTAAAAACTTAAAGTGCTAAATTTATTTATAAGTTAATATATATTAATATTTTTTAAAATTTTATTTTATTTTAACATTAAAAACAATTTCTAATTTATTTTATATAATTATTTATATTATTTAAATTAGCTTTTTTTGTTTGTTTAAACTATATAATTTAGTTAAAAAAATATTTATTTTTTATACTATAGTTAATTTTACAATTTTAAAAAATCTTTAATTTAATAATATTTTTATAATTAAAGTTATTATAGTACTTTTTATATTTTAAACTTATTTTAAAACTAATATATTTTTTGCTATTTTTATAAAATGTTAAAAAATATATTATTTATTATATATTTTATACTAAAAATATTAAATATATTTATTATTTTTATATTTTTTTTTATTTTATTTTTTATGTTTTTTAGTTTATTTTTTTTTTTTTTTTTTTATATATACTAGTTTTTTTATATTTAGTTACTATTAAAAATTATATATAATTTACTATAATATTTATTAATAAATTTACTAAATTTTTTTATTAAATTTTTTTTTTAAATTTAAGTTTTTAAAATTGGACTTTTTTATATATTTTTTATATAGTTTTATTTTATATTTTTTATTGATTTTATTACTACTTTTTGTTTTTGTTTATTTTAAAAACTTATAAAATTTTTTTTTTTTTTTTTTAAATAATTTAGTTTAAACAAATAAATTTTTAACTTTATTAAAACTAATTAAAACAGAGCTATTAATAACTTTGTTTAAATTTTATTTTAATAAATTTTAAAATAATACTTTATTATAACTATTATAACTTGCTAATTTTATTTATTTAATTTATTTGCAAATTCGATTTATTTTTTTTTCTTTTTTTTTTAAATTTTAATATATACAATATAATTTTTTAAAAATTCTTTTAATTATTTATACTATTATTTTTGTTTTTTTTTTTTTTTTCTATTAATATAAAGCTTAGTTTATTAATTTAAAAACTTAAAATATTAAACTTATTTATAAATCAATATATATTAATATTTTTTAAAATTTTATTTTATTTTAATATTAAAAATAGTTTTTAGTTTATTTTATATAACTATTTATATTATTTAAATCAGCTTTTTTTATTTATTTAAACTATATAATTTAGTTAAAAAAATATTTATTTTTTATACTATAATTAATTTTACAATTTTAAAAAATTTTTAATTTAATAATATTTTTATAGTTAAAGTTATTATAATACTTTTTATACTTTAAACTTATTTTAGTACTAGTATATTTTTTGCTACTTTTATAAAGTGTTAAAAAATATATTATTTATTATATATTTTATATTAAAAATACTAAATATATTTATTATTTTTATATTTTTTTTTATTTTATTTTTTATGTTTTTTAGTTTATTTTTTTTTTTTTTTTTCTATATATACTAGTTTTTTTATATTTAGTTACTATTAAAAATTATATATAATTTACTATAATGTTTATTAACAAATTTATTAAATTTTTCTATTAAATTTTTTTTTTAAATTTAATTTTTTAAAATTAAATTTTTTTATATATTTTTTATATAGTTTTATTTTATATTTTCTGTTAATTTTATTACTACTTTTTATTTTTGTTTATTTTAAAAATTTATAAAATTTTATTTTTTTTCTTTTAAATAACTTAATTTAAACAAATAAATTTTTAACTTTATTAAAATTAATTAAAGCAAAATTACTAATAGTTCTGTTTAAATTTTATTTTAATAAATTTTAAAATAGTACTTTGTTATAACTATTATAACTTGCTAATTTTATTTATTTAATTTATTTGCAAATTTGATCTATTTTTTTTTTTTTTTTTTTTTAAATTTTAATATATATAATATAATTTTTTAAAAATCTTTTTAACTATTTATACTATTATTTTTATTTTTTTTTTCTTTTTTTATTAATATAAAGCTTAGTTTATTAATTTAAAAACTTAAAATATTAAATTTATTTATAAGTTAATATATACTAATATTTTTTAAAATTTTATTTTATTTTAATATTAAAAGTAGTTTTTAGTTTATTTTATATAACTATTTATATTATTCAAATTAGCTTTTTTTATTTATTTAAACTATATAATTTAGTTAAAAAAATATTTATTTTTTGTATTATAGTTAATTTTACAATTTTAAAAAATTTTTAATTTAATAATATTTTTATAGTTAAAATTACTATAGTGCTTTTTATATTTTAAATTTATTTTAAAACTAGTATATTTTTTGCTACTTTTATAAAATGCTAAAAAATATATTATTTACTATATATTTTATATCAAAAATACTAAATATATTTATTATTTTTATATTTTTTTTTATTTTATTTTTTATGTTTTTTAGTTTATTTTTTTTTTTTTTTTTTTTATATATACTAGTTTTTTTATATTTAGCTATTATTAAAAATTATATATAATTTACTATAATATTTACTAATAAGTTTATTAAATTTTTTCACTAAATTTTTTTTTTGAATTTAAGTTTTTAAAATTAAACTTTTTTATATATTTTTTATATAGTTTTATTTTATATTTTCTGTTAATTTTATTATTACTTTTCGTTTTTATTTATTTTAAAAACTTATAAAGTTTTACTTTTTTTTTTTTAAATAACTTAGTTTAAGTAAATAAGTTTTTAATTTTATTAAAACTAATTAAAGTAAAATTATTAATAGCTTTACTTAAATTTTATTTTAGTAAATTTTAAAATAGCATTTTGTTATAACTATTATAACTTGCTGATTTTATTTGTTTAATTTATTTGTAAATTTGATTTATTTTTTTTTTTTTTTTTTTTAAATTCTAGTATATACAATATAATTTTTTAAAAATCTTTTTAATTACTTATACTATTATTTTTGTTTTTTTTTTCTTTTTTTATTAATATAAAGTTTAACTTATTACTTTAAAAACTCAAAGTGCTAAACTTATTTATAAGTTAATATATACTAATATTTTTCAAAATTTCATTTTATTTTAATATCAAAAGTAGTTTCTAGCTTATTTTATATAACTACTTATATTATTTAAATCAGCTTTTTTTATTTGTTTAAACTATATAATTTAATTAAAAAAATATTTATTTTTTGTATTATAATTGATTTTATAATTTTAAAAAATTTTTAATTTATACTTTATTCGAGTTATAGTTATATAAACAATTTTTATTTTTTATATTATATTATAAAACTTTAAATTATTTTAATGTTTTAAATATTTAATTTTAATATATTTATATTGCTAAATTATTATTATAAAAACAGTTTAATTAAAATTTTTAATAAAAATTACTTTATATATACTTTTGTTTTTAACAAAAAAAAAACAATTAAATAAAACAAAAAGTTACTTATAATATTGTAAATAATTTTTAGCAGAATTTTATAGCTGAAATAAATAATTTTACTTTTTTATTTAAAAAAAATAAGCTAGCTAGTTATCGAAAAATTTCTAAAACTGTTTTTTATTTTAAATAAAAAATTTTTTCTGCTTATTTAAATATAGTTCGTTTAATTTAGCTTTTATTACATATATACAGCTATAATTAGCTAAACTAGCTATATTTATGTACAAGCTGTTTTTTATATATATAATTTTTATAGAAAGTTTATAGAGCTTACATTATAAATACTCAACAATATATACATATATTATTACTTTAACAAGTGGCTAACCGACCTGCTTACTTGTTAAATGACTTACTTATTAAGTGACCTACTTGTTAAGTGACCTACTTACTTGCCAAGTGACCTGCCGATTTACTAAGTTACTTGCTAGCCGGTCTACCGGCTAACTAAGTAATATACTAGCCGACCTACTACTTTACTAGTTGGCCTACCGACTTGGCTGCCTGTCAGGTGACCTACCTACCTACCAGTTAACTTACCTACTTACTAGTCAAGTGACTGACCTACCTACCTACCAGTCAGGTGACTGACCGACTTACTTAGTGACCTGCCAGCTTACCAAGTGGGTCACCAGCCGGCCTACCTACCTGCCAAGTGACCAACTAACCTACCTACCTACTTGCAGACCTAACTACAAATCAACAAAAGCTTAGGACTTAGAACTAAGATTAAAAAGCTAAGATTAAAAAAGCTAAAATTAAAAGCGTTAAAAATAAAAGCAGTTTTTTTTTTTAGCTAAAAAAGAGCAGGAGCTATATATACAAAGCGTTTATGCAACAGAATATATAGTTAATAAAAAAGAAACTAAAAAAAAGAGCTATTTTTGTTTTTTATAGCTTGTTAAAAATTTATATAGCTTATATAGCTTGTATAGTTTATATAGCTTATATAGCTTATGTAGCTTATATAATTTATAGCTTTTAAAAACAAAAACTTTTTTGCTTCTGATTTTAAAAAGCTTCTAGTATATTTATATATATATATATATATATATATATATATAAATATATAAATATTAAAAAAATATTTTTTAAGTTTTTATATTTAAAATTTTTTGTTGTATAAATTAACTCTGTTTTAATATTGTTAATTTTTTATTTGTTTAATATTTAATACTGCTTTTTTTTATATAACAATTATTTATTAAACAAATGGTTTAATATATAACAACTTATTAATTTTTTTTACAAAACTTATTAAATTAAACAATAATAAATTATTAATATATTTAGCTGTTATATAATAAAGCTATAACTTAAAACTAGCTATAACTAACAATTTAATAATATTTAGTAGCTTTTTGTTATTTAAATATATTATATAACATATAAACTAAATTAATAAAGCTTATAAATTAAATAAGCTATATTAAATATATTATATAATTATTAAATTAAACTATTTATATAATATTACAAAATAATTTAATTAATATATAATATAAAACAGCATATATTTTTTAACAAAATAATTATTTTATTATATAATATAAAATAATTAATGTAACAATTTATACAAGCTATTAATTTTTATGTTTATTTTAATAATTGTAAATTAAAATTTATATACTTTGTTACAACATAACTTTATAATTTTTATTACTTTATAAAAACTATAATTTTTAAAATAACTTATTTTAAAAAATTTATTTTATAAAACTTATTTTAAAAAAACTTTAGTTAAATTTTACAATTTTATTTGTAACTTTATTTGTAGTTTTATATATTTATATATTTTGTGTAACATATATATATAATTTAGCTTTTTTTTTTTTTTTTTTTTATTTTAAAGTTTTTAGCTAATAAAATTACTTAATTAGCTTTTATGCTTTTTATAATTATAACAACTAGCGTAGTATATTTTATATTTAAATAGTTAAAAAATATATATAAGTTAATAGTTTATATATAATATAATATATTGTTATATATTTATATAAAATAAAAATTTGCATTATATACTATATAATATTTTGCTTATATATAATATAATATATTACTTTATACTTTTATACATAGAAAATAATGCAATGTTTTTTACTTATATATATTATAGTATATTATTTTATATTTATTTATATATAATATATTGCAATATGTTTTATTTATATATAATATATTGCAATATGTTTTACTTAAATATAACATAGCGCAATATGTTCTATTTATATATAATATAGCATAATATTTTATATATATATAATATAGCGCGATATTTTTAAAAAATAAAAACAGTTGGCTAAAATATTTACTGTAGCTAAAAAAGCCGATTTAAAAGCATTTATATTTTTTCGAAAATATTTAATATAGCAAAATATAAAAGTTCTACAATTTACGTTTTATATAAGTGTTAGCTAAAAAAGCAAATAAAAAGAAGCAAAAAAAAAATTTTTAATAGCAAAATTTCGAAAATAATAACGAAAGCACTAACAAAAAGCTTAATTAAAAAAATCGAAAAAAGTTCAGCTAACTAAACATATTATAAGTTTTTTAGCAATAAATAATATATTACTTGTTAAAATATTAATATTAGTTACAACTATATATTATAGTTTATATACTGCAGTATTTGTACTATAGTTGTATAAACAGGTATATAGTCACATAAACAAGCATTTACTTTGTATGCTAGCAGAAATTTCATCGTAAATAAAATCTTTAGCTGTACAAAAGAACTTCTTTTAGCATTAATTATTAATATAAATATAATATAACTAGCTTTATATTTTGTTTATATGTAACTAATATATACTATTGTATATATATAGCTTATTTAATACTAATTAGTAGTTATAAAATATACTATAGATTAGTAAAAGTAAAAACAAAGCTAATTTAAAGTTTAAATAGCTTGAATAAGTTTTTATATTGCACTTTGAAACTTTTGCTTCGTATAAATTAAGTAATTTTCGTACAACAAAATTCGAAAAAAAAATCAAGCTTAAATATTATTTTCAAATATATTTTATTATATTATAGAGTTTATATATAATAAGCAATATTAAAAAAAATAGTATATAATTATATTAAATTATTTATTATATAATAGCTAAATAACAAATCTTTTATTACTTTACTTTTATATTTTATTACTTTTTTCAACTATTATAACGTTAAAACATTTATATAATAAAAAAAAACTCTTTGTATATAATAATATAAATTAATATAACAAGATTATTATAAACTGTAAAATTAACAAATATATTATATAAAACTTAATTAATATATAATATTAAGATTAAAAATTTAACTTTATAACTATAACGTTAATTATACTTAATATTTAAGTAGTTTGCTATATTATTAAATATAAATATTTAAATGTTATTAGTTAGTTATTTTAAACATTGTATATTAAAGATTTTAATTTTTAAATATACAAAACATAAAACAGTTTATAAAAGCTAATCTAGCAAGAAATAATTTATATATTAGCTAAAAAAAACGTATAATATAAAATGACTTTTATGCAAAAGCTGCTTTTTTTTTCTTTTGTATAAAAAAGCATATATTTAAATACTACAAAAAATCTACGTTTAATAAACAGGTTTTAGTAATATAGCAGTAATATATGCAGCACTTACTATATGTTTTAAGTTTAATCTTTAGTTAAAATATACACAGTTTTAAATCGATATTAAAAATTATCGATTTTAAGCTGTATTAATTTTTTTGATTTTTTTTCTTTTTTTTCTGTTATATATGTTTAAAATTACTTACGTATAATATATCTTTATTTTATATCAACAGCTATATATATATACAATATATTTTTATTTTATATCGACAGCTATATATATATACAATATATTTTTACTATATATTAACAGTTATATATATATATAATATATATTTATTATATATTAACTAATATATATATATATAATATATTTTTATTTTAAGTTAACTAATAAACATATATATAACAAACTTTTATATTTAAAAAAAAGTCGAAAAATATATATATATTTAACAATTTATATATAATATAAAATATTTTGTTATATATATATATAAAAAATATTTATATAATATATATAAAAAAAACATTGTTAAAAAAAACCAAGAAATTAAATTTGTTATTTTTTAGCTATTGTATAAAAAGTAAAACGAAACTAAATCTTTTTTTTTTTTTTTTTTTTTTTTTTCGCTTTTATAAGTTACGCTAAAAGCAACGAACGCTGTACAAGCGTTAAATATATATGCTATACGTACTTTTTTAAAAGTTAAAGACTTAATAATACTTAGTAAATAATATGCTAATATAGCGCTAACAACTATTTCAAGAGCTATTAGTATAAAGCGGTGTAACTAAATTTCGATTTTAAACTAAAATAACCTGAAAATATCTCTTTTAGTGTATAAACTTTGTTTAAACATTTGTAAAAATATCTGAAATAAATATTTAGAAAAAAATATTAGTAGAAAAAATAGCACAAATAATACTTTTTTCAACTTATTATACAATTAAACATATTAGCTAAAAACACACAAAAAGATTTATTTATATAAAAATAAATATATATTTATATAAAACGACTATATAAAAGCTTTGTAAATTTAGCTTTTAATTAAAAAGCTATATATTTTTACTGCTTTATTGTTTTTAGTTCGAACGAAATTTTAAAACTACGTTACGCTGCCTAAAAAAGCAAGCGTAAAGCGAAAACAAACAGCAGCTATTATACTGCTGCTACTGCTACTATACAACATATATATATATATAAATAAATAAGTATATATATATATATATATATATATGTGTATAATATATATATATATATAAATAAATAAATAAACAAACAAACAAATATATAAAAAAAAAAAAAAAAAAAAAATAAAAACAAACAAAAACTAATTAAATATATTTAAAGTTTTGTGCTATATAAGCTAATACTTTAACTAATACTGTTTATTTTTTTTTATATAATACTTAATATTTTTTTTTTTTTATATAGCAATTACTTATTGAGCAAACAAGTCGATATATAATAACTAATCGATTAACTATATAAAAACTTTTAAATCAACTAATAATAATTTATTGTAGATTTAACTGCTATATAAAAAAGTTACTTTTATTAAGCTAACTATAGCTAGTAATTTAATAAGCAGTAATTAGTTATTTTAACTAACTAAAAATATTATATAATATATAAACTAAATCAATATAGCAAATAATTAAACTACATTATTTATATATAGTTATAAAACAATTAATTTATTATATAATAGAACTAAGTTACTATAAAACATGTTATATTTTTATTTTTTATTTTTTTGCTTTTATATAATATTTAGTTATTACTAAAAAAAAAAAGAGCTAGTGTTAAAATATTAGTATTAGTTACAATTATATATTATAGTTTATATGCTGTAGTATTTATACTATAGTTATATAACTAAGTATATAGTTACATAAGTAAATACTTACTTTATATGCTAATAGAAATTTTATTTATAATAAAATCTTTAATTATATAAAGAAACTTTTTTTAGTATTAATTATTAATATAAATATAATATAACTAGCTTTATATTTTGTTTATATATAACTAATATATACTATTGTATATATATAGCTTATTTAACAGAAATCGAATTAATTTATATGCTAAAATAGCAAACAAATATTATATAATATTCTGTTTACATATGATATAATATATTGTTTTATATTTATATATATAAAACATAGTGCAATATTTTATGTATATATATAATGCAATATTTTCTACTTATATATACTATAGCATATTATTTTATATTTACTTATATATAATATAGCACAATATGTTCTAGTTATATATAATATAGTACAATGTTTTATATATATATAATATATTGCATTATTTTATATATATTTATAAAATATAAAGCAATATTTTATATTTATATATATACAATATAGCATATTGTTTTATTTATGTATAATATAGTATAATAGTTTATTTACATATAATATAATATAATAGCTTATATATACATATAATATAATATTTTATATTTATATATATATAATATAGCGTAATGTTTTATATATACAAAGTATTTATATAATATGCTATGTAATATTTTGTTTATATATAAAAAAAAAAAAGAGCTAAAGTAAAATCAAATGTAAAAATACTGCAAAAAAAAAATATTGTTTATTAAAAACTTTTTAGCAAATTATATAACTTTTTAACTAAAATATAACTTTTTTTTTTTTTTTTTTTAGTTATATATAAAACAACGCATTTTATGCAAGCGTTAAACATAAGTACTACAGGTACTTTTTTAAAAACTAGAGATTTAACAACACTTTAGAAACAGCGACTTAGTATAGTAGCAATAACTATTCCGTAAATTTAGAACTTTTATATATAGTAGATATAACATTTTTAGTTTTAAACTAAAATAGCTTAAAAATATTTTTTTTAGTAAACAAACTTCGTTTAAACGTTTTTAAAATTGTTTAAAAACAACATTTAGAATAAAATATCAGTAAAAAAAGCGGTACAAACAATTCTTTTTTTAACTTATTATATAATTAAACATATTAATTAAAAAAATATACTACAAACTATTTATATAAAAATATATATATTTATGTAAAGTTTTTATATAATAGCTTAACAGAGCTAGCTTTTAGTTAAAAAATTATATACTTTTATATAGCTATTATTTTTAGTATAAACGAAATTTTGAAACTATAACACATTGCTGTAAGTGCTAAAAGCGGGTAAGAATAAACAGCTATATTTTTGCTGCTACTGTTATATATATATATATATATATATATATATGTATATATATAAATAAATAAATAAATAAATATACAAAAAAGAAAAAAAGAAAAAAAAAACAAAAACAAACAAAAACTACTTAAATATATATATTTAAAATATAGCTTTATATAAGCTAATATTTTATTTGATATTATTTAATTTTTTTTATATAATATTTAATACTTTTTTTTTTTTATATAGCAATTATTTCTTAAGCGAAAAAATCGACAAATTATAACTTATTAATTAGTTATATAAAGTTTACTAAATTAAACAATAATAACTAATTGCAAATTTTGCTATTGTATAAAAAAGCTAGACTTATTTATAAGTTTAGCTAGCTATATAAAAAACAAAAATATAAAAATGTTAAAATATAAATATTAAAATGTAAATATTAAAACAATAGTATTAAAATATAAACATATAAAATTATTTAGAGTTAGTAAAATTATTAAAGCTTTATTTATTACTTAGCAATTTGTTACAAAACTTAAAAAGGATTTTTTTTGTTAATAAGTCGATAAATTTATTAGTAATTTAACAAGTTAACTAATTTATAAATTAGTTATTTAATATATAGTTATTTAACTAGCTTATAGCTTTATTTAAACTTATTAACTTATATAACTAAAAGCTTTAATTTTGTTAAATTTTTACTTACTTTTTTAATATATTATTTTTTTATATATTAATATAGCAACATAGCTTTTTAGTTTTTTATATTTTTATATTTTTTTTATGTTTATATACTGCTATATAAAGTTTTAAATATTTATATTACTATATTATTTATAAATATTAGTTTACTATTTTTTTCGCTAGTTTTGTTATTTAAAACACTTATACTATTATTTTTTATGCTATTTTATTTATATAGTTGCTATTTATAAAAACATACTTTGTTTAATATTTTTTAATATACTAACTTTTTTAGTAAACTTATAGTTAATTTTTACTGTAAACTTTTACTGCAAACTTTTATTACAAGCTTAGTTTAGTATAAATATTTAATAAAACAAGTTTTATACTTTTATATACTAGATTATATAAACACTGGTTTTAATATTTTTACTATATATAACTAGCTTATTTATATATGCTACTTTATTTAATATAAAATACTGGCTTTATTTATTTATATTATATAGCATAATTAATAGTTTATTTATTTTACTATTTTTTCTGTTAATTTTTTATGCTATTTTTAATATATTTTATAGCTAGTACTTAAGCATTAATTATAGTAGATTTATATTAGTTATATATTATATAAAATATTTGTTTTTGTTATATTATAAAATATAATCTTGAACTGTAATTACTTATTATTTTATTATATTTTATATATGCTATTTTATGTTTTTTATAATAGTTTTTAAATTTAACTTTATTTTTAACTCTAACTTTTGTTTTTTTAACTTTATACTAAATATTACTATTACTTTATTTTTTTAAAGCTTAAACTTATTTTTACTTTTAATTTTAACTTTTATTTTTTTAATTTTATATTAATACTTATTATTGCTTTAGTTTTTTTAACAGTTTTAGTTTTATTACAATTATTTAATAACTAATTTAATAAATTTTTTAAGCTTGTTTTTTTATTTAAACAACAATTTATTTAATATATACTTTTGTTTTTTTTTTATTTTTTTTTTCAACTAATTAAAAAATGTTTATTTTTAGCAACATTTAATTCTATAGCAGATTTTAACTTTAATATTAAATTTGACAATAAATTATTATATTTTTTATATTTTTTGTTCTTTTTATATTTTTTTTTTTTTTTTAATATAAATTTAGATCAAAGTAACAATAACAACAATAACAACAATTTTTTCGACAGTTACTTTATTAGTTAGTTATTAAACAATAACTAATTTATTATTTAGCTTTTTATTTATTTCTAGCTACTGAAATAAATTTAAAGTTTTTTATGTTTTAATATTTAAATTGTTTATATATTTTATTTTGTTTTTTGTTATAGCTTTATTTTTTATATTAAAAACTTTTATGCTTAAACTTTTTATATCTGCAGCTATAATATTTCGATTTCAAGCTAATATATTAACAATCGACATTTTTTTTTAAACTAAACAATTTAGTTTAATAATAGTATTTAATAGCTTATAACTAATATTAAATTATATTTTTTTAATACTATTTTATACTAAATATTTTTTAAACAATTTTATATTAAATATTTATTTGTTAATTGTTTTTAATAAATATTCAGCAAACTATACTTTTAAAAACTGAATATATTTTCTACATAATTTATAACGTTTTTTTTTATCGATTTTTTCGATATATATTATTTACTTGATATAACTAAATCGTTAACTATAAACAGCTAATTTTTAGCTAAAGTATATTTAAATATAAAAAACTCGACTGATTTTAATATATTATATACTGCATATAATATCGATAGTTATATTTAAATTTTATAACTATTAAACTTTATTTAAAATGTTTGCTATATTGTTTTATTTTAGTTTATTCGTTTATTATATTTTAATGTTTATATTTCTTTTATAATAGAAATAAATCTAGCAATAAAATCTCTAATATATATACTATTTTATAAAATTCTTTATATTTACTTCAGTAAATATAACAGTACAGTAATATATATAATACTTTCTGCTATATATAAATATAACGCTTTTTCGTTTTTTTTAATAACAAAAAAGTTAGTATATATATATAAACAAATTATTTATTTAACAATTGTTTTTACTAGTTTTAACTAACAAATATAAGCTTTAGTATTATTTATACTATATATATATTATAATAAAACAAACAATATAAAAACTAGAGCTAAAACTAATAGTTATATTATTTTTTTAGTTATAGAACTAAATATAAATATATTTAAAGTTATTTAAGCAAATTTTATTTGCTAGTATATTTATTTCAACAAAGCAAATTTTACTAAAGCTTTTTTTATTTTAAACAAAAAAAACACAAAGTTATTATACAAATTCTGTTAAACAATTTCAGATGTTTTTTCTAAATACTAGTTTATTAGCTAAATATTTTAAGCTATAGCTTTTTAGTAGTAACAAACTTAATTTTTTGATTTTATAATTTAATAACAATTAAAAAAACAAAATATTTTATTAATTTATTAATATTATATTTAAAATATGCTATAGTTTTTATATAATAATTATAAAGTAGCTATTAAAAAATAAAACAATACTGAAAATTAAAACACTAAAAATAATTAAATTATATATTAGCTTATAACTTTTTTTATTAAATCTAGCTTATATACGAAATATTTATTATTTAAGCTTTATAATATTATTATTTTATTATTAAAGCTATATTTTAACTGTTTATAATTTATTGCTAGCGTATAGTATATTTAATTATATTCGACGTATAAAATAGCTTTTAGTTTTAGAAGTATTTATTTTTAGCAAAATTTTAAGCTGTTATACTTTAGTTATTTTAAAAATAAGTTTAAAAGTTTGTAGAACTAAAACAAGTTGTTTAATTTTAAATAGATAAATTATAAAGCTTTTAATATTGCTTTTAAAAAATAAATTTTAAAAAATATTAAATTTTCTGTTAAAACTTTATTTTTTTAGCAGTTTAAAGTTTAAGTAACTATATAGTTTTATTAAAAGTTAATATAAGCTAAAAAAAACTAAAAATAAAAGTAAAATAACTTATAGAACTAAAATAACTAAAATAATACTTTTTAAAGCAATATTTTTTAAAGCGATTTTTTTGAAAGCAATATATTTTAAAGCGAAAATTTTTAAAAAAAAACTACTTAATATAAAACTTTTTATAGTACAGCTTTTAATAGAGCATATATTTAAAACAACAATTTTTTAAGCTATTTAAAAATATTTAAAAATTGTTTTTTTGTTGTTTTATTTTTTATTTTTTAAACGTTTATTTATTAAACTTTTTATAAAAACTTGATTATATTTAATTATATTTGTACTTTTTCGCATATTTGTTTATTAAACTATTATTTTGTTTTTTTATATATATTATTTTAAATTTAAGTTTAAAATTTTATTGTTTTGTTTTACTTTAAAAACTAATATATTTTTAACTATTTGTATTATATTGTTATTTAGAAAAATAAATAAACTTAAAACTATAGAATATATTTTCAAAACTTAAAATATTGATTTAAGTTTAAATATATTTATTTATTTATTATTAACTAAATTACATTTGAAATTGCTTTTGACTTTATTTTTTGTTTTTGTTTTTTATTTTTTATAGTTAAAATATTTAAAATTACTTATTTTAACAGATATACCGATTTTTTATTTTAAATAACAAAAGTTGTTTAGTTGTTAAAAAGTTTTATAGCTTTATATAAGAAAAAATCGCATAAAAATCGACTTTTAAACACTAAAGTTTACTAGCTAGCTTTTAACAAGTTAAATTTTTACAATTTTGCTTATACGGTTCGAATTATTGCTTTATTAGCTTCTGCTACTATTATATAAACATAAAAACAAAAAATAGCTACGAAAGTTTTTTGAAGCGTTTTATTAGTAACTAATAACTTGCAAGCTTTATAATTTCAAAAAACTATTTAATACGATTATATCGAATTTAGTTAGCTAAGCTTTTAATAAGTAGCTAAACGCTATAGCGTAAATTAAAACTTATTTCAAAAGTTAAAACTACGTTTAAATAAATCTTCGAAATTAAAGTTATATTTTATAGCGCTAGTTATATAATAGTTTAATGTTTTAATTATAACAATTTGTAACTATTTTTTAGTATTAAGCTCAAAGAACTTTTTGCACTAATAATATTGTTTATTTAAATAAAATACTAAGTTTAATTAATTATACAAAATATTTAAAACAAAGTTAAAAAGCTTATATTTACAAAATAATATACCAAGTTATAATTTTTAGTAAATATTTTTTAATTAGTTTTAGTTTTATTATAGTTTTGTTTTATAGCTTAACTTTTATTAAAAAAATTTAATTACGCTATTAAAAAACAATCAATTTATAAATATATAAAAATATTAATTACTATTTGTTATAGTTTAAACTATAAACAAAGAAATTACTTCAATAGTTTTTTTAAGTATAACTTTTTTTTTTCGGCTTAAAAAGCTATTACAGATTCTAAAGCAAAACAAAATTATATTATATATTAAGCAAGCGCAAAAAAAGCAGCTGTTTAAAGTTAAAAACTAATATTAATAATATTAAAACAATATATATATTACTACTAAAAAAACTGATTTATATTATAATTTAATAATAAAAGTTTGAAACTTTTATTATTATATTTTTTAGTTTTTTAACTATTAAAATCTAAAAGCTAAAATTTAAAAGAATATTAGTATATTTATATATATTTTTTCTACATATATTTCAAAAGAGATTCTTTTTTTTTTTAAGCTTTAGTTTTATATAATATATACTATTAGCTATATACTATTTATTATATTATATTTAACTTATAGTTCTTTTTATTTTATAATATTAGCTGTAGCAATAATATATAATATTTAATAATTAAAAAAAACCTTTTAACAAAAAATTCTTTTGTTAATTTACTGTTAAAAGTATTAAGTTAGTAAAAATTCCCTTAAATTAAAAAAATCTCTTATATATATAACTATTTTTTCCTATGTTGCAACAAGAAATTCCTTTGTTAAAAATACTTAAATTATTAGAAGTTTTTTATATATAGTTACTTCTTTTATATCGTTAAACAAAAAAATTTATATATATTTTTATTTCGTTTTATAAAATTTATTATTAAAACATCTGAAGATTTCTAAGTTTAAACTATAGATTACAATCTTTAAACAAGTAACAAAAGTATATAAGTTTTAAGTTTATAACTTTAAGCAAATAGCAAAAGTACACTAGTTTTATTTTAAGTTTATAACTTTAAACGAGTAGCAAAAACATATTAGTTTTATTTAAGTTTGTAACTTTAAACAAGTAACAAAAGTACATAAGTTTTAAGTTTATAACTTTAAGTAAATAATAAAAGCGCATTAGTTTTATTTTAAGTTTATAACTTTGAGCAAATAGCAAAAGCATACTAGTTTTATTTAAGTTTACAACTTTAAGCAAATAGCAAAAGCACACTACTTTCAAACTTATTCTTATAACTATATTAAAAATAAATACTTTAGTTCTTTTAAAATATATATTTATTTTTAAAAATAGCTTTGTTTTTTTTCTTTTTATTTTCTAATTTACTGCTATTACAATGTTTTTAATTTTATTATTATTTTTTGTTTTTTTAACACTTTCTAACTCTAATTTAAAAGCTGCAATAAAAAAACTTTGTAAAATATTAAAATAGCTTTTTAATTGTTGTTTTCTTTTTTTTATTGCTTTATTATACCGATTTATATTTTATATTATTATTTAATATATAACATAACATAATGTTCGCATTAATTTTAATCAATTATTTTAAAATACTACATTGTAAATATATTCAATGTTTTTTTTATTACTATTAACTTTTAAATTTGCAGACTTATACTCTCTGATTTTAGTTTAATTATTTTTAACTTTTTTCCGACTATTGTTAAACTTTTTACTATTACTTCGATAAACTTTAAACTTTCTATTTTTAAAGCAGCTAATACTACTTTTATTTTTTTTAACTGTTAATATTTTTGCTTTTACTTTACTAACATTGAGCTTACTACTACTAAAACTTCTAATTTCGACTTTTTTAATTGTAAAAAATCAAATACTAAATAAACAAACAGCAAACTATTAAACACTAAACTGTTAAATAAAAACTAGTTTAAAAAAAAATCAAATGTCGAGTAAATAAATAGTACTTTATTAAACACTAAACTATTAAATAACAACTAATCCGATAAAAAAGAAGTAAATATTAAATAAAAAAATAGCAACTTAATAAATATTTAGTAGTTTAATAAAAAAGAAATAAATATTAAACAAAAAAATAGCGATTTAACAAATATTTAGCAGTTTAATAAAAAAGAAGTAAATATTAAGCAAAAAAACAGCGATTTAACAAATATTTAATAGTTTGATAAAAAAAAAATAAATGTTAAACAAAAAAATAGCGATTTAACAAATATTCAATAGTTTAATAACAAAGAAATAAATGTTAAACAAAAAAATAGCAACTTAACAAATATTTAGTAGTTTAATAAAAAAAAAGTAAATATTAAGCAAAAAAACAGCGACTTAACAAATATTTAGTAATTTAA
Source organism: Nemania diffusa (assembly GCA_038501195.1). NCBI lineage: Eukaryota > Fungi > Ascomycota > Sordariomycetes > Xylariales > Xylariaceae > Nemania > Nemania diffusa. Next base: position 6,182,614 of record JBBPUQ010000003.1, read on the forward strand.
TAAACAAAAAATAAATATTAAATAAGTAAACAGCGACTTAACAAATATTCAATAGTTCAATAAAAAAGAAATAAATATTAAACAAATAAACAGCGACTTAAAAAATATTTAGCAATTTAATAAATAGCTTAACTTAAATATTTCCAACTTTATATTTTTTACTTTTATATTTTTTAACTTTATATTTATCGACGTTTTTAATGCTAACTAACCAATCGCTATTTATAATTTTACACTAGAACAAATATCTGTTTTAACAACTATTAATTATTTATAACTTATTTATAAATAGAAAAAAAATAAAAATATAAGCTTAAAAATACTGGACAAAAAACCTCGAAAATTAAATTAAACAAACTATTTACTTTATAAAAGCGACATTATTAACAATATTAACATACTTTAAATTTAGTTTACTTAACTTTATAACAATATTTATTCTATTAATATAAAATAATATATATATATTATAATAAAACAGATATAAATAATATATAATTTTTTTTTAACTAAACAAGCAATAGTTAAGTTTTATAAAACTTTTGCATTATTGTTAACATAAATTATATATAATATAATATTTAGTCTATAAAGCACTAAACATTTCAAAAAACTTTTAAACAGTTTTTAATCTTTTAAACTACAATATATAAAAAAACAAGTTAAAATTAAAGCTAAAAAACTACTGTTAACTATTGATTTACTGCAACAGCTTAGATCATTTTTTTAAAAAACTTAAATAGTATATAATACAAATTAATTTACTTTAATAGTTAAACTATACAAACTATATCAAAAGTAGCAATAGTACAAAAAAGTTAAACAATTAAAACAAGCGTTAAATCAAAAACAAATATTTGTTAAACTTTTTTTAAATCAGTTACAACTATTAATAAATTTCTTAAAACAACAGAACTATTAACTACAGCAAAAAATAAGTTAATAAAAATATTTGTTCAAATATATTTGCAACAAATTTAAATTTACTAACTACTAATAAACTGCTATAAAATTCAAACTACAGCTTTTTTAATTTTTAATTAAAACATTTAGTTTAGAAATTATTACGTTTTTAAAACTTAAATAATTTAAAAAACTATAAGTTTTTTTTTTTCTTTTTTAATAATATTATATTAATAGTTTTTTGTTTAAGTTTTAAACTTTGCTAAAAACTATATCTGCTAAAAAGTCCAAACTTTCTATTTTTTGCTAATATATCTAATATATTACTTTTGTCAAACTAGCAAAATTAATTTATAAAGCTATTAATAAAAAAATAATTAAGCTAATATTTAAAAACAATATTAATAGTATTAAAACATTTTCATAAAAGTTTATTTTATTTAATATAAATATTTAGCTTATTTTTATATTTGCAAAAACAAATTAAAGTACCGAAAGTACTAAAAATACTAAAAACACCAAAAACACTAGAAATATAAACAAAATAGCATATTTAGCTTTTTATATAACTAAGTTGTTTATATTATTAGCTAAATTGTTAAAAAAAACTAAAATTAAAAATTTAATAAACTAATAGTAACTGTTAGCAAAAGTAGCTATAGTTTAGTTATAACAATTAGTTTTTAAAATTTAATTTATTAAATACAACAGCTTAAAATCTATTTATCGAAAATAACAGCGCTTAAAAAGCACAATCTTAAAAACGATATAAAAAAATATCAAATAAACTTTACTAATAGAAATCCTAACTCACATACTTGTATACACTTTATTATAACTTTAATAACTTAACTAGTTTTTATATTATAGTTTTACAAGCTATATCAATTAATAGCGCATTTAAAAACGCATCGATTGATATAAAGTGCACAATATTAAGTCTTTTAGTCGCTTAAAAAATATAACTTTAAAATTAAGTTTGTTATTTAGTTTATAAACCAAAGTAATAAATATATTATATAAAAAAATATTAGTAAATAATAATACAATCTAGTAAATAAATAACAAAACATTAATAAAATATAAATTACTTAACTATATTATATACTAAAGTGTTAATAAGTAATAATACAATTTAATAAATAAATAATAGAGCATTAATAAAATATAAATTATTTAACTATATTATATACTAAAGTATTAGTAAATAATAAATTACTTAAGTGCTTTGTATACAGAAGTATTAGTAAGCTAGCTACACCTTTGTTTATATACCTTTTTTAACTTTCAACACTATAACTTAAATAACTTAACTAGTTTTTGTTTTATAATAATACATTTTATATTAATTAATAGTGCTTTCAATTACACATCAAATAATATAGAATATACTATGCTAAGTTGCTTAATTGTTAAAAAACTTCGATTTTAAAGTTTATTTTACTGTATAGCTTAAAAACTACTACTACAGTGCTAATTTCCGCTAAAAAACGCTTTATTTAAATTTTAGTGTTTAGTAATTAATAAACTTGCAAAAATATTAGTAAATAATAATACAATTTAATAAATAAATTATAAAAATATTAATAGTTAATAAAATAATTTAATAAATTAATTATAAAACATTAGTAAATAATAAGTTATTTAAATATTTTTTATATAAAAAAGTTTAGTAAATAATAATATAATTTAATAAATAAATTACAAAAGTATTAATAGTTAATAAAGTAATTTAATAAATTAGTTATAAAAAGTTAATAAATAATAAATTACTTAAATACTTTTTGTACAAAAAAAATTAATAAATAATAAAGTAATTTAGTAAATCGGTTATAAAGAGTTAGTAAGTAATAAATTACCTAAGTGCCCTGTGTACAAAAAAGTTAGTAAGCCGGCTATACTTTTATTAGGGTTAGGGTTAGGGTTAGGGTTAGGGTTAGGGTTAGGGTTAGGGTTAGGGTTAGGGTTAGGGTTAGGGTTAGGGTTAGGGTTAGGGTTAGGGTTAGGGTTAGGGTTAGGGTTAGGGTTAGGGTTAGGGTTAGGGTTAGGGTTA